>OZ005737.1:160297670-162842151 GCA_963930755.1 Eudasyphora cyanicolor
AGGTTAGGTTAGGTTAGGTTAGGTTAGGTTAGGTTAGGTTAGGTTAGGTTAGGTTAGGTTAGGTTAGGTTAGGTTAGGTTAGGTTAGGTTAGGTTAGGTTAGGTTAGGTTAGGTTAGGTTAGGTTAGGTTAGGTTAGGTTAGGTTAGGTTAGGTTAGGTTAGGTTAGGTTAGGTTAGGTTAGGTTAGGTTAGGTTAGGTTAGGTTAGGTTAGGTTAGGTTAGGTTAGGTTAGGTTAGGTTAGGTTAGGTTAGGTTAGGTTAGGTTAGGTTAGGTTAGGTTAGGTTAGGTTAGGTTAGGTTAGGTTAGGTTAGGTTAGGTTAGGTTAGGTTAGGTTAGGTTAGGTTAGGTTAGGTTAGGTTAGGTTAGGTTAGGTTAGGTTAGGTTAGGTTAGGTTAGGTTAGGTTAGGTTAGGTTAGGTTAGGTTAGGTTAGGTTAGGTTAGGTTAGGTTAGGTTAGGTTAGGTTAGGTTAGGTTAGGTTAGGTTAGGTTAGGTTAGGTTAGGTTAGGTTAGGTTAGGTTAGGTTAGGTTAGGTTAGGTTAGGTTAGGTTAGGTTAGGTTAGGTTAGGTTAGGTTAGGTTAGGTTAGGTTAGGTTAGGTTAGGTTAGGTTAGGTTAGGTTAGGTTAGGTTAGGTTAGGTTAGGTTAGGTTAGGTTAGGTTAGGTTAGGTTAGGTTAGGTTAGGATATAGTCGAGTCCTTGCTTGTCTCGTTATCCTGTTTGTTTCGAGGTGTATATTTGACGTGTTGAATAATTTTCTCTCATCTCATCTTTCTTTGCTTTCACTCAGTACTAGGTACATTGGTGGAAATCCACTGAGTACCGATGCCGCAGCCGTGGAAACTGTGCGGTACGCCGAAATGATTCGCAGTGTCGACATCCTTTGTACTTTATTCCCTTTTTTCAGTAGCGGGTTGTTATTACGAACTGCATCGCCGAAAACTGGAGTACCATATAACATTTGAGCAAACGCTACACTGGCTATTAGTTTACGTGTCATCTGACCAGGACCTCCCATTTTTGGCATAATTAGTGTGAGTTTCGATGCAGTCTTCAGTGCCTTTTCAGTGACAAGTTTAATATGCACATCGTAAATCATTCTTTCGTCTAGCTCAACTCCTAGGTATTGCAAACCTTTTTAAACTGAACTCATGTCCTTCTACATCCAATTTGGGCAATGAAAAACCCGCTGGTCTGTCACGATGATCGCCTCCGTTTTTTCGAGTTTTAGTTTATTTGATCTCAGCCACGTGCCAATTCTGCTAAGGCAGTCGTTGGTTGTTATTTTCAGACAGCTGTTGATGATTGCGTCACCACCAAAGCTACGTCATCGGTATATCAAAAAAGCTTAAAATTTTTGGGTAATTTTAATCTCAACAATGCGTCATACATTAAATTCCATAATAACGGACCTAGTATTGACACCTGAGGAACGCCTGCCGACACATTGTAAACAAATATACCATTCACAAGACATACGTCGTCTTAGAATATCACGACGATCAAGAATATATATAGGGTCGCAGATCAATATTTCAAGGTGTTGCAAATGGAATGACAAAGTTAGTGTACACCCATCCTTTGGTGGAGGGTATACTAAATGGATCCCCCGAAATTTTTGTTTCATGGCGGCATATATACGCTTTTCCCTCTAAGATAGGTGAATAATAAATAAAAATGTTATTGTAAGAGAATAATCATTCAATAAATAATTTTAAAAATTTAGACAAATTTTATAAACTATGAATAAATAATGCAATATTTTAATGAATTGTGCTAAACGAACAGACAACAATACATAAAAAACACTGTGCTCCAAGTGCTCAGACAACTCATTGCACACACCCGTGCATCGTTCACATCGTTCTAGAGGTGGTCACAACGGTGGCATCAAGAACAAACCAGCATCATCTCACCACATCCGTTTCCGCTTTCGCTGTGTCGCTGTTTGAATGTTGTGATGTTGTTTTTCTTGCATTTTTCAACACACAACGCACAAGTGAGTGCATTTACGGGGGAGGGAGGGGAAAGTGGCTTAGGCCATTGCAGTATTGGATTTTGTTTTGTTTAGAATTTTGTGTGTGTTTTTATTTGAATGTCGTTTCGGCACTTTTTTTGTTTACCCTCAAGTACGCCGCATGTAATTGACCTTGGAACGTTTAAATGTTTTGTTGTTCTATATGTCTTTTTTTGCTGTTGTTTTTTTGTTTTCCTCCGGAATGAGGGGTTTGCCGTGGCTGTTAAGATTTCCATCCTTTTGTTCGTCATGTGTTTTCGTTTTTCCATGCACGAATTGGTTGTTTCTGCTTCAGTTTCGTGGGGATTATTTCCTTCATCGCTGCTCAGCAGTTTTGGCGTTTTTTTTTTATTCACTGTGATGCATTTCAATTGGAAAATGCTTTCGGATGCATCTGAGAATAGCTACTAAAGCACACATACGAGTACGAGTATATGTGTATTGTACCAATAAAGATTATCTTTTGCAAATGCAAATAAACATGGAAAATATTTGTTCTAGTTAATGATCATTCAATCGTGAATTGTTAATAATATTTTAAGGTTTTACTGCTCTCTGCATGTGTATGTGTGTGTTTGTGTGGTTTCTGGTTAATATCAATTTTTAATTTTATTGATTATACACTTATACATATTTATATGTTGGTTTGGCATTTGGTATTGCCGCATCGCTTGGAATGTTCATCGCTGGCTTTCAATGCAGATATGTAATTAAATTGCAAACATGTGTGTAAACATGGACAAAGTGAAAAAGTTGAAAAGTGCATGAAATATAAATATTTAATTATCGAACAAATCAATTAAAAATTACTAAAGCTAAATCATTTTCTTCAGTAATAAAAGGGACTCCATATGGGACACATATGAGTCATTCCATGCCAAACGGGACGATTTTTGACATCACTATTTTTGATTGCTTCGAAATTTTGTGTATGCGTGATTTACCTAAAATTATCTTATACGTAGTTCAAGAAAAAATTTAAAAAAAAAATTCTTTAAGAGTTATGAGCAATTTAAAGTTGACAAAATTACGCTTTTTTTCTAATAGGCGTGTTTAGCTTGTATCTCCTAAAATACGTGACCGATTTTAATGTGCTATACCTTGCTATACCTTATATGTCTTTGTTAGCTACTGTATGAATTTGAAAGTGGTGAATTGATGGGAACTATTTTCTACGATTTTTTATAAAAACAAACATTTGCATAATTTCTGTGAATGTGCTTTAAATAATTAACAGAATGATAATTTTTAGTCATTAGTTTATTAAAACAGTAAGAACAATACAAAATTTAAGAAAAGGATGACAATTATTAATAACACTGTGCAACAGTGAAAAAAATACACGGATCTGACGGTATAGGTTCGATTCTACTGCCAAATGGTAGTATAACCCTATACTCAGTTTGGCGAGATTGGTGACCAATTTCTTTTTATGGGCCTCGAAAGATTCGGAAAATCAGTGGACCCCTTGAAAAAAGGTGTCATCGGTTTTTGAGCAACAGCTACTTCAGACTTGGTGATAGCGCTTAACTATATTTGGCAATAATGTAGCTAAGAACACGTTGAACAAAGTCTGTTAACATTTCATGCCAAAAAATTTTTGTTTTCCTGCACTTTTTTTCGAAAAACATAGGATTAAATTTATTTTTTTTCACTTTTTTTGGCATAACTTTAATGGATCGCTGATTTTTTACTAACAATATTTGGCAATATTGTAGCCACGGTAAATCTGAACAACTTTTATGAACATATCAATACAATCTGAACGTGTCTAGGCACCTTAAATAACTCAAAAATCCACATTGTACCCCAAAAATGTAAGTATTTCACTGTTATGTAACAAAAATATATTTTTTTGGTATATGGCATGTACAGCAACTTTATAGAAAATATTAATGCCAATATTTTTGTGGAACATTTTAACCCTCTAGCTCCCCCACATAACTGTAATTTTTGGTCCCTTTTTAACAAATCGTAAAAACGCCCCTTAAAAGGGGGGGGGGCGGGTATGAAATGTCCTACAAAAATGTTCGCCATAAAATTTTACTATATGTGTCAGAACACACCAGAGCTCAAAACATAACACAAACACCAAAAAAAGGTCAAATTCCTGATCGTGCATCAATGTTAGTCGTACGATCTAGTGGTTGAAGCAATGAAGATACCAGTAAAGAACGTTGTTGACTGGAATTTGACCTTTTTTTTGGGTTTTTGTGTTAAGATTTGGGTTTTGGTGTGTTCTGACACATGTAGTAAAATTTTATGGCGAACATTTTTGTAGAACATTTCATCCCCGCCCTCCCCCTTTTAAGGGGTGTTTTTTTACGATTTGTTAAAATGGGGCCAAAAATTACAGTTATGTGGGGGAGCTAGAGGGTTAAAATGTTCCACAAAAATATTGGCATTAATATTTTCTATAAAGTTTCTGTACATGCCATATACCAAAAAAATATATTTTTGTTACATAACAGTGAAATACTTACATTTTTGGGGTACAATGTGGATTTTTGAGCTATTTAAGGTGCCTAGACACGTTCAGATTGTATTGATTTGTTCATAAAAGTTGTTCAGATTTACCGTGGCTACAATATTGCCATATATTTTTAGTAAAAAGTCAGCGATCCCTTAAAGTTATGCCGAAAAAAGTGAAAAAAAATAAATTTAATCCTAAGTTTTTGGAAGAAAAGAGCGTGAAAACAAAATTTTTTTGGCATGAAATGTTAACAGACTTTGTTAAACGTGTTCTTAGCTACATTATTGCCAAATATAGTTAAGCGCTATCACCAAGTCTGAAGTAGCTGTTGCTCAAAAACCGATGACACCTTTTTTCAAGGGGTCCACTGATATTCCGAATCTTTCGAGGCCCATAAAAAAAAATTGGTCACCAATCCCGCGAAACTAAGTTTAGGGTTATACTACCATTTGGTAGTAGAATCGAAGCTATACAGTCAGGTTCGTGTATTTTTCAAAAAGTGTTCATTTGTTGCACAGTGTAATCAGTATACTAATGTGAAAATAAGAACAATAAAAAATGTATTAGAAAGATTCGAATCAAGTATACTATTAACAGTAAAAAAGAAGAAAATGGGTATAAAAATATTAATCATTGTACACCGTCTTAACACAGTACTATAGTAAGTACTTTTCGGAAGTTGATGATGTCTAAAGTCTAATTTTTTTATCGGACGTGGTAGTTTTGAGTTCAATAAATTACTTTTGCTTTATTATTGCTTTCTTTTTTCTTTGAATTGTCGAATTGAATGTGAAAAACTGACTAACAAAGTTATTGTATTTTTTTCTACATCAAAAACTGAAATACAGGTTACGGTGATTTTAAAAAAATTTTCATCTCAGAATATAGTTTAACAAGTACTTTCTTATCTTTTGACTCTTGCTATTGTTTAGTGAGTTTTGTTTTTTAAATACCAAGCCAAAATTTTGCAAAATTAATAATATTTATTGTTGTTATTGTTATATTAATAAACTAACGGCTAAAAATTATCATTCTGTTAATTATTTAAAGCACATTCACAGAAATTATGCAAATGGTTTTTTTTTTATAAAAAAAATTCAATTTACCACTTCCAAATTCATACAGTAGCTAACTAAGGCATCTCAGAACACGACATTAAAATTTCAAAAAATCGATGGGTGTAATCATTTTGAAAATCGCAATAGAAAGTACAAAAAGGCAAAACGGCTTACACCAGTTAGTTGTAGTAGTTGAGATTAAATTCAAAACAAGGTATAGCACATTAAAATCGGTCACGTATTTTAGGAGATACAAGCTAAAGGATAAACACACCTTTTAGAAAAAAAGTAATTTCGTCAACTTTAAAGTGCTCATAACTCTTAAAGAAATTTTTTGAACATTTTTTCTTGAACTATGTATAAGATATTTTTAGGTAAATAATGCATACACAAAATTTCGCAGCAATCAAAAATAGTGATGTCGAAAATCGTTATCTGCGGTATGAATTTGGAAGTGGTGAATTGATGGGAACTATTTTTTACAATTTTTTATAAAAAAAACCATTTGCATAATTTCTGTGAATGTGCTTTAAATAATTAACAGAATGATAATTTTTAGTCATAGACCGAAAAATTATTTTTTTGTATAGATTGTGGCATATTGTTATATAAAATCAAAACCAAAAATTTTTTATGGTAAATTTTTTTTTAAACAATTTTTATTAGAAATACTATTATCGTCGAAGGTACCCTTAGTATTTGCACTATAATTTTTTGAGTATATGCCAGACCAGGTCGACTTATACGTTTAATTGAAGCTATTACTGTGGACTTCCAATGTTGGAAATATCTTTTTCACTTAGAAACAGTGGTTTAGTA
The DNA here is from genome assembly GCA_963930755.1 of Eudasyphora cyanicolor. Taxonomy (NCBI): domain Eukaryota; kingdom Metazoa; phylum Arthropoda; class Insecta; order Diptera; family Muscidae; genus Eudasyphora; species Eudasyphora cyanicolor. The sequence goes on from OZ005737.1 coordinate 160,304,036, forward strand.
ATAGTCATTAAACAGATTGGAAAAGTAGATTTTTAAAAAAAAAAAAAACAAAAAATTCTGGAACGAAAAAAAAACATAAAAAAATAGAAAAACTGTCGAAAAAAATACTTTATTTTATTATTTAAAAGATTACATACTAGCGAAGAAAATAATGCCTATTTAAAAAAAACATTGGATAACTGTACAAATTATAGCCTATTTGGTAGAGGTAAGAGAATTTCAAAAAATCTTTTTTTAATTTCTGTTTAAATAGCGATTTTATTTATTACGCCGCTAGATGGACTTCATTTCTTCGTGAAACCTTTCGCCACGTTCGTCGCTTACGTCGCCAAGATTCTCAGGGAAAAAATTTAAATGAGAATGCAAGAAATGATAAAAGAAGAAAGGCTTTCAAATCAAATTTTTAACTATGAGAGTGAATTACCATCTTTCCTGAAGGATTTTGCAAAATTTTTAAAGAGCCCCAGCTTAATAATGTTTACTTCTTGTACGAGAGGTGTGTATTTTATGTTGTTTTCACCCAATGTCATGTGTTTTCTTGTTGGCCATTTCTTTCTTCTGTAATGATCTTCGCGAGCACGGCTATCCCAGAGGCATAAAATACCAACTACTTTTAAATCGCAAACAAATTTTCCAGTCATGATGTTCATAACTTTTGTATTTTATCAAGTTAGCCATTGTTTCGATGATTCCTTAGTGTTGACAGCATGAGCAATAACCGTCATTCCTTTGAATTGTATGTTTGATTAAGTTCCTCGAACAATCCGGGAATGTCCTTGCAAAAGCATCTGTTATCCACAGTTGTATACAATTGTTTATAAGGTATATCACGGACTCTATAATATGATATGTTAACATCTGGGGCCAAAATGTTGTACTGTTTCATCCGAGACTCAAACTTGAATCGCTCAGAGTTGAGTACTCAGTTGAACTTGATGATGTTTCCATTATTAGGCTGTTAGCTATACTTATGTAGACACTTCCTACTCCAATCTATTAACTTAGACAAAAATAGCAGTCCGTATAGTGAATGAATGGTTGTCTCCAAATCATTGGCATTCCAAATTGCCCCTGAAGTTTAAAATAAAAACGTTTTATTCCACAAAACATTGTAATACATTAATATTAAAGTACTTTACCGCATTCTTCCACTAGTCCATCGTGTAAGATTTACATGGCACGAATTACACAAAATACTAGGTGTCCACGGTTCGTTCATATTTTTAACTCGTATACCAAAATATTACACATATTTATACCCTACACCACACTGTGGTACAGGGTATTATAAGTTTGTTTCACGGCAGATGTTTGTAACACCTGAAAATAACACAGCTAGACCCACCTAAGGTATACCGATCGACTCAGAATCACTAGCTGAGTCCGTCCGTCCGTCCGTCCGTCTGTCCATGTAAAGTTGTTCGTCGACTACAGGTCGCAATTTCACTCGGATCGTTCTGAAATTTTGCAGTTTAGAGTATTTCGCGGCTGTTAAGATCGCTATTGAATTTGGTTAAAATCGGTTCAGATTTAGATATAGCTCCCATATATATCTTTCGTCCGATTTGACCCTTTAGTCCTATAGAAGCTGTATTTTACATCCGAACGTTTTGAAATTTAGAATGGTAGAGTTTCTTGATCCATGAACCAACATTGCCGAATTTGAAGAAAATCGGTTAAGATTTAGCTATAGCTCCCATATATATCTTTTGTCCGATTTGGCCCTTTAGTCCTATAGAAGCTGTATTTTACATCCGATCGTTTTGAAATTTAGAATGGTAGAGTTTCTTGATCCATGAACCAACATTGCCGAATTTGAAGAAAATCGGTTAAGATTTAGCTATAGCTCCCATATATATGTTTCGTCCGATTTGGCCCTTTAGTTCTATAGAAGCTGTATTTTACATCCAATCGTTTTGAAATTTAGAATGGTAGAGTTTGTTGATCCATGAACCAACACTGCCGAATTTGAAGAAAATCGGTTAAGATTTAGCTATAGCTCCCATATATATGTTTCGTCCGATTTGGCCCTTTAATCCTATAAAAGCTGTATTTTACATCCAATCGTTTTGAAATTTAGAATGGTAGAGTTTCTTGATCCATGAACCAACACTACCGAATTTGAAAAAAATCGGTTAAGATTTAGCTATAGCTCCCATATATATGTTTCGTCCCATTTGGCCATTTAGTCCTATAAAAGCTGTATTTTACACCCAATCCTTTTGAAATTTAGAATGGTAGAGTTCCTTGATCCATGAACCAACATTGCCGAATTTGAAGAAAATCGGTTAAGATTTAGCTATAGCTCCCATATATATGTTTCGTCCGATTTTGCTCTTTAGTCCTAAATAAGCTGTATTTTACATCCAATCATTTTGAAATTTAGAATGGTAGAGTTTCTTGATCCATGAACCAACACTACCGAATTTGAAGAAAATCGGTTAAGATTTAGCTATAGCTCCCATATATATGTTTCGTCCGATTTGGCCCTTTAGTTCTATAGAAGCTGTTTTTTACATCCAATCGTTTTGAAATTTAGAATGGTAGAGTTTGTTGATCCATGAACCAACACTGCCGAATTTGAAGAAAATCGGTTAAGATTTAGCTATAGCTCCCATATATATGTTTCGTCCGATTTGGCCCTTTAATCCTATAAAAGCTGTATTTTACATCCAATCGTTTTGAAATTTAGAATGGTAGAGTTTCTTGATTCATGAACCAACACTACCGAATTTGAAGAAAAACGGTTAAGATTTAGCTATAGCTCCCATATATATGTTTCGTCCGATTTGGCCCTTTAGTTCTATAGAAGCTATATTTTACATCCAATGGTTTTGAAATTTTGAATGGTAGAGTTTCTTGATTCATGAACCAACATTGCCGAATTTGAAGAAAATCGGTAAAGATTTAGCTATAGCTCCCATATATATGTTTCATCCGATTTGGCTCTTTAGATCCAATCGTTTTTATACCCTACACCACACTGTGGTACAGGGTATTATTTAAGTATAAAATGTCCCAAAAGTAAATTTATGTAAACAATTTATACATGAATTACAAAATTTATATATCAGAGTTATTCAATATTACGAGAGTGGTGTAGGGTATTATATAGTCGGCACCGCCCGACTTTAGCCTTTCCTTACTGGTTTTTTTCTATTATTTTACTAAACCCACGTCGATTTTTTAATTACATATTTTCCGCAGATGTAGCAGAAATTGTCGGGATCATTTACACATTGAAAAGTTGTTTGCCTTTTACTCATAATTCGAAATATAACTTTGTAATATTTTTCAGAAAATCGACTTATTTCTTTAAGGCGCAGAATTACACGAATTTGTAATAAGAAATTTCATTCATAAATTCCGGGTTTAAGGTTCATAAGTTGCAGTACCTGTAGCTGACATATAGTTTGCTTCGAACGTAGAAACCCAATATTTTCAAGGCTGCCGCGTATTACTTTATATTGCGTACATATAATTGTACTACCTGTATATACGCCTAAAAGGCGTAACTGAATGGAAATCTCATAAATAAAAAACCACAAATATTGTTGCATATCATGCTTTATGGAGCAGCATATCATGCTTTATGGAGCAGATTTCCATTCAGTTACGCCTAAAAGGCGTAACTGAATGGAAATCTCATAGATAAAAAACCACAAATATTGTTGCATATCATGCTTTATGGAGCAGTATTCGTTCCTCAATAAATAAATTTCTTTCGGCCAAATTTTGTAATGAACGTAAGTAAAAACTACTTCTATAGCGCTTTGATACCAAATCTGCAGGAACATATACTTAGATATGGTGCGGCAACATTTAAATCGTAACCAATTTTCCCCAAATAAAGCTGCTTTCATTTAATAAGAAACCTAGAGCTGCTAAAGCGCTTACATATCAAATCGGGAGTTATATACATATATGTATATGGGGACTACATATATCTAAATTTGGTATATTTCAAAGAATTTCAAGAATATTTTCAAAAGAATTCGTATAATTCGGTTTAAAATTACAAAAAATTATGTGTACCTTCGATAATAGAGTAGGTATTCTTAAATGAATTAATCAACCTATCTGTTAACTTTTGGTGCAAAAAAGTCCGTTTGTGTAGGAGATACCAAAAGGGGCAAACCAATAACGCCCATTTTTCTACTATAAAATCATTACACTGTAAAAAATTTCAAGCATTTGTATGAACTGATATTAATGTTATAAGCAGTAAACTTTTGGTGCAAAATGGTCCATTTGTGTGGAAGGTACAAAAACTTCGCCCATTTTCCTTGACGTGTTAGCGACTATCAAACTTATTCTATTTATGTGTGAAATTTCAGAAGATTCAAGTGAGTAGTATAGAAGTTGTTAAAGAATCAATATTTCACTAAAAGTTAACTTTGTGGGGGAGGTACTAGAAGGAGTGGACCTTTATGGTCCATCTTCAAACTTAGCCGGATATAGAGAAAAATATTACCGCACAACAAATATGAAGTCAATCAGTTACTCCTTTCCAGCAACTAGACATAAACACAGACAGACGGACGGACGTTGCTCAAATGACTTAAAATTACCTAAAACGGATTTCCGCCGAACATACTTAGGGTCTTAGGTCACTCCTTCGATGTGTTACACTTTTGGCTCATAGCAAATGATATATACCCTCCTCTCTAAGGTGAGGGAATAATTATAAAATTATACTTTGTATGACTATGTTTTGACAATTAAGCAGCAATTTACAAAAAGCTATAAACTTTTACAACTATTTTTAATAATTTTTTAAATCTCTTGCATAAAAAAGTTATCGCCCCCGGGTGGGCTCGAACCACCAACCTTTCGGTTAACAGCCGAACGCGCTAGCCAATTGCGCCACGGAGGCACATCGTGGCAAGTGCCCTGTACCGGTTTTGACAAGCACAGTCAGTGCAAATCCATAAAAGGCACAATAATAACCACAAAACAAAAACAACAACATCGTTTATTCTATAAATAAATGCAATGGTTTATTGTTTACATATATGTACATATATTATGGAAACACGAGTAGTTGACGCGACGACAACGTTCTTAGTGAAGACAGTCATGAGTTCACATGGAAACACTGAACACTGCACAAAACCGGGTCTGTGGCGTTCACTTAAACTCCACATAAGAAGGAAGCTGTAACTAAACTACATACGAGTACATTGAAATTCCAGTATAGTTTGAAAACAAAGACAATTTTAAGTAACTAAATTTCATTTTAAACATAAAGCTATGTTCTTAACATTACAGCATGCGGCAAAATGAAAAAAACAAAAATATGGGTCATGAGAATGTCTATGTATATAATTCTGAAAGAAACAAAACAAAACTGTGTGCTCCGTTTTCCATACCTGGTGGAGTTCGCCTTTAAAAAAACATGCTATTTTTATGGATATAAATACTAAACAACTTAAGGTAAATTTTCTGCCAGTCCTGGTAAGATGGGTATCAAATAGGTAGAAATACTTTTTGTTGTTGCAGGTTGTTTGGGATTGCAAATGGGCCATATCGGTCAATGTTTGATATAGCTCCCCTACAAAGGACGCCCCAATATGATTTTTGAGCCATAGATACCACATGTTTAAAGCAATTTAGCAGAAACTTTGCAGTTTGTATTCTATTTCTACAAGAATTCGTCACAGCAAAAATTTTACAAATCAGTTCATATTTTTTTATCGCCTCACTTTAGAGAGGAGGGTATACATATGTATATAATTTGCTACGAGCCAAAAGTGTAACATATCGAAGGAGTGACATAAGACCCTTAGTATGTTCGGCGGATTCCGTTTTGGGTCATTTTAAGTCGAATGAGCAATGTCCGTCCGTCTCCTGTCTGTCTGTCTGCTGGCTGGTGCGCACGATAACTCTCGAAAGGAGTAACCGATTGACTTCAAATTTCGTATGTGGTAATATTTTCTTCTATCTCCTGGTAAGTTCGAAGATGGTCTATATTGGTCCAGAGAAAAATGGGCGTTATTGGCATGCCCCTTTTTACCTCCCATACAAATGGACCTTTTTGCACCAAAAGTTAACAGCTTTTACTTTAATACCAGTACATACAAATACTTGAAATTTCGTACAGTGCAGTGCTTTTATAGTACCTAGAGTATAGAGAAAAGTGGCCGTAATTGACATGCCCCTTTTGGTACCTCCCACACAAATGGACCATTTTACACCAAAAGTTAACAGCTTATAAATCTAATACGAGTACATATAAATATTTGAAATTTTGTACAGTGTAATGCTTTTATAGTACCTAGAGGCCGGAGAAAAGTGACCATTATTGGTACCTCTCACACAAATGAACCATTTTGTACCAAAAGTAAACAGCTTTTAACTTTAATACCAGTACATGCTTTGAGTTATTAAATGCAATTTAAATTGATAATAATTAAATAATTTAATTAAAAAAAAAATAATTAATTTACTAATATTTTTTTGAGACTCAAGGTGAGGGGATTCATTAGTCGATTTACCCGACTAAACTTTCTTACTTGTTTTTCTAAACATTTTACCTGAATCTTGCTTTGTTCCTGCCTCGTATTGATTTAAAACACGTATCGATATAATGAGTTCGGCTGGTACCGATATTCGTATTACTGATGAACTTGTATATTAAACTGTCTAGTTCCGATGACCGGCAGCTGGGTCCGAGATCGCACTATATACCTCAATTTTTCTATGCGAGCTGGTAACACCAGCTGCCAATCTAACCTTGTCCAACCTAACCCCAGCATTCTTATTATATCCTAAACCTCATGGGGTTCTGTATTTTTTAATTTTTTTATTTGTTATTTTTATGGGGTATATATGTATTCTCCCTATGGTGGTATATAAGATTTGGCATGGCCGAACTTAATCCGTCTTTCCACTAAATTCAATAGTTTCTTGGATATTTCCATTTTAAATAATGCCACGACACAAGTCCAAAATATACCACTCACTATGAAAATTAAATTTTTTCTATAGTCGATAGTTTCAAGAAATGTATTTTCGAGAAGTAATTCGTACCGTCTTCCCTGATTTCTCAACCGAATTTCGTTATATTGCAAACAAGAGTTTCCGAGATATTAATATTGTCAATAATCCTACACTGTTTTTGCAGTGCCCCTTAACACGATCCCGGCCTTTTTTGAAGTTGTTAATATTAAACTAAGCTAAGTTATACATAAAATTTATTGTTTTCTGCGGTCAATAGTTTCTGATATTGGCTTTTTAAATAATGTTGATGCTCTTTCAGATAAATCGTCAACTATTTTATATCTACGTATCTACACGCTGAAAAATCGCTTCTGTAGTATATTGTCCCAAACATATTCGGCTTGAAATATACATATGTTTAGGGTACACTCTAAACATATAATATTTGGTGCACACAAAAGTTGTGTATTTGGGAAGATGTTGTTCTAAACTAATATTTGTTTACATCCCAATGCGACTGTTATTTCCGAAACAAATATTTATTTGCATTTAAGTATTCATAAAATACATAAATTGTGTTAAATTTTTCAGTAATTCAAAGTTAAATTTTTAGAAATTTTTAATGTTTGTAAAAATAACCAATAATAATATTTGAAATCGTATAATCTTGGATCAATTTAAAGTATTTAGAGAATTAGCAACTAATGATGGCATGGAATACTCAGAAATTTTAAATGATAGATTCAAAACAGAAGTTAATGCTGCATATGGTATCATAACCGGAAGGAACAATTCGAAACCAAGGGAAAATTTGAAATGAAATTCGAAAGTCAGCAAAAGTTTTGGAAAACTTTTTTAAATAAATTATATTTGGAAAAATTCCTAAGTAATAATTTTATTTGTATTTAAACACATATTTTATTTGAGAAAATTAGTTTGCAAATATAATTTGTTGTAATATATTAATATTTGCGTTCCAAATATATTTTATTGATTTTCAAATAAAATGTATTTGCTAAGAAATATATAATATTTAACAATTTGTGTTCCAAATATATTTTCTTTCGATTCAAACATATCAAAAAAGGCGATTTTGCCCCGTGTAGAGATATACAATACAAATATGAAATAATAATAAAGCTTATATCTAAACATATTTTTTTAATAATTTTTGTTTTTTATTTTCAGGTTAGTGTTTGGAAAGTATTTCTCATCTGAAATTATAAACGATATTCAAGGTAATTATTTAAATGTAAATTTCAAACATTAGGACCTATTTTTAAAAATGCATAAATCCGCAACATGTTTTTTATTTTTATTTACATTTATTACTAGCGGACCCGGCGAACTTCGCCTCGCCCCAATTTAACGCCTTCAGATAAAATCCAGAGTGATAATAAAACACAGATAGTTAAAATTTTAATGCGATTTGTTTAAAAGGAATCGAAATCAGTAGAGATAAATCGAATCAGATGATAAACAACAAACAACGAAGACAGAAGACAGGCAACGTACAGATGACCGTGCGAAAAACAGGGAAATTCGAGATTAATTCCACAGACTTCCTACGATTGGTTTTGAGATTTATTGATTGTCATCGCAAAAGCCAATCGTACAGGGAACTGAATCCGCTTGAATTGGAATGAAAGATCAGTTGGAATAATCGGAATTCGTGGGATAAGGACTTCCTCTCCTTTGAATTTTCCCTTGATGATCGTCGCCTGAATCACATTGTCCATCAGTTTCAAAATGGACAACCGCGAACTATGCACAATTTCGGATGATTCAGATTCCGCAACATGATTATGATCGATTCCACCTTCAGCTGTAAATTATGCGGCGGAGCTCCTGGCACATCAAGCGAGTTCGATTTTACTTTGAATAATAAAATTCATGCTATCGACGTCCTTATTCTTCGCTGCTAATATTGCCCATTCACTAATCTAATCGAGATTTGGAAACACTTTGGTGAAACACACACACACTTTTGGAAACACTCGTTCGACGATGTGAACTCGCAAAAATTTGCCGGGAACAATATCAATGCAGTGGAAACATCAATAGTAATTTGGCCATTGCCAAGCGCCAACAGTTGTTTCGAGAATTCAAGAGCCGATGAGTCGTTCTGCAACGCGACTCTCATGTTCGTGGTCAATTTCAACTTCTTGACATAACTTCTTGACATGCAGCCACAAAGACCACTATTTCAGGCATGCATTAATTTCATCGGCAGTAGATTTCGGGATGACGGGAAGCGTTTGACGAAAATCTCCGGAGAGCAATATCAGACTCACCAAATTGTCTCAAATCACGTCGTAAATCCTTCATCGTTCGGTCAATTGCCTCCAGAGCTCGTTTATGCGCCATCGTGCATTCATCCGAAATTATGATTTTGCAATGCCCGCAATCCAATAAGATAACCTTACCTCTTATACTCAAACTTATTATCTGAAAAAATGTTCGAATTGATAAATATCGTGAATTTTAATTGATCGTAATGCTTGTACCGTTTGCCGATGTGATACGCGAAATCAGTGTAACAATACGCAAAACTCGAATGAATTGCACCAAGAAAAATAGCACATACTCGTACATATGTTTAATAGAAAACTGTTTTGTTTAATAGAAAATTAATAAAAAAATTTGGATTGAAAAAGAGAGCAGTGGATAGGAACATTAGGAATCTCGCAAGAAATAGCAGTAGATAGGAACAGTAGGAATCTCGCAAGAAATAGCAATTTTCCCAATTTTCCGACTTTTCCGGAGGGTTTTCCCAAAATTTTCTTTCGTAACAACCTTCTCCAGGCAAATACGAACACCTGAAAAAAAAATTGAGCCAAATCGCTCCAGCCGTTCTGACGTGATGCCATTACACAGATGGACCGTTTCATTTTTATATATATAGATTTTTCGAATTTATGAGACTCACATATACCCAAAAATATACACACAGAATACAGTTTGGTTGTCTCAACCGAATTTTGGTAGTTCTGTCTACTATCATGCGATTTCATCAGGACAACCAAAATTTTTGTTGTGGTATACTTCTGCTTCCATGTTGACAACAATCACATTTGGTTGCACCAACTACGTACATGGTGGCTAAAATAATCTGTTGTATGTTGCCACAACCAACTGTTTTAAAAAATTGGTTGTTCTGACAATTTGTCAGTCATATACTATTTTTATTTTGTTTATTGAACAATAAACCAAATAATTCATAACAAAATTAAAAATCCCATATCACAAATGCATCACTATTACTCGTATGAGACGTGGAAATATTTGACACAAATTTTAGTACACGAAAAAAAAACACAAAACTTTTATGCAAATATCGCTTAACACTGTGCTTTCAATTTTATGATTGTTGCTTTTATTTTTATACCCTACACCACACTGTGGTACAGGGTATTATAACTTTGTGCATTTGTTTGTAACACCCAAAAGGAGAAGAAATAGACCCATCGTTTATTATACCGATCGACTTAGAATTACTTTCTGAGTTGATTTAGCTATGTCCGTCTGTCTGTCTGTCCGTCTGTCCGTCTGTCTGTGCATGTATTCTTGTAATCAAAGTACAGGTCGCAATTATGGTCCGATCTCGACGAAATTTTACACATATGTTTTATTTGGCCCAAGGACGATCCCTATTGAATTTGGTTAAAATCGGTTCAGATTTAGATATAGCCCCCATATATATGTTACCCCAGATTTGACATGTAAGCGCTGTAAAAACTTTATTTTATATCCGATCAGTCTGAAATTCGGCAGAAAGAGGTTTCTTATCATATGAATGAACACTGTTAAATTTTGAATAAATCGGTTCAGATTTAGATATAGCCCCCATATATACGTTACCCCCGATTTGAAGTGTAAGCGCTGTAAAAATGTTACTTTATATCCGATCAGTATGAAATTCGACAGAAAGAGGTTGCTTATAATATGAATGAACACTGTTAAATTTGGAAGAAATCGGTTCAGATTTAGATGTAGCCCCCATATATACGTTACCCCCGATTTGAAGTGTAAGCACTGTAAAAATGTTATTTTATATCCGATCAGTATGAAATTCGGCAGAAAGAGGTTTCTTATTATATGAATGAACACTGCTGAATTTGGAAGAAATCGGTTCAGATTTAGATATAGCCCCCATATATACGTTACCCCCGATTTGAAGTGTAAGCGCTGTAAAAATGTTATTTTATATCCGATCAGTATGAAATTCGACAGAAAGACTTTGCTTATAATATGAATGAACACTGTTAAATTTAGAAGAAATCGGTTCAGATTTAGATATAGCCCCCATATATACGTTACCCCCGATTTGAAGTGTAAGCACTGTAAAAATGTTATTTTATATCCTATCAGTATGAAATTCGGCAGAAAGAGGTTTCTTATTTTATGAATGAGCACTGCTAAATTTGGAAGAAATCAGTTCAGATTTAGATATAGCCCCCATATATACGTTACCCCCGATTTGAAGTGTAAGCGCTGTAAAAATGTTATTTTATATCCGATCAGTATGAAATTCGGCAGAAAGAGGTTTCCTATTATTTGAATGAACACTGTGAAATTTGGAAGAAATCGGTTCAGATTTAGATATAGCCCCCATATAAACGTTACCCCCGATTTCACATGTAAGCGCTGTAAAAATGTTATTTTATATCCGATCAGTGCGAACTTCAGCAAAAAGAGGTTTCCTTCTACATGAAGAAATACTGCCAGATTCGGAGAAAATCGGTTCAGATTTAGATATAGCACCATATATATGTTACCCCCGGTTCGACATGTAAGCGCTGTAGAGATTATTCTAAATTTGGAAAATTATTGGGATAACCAAAAAAACCATTATTTATTAATATTTTTTCTGTTGTAGTAACCAATTATTCGTTGCAAAAATAAACTTTGGTCTATTGATACAATTTCTGTTGTCGAGAATAAAACATTGGTTGTCAGAACCAAAAATCGATCATATGGTACTATAATGAACGTTTAAAATTGGTTACCACAACTAACCCAGTGTCAATGAAAAAACAATCCTGAATGGGTAATGTTTATTATCATTTGAAAGAACATTCTTTGGCATTTATTTTTTGAAGATTATGTCTATCTAATGTTGGCCGCGGCTACGTCATATGGTTCATCCGTTGAGCCCAATATTCGATGACTCGTTCGAGCATTTCGACTGGTAACTGGCGAATGACACGCGTGATGTTTTGCTCCAAGGCCTGAATCGAAGCGGGTTTGTCCGCATAAACTTTAGACTTTACATATCCCCACAGGAAAAAGTCTAACGGTGTGATATCACACGATCTTGGGGGCCAATCGACCGGCCCAAAGCGTGAAATTATCTGGTCACCGAAGTGTTCTCTCAATAAATCCATTGATTGATGCGATGTGTGGGAAGTGGCGCCGTCTTGTTGAAACCAAATGTCACCGAGATCACGAGCTTCAATTTCAGGCATCAATAACGGTCGCCATTGACGGTTACGTTGATGGACCGATGATTCCACCGGCCCACAAACCACACCAAACCGTTCTTTTTTCTGATGAAGTGGCAGCTCTTGAATCTCTTCAGGTTGCTCTTCGTCCCAAATGCGGCAATTTTGCTTGTTTACATACCCATTGAGCCAGAAATGGGCCTCATCGCTGAACAATATTTGGCTCGAAAACGTCGGATCTTCTTGGAACTTTTCAAGAGCCCATAGAGCGAAGCGATGTCGCTTGGAAAGGTCGGGCGGCTTCAGTTCTTGCACAAGCAGTATTTTGTATGCTTTCGATTTAAGATATCAACGTAAAATGCGCCAAGTCGTTCCATACGTCAGTCCGAGTTGCTGCGATCGGCGCCGAATCGACTCCCCACGGTCTTCGTGTACACTCTCAGCTACGGCCGCTACATTTTCTTCACTGCGTGCTGGACGTGGTCTATTCGCTCGAATATTATCCAATAATGAATGCTGGGTTCCAAGATGGGTGATGGTGTTGCGAATAGTACGCTCAGTAGGCCGATTATGTTGACCATAAGTTGAGCGAAGTGCACGAAACACATTCCTCACAGAACGTGAATTTTCGTAATAAAGTTGAACGATTTGTAAACGATGTTCAGACGTAAGTCTTTCCATGATGAAATGCCAAACAATACTACACAAAAATAACATGACAGCATGACACGACACGTGATCTGTCAAAAAAGGCTACTGAAAAAAGTATCTCTACTTGGATCACCCGTTATAACAAGTAAAGACAGACTAATGGGTCGCATGTGAATGGTTTCGGGTAAAAATAAACTCATTATACCAAATTTGGAACAAATTTCAGTCCAATTCGTTGGAATTTGAGGATTTTGTGGCGTTACGAAGTCAAATCTTGAGGAACCTTTGTATGGGGCTATACCAAAACATGGACTTCTTACATAAATAATACCTAACTTTGTGCTTGCATTTACTAGAGGCAATGCTTCTTAAGTAGTTTCTCCCCTTTTTAACGTCACAGAGATCACAAATTTCAACTGATCAGGCTGAACATTTTTAGGTGGGGTCTATTTATACCCAGAATCCTTCAACGAACAACGGTAGTCATAGGTACACGTTTTGATATAGCCCCCATACAAAGGTCCCTCAAGATTTGACTTCGTAACGCTACAAAACCTTAAATTTCAACGAATTGGGCTAAAATTTGGCATACATGGTTTTTTGCACCCGAAACCATCACATACGATCCATGGTGGAGGGTATATTGGATTCGGCATGGCCGAACTCAATCTGTCTTTACTTGTTTAAAATAACTCCTTCTATAACTCCAAACAAAGTCATACTATTTTTTTTTTGCAAAAAAATTACAAATAATCAAATTTTTGAAAATATAATTTTAAATTGCTATAACTTTGGCCTTATTGGGTATATGGGATCAATTGTTTTCATCATATAGAAATTTTGTTGCCAACTCAGTAAAGTTGATTTAAAGATACAAGGACAGGTTCAGGGAAAAAATTAAACATTCAATTTTTCAATTGCAAATGGCTCGGTGAGCTATATCTTAGGCGTAAAAAGCCTTTTGTAGGCCTCGGTTAGTAGAATGCACACGAAAGTTACCCGCACCTGGACATTTTGTTCACCCGAGGTGGCAAACTTTGAGGCCCTGTTGTACCGCCCTTGTATACCATATAATGCTCAGATTTTAAACTTAAGATCTGTAATACCTCTTCTGCAATCATGCTAAGTTTTGTCGCAATCGGTTGTCTGGTTAAGAAACGGCTGCATTATTTACTTTTTTTGAATTCCTCCCACTGTATTATCGGTCGATGTTTTGGTGTAGCCCCATATAATGATAACATCCGTATAGACTTCTTGATGATAAAGGGGACACAGTTTTTAAGCGACTATGCTGACATTTAAATATATATAATTTTTATTGCAATTTATTGTTTGTAGTTAGGTTAGGTTAAGGAAGCGCGGCACACAACCATTGCTGGCGTGCACCACTTCAGTCGGAGACCATTTGGATCATAGTGTTCGTTCTGAGGAGATGAGTAAAAGAAGAGGGAGAGGTCGAAGAAAATAAAGGAAGTGATGAGTATAGATAAGAGAGACGAGAGATGGCTTTTCAGGAGAGGGGGGAGTACAAAAACCTCGCCTGTTGATGCAGATGTATACGGTGATATCAAACCCCCCATCTCATGAAACGTTTGAAGCCCATGATTCTATCAAGATCGTGGGATGATTGAGATTCCAGATATTGTATCGTGTAATTACCTAGGTAGACATTGACAGAGAAGGAGTTCGATCGTCTCCAGTTCCTCCTCATCCTCAGAGTCTGCAGAATCTCTCTGCCACCTTGATGTTAAAGATCTAACATTACAGTGCCCTGTCAGTGTGACCATCATTAAACGAATGTCCCTCTTTTTAAAAAGATCTTTGGTGCTAGATTTCGATATGGCTGGCCATAGAGATTTAGCGATTTTACAGTCAGATCTGCTCGACCATTTCTAGGTCTTTGTAAAAAACTCTCTATGTTACTGAAGAATTCGCATAAGGCGGGGTATAAAGACGGCTCACCACTTGCAGCGTCCATCGCTGATCCATTTCGTGCGAGTTCGTCAGCCTTCTCGTTCCCCCCGATATCACAGTGTCCCGGGACCCAGCACAGTCTAATTCTGTCCGCCAATTGTTGTAGTTCCAATCGATTGTAGTAAACAATGGGACGTATTGGCCCATGTTTTAGTAAAGCCCTTCATAAATTTCCCAAACGCTCCATTATAGCACTCATTCGTTTATATATAACGTCGAAATGAAGGACCCGACGAATTTACTTCTTTGAGGGTGTAGATGCTAAGTTTTTGAACCGATTTGCCTGGAATTTTGCATCGTGTACTATTTTTAATCTGCAACAATAACTAGTAATAAAGTATTGCAGGGCAAATAATGGTGGAGGGTAATACACATTAGGCCCGCCCGACTTTAGTTATTCCTTACTTCGTTCTTACTGGCTTTTGTTGTGTGGTTTAAAATGAAAAATTGATAGGACCTTTTGTTTTCGCTTCTTAATGCTTTAGTGGATGTGTTGTTGATAGCATATCACGATTCTGGTAAAGCGAATGTATTTTACTGAAATAATTAATGAAATTGTAGATACTCGTACATCAAAGACAACTTTAAAAATTCAAAAATCCATTGGAATTTTCAATTTATTATTTAATGGAAATTAATATTTCAGTTAAATGAATTTTCTTTTCGTAAATAATGTTGTTGTCATCGACTAAGTAGTTCTCATTTCATCATGGAAAACAGAATCATTAAAGTTTTCGGAAGAACAAAAAAAAATAACGGCAATAACAAAAGCAATCAAATTTGTTCCACTTGGCCTTTGGAACTCACCAACGATGACCATCGAACAGATACAAAACAATTAAGTTCAATTTACGAGCGAAATCAACAAATTAGCTCATGAGGCACGGAGGGAAACTAAAAAAAGAATAAAAACCAAAACAATAAAGAAAAAAACTTTTTGTTTCGTAGTTTTTATTAAAAGTGCACATTGCTGCTGCTGCCTGCCTTAATGAAATTTTTGTTTATCCGAAAATTAGCAGTAGCAGCAACACAAGCACCACCAGCAATAGCCCCTATGGAATGTGATGGAATGGAATTTACTTCAGCATTGTGAAATGGTGAGAGTTCCCATTTTGGATTATGTGAACTACCATTTCCGAGTGTCCTAATTTCTATTGGAATCATACGTCAGAAGAAATTGTTGTTGGCTGAATTAGTAAACATGAAATATGAATTGAAATATGGGTGTGTAGATAATCAATAATAAAACAAAAACTCTGTATATTCGTGGAAATTCTGCAGTACTAGTCTAAATCGCTCAATGTAGGGTGAGAGTAATAAAAATAGAATATAAACTGAGCAATTTTTACGACTTTATCGATTAAAATCAAAGTCAATTATAGTCAAAAGTATGACACGGCACCACCTGCATTATGAAGGAAGTTAACTAAGTCAGAATTTTTTACTCGTATACACTGATAGAAAAAGCTTCGTCATTCGTCAAAAGTCAGATAACGTACGGATAACCCTATTGATGAACTTGTTCGTCGCCCTGACGAATCTCTGTTTAATCTCTGGAAACTGTAGTTTCGAGGGTTATCGTTCGCTCCAGTCAGGCTTACGGATGGTCGGACATAAGTAAAATTACTCAATGTGTTCTAAAACGGATTTCCTCCGCATAAACTTAGGGTCTTCGGACACTCTTTTGATGCGTTACCCTTTTGCTATATGTTATATATACACTTATTGATATTTGTATTATAAGTCAAATAAATCCCCATATTTATCCCCTCACCTTAGAGAGGAGGGTACACATCATTTTTTTATTTATGAGCACGATTCATCGTAGGGATGATATGTTATCACCCTGTGGGTTTTTTTTATTCCACTAAATAGTTCTTGTTCTAGTATTCTTAAACAGAGATTCGTCATGGTGACGAACAAATTCATAGATAGGATTATCCGTACGTTAGCTGACGTTAGCTTTTGACGAATGACGAAGCTTTTTCTATCAGTGTACTGTGAGTCATTTGAAACAAGAATTTTGTTATACCAGAAAATGCCAAAACAAAAAATTTCAACTTTTGATTTTAATTAAAATTTTACAGAACATACAGATACGTGGTGAAATATGAAAATATAGAAAACTTTTTGTACACATCGCTTATAAAACCTCGAAATATTGGCCAAGAACCCAATAAAATATATATATATTATTAATCATCGCACAGTGGGAGGAATTCAAAAAAGGGGAAATAATTTTGCCGTTTCTTAACTAGACAACCGATTGCGACAAAACTTGGCATGTTTGTAGAAGAGGTATAAGCATACAAAATAGAGCTTTTGCAAGAACTGAAGCCTCCCGACCTTCCCAAGCGACATCGCTTCGCTCTATGGGCTCTTGAAAAGTTCCAGGAAGATACGACGTTTTCGAGCCAAATTTTGTTCAGAGAAGAGGCCCATTTCTGGCTCAATGCCGGTGGAATCATCGGTCAATATTTCTTCAAAAATAATGCCGGTGCGAACGACATTTAGTTTCAACAAGACGGCGCCACTTCCCACACATCGCATCAATTAATGGATTTATTGAGAGAACACTTCGGTGAGCAGATAATTTCACGATTTGGGCCGGTCGATTGGCCACCAAGATCGTGTAATATCGCACCGTTAGACTTTTTCCTGTGGGGATGTGTAAAGTCTAAAGCTTATGCGGACAAACCCGCTTCGATTCAGGCCTTGGAGCAAAGCATCACGCGTGTCATTCGCCAGTCAACGGATGGACCATCTGAGACGTAGACGCGGCCAACATATGATAGACATAATCTTCAAAAAATAAATGCCAAAGGATGTTCTTTCAATGATAATAAACATTCCCCATTCAATTTGAATTTTCTGTGTTTTTTTTTTCTTTAAAAAAGTAGGGAAACACGAAATGGATCACGCTATATAAATCTGAGTCGATTTTCCTCAAATTTAGTACTGCATCTAAGTGTACGAAGAGACTTCTCTCTGTCAATTTGTATGCAGATCGGCTAAAAAATGTTCCTTAAACAGTGCATATATGCGAAATCGGTGGTACATATATGTATGTGGGAACTATATGTAAATCTGAACCGATTTTGACCAAATTAGATCGGGATCGTCCTTGGGCCAAAAAAAGATATGTGCAAGGTTTCGTTGAGATCGGACCATAAATGCGACCTGTACTCGTACCTCGATCACAAAAATACATGGACGGACAGACAGACACAGACATTGCTCAATCAACTCAGAAAGTGATTCTAAGTCGATCGGTGTAATAAACTAGTCAATCTCTTATCTTTTTCGGTATTACAAACAAATGCACAAAGTCATAATACCCTGTACCACCATGAAATTGGCCACCCCGGGTAAACAAAATGTTTAAGCGCGTGTAACTCATTATTTTCGTGCGATTTATAAACAAAAGACTTTTTACACGTAGGATTTATCTAATATATATAAAAATCAAATGGTGTTCGTTGGTACGCGATAAACTCGAAAACGGCTAAACAGATTTTGCTGAATTTTTGCATGAGAATATCTTTTGGTGTGTGGAAGGTTCGTAGCTATATTCGGTTTTGATTGGACAAAGGGGCGTGGCACCGCCCATACAACGTAAAATTTAAAAGTGGAATATCTTGCGTATTATTGATTCAAAGTACTCGAAATTCGACATGTGTGACCTTGGTACCAATACACATCATGGAACCAAAAACCGGTGTGATAGTGACAGTGGGCGTGGCTCCGCCCACACAACCTAAAATTCAAATATGAAATATTTCGAATACTATTGGAGCAAAATTCTCGAAATTGGGTATGTGTGACCTTGGTGCCATTACGCGTCATGTAGCTGAAAACTGGGTTGATAGTGACAGTGGGCGTGGCACCGCCCACACAACCTAAAATTCTAATATGAAATATTTCGAATACTATTGCAGTTAAATTCTCGAAATTTAGTATGTGTGACCTTGGTACCAGTACGCGTCACAGGACTAAAAACGGGGAAACAGTGAAAGCGGGCGTGGCACCGCCCACACAACCCAAAATTCAAATATGAAATATTTAGAATACTATAGCAGCAAAATTCTTAAAATTGGGTATGTAGAACCAGATCGAGTGCTGCAGCAAGAAATTGGCGTGATAGTAACAGTGGGCGTGGCACCGGGTACTCATACACAACCTGAAATTTCAAAATTCAATATTTCGATCACTATATAGCCATGTTTACGAAGAAGAAGAATCAGAGGAAGAATCAGCCATGGCTGTCTGGCCTTGGTACCAGTAGGGGTGATGGAGCTACAAACATGAACGATTGAAACAGTTGGCATGACACCCCATATAAATAAAAAATTTAGGACGCAATATTTGAAATAGTATTGCGGCATTATCTTTACAAAAGAGAGTGATAAGGGCGTGGCGCCGCCCATACAATCCGTGATGTGAATTTGAAAAATTTCCAATATCATTGCAGGACAGTTTTGAAAATTTGCATGAAAATAGTGTCGATGGACAAAGTTCTAAAACCGAAATATAGAGAGGCGTTGCACTTATCGTCTTGAAGTTTATAGTGGATGCTGTTAATAGCACTCTCTGATTAAAAATCTGGTCAGTGGAAGTATCTGTGCATACGACACGCTTGCTGAAAACGAAATAACTGGAGACCATTATATCTAGATTGAGGCTTGACCAAGTGTGTTTAGTATTCAAGTGCCTTCAAAGTTAGCACATGACTCAACAAAATTGGGAGATATCGGATTAGAGGGCGTGACTACGCCCATGCGGCATCATTATAGAAAAAATAAGTACTGATAGAATTATTGCACTAATTGGTATGACTGTATTTCACAGTATTCTATATGCCCCAACAGAGAATGACGACGTAGCCTCCCAAGGTGATTTGACTGGTATGTGCATTTAAGTGCAATAAGGATGAAACGAAAACACTGCCGTAATATCAGGAGTGTCAACATATCATATGGTTCTATTTTACTAAAACGCACTTTGGGGGCAGCGAAGCGCACCGGGTCAGCTAGTTGCGTATAGTTACCTAGATATCTACAATTGAAAATTTTAATTTTTTAATTTTTTAATTTTTAACTTTTTCCCGACCCTGTTCTAGTATTTTGGGAAAATCGGAGCAGAATCTCACATCAACTTATCTTATTTAAATTGATATTAATTTATTTAAAACAAAAAAGAATAAAAGCTTTAAAAGTGACAGCTACCGAAATACCGGGGGATTCAAAATAATACCTCTTGTTGGAAAACCCTGTAAAACATATACTTTTTTCTAAAAAAATACAAAAAATACAGTTTTTTTTTGAAAATATATGGCCATAACTTTTGGCCTATCGGATAAATCGAACCAGTTTTTTTCTCATCATATAGGTAATTTTATTGTCAATTGAGATGTGTTGACGTTGATGAAATCGGTGCACATTCTGTTCCGAAAATTAATAGCATAGGGTCAATTGCAGATATCTCGGTAACTATACGAGATTATTCTTAGGCGTAAACATTTTTTGTAGACCTCGGTTAGTAGAACGCACAAACATTTTCTTCACCTAAGCTGCCAACTTTTAGGCCCTGCAGTTCCGCCCCTGTATGATATACGAGGCCCAAATTTAAAACGTAGCTCCTCTTATATCTCTTCTACTATCACGCAAAGTTTTTTCGAAATTGGTTGTTTGTTTAAGAGACGGCCGAATTAATTTCCTTTTGTTGGAATTCCTCCCACTGTACATAGGGGGCCCAATCATATAACTTTAGCTCTCTAATACCTCTTCTACAACCATGTTTTGCCGCAATCGCTTATCTGATCACGAAACGGTCAAATTATTTCCCTTTTTATACCCTACACCACACTGTGGTACAGGGTATTATATGCTTGTTTCACGGCAGATGTTTGTAACACCTGAAAATAACACAGCTAGACCCACCTTAAAGTATACCGATCGACTCCGAATCACTAGTTGAGTCGATTTAAGAATGTCTGTCCGTCCGTCCGTCCGTCCATGTAAAGTTGTTCGTTGACTACAGGTCGCAATTCCACTCCTATCGTTCTGAAATTTTGCAGTTTAGAGTATTTCGCAGCTGTTAAAATCGCTATTGAATTTGGTTGAAATCGGTTCAGATTTAGATATAGCTCCCATATATATATTACGTCCGATTTGGCCCTTTAGTCCTATAGAAGCTGTATTTTACATCCAATCGTTTTGAAATTTAGAATGGTAGAGTTTTTTGATCCATGAACCAACATTGCTGAATTTGAAGAAAACCGGTTAAGATTTATCTATACCTCCCATATATATGTTTCGTCCGATTTTGCTCTTTAGTCCTGTAGAAGCTGTATTTTGCATCCAATCTTTTTGAAATTTAGAATGGTAGAGTTTTTTGATCCATGAACCAACATTGCCGAATTTGAAGAAAACCGGTTAAGATTTATCTATACCTCCCATATATATGTTTCGTCCGATTTTGCTCTTTAGTCCTGTAGAAGCTGTATTTTACATCCAATCTTTTTGAAATTTAGAATGGTAGAGTTTCTTGATCCATGAACCAACATTGCCGAATTTGAAGAAAATTGGTAAAGATTTAGCTATAGCTCCCATATATATGTTTCGTCCGATTATGCTCTTTAGTCCTGAAGAAGCTGTATTTTACATCCAATCATTTTGAAATTTAGAATGGTAGAGTTTCTTGATCCATGAGCCAACATTGCCGAATTTGAAGAAAATCGGTAAAGATTTAGCTATAGCTCCCATATAAATGTTTCATCCGATTTGGCTCTTTAGATCCAATCGTTTTTATACCCACACTGTGGTACAGGGTATTATTTAAGTATAAAATGTCACAAAAGTAAATTTATGTAAACAATTTATACATGAATTACAAAAGAGTGGTGTAGGGTATTATATAGTCGGCCCCGCTCGACTTTAGCATTTCCTTACTGGTTTAATTCCTCCCACTGTGCCCCAGCCTAGATTTTGAATGGCTATTCATGAGTAAAATTGTTGGACAGTTCTGAAATATAATAAAAATGGTACCAAATTTCATATTCTATTTCTTACAATGTGTTATTTTAGTGTAAAAATTGAGATATATTTTAATTAAAACCCGTAGGATTTTAAAGTATATATAATAAAGAATACTAAATACTTCATAAAAATATTTTCATTGCAATTTTAAAACTAAAAATACCAAAATTAAAAAGTATTCAAACTTGTGTTATTGAAATTAGTGTTATTATTCAAGTCCTATTTCAACACAACAAATCAAACTGCCAACAATATATCTTAAGAAAATAGAAAAAACTTTTCTTAATTTTTCATATTTTCATAGAATGTTCGGCGTCATAAGGCGGAAAGAAAACACGCGCTAACGAATGACTTTCAATGAAAATATTTGAACATTTTTCCGTTTTCCATTTTTTTCTGTGGCATATTTTCCAGCCAATAGAAATCTGTGGCTGCTTCACGTTTTTGGAGGGAATTTCGTCCGTTCGTATGGTTCGAACCATTGATTCAGATTGTTTTGCATAATTACAATTTCAAATGTTTATTTATTCAATTGTCAGCAAAACAATTTCTGCGTTTTTAAATGATATTGAGCAGGTGTTGTTTGTTTACAGCCACAACAAATCAACACGAACGAATGGTAATGCACGAGAAGACGACGCG
The DNA here is from genome assembly GCA_963930755.1 of Eudasyphora cyanicolor. Classification (NCBI taxonomy): domain Eukaryota; kingdom Metazoa; phylum Arthropoda; class Insecta; order Diptera; family Muscidae; genus Eudasyphora; species Eudasyphora cyanicolor. The sequence continues at coordinate 160,326,726 of OZ005737.1, forward strand.
ACGCGACGGACGGATGGACGGACGAGCTCAGAAGAAACGACGAAACGTGTTGAGTTAATAAAATTTTCATTGCCTGGGGTTGAGTACTAGATATCCCAGTCAGCCAGCCATTCCAGTGCAGACACGCAGACACATAGTGTCAGGAAAAATACCCACACACATGTATAGACATACATAGTCGTACATCTAAATATAGACCGACAATACCACCAACACTAATTCCAATTTACCGCTAGGAATGAATGGCAATACCGATGCGAGTAACATACCGACCCATCTACGAGTGTACCCTCAAATTCTGACGCTGCTCAATATCGCGTGCTTCCCCTTTTAACTTCAACACAACTTATAATTAAATTGCAATTAATTTTCCTCACACTCAGACACACCCCCTTCCGCCAACAAATAAACCACTTAAGGAATACAGGCAATATATATGCCGGCAGTGGTTTCAATCCCCCACTTCATTCTGCAAGGAATTATTTGCAATTAAAAATAACTTTAATAACTCTGTGCTAAAGGAAACATTGGTTCACAAATCTGGATATTCAGTCCGTTAATAACACCGTGCGATAAATGTCATGTTTTGTCACAAATTTTTGCGACTTTTTTATGTTTTCATGGTTGCTTACGGGCGAGCAAAAAAACGATTGATTGCTTTAACGACAGTTAGTAACTTTTTGTACCAGAAGGTGATATTATCAAGACCCTATTGGGCTTATACTTAAAAAAATATGGAGCAATTACTTAAAATGTCCTAAAACGGATTTCCGCTGAACATACGAGTACTTACAGTCTTAGTTCACTCCTTCGATGTGTTACACTTTTGACCCGTAGCAAATACTATATACCCTCCTCCGCTAAAGTGAGGATACAATTAATGTATCACAATGTTTATTGGCCAATAACCTTTTGCGCTGCAATGGCAAAATATCATCATTTAATTACCTCTACAATAAACATAAAATTATCTGGCCATCATCTGTATAAATTTCACACAATAAATGCAGAAATAAGGTGCTAGCCGTATTTCTTAAGAATTTTCTGAAGTGGATTCCTATTTATTTACATTAGCGATACAATTTTTGCTTTATTCAATGTTGTTTTCATTTCTCCACCCAAGTGTTTTTCTATCTGCACCATGAGTTCATTTCAAGGTGAATCAAACTGAATATGGTGCACTCATGGCCCATTCTTAGGGGGAGGACACTGTAAGTATTTCTATATAGATTTCCTGCCGTTTCCATCTTCAATCTTGACATGCTTGGGTTGCCATAGACACTGCTACTTCATTGAGGTTTACATTTCATTTGAATATTTATTTATTATTTTGAGAATTAAGTATTGTGTTGTTGATAAGGCTCTTAATACTCACACACTCGGTCGGTGTGGGGAGCAGGGAGCAGGGAGCAGGGAGCGGTGAAAGGGGAAATGGAAATCGAGACGAGATGCTTGCCATTCAAAATCTCGATTTTATTTATTTATATACATTGCAAATGGACTGGTCTCTATAGAGCGGACAGACAGGCAGACGGACAGAGCAATGAATGGGTGTAATGCAAATTGTACTGAGTGATGCATAATTTGTAATATATCATTTAACACCAGACCAGACCCAAGGGGGGATTTTGCAAAAATTTTATTTTATCATTCTTTTTGAAAATGCTTTTGGTTTTTTAAAGCATATATCTTTGATGTATTGAGAAAAATTGCAGCAGTTAAAAACGCTTGAAATGTTAGATATCTTTAATTAAAATAATTGATTGAAATAGCCAAGAAAATATATTTTAAATAATCCATTCAACCTTTTCGCATAAGTTGTTAATATGTTGAATATTTATACCCTACACCACACTGTGGTACAGGGTATTATAAGTTTGTTTCACGGCAGATGTTTGTAAAATATAAAAATAAAAATAAAATAACACAGCTAGACCCACCTTAAAGTATACCGATCGACTCAGAATCACTAGCTGAGTCGATTTGACCATGTCTGTCCGTCCGTCCGTCCATGTAAAGTTGTTCGTCGACTACAGGTCGCAATTTCACTCCGATTCACTCCGAATTTTGCAGTTTAGAGTACTTCGCAGCTGTTAAGATCGCTATTGAATTTGGTTGAAATCGGTTCAGATTTAGATATAGCTCCCATATATATCTTTCGTCCGATTTTGCTGTTTAGTCCTATAAAACCTGTATTTTACATCCAATCGTTTTGAAATTTAGAATGGTAGAGTTACTTGATCCATGAACCAACATTGCCGAATTTGGAGAAAATCGGTTAAGATTTAGCTATAGCTCCCATATATATGTTTCGTCCGATTTTGCTCTTTAGTCCTGAAGAAGCTGTATTTTACATCCAATCATTTTGAAATTTAGAATGGTGGAGTTTCTTGATCCATGAACCAACATTGCCGAATTTGAAGAAAATCGGTTAAGATTTAGCTATAGCTCCCATATATATGTTTCGTCCGATTTTGCTCTTTAGTCCTGAATAAGCTGTATTTTACATCCAATCATTTTGAAATTTAGAATGGTGGAGTTTCTTGATCCATGAACCAACACTACCGAATTTGAAGAAAATCGGTTAAGATTTAGCTATAGCTCCCATATATATGTTTCGTGCGATTTGGCCCTTTAGTCCTACAAAACGTGTATTTTACATCCAATCGTTTTGAAATTTAGAATGGTAGAGTTTCTTGATCCATGAACCAACATTGCCGAATTTGAAGAATATCGGTAAAGATTTAGCTATAGCTCCCATATATATGTTTCATCCGATTTGGCTCTTTAGATCCAATCGTTTTTATACCCTACACCACACTGTGGTACAGGGTATTATTTAAGTATAAAAAGTCCCAAAAGTAAATTTATGTAAACAATTTATACATGAATTACAAAATTTATATATCAGAGTTATTCAATACTAGCTGGACCCGGTCCACTTCGTTGCCCCAGATTGAGATTTCCGATCCCGTCCATTTTTGAACCAATTACGTAGACTGCCATCAAATGCATATTTACTAAATTACAACACTCTCGCTAACAAATTGTTCAAGGTATTTCAATTTCAGAAATTTGCTTATAAGGGTGGGGCCACGCTCATTGGTCCGATCCCAACCCTTTTGGGCCATTCACGTAGACTATCACCAGATATATATACACGAAATTACAGCACTCTCGGTAAAAAATTGTGCAAGATATGACTCTCAATTTCAAACTTTGACTTATACTCGCATAGGCAGGGCAACGTCCATTGTTCTGATCCCGCCTATTTTTGGTCGAATCACGTAGACTGTCATCAGATACATATACCCAAAACTGCAGCGCTCACTTAAACAAATTGTGCAAGATATCTCAATTTAAAAATTAGGCTCCTATTGGCTGTGCCGCCCTTTTTTGTGTAATCACGTAGACTGCGTGAGATGCACAAAATCACAGCACTCTCGCTAACAAATTGTGCATGATATCTCAATTTCAAAATTTGGTTTATATGGGCGGGGCGAGGCCCATTGATCCGATCCCGCCACTTTTTAGAACATTCACGTAGGCTATCATCAGATACATATGCAGAAACTTACAGAACTATCGCTAAACAATTGTGTAAGACATCTCAATTTCAAAATTTAGTTTATATGGGCAGGGCCACGGCCATTGATCCGATCCCGACCCTTTTTGGACCAATAACGTAGACTACCACCAGACATCACTCTCGCTAAAAATTGTGCAAGATATGTGTCTCAATTTCAAAATTTGGCTTATATAGGCGGAGCCACGTCCATTGGTCTGATCCCGCCAATTTTTGGGCGAATCGCTAAGACAGTCATCAGATACATATGTCCAAAACTGCAGCACTCTCGATAATAAATTGTGCAAGATATTTTAATTTCAAAATTTGGCTGATATGGACGTGGCCACACCCATTGGTTCGATGCCGCTCATTTTTGGACCAATCACGTAGACTATCACCAGATATTTATACACGAAATTACAGCACTCTCGGTACAAAATTGTGCAATATATCTCAATTTCAAAATTTGGCTTATATGGGGGGGTGGGCACGCCCATTGTTCTGATCCCGCCCATTTTTTGACCAATCACGTAGACTGCCACTATATACATATACACAAAATTGCAGCACTCTCGCTATCAAATTGTGCAAAATATCTCAATTTCAAAATTTGGCTTATATGGGCGGGGCCACGCCTATTGGTCCGAACCCGCCCATTTTTTGACCAATTACGTAGAATGCCACCAGATACATATACGCAACATTGCAGCACTCCCGCTAGCAAATGGTGCAAGATATCAAAATTTCAAAATTTGGTCTATGTGGGCGGGGCCACGCCCATTGGGTCGATCCCGCCCATTTTTGGATCAATCGCGTAGATTGCCACCATATACATATACATAAAATTTCAGCACTCTCGCTAACAAATTGTGCAACATATCTCAATTTCAAAATTTGGCTTATATGGGCGGGGCCACGCCCATTGGTCCGATTCCGCCCATTTTTGGAAAATTCACATAATATGCCACTAAATGCATACACACAAAATTTCACCACTCTAGCTAAAATGTTTTCTCAATATCAAAATTGGACCCATATGGGCGGGTCCACGCCCACTTGATATATCGAAAATTCAAGTACCCTATTTTCAGCACCCCCTACACATGTACATTCTGTGAAAATTTCAAGATGATCGGTCTAGCCGTTTAGACGTCTATACGGAACAAACAAACAAACCCACAAACAAACGATTTGCCACGCCCACATTTTCCCCGCCCACTATTTGCAAAATTTTTTTTCCCAAAACCTTCTCAGACCAAATAGCTTTCAAACAAAAGAAAAAATTTTAAAATCGGTCCAGTGGTTTAAGCGTCTATAAAACACATACATACATACATACATACATACATACATACATACATACATACATACATACAAACATTTTTCCATTTTTATATATATAGATTACGAGAGTGGTGTAGGGTATTATATAGTCGGCCCCGCCCGACTTTAGCCTTTCCTTACTGGTTTTGAATTACATTTATTCCATGTTTTGTCCCTGTGTAAATAAATATTTCGAAATTCAAAAATTGTGATATTGAGTAACCTGAACATATTAAATTCATGAATGTGTATTTGTGAGGTCTCATATTTTATCTGATCACGTCTGGTCGGTGAGACTTTAACTCGAAAACCAAACATTTTGGTAACAACTATATATGGCTCTATGCTTTTGTCGGTTTGACCACGGGTCGAGCATAAAATTACTATTTTTGCATTAGCATGACGTATACAGGGCTGGACCTATATTCTTAAAAAGGACAGAGATCCCAGGACAGAGATCCCAATATTTTAAAAGTTGAGTACTTTGATTTTGGATTTTCGCCAAGTGTTTACGGCAATGACCGCTAATTGTGCGCGTATGGAATATACATAGTGTCGTATATGGGTACTTTTTTAGTAATAGTAATTTATATGAATGCGCCGTACTCAGTTCTGGTGCTTTTGAAATTTTAATATTATCTTTTTTTATTGAATGAAAAATTAGGACCCAAAACTAAAAAAAAATCCTTAGTAAAAGACATGTATAAGAATTTAAAATCTTTGATTCACAAAGTGCTTTGTCTGTTTGATCAAAAAAAATGGTTTAATATTAATAAAATATTAAAACATTTCTTATCTCGGCTGCTCTGACCACAAAATTTTAAAATAGAATGATTGAAGGTTTTTAGCTCTTGATCGATAATTTAAATATCAGAAAGGATTATATTATTTCGGTCCTAACACTTCAAATTTCTTTTATATGTCGCTTTGTGTAAAATCGAATACGGTTACTCCTATCGGAAGGTATCGTTCGCACAATTACCCAAAATGGATTTCAGCCAAATATTCTTAGGGGCTCTTAGGCCACGCCGTTGATTTGTTACACCTTTAACCCCCAGCAACTGATATATATCCGCGTTCACAATAGTGGGGAATAAGAACATGATATTGCTGAAATTCTCTTACTTCCACTAAAAGGGATATCATTTCTAATTTCATCCATAGATTTTTTCAGATAGTCACTGTTTTTTTCGTTAGGATGCTAGCTTTCAAAAAGGAACAAACACATTTTTTTAAATTCGTTATGGCTTTTTGGTCATATTTTTGAAAAAATTAAATGTTTTCTAATTGTTTCAACGACAATAACTACGTAAAATGATGTTTTAAGCATTTGTACTCCTCATAATTTCTTTTCATGTAGATGTTATGTGGTCTTTATCGATCTCATACTCAAAATTTACCATAACATTTGTTTAATATTTGTTTCGTGTTTAGGACACCATATTACACCCGAAAATGTTATGAAGGTGTCCTACACACACATATAATAAATATAATAAAAATAACACTCCTTCGATGTGTTACACTTTTGGCCGATATATACCCTCGTATCACTAAAGTGAGGGTATAATAAAAAATATATATTTTTTTTATCCCCTCACCTTAGAGAGGAGAGTATATATCATTTGCTACGAGCCAAAGTATAACACATCGAAGGAGTGACCTAAGACCCTGAGTATGTTCGGCGGATATCCGTTTTGGGTAATTTTAAGTCGAATGAGCAATGTCCGTCCATCCGTCTGTCTGTCTGTCTGTCTGCTGGCTGGTGCGCACGATAACTCTCGAAAGGAGTAACCAATTGACTTCAAATTTGGTATGTGGTAATATGTAATTCTATCTCCAGCTAAGTTCGGAGATGGGCCATATTGGTCCACTCCTTCTAGTACCTCCCCCACAAAGGGTTAACATTTAGTGAAATATTGTTTATTTAATAACTTCTATACTACTTATTTGAATCCTTTGAAATTCTACACATAGTATTAGTTTATTAGTCACTATTGCCTCGAGAAAAATGGGCGAAGTTGCCACGCCCCTTTTGGTACCTCTCACACAAATGGACTATTTTGAACCAAAAGTTAAAAGCATATAACTTTATTACCAGTGCATATAAAGCCTTGAAATTTTGTACAGTGTAATGCTTTTATAGTATCTAGAGTCCGGAGAAAAATGAGCATTATTGCCACTCTCCTTTTGGTACCTCCCACACAAATGAACCTTTTTGTACACAAAGTTACCAACTTATAACTTTAATACCAGTACATACAAATACTTGAAATTCCGTACAGTGCAATGATTTTATAGTACCTAGAGTCTAGAGAAAAGTGGCCGTAATTGGCACGCCCGTTTTGGTACCTCCCACACAAGTGGACCATTTTGTACTAAATGTAAACAACTTGAACCTTTAATAGCAGTACATACTTTAAAGTTATTAAATGCGATTTAAATTGATAATTACTTAATTAAAACAAACAAATAAATAAATTTACTAATATTTTTTGGGACTCAAGGTGAGGGGATTCATAAGTCGGTTTACCCGACTGAACTTTCTTACTTGTTATAATTCACATTTTCTTGGAAGGTGTCTTTAGTATTTGGAACATATTTTTGAAGTATATACTCGAAAAAGCCCGGATATAGTTTAAATAAAAGGAAATTATGAGGACTACAAATGTTAGTAATGACACCTTAATGTGGAAACAGAAGCTTAGTAACTGTCGATTAAATAATTAGAAAAAGTTGATTTTTTTTTAAAAAAAAATTTGTCTTTGTTTCAGAAGCTCTAACGAAGAAAACATTACCTAATTGAAGAAAATCAATAAATAAATGTAGAAATTATAGCATTTTTGGTATAAAAAAGAAAATTTCATAATAATCCGGTTTTTTTTACACCCATTATTGTGAACAAGGTTATATATCAGATGCTGCAGGTCAAAAGTGTAACATATCGATGGAATGACCCAAGAATATTTGGCGGAAATCCATTTTGGGTAATTTTAAGTCATTTTAGCAATGTCCGTCAGCCTGTCCGTCGGTCTGTCTTGTTGGTGCGCACGATTACTTTCGACAGGATTAAGCGATTGACTTCAAGTTTGGTATGTGTCCATATTATTGCCTATCTCAGACTAAGGTCAAAAATGCACTATGTTGGTTCACTCCTTCGAGAACCTCCCCCACAAAGGGTCAAAATATAGTGAAATATTGATTATCTCATAACTTCTATACTACTATTCAGAATCTTTGACCATTCCACACATAGAATTAGTTTCTTGGTCGCTATCATCTTGAGAGAAATGGGCGACGTTACCACGCCCCTTTTGGTATCTCCCATACAAACCGACCAAATGGACAAGTTTGCAAAAAAAAGTTAACGGTTTATAACTTTTGAAATTTTGTACAGTGTAATATTTTTTTAGTACACATAGTATATGCGTTATTGCCACGCCTCTTTTTGGCACCTCCGAAACAAAATTGCCAAAATAAAAAATTTGAATTTTTTTTTAATTTCCCTATTTTTAAAATATGGGTCATATTTTATACATTTATCCATAGATTTTTTTCAACTAGGCATTGTTTTCTTCGTTAGCATGACAGCTTTCAAGAAACGGAACTATCATTGTTTGCGATTTTTTTCTATTTTTGATGAATTTTTTCGTGCCAGCAAAAAATGATTTTCAGAAATCAAATTTTTCTAATTGTTTTAACGACAGTTGCTTAACTTCCGTTTCTACGTGAAACTGATGTTGTCAGCATTTCTAGCCCTTTCAATTTCCTTTAATTCAAATTTATGGAGCTTTTTCTTAAAAAAATATGGTCCAAATACTAAATGTAACTTCCATGAAAATTGCATTTTTTTCAAATAAATCATAAGAACAAATTTGTATTGGCTTCATAAAAAGTTTTTAGGTCTCAGGCACAAAAACAATTTTTTTTGGATAGTGTATAAAGACACCACCGATGTCACTTCTTGATGTTTTGGAGAACATATTTTTCTATTGATCTAAATTAAATGTCTAGTCTATGTCTAGCAGTAATCGGCCTATGTTTTGTATAGCACCCATATAAAGGTCCCCACCGATATCACTCTAGAGAACACATTTTTCAATTGATCTGGCTGAAATTTAAGAATTTATACTTTATATTGCACTTAATTTTCCCTAGAAAAAATGGGGAACATTGGACCATATTTTAATATAAGCCCCATATATATCCCTGTGATGTCACTTCTGTACTATCGAGAAAAATTTTGTCTTGATCTGTAAACAAAATTATACATTACATTGGAGCTAATCGTCCCTAGCAAAAATGGGGCACATCAATCCATGTTTTTTATAACCCCCCCCCACATAAAGGTCTCCTCTGATGTCACTTATTGGCGCTCTCGATTACACATTTTTCAATATATCTGGTTAAAATTTTAATTGTATACTTTATATTGCACCTAATCGTCTAGTTCCTCTAAAACGTTCTAGTTTCTCTAAACATGAGGAACTAGTAAAATTAAGTGTATTTCGATATGGAAGCTATACAAAAGTCCCTTCCAATTTGATGTGTTAATGCTCTAGACGCCACAACTTTTAACAGATATGACTGCAATTTTTGTATATATTTCTTAAAACCAATCTTTAAAGAAATTAATTACATCAATTCATGCTTTCTTACTGACTTTGTATGCCCTAGAAGACAAGAATTGGAATTGTAAGTTTAGCGTATTCTGTGGCCGTGTGCCATTGCACGGATCTGACTGACATTTTGCAATTTACATTCCTACAAAAAAGGGCTATGTATTATATAATCATATATAGAAATATATATAGGGCGATGCATTTTTTAAAGAAAAAACCAGTAAGGAAAGACAGCAAGTCGGGCGGGGCCGACTATATAATACCCTACACCTACCTACCAATGCGAAAATGGGCATTGCGATAAGAATTTGGCAGTGTTCATACATGTAATAAGCAAACTCTCTCTGCCGATTTTCGTACTGATCGGATATAAAACACGGTTTCTACAGCGCTTACATGTCAAATCGGGTGTAACATATATATTGGGACTATGTTTAAATCTGAACCGATTTTCCCCGAATTTGGCAGTGTTCATACATGTAATAAGAAAACTCTCTCTGTTAAATTTCGTACTGATCGGATATAAAATACGATTTCTGCAGCGCTTAAATGTTAAATCAGGTGAAACATATATATGGGGGCTATATCTAAATCTGAACCGATTTTCCCCGAATTTGGCAGTGTTTTTTCATGTAATAAGAGAACTTTCTCTGACGAATTTCGTACAGGTCGGATGTAAAATACGGTTTCTACAGCGCTTACATGTAAATTCGGGTGAAACATATATATGGGGACTATATCTAAATCTGAACCGATTTTCCGAATTTGGCAGTGTTTGTTCATGTAATAAGAGAACTCTCTCTGCCAAATTTCGTACTGATCTGATTTAAAATACAGTTCCTACAGCGCTTACATGTCAAATCGGGCGAAACATATATATGGGGGCTATATCTAAATATGAACGGATTTTGTCCGAATTTGGTAGTGTTCATTCACGTAATAATAAAACTCTCTCTGCCGAATTTCATAAAGATCGGATGTAAAATGTGGTTTCTAAAACGCTTACATGTCAAATCGGATGAAACATATATATGGGGACTATATCCAAATCTGAACCGATTTTAACCAATAGGGATCGTCCTTGGGCCAGAAAAGAGCACTATGCTAAATTTCATCACAATCGGACCATAAATACGACCTGCACTTTGATTACAAGAATACATGGACAGACAGACAGACGGACGTGGCTAAATCGACTCAGAAAGTGATTCTGAGTCGATCGGTATAATAAACAATGGGTCTATCTCTTCTCCTTTTAGGTGTTACAAAAACAAATGTACAAAGTCATAATACCCTGTACCACAGTGTGGTGTAGGGTATAAAATAAATAATAAAAAACGGGTGATCCAAGTAAAGATACTTTTTTCAAAGCCTTTTTTGACAGATCACGTGTGAGTCGTGTTATGCTGTCATGTTATTTTTGTTAAGTATTGTTTGGCATTTCATCATGGAAAGATTTACGCCTGAACAACGTTTACGCGTGTCATTCGCCAGTTACCAGTCGAAATGCTCGAACGAGTCATCGAAAATTGGACTCAACGGATGGACCATCTGAGACGTAGCCGCGGCCAACATTTGATAGACATAATCTTCAAAAAATAAATGCTAAAGAATGTTCTTTCAAATGATAATAAACATTCAATTTAAATTTTCTGTGTTTTTTTCTTTCAAAAAGTAGGGAACCTCGAAATGGATCACCCTATATAAACATTGGAATTTAAAACAAAATATAAACTTTACAACAACATTGTTCATTTTGATTTTATGCAATAGTATGCTTCAATCTTAAAAAAAAAGTTTTAGCTCTCGGACAAAAATAAAATGATTGACAGTGTAATTTATATCGAAAGGGACATGTGATGGTCAGGAGTGCGTATGAACAATTCTTATATCACAAATTAATTAGTATAACGTATACGCCTCGATAATTTGAAAAGTAAGAACATGGCAGCCGAATAAATCGACCAACATATAGCCTCACTTTCCGAAAATAACAATATGGATTCGATACTTTCTTTGGAAGATAACAGGACGGCGGAACAATTTTTATCATATTTGTGATATTTAAAATTTATTGTTGGTTTTTCATTCTTCTTAACCACAATCAAGAATTGACATGCGCCTTGGGGACTTATTTATACCCTACACCACACTGTGATACATGTACAGGTCTTTGTAACACCTGGGAATACTACAGCTAAATCCACCTTAAATTATACCGAGTCGATTAAACCAAGTCTGTCCGTCCGTCCATTCGTCTGTCCATCTTAAGTTGGTCATTATGAGTAGGCCGAAATTTCACTCAGATCTAGCTAGAATTTGGCAATGACGACTCTTTCGCACCTGAAAAGAGTGTTTGACCTATTGAATTTGGTCAAATTCGCTTAAGATTTACATATAGCCCCCGTATATATTTTCCATCTGATTTGGCCTTTTAGCGCTATAAAAGCTGCATTTTCCATTCGATCCTGTTGAATATGGGCAAATATCAAAATTTTTTAACACAGGGGTAATGTATGTTGTTTTACCCTTTTCTCGCTTTGTGGACAGATTTCAGTGCATAAGTTGATGGAATTAGATAAACCACAAACATAAAAGTTTTTCTCCCAAAAAAGTTTGTTTTTATCTAAAAAACGTTAGAAGTTATAAGCACATAAAATTAAAATTGTGAAAAAAGTCCTAGAAATGTTTATATCTGTATCCATTCTTTTATAAGTTTGGGCCAAACTGTTTAATCCAAAGTTAGTGGTCAGTTACAAAAAACACGAGGGACACATGGAGGAAGAAATTTTCGTGAGCACTGTTCATGTGAGATCTTTCCGCTAAAAATTATAGCTTATAACTTTTTGAAATTCGATTTCAAGTGTTTTTTGACCGCGGTCAGCGCGGCCCGCGATTTAATAAAATAACACTAAAGGAGCGGTTATAGCGGCTTGAAATACCTATAAATCGATATAGGTGTCGTTGATGTGCTCTTAATGGAACCACCGGATAGCTTCCCAAACCTTTGTTAAACTTGCGTGAATTTTTTTTTGATAGTGTATTTCGCGGAGCACATCGACAGTTATGTATAGGTTGAGCTGAATTAATTATCCCAGATGGCTTTTGACCTGGTGAATCCAAAAATCAGGGGGCCGTAACAAAATAATGAATCGCTGAAATTTTATTCACTTTTTTAAATTTTTGCAAAAATTGCAAATTTTGTCCTTGGCATTTTTAATAACAGGTGGCGCAAAAGTAATCCTCCTATCAGAAAATGCTATAAATTTTGCTTGGCCCCAAATGTCAGTTCTGTTTTGACATTTGTGTAGTAAACACATGCGAAATACACGTTAATAAACAATGTTACGCTACACTGCTCCAGAACGCGGAATATTGCTGACTATTTATTTGACCAATAATTTTTTAAATTACAGCCAAAAAACATCGAAAGGTTACTTTTGCGCCACCTGTTAGTATAAACGTCTGAAATTCATTTCTATGTTCTTCGGGCGTACTGATGTGGTGCACTTAACAATCATGGATACTTATTTGAAGATTGAAGTCTTGTACGCGAAGAACGTGACACTTTTGTCTCAGCAATAATCGTCAGGGCACACCCAGTGCGGGTTACAGATATGGCGGAAGTGAATATGAAATAAAAGGATAGAGCGTTACAATATCGGAGGGCCGTCATTTTATTTTGATGATTGTGCAAATTATTCACATTGCAAAAATTCTATTTCCACAAAAATAATGTTGGTATGAAAATTTTACCTGGTAGATTTTTATCCGACCAGGTAAACAATTGTATCTGAAGTATAACCTATATATATTGCAGTGCTATTCCATATTACTAGAGTTGTGTCGACCCGCCCGACGTTAGCCTTTCCTTGCTGTTATTTAATAACGCTAATATTTACCAGTAAGGAAAGGCAAAAAATCTGGGGGAGCCGACTATATAATACCCTACACTTCCCTAACAATAATAAAAGGGACATTACGATAATATTTTTCACTTATTGGTTACGTTTTATTTAACAAAGTCATTAGCTCCTAGATTATCCAAATTTTAATCGATTTTCCTCAAATTTGGCAGTAATTATTCATGTAGTAAAACACCTCTTTCAGCCGAATTTCGTACTTATCGGATATACAATACAGTTTCTATAGCTCTTACATGTCAAATCGGGGGTAACATATATATGGGAGCTATATCTAAATCTGAACCAATATTACACAATTTTAGTATTGTCTCTAAGTGATATAAAAAGACTCTCTGTCAATTTTTATTCAGATCGGGTAACCATTGTTGGCAAAGTTTCGTTGAATTCGGAAAATAAATCGATCGATCGCTATAATAAACGATTTATCTATCTCATCTCCTTTTGGGTGTTACAAACAAATGCGTAAAGTTATAATACTCTGTACCAAAGTGTTGTGTAGGGTATAAAAATCGATGTATGTATAAGTATGAATATAGAGGGGCTATGTCTAAATCAGAAACGATTTTCCTCAAATTTGGAAAAGTTTATTGTCGTCGCAAATAACTATCTTCTATCAAATTTCCATAAGATTTGATGCAAATTCTTGCTTCTATACCGTGTAATTGCCAAATTAGGATGTACATATATATATGGGGGCTATAAATAAAACTATACTTATTTTCAAGAAATTTGGCAGAAAGCCTAAGAGAACTTTCCTGTGCTGAATTTCATTAAGATCTGCCAAAAAATAAAGCTTAAACTCCACTTAAATGCCGAATCGGTATGTACATATTTAAGGGGCTATATCTAAATCAATACCGATTTTGACCATTTTCAATAGGCTTTGAAAGTTCTCTGTCTAGATCGTAGTGAAATTGCGACCAGTACTTTGCGAACAGCTTAAGACGGTCAGATGGACAGACGGACATACATGGTTAAATCGAATCAGCTAGTGATTCAAACATCTGGCCCAAAACAAACTTATAATATACGCTTTAACGCAGAGTGCTGTAGGATATAAATAGCATCCATGCATCAAGAATTGATATGGGTGCGAATGATGATTTTTTATTAATCAACAAATTAATATAACTAAAAGTAAAAACTAAAGCTATGTATAGACGATTGTCAGATCGGATAACGTTGTCAACGATGTTAAAGTGCTGCAAGTGTACGCACAATGATAAATTGTTAGGCAAAGGTGAATTGACTGCAAGAAAACATTACAATTTCATATATTTACAATATATTTTGTAAGTAATTATATGCAGGATTGCAAATTAGTGTATTAGTTCCTCCGTTCGCTTTTTGTTGAGTTAAGAGTAACAAATTATTTTCCCTTTAGACAACGTTCTGAATAAAGCCTCTGAGGAACTTTCTTCTTCTGTGGAAAATGGTACTTTGAATGGGAATTTCCAGAATGGTGGCAAGATTTTCCCCATTTATTCTCAGTAGAAAAGTTGTCCAAAATACATAATATGAAAACAACAAGATGCTCGCTACAGAAGTGATCTGCAAATTAATTTTGAATGAATCTGTCAATTTCTGTGGGTATTCCAGAAGCGGCTGACAAATATCACTTCACCTCACTGTGATAAAGGGTATTATAACATTGTGCATTTGTTTGAAAGACTTAAAAAGGGAAAAGTACGGAACCACTGTTTACCGATCGATTTAAAATCACTTTCTGAATAGGTTTTGCTATAACCATATATATGTTGTCCAATATAACTTTGAATTCGTAATTATTGTTTGCTAGCAATTAAGTTTGACACCTGAATTAGTCTAAGGACACACCCCATTGGAAGTGGTGGGAATCGGTACCGGTCTCGTATAAATTTTCAACCGTTCTGTTAGCACATTTCATATTATATTTCTCACAATGAAAGCCCATGCTTCTGTTGGTTTACTCGGCTGCAATTTTCTTACTTCTTTTAATATCATCCATATTTTTCTAATAGTGTACTTTCATTGTTCATCACGTAATTTTTTTTTGTCTAAATATAAATTCTCAACAAAATCAGTTTAACAAATTGCACTTCTGGTTTTTTGTATACAAATGAATGTACGTTTATATCGGTATTCATCTCTATATACACCGGTAGTTTTATGAGGCAACGAATACATTTCCCCAAGTATTCTTGCAAAACGTACTCGTAGTTGCGATATTATACAGCATTACACGCTACTACTACTACTACTTGGAAGGTACTTGCACTACTTTACAATTAAATCCCTTTAAGCTAAGCTAAAATCCCAGTGATGCTTCCTTCTGCTGTTGCTGCTGCTGCTGGTTCTAGTTGTGCCACTTGCCACTTTACAATGCAGGTCTTAAAATAAAACAATCTTCATTTTTTGCGAATGAAAGCGAGAGAAAAATGGAAACAAAAGACATCTTAAAGAACGTTCTTTGTACTTTATTTTCTTTTCTGTAATATTGTAGGAATTAAATTGTTGCAAACTGAAAGTAACAGCATTTTTTTTGCTTAGCTTTTAGTTAAGAATGGAAACCGTTATTGCTTGTCATATTCCCTTAACTTACTTACATCTTCTATGCAGCTCCATGAATATAGCCTCCTTCAATGCTTCAAACATCTCCATTTTTATACTTTCTTTCTAGTAAAGCAATAGCATTCTTCTTGGTATGGAATCATTGTAGATGTGGCTGAGGGGGAAAAGCCAAAACTGTTACAAAAAAAATTACTTTAAATTTCGTATAAAACATTAAAAAACTTTATTATAGAGAAAATCTGTGCAAAGACATCATGATGTGGCAACAAGTTAAGTAACATTTACCACAATACGCTCACTGCAACCAAATATCATCGTCGACATCATTGTTGGATACTCCTACTGTCGGAGTATTATCTAGCCAACTTTGGCACAGTGGTTGATAGGGTAATCAAAAATAAGTTGCCCAAATTGTGTTGGTGTGTGAATAACAGCCGAAAACCAGTAAGGAATAGCTGAAGTCAGGCGGTGCCGACTATATGATACCCTAAACCACTCTACTAAGACTAGATAACTATGAAATATTCAATGCTTACATCAACTAAATTTTTTTGAACACAATTTACATTTGGTACATCTTTGCCTCTGTAGCCAAATTGGACGAAACATGTATTTTCGGCAATGCTTGTCCATGGATCAATAAACTCTACCATGTTAAATTTCAAAACGATTGGATGTAAACTAGCTTCTATACACGCTGAAAAAAATTAGCTTCTGTAGTATATTGTCCCAAACATATACGGCTTGAAACATATATGTGTTTAGGATACACTCTAAACACATAATTTTCAGCACACACAAAAAGTACATATTTGGGCAGATGTTGTTCTACACAAGTTTTTGTTTACATCCCAATATGTTTTTATTTGGGACTATTATTTCGAAACAAATATTTATTTGCATTTAAGTATTCAGAAAATACCTAAATTGTGTTAAATTTTACAGTAATTCAATGTTACATTTTTAATGTTTGTAAAAATAATAAATAATAATAATTGAAATCGTATAATATTGGATCAATATAAATTACTTGGACGAATGACAACTAATGATGACTTGGTATACATACACAGACATTTTAAATGAGTGATTTAAAGCAGAAGTTAATGCTGCATATGGTATCATAACTGGGAGGTACAATTTGAATCCAAGGAAAAAATAAAACTGAAAATCGAAAAAGTCAACAAAAGTTTTGGATTTTTTTAAAATAAATATATTTAGAAAAATTCCTAAAGAATATTTTTTTGTAAATAAACACATATTTTATTTGAGAAATTTAGTTTGCAAATATATTTTGTTGTAATATATTAATATATGCGTTCCAAATATATTTTATTGATTTTCAAATAAAATTAATTTGCTAAGAAATATATAATATTTAAAAATTTGTGTTCCAAATATATTTTCTTTCGGTTCAAACATATCAAAAAAGGCGATTTTGGCCCGTGTAGGGCTACAGGGGCAAATTGGACGAAATATATGGGGCCATAGTTAAATCTGAACCGATTTTCTTTTAACTCGGCAATGATGGCCCATGGATCAAGAAACTATACCATGCCAAATTTCAAAATAATTGAACTACAGCTTATATAGGGCTAAAGGGCTATATATATATAAGTATAATAAGTATATATAAGTATAAGTATATATAAGTATATCTGATTCGGGTTTCTTCAAATTCGGCGATGTTGGTCCATAGATCAATAAATTCTACCATGCTAAGTTTCAAAACAATAGGATGTAAAGTACAGCGTCTATAGGGCAAAAGCCAAATCGGGCTAAACATATATATGAGCTAAACAAATTGCAGGGACACACAAATAACCAAACAAGAAGTGTGGGGATGTATTAAGGTTGAGAAATACTGTCTGCAATGTTTTGGAGATATGGGACTTTGAAATCAGTTCTCAATTATTTCATATTGAGCTGCTCTCATATTATGCCAATTATTGACAGAGTATATAGCTTCCGAAGCGATATCGTCCACCAACCAGTGACCACCCTTAATACATTTCACACATTTCTTATTCTTCTTTTTCAAAGAAGGTTTATTTTTCTGTTTAACAGAAAACAAAAACAACGATCTCGAACTCAATAGTCAAAAACAAAAGTATGAAAAGTCATAACAGATCGAATAACAAAAACAAAAACCAATGACATATATATGTATATGGGAGCTATATCTAAATCTGAACTAATTCTAAAAAATTTCAGCACGATTGAACTGAAATTGCGGCCTGTACTCAACTTTAATTCTACTCTGCAAGTGATTCTGATTTGATCCTTATACTTTAAGGTGGGTCTAGCTGTAGTATTTCCACCTCTTACAAACATCTGCCATAAAACAAACTTATAATATACTGTAACATAGCAACATCACAGCTAATTTAGTAATTTCGCATAAATTGCGACGATAATGGTACATTTAGTAGTATTTCCACCTCTTACAAACATCTGCCATAAAACAAACTTATAATATACTGTAACATAGCTACATCACAGCTAATTTAGTAATTTCGCATAAATTGCGACGATAATGGTACATTGTTCCAAAAAAATATAAGTTTTTAGTAAAAATTACACTATATAACAACAACAAAAAAATTTTGTGTCGGTGGTACTTATAGAGTACTCGTATAGATTGAGGCATACTATTCCATAAAATCAAAAAAAATCTTTTCTACAGTTTTTTTTGTTTCTTTTTAGTATGAGTCCAATAGAGCTAGAATACGCATTACGTTTAAGGCAATTATGATGACTACAAATGTTGGAAGTATCTCTTTCAAGTACAAACATTGGTTTAGAGCAGTCGTTAAAAAATTAGAAAAAAGTAGATTTTTTTTCAAAAAAGTATTTTCCGGTAACGAAAAAAACATAAAAAAAATAGAAAGAAAAAATCAAAAATTTATTTTATTTCATATTTGAAAAGACAGCATGTATACTAAAGGAGAAAACAGTACTACATCAAAAAATCTATGGATAAATTGAAACTATAACCATTTTGGTAGAAAAAATAGAGTTTCAACAAAATCATGCTTTTACACCCTCACTATTCTGCCCTCCATTTCAGTAGTTTTTAGATATTTAGCTTTTACGTTTATTTAGTGAAATATTGATTCTTTAAGAACTGCTATACTACTTCTCAAAATCTATCGCAATTCAATGAATTGTAAAGGGTGTTTTTTTAGGCGTGTGGTTTTCAAGAAGAAATAAAACGCATATAATTCAATGTTATGGCTAAGAATTATTATAAAGATAAGGGTTTGCCATTATGTTTTAAAAATGATTTCGGGCCAGTGGCCACTGCGGCTGGCTCGAATAACTATTCCAGCCAAGAGGCCCAATGTTCTACCACTTTTTGCAGCATTTGGGGCTGTATGTCAGCAATAACGCGCCGAATATTTTCTTCCAAGGCGTCAATAGGCCCACGACGCGAGACCAAAAGTTTCCTTCAAAAATTGATTGTTTCGTTGGCTGTATGGCATGTAGCGCCGATTTGTTGGAACCAAAGCTCGTCAACATCAACATCCTCCAAGTTAGGCACGAAAAATTTATTAATCATGACTCTATAGCGTTCCCCGTTGACTGTAACATTATAGCTGGATTCATTTTTGAAGAATTATGGACCAATGATTCCCTCTGCCCATAGAGAACACCAAACAGTGACTTTTCGTGCAAAACTATGCAATTTGGCAAGCTCCAATTTTTCGACTCGAAGATCTTATTTAAATTGGTGAAAATCGGTTCAGTTCTTGATATAGCCCCCATATATATTAGAGTGCCTTTTTTTGAGGAAGAAAAAAGAAATAATCTATAAAAATCAGTTTTTCCCTTAATAAAATTGTCAATTTTTGGGAATTCACTACTGGACTTTAAAATCTGGACCATTATTTAAAGGGGGATCTGACTTCCATTAAAAATTGCTTTTTTCTCGATTTTATTACAATTTTTAGTGCATTTTTTAAAAAATTGGAATGAATTTCCACAATTTTGGTCCGATTTTCACTTTTTATGGCTTGTTATAGAACTACTGATCTCTAGATTTCATTTTTATATATAAAAAATTAACCCTTTCAAGGCCGTAAACTTTTTATTTGATTTGTTGCCCCAAATAGGTTAAAGCTAATTAATTGTTATAGAAATGTCCCTACACTCATTATTTTAACCTCATAAGCTACAATTTTTAAAAAGTTGGACATTTTGTGCATTTTTCTATTAAATTGCTCAAATTCAGGTGAAAATAAAAATTCCAACTCGATAAATATAACAATTGTTTTAGATTAGGGCACACATTTCGAATAAAATTCACAAAATGCATACTTTCGTGATAATTTCAGGATTTGATGTTGAAATAATGCGTGTAGAATCATGTTTATTGCAATCAATTCGCTGTAACCCATTTGTAACCAACAAGCAAATAAAAAGTTTACGGCCTTGAAAGGGTTAATTTTTTATAAAAATTAAATCTAGTGATCAACAGTTCTATAACAAGCCATGAAAAGTGAAAATCGGACCAAAATTGAAATTGTTTCCGATTTTTTTAAAAAATGTGCTAAAAATTTTAATAAAATCGAGAAAAAAGTGACTTTACATTGCAATTTTTTTTAATGAAAGTCACGTCGCCCTTTAAATAATGGTCCAGATTTTAATGTTCAGTGGTCAAGTTTCTTAAACCAACGAATTTCCAAAAAAAAGTCGGTTCAGATTTAGATATAGCCTCCACAATTGTTCATTCTGATTTGACATCAAAGCCCTGTAAAAACTGCATGTTATCTCCAATCATTACGATACTTGGCTCAAATAAGTTTTTTGATCCATGAAATACCATTTCCAAATTGTATGTAAATCGGTTAAGATTTATATAGCATGGTCCGAAAACTAGCCGACCTGTCATATAGATGGCTATAGTATTTTAAAAATTACTTTCGTGATCATCGTGATCTCATTTCATCCTCTGGTAAGTTTTTCTCCTATATTGGCTTGGATAATTGTCTGAAGTAATTGGTACTTGTGATTTCGCGCTATATGCCCGAGATGAAGTTTTGCATATTTTATGTGGCTGATCAGTTCTCTGTTCCTGTTCATCCTTCATAAAATGTCGTTATTGGTTGGTTACATAGGCTGTCCATGGGATTTTAAGAAGTCGCCGATATATCCACATTTCAAATGCTTCTACTCGCTTAACATCTGCAGCTTTTAGAGTCCAAACTTGCACAGAATATAACAATACTGACCAAATGTAGGTTTTTATGAACCTTTTCTTTGTTGCGATATTAATGTCATGGCTGATTAATACTTGTTTATCATTTTCTATGAGCCAAAAGTGTTATACATCAAAGGAGTGTTCTAAGACCCCAAGTATGTTTGCCGAAAATCTGTTTTGGGCCATTTTAAGTCATTTGAGCAAAGTCCGTCCGTCTGTCTGTCTGTCTATCTATGTGTCTGTCAGCTGGCTGGTATACGGTCATATTTATACCCTACACCACACTGTGGTACAGGGTATTATAAGTTTGTTTCACGGCAGATGTTTGTAACACCTGAAAATAACACAGCTAGACCCACCTTAAAGTATACCGATCGACTCAGAATCACTTGCTGAGTCGATTTAACCACGTCCGTCCGTCCGTCCGTCTGTCCATGTAAAGTTGTTCGTCGACTACAGGTCGCAATTTCACTCCGATCGTTCTGAAATTTTGCAGTTTAGAGTATTTCGCAGCTGTTAAGATCGCTATTGAATTTGGTTGAAATCGGTTCAGATTTAGATACAGCTCCCATATATATCTTTCGTCCGATTTGGCCTTTTAGTCCTATAGAAACTGTATTTTACATCCAATCGTTTTGAAATTTAGAATGGTAGAGTTTCTTGAACCATGAACCAACATTGCCGAATTTGAAAAAAAAACGGTTAAGATTTAGCTATAGCTCCCATATATATGTTTCGTCCGATTTGGCCCTTTAGTCCTATAGAAGCTGTATTTTACATCCAATCGTTTTGAAATTTAGAATGGTAGAGTTTCTTGATCCATGAACCAAAACTGCCGAATTTGAAGAAAATCGGTTAAGATTTAGCTATAGCTCCCATATATATGTTTCGTCCGATTTGGCCCTTTAGTTCTATAGAAGCTATATTTTACATCCAATCGTTTTGAAATTTAGAATGGTAGAGTTTCTTGATCCATGAACCAACATTTCCGAATTTTAAGAATATCGGTAAAGATTTAGCTATAGCTCCCATATATATGTTTCATCCGATTTGGCTCTTTAGATCCAATCGTTTTTATACCCTACACCACACTGTGGTACAGGGTATTATTTAAGTATAAAATGTCCCAAAAGTAAATTTATGTAAACAATTTATACATGAATTACAAAATTTATATATCAGAGTTATTCAATATTAGGGTATTATATAGTCGGCCCCGCCCGACTTTAGCCTTTCCTTACTGGTTTTTCCTATCTCCGTCTAAGTTCGAAGATGGGCCATATTGGTCCACTCCTTCTAGTACCTCCCCCAAGAAGGGTTAACATTTAGTGAATATTGACTACTTGCGGTTAGTCTTGTAACAAGGTTTTAGAGACCCAATATACTGTCGGCTATTAAGGTAGCGTCATCAGCATATCAGATATTAAATAACGTCGGATTTATTTATTGTCTGAGCCTCTTTATGAAAGTTCGTAATGAGGAGTTTCGTTGTCCGCGAACACTGCCAATTTTTGACTCAAGAACGATCCATATTTAATTTGGTGAAAATCGGTTCAGAGTTAGATGTGGTCACTATTTGGCATGTAAGCCCCATAAAAGCTGTATTTTAAATCAAATCATTATGATATTTGGAACAGATGAGTTTGTTGATCCATGAACGAACACTGTCAAATTTTAATTAAATCGGTTCAGATTTATATGTAACTCCCATGTGCTTATACTGGACTGGTATTTTTTTCGTTCTTTGAACACCAAATCGCACCAGAAAATGTTATGTATATTTCTTCGACTATATTTATGTATAATACTTAGTACTGTTAACAGATTTCAAAAGGGTCTAATAACAATTTATTTATATTTTCATAGTTAAAGGAATATTTGGCAGTCCTTAGAAGTATATAGTGTTTAGCGCAAAATAAGGGTAAGGTGTCAAGCCCCTTCTAGTACCTCACACAAATTCAACTGATTCAATTTCCTCGTAGATTCTCCAACAATCATGTAAATGTATTGTTATTCTGTATTTTAATCAGCTAATAAATTATAACTCTAGAATAGTACACCCACATACCTGTAGTTCTGTACAGTTCTGGAAACTCCCACACAAAGTAGATAATTTCATATTAACTTTTTCCACATTTTCTTACTTATTTTAATTTGGCATGTGTGTTCGAATATTTTACAAAAATATAGAGTTACAAAACAATACTTTTCTGTTAAATAATATAATGACTTTGATATTGATTTTCAGTTAAATATCGTAATCAAGTCGATATCAATTCCATTCGTCATTATTTCCAATTATGGAAATAAAACTCTCACAACTCTTCCCACTGTGCGTTGATTTCTACTGTCCTTGTGGTAATGGTTTTCGGTTGGTTTCGGGCGGGTGCTAGTGGTTGGCGATGGCGGTAACTGCGAGTGGATTAACAAGGAAACAACCATGCGAACAGAGGAGCGAGCATCAAGGAAAGGAATGGAAGAACGAGCCAACAACCAACGACCAGCATCAACAATAATTTTCAATGCCAACAAAAACACAAGTGGAGAATAAAAACCTCAAACCGCATTCATACACAGTCACAGTTGTGAAAACACACACACAGAGGCGCTTGTCTCTTTCCACCAACACTTACACAAAGGCTCACATCAAGCTCAGAGCTAGTGCAAGAGCACAACTGGGAACTGGATGAGAACACGGAAAACCAACACCAGAACACAAACATAGACGTAATGGAATAAAAGCAAAGCACATTCACACACACACAAACCACGAAGTTGTAGTAATGAATATGGGGGTGGTAGGGGTCATGAAATGTATATGGAATTGTTGCAGAACATGAACATGAATTGAAGCATCTTCTCTCCTAAAAATGGAAAATTCGTGGGAGAAACATTGTCGGTCGACTGACCATATGCCAATCTATGATCTTTGACATAGTGTGTCTGTGTGGGTGTATGTGTCTGTGGTGATGGTACATTGGGTGTGCATAATTCGTGTTGCCTGGTTGTACCGAACATGATGAACGGACACTGCTACTGCCACGCCATGAACTTATTCAACCCTCCATACCCACCATGAAACGTTTGGTGGTAAATGTCTGAGAGCGAAAGATCAAACGTTTTACAAGTAGATGGGCGGACGGAAAAAATCAATTTGAGAATATAACGGAAACAAATCTCAAGAAGGGGATAAATACAGCATTTGGATTCCATTCTTGTCTTAATAAAACATCAACATCATCGAGTAGGACAAAGAGCAATATAAAGTTGCAGCATCGGATTTTCTTATTAAAAGTCTAAAAATGCTCATTTTTGTTGCAGCAATGAAGCATATGGGATTTCATTCAAATTTGACAGTGCTAATTTCTGGACAAATAAACTCTTTTGTTGAAAATTTAGTAATGTTCAGATTTAAAATACGATTTCTAATGCACTTTGATTCCAAATAGGAGGTAAATTTATATGGGGGTTATATCTAAATTTGAACCGATTTTCTTAAAATACGCCGTTTGCCCCTTGTGCAAAACAGTTGGTGAAGAATAGCGATCTGTACTTTGATTACAACGTTTGCATGAACATCTGACGGACGGACGTAAAGACATAGCTAGATTGAATCAGCCGTTTATTCTGAGTCGATCCGTATAATTTAAGGTGGAATAGCTGCAGTATTGGCCCAAAAAAAAAACTTATAAATCCGTGTACCACAGTGCGGTGTTGGGTATAAAAATTGTATATGGACCAAAATGATCTTGGTTCATGGAGTAATTTCACTACTGGTAAAAATTTTGGCGTACGAGTATATGTAATAAGCAGATATAACCCAGTGAGCTTCGCAGCCCGCTTCCTTTCTTTATTTTCTGTTTAGGGTAATGTATTATTATTCCATACGGAGGAATACGAGTATGAAGTCTGGTTTATGTACAATAAATAATATACCAAAAATCTTTTTTTCATCCCCTCACCTTACAGAGAAGAGGGTATATATAATACGCTACGAACCAAAAGAGTAACACGCCGATGGAGTGAACTAAGACCCCAAGTATGTTTGGTGTAAATTCGATTTGGGTTATTTTAAGTCATTTGAGCTATGTTCGTTCGTCCGTCTGTCTATATAGTATAACTTCTACACTACTTATTCGAATCATCTGAAATTCCGAACGTAGTTTATTGGTCGCTACTATCTTGAGAAAAATGGACAAATTTCCTACGCCCCTTGTGGTAACTTCCACACAAAGGGACCATTTTGGGCGTTATCACCATACCAAAAACCATATTATATATTCATTTTGTCACTCCGTTTGTAACACCTCTAAATATTGATCTGAGACCCCTTATAGTAAATCGCCCTTATTCCAGTTGGCGTCGGCGACGTCGTCACATCATTTTTGTCATATCTATGAAGTTCTAGCTTTGTCATCTTTATGCAAAAACGAATGTTTTTGGTATCCATGAACTAACAAAAACCCTTTTTATAACTTAAAAATATTTAAAAAAATTTCAAAATTTATGAAGTCGTCAATCTAAACAGTGTCGACAGTGTCGTAAAATTCTATGACGATTTAGCCATGTCCGTCCGTCTGTTGTAATCAGGCTACAGTCCGTAATAATAGAGTAGGTTGACCAAATTTGGTAGAAATACTTCTTATATTTGCAGGTGGTTTGGGATTGTAAATAGGCCTTATCGGTCAATGTTTTGATATAGCTCCGTTATAGAGGTTGCTCCAAAATATGTTTTTTGAGCTATAGATACCACATTTTAAAAGCAATTTAGCAGGAACTTTGCAGTTTGTATTCTATTTTGACAAGAATTCATAACAGGAAAAATTGTACAAATCGGTTCAAATTTTGTTATAGTCATCATATAGAGGTCGCTCCATAATGTACGTATGTATTTATGGCTTAAATACCAAATTTTCTAAGCATTTTAACTGAATACTTGCAGTTTGTATTTAATTAAGACGACATAAACATCGCATTTTCTAAGAAATATAACTGAAACTTTGAAGTTTGTATTCTATATTGACAAGAATTCATCTCAGTAAAATGTATAGAAATTAAATTTTATTTTGTTGTAGTCCCGTGTAGGTGCAGCTCCCAAAAAATCTATTTTAACCCATAAATACCACATTTTTCAGGTGAAGAGAATAGCTAAAGAATTTGCGGCCTAAAAATTGCAGCGTTCGTTTTTTATACCCTCATTTTAGTGATACGAGGGTGTATATCATTTGCTCAGGCCAAAAGTGTAAAACATCGAAGGAGTGATCTAAGACTCTAGGTTTGTTCGGCGGATATTCGTTTTGGGTCATTTTAAGTCGAATGAACAATGTCCGTCCGTATGTCCATATGTCTGGCTGTCTGCTGGCTGGTGCGCACGATAACTCTCGAAAGGAGTAACCGATTGACTTGAAATTTGGTATGTGGTAATATTTTTTCCTATCTCCGGCTAAGTTCGAAGATGGGCCATATTGGTTCACTCCTTCCAGTACTTCCTCCACAAAGGTTTAATATTTAGTGAATTATTGATTATTTAATAACTTCTATACTACTTATTTGAATCTTCTGAAATTCTACACATATTATAAGTTTATTAGTCACTATCACCTTCGCTCACCTTAAATGAGCGAAGTTGCAACGCCCTTTTTGGTACCTCCCACACAAATGGACCATTTTGCTTATAGCTTTAACATTGCTCCATGCAAATACCTGATATTTTGTACAGTGTAATACTTTTATAGTACGTAGAGTTCAGTGAAAAGTGGGCGTAAAAGGCACGCCCCTTTTTGGTACCTCCCTCACAAATTTACTATTTTGCATAAAAAGTATACAGCTTCACACAGAATACAGTTTGGTTGCCTCAATCGAATTATTTGCCAACCGAATGTTGGTAGTTCTGTCTACTATCATGCGATTCCATCAGGACAACCAATATTTTGGTTGTGGTATACTTCTGCTCCGATGTTGATAATAATCCTATTTGGTAGCGCCAACTACGAAAATGGTGGCTAAAATTATCTGTTGTATGTTGTCACAACCAACTGTTTTAAAAAATTGGTTGTTCTGACAATTTGTCAGTCATATACTACCGACAATTAATTAAAAACAGTTTTCATTAATTTTTATTTTATTTGTTGAACAAAAAATAAAACAATTCATACAAAAATTAAAAATCCCATATTACAAATTCATCACTATTATGAGATGTGAAAATATTTGACAAACATTTTAGTACACGAACAAAAACGCAAAAGTTTTACGCAAAAATTGCTTAACACTGTGCTTTCAATTTCATGATTGTTGCTTTTATTTTTTATTTATGTAAAACATTTTGCACAACATATTCTGCATTCCACACATTATTCCGTTCTTGAACAAAATGTTGACGATTTTTTATGTAGAGTCATTTTATTTTTTGTTTGTCGTGTATCAGCAAAAGAACAACAACCAATCTTTCGGTTGTATTTCCCAAAATACATTTAATTATTCTAAATTTGGGAAATGATTGGGATAACCAATAAACGATTATTTATTAATATTTTTCTGTTATATTAACCAATTATTAGTTGCAATAATAATCTTTGGTCTATTGCTACAATTTCTCTTGTCAAGAATAAAACGTTTGTTGTCACAACCAAAAATCGATCATATGGTACAATCCCAAACCACTATAATGAAAATTTAAAATTGGTTACCACAACTAACCGAGTGTCAATGAAAAAACAATCTTAATTCGATTGATACAACCATCGATTTAGTTGCAAGCATTTTCATTTAATCGTATCCATGTTATTACGAGTATTGTTGTTTCAACTATTTATATATAGGGTGATCCAAGTGGAGATACTTTTTCCAATAGCCTTTTTTTGACAGATCACGTGTGAGTCGTATCATGCTGTCATGTTATTTTTGTTAAGTATTTATTACGAAAATTCACGTTCTGTGAGGAATGTGTTTCGTGCACTTCGCTCAACTTATGGTCAACATAATCGGGTCTTACGATCACGTGTGAGTCGTGTCATGCTGTCATGTTATTTTTGTTAAGTATTGTTTGGCATTTCATCATGAAAAGACTTACTTACGCCAGAACAACGTTTACAAATCGTTCAAATTTATTACGAAAATTCACGTTCTGTGAGGAAAGTGTTTCGTGCACTTCGCTCAACTTATGGTCAACATAATCAAGTCATGGAAAATTGGACTCAACGGATGGACCATCTGAGACGTTGTTCAGGCGTAAGTCTTTCCATTATGAAATGCCAAACAATACTTAACAAAAATAACACGACAGCATGACACGACTATTTTTTTATTGTTACAATCGAATTCCAACCAGTATATGGTGGACCAGTATATCCTGGTTGTAGTATATGGTGGAAGACTATAATTACTTACGTCTTAAAGCGAATAATAAACATTGTTTTTGAACCGATTCGCGTTATTTACCATTGCAATTATGTGATTATTGAAATTGAGTTTAGGTTCCATTAATACACCGAGATCCACAAAGAATTCAACAGTATTTAAATTGGAACCATGAAGACTAAACCTAGATGGAATCGCCCTCGACCTAAAAAACACATACATATGTTTACATTTCTTAAGATTAAGGTCCATGCAATTTATATCAAACTAATTTTCAAAACTAACCAAATCATTTTGAAACAGCATTGAATCCTTAGATATTTTATTAGAAAAAAATATCTTAACATCATCTGCATGCAGATTAGAACTAGAAATTGAATATGGCAAATCGTTGATGAATAGCAGAAACAGAACGGGACCAATATGGCTACCTTAGGGACCCCAGATGCAACGAAAATCGGATCAGAGCAGAATCTACCAAATTTCAAA
This sequence comes from Eudasyphora cyanicolor, assembly GCA_963930755.1. Lineage (NCBI taxonomy): Eukaryota > Metazoa > Arthropoda > Insecta > Diptera > Muscidae > Eudasyphora > Eudasyphora cyanicolor. The sequence continues at coordinate 160,355,766 of OZ005737.1, forward strand.
ATCTGAATTACGACTGTCAATTTAAGACGATATCCAACACAATAATTTGTTACTAAAACCAATAAGATTCAGCTTATGTATTAAGAGTTTCTGATTGACTCTATCAAAGCTTTACTAAAATCTGCATAAATCACGTTTGTGTGATTACCAAGAACAAACAGAGAAGAAAACTGAACAAAATTTGCCACCGTTGTAGACCCTTACGAAATCCATGTTGGAACGAACTTATCAAGAACGACACTTTTTGAGATAGTTTTGGAGTTTTGGAATTATACTTTTAGCTAGGAAAACAAATAAAATATCAGTTTCCAAAACATCAGCCGTTGAATGTCTGTTCTTGAACGAAAATTACTGAAATCGAAGGGGACCTTTATATGGGCACTTTATCAAAACGGATATGGCCCATTTTCATTAGGGATCATCCCTATTCTAAGGAACATTTTCGTTCATATGTATTTGCACCTTGATTACAAGAGGTGATCAGAAAGAAACTAAGAGTATGAGGATATATCATTATCCAAACATTTTATCTATAAACAGTTTATTAAATTTTTAGTGAAGAAATTGTTGTCTCCCCTCGAGCATATTTGTTAGCCCGAAAGAGTGATCACCTAATTCTGTTAGATTTTCAGGATAAAATTAAATAATTACCCTCTATCGATTTAACACGGTATAAAACCAGCAAGGAAAGGCAGAAAGTCGGGCGGGGCAGACTATATAATACCCTACACCTCCCTAACAATGCTATAAGGGTCATTGCGATAATAATTTGGAATAATTGGTAAATGGGTAGAAACATATTATCTAATTCTGAACCGATAAAGTACAACTTCTATAGCGCTTTGATACCAAATCAGGAGGAACATGTATATGTAGGTTATATATAGATCTGAACCGATTTTCCCTGAATACTCATTCATGTAAAAAGACCTCTTTCTGTCGAATTTCGTACTGATCGGATATAAAATACAGTCTGTACAGCGCTTACATGTCAAATCGGGGGTAACGTACATATAGGGGCTATATCTAAATCTGAACCGATTTCTTCCAAATGTAAAAGTGTTTATTCATATAATAGGAAACCTCTTTCTGCCGAATTTCATACTGATCGGATATAAAAACCAGTAAGGAAAGGCAGAAAGTCGGGCGGGGCCGACTATATAATACCCTACACCTCCCTAACAATGCGATAAGGGTCATTGCCATAATAATTTGGAATAATTGGTAAGTGGGTAGAATCATATTATCTAATTCTGAAACGATAATCGCTAATTTAAGCAATATTCGTTCCTAAATTGAGAAACATCTTTCTGGAAAATTTTAATAATCGGAAGTAAAATACAACTTCTATAGCGGTTTGATACCAAATCAGGAGGAACAATCAATATAAATCTGAACCGATCTTCCCTGAATACTCATTCATGTAAAAAGACCTCCTTCTGTCGAATTTCGTACTGATCGCATATAAAATACAGTCTCTTCACGCCTACATGTCAAATCGGGGGTAACGTATTTCTTCCAAATTTAACAGTGTTCATTCATATAATAAGAAACCTCTTTCTGCCGAATTTCATACTGATCGGATATAAAATAACATTTTTACAGCGCTTACAAGTCAAATCGGGGGTAACGTATATATGGGGGCTATATCTAAATCTGAACCGATTTTCTCCTAATTTAGCAGTATTCCTTCATGTAATAAGAAACCTCTTTCTGCCAAATTTTGCACTGATCGGATATAAAATACAGTTTTTACAGCGCTTACATGTCAAATCGGGGGTAACATATATATGGGGGCTATATCTAAATCTGCACCGATATTCTCCGAATTTGGCAGTATTCCTTCGAGTAATAAGAAACCTCTTTCTGCCGAATTTCGTACTGAGCGGATTAAAAATACAGTTTCTACAGCGCTTTCATGTCAAATCGGGGGTTACATATATATGGGGACTATATCAAAATCTGAACCGATTTTAACCAAATTCAATAGGGATTGTCCTTAGCCCAAACAAAAGATATGTGTAAAGTTTCGTCGAGATCGGACCATAATTGCGACCTGTACTTTGATAACAAGAATACATGCACAGACAGACGGACAGACGGAAATAGCTAAATCAACTCAGAAAGTGATTCTAAATCGATCGGTATAATAAACGATGAGTCTATTTCTTCTCCTTTTGGGTGTTACAAACAAATGCACAAAGTTATAATACCCTGTACCACAGTGTGGTGTAGGGTATACATATTGTAATAACTGTCAACATCTTATTAAAAATTAAGATTTTTAACTTCTAATGATTTTTGATGAGTTTGCAAAATTATGAGCTGACTTCTTTTCGCCTCCTTCTTAATGAAGTTCGTTATAAATATTATTGTTCGTAGAAATATTAATGAAAACTGGAATATGAGATCACAAATATTGTTCGTTATATGGATAGTTCGCTATAAACGATGTTCAATATAACAGTTAAGATTAATTTGAAAATCTGAAACAAAATCGTTGGGACCAGAAAAATGTTTCGATATAAGCGTACTCGACTGTATTTTTGTACATACTTCTTGTTTCAAGCAGTCGTATGTATTACACAATGACCTTGTCAAGTCTACTATTCGTCGAACTCAATAATAGTGTGAAACATAATCTGTGCAACAGAAAAACAGAAATAGATATCCTCGTATCTTATTCAGTGCACTCGCCAGAGAATAGGATTCATTTCGAATAACGTATCTAGCAGACAGTAACTACTTACGATTCACAACATATCGTGTGGAAGGAGGTATATTTTGTAACGCAAACACAGTCGAGTGGAGAAGAGGTAAGGACATATCAAAATGAATACTCAAACTGTTCCAACAGGCCATATTTGATACCACACAAGCCGATTATATGTTTGCAACAAATGTGAACTTGTTTTAGCTGCGGTGCGGTTGTGCTTTCCTCTTCTCTGTGTTTTTGTGTGTGTTGAGGGTTTTTTTGTAAAGATTTTTCTCAAGATTTCTTTTGTTGATATTCAATGTTACAGCTGTTCGTTCGTCCTTCTGTTTTTCTGTCTCTCAGCCAGCCAGCCTATCTAACTTTAATGTGCGGGGCTTGTATTTTGTAAAGGTGAAAGTAACCTCCGACATACATACACGTACATAGAACACATTCCGTACACATACCACGGGGTTATTTACTGTAAATTTAGATACTTGTACTTAGGACACAAGTATGTGTGCCTGTGGCCACGGAGTATTCACATTCTTGCCATCAGACATCTTCTCGCAGACACGTACTAACTCACTCACGCACACAGGCACACACTAGCAGACAGACAGACACTTATCCTTCTTTTTCTGGGCATTCTTGTCACGTACATATACATATATGAAAATTTTTTAAGCACAATGTGCCACACAACGATGGCAGACGAAGACTAGAATGCGGTGGAGATCAGGGGCGAAGGATAGGTATACCATACTAAAACCATCAAGCAGCTCAGGCATTCTCTGCTCAGCTCTGCTCTTCTCGTTGTCATAGTTTGAATGGATATTGTGGTTATTTTACGTGTCTGTGTATTTGTGTGTGTTAGTATTTGTCAGAGACTCATTATAAAATGTGTCATAAAAAATGTCAAAACATTTTCATTTTTCGACAGGTTTTTTTCCTATTGTCATTATTGTCTTCGCCATTATTGCTCCTTTGGCGCGCTCTATCTCTGTCGCTCTGTCTCTCTGCTATGCCGTGCTAATTTTATGAAAGTTAAATCATGCAAACAGTGTTGCCAAATGATTGCAGATGAGCTCTGGAAGGGGTGGATAAATTGATACTGAAATAAATGGAAATTTTGCGTTTTAAGAAATTGCTTCATAATAAATTGTTATGTGTGCAAATGTAATTGCACGATTGTGCCAACATGTATGGAAATGATGAATAAGACAGGGAATTTTATGAATGGAGGAAGCAATGAATTTTTGAAGGTAGTGTTTTATGAAATATAGAAATACTCATGTATGCACAATTTTGTTTTATTTTATTTTCACACCCCCACCTTTCCGGGTATAATAATAAATACATAATTTGATGCAAAAAAAAGTAACACATCGAAAAAATATTGTAATACATCTTTGATCCGTTTTAGGATTTTTATGTCAATTCAGGAATTCGTGTAAGTTTGTGTATCTAGCTGACTGGTGCGCATAGTAACTCTCGATGGTTCATCTTCGAACTAAGCCTGAGATAGAAAATCGATTACTTCTTTCGAGAGTTATCGTGCGCACCAACCAGATAGTCAGGCATGCGGACGGGCGGACATAGCTCAAATGACTTAAAATGTCATAAAATCCACCGAAGATACTTAGGGTCTTAAGTCACTCCATCGATGTGTTACACTTCCTCATTTACGGTGGTTCATACACGCCTCCTATCGGATTAAGATACAGTTACGCATGCTCACATTAATAATATACATGAAATGTGTAAAAATAATATTAAACGGTCAAGCTTTCCTATTATAGTCATATGATTTCTTTGAAAAAAAAAAAACACTTATTGTTAAGGAAATTCTAAAGTTTTTTATTTAATGTGAGGTGCAATCGATACAATTAAGTTATAGATAAAACGTCATTCAAATGGCCTCCACGACTTCTTCTGCAGGAACGAATTCGATGAACCTAATTTTCGAGCACTTTCTCCACTAAATCAAGTCGTATGTCATGAATGGCACGTTGAATATTGACTTGTACAGCTTGAAGAGAGTCTGGTTTATTTCGAAAGACCAACGACTTCAAATAGCCCCACAAGAAATAGTCTAATGGTGTTAAATCACAACTGCTTGGAGGCCATTCAATATCACAACTTCTTGAAATAATCGAATCTCCAAACTTTTCTTGCAACAATTCCATTGTTTCATTTTCTGTGTGGCACCTAGCCACAATCGGTCAATGGAAAAAATATAGCTCTTAACGAGAGCTAAAATATTGCTCATGGATGTCAAGGTCGTAGGTCGACTGGAAAGTTTTTTTTTTGGATTTAAAAAAAATGGACTTGGAATCATTTTCAAATGTGAACGGAAAGTTTATTTTTGCTCAAGTTCCTTAACGGTACGTCGGATCGGGAATCAGCAAAAAGATAGTCCTTAACGAGAGCTAAAATATTGCTCAATATTGTCAAGGTCGAAGGTTAACTGGAAAGAGTTTTTTTATACCCTCACTTTAGTGTGACGAGGGTATATATCATTTGCTACGGAAAAAAGTGTAACACATCGAAGGAGTGATCTAAGACCCTAAGTATGTTCGGAGGAAATACGTTTTAGGTCGTTTTAAGTCGAATGAGCAATGTCCGTCCGTCTTTCTGTCTGTCTGTCTGTCTGTCTGTCCGTCTGTCTGTCTGTCTGTCTATCTGTCTGTCTGTCTGTCTGTCTGTCTGTCTGTCTGTCTGTCTGTCTGTCTGTCTGTCTGTCTGTCTGTCTGTCTGTCTGTCTGTCTGTCTGTCTGTGTGTGTGTCTGCTGGCTGGTGCGCACGATAACTCTCGAAAGGAGTAACCGATTGACTTCAAATTTGGTATGTGGTAATTTTTTTTTCTATCTCCGGCTAAGTTCGAAGATGGGCCATATTGGTCCATTCCTTCTAGTACCTCCCCCACAAAGGGTTAAAATGTTGTGAAATATTGATTCTTTAATAACTACAATACTACTTATTCTAATCTTCTGAAATTCCACACATAGTATTAGTTTATTAGTCGCTATCAACTCGGGAAAATGGGCGAAGTTGCCACGTCCCTTTAGGTACCTCCCACACAAATGCACCGTTTTGCACCAAAAATTAACAGCTTATAACATTAATAACGGTGTATAAAAATACTTGAAATTTTGCACAGTGTTATGCTTTTATATTGCCTACAATCCAGAGAAAAATGGGCGTTGTTGCCACGGCCCTTTTGGTACCTCCCATACAAAGGTACCATTTTGCACTAAAAGTTAACAGCTTATAACATTAGTACAAGTGTATAATAATACTTGAAATTTTGTACAGTGTAATGTTTTTGTAGTGCCTATAGTCCTGTGAAAAATGGGCGTTATCGCCACGCCCCTTTTTGTACCTCCCACACAAAATGGCCAAATCATACCACAATTTAATATCTCATAACGTTTATACCGGTGCACATAAACGCTTATAATTCGGCGCAGTGCAATGCATTTAAAGTATCTACTGTTCAGCGAAAAATAGGTGTATTTGTTAAACCACTTCTGGTAGCTCCCACACAAATTGACGGAATAATTCGTGTAATATTCTATATTACATTACTCACAAAGTGACACAAATTGACAGAATAATTCGTGTAATATTCAATATTACATTACTCACAAAGTGAGGGTATACCTTAGTCGGTTTACCCGACTGAAACTTTCTTACTTGTTTTTTATTTTAAAAAAATGGACTTAGCGCACGAAAAGTTGCAATTGGAGAACGATTATTTTGATAGTAAAACCGAATAATTTGTAATCGTTGTTCATGCGTTGTCCATGATGAAATTGTAAACACTACTGAATAAAATAAAAAACAAAAGACAGATCATGACATATTACAAAAATCAAAATCACATCATCCCTATTGGAAAACCCGTTACTTGTCCAGTCGACGACGGCGTTGCCATCACGTACTAAGTTCTGCAGCGTTGGAGGTAAGCGAACGGCTCCAAATCTGACATAGGTGGCGATGAAGTCGACTGTCAGCTGTTGTGACTTCAACAGGACTATTTTAACAAACGATAATTTTTGAGAAAAATCCCTGAGATAAGTAATTTTGGAGCTCTGTACCACTAAATCTACAACGAGATTTGAAAACTAGAAACGCCAAAATATTCCCATACACTCTGAGAATTATTGTGCTAAATTTTGTGAAAATTTAAAGGGTTAATTTTTTTAAGTTAGTCGAACTTCTTTGGAATTACACGATAATAACATTTGTTCCAAAATAACCTGACATACTAGAAATTCTGTACAATGCAATGGGAATTTGTTTTTAAAAACATTAATTTTTATTAGATGGGGCCGATAATTCTATGAAAATTACAATTTTAATTGAGTTCGAGATCGTTTTTTTCGTTTTCTGTAAAACAGAAAAACAAACCTACTTTGAAAAAAAGAATAAGAAATGTGTGAAATTTATTAAGGGTGGTCACTGGTTGGTGGACGATATCGTTTCGGAAGCTACCATGCAACCTCATCGGCACTTTGGACAAAATACTCTGTCAATAATTAGCGCAATATGAGAGCAGCGAAAATGTAATTAAGGAAAAGCTTTGGCTTTACGCCGAAGAGGCCAAGATTATTCCCGATGAACAATTTGGGTTTAGACCCTCGCACAGCACTACACATCAGATTAAACGAATTACTAACTACATAAACCATAAATTTGATCAACATCAATGGTATTACTCGATGTCGAAAAAGCTTTTGATTCCGTTTGGCATGATGGTTTAATCTATAAACTCATTCGATTTAAATGCCCAAACTACTTGATTAAACTAATTCAGTCTTTTCTGAAAAATAGATCTTTCTATGTTCATCTTGATCAGGATATATCTGATTTTGTAAATGTCCCTGCAGGTGTACCTCAAGGGTCTGTCTTAGGTCCCCTGCTATATCTAATTTACACCTCTGATTTTCCCAAGATTGAAAACTGTGAATATGCATTTTTGGTTGACGATACTGCTATATTGAGTTCCGGATTGCTTGCTCAAGAAATTCTTTCTTCCATGCAAATGGCGTTGAACAAAATAGTTGAACAGTCACTTAAATGGAAAATTAAAATTAATGTTTCTAAATCTCAAGCTATCTTCTGTACGAAGAAGAGGAAATCTTGTTACACCCCACAGTCGTACTTAAATATGTCTGGTAACGAATTACAGTAGTCAAAATCTGTGAGATACCTAGGTGTTTTCCTCAATTCGAGACTGACTTTCAATGACCATGTCTCACATATACTTAATAAAATGAATATAGCTATCAAACTTCTCTATCCTTTAATAAAACGCAAATCAGAATTAAATTTTGAAAATAAAATCAGTATTTTAAAATCAATTTTCCAATCAATTGCTTTATATGCATGTCCAGTGTGGGGAGTATGTGCTCAGACTCACACTAAAAAAATCCAAATATGCCAAAATAAAATTTTAAAAATGATGTTAAATCTTCCTTGGCACTTTAATACAAAAAGACTTCATGAATTAAGCAATACTGATCTTATTTCGCATAGAATAAATGTCATATATCTTAAATTTGTTTCTACATGTTCTTCTCATCTTTTCCTTATCCTAAAATGTTTTTAGTGTATGAAAACTTGTTCCTTACAATATAAAATTAGCAATATTCTAGATATAAGGTTTTATAAACCATCTCTTTGTAGCATAAATTACTACATATAGATACCATTTTATAAATAAAGATTAATAATAATAAAAAAATCTTTACAGTGCAATCTTATATAGGAGAGCAGCTCAATGTGCAACAATTGAGAACTGATTTCAAAGTCTCATAAGGTAGAGAAATACTGTCTGCAATATTTTGGAGATACATATGAGACTTTGAAATCAGTTCTCAATTATTTCATATTGAGCCAATTATTGACAGAGTATTTTGTCCAAGGTGCCGATGAGGGTGCTTGGTAGCTTCCGAAGCGATATCGTCAACCAACCAGTGACCACCCTTAATACATTTCACACATTTTTTATTCTATTTTTTTCAAAGAAGGTTTATTTTTATTTTTTACAGAAAACAATAACAATGCTCTCGAACTCAATCAAAGACAAATAGAATATATGAAGACATTCCTTCAAGCCGAAATGTCAAAATCTATCAGTTACGAACGAATAGGAATGAATTGTGACACGCGCAGAAACAGTATTCCGCGAACATTGATTAAACTTTTTTTGCACTTATCGATTAACATTATTTTTTAATTGTAACCATTACAAAAGATTCGTTAAAAACGGTCTGAAAATTCGCGAAAAACCTCACTCGTTGGAATCAAATTCCTATTCGTTCGTAACTGACAATTACTCGCTGCAGGAAGGAATGTCTTCTTAAATTATATTGTCTTTGAACTCAATAGTCAAAAACAAAACTATGAAAGTCTTAACAGATCGAATAACAAAAACAAAAAACAATATTAATTTAAAGTTTTTTTTTAAATTTTTAAAAGGTTATGAAACTTAGGCTTTTTTTTGCTAATTTTTTGAAAGAATCATGAGATAGAGCTTCTTCACAGAAGTGAAAAATGAGTTGTTAAATAAAAAACAAGTAAGAAAGTTTCAGTCGGGTAAACCGACTAAGGTATACCCTCACTTTGTGAGTAATGTAATATTGAATATTACTCGAATTATTCTGTCAATTTGTGTGGGAGGTACCAGAAGGGGTTTATCAAATACACTCTTTTTTCTCGCTGAACATTAGATACTTTAAATTCATTGCACTGTGCCGACCTATAAGCATTTATGTATGTGCACTGGTATAAACGTTATGAGACATTAAATTGTGGTATGATTTGGGCATTTTTTGTGGGAGGTACAAAAAGGGACGTGGCAATAACGCCCATTTTTCACAGCGCTATATACACTACATATAAAAACATTACACTGTACAAAATTTCAAGTATTTTTATACACTGGTTTTAATGTCATAAGCTGTTAACTTTTGGTGCAAAAAGGTACCTTTGTGTGGGAGGTACCAAAAGGGGCGTGGCAACAACACCCATTTTTCCCTGGACTGTAGGCCATATAAAAGCATAATACTGTACAAAATTTCAACTATTTTTATACACTGTTATTAATATTATAAGCTGTTAACTTTTGGTGCAAAATGGTGCATTTGTGTGGGAGGTACCAAAAGGGACGTGGCGACTTCGCCCATTTTTCTTCAGTTGATAGCGACTAATAAGCTAATACTATCTGTGGAATTTCAAAAGATTCGAATAAGTAGTATAGCAGTTATTAAAGAATCAATATTTCACAACATTTTAACCCTTTGTGGGGTAGGTACTAGAAGGAGTGGACCAATATGGCCCATCTTCGAACTTAGCCGGAGATAGAAAAAAATATTACCACATACCAAATTTGAGGTCAATCGGTTACTCCTTTCGAGAGTTATCGTGCGCACCAGCCAGCAGACAGACAGACAGACAGACAGACGGACGGACATTGCTCATTCGACTTAAAATGACCCAAAACGGATTTCCTCCGAACATACTTGGGGTCTTAGGTCACTCCTTCGACGTGTTACACTTTTTTCCGTAGCAAATGATATATACCCTCGTCACACTAAAGTGAGGGTATAAAAATCTTATAGACAGGGCGACAGTCCAAAAACCGCTATATTATTTTTCTTGTAGGTCTTGTCGACTTGCAAATCAATTGGCAACATTTTTTTGATCTTGCAAAAGGAGAAATAATTCCCAAAGGGTTCCCTTTATTTCGTTCTTTGGACTGAATAGTCTATTCCGAGGTCTTCCACTTAAAAATAACCTCCGATATAACTAACATCTATGATTTCCTTGCAAACTTTGTGACCGAATATCGCGAAAACAAGAGCTATCCTAGAAAAAGGGCTAGCACAACTGGATTCTGCAAGAATCCATAGGATATTGTGACGAACATGGGTTTTCCAAGTTTCTAGATGGTTTTAGGCAAAGAACAGTTTGAGATAAGCCCAAAATGGTTAACGTCCATTCTTCATTAACTATTTATACCCTACACCACACTGTGGTACAGGGTATTATGACTTTGTGCATTTGTTTGTAACACCCAAAAAGAGAAGAAATAGAGCTATGTCATGAGCTATGTCCGTCTGTCTGTCCATGTAATTCATGTAATCAAAGTTCAGGTCGCAGTTATAGTCCGATCTCACCGAAACTTTGCACACATCTTTCCTCTGGCCTAAGGACGGACCCTATTTAATTTGGTTGAGATTTTTGTTGATCAGATTTACACATAGCTCCCAGGGTTAGGTTTAGTTTAGGTTAGGGTGACAGCCGTATTTTTTACCAGCTCACATAGACCAGTTTAGGCCCCTAGTGTTACCACGGGCTGAAATGCCCCACATCGAAACCAACCTGTTTTATATACTTATACAAATTTATCGATAATAGGTAGACTGCCTAGAAAGATCGACCCTAGTCCAGTCCAGTCGTCGTTTACTCAAAGCGGGACAGTCGCCTAGCAAGTGTTCAATGCTTTCCACCTTTTCCTCATCTCCACAGCTTCTGCAGAAGTCATTGGAGTCAATACCCAATCTTTCGGCGTGTTCGCCGATCAAGCAGTGTCCCGTCAGAACTGATACTAACGTTGACAATCTTTTCCTCTCTAGTGCGAGGATATATTTTGACCTCAGTTCATACCTTGGTCAGATTTCTCTAGCTACCCTGCATGAGCCAATTTCTGTCCATCTTTCGGTCTATGTTTTGATATTGCCCCATTCACAAAGGTGTTTATAGCAATAATGGTTCTCCGTGCATTTTTTGATAAACAATGGTGGAGGGCCGCGCCCGGCTTTAGGCTTTCCATACTGGTTTTAGTTGCAGGTGGATTAATAAAAAAGTTCTGTAAATAACATCTGTATCGAGGATGTGTCAATCACACACCACACCACACCATCTTGAAAATAATTCAAATTACGCAAAGAAAATCTTAAAAAATACAGAAAGACAAGTTATATTATGCGAAAATGCTAATTGTATACCCGTATGTTTTTATCTGTATATTAGTTTATTATACTCGTAATGTATCAAATGACTCACAAAAAATATCTCAGCAACTGAATCTGCCAAACCTATAAAATACACATGTTCAAAGTGCAAAGAGAGAGTGAATTTTTCATGATTTCTATGAGATACGTTAGGGCTTTTTGTCCATTAAAAATGTATATTAGTGACGATTGTTTCTGTAATAAGGGACATTCTATTGCTAAATTTAATACAGATCGGTAGAAAAATATGGATTCAACAGTGCCTGCCTGGGCTATATCTAAGACTAAACCGATTTTCACACAATTAAATGGGGATAGTCCATGGACCAAAAAAGAGCACTGGGCTAAATTTCATTACGATCGGACCATACATACGGCCTGGACTTTGATTACAAGGATACATATATAGACAGGCGGACGGACATGGTTAAATCGTCTAGGGAAGTGATTCCAAGTCGATCGGTATAATAAACGTTAGTATATCTATCGCTTCTCCACTCCGGTGTTACAAACAAATGAACAAACTCAACAACAGTGTGCTGTAAGGTATAAATATTATCGCATATCGCATTTAGAGTTCATTTGTTAATTCTTTAGAGAGTTATTATGCGCACTAACCAGAGAGACATATGGACGGACGGATCGACATAGCTTAAATAATTAAATGTCCTAGGTCACTCCTTGGATGCATTACATATGCACTAATGTAATTAGATTCGAATCATATTTGGAATATTTCACATTTTATAATAGCCTATAATAAAATTATCCTAAAACGTCGTATGAGCAAATCTTGTTTAGTAACACACTATTATCATCTTGGCAATCCTTAAAATAAATAAAATATTTTCCTGCATAAACAATGAAATCAGCTAAAAAGCAAATGTTGTAAATTCCACAGTATTAGAAATGAAGAAAATTTCACAAAAAGTAAAACTTTATATTTAAATAATTATGATGGTATGATATTTTAAAATAATGGAATTATTGTCATTACAGAAAAATTTCAAAATTTCAGATTTTGATTTATGATCCAACTCATAAATTTTCAAGATTAACTCGCAGCTGACCTTAAATTGTATATATTTGAAGATATAAGAAATAATTGATTGAGATTCTTGTTGACTAATTTGATTGTATTTACTTTTTTTACTTTCAGGTACGTTCACGATCTCATGAGAAGAATGTGAGTTATAAATAAAACTAATTTTATTTAATTTAACAGTTTATCAGTAATCAAAATATTCAAAAATTACATATTTTTTCTCGATTGACTATTTAATAAGAATTTACAGTTTTCTCAATAGCGTTATAAGCGCCTTTATCTCAAGTATGACTAAATTTTATAGCAAAAACTCGTAGCCAAATTATTTTGTAACATTATTAAGATGTCAGAGTAGCATTGGGACGATAACAAACCCAATCAACTTCATTCATGCAAAGCCAAAGAAATCACTTTTGGCTGCCATCCAACAAAATTTTGTGGATAAAATTTTTTTCTCTTTCTTTTTCATTGTTCACAACTAAGTTTTTACTAAAGGACTTAGTAGTATGTAAAGCAATTTCGTTTAACGGACTATAAACGAAACCATTCAAATATAATTTCTGCACAATTGTTTAAATATTAAAAAACGTTTAAGTAAAAAATTTAACGTATATTCTTTTATGTCTGAGATAGTGAAAATTCCTATAAATTCTCTTTAGCTTTACCATACTTATATACTTTTTTTGAATTTTTCATTTATGTTTCTTCAATTTATTTTCAATTTCTGACTGACACTCAATGACAATATTTGCAAATTGGAAAAAGGTGGGAAATAACGCTCTTTTGAAGTGTTCCCTTGTTAAAAGCTTTTGCGTAGTAAAATACCTAAAATGTCAAAGGTCAACAAATTTCAAGTCCATTTACCAACGTACAATCTGCCACTCAAAATGTTCTGCTGGTAACATGGATTTCTCCCCCTAGTTATTTCCCACAAATTTTGAAGATGGTTTTTGTCTTTGGTGAGGATTTGAGGTAACGACGACCTTTAGCAGTAGCAACGATGACACATATGTTGGTCGTATGACACTCGAAGGGTAACAAAGCATTAAATCGTATATGTTTGATTGCCTGTCACAGTGGTTACAAAGGAAGCAGCGCGAAAACGACTTCAAATTATTTTTTTTGTCTAATTTTTTTATGTAAGTCGGAATGTAGATTTGGAACGGTAAACAAAAATCTCAATTCTGTAATTTTGCAAAATCTTAATTTTCGAGGAAGTCATGATCTCATTAGTCCACTTTTTCGCTTTTAATTCCCCACACCACATTGTGGTACAGGGTATTATAAGTTTGCTTCATGGCAAATGTTTGTAACTCCTAGAAATACTACAGCTAGACCCTTACCTTTAAGATTTAACCGTCTCTCTCAGTCCGTCCATCTTATGTTGTTCGTTGAGTACAGGTGGCAATATCACTCCGATCGTGCTGAATTTTGCAGTAAAGTGTCCGTCGCACCTGGAAAAAACCATCGGTTCAGATTTAGATATAGCTTCCATATATATGTTTCGTCCGATTTGGCCTTATCCTTATCCTATAGAATCTGTATTTTACATCCAATCGTTTTGAAATTTAGCATGGCAGAGCTTCTTGACCAAAGAACCAACATTGCCGAATTTGGAAAAATCTGTTCCGATTTAGTTATAGCTGTGGGAGCATACATATTTCATCCTATTTGGCTAAATTGTGTAAACAAATTTTAGTTGAAGTATACATTTGATATTTCATTGTTATCCCATCTTACTAGATAGAGTGGTGTAGTATCATATATTCGGCACCGCACGAATTTAGCCTTTCCTTACTGGTTTGTTTCCTCTATTTGTGCCGATTCAATTCTAGTTTATTACGGTCAATATCTTCAACTCCTCTTTGGAATAAACCTTGATGAGGTTGTGTTGCTAAGTACTTTGTTGACTGAAACGAAACCAATTATTCCAAATTATTATCGCCCATTTGCGGATTCTTAGGTAGAGATAGGGTATTATATAGTCGGCCTGCCTGCCTTACTTTCTGTCTTTCTTTACTGGTTATTTATACAAAATTGTAATAGCCTACATAACCGGCCGATAGCAAACTACTTGTAGCATTAATCACTACCAGTTTCCATGTAAAGTATTTGATTTTGTTCTGCATCCGATCTCTACTTGTTGGCATGCACATTAAACCAATACTGTTATTTCGCCTCGCGTCTTCAATGAAAACCATTCCAAGATTGTCAGTTTGGCCGGAGATTCAGGATTTGTTTCTTACAACGAATGGAATTCAAATTCATCCAAAGTTATGCTCGAAACTCTATGTGCATCATCAAAACGGTTATTCCATTAAAACGTTGCCTTTAGCCTCTAATTCTAAAAGAAGATTGGTTTTTAGAATTGCTCTGATTCAGAGCCCAGTGTAGAACAAATGCCACGAACTGTTACTGTTCTCTGTTGGTATTTCCTCTCCCCATCGCGTGTGTAGCAATTAAAGTTCATACAATTTTAGATTAAATTGATTAACTTATTTCATAAGTTGAAACCAATTTGTTCTAAGTGAATCCCGGAACCGAAGTTGTAGCGAAATAAAACACTTAACAGTTTCGATGTTATCCAAAGACTAATTTCTTTTCTTTATTAATTGTTCATGGTGAGTATTAAAGCTAAATATATGTATGTATACTGTGCGACTCAATTCATAATAGTATGCAGTGAGTGGCGATATGATTGTTGATATTAATGCAACTTGACTCTTATGTTATTTTCAGCGTCAGCTGAATTATTTATATTGTTTATAATGGGGAATTGGAAACTTCAGTAGAAGTTTAGTATAATTGTTTACCATGCGGCAACTTGACTCGTAAGTTATTTTCAGTGGGAGTTTTATACAATTGTTTATTATGGGGAATGGGAAACTTCAACTGAAAGTGATATTGCCACAAAGAGAATCATTCGAAGGGTAATCTTCTGTTCCCCTCTTTGGTAGATGTCATAACACCCCCAGACTTAGAATGGACCTCATTTTCTAAAGAAACTTGAGGGACATTTACAGAGATTTCTGTATGATTGTCTTTGCTGCACTTAAAATGTAAGTATATAATTAATACAATAATTATTATCAATATTATGATTATCATTATATAGGTCACATAATTTTGTGTTTTCTGTTTATATGTTAATTCATTTATCATGTTGGTATTTTTTATGTGGTTGTAATGCAATTCTTTTAAGGATATATGAGTGCTATTTAACATTTTTATTTTTCTTATCGGATTAGGTATAATTATGGTTTCTTGGTAGAATTTTTTATCGTACCATCTATCTAGTTTAATTTTACAATTTTCAATGTATATTAAGTAGTTTCCTTTAAGTTCTGTTGGGAACTGATTACATGTTTGTGTTACATTTTGTCTTATATTAATAGTTATTATAACATTTACACCTATTTCAATTATTTCCGATTTCGGATTTTCTTCGTACAGACAATACATAGTTTCCTTATTAAGTATATTTTTTATACATTGATTATCTATATATTTGATATCTTTTATTTTTTTGGTTACTTCATATATTTTATTGTTATTAGTTAAATATTTGTAATTACTTAGTACCAGTTGTTTATTGTTTTTGTTGGGTATAGGTTGTATAATTAGTTCTTTGTAAATTTCTTGGCTGAAATTTGGGATAGTTATTATAAATATAATATCTGTTTCTTTAGTTGCTACTTTTAATTCCATATTTTCCAATTTAGTAATAGTGATATTAAAGTCGTTAATTTCTTGATCTGTCAGTATGTCACGTGTAAGTGTGTTAAGTTTCGCTGCTAATAACAGTTCTCTGATTTGTTCAATTATTTTCTCTAAGTGATCCAACTCGTATTTCAGGCTGATCGTTTGGAAATCTGTCATTGTTTGGTTCAGAAGGACATATTGATGTGAAATTAATTTTGATTGTTCATTTCTAAGGATTGTAAGATTGTTCAACTGTTCGTCAAAGTGTCGGTTAATTCGAATTTGTTTATTAGACTGTTCTATCAAGTTATGGTCATTTGTTGCAATTATTCTCAGCTTTTCTTCTATTTCCTCTCTGTCGTCATTGTCCATAGTTCCGTAAAGATATTTTAGTCCTGTTCCAAATATGTTAATTAGTCCTCTTTTTTGTCTGTATTTTGGTATTATACTAGTTAGTTGAGTTTTAGTGTGTTTTAATTGATGTATTAAGTAAGGGTCATCTATCATCAGAATTTCTTTTTCTAATTGGTCTAAATATTCCAAGTACTGGTCAGGTTTGAATATGTGGAGAATTTTTGTATAATCTTGAATGAGCTGCGTCTCGCCCAGTTGTATGATGGTGTATCCATTACCTTCGTTTAAATCAGTTATTATTAATTTCTGTGCTAATCCTGGAGATATCATCAGTATGATTGTCAACAAGTACTTCCAAAGATCTGGAAAGATTTTTTCTTTTAATGAATTGATCTTTATGTAGTGTCGTTTTTAAATCCTTCTTATATTTTTTGTCATTTAATTTGCTTGCCTTTACTTTCTTTATATTACTAACGTGTTTGTCCGTTCTGTCGTTCTTCATGAATTTTGTGTTTATATCTTCATCCTTTCGGTTCTTGTTTCTATATTCTAGCATTTTTTCTTTTTTCAACTCAATTTTCTCAAATACCTCTTCTAATTCTGTGTCTGATCTGAAATGTAAATTTATTGGTTTTTCTCCCGTGGTTAAATGAATTGTATTATTATAAGCTTCAAGAGCCTGATATGGTAAGTCGATGTTGTAGGCAATATCGGAATTATCTTCCCTAGCTTTGAATATCCTAATATGTTCATTTAAAGAACTATGAAATCTTTCTATATCCGAATTTCCAGTGTGTCTCATGGGAGTTGTGAAGTGATATTGTATACCTTTTTTCTCTAAAAAGTCGGTAAAAAGTGAAGTTTTGAAAGCAGATTCGTTATCTAAAGTTAGTTTTTTAGGAAATTTCATATATAGGAAAAGTTTTGTAAATGTTTTTATGAGTTGTAGTGAAGTTTTATCTGGTATTTCCTCTATCATGGCATATTTGGAAAATTTATCTATCATGGTGATATATCTAACATTTCTACTTAAAAACCATATATCTGTATGATAGTGTTCATGTGGTGCTTTTGGCGTTTCAGTTTTCTCGAATGGTAGTCTTATAGGTTTTCTTTCTATTTTGAAATTGCATATTAGACAATTATTTATAAATTTAGTTATTTCCTTCTTCAAATTAGGGTAGTAAAGCTCTTGTCTTAACTCCTGGTAAGTTTTTTCTATGCCTGGATGATTATTATCGAATCTGTGATGTTTAGCTATTCTTTCTAGCAATTCTTCATATTTTGCCTCGATTTGTAACTTTGAAGTTAGTTTTATATTCATAATTTTTAAGTTATTTGGATTTTCATTCCATTTCCTATATTCTGTCTGTAATTGGATTAGATTGTTCAAATTTTCACAGTATAATCCTACATTTTCATGTGCTGCTGCATCTGATAATATTTGCGCTACTATTTGAGATGTACATTTCTTGAAATGATAAGTAATTCTGTGTTTTCCGAAGATTGTTTCTTCGACGGTTTTGTTCTCGTCGTCATGTTTTATTATAATCTGGTAATCAAATGATTGCAATGGCTTCTCAGAAATTTTGAAATAATCTGTGCCGTCTTTGTCGGCTGAATGTACAGTTGGTACAGGAGATTGACTTCTCACATCTGTCATTAATTCATGTGTTTCCTGCTCATTTAGACCGTGTTTTCCTAAATAATGAGTTTTTAGTGTATCTTTATAAGATAATGTGGCGTCACAAATTTTGCATGTTCTACTACTTTTGTCTCCATGTGCCTTTAAATGTCTTAGTAGATATCTTCTAGCCTTATACGATTTTTTACAAATTGTACAAATGTGTTCGTTCCGTCCTTCAAATACGTTAGTTTCCCGTATTCTTGAAAGTGCGTCAGCCACTTTATTTTCTTTCCCTTCTACGTGTTGGATGTCAAATTCGTACTCATTCAGTTTGATTTTCCATATTATTAACTTTGAATTTGGCTCTTTGAGGTTTGCCAACCATATCAATGGTTTGTGATCAGTCTTTAAGGAAAATTTCCTTCCGTAAAGGTAGTGTCTGAATTGTTTCACAGCCCATACTATAGCTAATAATTCTTTTTCTATAGTCGAGTAATTTATCTCGTGTTTGTTCAGTGTTCTAGAAACAAAAGCTATGGGTCCTTGTGACTGAGATAAAACAGCTCCTAATGCATAGTCGCTTGCATCAGTAGTTACTTGAAATTGTTCTTCAAAATTTGGATATTTTAGTACCATATCTGACATTAGTATTGTTCTAAGTTTCTCGAAAGATTCTTTATAGTCTTTGTGTCCTGTGTTGATTATGGAGTTTTTCTTCAATCGTAGTGTCATAGGCTTTGCTATCTTTGCATAATCAGGTATAAATTTTCTGTAATATCCACTTAGTCCTAAAAAGCTTTGAATTCCTTTTATAGTCTTTGGGATAGTTTGTTTCATAATTCCTTCCACTTTATTTGGATTAGGTTTTATTCCGTCTCTAGTGACTACGTGTCCTAAAAAATCGGTCTCCTTTTTAAGAAAATCGCTCTTGTTTAGTGATACCTTTAAATTCGCCTGCCTTAATGTCTGAAATATTTTTCTAAGGCTTGTCAGATGATCCTGCAAGGATGTAGAAAATATTAAAATATCGTCCATGTAAATAACACATATCCTATTTACATGTTCTCTCAAAACATTGTTCATCATTCTTTGGAATGTTGCCGGAGCATTTTTCAATCCAAAGGGCATGCGTCTAAATTCGTAATGTCCGTTATGTGTCGTAAATGCGGTCTTTTCGCGATCTTCCGGTTCTACCTCTATTTGATAAAAACCTTTCGTTAAATCGAGGGTTGTGAAGTAATTTGCTCGTCCTAATTTGTCCAAAATGTCGTCTATTCGTGGTATTGGGTATTTGTCTTCTCTCGTTGCCATATTTAGTTTCCTATAGTCTATTACTATTCTCCAATCTCGGTTCCCTAGTTTGTCTTCCTTTTTGGGCACAACCCAGATAGGTGCATTATATGGTGAATTGCTGTGGGTAATTATTCCCTGTTCAAGCATTTCGTTCATTTGCCTTTCTACCTCTTCTGTATGTATTGACGGGTATCTATAGCTCTTCGTATAAATTGGTCCTGAAAGTCCGGTGTCGATTTTATGTCTGACTTCATTTGTAAAGGATAAGTCGTCCCCTTTCTTATAAAAAATGTCTTCATTATTCTGTATCAGTATTTTTATAGCTGCTGTTTCTTCGGCATTTAAATGTTCAGTCCGTACCTGGTCTAATACTCCTAAAACTTCTATGTGATGAATTTCCGGTAAATCGTCAATTTCATTATCCTCATTATCTCCTTCGTAATAGAGCTTAAAAATTTTGTCATTAATAGTCATTACATTGTCTTTATAATTGATGATTGCTTCATTTTCCTTAAGAGTCTGATGACCTAGAATTCCGTTGAAAAATTTATGAAAATTATGTAGTCTAAAAATAGTGTCATTTCTCAGCGGTATTTGTATCTTTTCCTTTGGTATTATTCCATTGTGATTAATAGATATAATTCCTGCAGCTGTTTTAATAGTTATAGGGTTTGTCAATTTTTTTATGAAATTTGGTGGGCATTGATCTTTATTTAATAAATTTTCGGTTGAACCCGTGTCTATTAGTAGTCTAAGCCGTCTTGTTGGGCTTCTGAGTAAGATATAGGGTAACCCGATGTGTGTTGTGAGGCTATTAACGGAAAATTTTCACATGTCTCTTCCCCTAACGGTTCGACTTCTTGTACATAACTTAAATTAATATCCTTACTATTTCCTGAACAAGTTGGCTGCTCCTGGAAATGGTTCTGTCCTCTGGTCTGGGCTGTTCCGAGGTCCATCGGTTCTGGTTTAAATTGATGCTGTTGTTGTTGCTGTGGTGGTTTCTGCTGCCATGCTTGTTGTGGGTTATAGATTTTTGGTCTCCAATTGTTGTTTTGTTGGTTCTGGTGATTTTGTTTAGTATTTTGAGTTTTCTGATCAGGTTTTTCTGCAGTTTTCTTCCTTCTTTCTTCGTTTAGGAATCCTGATTGGCTCAGCTCATGGACTGCTTCTTCCATCGTTGATGGTTTTAATGCACATAAGACAGTCCTCATATAGACGGGTAGTCTTGTGATAAAAATTTTCAATGCAGTTTCTATATTTCTTTCGACATCATTGATGCGGTCTTCCTGTCTGCTTTTCTGGTTTAATAGTGCTAACTTGTGTAATATAAAGTTGTAAAAATCCATAGTATTTCCTCTGTATTGTGCTGCTCTCAGATCCTCGTAT
Organism: Eudasyphora cyanicolor; assembly: GCA_963930755.1. NCBI lineage: Eukaryota > Metazoa > Arthropoda > Insecta > Diptera > Muscidae > Eudasyphora > Eudasyphora cyanicolor. The sequence continues at coordinate 160,376,897 of OZ005737.1, forward strand.
AACTGATCTGCAGTCTGAAATCCCCCGAAATTAGTTTCCAACATTGTTTTTATGTCGGCCCAATTATTTAAATGTGGGTGGATTTCCATTGCTCTCCTTGCTCTTCCTGTCAATTTGCTTTTGACAATGTTGATGCACATGCGCTGTGCTTGCTCGTTGTATAACGTTAGGGTTGGGATGATGTCGTCTACATTCGTGCAGAATGTCGACAGATCCTCCTTACGTCCATCAAATCCTTGTATCTTTTCAAGATACGTTAGTGGATTAATATCGAGCGTTCTGCCTTGTGGTGGACCGGCTGCTGCGGCTGCTAAATTTCCATTTGGTGCGTTTAGAGCCATTTTATTTTACACTGTGATGAATTTCTTGTTCAGAGAGTTCTTTTTACAGTGTTCTTTATCCTTTTTCACAGGATTAAGTTTTTTTGAATCGTAGATTTTTATTTACGGATAATCACTTATTTTTAAAATTTAAACTTTCACTTTTCACGGATGTTTTAATTTTTTTAGTGACTATCCTACCGACTGCGCCAATTTTAGATTAAATTGATTAACTTATTTCATAAGTTGAAACCAATTTGTTCTAAGTGAATCCCGGAACCGAAGTTGTAGCGAAATAAAACACTTAACAGTTTCGATGTTATCCAAAGACTAATTTCTTTTCTTTATTAATTGTTCATGGTGAGTATTAAAGCTAAATATATGTATGTATACTGTGCGACTCAATTCATAATAGTATGCAGTGAGTGGCGATATGATTGTTGATATTAATGCAACTTGACTCTTATGTTATTTTCAGCGTCAGCTGAATTATTTATATTGTTTATAATGGGGAATTGGAAACTTCAGTAGAAGTTTAGTATAATTGTTTACCATGCGGCAACTTGACTCGTAAGTTATTTTCAGTGGGAGTTTTATACAATTGTTTATTATGGGGAATGGGAAACTTCAACTGAAAGTGATATTGCCACAAAGAGAATCATTCGAAGGGTAATCTTCTGTTCCCCTCTTTGGTAGATGTCATAACAATACGTACTTTAAACTATTACACATTTTTACTTTTACTGCACTCCGCACACACACAGACATAAACGCACAGAATGGCACAACTACAAATTCACTCTCGATGTTTCATGTATGTGTATATCTTTTCAGTTGCAACATGTCTGTGTGTATGTACTAGTATGTCCTTATGTTCCCATGTCATACATCATACCCTAATACTCATACAGACATATACACATGCATAGATGTAAAAAACCATACACCATACATATCCAATAACCTTATAAGAGGATTTTTTGATTTTTAATGTCATCCAGCTTTTTTTCTCATTTTTTCTGCTGCAGTTTTGTTCTCTGTGTTCTTGTTTCTTTGAAGGACACAAACCGCAGCAGGGAAGCAGTTTTTATGATGTATTTGACAGGATGTATGCCAATGCGTATGTGTATTGGAGTGGGTCAAATCGATAAACACTTATAGTTGAGGATACCAAACCAGAGGGAGGTGTGAATTGATTAGCTATAAGAAAAGTTACATTTTATTGACTTATCGCTCTTTTATTAAAAATATGGATTATGTAGGCCGCCTTCCAAATATTAGATCAATAAAACTAGTGAGGAAAGACTGAAGTCGGGTGAGAAGCCTGCACTCAGAAATATAAAGGGGCTATATCAAACAATTATTACTACGAATTATTGTACCCTCCACCATAGGGTACAATAATTCGTTTTTATACCCTCCACCATAGGATGGGGGTATATTCATTTTGTCACTCCGTTTGTAACACCTCTAAATATTTATCTGAGACCCCATAAAGTATATATATTCTTAATCGTCGTAAAATTCTAAGACGACCGTCTGTCCGTCCGTCCGTCCGTCCGTCCGTCTGTGGTAATCACGCTACAGTCCGCAATAATAGAGCTAGGTTAATAAAATTTGGTACAAATACTTCTTATAGTTGCAGGTTGTTTGGGATTGCAAATGGGCCATATCGGTCCATATTTAGATATACATAGCTCCCATATATAGCATCTAACTTGTTGTGATTCCTACTGTTCTCATCTACTATATTTTTTTGTGTTTATCGGCGTTATTATACCCTCCACCATAGGATGGGGGGTATATTCATTTTGTCACTCCGTTTGTAACACCTCTAAATATTGATCTGAGACCCCATAAAGTATATATTTTCTTAATCGTCGTAAAATTCTAAAACGACTTAGCCATGTCCGTCTGTCCGTCCGTCCGTCTGTGGTAATCACGCTACAGTCCGCAATAATAAAGCTAGGTTGATCAAAATTGGTACAAATACTTCTTATAGTTGCAGGTTGTATGGGATTGCAAATGGGCGATATCGGTCCATATTTACATATAGCTCCCATATATATCATCTAACTTGTTGTTATTCCTACTGTTCTCATCTACTATATTTTTCCTACTGTTCTCATCTACTATATTTATACCCTCACTTTAGTGTGAAGAGGGTATATATCATTTGCTACGGAAAAAAGTGTAACACATCGAAGGAGTGACCTAAGACCCTAAGTATGTTCGGAGGAAATCCGTTTTGGGTCATTTTAAGTCGAATGAGCAATGTCCGTCTGTCTGTCTGTGTGTCTGCTGGCTGGTGCGCACGATAACTCTCGAAAAGAGTAACCGATTAACTTCAAATTTGGTATGTGGTAATATTTTGATCTATCTCCGGATGAGTTCGAAGATGGGCCATATTGGTCTACTCCTTCTGGTACCTCCCACACAAAGGGTTAAAATTTAGTGAAATATTGATTCTTTAATAACTTCTATACTACTTATTCGAATCTTTTGAAATTCTGCACATAATATTAGTATATTAGTCGCTATTAACTCGAGAAAAATGGGTGAAGTTGACATGCCCCTTTTGGTACCTCCCACACAAATGGACCATTTTGCATCAAAATTTAACTGCTTATAACTTTAATACAAGTGCATAAAAATGCTTGAAATTTTCTACAGTGTTTTTGTAGCGCCTATAGTCCGGTAAAAAATGGGCATTATTGTACAGCCCCTTTTGGTACCTCCCACACAAATGGACCGTTTCGTACCAAAAGTAAACGGCTTGTAACTTTAATACCAGTGCATACAAATACTTGAAATTTTGTACAGTGTAATGCTGTTATAGTGCCTATAGTCCTGTAAAAAGTGGGCGTTATCACACCGCCCCTTTTTGTACCTCCCACACAAAATGACCAAATCATACCAAAATTACATAGCTCGTAACTTTTATATACCTGTGCACATAAACGCTTATAGTTCAGCACAATGCAATGTATTTAAGAATGTACTGTTTACCGAAAAATATGTGTATTTGGAAAACCCCTTCTGGTACCTCCCACACAAATTGACAGATTTATTGGTGTAATGTTATATATTACATTACTCACAAAGTGAGGGTATACCTTAGTCGGTTTACCCGACTGAAACTTTCTTACTTGTTTTTTGTGTGTTTTCGGTGTTATTTTCTTTAGGTTTTAGTTATTTTGTAGGTTTGAGTTTTCATGCTATCCATGGTGGAGGGTATATAAGATTCGGCATGACCGAACTTAACGCTTTTACTTGTTTTCTTTAGGTTTGAGTTATTTTGTGAGGTCACAAGCTATCCATGGTGGAGGGTATATAAGATTCGGCATGGCCTAGCTTAACGCTTTTACTTGTTTTTAATTACAATTTTCATGGATGTTAACTTTAGTATTTGGACACTATTTGTTGAAGTATAGGGTGATCCATTTCGAGGTTTAAATATAAAGTAAATTATGTGGGCTAGAAATTCTGAAAACAACACTTTCAAGAAGAAACTGAAGTTTAATAACTGAAGCATAGCCGCGAATAACGTTGTTGTTATTGTTGTAGCGGCTTGGAGACGCTGAGTTGTTAATCCTTAAGTCTATTTTTATTACAGACTTCGTTCCGGCATATATCCGATTATCGTGGGAATCTACTCAATGTTGTCCGGTTGTTAATTAACATTCGTCTGTTAATTTCAGGGAATGGATGTTATTTAAGTATTACTGTTGCTATTCTCCACTAGAAGCGCTGAATTTCTGTTAATAGTCGTCATGGTGTTATGTCTATTTTTAGCTTCCCTGTTGACTTGGGTGATCAGCTGTTCTTGTAGTGTTAGTGCGACCGGTGAGTTATTTTTAGCTGCAAAAACTCGAATTATGATGAAAACATGAAATGTTGGTGTTAAATGTTGTCAGTGCCCTGGCTGTAAGTGCCATTAATAACGAATAACGTTGTAAGTGCCATTAACGCCATGTGAACAAAAATAATTTATAATTTATTAATTTTGTTTCGGAGGTACCAAAAGTGGCGTGGCAATAACGCCCATTTTGCACGGGACTACATATATGTACTGTAAAGGCATTACACTCCAAAAATTTTAAGCATTTTATTGGACTGGAATCAGAGTTACAAGTATGGGAGGTACCAAAAGGGGCGTGGCAAAAAAACCCATTTTTCACGGAACTGTAAGTACTATTAAAGCTTTACACTTCACAAAATGTCTCGTATTTGTATGGCCGGAATCAAAGTTTTAAGCGTGAACTTTTTGTTCAAAATGATCCATTTGTATGGGAGGTACCAACATTTTTCCATTTTTCTCAAGATGATAGCGACAAAGAAACTAATACTCTGCGTGAAATGGTCAAAGATTCTGAGTTGTAGTATATAAGTTATGTGATAATGAATATTTCACTAAATTTTGACCCCTCATGGGATAGGTACTTGAAGGAGTGGACCATCATAATCCATCTTTGATCAATCGGTTAATCCTGTCGAAAGTTATCGTGCGCTCCAACCAGACAGACAGACGGACAGGGTGACGAACATTGCTCAAATGTCTTAAAATGGCCCAAAACAGACTTCCGCCAAATATTATTGGTGTCTCTTAGTAACACTCCAGCGACTTGTTACACTTTTGGGCCGAAGCACAATATTGGGCGTATAAAACCCGGATTATGTTGAATATCACTTATTTTTACCAAAAGTGCTATAGTTTCTAGATTAATCCATAGATTTTCTTCAAATAAGCATTGTTTTCTTCGTAAGGATGCTAGCTTTCAAAAATGGAACAAACACATTTTTGGGGATTTTTTTCTATTTCTTATGGTTTTTTTCGTGCCAACATAAAATTAGTCGTTTTCGAGTTATGTCAATCAAAAAACCCCCAAACGTGACAAATTCCCCCATATTATACTTACTAACTTCAAATCGATATATCACGATTCCTAGACCTGACCCAGCGAAACGCCGGACACATATAACTTTTCCCGGTAATCACAATTATCATCATTATTTCATTTGTACCTATCGACTTAAAATCAGTTTAACGTCCGTTCGTCGATCCGTATATGTATGTATTCTAGTAACCAAGGTACAGATCGCAATTCTATTCCAGCAAGTTCGAAATTTGGTGGGAAGTTTTTTTTGGCTCAGGAACTATCCTTATTTATATTGATGCAAATCGGTCAAATGCCTCTATATTTATATGTTCCCCCCGATTTTCTGTATAAGGGCTACAGAAACTAAATTTTACATCCAAGCTTTCTGTAACTTGACAGAGAAGAGTTTGCAAATTTAAAAAGGATCACTACTAAATTTCAAAAGAATGGCGAAATTTGTTCAATCTGATTTTACAAAAGCCAAATTTTAAAACCGATCTTTATAAAATTTTAAGCAAATCAGTTTCTTTATCCAATGACGAACACTTATAGTTTGAAGATATTCGTTTCAGATTTAGATCAACTATGGTGGGGCGTATAATATTATCTGATCGACTTTTGACTTTTCCACTTAGTTATTATACCCCATTCTGCTTTTTCCTACAGACGCGATTTGTTCCATTTATATGTTTTTCTCATAATACACTGTAGATTTATTACCATTTTATCGAAATCCACTTTGCTTACACTACCCAAGTTAATATTTATACCCTACACCACTCTGTGGTACAGGGTATTATAAGTTTGTTTCACGGCAGATGTTTGTAACACCTAAAAATAACACAGCTAGACCCACCTTAAAGTATACCGATCGACTCAGAATCACTAGCTGAGTCGATTTAAGCATGTCCGTCCGTCCGTCCGTCCGTCCGTCTGTGGATGTAAAGTTGTTCGTCGACTACAGGTCGCAATTTCACTCCGATCGTTCTGAAATTTTGCAGTTTAGAGTATTTCGCAGCTGTTAAGATCGCTATTGAATTTGGTTGAAATCGGTTCAGATTTAGATATAGCTCCCATATATATCTTTCGTCCGATTTGGCCCTTTAGTCCTATAGAAGCTGTATTTTACATCCAATCATTTTGAAATTTAGAATGGTAGAGTTTCTTGATCCATGAACCAACATTGCCGAATTTGAAGAAAATCGGTTAAGATTTAGCTATAGCTCCCATATATATGTTTCGTCCGCTTTGGCCCTTTAGTCCTATAGAAGCTGTATTTTACATGCAATCGTTTTGAAATTTGGAATGGTAGAGTTTCTTGATCCATGAACCAACATTGCCGAATTTGAAGAAAATCGGTTAAGATTTAGCTATAGCTCCCATATATATGTTTCGTCCGATTTGGCCCTTTAGTTCTATAGAAGCTGTATTTTACATCCAATCGTTTTGAAATTTAGAATAAATAAATAAATTTATACATGAACTACAAAATTTATATTTCAGAGTTATTCAATATTACGAGAGTGGTGTAGGGTATTATATAGTCGGCCCCGCCCGACTTTAGCCTTTCCTTACTGGTTTTGAATTTCCGTTGGCGAAGGGTCTATGAATGATTTGAAAGGGAGTAGAGAGGAAATATTGGTAACAAGCATGAGTACATTTAGCATTGTAGTCGTACTATAGACGAGTAGGTTTTATTGTTTTCAACAGCAGCAGGGGGTTGCGTGAAGGATGCAGTAACTTTTTTCCCCTCTATGTGAAACCAAATGAAGTGGGTACAAGGGTCTTGGTAAGTCCTGAATGGGGAACTTTATAAACAAATACAATGGTATGGTTATATGTATTTAAAGCTACAATTCATAAAATTATTGCAATTCGTAGAGTAAAAGAATCTGGAAAACTAACAGAAAATCTTGTAAAGTACTTAAAAAGAGATTTATGTGGATAAACCGAAACATACAATTTCCGAACTTCTATGACGAATATGTTATTTTTTTTAACAGATTTGAGTCGGTATATTTGCTTATGTCACAGGCTACTGTCCGAATATATTTATAATATATCGAAGGAGTGATCTAAGACCCTGTCATTTAAGATATTTGTAAAATTTTGAATTTGGTAAAAATGTCTCCTCTATCAGGCTATGTTTGAAGATGGGTCATATTGATTTACTCCTTCCGGTACCTCCCACATCAAAGTACTAACTGAAATATTGAAACCCATATTCAATACATACCAAAATCTTCTGTAATTTCACAGGTAATAGAAGTATATTCGCTGCTATCAACTCCAGAATAACACAATGCATAAATGCAAAAAATGTTTTGTGACCGAGACCTAAAACTTGTTTTTGTGTAGATTAAGACATACTATTTTATGAAACAAAAACCAAAAATTTTTTATGGTAAAGTTTTTTTTACATTTTTTTAATTCCAATTTTCATCGAAGTTGCCTTTATCATTTGGACTATATTTTTTGAAATATAAGGCCGATATAAAAAAGAAGAAGATATATAAAAGAAAATTATGTGGAAAACAAATGTTGGGAATATTATTTGCACATAGAAAAAGCGATATAGTAACAGTCGTTAAAAAATTTAGAAAAACAAATATTTTTTCATAAAATGTCGCATTTTGCTGGCACGAAAAAAAACGTAAAAATGTATAAAAAATCGGAAACATTTTTTCCATTTTTTAATACTCGCATCCTAGCAAAGAAAACAATGTATATTTTAAGAAAATCTATGACAAAAGTTATAAATTATGATCCATATTGCAAAAGTAATTGAAATTAAAAAAAATCATTTTTCATATTTTTTATTTTGGCCAAGGTGTTCAGGAGGTACCAAAAAGGACCCACACTAACGCCACTTTTTAAACATTCTATGGGTTCTATAAAATCATTGCACTTTACAGATTTTCAAGTGTTTGTGTGCGCAGGAATCCAGGTTATAAGCCTTTAAATTTTCGTGCAAAATCGTTCATTTGTTTTGGAGCTACCAAATGGGGCGTGGTTATAATGCAAAGTTTTCATGGGACTATGGGGGTGTTGGCTATAAAAACTGGGTTATATTGAAATTCTCTTTTTTCTACCAAAAGTGCTATAATTTCTACACAAAGGTACCATTTTGCACCAAAGGTTAAGATTTTACAGCGTGGGTCGACTGGAAAGTGTTTTTTTATTTAAAAAAAAATGGACGTAGCGCAATTGGCGAACGATTATTTTGATAATAAAACTGAATAATTTGTTAACGTTGTTCAGGCGTAAGTCTTTCCATGATGAAATGCCAAACAATACTTAACAAAAATAACATGACAGCATGACACGACTCACACGTGATCTGTCAAAAAAAGGCTATTGAAAAGAGCATCTCTACTTAGATCACCCTTACTTCAAAAAATATGGTCCAAATGCTGGGTAGGTAGGTAGGTAGGTAGTTTAGGGGTGTTTGTTTTACAAGCTCACATAGACCAGTTTAGGTCCCTAGTGTTACCACGGGCCTAGTGTTACCCCTCATCGGAACCAACCTGTTTGATATACAAATTTATCGATGGTACGAATATCGGTACTGGAAAGATATGTTAGGCTGCTTAGAAAGGCCGACCCTAGTATGTCCAGACGTCGTTTACTCAGAGCGGGGCAGACGCATAGCAAGTGCTCAAGGCTCCACAGTTCTTCCTCATCTCCACAGCTTCTGCAGAAGTCATTGGAGTCAATACACAATCTGTTGGCGTGTTCGCCGATGAGAACTGATACTAACGTAGACAATCTTTGCCTCTCTAGTGCGAGGAGATATTTTGATCTTCTCAGATCATACCTTGGCCAGATTTGTCTAGCTTCCCTGCAGGTGCCGATTTCTGTCCATCGTTCGTTGGACTGCCTGATTGCCTCTTGCCTAAGCCAACGGTTGCACGTGGATAGTGGTGCACCAATATATGCAAATTCTTCGAGAATTTGTAATGCTGTCCCTTTCCTAGCAAGATCATCGGCTTTGCAGTTCCCCGGGATATCTCTATGCCCAAATGCTAAAAGCACCTTTAATGAAAAAGGGAATTTTAAAGAAAAATTTGTAAAAAAAATTACTATTACATTTTTTTAAATATTTTTTCGTGCTTAGCACACCATATTACAACAGAAAAGATTATGCACAGCCGTTCAAAAAATGTTGTTGCATGGTGTAATTGGCGAAACTGCGACTTTTAATGCGTACCTGCCAAACACACTAATCGTTCTAAATAATTCAAAATTTTAAGTTCAACAAAAGCTTGAAAATCGGTGAAATTTCGGATGCAATGTTTTTGATCCGGAAAATGCACAAATATTTCTAGCTTCTTCTGATTCTCTTACACAAGTTGGCAAATTTTGTACGAAATTCCTTTCTCCATTACTAATGTAACAATCATATCAATGTATTATTTTCCACGACTTTAATCTAGCAAAAAATGATCAAAACATTTTCCACCGTTCTGTCATCTCCCCCACAAAGTACCATATTTTATTTATATTACATTTCTCCCAAATGGGGATATTCTTCGCTGGACTGACATCTCTTGCAAACTCAAGGCCATTTTCATTTGAATCTTCCTCATCTTGAAAATGCGTATGTAATTATGAAATAATTAATTGCCATAAAATTGCTACTCTTAATTATCAAATTCATAACTTTTGCAATTTCGAGAAGTTCGCATTGAAAGGATTGATTTCATTGTATTCTTCTCTCCGTATTCGATATTGGAAAAGTTACTACTGTATTAAGGAAAATTGTAGCCATGAGAAAAAAAACTTTATTTTAATGACATCGGAAAACGATTTGGGCAAAACTAGAAAGTAATAGGATGCACTTAATTTTTCTGCAAAGTGTTCTTGATTAACGTTTAGCAGGAAGCACTTAGCTTAAGGCATCGTGGAAATGCTTGAATGGATATTTGCTAATTAAATGCCATACTAGAATGTCTCACAAGTTATACAGAAATTACATATAATTTTATATTTGTTATTTTTAATTGCAGTTATCACTTGAAAGTTTACTTAAACGTTAATCGATTATTTTAGTTGATTTTTATAAGACATTAGCTACAACGAAAATAATGTAAAGAGATTAGGATGTAATATATAAGTATTTTCACAAGAGTTTATGTTTGGCGTACGAGTATATTCAAACATAGAATAATATGCAGAATATTATAACTTTGTGCATTTGTTTGTAACACCACAAAGGAAAAGAAATAGACCCATTTTACCGATCGACTGAGAATCACTTTCTGAATCTATCCGTCCCTCTGTCCGTCTATCTGTACATGTATTCTTGTAATCAAAGTACAGGTCGCAATTATGGTCCGACCTCAACGAAACTTGGCACTTATCTTCCTTTTGACCCATGGACAACCCCAACTGAATTTGGTTGAAATCGGTTCAGATTTAGATGTAGCCCCGCCAATATATATGTTACCTCCGATTTGATATTTAAGCGCTGTAGAAATCTTATCAAATACCTGATCAGTACGAAATTCGGCTGAGAGAGATTTCTTATTAGATGAATTAACACTGCCAAATTTGGAGAAAATCAGTTCATTTTTATTTTTTTTTATTTTTTAAATTTTATTGTTCAAAAGCAAAAAATGTCGGAAATAACATAAAACTTTAGAAACAGTTTAGATTTGTTCGAATTGGCCGCCTTTGGCACGAATTATGGCCTTCAAACGGCCGACAAAGCCATCACACGCTGCACGAAAGCGGCTCTGCGGTATTTTGGCCAATTCCCGGCGAACCTTACTCTCTAAAACGCTCCAGGCGCAAAAGTCCAACGGATTGAGATCCGGAGATCTTGGTGGCCATTGTGCGGTAGAAATGAAGCGAGGAACCTCCTTTTTAAGCCATTCTTGGTTGACGCGTGCTGAGTGCGATGGTGCTGAGTCCTGTTGGAATGTCCATGGTCTGCGGCCGAAATGTTTGTCTGCCCAGGGTTTCAATACTGTCTTTAGGACATTTTCCCGATAATACTCGGCATTTATTTTGACCCCATGGTCGATGAATACGAGCGGGGAGCGACCATCGGCCGTTACGGCGGCCCACACCATTACCATCGGCGGCGCTTGAGTTCTGGTGGCCAATCGAAGGTGTAAATTTTCAGCTGACCTCTTTGGCTAGTAAACCCGACCATTTTGTTTGTTCACAAACTGCTCAATTTGGAATGGCTTCTCATCGGAGAAAACCAAATTCGATAACTGGCCACTTTCGTGCAAGCGAAGCAACTCCTTGGCTCTTTCCAGTCTAACTTTTTTTTGTGCATAGGTGAGCTCTTGCACTTTTTGGAACTTCAATGGCTTTAGTCCAAGTTCATTTTTTAATATGTGTTGTATCCGTTCTCGCGATATGTCCAGCTCACAAGCAATTTTTCTACCACTGCGGCGTGGATTTCGATCAAGTCTGGCCTTCACTTTTCGGATCATTTCTGGTGTTGTTACCGTTTTTTTTCGTCCACTTTTGGACGCGATGCAACACTGCCAGTATCACGGCAACGAGCAATGGTACGAGAAACAAAAGATTTATTCACATTTAAATGCTGGAGGGCTCTAACGATAGCCACTTGTGTTTTTCCACCCAAATATAAAAGCAATCACACTATCACGCTTGAATTCCATCACGAATAACTTTTTTTCTGAATCTGAAGATCAAAATGCTTTTGTAAGCTTGTAAACAATAAAATGAACTGTCACTGAAATAAATCTGTCAGCTATCAGACTAGCGGTTTAGAAATGATAGCAACCTGAAGTTGGTTGCAATACATATCAGCCACCCTGTATAAAGAAGAATGTGTGTTTGTTTGTTGGTTTGTTTGTACCGAAAAGACGTCTAAACGGCTGGACCGATCCTTTTGAAATTTTCACAGAATGTACATGTGTGGGGCGTGGTGAAAATAGGGTACTTGAATTTTCGATATATCAAGTTGGCGTGGCCCCGCCCACATAAGACACATTTTAAAATTGAGATATCTTGCACAATTTATTTATTTATTTTTACATATGTATCTGGTGGCAGTCTACGTGATTGGTTAAAAAATGGGCGGGATCGGACCAATGGGCGTGGCCCCGCCCCTTTAAGCCAAATTTTAAAAATGATATATCTTGCACAATTTGTTAGCGAGAGTGTTGTAATTTTGTGCATATGTATCTGGTGGTAGTCTACGTGATTGGTCCAAAAATGGGCGGAATCGGACGAATGGGCGTGGCCCCGCCCATATAAGCCAAATTTTTAAATTGATATATCTTGCACAATTTGTTAGCGAGAGTGCTGTTATTTTATGTATATGTATTTGGCGGCTGATTGTGATTGGTTCAACAATGGACGGGATCGCTAATCTCAATCTGAGTTTAAGTGATATACACGTTGGACAATACTCAATTGAAGTTTTTAATCAACTATGTATTTTTTCTTAATTCTCAATATCTTATCAGTTACTGAGTTAAATGTTATCAATATGAATTTATATTTTCTCATTATTTGTTATTATTTGCCCAATACGATTTTATATTACTCATTATGAATTTATATGTTCTCATTACAAATTTTCATTTGACAATATGAATTAACACATCTTACTATTAATTTACATGTTCTCATTATAATTTACATTTTCCAATATGATTTTATATTCTCTCAATACAATTTTACATTTGTCATTATAAATTTACACGTTCTCATTACGAGTTTATATTCTACGTTATTTTCTCATTTCGAATTTATAATTCTAAATATAAATTTCTATGTTCTCATTACGAATTTACATTTTGCAATATGAATTTATATTTTCTCATTGTAATTTATATTTTCTCATTTCACACATATCAAATACGATGACGATTGGTTCAATGGTTCCCCACATATGTCTCTTTCGATATGGGAGTCATGTAGTCGGTGCTACGCTGACCTTTCCGATATCGCCAATTTTCTATAGGGTTTTACATATTGCTGTCAAATACATACTCGTACATAGCACATTTAAATACAATTGTGGCAATGGCGGACCCAAGGCCAATGTTCTACTATTGCCCATTTATTGTTTGGATGATGAATATTTCTGTCCAAACCAAATGGTTCTGAAAATATTTCATTTTCAATAATGGAGTAATGTGGACAGGACCACGCTCACATGTCCAGTATTGCTGTGACATCTTCTCGTGTAAAAATCTAAGGCGATTGGTGTAATGATTTTCCAGATATTTGATTTTCAATAATAGCACATCCTCTATCCGATATATCCCACTTTGTGTTGAGTCACGAACAGTGTTTTCTCGAACACTCTCGCTAACAAATTGTTCAATACATCAGAATATAAAAAATGTTTCGTATGGGCGGGGACACGCCCTTTGATCCGATCTCGCCCATTTTTAGACCAATCACGTACACTGTCAGCAGACTCTCGCTAACAAATTGTTCAAGATATCTTAATTTTAAAATTTGGCTAATACGAGTGAGGCCACACCCATTGGTCCAATCACTTAGACTGACACCAGATACATACACACAAACTTACAGCACTCTCGCTAACAAATTACAGAAGACATCTCGATTTCAAAATTTGTCTTATATGGGCGGGGTCACGCCCATTGGTCCGATCCCGCCCTATTTTGGACCAATCACGTAGACTGCCACCAGATATATACATATACATAAACATATATTGTTTTTGCACTTAGTTAGGCTCAAGATCGTTTTTGTTTGTTAAAAATTAAAGAAAAAGTATAGTGGTTGTCGATTATTGGGGGTGGTTGTAATGGTTGGATAGACAGATCTGTTTCGGGAGCCACCAAACTCCCATTGTCAATATCCTTATTACAACGATTACTTCAGTCGATCATTAGGGCGGTGCCGCGCCCTCCTTAGATATCACAAATTCAAGTAGCCTATTTTTCCTTCCAGACCTTATAATACATTCTGTGAAAATTTCGTGAAGATCGGTTCAGCGGTTTAAACGTCTATACGGAGCCAACAAACAAACAAACACAAATGCATTTATATATATACAGATTAGTACGTAATTTGGCAGAATAAGTTTTCTTATTACATGAATGAACACTGCCAAATTTGAGGCTAACGGTTGACATGTAAGCACTGTAGAAACTGTATTTTATATCCAATCTAACGAAATTTGGTAGAATGAGCTTTCTTAATAACACATGAATGTACACTGCCGAATTCGGGGATAATCGGTTCAGATTTAGATATAACCCCATTTATATGTTCCTGCCTATTTAGTATTTAAGTTCTATCAAAACTGTATTTTACCTCCGTTTTTGTTCCAAGTTGAAAAGAAAATCTGTTTACACTATATATAGTCCCATCTATGTGTTCCTTCCGATTCTTGATCTATGAAAGAATACTGATCAATATCTTAACCTCCACTTTGGAATAAGCCTTGATGGAGCTAACTACTTTGTTAACTGAAACCTCATCAATATAGGGTTTCATATAGTCATCATATAAAGGTCGCTCTTATGTAGATATCTTTGTTTATGTCACAGATGCCACTTTTTTCAAACCCCTTCGATATGCTTTACTGATTGTAAAAGAATCTGTTTGTATTATATTATAAAAGTCGACATTAAATTATAAAACTCTAATAATTGCTGGATCTACCATGAACTCGATTAATAAAAACTTTTTTGAGTACAAATAATGTAAAACTCAATAGCAAAAGTTTTCTGGGAAAAGTCAAAAAATTCCAATTGCACAGCAAAATCCAAATATAATGTCAAAGTTCAACCAAAACCTTTGATTAATTTTTAAAAACTATGTATCGTATTTACTGTACGAGTACACATATACGAGTACATACATACGAATTGAATCGTCTGTATCCTTATAACCACAAATGTGTATACGAAACTTATGTGTGTACCAGGGATGTAACGAATATTCGCATATGCGAACGCGAGTTATTCGCATCATTTTAACATTCGCTTTCGCAAAAATCATCTTTGGATTATTCGTTTTCGCAAAAATATACATATTTCAGTATTCGCTTCCATTTGTTAAAAGTGTTATATCTTCTTATTCGCTTCACACATTTTGAAGATATTAATACCAATGAAAACCTCTTCCACTTCTCTTCAAAACAGTTGAAAAATATGCTTGTCCTTGTGGTAACAGGAGTAAAAATATGGAAAACGTTCGTAATACTTGAATATCCTGGAAAAGTATCAATTTAGTTTCTAAATTTTGTTGGTACTAAAGGGTCAAACTATTATTCGCATTCGCAAAAATGCATATTTCACTATTCGCTATCGCATTCGCAAGAAATATATTTCTTGCATTCGCTTTCGCTAAAGTCACTTTCGTTACATTCCTAGAGTGTGCACATACATACATATATATATATGCACTAGCATACTCTTATTTGTGAGTGTCCTTATAGGAATAACATTGAATCTGTTATTGATTTAAAAACGTATTTGATAATTTGCTAAATCAAGGATTCATTCTAAACTTGCGTTTGAGTTTCTCTACTCTGGGGGTCTGTATTTACTTTTTTTTTTTGGCTAACTGGTGTGGTATGGTCTGGTATGCTAGGGAAAGGGAAGCGGGTGGTTAGGTCGTGACAGTTTTGCCAAAAAATGAAGAGAAAAAGAAAAACAGAAGCAAATCAAATAAGAAGAGTTGCAAATCATTCCAAACGAGGATTTTTCTAAATTCTTCACACACACGTACCTCAAGGGTACTGTATAACACTTTTCAATAAATGGGATTTATTGTGATTTTCTTGTTTCTTTTCTTGCAATATCTGATGTTTCACCTTGACAGACGTCTGTCCGGATTTCTCTCTCTCTCCATGTCCGCTCTGTGTACAAAGAAACAAAAGTAAGGCAGAAGTTCGAGTGAAAATAAAATGTGAAAGTGAATATGAAGTACAATTGCAAATATTTCGAAAGTGCAAAAAACCAAAATGAAGTATATATTTGGGGGTTAGTAAAATCAAATTTGGGTGATAAATCGGTGTAATTTATTTGAGTTATGCCATGACATGAAGAAAGGAAGAGAAAGACAGAGAGAGTAGGGGAGGGGGAAACGACTTCTTGTGATTGCCATTATTAGGAAAAGTGAGAAAAGTTTGCTTTATTCATAACAAATGGATTTTGGCCATGCTTGATTTGAGAGCATTGCGCCAGACACTGACTGCATACCTTTTACGAAGTTTCCTAATTTGGATTTATTTGAATTGATTTACTTGAAAGTATATAGACGTGCATATTTTAGAATTATGTTACTGAATATTTGCGATAAGATTTTCACAAAATTTAAACAAGATGAGTGTTAAAGCTCACTTTTGCTTGTAATTTTTCACATTATTTAGCATATTTTATTAAACTTGCATTCAAGATTTAATGAACGATATAAATTCAAATATAAACCCAGAAAACTCGAGTAGCGAACACTGATATTTGCAAATTATTCGACGGACTACGGAAAAAGAACACCCTTTCGGTCGGGTGAATCGACTTATCTACTTTCCCCCACTTTCTGAGTAATGTAATATGGAGTATGGCAGCTGGGATGGGAGATACAGGAAATGTTGAAAAACATTTGTTTCTCAGTCTATAGACATTGGAAACCATTTAGATGATTGCTACAGAAGTTATGGAGAAATGGTTTTCAAATGAATCTGTATATTTCTGTGGGGCTACCAGATTGGGTTCGTAAAATAAGTATATTTTATGCTGAAAAGTATATACTTCTAAGATATTGCATTTTACATGTTTATGTGCATTGCCATTAATGTTATGATCTATTAAATTTCGGGTTGATATGTCCATTTTGTGTTACAGGTCCCAAAAAGGGATGTGTCAATAACGCATATTTTTCACTGTACTGTAGGCGCTATAAAAGCATTACACTGCACAAAATTTCAAATATTTATTAAAGTTAGCCTTTTGTGCAAAATGTCCATTTGTGTGGGATGTACAAAAACGGATGTGGCAATAACGCCCATATTTCACCCGAGTTTAGTTGTGTAAAAGTATAACACTGCACAAATTTTGAAGTATTTGTATTGACTAGAAGAAAACTTATAAGTAGAGTTTTTTATTTCCCGGAATTTTTCAATTCCCTGGAAAGCGGGATTTTTTTTACCATTCCCGTGATTCCTGGATCCCGCTTAATGAAGTTAGGAAATGTGTATTTTATTTATACAAAATTACTTTAAAACAGATGAAATCTAATAATTAATAATTAATAATTTTATTTAAATAAATATATATGGTGACTCACGGAAAAGTTGAGTTTTCAATGATTTTGCCTCAACAAACCGGTTAATGATGGAACACCACTTCATTCATATTGCTGCCGCGGCTGGCCTTGCAGTAGCCCATTCCAATTTATCAACTAATTTTCGATTGTGTGGCCCACTATGGCTGCAATTTAGTGTTTCAAGTCATGGATCGTCTCTGGATGGTTGGGGTAGCTCTTATCCTGGCCACAAAAAATAGTCCAACGGAGTCAAATCGCAGCAGCGATGCGTTGTGAAAAACGTATATAGGAAAAAATGCATTGTTAAATTAAAATTAAGAAGCTTTAAACTTCTTCTAATATAATTTTTCAGCGGTTTTGATAGGCCAATAATGCCAATTTTCCTCTGGATACTAGGTACTATTAAAGCATTACACTGTACAAAATTTCAAGTATTTGTATGCACTGGTATTGATGTTATAAGCGGGTAACTGTTTGTACAAAATGGTCCATTTGTGTGGGAGGTACCAAAAGAAGCGTGTCAGTGATGACCATTCTTCACTGTATTTTAGGTACTATTAAATTATTTATGTACTGGTAATAAAGGTACTGTTAATAAAGTTATAGCCTTTTATCTTTTGGTTCAAAATTGTCAATTTGTGTGGGAGGAACCAAAAGGGGCATGGCAACTTCGCCCATTTTTCTCAAGGTAATAGTGACTAATAAACTAATACTATGTATATGTAGAATTTCAGAGGACTCAAATAAGTAGAATAGAAGCTTTTAACTAATCAGTAGACCTCGGATTATATGCAATTGCATATTTTTTTGCGGATTGATAGAAAATTTCTGATTGAACCAAAATTTGTTTCAAAGAAAAAGGAATCGAAAAACAGTTGCATATTTTTAATTTCTTTGCATATTTGTGATATGCAAAAATATGCAATATATAAAAAATATGCAAAAAAATGCGATATATGAATAAACCAGTAAGGAAAGGCAGAAAGTCGGGTGGGGCCGACTATATAATACCCTACACCTCACTAACACTGCGATAAGGGTCATTGCCATAATAATTTGGAATAATTGGTAAATGGGTAGAAACATATTATGTAATTCTGAAACAATAATCGCTAAATTAAGCAATATTCGTTCCTAAATTGAGAAACATCTTTCTGGAAAATTTTAATGATCGGAAATAAAAAATATAACTTCTATAGCGGTTTGATACCAAATCAGGAGGAACATATATATGGAGCTTTAATATAAATCTGAACCGATCTTCCCTGGATATAAAATACAGTCAGCGCTTACATGTCAAATCGGGGGTAACATATATATGGGAGCTATATCTAAATCTGAACCGATTTTCTCCGAATTTAAAAGTGTTCATTCATATAATAGGAAACCTCTTTCTCACGAATTTCATACTGATCGGATATAAAATAACATTTTTACAGCGCTTACATGTCAAATCGGGGGTAACGTATATATGGGGGCTATATTTAAATCTGAACCGATTTCTTCCAAACTTAACAGTGTTCATTCATATAATAAGAAACCTCTTTCTGCCGAATTTCATACTGATCGGATATAAAATAAAGTTTTTACAGCGCTTACATATCAAATCGGGGCTAACATATATATGGGGGCTATATCTAAATCTTAACCGATTTTAACCAAATTCAATAGGGCTCGTCCTTGGGCCAAAGAAAAAATATGTGTAAAGTTTCGTCGAGATCGGACCATAATTGCGACCTGTACTTTGATTACAAGAATACATGCACAGACGGACAGACAGACAGACGGACAGACGGACATAGCTAAATCAACTCAGAAAGTGATTCTAAGTCGATCGGTATAATAAACGATGGGTCTATTTCTTCTCCTTTTGGGTGTTACAAACAAATGCACAAAGTTATAATACCCTGTACCACAGTGTGGTGTAGGGTATAAAAATGCGAAATTTTAGAAGGATATGTCAATACTATTTAAAAAATCATGACACAAAAATGGATGATTTAAGAAATCATCCAAAAAAGTACCTAAATATATGGAAAGTATGGTATAATTCCAAAGGAAACCGACCCACTCTGAATATTTATGAATTTAGAGTTGAATGAAATTTTGCAGGCGTATACTACAAGACAATACGGAATTATGGCCAAATTCAAAGCAGTTTAGTTATCATAGGTTGCCAAATTGGTCATCTAAACATTTTTTTTTTAAATTTTAGCTGTTTTGAAGTCGTTATAACTTTTTAACTGAATATTATATTTTAAAGATACTATACAAAGATACAGTAGTTAATAAAATATTGGACCCTTAATACTATTAGGGGTCTGTAAATCACGGAGGCGGCAATGTAATGGTCTGTGGATGATTTTCCGGTAACGTGGTTGGGCCCCTCTATATAACAAACGGAATTATGTAAAGGTTTATGTACTGCGAAATCTTGGAGAATGCCATGTTTCCCTTTGCTGAGTGGAATTTTGCTCTATTATGGCAATTTCAACACGACAATGGTAGAGTTAGAAAGGAAGGCAATCACGGAGTGTGTGAACTGGCTCAGTAACACCACAAAGCCTAAATATGCCAACATCTCCAAAGATAGCCAAATGGCGATTAAAGCAATAACATCGGAAAGGGTCAAATCCAGGTAAAATTAATATGTAAAATTTTTGGAATATATCATTGATAGTATTCAGATGTTGGCGATTGAACAGAAGTATGAAGTAAGTCCAATATGTATAAGTAAAGGGTTTTTCAACAGGGACGCTACAAAACTATACCGACAGGGACAGCAAACGACGCCATATTTTTTGCCGCTCTTTTGACATTTCTCTTCAGTAAGGATATACGAGCCAACAACGAGTCAAAATTATTAAAATTTACTACCGAAATTCGGAGTCAGTGGCCTCAACGTTAAGAGCGCGAAAAATCATCTTCAGCGATGAGGCTCATTTCTGGCTGAAGGGCTTCGTCAATAAACGTTATTGGTCAGACAGCAATCCACACGTACTCCATGAGTCATCATTGCTTCCCGAAAAAATTACGGTTTGGTGCGGTTTATGGGCCGGCGGCGTCATTGGGCCGTACGTCTTCCGTGATGATCAAGACCGGCACGTTACTGTGAATGGGAATCGCTACAGTTGCAACCGAATATTTTTGGCCCCGATTGGATGATATGGACTTGGAGGACATGTGGTTCCAACAGGACGGCGCCACAAGCCACACAGCGAATGCCACAATCAATTTATTGGAAACCTGGAGAACGTGTTATCTCACGAAATGGTCCAGTCGATTGGCCGCCTCGGTCATGCGATTTGACGCCGTTAGACTCTTTCCTGTGGGGCTACGTCAAGTCTATGGTCTATGCCAACAAGCCAGCGACGATTGATGAACTTCGTACGAATATCGAACGTGAAATTGCAGCAGTCGCGGCCGATTTATGCTTGAAAACCGTCGAAAATTGGCTTCAGCGTCTGGACTACTGCAAGCGTGCCCGTGGTGGCCATGAAAAATAAATCGAGTTCCATACATAATGGCATCGAACGTACTTTCACTGGAATAAAGAATTTCATTGATATCCAAACCCGTTTTTGTTTTATTAAAAAAAAACTTTTGTAGCGCTCTTATTGACGGACCCGATATTGTACGATACTGTAAGTACTATTTGGAAGATTTTAACACCATCTCTAAGAATTATAAATTAAGTAACGAATTTTTTTGTATTAAGGACATCAAAAGGACGAAAATGTCCTTTATCCTGGATTATACTGAAAATTGCAAACGATAACCCTGGAAAGGAGTGACCGAATGACTTAAAATTTCGTACGTGGTAATATTTTATTCAACAGTTTTTGTTTAAAGGACAACCATACTAGCCTACTCTTTGTGGTACCTCCGCCACAATTGGTTAACATTTTTGGGCATGTTAAAACTCTTATAACTTCTATACTACTCATGGGAATTATGTAAAATTTCATACATAGTAATCATATTACCGTCTCTATAAGCTGGACAAAAAAGAACGAAAATTCTACGCACCTTTTGATACCCTCCACACCAAGGTAACCAATTGGTACAAAAATTAACAGATTAACATTTCATATATTTAGGCAATTTTTTTGGATGATTTTTTAAATTGTCCATTTTTTATTTTTGTGAAAATAGTATTGACATATTCTTCTGATATTTTGCGTTTTTGATTCATATATCGCCAAAAATTTTTTGCATATTTTGCATATTATTTAAATTTTGGTGATGAAAGGTCTAAATACAAATTTTGGTTCAAATCGGATAAAAATTGAAAGATATGCAAAATTCCGAGGACTACTAATCAATATTCCACTAAATGTTAACCCTTTGTGGGGGAGGTACTAGAAAGAGTGGACCAATATGGTCCATCTTCGAACTTAGCCGGAGATAGAAGAAAATACTACCACATACAAAATTTGAAGGCAATCGGTTACTCCTTTCGAGAGTTATCGTGCGCACCAGCAAGCAGACAGACAGACAGACGGACGGAAGGACATTGCTCATTCGACTTAAAATTATCCAAAACGGCCGAACATACTTAGGGTCTTAGGTCACTCCTTCGATGTGTTACACTTTTGGATCGTAGCAAACGATATATACCCTCCTCTCTAAGGTGAGGGGATAAAAATATTAAAATTTTCTCAAAAGATAGGATTTTTTCGCAATATCTGGCAAGGTATCGTCGAAACCGCTGAAGGTATGAAGATATAATATTAGAAGTGAAGGCTACTTAATTTTGATCATTTAACCAATACTGAACCAATTCAGATAAGTAGTTCTAGGTTTATGATAAAATATGTGGTTCACCCTCTTTAGTTTTGCATATAAGGTTTTTCGGGAGAACTATACAGGGTGGCTGATATGTATTGCAACCAACTTCAGGTTGCTATCATTTCTAAACCGCTAGTATGATAGCTGACAGATTTATTTCAGTGACAGTTCATTTTATTGTTTATAAGCTTACAAAAGCATTTTGATCTATTGCATTCAGAAAAAAAGTTATTCGTGATGGAATTCAAGCGTGATAGTGTGATTGCTTTATATTTGGGTGGAAAAACACAAGTGGCTATCGTTAGAGCCCTCCAGCATTTAAATGTGAATAAATCTTTTATTTCTCGTACCATTGCTCGTTACCGTGATACTGGCATTGTTGCATCGCGTCCAAAAAGTGGAGGAAAAAAAAACGGTAACAACACCAGAAATGATCCGAAAAGTGAAGGCCAGATTTGATCGAAATCCACGCCGCAGTGGTAGAAAAATTGCTCGTGAGCTGAACATATCGCGAGAACGGATACAACACGTATTAAAAAATGAGCTTGGACTAAAGTCATTGAAGTTCCAAAAAGTGCAAGAGCTCACCGATGCACAAAAAAAAGTTAGACTGGAAAGAGCCAAGGAGTTGCTTCGCTTGCGCGTAAGTAAGGTTCGCACTAAAAAATACCAAAGTATCGATCATCTCAAGACGGCGCTTCGCCGGGAATGGGCCAAAATACCGCAGAGCCACTTTCGTGCAGCGTGTGATGGCTTTGTCGGCCGTTTGAAGGCCATAATTCGTGCCAAAGGTGGCCAATTCGAACAAATCTAAACTGTTTCTAAAATTTTATGTTATTTCCGACATTTTTTGCTTTTGAACAATAAAATTAAAAAAATATAGCGCTTTACTTTGTTGCATTACATATCAGCCACCCTGTATAGACTAAAAAGTATATTATCCCATTGTTAAAGCTAATTTTTTTATTGTTGAGCTGTTATTAATATTGAACAAATGTATTACAAATCTGCGCTACTCAAAACATACAGCCGAAATTGTAGAATAAAAACTGGTGTTTTGTCAACATACGAAAGGAAAGTATATTTATGTGCAACCAAAAAATCCCAGACATTTTGAAAAAATTTACATTTTAACGGGATTTCCGGGGATCACGTTCCCGGGAAAAAAAACTCTATTTACAAGGTTAACATTAAGTTCGTTTTATTTGAGTATAATATTGATCACGTTCGGTAGTAGAGAGGAGTTTCTAGATCCAGAAACGAATACCGCTAAAATTTATGAAAGTCGGTTCCGATTTACATGTAATCCACCGCCTAATTTATTGAAAATCGGTTCCCATTTAGAAGCAGGCTAAACTTAAATACAGACCCAAATACAGAAAAAACGTCCCTTATTTTGCATCTATTCTTAAAAAAAGTAGTTTTTCTAACTGGAAAAGAAATATGCGTTCAGCTATTTTCCTCTAATACAATGGTGTAGGGTATAATATAGTATTTTGCTATCTATCCCCTTAATGGTTTTATTGAAAAAAAAAATGATTTAGTGCATCACTCACTTCACTTACTTCCTGTGCGATTGATTATCTGATAATATCGCCACAAATTCGAGTACAAAAATCCACTTACATATTAACCACCACAAACTCAAACGCTAAGTGATTGATTGTGTGAAAATTGTCTACGAAAAATATTCCCTGAATGTCAACGTCACAATCACTTTGAAACAATTTTCTCTCGCAGCATCAGACATTAAATGGAATTTCAATAAAGCCACAACATCTTCATTTCGTAGTGTCGACAAACAGAGTTTTGCGTAAATATACGTAACTTTAAAACACATTCTCGGAACTATTTTCTCGATTAAGTATTTATCATAAATTCAATTTAAAAGCATTTTAATGATGCAATTTTCCAACGCGATACTGCTGCTGCCATAATATCCCTGAGAATTTATAAACTCAGTGAATGATTCATGCGATATATATCAAAATAATATTAAAGGAGTTTTACAAGGTTACAGATTTGTTCGCATTGAATAGGATTAACAAATAGTATAAATATTTTTACTTGCTTAATTAATTTAAATGTAATGTTGCCAATGCAATCTTTAAAGATAACTAACTGACCCGGTGAACTTCGCTGCGCCAAAATTCGGTAATATAATGAAAACAATAATTCAAGCCTGTACATAAACGCTGCTTCGTGTAATTCGCTCACTTCAAATACTTCAATCAAAAGTTCTTTGAACTACAATGAGGTATAATACTGCAAAAGCTGATGTGCAGCTACATCTGCATTCGAACAAATCTCATCATCATCAGAACATGCCAGCTGTACCAAGTGCGCTTCGCAGCACTCAAATCACTCTAATATTACGCTCGCCATTCTGTTTAGTTTTTAATAATCGCGTTGTATAGGCGCAACTACTTTCACTAAACATTTTTATCAGATAATGTAGTGTTATATCAAAAGCACCCACTAAAAACTTCAAGACGATCGGTAGCACAGTTCTCCATATTAGGTTCTCAGTATTCGAGTGTTATGGGTGCAGGGTCACTCACATTGGTGTCAAATGCATCCACGCTAAATTTAAAGAATCATCAGAACTATTGCTATCAGGTTTTCGGAATGAGCCCTAGCCCTTCCCATTGAAGCAATTTGATTGCTTTAAAAGCTTGTAGTTGGCGGATTCCAACATCAGCCCTGTTAGCTTACTCTAACTGCAATAGTATTGGAATCAGTGAAATTTTAACCTTCAAGTTGCGTGGACGGTCTCACACACATTTGTCTTATAATAAATTTTCCTTTCTCGAGTCCATCATTGGACCAATACAGATTCACCATGTAAAAAATTGTGAAATTGAACGATCAATTCCAGAGTAATGTATGAGTTTGAGTGGGCGGTGCCATAACCATTGACTACATATTTATAAATTTTCCTCCATAGTGTGGATCATTGGGCGAATACGAATTCTTCTAGCGCATTTGCTTGTAACACCCATCGATTACGCTGTGATCGAAATGGACACTTTAAAAATGTAACAGAAAGGAACCCCTATGGATATACCTATTTCCACCTTGCTGAATCCAATGGACCTAGCCGTTTTTCTAGGTTAGCTCTTGTTTTGGCGATATTCGACCACAAAGTTTGCAAAAAAAAATCAGAGAGGTTGTTATCTCGGAGGTGATTTTGAAGTGGAAGACTTCCGAAAACGCGCTTCAATCCAAAGAACGAAATAAAGGGAACCCTTCGAGAATTATTTCTCTCAAAATAGTCAACCACGCTTCTCACCCCTTTACCCCCGAAAAAGTGCAATCAAATCTTACCATATGTCAAACGTCATACAAATCGTCGACATTTTTAGTTTTTGTCTTTGAGAAAAATGTCCCTCGCGAAAAATTACTATGAGTCTCCTTTCAACATATTTATGAAAACTTAGCAGGTTTCACAATTTAGCAAGTTTTGTAGGTTAACTTTGAAATTTCCATTAACACTAACCAAAAATAATTTACAAAAATTGAAGTCAAAAAATTTTATTTCAGAAGAGTACATACTTAAATTATGTAATAACTCGAAATTTGCTTAATTCTCAGAAAAAAGTTGAAAAAGGACTTATAGTATTTCTTCGCGAGGAATATTTTTCTCAAAGATGCCAACTAAAAATGTCAACGATATGTATGATTTTCAACATATAAGATTTCCTTGCACTTTTTCAGGGGTAAGAAGGTGAGAAGCGTGGACGACTGTTTTGAGATAAAAATTCTCCAAATGTTCCCTTTATTTCGCAATAAAACGTATATTCCGATGTCTTCGACTTCAAAATCACCAAAGAGATATGTAACCCCTCTGATTTCCCAACAAACTTTGTGGTCGAATATCGCGAAAACATGAGCTAACATAGAAAAACGGCTAAAACCACTGGAATCAGCATGGTCGAAATAGGTCTATCCATAGGGTCTCCTTTCTGTTACATTTTAGGACTAGCACAGTGTTATTATACAAATCGGCTTGGAATCACTTCCTGTGTCCATTTAGCCATGTCCGCCGATCTGTCCGTATGTATGCTTCAATTGTGATGAAATTTAGCATGCACTTCTTTAGCCCAGCGACGATCCCTATTGAAATTGGTGAAAATCGGTTAAAATTTTTTTTATAGCGCCCATATATTCCGATATGGGTTCTAAGGGCTAGAGAAGGTGGATTTTACACCAGATCGAGGTACAAATTGGCAGAGACAAATCTTAATTAAAAAAGACTAATGAATTTAGTTGAAATCGGTTCAGTTTTAGATATAGCCCCCATATATATGTTCCTTCCGATTTGGCTGCAAAGGCCTATAGAAGGAGTACTTTATCCCAGATCGAGGTAAAAATTGGCAGAGAAAAGCCTCTTCACCCATTAACAAAGACTACTAAATTTATTGTAAATAGGGTAAGATTCTGATATAGCCCTCATATATATGTTCCTTCCGATTTGGCTGTATTTGACAGACCCCTGTTACGAAAATTGTAAGAAGAGTCTAACTTGCTCTACGAATAAACGCAGCTACATTTAAAAGAAATCGGTTCAGATTTACATATAATCATTTCGGTTATGCATTTTACGATTGGCAAAGCTAAATTTTCCAAACAATTTTTATGCAATTTAAAAAAAAGTAATTTTTTGATCCATTGGTTTATTATCAGCCAAGTCTAGTTTCAAGTTATTCGTTTCAAATGTATCTTATCAAGATGGTGTAGGGTATCATATAGCCGGCTCCCCGCGACTTTTGTCTTTCCTTACTGATTGATTTATGAGGTTGAATGGGCGTTTCCACGCCCCTTTGGTAAATCATTAAATTTCTACCTTAGTGACTTTCCTGGCGCCAATACGAAATCAACATTATGAAAATCGAATGATATGTTCTCGAATTTTGAGGTTGTACGTACAGAACGCGCCCCTTTGACGAATCATGAATTATCCTCCACAGGGTTCTTCCTTGGACCAATACGAATACATCAAGCCAAAAATTGTGAAAATCGGAGGATCTGTTCATGAGTTATGAGGTTATGTGGCAGTTCAATGCCTCTTAACCAATCGTACATTTTTCCCCACTGGGCAAATGCGAATTCATCAAGCCCAAAATTATGAAAATCGAATAATTGAATCGAATGTTCCCGAGTTATGAGATAATTTGTCATCATAATTTGAGTGATCCGTTATCTTGTTATGAGGTTATGTGTACGGTGCAGTGTTGCCAGACGAATTCGGGCAAAAATCGTCAAAATGAGGTCACAAAATCGTCAAATCGTCAAAATCCCTTTCCGAATTCGTCAAAAAAAGGCATTCCATAAATCTACTATTTACATACAGATTTTAAGCCATTTAGGCTAAGAAGCGCTTCAGATACAGATGTGATATTGGTAACCGTTATCACTATGTATTTCATATTTAAATTAACATAACAAATTAACTTAATTATTAAAAGATATTGTTGATAAGGATAATAACGTATTTCATAAGTTAGTTATACCTTTGTTCCACCATAAGTTTGTTATTCAGTTTAAGGTGAGCAAAAAGCTCTCAATACCATGGCTCTGCAAATACAGCTTCTATAATTTGTTTTAAAAAAACTATTAGCATATTCTGCAAACAAAACATCAGAATATAAATAAAATTTACTTTGTATTGTAATTCATATAAATAAACAAATAAATAAATAACATTGTATTCGCGTTTTTAATAACCAGCCCTTTTTGTCTTCAAATAGTAAATTTCGTAAATATTATAAATTTGAAATTGAAATATTATTTTAAACAACACACATTATTTTAAATATACAAAAAACATTAACATTTTAAAATTTCTCAATTGCTGTATTTTACGACGACATTTAGTTAATATTATGTTTCGGAATCAGCAATCAAAAACTGCAAGTGAACTATTTTGTAATTTATTTTACGACGTATAATTTTATTATTTTGTATACATATGTACAGGGTTTTCCAACAAGAGGTGTTATTTTGAATCACCCGGTATTTCGGTAGCTGTCACCTTTGAAGCTTTTATTCTTTGACATTTGACAAGTAGAAACTACGCCATTACTAAAAATGGAACGAACAACCGATCGAAAAAAAAAACACGATACGAACGATAGATACAAAATTATCTTGACTGATGATGCCCATTTCCATCTCGGTGGCTACGTCAAAAGCAAACTTGTCGCATCTGGGACTCGGAAAACCCAAGAGTTATTGTTGAGAAGCCTCTCCATCCTCAACGTGTGACTGTTTGGTGCGGTTTATGGTCCGGCGGGGTCATTGGACCTTACATTTTCGAAAATGAGGTTGTATTAACAGTTACGGTGAATGGATTGCGCTATCGAGAGATGATTAATGATTTTTTATGGTCGGATTTGGATGGGGTTGATCTGGATAACGTTTACTTTCAACACGACGGCGCTACGTGTCACACAAACAACGAAACCATTGCTCTGTTACGGGAAAAGTTTCCGGACCGTGTTATCTCTCGAAGAGGTGATCACAATTGGCCACCGAGATCTTGTGATTCAACACCTTGCGACTTCTTCCTTTGGGGCCACGTGAAAGATAAGGTCTACGCCAACAGCCCAGCGTCGATTCAAGTCCTATATCCTCGTGAGGCTATCGAGGACATAGGGCAGCGCACTTTGCGATGCGGTTATGGAAACTTTCATGAAAAGGATATGGTCCTGTAAGCGTGGTCGTGGTGGCCATTTGGTGATGTTGTTTTTCATTATTAACGGCATAACTTCCTCTTTATTATGAAATAAACATCCGATCACTTATCTCAAAAAATTGCATTTTCTTTCAATACCAAAATAACACCTCTTGTTGGAAAACCCTTTATATGACAAAAACTGTACGAGATTGGTGAAATCGAAATTCTGAACATACGATATGATGCAAATGTTTCAAACTCAGATTTGAACTTAGCAGGTCAGTGTTTACCTAAAAAGTTGAAAATAAATCGAAATAGTGTCCAATTAGTGGCTTTTGACTTTCTGATAATTCGAAAAAAGTATATAATAAGATAGCCAAAAACAAAAACGCCAAAAAAACTCACATTTTCGAAAAAAAAAATAGATATACGCTTTTTAACATAAGCCCTAGATGTATTATTTATTGTCGTAAAATTCTAAGGCGATTTAGTGATTTCGTCCGCTCAAATCACACTAGAGTCCGCAACATTAAAGATATGTGTCTCAAATTTGGCAGAAACATTTATTACTGTTCAATCCCAAATTTATGAAGATCGAGTGATCTGCTCTCGAGTTATGACGTTGTGTGTAGTCAGTTCCACGCCCTTTTGACAAATCCTAAATTTTCTTCCATTGTGTCACCTCTGGAGCCACTACGAACGCTTCAAACCCAAAATCCTCAAAATCTAACGATACATTTTCGAGCTATGAGATTGTGTTGACTGCGCGGAGCCTCTTGTCTGTCCGTTCGTCTGTTCATCTTATGTTGTTCGTTGAGTACAGGACGCCAATTCACTACGTTCGGGCTGAAATTTTGCATTTAGGAGTCCTTAGTACCTGGAAAGAAACATATTGAATTTGAAGTATATCGGTTCAGATTGAGATAAAGCTCCCATATATAAATTTCGTCCGATTTTGTATTTAGCCCTATAGAAGCTGCAATTTACATCCAAACGTTTTGGCATTTAGCTTGGTAGAGTTTGTTGGTCCAAGGACCAACATTGCTGAATTTTAAGAAAATCGGTGCAGATTTAGATATAGCTCCCTGATTTAGATATAGCTCTGCAGCCAAATCGTCCGTTTTGGCTACAGAGGCATACCAAGTGTAAATTAAGTAAACAAATTTTACTTGAAGTTTATATTGGATATTTTATTGTTATCCAATCTTACTAGAATGGTTATATAGTCAGCACCGCCCGAATTTTGCCTTTCCTTATTGGTTTTTAATATTCCAGTATTGTTCATCTTAATAAGGAAAATTACATCAAAATTTACAATCTTGTGGTTTTAAAAGTCTTGTAAAAAGTACAAGTGATCAGAAAATAAGGAAGTTAATAAATTGTTTTCCCACACATTGTTGGCCTATATTTTCAATTGTGTACAGTCCCTTTCGTGGGAGGGAATATAATTATTTGACTATCTTCGCAGTGTCCTTAATACATTATGCAGGCTGTTTAATTTAGATAATTGTTATTCCATAACCGTTAATGATAGAACGCTGAAATTTTAATATATGTTGTATCAGTTAGATTTCTGTAAAATGTATTTTATTTTCTCAGATTTTAGACCCAAAATTGTGAAGGATATTCATGGACATTTTTTGGAAAATTATTCCACAATTTTTTATGAATAGCAGGAATTTCCCCCTTTATTTGATATGCATTTTTTTGCAATTCACATTGCAATACTTAAGTGCAAAGAAAAATATTTCAAAAATGTTCATCTTAAAGTTTAAAAAGTGCTGTAAAAATGACAAACGATCGATTAAAAATGTGGTATCTATGGCTCCAATACCGTATTTTGGAGCGACCTCTGTAGGGGAGCTATATCAAAACATTGACCGACATGGCTCATTTGCGATCCCAAACAAAGTGCAACTATAAGAAATATTTCTACATAAACTGATCAACCTAGCTCTATTATTACGGACTCTATTATTACGGACTGTAGCGTGATTACAACAGACAGACGGACGGACAGAATGGCTATATCGTCTTTGAATTTTACAACGATTAAGAATAAATATACTTTATGGGGTTCCGGATCAATATTTAGAGGCGTTACAAAGGGAGTGAAAAATTGAATATACACCCCATGCTATGGTGGGAGTATAAAAAACTGAGTATGCAGTTTATCCACTGTTGACTTATACATACATATGTTCAATTCTATATATTACACAGTGCGACAGTCCAAAAATCGCGAAACTTTTGTTCTTGTAGGTCTTTGCGAGTAAAACACCGTTTGTTCTACGGAATTTGCCGGACACCCCCAAAATCCCGATTTACAGGTAAAAAAACCGATTTTCTTGCCTTTTTCCACTCGATCACCTAAAACAAGAACCACAACGAATTTGACTAAATATAGATATCATAAAATTGTACACACTTGGAGATAGCGTGTGCCAAATTTCATCAAAATCGGAGGGGGTTGTGTTAAAAAGTGGGTCGACTGCCGTTGGAATTACCCTTAACTAGAAAAAGACGAAAAACAATGAACAAATAAACATATATTCCTACAGCTTTAAATAAACAAAGCTTCGAAAGGCCTAAGTCTATTCTTTCTAAATTCGTGTAGAGATTGAAAGTCAATTAATAATTAACAAAGTTATACGCGTTCAAGTGAAAAAGGGTTTTTAACCCGTAAATCCGGATTTTGGGGGTGTCCGGGGAGTTCCAAAAACGATTCGTGTTTTACTCGACAAGACCTACAGGAAAAATTGTATTGCGTCATTTGCTTCTCAACTTGAGTTTATTTTGTCACACTGTTTTATCGTTTTCCGGAAGGAAGTTGTGTCGAACGGTGTTATATCTATTAGATATAATTTTCATTCTAATAATAATGAACTTAATTGATTTAGGACAAAATGGCTGTACTTGCATAATTGTAGCAAAATGCAGCTTTGAGTGGTCCATTATGTCCATGGTCATTAGATTCACCAACACATACGGACAAAAAGCGTTCATCATTGAACACCTTTGCATTTGAAATCAATTGTGACCACAGCTAATTAAATTAATTAGCTGAATTTTTTTTACTTTTTGTTTTGCTAACTATGCATTATTTTGCAACAATTTCCATTTTTCTCTTTAATTATTAATGAAGCGTTTTATTCATTGCATTTTATGTGCTATATTTTTTCTTTTTTTGATAACATTACAAACCATCCATTTCCTTTAGAAAACATTTTGTTTTGTTTGGCCAAGTTCGGTATTTGTTTACACTTCAAAGTTTTCATCATAAATTTTTAAACAAAATGAGTTTGTTGTAATACATAACTTTTTCATGGCTGCGTTGTGCATTTGCAAGTGCAGTGCTCACTTTTTTTGTATTTAATTATTTACATAAAATTAATTGATTTAAAGTGAACACCACTAGTGTTGGCGAAATTGTTGTAAACAGCAGAACAAGAAGAAGGAAAAAACTGTCAAAAGTTTTAAAAGTCAATTATTAAATTTTGATAGAGTTTCAGTAGTTATGTAGTGAAAGTAAAGTTGGGCTAATTTGCAAAATTTTTGTAACGAGCTCAATTTTTTTGAGCTCATTTCTGGTTTTGGTCACAATTTCAAGGCTTATATCTCACATCGCCCTTGTTGTTCGATTAGTTTATCATTGCCAATATAATAGTCCATATATATATATATATATATATATTATATATTGTTTATTCCACATGTATAGATATTTAAAACTTTTTTATGCTACACTCTCTCGCTAACGAATTGTTGTTGGTGGTTTACATGCAAACAAGGATATTTTCTACAAAGTTTGTCTGGATTTTTATTTTTTTGTTTTATTTTAGAATCCCCATCTGTTCGTTTTGTTTTAATAGAGCTTTGTTGGGCAGACATCCGCATAATTCGGAGAAAAAGTTTTATAATTAAATTTTATGTTAAAGGCAGAAGTTAATTAACTTAAGCATTAAAGAGGATTACACGTTGTTGTCGTGGTATGTGTGTTTTAATAATGCATATGAGGCATTTCGTGGAAAATTGGGCAGAGCCTATATACTTGTCAGCATTTCGTTTGCATAAACACCACATTGTGGTACAGGGTATTATAAGTTTGTTCCATGGCAGATGTTTGTAACATCTACACGCTGAAAAAAAATCGCTTCTGTAGTACATTGTCCCAAACATATTCGGCTTGAAATAAACATATGTTTAGGGTACACTCCAAATATATAATATTTTACAAACACAAATATTATATGTTTGTGAGGATATTGTTCTAAACAAAAATATTCAAATATTTTTTATTTGGAACTAGTATTTCCGAAACAAGGATTCATTTGTAATTATTTATTTTGGTAATGTATTAAATGCCTTAACTTAAAGACAAGTTTTCTGTTTTTCAGATTTTCAAAGAGCAATTTATTTATTAATTTTATATGTTTGTAAAATTTAATCAAAACTTAAATCGAACAATCTTTTGTAAATATAAACGACATTGATGGATTGACAAAAAGTGATGAATAGGAATATTTACATATATTTAAGGACATTTTTAGCTATAAAGTTAAACACGAAAGCTAGGAAAAACTAACTAAAATTCGAATAAGTCAGTAATGTTTTAAAAATCTTTTTAAATAAAACATATTTGGAAATCTTCTTAAACAATAACTTTGTTTTGAGCACCCCAGTAGGCGAGTTGGTAGCGTACTCGCCTATGAGTTTGGGGGTCGTGGGTTCGATTCCCACCAGAGGCTCTGGTCTGTCGCTGCAAAATTCAGCCATATGGTCTTTGTAACCCGGCCTTTCCCTGGACCTTAAAATTAGAATATAAATTTACTTTGTATTGTAATTCATATAAATAAATAAATAAATAACTTTGTTTGTGTGTAAACACATATTTTATTTGTGAAATTCAGTTTGCAAATAAATTATGTTCTAATATATTAATATATGCGTTCCAAACAAAATTTCTTGATTTTCAAATAAAATTTATTTGTTAACAAATATATAATATTTAAAAAAAATCGCTTCCAAGTATATTTTCTTTCGTTTCAAACATATCAAAAATGACGATGTTCCTCCGTGTAGAAATACTACAGCTAGACAAAACTTAAAGTATACCGATCGGCTCAGAATCACTAGCTGAGTCGATTTAACCATGTCTGTCCGTCCGTCTGTCTGTCCGTCTGTCCATCTAATGTTTTTCGTTGAGTACAGTTCGCAATTTCACTCCAATCGTGCTGAATATAGTTAATGGTATAGTTAATTGTTCTATGGACTAACATTGCCGAATTTTAAGAAAATCGGTTCAGATTTAGATATAGCTCCCATATATATGTCTCGTCCGATTTGGCCCTTAGCCCTATAGAAGCTGTATTTTACATCAAATCTTGATCTAGGAACCAATATTGCCGATTTTGAAGAAAATCGGTTCAGATTTAGCTACACACAGAATACAGTTTGGTTGCCTTAACAGATTTATTTGCCAACCGAATTTTGGTAGTTCTGTCTACTATCATGGGATTCCATCAGGACAACCAACATTTTGGTTGTGGTATACTTCTGCTTCCATGTTGACAACCATCATTGTTGGTTGCGGTGAAATGGTGAAATGGTGAATAAAATTATCTGTTGCATGTTTCCACAACCAACTGTTTTTAAAAATTGGTTGTTCTGACAATTTGTCAGTCATATACTACCGACAATTAATTAAAAACAGTTTTCATTAATTTTTATTTCATTTATTGAACAAACAACCAAACAATTCATAACAAAATTAAATGCAAATATCGCTTTACCCTGTTCTATAAAATTCATGATTGTTGCTTTTATTTTTTATTTATGTAAAACATTTCGCACAACATATTCCGCATTCCACACATTATTATCCACACGAGATTATTTTTGACTACATATAGCGTTCTTGAACAAATTGTTGAAGATTTATTTATGTCGAGTAATTTAATTTTTTGTTTGTCATGTATCAGCAAAAGAACAGCAACCAATCTTTCGGTTGTATATCCCAAAATACATTTAATTTTTCTAAATTTGGGAAATTATTGGGATAACCAAAAACGATTTTTTATTAATATTTTTTCTGTTGTAGTAACCAATTTTCCGTTGCAGTAATAATCTTTGGTCTATTGATACAATTTCTGTTGTCAAGAATAAAACATTGGTTGTCACAACCAAAACTCGATCATGTGGTACTATAATGAAAGTTTAAAATTGGTTGCCACAACTAACCGAAAGTCAATGAAAAAAACAATCTTAATTCGATTGATACAACAATCAATTTAGTTGCAAGCATTTTCTTTTGATCGTATCCATGTTATTATTGTTGTTTCAACTATTTATATATAAATACAACCTACACACGATGTAGGCAATATACTTTTTGTTGCTAGTACTATTTTTTTATTGTTACGATCGAATTCCAACCAATTATTTTCCTGGGTGTATATCCCCCTTATATATGT
This sequence comes from Eudasyphora cyanicolor, assembly GCA_963930755.1. Taxonomy (NCBI): domain Eukaryota; kingdom Metazoa; phylum Arthropoda; class Insecta; order Diptera; family Muscidae; genus Eudasyphora; species Eudasyphora cyanicolor. The sequence goes on from OZ005737.1 coordinate 160,412,283, forward strand.
TTCGTCCAATTTGCCCTTTAGCCCTATAGAAGCAGTATTTTAAATCCAATTGTTTTGAAATTTAGCATGGCATAGTTAATTGATCCATTGACCAACTCTGCCAAATTTGATGACAATCGGTTCAGATCTAGCTATAGCCCCTATATATATGTTTCGTCCGATTTGGCTAAATTGTGTAAACAAATTTTAGTTGAAGAATACATTGGATATATCATTGTTATCCAATCTTACTAGAGTGATGTAGGTTATTATATAGTCGGCACATCCCGACTTTAGCTATTCCTTGCTGGTTTTTATCATAATGAACATGTCAACAAGTAAGAAAATTGCGGTCGGGTAAATGTAATATGATACATCGCACAGTGGGAGGAATTAAAAAAAGAAATAATTAAGCCATTTATTAAGCAGATCTTGGCATGATTGTAGAAGAGCTATTTGGAAACAAAATGGTCAAGCGTGTGCAACTTTTATATTTTTGTGTACATTCTACTAACCGGTGCCTACTAAAGGCTATTCGCGCCTAAGAGCTAGCTCACATAGTTACCGACATATTTACAATTGAAAATAAAATTTTTCATATTTTCCGCGATCCTGCACCAGTATTTTGTGGAAATCGACTGAGAATGTCCGCAAAAAATAATTCCTAAGGTATATGCATTTATATTTTTCCCCCGAACCTGTCCTACTATTAGCCGGTTATTCTAGAAGACCACAGATATTTTCTAAACAAAAATAAACCATTTTTTGTTGAGTGTATTTTCATTTAGGTTTTCGAAAAGAATTGTTTCAGAAATTTTTTAAGAAGCTCGCATACATTCGTTTGGAAAAAAATGGAAAATAGGATTTCGGAAACATGTCAAAAAATGATTTCCTTAAAAACTATTTTCAATCTGTTTGATGACAGTTTTTTTCTTTTTTGACACACCCTTTGTCTCTGAAAAGAGTAATTGAATTCAACAAGCAGCTCGATTCAAAATGAAACACTGTACACTTTTAACTTGTCGAGGCAGAAATTTTACTATACAAAAAATAACACATTATCGATTTTTGAAAAATATGAAATAAGGGCCACTTTAAAGCATACACATTATAATATAATAATGTTTTGTGCTTTGAAGCGTTTAAATATACTGCAGTGAGTCTCTTGTAATCACCACAGCATGCTATGCTAATAAGGATGTTCGCTCTTCGACATGGTGTATGATAGAAAAACTCACAAGAAATTGTTGGGCATTGTTAAGTCGTGTTATAAATATTTATATACCAAACAAAAAATTGGGATTACAACATGAACACATATAAACAAAAAATATAATGCAACGATATCAAACATGTTAAGGGGAATGAATTTGAGAGAAGTAAAGGCAGACTAGAATGAAAGTGTCACTCCAGTAGAGTAAGGTTCTAAATTGATTTTCCAATGCTATCAAACCATTCAATTTCCAAAATGTCACATGTCTCTTAGTTCAGGCATGCACTAGTTTCAGGAATCAAAGAAATATTCCTATCCTAGAAAAAAGAGAACCCGTATAATTCCAAAAAAATCGGAGTTTTTAGGTGTCATATGTTAACAGTCATAAAAATGGTGTACAATTTTTAGGTGATGTCTTCCATAAGAATGATATTTTTGAAAAATTACTGCATGAATATTTCAAGGCAGTTTCTACAAAGCAAAAAAATTACCACTTTCAATTTAACAAAATTTGGCTAAATAATTCAAGTTTATATAAGGCATACTTATATAAGGAAAACCCCAAGCAGATCAAAAAAAGTAGAGAAAGGCTCAAAATAAATCCTGAATAGATTTCTGCAATGGCTTATACAGCTCATTCGTAGCCTAAATTGTACCCTCAACATCTTGTATCGGTACATCAAGAAAGATGACAGTTCTTTAATTAGTGAGGATTCGCTAGGAGTGTACAGCAGTGATGCGCAAGACTGTAACCCAATCTAGAATTTGGATATCAAAAGCTTTGAGCCTTTAAAGTCGCTAGGCGGAGCTACAGTCAGAGGCTGCTACAATTGTTCCGTAGCTCAGGGAGATCTATACTTGTTGTATTAATCAAACCTATATACCAACAAAATGGATAGAATGTTGTTTTCATCCCAACATTCATACGTTTCATACCTTAAAACCCTTCAGAGATAAATATATAGTTACCTTAGGACTAGCATTCATTACAGGCTACTGTCCAATCAAAAGAAGCCTACAGCAAAGCGCAAATACACCGAAACTGTCCTTCAATATCTAGTCTGAAATATTTAAGGATCTCTATCTGTTAAAGAATATACTACAGCAGCCTTTTTACTCGTAGATGGGATCTTCAAAAATATAGATTCAGCCACTATAACTACTGCTCTATCAACCCTGGGTGTTGACAGCAGTATTCGAAGGTTCATTCATAACACAGATTTGTTAGCAGCGGAACGTCCCGAGGGCGTGTTCTCTCTCCTCTATTAAGGAATCTCCCCATTAACAATATTCAGCTTTCTCCGGATATGATGAGTGTAATGGTTGTTGCCTATGCAGATGATGTGGAACTAGCTGTTTGACGGAAGTTTCTGGATACTCTCAGAGAGATCCTACAGTAGATTCTTCATACAACTGTAAGATGGGCTACTGATAGTGTCATTCTAGACACAAGAATGATGAACCAGTTTTTGGCTAGAAGTACCCCAGGAAATAGGGGACTCATTAATTTCTATACAGTCGGTTCCAAACTCAATAAACCAGTGTGGTTTGATGTCTTTTCTGAGGAACTTAAGCTATTCATTGCCAGAAGATGATTACCAGGCAGAAATCACAGCTATTAAAGAGGTAGCGGAATGACTGAAAATTAATGTTGTGACCATAGTCGGAATTAATCTTTTCTCTGATAGTCAGGTTGCTTGAAGACCCTGGAAACTATATTCCTGAATTAAAAAACTGCTCTCGACAGTCGGAGATCTCTTAACGAGATGACTGAACAGTTCAATATTAACCTGATATGGGTGTCGCGCCACAGGGACACATCAGGGAACTGTAAAGCAGATGAGCATGTAATACTATGAACTAACTTACACGCGCCAGGGAACTGTAAGCTCTTGCCGAGAAAAAGTTATTATATGACAAGAGGTTAATAGTCAGAAAATGCATCAGCGTTGCCAGATTTTTATTTGAAAAAAACTTAAAATTTTCACAGAAAAAACTTATTTTGCAACAAAAAAACTTTTTATTTCTATTTTATAAAAAGTAGAAAATAGTATCACTCGTAAATTGTTAAAATCCTTCTTTCATTGAAACTCTTAATATTTTAAATGATTCTTAGACAAATAGTACAAAAAATTTAAATAAAACAATTGGCGACGGGCCATATTTCTCGTTTCACGAGGCCCCGCATGTTAGAATATAATCGAATAATTATACAATCTGAGCGATATAGTTATAAATAACCAAACCATTAACATATAATTTATAAAATATGTCGATGGTTCAAAATATAAATTATTCCTGAAGAAAAACTCCAAGGTGCATTCTGCCCTTTGCGTACGTAAATTGCAAACTCGAAGCCCATAAGTTGGAAAATATGATTTCTTGTAAATGATTTAATTCTTGTATTAACATTATATCCATAACATCTCACAATTAAGCTACAATTATGTTTGTTTCATTAAAAAAATCTCAGTAGTAATGGTTCTTTTGGGTAGCTGAAATCGCCGGTTGTTTCATCTGCTAGATCGACGTTTTGGAAACAAAAAATGTTTGTGTCCGAGACCTAAAGAATTTTTTGTATAGATTGAGGGATACTCTTTTATAAAACCACAACAACATTTTTGAATGTTAAAGTATTTTGTTATAAAATTTCTATTTGCAGGAAGGTACCTTTAGTAGTTGGACCATATTTCTTAAAGTATAATCTGATAGAGCCGTGGTGCCCTTCAAATTAAAATTACGAGTGCTACAATGGAATGGAATGGTAATGTTATTTTAACGTGGTTTGGTAACAGTATTTAGATTACTATTTAATTATATATGGGTTATAATTTATAAATGGGAGGTACCAAAAGGTGCATGTCAACTTCGCTCATTTTTCTCAACATGATAGCGACCAGGTTAGGTTAAATAGAGGAGACGTTTAAACGTCTATTGTCCATGGACATACACTTAAGCCAGTGGTTCGGCCTGTTGTGCGCTCCTTATTTATGATTTTTATACCCCACGGGTTACAGAAAATCGGTACTAGACACGTATTTTCTCAGTATCTTCCAGTCAGATCCTCTGAGATGAGTCAAATCTGGCAATATGTCGGAACCGAAATTTTGGGATCTTGCATGTGTGAAAGCTGGACAGTGACACAGAAAATGTTCCATCGTTTCGATGTTTTCCCTGCATGCCCTGTACTTGTCGTTTTCTGCTAGTCCTATGCGATGAAGATGTGCCTGTAAGCTTGAGTGTCCCGTTAGAACACTCATCATCTTACTAACCTAGATCTTGTTTAGTTTCAGAAAACTACTTGTTTTCTTCTCGTTTGAGTAACCCCACAGTATCTTTGCAGTTGCTACTACAGTTGCGCTATTCCACACAGTTTTGTGAGCCATCACTGCCCAATGCTTTAACTCATCCTTCGTGGCTTCAAACGGTTTCCAATTTTCCAAGTTTATTACTCGAAGTTCTCTGCCATTTGAAGCCAAGCTGTTTGCTCGTTCATTTCCCATCACTCCGTTCTGTCCCGGTACCCAGAAAATACGCAGTTGACCATGGACTGAGTAATTATTTATCTTTCTTTTACAGTCTAACTCTGTTCTGGATTTGACCTTTTCCGATGTTAATGCTTTGATAGCTATTGGCTATCTGTGAATATGTTGGCATATTTAGGCTTTGTGGTATTACTGAGCCAGTTAACACACACCGTGATTGCTCGAACTTGAAATACTGTGTTATGCTTGAAATACTGTGTTATGGTCTGGGAGGCGGAAGTAAATTTCGACTTCTGGTTCATCAATAAAACGACCCAGACCCGTCCTTCCTCCTAGCCTGGACCCATCAGTGTAGCAGCTGGTTCCCACTGGCGCATGAGCTAGTGTTCCGTTTTCCCAGGAGCACGAACGAATCACAGATAGCTGTAAGCCGCACTTCAGGAATGCGGTCACAGATTTCCGTTGTGTGAATATGACCGACCAGTGATTGTAATATCTTCTGATGGTACGACTTGTAGTCTCGATTTATCCATTCACACATCACTTGTAGACGCCTTGCTGTGAGCGCTGCCTCATACTTTATACGGATATATATTGGTTGGATGTGCAGTATAGTCTCCAACGCTCTTGTTGGTGCGGTTCTAATTGCACCGCTTATGCCTAGACACTTTTGCACTTTTTGCAATGGTATTACGTTGTACTTTTTGTCTATTGATGTCGACCACACTACAGAGGCGTAGGTTATTACTAGTCTAATCACGCTCATGTAAAGCCAGTGTGTCATATTTGGACGTAGTCCCCATTTTGAACCTATAGCTCTTCTGCACAACAACCAACATTTGTGGGCCTTTGTAACTCTTTCTTCAATATGATCTTTCCAGTACAGTTTCTGATCCCAGATTACTCCCAAGTATTTTACCTTTTTTTTAGTGATAGCGACCAAGAAACTAATACTATGAGTGGAATTGTGAAAGGTTCTGTGTAGTAGTGAAGAAGATATAAGATAACACTGTGCAACAAAAAAAAATTATTTTGTGTCCTAGATCTAGAAATTATTTTTTTGTATAGATAGTGGCATACTGTTATATAAAATCAAAACCAAAAATTTTTTTATGGATAAATTTTTTTTAAAAAAATTTTTATTAAGAATGCTATTATCGTCGAAGGTACCCTTAGTATTTGCACTATAATTTTTGGAGTATATGCCGGATCAAGTAGATTTATACGTTAAATTGGAGCTATTAATGTGGGCTACCAATGCTGGAAATATCTCTGTCACGTAGAAACAGTGGTTTAGTAATAATCCTTATACAAATTGGAAGAAGTAGATTTTTTTCAAAAAAAAAATCTGGGACAAAAAAACATAAAAAATAGAAAAAAATGGAAAAAAATATTTTATTTTATTTTTTAAAAGCTTGCATCCTAGCGAAGAAAATAATGCCTATTTGAAAAAAATCTGGATAAATGTAGAAATTATAGCCTTTTGGTACAGGTAAGAGAATTTCAAAAAAAAATTTTTAAATTTCTGTTTAAATAGCGATTTTATTTATTACTTTTATTTATATTATGTACATTTAAGTTTATTTACATGAACAAGTTTCATTAGAAGTAATTGTGAGTTCTTTGTTGACGTTTGTAGATCTCGGAATCGGTTTCTCTAATGAGGAACCAAAAATAATCTCCCATCATTCTTTCATCCCAGTGCCCTTGGTATCGCCGCTCGATGGACTTCAATTCTTGGTGAAACCTTTCGCCTTGTTCGTCACTTACGTCGCCAAAATTCTCGGGGAAAAAGTTTAAATGAGAATGCAAGAAATTAATTTTGAGGGACATATTTACACCTGTTGGAATACATAAAGCGAAAAATAAGTTAGAAGAATACATACATATGTGTTATATACATAAATATAGAAAAATATATTTCTTACCAATTTTTTCATAATTTTTTAACAAATCATTAATCATTGTTTCATATTGCGGGCTTTTATTGGATCCAAGGAAATTTTAAACTACATGCTTAAACGACCTCCATGCTGCAATTTCATCCGACGTTAAATATGGTTCGAAATTCACATCTTTCATCAGTTTCCTTATTTTAGGCCTATCAAAAACTCCTTCTTCGATTTTTTGAAAAGAAAGACTTTTAAATAAACTTTTTAAATCCACAGTTGTATAAAATTGTTTGTATGGTATATCACGGACTCTATAATATGATGTGTTAACATCTGGGGCCAAAATATTGTACTGTTTCATCCCAGATGCAAGTAGTTCTGCCTTATCTTTGGTCAGTTCCAAATCTCTCACTAGATCAATGAGTTGAAACTGAGTTAAAAGCGATGACTTCTAACTCAAACTTTAATCGCTCACTCAGTTGAACTTGATGATGTTTCCGTTATTAGGCTGTAAGCTATACTTGGACACTTCCTACTCCAATCTATTAACTTAGACAAAAATAGCAGTCCGTATCGTGAATGAATGGTTGTATCCAAATCATTGGCATTTGATTACATTTTAATTCGAAAATTAAAACGTTTTATTCCACAAAACATTGTAATACATTAATTTTAAAGTACTTACGCCATTAGTTCACTAGTCCAGCGAGTAAGATTTACATGGCACGAATTACACAAAATATTAGGTGTCCACGGTTCGTTCATATTTTTAACTCGTATACCAAAATATTACACATATACTTCTTCTATTATTTTACTAAACGCACGTCGACTTTTTATACCCTCACTTTAGTGTGACGAGGGTATATATCATTTGCTACGGAAAAAAGTGTAACACGTCGAAGGAGTGACCTAAGACCCCAAGTATGTTCAGAGGAAATCCGTTTTGGGTCATTTTAAGTCGAATGAGCAATGTCCGTCCGTCTGTCTGTCTGTCTGTCTGCTGGCTGGTGCGCACGATAACTCTCGAAAGGAGTAACCGATTGACCTCAAATTTGGTATGTGGTAATATTTTTTTCTATCTCCGGCTAAGTTCGAAGATGGGCCATATTAGTCCACTCCTTCTAGTACCTCCCCCACAAAGGGTTAAAATGTTGTGAAATATTGATTCTTTAATAACTGCTATACTACTTATTCGAATCTTTTGAAATTCCACACATAGTATTAGCTTATTAGTCGTTATCAACTCGAGAAAAATGGGCGAAGTCGCCTCGTCCCTTTTGGTACCTCCCACACAAATGCACCATTTTGCACCAAAAGTTAACAGCTTATAACATTAATAACAGTGCATAAAAATACTTGAAATTTTGTACAGTATTATGCTTTTATATTGCCTACAGTCCAGGGAAAAAATGGTTGTTGTTGTCACTCCCCTTTTGGTACCTCCCACACAAAGGTACCTTTTTGCACCAAAAGATAACAGCTTATAACATTAAAACCAGTGTATAAAAATACTTGAAATTTTGTACAGTGTAATGTTTTTATAGTGTCTATAGCCCTGTGAAAAATGGGCGTTATTGCCACGCCCCTCTTTGTACCTCCCACACAAAACGCCCAAATCATACCACAATTTAATGTCTCATAACGTTTATACCAGTGCACATAAATGCTTATAAGTCGGCACAGTGCAATGAATTTAAAGTATCTAATGTTCAGCGAAAAAAAGGTGTATTTGATAAACCCCTTCTGGTACCTCCCACACAAATTGACAGAATAATTCGAGTAATATTCAATATTACATTACTCACAAAGTGAGGGTATACCATAGTCGGTTTACCCGACTGAAACTTTCTTACTTGTTTAATTACATATTTTCCGCAGATGTAGCAGAAATTGTCGGGATCATTTACACATTGAAAAGTTCTTTGCATTTTACTCATACTTCGAAATATAACTTTGTAATATTTTTCAGAAAATCGACTTATCTCTTTAAGGCGCTGAATTACACAAATTTGTAATAAGAAATTTCATTCATAAATTCCGGGTTTAAGGTTCATAAGTTTTGGTCATTTTAAGTCATTTAAGCAATGTCCGTCCGTCCGTCTGTGTTTCTGTCTGCTGGCTAGTGCGCACTATAACTCTCAAAAGGAGTAACCGATTGGACTCAAATTTGATATGCGGTAATACTTTTCTCTATATTGATCCACTCCTTCTAGTACCTCCCCCACAAAGGGTTTACTTTTAGTGATATATTGATTCTTTAATACCTTCTTTACTACTTACTTGAATCTTCCGAAATTCCACACATAGTATTAGTTTATTAGTTGTTATCTACTCCCGAAAAATGGGCGCACCATTTTGCTCCAAAAGTGATCAGCCTATAACATCAATACCAGTGTATAAAAATACTTGAATTTTTTACAGTGTGATACTTTTATAGTGCCTACGTCCCTTTTGGTACCTCCCACACAAAGGTACCATTTTGCACCAAAAGTTAATAGACTACCAAATTAATACCAGTGAATAAAAATACTTGAAACTTTGTACAGTGTAATGCTTTTATACAGCCTATAGCCTTTTTGTACCTCCCACACAAAATGGTCAAATAATACCACAATATAATATCTCCTAGCGTTAATATACCAGTGTGCATAAACGCTTATAATTCGGCACAGTGCAATGTGTTTAAAGTTCATCGAAAAATAGGTGCTTTTGTTAAACCCGTTCTGGTACCTCCCATACAAACTGACAGAATAATACGTGGAATATTCAATATTACATTACTCACAAAGTGAGGGTATACCTAAGTCGGTTTACCCGAATGAAACTTTTTTACTTGTTTTTCTAAATTTGTTGCAGTAAACTGGGACTAGTAGTTCTCGAGTTATGTCAATCAGAAGACCCCCAAAAGTGACAAATTCCCCTATATTATATTTACGTACTTTAAATCGATATATCTCGATTCCTAGACGTGACCCAGCGAAACGCCGGGACCGACATTACTTTTCCCGGTAGTCATAACCCCCGTTATGAGAACAACGTATAATCCTTCGATACACTAAAAAATGCTTAGGGTGAACACGAATTTCTGAAAATATTTGCCGTTTTCAGGTGGAACTGATGTAGTCCCTAGAAATAAACATAGCTCCTATTTAAAAATTCCAAAGTGTTGTACAAAAGTCTAGTTGCACTTTTATGCAGAAAATCAATCGCCATTAATTTCACAGATTTTGCCCCAAAGATATCCTAGCAATTATAACAATGACATTTCATACTAAAAATGTACATAATTAAAATCATCGATTGTGTTAATTCTATAGAGTACTTATATATCTTTATTTTTTTCAGTTTATCGGAGAACTATCAGATAGACTCTTATTATATACCCATGTATCGATTAGGTATCCATGGCCTTATACTCAACAAGTACTCAGCTTCATTTCTTATCCTGCGACCCCTTTCATCAAACCCATTGAGCATTCGATGCTTGTCGTTCAGTATATTTTTACTACGAACGTTATTGTTGCAAACGTTTTTAATGAAATGCAAAGTAGCAATGAAATACATCTCAATTATGAGACAAGAGAAAAATTATACAGATCCTTCAGTGCTGGCATATACGAGTATATATATATATTAGGGTGATGACTTTAAAAAATCCTAGTTTTCCTGTATCATATTTAGATGAGTTTTTATTTAAGATTAGATAACATCTTACATATAAGGTGATTCGATAAAAAAACCTCACGCACAAAATGATTTTAAAATTTTTATTTGTCAGCATTTTGGGCAATTTTTTGTGGTTTCTGTAAAAAAAATCAGAAAAAATGAGAATCATAAAAGAGTCGTCAACGTTTTTTTCCAAAGAGATACATTCGATTCAAAATTAGATACCTTCACTTAATTGTAAATAAAAACGAAAGATGTTCATCGATTTCTACGATCAATGTCTCATTTTGTTCATAGGTTATGTGGCTTTTTGTGAAAGTTATAAGACTTGAAACTTTTTCCGTTTTGGATTTATATGATTTAAAAAAAAGAAAAAAAATAATTTTTTTCACAAAAATATCATTTCAAAGTGGTTTGTGCGTGACCTTTTCAATATTTAAATGGAATAAACGTTATTTTAGTCATTAATAGGCAAAAGCTCATTCATTCGTGCAACAGGAAATAACTTTTGAGAAAAAAAATTAAAAAGTCATCACCCTAATATATATACTCGTACGTATAAAGAATAAATACATTTTATCAGCCTCAATGTCGATCCTTATTTGATGCTTCTTCTGCAACAGATTGTTGAACATATGTATGCTTATTGAATACAACATACAATATGCATTAAATATTGTCGTGCATAAATAAGGTGTATTAGGTCGTACAGGGAGATTTACATTTAAATTGATTTGAGATTAATTGGAAAATTACGAAAGGAATAATACCAGTTGGTATTAATATATGTAAATGTGAAGCTTTTGAGATAAATAAAATAGGCAATGGAAAATTTTAACTACATATACTCCATATATTCATCTGGTCATCAATTGTCCGTCCATTCATATATGTATTTGTCAACGTAGGGATTTCTCCAAGCGCTACCTTTTAAGGCTTTCTTCACATTTAAAACCCCTCTTCAGTTATGTCCCATTCAGTAGTTCTGAAATTACGATGTTATTGTCATTTTTATAATATATGCCGTTGCCTTAGTCAAAAACGATACGACATATTGTCCATATAAATAATTTATGCACACGTTTCTGTTTAATTTTTTAAAACACACACATATGTTCAAAATGTTAAAATGGTAATTGTTAATACAAAAACGAAACAAACAGGACAACGAGAGAAGATATAAAGCCACAAAGGACCGACGTCTGGCCTTTTCCGTTTTAAGAACACATCACAATAATCCTTTTTATTTCGATTTCCATTGGGTGATTTCGGGCTTAATAATTTAATCGTGAAATTATGTAGCAACGAAAAGTACTACAACTCTTTTTAATGAACTGAAGTGAAATGACGTAAAAGGTTTTCATGAAAAAAAAAATGAATAAAATACTTTCAATTCAAGGTTTAAAATATTAACGAATTTTGAGTAAGGGCTAAAAAATAATGTCGTCTTTCGTACACTGTGACGTATGAGTCCTATTAATTACTTGTAATGGTTGGCGTATAACAAATATTAATTTGTTTGCTCACAAAAATCATACGCAATTATGAACTGTAGAACATGATGCAAATTTCATATGTACTTATGAAACTGCCAATGAGTATGTTATTACTTTAGGTTTCTCCTATATTACAGAATTTTGGTTTTCCCAACAATTTAACACAAACCCCTTGGCTTTAAAGTTTTGTTGCACCACAAAAATCTGAACATTCACTCGGTGTGTTGAGTTTGGTAGTGGTTTGATTGAAATAGTCTTGCATTACATTCCTTTTTGCAAATAGCTTGCACAACATGTATGCTTGGAACTTGGCAATATATGTAAGTCCAAGCGACTAAGTAAATTGCAAAGAGACCTAACAGGAAAAAAATAATATAATACATTAAGAGATACATACCTTAAAGCAGCACCAAACTCTCGTTCAATAGCACCAATCAGGAAAGCTAAATTTGTGCGGAGCTGATTATATGATACCCTATTCCACTTTGTTGGAGCATAAATAAGTACACATCGCTCATTTAGTGCAAGAATGTCACAACTTAAAATTGGGAATTCCGATTTGTGTAGCCTATAGAAAATGAACCTGACAAGCAAATAGGATAAAATCAATTTCTATGTTTGTGAAATATTGTAGGCTATCCCATAAATCCAAAATATTCATCAATAATACATTTTTTATGAGCACCTAGAAATTTTAAAATGTTGAGTTCTGACGTTCTTGTACTAAATAAGCGTCATGTAGTTGTGCTAAATCTGAAACACTCATATCAAAATTTGCTACGTTTCAAACTACCACTATTATCTTCTACAGTTGTAGTATACGATTTCTATAGCGCTTATGCACCAAAATCGCAGCTTAATATATATGAAATATAAATCTAAATCTGAATAGATTCAATACCGTCCTTCCCTGACATCAGAATTGGTCCAAAATTGCGACCTGTACATTGATTATACTGTTTACCTGGACTTCAGATGGACGGGTGCACAGACATAGAATCGATCGAATCTGCTGATTCTGAGTCGATACGTGTACTTTAAGGTGGGTCCAGCTTCAGCATTTTTGGCGATACAAACATCTGGCCCGAAACAAATATACAGTGAGATTTGGGTGTCAATAAAAATATTAAAATATACAATAAAAGTCGAATTATTTTTCATGACTTAATTTTCATGCAATTCAGAGGTTAATGCAAACATAATTTTGTTAAAAATACCTTTTGACTTTGGTAAAAATATAGCATTATTCAATAAATTTTAAATTAAATTTAAGTGGATATAATAAACCATTAAAAATATATGTTCAAATCGATAAGACTCTAAGCAGGTATTATTTTTTTTTTATTTTCAATGGAAAAGAAACAAATTTAGCTCCACTTTCCACCAAGCTTTAACAGACTGTTTCTGTATTTCTAAAGAAAGTCTATGTGAACGAAAACCAGTCACTCATTTTTACAGGAATTTGGCTTCTCTAAGGTTCGTTCGTTCGCCTGCCTGGCCTTACGTCTGTGACGTTAGCAATGTACCAATTGGAAAATAATGGAATTGCTAGATCAATAACTTCCGATCTAAAAAAAGCACACATTTTTGTATGGCCAACCTTAGCAAAAAAACCTCTGTACTCTTTACACTAGCGGTGGCCAAAAAACCAACCCTTGTTGTATCAGCTGAGCTCAACCAAGAATCCCATTTCTTTCTCTCTCTCTCTCTCTCTCTCTCACGTCTCTCCCATTGCGCACAGATGATTTGCTTTGCATCTTAGCGAGATGCCAATGTTGACTTCTTTATGCTAAAATATTTGTACAACTTTATAATATAATTAATTAAATTGGTTTAACCACAATTATATTAATATCTACCTATTTTTACTTTTAATAACGTTTTGTGTCGCTGTTCCTATCAGTCGATAAATAAAATAAAGTGACTCGATCTGACATTTGTGTTCGGCCAGATGGAAGCAAAGAGAGATAGAGAAACCAAAATTTACACTGAAATTATTACGTTTTCCTACGATTTCATTATCGTGCGATTTGTCGTTGTGATGGTAGTTAGTGAAACCCAAATCAGCTGTTTGTCGTCTGGCAGGCGAACGAAAGCAAATTGTTAAGATACAGAAACAGGCTGTAAAGAAAAAGAAATGTGGGAATATCTTCTTTTGATGGAAAACCAAAATAATTCTCTCAAAATAATTTTCGGAACAAGAAGAAAATTTTATACATTTCTGGTAAAAATCACGAAATTTGCAATACATTTCCTGCAATAAACTATTGCCAAAAACTATTGCATATTTTTAGGCCAGGTATTATTGCATCGTGCAAAAATGATTATCTATATTTTGTACGGGTTTTATGGGCGGTGGGAGTGGCCGATTTTGCTGAAACTTGACATGCATCTTCTGTTTATTCTTGAAAGTGTATTTACCAAATTTTAAGACTTTTGCTAAGATAGGAATAATTTTATGCTAAACAATCGATTTGGATTGTATGGGATGTGGTCGGTATGGGATGGTGGGCGTTGGCAATTTTGATAAAACTTGTCACGCATCTTTTGTCTGTTCTAGAAAGTATATGTTCCAATTTTGAAGATTTTTTTGGATAGGAAACATTTTATGCATAACAAGTAAAAGCGTTAAGTTCGGCCATGCCGAATCTTATATACCCTCCACCATGGATAGCATGTGACCTCACAAAATAACTCAAACCTAAAGAAAATAACACCGAAAAACAAAAAAATATAGTAGATGAGAACAGTAGGAAACATATAGTAGATGAGAACAGTAGGAATCACAGCAAGTTAGATGCTATATATGGGGGCTATATCAAAACATTGACCGATATGGCCAATGTGCAATCCCAAACAACCTGCAACTATAAGAAATATTTATACCAAATTTGATCAACCTAGCTCTATTATTGCGGACTGTAGCGTGATTACCACAGACGGACGGACGGACGGACATGGCTAAATCGTCTTAGAATTTTACGACGATTAAGAATATATATACTTTATGGGGTCTCAGAGCAATATTTAGAGGTGTTACAAACGGAGTGACAAAATGAAGATACCCCCCATTCTATGGTGGAGGGTATAAAAATCTATTTGGATTGTTTGAATTGTGATTTTGATGTAGCGTGATTACCACAGACGGACGGACAGACGGACATGGCTAAATCATCTTAGAATTTTACGACGATTAAGAATATATATACTTTATGGGGTCTCAGATCAATATTTAGAGGTGTTACAAACGGAGTGACAAAATGAATATACCCCCCATCCTATGGTGGAGGGTATAAAAATCTATTTGGATTGTTTGATTTGTGATTTTGATGAAACTCCATTTTTTCTTAATTAAGTCAATATAACAAAGTCAATATAAGATACACATGATTTTGCAATTTTTAAGGCACTGGATGCACTTTTTCGGCAAGCTTTGTTCCGCATTTTTCTCCTATTCAATATTTACAACCTTGCTTCGGACACAAACGAGATATTCCTTACGGTATATCATTATAAGGCTCAGTGGCAACTTTCAATGATCTGGGGCCACTCCTTATAGTTTTTGCACAAAAATATATGAAGCCATCCCACTGTGCCACAGTGTGGTGGAGGGTATACAAATGTTTATCTGTTACAAGTAAGAGAATTACAGATTTCCAGGATTTATTTTAATACCCACTTTAGCGGAGGAGGGTATATCGCTATCAGAAACGAAAAAGGTCCAATCAACCAAAAAATTCAAAATTGATGTATCGATAGATAGCATCAATAATAATAGCATAAAATACACGGACTTGACAGTATAGGTTCGATTCTAGTAGTATAACCCTATACTCGGTTTGGCGAAATTGGTGACCAATTTTTTTATGGGCCTCATTAGCTTTTGTCCTACAACAAATTCAGACTTGGCGATACAGCTTAACTATATTTGGCAATAATGTAGCTAAGTATATGGTGAACAAAGTTTGTTAACACTGCCACATATATAAATAGTTTATCTGTCGCTATCACCTCGTTGTAGAAGTGGGTCACGTCTTTTGATACCTCCTACATAAAGGGACGATTTTGTACAAAAATCTAACTGCACATTAAGACTTCTAATTCGTTACAGTGTAATGTCTTTGAAGTATCTACTGTTCAGCGCAAAATATGAGTATTTGTCAAGCCACTTCCGGTACCCACATAAATAGGTCAAACGTTTAACGCATTTAACAAGTGACTTAAAACATAAGTATGTTCGGCGGAAAGCAATGCCCGTCCGTCTGTCCGTCTGTGCGCTCAATAACTCTCGAAAGGAGTAACCGGTTGTTACAACAGGCGGTCGGACGGATAGATGGGCATGACTAAATCGTCTTAGAACTTTACGTCGATTAATAATATATATACTTTATGGGATCTCTGATCAATATTTCGATGTGTTACAAACCCCCAACCCTACCATATGGTGGAGGGTATACACAAACTTAAAATGATACGTCAATTTGCAATTCATCTAAAGTTAAGAATATTTTGAATATGTACCTGCAAATGCGCAATTTCCGAAATGAAATCCTACAACACTGAACAAATCACAGTTCTCAAATATAGATATGAACAAAGCATTAGATAAGGGTTGCCATATTGTTGAAAAGGTTGAGTGGTACCAATCTTCAATAATTATTCAAAAGTTAAACCAAGACCGATATTTACATTCTATATGTTTGGAAAATCCTTTTTGTGTCGTCCACAACCAAACTATCTATTCTTAATTGCTTGGCAACTCTGAGCCCAGTTTAATATTGAAAAAGGGCTTTACACACATATAGATGACTGTAAGTTTTTGCCAAAAGTTGCTGGCAACAATTATAATTTACTTTTGTAGCCATAAACTTTTGTCCAAATGTAATACATGAAATAGCTTCGGTGGAGTGTACCGTACCGTATCGTATCGCAACGTCTCAGTATCATTGGTAAAGAACTTTCTTGTTTTCCAGGCCCAAGTCGAAGGACTGACGGGAAGAGATGCTCTGACAAATGGTAACAATAAAAGTTCATTAGGAGAAAATGTTCCAAAAGAAAAAAAATAATAAAATTGGCAAAATGAACAAATTGCATTTCGGCTTCTCGTTGGTGGTAGCCCTGCAAATGCTAAAGAGTTTCTCTTCCATCAGCGGCAGATTGTTTTCGTTGGGGGGGGAAATCATCATCCTAGCAATATAGATGGCGAGACTTGACAAGAGGCACATCGATGACGACAACAATGAAGCTGATGGTGATGGTCATGCCGTTGTCATGATGACAGATAAATGTAATTGATTTAAATCAAGCATCCTGTCACAATAAACGAATGACTGAACGAATGACAATATTGACAAAATTGAATAAAATTCTACAAACATTTAATTACATCTATTGTTTTTCTTACTCTTACATTGTCTTATTAAAAAATATAAAACGTTTATGCAATTCTCGGAATAATTTTTTGGAAAGCAATTAAAAAGACAAGGAGGCCGGTAAAATGGGATTACTATGGTAAAAACACACTAGGGTACGAAACAAGCCAGAGAAGGAACGGCTACGGAAATGGGGGGTGCATCATTAGGATATGGGAGGTATATGAAAATAAAGAATTTATGATCCATTTGAACTACGAATTATCTGAATGATGGTAAAGGGAAGTATATGAAAAAAAGAAATATATGATCCAATTTAACTATGAATTATCTGAATAAACAGATCACTTTCAAAATGTCAAGAGGTACGAACAAAACTACCCTAAAATAGGAGCTTTATCAAAACCTCAAACTAAGTTCTTTCACATTTTCAATAGCCCTAAAAAATCTTTTCATTACAATCCCTTTTATCACACATGAGTCATACCACTGCCAAACGGTACGATTTTTGACATCACTAGCTTTAATTGCTTCGAAAGTTTGTGTATGTATACTTCTCTTAAAAATATTTTATACGTATTTCAAGAATACATTAAAAAAATGTTGTTCAAAAGTTACGAGCAATTTAAAGATGGCGGAACTACGATTTGTATACCCTCACTTTAGTGATACACATCGAAGGAGTGACCTAAGACCCCAAGTATGTTCGGCGGATATTAGTTTTGGTTCATTTTCAGTGCAATGAGCAATGTCCGTCCGTCTGTCTGTCTGTCTACTGGCTGGTGCGCACGATAACTCTCGAAAGGAGTAACCGATTGACTTCAAATTATGTATGCGGTAATATAGGGTGATCTATTTCGAGTTTCACTACTTTTTTAAAGAAAACAACACAGAAAATTCAAATTGAATGGGGAATGTTTATTATCTTTTGAAAGAACATTCTTTGGCATTTATTTTTTGAAGATTTTGTCTATCAAATGTTGGCCGCGGCTACGTCTCAGGTGGTCCATCCAATTTTCGATGACTCGTTCGAGCATTTCGACTGGTAACTGGCGAATGACACGCGTGATGTTTTGCTCCAAGGCCTGAATCGAAGCGGGTTTGTTCGCATAAACTTTAGACTTTACACATCCCCACAGGAAAAAGTCTAACGGTGTGATATCACACGATCTTGGTGTCCAATCGACCGGCCCAAAACGTGAAATTATCTGCTCACCGAAGTGTTCTCTTAATAAATCCATTGATTGATGCGATGTATGGGAAGTGGCGCCGTCTTGTTGAAACCAAATGTCGCCGAGATCACTAGCTTCAATTTCAGGCATCAAATAGTCGGTTACCATGGCACGATAACGGTCGCCATTGAAGGTTACGTACACACCGGCATCATTTTTGCAGAAATATGGACCGATGATTCCGGTACGTCGGATCGGGATTCGGTCAATGGCAAAAAGATAGCTCCTAACGAGAGCTAAAATATTGCTCATGGGTGCCAAGGCCGTGGGTCGACTGGGTTAAAAAAAAAATTTACTTAGCGCAATTGGCGAACGATTATTTTGATAATAAAACTGAATAATTTGTAAACGGTGTTCAGGCGTAAGTCTTTCCATGATGAAATGCCAAACAATACATAACAAAAATAACATGACAGCATGACACGACTCACACGTGATCTGTCAAAAAGAGGCTATTGAAAAAAGTATCTCTTCTTAGATCACCCTATATTTTCATCATCTCCGTATGAGTTCGAAGATGGGCTATATTGATCCACTCCTTCTAGTACCTCCCCCACAAAGGGTGAACTTTTAGTGAAATATTGATTATTTAATAACTTCTATACTACTTATTCAAATCTTCTGTAATTCTAAACATACTCGTAATATTAGTTTATTAGTCACTATCACGAGAAAAATAGGCGAAATTCCGCGCCCATTTCGGTACCTCCCACACAAATGGATCATTTTGCACAAAAAGTTAACTGCTTATAACTATAATATCATTTCATGGAAATACTTGAAATCTTATACAGTGTAATACTTTTATAGTACCTATATTCCAGTGAAAATTGGGCGTTGTTGGCACGTCCCTTTTGGTACCTCCCACACAAATGTACTATTTTGCACCAAAAGTTACCAGCTTATAACTTGAATACCAGCACATACAAAGACTTGAAATTTTTTACAGTGTAATGGTTTTATGGTACCTACAAAAACCGGTTCAGATTTAGGTATAGCTCCCATATATATGTTTAATTTACATCCAATCGTTTTGAAATTTAGCATGGTAGAATTTCTTGATCCATGGACATCATGTGAATGAAATCGGTGCATATCGGTTGCGATTTTCGAGGAAACCTGGCACAGTAGTTCGCTGAGTGCAGACTTTGTGATTGTCGGCGCAGCTGAACATTGTAGAGGCCTGCGTCCGTACTCTGCGCACGTGATTTGACAGACTGGATAACGGCATAGACTTGCTTCAGTACTCTGGACACGCGACTGGACAGTAGAAAATGGGCGTTATTGCCAAACCCGTTTGCCAAACCACACACAATTTTCAAACTATACGAAAACTTAATAGATCATAACTTTAATACAATTTAGTCGTATTTGAGCAATTCCATGTTAAGTGATCACAGTATTTTTGTATTACGTAGGTAGCTGAGTGGTTAGTGCGTCAGACTTGGATCCCGAAGGTGCTGGGTTCAACTCCCAGCAATGGCACCGGAAAAATTTAACATCAATATTTCATGTTTTCATCAAAATTTGCGTTTCTGCAGCTAAAAATAACTCACCGGGCGCACTACCACTACAATAACATCTGATCACACAAGTCAACAGGGAAGCTAAAAATAGACATAACACCATGAAGACTATAAACAGAAATGCAGGGCTTCTAGTGGATAATAGAAATGACAACACTCAATAAACATCCATTCCCTGATATCAACAGACGAATGTTAATTTACAAACGGACAACATTGAGTGGGTGAAAACAACATAAGGTTGAAGCGGATATATGCCGGAACGAAGTCTGTGATAGAAATAGACTTAAGGATTATCCACCCAGCGTCTCCAAGCTGCTACAACAACAACAACAACAACAGTCTTTTTGGCTCATGTCATGGATTTTAGTGAAACTTGGTATAATGGTTATATAAGTATTAAGTGTTGTCAACAACCCATGCACATTATTTCGAAAAAAAATAAAAAACTGGCCTACCATGAAGATTTTAAAATTTTCGAAATTGTGAATTTTGAGGAATACTGGGTTTATTAAAAATTATATCATTCTATGGGCAAAAGCTATCAATATGGATCAATATCAATTTTGCAAAATGTTAGTAATTGTTTGCACTCTTAAGGAAAAATAAACTTAAAATTATTTTTTTTTTTTAAATTATTAAAGTTAATTTAAAAAAAATCCCCTTTTTATTTTTAAATGTTATTTTTTATATTTTAGGTTAAATTGTCCTCTAAAATATAGAAAAGTTCCAGGATGGCCTTTTAAGTCTTTCTCGAGAAATAATTAGATATTTATCACAGGTTTGACCCAGTTTTTTCAAAAATTTTCAACAGGCCGGATTGAAACGCAAAAAATTACCTTTATTCGCCTTTCAAAAGCACACAAATGTTGTGTCATGACGCCAACAGTTTTTTTTTATCAAAAAGAAAGAAATCCTAAAAAATTCCTTAAAGTCGACCAAGGACGATCTTTGCAAAAATTAGAAAAAAATACTTTTTTCTTAGATGAAGTGCATTAAGTTGAAATTGGGCTTTGTAATTGATGCTAATGCTGTATTAGGCAATAGATTATATTGTAAATATGTTTTAGGGTAATAGGACATGACATTCTACTTTTTCTGCAAAGATGAATTTTTACATTTTAAAGTAAGTAAGAAACGCATTCTGTTATTTGGTCCATGACGTCGAAAACAATTTATTTTTTAGTTAGCGAAAAACAGGAAATAAAACCTATGAAAAAAGTAAAATTTTTTATATTTTGCAAAGATCGTCCTCGGCGACTTTAAGGAATTTTTTAGGTTTTCCTTTTGGTACCGAATTCATGGCGCCTTTTTCAAAATACTGCGACAAACTTGTCATAATGATTTGATTATTTCTCGAGAAAGACAACAAAAGCCATCGTGGAACTTGGCTATATTTTAGGGGATAATTTGACCTAAAGTATAAAAAATAAAGTTTAAAATTAAAAAGGGGATTTTTTTTTAAATTATTTTTGATAAATTCTTTAAAAAAAAAAATTAGAAAAAATATTTTTAAGTTTATTTTCTATTTTTCCTTAAGAGTGCAAATAATTACTAACATTTTGCAAAAAGTTCCATATTGTTAGCTTTTGCCGATAAAAAGATATATTTTTTTTTAAAAACCCAGTATTCCTCAAAATCCATAATATCGAGAATTTTAAAATCTTCATAGTAAGCCTGCCTTTTTTTCGAAATAATTTCCATGGGTTGTTGACAACACTTAGTATGACCATTATACCAAATTTCACTAAAATCCGTGACATGAGCCAAAAATACTGTGATCACCTTATATGGAATTGCTCATTTGCAAAGCTCCTTCTGGCACCCCTACAAAATTAACGGATACATTCGATCACATAGTCCACATAGTCAACTACGAGTAAATGTTTTCATATTCTGGACAACTTTTGCAATGCCTATAGACTGAGCAAAGTTCCATTTCCTCACCTACTTCATATTACAATATTGCATACGGTTTACCCAACTGAAATTGTCTTAATTGTTTACATATGTCTTAAAGACAACATTTTCCAGTCTATTTGTCTGCGGGTTTGCAGCTCGTGTTTTATACTAAAATTCCGCGTTTTTCCCCGGTTGCAGCATTCAAAGCAATCTATGGTGTATAGTATATTAGATTCGGTCCGGCCTAACTGAACACCATTCATACATGTTATTTGTTTCAATTAACTGTTTCCAATTGAAATTTAAATATGGGTATATTTCTAAAGCAAATATCTTGAGGTGTTCGCCAAAATTAGAGCCCTATCGAAATGTTTAGTGCAAATTATGGCATGATGTCTGCCCTCGGGTGGTTTTCAAAGAAGCCGCAAAGTACAATACTCTTATATACCATTCCTACGATTTGCTGCTTTGCTTTCAACGTCACTTCGAAGAAATAGTCGAATAAATAAAACATTCAAGAACAATTAAAATGATTAATTACATGCGGCTCCCCCACACACAGAACAATAAGAAGCAAATGTGGAGGCAGTCATGGCATCCGTGGCAGGCCAATGCGAAATACGATACCTCAAAACCCCCAAAAATCCCATAGAATCGCAAGTCGCATCGCATCGTCTGTTCGTCGCTCGTGGATAATTTCACAATGAAACAAAAGGCAATGGCTGTCAATGCCACAACTACTACTGTCTGATAATTTGGGTGAAAAATGGATGTTGAAATGGCTCTGACGCTGGAACAGGGGAAGTGAGGTGACTGAGGATATTTTCTCGATGAAAAGGCTTGATTATTTGGGCGAGAAGGGGGAGGAAATAGGGGGTGGGGTGGTACCGAAATGTGTGCAAAAATCGCTAATTGGTTAAGTTATCAACAGCAATCATAGATGCCGTCACCGCATCGCAATCACCACCAAAACCGTCGGCACCAAAACAACAAACATGGCTAACAAGGAAGGCGGCCGTGGCAGCAGCTGCTGCTACCTCTGTTGTAGTGGCAACAACCTATGTACGTGGTGTGTAGCCAACGAACTCTCCCACATACCAGTCGGCCAGTATACACTGGCAATAACAATACATAATTGGCAACCACAGTATTTGTACACTTCTTAATGCTCTATTTATATACACTCATACAAATTTACTGTAACATTAGGTGGAATCGTGGTCAAAATAAAACAAGTAAGGAAAATGTCTTCCAAAAAAAAACTCTTACTCTTTCTTAGCTAAATTTAATACAGTGCGAAATCTTAAGACATTCTGAATAAAAATACGAAGTTCGCCAAAATTTCTCACTTCAAAAATCGCCATTTTCGAATTTGTATACCCTCACTTTAGTAGAGGAGGGTATAAATAATTTTCTACGGGCAAAAAGTGTAACACATCGAAGGAGTGACCTAAGTATGTTCGGCTGAAATCCAGTTTAGTCAATGTCCGCCTGTCTGTCTGGTTGGAGAGCATGAAAATACTTCAAAGGAGTAACGGATGAACTTCAAAATTTGAACGTTATAATATTTTTTCTATCTCAGGATAAATTCGAAGATGGACCATATTGAGCCACCCCTTTTAGTACCGCTTCACAAAGGGTTACACTTTAGAGAAATATTGATTTTCTAAAAACATCAATACTACCTATTCGAATTCTCTGTAATTCTACAAATAACAATAGTTTATCTGTCGCTATCGCCTTGAGAAAAATGGACGCAATGGCCTCGCCCCGTTTGATACCTCCCACATAAAGAGGAAAGTTTTGTACAAAAAGTTAACTGGTACGGTACAGTGCAGTCTTCGAAGTATCTACTGTTTAGCGCAAAAAAGGCGTATTTGTCAAGCCACTTCTGGTACCCCCACAGATTCATTGGAACACAACATTCCCATAACTTATGCAGGATTAATATAAATGTTTTTAAATTCTATATATTATAAAAATATGTTCAATGACTACAGAACTGACTGTACAAGAATGTAGAACTTTTTTTCAACGTTCTGGCATCTCCCACACAATGTGCCATATTACATTACTCACAATATTTGTTGAACAAGCCTCGTTCATATACATTCTTTGGAAAAAATTTTGGGAGTGGATTGTAACACCATTTTACAAAACTAAAAAAATCACCTTATTTTTTGAACAAGCCTCGTTCCTATATCCTTTGGAAAAAAAGTTGAGCGTGGCTAGTACACCCTTTTTACAAAACTTTTAAGGACAGAATAAATAATCAAATCAAGAATCCAGATCCTTTGACATGTTGGAGATATAAATCTACATA
This sequence comes from Eudasyphora cyanicolor, assembly GCA_963930755.1. Lineage (NCBI taxonomy): Eukaryota > Metazoa > Arthropoda > Insecta > Diptera > Muscidae > Eudasyphora > Eudasyphora cyanicolor. The sequence continues at coordinate 160,436,372 of OZ005737.1, forward strand.
TTTTTTTAATGGAAATTTGAAATTTTTAGGAAATTTTAGTCGTAGTACATATATACCAATAGAAGTCCCTAGTACTATAACGGGCCCCAGTTTCCTCTAACCGGATCCAGCCTGTTTGATATACAATGTTATCAATAATAACAATATGCGAGTAGTTGTCAGACTTTCGAGATAGAAACGCAGTATATTCAGGCGTCGTTTACTTGGACAAACTGGGTCTCAATGGTTTGAAGAAGTCATTGAACTCAATTCCAAACAACATCGGCTTTTTCGCGAATCTGGAAGTGCCCGGTTAGTACTGCCACTAACGACTGTTTTTCCTCTCTGGTGTGAGGATATATTTTGATATTTTCAGGTCATATTGAGGCTAGATTTGTATAGCCACCCAACGTGTAACTGTCTCTAGCCTAAACCAAAGCTTGCATGTGGACAAGGTTATGATATTGAATGACTTATAACTACAAAATTAAAACACAAGAATTCGTTGAGCGAAGAAACAGGAGAAGCTCTCGACAAGTAGATTTAGAGAAAAAAAACTCCATATGACCATCTAGCTCATCTTGGATCGGATATATACAGATGTCAATTTATCATTGGGCAGCCGGACTGAAAAAAATAAAATATACAACAATGTCAATTTCCAGAGGCAAGTCCATATACAGAGGCTAGGCTGGTTTTCATAAACTTATTATACCCTACACCACACTGTGGTACAGGGTATTATAAGTTTGTTTCACGGCAGATGTTTGTAACACCTGAAAATAACTCTAGCTGAGTCGATTTAACCATGTCTGTCCGTCCGTCCGTCCGTCTGTCCATGTAAAGTTTTTCGTCGACTACAGGTCGCAATTTCACTCCGATCGTTCTGAAATTTTGCAGTTTAGAGTATTTCGCAGCTGTAAAGATCCCTATTGAATTTGGTTGAAATCGGTTCAAATTTAGATATAGCTCCCATATATATCTTTCGTCCGATTTGGCCCTTTAGGCCTATAGAAGCTGTATTTTACATCCAATCGTTTTGAAATTTAGAATGGTAAAGTTTGTTGATCCATGAACCAACATTGCCGAATTTGAAGAAAATCGGTTAAGATTTAGCTATAGCTTCCATATATATGTTTCGTCCGATTTTGCTCTTTAGTCCTGTAGAAGCTGTATTTTACATCCAATCATTTTGAAATTTAGAATGGTAGAGCTTCTTGATCCATGAACCAATGGGAGCTATAGCTCCCATATATATGTTTCGTCCGATTTGGCCCTTTAGTTCTATAGAAGCTGTATTTTACATCCAATCGTTTTGAAATTTAGAATGGTAGAGTTTCTTGATCCATAAACCAACATTGCCGAATTTGAAGAAAATCGGTTAATATTTAGATATAGCTCCCATACATATCTTTCGTCCGATTTGACCCTTTAGTTCTATAGAAGCTGTATTTTACATCCAATCGTTTTGAAATTTAGAACGGTAGAGTTTATTGATCCATGAACCAACACTACCGAATTTGAAGAAAATCGGTTAAGATTTAGCTATAGCTCCCATATACATGTTTCGTCCGATTTGGCCCATTAGTCCTGTAGAAGCTATATTTTACATCCAATCATTTTGAAATTTAGAATGGTAGAGTTTCTAGATCCATGAACCAACACTGCTGAATTTGAAGAAATACGGTTAAGATTTAGCTATAGCTCCCATATATATGTTTCGTCCGATTTGGCACTTTAGTCCTATAAAGGCTGTATTTTACATCCAATCGTTTTGAAATTTAGAATAAACAATTTAAACATGAACTACAAAATTTATATTTCAGAGTTATTCAATATTACGAGAGTGGTGTAGGGTATTATATAGTCGGCCCCGCCCGACTTTAGCCTTTCCTTACTGGTATTTTTTTTATCGGATTACCGGGTTTGTAAACAATTTTGAAACATTATATGTTATAGCTCTAAGAATAAGTCTTTATTTTCACTTTACCATGTATTATAATTAATGTGTCAACATATAATAGGTCAATACAATCTCACTCATTGAAACCCTTATTGACAATAGTAAATTATGTTTATACTCCTTAAAAGTCCTATTACATATGTTTACATATTTTACTATTGAACTAAATGTATGTATGTCCATATTAGGCATACGAAAAATTCTTCACTGCACGGTACACTAGATAGGGTCGATGCCCAACCAAGAAAAATAAGTTGCGTTTGCCACCCCCTAGATTTGAAGATTATTCAAAGACAATTTCAGAAAAAATTTTTTTAATTTTTTTGGTGCACCCTACATACCGCCCTTTTAGTTTTCTTTATCCTGTGTTGCTATTTGAAGTCCGATCGTAACGGGATGTATTCCGTTGTTCACGTTTTGGAAAGGGCTATATTTCGTCCACTGGCCATTTTTGACTCCGAGGTCAAATTCGATAATTGACCTCTATTATCTCGTTTTCTACCCCCCTTGTTTTGGACTTTTTTTGAAACGATCTCGATTTCTGTCTCTCTCTCACACACACACGAATAACCCAATGCCACAAACGCACAATCACTATGGCAGTTCGGTCCAGCATCAACAAATTAATTTTGCGGGATTCTCTAGCAAATGTTGAAGCTTTTTAAGGAAGAATAAAATCACTTTGTTTTCACATTCACCCTACACTCCACTAAAATAGTATTTTTGCCACTGACTCCATATTTATTATCCTATCTTTACGTATGATACCTCGTGGATCATCTCTATAAGGTCTACTTTTCTTCCATACGTCACTTTGGATTTTTTTACCAGATTTTCTACTTTCACTATAAAGGGTGGGCCATTTAAAATTTGAATTACCGATTACCTTGCAATGTGATTTGAGTCCATTGGATTATTTTCGGTGGGAACCCATTAAGGATAAATGCTATGCAAAGCATCCAAAGACAATTGAAGCGTTGAAACATGAAAACTAATGATGATTTCGTTTGTGTACAAAAATTTTAAAATTTTTCTACATTTTACACTAAAACCGCATTTTTAGGTTAGTTTGTAAAAATGGTGCAGCCGTACGAACGGGTTTGTAAAATTATTACACTCCGCAAATGCGAAAATATCTATTTTCCACACTCAGCCCAGTCTACGATGTGGAGTGTTGCACCGTCAAAAACCAAACTTCAGAACCAAGCCTAATTGAAAGCGTACATGCTTAATGCACTATCAAATGGTTGCGCTATAATGTAGGAATGGGTTTTACTCACCGCACGATTTTTGTTCGATTGTTCGCATGCAAAATGCGAAATTAGCAGTATGTGCAGGGGGAATTTTTAAAATGTAGCAACATGATGTAGTGATATTATTTTTCAGAAACGAAATCACCATAAGTTGCCATTGAAGAGATTCGACTCGAAGCAATAGAATATGTCCTGAAAAATTGGGATGAGCGGATGAGGTACTGCCGAGCCAGTCTTGGTAGTCATATGAATGATTTTGTGTTGCATTATTAAATGAAAAAGTTCAACATTTCCATAAAAAACAGAAATTCGAAAAAACTATCAGTAAATTTTTTTTATAGCTGATTCAAATTTTTCAAATAAGTTATAGAGAATTATTAATAAAATGTTATAGACATGATTAATTTGTTTGAACACCATATTTAACTTACATAAAAATGCCTTCCCATGCGTTTCAAAATAAGTGTTATTTACGAGGGTTGAAAATCAAATAACTGAAGTCACTAGTAAAAATTTACTTCGGATTCAAAACTGAATGGGAAAACAAAGTGAATGTATTCTTATATTCTTCCTTAAAAAAGATTCAAAATTTGTTAGAGAATCCCGCAAATTTAATTTGTTGATGCTGTAAAGAACCGCCATAGTCGTTGTGTATTTGTGGCATTGGGTTATTCATGTGTCTGCGAGAGAGTGAGACAGAAACGAGACCAAAAGAAACTAGTCGAATTTGACCTCAGCATATATTTTACAATTTTGAACCCTATGAAACTTTTTTGTTTATGAATAAAACTGAGTAGTTTAAAGACGAAAGTTTAATTATTTTTAAATGCCTTTATTATCGTTTCAAAATAAGTCCAAATAAGGGGGGTGGAAAAAGAGATAACAGAGGTCAATTATCGAATTTGACCTCGGAGTCAAAAATGGCCATTGAACGAAATATAGCCCTTTCCAAAACGTGAACAACGGTATACATCCCGTTACGATCGGACTTCAAATAGCAACACAGGATAAAGAAAACTAAAAGGGCGGTATGTAGGGTGCACCAAAAAAATTAAAAAAAAATTTCTGAAATTGTCTTCGAATAATCTTCAAATCTAGGGGGTGACAAACGCAACTTTTTTTTATGACCCTATCTACGGTACACCCTAATGTTGAAGTGTCTGGTACGCGTTTAATGCGATACCTTTGGCGCCACCGCCACACGTCACCCGTCATCAGTGCCATTACCACATAACGATAATCATCGCATTAAACTGTACGCCGAAGTGACGTGAACTGAACAACAATTTAACCAAATATTCAACATCGGACAAAATCCATTAACATTAAATATGAATTAAATGCAGTGGGAGAAAAATTACCACCGAATGTTTTAAAATACTACAGATGGGACTCTTTGTCTACAGTACTTTAAAATATGTATTAAGTATATACAAACGTCAATCCATAGATTTTTTATGCTATGACACTGAATGCGATTCGTAAAGATTTATTTGGTGCATATCATTACCTTTAGGACAAAAATCCTTAAATCGTCATTTTCTATGTAAGCTCTTAAAAATCGTCAGAATGTCAGAAAAATGGAACCTTATGATTTCATTTTTGAAAACGAGATATCTGGAGTAGTTATGTAGGGATAGTTCTGAATGAATTTGAACAAATCACCATTTGTGTGAACCAATAAAAAACTGCTTTTGTATCATTACATAATATAGTGTCTTAGTTTATCTAGCTGATCTAGTACATTTTTTCTTTAAGTGTGTACCATCGATTTTGTTTATTATTTTATTTTTCGTCAGCTACGTAGACATTCTTATTTTGTGAATGTTTTGCATTGAAATGTCTGGGAAACTCGGTGTAGACGAATTGACGCAATTAATTGCCGCTAACCCATTTTCTTTCAGTGTTTAACAATGTCATGTCGTTGCACTGCACGGTTTGCATTTCTGGCACCATTTTCTTCTTCCAGGTCTGCTAATTCACATGGACGGGCGTGTCCCAAATACACACTCAGCATTGGAGAAGAGGTTGAGGGAAGACGTTGAAAGTATTTGCCGCAAATAATTTCAACACTACAGCAATTCTTTAGATTTTAAAATATTTCGGATTTACTTTGCCAATTAGTTTTTTTATTTCACGCGCGAAATATGTTGTGTTTTTTTTTGCTTTCTTTATGTGAATTTTTCTGCTCTCTATTTCGATCGTCCGTCTAGAGTAGCCCGAAGCCAATGGGGCGATTCATGATTAAGAAAAATAAAATTTCTCAGCACCAAAAACAACCAATTTAAATGCCAACAAAACACCTGCCAACAACAATGACGTGGTTGTTGTTGTTAATTCCTCTTTTTGTTATGAATGTGAAATTTTCGAAAAATTCACACCTTAAATTTCTCTAGAAAAGAATTCCTTTTGTTTTGCATTTTACCCCACACGCTTCACCTCTCTTATTCTCGGGAAATGTACGGACAATTCCTCAGTAATAAAAGCGTTGAAGTTGACTGGTCCCATTTTCTTTTTTGGGATAAATACTTAGAATACATACATTTTATTGTGAAAGGGTTTTGTGCCATGCTCTGTTCGTATTTGTTCCCCAAATCGAAGAAAAACTGAAAAATTTAAATTAATTACAGAACTGTTCTGATTCGTCACCAATACATAAGTCTGACTGATGAGATGGACAGCCGCACAGTAGGGGAATTTCGAAAAATACAAATAATTCTGCTGTTTCTTGTGCAGATAAACGATTGCAATGAAACAATGCGCTCTTAAAGAAAAGGAAATAATTTCTCTGTTTGAGGACATTCGCTATATTAGTGGTTATACCATTTGGAGTTTATGTTGAGCTATGAGACCATGCTCCCAAAATTATCGGTAATACCAGGAGTTCTAAAACCATAGCTACGGGGGATAAAAGGGAAATCGATTTAAATCAACTTGACTGATTTCATGTTAGATACATAGTTAGACTCTTAACTGTAGCCCATAACCTCCGACAAAATTTCGGTAGTACTAACGACTTCAAACCCCTATCAACGGGGGATAAAATGCCAAATAGAGATAAGATTCACTTGATTACCTGGATTGTCAGGTTTTTAGAGGAAACTACAACAAGCACTCGTTTTATTTCCATTTTACTTTATTGAAATTCCCCCCACTGTGTGCCGGAAGGACTGACTGACTCCGAATGAAAGCAAATGTACGTTTAATGGCAAAAATCAAATTAACAGCCGCGAGACGCAGTCATTCCAAAGAAATTCAATTTCAAATTTCATTTCTCATTTAATTCATCGTCATAGTCATCCCAGTCGTCGTCTCCGTCGTTATCGTCATTAAAAACCACCACCACTTGATTGTCCTGATGAAGTGGAGCAGTATGTCTTTGACATTTTTATGTTGGCAATTTTGGTCTACAGAGCATTCAACATCCAAATTTAAATACAAATTTGGGACAATACGTTTTTTCTTCTGTCTAATAAAATGGTTGATTAATTTAACAAAAAAAAAAGAATTTCTTTGAAACTTGTTAACCAGGTTTTTCACTTAGAAAAGAATTTCAATTGGAAAAAAAAGAAATAAAATTAAAAAGGGATAATGCAGTCTGTATTTAGTAGGTTAAAATAATATAAGGGATATACCCCCAATCAAGGGTACCACATTTAATTATGTGTTATTTATAACTAAGACATACTCAGAATTTAAAGTTTTGAAACTTCAGATTAAGGTTAATTGGGAACTCGTGTATTCTATTGGATAATGATTTGTTAACTGACTTCAAATCTAACTATTATATGTGGAGAAGAGGGCTCATGCATATACTTGTACATAGTCATTATGGAAACCGACTATGTACGAGTAATACCCTACACTACCCTAACAATGCGAAAAGGGGCATTGTGATAATAATTGGTTTCGGCTCAGTTAATATAGTTCTTAGTTCCACCTCCTCATCAAGGCCTATACCAAGGAGGATTTGAATATGTTTATAATAATAAACTATATCTGAAATTATAACATTAAAATGCGCAGTATTCCTTCATAGATCAAGAATGGAAGGAGCAATAAATGGAACATCATTTCTGAATATGAAGAACAGACCTAAAATACAGTTGTAAGAGCGCTTAAATACTAAATAGGCAGGAAAATATGTATATGTGGCTTTATCTAAATCTGAACCGATTATGACCAAATTAAAGAGTATCTATCTATATATATAAAAGAGAGTGTCTGTTTGTGGGTTTGTTTGTGGGTTTGTTTGTATGTTTGTTCCGTATAGACGTCTAAACGGCTAGACCGATCATCTTGAAATTTTCACTGAATGTACATGTGTAGGGGGTGCTGAAAATAGGGTATTTGAATTTTCGATATATCAAGTGGGCGTGGACCCGCCCATATGGGGTCCAATTTTGATATTGAGAAAATTTTTTAGCTAGAGTGCTGAAATTTTGTGTGTATGCATTTAGTGGCAGATAATGTGAATTTTCCAAAAATGGGCGGAGTCGGACCAATGGGCGTGGCCCCGCCCATATAAGCCAAATTTTGAAATTGAGATATTTTGCACAATTTATTAGAGAGAGTTCTGTATTTGAGTGTATATGTATCTGGTGACAGTCTACGTGATTGGTCCAAAAATTGGCGGGATCGGCCCAATGGGCGTGGCTCCGCCCACATAGACCAAATTTTGAAATTTCGATATCTTGAACAATTTGCTAGCGAGAGTGCTGCAATGTTGTGTATATGTATCGGGTGACAGTCTACGTGATTGGTCCAAAAATTGGCGGGATCGGCCCAATGGGCGTGGCCCCGCCCACATAGACCAAATTTTGAAATTTCGATATCTTGCTCAATTTATTATCGAGAGTGCTGCAGTTTTGTGTATATGTATCTGGTGACAGTCTCCGTGAGTGATCCAAAAATGGGCGGGATCGGACCAATGGGCGTGGCCCCGCCTACATAGACCAAATTTTAAAATTTTGATATCTTGCACAATATGTTAGCGAGAGTGCTGGAATTTTCTGTATATGTATATGGTGGCAGTCTGCGTGATTGGTACAAAAATGGGCGGGATCGGCCCAATGGGCGTGGCCCCGCCCACATAGACCAAATTTTGAAATTTCAATATTTTGCACAATTTGCTAGCGAGAGGGCTGCAATGTTGTGTATATGTATCTGGTAGCAGTCCACGTGATTTTTCCAAAAATGGGCGGGATCGGACCAATGGGCGTGGCACCGCCCATATAAGCCAAATTTTAAAAATGAGATATCTTGCACAATTTTTTACCGAGAGACCTGGAATTTTGTATATATATATCCGTTGGCGACCTACATGATTGGTCCAAAAATGGGCGGGTTCGGACCAATAGGCGTGGCCCCGCCCATACAAGCCAAATTTTGAAATTGAGACAATTTGATAGCGAGAGTGCTGCAATGTTGTGTATATGTATATGGTGGCAGTCTGCGTGATTGGTCAGAAAATGGGCGGGATCGGACCAGTGGGCGTGGCCCCGCCCTTATAAGCCAAATTTCGAAATTGATATATCTTGCACAATTTTTTATCTAGAGTGCTGTAATGTTGTACATATGTATCTGGTGACAGTCCACGTGATTGGTCCAAAAATTCGCGGGATCTGACCAATGGGCGTGCCACTGCCCATATTAGCCAAATTTTGAAATTGAATTATCTTGCTCATTTTGTTAGCGAGAGTGTTGAAATTTTGCGTATATGTATCTGGTAGCAGTCTACGTGATTGGCTTACAAATGGGCGGAATAGGACCAGTGGGCGTGGCACAGCCCATATTTTGATATATCTTGCAAGTATTATATAGGAAATACATGAACATAAATGCTCGGTATGCGATAATTACAGCTGCTCACTCCAATACAATCGCAATATGATAATGTGATGCATGACCAATGAAACAAGAATTTCTAAATTTTATAAGTATACATTTCTATTTTCTGGACTTTCCACTGAATTCGGTTTTTTTTCATTCAGTGAATTTATCACTAATACCAGTAAGGAAAGGCAGAAAGTCGGGCGGGGCCGATTAGGGTCATTGCGATAATAATTTGGAATAATTGGTAAATGTGGTGTGTGTGTGTGTATGTATATCTTATTTTGAACCGATAATCGCTAAATTAAGCAATATTCGTTCCTAAATTGAGAAACATTTTTCTGGAGAACTTTGTAATGATCGGAAGTAAAGTACAACTTCTATAGCGCTTTGTAACCAAATCTGGAGGAACATATATATGGAGGTTATATATAAATCTGAATCGATTTTCCTTGAATACTCATTCATGTAAAATAGAAACCTGTTTCTGTCGAATTTCGTACTGATCGGATATAAAACACAGTATCTACAGCGCTTACATGTCAAATTGGAGGTAACATATATATGGGGGCTATATCTAAATCTGAACCGATTTTCTCCGAATTTTGCGGTATTCCTTCATGTAATAAGAAATCTCTTTCTGCCGAATTTCTTACTGATCGGATATAAAATACAGTTTCTACAGCGCTTGAATTTCAAATCGGGGGTAACATATATATGGGGGCTATATCTAAATCTGAACCGATTTTCTCCGAATTTTGCAGTATTCCTTCATGTAATAACAAACCTCTTTCTGCCGAATTTCGTACTGATCGGATATAAAATACAGTTTCTACAGCGCTAATTTTGACATGGGCAGCGAAGCGCACCGGGCTCAGCTAGTTCGTCCATAAATTAAGAAACTTATTTCTGCCAAATTTTGTAATGATCGGAAGTAAAGTGCAACTTCTATATCGCTTTGATACCAAATCGCGAGTAACATATAATTGAAGGCTATATCTAAATCTGAACCGATTTTCCCCAAATTTGACAGTGTTCATTTGTGTAATGAGAAACCTCTTTCTGCCGAATTTCTTACAGATCGGATAAAAAATACAGTTTCTATAGTGCCTCCATGTCAAATCAGGGGTAAAATTTGTATGGGTGCTATATCTAAATCTGAACCGATTTTGACCAAATTTGCCGGTGTTCATTCACGTATTAAGAAAGATCTTTTTGGCGAATTTCGTACTGATCGTATATTAAATACAGCTTCTATACCGCTTTCATGTCAAATCGGAGGTACATATATTTATAAGGGAGCTATATGTAAATCTTAACCGATTTTAACTAATTTCATAAGGGATCGTCCTTGGGTCAAAACATTTCATCACAATCGGACTGTTAATACGACCTGCATGATCATCTACAGACGGGCATTTTGGACCGAAAATAAGCCCAACTTTTGGGGTTCACGTTCATTTTCAATTTGGGGTACATTTTCGTGGGGTCCATCTTCCGGCCGCCCTTCTATAGCACTTACGACATCAAATCGGACGGAACGTATTTATGAGAGATTTATCTAAATCTGCACCGATTTACTTCAAAATTCTGCCGTGTTCGTTCGTTCCTGAATCAAGAAACCCATCTGTGCCAAATATCATTGGATGATTGGAACGAAAATCGTATGGCCGTTAAATTATTAATTAAGAAAATGGTGCAGTAGTTCTTATTTTTGGGGCTACTTTCAACTCCAATTCTCAGAATTGAGTCCCAAATCAATGAGCTGAAAAATGCTGCACTGTGTACTGTAGCATTGCGATTACAATTTTCGAAAACATTGCTTATTCTGGAGGAACGTTGCAACAAAATATATTTGGTCTTCATATATTTCTCTATTTCATCTGACCGAAATTCCTAACACCATATAGCAAATTTTTTTTACTATTTCAGAAAAGTTAATGTGAGAGAAATCAGTGTAAACTCAGCTCCAATATTAACAATATACATACAAGGGCAGGGGCAGGAAAACAATTTAAAACCCAGTAAGGAAAGGCTAAAGTCGGGCGGGGCCGACTATATAATACCCTACACCACTCTCGTAATATTGAATAACTCTGATATATAAATTTTGTAATTCATGTATAAATTGTTTACATAAATTTACTTTTGGGACATTTTATACTTAAATAATACCCTATACCACAGTGTGGTGTAGGGTATAAAAACGATTGGATCTAAAGAGCCAAATCGGATGAAACATATATATGGGAGCTATAGCTAAATCTTTACCGATTTTCTTCAAATACGCCAATGATGGTTCATGGATCAAGAAACTCTACCTAAATTTCAAAACGATTGGATGTAAAATACAGCTTCTATAGGACTAAAGGGCCAAATCGGACGAAAGATATATATGGGAGCTATATCTAAATCTGAACCGATTTCAACCAAATTCAATAGCGATCTTAACAGCTGCGAAATACTCTAAACTGCAAAATTTCAGAACGATCGGAGTGAAATTGCGACCTGTAGTCGACGAACAACTTTACATGGACAGACGGACGGACGGACATGCTTAAATCGACTCAGCTATTGATTCTGAGTCGATCGGTATACTTTAAGGTGGGTCTAGCTGTGTTATTTTCAGGTGTTAAGAAAGTTTAGTCGGGCAAACCGACTTATGAATCCCCTCACCTTGAGTCCCAAAAAATATTCGTAAATTTATAATTTTTTGTTTTAATTAAATTATTATCAATTTAAATTGCATTTAATAACATTAAAGTATGTACTGGGAACTCACTTTATAGAGGAGGGAATATGTCAATTGCTACGAGCCCAAAACTGTAACACATCGATGGAGTGACCTAAGACCCTAATAATGTTCGTCGGATATACGCTTTGGGTCATTTTTAGTCGAATGAGCAATGTCCGTCCGTCTGTCTGCTGGCTGGTGCGCACGATAACTCTCGAAAGGAGTAACCGATTGACTTCAAATTTGGTATCTAAATAGTAAAATTTTTTTCTATCTCAGACCAAATTCGAAAATGAGTCATATTTGTCTACTACTTCTAATCCCTCTCCCACAAAGGGTAAACATTTAGTTAAATTCTGATGCTTTAATAACTTCTATACTACTTCTTGAATCTTCTAAAATTTCTACATATGTAGTATTATGTCGATTTCGTTTCTGGTAATAGTGCAGAATTTCCTTTAATACAAATGCATAAAAATATTTGAAATTCTGTAAAGAGTAATGTTTATCCCCTCGCCTTAGAGAGGATGGTATATATCATTTGCTACGAGCCAAAAGTGTAACACATCGAAGGAGTGACCTAAGACCCTAAGTATGTTTGGCGGAAATCCGTTTTAGGTCATTTTAAGTCATTTGAGCAATGTCCATCGGTCTGTCTGTCTGTCTGCCTGCTGGTACGCATGATAACTCTCGAAAGGAGTAACAGATTGACTTCATGTTTGGTAAGCGGTAATATTTGTATCTATCTCCGGCTAAGTTAGAAGATGGGCCATATTGGTCCACTCCTCTAGTACCTCCCATGCCAAGTTTTGTCGCCATGGATTGACTGGTTAGGATACCGCGTAATTATTTCCCCTTTGTTCTTAATTCCTCCCACTGTGTATCGGTCCGTATTTTGATGTTGCCCCAATATAAAGGTTTATTTCGATTAGACCTTTTGGCGATCTAGTATACACTTTTTTAAACCTATTATGCCGAAATTTGAGCTAATATTGCACTAAACCTAGTGAAAAAGGGGCACTTCGATCCAAAAGGAAGAATATTAAAACAAATTGTTTTCAAAACATGATCAGAGTAATAAAATAAAACATATCGGAACAATATCGGAATTTATGTCTGCATTATTTTGAAGAGAAGGACAGAACCTTTCAATTAATGTAGTAATCGGGTAATGCCCTTAGAAGTTATGACAATTCAAACCTTGTATCCTACCATCAAATATTTGAAACCGGGACTTCCTAAAATAGCTATAAATCGCGAACCGAACCTAATTTAAACAAAAAGTTTATGAACTTGAGAACTTGAATTTTAACAAAATTGAAAGGATTAGAGTTTGAGATTTGTTGATAGGAGTGAAATAAAACATTTAGTTTAATTTTACCCTCTCAGGTAAATGGAATGGTAAATGGATTCCTAGGGTAAATGGAATGGTTAAGTTGAGTTAAGAGTGGCAGCCTGTAAAACAGACTCACATAGACTATCCTGTCTATTGTGTTACGACAGGGACGTAAGGGACGTAAGGGACGTAAGGGACGTAAGGGAAACAAAAGTCCTCCCGTTGAACCAATTTGATTGCTTTAAAAACCTCAAAAGTTGGCGGATTCCAACATCAGCCAAGATAGCTAACTCCTTAAAGAAATAAGAGTCTAAGGTTGTATGCCGCCGTCTAGACATCGACACAGAGGGTGTTCTATTGATTGCTCCTCTTCGTTTGTCGTCAAGACCTTCAATCTAACTCCAATAGGATAGTGACCTGTCATGACAGACACGATAAGTGAGATGTCCGCTCTCGACAACAACAGCAGTGCTTTGGTGCGTTTTGAGTCTAGGCCGGGCCACATCAGACTGTATTATATGCAGTTCCTGGCTAGTGACCACATGTCATTTGTTGCCGTAAGTGCACTATCACTCCAGAGGAGTTTGCACGTTGCTAGAGGCATGCCCACATGTTTCTGGTCACCTGGAGCGTGTAAGGTAGTTCCTAATCTGGCAAGTTCATCTGCCAGACAGTGCCCTGGCATATCCCTGTGGTCCAGCACCCATATCAGGTGAATATTGAACTGTTCAGCCATGTCATTAAAAGATCTGCGACAGTCGAGTTTTTGAATTCAGAAATATAGTTTCCATGGATTTGATAGCAGCCTGACTATCAGAGAAAATATTTATACTGACTTTGGACAGCACATTAATTTTTAGACACTCCACCACTTCTTTAATAACTAAGATTTCTACCCGGTAAACACTACAGCGGTCAGGCAGTCTTTTTGCGGGTGATAGATGAAGTTCCTCAGAAATTACAGCAAAGCACAGTTGGTTATCTAGTTTGGAAACGTCTGTATAGAAGTTAATGAATCTTCTCTGTCCTGGGTTGCGACCATTCCGTTCTTATCTATCAGGTATAAAAGTGAGAACTTCTTGTCAAAGAGTGGTTCAGTCATAGTGTAATCTACAGTGCGCGGAAGTTCAGGCATTCTGTCTAGAATGGCACTATGTCCGTATCCATTTTCTGACCATAGTGACAATTTGCAGAGTCGACTCGCAGTACATGCGGTATATAGCACTGCTATAATATCTAGCGGCATTAAATGTATTAAATGTAGTATAACATTTAGAGCCGCAGTTGGTGCATATAGCAGTCATTTGCTGAACCTTGTTTAGTATCGCACAGAAGATGGATATCTGCAGAACTGTCTACCAGACGACAATGCCGTACAATTTTATCGGTCTGACTACTGCCATATACAACCAATAAACAATACGCGGGTTCAGACCCCAGTATTTTCCTTTTGCCCCTTTACAGGTATATAGCGCTATAACAGCCTTATTTGCTCTTAAAATACCTTATTTCTCCTGGTGAAAAGAAACTAATTCCGTCTTGGTCGGGTTAACACCAAGACCATTACCGGAAGCCCATCGTGCGGTTGTATACATTGGTTTTTATAAAGCCCCATATAAATGTCGAATGACTTCATGGCGACTAAGAAGGATGGAGGATATAAAAAAGTTGTCCCCGCCCGACTGTCGTGTTACGTTGCTGGCGTTTCCTTGACTTTTGAAAAATTTTTATGGATTTGAAAAAATCATTAACTAAGTGATAGTAAAATATTTTCATGTGTTAAATTCGAAGAATACTGTTAACATAACAGGAACAAAAAAAATCGTTTGTGTCATATAGTGATGAGTTTTGCTTTAAATTCTGTGTAATGTGAAATTTTGCACAACAAATAGTTTTGTATAAACCCTACCTGGCACCCATCATAAAAATCAAGGAATTCAAAAATTCTTCTTCTATACTTATCATCCAAATTTGTTTAAGTTCGATAATTTAAATTAATTTTACAATTACTATAGTCTGACAAAGATGGAGAAAAATTGTTTCATTCATTGTGGCTTTTACAAACCGAAGTACAAAATTCTATACTATATTTCTCTCAGACGCTTTGCTAGACTGTGATTTTTGATATTTATATAACTTGGGGCTTATGCATTTATCGTAAATTCGACAATAATTTGGCAAATCCTGCAAGAAGTTTGTATGAAAATCCGATTCGCCAACACGGCCACTTTGTAACATTGTATTTGTTGAAAAGAGGATTTAAAGGCGCGCTCATTATGTCTGCCTTCCTCGTTCCTCCTGTAAAGACGGTAACTGATTTCAGAACAGATTTGAAATGAAATTTTAATTCTAAACCTTTGGAGAAATGTGTTCATCTGGTCTTTGTTAAGACTTTAACGACGTCTTTCTAATTAAATTCGCATAATAAATGCGAATGAATACTTGTTCTTTTTCTTGTATTTAAGCAAAATTAATTAGCACACGCCCCTCCGTTGTTCCGTTGTCTTCCCCTCAAGCAAATGTTCGAAAACTGTTGTCGCTGTTGTTGTATTTTCCACAACAACAGCAACAAGAACATCAACAATAACTCGCATTATGCGATTTATAATAATCTACTTTATACTTTATGTCAAATTAATTTTATCTCACATTTCGTTATGTTTGTTTGTTTTTTTTTCTTCTCAGAATTTCTGTTCTTATCTTTCTTGAGGGGTTTTTCTCATTTTCTGTTTGTGTATTTGTGTCTTTTTGTCAATTCTGTGACTTTTGTTGAACTGTTAATGTTGTTCTGACTGACGGACGGACTGATGCGTTGTCGTCGTCATTCGGCCGCTCTTGGTCCTGGGCATCCCATTTAATACGAGTACATACAACAAAAAAGTCTTTAAAGGCAAAAGTTGATTTAAATCCTTCAGAAAGTTTTCTTAATTACGTTTTTCTTCTCATTTCAGCTTCAGTTGCCTCTTTGGCTTCGCTTTCACATTCATTTATTTCATTATTTCCACCTCCTAATGTGAATGTAAATGACAGATGAGAGGATAAATTTTCATTTTCCTTCTCAAGTGTAGGTTTTCAGTGTAAAGGAAAAAATTGAAACGAAACTGCAGAATCTCTAATAACAGAGAGAGAGAAAGTTCTTCACAGGAAAAAAACACATTTTTGGAATGTTTCTGATATCTGTCTGTCTGTCCGTCCTAATTTTTCGTAACTGCTTTTTGGTCAATGAATGAGTGAAATATGTGTGTATTTTGCCAAATAATTTAAGATTCGATTTAACATCGTCAGGTCCACCTCCCTACTGTTTTTGTGAAAGATCGAGAAATACTCCAAAAATAAACACATTTATGTGATAAAAATTAAAATTCTTGTAAAAACTTAAGGACAAACTACAATACGAGTACAGGCTATAATTAAATAAAAATATATTAATATTTTACCCAAATTTTAAACTTTGTGGAAAGATAACAGAAGGAGTTTGGAGAAAATATTACCACATTTGAAGACATTCGGTCACAACGTTCGACAGACAGACGGACATAATTCTACTGAGTTAAAATTCCCGTCAAACAATATAGTACACTCCTTCGATTACATACTTTCCGTAACACACGAAATAAAAACCAAGTAAAAGCGTTAAATTCGAACATGCCGAATCTAATATAGCCTCCACCATGGATTGCATTCTATTGGAAAAAAATTTTGGATATGGAGCAATTCATGGATCGATATTTTTTGTTTAAACAAATGTTTAAAAAACTCAACGCTGCAATTTATGTCCATATTTTAGGCCGCAAGTTCTTTAGCCAAACTCTTCACCTGAAAAATGTGGTATTTATGGCTTAAAATAGCATTTTTGAGAGCTACATCTACACGGGGACTACAGCAAAATAAAATTTCATTTGTACGAGTATACATTTTATTGAGATGAATTCTTGCCAAAATAGAATACAAACTGCAAAGTGTCAGCTAAATTTCCTAGAAAATGTGGTATTTATGGCTTAAATAAGTCTTTTTGGGAGCTAGATCTGTAGGTGGACTATAATAATATATGAACTGATCTGAACTGAACGTTTACTGCGATGAATTCGTGTCTTAATTAAATACAAACTGCTAAGATTCAGTCAAAATGCTTAGAAAATTTGGTATTTATGGCTTAAATACGTTTATTTTGGAGCGACCTCTATAGGGTGACTATAACAAAATATGAACCGATTTGTAAAATTTTTGATGTGATGATTTCTTTGTCAAAATAGAATACAAACTGCAAATTTTTTTGCTTTAAAAATATGGTATCTATGGCTCAAAAACCGTGTTTTGGAGCGACCTCTATAGGGGAGCTATATCAAAACATTGACCGATATGGCCCATTTGCAATCCCAAACAATCTGCACCTATAAGAAATATTTCTACCAAATTTGACCAACCTAGCTCTATTACTACGGACTGTAGCGTGATTACAACATACGGACGGACGGACAGACAGACCTGGCTAAATCGTCTTAGAATTTTAGGACGATTAGGAATATATAAATTGGAGAAAATGTTCATGGCTGCTATAGAAGTTATGGGGAAATTGTTTTCAAATCTCATTGTCGATTTGTGTGATGGGTACCAGAAGGGGTTTGACAAATACTCAAATTTTTAGCTGAACATTATATACTTCAAAGACATTACACTGTACCGAATTATAAGTTTATATATATATATTTATAGAAGTAGTATAGAAGTTACACTATGCAACAAAATTGTAAATTGCATTGTCAATGGGCTGAGCATAACATTTTGTGGTATCGATCCCTACACACGAAAAAAATATAAAATGTGTAAGGAAAGACAGAAAATCGGGTGGGGCCGATTATATAATACTCTACACTACCCTAAAAATGCGAAAATGGACATTGCAATATTAATTAGGAATAATGGATTTCGTTTCAGTTAACAAAGTACTTAGGTGTACCTTCTCATCAAGGCTTATTCCGAGCAGGAGTTGATGATGTTGGTAATAATAAAGTAGACCTGAAACGATAATCTTAAATTTATGTTCTTTCATAGATCAAGAATCGGATGGAAGAAATTGATGGGGCTACTAAACATAATCAAAACACATTTTCATCAACTTGTTTCAATATGGAAAGTAAAGTTATGCAGACAACGTATAATACTTCTAAGGAGCACACATCCAAACCAACTATGCAGAAGAGCTGAGGAGGCACTTAACATAGCATATAACTGTTCACAACCAAGGGGATTAAATGTCAACCCAGACAAAACAGAAATATGTCTATTTACAAGGAAAAGGAAGATTCATCCTTTTACCGTGCCTCGATTCCTGGATAAGAATATTGCCATATCAAAAAGATTAAATACTTGGGAGTAATATTGGATCAGGAACTGATTTGGAAAGATCATATTGAAGAAAGAGTTACCAAGGCCCACAGATGTTGGTCGTTGTGGATGAAGTGCTATAGGTTCATAATGGGGACTACGTCCAAATATTACACACTGGCTTTACATGAGCGTGATTAGACTAATAATAGCCTACGCCTCTGTAGAGTGGTGAACATCAATGGACAAAATGTACAACGTAATAGCATTGCAAAAAGTGCAACGTATGTGCTGTCTAGGCATAAGCGGGAACCGCACCAACAAGAGCGTTGGAGACTATACTGCACATCCAACCAAGAGATATCCGTATAAAGTATGAGGCAGCCCTCACAGCAAGATGTCTACAAGTGATGGGTGAATGGATAAATCGAAACCACAAGTCTTACCATCAGAAGATATTACAATCACTGGTCGGTCATATTCAAACAACAGAAATCTCCGACCGCAATCCTGAAGTGCGGCTTACAGCTACCTGTGATTCGTTCGTGCGAGACAGACGCTCCTGGGAATACGGAACACTAGCTCATGTGCCAGTGCGAACCAGCTGCTATACGTATGGGTCCAAGTTAGGAGGAAGGACGGGTCTGGGACTTTTTATTGATGAATAAGAAGTCGAATTTCACTTCCGCCTTCCATAACACAGTATTTCAAGCTGAAGTTCGAGCAATCACGGAGTGTGTTAACTGGCTCAGTAATACCACAAAGCCTAAATATGCCAACATCTTCACATATAGCCAAATGGCGATCAAAGCAATAACATCGGAAAAGGTCAAATCAAGAACAGTGTTAGACTGTAAAAGAACGGTAAATAATTACTCAGTCCATGGTCAACTGCGTATTTTCTGGGTACAGGGACACAACGGAGTGATTGGAAATGAACGAGCAAACAGCTTGGCTTCAAAGGGCAGAGAACTTCGAGTAATAAACATGGAAAATTGGAAACTTTTCGAAGCCACGAAGGATGAGTTGAAGCATTTGGTAGTGATGGCTCACAAAACTGTGTGGAATAGAGCAACTGCAAAGATACTGTGGGGTGACCCAAATGAGAAGAAAACAAGTAGTTTTCTGAAACTAAACAAGATCGAGATTAGTAAGATGATGCGTGTTCTAACGGGACACTCAAGCTTACAGGCACATCTTCATTGCATAGGACTAGCAGAAAACGACGTGTGCAGGGCATGCAGGGAAAACATCGAAACGATGGAACATTTTCTGTGTCACTGCCCAGGTTTCGCACATGCAAGATCCCAATATTTCGGTTCCGACATATTGCCAGACTTGACTAATCTCAGAGGATATGACTGGAAAATACTGAGAAAATTCGTGTCTAGTACCGATTTTCTGTAACTCGTGAGGTATAAAAAGATCATTAATAAGGAGCACACAACAGTCCGAACCACTGGCATAAGTGTATGTCCACGGACATGACTCGTTTAAACGTCTCCTCTATTCAACCTAACCTATAGGACTTTGATAGAAATTAAGCTTCACACCAATTGTAAAAAATCCAATGAAATATTGTTTTGGAAATTGATTTCTTATACCCTACACCACACTGTGGTGCAGGGTATTATGACTTTGTGCATTTGTTTGTAACACCCAAAAGGAGAAGAGATAGATCCATTGTTTATTATACCGATCGACTTGTAATCACTTTCTGAGTCGATTTAGCTATGTCCGTCTGTCTGTCCGTCTGTCTGTCGATGTATTCTTGTAATCAAAGTACAGGTCGCAATTATGGCCCGATCTTGACGAAACTTTACACATGTCTTTTTTTTGCCCAAGGACGATCCCTATTTAATTTAGTTAAAATCGGTTCAGATTTGGATATAGCCCCCATATATATGTTAGCCCCGTTTTGACATGTAAGCTCTGTAAAAACTTTATTTTATATCCGATCAGTATGAAATTCAGCAGAAAGAAGTCTCTTATTATATGAATGAACACTGTTAAACTTGGAAGAAATCGGTTCAGATTTAGATATAGCCCCCATATATACATTACCCCCGATTTCACATGTAAGCGCCGTAAAAAAATTATTTTATAACCGATCAGTGTAAAATTCGGCAGAAAGAGGTTTCTTATTACATGAAGGAATACTGCCAAATTCGGAGAAAATCGGTTCAGATTTACATATAGCCCCCATATATATGTTACCCCCGATTTTACATGTAAGCGCTGTAAAAAGTGTATTTTTAATCCGATCAGTACGAAATTCGGCAGAAAGAGGTTTCTTATTACATGAATTAATACTGCCAATTTTGAGGGAAATCAGTTGAGATTTAGATATAGCCCACATATATATGTTACCCCCGATTTGACATGTAAGCGCTGTAGAGACTGTATTTTATATCCGATCAGTACGAAATTCTACAGAAAGAGGTCTTTTTACATGAATGAGTATTCAGGGAAAATCGGTTCAGATTTATATATAACCTCCTTATATATGTTCCTCCTGATATGGTATCAACGCGCTATAGAAGTTGTACTTTACTTTCGATCATTAATATTTTCCTGAAAGATGTTTCCCAATTTAGATAATATGTTCCTGCCTACTTACCAATTATTCCAAATTATTTTCGCAATGACCTTTATCGCATTGTAAGGGAGGTGTAGGGTATTATATAGTCGGCCCCGCCCGACTTTCTGCTTGTTTTTTTTTTCCTTACTGGTTTTTAATTTGAAAATAAGAATGAAATGGCGAACAAAATATTTTAAATTACTACAGAAATTTCTGGAAAAAAAGTGTTGTCTTATAACAAAGTAGTCGTTTTCATGAATTAACGAAACAAAAAACAAGTAAGAAAGTTTCAGTCGGGTAAACCGACTAAGGTATACCCTCACTTTGTGAGTAATGTAATATTGAATATTACTCGAATTATTCTGTCAATTTGTGTGGGAGGTACCCGAAGGGGTCTATCAAATACACCTTTTTTTTGCTGAACATTAGATACTTTAAATTCATTGCACTGTGCCGACTTAAAAGCATTTATATGCACTGGTATAAACGTTACGAGACATTAAATTGTGGTATGATTTGGGCATTTTGTGTGGGAGGTACAAAGAGGGGCGTGGCAATAACGCCCATTTTTCACAGCGCTATAGACACTATAAAAACATTACACTGTACAAAATTTCAAGTATTTTTATACACTGGTTTTAATGTTATAAGCTGTTAACTTTTGGTGCAAAAAGGTACCTTTGTGTGGGAGGTACCAAAAGGGGCGTGACAACAACACCCATTTTTCCCTGGACTGTAGGCAATATAAAAGCATAATACTGTACAAAATTTCAAGTATTTTTATACACTGTTATTAATGTTATAAGCTGTTAACTTTTGGTGCAAAATGGTGCATTTGTGTGGGAGGTACCAAAAGGGACGTGGCGACTTCGCCCATTTTTCTCGAGTTGATAGCGACTAATAAGCTAATACTATGTGTGGAATTTTAAAAGATTCGAATAAGTAGTATAGCAGTTATTAAAGAATCAATATTTCACAAAATTTTAACCCTTTGTGGGGGAGGTACTAGAAGGAGTGGACCAATATGGCCCATCTTCGAACTTAGCCGGAGATAGAAAAAAATATTACCACATACCAAATTTGAGGTCAATCGGTTACTCCTTTCGAGAGTTATCGTGCGCACCAGCCAGCAGACAGACAGACAGACAGACAGACAGACAGACAGACAGACAGACAGACAGACAGACAGACGGACGGACATTGCTCATTCGACTTAAAATGACCCAAAACGGATTTCCTCCGAACATACTTGGGGTCTTAGGTCACTCCTTCGACGTGTTACACTTTTTTCCGTAGCAAATGATATATACCCTCGTCACACTAAAGTGAGGGTATAATTAATATATCTTATTATTTATTTTTTTTTAGGTAATGGTCAAATTAAAAAAACAGGATTATGGGCAATAAGAAAATTTCACAAAAATTATTAAAAATCAAATAAAATAATTGTCTCAAATTTGTTTTTATATATGACAAATTACTGTGAATTTCGTACGAATTATTTTAAAAGGCTGCAGAAATTTCTTCAACAAAAAGTCAAAGAAAAACGAAGGCTCGTGGTACCAACGCTCATTTTGGTAACACCCATATTAATAGACCATTTTGCACAAAATGTTAACAGCTTATAACTTCGATACCTGCACATACAAACACGTGAAATGTTGTAAAGTGTAATGTTTTTAAAGCACCCATATTATACTAAAAATATTAACGTTATTGCCAAGCCCCTTTTGGTACCTCCCAAACAAAATTACCAAAATAAAAATATGAACATTTATTTTTATACCCTCCACCATAGGATGTGGGGTATATTCATTTTGTCACTCCGTTTGTAACACCTCCAAATATTGATCTGACACCACATAAAGTATTTATATTCTTAATCGTCGTAAAATTCTAAGACGATTTAGCCATGTCCGTCTGTCCGTCCGTCCGTCTGTGGTAATCACTCTACAGTCTGCAATAATAGAGCTAGGTTGATCAAATTTGAAACAAATACTTCTTATAGTTGCAGGTTGTTTGGGATTGCAAATGGGCCATATCGGTCCATATTTAGATATAGCTCCCATATATAGCATCTAACTTGTTGTGCTTCCTATTGTTCTCATCTACTATATTTTTTGTGTTTTCGGTGTTATTTTCTTTAGGTTTGAGTTATTTTGTGAGGTCATATGCTATCCATGGTGGAGGGTATATAAGATTCGGCATGGCCGAACTTAACGCTTTGACTTGTTTCAATTTCCCTATTTTTACAATATGGGTCAAAATTTATAGATTTATCCATAGAATTTTTGCAAATAGTCATTGTTCTCTTCATTAGGATGCTAGCTTTCAAAAAATGTAACACACAAAATGTTCGCGATTTCTTTCGTCCCAACAAAAAACCTTTTTTTGGAAACACAATTAAATTTATAGTAGTTTTAACGACAGTTACTAAAGTTCTGTCTCCACGTGGAAGTGTCATTATTAAAATTTGCAGAAATTGCGATTCTTAATTTTTTTCTAGAAAGAACGACCATAGTATATCCAGTAGGGCGATGACTTTTTGATTTTTTTTCTCAAAAATTATTTACTGCCGAACGAATGAATGAACTTTTGCCTATTAATGACTAAAATAACGTTTATTCCATTTAAATATTGAAAAATGTCACGCACAAACCACTTTGAAATGATATTTTTGTGAAAAAATTTAAATTTGTTCTTTATTTAAATCATTTAAGTCGAAAACGGAAAAAAGTGTCAAGTCTTATAACTTTCACGAAAAGCCACATAACATATGAACAAAATGAGACATTTATCATAAAAATCGATGAACGTCTTTCGCTTTTATTTACATTGAAGTGAACGTATCTCATTTTGAATCGAATGTATCTCTTTGGAAAAAACATTGACGACTTTTTTATGATTCTCATTTTTTCGGATTTTTTTACAGAAACCACATTTATGAGCGGTCATTATTTTGAAAGTTTTGAAAAAATTTAAAAAAAATAAAAAATTGTCCAAAATGCTGATAAATAAAAATTTTTAAATCATTTTGTGCGTGAGGTTTTTTTATATGTAAGATTTTATCTAATCTTAAATAAAAACTCATCTAACTATGATACAGGGATACGAGGTTGTACACGCTGAAAAAAATCGCTTCTGTAGTATATTGTCCCAAACATATTCGGCTTGAAATATACATATGTTTAGAGTACACTCCAAATATATAATATTTGACACACATAAATATTATATGTTTGGGAGAATATTGTTTTAAACAAAAATATGTTCCCATTATAATATTTTTTTATTTGGAACTAGTATTTCCGAAATAAATTATTATTTCCGTATTTAATTATTTTGGCAATGTATCAATGCCTTGATTTAAAGACAAGTTTTCTGTTTTTCAGGTGCTCAAAGATAATTTTTTTTATAAATTTTAAATGTTTTTAAAATTTAAATAAAACTAAAATCGTATAATCTTTCGTGAATATAAATTGCATTGATGGATTGACAAAAAGTGATGAATTGGAATATTTATTAATTAAAAGACATATTTAGCTATAAAGTTTAAAACGAAAACTAGGAAAAACTAACTAAAATTCGAAAAAATAAGCAAAGTTTTAAAATTTTTTTTAAATAAAATATGTTTGGAAAACTTCTTAAACAATAACTTTGTTTGTGGGTACACACATAATTTATTTGTGAAAGTCAGTTAGCAAATATATTATGTTCTAATATATTAATATATGCGTTCCAAACAAGATTTCTTGATTTTCAAATAAAATGTATTTGTTAACAAATATATAGTATTTGAAAAAATCGCTTCCAAATATATTTTCTTTCAATTCAAACATATCAAAAATGACAATTTTCCCCCGTGTATAAAAGTCCTCACCCTAATATCCAGACGTCGTTTACTTAATGAGGGACAGTATCAAATCAGCAGCTCAATACTTCCCAGAAAAGAAAAAAAAACATATTCGCCTTAATATTTTTACGCTATGTAAACAAAAAATGTCCATCGATTGGTGTTAAATTTTTAGCAGTTTTTCCACAAATCCACTCTGCTGATATAAAACTACAATCAAATTGTTTGAAGTCACAAAATATGTTTTAGGCGAAAACATATTTCAAAAATGACAGTTGTATCGCGTATTGAAAAACCGAAAATCCATAATGTTTAAAGATTTTTTCTATTCAAGAAATGAAGATGAAATACAAAATAACTCCCAACCTTAACCTCGACTAATAAAGCAAGCACGACAGACATGAACACATTCATCCGAAAAACCAATTACATCAGTGCCAAAGAGAACCAAAGTAAGAAAGAAGGAAAGAAACAAGTTACTTAATATTTGTTGCTGTTGTTCTTATTGTTGTACCTATCTATAAAAAAAAAAGTTCTTTATTTATTAATAACTTTAAAAAGTACAATTTCTGTATTTTTCCAAGTTTTCCCCAGCTAATGTTTCTATTCCTAAGTTCTTCTGTTATACGAGACTCGCCGCCGCACACATCGTTTTGGGATTGGCAAAGTTACTAAACGAAGTGTCGCACAGTGTTACGTGGATGCACAGATAATATTTTTGAACACTTATACTTCTGTCTTTCTATACCCTCCACCATGGGATGGGGGGTATATTACCCCCCATCCCATGGTGGAGGGGGGTAACACCTCTAAATATTGATTTGGGACCCCATGAAGTATATAAATCTTTATTTATTTTATTATATAATCTTATTAAAATCTTAATCGTCGTAAAATTCTGAGACGATTTAGCCATGTCCGTCCGTCTGTTGTAATCACGCTACAGTCCGTAATAATAGAGCTAGGTTGATCAAATTTAGTAGAAATATTTCTTATTGTTGCAGGTTGTTTGGGATCGCAAATGGGCCATATCGGTCAATGTTTTGATATATCTCCCCTATAGAGGTCGCTCCAAAATACGGTTTTTGCAAATTTTTGCAATTTCGCAGAAACTTTGCAGTTTGTATTCTATTTTGACAAGAATTCATCAAAGCAAAAATTTTAAATCGGTTCATATTTTGTTATAGTCACCATGTAGAGGTCGCACCAAAATATACGTATTTAAGCCATAAACACCATATTTTTTAAGCATTTTAACTGAATATTTGCAATTTATATTAATTTAAGACAAGAATTCATCGCAGTAAAAGTTTTTTAAATCAGTTTATATTTTGTTATAGCCCAATTTAGCTGAAACTTTGCTGTTTGTATTCTATTTTGGCCAGAGGTCATCTCAATAAAATGTATACAAATCAAATTTTATTTTGTTGTAGTCCCGGTGTAGATGTAGCTCTCAAAAATGCGGCCTAAAAATTGCAGCGTTCCTTTTTCTAATAATTTACTTAAACAAAAACATGATTTATTAGTCGATGATTTGCTTATTTTCAAGTTTTTTTTTATACCCTATACCACACTGTGGTACAGGGTATTATAAGTTTGTTTCACGGCAGATGTTTGTAACACCTTAAAATAACACAGCTAGACCCACCTTAAAGTATACCGATCGACTCAGACTCGACTCTGTTCTATTCTGGGAGGTTTTTTATATATGTGGACATTAAATATTCTCTCTCTCTCTCTCTGGTGGTGTAAGTTTTTAAACCAAATAAAATTAGGAAATTCCAGAGAAGTTTATATACTTTTTTAAACTTTTTCTTTAATGTGAAGACAATTTACCTAGATTACATCACAGTAAGACAATTTTTTGGTATCACATATGGGTTTCATGGAGTGGTAATATGTTTTGAAAACAAAGATGAAAATGAATTTTTTCCGTTATTTCATGGTACACCTAAGAAGTAAAAAAACAGTATTCATTCAAATTTAAAACGATTTAACGATGTCTGTCCTTCCGTCCGACCGTCCGTCCGTCCGTCTGTCCATGTAAAGTTGTTCGTCGACTACAGGTCGCAATTTCACTCCGATCGTTCTGAAATTTTGCAGTTTAGAGTATTTCGCGGCTGTTAAGATCGCTATTGAATTTGGTTGAAATCGGTTCAGATTTAGATATAGCTCCCATATATATCTTTCGTCCGATTTGGCCCTTTAGTCCTATAGAAGCTGTATTTTACATCCGATCGTTTTGAAATTTAGAACGGTAGAGTTTCTTGACCCATGAACCAACATTGCTGAGTTTGAAGAAAATCGGTTAAGATTTAGCTATAGCTCCCATATATATGTTTCGTCCGATTTGACCCTTTAGTCCTATAGAAGCTGTATTTTACATCCGATCGTTTTGAAATTTAGAATGGTAGAGTTTCTTGATCCATGAACCAACATTGCCGAACTTGAAGAAAATCGGTTCAGATTTAGATATAGCTCCCATATATATCTTTCGTCCGATTTGGTCCTTTAGTCCTA
Source organism: Eudasyphora cyanicolor (assembly GCA_963930755.1). Classification (NCBI taxonomy): domain Eukaryota; kingdom Metazoa; phylum Arthropoda; class Insecta; order Diptera; family Muscidae; genus Eudasyphora; species Eudasyphora cyanicolor. Next base: position 160,463,748 of record OZ005737.1, read on the forward strand.
TAGAAACTGTATTTTACATCCGATCGTTTAGAAATTTAGAATGGTAGAGTTTCTTGATCCATGAACCAACATAGCCGAATTTGAAGAAAATCGGTTAAGATTTAGCTATAGCTCCCATATATATGTTTCGTCCGATTTGGCCCTTTAGTCCTATAGAAGCTGTATTTTACATCCGATCGTTTTGAAATTTAGAATGGTAGAGTTTCTTGATCCATGAACCAACATTGCCGAATTTGAAGAAAATCGGTGCAGATTTAGATATAGCTCCCATATATATCTTTCGTCCGATTTGGTCCTTTAGTCCTATAGAAGCTGTATTTTACATCCGATCGTTTTGAAATTTAGAATGGTTGAGTTTCTTGATCCATGAACCAACATTGCCAAATTTGAAGAAAATCGGTTAAGATTTAGCTATAGCTCCCATATATATGTTTCGTCCGATTTGGCCCTTTAGTCCTATAGAAGCTGTATTTTAGATCCGATCGTTTTGAAATTTAGAATGATAGAGTTTCTTGATCCATGAACCAACATTGCCGAATTTGAAGAAAATCGGTTAAGATTTAGCTATAGCTCCCATACATATGTTTCGTCCGATTTGGCCCTTTAGTCCTATAAAAGCTGTATTTTACATCCAATCGTGCTGAAATTTAGAATGGTTGAGTTTCTTGATCCATCCTAAGAAATCGGTTAAGACTTAGCTATAGCTCCCATATATATGTTTCATCCGATTTGGCTCTTTAGATCCAATCGTTTTTATACCCTACACCACACTGTGGTACAGGGTATTATTTAAGTATAAAATGTCCTAAAAGTAAATTTATGTAAACAATTTATACATGAATTACAAAATTTATATATCAGAGTTATTCAATATTACGAGAGTGGTGTAGGGTATTATATAGTCGGCACCGCCCGACTTTAGCCTTTCCTTACTGGTTTTGTTATATTATTGTATCAATTCCGTGGTGGGGAGATAGAAGATTTTTTTAACTTTCTTACTTGTTTTCCGATTACATTATTTATGATATGACTATCTTGATATTTTCTTTATGATATGAAACACTGTGCACTTTCTAGTTGTTCACCTGAGGTTACAGCAACGACATGTCGAGTCGAGCAGTGCTACAACAATTACAAGGACGATGGATAGAGCGATTCATATGAGAGTACTTTTGTGTAGGTGTCAATTACATTTTGTGTGTTTCTTTCAGTTTCTTCTTAAGTTTCAGTTTCCGATTCCGTTTATCTGCTCTGTTCTATTCTGGGAGGTTTTTTATATGTGTGGACATTAAATATTCCCTCTCTCTGGTGGTGTAAGTTTTTAAACCAAATAAAATTAGGAAATTCCAGAGAAGTTTATATACTTGTTTAAACTTTTTCTTTAATGTGAAGACAATTTACCTAGATTACATCACAGTAAGACAATTTTTTGGTATCACATATGGGTTTCATGGAGTGGTAATATGTTTTGAAAACATAGATGAAAATGAATTTTTTCCGTTGTTTCATGGTGCACGTAAAAAGTAAAAAAACAGTATTCATTCAAATTTAAAACTAGTAAGGAAAGACAAAGTCAGTCGGGGCCGACTGTATAAAATCCTCCACCATCGTTTGCCAATAAATGTATGAAGAAACCATTATTACTATGAATTATTTCAGATTAAATGGAGTACATATCTAAAATCCATACACAGAGGTTAATATGCGGGAGATCTATACCGCCAAGAAGTCAAATTCGACTGGGTCCTGCATAAGGGGATTATCCAAGGTGGGGTAAAAGTAAACACCCAAGAACTTTGGGTCGATAAGTCAATGCTTGTGATTAAATCCCCCAACGTTCGTTTGCTGAATTTTTCTTTAATGAAAATCTTTTTTAAAAAAGTGATTACTTTTGCCCCACCCTAAACTTATCTTAAAATATATTTTTGTGCAAATATTTAATACTATCGGATACCCGGTGCACTTTGTAGCCCCCAAATTTATTTTTTGTGAAATAGAGACATGCAAAGTATTTCGTATAATAATCTCGACACCCAGAAATATAGTTGTAGACAAATTAGAAGACTACTACATTTTTCATGCAAATGCACTTTCTCAAAGTATGGATGTTCTCGCTTTAACAGAAATACATGTGTGTAGTTCTTTCTTTCTCAAATTCTCAGAAAATGTTACCCTAGTATGTGGGAGGAATGATAGGACTAAATGGAAATTGGAGGCAGGGGCTAGGTCAAAATTCAAAAAAAAAATTAATTTTTCCCCTGTAATGTTTCTTTGAAGTTCATAAGATAAGATATTTAAAATGTTGTTTCATAAGGGATTTTCCGAGCAATTTTCATAAAAATACAGGGTTGCCCATATTCGACGGACCCACGGACTCGTTGGGCCCATTCCAATCGACGAGGCTTGTCCGCAGGCAACAATCTTTGCGTCAATTGAATTTTGTACGGGAACAAATGCAAATCAACGCGAATAATCCGTTGTAAAGTGGACCGAGCCATGCCCAACTGCTGAGAACGGCGTTTTTGGGATGTTCTTGGGGACCTCTCAACACTGGCTCGTACGGCAGCGATATTCTCGGCCGATCGCCTTGGTTTTTTTATTTGGCCTCTTCGGATTAGAAAGAGCCTCACCAGTCGAAAATTTTTCGTATAAACGCTTAATGGTGTTCTTAGAAGGCGCACTTCTCACATTTTTATACCCTACACCACACTGTGGTACAGGGTATTATAACTTTGTGCATTTGTTTGTAACACCCAAAAGGAGAAGAAATAGACCCATCGTTTATTATACCGATCGACTTAGAATCACTTTCTGAGTCGATTTAGCTATGTCCGTCTGTCCGTCTGTCTGTCTGTCTGTCTGTCCGTCTGTCTGTCCGTCTGTCTGTGCATGTATTCTTGTAATCAAAGTACAGGTCGCAATTATGGTCCGATCTCGACGAAACTTTACACATATCTTATTTTTGGCCCAAGGACGATCCCTATTGAATTTGGTCAAAATCGGTTCAGATTTAGATATATCCCCCATATATATGTTAGCCCCGATTTGACATGTAAGCGCTGTAAAAACTTTATTTTATACCCGATCAGTATGAAATTCGGCAGGAAAAGGTTTCTTATTACATGAATGAACTCTGTTAAATTTGGAAGAAATCGGTTCAGATTTAGATATAGCCCCCATATATACATTACCCCCGATTTGACATATAAGCGCTGTAAAAATGTTATTTTATATCGGATCAGTGCGAAATTCGGCAAAGAGAGGTTTCTTATTACATGAAGGAATACTGCTAAATTCGGAGACAATCGGTTCAGATTTAGATATACATTACCCCCGATTTGACATATAAGCGCTGTAAAAATGTTATTTTATATCCGATCAGTGCGAAATTCGGCAAAGAGAGGTTTCTTATTACATGAAGGAATACTGCTAAATTCGGAGAAAATCGGTTCAGATTTAGATATAGCCCCCATATATACGTTACCCCCGATTTGACTTGTAAGCGCTGTAAAAATTTTATTTTATATCCGATCAGTATGAAATTCTGCAGAAAGAGGTTTCTTATTATATGAATGAACACTGTTAAATTTGGAAGAAATCGGTTCAGATTTAGATATAGCCCCCATATATACGTTCCCCCGATTTGACATGTATGCGCTGTAAAAACTGTATTTTATATACGATCAGTATGAAATTCGGCAGGAAGAGGTTTCCTATTATTTGAATAAACACTGTTAAATTTGGAAGAAATCGGTTCAGATTTAGATATAGCCCCCATATATACGTTACTCCCGATATGACCAAATTATTATGGCAATGACCCTTATCGCATTGTTAGGGAGGTGTAGGGTATTATATAGTCGGCCCCGCCCGACTTTCTGCCTTTCCTTACTGGTTTAATATTTTAAAAGCACGTTGACTTGACTTCTTCTGTTGAATGTAAATTTCAACTATTTCAGAGCGCTCGCGTGGCGTGTATTGTTCCATGGTAAAAATCTGCTTGGACTGACGCTTCAAACGCGGTATGTCATTAAGCGATCTGACATCTCTGTCAAAAGTTATGGCGTTGCCAGATGGGTCCGTCGAATATGGGAGACCCTGTATTAAAAAAAAATTAATTTTTCCCCTGTAATGTTTCTTTGAAGTTCATAAGATAAGATATTTAAAATGTTGTTTCATAAGGGATTTTCCGAGCAATTTTCATAAAAATATTAATTTTATCAAAAATAATTTATTTTGTCACTTTTCGCGGAAATAAAAATATAAATTGCAATATCTCAGAATCGATCTAATTTTTTTCCTCAAACCATTTGCATAATTTCTGTGAAAGTGCTTTAAATAATTAACAGAATGATAATTATTAGTCATTAGTTTATTAAAACAGTAAAAACAATAAATCATTTAAGAAAAGAATGACAATTATTAATAATCAGTATACTAATGTAAAAATAAAAACAATAAAAAATGTATGAGAAAGATTCGAATCAAGTATACTATTTACAGTAAAAATGAAGAAAATGAGTATAAAAACATTAATCATTGTACACCGTCTTAACTCAGTACTGTTCGGAAGTTGATGTTGTCTGATCTCTAATTTTTTTATCAGACAATGGAATGTATGCGTGGTAGTTTTGAGTTCCAGAAATTACTTTTGCTTTATTATTGCTTTGTTTTTGCTTTGAATTGTCGAATTGAATGTAAAAAACGGACTAACAAAATTATTGTATTTTTTTCTACATCAAAAAGAAAAATCCAGGTTGCTGTGATTTAAAAAAAAATCGTCTCAAAATATAGTTTAATAAGTACTTTCTTATCTTTCGACTCTTGCTATTGTTTAACGAGTTTTCTTTTTAAATATCAAGCCATCGCTGATTTTTAAGTTTTTGCAAATAATTTTGCAAAATTAAAAATTTTTTTGTTATATTAATAAACTAATGGCTACAAATTATTATTCTGTTAATTATTTAAAGCACATTCCCAGAAATTATGCAAATGATTTTTATATAAAAAATCTTAAAAAAATAGTTGCCATCAATTCAACACTTCCAAATTCATACAGTAGCTAACAAAGACATCTAAGAACAAGACATTAAAATTTCAAAAAAAATCGAAGGGTGTAATAATTTTGAAAATCGCAATAGAAAGTATAAAAGGGCAAAAACATTAAAAATGAGTATATGCTTACTCCGGTTAGTTGTAGTAGTTGAAATTACCTTCAAAACAAGGTATAGCACATTAAAATCGGTGCCGTATTTCAGGAGATACAAGTTAAAAAATGACCACACCTTTTAAAAAAAAAAGTAATTTCGTCAACTTTAAATTGCTCATAATTCTTAAAGATTTTTTTTTTTAATTTTTTCTTCAACTGCGTATAAGACATTTTTAGGTAAATAATATATACACAAAATTTCGAAGAAATCAAATATAGTAATGTCAAAAATCGTCCCGTTTGGCATGGAATGACTCAGAAGCAACATTTTTGAACCGATTTGTACAAAAATTGGCACAGAGCAGTCTCGTGATACACAATACGAAATTTGGGAAAAATCGGTCCAAATTTAGATATAGCCCCCATATGTATGTTACCCCCGATTTGACATGTTAGCGCTGTAAAAACTGTATTTTATATCCGATCAGAAAGAGGTTTCTTATTACATGAATAAACTCGGTCAAATTTGGAGGAAATTGGTTCAGATTTAGATATTGCCCCCATATATATGTTCCCCAGAAAGAGGTTTCTTATTACATGAATTAACACTGCTAAATTTGAAGGAAATCGGTTCAGATTTAGATATAGCCCCCTTGTATATGTTACCCCCTATTTGACTTGACAGCGCTGTAGAAACTGTATTTTATATCCGATTAGTACCAAATTCGACAACAAGAGGTTTCATATTACATGAATGAGCATTCAGGGAAAATCGGTTCAGATTTAGATATAACCTCCATATATATGATCCTCCTGATTTGGTATCAAAGCGCAATAGATGTTATACTTTACTTCCGATCATTACAAAATTTGACAGAAAGATATTTCTCAATTAGGGAAAAATATTGCTTAATTTAGCGATAATCGGTTAAGATTTAGATATAGCTACATAAAGGGTCCGCCAAATAATTTTTTTTTTTTGAAAACATCGCGCAAAACATCGATTGTAGCTTCGGCTGTGTGGCACGTAGCGCCGTCCTGTTGAAACCAAATGTTGCCAATATCCCCCTCTTCAACTTTTGTGAACAAAAATTCGTTCAACGTGGCCCGATAACAATCGCCATTGACTGTAACGGCCACTCCTTGCTCATGGCCCAATTATGCCTCTGGACCAAAATCCGCACCAAACAGTGACTCGTTTTGAGTGTATTGGCTTTTCAATGTATGCGTGCGGGTTTTCTGTGCCCCAAATGCGACAATTTTGCTTGTTTGCATACCCGCCATGATCAAAATGAGCTTCATCTGAAGAGATGATTTTTTGGCAAAATCGGCATTTTCTGTAAGTCGATCGCATTCAAGCGTATTTTTCAAAGTTCAAGCGTATACACAACTATATTCGTTCAGCGGAAGGATAAAACTAATTATCTGTCAAATCAGACATGAGCTAAGTGTTACAATTCACGAACTAAGCACTAGTTGAAAAAAAAAACGTTAGATGGCGGACCCTTTATATATCCAAATATTATCGCAATGACCCTTATCGCATTTTTAGGGAGTTTCGCATTTTCTTATTGGTTTTTACATCAACTTTTATGAATGGCAACTAAATCATACATCAAGTATGTATATCATGAAAAAAATCGACCAGATATACCCAAATAAGACAAAAGTTGTGGCCATTTGAGTTATATTTTCAAAACAAATCTTTTTTTTTTGGGAAAGAAGTATACTCGTATAAGACATATATGTCTTCAATTTGAGTTATAGAAGAAGTTATTTAATAAAAGGATAACATATCTATGCTCATCTTAAAGAAATCGTCTTAGAGAATGTTTTCGAAAAAAGAACGGTTCAAAGATATTCACTGGTATTGTTGCCAAGCTTCTCCAATTTACACCATTTTTACACAAATTTAAAAAATAAGCAACATTTTCACCATTCGCAAAGCTAGAATATTGATGCATATGGGAAATTCCACGACAAATCGACGGTTTCAAAAAAAAATCAGTTTTGATTTTTCCAATTTTTTTTTATATTTTTTAGTACACCTGAAGAAACGCTTCATGGAATTTGTTGAGATTTTTCGGATAAATCGTTAAGAAGTTATCGATATTTAAAAAATCCTTAAATATCACACCGTGTATTGGGTTTTTGGTCATAGCATCTTAGGTTTTGGTCCGATTTGAAAAATCTTTTGTTTTTAAATGTTGGTATTTTTCGGTACTTTTCAAAAAAAAAATATGCAAAAAATTAACATTTTTTGTGTGCGATTTTTATGTTTCGATATTTAAATATTATTTTTTAAATTGTTTGTACTCTCCGATTTTAGCGAATTTTTTATATTTTAAACTTCTATGAATTCTCTAACGTATAAGCTTTGGATGGAAGTGGGTTTAAAAATATTTATACATTTTTTTTCATTTTTGAAAAATCCAAAAAAAAAATTAACTTCAGACCCTTTGAAGGCTTTGGAATAGATGTTCCGCTCCAACGGACAATATAAAGGAGACACTTCAGGAAGTATTTCTTCCAAAACAACCGCCACCCTAGCTGATCCCATTACCCCTGATAACATCCCTGCAAATATAACTATATATCGAGAGTAGTAGAAATGATGGATCTTTTTGGTTATGTATTCGACAAAAAGATTTCTTGCAAAAGATTCCTTACACTTGTATGGCAATTCAACGTTTTTTTAAATTTTTCAAACTGGCAACCCTTACCAGTCACATGGGTGGTGAAAATGGTGAATTTAAGTCTCGCTTAAAGCTTTGGCTGTGTGACTTGTACGCTTTCTTCGTAGGTATATAATTCCCATATGCAAATTTCTTTGTATATTGGTATATATACAAGTGATGATCGCCACAACTACAAGCGCACACTGTGTCATGTATAAGACCCTCTGATGATATCCCCGCACAGGATTGAAATACGTATAAGGGTATGTGTTTACATGGCTTTCAGAGCGCAGTGTCTTATCTTTTCCAATACACCACAAAAAAAAACCTCTCTTTCGAAAGGAAGAGTTGATCGAAAAGCTGAACAATTCGAATGTGAAAACATAAACATTCAATAAATAAATCTAAATAAAAACCAGTAAGGAAAGGCTAAAGTCGGGCGGGGCCGACTATATAATACCCTACACCACTCTGTAATATTGAATAACTCTGAAATATAAATTTTGTAGTTCATGAATAAATTTATTTATTTATTCTAAATTTCAAAACGATTGGATGTAAAATACAGCTTCTATAGAACTAAAGGGCCAAATCGGACGAAACATATATATGGGAGCTATAGCTAAATCTTAACCGATTTTCTTCAAATTCGGCAATGTTGGTTCATGGATCAAGAAACTCTACCATTCCAAATTTCAAAACGATTGGATGTAAAATACAGCTTTTATTGGACTAAAGGTCCAAATCGGACGAAACATATATATGGGAGCTATAGCTAAATCTTAACCGATTTTCTTCAAATTCGGTAGTGTTGGTTCATGGATCAAGAAACTCTACCATTCTAAATTTCAAAATGATTGGATGTAAAATACAGCTTCTACAGGACTAAAGAGGAAAATCGGACGAAACATATATATGGGAGCTATAGCTAAATCTTAACCGATTTTCTTCAAATTCGGCAATGTTGGTTCATGGATCAAGAAACTCTACCATTCCAAATTTCAAAACGATTGCATGTAAAATACAGCTTCTATAGGACTAAAGGGCCAAATCGGACGAAACATATATATGGGAGCTATAGCTAAATCTTAACCGATTTTCTTCAAATTCGGCAATGTTGGTTCATGGATCAAGAAACTCTACCATTCTAAATTTCAAAAAGATTGGATGTAAAATACAGCATTTATAGGACTAAAGGTCCAAATCGGACGAAACATATATATGGGAGCTATAGCTAAATCTTAACCGATTTTCTTCAAATTCGGTAGTGTTGGTTCATGGATCAAGAAACTCTACCATTCTAAATTTCAAAATGATTGGATGTAAAATACAGCTTCTATAGGACTAAAGGGCCAAATCGGACGAAAGATATATATGGGAGCTATATCTAAATCTGAACCGATTTCAACCAAATTCAATAGCGATCTTAACAGCTGCGAAATACTCTAAACTGCAAAATTTCAGAACGATCGGAGTGAAATTGCGACCTGTAGTCGACGAACAACTTTACATCCACAGACGGACGGACGGACGGACGGGCATGCTTAAATCGACTCAGCTAGTGATTCTGAGTCGATCGGTATACTTTAAGGTGGGTCTAGCTGTGTTATTTTTAGGTGTTACAAACATCTGCCGTGAAACAAACTTATAATACCCTGTACCACAGAGTGGTGTAGGGTATAATTAAATCGATCATTAACAAAAAAAACTTCTAAAAATATTTTTCAAAAATTAAAGAAAAACAAGTAAGAAAATTTCAGTAGGGTAAACCGACTAAGCTATACCCTCACTTTGTGAGTAATGTAATATGTAACATCACACTAAAAATCTGTCAGTTTGTGTGGGAGGTACCGGAAGGGTAAACAGTAGATTCTTAAATACATTGCATTTTGCCGAACTATAAGCGTTTATGTGCACTGGTATATTAAAGTTACGAGCTATGTAATTTTGGTATGATTTGGTCATTTTGTGTGGGAGGTACAAAAAGGGGCGGGGTGAAAACGACCACTTTTTACAGGACTATACACTGTACAAAATTTCAAGCATTGGTATGCACTAGTATTAAAGTTACAAGCCGTTTAATTTTGGTACGAAACGGTACATTTGTGTGGGAGGTACCAAAATGATACAATAATGCCAATTTTTTACCGGACTATAGACGCTACAAAAACATTATACAGTAGAAAATTTCAGGCATTTTTATGCACTTGTATTAAAGTTATAAGCAATTAAATGTTGATGCAAAATGGTCCATTTGTGTGGGAGGTACCAAAAGGGGGATGCCAACTTCACCCATTTTTCTCGAGGTAATAGCGACTAATATACTAATATTATGTGTAGAATTTCAGAATATTCGAATAAGTAGTATAGAAGTTATTAAAGAATCAATATTCACTAAATTTTAACCCTTTGTGTGGGAGGTACCAGAAGGAGAAGATCAATATGGCCCATCTTCGAACTCATCCGGAGATAGATAAAAATATTACCGCATACCAAATTTGAAGTCAATCGGTAACTCCTTTCGAGAGTTATCGTGCGCACCAGCCAGCAGACAGACAGACGGACGGACATTGCTCATTCGACTTAAAATAACCCAAAACGAATATCCGCTGAACAAACTTGGGGTCTTAGGTCACTCCTTCGATGTTTTACACTTTTTTCTGTAGCAAGTGATATATACCCTCGTATCACTAAAGTGAGGGTATAAATATAAATAATTTTAGGTCCACTTCCATCCAACTTTAGAGAATTCATAGAAGTTTAAAATATAAAAAATTCCCGAAAATCGGAAAGTACAAACAATTTAAAAAAATATATTTAAATATCAAAACATAAAAATTGCACACCACAAAAATTGTAATATTTTTTTCTGAAAAGTACAGAATAATACCAACATTTCAAAAAAATATATATCTTGATATCTTAACGATTTTGTAAAAATGGATAACTTCTGAACGAGTTATCGGAATTCCCCATATGTTGCATGGTGTAGCACGTTGAACTGCAAAGGGAATTTGGAGCCCGGCTTTTAATATAGTAACGATATAAATATAACGAATCGCGAATTACTTTCTATTATGATGTCTGATGTATTATGAAAACCTACAAACTACAAAATATTTCATTGAAATATATTAATTTTTAAAATATTTTATGCGTTATTAGATTTCTGTCTGCAATTGAAAATGGTTTTATTCTTCCTGACCCTGATCCAACATTTTGTTAAAATCATTGCCGGATATAAAACGACTTCTCTGACATTAACTTTTCTGAATTGACAACAAAATTTACTTTACGATGTAAAAAAATATGCCCCATTTTTAATATGGATCATCCCTTGTCTAAGAAATGTGTCTGTGCCAATTTTTGTAAAGATCGCTTCGTATGTGCGACCTTCACTTTGATCTCAAAAAGAGAAGAGATAGACCGATCGGTATAGCAAACTCTGGGTCTATCTCTTCTCTTTTTAATCGAGAAGAGATGCACAAAGTCATAATCCCCTGTACCAAAATGTGGTGTCGGGTACAAAAATTATGATTCAAGAAGTAATTGGAACAAACAAATAATTGTTTAGAAAATTTCTAATATTTATTAAAAGTTTAATAGGTTTAGTTTCACCTGATTTTTTTATATTTCAAAAAATTTAAATTACAAATAATTATTAATTCTAATAAATTTTCCATCTCATTTCATTTCAGGTACGTTAAAGGCCATCATTATTTCACAATTAAAATTATTTGTAAGTATAAAAACATCAGATATTGTATTAAATATATTCGTTTTATTGAAATCTAAAAAGGATCCCAATTTATCTTCACAAAATTGAAATGTCAATTAACTAAATAACCCCAAAAAGTAACACAAACTTCGATTTCACTTTAAAGAAGGCAACCCAGTTTTTTTATCTCGTGATCTTTATAAGGTGATAAAATATTACAAACGCGACAAAAACAAATTTTTTACACAAATTTACGACTGTCGAAAAGCCTTCAAATTAAATCTGCAAGAAAATATTTTAAAGCCCACCTCCCCATTGAAATCCTCTTGATGTGCTAGTTGGCAATAATGTGGGCTCATATAACTGGCGGGGAGTGTGTGCATTGAGTACATTGGTGTGTGCCGACAATTTTGAAATTTACATTAAGTCAAATAAATGTAACCAGTAAGGAAAGGCAGCAAGTCGGGCGGGGCCGGCTATATAATACCCTACACCTCTCTTACAATGTGATAAATGGTCATTGCGATAATAATTTGTAATTATTGGTTTCGTTTCTGTTAATAAAGCACTTAGCTCCACCTCCTCATCAAGGCTTTTTCCAAGGAGGAATTGATGATATTGATCATAATAAATTAGATCTGAAACGATAATCTTAAAATTGGCAGTATTCTTTCATAGATCAAGAATCGGAAGGAACAAAGTGATGGGGCTATACATAATCTAAACAGATGTTCATCAACTTGCCCAAAATCCTCACTTCTGCGAATAATATAAAGATTGGACGTAAAATACAGTTTCAATAGTGCTTAAATACTAAATAGGCAGGAACATAGTATACATATATGTGGATATATCTAAATCTAAACCGATTATCCCCAATATAAGCAGTATTGGTTCCAAAATTAAGAAACTTCTTTTCGCCAAATGTTGAAATGGTCCAAAGTAATTTTCAACTTCTATAGCGCTTTGATACCAAATCGAGGAAACATATATTAGGGGGGCTATTTGTAAATCTGAACCGATGATCCTCAATTATAGTATTATCTCTAAGTGATCAAGAGACTTTATTGTAACAATATTTATTCCGATCGTTTAACAAATTTTGCTTATACAGTGCATACATCTCAAATGGGGATAAAGAGTTTTCCATTAAGGACATAACATTAAATTTGCCAGAGCCCAAACGAAGAAGTTTCGGCGTTTCAAATGATCAAGTGGTTTTAGTTCTTGAGTCCGTTTGATCTTATAGCGATGAAGGCCAAGATCTTTTCGCAAAATACGCCAAAGTGTGGTTTGAGAGATGCCCAATTCCTGAGAACGACGTGGAATCGACTCATTTGGTTCATTTTGAACGGATACACATACGGCTGCGATATTTTCGTCGTTTCGAGCGGTACGGCGTCTCTTTGGCGCCGGAACATCCAAATGTGAAAATTTGGATTCACGCACAGCCAGTCGGTTGGGACGAGTATTACGGCCGAAAATTGGAGTAAGCGCTCTTAATGATTTCCAAACGTTGAACGTAGGTGAACTTTACCATGATCAATCGTCCTTGGGCCAAAAAAGAGCAATGTGCTAAATTTCATCACAATCGGACCATAAATACGACCTGCACTTCGATTACAGCGATACCTCTATAAATCGACTCAAAAAGTGGTTCTAATACGATCGGTATAATATAGGTATAACATAAGTCATACCGAGTCCCTCCTGTTAAATTAATTTTATTGCTTTAAAAAGCTCAAAAGTTGGCGGATTCCAACGTTAGCCAAGATAGTTGACTCCCCAGAGTAAGGAGTCTGTAAATTTTTTTTGATACCTTCTCCTCTTCGCCTCCACGGTTTCACGCTAAGAGAGACTTCCGATCTCGATAACGACAGCAGTGTGTTTGGAGTTTATGCAGGGCCACATCAATCTGGAATGTATGCAGTTCCTGACTAGTGACCACATGTCATTTGTTGCCGTAAAGGCACTATCCCTCAAGAAGAGCTTGCAGGTCGCTAGAGACATGCCTACATATTTCAATTCTCCAAAAGTGGTTCAGTTATACTGTAAACAAAAATGCGGGGAAGGTCAGGCATTGTGTCTCGAATGACACGATGTTCGTAGCCACTTCCTGACCGTAGTGATAGTTTCATAGTCTAGCGGCATTAGATGAAGTTTACAATATAGCAGCCATTGGCTGAACTTTGTTTAGTATCGCGCTGCTGGTAGATTTCTGCAGAACTACCCGCCAGACGACAATGCCGTACAGCATTATGACTACTGTCATATACAACTAATAAACTATACTCGAGTTCAGACCCCAACGTTTACCAATTGCTCTTTTACAGGTGTATAGCGCTACCACAGCTTTCTTTGCTCTTTCCAGAATGTCGGGTTTGAAGTTCAACTTCCTTTCAGAGTACTTAATTTTAATACTCCCAAGGAGACAACGGTTACTGTTGGTATCTTATTTCTCCTTATGAAAAAAGCTAATTCCGTCATGGTTGGGTTAACACCAAGACTATTATCGGAAGCCCATCGTACGGTTGTATGAAGAGCCTGCTGTATGTCTCTAAGAGTACTCGGAAACTTCCCTATCATCTGCATAGGCAACAACCCTTACACTCATCATCTCTAGAAAAGTAGAATATTGTTAATGGGGAGATTCGATAGCAGAAGAGACAGAATACTCCCTTGGCGACCATAATATAGCTTAAATGTGTCTCTTAATGAGAAGGTTATGAATGAACCTGCGTATGCTGCCATCAACCCCCAGGGTTTGCTAGAGCCGAAATTATAGCGACTGGATTTTTGTTATTAAAGGCCCCTTCTATTTTAAAGAAAGCTACCATAGTATATTCCTTAACAGAGAAAGGGATCCTTCAATAAGCTGACTAGATTTCATTCTGACTAGGTTCTTTTTTGGTGGACTTGCTCTAGACAAGATCACAGGGTACTGATTGGACAGAGTACCCTGTGATCAATTTTAATCCTAAGGTAACTATAGCGACTGGATTTATGTTACTAAAGTTCCCTTATATATCCAAGAAAGCTACCATAGTATATTCCTTAACAGAGATATATCCTTCAATAAGCTGAATAGATCAGGCAAGCCAGTTTCGGTGGACTTTCTCTTGCTGTAGAGATAGGCTACAGCCCAATCAATATGTTGATTGGGCTGTAGCCTGTGATCAATTGTAGTCCTAAAGGTAACTTATCTATTAATCTCTTCGGTGTTTTAAGAAGAAATGACGATAGACTAATAGACTAATTGGGCGGAAATCATTAGCTTCAGTATGGGATGGCTTTCCCGATTTAGGGATGAAAACAACTTTGGGTTCTCTCCATTTTAATGGTATTTAACGCTGATTAATACAACATGTGTAGATCTCTCTGGGCCAGGGAGTAATTATGTCAGTCACCGGCGAGACATTGTCTGGTCCTGCCGACTTAAAAGGTTTAAAGCTTTTGATATAACAATGTTATCCCCCTTCCCTTAACTTCTCTAGCGATCATCTATCGCTACTATCATTCGATTAATATACATTGAAATAAAACATTTATCTCTCGGGATACCCTTTTACTATATGTGTAGTACACACATATACATACAAATAATTGAATACAAAAATTGACTGTACACATACATACGTATTTGTTTGCATACACACAGAGTGTGTATAACACACATACAAATATACTTCAAGTTGTTGAATATGTATGTGCTCGAGTATGTATGTATATTAAAGTAAAGAATTTGTAATCTTCAGAAAACAATTTTTCCATTAACTTTAAAGCCATAAAATCCACACGAAATAAAAGTGAACACGTCAACAACAACGACGACAATAACAATATAAAAACAAAGTAAGAAATTGGCAGTAACTTAATGTACACAAAGAACACCCAAAAAACCTCTCCCCCACACCGTCAAACAAACGAACACAAGCCCCAGAGTACAGCAAAGCAGAGCATAGGACAGACAAGACCAGACCCAATCATCCATTCCATCAGGGAAGCTCGCGCCTTCCTCTCGTAGAGGCAGAAACAAGAAAACTCGTATGTGTCTGGCTGTGGTCGCACATTTTCGCGCTGCGTAAAAGAGAGAGTGTTGGGTTTATAATGAAAATTTTGGTTGCATTTCACATGTGAATGTGTGGGTTTGCATCGCTGATAGATGTCTGTTTTTCAGTAGTAATTTATATGCAAACACTGAGGGGTGCTATGCCCACCACCCTAGCTCTGCCCATCTCGACAAACAACGGCAACCATGGCAGAACCTTCAACGTACCCACGCAGTATGTGTGCTTAGTTATTCATACGGTTACACTGAAAAAATAATTTTGTCGTTAAAATAAAGATGATTAAATAGAGTAAGGCATTTGTCTATAATTCTGAATTTTACTTAAAATATCTTGAGTTTATTTTCTAATGTCTTAAGATTAAGTACAAAATTAACTTCTTCTACTTTATTTGCAACAATTAACAATTACATTTATTATCTTATATCTACAACGATTTATAAATTTTCTATTATTCTTGAAACTGCATGTATGCCGGTCCACGACAGAATATTATTGGTCCTTGTCATTTCCTTCCTACTCTAGTTGGTCTTCCTTCAGAATTTACTTACTTAAAATATTTAAAGACAACAAAATTAGCTATTTAATGAAAAAATATTCTCAACCTTCATTTCTAATGTCAATACCTACTAATTGCAAAATACATAAATTTTTAAATATTTTATGGAAATATTAAATTTCTGCCTGCGCTAGAAAATAGTTTTTTTTAATTTTTTCCCCGATCCTTTCTTAAGAAACGGTATATTTTAGAGCCGGATATGTATCAATTCCTTTCTCATTATCTTTTCTGCACAGACAACAAAATAACATATTTGATGAAAAAATATTTCCATCAGAAATACCCACTGAGACGAAAATTATGGTTATTTAAATTTATACTCTCCAAAAAATATTATTTGTCAAATATACAAAAAATGGTAAAAATACCAAAACTATTTTTTGGAAAGTACAACTAAAAATGGACATAACTTTTGTCTCAGAGGGTACACGGTATCTGATGGACAATTTTTTTCATCAAACCAGTAAGAAATGACAGAAAGTCCATAGCAATACAAAGGGACTTTCGATAATAATTTGGAATAATTGGGTCTGTTTCAGTTAACAAAGTACATAGCTGCACCTCCTCATCTAGGTTTATTCCAAAGAGGATTTAAAGATACTGATCATAATAAATTAGATCTGAAACGATAACTTTAAAATGCGCAGCATTCTTTATCCCCTCACCTTAGAGAGGAGGATATATGTATATCATTTGCTACGAGCCAAAGTGTAACACATCGAAGGAGTGACCTAAGACCCTAAGTATATTCGGCGGATATCCGTTTTGGGTCATTATAAGTCGAATGAGCAATGTCCGTCCGTCCGTCTGTCTGTCTATCTGTCTGTCTGCTGGCTGGTGCGCACGATAACTCTCGAAAGGAGTATCCGATTGACTTCAAATTTGGTATGTGGTAATATTTTCTTCTATCTCCGGCTATGTTCGAAGATGGGCCATATTGGTCCAATCCTTCTAGTACCTCCCCCACAAACGGTTAACATTTAGTGAAATATTGATTATTTAATAACTTTGAATCCTTGAATCCTCTGAAATTCTACACATAGTATTACTTTATTAGTCACTATTACCTCGAGAAAAATGGGCGAAGATGCCACGTGTGGTACCTTCCACACAAATGAACTATTTTGAACCAAAAGTTAATAGCTTATAACTTTATTACCAGTGCATACAAAGACCTGAAATTGTGTACAGTGTAATGGTTTTATAGTACCTACAACGCAGTGAAAAATTTGCATTATTGCCATGCTCCTTTTGGTACCTCCCACACAAATGGACCATTTTGTACCAAAAGTTACCAGCTTATAACTTTAATACCAGTGCATACAAATACTTGAAATTTTGTACAGTGTAATGCTTTTATAGTACCTAGAGTCCAGCGAAAAATGGGCTTTATTGGCACGCTCCTTTTGGTACCTCCCACACAAATGAACCAGTTTGTACCAAAAGTTGCAATGCTTTTATAGTACCTAGAGTCTAGAGAAAAGTGGCCGTTATTGGCACACCCCTTTTGGTACCCCCGACACATTTGGACCATTGTACACCAAAAGTTAACAGGTTACAACTTTAATAACGGTACATACATTAAAGTTATTAAATGCAATTTAAATTGATAATAATTTAATTAAAACAAAAAAATAAATAAATTTACTAATAATTTTTTGGGACCCAAGGTGAGGGGATTCATAAGTCGGTGTCCCCGACTGAACTTTCTTACTTGTTCATATATCAAGTATCGGAAGGAACAAATAGATGGGACTATATATAATCTAAAAAGATTTTCATAAACTTCAATCAAAAATTAATTTCTGCTAAATGATATATAGATCGGACGTAAAATACAGTTTTAATAGCGCTTAAATACTAAATAAGCAGGAAAATAAATATGTGACTAAATATGAACCGATTATCCCCAAACTAAGCAGAATTCGTTCCTAAATTAAGAAACTTCTTTCTGTCAAATTTTGTAATGAACAGAAGTTAAGTACAACTTCTATAGAGCTTTGATACCAAATCGGTAGTAACATATATATGGAGGCTATATCTCACTCTTAACCGATTTCCCCCAAATTTAGCAATTTTAATTTATGTAATAAGACACCTCTTTCTGCCGGATTTCGCACTTATCGCATATAAAATACAGTATCTACATGTGAAATCGGGAGTAACGTATAAACATATGGGGGCGATATATAAATCTGAACCGATTTTCCCCAAATTAGGCGGTGTTCATTCATGTAATAAGAAAACTCTCTCTCTGCCGAATTTCGTACTGATCGGATATAAAATACGGGTTCTACAGCGCGTACATCTTAAATCAGGTGTAACATATATATGGGGGGCTATATCTTAACCGATTTTCCTCAAATTTAGTATTGTCTCTAGGCGTTTCAAGAGACTTTTCTCTGTCAATTTTTGTACAGATCGGTTAAAAATGTTGGTTATACGGTGCATACGGCGCATTAATATGTGGGAGCTATATGTAAAAATGCAGGTATCGATTTCAATCAAATTCCATAGGGTTCGTCCTTGGGCCAAAAAAAAAAAAAAATCTGTGCAAAGTTTCGTTGAGGTCGGAGCATAATTGCGACACATACTTTGATTGCAAGAATACGTGCACAGACAGACAGCATGAACAGACGGACGGACGAACAGACGGACATAGTTAAATCCAATGTACCCAATGTACCCAATGTACCATTTTTAGCCCGATTTGTTGAAATTTTATGGTTTCTATGGCGTTAATCGGAAGGGACTTTTGTATGGGACCGGGTGAATGGTATAAATATACTAAAAATAATATTTTTCAGACCGATCAGTTGAAATTTGGGCTCCGACGACTAAGAATATACATACATATATACTTTCTGGGGTCCCTGATCAATATTTCGAGGTTATTCAAACGGATTGACATTAAGAATATACTACCCTTCTTATGGCGGAGTGTATAAAAATTAATATATTTCAATAAAATATTTTGTAGGTATTGACATCAGAAATCTAAAGTAATTATCCAATCATTATATTTGCAAATTTCAATCCCACAATTCCCAAAATAAATTCGAAAATCCCCAAAACTTGGATTTTGTTTTTTCCACTTTTTTACTATACTAAAAGCCCGGCTCCAAATTCCATTGGCAGTTTAGCTTGCAACTCTTTACTAAATATAACAATTTTATCATCAGAAGATTTTAGAACCTCTAGTTGGTCACACTCAAACACCAGAAATCTCCGACCGCATTCCTAAAGTGCGGCTTACAGCTACCTGTGATTCGTTTGTACCAGACAGACGCTCCTGGGACAACGGAACACTGGCCCATGCGCCAGTGCGAACCAGCTGCTATACGTATGGGTCCAAGTTAGGAGGAAGGACGGGTCTGGGACTTTTTATTGATGAATAAGAAGTCGAATTTCACTTCCGCCTTCCTGACCATAACACGGTATTTCAAGCAGAAGTTCGAGCAATCATGGAGTGTGTGAACTGGCTCAGTAATACCACAATGCCTAAATATGCCAAAATCTTCACAGATAGCTAACTGGCGATTAAAGCAATAATATCGGAAAGGGTCAAATCCAGAACTGTATTAGACTGTAAATGGTTACTCAGCCCATGGTCAATTGCGTATTTTCTAGGTACCAGTACACAACGGAGTGATTGGAACGGGCAAACAGCTTGGCTTCAAAGAGCAAAGAACTTCGAGTAATAAAATTGGAAACCTTTCGAAGCT
Source organism: Eudasyphora cyanicolor (assembly GCA_963930755.1). Classification (NCBI taxonomy): domain Eukaryota; kingdom Metazoa; phylum Arthropoda; class Insecta; order Diptera; family Muscidae; genus Eudasyphora; species Eudasyphora cyanicolor. Next base: position 160,483,644 of record OZ005737.1, read on the forward strand.
ACGAAGGATGAGTTGAAGCACTGGGCAGTGATGGCTCACAAAACTGTTTGGAATAGCGCAACAGTAGGAGCAACTGCAAAGATACTGTGGGGGACCCAAATGAAAAGAAAACAAGAAGTATTCTGAAACTAATCGAGATCGAGATTAGTAAGATGATGAGTGTTCTAACGGGACACTCAAGCTTAGAAGCACTAGAAGAAAACGACGAATGAATGGCATGAAGGGAAACATCGAAACGATGGAACATTTTTGTGTCACTGCTCGGCTTTCACACATGCAAGATCCCAATATTTCGGGTCCGACATATTACCAGACTTGATTCATCTGAGGATGTGACTGGATGATACTGAGAAAATGTCGTGTCTAGTACCGATTTGTTGTAACTCGTGAGGTATAAAAAGATCATAAACAAGGAGCGCACAACAGACCGAACCACTATCTTAAGTGTATGTCCATGGACATGAGTCGTTTAAACGTCTCCTCTCTTCAACCTAACCTAATAACAATTTTAAAGCTTTTAATGCTCTAGCTTTGCGATTGGAAAAATGTTCCTTCGTTTTGAAATTAAGTAGCATACAAAAAAGAGCAACCTAGAAAACCTATAGAAAAAAATTGTTGAATAGTGTCTTGCATAGTTCAAAGAAAAACCTCTCAAAATTTGTAATAATTGTAGAAGTATTAAAATTACTTACTTCAAATATTATTTTCGAATATGTTATTGAAGATTATTGTTTACGAGTATATTCCGTACTTAAACTTAGAATAATTTACCTAATATCAAGTACATTATCTGAATTGTAAGGATAAAATATACTTATTTTAAATATAAATTGTCTTTAGTTCGAAAACAATGTCAACATCTTTTTAGTGTAGCACATTCTTTTAAGTGATCCTACATACATATGTACATTCATGGGTATTTGTACTTGTACTGCCAAAATTTCCATGTTTTGGTGAAGTTGTGTCGTTGAGTGATGCTTACACATGTACGAGTAAACAGGCACATGCACTTATAAGTGAATATACGTATACGTGAGCACACATACACTTATACTGGCACGAGCCGCCATTTATTTATTAACAGATCATATTACGTCGTTTTTTTTTTTGCTTTGTTGGCGGCATTGGGGGACGTGGAGTTAACTGCCATGCTGGCCTCTAAAGTCGTTTTCAATAACGAGTCGGTCTCCTCTTGCGTTTACTACGAGACAATACAGAGTTGAACGTATACACACATACAAGGAGAAATTCAATAGGCGTATTAATGACTGAGCACGAATGTGTCTGTATATAGTCAATAAACACTTTACCACCAGTTTCTCATAAATGCCTTCAACCAGTGTAGGTCAAGTCTGTGGATGATTCGCCATAGATCATATTACACCGTTGTCTTTATACCCTACACCACACTGTGGTACAGGGTATTATAACTTTGTGCATTTGTTTGTAACACCCAAAAGGAGAAGAAATACACCCATCGTTTATTATACCGATCGACTTAGAATTTCTGAGTTGATTTAGCTATGTCATTCTGTCCGTCTGTCTGTGCATGTATTCTTGTAATCAAAGTACAGGTCGCAATTATGATCCGATCTCGACAACACTTTACACATATCTTACACATATCCAAGCACGATCCCTATTGAATTTGGTTAAAATCGGTTCAGATTTTGATATAGCCCCCATATATATGTTAGCCCCGATTTGACATGTAAGAGCTGTAAAAACTTTATTTTATATCCGATCAGTATAAAATTCGGCAGAAAGAGGTTTATTATTATATAAATGAACACTGTTAAATTTGGAAGAAATCGGTTCAGATTAAGATATAGCCCCCATATATACATACGTTACCCCCGATTTGACATGTAAGCGCTGTAAAAATGTTATTCTATATCCGATCATTGCGAAATTCGGCATAAAGAGGTTTCTTGTTACATGAATGAATACTGCTAAATTCGAAGAAAATCGGTTCAGCTTTAGATATAGCCCCCATATATAAGTAACCCCCGATTTGACATGTAAGCGCTGTAAAAACTTTATTTTATATCCGATCTCTGCGAAATTCGGCAGAAATAGGTTTCTTATTACCTGAAGGGATACTGCCAAATTCGGAGAAAAACAGTTCCGATTTAGATATAGCCCCCATATATATGTTACCCCCGATTTGTCATGTAAGCGCTGTAAAAACTTTATTTTATATCCGATCAGTATGAAATTCGGCAGAAAGAGGTTTCCTATTATAAGAATGAAGACTGTTAAATTTGGAAGAAATCGGTTGAGATTTAGATATAGCCCCCATATATACGTTACCCCCGATTTGACATGTAAGCGCAGTAAAAATGCTATTTTATATCCTATAAGTGCGAATTTCGACAAAAAGAGGTTTCTTTTTACATGAAGGAATACTGCTAAATTCGAAGAAAATCGCTTCAGATTTAGATATAGCCCCCGTATATATGTAACCCCCGATTTGACATGTAAGCGCTGTAGAAACTGTATTTTATATCCGATCAGTACGAAATTCGACAGAAAGTGGTCTTTTTACATGAATGAGAATTCAGGGAAAATCGGTTCAGATTTATATATAACCTCCATATATATGTTCCTCCTGTCCAAAGCGCTATAGAAGTTGTACTTTACTTCCGATCATTAAAGTTTTCCAGAATGATGTTTCTCAATTTAGGAACGAATATTGCTTAATTTAGCGATTACCGGTTCAGAATTAGATAATATGTTCCATTTACCATTTATCCTGATCGTTTGTCCCTTTTACAGGACATTAAAAATGTCAGGGATAAAATTTTTTAAATATTTTTTATATCTTTGCACATATTACAATGTGAATTGATAAATATGCATTCCAAATAAAAGGGGAGAATTTCTGCTATTCATTAAAATTTTGGAATAATTTTCCAAGGTCGAATGATGTTAAAAAATGTCCTTTTAAACTTATATTCTTCAAAGTTGGGGGTCTAAAAATCTTTAAAAAAAATGCATGTTACAGAACTCTAACTGACACAACACAAATTAAAATGGGTCTAAAATCGGAATTAAAAATTCAGCCTTCTATCATTAACCGTGAGGGAATAACAATTATTCAAAATACGGGGTTTCCAATAGGGATGATATGATTTTGAAGTGACGTTTTGGCCATTATGTCATGATCTGTCATTTGTTTTTCATTGTATTCAGTAGTGTTTACAATGTCATCATGGACAAATTATTCAGTTTTATTATCAAAATAATCGTTCTCCAATCGCAACTTTTGCACTAAGTAAATTTTTTTAAAATCCAAAAAAAAAACTTTCCTGTCGGCCTACGACCTTGACACCCATGAGCAATATTTTAGCTCTCATTAAGAGCTATCTTTTTGCCATTGACCGATTGTGGCTACGTGCCACACAGCAAATGAAACAATTGAATTGTTATGAGAAATTTTGATATTGAATGGCCTACAAGAAGTTGTGATTTAACGCCATTAGACTATTTCTTGTGGGGTTATTTGAAGTCATTGATCTTTCGAAATAAACCGGACTCTTTTCAAGCTTTACAAGTCAATATTGAAAGTGCCATTCATGACATACGACTTGATTTATTGGAAAAAGTGCTTGAAAAATGGATTCATCGAATTTGTTACTGCAGAAGAAGTCGTGGAGGCCATTTGAATGACGTTTTATTTAGAACTTAATTGTACTTCACATTAAATAAAAAACTTTTGAATTTCCTTAACAATAAGTGTGTTTTTTTTCAAAGAAATCATATCACTGTTATTGGAAATCCCTATATATTAAGGACACTGAGCCAAAACAAAATTATTCCCTCCCACGAAAGAGACTGTATGCAATTAAAAATATTGGCAACTAGTAATAGAATAATGTACTATCTTTTCTACTTCACGATCGTTTGTCCTTTTCACAGTACTTTTAAAATTACACGGTTAACAATTTTGATTAAACGGAAGAGGAGAGTATTCTCTATACATTTATAGTTTTTGTTTGATGAAATTGTTCTACCTAAAACTTTGAAGAATTTTCATGGATAAAAGTTTAAAAAGACATTTTTTAATATCCTTTGTATTTGCAAAAATTTTCAATAAAGAAAATTATGTCACAATAGTTACCCGTGTAATTTTAATAGTCCAGTGAAAAGACAGCTTTTAAGCATATATCAAAGACATATGTTTAAAAGAACATTCTTTAATATCCTCTATAGTTGGACATTTTTATTCCAAAAAAGTTAAATGGATAGTAGGAGTTCTACCCTTACATTTTATATGCATACTCGTATTTATCAATTCACACTGTAATCAATACAATGTAATATACATATTTAAAAAATGTTATCCTTGAAATTTTAAGAGTCCTGTAAAAAGGACAAACGATAGCGAACTAAAAAACTGAGTATACAGTTTATCTACTGTTGGCCTATAGTTTCAATTCTATATAGTCTCGTTCTTAGGAGGAAGTCGTGTCGCACGGTGATATACAGAAACTACATGTTTCAACTTAGCGTACTTTTGAATGGAGGTATCGATATGTATTTGAAAAATTGCAGGACTTGCTGCGCAACTAAAACATAACTACTTTTAAACATATTATTCCCCAGTTTATTTTATGGTTAATGGATTACTGCTGACTTTGGGCAGCCTATAATTGTTAAAAGCGTATAAGCGGTTTCATATAAGCTATAATTACTGCAAACTACACTAAGGTATGCTGTATTATGAACTTAAATCGTCAAAGGAAAAAGGTACATATAACCGAGAATTACAGCCCACTATACTACTCTGAGGTAGACTGTATAACCTTGCATCGTCAAAGAAAAAAAGATCGACCATTCGTCTCAGAATATCTTTCCACTCCATCTGGTATCCCTCACATAAAGGGTTAACATATAGAGAAATAATGATTCTCTAAAAGCGTGTATATTTCTTATCCGCATTTCCTGCAATTGCACACACATTAATAAAGGGTCCGCCAAATAACGTTTTTTTTTAAATGCTATAAAAAAAACTACTGAATATTTTCTCAAATTTCTTTTTTTATTTGAAAGTACAATCCTGTTACCGTGAGAAAAAAGGGCGAAGTTGCCACGACTCGTTTGGTACATCCCAAACAAAGCGACCAAAAGGTTAAAGCTTATAAGCAAGAAACAATTTTTTTGCGATTATTTATATTCCCTAAGTTTTTTTGTGCCAGCAAAAAAAATTTAAAAAAAAAATCTATTTTTTCGAACTGTTTTAACGCCAGTTACTGAACCAATGTCTTTACACGATATTGCCAACATTTGTAGCCCTCATAATTTTCTTTAATTTAAAGGTGATCAATGCGCTTTCGGAGTTAGACTTACAAAAATATGGTCCAAATACTAAAGGTACCTAAAATAGTATGCCTCAATCTAAACAATAAGGTCCCACATGTGGATAAGGGGTCCATGTGGACACTACTCGGATACATGGAACAGATCTAGCTTCTTCGGAAAGTGTAAAATTTCTAGAAATAATTCAAGATAGGACACTGTTATTCAAACTTAACGCCTTATATTCCAGGAGGAAGACAGTAGGGTTAAAGGTCGGTCTCTTTCCTAAAAGCGTCCATTGGATATATATAGCAGCAGTTCGTCCAATACTGATGTACGACATTGACGCATAAATTGTAGAGCCTATACTGTGTCGACCCAATTTTTCAACATATTTTCGATTGTGTGGCCCTCTATGGCTTCAATTCCCTGTTTTAAGTCATGAATCGTCTCTGGATGGTTAGCGTAGCACTCATCCATAACGGCTCCCGACAAAAAATTGTCCAAGGGAGTCTACACGCTGAAAAAAAATCGCTTCTGTAGTATATTGTCCCAAACATATTCGGCTTGAAACATATATATGTTTAGGGTAGACTCTAAGCATGTAATATTTGGTACACACAAAACTTGTGTATTTGGGAAGATGTTGTTCTAAGCAAATATTTGTTTACATCCCAATGTGACTGCTAATTGTGAAACAAATATTTATTTGCATTTAAGTATTCATAAAAAACATAAATTGTGTCAAATTTTTCAGTAATTCAAAGTTAAATTTTTAGAAATTTTTAATGTTCGTAAAAAAAATAATAATTAAAATCATATAATCTTGGATCAATATAAAGTACTTAGAGGATTGACAACTAGTGATGACTTGGAATACTCAGAAATTTGAAATGATTGATTTAAAACAGAAGGTAATGCTGCATATGGTATCATAACTGGGAGGTACAATTCAAAACCCAAGAAAAATTAAAACTGAAATTTGAAAAACTCAGCAAAAGTTTTGGAAATCTTTTTTAAATAAAATATATTTGGAAAAATTCCTAAATAATAATTTTATTTGTATTAAAACACATATTTTATTTGAGAAATTTAGTTTGCAAATATAATTTGTTGTAATATATTAATATGTGCGTTCCAAATATATTTTATTGATTTTCAAATAAAATTTATTTGCTAAGAAATATATAATATTTAAAAAATTGTGTTCCAAATATATTTTCTTTCGATTCAAACATATCAAAAAAGGCGATTTTGCCCCGTGTAATCGCAGCTGGGAGCAGACAATGAAGCCGACCAAACTTTTCGGCGGCGGCGGCGCATGGAAAAATATCGATAGGCGGCGGCGGCTGATCGGCTGAGCCGATCAATTTTCAACAATCGGCTGAGTCGGTAAATTTTCGACAATCGAAAGCGCACGAATACGAATGTAATTCTCCTGTAAAAGGAGAATTATTTTTAAAAGTTGTGGACGAAATACTAGGATTAGTCTCTTAATTTTGGCGCTTTTCTCCTTTTTCTGCACATATGAATTTTAAACGCGCTTGCGAATATTCTGTGAAAATTTGAAAAAAAAAATCGAGGGAAACAATTTTTTTGGAACTCAAACTTTTTTAAACGTAGACTTTGAAAAAATCGGTTCAGCTGTAATTTTCGTAAAACCCAAAACGCATTTTTTATTTAAAATTCCCGTATATTTTTATAATATTTTTTTAATAAAAGATAGCCATATCTTATATTAACATTAGCAACTTTTTATAAACTTTGTACGCTACGCTTTGTACTTAACTCTAAATATTGCAAATTCCGAACCAAAGGTATCACTTAGTAGTCGCTTTCTAAATTTTCATGGTTGCAAAAATAAAATCTTCTTGACTCACCAAATAAAATTTGGCGGCTGAGTTTAAGCCGATATGAGCCGCTAAAATCGGCGGCGGCGCCGGTTTGTAAAAAATCATCGGCGATGGCGCGCCGCCGGTTTGCGCCGCGTCGGCTTCATAGCCTGGCTGGGAGGCGGCCGTAGTTTAAAAAGCGACCATTAGATGGGCCATGGGTTAGTTTATGAAGTATCCCAGCAAAATCTTGTTAAGTACCTGTCATTATTCTCTGCATTACTAAATAATGACATCTCATTATTCGCTGCATTACTTTCGGCTTATTAATAATGACTTTCCAATAATAACAAAAATAAGTGATTTATTGTTATCAAAATCATTTTGGAAAATTTTGATATAGTGCAATTTTGTCTATATGTGGGTTATTGTAGTATATTTATTTATATTTCAACATGTTTTCAAACAATACGTGCAGATTTGAATGAAAATACCAGAAATTCGAATCTGGCATGAGGAAATTGTTTGTTTCGAGAAATATTCGCAACAATATGCAAAAAATCATTTTAAATGGCCATTTCTACATAAGTATCTACTACTTATTTTATAACATATTGGTAATGCATTATTCAAGTACATAAAATCGAGCTACAAATAAGTACTTATTATGCTACTTTATTGTATGCTTTTGGGAAGTACTTTCCTCCAATGACATCCCCATGTTAAAATAATGAGAAAAGTGGCTAAATAATAAGTACTTACCATTATCGAAATTTGCTCACTTGTCGGATTATTTGGTAATGAAAAATTTTGCTGGGATATATCCCGATTTGCATTTTATGTACAGGGTCGGCATTCGAAGTATTATTAATGATGTGGGATATTTGGTATCAAAACTGTGGATTACTTCAGACTAGCCTCCCACTTAGTATTTTTTAATTTATATAAATTTTTTGCCATGTATTAGGTAAAAAATTATTTAATTAAAATATTTAGTGACAAAATTCTTATATTTGTTTGATTTCATGTCAAGTGTGTTAACTTTTGAAACCGAAGTCTTTTGCTCGGCACCAAGTCCTATTGGGTAAAAGTTACGAAACGAAAAATTCAACGAGATCGGTTAAGGACTCTCCGAGTTGGAGGCTGCCCAATTTTGACATTTTGGTCCAACGGTCCTCTGTGGAAGAAAATGTGGTATTTATTATTTAAATAAGCCTATTGTGGCTTATTTGTTAAAGTCACATCTATAGGGTGACTATAACAAAATATGAACCAATTTTTTAAAATTTTTACTGTGATGAATTCTAGTCAAAATAGAATACAAACTGCAAAGTTTCAGCTAAATTACTTTAAAAATGTGCTATCTATGTCTCAAAAACAAGATTTGGGAGCGACCTCTATAGAGGAGCTATATGAAAACATTAACTGATATGGCCCATATGCAATCCCAAACGACCTGCAACTATAAGAAGTATTTCTACCAAATTTGATTTCAACAGACAGACAGACGGACATGGCTGAATCGTCTTAGAATTTCATGACGATCATGAATATATATATACTTTGTTGCAAACGGAATGACAAAGTTAGTATACCCCCATCCTATGGAGTACCACCGAGAACCATTTATACGAATTATTTCAGGAAAGCTTTGAAAAATCCAAAATTAAGTAGCCTTAAATTTCCTCTAATATAATTTGTTCATTCCTTCAGACGATACCTTCCAGGATATTGCGAAAAATAATATTTTTTTAAAAGAAAGTAATAATTAATAATAATTATAATTAATAATTATTTTATGGTAAAACTTGATCGGTCATGAAGAAAATGAGACCATTCCGAAGAAAATCTATGAATGCATTCAAAAGTTGTAGCTACATAAGTAAAACAAATTAAGAATACAACAACACATAACAAATCAACAAACTGAGCATTTCTGCCCCATGTTTGTTGAGCAAAATGTCCAATTAATCGAAATATGCAAAAAAGGGCATCCTAAATTTTATATGGGATGTTGTTAGTAATCCACAAAATGGATGGAAACAAATTTCAAAGCTTAACCTAACTTTACAATTAACTACATATATGTTTATCTAAATATTCGAAATGGGTAAAATTGGTGGACTTAGAAAAATTTAAATTTTTGGAAATAGCTAATCATTTTTTTTACTCCAAGTAATGTACCTAAAATTAACTAAAGACATGAAGTTGAAGACTTCATACTCAAATTTTAATTTCACTTAGGGTCATTAACAATAAGTAAATAAACTAGGTTTAAGAGCTAACTACCGGTTGAAGCTGTCAAATTCCATACAATTTAAATTTCGTTAGATTTAACGCCGGATTATTTTGTTTTGTGTTAATGGGGGTTAAAGTTATTTTCAAGAAATATCCTTTTGTAAATATATATTTTACAAAGTGAAAAGCGAATGAAATCTGAACTTCGAAGATACAATACAGCTACACTATATATCCTAGAACGGTTATGTTTTCGGCTAACGACGCAGAATTGTGTCTGCTTTTAATCGGTAACAAAGAAACGTATGTTACTTGCAAAAAAATTTTTATGAATCCACAGTTTTGGTACCAAATACCCCACCGTGCGGCGGAGCTATGGGTAGTGACTGACACAATTGCTTCCAGGCTCAGAGAGATCTCCACATGTTGTATAATTCAGGCCTACTTATGTATATAGTAACAAAATGGAGAGAAACCGAGGAAGGTTTTTAACCCAAAGGCAGGAAACCCTTCCTATAACATGGTGGCCAAAAACCGTTCTTTAGCAAATCCTTCCCATAAAGGACCTAAGGATTTCCGGCTGATTAGTCTATCGTCATTCCTCTCTAAAACCCTGGAGAAATTGATAGATTGTTTAGGCTTAGATTCATCGAAACCAACCTGTTTGATATACAGAGATATCGATAGTACGAATTTCGGTGCCGGTCTGTTAAACTATCTAGAAAGGCCGAACCCAGTTTATTCAGACGTCGTTTATTCAAAGCGGGACAATAGCATAAGAAGTGCTCAATGCTCTCCACTTCTTCCTTATCTCCACAGCGTCTGTAAAGGTCATTGGAGTTAATACTTAACCTACTGGAGTATTCGCCGATCAGACAGTTTCCCGTCTGAATTGATACTAACGTACACAATATTTCCCTCTCTAGTGCGAGGAGATATTTTGACCTTCTCAGGTCGTATCTTGGCCAGCTTTGTCTACCTACAGATGCCGATTACTGATTGCCTCTTGCCTTAGCCTTGCTTGCATGTGGATAGTGGCGCATTTTTCGAGAATTTCTAATGTCGTCCCTTTCCTAGCAAGTTCACTGGCTTTGCAGTAAACGGAGTAGGGGATGTAGAGACTCAGTCGCTGTTGTCCTTAAAGCTCCTTATGCATATGCAGGCAGTTCTCTGAACCTTTGATAGTAGGTTGGTGATGGTAGTTGATCAGTTGCCGTCCAGGACACCCTTTATTAGAGCCAATCTACTCGTATTACCAGATTTATTCTACGTCGAGTAACAGATATAGAAAAAGATTCTGAAAATATTTCAATCATTTCAAGTTCATATACTAGGTGGGCCATTTAAAATTGTAATCGGCTATAAAAAAATACTAATAATGTTTTCAAATTTCTGGTTTTATACCACGACTGTCTCGGCAGTACCTTATTCGATCAAACCAATTTTTCAGTAAATTTTCGATTGTTTCGGGTATAATCTCTTCAATGGCAACTTCCATTTTATGTTTCAACGCTTTAATTGTATCTGGATGCTTTGAGTAACATTTATCCTTAATGGCTTCCCACAGAAAATAATCCAAGAGGCTCAAACAACACTACATATGCAACAAAAAAAATTTTTTTTTGTTCTAGACCTAAAAATTCTTTTTTTGTATAGATTGTGGCATACTGTTATATAAAATCAAAACCAAAAATTTTCTTATGGATACATTTTTTTTTAAATTTTTTATTAAAAATACTATTATTGTCGAAGGTACCCTTTGCACTATACTTTTTGGAGTATATGCCCGATCAGGTCGACTTATACGTTAAATTGAAGCTATTAATGTGGGCTACCAATGATGGAAATATCTCCTTCACTTAGAAATAGTGGTTTAGTAACAGCCATTAAACAATTTGGAAAAAGTAGATATTTTTCAAAAAAAAAAAATCCTGGGACATAAAAATAATCGGCTATCCCAGAGGCATAACATACCAACTTCTTTTAAATCGCAACACATTTTCCAGTCATGTTCATATTTTATGTATTTTATCAATTTAGCCATTGTTTCGTATGATTCCTTAGTGTTGACAGAATGAGCAATGGGAATCGACGGTTTCTGATTTCCGTTGTGTAAAAGTACTGCTTTCAAACTTTTTACTGCTGTCAACAAGTAACCGCCATTCCTTTGAATTGTATATTTGATTAAGTTCCCCGAACAATCCGGGAATGCCCTTGCAAAAGCATCTGTTATCCACATTTGTATAAAATAGTTTGTAAGGTATATTATGGACTCTATAATATGACATGTTAACATCTGGGGCCAAAATATTGTACTGTTTCATCCGAGATGCAAGTAGTTCTGCCTTATATTTGGTCATTTCTAAATCTCTCACTAGATCAATGAGTTGAAACTGAGTTAAAAGAGATGACTCCTGACTCAAACTTGAATCGCTCAGAGTTGAGTACTCAGTTGAACTTGATGATGTTTCCGTAACTAGGCTGTTAGCTATACTTGGACACTTCCTACTCCAATCTATTAACCTAGACAAAAATAGCAATCCGTATCGTGAATGAATGGTTGTCTCCAAATCATTGGCATTCCAAATTGCACGTGAATTCTAAAATTAAAACGTTTTATTCCACAAGACATTGTAAAACATTAATTTTAAAGTACTTACCGCATTCTTCCACTAGTCCATCATGTAAGATTTACTTGGCACGAATTACACAAAATACTAGGTGTCCACGGTTCGTTCATATTTTTAACTCGTATACAAAAATATACACGTATATATATATATGTGTGTATATATACACATATATTTCTTCTATTATTTTACTAAATACACGTCGATTTTTTTAATTACATATTTTCCGCAGTTGTAGCAGGAAGAGAATCATTTACACATTGAAAAGTTCTTTGCCTTTTACTCATACTTCGAAATATAATTTTGTAATATTTTTCAGAAAATCGACTTATCTCTTTAAGGCGCTGAATTACACTAATTTATTAATCAGAAATGTCATTCGTTAATTCCGGGTTTAAGGTTCATAAGCTGCAGTACCTGTAGCTGACATATAGTTTGCTTCGAAAGTAGAAACCTCATAAATAAAACCAGTAAGGAAAGGTAGAAAGTCGGCGGGGCCGACTATATAATACCCTACACCTCCCTAACAATGCGATAAGGGTCATTGCTATAATTATTTGGAATAATTGGTAAATGTGTAGGAACATATTATCTAATTCTAAACCGATAATCGCTAAATTTAGCAATATTCGTTCCTAAATTGAGAAACATCTTTCTGGAAAACGTTAATGATCGGAAGTAAAGTACAAGTTATATAGCGCTTTGATACCAAATCAGGAGGAACATATATATGGAGGTTATATATAAATCTGAACCGATTTTCCCTGAATACTCATTCATGTAAAAATACCTCTTTTTGTAGAATTTCGTACTGATCGGATATAAAATACAGTCTCTACAGCGCTTACATGTCAAATCGGTGGTAACATATATATGGGGGCTATATCTAAATCTGAAACGATTTTCTCCGAATTTGGCACTATTCCTTCGAGTAATAAGAAACCTCTTTCTGCCGAATTTCGCACTGATCGGATATACAATACAGTTTCTACAGCATTTACATATCAAATCGGGGGTAACATATATATGGGGGATATATCTAAATCTGAACCGATTTTCTCCGAAGTTGGCAGAATTCCTTTGAGTAATAAGAAACCTCTTTCTGCCGAATTTCGCACTGATCGGATTTAAAATACAGTTCTACAGCGCTTACATGTCAAATCGGGGGTAACATATACATATATGGGGGCTATATCTAAATCTGAACCGATTTCCCTCAAATTTGGCAGTGTTAATTCACGTAATGAGAAACCTCTTCTGCCAATTTTTTTACTGATCGGATATAAAATGCAGTTTCTACAGCGCTTACATGTCAAATCGGGGGTAACGTATATATGGGGGCTATATCCAAATCTGAACCGATTTTAATCAAATTGAATAGGGATCGTCCTTGGGCCAAAAAAAAGTTTCGTCAAGATCGGGCCATAATTGCGACCTGTACTTTGATTACAAGAATACATCTACAGACGGACAGACAGACGGACATAGCTAAATCGACTCAGAAAGTGATTACAAGTCGATCGGTATAATATACAATCGATCTATCTCTTCTCCTTTTGGGTGTTACAAACAAATGCACAAAGTGTTACAAACAAATGCCCTGTACCACAGTGTGGTGTAGGGTATAAAAAAACACAAATATTGTTGAATGACCCTCTATCTGAGCGGATCTCATCCAATATAGCTCTCACATTGCATATCATGTTTTATGAAGGGTTACGAACGGCCATAAAACCTCGTCCTCTCTATAATTTTATAATTCTGAAATCAATCCTCATAAAATAAAATGCAAGTGCAATGTCTCTTATATGTCTCTCTCACATATGGCGAATTCAATATAAGCAAAAACATCATTTAAAAACGAAAAAATATGAAACAAGATTTTTTTTGATTTTTCCTAACATTTACAAAAAAGCTCATAACTTTTACATCTATCCATAGATTTTTTTCAAATAGACAGTGTTTTCTTCGTTAGGATGCTACCTTTTTAAAAATGCGATAACATAATTTTTTCGACTTTTTTCTATTTTTTATGGTTTTTTTTACCAGGAAAAAGTGCTTTAAAAAAAAAAACAGTAAGGAAAGGCTAAAGTCGGGCGGTGCCGACTATATAATACCCTACACCACTCTCGTAATATTGAATAACTCTGATATATAAATTTTGTAATTCATGTATAAATTGTTTACATAAATTTACTTTTGGGACATTTTATACTTAAATAATACCCTGTACCACAGTGTGGTGTAGGGTATAAAAACGATTGGATCTAAAGAGCCAAATCGGATGAAACATATATATGGGAGCTTTAGCTAAATCTTTACCGATTTTCTTCAAATTCGGCAATGTTGGTTCATGAATCAAGAAACTCTACCATTCTAAATTTCAAAACGATTGGATGTAAAATATAGCTTCTATAGAACTAAAGGGCCAAATCGGACGAAACATGTATATGGCAGCTATAGCTAAATCTTAACCGATTTTCTTCAAATTCGGTAGTGTTGGTTCATGGATCAAGAAACTCTACCATTCTAAATTTCAAAATGATTGGATGTAAAATACAGCTTCTACAGGACTAAAGGGCCAAAACGGACGAAACATGTATATGGGAGCTATAGCTAAATCTTAACCGATTTTCTTCAAATTCGGTAGTGTTGGTTCATGGAACAATAAACTCTACCATTCTAAATTTCAAAACGATTGGATGTAAAATACAGCTTCTATAGAACTAAAGGGCCAAATCGGACGAAACATATATATGGGAGCTATATCTAAATCATAACCGATTTTCTTCAAATTCGGCAATGTTGGTTCATGGATCAAGAAACTCTACCATTCTAAATTTCAAAATGATTGGATGTAAAATACAGCTTCTATAGAACTAAAGGGCCAAATCGGACGAAACATATATATGGGAGCTCAGGGACGTATCCAGGGGGGAGTGCCCGGGGGCCCGGGCCCCCCCCCGAAATTTTTTAAACATTGGCATAAACTCTTTACAATTTTCAAAATCGCTAAAAAAAAAATAAAACACGAAAAATATTTGGAAGGCAGTTCAAAAAAACAATACAAAAGCGTAAAAAATGGTAACAGTAAAAGTAATAACAACTAAAAATAAGAAAAGTGCATGTTTCACGATTTTTTGATTGGTGCTAGCCAGAAATTACCTGAAATAAGTATATTGATTGATTATTGGAAGCAGAAGAATGATAAGCCATCAAATGCATTAGATGCTATTTTAGTTTTTGTTCTCGACGTTAAGAAGAATAAAAGCTTATCTCCGGAACAGATTGGAGGGAGAAAGGCTATCTTATCTGGATTTGATGTCTATATACAAAGATGAAATCAAAATCGACGAAATAATTGATATATTTCTTTCAAAAAATCGAAGATTACATTTTTAACTTTTACGTATTTTGTTGTTAAAAGTTTTAATGATCTCGTACTAAAGTACATATTTATATTTAGGAATAAAATTCGAATAAAAAACTAAGGAAATTAACTTCCCTTACCTACACAATAAATGCAATTTTTAATTGTTTATCTTTGTTATGGAAAAAAAGGTTGGGCCCCCCCCAAACCAAAATCCTGGATACGTCCCTGTGGGAGCTATAGCTAAATCTTAACCGATTTTCTTCAAATTCAGCAATGTTGGTTCGTGGATCAAGAGACTCTACCATTCTAAATTTCAAAATGATTGGATGTAAAATACAGCTTCTTCAGGACTAAAGAGCAAAATCGGACGAAACATATATATGGGAGCTATAGCTAAATCTTAACCGATTTTCTTCAAATTCGGCAATGTTGGTTCATATATCAAGAAACTGAACCATTCTAAATTTCAAATCGATTGGATGTAAAATACAGCTTTTATAGGACTAAATGGCCAAATCGGACGAAACATATATATGGCAGCTATAGCTAAATCTTAACCGATTTTCTTCAAATTCGGTAGTGTTGGTTCATGGATCAAGAAACTCTACCATTCTAAATTTCAAAATGATTGGATGTAAAATACAGCTTCTACAGGACTAAAGGGCCAAATCGGACGAAACATGTATATGGGAGCTATAGCTAAATCTTAACCGATTTTCTTCAAATTCGGTAGTGTTGGTTCATGGAACAATAAACTCTACCATTCTAAATTTCAAAACGATTGGATGTAAAATACAGCTTCTATAGAACTAAAGGGCCAAATCGGACGAAACATATATATGGGAGCTATAGCTAAATCTTAACCGATTTTCTTCAAATTCGGCAATGTTGGTTCATAGATCAAGAAACTCTACCATTCTAAATTTCAAAACGATTGGATGTAAAATACAGCTTCTATAGGACTAAAGGGCCAAATCGGACGAAAGATACACATGGGAGCTATATCTAAATCTGAACCGATTTCAACCAAATTCAATAGCGATCTTAACAGCCGCGAAATACTCTAAACTGCAAAATTTCAGAACGATCGGAGTGAAATTGCGACCTGTAGTCGACGAACAACTTTACATGGACAGACGGACGGACGGACGGACATCGTTAAATCGAGTCAGCTAGTGATTCTGAGTCGATCGGTATACTTTAAAGTGGGTCTAGCTGTGTTATATTCAGGTGTTACAAACAGGGTATAATCATTATACCCTACACCACTCTGTGGTACAGGGTATTATAAGTTTGTTTCACGGCAGATGTTTGTAACACCTGAAAATAACACAGCTAGACCCACCTTAAAGTGTACCGATCGACTCAGAATCACTAGCTGAGTCGATTTAAGCATGTCCGTCCGTCCGTCCGTCCGTCTGTGGATGTAAAGTTGTTCGTCGACTACAGGTCGCAATTTCACTCCGATCGTTCTGAAATTTTGCAGTTTAGAGTATTTCGCAGCTGTTAAGATCGCTATTGAATTTGGTTGAAATCGGTTCAGATTTAGATATAGCTCCCATATATATCTTTCGTCCGATTTGGCCCTTTAGTCCTATAGAAGCTGTATTTTACATCCAATCATTTTGTAATTTAGAATGGTAGAGTTTCTTGATCCATGAACCAACATTGCCGAATTTGAAGAAAATCGGTTAAGATTTAGCTATAGCTCCCATATATATGTTTCGTCCGATTTGGCCCTTTAGTCCTATAGAAGCTGTATTTTACATGCAATCGTTTTGAAATTTGGAATGGTAGAGTTTCTTGATCCATGAACCAACATTGCCGAATTTGAAGAAAATCGGTTAAGATTTAGCTATAGCTCTCATATATATGTTTCGTCCGATTTGGACCTTTAGTCCTATAAAAGCTGTATTTTACATCCAATCGTTTTGAAATTTGGAATGGTAGAGTTTCTTGATCCATGAACCAACATTGCCGAATTTGAAGAAAATCGGTTAAGATTTAGCTGTAGCTCCCATATATATGTTTCGTCCGATTTGGCCCTTTAGTTCTATAGAAGCTGTATTTTACATCCAATCGTTTTGAAATTTAGAATAAATAAATAAATTTATACATGAACTACAAAATTTATATTTCAGAGTTATTCAATATTACGAGAGTGGTGTAGGGTATTATATAGTCGGCCCCGCCCGACTTTAGCCTTTCCTTACTGGTTTTTTTTTATATTTTTGACGACTGTTACTAAACCAAAGATTCTACGTGAAAGCGATATTTGCAGCATATGTAGCTCTCATAATTCCCTTAATAACAAGGCTCAATCAGGCTTATACTGGAATTTAAAAAAAAAAATAAAAAAAATTTAAAAAAAAAATGTACCTTAAACAATTTTTTTTATATTTTTTTTCGTATTTGTGACACCAAATTGCACCAGAAACTGTTATCCACATCCCTTCGACAAAAATTTGTTGCATAGTGTAACAGGTCAAAGTAATCGGTTCAAATTGAAAAATTTAAGTAGCCCACCCTTAATAAGGTCCAAAATTCAAAAAAAAGCTCGACATATGAATTTTAATTTAAAGCGATTTAAAATTTAATAGCTTTTTAAATTCTATAGTATTCATAGATATATGCCAAAAAAATACATTTCACATTCACAGAAAATTTTACGATACTCGTATTATTTTATGTAATTTTTCTTTCAAGTTTCAAAATTAAAGCGCATATTTAAATAAAATATTTTGCCTGAACATCATCTTCGGTTGTTGTACGTACGCACAAATTATGCAAATTTAAAAATCTTCATCAGCAATTCCAATTAGTTGAAGGTGATATCCTTAGCTTAGCTTCACATAAGAACACATTAAGAGCTCCTCATGTGGTTTCGTGTCTGTGGTACTGTTTTTTATGGTTTTGAGCCATAAACAAATTCTTGCAAAGATTTTGGTCGAATTACTTCCGTTTCCAACTTTCCAAGGAATGGAATGTCACACTAAACCACTGTATGACAAGCGGCAGTAATTTAGATTGCCAAAAGCATTTTGGGTCATAATGTGTTGTCATTTTGTTGATATTTTAAAACGACGATTAGGAACACACAAATGACAGCGACTGGCAAGAGTGTGTACGTATGCGGTGTATGAGGAAGTTTTCACATATGCCACTTTAGATGTGTGTGTGAGTGTAAATGTATGTGCAAGCATTTGTATTTGTCTATCTACTTTTCTGTGGCGAAGTACAACATTAGGTATATTTACTACTCTGAAAACGGAAGTTGACAACTTGCTAAATACTCAGATACCAACATTACATATACTGCCACGACGGGATGAGGAAGAACTGCACACACACACATATGCAGGCTGATATCCACCAGAACATTTGCAAAGTTATATGTACTCGAGTACGAGTATAAAAGGGTATACCGAAAAACCTGGTTTTTGAAAATGTTAAATTGTAAGAAGTCTTAATTCGAGTATTTGAGTGCAGAACTCGGCTGTGATAGTCTTATTTATACGAGAGTGCGCACTGTGGGGCCAGAAAACCGAATATAAATATTTTATGGGGTATCAGATCAATATTTAGAGGTGTGATCAATATTTAGAGGAGTGACAAAATGAATATACCCCCATCCTATGGTGAAGGGTATAAAAAAGTAGGCGTGACATTATTTAAAATTTGAATATCTCAGAAAGGGTTGATTGTATAAAAACGAAATTTAGTACAGGCAAAGAAAAAATTCGTTTCTATGAAACGAAATATTAGACAACTACAATTCTCGTTTACGACTACTGAAATTCGTTTGGTCAGAAAAAACAATTGCTTACGCGAAATAAGTTTCTGTCACAACAAACGAAATTTCAGTTCCGGCAAACGAGAATTGTAGTTTTCTAATATTTCGTTTCGCAGAAACGTAATTTTTCTTTGCATGTACATACATATGTAGTATTATTGAACATTTGATATCTCGGAAACTATTGATCGTAGAAAACGACATTTTGATTGTAAGTTACTGGAGTCAAAATTAGTAATTTTCAAAACGTCTGAACATTTATCCTATAAGAACGAAATTTGATTCGTAAGTTGTTGGAGTAAATGTTATCAATCTTTCCAAAAGTGTGCGTAATGGTTTTAGTGGTCGTGGTATTATTTAAAGAAATAATATCTCAGAAACGGTTAATCAAAGTGAAGCGAAATTCGATATGCATGTTTCTCGAGTTCGTATCAGCCATTAAAAAAATGGATGGAAGCAAATAAATGGGTGTGGCATTCTTTAAGAAAAGAATATCTAAAAATCGTAGAAGAAAAAAAGTTAATTTCTCAGTTGGTAGATTCTACGGATATAACTTCACTTGAAATTGCGCGATGGTATAAGTTAACAACCAGTACGAAATAAATAACCATTATCATGAACCCAAATGATACTGACTATTTTTATATTTAGTGAGAAGATGCTGCTCCCATCGCTACATACATTTGTGTGTATCAACATTTATGGGATATGTATTTGTAAGTGAATGACACGAAAAAAACTACATCGCCTTTTTTATTGTATTGTTAATTATTTGTTTACGCTTTGTAAAAAAATTAAAAAAGTTTACTTGATTTAAATTGGAGCATTTGAATTGTGACGTTTGGTGGAGCCGTTTTATTTTTTTAAATTCCAATATTCATGGAAGGTGCATCTAGTATTTTCATTATGTTCGATAAAAATTTTTTTTAAACTAATGTTATAAAAGAGTTTTGGGGAACTTAATGTTGATGTTTGAAATTGATGTTTTTTGTACATAATTTATTGCCATTATCTCCCATATCTATGTATTATAGAAACACAAGCGTGTCGAGTTCCACTACAATAGCTTAAGGTTAACTAGTTAACAGGCTGTAAATTAATATCCCTTTTATCGAAATTAAGTTTAGGGCCCACCGAATAAATTACTTTCGACAACAACTTTCCAATAAATGAACTACAAAAAAATGAAAACCTGGAATATACATGTTTGGCATTCCCATAACGCATATCAATTGAGACTCCCTGGGCCGAAAACGTGTTTTCTTTACAGCCTAATATACATGCATACATACGAGAAGACAGATACACTTCCTATTTCCAGACGTTTGCTTAAGAGCGTGCCATTATTTCAGAGCTAGTCAAGAGTTTTTTCTGGCGCTTGAGAGCACGGTACCTTCAGACAAATGTTGAAGTGGAATTGAAACGATTTCACTGAATATGCGTTTAAATTCACGTATACATTTTTCATAGTAAGTTAAAATCACATTCTCTGTAGTAACACCTATTTTCTCTAGGAGCAACAAATGTCTTTAATATTATTATCTTTGCATTACTCAAAAGATAAAAACTTAAACCCCCTCCTGTATAACAACTTCAACGATTAATAAACTTGTCTTCAGTTCAGAAAATGGGCACACTTTTAACCACAAGTATATCTTTATTTTCATACTATACATAAAGGTATTTTAGGTTTACAATATTCTGCAATCTGTTTATGCTATGGTGGCGTATGATCAACACAAACTTAAGCTGAGTTCATTGTGGCGAATTATTAACAGAAAATACAATTGAGTTACGTGTGGCGTATGGGCAACATTTGTCGATTCATGCTTTTGCAACAACAATTAACACTCGAGAACAACAAACATGCGTCAATCGAGTCCATTCGTACAGTCTTTATTCAACTGTATGTATGTACTATTACCTAATTGTTAGGACTTGTGTGTGGGCTCAATGCAAAATTTAACACAAAAATATGAAAACAGGTGCAAAAATTTCATAGAAAAATTTGGCAATTTCAGAAACGAAGAAGGGCCAATAAACCAAAAAAATCAAAATTGAGTTATCGAGTTATTAATAGGTATTGTTCATTGCTTCAAAATACACATACAGGCAAATTTATAACGTTCTAGCATTAAAAATGTCGAATTTAATAACGGATTTCAAAATGGGCTAACTACAAATTATTAATTTTTCTATTGTTAACCAGTAAGGAAAGACAGAAAGTCGGGCGGGGCCGACTATATAATACCCTACACCTCCCTAACAATGCGATAAAGGTCATTGCGACAATAATTTGGAATAATTGGTAAGTCGGCAGCAACATATTATCTAATTCTGAGCCGATAATCGCTAAATTAAGCAATATTTGTTCCTAAATTGAGAAACATCTTTCCGGAAAATATTAATGATCGGAAGTAAAGTACAACTTCTATAGCGCGTTGATACCAAATCAGGAGGAACATATATATGGAGGTTATATATAAATCTGGACCAATTTTCCCTGAATACTCATTCATGTAAAAAGATCTCTTTCTGTAGAATTTCGTACTGATCGGATATAAAATACAGGCTCTACAGCGCTTACATGTCAAATCGGTGGTAACATATATATGGGGGCTATATGTAAATCTGAACCGATTTTCTCCGAATTTGGCAGTATTACTTCGAGTAATAAGAAACCTCTTTCTGCCGAATTTCGCACTGATCGGATATAAAATAACATTTTTACAGCGCTTACATGTTAAATCGGGGGTAACATATATATGGGGGATATATCTAAATCTAAACCGATTTCTTCCAAATTTAAAAGTGTTTATTCATGTAATAGGAATCCTCTTTTAGCAAAACTTCATACTGATCGGATATAAAATACAGTTTTTACAGCACTTACATGTCAAATCGGGGGTAACATATATATGGGGGCTATATCTAAATCTGAACCGATTTGCTCCGAATTTGGCAGTATTCCTTCATGTAATAAGAAAACTCTTTTTGCCGAATTTAGCACTGATCGGATATAAAATACAGTTTCTACAGCGCTTACATGTCAAATCGGTGGTAACATATATATGGGGGCTATATGCAAATCTCAACCGATTTTCTCCGAATTTGGCAGTATTCCTCCATGTAATAAGAAACCTCTTTCTTCCGAATTTCACACTGATCGGTTATAAAATAAATTTTTTAAGGCGCTTACATGTGAAATCGGGGGTAACGTATATATGGGGGCTATATCTAAATCTGAACCGATTTCTTTCAAATTTAACAGTGTTCATTCATATAATAAGAGACCTCTTTCTGCTGAATTTCATACTGATCGGATATAAAATAAAGTTTTTACAGCGCTTACATGTCAAATCGGGGGTAAGGGGCCGTTCAAGTATTACGTAAGCACTATAGGGGGGTGGGGGGGTCTTTGCTTTGCTTATTTTTGATGACATTGGGGGGGGGGGGGGGGTGTTGGAGATGGTGATTACGTCAGCAGTAGTTCTTTACTTTTTTCCACATATGACAACCCACACAGATTGTGATTACTTCAGCAGTAGTTATTTACTTTTTTACACATATGGCAACCCACACAATGTCTATGCTAGAAAACAAAACCCATATTCGGGGATTCCCATAAATAATGAGTACATTTAGGTACTCGCTTAGAATTTCTTCAATCAGTTTCGTTTCGGTACGATTGACGATTTGACGTGGTGTAAGCAAAGCAAAGCAAGTAAATATTTGTGTTACCGTTGATCCACTTTCGCCAAAGTGGAATTGTTTAAGATGTCGTTTCAAATAGACAAATCCAAGTTATACCAACAATTGTTTGAAAGTTTTAAAAAATCTCATACAAATACAAAACTACAAAAAGTACAGAAGTTAGTTAACGAAGTGTGACGTAATTATAAGTTACAAGCAAAATCGGACAAGGAACTTGATATTATTGTCTCTAAGAGAATTGAAGAAGAATTGCAAGCAGCGACTAAGAATAAATCCAATCTACTACGATTTTTTTTCCAAGGTGAGTGATGAAGTTAATGTAAATTAAATGTTTTGATCCCTAGAAAATACAAAGTAGAAATTGAAGTCTATAGCTATATTATTCTGCGTTAAAGAGATTTGCAATGAAGAAAATGATAACTACTCGTCTTAAAAGTCTATTCAAGTGGAATTATTTTCACTATCCATTTTGATTATATCCCTTCAATTTTTCTGGGGAGCAAAACTTTTCACATGGAATTTTATTCACGATAGGGGTGAATATTAAATGTACTCACTATAGTGTGTATGTATTAATAAGACAAACATTAGCAGTACCTATAAAATGTTTTAATTTTTAGGCAACGAATACCTGTAAGCTTCAAATTCTAAAGAACAAAAAGACGACATAAACCCCGGAGTGGAATCACAACAGCAATGCGAAAACACAGAAAATACAGATAAACAGCCGAGAGCAAAACCTTCGCAGGAAGCTATGAAAAATAAGATTGCTCTACTCGAAAAAATCTGAATGCTTTGTATTCTGCCAGCGATAGTATGCCAAGCCGTGTTGAAGTTGATAAACAAATCAATAAGTTGCGCGAAGAATTAAAAACAGCGAAAATGTCTTTAAACAGGAAGATTCAAAACGAAGTTGCCCAGAAGAAACACAGAGATGGTATGAAAAGAAAGTTAGAAGATATTTCTCATGCAAATCCAGAAATAAAAAAAAAACTATCCATGAGGGATTCAGTGGGACGGCCTAGCCTAGAAAATGATCAACCATTATTATTGAAAACAATTGCGGACATTGCTTTATTTGGCAGTGCAGCAGATGATAGAAGACGAACAGAATCTATTCGCAGTGTAAAAACTCTTGACGAATTAACACAAGAATTACGAAAAATAGGATTTGACATTAGTCGAAGTGGGACATATCTTCGTTTGATTCCCAGAAAATCTAATTCTGCAGAGGGACGAAGACATGTATCGACAGTCCCTGTAAAGCTCACTCGGGCTCAGACTGATCAGCACAAAAGCCACTTAGATAGCAATTTCGCTGAAACATCAATCCATTATTTGGAGAACATAGCATCCATACTTGGACCAGATCAAGTATTTTTCATATCTCAAGATGATAAAGCTCGGGTCCCTATTGGTGTAACTGCGGCAAATAAGCAAGCACCTCTTCTAATGCACATGGAATATAGAATCAAATTGCCTGATCACGACTGGGTAATCGCTGAGCGGCATAAATTAATACCATCAGTTTATGCTGGTATCAAAATCACTTCCAGTATGCTAGGACAACCGCAAGCCGTTGGATATTCTGGACCAACATACATCGCTATTCGAAGTGGAAAGCATAGTTCATCTACTGCAAATACTCATGCTCATGATTTCGAGACGCTTCTCGAACTTGAAGAGTTTCAAGCATTAGCTAAAACTGACCATGGGTTGGTAAAACCAGTAGTAATCATGACGGTTGATGGAGGGCCAGATGAAAATCCGCGTTATACAAAAGTTATAGGGTTTGCTATTAAACACTTAAAGCGACATGATCTCGATGCATTGTTTTTAGCTACCAATGCTCCTGGCAGAAGTGCGTATAACAGAGTAGAGCGCAGAATGGCTCCTCTTAGTCGGGAACTGGCTGGTTTGATATTGCCTCATGACCATTTTGGGGTAAATAATTGCAATAAATCTGCTTACGTAATACTTGAACGGCCCCTAACATATATATGGGGGCTATATCCAAATCTGAACCGATTTTAACCAAATTAAATAGGGATCGTCCTTGGGCCAAAAAAAAGATATGTGTGAAGTTTTGTCAAGATCGGGCCATAAATGCGACCTGTACTTTGATTACAAGAATACATCTACAGACAGACAGACGGACAGCCAGACGGACATAGCTAAATCGACTCAGAAAGTGATTACAAGTCGACCGGTATAATAAACAATGGATCTATCTCTTCTCCTTTTGGGTGTTACAAACAAATGCACAAAGTCATAATACCCTGTACCACAGTGTGGTGTAGGGTATAAAAATTCCTATTTCACACAATTTGCAAAAACTAGTTATATATAATGTTTGTGTGAATTAACAAACATTATTTATCGTCTCCAGTCAGTCAATTTTTAAAACCGATGTCTTCTGATCATCGATTTCATTGACATGAAATCTCCCACATACATCAGTATATTTAAGTTTTATCCTGAAAACTCAGTTTTTCTAACGACAAAAGTTTTATTTTATTTTGTTTTTTACTTCTCCTGTAAAATTTTTAAAAATGATGATTGGCCCATCTTCAAGAGCTAGAGCCGTCTGAGGGTAGCCCTTGGGTTGTAGACTTAACAGAGGAGCGATTTTTGTTTGTTTTTTTTTTTTAATTGTAGGGGCGCATTGAGATAAAACATGGATAACTGTGGTATCACAGTCAAATTCAACACCTGGAGTTAGAATCACGAAATTTGATGGAAGGGTTGTCATATGGCATGTGATTGAGAGAGGAAGCTGTATTTCGAAATATGGTACATTGGGGTAACAAACGTTAAATACGAGGTCTGTTCAATAGAAAAAGTGAGATTTCCTTGTAAATCTGGGACCACATTTATCCCCTTTTACCTCACTGTACCACATTTAACCTATTTTACCTCAAGTTACCATATGTAACCCGTTTTGCCCTTGCCTACTTGCCCACTGCAGAAAAAGAGTTATATATGGTCAAAATCCGCGAGGGTAGCCCTTAAAAAATAAATTAGTTGTAAGAATCCTTGTTTCGTAATTCATACAGAGGCACATTGCAAAAAAAAGTAGTTAAATATGGACTAGACTTTCTATAAAGGCCGACCTCGTATATATAGTATTCTACTCGGTCGGTTACCATAGCACTACACTTTGATATCCTCATGTGACCGTAGTTCTTGTACCTCCACATTGATAGGCAGTTTAATCTTATTGCTGCTTTGGTTGCAACGTTTCTCGCCCCAATATTAATCGGCAGTATATGGAGTAGGGCTTGTAGCGACTCGATGGCTGTAGTCCTTAAGGCTCCGCTTATGCTCAGGCAGACTGTTCTCTGAACCCTTGTTAGTAGGTTGGTGATGGTTAGTTTGTCAGTTGCCGTCCACCATACCACAAAGCCGTATAACAGTATAGGACGAACTACTGCTATATACATATATCCAGTGGGCGATTTTAGGAGAGAGGCCCCACGGCGACCCTACAGCCTTTTTGAAGGAATATAAGGCGACGTTAGCCATCCATACACGTTCCAATACGTTAAGTCTAAATAACAGTTTTCTATCTAGAATTATTCCTAAACATTTTGCAATTTCAGAAAAGACTAGATCTGTTCCATTTATCCGAAGTGGAGGGTCCACATGTGGTACTTTATTCATCCTAGTAAATAGAACCAATTCTGTCTTGTTTGGGTTTACGCCCAAACCGCTGCTTCTGGCCCATCTACCCAATTTGTTCAGAGCCACCTGTAGAATGTCTCGGAGGACGTTTTCGAATTTTCCATTCACTACGATTGCCACGTCATCCGCATATGCCACGACCTTGCAGCCACAACGTTCTAGATCTAGCAGGATTTCATTCACCGCTAGGTTCCAAATTAGTGGAGACAGTACTTCTCTGTTACAAACCTTGTTAGAGTTGTGGACCCAAGACATGCTGTTATGCGTCTTCTGTTGAGCAGACTTTGAATTAGTCTAATCAAACTAGAGTTAACTTTTAGATGTGACTGTGCCGCAATTACTGGATCTGAGTGAATGTTGTTAAAAGCCAATTCTATGTCAAGAAATGCCACCATGGTGAATTCCTTGAAATGCAGGGTCGATTCGATAGTGCTCACAAGTTCATGCAGGGCTGATTATGTAGACTTCCTCTTATTGTAAGCATGTTGGTTCACCGAGGTACGATTCGATAGTGCTCACAAGTTCATGCAGGGCCGATTCTGTAGACTTGCCCATGTTGTTAGCATCTTGTTTTCTCGACAAGAGTTTTATATCGAGGTTTTGCTCTAATGAAAGAATCTAAGAGCCTTTCTAGATATTTCAATAGGAAGAAGGATAAACTAATTTGTCTGAAGTCCTTTGGCCTAGTGTGCAATATCTTTCCCGCTTTGAATATGAATACCACTTTGGTATCTCTCCATCGATTGGTGATGTATGAGAGCCAGACACAGCCTTCATAAATATTCTCCAGCCAGGGGATAATGTACTTCTTCATTTTCTGCATTTCTGCTGGAGTGATACCGTCTGGTCCAGGTGATTTGAAGGATTCAAAGCCCATAATCGCCCAGGTAATTCTGAATTTATCAGTCATCAAGCTAGCGACGCTAGCAGTCCTCTCTCTCTCTCCCTTGTTGATCCTGCTGATCCTCGGGTTCTGTTGGTGAGTTCTCAGGGAAATGTGTGTCGAGCAGTATATTTAATGATTGCTCGCTGTTGTTTGTCCAGTTTTTTTCCTCATCCTGCAATGAACCGACTGTAAAGGGGTGTAGTGAATAACATCCTATGAAGCCTTGCGGCATCCGAGACCTTTTCCATTTCTCCACCGAAGGTGTACCAAGAGCGCCTTTGGGCTTCTCTAGGCTCCTTCTTATAGATTTTGAGTTGCTCTTTATTTTATGCGCATCCCAGTCGTTGGTGTCCTCAGTAGATTTGGCCTTGTTGAATAGCTTGTTGCAGGTGTTCTTCCTGGCCTTTAGCTCAGAATTCCATCATTGTGGTTTAGTTTTAGCCTTGTACCTTGGTTTTTAACAGGCTTCTTCAAGGGAGCTATTGAAAGATCGAATAACTTTTCCAGGCCGATTCTGTTATTTGGTTCGTACAAAAGTTTAGAGTTGAGGATCTTTTTTGAAATTCTTCTCAAACAGGTGCCACTTTGTATTCCTCACATTTGTGTGGACGGCAGGGTTTGGTGATTTTTCAGCGTGTATGAAGTCTATATATTGGTGATCAAAGAATGACTTGTCGCCCATTACATTTCACCCAATCATTTTGTCTGACAATCAGTCAGTAGTGAACGTTAAGGTTTAAGAATTGGGAATATGGTGATTATTATTATGAATAAATGAATCATGGAAATTTTTCTTCAGATGGTGGCGAGACTGTGAAACGCCAAGTGTTTTATGCCGATGTGTTTACGTGACCAAGTCAACAAGGTATCGTTAAATTATTTTTACCGGCAGATTTGTTGATTTACCTTTACGACCTGTTCAATTACAAAGAGTGGGGAGCGTCCTGTACCTACATTCATCTACATGGCATAAATAAATTTCGTAGCTCATTAACAATGACTGGTTACAGTTTTCCATTTATACTGCGACCTCAAGCAAACGCTTATCAAAATATTAGCGCATTGTCGGTAACCTTTTTTTACTACAGCAGAGTGTAATTGTTAACACTTCGAGTCTCAATCCCGTATATTTTAAATATTTTGAGTGTCAATCCCGTATATTTTAAATATTTGAAAACGGCTAACGTTTTACTGGTAAATGGTGCGTCCACTTAGTGAAGGTAAATCCAGATGGTATACCAGAAGTGGTTTTACTATAAACCAAACGTCCTAAAACCGGAGTGTAAACCGAGCTCGTGCCCTTCGGTATATGGTTTGCAGTCTGGGGTAATCGACCGGCTTTTTAGGGAGTCTTGCTGATACCTGGGTGCCTCAGCAAAAAATGCGTGTTTCGCCAACCAGTCCTTGCTGCACTAACGGGGGTTATGCTGTGGTGGATATGTGTCTCCCTTATTCTCGTGGGAAGAATATGGATATCAAAAATCGAATTAAACAACCAAAACAATCACGTTTTCTAGACTTTAAATCCATCCGTATTCAATAGGAGAAACCTTAATTCTCCAATGAAGCCGGTTTCTTAAGTTGTCCGACTGTCCGTCTGTTGGTCTTGGCTCGAACCTACCATAAAACAACCGATGACGCAGTCCTCCCGGAACTCACAACAAGTTGTACACGTAAAGGGAACGCCATTCCCGATTGTCACAACGCAGGCGCAACGTGCAGCGGATAGCGCTAAAGTTCTGACGAATTTGGACGGTGCTAAGGTTTCGGCTCCTATCAAAAAGCGAAAAGAGTCATATACCTGGGCTAAAAACTTCATATATGTATATAAATTTCTGTTGTTCCTAAGAGGAGCATAGGGGCTTAAGAACGTCATGGATGATTATAAAGCCACTGAGTCGGCGGATAGGGGCACAGCTTCGGCTGTGTTAACGTCGGGCAATAGTACCAAAAGAATCAGATCATCTGATGCACCCCTGCCTTCGAAAAAAGGCTAGAGGTCATAATGTCATCTTCAATAGGACACTCACCAAACCCTTTAGTAAAGTGGCGTAGTCTAGTCACGGCCGTTATAGATAGAAGTGATGTGGATGGCACCATCCTATCAGGAGAGAGTAAAGCTCATAGCTTTGGGTGATGCCTGTACAATGTTGCTCTGAGTCGAGTGGGTGAGGTCTAAACCTAACATTGCAATCATTTGAAAGTGTTAGTTTGAATTTAAAAATCACACAAATGCAATTTCTCGCTTTTGAAGTAACACCATTTGCACACGAACGAAGTTGTTGATGATGACATTGCACACTTATAATGTTACGTTTGACTAACTGCAACAACATCTCCGCTGTACGGATAATTCCAAGTAAAACTTTATGGCAACATCATGGTTTTTATGTGATTTGCATTCGAAAGTACGGACTTGGTACTTGTTTCCATTCATACTCTCTCCTCCTTTTCCCCCCACAAAAGCCCTTCTTCAAAGGACAACCGAAAAAAAGACAAATCCATTTTGCACTCTTTTTCGGTTTATATTTTTGAGGACAAACTTAGCTTTTATACAAAAATGTACAAACACTCGCACAGTCAAGCGAACTAAAAAATGCCATAAAACTATAAAGTTTGTTTCGCAAAAATAGTCGTAACTGTCTGTATATTTTACTTATAGCAAAAAACTTAACTTTAATGGTCATTCTGACCAGAGAGAAAGAGAGAGATAAAAAACAAAGTCATTAATAACAGACGTTATTGAAGAGAAAAATTCTCCACGTAATAAAAAACACAAAACCCAGCAGAATTTATGATGGTCCTGCACAATGTAGAGGAATGTATTTAGAGCACAAACTTGGACAATGGGAACAAATTTGAATTATGTTAGCAACCCAGTTTAGAGCAGAACAAGGATATAGAAGCATCAACAATAAAGGCTTTGGTCGTCTTACATATATCTGGTCTCTTGTTAGAATCACTTTTTGAATTCATTAATGTCTGTCCTTCCGCAAATATAAACTGATTTAAATAAAAAATTATCACTGAGAATCTATGAGGGGAGCTATGTAAACAATGCTCCTTTTAAACATTCCTTATACAAATATTTTTTCGTCTATAAATTCCATCTATAACCATTAAATTTATTTTCACTCAAGCATTTCATTGGGTATCTATTCTTCATTGCATTACTGATGACGGCAGAAAGTTCATCGTTTAAGTAATACAAACACTATTGCCCCCGGTTTTCTTGCCCCTCACTTTCACTTCCATTTTCCTTATCCGATGACTCAGGTTATCAACTTGAACTGAACACTAAAACTAAGAACTTTTTAAGTGCTCTGATTTAAATCTTTCAATTAAGCACAAAATACTGCCTTTTTAGTATACAATATAAAATTCATAAACTCTTCTTGAGGAATACGAGTAATCAAAATAGAGAAAAACTAAATGTATGAGGGTAGTTCAGAAAGTAAACATTGAACAGTATCCTTTTAAAAATTTTCATTAATAAAGGACTTAGGTTAGGTTGAATAGAAGGGACGTTCAAACGTCTCATGTCCATGGACATACACTTAAGCCAGTGGTTCGGCCTGTTGTGCGCTGCTTATTTATGATTTTTATACCCCACGGGTTACAGAAAATCGATACTAGACACGTATTTTCTCAGTATCTTCCAGTCATATTCTCTGAGATGAGTCAAGTCTGGCAATATGTCGGAACCGAAATATCGGGATCTTGCATGTGTGAAAGCTGGGCAGTGACACAGAAAATGTTCCATCGTTTCGATGTTTTCCATGCATGCCCTGCATGCCCTGCACTCGTCGTTTTCTGCTAGTCCTATGCGATGAAGATGTGCCTGTAAGCTTGAATGTCCCGTTAGAACATTCATCATCTTACTAATCTCGATCTTGTTTAGTTTCAGAAAACTACTTGTTTGCTGCTCATTTGGGTCACCCCACAGTATCTTTGCAGTTGCTCTATTCCACACAGTTTTGTGAGCCATCAGTGCCCAGTGCTTCAACTCATCCTTCGTGGCTTCGAAATTTTATTACTCGAAGTTCTCTGCCTTTTGAAGCCAAGCTGTTTGCTATGACCGACCAGTGATTGTAATATCTTCTGATGGTACGACTTGTGGTCTCGATTTATCCATTCACCCATCACTGAACAAAAATGGGCAAAAATGCCACGCCCCTTTTGGTATATCCCACTCAAAGGGACCAAATTGTACAAAAAGTATACATAGACTACATTGTCTCATACGTAGTATACGTGTGCAAAGTTTCAATAAAATCGAAATGGTAACATTTTTGGAAAAAGTTTTATAAGCATTTTAATTTTTGAAAAAATTAAAAAAGTGAGTTTTTTTTGTTTTACGAAATTTGTAATTGCTCTCGAACGGCTGAACCGATTTTTACAAAGTTTACTTTGTTTTAAAGAGGACACAATGCGCCATTCTTTGCCAATTTTTTTAAAATTTTTTAAAAAAATGTTTACGAATGTTTTTGTAGAAACCTTTGTAGAAAAAATTGCTCCCCCTCGATTTTCTTAAAATTTTCACAGAATATTCGTCGCACTCCCACAAATCCAGAACAGTGGTCATAACTATTTGTACTATTGGGTAAATCGAACCAATTTTTTCATCATATACGACATTTTATTGCCCATCCAGACATGTTGATGCGGATGAAATCGGTGCTGATTATGCTCCGATATTTACAAAATACTAGCACACGGTAAGGAAAAAAAATTAAAAATTCAATTTTTCATTGCAGATATCTCGGTAACTATACGAGATAATTCTTATGTGTAAAAAGTTTTTTTGTTGATCTAGAGATACACGCGCTTGAACATTTTCTTCACCCGATGTGGCCAACTTTGAGGCCCTCTACCTCCGCCCTTGTCTGACATAGGGGTCCCAAATATAAAACTTAACTTCTCTAACACCTCTTAATCTACCATGCCAAGTTTGGTCGCAATCGGTTGTTTGGTTAAGAAACGGTCGAATTATTTCCCCTTTTTAATTCGTACCACTGTGCAGTGTTTTGAAAAACAGACGAAAATTGTCCGACTAGTCTTGGTATTTCGTCCATAATATTTACAAATATTGAGTCTCACAAAAATTTACTGTTCTGGATTTGTGAGAGTGCGACGGATATTCTGTGAAAATTTGAAGAAAATCGAGGGGGGGCAATTTTTTCTACAAAAAAATTTTCAAAAGAAAAATTACAAGAATTGGTGCGTTGTGTCCTTTTTAAAACAAAGTAAACTTTGCAAAAATCGGTTCAGCCGTTCGAGAGCAATTACAAATTTCGTAAAATACAAAAACTAATTTTTATAATTTTTTCAAAAACTAAATGCCCATAAAATGTTTTAAAAAAAAAAATAAAAAAATGATAGCGAGTATTATAAACATTTTAGCCAAAAATAAACTACATAGGTCGATATTAAATATTCTGACCCAATATCCAAATTGTAATTTTTGGGTCTTTGCATTTTGGAATTTCCCTGAAACAAAAGACACATGTGTAGGTGTTTTGATATTTGAATGTTCCCAGCGAGCCGCAGACAATCATAAGTCGGCCTAGATTGACGGCAAAAACGTCTAATGAGGTTTTATTTAGAATCGTCCCCTCTACATAACTATGAAGAGATCAAAATCTGATCTGCTTCCTTTCACGAGTTATCGCGATGAAAAAACATTTTTAACCAAAAACCCAAACTTATAACATTGAATCACGGGAATTTAAAACTCTAACATAATTTCCCATAAATACTCGTATGAACATTTGTAAGTCGTTTTTCAATATTATTATATTGCGAATTTTGTTGTAATCCATAAAATCGACTTACACCGCCAAATTTTTAGTTGGTTGGCCCAACAACTACCGCTGTTCGTGTAAAAGATTCCGGGTATAAATTAACCCCAATTACCAATTTTCTGATAATCAATTTTTGCACAATACAACAAACACCATATCCCAACATGGGAAATCCTATCTCAAATAACAATAATCCAAGTAGTATTCCAAAAAATTCGATACCTGCAAACTCATAATACGCCTATATGCTCACAAATTGTGAACCTGTCCAGTCCAAATAAACTCTCGAAAACTCTTTTGAAAAATTAATTCAAACTATGGTTTCATATATAGCGAATATGCGAAACATGATGGAGGAAATAATGAGAAATCAAAGTATATTAATTTAAACTGTTCCAAAACGAGAAATAGCGAATTTGTTATTAGAACGCAAACGGCCTAAGGTAAAACGAGAATGAAATGGAACTTGTTCTTCAAAATCAAAAAATGGATGTACTACTGGTCTCTGACACACACTTTACTATAAGATATTGTTTAGAATCAATGCCAGGGCCTGTGGAGGCACAGCAATTTTTATACGTGAAACCATTAAACACTGTCCTATGCCCGAATATAGTCCGAACCACTTACAAGCGACTACAATTAACATCACTGACATCAAGACTGTTATATCTTCAATCTATTGTCCTCCAAGGTATAATATAGAAAAAGATAAATTTACGGACTTTTTCTCGACCGACAACTGTAGACTATTAGGTTTAGGTTAGGGTGGCAGACGTATTTTTTTACCAGCTCACATAGACCAGTTTAGGTCCCTAGTGTTACCACGGGCTGAAATGCCCCTCATCGAAACCAACCTGTTTGATATACAAATTTATCGATAGTACGAATATCGGTACTTGAACGATCTGTTAGGCTGCCTAAAAAAGCCGACCCCAGTAGGTCCAGTCGTCGTTTACTCAGAGCGGGGCAGTCGCATAGCAAGTGCTCAATCCTCTCCAATTCTTCCTAATCTCCACAGCTTCTGCAGAAGTCGTTAGAGCCAATACCCAATCTTTTGGCGTGTTCGCCGATTAAGCAGTGTCCCGTCAGAAATGATACTAACGTAGATAATCTTTGCCTCTCTAGTGCGAGGAGATATTTTGATCTTCTCAGGTCATACCTTGGCCAGATTTGTCTAGCTACCCTGCAGGTGCCGATTTCTGTCCATCTTTCGTTGGACTGCCTGATTGCCTCTTGCCTAAGCCAAAACCACGTGGATAGTGGCGCACCAATATATGCAAATTTCCAGAATTTTTAATGTCGTCCCTTTCCTAGCAAGTTCATCGGCTTTGCAGTTCCCCGGGATATCCCTATGGCCAGGCACCCAAATGAGGTGTATATTAAACTACTCTGCCATCTCTCGACAGCTGTTTGTGAATTTAGGGATGTTTACTCCAGAGAATTGATGGCAGCCTGGCTGTCCGAGTAAATGACAACGCCAGTGTTGGTTACTCTGTTGCGATTCAGCCACTTGGCTACTACCCATATTGTCATTATTTGGGCTTGATAGACACTGCAGGTATCTGGTAGTCTGTGAGCTATATCCAAACTAAGCTCTGCACAGTGTACTCCGAAGCCAACCTTTTCATCAAGCTTCGAACCATCCGTGTAAAAGTGGAGATGGTTCCTATTACCTGGTATTCTGCCAAACCATTCATCTCTGGCGGGAATCATAGTGATGTAATTTCTCTCGAAGGTGTACACAGTTGGTATATAGTCTACTGGGTCGGTTACCATAGCACTACCTTTGATATCCTCATGTGACCGTAGTTTTTGTACCTCCACATTGATAGGCAGTTTAGTCTTATTGCCGCTTTAGTTGCAACTTAATATGCAGATTAAGCGATGGGAAATTTTGATATTTGGTACAAAGTCAAAAAAAATCGGAAAAAGTTCTTCGCAAACGCATTATGGTTTAGGGAAATTTGGACTAAGTTTTAGAAACAAAATTTAAAAAAAATAATTAATTTGTTTAAACCACATGCATTAAATTCGAAGATTATTTCCATTTTAAATAAATATTTTTCAAAAAAAAAATTAAAACTGAACTTATAAAAAAAACATGGAAAAACTATAATATATTTTTTCCCGCTAAATTTGAACTTTTTCCCACTGTGCGATCGTCAGGCGATGTTGAATCAGCCGTAAACCTTCTCACTGATGTATTAAACAATGCGGCAGCAGTTGCTTCAACCAATACCCAGCCACAAAAACACAATTATACCACACAGCCACTTGAAATCGAAGCTCTCATCAGAGAGAAAAGATACCTTAAACGATTAAAAATCGATACCGCTCACCAGATCTAAGAAGAAATCTTCGAAATTGCCAGAAAAAAATATCGCTGCATTAAAGTCAATCGAGGAATCTACTGTCAAAGATAACCAACGGAATTTGGAACCATCCAAAGGGACAGATTACAATCTCTGGAAAGCCACAAATAATATGAGAAAACCGATTGCACACGAATCACTACCTTATCTAGAAATGGGCAGCTGGCCAAAGAATACAGATGAGAATGTGTATGCATTTGCAATTTATCTAGAAACAGTATTCACATCTAATGCTAATTCACATACATAGTGTCATCCCTCAAAATAAATATAAAACAGGAACAGCAATCAAGGTTATGTACGATGGAAATCCACCCGCAATAAACGAAGTAGTCTCAAACCCTTCGACGAAGGCTTAAAGGCATTGAAGAATCTATAAATGACCTAAAATTGAAAAAATCGCCCAGAGGAGATGGGATTAACGCAAAAATGTTAAAGGAACTTCCTCATTCAGCCGTCAGAATAATATTATTAATCTTCAACAGAATTTTACGCCTCGGCTTTTGTCCTAGATGATAGAAACGGTCTAAAACAGTAATGATTCCTAAGCCTGGCAAAGACCCTACTCAAATAAAATCGTATAGACCGATAAGCTTGTTATCAATTCTGTCAAAACTCTTTGAAAAGAACTTACCACACATTTCGTCAAACTGTGTGATTCCCAATCACCAATTTGGAGTTCGAGAGAAGCACAGTACCACTGAAAAGGTACATCGTATAACAACTTCAATAAGAACCAGTAAGTAAAGGCTACAGTCGGGCGGGGCCGACTATATAATACCCTACACCACTCTCGTAATATTGAATAACTCTATATATAAATTTTGTAATTCATGTATAAATTGTTTACATAAATTTACTTTTGGGACATTTTATACTTAAATAATACCCTGTACCACAGTGTGATGTAGGGTATAAAAACGATTGGATCTAAAGAGCCAAATCGGATGAAACATATATATGCGAGCTATAGCTAAATCTTTACCGATTTTCTTCAAATTCGGCAATGTTGGTTCATGGATCAAGAAACTCTACCATTCTAAATTTCAAAACGATTGGATGTAAAATACAGCTTCTATAGAACTAAAGGGCCAAATCGGACGAAACATATATTTGGGAGCTATAGCTAAATCTTAACCGATTTTCTTCAAATTCGGCAATGTTGGTTCATGGATCAAGAAACTCTACCATTCTAAATTTCAAAACGATTGGATGTAAAATACAGCTTTTATAGGACCAAAGGGCCAAATCGGACGAAAGGTATATATGGGAGCTATATCTAAATCTGAACCGATTTCAACCAAATTCAATAGCGATCTTAACAGCTGCGAAATACTCTAAACTGCAAAATTTCAGAACGATCGGAGTGAAATTGCGACCTGTAGTCGACGAACAACTTTACATGGACAGACGGACGGACGGACAGACATGCTTAAATCGACTCAGCTACTGATTCTGAGTCGATCGGTATACTTTAAGGTGGGTCTAGCTGTGTTATTTTCAGGTGTTAAAACATCTGCCGTGAAACAAACTTATAATACCCTGTACCACAGTGTGGTGTAGGGTATAAAAACCTACCAAAAATAAACAGTACTGCTCAGCATTTTTTTTGATAGCTTCCAAACCTTTGACAAGGTATGACACGAATGCCTAACGTTATAAATATGTAGATTGTTACCCATCAAATCGGTCGGTCAATGTAAAGTGAAAAGACACACTATCTAGCACAAAACAAACATCTGCTGTCAACTTTAAAAAGTATTTCTACCAAATTTAGTCAACCCAGACTTAGACAGACGGACATGGATAAATCGTCTTAGAATATCACAACGATCAAGAATATATATAATTTATAGGGTCGCAGATCAGTATTTAAAGGCGTTGAAAACGGAATGACAATGTTAGTATACCCCCCTCCAGGGCTGTGGAGTCGGAGTCTTGGAAACGGAGTCTAGGAAATTTGCCCGGAGTCGGAGTCCGGAGTCGAAAAATTATGACCGACTCCGAGATACATTTTGCAAAATGTACCATTTATGTGATAGAACTTTTGCACTCGACTTTTGGGAAAACAATTTTATTTCAAAAGAAGGATAAAATATTCTAAGTTTTTTAACCTTTTTTGTATGCCAAAAATATCTATAAAGTTAACCAAACGTTCGAGTTTTTTTTAACAGTTTTAGGAAAGCTCTGATTATATGTAGCTAAAATAGTATTTTTGCAAGACTATACGCTGTTATTAAGGGAGTACAAAACAAGTGAGTAAAGAAAGGTCGGTCGAAGCCAACTTTTTGATACCGTACAACACCTTATTAGAGGAGAATAAGCTCAGATTTTGTAAACATAAATACTCGTATGAGATAATTACCTTATAAATCTGAATCTAAGCAGAATTTGCTAAAGAAACATTTATGTATATCTGGGGGGCAATATCGAAAGATGGTGTGAAAGAGTCCTTATTGCCAAATTTTAGCAGAATCGTAGTGAAATTTCGACCTGTATTTAACGAACAACTTAAGATGGACAGACGGACAGCTGGTGATTCTGAATAGAAGGGTATATTTTAAGATGCGTCTAGCTGTAGTATTTTTTACAAATCTGCCAAAAAAAACTTATTTATACACCCCTGTATCATAGTGTGGTGTAGGGTGTCATAACTAAAGAATGAACTGTTTGCCTGAAGCAAATATAATTTCCAAAAATTGCGATGTATTAAAACAGAGGCAGTGATTGATGATAATTATACCCTACACCACACTGTGGTACAGGGTATTATAAGTTTGTTTCACGGCAGATGTTTGTAACACCTGAAAATAACACAGCTAGACCCACCTTAAAGTATACCGATCGACTCAGAATCACTAGATGAGTCGATTTAACGATGTCCGTCCGTCCGTCCGTCCGTCCGTCCGTCTGTCCATGTAAAGTCGTTCGTCGACTACAGGTCGCAATTTCGCTATTGAATTTGGTTGAAATCGGTTCAGATTTATATATAGCTCCCATTTATATCTTTCGTCCGATTTGGCCCTTTAGTCCTATAGAAGCTGTATTTTACATCCAATCGTTTTGAAATTTAGAACGGTAGAGTTTCTTGATCCATGAACCAACATTGCCGAATTTTAAGAAAATCTGTTAAGATTTAGCTGTAGCTCCCATATATATGTTTCGTCCGATTTGGCCCTTTAGTCCTATAGAAGCTGTATTTTACAACCGATCGTTTTGAAATATAGAATGGTAGAGTTTCTTGATCCATGAACCAACT
Organism: Eudasyphora cyanicolor; assembly: GCA_963930755.1. Taxonomy (NCBI): domain Eukaryota; kingdom Metazoa; phylum Arthropoda; class Insecta; order Diptera; family Muscidae; genus Eudasyphora; species Eudasyphora cyanicolor. The sequence continues at coordinate 160,522,533 of OZ005737.1, forward strand.
TTGCCGAATAAGTAAGGAAAGGCTAAAGTCGGGCGGTGCCGACTATATAATACCCTACACCACTCTCGTAATATTGAATAACTCTGATATATAAATTTTGTAATTCATGTATAAATTGTTTACATAAATTTACTTTTGGGACATTTTATACTTAAATAATACCCTGTACCACAGTGTGGTGTAGGGTATAAAAACGATTGGATCTAAAGAGCCAAATCGGATGAAACATACATATGGGAGCTATAGCTAAATCTTAACCGATTTTCTTCAAATTCGGCAATGTTGGTTCATGGATCAAGAAACTCTAGCATTTTAAATTTCAACACGATTGGATGTAAAATACAGCTTTTATAGGACTAAAGGGCCAAATCGGACGAAACATATATATGGGAGCTATAGCTAAATCTTAACCGATTTTCTTCAAATTCGGCAATGTTGGTTCATGGATCAAGAAACTCTACCATTCTAAATTTCAAAACGATTGGATGTAAAATACAGCTTTTATAGGACTAAAGCGCCAAATCGGACGAAACATATATATGGGAGCTATAGCTAAATCTTAACCGATTTCAACCAAATTCAATAGCGATCTTAACAGCTGCGATCTCTAAACTGCAAAATTTCAGAACGATCGGAGTGAAATTGCGACCTGTAGTCGACGAACAACTTTACATGGACAGACAAACGGACGGACGGACAGACATGCTTAAATCGACTCAGCTACTGATTCTGAGTCGATCGGTATACTTTAAGGTGGGTCTAGCTGTGTTATTTTCAGGTGTTCAAACATCTGCCGTGAAACAAACTTATATTACCCTGTACCACAGTGTGGTGTAGGGTATAAAAACCTACCAAAAATAAACAGTACTGCTCAGCATTTTTTTTTTGATAGCTTCCAAACCTTTGACAAGGTATGACACGAATGCCTAACGTTAAAAATATGTAGATTGTTACCCATCAAATCGGTCGGTCAATGTAAAGTGAAAAGACACACTATCTAGCACAAAACAAACATCTGCTGTCAACTGTAAAAAGTATTTCTACCAAATTTGGTCAACCCAGCCTTAGACAGACGGACATGGATAAATCGTCTTAGAATTTCATAACGATCAAGAATATATATAATTTATAGGGTCGCAGATCAGTATTTCAAGGCGTTGCAAACGGAATGACAATGTTAGTATACCCCCCTCCAGGGCTGTGGAGTCGGAGTCTTGGAAACGGAGTCTGGGAAATTTGCCCGGAGTCGGAGTCCGGAGTCAAAAAATTATGACCGACTCCGAGATACATTTTGCAAAATGTACCATTTATGTGATAGAACTTTTGCACTCGACTTTTGGGAAAACAATTTTGTTTCAAAAGAAGGATAAAATATTCTTAGCTTTTTAACCTTTTTTGTACGCCAAAAATATCTATAAAGTTAACTAAACGTTCAAGTTTTTTTTTACAGTTTTAGGAAAGCTCTGATTATATATAGCTAAAATAGTATTTTTGCAAGACAATACGCTATTATTAAGGGAGTACAAAACAAGTACGTAAAGAAAGGTCGGGCGAAGCCAACTATATGATACCGTACAACACCTTATTAGAGGAGAATAAGCTCAGATTTTGTAAACATAAATACTCGTATGAGATAATTACCTTATAAATCTGAATCTAAGCAGAATTTGCTAAAGAAACATTTATATCTGGGGGCAATATCGAAAGATGGTGTGAAAGAGTCCTTATTGCCAAATTTTAGCAAAATCGTAGTGAAATTTCGACCTGTATTTAACGAACAACTTAAGATGGACAGACGGACAGCTGGTGATTCTGAATAGAACGGTATATTTTAAGATGCTTCTAGCTGTAGTATTTTTTACAAATCTGCCAAAAAATCTAATTTATAACCCCCTGTACCATAGTGTGGTGTAGGGTGTCATAACTAAAGAATGAACTGTTTGCCTGAAACAAACATAATTTCCAAAAATTGCGATGTATTAAAACAGAGGCAGTGATTGATGAAAATTTTATCATGATTCCATCTTGAAAGAATTGTCATATTAGTTGCAGCTTGAAAGTCAAGCATCAATTAATAAATAATACAATTTTTTTTAATTGCACTATGCAACAACAATTTTTTTTGTCTCATACCTAAAAATTATTTTTTTGTATAGATTGTGGCACACTGTTATATAAAATCAAAAACAACAATTTTTTTATGGATACATTTTTTTTTTTAAAAAATTTATTAAAAATACTATTGTCGTCGAAGGTACCCAGCACTATAATTTTTGGAGTATGTGCCCGATTAGGTCGACTTATACGTTAAATTGAACCTATTAATGTGGGCTACCAATACTGGAAATATCTTTTTCTCTTAGAAACAGTGGTTTAGTAACAGTCATTAAACAAATTGGAAAAAATAGATTTTTTTCAAAAAAAAAAAACCTTGCGACAAAAAAAGATAACAATAGCAAAAAATTGGAAAAAAAATATCTTATTTTATTTGTTAAAACTTTGCATCCTAGCGAAGAAAATAATGCCTATTTGAAAAAAGTCTATGGATAAATGTAGAAATTATAGCCCTTTTGGTAGAGGTAAGAGAATACCAAAAAAATTTTTTTTAATTTCTGTTTAAATAGCGATTTTATTTGTTACTTTTATTTATATTATGTACATTTGTCTTTATTGTGAGATCTTTGTTGACGTTTGTAGATTTCGGAATCGTTTTCTCTAATGAGGAACCAAATATAATCTCCCATCATTTTTTCATCCCAGTGCCCTTGGTAACGCCGCTCGATGGACTTAATTTCTTGGTGAAACATTTCGCCATGTTCGTCACTTACGTCGCCAAGATTTTCGGGGAAAAAGTTTAAATGAGAATGCAAGAAATGAATTTTGAGGGACGTATTTACACCTGCTGGAATACATAAAGCGAAAAATAAATTAGAATAATTCATACATACATATGTGTTATATACATAAATATAGAAAAATATATTTCTTACCAATTTTTTCATAATTTTTGTAACAAATCATTAATCATTGTTTCATATTGCGGGCTTTTATTGGGTCCAAGGAAAATTTAAAATACAAGCTAAAACGACCTCCATGCTGCAATTTCATCCGACGTCAAATATGATTCAAAATTTACAGTTTCCTTATTTTAGGCCCATCAATAACGCCTTCTTCGATTTTTTGAAAAGAAAAAACTTTTAAATAAACTTTTTAAATATGAGAGTGAATTGCCATCTTTCCTTAAGGCTTTTACAAAATTTTTAAAGAGCCACGAAAGTTGGAATTTAAAAAAAAATTATAAAAAATTTACTATAAAAATTTGTTTTAATATTTTTTTCGTGTTTGTGACACCAAATTATTATTATATAATCCACATCCCTTGGACAAAATTTTTGTTGCATAGTGTTATTGGTATTTTTGTGTTTTTTAACAGCTATATCTTATTTTCAATAACATGAACTCCGTTTAGTAGAAATATAATTTCAGAAATTTATGTTATTAACTGCCGGATTTTAAAATTCGACTCCGGGAATCGGAGTCTGAGTCGAGTAGTTTTAGCTCGACTCCACAGCCCTGCCCCCATCCCATGGTGGAGGGTATACAAAAATGAATATCAAGAAAAATTCCTACAAATTTGAGACAAAATATGACCATATTTTTTTATTTAACATCCATATCCACTCCTCCTTGTAAAGTAAGGGAACACAAAATTCCCAGACCATTAAGTCCAAATGACCCTTGTCTAGTGTAAGTGATTAATGAGAAATAACACTTAATTTTATTGTGTTTAAAAAATGTGTTGTGTCCATGTCTACGTGTACTACTTGCCATAATTCTGCTTCGCCCACTGCGATAAATCAATCCTATTTGAAAATTTTCAAGAAAAAAAAAATAAATTGAAGCCACTTATCACTCCCATTTTGCTGTCTTGAATTTTCCAACAATTTATCGGTTCGTTAAACGTTTTCAATTAATTACTCAACATTAATGAAAATGATTATAGGCCATTTAAGAGTCATTTAAGGTCAGAAAATTTTGAAATTCATGATAAATAAATAACATAATTAGTTTTAAATAGAACCGAAATCGAAACCGTGAAAGTGAGTGGGCGGCACAGGGGTTGGATGAGAAAATAGAGCCTTTTAGAGTCTAATTTAATCACATTTAATATTGTCCATACGCCATAAATTGGTCCAGGGCTTTGACCTTGTGAAAATATTAATGTGGGCTAAAGAGAAGGAGCTATGGGTTTTGTATGTGTTTACATTAGAAGAATATGTCTAGACGCAATTCATAATGTTTTCCCATTATGACTAAATCATTGGTAGGATAGGGGAGGACCAGAGTAAAAGAGAGAGTATTTATGTGTGTGTAAGGATGTCTGGTGGACTGGCTAAAGCAACGAAATACCAATAATGAATGACCAACAATATTAAGACCAATGTCGTCTCTTTGTCTTAGTCTGTCATTGTTTCAAATAAGCAGAAATGTTGTGGTAATTTTTTGTGTTTCTTTCTCAAAATAAATGATTACAATCGAATTTAATGACGACAACATCAAAAACAACACAACGATTGTTGTTGTTCGTGAAACATATTTTCGGATAATGTTAAGAAAACAAATTTTCTTTGCATAAAAGAAAATTAGAAAATAAATTCTAACCACAACTGTGTTTAGAATTATTTTATAAAGCAAATATTTAATTGAAATTAGAATTTATTTAAAATGAATGCTTCTCTGGCCAAATTTACCTATCATAGCTACATACAGATAGATTTTGTTTTGTTGCGACCTAATTTTTAATTATCCTGTTCACCGTAATTGTTCAATTTAAAATAATAGTTTTCCAGTTGAGTTGAATAATTAAAACAAAATGTTAACCAAACATTGCAATGATATACATATACCCTCCTTCATGTAAGGTGAGGGGATAAAAACGTGTAGTATATAAAAATTAATGCTATTTTACACAAAACAAGGTAGGAAATCCATGAAGGCTAAGAGAAATCAATTTGGTAAATTAGAGACATACATACACAGCCATAGATAAATATTAATTTAAACAATAAATAAACTAATTAATTCTATAAATTTGTTTAATTTAAATTTTTAACCATCATCAAATAAATAAACCGTTTTTTTTCACATTGCGTAATGTTGGTCAATGTACAGGGTGGCTGATGAAAGCTGCTACCAAAAAAAATTTTAAAAACTTTTTTCTTATTTAATGAATCTGGTTAATTTTTTTTTTATTTTGCAGATTGATTTTTAGATTTAACAAAAATGGAAACAAGAATTTGGATTGTCCGCCGCTATTACGCACTGAAGTCCGTAGTTTCGGTTCAAAGAGAGTATAGGGGCACGTTTGGCGGCAATCCTCCGAACAGATGGACCATAAAGAGACTTGTTAACAATTTTTCCGAGCATGGGACAGTCAACAGAAGACCTTACCATCGAAACCCTTCAGTGCGGACGAAGGAAACAATAGCTGCTGTAGCTGATGCCATATCTGCTCAAATGGGTATAAGCAGACAGTCATTGCAATTATGCACAAAGATTTGGTGTTATTCCCATATAAAATTCAAATGGCCAACAAAGTGAACTCAGCAGACTTCCCGATTCGCTTGGAATTTTGCCAGAAGATGCTTCAAATGGTGGAAGAAGACGGAAACATGTTGAACTGTCTTCTCATGTCTGACGAGGCCCATTTCGATTTAAACGGCAACATAAACAAACAAAATTGTCGAATATGGAGTGCTTCCAAACCACAGATACTCCATGAGACGGAATTGCATCCACTTCGTGTCACAGTGTGGTGTGCAGTTTCATCACGCTGCATTGTCGGTTAATGAACAACTTTTTGGTAAGAAGCCGCACATGCATCAACGAGCAGGAGGGCATTTAAATTCCATTATTTTTAAAACTAATTAAGTTATATTTAATTAAATGTAATGAGCTTTAACATGAATAAAAGAAAACAGGATTCCATACACTGAAAAAAAAGTTATTTGAGTTTCTTAATGTAGCAATATTCATCAGCCACCCTGTATCAAGAAACTCTACCATGCTAAATTTCAAAACGATTCCATTTAAACTGCAGCTTCTATAGGGGCCAGCTTCTATAGAGGCAATATGCTGAATTTTATAGTGGTTCTTAAAGGTTTATACCTTGAAATAAAGCTTAAAGAGCGCCCCAGTAGGCGAGTTGGTAGCGTACTCGCCTAGGAGTTTGGGGGTCGTGGGTTCGATTCCCACCAGAGGCTCTGGTCTGTCGCTGCAAACATTTAGCCATATGGTCTTTGTAACCCGGCCTTTCCCTGGACCTTAAAATTAGAATATAAATTTACTTTGTATTGTAATTCATATAAATAAATAAATAATAAAGCTTAAGTTGTTGTTTGTATTAATAGAATCGCAAATTAATACATCACCGCACGAACAGTCCAGTCAATAACGCATTTTCCAAAATCATTGCGTTTAACATAAAAAGTTGAAAAATTGGCTATTAGTGGGGTAAGGAAATATATATTAGGAAACAAGGTATGAAAGTGACTTTTCTCACGTCTCTTTTGTCGTTGGACAGACATCATGGAAAAATTGATTAAGAATTGACGAAGATATTGCAAATTATATATCCATAATTTGGGGGCTTGCGATACTGAGAACTTGATCCGCCGAAAAAAGTAATGCTTTTTTGGACTCACAACTAATGGATTTAGCTATTGTGTAAATTTTGACAAAATTGGTAAGGTCCTTGAGGTCCTGTAATCATGAACCAAAAATATTTTCAAAAAGGTAATGTCCGTAAATTTGCTGTAACATTTTACAAAGCGCGATCTACCAAAATGTTTTTTCTGATTCTGGTGGACGTCAAAATAGGACGTATTCTAAACATAAAATATTTCAAACCACTGCTCCAGAAAGTGAAATTATTCGCATATGCAAAATATATTTTACAATATTTGTCATATGGTCAGTTGGTAATTAAAGTTCATGATATATTTAGATTTTAGGAAGTGTTTCGGACCTAACTCCAAAAATTTCAGTTTCCAGAGAAAATTGCAGTTTTCTAAACACACTCAGAAAAATTTAATAGGTCATATCTCGCGAAAGAATCCAAATTTTGCTAAACGGTTCATATTGTTTTATTTTTTTCAAATTCTCAACCAGATTATTAACAAATTTCAAAAAAATCTTGACCTTGCAAAAAAGTTGACACACTTGTTTTCTTTTTACCCCCCTTACAATTTAACCACCCTAACCAGTGTTGCCACAGGAGAAATTTTTTTCCGACCAAAATCTTCCCAAAAACCGACCAAAATTAGTTGTAGCCGACCAAATTCATAAAATGAAGATTTCGATATTTTGTAAAGTTTAATGACAAAATGTTCCGATTTTAATGAAACTTGAAATGTTTAGAAAAGTTGTCCATCCGAATCGAATATACTCTACATCATCGATCTCATTCAATGCTATAACAGGAAATACATCTGCAATTGACCGATTTATTGATTCTGTGTGAAATTCGCCAAATTTTAGTTCAGTAGCTTGGCATAATTGATTGTTACGGCGTCAATAAAGCAAATCGTTTTTTGACCTTAATAAGGGGGATATATACAAATGTGGTCCAATGCGATCCATTACTAAAGGAAATAATAATTGCCGAATTGCAGCCCAAAATATTAATATTTGTTACAACGGCAGCAAGAATTGAAATTGGATGGGACTTTATATCATTGTCCTGCAATTTCGCAAAATGGCATGTCAAGTATGTGTAAAGGTTAGGTAAAGGTTGCAATCCTTCTATGGGGACTATATCGAAACATGGACCGATATGGTCCATTTTCAACTCCAAACAGCTACTGGTTATATTATTGTAGATTGATCCGTGACAGAGGAATATGGATATATCCTAATAGCTAAAAGTCAATTTATAAATTGCAAAATGTAATATGTAAAAATAAAAAAGAAATTCTGCATTTAGAAATAATTTTAAATACATTTTCTTCTGTTTGTTTCCACATTTTGTTATTAATGCAGAGTGTGAGACAATGTACATTTCTTTGGGAATTTGTATTGAGCTCTTCTTAATTTATATTAGACGCCTAAAAATAAAGAATACGATGAAGTTGTATGATATAGTTTGTGACAAATAACAAATGGATGGACAATTATTCATAGAAAGTCTTAATAATAATCTGTTAAGTTTTGTTTAACTGATTGCAAAGTTAAAAATAATTTTTAACTTTCATCATTTATTACTAAAGCATTTGAGTTCTAGAACACAATAGTAAAATTTTTTGTTAATTGTAGGATTTTAAAAATCTATGATGTTCGGAAATTTACACAATCTCAGCAAAATACCAGAAGTATACCAAACTGTAAATATGTACATATAGTCGGCTTAATGCTATTTTGGTCCATACGCCATTTTTGTGTTTTTTGAGTTAGAAGTTGATAATATAGGTTTCAAGCATGCTCCTTCAGAATCTGCAATCTTTTTTTTCCTATCTCGCTTAGTTTTCGAGATATTGGTACGGTAAATGTATTTAACTCTGAATAACGGGAAATAATTTTAATATTTTTGAGCTATGTCTCCATTTTTCTATCGCCCCATATTTTTGACTCAGTATTTTACGTTCTTTCGATCACAATATGTAAATTACTGTCCTTCCATACCGACCCTTTTTGTGGTCCATGTAATACAAATACGAAAAAATATTAAAATAAAAGTGGATATGGACCAAAATGCCAGGTACAAAAATTGTCATAACATTCTTATTTTTGAATGTAATGGCATAGAAATGCATGAGAATCATACGAACACTGGGAGCCCTATGAAATAAAAGTGTATAACTCTTCTGTCCCGTTTTTAATCAAAGAATAAATTGCGTTTTTCTCCGATTATACAAAATGGCGTATGGAACAAAATAGCATTGAGCCGACGATATAAGAAAATGTTCCAGTTCTGTATTTTAGTGTTCCAGTTTCTAAATTTGTTTCTTTGAACACAAATGGCAAATACCGCAATTATGGTGAGATCTATGAACCAAAATTTCGTCATTAAACTACCCTTGGAATACAGAACAGGACTGAAGGAAGTAATTTTTTCCCCATGAACGATAATTTATACAACTACAAACCACATTTTTGGTGATCGAAATATCCGCAATTATTATTTTCAAATAAAATGTTATTACAACGTATTTGTCTACAATTTCGATAACAGGTCGGTACTGTTTGTATCGATTAAGAAAACAAGTAAGAAAGTTTCAGTCGGGTAAACCGACTAAGGTATACCCTCACTTTGTGAGTAATGTAATTGTTTAGCGCTCTGGCGTTTTGTTGCCTTCCAAAATAAAAAGCTTATTTTTCAATTTTTTTATGAGTTTTATTAATTCACTTTGTTAGTTGTGGTTGTGTACAATTTTTGGGTTTCTAATAGAAAAATGCAAAAGTTTCATGCTAACAACTTTAGGGTATTTTGTGTCTTGTTTAATTTTAATTTATGTTCTTAATGTTAACTATTTATTCTTATGTAATTCACAATGTTTATTTTTGGGTATTTATTTTCACTATGTTATTTTATAACTAACACTTTTATCACTTATCACGGGGGAGAGGCGCACGAGTTTAGTTAAAGGATCGGTAAAAGACTGATTACTTGTGCTTGCCATCTATCTCTTCTAAGCTCACTTAACGACTTTCGTTAAGCTACAGATGGCAAGCGACAAGTAAACAAACAAATAAGCAAAAGAGAAATTAGAGTAATGAGTGCATGTAATGAGTGATGAGTGCATGGGTGCTTTAGAGTGATGCATAGGTTATGCATGTATGGGCATATAAATGCATTTGCATTTATACACCTACACATATAATGCCGCGCAGTAGTGGAAGTTTCACACTGATGTTCAAAAGTGCGGTGTCACCTTTGAACATTCTCCCCCCCCCCCGTGATATAGTGTAGATTATTCTATCTTAAACTAGCTTAATCTAAAACTTCAGCTCATGTGGCTCCGGTGGATGAAAACCCCATCCAGTTTTTGGGCCTGTCAAGGATCCAAGGCTTGAGAATATAATGTTGATGGAAATGCGATGGTGGGTCTTAATAGGGTCGAAGTTGTAGGGTACTGGATACCACAGCATCTGTCTTCAGGGAATATGGGCTGACATCGTGTCGTATAAAGGTACTTCGTGAGTTGGATGAGTCACGACTCGGGGTTGGGCTAGGCAATTGAGAAACCATATCTAGGATAGAAGAGATGTGAGTACCAAGTTCTTTTACAAATAAATAGAGTGTTAGTCAATCTGAAAATAGTTTGACGATTTTCGTTATCGGTCTACTAACTACTCCGTGTGCTGTCCGAATATCTACGACCCTAATGTTTTGATCAGTTCCAAGGTATGTTCTTTCTATACGGCCTAATTTCCATTCAGTCGGGGCCAACCTCTCATCTTTAATTACAATCAAATCGTCTTCCTTTACATTTTCTGTTTGATACTTCCACTTATATCGACGATGTAGCTCATTAAAATACTCAGTTTTCCATCTTTGGCAAAAATAGTGAGAGATAATCTTTAATCGTTTCCATCTGTTGGCTAGGGTGAGGTTTCCGTCTGAAACATCTGGTTCTGCTGGGGTCAAAATGGAGGTACCTATCAGAAAATGTGCTGGGGTAAGAGGATTTAAATCGGAAGGGTCGTCGCTGGCTGGACTTAGGGGTCGAGAGTTAAGACAGGCTTCAATTCGCGCTAAAATGGTCGAGAATTCCTCAAAGGTAAAATTCATTTGCGGTATAAATTTCCGTAGGTGTGTTTTGAATGATTTAACTCCTGCCTCCCATAATCCTCCCATATGAGGAGCACCGGGAGGAATAAAACTCCATTCTAAATTTTGATAAACATTGTTCTGGGTGGCGTCCTTTTGCAGATTCTTCATAAACTCTAGCCTATCCTTTTTTATTAATTCTGCTGCTCCTACAAAATTAGTCCCATTATCTGAGTAGATCTTGGCTGGGCTTCCTCGTCGCCCAATAAAGCGAGATAAAGCGGCTAAAAAAGACTGAGTGGATAGATCACTAGTGGGTTCTAAGTGAATTGCTTTTGTGGAAAAGCAAACGAAGACGCAAACCTAACCCTTTGTTATTAAACAAGCTCTTCCCGTAAAATTCTTTATGTTGAAGGGTCCTGCAAAATCTACTCCTGTATTGGTAAAAGGTCGAGTCAGCATAGTTCGCTGGGGCGGAAGTGAGGCCATAATTTGCGTTTGAGTCTGGTGTTTATACAAAACACAAGTTCGACAATTATGAATTACCTTCTTGATTAAGGGCTTCAATTTAAATATCCAGAATTCAGACCTGATTACTCGAGTCATGAGTTGATTTCCGCCATGCATCGTAATTTTGTGAACAAATTCTACTAACAAAAGGGCTAATCTCGATTCGTAGGGGATAAGAATGGGATGGCGCTCGTTGTATGTAAGTGCTGGGGACTGAACAAGGCGGCCATTTGCCCTAATGATTCCTTTTGAATCAATGAATGGATTGAGAGATAAAAGACTGCTACTAGATGAGAGTCTTTTCTTTTGGGTTAACGCTAAATACTCCTCTGCGAAATAATGCTTTTGTGTTAAAACAATAAGACGATCTTTGATATCTTGGATTTCACCGTGGGTTATCTCTGCTGAAGAAATTCTAAGTCGGGTCCGATTGACGCCGGTATTTCGCCAAAAACGAATCGCAAATGCTAAGACTTTGTATGCCCTAGATAGAGAAGAAAATCTATCCAAAGGATCTTCAACTGTTGTGGTCGCGAAAACTTTAACTGCCTTTGCTTCTAACTCTGTGTCGCTCATAATGTCGTGTCTAGGCCATCGGTCTTTTGGAAACTTCAGCCATTGGGGTCCAGTCCACCACAAATGATATGACTGCAAATCATTTGGCGAACATCCTCGACTGGCTACATCAGCTGGGTTGCTTTCTGAATCTATGTGCTTCCAATTTTCGTTGCCTACATTATCTAAAATATTTGAAATTCTATTTCCTACAAAGGCACTCCATGAACAAGGGGGTTTTTTGAGCCATGCTAACACCATTGTTGAGTCAGTCCAAAAGTGAGTTGAAATATTTTCAATTTGTAAGTTGGGAACCACCGCTGTGGTTAATTTTGCTAAGATAACGGCTCCGCATAATTCTAATCTAGGCAGAGATATTTTTTTGATGGGTGCTACTCTCGTTTTCGCTGCCAAAAGAAACGTGTCGACTGTTTGATCTAAATGTTCTACTCTAACATAAAGTGTCGCGGCGTAAGCGCTTTCTGAAGCGTCACAAAAACCATGTACTTCAATTTTACTTGAGGGTTTGAATCTGATCCACCTAGGTACTGAAACTGAATCTATTGAGGGACAATTTTTAATGAAATTCTTCCAATTCATTCGAGTTATGGGCTTCAACGCGTCGTCCCAATCTACTTTATCCAGCCAGACTTTCTGCATGATAAGTTTCGCTACGATGATTACTGGAGCCAGCCATCCACATGGGTCGAAAAATTTGGCAATTGTTGAAAGGACTTCTCGTTTGGTGCATAATTCCCTTTCTTCCGTGGGTGGTGATGTGAACGTAAAGTTGTCAGCCGAAATGTTCCATCGGATACCTAGAGTCTTCGTTGAAGTTCCTTCCGAAATATCCAACCAATTGACCGGCAAGAGTGAGTCAGGTGGCAGATCGCGAAGTAGATTGGGGTCGTTTGAACTCCATTTTCTCAATTCAAAACCTGCTGAGTCCATGGCTGCTACTAATTCTTTCATAGACTTAAGGGATTCTTCTACAGTGTGACCTCCAGCTAAAACGTCGTCGACATATAAATTTTGTTTTATAATTTCCGAACCTAATGGGTATGTTTCTTTAACATCTTCTGCCAATTGAATTAGGGTCCTAAGAGCTAGAAATGGGGCGCAATTAATTCCGAAAGTGACTGTCGAAAGTTCAAAGTCTTCAACTGGGTCATTTGCTGATCTTCTAAAAAGAATTCTTTGAAATGGGGCCTGACTTGGGTCGATTTGTATTTGACGATACATTTTGGTAACGTCCGCGTTAAATACGTATTTAAAAAACCTCCATTTTAAAATCTGCAATACTAAATCCTGTTGAAGAATAGGCCCTGGATGTAAAATGTCATTAAGACTTTTCCTATTTGATGTGGGACTTGACGCATTGAAAACTACCCTAAGTTTAGTAGTAACCCTATCTGGTTTAATAACTGCATGATGCGGCAAATAGTAGTGAGGGGTCTTCTCGATTTCCTGGGGTCTCAGTTTCCGCATGTGTCCAAGTTCCAAATATTCCATTATCGCTGCGTCGTATTGAGATTTAATTTCGGGCGTTTTTTGCAACTTTCTTTCCATTCGATAGAATTGCGCCATTGCGATATTTCGAGATGCTCCAAGTTCAGCACAAGATTTGAACGGCATCGTGACAATATATCGTCCATCTTCTTTTCTTCGCGTTGTATTTTTGAAATTTGTTTCGCAAAAGGTGTCTTCTGCTGACCTCAAAACTTTTTTTGGGGTCTCCTCCACCTCCCAAAAACGTGTGAGAATTTTCTCGATCGAAACTGTATTGTAAAGTGAAATTTTCCTATCATTTGTGTTTGATTTTTCAAGGGGTCCGCCCACTATCCAGCCAAAAACGGTGCTTTGCGCTAGTAAAGATCCTATAGATTTCATTGGAGCTCCTACTGTGTAAATTAAGGGTCCTATGTCTAAACCTATCAGAAGATCTATGGGTCGGCTTTCGTAAAAACGAGGATCTGCTAACTCGAGTTGAGTTGTTTCTCTATGTTGATTTTTATCTAGGGTGCGCGACGGCAAATTAGAAGGAAGGGACTTCAAAACGGGCGCCCAAACTTCTAATTCAAAACTAGGGTTTGTACGAGAACAAAGGTTAAAAAGACAAGCTTTTGTTGAAGTTTCTGAAACGGTTTCACTTAAACCGGTAACATGAACAAGATTCTTCCTAGTTGGAAGCTTCAATTGGTTTGTAATCTTCTCTGAAATAAATGTTGATTGAGATCCAGGGTCGATAATCGCTCGTGCGTCATATCGCTGCCCTCTAGATTCAATTTGAACAATCGCTGTGAAGAGTAGTGTTTCTTTCGATTGCTGCTGGCTAAGTTGTGAATTTTCCTTGAGAGTTAGAGTCGTTATACTAGGAGTTTGAAAACTAGGTGTGGACTGTAAACTAGGAGTGGATTGTACTAGGGTGGTTAGAGCTGCCGCACTGGTACTAGGTCGTGCGTCATCTCTAACCGGTTGTGAATTTGTAGGTCGGGCCTCGTTACCCTTATGTAATAAAGTGTGATGTCTTTGATTACATTCCCTACACGTGAAACGACTCTTACAATCTCTTACAACATGATCCGAAGTGATGCAGTTGTAACAAAGATTGTGAAGTTTTACTAAGTGAATGCGATCATTCACGTTTTTCTCAAGGAATTGTGGACAATTACGTAACAAATGGTTTGCCTTGCAAATTTGGCAACTCGGTCCATTTGTACGACTACTAGGTTGCGTAGATGTGCTAAATCTGTTGCTATTGTTGAATCTTCTTTGCGAACTTTGAGTCTGTTGCGCAACATTAGTTTGAAATGACTTAACCCTATTTTCCTTCCTACTATAATCGGGTCTAGGCTGACTATTTTTGGAGAAATGGGGCTTAATATTTCCTACAGATTCTAAAGTTTTGAACTTGTGTGTCAAAAATTCATTCAAATCTTTCCAAGACGGTAGTAAGGAACAATCTTCCAAACCGTTTTCAAATTCTTCTAAGAAATTTCTCGGCAGTTTCGTAGAAGTGAGGTAAACTAAAATTGGGTCCCACCCCTTTACATCTACCTTGAGTGTTTCTAGTGTCTGAACGCAACCATCTATAGTGCGTTGAAGTTTTTGGATCGAAGATCCTGAATCTGCCGAAACTTGTGGTAAACTAAGTAGAGTCTTTAGTTGTTCATTTACTTGCATTCGTTTATTCTCGTATCTGTTTTCTAAGTTCTTCCATGCTAGATCAAAACCTTCATTTGTTAGTGGTACGTTACTAATAATTTCCCGTGCCTCCCCCGCGGTTTTTTGTTTTAGATGGAAAAGTTTTTCTACTTTACTAAGTCTAGAATTATTTCTGTACAAGGCCGAAAACAAATCCCGAAAAGTAGGCCAAGCGCTGTATCCTCCATGAAATGTGTCGGTGTCGCATGGTGGTAAACGTAACGATAGATGGTTGTGTGGCTCAACTGTTTCCTTTTTTCGGGTCTCCGATTCTCGTTCGAACTTTTCCTGCTGCCTTTCGTCGGTTAGTGTTAAAATTTCTCCATTTACTGCGCTTAAACATCGTTTGTATGTCTCTAATGCCTCTTTATAATGGGTCCTCAACTTTGATTTATCGATTGGGGCCTCATCTTTTTCGGGAACACGGTCTCTACAATCTAAATAGGCCCTTTTCACTTGATCCCAAACAGAGTTCAATTCTACACGTGTCACTTCTAATGAGTGAATATTATCATCGGTGCTAGTAGCAGAGTAACCACTCTCAAAGTCTATCAGGTCATTTACGCAATTTACAAATTTATCACGTAAAACTTTATCCATATTTCCTCCTTCTTAAATATTTTCTTTGTCAAATTTTAAACTGGCTAAAATTTCAAGAAACTTTTAAAATTGAGCTTTTCTTTTAACAATTTCTGTAAAAACTTACTTTGCCAATATTTGCAAAATAATTTCAGAAAAACGCTAAATATTTGTTGAATGGGGCCAATCTTTTACAGTCCGACTTTTTTTTCACGAATAGATATAAATAATGGCAGTTTACTTTGAACTTGTGTCGTTTGTGCGAAAAGTAAGAAATTTTAGCGATAATAATTTTTATAGACCTGGGTCTTTTAGAAAAAAAATTATATAAATAAAAATTTGGACGAAAGTAATTCTTTGTCGGCTAGTGTACTCTCAAAAAAAATTATCAATCAACTCTTCTTTGACAAAACAAAAAACATAAAAAAAGCGTAGGAAAGTGTTTTTTGTATCAGAAAAAATTCAATCAAATCAAAAAACAAATTTTGTAAGAAAGTGTTTTTTGCAAATTTATAACAAACAAAAAAACAAACTTTGTAGGAACGTGTTTTTTCAAAAAAAAATACCCAAATTTTGTAGGGAGGTGTTTCACTTAATAGATTTTTCGAGCAAATTTATTTTTCGTAGTAAAGTGTAATTTCCAAAAAATTAGCACTTAATAAATTTCTGAACAAATTTATTTTTCGTAGTAAAGTGTAATTTCCAAAATTAGCACTTAATAAATTTTTTGAGCAAATTTATTTTTCGTAGCAAAGTGTAATTTCCAAAAATTTGCACTTAATAAATTTCTGAGCAAATTTATTTTTCGTAGTGAAGTGTAATTTCCAAAAATTAGCACTTAATAAATTTTTCGAGCAAATTTATTTTTCGTAGTAAAGTGTAATTTCCAAAAATTAGCACTTAATAAATTTTCGAGTCAAATTTATTTTTCGTAGTAAAGTTTAATTTCCAAAAATTAGCACTTAATAAATTTTTCGAGCAAATTTATTTTTCGTAGCAAAGTGTAATTTCCAAAAATTAGCACTTAATAAATTTTTGAGCAAATTTATTTTTCGTAGCAAAGTGTAATTTCCAAAAATTAGCACTTAATAAATTTCTGAGCAAATTTATTTTTCGTAGCAAAGTGTAATTTCCAAAAATTAGCACTTAATAAATTTCTGAGCAAATTTATTTTTCGTAGTAAAGTGTAATTTCCAAAAATTAGCACTTAATAAATTTCTGAGCAAATTTACTTTTCGTAGCAAAGTGTAATTTCCAAAAATTAGCACTTAATAAATTTCTGAGCAAATTTATTTTTCGTAGTAAAGTGTAATTTCCAAAAATTAGCACTTAATAAATTTTTCGAGCAAATTTATTTTTCGTAGTAAAGTGTAATTTCCAAAAATTAGCACTTAATAAATTTTCGAGTCAAATTTATTTTTCGTAGTAAAGTGTAATTTCCAAAAATTAGCACTTAATAAATTTTCGAGTCAAATTTATTTTTCGTAGTAAAGTTTAATTTCCAAAAATTAGCACTTAATAAATTTTTCGAGCAAATTTATTTTTCGTAGCAAAGTGTAATTTCCAAAAATTAGCACTTAATAAATTTTTGAGCAAATTTATTTTTCGTAGCAAAGTGTAATTTCCAAAAATTAGCACTTAATAAATTTCTGAGCAAATTTATTTTTCGTAGCAAAGTGTAATTTCCAAAAATTAGCACTTAATAAATTTCTGAGCAAATTTATTTTTCGTAGTAAAGTGTAATTTCCAAAAATTAGCACTTAATAAATTTCTGAGCAAATTTACTTTTCGTAGCAAAGTGTAATTTCCAAAAATTAGCACTTAATAAATTTCTGAGCAAATTTATTTTTCGTAGTAAAGTGTAATTTCCAAAAATTAGCACTTAATAAATTTTTCGATGTACATAGACTGGTGTTGTTGTTGTTTTAATGGGTACGAGGGGTCGAGTTGAGAGTGTCGGCACAGGAACTTTTTTATCAAATATATCAAGATTTTCGCGTTAAATCGGTTGGAAACTACAGTAATGCTGATTTGTAGCACAAACCACACATATTAATGGCAATAGAGATTAAAAAATCGTAAATTTTTTGACATTTTTCAAAAGGGTTTTTCTATTGAATCTAAAGCAATACGAGGGTCGTTCAAAAAGTTGGAACACGTATTTTCTAAAGCAAAAAAAAAATAAATTTATTTTTTCTTTTTAATTTATTGATTGGGATTGATTTTAGCGTCTCCAAAGCATCAGCTAATATCATACGGTCGATTTCTCCCTCAGAAAATCGCATATAAAGAAGGCAAAAAAAATATTTTTTTTTTCTAAGTTGCAAACTTGATGTTTAAAGTACCCAAAAATCACGAAGTAATTTGTAGGGTTCTCAAGCCAGTCAGCGGATGAGTCGAGCCAATAAAAATCTTTCCTTTTTTTTTCTTTTAAGCAGCTAATAATAGTAGTAATAAGAATAAAAGTAAGCTTAATAAATATAACCGCGATTAAAGCAGCCGAAAAAATTCAAGAAATTTTCGCTCTTTTGTTTCGCAAGAAAGTTGTCCGTCCACGCGTTATTCAGCACAAAATTATCGGGAATTCTTGCTGAGGTTTTCGGAATAAGTCAATGGGTGTCCGTCCGCGCGTCCGAAATCTTAATAAACTTATCTTAATAATCGTATCTTAATACTCTTATCTTAATATTCTTATCTTAAAAATAACTTGATGGCATAAATCGACTCGACTAGCCGCTGGCTTTCAGAAAAATTCATCAGAATGCGTAATAAATTATTCGAACAAATTATCGAAGGGTTTTCAAAAAGGTTGGGTCGCTATTTTCCTAAAGTTTCGAAAACTAGAAAACAGTAAAGTCGCGCGTTGTTACCGAAAAAAATCGTCAAAAAACTTTCACAGGTTAGAATGCATGTAGGTTATGCAATAGGTTAGTATATGTAGAAGGGTATGTACTGCAAGCTAACTGCACTTATGTAAGTATGTATATCAAAGTATATAAGTATATGTATATAAGTGCAAGCTAACTGCAGTTAAGTGTTCAGTTATTTTTGTATATATGTAAAAGGCAAAAACCAAGCCAGCGTCGTACATAGGGCCAGACCCGCCAAAATCTCCTTCATATAGCAATATGGCGGAGTTCGAAAAAAAATGGTTTTGGCACCCTATGTAACAACGCTACCTGCACAAATTTTGGGTACTCACTTTGATCCTTTTATGTGTTTGAGGTACCTGTTGTTGGCGTTGGTCGCTGGTTCTTCCTTCCTTCCTTCTTGGGATTCAAGGGTGATGTTGTTGGGTTGTGTTTCCAAGGGGTCTTGTGTTGCTGGTTTGTGTTGGGTCACTTTGGGTCACTGGTTTTGTGGGTCACTTTTTGTTGGGTCACTTTTTGTTGGGTCACTTTTTCTTGTTGTTTTTCAATTTTAAGTTTTCGCGTACCGTACCGAAATATGGTTTATATAATTTATTTTAATTTTACCGGTCAAATTAAATTTTCACTACAAAATATTTTCCACACAACACTTGATTTTGTTTTTTAATAATTTAAAAAAACACACTTTTCTATCCGGTTCGCATAGGACCAAATGTTTAGCGCTCTGGCGTTTTGTTGCCTTCCAAAATAAAAAGCTTATTTTTCAATTTTTTTATGAGTTTTATTAATTCACTTTGTTAGTTGTGGTTGTGTACAATTTTTGGGTTTCTAATAGAAAAATGCAAAAGTTTCATGCTAACAACTTTAGGGTATTTTGTGTCTTGTTTAATTTTAATTTATGTTCTTAATGTTAACTATTTATTCTTATGTAATTCACAATGTTTATTTTTGGGTATTTATTTTCACTATGTTATTTTATAACTAACACTTTTATCACTTATCACGGGGGAGAGGCGCACGAGTTTAGTTAAAGGATCGGTAAAAGACTGATTACTTGTGCTTGCCATCTATCTCTTCTAAGCTCACTTAACGACTTTCGTTAAGCTACAGATGGCAAGCGACAAGTAAACAAACAAATAAGCAAAAGAGAAATTAGAGTAATGAGTGCATGTAATGAGTGATGAGTGCATGGGTGCTTTAGAGTGATGCATAGGTTATGCATGTATGGGCATATAAATGCATTTGCATTTATACACCTACACATATAATGCCGCGCAGTAGTGGAAGTTTCACACTGATGTTCAAAAGTGCGGTGTCACCTTTGAACAGTAATATTGAATATTACTCTAATTATTCTGCCAATTTGTGTGGGAGGTACCAGAAGGGGTTTATCAAATACACCTTTTTTTTGATGCACATTAGATACTTTAAATTCATTGCACTGTGCCGACTTATAAGCATTTATGTGCACTGGTATAAATGTTATGAGACATTAAATTGTGGTATGATTTGGGCATTTTGTGTGGGAGGTACAAAAAGGGGCGTGGCAATAACGCCCATTTTTCACAGGGCTATAGACACTATAAAAACATTACACTGTACAAAATTTCAAGTATTTTTATACACTGGTTTTAATGTTATAAGCTGTTAACTTTTGGTGCAAAAAGGTACCTTTGTGTGGGAGGTACCAAAAGGGGCGTGACAACAACACCCAATTTTCCCTGGACTGTAGGCAATATAAAAGCATAATACTGTACAAAATTTCAAGTATTTTTATACACTGTTATTAATGTTATAAGCTGTTAACTTTTGGTGCAAAATGGTGCATTTGTATGGGAGGTACCAAAAGGGATGTGGCGACTTCGCCCATTTTTCTCGAGTTGATAACGACTACTAAGCTAATACTATGTGTGGAATTTCAAAAGATTCGAATAAGTAGTATAGCAGTTATTAAAGAAACAATATTTCACAACATTTTAACCCTTTGTGGGGGAGGTACTAGAAGGAGTGGACCAATATGGTCCATCTTCGAACTTAGCCGGAGATAGAAAAAAATATTACCACATACCAAATTTGAGGTCAATCGGTTACTCCTTTCGAGAGTTATCGTGCGCACCAGCCAGCAGACACACAGACAGACAGACAGACAGACAGACAGACAGACAGACAGACGGACGGACATTGCTCATTCGACTTAAAATGACCCAAAACGGATTTCCTCCGAACATACTTGGGGTCTTAGGTCACTCCTTCGACGTGTTACACTTTTTTCCGTAGCAAATGATATATACCCTCGTCACACTAAAGTGAGGGTATAAATATTGGGATTCACAATCAACATTTCAAGATATTTCCAACGGTGAAAAAAAATCATATTAATCTTTAAATTATTCTGTATTATAATACATCTTAAATATTTGAGAATAAAACCGACCAAAATTGAGTTGGTCCGACCATCCGACCAGAAAGAAAAATTTTAAATCTATCCGACCAAATTTGGTCGGAAATGACGAAAACGGCAACGCTGACCCTAACTAAAGCAAGTTATGGAACGATATGGTTCTTGTTTTGTTTCAACAAACATAGAAAATTTTAGTTGCATATAATTTTAGTATAAACCTGTAAGGAATGGCTAAAGTTGGACGAAGCCGACTATATGATACTCTACACCACCCTCCCAGAGCAGAGTAGGAAGCAATATTTTCATGTTTTATTAATGTTGTTTGTCCAATAATAATGTGTTGAGAAATGCGGATATAGCGGTTATATGCAAAATCGGTGTTTATGGTATACTCATTTAGGGACAATATAAAAATCTGTACCAATTTTCTACAAATTCGATAGTGTTTTTACTTGGATCATGAAACTCTTCTCTGCTAAGTATCATAATTGTCGGATTTCAAGCACAGCTTCTATAGAGCTTATATGCCAAATCGAATAAACATATACATGGTAGTTATATCTAAATCTGAACCGATTTTTTTTTAATTTGGTGGCATCTTTGTTTGTCTAAAGGATTTTTTGTTTGTCTAAATCTTGTTTCTATAGCGCTTTGCTATAAAACCTAAATGACAGTATCATCTCACGATAGTGAACACCATTCACAGTAACTGCCTGACCAGCCTCATTTTGGAAAAAAATACGGCACGATGATGCCGCCAGCCCATAAAACGCACCAAACAGTCACTCATTGTGGGTACATTGGTTTTTCGACAATCACTCTTGGATTATCATTCGCCCAAATGCGGCAATTCTGCTTATTGACGCATCAACTGAGGTGAAATGTGCCTCATCACTGAAGATGATTTTCTTTGAAAATTGATCATCCACTGTTGCCATTTCTTGCCAACATTCTGAGCACTGAGCGTTTGGAATGGTCAAGAGGCTTTAGTTCTTGAAATTGAGAAATGTCAAATGAAATGCAGACGTCAAATGAAACTTGACGTTTAGGTGTGGTTCACATTCAACATTTTTTTGCTAATTCATTTCTTTATTCTTGAATATTATAAACATGAATATAAAATTGCCTCAGCGTCAAATTGACATTATTGAGGCGATCTGGCAAAATATTTACAAGATACATTTACAAATTATTTCATTGTAAATACTTACTCGAATCTTCTGAAATTCCACACATAGTATTATATTATAGTCGCTACGACCTTATGAAAAAAGGGCGAAGTTGCAACGCCCCTTTTGGCACCTCCCACACAAATGGAACACTTTGCACCAACAGTTAACTGCATATAGCATTAAAATCAGTTCAAAAAAATACGTGAAATTTTGTACAGTGTAATGCTTTTATAGTACATAGAGTCCAGAGAAAAATGGCCGTTATTGGTACGCCCTTTTTGGTCCCTCCCACACAAAAGGGTCATTTTGCACCAAAAGTTAAAAGCTCATAACTTTAATACCAGTACATACTTTAAAGTTATTAAATGCAATTAATTATTATTTATTTGAATAATAATACAAAGTAAATTTATATTCTAATTATACGGTCTACAGGAAAAGCCAGCGACAGACCAGAGCCTCTGGTGGGAATCGAACCCACGACCCCCGAACTCATAGGCGAGCACGCTAACAACTCACCTATTGGGGTGTTCCAAAAATTGTTTTAGTTAAATTGATAATTTAACTAAAACAAAAAATAAATAAAATTACAAATATTTTTTGGGACTAAAGGTGAGGTGATTCTTAAGTAGGTTTACCCGACAGAACTTTCTTAATTGTTATATCCTCAATTCAGAGAAACGAAGTGAGGATAATTTGCTAGGGGCCAAAAGTGTAACACATCGAAGGAGCGGCCTAAGAACGGAAGTATGTTCGGCGGATATCCGGTTTGCATCATTTTAAGTCGAATGAGCACGGTCCGTCCGTCTATCTGTCTGTCAGTTGGTATCTGCGATAACTCTCGAAAGTAGTAACCGATTGACTTCAAATTTGGTATGTGGTAATATAGGGTGATCCTAGTAGAGATACTTTTTTCAATAGCCTTTTTTGACAGATCACGTGTGAGTCGTGTCATGCTGTCATGTTATTTTTGTTAAGTATTGTTTGGCATTTCATCATGGAAAACCTTACGCCTGAACAACGTTTACGCGTGTCATTCGCCAGTTACCAGTCGAAATGCTCGAACGAGTCATCGAAAATTGGACTCAACGGATGGACCATCTGAGACGTAGCCGCGGCCAACATTTGATAGACACAATCTTCAAAAAATAAATGCCAAAGAATGTTCCTTCAAATGATAATAAACATTCCCCATTCAATTTGAATTTTCTGTGTTTTTTTTTCTTTAAAAATTTAGGGAACCTCGAAATGGATCCCGCCTTATTTATACCCTCACTTTAGTGATAGGAGGGTATATACCATTTGCTACGGCCAAGAGTGTAACACATCGAAGAAGTGATCTAAGACCCTAAGTATGTTCGGCGGATATTCGTTTTGGGTCATTTTAAGTCGATTGAGAAATGTCCGTCCGTCTGTCTGTCTGCTGGCTGGTGCACACGATAACTCTCGAAAGGAGTAACCGCTTGACTTCAAATTTGGTATGTGGTAATATTTTTTTATATCTCGGGCTAAGTTCGAAGATGGTTCATATTGGTCCACTCCTTCTAGTACCTCCCCCACAAAGGGTTTAAATGTTGTGAAATATTGATTCTTTAATAACTGCTATACTACTTATTCGAATCATCTGAAATTCCACACATAGTATTAGTTTATTAGTCGCTATCAACTCGAGAAAAATGGGCGAAGTTGCCAAGCCCCTTTTCGTACCACCCACACAAAGGTACCATTTGCACCAAAAGTTAACAGCCTATAACATTAATATCAGTGTATACAAATACTTGAAATTTTGTACAGTGTAATGCTTTGATAGTACCTATAGCCCTGTGTAAAAGGGCTATAGGTACTATACCTCCCACACAAAATAGCCAAATAATACCACAATTTAATATCTCATAGTGTTAATATACCAGTACAAATAAACCCTTAGAATTCGGCACAGTGCAATGTATTTAAAGTATCTACTGTTCAGCGAAAAAGTATTTGTTAAACCCGTTCTGGTACGTCCTATACAAACTGACAGAATAATTCGTGGAATATTCAATATTACACTACTCACAAAGTGAGGGTATACCTTAGTCAGTTCACCCGACTGAAACATTCTTATTTCTTTTTTCTATCACAGGCTTGATTCGCGAAAAGAAAGTTGTCTTAAAATACGCGAAAGAAAGTTTTCTTATTGCATATAATGATTCGATTGAAGGGAAAATATAACAAAAATGTTCAATATAAAATAAAATTGTTCTTGATTTGAAATGTCAAGTTCCCGACATTAGATTTACAACGTTATATACCTATGTCGTATACGTCACAAACGTATACGTCACAGTTTACCAAGGACCATCTTTGGACATACTCGTAGCTAAACGAGTCAGAAAGCGATTCTCGTAAGTCGATCGCTATAATAAAAGAAAGCTGTACCTAATCTTATTTGGGGTGTTACAAAGAAATGCACAAATGTGGTACCCTGTACCACAGTGTGGTGTAGGGTATAATCAGCTTTCTGCATGCGACCCTTTCAAGAGGGACAATATTGCAATGCAATTATAGTTGTAAACTAAATGTCAGGCATTATTCTTTCGGGTCATAATAAAAATCTCGACATAAAATTCCATTTTAGTTAATTAATTTAAAACCAGTAAGGAAAGGCAAAAAGTCGGGCGGGGCCGACTATATTATACCCTACACCTCCCTAACAGTGCGATAAGGGTCATTGCGATACTAATTTGGAATAATTGGTATATGAGAAGGAACATATATATGTGGCGATATCTAATTCAGAACCGATAATTGCTTAATTAAGCAATATTCGTTCCTAAATTGAGAAACATGTTTCTGGAAAATTTTAATAATCGGAAGTAATGTACAACTTCTATAGCACTTTGATAACAAATCAGGAGGAACATATATATATATAGGTAATATATAAATCTGAACCGATTTTCCCTGATTATTCATTCATGTAAAAAGACCTATTTCTGTCGAATTTCGTACAGATCGGATATAAAATACAGTCTCTACAGCGCTTACATGTCAAATCGGGGGTAACATATATCCCCCATATACATATATGTTACCCCCGAATTTGGCAGTATTTCTTCAGGTAGAAAGAAACCTCTTTTTGCCGAATTTCACACTGATCGGATATAAAATAACACGTTTACATTCCTTACATGTCAAATCGGGGGTAACGTATATATGGGGGCTATATATAAATCCGAACCGATTTCTTCCAAATTTAACAGTGTTCATTCGTATAATAAGAAACCACTTTCTGCCGAATTTCATACTGATCGAATATAAAATAAAGTTTTTACAGCGCTAACATGTCAAATCGGGGTAACATATATATGGGGGATATATCTAAATCTAAACCGATTTTAACCAAACTCAATAGGGATCGTCCGCCAAAAATAAGATATGTGTAAAGTTTCGTCGAGATCGGAGCATAATTATACCTGTACTTTGATTACAAGAATACATGCACCGACAGACGGACAGACGGACACAGCTAAATCAACTCAAAAAGTGATTCTAAGTCGATCGGTATAATAAACGATGGGTCTATTTCTTCTCCTTTTGGGTGTTACAAACAAATGCACAAAGTTATAATACCCTGTACCACAGTGTGGTGTAGGGTATAATTAAAAAAAAAAATAATGAAATCGCCCATTAGAACATTTCGAACACGTATCTTCAATTTATAAAGGTCCAGTCATACTTTACGAAAAACTAAAAAAGTTATAGAAAACACCGCTCATTTTCAAAGCTCAGATTGGTCATTTTCTTTGACATTTTCAGTTTTTCTTTAAAAAAAGACAAAGAATGCCCTATTAAATTGAAATATGGTATTAAACTCTTCTTCTTCTGCAAAATTTAAAACTACATGTCCTTGGGAGGATCTATTGTACACCACGAAGGATATCATCTACACAGTGTTATCACATAAACTATTTATAATATTATTTGCTTTTTAAAAATTAATTTTTAGCTTTAAAGTAACGTTTAGAAAAAAATTTTCAAAATTACGTGTAATTGATATAATAGTTGTTATTATTCATACGCCTACCATAGAATGTAACTTAAGGATTATTTAAGTTGGAGTTCCATATGAAATTATTATGAAAAAAATAATTACTATGAGAAATAAAAAAATTCAAACTATGTATTACTAAAAGGGTTAGTTATCTTTTCTTAAATTAAATTTTTTCAATTTACACCAGAGAAGAGAATTTTGTTTTTTTATACCCTACACCACACTGTGGTACAGGGTATTATAAGTTTGTTTCACGGCAGATGTTTGTAACACCTGAAAATAACACAGCTAGACCAACCTTAAAGTATACCGATCGACTCAGAATCACTAGCTGAGTCGATTTAACGATGTCCGTCCGTCCGTCCGTCCGTCCGTCCGTCCGTCTGTCCATGTAAAGTTGTTCGTCGACTACAGGTCGCAATTTCACTCCGATCGTTCTGAAATTTTGCAGTTTAGAGTATTTCGCGGCTGTTAAGATCACTATTGATCTTAACTTTGCCGAATTTGAAGAAAATCGGTTAAGATTTAGCTATAGCTCCCATATATATGATTCGTCGGATTTTGCTCTTTAGTCCTGTAGAAGCTGTATTTTACATCCAATCATTTTGAAATTTAGAATGGTAGAGTTTCTTGGTCCATGAACCAACACTACCGAATTTGAAGAAAATCGGTTAAGATTTAGCTATAGCTCCCATATATATATGTTTCGTCCGATTTGGCCATTTAGTCCTATAAAAACTGTATTTTACATCCAATCGTTTTGAAATTTAGAATGGTAGAGTTTCTTGATCCATGAATCACCACTACCGAAATTGAAGAAAATCGGTTAAGATTTAGCTATAGCTCCCATATATATGTTTCGTCCGATTTGGCCCTTTAGTCATATAAAAGCTGTATTTTACATCCAATCGTTTTGAAATTTAGAATGGTAGAGTTTCTTGATCCATGAACCAACATTGCCGAATTTGAAGAAAATCGGTTAAGATTTAGCTATAGCTCCCATATATATGTTTCGTCCGATTTGGCCCTTTAGTTCTATAGAAGCTGTATTTTACATTCAATCGTTTTGAAATTTAGAATGATAGAGTTTCTTGATCCATGAACCAACATTGCCGAATTTGAAGAAAATCGGTAAAGATGTAGCTAAAGCTCCCATATATATGTTTCATCCGATTTGGCTCTTTAGATCCAATCGTTTTTATACCCTACACCACACTGTGGTACAGGGTATTATTTAAGTGTAAAATTTCCCAAAAGTAAATTTATGTAAACAATTTATACATGAATTACAAAATTTATATATCAGAGTTATTCAATATTACGTGAGTGGTGTAGGGTATTATATAGTCGGCCCCGCCCGACTTTAGCCTTTCCTTACTAGTTTTTTTTCTTAAAGTATTTTGAAGGAATTGTTAAAATGAGAACTATTTTTTCCTAATCTGTCATGAAACTGAAATTGGTTAGTCTTGAAATGAGCCACCTATATAGTTTCACTCTATGTTTATACAGAAACATACTCGTATCTTTGCGAAATTTTAAACAGGTCTTATTCCTCAGAATTTAGAATTTATTTATCTACAGGTCATCTTGTTTTTTTTTTAATAAAATATTCTTTATGTTGTCTCCAAACAAACATACAATCTATCCCATAAAAGATGACACATTAAGCTTTATTTGGGCCGCCTTAAATCATTTCCTCAGAACACCTAAAACATGTGAATAGCTAAACTGTCAAAGATTTGGATATTTACATAAAGCTAATAGATTATTTGGGACATGGATGGATGCTCCGTTATCCAGGCCATGAATACACGCACATACCCATGTACATTTCACATTTAACATGAAACGGGCTTATGTTTTTTTCGGCGCCCGAGGACTCAGAAATAGAAAACAATTCGAAAGCTTATTACGGAGAAAGCATAGAAAAGAAAATGCTTTCGTTTTAGACTACGCCATTTCCCAGGGTTATGAATAAAAATATAAACATAAATATTTACTGCCTACTTTGGGGCTTAGCAATGGCCTCAAATTGTTGCATACCTTCAGGCGATGAAAACGCACATACCTACTCGCAGAGAAGATATTCACGCCAACAACCTCAAAGACAACGACAATCGTTGTCAGAGACGAATATAAATGTTTTTAAAGGAGGTCGGATATTGGGTGAATGAGTGTGAGTGGGTTAGTGTGTGTGTGTGTGCGTGTGTGTGTGTGAGTGAGTCGACATAAATATTCACAAATTTATGAAAATATTTTCCTTTCTCTTTCTCTTTCTTGTTCTTCTTTAATACACCCAAATGACAACAAAATGAAAGAAATAAGGGAAATGCTTTGACAAATAAAATCATTGAACTAAAAGTTAGAACAATTGGAGTACGGAATGAATGAAAAACGGCGTTTAAATGGTTTACAGTGTTTTCAAGCAGTATCACAAAAATAAAGGAAAAAATGGTATAAAGGGGATTTCATGTCATGTCTGATCTGAATGATACCTGCAGTAAGTTTAGTCCTATTGGATAGTAGTTTGACACACAATTTCATCGAGATTGGTTAAGGACTGTCCTAGTTGGAGGGTTTTGAATTTGGAAATTGTGGTCAAACGGCACTTTTTTGCCATCCATATAGCTTTTTAGCTATTATTTTAGTGTGTTTGATAGCTTTTTCTTCAATCTTTTGAGGAGCATAAAACAATTCTCCAAAATATTTTTTGTGTCTTTTTTTGCGAAATTAAAACTTGTTTTTACATTTTTGTAACAACTCATATTTTTATTTTTTTGTTCACGACAAGCTTAGGTAATTTCCTTTAAGAGCTTTGTGGTCTATTAGTGGGATGGAACTTGTTTATCTATCTTTTTAGAAAATTTTAATAATTGAAATTTTTTTCTTTCATGGGATTTTTCGCAATATGTGTATAGATATCTTTGAAACCGCCTATTGGATAAAAAAAATGTTAGAAGAAGATGAAGACTACCTATTTGGGATTATTTATAATTTTCCCAAACCAATTACTATAAATGGTTCTCAAGTTATGATAAAATATATAGTTAAACCTTAATTTTTTAGAAGTTATCTTTAATTTGATAGATGAATAGGTACAATCTCTCTAATAGACCACAAAGCTCCTAAAGGAAATGACCTAAGCTTTCTATTGAGCAAAAAAACATGAACATGAAAATATGAATTTTTACAAAAATGTCAAAACAAGTCCTAATTTTGAAAAAAATTCTCAAAAAAATATTTTTGCAATTTTTTTATTTTCTTAAAAAGATTAAAAAAAATCTATCCAAAAAAGTTTGCGCAAAATTTTCTAAATACAATAGGTAATACGTTATGTGGATGGAAAAAAGGTCCGTTTGGCTAAAATGTCAAGATGCAAATTCCTCCAACACGGACAGTGCTTAACCGATTTATATACATATATGGAGGCTATATCTAAATCTGAGCCGATTTATTCCATATTTGGTAACGATTGTTCCTGCAACACCGGACATATTTTTGCTAAATTTCATACAGATCGGTGAAAAATTTAGATTTTACAGTCCTTATACGCCAAATCGGAGATACATATATATGAGGGCTATATCTAAAGCTGGACCAATTGTCACCAATTTTAATAGGGAAAAGGGCACTGTGTTGAAAAACCATTTCTACAGCAATATAAATGCAAAAAGGGCTGGACAATATTCTAGTTTAAAATTATATTTTGCATTAAAGTTATAGGCTGCCATTAGATTTTAACAGTTTGGAACCACTGTGCGGGTTATTTTAGACTTTTGTTTTCCAAAGTTTTTTTCGTTTGACCATTATTTATTCACATCCCTGTTTTACAAAGCGACAACAATTTCATTTAAATGGAAACTAGAAATCTCATAGTATAGCCCCTTTTACCTTATCCTCATAACGTTTCTTTCGAGGAAAATGAACCTTTTTCTTTAACCTCTACAACCATTAAACACGCCAGTCACCTTTGGCAAAGAATGGCAAAACTCACATTTTAGTTTTGTAACATTCGCTATAAATTCTATTTGAACTTTTTTCATGTTCTGCCGGATTTTTTTTTTTTCGAGATTTGTCCTCCTCAACAAAACGATAACCCCAACAACAATAGGGGAGACCAAAAAAAAAAGAAAGAACTACAATCGAAAAAAACTAAACCCTAAAAGAAAAGGAAAACTTATGAGACAGACAATAGTCCACCGAACGATAGACATGATACCATACCATCCCTGAAGAACAGCAACAACAACAACAAAATAGAACAGAACAAAAGCACAAAGGTCACAATAACATAGGACACAAGGCCTACACTCGGTTGTGAGTATATCCTTTAAAGAAGGACGAGAGGCAAAAAAAGGTAAATCGTAGAACAAACAAATATCACTGCTAATGTCACAAACCAAAGTGGTCCTTGGGATGGCTCGGATTCAAAAGGAATGAAAACTTGTTTCCCTTTGGAGGAGAGCTGGCAAAGCAAATGTGATTGAAGTCCTATTCAAATGACTCTAATCTTCTCTTCAAATGGGGACAGATGAGCTAAACAACCCTATTTTCGAAGGATGGATAGATGGATGGACGGTTGAGAACTGAATATCCTTATCAAATTTCACTTATCTACACCGAAAAAAAAGAAAACAGACAACAAGTGTTTATTATCTATTCAAGAGTTGAATGAGAGTGTGCAAAAAATCCATACTAATGTCAGGGAAGACCTCAAAGATGACTGTTTCTTTTTGGGTTTGTGGGGTCAATTGTCACCAAACGGACAGAGGTCAAGGGTTGTATGAATAAGGAAGCTTTGTGTTATTTTGCAGGCTTTGAAAAAGGTCAGCAATTCTATACTGATTAAAAATAAACAGGAAGACAAAACTTTACTCACGCTAACTATAGGTTAAGCTTAGAGTCTGCGACTGCAGGACTAGGGAAATATTTTTGTTGTGAGTTTTTTTATAGAGGGAATAGATTTACTAATACTTGTCGATTGAGCAATTTTTAATTGAAATGGAATTAAGCAAAACAATATAAAAAAATTTAAATATCAGTCAGATCGTTTAAGATAGTAGCTTTCAGAGCATGGGGAAATATGGCTTCCTATGAAGCCTTTTCGCTACTACAGGGAAGCCATTAAAAGTTGACAAATTTAAACTTTTATAATACATGGAAATTAAATTTCTTGTATTCTTTGTTTTACTAGCCTGTTCGCAAGGCTTCAAGGGAATCATAGATCCAAGACGGCTGAGAACCTATTCTGGAGCATCAAAAGATAGAATCGGAAGGAACCTTTACGAAGGCGGTCCCAGGCGACCTAACAACGAAAACACAATAAATTTGGGAACATTTTTGTTTATTTCTCAACATAATCTTCTTTTAGCCTATGCACTTTTTACAGCGTTTTTCAATAGCTTCCATACCATGTTTATAGTAAGAACTGTCTAGCTCCTGAAAATGTTCATCAATCACAACCTCCACCTTTTCATTGCTTCCAATTCTTTTTCAGCCGAGCCATTTTTTGGAAACAAAAAGTTCCGTGCTGAAGCAATTCGAACTTGAATTCATTGATTTTGTCCATCGCAATTGATAACTTTGTATGTGAACTGGTGCATTGTCTCGATTGTAAGCAAATGCGGCACCCATCTTGCGCACAGCTTTCTCATCATGAAATTTTCCGTCAATATGCAATGTATAGCACTTTTAGAAATGTCTATAGCTTCAGCTAGCTCACAAACCTTCAACCGACGGTCATCCCGTTCCATTTTGTGGATTTAACCATTTGTACGACCTCGTTTAAACTCTGCCACCCAATATTTTATAGTTGTAAACGAAGGAGCAGACTCTCCCAAAAGAGAATCTAGCTCGATTTTAATATTTATTGGACTGATACCTTTCAAATGAAAGTATTGTGTTATATATGGGAGACTTATCTTTTCAATGATTACAAATTTACTGAGATCGTTTACTTTTGAGTGCTTAAAAAAACGTGGCGCTTTGAAACTTAAAACTTAAAACATAAGTTTTAGAAGGTTGCCACTTTTCATGAAAGTATTCTTTTTCAAATACTACTACCGTCATCTATATTTCAGATCGTCTATATGGGTGTTTATCAAATTTATATCGAGGGGGTGTTTTTTTTCTAGGCAAGGTTATAGGTAATATTTTGTATATTGTCAAGCTTCAAAGAAAATTTATTTTAATTTATTTTTTTCTATTTTAACCCAATGACTTTAATTTTACCTCATAAAAATACAAATTTAGAAAAAAGAAATCGCTTATTATTCTATGTTTAGGGCAAGTGATTTTTACGACTATATATTATACAAATATATCATATATATATCATATTTATCCTGCTTTCGCACTCTGACCCTAGGTTTAGGTCTTTTTCCCAGCTTACATAGACCAGATGACGGGCTGAAATGTCCCTCATCGAAACCATGCTGTCTGATATACAAAGTTATCAATAGTACTAATATTGGTACTGGAAATATCTGTTAGAAATCCTGGAAAGGCCGACGCCAGTATGTCCAAACGTCGTTTGCCAAATGCTCAATGCTCTCCACTTCCTCTTCTCCAGCACTTCCATCTTCAGATCTTCTACATCTCCACTGCTGCTGCCGAAGTCATTGCTCTCAATGCTCTCCACTTCCTCTTCTCCAGCACTTCCATCTTCAGATCTTCTTCATCTCCACTGCTTCTGCCGAAGTCATTGAAGACAATACCCAACCTACCGATGTTCCGGTTCCGGATGTACCGGTGTTCGACGATCAAGCAGTGTCCCGTCAGAACAGATAATAAAGTAGACAATCTTTTCCTCTCTAGTGCGAGGATATATTTTGACCTTCTCAGGCCATATCTTGACCAAATTTGTCTATCTACCCTACAAGTGCCGATTTCTGTCTATCTTTCGTTGGAATGCCTGGTTGCATCTTGCCTATGCCTAAGCTTGTATATGGATAGTGTCACACCAATGTATGCAAATTCTTCAGGAATTTGTAATGTCGCCCCTTTACTAGCAAGTTCACCGGCTTTGCAGTTCCCAGGGATATCAATACACCCAGGCACCCATATTAGGTGTATGTTAAACTCCTCAGCTATCTCGCAAAGAGATCTGCGGCAGTAGAGGGCTGTTTGTGAATTGAGTGATGTCCGAGTAAATGACAGCGCCAGTGTTAAATCACTCTGACCCTAAAAAATACGAATCCCTAAAAAAACAATTCCTAAAAAACCATTGATATCTCTAGTTTATCTTTCGAGAGCTTCCATCGCACCCCCATGACAAATGTATCCCCTTTTGCTACATTGAGCCTCTAAAATCACTAATGCAGTAAAAACGCTTCTTTTTTATAGTTTATTTTTCTAGGCTACCGTCGCACCCTGCTTCCACATGCAACCCGTTTTGCCTCACTATAACCCTAGAGGTATTAATTTCGTAAAATCTTAGCTATCCGGCACATAGTACCATAAGTATTTGTTCTGTGCTTTTAGAGGTACGCATTTCAAAAACCCGCATCTTATTAGCCTATCGTCATTTCTCCTTTAAAACCTAAAGAGATTATTAGATAGTTACTATAGGTCTAACATTGATCAGAGGCTACTGTCCGGTCAACAGCACGCCTACAACAAGGCAAATCTACCGAAACCGCCTAGCAAGGCAATATGTCGCATCTACTGTTATTAGACTTTGGTAACTGTCAATATGGTCAGGAAATGGCTATGGACATAGTATAATTCTAGACACAATGCCTGAACTTCCGGGCATTGCTGATTACTCTATGACTGAACCATTTTTTGACAAGAAGAATCTCACTCTTATATTTGATAGATCAGAATGGAATGGTCGTATACCGGAGCATAGGTTAGGCTAGGTGAAGCTGAAGAAAGGAGAAGTGTCAATGTCTCATGTCCATGGACATACACATAAGTCACTGGTTCGGCCTGTTATATGCTCCTTATTCATGATCTTTTTAACACCTCATGGGTTACAGAAAATCAGTACTAGATACGAATTTTCACATTCTCTTCCAG
The DNA here is from genome assembly GCA_963930755.1 of Eudasyphora cyanicolor. Lineage (NCBI taxonomy): Eukaryota > Metazoa > Arthropoda > Insecta > Diptera > Muscidae > Eudasyphora > Eudasyphora cyanicolor. The sequence continues at coordinate 160,556,647 of OZ005737.1, forward strand.
TTATATCCTCTGAGATGACTCAAGCCTGGTAATGTGTCGGACCCAAAATATCGGGATCTTGCATGTGTGAAAACTCGGGCAGTGGCACAGAAAATCGTTTCGATGTTTTCCCCGCATTCATCGTCTTCCTGAAAGTGGGAGTTTGGTTAATTTCTTCTATACAGACGTTTCTAGGGATCTATAAATCGGCTTTCGACTAATCGACTTTTGATAGAAAAAAGTCGAAATTGATTTGCCTGGGGATAATTCCAAAGAAAATCGACCCAAAAATGACGATTTGAATATTTTAAATTTTTGATTTTGCTGAAATTTTGCATGCGCATACTGCAAGATGTTACGAAATAATAATAGTTTACCGTATGTCAAAATTTGTAGCGTTTTAGATGTTATAGGGTGCCAAAGTAGGACATCTACATTGTTTTGTAAAAAATTAAGCTATGTTCAAGTCGCCATAACTTTTGAACGGAAATTCAGATTTAATTGAAATAAGTACCATCTTAAAGATATTAACGTTATTTCTAAGTATTATACACATAAGGATAAGTATATGTGTGATAAGTATATAAGTTCATAAATTTTCAGAGTGGGTTGATTTTCTTGTCTACCCCTAGACAAAAAGTCGAAAAATTGATTTTTATTTCGATTTTGGTGGATTTGAGTCGATTATTACCGTCTTACCGGAAAATCGATTTTCATTCCGACTTTTGTTGATTTTAGCGAGAAAATAAAAATAATTTTTATTGAAAATTTTGTTTTTTTTTCTAGAGAAATATATGTCAAAATTACATATTTAGCTGAAATTAGATATATCTAGAATATTAAATTTTTCTACAAAAATTCTTCAAAAGTGAATTTTTCTATAAAATTTCGTTAAAATAATATTCTTCTTTAAAATCTCTTCGAAATTGAATTGAACTGTTTATTTTGAAATTGGCGTAAACGCCACCACTCTGGTTTACTCGATTCACCATTAACAAAATGGGTTACTAAAACTAGAATGCGAAAATTTTCAGTGAATATAGAAACGTAAATAATATATCGTCATCTGAAATCCAAAAAAACGTAACATCAAAAAAATCAAATTTAATTTTTTGATTGATTATATTCTATTAATCTAAACTTTAAATTCCTACAAAATTTTGGAGTTCAATATCAAAAATTGACCATTTTATGAGTGATATTCAAAATGATGTTACAGCAAACAAGGTCGTTAAAAAAGCGGAGAGATTCATAAAATTTTATTTTATTTAATTCAGAATGTACGCCACAACTTTTGCGCTAGATTTGTTATTTGATTTCGCCTTAAAAGTCTGAAATCCCTAAATTTGGTCAAAAGCTTCAAATAACTTTACTTTGTTTTTGCTTCCCCTGAAAAATCACGAACATGTGGGTTACGTTATTTTGGATTTCAGGTGACGATATATATATTATTCACATAGCCTTTTAACGATACTAATCTTAGTCCAGAAACAGAATGGCGTTTACGCCACTTTCAAAATAAACAGTTCAATTGTTCTAGAATATGTCCTGAATCTGCCTTTAATAAAGTTAACCACATTTAATGCGGACATTGACAACTAGGTTTAGGTTAGGGTGGCAGCCGTATTTTTTTACAAGCTCACATAGACCAGTTTAGGTCCCTAGTGTTACCACGGGCTGAAATGCCCCTCATCGAAACCAACGGGACAGTCGCATAGCAAGTGCTCAATGCTCTCCACTTCTTCCTTATCTCCACAGCTTCTGCAGAAGTCATTAGAGTCAATACCCAATCTTTTGGCGTGTTCGCCGATCAAGCAGTGTCCCGTCAGAACTGATACTAACGTAGACAATCTTTGCCTCTCTAGTGCGAGGAGATAGTTTGATCTTCTCAGGTCATACCTTGGCCAGATTTGTCTAGCTACTCTGCAGGTGCCGATTTCTATCCATCTTTCGTTGGACTGCCTGATTGCCTCTTGCCTAAGCCAAAGCTTGCATTTGGATAGTGGCGCACCAATATATGCAAATTTGTAATGTTGTCCCTTTCCTAGCAAGTTCATCGGCTATGCAGTTCCCCGGGATATCCCTATGCCCAGGCACCCATATGAGGTGTATATTAAACTGCTCAGCCATCTCGTTAAGAGAACTGCGGCAGTCGAGGGCTGTTTGTGAATTTAGGGATGTTGCCTGTTGCCTCCAGAGAATTGATGGCAGCCTGGCTGTCCGAGTAAATGACAACGCCAGTGTTGGTTACTATGTTGCGACTCAGCCACTTGGCGACTTCCCATATTGCCATTATTTCGGCTTGATAGACACTGCAGGTATCTGGTAGTCTGTAAGCTATATCCAGACTAAGTTCTTCACAGTGTACTCCGAAGCCAACCTTTTCATCAAGCTTCGAACCATCCGTGTAAGAGTGGAGATGGTTTCTATTACCTGGCATTCCCATTCATCTCTGGCGTGAATCATAGTGATGTAATTTCTCTCGAAGGTGTACACAGTTGGTATATAGTCCACTCGGTCGGTTACCATAGCACTACACTTTGATATCCTCATGTGACCATAGTTCTTGTACCTCCTCATTGATAGACAGTTTAATCTTATTGCCGCTTTGGTTGCAACTTCTCTCGCCACAATATTAATCGGCAGTATATGGAGAAGGGCTTGTATAGACTCGGTCGCTGTAGTCCTTAAGGCTCCGCTTATGCTCAGGCAGGCAGTTCTCTGAACCTTTGTTAGTAGGTTAGTGATGGTTAGTTGATCACTTGACACATTGACCACTAATAAGGCACCATTGTCCTTTAACTTTAATACGGTCATCGACCCTTATCCCACTCGTCGACCTTTAATCTCCAAAATTAAACTTCGTCGAATTAAGAAATTTTACATAAATGTTGTAGGATCCGCAGGTCCACGCGAGGTCACTGATAACTTATGATTTATCCGTTAATAACTAAATGTATTAAATTTTAATTATTTCTGTGGAATTCCGTGCTCAAATCAGATGACAAAAATCGAAAAGTCGAAAAAATCTATTTTTAAAAGGGGCCCAAGTGGGCTTTGGTGTTCTGACCAAAGCCTGTATACATATTTGCTCTTCTTGTCAGACTGCTACCATGTTCCTGGAAACTATATTCCTAAATTTAAAAACTGCCCTCGACTATCGCCGATCTCCTAATGAGATGGCTGAACATCTGATATGGGTGTCGGGCCACAGGCACATACCAGGGAACTGTATGGCAGATGAACTTACAAAACTAGGAAATACCTTACCCACTCCAGGGGAACTGGAACATATGGGCATGTCTCTAGAGACCTGCAAGTTGCTATTGCACTTACGGCAACAAATGACAGGTGGTTACTAGTCAGGAACTGCATACATTCCAGGCTGATGTGGCCCGGCCTGGACTCAAAACGCACCAAACCAGTGATGTCATTGATGTTGGAATCCGCCAACTTTTTTAAGCTTTTTAAAGCAATCAAATTGGTTCAACGGGATGGGCTAGGGGTAACTTATGTTTACCCTTACGTCCCTATCGCAACACAATGGACTGTATAGTCTAAGTGAGTCCGGGCTGCTACTCCTAACCTAACCCAATGCAGAAGGCTTCAGAAAGATGTCAAAAAAACAAAAAAGAAGATACTTTAGGAAGTATTTCTCACAAAACAGTCGTCACCCCTGCTCATCCACTTCCCTTGAAAATCCCCTCCAAAAATTGTTGGGACCTGAAGTAATTTTTTACAAGGAATTTTTTGTCAAATACATTATCCAAACAAGTAAGAAAGTTTCAGTCGGGTAAACCGACTGAGGTATACATACCCTCACTTTACACTAATTAATCTGTCAATTTGGGATGTACCAGAAGGGTTTAACAAATACACCTATTTTTCGGTAAACTGTAGATTCTTTAAATACATTGCACTGTGCCGAACTTACGGGTTTTCCAATAGAGATGATATGATTTTGAAGTGGCGTTTCGGCCATTTGTAATATGTCATGATCTGACATTTGTTTTTCATTGTATTCAGTAGTGTTTACAATTTCATCATGGAGAGATACTCGTATACGCCAGAAAAACGTTTACAAATTATTCAGTTTTATTATCAAAATAATCGTTCTCCAATTGCAACTTTTCGTGCGCTAAGTCCATTTTTTTCAAATCCAAAAAAACACTTTCCAGTCGGCCTACGACCTTGACATCAATATTTTAGCTCTCGTTAAGAGCTATCTTTTTGTCATGGACCGATTCCCGATCCTACGTACCGTTAATGAGCCAGAGCAAAAATAAACTTTCCGTTCACATTTGAAAACGATGCTGAGTCCATTTTTTTTTTAAATCGAAAAAAACACTTTCCAGTCGACGTACGACCTTGACACCCATGAGCAATATTTTAGCTCTCGTTAAGAGCTATCTTTTTGCCATTGACCGATTGTGACTACGTGCCACACAGCAAATAAAACAATTAAATTGTTGCGAGAAAAGTTTGGATATTCGATCATTTCAAGAAATTGTGATATAGGATGGCCTCCAAGAAGTTCTGATTTAACATCATTAGACTATTTTTTCTGTGGTTATTTGAAGTCATTGGTCTTTCGAAATAAACCAGACTCTCTTCAAGCTTTACAAGTCAATATTGAACGTGCCATTCATGACATACGACTTGTTCTAGTGGAAAAAGTGCTCGAAAATAGGGTTCGTCGAATTGGTTCCTGCAGAAGAAGCCGTGGAGGCCATTTGAATGACGTTTTATTTAGGACTTAATTGTATCGATTGTACTTCACATTAAATAAAAATCTTATGAATTTCCTTAACAATAAGTGTGTTTTTATACCCTCCACCATAGGATGGGGGGTATATTTGAGACCCCATAAAGTATATATATTCTTAATCGTCGTAAAATTCTAAGACGATTTAGCCATGTCCGTCTGTCCGTCCGTCCGCCCGTCCGTCCGTCTGTCCGTTTGTCCGTCTGTTGTAATCACGCTACAATCTATAATACTTGAGCTAGGTGGCTGAAACTTGTTATAGATACTTCTTATAGCTGCAGGTAACTTGGGATTGAAAATGGGCGATATCGCTCCATATTTAGATATAGCATATATAGCATCTAACTTGTTGTGATTCCTACTGTTCTCATCTACTATATTTTTTGTGTGTTTTCGGTGTTATTTTCTTTAGGTTTGAGTTATTTTGTGAGGTCACATACTATCCATGGTGGAGGGTATATAAGATTCGGCATGGCCGAACTTAACGCTTTTAATTGTTTTTTAAAAAAAAAAACATATCACTCTTATTGGAAAACCCTGTATTAGCGTTTATGTGCACTGGTATATTAACGTTACGAGCTATTCAATTTTCGTATGATTTGGTCGTTTTGTGTGGAAGGTACAAAAAGGGGCGTGGTGATAACATCCATTTTTTACAGGACTGTAGGTACTATAATAGCAAATTTGTACAACTGTACAAAATTTCCACTAATTGTATGCACTCGTATTAAAGCTATAAGCCGTTAACTTTTGGTGTAAGACGGTCCATTTGTGTGGGAGGTACCAAAAGGGGCTGTACTATAATGTCAATTTTTTACCGGACTATAGACGCTACAAAAGTATTTTTAATATTGCAAAATAGTCAATTGGGCGTGGCAACTTCGCCCATTTTCTTGAAGTATTAGCGACTAATAAACTAATACAATGTGTGAGATTTCAGAAGGTTCGATTAAGTAGTGTATAAGTATTAAACAATCAATTTTTAACTAAATATTAACCCTTTGTGAGGAAGGTACTAGAAGGAGTCGACCAACATGGCCCATCTTCGAACTTAGCCGGAGATAGAGAAAAGACAGACGGACGGACATTCCTCATTCGGCTTAAAATAACCCAAAACGAATATCCGCCGAACATACTAAGAGTCTTAGATCACTCATTCGATGTGTTACACTTTTGGCCCGTAGCAAATGATATTTGCCCTCGTATCACTAAAGTGAGGGTATAAATATCCATCGATTTCTACGACTTTTGATATATCAATCTTTTTGGAGGGAGATTATCAGGCGTGAGGGTATGAGTGATGAATGTGTTTGGATAAATACTTCCTGAAATGTCTCCTGTATTTCGTTCGTTAACATGGAACTTCTAGTCCGAAGCCTTTTATGCTAAATTAATTTGCTAACCCTGTGTTTACTCTGCAATGTTTGTGGATAAATAGAATCTTTTTATCAAAAACATCAACCAAAAATCCATCGATTTCTACGATTTTTGATATATCATTATTATTGGAGGAATATTTTCAGGAGTAAGGGGTTGAGCGAGGGTGTCGAGTGTTTTGAGAGAAATTCTTCCTGAAGTGTCTCCTTTATTTTGTTCGTTGACATGAAACATCTATTCCGAAGCCTTATAAAATAAAATAGCGTCTGAATTTACTAACATCTTTGTTTACCCAGCAAAATTATGCGATTATACACACGCAGTATATTTAATGAAATCTAAGCACATCCCTTCAATTATACATAGATATAGAGTGCCATAATTTCTGTGATATTCACCTATTTATTACCTTGCACCTTTCAAATATGAATCTCTTTTTTTTAATGATTTAATCCATATCAATGATTTCATCGCATGAATAAAGAATGAACGCCAATAAAAATTGTTTAAATTAAGCGTAACCCAGATCAATTTAAAAAGGAATATTAACATTTAGCCGAGGATAATACCATGCATAATCTCAGATTTTTTATACTACTCATTCAACAACAAAACAACAACATCAACAAAATTATTCAATTCCTTCCACTTTTGGCAACAAAAGAAAACGAAGCGTTCAAACTGTATTCAAATGGGCCAATAAAATGATAATATTGTGCTAAGCACAAACACACACATATCCACCAAGAACAAAGAAACGAAATAATCTAGGGAAAATGTTAATAGAAATAAACAACAAATAAAATTTTATCTTACGAGTATGTCGCCCTCTACAGTCAAATGAATAAAAGACGAAATGACTGAAAGACAAACTCAAGGAAGAATAGATGGTGAATAAATGGAAATCTACCAGAGCTACTGAACAGTTATAGCTTACCAGCTACTAGCTGACAGATACCGTCTAGCACCTACCAGCACATAATGTCCTTAGGATGAACTGTTGAATGAACTCAAGTCGAATAGCTCGACAAACGACTCGAGTCAATTCATTCAAGTGAAGAAGTGACTTGTTTCCTCTCAAAGACACATAAAAGGCTATGACAAACAGAATATGGAATATACGTAGAGCATCAACGTCAACAAGCAGCAAAACAGCAAACAACAATGGCGATAATTCCATGTAATGCTGGCATAATTAGAAGTATGTATACATATATTTATGGACATAAAAGTGGGTAATGAAAGTTTAGTGAAAAAATTTAAAAAAATTGTGTGTTACATATATATAAAAGCAAAATATTTCTTTGCATTTTCCAATTAATAATTAATTTTTCTAAAACAGAATTAAAAAATAATATTTTTTCTTTTCCTTGAAATATTGTTTAAGCGCTTTATCAAGGACTATGCAGAATCCTACAATTATTTAATGTGACGATAGCAGATACAACTATACTCATTTTATTCAACAGTATTTAATGTGAACATTAACACAAGAATAAGAACAATAGCTTGAAAGACAAAGAAGAATTTTTATAATAATAAATATCAAAGAACCCTAAACAAAAAAATTTTGGTATTACTTTTAAGCAAAATATACTATTCATTATTCCAAAAAACATGTTCTTGGAATTTATTTAAAATATAACGTTCATTAAAACTAAAGAATAATTTCTATGGAATAGAGAAAAGTTCCCTTGGCTGCTAAACAATAATAAATTTCTTTAAAACATATAAGTTATTCTTTGTTTTAATAACCACAATTCTTCTATGTACCATAGTACACAGAACTTAATTAGATTATTTTCTCTAAGTGTGGTAGGGATTATCCGATGTCTGATCTAGGGTAACTCTATCTTTCATCACACCCGAGAAATTAGATCCTTCTCAAATGCTCCGAAATGGTGTCCGCAGTATTTACCCAAAATTTTGTCTCATTTAAATAAGAATTGTGGGCAGAAGATGAGGTCCGTAATAGTTTTTTCAAGCTATTTTTAATGCTACACGGAGGAAAATCGCCATTTTTGATATGTTTAATTCAAAGAAAATATACTTGGAACCAAAATTTTTAAATATTATATATTTTTGAACAAATATATTTTATTTGAAAATCAAGAAATTTTGTTTGGAACGCATATATTAATATATTACAACAAAATATATTTGCGAACTTACTGTCACAAATAAAATACGTGTTTACAAACAAACAAAGATATTGTTTAAGAATTTATCCAAATACATTATATTCAAAATAATTTTAAAACATTGTTGACTTCAGCAATTTTTAATTTTGTTTTTCCTAGATTTTGTGTTATACTTTATAGGTAAAAATGTCGTAAGCAGCATTTTCTTTTGTTTCACAGCACTCATTATACCCTACACCACACTGTGGTACAGGGTATTATAAGTTTGTTTCACGGCAGATGATGCTAGACCCACCTTAAAGTATACCGATCGACTCAGAATCACTAGCTGAGTCGATTTAACGATGTCTGTCCGTCCGTTCGTCCGTCCGTCTGTCCATGTAAAGTTGTTCGTCGACTACAGGTCGCAATTTCACTCCTATCGTTCTGAAATTTTGCAGTTTAGAGTATTTCGCGGCTGTTAAGATCGCTATTGAATTTGGTTGAAATCGGTTCAGATTTAGATATAGCTCCCATATATATCTTTCGTCCGATTTGGCCCTTTAGTCCTATAGAAGCTGTATTTAACATCCGATCGTTTTTTCATTGATATTAATATCTTCGAAATACGTGAAGCGGTTATGGCTAATTTAAAATAGCCATAATTTTGAGAAAAATCCTTGAGATAAGTAACTTGGATCTCTGTACCACATAAACTACAATGAATTTTGAAAAAGTTAAAACGTTTCACGGCAGATGATGCTAGACCCACCTTAAAGTATACCGATCGACTCAGAATCACTAGCTGAGTAATTTAATTTAGAATGGTAGAGTTTCTTGATCCATGAACCAACATTGCCGAATTTGAAGAAAATCGGTTCAGATTTAGATATAGCTCCCATATATATTTTTCGTCCGATTTGGTCCTTTAGTCCTATAGAAGCTGTACTTTACATCCGATCGTTTTGAAATTTAGAATGGTAGGATTTCTTGATCCATGAACCAACATTGCCGAATTTGAAGAAAATCGGTTAAGATTTAGATATAGCTCCCATATATATCTTTCGTCCGATTTGGTCCTTTAGTCCTATAGAAGCTGTATTTTACATCCGAACGTTTTGAAATTTAGAATGGTAGAGTTTCTTGATCCATGAACCAACATTGCCAAATTTGAAGAAAATCGGTTAGGATTTAGCTATAGCTCCCATATATATGTTTCGTCCGATTTGGCCCTTGAGTCCTATAGAAGCTGTATTTTACATCCGATCGTTTTGAAATTTAGAATGGTAGAGTTTCTTGATCCATGAACCAACATTTCCGAATTTGAAGAAAATCGGTTAAGATTTAGCTATATCTCCCATATATATGTTTCGTCCGATTTGGCCCTTTAGTCCTATAAAAGCTGTATTTTACATCCAATCGTGTTGAAATTTAGAATGGTAGAGTTTCTTGATCCATGAACCAACACTACCGAATTTGAAGAAAATCGGTTAAGATTTAGCTATAGCTCCCATATATATGTTTCGTCCGATTTGGCTCTTTAGATCCAATCGTTTTTATACCCTACACCACACTGTGGTACAGGGTATTATTTAAGTATAAAATGTCCCAAAAGTAAATTTATGTAAACAATTTATACATGAATTACAATATTTATATATCAGAGTTATTCAATATTACGAGAGTGGTGTAGGGTATTATATAGTCGGCACCGCCCGACTTTAGCCTTTCCTTACTGGTTTTTAATTTATAAATAGTCCAATTGTCAATCCATCAATTTGTCGTTACCCAAGATTATACGATTTAAATTTTAACTTTATTTTTCAAACATATAAAATTTCTAAAAAATTAAAATTTAAACTTTAAATTTCTAAAAAAAACTGAAGACTTTCCTTTAAATTAATGCATCAATACATTGCCAAAATACTTAAATACAAATTAATCATTGTTTTGGAAATATTATTTCCAAATAAAAAAATATTGGAACGAAAACATAATTTTGTTTAGAACAACGTCCTCACAAACAAATTATATTTGTGAGTGTCAAATATTATATATTTGGAGTGTACCCTAAACATATGTATGTTTCCAGCAGAATATGTTTGGAACAATATACTACAGAAGCGATTTTTTTTCAGCGTGTACAGGGCATACGAAATTAAAACAAGTAAAGAAAGACTAAAGTCGGGCAGTGACGACTATATGATACTCGTACCCTACACCACAGTCATAGTCAGTACATAATAATTTGACCGTTTAGTACCAAAAATATTAAGGACACGAATTTAAATTTTTTCAGGATAAAGATTAAGGATATATTTCATATTTTCACATCCTTCCACCAATAGGACACAAATATTCCATTCCACAACATTGAAGGGGAGCAGGTAGAGATGTCAAACGGGAATGGTTTTCACAATTAAAATGAATACATCTGCAGTTGTGGTCCCCAGAATCCAGTCATATTATAGATTAATACTATTTAGGCATACGCCAACATGTCCGAATTTCAGTCAAATCGAAATTTCATTCAATTCATTACCAAAAAAGCTGGCTTCTTTTACAAATAACGCTTCATATTATTATTAAAATATCCCGGTATTCGGGATTTTTCGGGATCCGGATTTTCGGGATCGGAATTTCCCATTAGACATCACTAGGAGTAGAAGAATTTTCATTGATATTAATATCTTCGAAATACGTGAAGCGGTTATGGCTAATTTAAAATAGCCATAATTTTGAGAAAAATCCTTGAGATAAGTAACTTGGATTTCTGTACCACATAAACTACAATGAATTTTGAAAAAGTTAAAACGTCATAGAATTCATTCACATTTGTATAATCACTGTGCCAAATGTTATTAAAATCAAAAGGAGACATTTTTTAAAGTGTGTGATTTTCGATTCATTTGCTTTGGAATTACCCACACGCTGAAAAAAATCGTTTCTGTAGTATATAGTCCTAAACATATTGGGCTTGAAACATATATATGTTTAGAGTACACTCAAACATATAATATTTGGTACACACAAAAATTATATATTTGGGAAGATGTTGTTCTAAACAAATCTTTGTTTACAACCCAATATATTATTATTTGGGACTATTATTTTTGAAAAAATATTTATTCGCAAATAAAAATTCCGAAAATACCAAATTGTTAAATTTTTCAGTAATTCAAAGTATTTTTTTAGAAATTGTTAATGTTGGTGAAATAATAAATAATAATTGAAATAGTATAATATTTGATTAAAATAAATAACTTGGAGGATTGCCAACTAATGATGGCTTGGAATACTCAGAAATGATTGAAATGATGGATTTAGCATTGAAGTTAGTGCTGCACATGGTATCATAACTTGGAGGTACAAATCGAAACCAAGGAAAAATTTAAACTGAAATTCCAAAAAGATCAGCAAGTTTTGATATTTTTTAAATAAAATATATTTGGAGAAATTTCAAAATAATAATTTTATTTCTATTTAAACACATATTTATTTGAGAAATTTAGTTTGCAAATATATTTTGTTGTAATATATTAATATATCGTCATCAGAAACGAAAAAGGGCGTAACAACAAGAAAAATGGAAATTCAGTTTTTAATAGATTTTGGTACACTGCATCAAAATACACATCCTGACAAATTTTAACCTGCGTAATATTAAAAATGGCGAATTTATTAACGAAATTCAAAAGGGCCTAACAACAAATTACTGCTTATTTCATATTTAAAAAATCTTATTTCACGCAATTTGCACAAACAAGTTATTAATCATGTTTGTGTGATTTTATATATGCATCATTATGTTTAGATATTATCCTGAAAACCCCGTTTTTCTGAAGACAGCACTTTTCTTTTAATTTAGTTTTTTGCTTCTCCTGTAAAATTTTCAAACATGATGATAGGCCCTTTTTCGTTTCTGATGACGATATGTGTTTCAAATATATTTTGTCGATTTTCAAATAAAATTTATTTGCCAGAAAATATATAATATTTAAAAATATATGTTCCAAATATATTTTCTTTCGTTTCAAACACATCAAAAAAGGCGATTTTGCCCCGTGCACAGTTCAATGAAAAGTTTTTCAAAAATTATTATAAAACAACGGAACATATTTTTCTGTCCAGTTAAAACTCAACTTGAATCCCCCTTAAATAAGTTATATACTGTCCAGAAACTGCATGTTGCAAATAGAATGAAAGACCTAAAACCCTTTAACTCTAAATCCGTTTACATACACTTTATTCCCACATTATCATACCACTCATCCCCATTCAACTTCCCACACAAAAACCGACAAAGATAAACCAAACAATAGCGACAACAACAATCGGACTACATTTAGCATTTATATGTACGGGCAGTAAGCATTAAGATAGGAGGAGGAGGACGAGTCCTTATTCCTCCTCACAGCGGGAGAGCTTATTTTAGGAAAGTGGCATTGCTGGTGGTAGTGGTGGCCATTCGTCCTGTGACTCCTTCAGGATGTGTAAGCCTTATTATGGCGTTCGTTAAGCTAAAGTGAAAGTTGATGATTACGACCGTATGTCTGCTTGAATGATCGTGAGTACGAATGTTACTGGCTGTGTGCATTAGGATCTACCGAAGAAAATGTTCAATTAGGAAGGGGGTTATTAATACGTTATAAATAATGAGTCATTTATTAAAAGATATTGATTGTTCCTACCCTAAGAAAAAAATTGTTTTTGTAGTATATTTTCTGGAAACATATTATGTTTTGGAAAAATTACTTTTTTCCTATAGTTAGGAAAACAAATTCTGCAACCGTTTTAAATATTTACCCGTTTTTAAAGATAATTTGCACCAAAAATCCGAACAAAAATAACATTGATAAAAGAGATATTCACACTTTTTTTCCGGTATGTAAATATAAAATATTTGCACCAAAGTATATTTTATTTAAATTTTGCTCCCAAACATATTTTGTTTCAGGTTTTTTTCTCCGTGTATGTAATTATTGATCAATATAGCAGTGAAATCTAGTTTCTATATATTAGAACAGGACTTTTGTATTTTGTGCACACAAACCAGACAGACGGACGGACATTAAAATTTCCATCAAACATAAGGTCTTAGATACGTAAAATTCGACCACTCCTATCGACAGTTATGGTGCACACAAACCAGACAGACGGACGGACATAACTCAAGTGACTTAATATTTTAATCAAACATACGGTCTTAGATACGATTCGTCAAAATACCATCTGCACAATACAAGTTGTGGTGTTCCTGAAATCAACTTTCTGAAATGCGCACTTTCATTATTTCGGTATCACCTAATGTCACCTATACAATTATAGGGCGCTACATCTGTGGTAGTGCTTTTGCATTTCGTCTTTATTAAGGACGATTTGTGCGTGAGATGCGTGTTCGGCAAAACAGCCACTAAAATGCTAATGATTACATTTTTATTGCCACTGACGGCCTAAATTAAATGTCATAATGTTTAGTTGTGTTTAACACACAACTTAACCGACTTAATCGCTTTTTGTTTTGTACTCATGCTGTTTCCCCCTCGGTGTGTGTTTTTATTTGTATGGGTGGGGCTTTTATCCTTTCTGGCCACTACTACTGCCACTGTTGCTGCTGCCACTGCTACTGCTGCTGGTATCCTTATCGATGCCGATGTTGTCGCAGTCATAGGCATTGATGACGACTACTATTGCCGTTTCGTGCTTTCTCTCTTTCTCTGTCCGTCTCTTTATTAGATTTTATTGAATTTCTTTTGGTTCCACTTGAATTGAAATGAAGTCGCTTCAGTTCATTTATATAAAAAAAAGAAATATTTAAAGGCTTTATGTTAAAGTGTGGACTAATGACCCATAAAGGATACTGAGTTGTTGTCTATGTCCTTAAATAGGGTTTTATATAATTGGGGAGAGACATGAAATTGAAAAGTAATTTTTATTATCAGGAAATATTTGTTGTCTACCAGCGTATGATGTATTAATAAAAACGATAAATTTTAACAGTTCACATAGATATCAAAGTTGCTCCAAGTATCTACAGTATTTTCTCAAACAATCACGAATTCCTTCAATGTGTAATGTTATTAGAATTATGAATATTTAATTTAAATACAAGAAATATAAAGGTAGCTTTCTTGTGAGGCCTTCAACAACACAAATCCAGCCGCAATAGTTACGGCTCTGGCAATCCTTGATAATAAAATAGGTATGATGATTTATTCATAACCATCTGAGTGAGAGACGCATTTCAACTAACTTAAGATCAACCGACCTCCAAAGATTTGTCACCAGGGGAACGCTCCTCTGTTATGGAATCTCTCCACGAACAGTGTTCTGAAGATATGTGTTAAGGTTATAACCTATACAGATGACGTGGCAACAGCGGTTAGAGGGAAATTTCGGAGCACGCTTAGAGGCATCCAGCTATAATTTCTACATATATCCACAGATGTTCTTCAAGTATGTATTCGTTTCATCGTTAGGTTGTTAGCTCTTAAAATTTTTTTTGGGATTTTTTTAATTTTGTTTATAGTTTTTTTCGTGCCAACAAAAACATTTTTGTTTTGGAAAAAAACACGTGTACATTTTTTTACCGATATAACTTTTCCCAGAACCCCCACCGATCACTGTCCCCTACCATTTGCCGCACTGTGTAATGATCTGAGTGAGAACCCGAGCAATACAGAACTTGTTCTTTTCAGCAGGCGATAAAAGGTACCAACTGTTGCACCTGTCTCCTTGGGGGTATTGCAATTCTGTTCTCTGAAAGCTTATAAGCCTCAAAATACCTATACTAGATACAGAATATTAGATAGAAAGTAAAGCTACAAACCCAACATTCTGGAAAGAACAAAGATGGTTGTGGTAGCGCTATACATATGCTTGTAAAAGAGCAATAGGAAAACGCAGCGGTCCGATTCCGCGTATATTTTACTGGTTATACACGACAGTAATCAGACCATAATGCTGTCTGCCATGGTCATCTTGCGGATGGCTCTACAAAAATCCATCTTCTGCGCGATACTAAATGAAGTTCAGCAAATGGCCGCTATATGTATCACTAGTTTGCTGAGTCTAGAACGAATTTGCCAAATTCCCCAACTTCCTCAGAGACAGAAATAGTCTTTTCCGAAAGTGCAAAATTTCTATGTCTATTTCGGGAAATTGTCCTTTAGACATTATGATTCATTCCTCGTGGAAACAGAGGGCATCAACAATACTTTTATAATAATTTTTGTCATAGGCATTCGTTTTTATGAATTAATCTTGGATGAATTTATTCATTTATTTATCTTGGCAAGATCTTTCATGAGCGTTCGTCTCCATGTCTTTATAGGGCGTCTTTCTATGGTGCCTCTCTTCTAAAATCGTCTATTGGATATATGTATGTATGTATATAGCAGTAGGTCGCACAGTGTATTATGAGCGGCAAAAACTTCCAAATTTTTTGAGCTCCAATCTCTGCATATTTGATTCCAATCCATAAAGAATATTTCAATTAACAATATTTTAAAAGGTTTCTGCGATAACTTGGCGATATATCGCTGTATAAGCATTTAAAATTCATTAATGTTAAAATGGTTGCAAAGTTTATCATTTTAGAGAGTATTTTGTAAGCCCATATCTCCGAAACTGTGAAACGCATTGGAACTTCGTGGAATTCATACACACTGGAAAAAATGGCTTCTGTACTATTTTGTCCCAAACATATTTGGCTTGAAATGTACATATGTTTATGGTACACAACAAATATATAATTTTGATACACACAAATATTATATGTTTGGGAGGATATTGTTCTAAACAAAAATATGCTCCCATTCTAATATTTGTATCCCCTCACCTTAGAGGGGAGGGTTTATATCATTTTCTACGAACCAAAAGTGTAACACATCGAAGGAGTGACCTAAGACCCTAAGTATGTTCGGCGGATATCCGTTTTGGGTCATTTTAAATCAAATGAGCTATGTCCGTCTGTCTGTCTGTCTGTCTGTCTGCTGGCTGGTGCGCACGATAACTCTCGAAAGGAGTAACCGATTGACTTCAAATTTAGTATGTGGTAATATTTTCCTCTATCTCCGGCTATGTTCGAAGATGGGCCATATTGGTCCACTCCTTCTAGTACCTCCCCCACAAAGGATTAACATTTAGTGAAATATTAATTATTTAATAACTTCTATACTACTTATTTGAATCCCCTGAAATTCTACACATAGTATTAGTTTATTAGTCACTATTACCTCGAGAAAAATGGGCGAAGTGTCCACGCCCCTTTTGGTACCTCACACACAAATGGACAATTTTTAATCAAATGTTAATAGCTTATAACTTCAATACCAGTGCATACAAAGACTTGAGGTTTTGTACAGTGTAATGGTTTAATAGTACCTACAATACAGTGAAAAATTGGCATTATTGGCACGCTCCTTCTAGTACATCCCACACAAATGGACAATTTTGTACCAAAAGATACCAGCTTATAACTTTAATACCATTGCATACAAATACTTGAAACTTTGTACAGTTTATTAGTCACTATTACCTCGAGAAAAATGGGCGAAGTGTCCACGCCCCTTATTGTACCTCCCACACAAATGGACAATTTTTAACCAAATGTTAATAGCTTATAACTTCAATATCAGTGCATAAAAAGACTTGAGGTTTTGTACAGTGTAATGCTTTTATAGTACCTAGAGTCCTGAGAAAAATTGGCGTTATTGGGCCGCCACTTTTGGTACCTCTTGCACAAATGGACCTTTTTGTACAAAAAGTTAACAGCTTTTAACTTTAATACCAATGCATACAAATATTTGAAATTTCGTACAGTGCAATGCGTTTGTAGTATAGAAAAGTGGCCGTAATTGACACGCCCCTTTTGGTGCCTCCCACACAAATGGACCATTTTACACCAAAAGTTAACAGCATATAGCTTTAATACCAGTGCATATATACTTGAATTTTTGTACAGTGTAATGTTTTTATAGTACATAGAGTCCAAAGAAAAGTGACCGTTATTGGGAAACCCCTTTTGGTACCTCTCACACAAATGGGCCATTTGGTACCTCTCACACAAATGGGCCATTTGGTACCAAAAGTAAAAAGCTTTTGACTTTAATACCGGTACATGCTTTAAAGTTAGTAAATGCAAATTAAATTGATAGTAATTTAAATAAACAAAAAAGTAAATTTACTAATATTTTTTGAGACTCAAGGTGAGGGGATTCATTAGTCGGTCGGTTTACCCGACTGAACTTTCTTACTTGTTTTATTTGGAACTAGTATTTCCGAAACAAAGATTAATTTGTATATAGGTATTTTGGCAATGTATCAATGCCTTAATTTAAAGACTAGTTTTCTGTTTTTCAGATGTTCAAAGAGCAATATTTTGTTATAAATTGTATATGTTTGTAAAATTTAACTAAAACTTAAATCGTATAATCTATCGTAAATATACGCCCTTATTGCAGTTGGCGTCGTCGACGTCGTCACATCATTTTCGTCATATCTATCAAGTTCTAGCTTTGTCATCTTTACACCTAAACAAATGTTTTTGGTATCCATGAACTAACAAAAACCCTTTTAAGAACTTACAAATATTTTAAAAAAATTCTAAATTTATGAAGTCGTCAATCTAAACAGTGTCGATTACGAATCGACGTCGAGGACGCCAACTGGAATAAGGGCGATTAATTGCATTGATGGATCGACAAAAAGTGATAAATTGGAATATTTATAAATTAAAAGAAATTTTTAAGTATAAAGTTTAACACGAAAACTAAGAAAAACTAACTAACGAAATTCAAAAATGTCAGCAAAGTTTTAAAAATCTTTTTTAAATAAAATATATTTAGAAAACGTCTTAAACAATAAATTTGTTTTTGTTCAAACACATATTTTATTTGTGAAAGTCAGTTTGCAAATATATTTTGTTCTAATATATGTATTAATATATGCGTTCCAAACTAAATTTCTTGATATTCAAATAAAATTTATTTGTTAACAAATATATAATATTTAAAAAAATCGTTTCCAAATATATTTTCTTTCAATTCATACATATCAAAAATGACGATTTTCCCCGGTGTAGAATACAGAACCGTTTGAAGTGTTATTTTGCATTAAAAAAAACTATTATTATGTTGTCATTTTTCTTTTCATGCAGCGGTTTACCTCCAAGTCGCCAAAACTCATGGTGTTTCATTTTCTCTAGGATAAAAACAAACTCGCGGGGCCGAGCGAGGTCTTGGCATTAACAAAAATTGATAAACTAGGTTCTTAGTTAAACATTACAAAAAGAAAATTCTGCCTATATCTGCCTATGTTGAGTTAATTACACAAATGGTAAAACTTACTCGGCAAAAAATAAGCCAAAATTAATTTTCTTTTTTACTTAATGTTACCGTGTGTTAAACATATTTTAAGGTTTGTTTTCTGAACCATCTCTAAAATGTAAAGAAATTTAGTCTATAAGGAAACAATTTTACCTGAATAAACAACCTGATAAACATATTTCTAAAATCATACCTTAAGGGGCAAACTAAAGATTGTCGTTGGCAAAATCCTTTTGATACTTCCCGTACAAATGGTCCATATCCTAGTTTAATATCAACCGAATGTCAATTCAACAATCCTGTAATTGGTATTTGTGCTTATAATCTATTTAAACGTAAGCAAATTTGGTGATTGTGACTATAACTTATTTGTGTGTCCTTTCCTCATATTCCTAAAAGTATGCTTTAAAAATGACATATTATTAACGAACACATTGCTAAATACATTATGATTATTTCTGGATAGTTGAAATGATTGATTAATTAACAAAAAAAAAACTGTAAACTATTGCATCATGATTTTTTGCAAATATTGAGCTAATATTTTACGCTTTTGTATGTACTGGTTTACACCGATCAGAAGATGCAAAGCATTTTTTAGCAAAATTATACTGTAATTTCGAACATCGTATAACATTTAAATTGAAATATGGGCGTGGCACTTGTAATTTTTATATAATTTAGGACTCAAATACACTCTGCACTAGCGATTTGTATTAATATAAATTGAGAAAAATGCTAACATTTTCAATTTTAGGTTATGTGGGAGGTAGGCGTGGTTATGGGCGGATATCAACAAAAAATTGGTTTTTAGCTAATTTGGCGAAATAAATGATATGTACCAAATTTCACAGCCCTAGCTCAACTCAATTGGGCTGTACGAGCTGCCAAGACGAACACCGTAGTGGCCGACCAATTGAATTGTCCAAGCCAGAAACGGTATTAGATGACCATCGGTCAAAGGTTCGAGGCCTAGCTGAAGTTATAGGCATTTCAAAAAGTACTATACATCGCAAATTGACGGAAAATTTAAAGATGAGAAAGCTGTGCGCAAGATAGGTGCCGCGTTTGCTCACAATCAAGACAATGCACCGGTTCACACACTATTGCGATTAGTAAATGAAAGTTCGAATTGCTTCAGCACGCACCTTATTCGCCATAGCTCCCTGGTAGTATTTATTGTTTCCAAACATGAAACAAGTAAGAATGTTTCAGTCGGGTAAACCGACTAAGATATACCCTCACTTTGTGAGTACTGTAATATGAAATATACGAATTAATCTGTCAATTTGTATGGGAGGTACCACAAATATATATTGCACTGTACCGAACTGTAAGCGTTTATGTGCACTGGTATATTGAAGTTACGACCTATTAAATTTTGGTATGGTTTGAACATTTTGTGTGGGAGGTACCAAATGGAGCGTGTTGACAACGCCCTTTTGTCATAGGACTATATGTACTTTAAAAATATTACACCTTGAAAAATGTTGTTGTATTTTCGTGCATTGCTACTCACGCTATAAGCTCTTAACTTTTTGTATAAAATAGTACATTTGTGTGGGAGGTACCAAAAGGGGCGCGGTAACTTCGCCCATTTTTCTAGAGGTCTAATACTATGACTAATAAACTAAAATTTTGCGTTGAATTTCAGAGGATTCAAATAAGTAGTATAGAAGTTATTATATAATCAATAATACACTAAATATTAACCCTTTGTGGGGGTGGTACTAGAAGGAGTGCACCAATATGGCCCATCTTCGAACTTAGCCGGAGATAGAAAAAAATATTACGACATACCATATTTGAAGTCCATATATGTACCAGCAATGAAGAGTTGGATGTTGCGGTTGACAGCAGGAGCTAGACAGTTCTTACTAAAAACAGGGTATCGAAGCTATTTAAAATACTCGTAGCTTGAAAAAATGTGTCGAGCTAAAATGAGATTATGTTGAGAAATAAGGAAATAAAATTCCCAAATTTGTTGTGTTTTCTTAGATAGGTCGGCTAGTTTAATAGTGACATACAATGTCACGAAACGGATTTTCACCAAACATAGGTAAGGTTGGATAAAAATTGTCAGCCTGTCTAACAGACTGACTTACACCACAGGGACGTAAGGTAAAATATAAGATATTCCTCGCCCCTCCCGTTGAACTGATTTTTACATCAGGCAAGTTAGCTAACTCTCCAAAGAAATTAGAGCCTAAGGTTGCATGCCGGCTTCTAGAGAGAGTGGGCACAGAAGATGTTCTATTTATCCCTACTACTCCTCGTCTTCACAGCTTCTGGAAAAATTCATTACGCAAGACCTTCAATCTATCTGTATGCCGTCCAATAAAGCAGTGACCCTCGATAATGACTGCAGTGTGTTGGTGCCGTAGAATTTTAGGCTGCGCCACATCAGCCTGGAATGTAGGCAGTTCCTGACTAGTGACCACCTGTCATTTGTTGCCGTAAGTGCTCTATCTCTCAAGCGAAGCTTTCAGGTCTTCCTAGTCTTTCAAGTTCAACTGCTTTCATTTTCCTGATATGTCCTTGTTGCCGGCCACTCATACTCATATCAGGTACATATTAAATGGTTCAGATATCTCATTAAGAGATCTGCGAAAGTCAAAGGCAGTTTTTGAATTCAGAAGTATAGAGTCCAGGGACTTGATAGCAGCCTGACTACCAAAATCCGAATAGCTAAGGTTTCAGCCTGGTAAACACTACAGTGATCAGGTATCTTTTTGCAATGGATAGCTAAACTTCCTAAGAACAACCTCCCAAAAACACTTGTTTTTTTTGAGTTTGAAACTGTATAGAAGTTAACGAATCTCCTGTCTGGGATACAACCATTCCCGTCTGATCTATCGGGTATTAGCGTAATATATAAGTAGATCTTATTAAAAACTAGTTTATTCATAGCGTAATCAACAAGGCCCGGAAGGTCAGACATTGTCTCTAAGGTGAAACTATGCACGAAGCCATTTCCTGATCAGAGTTACAGTTCCCTAAGTGTAATTGTAGAACATGTGGCATATTGCCTAGCTATAATGTCTAGCTACATTAAATGTAATAAAACATTTACTTTTTCAGTTGGTGTCGTTCGCAGAACTTTGTTTAGCATCGCGCAGAAGTTGGATTTCTGCAGACCTCATATAGACCAGTGGTACCATGGGGTAAAATGCCCTTCATCGAAACCAACATGTTTGATATACAAATGTATCGATAGCACGAATATTGGTACTGGAAAGATCTGTTAGGCTGCCTAGAAAGGCCGACCCATGTGGGTCCAGTCGTCGTTTACTCAAAGCGGGACAGTCGCATAGCAAGTGCTCAATGCTCTCCACTTCTTCCTCATATCCACAGCTTCTGCAGAAGTCATTGGAGTTTATACCCAATCTTCTGTCTAGCTCCCTACAGTATCTTGTGCGTCGAGACAATGAATTATAATACCCCAAGGGGACAAGTGCGGCTGCTGGTACCTTATATCTCCTGCTGAAAATAACTAGTTATGTCTTTGTCAGGTTCACACAAAGACCTTTATTGGAAGTCCATCATGTGGTTGTATGAAGAGCCTCTTAGAGACTCCAAGAGTACTCGGTCACATCTCTCTAACAGCTATTTCCACGCCATCTGCATAGGCAATAACTTTAACACTCATCTTCTCCAGAGAAAGCGGAATATTGTTCATGGAGAGATTTCATAGCAGAGTAGACAGAAAATCACCTTGGGGCGTTCCCCTGCTGAAAATACACGAATATGGAGGTTAATTGACCCTAAGCTAGCCGAAATGCGTCCTTTGATCAGAAGGTTACGCATGATCCTATGTATACTTCTATCAACACCTAGGATTTCTGGAGCCGTAATTATAGCGGCTGAATTTATGTTATTGAAGGCCTCCTCTATATCTAAGAAACCTTCCATAGTATAATCCTTAACAGAGTGAGATCCTTCAATAAAAATAACGCGGTTTCGGTAGATTTGCCTTCGAAAGCTATACAAACTCTTGAAAAACGAAATTGAATATAAGCATTTCATAACTTTACAGAAGATATTCATTAAACCAAATCATATTGCTATTCTAAATCAACACTTTTAGGTATTTTTAACATTTTGGAATATATGATAGTTTATAAACATTACCCGAAGAGGGATGGCTTTTGACATATCTGGCATAATTAAAGCCTTACCGACATTATGATTGTCCTTTCACTGGCCAAGATATCCCATTCCATGCACGAAAGCACGAGAGAGATGAGACAATGAGCTAAACGACGGAATTGTATCACAAGAATAACAAGTTTTGAAAAACTATCTACGAGACATTCGCCTTCAAAAGAGGGGGTCCCCATTTACAAATGGCAAAATTAAACAAAACAGCTCTTCAGCTCAGCATAAAGCAACACGTTTCCACATTCACATCCTTTAGAGCAACAAAAGGACTAAAAATGCATCAGCAGCACTGCCACATGCCACCGGTTGCAGGAGGTTGCAATTGCACATACACGACTATGTTCGACAAACCTATAGAGACGGAAAGACGGACGGACTTCAAACGTAGCAGCAAAATAAACAGCTTTTTCCTATGCTTTGTTGGTAGTGTTGTTGTTATTCGCCTTGTTTGAATCAAGGATGTAAAACACGAAATTGCGATACGTGCCATCAAGGACGAACGACGGCTAAAGTTACAGATGGCGGAAACGGTTTGAATGCGTTTAAACAGGCGGGCGGACGGACAGACAGACACTGTACATACCCTTGCCTGTAATTGTATTGACAGATTTAAAGGGAGACACACTAGGGGGTTGTGTAAGAGTAGCTTAACAAAAATATGCAGCTTGTTATAAACTTTACAGGAAAATCCCATTTAACGCTATGAACACATTCCGAGAAATCGCAAAAACAAGCTAAAACAATTTTGATAAGCCATTTATTTAACTAGGATTAAAAAATAATTATCTATAAGTTTATAATGTTTTTCAAATGTCATGGAAACTAATTTGTAACTTTCTATTTCTTGCTCTTTTTAGGTGAGTGAATTTCAGACAAATGGTCATGAACTGTAAATCCTAGAGATTTGAGGGTAAGAACTCAGAAGTAAGTGGTAAGGCTGCAGCATTTAAAACACAACAAAAGTTGAACCAAAATCTCTTGCAGCTTAAGTAGTTAATTTGCATATCTTTGTTGAGCAAAATATAAGCAAAATATTGGAAAATAAGAAAGGTTAATTATTTGGGGGGGGGGGGATAATTTTAAGTGGAAGTCTTTCGAGTACAGGCTTTGGTCCAACGAACGAAATATATAGAATTTTTTTCTCTCGACCGGGGTTGTGAGTCATTGTCGTTTTGATATAAATAATTCTCCAAGTGACCTCTTTATGTCGGTCTTTCAACTGAATGGTGTGTTAGGAAGCCTTCCGCTTCAAATCCACAACGGAGATAACCATCCTAAAGACGCAGGCTGGTACCAGGTCAACCTAAAACTACACCGGTTCAGGATTTGTGCTCTTGAGTTCTACCACTTCACTTTGAAGATGATTGGTGAGATCTGACCGGATGCTGCACTAAATGTTGTCAACAACGATGACATCTCGTCTCGGCACAGGGCACATGCATGGATTCCGGCTATACCATTAGATGCGGAGTCCATCATTAAGAAAATGATCGACTGCAATTCCGGGCTATCAAATGACAACTAGAGTTGTTTAGTTCACGAACGAACTATTTCAATTTAACGGGTCACTTTACTGGACGGTACGAACTAGCTGGCACAACTCGTTCATTTCAGCTCAGTAGTTCACCATGACTTTTTTCTTCGACCATGTCATTACGTTCTCTCTTCTCAGCTATTATGTCATCATGAATATAGGATTCTACCTCAACAAATGTATAATTGTATAATTCCATTAATGTTCCAATAATGTGATGTGAAATAAACTGATCTACTAAACGAAATGAACTGTTGAACTAAAGGGAGTTAAAGAGCTGGTGAACTAAAGTGAACTGCTGAGCCAAAAATTGGTGGACTGAAAAGCTGTTGGACTAAATTGAGCTAAAGAGCTGGTGAACTAAAGAGCTGGTGAACTAAAGAGCTCGTGAACTAAAGAGCTGGAGAACTAAAGAGCTCGTGAACTAAATAGCCGTTGGACTAAAGTGAGCTAAAGAACTGTTGAACTTATGAGCTAGTGAGATAAAGTGAGATGGTGAACTAAATGAACTGAACTAAAGGAGCGATCATTTAAAAGCCCTAAAGTGCCCAACTCCACCGGCAACTGGAAGACAGGCGGTGTTTATACTGAATGCTTAATCTCTTTCCAACCTAGTCAAGTCCGAAGGACAAGTGTCATACAGGTCCAGCGAAATCCGCCTAAAGGTTTACACAAGCGATAAGGGAACTAATTCGAAAGATAATCTACCAGACAACACTGTTGTAGTTTCTGAAGATTAAACTCCTTTAAAATCACTAGTAGGAGCTGCAAACAAAAAGAGCAAAGACCTAAGATGTGATGCCAAGGCACACCATTATATGTGGGGAAGTACTCACATCAACGAAAGGAGCGACTTACTTATCGAATTCGTTAGGTTAGGTTAGGTTAACTGATATGGCGCCCGGCTAAGTAAAAGTCAAGCGGCCGCTAAGACCATATTTGATTCATTGTGATTTCTCATAATTACTTAATAAAATCTAAAAGCCTATAGGGTCCAACCCTTTAAGTTCAGCCAACTCTTTAACGAAAAATGATCATGTGTCTTGGCAAATCTTTTTCCGCCGAGACATTTCTTCAAGTTTGGAACAAAAAATTATCCGAGAGAGCTAAATCGAAATAAGGTGTAAATCTGCGAATAAGGTGTGTGCTGAAATAATTCGAACTTTAATTCCTTGATTTTTGCTATCGTAATAGTGTATGTGTGAAATTGTGCATTGTCTTGATTGTGAGCAAACGTGGCACCTATCTTGCGAAAAGCTTTCTCATCATAACATTTTCCGTCAATATGCAATGTAAAGGGTTTTCCAACAAGAGGTGTTATTTTGGTACTCAAAGAAAAATTCAATTTTTTGAGATAATTAAACGGATGTTTATTTCATAACACTAGCCAACAGTCGTGTTGTTATTTGGTTCTAGCATAGTTTTTCTCATTGATTTTGACCTACTGAACACGAAAATGAGTTTTAAAAATTTTTCTGTCGATTGGTTTTCGAGATACAAATTTTTGAACTTTTTTTTTTAAATTTTTGGAGGTACACTTACAATTTTGAGCATATCTTTCGTCTTCTTTGACGTATTTGATCCTACTACTACTCAAATTAAAGCAAATTGAGCCGTCTACAACTCATTCTCAGAAAATTTTCAAATCGGGTGAGTAGTTTTGATGTTGGCGGCTTAAAAAGGTTAAAAAACTGCGTTTTTTTAGTAAAAATGTGGCAGAAAAATTCATATAAAAATTCATATAAAATATAAAACGCGATGCTAACAGCGATTTTGGTTTTTTTACGTATAGCTGGCATTTTTCCAAAGAAAATAAGCACTTACTTAACAAAATCTGACAACAAATGGCGGACTTATAATTTTTTTGGTATAAGACCGAAATAAATACATTTGAACTTAATTTAAAATAAACAAATTAGTCTTAGTATATGATCCTACTACTACTTTAATTTGAGTAGTAGTAGGATCAAATACGTCAAAGAAGACGAAAGATATGATCAAAATTGTAAGTGTACCTCCAAAAATTAAAAAAAAAAAGTGTAAGTGTAATTTGTATCTCGAAAACCAATCGACAGAAAAATTTTTAAAACTCATTTTCGTGTTTAGTAGGTCAAAATCAATGAGAAAAACTATGCTAGAAACAAATAACAGAGAAAATTTTGTTATTTGTGACCTAGTGTAATAAAGAGGAATGAAAAACAACATCAGCCAAATGGCCACGCTTACAGGACCTTATCCTTTTCATGAAATTTTCCATAACCAAATCTCAAAGTGGCTGCCCTATGTCCTCGATAGCCTCACGAATTCTATCTTTGAGGTCTTGAATCGACGCTGAGCTGTTGGTGTAGACCTTATCTTTCACGTGGCCCCAAAGGAAGAAGTCGCAAGGTGTTAAATCACAAGATCTCGGTGGCCAATTGTGATCACCTCTTCGAGAGATAACACGGTCCGGAAACTTTTCCCGTAACAGAGCAATGGTTTCGTTGCTTGTGTGGCACGTAGCGCCGTCTTGTTGAATGTAAACGTTGTCCAGATCAATACCATTCAACTCCGACCATAAAAAATCCTTAATCATCTCTCGATAGCGCGCACCGTAACTGTTGATCCAACCTCATTTTCGAAAAGGTAAGGTCCAATGACCCGCCGGACCATAAACCGGACCAAACAGTCACACGTTGAGGATGGAGAGGCTTCTCAACAATAACTCTTGGGTTTTCCGAGCACCAGATGCGACAATTTTGCTTGTTGACGTAGCCACCAAGGTGGAAATGGGCCTCATCATTCAAGATGATTTTTCGATGATTTTCGATATATCGAATTTTAATAATTTCAGTGCGTTGTTGAATCGTGTATCGTTCCAGTTTTAGTAATGGCATAGTTTCTACTTGTCAAATGTCAAAGAATAAAAGCTTCAAAAGTGACAGCTACCGAAATACCGGTTGATTCAAAAGAACACCTCTTGTTGGAAAACCCTGTATATCACTTTTTGAAATGTTTATGACTTCAGGTAGCTCACGAACCTTTAACCGACGGTCATTTTTTTTTCTGGTGTGAACACCTCAATTGGTCGACCACTACGGTGTTCGTCTTGGCAGCTCGTACGGCCCCTTTTAAACCCAGGCACCCAATATTTTATAGTTGTAAACGAAGGAGCAGACTTCCAAAATTGAATCTAGCTTGGTTTTAATATTGGTAGGACTGAGACCTTTCAAATAAAAGTATTGCGTTACATATCGGTTACCAATTTTTCCATCTTTACAAATTCACATAGATCGTTTACTTTCGACACAAGACCGAACTAGTTCTTATCAGCAGGAGATACAAGGTACCGAGAGTTGAACCTGTCTTCTTAGTGGTATTGAAATTCCCTTCTTGAGTAATTTACTAGACAGGAATTTGAAACTCAAACCCAACGTTCGAGAAAGAACAAAGAGTTCTGTGGTAGCGCTATATACCTGTAAAAGGGCAATAGCAAAACGCTTGGGTCTGAACCCGCGAATAGTTTATTGGTTGTATACGGCAGTAGTCAGACCGATAATGCTGTACGGCATTGTCGTCTGATGGACAGCTCTGCAAAGATCCACCTTCTGCGCGATACTAAACAAACTTCAGAGAATGGCTACTATATTTATCACTGGTGCGCTGAGAACGACACCAATCAAAGCACTTAATGTTATTCTACATTAATTGTCGCTAGACATTATACCTGGAACTAGCCTTAGGGAACTGTCACTCTAGTCATGGAATGGCTGTAGACATAGTATTATTCTAGACACAATAATGATTACACAATGTCTGAATACAAGAAGTATCTTGCTCATATACCTGATATGTTGGAATTAAATGGTTACGTACCAGGGCATAGAAGAACCGTTAAATGTATTTAGGCGATTCCAAACTCAACTACCAAGAAGACTTTGGTGGCTTTTCTGAGAAACTTAAGCTACCCCATTGCAAAAAGTCTGCCTGATCAATGTAATGTTTAGCAAGCAGAAATCTTAGGTATTAAAGTGGTAGCAGAATGGTTGGATATTAATGCTCTGACCAATGTCGGTATTAATATTTCCTCTGAGTGTCAGGCTGATATCAAGTCCCAGGAAACTGTATTCCTGAATTCAAAACTGCCCTCGACTGTGGCAAATTTCTTAACGAGATTGATGGACAGTTCAATATTCATCTAATATGGGCGCCGGGCCACAGGGGCATAAGAGGGAACTGCAAAGACGATGAACTTGCTAGGAAAGGGACGACATTACAAATTCACAAAGAATTTACATATAATGGCGCGCCACTATCCACTAGCAAGGTTTGGCTTAGACAAGTCACAGTCGGGCAATCCAATGAAAAATGAACAGAAATCGGCAGCTGTAGAAGGTCAAAATATCTTCTCTCACTATAGTATGTTAGTTCAGTTCTGATGGGATACTGTCTGTTGGGCAAACCCACAAGTAGGTTGGGTATTGAGTCCAATGACTTCTGCAGAAGCTGTGGAGATGACGATGAAGTGGAGAGCATCGAATACTTGCTATGCTGCTGTACCGCTTCGAGTAAACGACGTCTGGATATGCTGGGATCGGTCTTCCTCGGTAGGTTAACAGATCTTTCCGGTACCGATATTCGTACTATCGATAACTTTGTATATCAAACAGGTTGGTTTTGACGAGGGGAATTTCAGCCCGTGGTAACACTAGGGACCTAAAATGGTCTATTTGAGTTGGTAAAAAACCGGCTGCCAACCTAACCTAAACCTTTGGTTTCTGCGAAGGAGAAGAAAACCAAAAGTCAAATGACCCGGTATCATTTAGTATGTTTATTGTTTGCTAAGCTTCCAGCGATAACACTCCCTCGTCGAACGAATGATCAAGCAACACTGAATAATTTTGTGTGCATCACTTTCTCTCTGTCAATGTCTAAGCCCTTGTAGATGTCGGTATTAATATTTCCGACCCTGCTAAAAATGTTAAAAAAATAAAAAAATCTTTCCCACTTTGTCCACAAAATTTGTATTTTCTATTATACTCGTACCTTAAACCGCATGAGTCAACTATTCAAGAAATTTAATTGAAAACTGTCACTTTCCATAACCTGGACGTGTGGCATTCTCCAGCAATGTTGTTGTGCAATCAAGTGCCTTGTGGCTTTTATTTTTTTCTCCATTGCTAGTTAAATATTTATATAAAAGATTCATTTGTGACTTTGGCCATTACCTCCGCTCAGATACATCCATTAGTTTTATTGTTTAAGATGCATGACACTTCTCTGAAACAATTGAACAAATATCCTTTTCACTGATATCTCAGCAGTCATGCTTTGCTTTACGCCACCGGATTGCTTTGCATTGCACTGCATAGCATAGCTTTCATTTCTCTTTTCATTTTTCTTTAGTTCGTTCATGATGCAACATGCTGTTGTTTGCTTTCGAATGCCATCTTGCAGGGCAAACAATTGAATTTCGAGATAACGAATGCCCCCAAAAGTGTATTTAGTAGCAAATAAGTGGCGCTCAAAAGAACCACAAACTGTGGCATGTTAAACAACTCGACATGAGCAAAAAAAAAAACGAAAAAACAAAAAGAAATCCCCAACTCGAGTAACAACAAAAGAGTGAAAAACTTAAACAAAAAGACGATACAGAGGAAACCCTGAAGCGGTGCTAAAGAGTGGGACAAAAAGAGAGAGAGGGGCTGGGCGAAGGTGAGTGCAACAATGACTTTGCCACAAAAGTTTTTAACAAACGTGAACACAGACACCCAACACACGTTTATGCATAAGTGTGTGTGGACATTAGGGTGGATATTCGGATTATATCGATACCAATTTACAATAAGTTTAGGTTTAGATTAGGTCAGGGTGGCAGCCAGTTCACATAGACCAATGTAGGTCCATAGCTCACATAAGCTAATGTAGGTCCCGGGCACAGATGCCCCTTACCGAAACCAACCTATTTGATAAACAATCAATCAATCATCAATAGTCGATTTTCTGTACCGGAAAGATCAGTCAGACTTCCTAGAAAGGCCGATCACCAGTATACCCACACGTCGTTTACTTAATGAGGGACAGTAGCAAAGCAGGTGCTCAATGCTTTCCACTTTTTCCTCATCACCACAACTCCAGCAGAAGTCATTGGACTCAATGCCTAACTTTCGGACGTGTTCGACGATCAGACAATGTCCCGCCAGAACTGACTGTGATGTAGGCAACCTTTCCTCCCTAGTGCGAGTGTTTGATAAACGATGTTATCAATAGTAAGAATTTTGGTACTGGAAATATCTGCCACACCTCCTAGAAAGGCCGACCCCAGTAGCAAAGCTCCAGCAGAAGTCATTGGATTTCCGCCTATGTTTCATTTGACTACCTGATTGCCTCTTGCCTAAGGCAAAGCTTGAATGTGGAACGCCATTATATGCAAATTATTCGAGATTTTGTTATGTCGTCTCATTCCTAGCAAGTTCATCGGCTTTGCAGTTCCCCGGGATATCCATATGCCCAGGCACCCATATGAGGTGTATATTAAACTGCTCAGCCATCTCGTTAAGAGATCTGCGGCAGTCTAGGGCTGTTTGTGAATTTAGGGATGTTGCCTCCAGAGAATTGATGGTAGCCTGGCTGTCCGAGTAAATGACAACGCCAGTGTTGGTTACTATGTTGCGACTCAGCTACTTGGCTACTTCCCATATTGCCATTATTTCGGCTTGATAGACACTGCAGGTATCTGGTAGTCTGTGAGCTATATCCAAACTAAGCTCTTCAAAGTGTACTCCGAAGCCAACCTTTTCATCAAGCTTCGAACCATCCGTGTAAAAGTGGAGATGATTTCTATTAACCCATTAATTCCCAAGACCTTTTATTTTACGAAATGTTGAAATTTTATTATTGCTACAGCACCTTATTCGCTCCATTATGAAAAATAATTAATCAAAAATCTGTTTTTCAAAATTGTTTTTTAGAGGTGTACTCAAGCGAGTACACCAAATTTTGTGCTTACCAAAAAAACATCTGCTGACTTTTTTCGAATGATTTTATATTTTTATTAGGTTATTATACTGCTTAGTTAACCGGATTACTGGGCGATATCAGTTTTACTCCGGTAAAACTAAAGTGAATCTGATACCCATGAAATGTCGATCTCAAAAGAAGTTGCAAAAAATAGTGACTTCGCATAAGATAGTGCACAAAAAGCACATTTAAAATTTACCGTTACACTTTATTTGCATTTCCAATGGGACACAAATCTTCTTAAGACTCCGATGTAAATAACCAAAACGATATTTAAAAAAAAAATGTGGATTATATAGTATTACCAATTCGGTCAATTTTCTGTACTCAAGCGAGTACAGTGGGAAGGAATGGGTTAATTGGTATTCTTCCAACCCATTCATCTCGGGCGGGAATCATAGTGATGTAATTTCTCTCGAAGGTGTACACAGTTGGTATATAGTCCACACGGTCGGTTACCATAGCACTACACTTTGATATCCTCATGTGACCGCAGTTCTTGTACCTCCACATTGATCGCCACAATATTAATCGGCAGTATATGGAGTAAGGCTTGTAGATACTCGGTCGCTGCAGTCCTTACGGCTCCGCTTATGCTCAGGCAGGCTGTTCTCTGAACCTTTGTTAGTAGGTTGGTGATGGTTAGTTTGTCAGTTGCCGTCCACCATACCACAATACCGTATAACAGTATTGGACGAACTACTGCTATATATATGTATATCCAGTGGACGATTTTAGGAGAGACACTAAAGCCTTTTTGCGACTATCTATCCATACGATTTTGCAGGTAGTTTGAACCATGACCACACATTCCAGTTCCCCTGGAGCATTTAAGGTAATTTATACTTCTGCGCGTTCATCTATAAGGTATGAATATAAAACCCAGCAACCAAATCATGTGAATTTTAAACTGTTCAGACATTTTGTTAAGAGATCAATGACAGTTTGGGACAGCTTTTGAATTGAGGAAAGTTTTCAGAGATTTTATAACTGTCGGATTATATATAATTGATCCCAAATTTACATAGAATATAAATTCATAGACATCCTGCTACGTCTATGGCTAAACTTTCTGTCTGTTAAAACTACAGTGATTAGGCAGTTATTTTGCAATGGATGGCCCTAGTTCCTTAAAAAAGATACCAAAGCCATAAAAACACATGGGTTCACTTCTCCCAAGATTTTGAGAACATTGAACGAAACTATGCTGAGGCAAAGGAATGGAAACATATACTCGTCGTCAGTTCACTTACCAAACAACTCATCGACATTACCCAAGAGTCGGAGCAGGAGCGAATGAAGAGTTTTTAAGCCGTCAGGTTTTAAGCTGGCAGACATCTGAAACGTATTTTGGAGATGCAGAACTAAATGTTTTTCTTGAATTCAGGTCAGAGATTGGCGTTAATGTGAAAAGGAGCGGCCGAACCAGAAGAGAAAACACTCAAGTAGGACACTTTAGATCTTTTAAGAGATTGCTGATTTTAGTTCAGTTCAATTGAGTGAACTACACAGAAAAAATTTTGTCTTAAAATTAAAGATTAGCGCCAAAGACGCTCTCTCTATCTCTTTTCAATGTAGTTCGTTCATTTAGTTCACCAGCTCACTTTACCTCATTAGTTCAACAGCTCTTTAGTTCATTAACTCTATAGTTCAGCAGCTCACTTAGTTCACAGGTCTCTTTAGTTCAACAGCTCTTTATTCCACCACTAAACTTTAGAACACCAGTTCTTTAGCTCACCAACTCACTTTAGTTCAACAGCTCATTTCGTTCAGTAGATCTCAAGTTCAAATCAGCCGCCATCAAAGGAATCTGATTGGATCATGAATGGAATTAGTTGAATATGCAAACGAGTGTGTTTAGATAGAATCCTACACTCAAGATGACATACAAATGGAAACAACACATAGCAGCTGAGAAGGGAGAACGAAATGACATGGTTGAAGAAAAAATACATGGTGAACTACT
Source organism: Eudasyphora cyanicolor (assembly GCA_963930755.1). Taxonomy (NCBI): domain Eukaryota; kingdom Metazoa; phylum Arthropoda; class Insecta; order Diptera; family Muscidae; genus Eudasyphora; species Eudasyphora cyanicolor. Next base: position 160,589,876 of record OZ005737.1, read on the forward strand.
GAGGTGAAGTGAATGAGTTGAGTGAACTAATTCGTACCGTTCAGTAAAGTGACCCGTTTAACTGAACTAGTTCGTTTACTTTTTTCAGCTCACATATACCAGTTTAGGTCCATAGTGTTACCACGGGCTAAAATGCCCTAATCGAAACCAACTTCCATAACTCTTTTACTTTCTTCCATTAAATAGCGATCCACACGATAAAAAATTGTCTCTCCTTTTAAGACTGCAAGACTGGATGGAATCTTTCCGGGTATCCTTCAGAATGAGATGGATCAGTTGGAAGGTCCCAAAACATTTTCAGAAATCAACGGTGGTATTTATGTATATCGAAACCTTGAAATGCGTTTCATGCGAAATCAAAGGCTTATCTACCGATTAGTCTAATTTTCGTTCAGTTCAAAACCTTTAGCTTCAGGCATATACGACTTGTTCAACAAGTAGTACCTAGACAAGCCTACAGCCTTAAAGGCATAAATTAGAGTTTTGATTAGATTAGTGTTTGTAGTTATTTATTTTCGATCTATAGAGGATCATAGGACCATAACAAATTATTCCCATTGACATCTACCAGTGCCATGGAGGACCGACACATACATGGAAGCGACAAATTGTGATGGAATTTTCCAAATTAGGACTCCGATAGAATGAAGTCGAACATCGAGCGCAGGATCGTGAATTTTGGAACAACCTTATTCTGACCCTATGCTCCTTATTCTGACCCTATGCTCCTTGCCGTCCTTCTATATTTGTCTTCTCTATGTATCAGCTTCCGCTTCTTTGGCTTCTCCGTTGGTTACCTTCAATGGCTGCTTGTGATGATGTTGTTCTCTGTCGGAGTGATTGGTTGGAGATTGTGACAGGCCAAAATATTTTCAGGATGCCACGCAGACAGCGATTAATGAATGTCTGGCGTTGCGTTGACTTCTTTAAAAGCTGCATTCCATGACTCACGTCAGTACAGAAGGGCACGTGCTGAATATTAATAGTTTTGTGTTGGAAAATATGTACAGAGATCGCCATGTGTGATTCAGGCGGCCAAAAGATTGATTGCTGGCGTTTATTCCGTTTTGGATGTCTGCACTGGAACCGCGAGATATTGTTAGCAGTATGCTCCCGAGATAACAGAATGTAGAAAAGCGGTATTTGTGAAAGCGGTATATGTGTGATATTTGTAATGCTGATTGATCGGGTGACACTTTCATCATGCCAAATACGGCATGTCGCGTTTGTGTACAGGGCCTTGATGATATCGACGATTTCGGTGGGAGTTCCTCTGCAAGCCTATGCATTCCAAATTGCCGAGTGCGTCCGGGTGTCAAAAGCTTTTTCAAAGTCTGTGAAAGCAAGATAGAGTGGCGAACTCCACTCTACTGGCTGTTCAATGATGATCGGTAGACTGTTTATGTGGTCCATACACGATCTGTGTGGGCAGAACCCGGCTTGTTCGCTGCATAGAACAGGATTCAAAACTTCAGCCAGAGGTGGCTAGTTCATCATTACCTTTCAGCAGTGGATTTGTTCTTGAGATAGTTGATGGACTCGCTTTTATCCAGAATATCGGGATCATCTTGTGTAGCCGTGTGGGTAGTGCAGTCGCAGAGATTTTGTGCACTCGTCTTGCTTGAAATGAGGGAAGAGTAGTGTTCTACCCAGGTTCCCATCTGGTCTGCTTTAGAGGTGGCTTGTTCAGCATTACTTTTCCGCAGTGGTTTGCAACTTGTGAAGCTTCTGCTTATAAGTTGTTTAGTGAGGTTGGTGTTTGTAGAGGTTTGTTTCGAATGAAGAGGTCATTACTGAACCAAACGCATAGTTTGATGGCCTTGAGAAAACCTATTATTTGAAAGCAATTTATTGAACCTATTTTAAGTCTTCTGTGCCATGTCCGTCCTACAGTTCGTCTACGTGGCTGGTACACACCATAATTAACGGATGGAGAGACTGATTAGTTTCAAATTTTGTTTTTTGGTAATACTTTCTCCTAACTCAGTCCGCATTCTTTATATGTGTACCATATTTGACATTAAACTCTAGGCAATTTATTTTGCTCTTGCTAGATCAGCTCCTTTATTGTTAACGGTACTCGTTTATAGTTTGTCTGCCGATTGTTGGACATTTATTGCTTATTTTCGACTCAATCCGGTGCGTAGAACCGATCGTCGTGGGATCGTGCAAATTGTACCATAGTTTCTTATAATTCTCCCTGAAAATGTCCGTCTGTATTGAAGTATCTACTATGTAAATACTCTAAAGCTTAAACTGCATTCTATAGTAGGTGCGGGCTCGCTTTCAGAGACTCGTTGACAGCAGGTCAGATTTTATTTGATTTTAACCATCTTCCATTTTAGCTCATTTTGAATCAATCAATACCAATTTTTTCCTAAAAATCAGAGGGTCCAATATTTTCGCCTTCACCCAATCCACCCTAATGTATCCAGACAGACACAGAGTAAACAATATGTTTGTGTGTGCTCCAGGTGAATGCGAACGTATGTGTTAGAACGTGTGTGAATGCGCAACATATGTTGCCGCTACAAAAGAAGAAACCAAGCCAAACTTAATTCAAACTGACACTTTCACGTGCCGGAAAAAACGGCAACAATCCCCATCTCCAGCAACACTGAAGATAATAGAAACGGTGGCGCTGAAACAAAAAACAATGGCGACAGCGGCAACAACTTAAATAGTTGGAGTGCATAACATGGCAGTGGTGGCAAAATGCTCCGCATTCACCATTTAACTTACAAACTATTAAATCACACTCACCCGGAAATATGTTGACTCTGTTGCTTCGTCCTATCAGCAGTGGTATTCAGTGCTGCTGAATACTGTAGAATAAATTGATTGCAGGTAGAGACGGACGTCTTTGAAGCATATGAAATCGAAAAACCGGTTGAGCAGATTTTCATCATTTTGCAGGTATTTTTTTTTAATAGCAGATTTCAGGCCAAAAACTGCATATTCTTATGCTCTATAGGTCCGTGTCTGGGGTCTAGTAAAGTTCAAAATTACTACTTAAGATCGACAAAACATCTGCTATATAGATAGATAGGGTTCTGTCATATATGAAACCAGGCCGAGTTTTTAAATCATTTTATATAAACATCGGTGTTATGCTCACTTAGACTTAATATACCGCAGGGATGGAAGGAAAACTAAACTAACCCGATTGCATTACAGAACCCAAGGGTTGCCGGACTGTCAACAGCATAACATATATTGGGTTATCAAAAGCTTTAAACTTTTTACGTCGACAGAACCAGACAATGCCTCGACGGCGAAACTACAGGCAGTGACCTACACAATTGCTCCCCGGCTCAGAGAGATCTACATATGTTGTATCAATCAGGCTTACATACCAACAAAATGAAGAGAAACCAAGGTTGTTTTCTTCCCAAAAGCAGTAACACAGTCCCATATAGGAGCTAAGTATTTCTGGTCAATTTGTCTGTCGTCATTTCTACTTAAAACCCTGAGGCGATTAATAGGTAGTTACCAAAGGACTAAAATTGATCACAGACCACAGCAAGGGCAAGTCCATCGAAAGTTCTCCGCATGATCTAGTCAGCTTTATTGAAGAATCTATCTCTGTTAAGGAATATACTATGCTTGCAGTCTTAGATATAGAGGAGGCCTTCAATAACATAAATCCAGCCGCTATAATTACGGCTCTAGCAACCCTGGCGGTTGGTTCACTCATAGCCTTTTGACTAAAAGAAACATTGCAGCTAGATTAGGGTCAACAGATTTGTCAGCAGGGGCTCGCCCCAAGGGGGTGTTCTGTCTACTTTGCTATGAAATCTCGTCATGAACAATATTCTGCTTTCTCTGGGGATGATGAGTGTAAGGGTTGTTGCCTACGCAGATGACCCTACGCAGATGACGTGGCAATAGCTGTTAGCGGGAAGTCTGAGAGTACTCTCAGAGACATCCTACAGCAAGCCCTTCAGACAACCGCAAGATGGGTTTCCAATAATGGTCTTAGACGGAACTAGTTATTTTCACAAGGAGAAATATGGTACCACCAGTTACACCTGTCTACTTGGGGGATATTGAAATTCCCTTCTCTGAAAGCGCAAAATACTAAGATATTTTACTAGACAAGAAGTTGAACATCAAACCCAACATTCAGGAAAGAGCCAAGAAGGCTGCTATAGCGTTATATACCAGTAAAAGGACAAATGGAAAAGCTGAGGTCCGAACCCGCGTATTGTTTATTGGTTGTATATGGCAATAGTCAGACCGATAATACTGTACGACATTTTCGTCTGGTTGACGGTTCTGCAGAAGTCCACCTTCCGCGCGATACTTAACAAAGATCAGCGAATGGCTGCTATATAGTGGGTGCACTGAGAACGACACCAATTGCGGCACTAAATGTTATACTACATTTAATGCCGCTAGATATTATAGCAGTGCAATATACCGCATGTACTGCGATTGGACTCAGGGAACTGTCACTATGGTCAGGAATTGTGTCTACGGACATAGTGTCAGTCTAGACACAATGCCTGACCTTGCGGACATTGTTGATTTCACTATGACTGATATATCAGAATAGAATGGTCGTATCGCAGGATATAGTAGATTCCTTAACCTTTATACAGACGGTTCGACAATCAACAACCAATTGGCTTTTCTGAGGAACTTGAGCTACTCTTTTCAAAAGTCTGCCTGATCAATATAATCTATTACCAAGCAGAACTCTTAGCTATTAAAGAGGTAGCGGAATGGCTGAAAGTTAATGTTCTGACCAAAGTCGTTTTAAATATTTTCTCTGATAGTCAGGCTGCTTTCAAGATCCTGAAAACTATATTCCTGAAATCAAAAACTGGCCTCAACCGTCACAGATCTCTTAACGAGATGACTGAACTGTTCAATATTCAATTGATATGGGTGCCGGGTCACAGGGACATACCAGGGATCTGCAAAGCAGATGAACTTGCAAGACTAGGAACTACCTTACATGCTCCAGGGTAACTGGAATATGTAGGCATGCTTCTAGCGTCCTGCAAGCTCTTTTTAAGAGATAGTGCCCTAACGGCAACAAATTATAGGTGGTCACTAGCTAGGCACTGCATACATTCCAGGCTGATGCTGATGCCTACCAAACGCAACAAGACACTGCTGTAGTTATCGCGACCGGACGTCTCACTTATGGTGTTTGTCATGACCGCTCAATGTCTTATTGGTCAGCACGCACAGAGATTTAAGGTCTTGCATAATGTCTTTTGCAGAAGCTGTGCAGACGAAGAGGAGAAGGAATCAGTAGAGCACCTTCTGTGTGTGTGTGCCCCGCTCTCTCTAGCGGGAAGCATGCAAACTAAGGCTCTCATTTCTTTGAGGAGTTAACTAACTTGGCTGACGTTGGAATCCGCCAACTGTTGAGCTTTTTAAAGCAACCAAATTGGTTCAAAGGGAGGGGCTAGGGATGACTTAAGTTTTACCTTACGTCCCTATGGGGGGATCCTATAGTTCCCATCGATTCCCAGGATGGGGACTGGACAGTGATCCCAAACAGGTCACCAGTCCCAGGCAGATTTTTTGGAGTCTAACTGTTAGTATCTTCGGCTACGCAGTCTGACCAGAGCACTTAACCTGGTACCATGGAAGTCAGGAAAGCCCTCGAAAGGCAGGTTCCGGCACGACTATTGGTGAGGACCCTATTGGATGCAACGTGGTGGCCGTGGTTGAAACCAAAATCGCTGGGAGAGAATATTCTCGGATGTGGAGTTGCAAAGCAACTGGGTGCCATGACCCATAGAATGGCTAGGAGTTTTAGATGGGCTCCGCTACCAACCAAGGAGGAGGGCAAAACGGTGGGGTTAAGCTTAACGGAACTCACCTAAATCCAGAATACCTACTTACGTCCTTGTGGTAACACAATGTACTGTATAGTCTAAGTCACTCTTAGCATAACCTAACTAACATGAGCAAAGTTTGCCAACACACCGAAGAAATGTGAGCCTATATATCAAGGAAACACTCGAGTGGAGTATTAAGGAGACGGGGAATACCAAAACACAGTTTTCAACGAGACCGGAAAATCTTTCAACGAACTTTGATTTATTGCAACTGACAGACAGACATGGAGATTCTATGTAGCCTATGTTTCTGATGGAATTTGCTGAATAAATAATATCTCTCAAGGGGTTTTCCTGGAGCAAGTATAGTTATTCCTAGCCTTTAATGCTCTTGTATGCTACAGGTACCTGGAATGTCCCAGTAGCCTGGCATTCATATCCTGTGGATTTTAAACTGCTCAGAGATTTCGTTAAGAGTTCTGCGGTAGCTGTGGGCTCTTTCTGAATTGAAGCATACAGAGTACTGGGATTTGCAGCCTGGTTTTTGGAGAGTATATTTTTTTCTACCTTTGTCTGAATGTTATGAGTCGGCCATTCTATTACCTCCGTAATAGTCAACATTTCAGCCTGATAAATATTGCAATGATCTACAGGCTATGATCTACAGAAAGCTCCAGCTACAAAAATGTCATAAAACTCCTATTTCTATGCATATATAAATAACCCTCATTCTGCCACTTGTACGCCAAATGCGGTATGTCGCGCAATCCGGTTTATTCAATTAATTGGTCCTTCGGCCTAGCTACACTTGTAGGTTGGAATTTAAAACGTTTCTGACTTGCCATCCCTTCTAAATTCACACAATGTAACCAACGACAACAACACAGCATTGCAATGAAGGGAGCAGCAACAACAACGGCCACCAAGGTGCAACATTTACACAATTCTCTAAACTTCTTTAATGTTTCAAATGTCACATGCTCTCTTTCTCTCTGTGTGTACAGAGGGCGCGCTGGTGTTTACCTGCAAAAGCCTTTGTTCCCCGCTGTGCGAGAGTGCACGTGAGGGCGTGTGTGTGTGTTCCATAGAAAGTGGAATTGATATGCCTTAGAAAGCATTGTGTCTCTGTGTATGTTTGTTTAACATCCCAGCGGTAAAAATCAGGTCTTAGGCGGCAAGCTATCAGGCCTGATTTAAGAGCCACGAGGCCTGGCCGCCGCATTCAATCTTTATTTCTTTTTTACATGGAGTGACATTGCGAGGCCAGGCCTTGCATCTCGCGGTAAAAATCATGCCTAACAAAGGATTGTCGAATGAAGGTCTGATATAGGACTTCGAAAGGAAAGTCTTAAGAAGGGCTTCGAAATGAAGGTATGATTTAGAGCTTCGAAATGAAGTTCTGATCTAGGTCTGATGTACAGCTTCAAAGGAAAGTCCTACAGTAAATCAAAATGCAGACCAAATAATGTATTTTAAATGAATGTCACACTCAGTACTTCAAATGGATAATATAGGAGTTCGCAAAGATAATATAGAATAATTTTGATAAGAATCTATCTTAATCTATCAAAAACACAAAGCAACTGATCTCTACAAAACCTTTGCAACGACTAATTGTTTGTTAATTTTAATTGTCTTCACCTTCACATTTCAATTTGTGTAGCGGTATTTTTTTTTTGCATAAAAATGGTTTTGAACTCTCGCAGTAGCAACAAAGTTCATATATGAGAAACTTGAGGGAGGGAGAACGAATTCGTGAACACTCTGCCTTCCTTCTCCCGTCTTTTATCATGCATGATTATGTCCACACAAAATTTAAATGTTGTGTGCTAAACACCTTCGATATGATATATTTTTAGAAGGACAGAATCATGCCTGATAAAAGACTGGAGAAGGAAGGCAGACTGTACATTTTTCTACATATGCAAAAACTTGAGAGAGAGGGAGAACGAAACGCATCAATATATGAGCATATATAGGCGGTGGTTGTCAATAATTCAATTTGACTGCTGACCATGAAGAACGACTTTTCTCTGACATCTTTTAGAAGGCGTTAGACATGTTTGAAAAAAGACGGGAGCAGGAGGCACGGTTACTTTTTTAGAAGTGAGAGATTGCACATTTTTCAGGCCTTCATAAAGAAGGCATGCGTGCCTTCCAATAAAAGGTGTTGGAAGCCCTTCTATCAGGCCTGATGCCTAGAAGGCCTGGACCATTTTACCGCTGGGATAATAGTGCTGATACACACGACCGGCGAACAATAGGGTGTAACGAATGCTATAATATTCATTAAATATCTGTTATTTAAAAGAAATCGAGTTCGTTACATCCCATTACACAGCCCCTGTGTTAGTTTTGCTGTACGTGCTTTCCAAAGTTTATTTGCGCGTCTATTTTTCACCCCAGGTTGATGTTAATACCTAGCCTCTTTTGTAGTTGTTGTTATTCCTGGTAATGGTGTTCGGCGGAAGTTTAACTACCTAGCATATTGTCAACGATTTCTAATTTAATTTTGCAGATTTTTCTTTGTTCGAAGGACACTGCACATAGTGAATATTGTTTACAAACATTTTTCATACTTCTTTACACACAATCTGCTTTCGTTTGAATTTTCTAAATAAAATGGGAAAAAAAACAAAGCCTCAACAGTGCCATTATAAATGGTTACAAGACCTGCAACCTGTGGTTTGCTTCCTACAATCCAATATGAACAGCAGGGTCACTATTCAATAAAAACGACATATTTTTAATGTCACACTACCCAACAAAAATTATGAAATTTATTCAAAATCACAATTCAAGTATTTGCAAGGGGGCAGCTTGGGCATTTTTTTTAATTTTATAAAAATATTACGTATATCTTTTAAAAATTTTAATTTATAAAATGTTGCTATTAAAGGATTAATTTTTAAAATTAGTATGTCTTTGGAGGATATTTTATTTTTAAATTCTTAATGTTACACAATAACTGCAGTTTAAAGTTGGTGGTAATCTCAACTCAAATCAATCAAAGGTTATGCAAAAATCAGTAGAGTTCATTAGATTTAAATTATAAAGGAGGAGGATAAGGAATTTAAATTTATAAATTTCGTGAAGCTTTAATCGCCTCACATGAAAAACATTGTATCTGTTTCGCCTTTGTCTACTTTGGAATTGAATTGTATTTAAAAAGTAAAATGTGCGCTACAAGATTCGAACCTGGGCATGTTCAAAGTGTTCTTCTACACGCTGGAGCTCGTTGGTGGCATAGCGCGCTAAGGTGAGGTGTTATGCTGCCACCGTTCAGGGTGACCCAGGTTCAAATCGCGACAAGACCAATAAATTTCAATTTGTGTAATTAGAATAAAATCATTTTCTAAACATTAATTTAAAAGTAAAAGTATATTTATGCAGATATTAAAAACACATCATAAGAAAATCCAAAAAAAAATAATTTCCATTACTCAATATTGCACAGGTAAAAATGTACTACAAAAGATAGACAACCTTTTCAATTCATTGGTAGAATCCAAAACTGAACAACTTCTTTTCGTGTTAATTTTCGTGGATATTGGAAATTGGTGCAGGTTTTTCTTAATTTTTTTTTTTAAATTCAATACTAGAGATAATTGCATTGAAGTATTTTTTAATTGAAATTAAATTTAAAACATTTATTAATTGTCATTATCTCCTGTGTTTCATAATTCAGTTTAATTTAAATTAATTTAACAAAAAAAACAGGATAATTACGTATAAAAATTATTTAAAAAAGTGTTTTGACCCCGACGTGATTTGAACACGCAACCTTCTGATCTGGAGTCAGACGCGCTACCGTTGCGCCACGGAGTCCCATAGTGACTTCAGGCGACATCTTTCTCTTTACAACGTCAGATCTAATATTACTATGTGTTTCGGATGTTAACGTTTTATTTATTTAAGCATACAAATATTGAGCCCCCAAAAATCCAATTACTGTTTTGAGTTTATGAGAGTCTGGTGCATATTCTGTGTTGCTACCCTTTTTTAAAGTTTTTAGTTGTGTTGTCTTTCAAACGTCATAAACTTTGAAAAAATCGGTTCAGACGTTCAAAAGCAATTGCAGGTTTCGTTAAAACCCCAAGAGCCTATTTTCAATTTCAATTTTCAACATTTAAAATACCCAAAAAATTTTGGAATTTTGTTAAAAAAAAATAAATGTTAGCGATATCTTACGATTTAGCAACGTTTTATAAGCTATTTACTAAAAAAACTAAATTTCATAGGTAAATATTAACCAGTAAGGAAAGGCTAAAGTCGGGCGGGGCCGACTATATAATACCCTACACCACTCTCGTAATATTGAATAACTCTGAAATATAAATCAGAACGATCGGAGTGAAATTGCGACCTGTAGTCGACGAACAACTTAAGATGGACAGACGGACAGACAAACGGACGGACGGATAGACATGGTTAAATCGACTCAGCTAGTGATTCTGCGTCGATCGGTATACTTTAAGGTGGGTCTAGCTATAGTATTTTCAGGTGTTACAAACATTTGCCATGAAACAAACTTATAATACCCTGTACCACAGTGTGGTGTAGGGTATAAAAACGATTGGATGTAAAATACAGCTTCTACAGGACTAAAGAGCCAAATCGGATGAAACATATATATGGGAGATATAGCTAAATCTTAAACGATTTTCTTCAAATTCGGCAATGTTAGTCCCTGGATCAAGAAACTCTACCATTCTAAATATCAAAACGATTGGATGTAAACTACAGCATCTATAGGACTAAAGGGTCAAATCGGACGAAACATATGTATGGGAGCTATATCTAAATATTAACCGATTTTCTTCAAATTCGGCAATGTTGGTTCATGGATCAAGAAACTCTACCATTCTAAATTTCAAAATGATTGGATGTAAAATACAGCTTCTATAGGACTAAAGGGCCAAATCGGACGAAATATATATATGGGAGCTATATCTAAATCTGAACCGATTTCAACCAAATTCAATAGGGATCTTTACAGCTGCGAAATACTCTAAACTGCAAAATTTCAGAACGATCGGAGTGAAATTGCGACCTGTAGTCGACGAACAACTTTACATGAACAGACGGACAGACATGGTTAAATCGACTCAGCTAGTGATTCTGAGTGGATCGGTATACTTTAAGGTGGGTCTAGCTGTGTTATTTTCAGGTGTTACAAACATCTGCCGTGAAACAAACTTATAATACCCTGTACCACCGTGTGGTTAAGGGTATAAAGAGATTGAAGAACACAACTATCGAAAACTATTTTGGAAAAATTTTCTAAATACAATAGTTTAATTAGCCCTTTAGAGAAAGGGGTCGTTTGGCCAAAACGTAAAAATTCAACACCCTGCAACTCGGACAGTCCTTAACCGATCTGATTGAAATTTTTTCTTATTACTACTATGCAATAGGAATAAACCTGCTGCAAGTTTCATACCGATCAGAAGACATCGGTTTTAAAAATTCACTCACTTGACATTAAATTCCCCTAAATACGTAGTATGTTCAAAAAATATCGCGAATTTTGTATATTTTCAAAAAGTATTTATTTATTCATGAATATCTATTTTGTCCCCTTCAAAGTAATTCCCCTCGGAATTACTTTGAAGGGCCAAAAATTTTTCCAATCCTCGAAGTACTTCCAATAATCATTTTTTGTGATATTGTTCAGCTCCTCCTTCGATGCCGTCTTTATCTCCTCAATCGTGGCGTAGCGTCGTCCTTTCATGGGCCTTTTTAGTTTTGGGAACAAAAAATATTCACAGGGGGCTAGGTCAGGGCAATACGGTGGCTGCGGCACCATTACTGTGTTGTTTTTGGCCAAATATTCGCGCACAAGCAACGATGTGTGTGCATGGGCGTTATCATGGTGCAAAAGCCAGTTTTTGTTCTTCCACAAATCCGGGCGTTTTGCAGGTAATATTCTTTATTGACCGTACTACCCTGGGGCAAGAACTCATAATGCACCACGCTCCTGCAATCAAAGAAAACTGTGAGCTCGGACGTCCGGCACGCTGTTCGTCCTTCGCATCTTCTCGGCCCTCTAAGAACATTTTGTACCACCGATAAACGTTGCTTTGGTCCAAGGTAGCTTCACCATATGCCACAGTCAACATTCGGAATGCGTCAGCGCACTTTATTTTGTTTTTCGCACAAAATTTGATGCAGATTCTTTGATCCATTTTCTGAAATAGATAAAAATCGAAGACAAGTTAAAACACATCCAAGCACAACAGCTGTCAAAAATTAACTAAACATTCAAAATGGCCGATCTTGTCAGCATAAGTAAGGGACATGAGTACCAACATAACGCTACAAAAATATCAAAAATCAAATACACGTAGCCCGCGGAAATTTAAAATTCACAATATGTTTTGAACATACCTCGTACAAGGTTACCCAAAATGACCCAAGGGGTTTGAGGTCATTATACCTTTTTATTTAAGACATAATTATTATTTTTTAAAAATACAGAATACACTATGCAACACTATTTTTTCGAAGGGTGCGCAGCCCTTTTCTTGTGTTATGGTATATATCATTTGCTACGGACAAAAAGTGTAACACATCGAGGGAGTGACCTAAGACCCCAAGTATGTTTGGCGGAAATACGTTTTGGGCCATTTTAAGTAATTTGAGCAATGTCTGTTTGTCTGTCGGTCTGGCTGGAGCGCTCGATAACTCTAGAAAGGAGTAACGGATTGACTTCAAATTTGGTATGAGAAGATGGATGGTAGATGGGCCATATTCTTCTATCATTATAGTACCTCCTATACTATTTATCCGAATCCTCTGTAATTCCACACATAGTAATAGTTTATCAGTCCCTATCAACTTGAGAAAAATGGGTGGAGTGGGCCCGCCCTTTTTGGTACCCCCATACAAAGGCACCATTTTGTACAAAAAGTTAACAGCTTATAACATTAATACCAGGACATAAAATACTTAAAATTTTGTACAGTGTTATGCTTTTATTCTGTCCAAAGTCCAGTGAAAAATGGGCGTTATTGCTATTGATTCACATTAACGCGGGAACTAGCAAAAATCTCACTTTTTTCATGTTAATTTTTCCCCTTCAATTTTGTAAATGAAAAAATATAAATAAAATTAAATTAAAAATTTTTAACAAATAAGTTAAACATTGGCTGTGGGATTTGAACCCGGATAACTTATCTTTATAATTCTTATCAAAAAGCTAACAAAAAAATACTCTAACGCAGATGTATTCCCGTATACAACGGCGCGAAACCGGCTCGTTTATGGTCGAGTTCATTAAATTGTGATGTTATGCTGCTGCGGTTCAAGTATGCCCAGGTTCAAATCGCGGAAAAAAATATTTTTTATTTAAAAAAGAAAATTAAAAGACAACTAAAGGACTACTTTTAACTTTTGTTTGCGCAAAGATGCTTGCATCCTGAGAACAAAATCATATGTATTACTTTATAAGCACTGGTGAAATGCACCGAGGGAACCTTTATTATTTTTTATAATATAAAATTTCGAAAGGAGATCTGCCTTATACAATAATTCATAGTCATTTTAGCAATTTTCCTAGTTTCCATATCCAAATTCCTAAATTTCTTCTTCAGCACAATTGTTTCTCTAAGGCAATTATGATTTGAGGTCTTCACGTAGTGATTCATAGCCTGAATCTATAAAAACATCTGAAATTCTAAATAAGATTAAAAGAATGCAACCAAATGAAAAAAATATTTCCGTGTTTTTTTTAACATTTCCCTCTTTTCTAATAAAAACGTCTCATTATTGAATCTTACATCTTGTAACAGAAAATAAAAATGCGCACTTAAAGATTAAAAAAACTGTGTTTGACCCCGACGTGATTTGAACACGCAACCTTCTGATCTGGAGTCAGACGCGCTACCGTTGCGCCACGGAGTCACATGTTTAGTACTTGACAAATTCAATCTATTTAAAATTGTTTCAATTATTTGTTTTGGGTCAGGGACTACAATAAGTACAGAATGAATGCGAGTTCAAATATCGCTTGAGATTGTGGACTAAAATAATTTCTTAAATTATCAAATAAATCCAATAAAGTTTATACATATTATTAAATATAAGTTTAAAATAAAAATAATTGAATTGGCCAATAAAAAATTATACACCGTATTTCCAGTAATCGGCATTTCCTTTGCTGTTCGCGAAATTGTTTTTTCACAAACAAATTTGTATTGACAAATTAATTTTAATTCCGGAAATGTATAGCGGTTTCCAATAAGAGTGATATGATTTCTTTGAAAAAACACACTTATTGTTAAGGAAATTCAAAAGTTTTTTATTTAATGTGAAGTACAATCGGTACAATTAAGTTCTAAATAAAACGTCATTCAAATGGCCCCCACGACTTCTTCTGCAGGAACGAATTCGATGAACCCAAATTTCGAGCACTTTTTCTACTAAATCAAGTCGTATGTCATGAATGGCACGTTCAATATTGATTTGGAAAACTTCGAAAGACCAATGACTTCAAATGACCCCACAAGAAATAGTCTAATGGTGTTAATTCACAACTTCTTAGAGGCCATTCAATATCACAATTTCTTGAAATAATCGAATCTCCAAACTTTTCTCGCAACAATTCAATTGTTTCATTTGCTGTGTGGCAAGTAGCCACAATCGGTCAATGGCAAAAAAATAGCTCTTAACGAGAGCTAAAATATTGCTCATGGGTGTCAAGGTCGTAGGTCGACTGGAAAGTGTTTTTTTTTTTGATTTTAAAAAAAATGGACTTAGCATAATTGTCAAATGTGAACGGAAAGTTTATTTTTGCTCTAGCTCCTTAACGGTACGTCGGGTCGGGAATCGGTCAATGGCAAAAAGATAGCTCTTAACGAGAGCTAAAATGTCGTAGTTCGACCGGAAAGTGTTTTTTGGATTTAAAAAAAATGGAAAAGTTGCAATTGGAGAACGATTATTTTGATAATAAAACTGAATAATTTGTAAACGTTGTTCTTGCGTACATCTCTCCGTGATGAAATTGTAAACACTGCTGAATACAATGAAAAACAAATGACAGATCATGACATATTACAAAAGGTCGAAACGTCACTTCGAAATCATATCATCCCATCAGAAAACCCGTTACTATGCAATTGTCAAAAATTCCATTCATGTGGAAAGAATTATTTCTTTGCATGTATATGATATTCTATACGATATGATCGAACCTACGAGCAATTTGGAAGCTTAACCCACTTATTTGCCTTAATATCAACACCTGTCTTATATTCCCCACTGTGTTTATCCTGCGATAATTTCTTACATATTTCTATACCAAAATATATATCAAATCTTGAAATGATGACCCCGACGTGATTTGAACACGCAACCTTCTGATCTGGAGTCAGACGCGCTACCGTTGCGCCACGGAGTCCCACAGTGGGATACACAGATTAAAATTGTGTATCGACAGATAACAGTGCAACTATTTTTAGTCACAACAAAAATTATCTCAAGTGGTTCTAATGACACGTTGAGAAAAGCGTCGTATTTCATAGATATCTATGTTTGTATGTATCTATTGATTGGTCGCTATCTGTGCAATGCATCTATTCTTAGACCAAAACAATAAAAACAGAAAATTTCAAATTTGTTCTCCCCATTCTTCCCGTTCGTCTTATTCAATTAGTCTATTGTTGTCGTTGGCTGTCATCGCCGCCGCTAACGTTTGATGTGTCAGATGGACAGACGGACCCATCGAATGTGTCGAATGCCGATTAGACATGGCGAGGCAACATTGCAGCAAGTGCCAATGATTGCCGCACACAGTGAGTGATTTGGCTGTGATTTTCAACCATTCCAACGAGTGTCCGCGATTGCTGTCGTAGACGGCAATGCCAGTAAATTCTGTGATAAATTGATGCAGATAAGAGGCAAACTCGATTTCGAACTACTGGCGAAAGATTTTTTTACTTTACGACTATTATAAATTTATCACTTCGTAACAAGAAACTGGAAAAAGCAGTTTTTTCTTACACATCTGGGTTGTAACTTAGTTTGAGTTTGGCAACACATTATGCATTTGCGGATGACTATCTCGTAACATCTGTAATAAATTGGTGATATTTCATGGGATATACTTATATACATATATTCTACACTGCTCTGTTTGTATCACTAGCAGATTTGATCTAACCATGTCTGCCCGTCCGCCAATGCTAAGTTTTCCGCAAAGTTTACGTCAAAATCGGTTCGTATTTAGATATACGGCCAGAATATAAGGTTATGGATTTTATTTTTCAATATAAAGTTTATAAAAGGTAGCTCAATGGTAAAATAGGATTAAGTTATCATTTCTTTTTATACCCTACACCACACTGTGGTACAGGGTATTATAAGTTTGTTTCACGGCAGATGTTTGTAACACCTGAAAATAACACAGCTAGGCCCACCTTAAAGTATACCGATCGACTCAGAATCATTAGCTGAGTCGATTTAAGCATGTCTGTCCGTCCGTCCGTCCGTCTGTCCATGTAAAGTTGTTCGTCGACTACAGGTCGCAATTTCACTCCGATCGTTCTGAAATTTTGCAGTTTAAAGTATTTCGCAGCTGTTACGATCGCTATTGAATTTGGTTGAAATCGGTTCAGATTTAGATATAGCTCCCATATATACTCCCATATATTTCGTCCGATTTGGCCCTTTAGTCCTATAGAAGCTGTATTTTACATCCAATCCTTTTGAAATTTAGAATGGTAGAGTTTCTTGATCCATGAACCAACATTGCCGAATTTGAAGAAAATCGATTAAGATTTAGCTATAGCTCCCATATATATGTTTCGTCCGATTTGGCCCTTTAGTCCTATAGAAGCTGTATTTTACATCCAATCCTTTTGAAATTTAGAATGGTAGAGTTTCTTGATCCATGAACCAACATTACCGAATTTGAAGAAAATCGGTTAAGATTTAGCTATAGCTCCCATATATATGTTTCGTCCGATTTTGCTCTTTAGTCCTGTAGAAGCTGCATTTTACATCCAATCCTTTTGAAATTTAGAATGGTAGAGTTTCTTGATCCATGAACCAACACTACCGAATTTAAAGAAAATCGGTTAAGATTTAGCTATAGCTCCCATATATATGTTTCGTCCGATTTGGCCCTTTAGTTCTATAGAAGCTGTATTTTACATCCAATCGTTTTGAAATTTAGAATGGTAGATTTTCTTGATCCATGAACCAACATTGTTGAATTTGAAGAAAATCGATAAAGATTTAGCTATAGCTCCCATATATATGTTTCATCCGATTTGGCTCTTTAGATCCAATCGTTTTTATAACCTACACCACACTGTGGTACAGGGTATTATTTAAGTATAAAATGTCCCAAAAGTAAATTTATGTAAACAATTTATACATGAATTACAAAATTTATATATGGGTAAAATTTTTTGAAAAAAGCCTAAAAAAAACTTTTGTCGAATTTTGTGATGAAAATTGGTATGCGTGGTCCGGAGGGCAAATAAAAAATACAATTTGAGTAGTTTTGCAGAATTTTCATTTTCGCGGATGTTATGACCTAAAATGTCCGCTCATGCCACATTTTTGTTTTTTAATTTTCTTGAGATCTACTGTACGGATTACGCTGAATTTTTGCATGTACATAAAGCGTAGATGCTACATATAACTAGTAATTTATATTTTGCAAAACGATTTCGGATGCTGCAAAAATTTGAAATTTTCACAGCGATTTGCATTTTTTGCAACTTTCTCTAGCTGCGTTTTAAAATATTTTACCCATATCAGAGTTATTCAATATTTCGAGAGTGGTGTAGGGTATTATATAGTCGGCCCCGCCCGACTTTAGCCTTTCCTTACTGGTTTGAAAATAAATTCAAATATTTTTAGAGGATTTGAAATTTTACAAAAATGAAAAAAATACATTTTTGGATTTTTTGAAATTTGCAATTGCTTTTCAACGACAAAACCTATTTTTACAAAGTTTTTGCATTTATGGTGACTTTTTACTTTAATTTAAAACTTTAACCTCAAAAATCGCTTTCCCTTCTTCCAATTTAAACAATTATATACACCAGAATCTCACAAATCAAAAACAGTAATTGGATTTTCGGAACTCAATATTTGTTAAAGTTATGGACGAAATACTCTAAGGTAGGTCTGGCAATATATATTGTTTATTTTTAGTTTTTTTTTATATACTGCTGAGAGTTCTCTGTTTTTGGCGGAATTCTGTTGATTTTCTTCCATCACCAGTCTTGGATATTCTACATCAAGAAAATTTATTTTCTACCTCTGGTGGGCCTTCCTTCCATGTTTCCTTTGAGAATTGTTTGAATTAATTGGTATTTCTCGTTTCTCATTATGTGTCCCTACTATGCGATTTTTCGGTTCTTAACTGTTTTAATTAAACTGTGCTACAACCAAAATCGGCAAGAGTTCTGACTACTGGGATAATTTATTTCGGTCAAAAAAAGTTATATTTACCTATCCCGGCGTTTCGTTTGGTCACGTCTAGGAATCGAGATACAGTGTACTCGCTATAATATGAACTAATTAAAACAAAGCCAGTTTATTACTTGCGAATGGCATCTAAAACGTTTTTCCTATAAAATAAGAGTTTCTTATGTTAAGTTTCTTATTTATTGTTTATAGGATTTAAAAAACAATCATTAATTTAAAAAAAAAAACCAAAGTTATTATGCGAAAAATTTTTTTTGCTGTTTCTTTTTTTGAATCACCTTTAAAACGGCACGCTCTCTTAAATGTCTCAATACACTCAAATTTCGTTGATCAACCATTTCGCTTTCGGGCCATTCCAATGCTTTACGAGTATTAAACAGTTCGACAGCTTCCATGGATTTATGGCTCCTCCACATAATCATCTTCATCGGATAGATGGAGGAACCATTTCATTCTCGTTACACTCTATGTTATCCTCGTTCCATTCTTAAACGTTCAAAACTGTAAATTCAACCTAGAGTAAATTAAAGATTTATATTTGTTTTTAATGCACATTTTTCAAAACACAAACCTGAGATAGCAGAATACTTAAAAGATTAGTTGCAGTTTCTTCTAAATCAACCAAATTTATTGTCAACTTGTTTCTAAGAACATTTAAAGGAATATCATACTCAACATTGTCTCGACTAAGCATCATATTCAATACATTATTACAACATTTAGATAACACATTTGCATCTACTCTTCTCCATGCAGATTGTAAAATTGTTATGGCTTCTTTTAGTGAGATTTGCTTCATAGACTCTAGCAAAGCACTCCCTTTTGCAGCAACTAATGATAGTGGACTGTTCCTGTAATAAAGCGTTATAATCCTGATGGCGTTTTGATACATGGGTTGTAAGATCGGGGTTACATTTGTGGCATAAGCATTGCAAAAATACAGCCGTCTTCAGTTTTTAGTTCGTACTCAGATGGATGAGATGGAGCGTTGTCTATTAAGAGAATAGCTTTCAGCGGCAGTTTTTTTTTGTTAAAAATTGTTTTACCTAAATTGTTCAAAAGTACTTGCGAGATTATATGTAAAGGGTGGTTAAATTGTAAGGGCCGATGTTTAACGTCAAGTTTTTTTCTTCATTTCATTTGACATTTCCCAAATTCAGACTAACTCAATTTGAACCATGGAAAGATACACAATCGAGCAACGCGTTAAAGTTATTCAGGCTTATTATGAAAATGCATATCGTGCACTTCGTGATTTTTTCGGTAGTGCAAAAATTTGAGCAAACCGGGTCTGTAGGATATGTGAAAACACCAGTGTATGCTCGAACAGCTCGTACTGCAGAAAATATTGCTGCTGTTCGCGATAATATAGCTGAAGAGCCGTCCACCTCAACTCGTTGTCGTGCCCAGCAATTGCACCTTTCACGCTCTTCGTTGATGAACATTATGCATAAAGACTTGCATTTACACTCTTACAAGGTGCAATTAAAGAACTAAAGCCTCTTGACCATTCCAAACGTCGTCAATGGTCAGAATGGTGGCAAGAAATGGCAACAGTGGATGATCAATTTTCGAAGAAAATCATCTTCAGTGATGAGGTACATTTTCACCTCATTGGATTCGTCAATAAGCAGAATTGCCGCATTTGGGCGAATTATAATCCAAGAGTGATTGTCGAAAAACCAATGCACCCACAAAGAGTGACTGTTTGGTGCTGTTTATGGGCTGGCGGCATCATCGGGCCGTATTTTTTCCAAAATGAGGCCGGTCAGGCAGTTACTGTGATTGGTGTTCGCTATCGTGAGATAATAACGAACATTTTATGGCCCGAATTGGAAGATATGGATGTTGACAATATGTGGTTTCAACAGGACGGTGCCACTTGCCACACAGCTAACGAGACAATGGCTTTTTTGCGGAACAAATTCAATGGCCGTGTTATCTCACGTCGTGGCGATGTCAATTGGCCGCCAAGGTAATAAAAAGAAATGACAATAATTTCCTAAATAATTTGTGTTTTATTCAAAATCAACATCGGCTCTTAAAATTTAACCATCCTTTATATGAATATGGGGGCTATATCTAAATCCGAACCGATTTTCACCGAATTTGGCAGTGTTCATTCGTGTAAGAGGACTCTCTTTTCCAAATTTCGTAATGATCTGGTGTAAAATACAGTTTCTACAGCGCTGGGAGCTATATCTAAATCTGAACCTGGATCTTGGCCAATTTCAATAGGGATCGTCCATGGGCCAAAAAAGAGCACTGTGCCACATTTCATCACAATCGGACAACGATACATCTACAGACGGACGGATCGGTATAATGAACGATGGGTCTGTTTCTTCTCCCTTTGGGTTTTGGACCACAGTGTGGTGTATGAAAATAGAGGTTTAACCACACATTTCAAAATAACACGAGAACCATTTATCCTAATTAGTTGAGGAAAGCTGAAATGAATCCTACATTAAATAGCCTTCATGTTATTCTAATATGATTTTTTTCATCCCATCAGCGGTTTCAAAAATATCTTACAAGACATTTCGAAAAAAATTAAATTTTTTTATTTGATTTTTAAATTTTTTTGATTAAAACATCTTAAAAACATCGACAAATTTGCAATTATTATATTTTTATTATTTCATTGTAATGTCTGATAGGCTATGAATAAAATTAAACCATTCCGAAGAAAATCGACATATAATTTAAAAGTAGTAGCTTTATTTAGCAAATCTACCCCACAAGTTATGAAAAAACCAGTAAGGAAAGGCTAAAGTCGGACGGAGCTGACTATACGATACCCTAAACCACTTTATTCGAGCAGATTAAGTCAGCATATTGCAATTATAAATCTTAAGTTTGAACTCGCAAACGTTTTTCCCTCTAGCAAATTTTATAACAATCAGATGTTAAATAAATATACCATAGCACTTTAATAGCGAATCGGGAGGACATATGGACAAATCCCAGAAACAGTCTACCAACCAAAAAATTTTGAAATTGATCCAGCTTTATTTTTACAATTTTATAAATATATATACAAATATGTATATTAATGACCATTAATACAAAAATTATTACACTACCCTATCTCAAATCTCTTAATGTTATAAAACAATAACATTGTTTAGATGTTTTACGATAATTAAAATAAAAATATAACCAGTAAGGAAAGGCTAAATTCGAGCGATGCCGACTATATGATACTCTACACCACTCTAGTAAGATTGGATAACAATGAAATATCCAATCCAATATAAGTATACTTCAAATAAAATCTGTTTACACAATTTAGAACAAATAAATTTGAACAGATTTTTTTCAAATTCGGCAATGTTGTTCCATTAATCAACTCTACGATGTTAAATTTCAAAACGATTGGATGTAAAGTACAGCTTATATAGGGCTAAAGGGAGAACCATATACGAGTATATGGGGATATAGCTAAATCAGAACTAGTTTTCTTCAAATTCAATAAGGTTTTTTCTAGGTGCGAAAGACTTCTGGCTGTGAAATTGTGACCTGTACTCAACGAACGACATGATATGGACAGAAGGATGTACAGACAGTGTTAAATAGACCACCTAGTGATTATGAGTCGATCGGTATACTTTAAAGTGGGTATAGCTATGGTATTTCTAGGTGTTACAAACATCTGCCATGAAACAAACTTCTAATACCATGTACCACAGTATGGTGTAGGGTATAAAAACTGGAGCAAAACAAAGCTGAAAGCTGGCCCATATTGATCCCCTACTTCTAGTACCACCCTCACAAAGGCTTAACATTTAATGATAGATTGACTATCTAATAACATCTATACTTCCTATCCAAATCCTGCCACCCCTCGTACTATATTACATTACTCACAAGGTGAAGGTATTTTGTACTTGTTTTTATTGCCAATTATTACAAAATTTCAGCCAAAATGTTTAAAAAATGTGGCATCTGTGGCTTAATCAAATATACTAAGAGCGTCATATAGCAAATTGTTGTAACTAAAACAACCGTTCTTGTTGAAGAATATTATTAGAGTAATTTATTTCTTAGTGTTAGTGGTGATATTCACCTATTAGTGATGAATATGAGTAATCTATATGCATGTAATCGATATCGAATATATAATAGGAATAATCGACGAATAAACACAATGATACTATGTTTACATTATGACACAAAGCATATACAGAACATTAATTTTTAGCCATTCTGCTAACTCTTTAATATTAGGCAGTCTTTTTGCAAGTGATAGCTCAAGTTCCTCAGAAAATACACCAAAGTGTATTTATGGTGTATTTGAAAATACACCATAGTGACAGTTCCCTGAGTCTAATCGCAGATCGAATTAGAATTTTACGACGGTTAAGAATACATGTACTTATATATACTTTATATCAATATTCCAAGGTATTCTCCCAACATATGGAGAAGGCTATAAAACTGACAAAAGTACAGCATTTTTAATTGGTAACATATTATTTCACAAATTTATAACTCAGTACCTGGCAATCCTAATAGAACTGCACAGTGTGTACAATATGCTAAAAATTCTAATACGGAAATTCAAATGAGTTTATCTCAGAAAATAGACATGACTGAAAGGGATTTCCCCTAGGAAAACTAAAAATAGTTTTATTATAGTTTTTATTCCATTATTTATGTCGAAAATCCATTACTATGAATACTTGTTTGTATTTATTCTGACAAAGAAACCCGAAAGCGCTCGCACACGTTCTCGCCATTCTACTGCACTTATTAATAGATGTGTACATCAAAAAAATTTTCATAGAACGTTTTGTCTGTCTGATCGAAATAAAACACAAACAATTAGTTGTGTATATGGCTGTGCGGGTTCGAATTTTAAGTGGCACCATTCAAACGAACGTGCCACAGTGGACTCCGTGGCGCAACGGTAGCGCGTCTGACTCCAGATCAGAAGGTTGCGTGTTCAAATCACGTCGGGGTCATAATACAATAACCGAAGATAGTAAATTTTGGTAGTTTTTATAATGAAAACCAGTAAAGAAAGTCAGGCGGGGCCGACTATATAATACCCTACACCTCCCTTACAATGCGATAAGGGTCATTGGTAAGAACATATATATGTGGATATATCTAATTCTGAAATGATACTTATCGCTAAATTAAGCAATATTCGTTCCTAAATTGAGAAACATCTTTCTGGAGAATTTTGTAATGATCGGAAGTACAGTACAACTTCTATAGCGCTTTGTAACCAAATTAGGAGGAACATATATATGGAGGTTATATATAAATCTGAATCGATTTTCCCTGAATACACATTCATGTAAAATAGAAACGTCTTCCTGTCGAATTTCGCTGTGATCGGAAATAAAATACAGTTTCTACAGCGCTTGAATTTCAAATCGGCGGTAACATATATATGGGGGCTATATCTAAATCTGAACCGATTTTCTCCAAATTTGGCAGTATTCCTTCATGTAATCAGAAACCTCTTTCTGCCGAATTTCGTACTGATCGGATATAAAATACAGTTTCTAAGCGCTTACATGTCAAATCGGGGGTAACATATATATGAGGGCTATACCTAAATCTGAACCGATTTCCCCCAAATTATATTTTCTCTAAGTGTATCACGAGACTACTCTCTCTCAATTTTTGTACAAATCGGTTCAAAAATGTGGCTTATACAGTGCATATATGCCAAATCGGGGGTACATACATATGGGAGCTATATGTAAATCTGAACCGATTTTAACCAAATTCAATAGGGATCGTCCTTGGGTCTAAAGAAAGATATGTGCAAAGTTTCGTTGAGATCGGACCATAATTGCGACCCGTACTTTGATTACAAGAATACATCTACAGACAGGCGGACAGACGGACATAGCTAAATCGACTCAGAAAGTGATTACAAGTCGATCGGTATAATAAACAATGGGTCTATCTCTTCTCCTTTTGGGTGTTACAAACAAATGCACAAAGTCATAATACCCTGTACCACAGTGTGGTGTAGGGTATAAAGATATGTACATTCTGATATTTATTAAAACGATATGTACATTCTGATATTATAAAATCGGAACATAAATTTGACCTGCACTTTGATTACAACGATACATCTACAGACGGACGGACACCATATTACTGCACAGTGTGTACAATATGCTAAAAATGCTAATACGGAAATTCAAATGAGTTTATCTCTGAAAATAGACATGACTGAAAGGGATTTCCCCTATGAAAACTAAAAATAGTTTTACTATAGTTTTTATTCCATTATTTAAGGCGAAAATCCATTACTATGAATACTTTTTTGTATTTATTCTGACAAAGAAACCCGAAAGCGCTCGCCATTCTACTGCACTTATTAATAGATGTGTGCATCAAAAAAAAAATTTCATAGAACGTTTTGTCTGTCTGATGGAAATAAAACACAAACAATTAGTTGTGTATATGGATGTGCGTATTTTATGTGGCACCATTCAAACGAGCATGCCACAGTGGACTCCGTGGCGCAACGGTAGCGCGTCTGACTCCAGATCAGAAGGTTGCGTGTTCAAATCACGTCGGGGTCATAATACAATAACCGAAGATAGTAAATTTTGGTAGTTTTTATAATGAAAAAGATATGTACATTTTGATATTTATGGAAAAGAAGTTGCAAAATAAATTTGGAGAAACAAAATATGGATGTATAGTAGTCGGCATAAGTATTTTGACGAAATCTTTTTGTGGCTGTTGAATCTAGCTTTGCTTAGTATCATTAAATAACGGTCCTAGAATGATGAAAAAAAAACAATAAATCTATCTTTAACTCTATGCATGCCAAATTTTGTATTGTTTACCTCTCTCATTCACTTTCTGGGTGTAATAATGCATGGAGACAACGAATTTTTGCGTGGCATAAGTATTTTGACGGAATTTTGTGTAAAGGCCCAACTATAATATGCATAAGCTAGCTTAAGCAACTGTGCGAATGCATGAAATCGTATGTGTCAAACTATAATGTACTTAAGTGAACTTTTCGTTAAGTTCTCTCAGTTCCCATTTGCTTAAGCAGGGTGCGAAACTTAACGCACATTCCGTACGGAATTGCTTATGCATATTATAGTTGGGCCTTAACTGTTTTATACTTTAGAGCACGTGAAAACCAAACAACTTTTGCATTTAACTTCAATTGATAATTATCGTTGATAAAAAAATAAAAAATTATTAAAAGCTATTAAAAACCATGGTTAAAACGGCTGAGTTGAGATTGGTTATCAGATCTTCAATGGTAGCAAAGTTTAACGCTGGAACGGCAGTGAAAGACATTGCAAACGTGTCACGTCAAACTGTGCACTACCAAATTAATAAGTTTAAAAAGCATAATGACATAAGAAACTTAAAGAGATGAAGTGCTAAGCCCAAAACAACGTCTGCTGAAGATCGAGATCTTTTTAAAACAATTACAGCTATGAATTTTTGTAAGACTACCAAAGGTAATAAGGTAATAAGGTTTGTGAAAAGTTGAGCCATCGTGGAGGCTCTGTCATGTTCTGGGGATGTGTTGCGTATAATTGGCTGGGTGACTTAGTTACAATCACCGGTTCGAAGAACCAAAGTCAATATCTGAGTACCCTAAATAATAATGCATTTCCTTCCGGAGATAGGCTTACTGGGGAATGTTTTATCCTGCAACAGGATAACGAACCATGTCACAAAGCCCGGACGATAAGTAACTTTTTGAAGAATGTTGGTGTTACGACTTTGGACTGGCCACCTTAAAGTCCAGATTTAAATATTATGGAAAACGTCTTGTGTCTTTTGAAACGCAAAAGAACAGTTTCGTTAAATAAAACCAGAGAGGAGACAGTTTCTGAGGTCATTTCCCTTTGGAAAGAGATATCTCGAGAGATTCTTCATAATTTTGTGGATTTAGTACCGAGACGCTTTCAAAAAGTTATTGAACGCAAAGGGGGTCATACATTTTACTAAATTGTTCTTCATTTCTTTACTTTTGTTAAGCCTAAACTATGTTTTCTTAGTATTAGATACTTGTCAAAATACTTGTGTCAACCCATGAATTAACTAATTAATTTATATCTTTTTAAGTTTCTATGAAAAAATTTTTGTTTGCTTATTTTTAAATTTGTATTAGTAATATAAAAAAAGGAAAAATAAACAAGGCTTCTTTATAAAGGCATTTAAAAGTTAAAGTAAAAAATGCAAAATTTTTATTTCGTCAAAATACTTATGCCGACTACTGTACATTTGAGAAAAAATTAGTTACAAAGATAACGAAAAATAAAAACAAAATTAAATAATATTACCGAAGAAACCAAATACACATTAAAAATAATAAAAACATTTATTATTATTATTTTTTTCAACTGTTGCAAAAATAGAATATGGATATACATACATATAAGTACATATTTGTCGTTATTCAATCAAATTATTTAAATTCACTGCAATTTAATGTAAACTGTCTACACAATTTATTATAAGTGATTTAATTTCTCTAATTTGTAAATTTTTTAAATTGCCATTTTTAATAATACTATTTTTAAATATAACAATACATTTATAACTAAACAAGTTAGTGATAATTTAGGTTAAATATATTCAACATGCTGTATATTGGATTATATCCATCTACACGTTTACATCTTGTTGAATAATTGATAACTCAATTATTGAAATCTTTCGATTTAATTTTCGTAAATTCTTTTCTTCAATGTATACACTTTTTTCGGTTCTTTTGTACCATTAAAATGCGTTGTGCTTATAAATATCCTTCAAATGTACAAAAAACATTTATTTATAGTAGACCGGGTGGTATTTGAGCGGATATTTCATTTGTTATACACAATTTGATTGATTGCTTACCACAAACATATTGATTTAAGACAGTGCTCAAAACTTGGATAAGTACAGACGAAGAAAATGGTTATTTTAAAATGTATTTCTAAAAAATGGTGAAAAGCAGATGTTGTACTAAAATCATAAAATCAAAACCCATAAGAAAAGGCTAAAGTCGGACGGTACCGCTCTAGTAAGACTGGATAACAATATCCAATGTATACTTCAACTAAAATTTGTTTACACAATTTACATTTGGAACGTCTCTGCTTTTGTAGCCAAATCGGACGAAACCTGTATATGGGAGCTATAACTAAGTCTGAACTAATTTTTTTCAAATTCGGCAATGTTGGTCTATGGATCAAGACTATGGCTATAGGGCTAAAGGGCCTAAGCGGACGAAACATATAATGGGTAGTGCAAACAAAATACACGATGTTAATTGTAAATAAAACAAACAGTTTTCAGAGAATTATCTTAATGTTTGTTAATATGATAAAAACAAAATATTGGGCAAATGCTCGTCACGGCTTCGGTGGCATACCTCTATCCGATGGTCCATATTTTCAATGACTCTGAGACATAAATAACGTTCAAAGTCATTAATGTGTCGAGTTGTCTCATCCTTTAGCTCTTGAATTGTTCCTGGCTTATCGACGTACACATTTTCTTTTAAATATCCCCAAAGAAAGAAGTCCAACGGTGTCAAATCAAATGATCGTGGGGGCCAATTAACATCGCCACGACGTAGAATAACACGGCCATTGAATTTTCCGCAGAATAACCTAGGCGAGCATGCACAGTTGTTTTCACAACTCATACGTACCCAGTTTGCTAAAATTTGCGCACAATTCTCCCGATTCTGAACACATTTGGTCGATTATGCTGACCAAATTTCTAGAATCTCAGCAGAGTTGGATGATCATCTGTAACCCCTTTGAAGTCTCTGGGGTGGCTAGGAATTTTCGTTTTTCGACTAAATCCAACTGGGCCCCCGGCCAGACCTCACCCACTCAACTCAAAGCAGCCTTATACAGGTCTGCTGATCTGGCATCGACGAAAGCCACGATATTTACTCTCCCCTGATGCCATCCTGCGTCGTTGCAGTTTGGTGGTGTTCCCGGAATCTCTGAGGACAACGATTTATTGAGTCATAATGACAGATTGCACATGACTCCATTTTTCCTTGGGGATGATTCCATCCTCATTATTTCTGTTTATAATAATCATCACTAGACTCTCCTTCGACATTTCATTGAAGGGCTTGTTGAGAGTTCTGTTGATGAATACATTATGGCCTCTTGCCTTTTTCGAAGGCAGGGGTTCATCAAGTGATCTAATTCTTTTGGTTTTTTTACGAGCCGTTAACAGAGCTGAAGTTGTGACTTTTTCGGCCGACTCAGCGACCTTGGACGAATACCCGAGATACGTCCTATTGTCCCAGCAGATGCAGAGGGACTCGCAGACCAGCGTGATGAAATTCGTCGTTCTAACCATGCTGATCCTAGAATCAGGAAACTGAATCATTTGAAGCAGTGCAAATTATTTTACCGATAAGTTCCGGTAGCGGTAAATTGTGGTCCACGGTTAAGTCACTCTCGAATCCAGGCTGGAGAGACGAACGGAGGGCAGGCACATTTGGTGTCAACACTCTCTCTAACGCGATGATATGCGCGCCTTATTTTAACCAATTTATAGAGCATCCCGTGAGTGACAGAGGGAAATGCAGAGTCTTGATATCCCAGCTGAAGAAGTACCACCACAATTTACAGTTGGAGAAGTTGCAGATGTCATCCGTAGCGCTTAGTAATCCAAAGCAGTTGGCCCCGACGGAATTTCTATGCTGATGTTGAAGCAGTTGGACATACCAGGAGTCGAGTGTCCGATTAATGTACTCAACTTGTCCTTGACCACTCTAATAATACCCGAAGACTGAAAAATGGCGCTTGAGACGTTAATTCTCCCGTGACTGATTGGACATTTTCCACTTACCGATTATCAGCACGGATTCCGGAAGCAGCATTGTACGACAACCGCTTTACACGCCATATCCACACATACATATAAGCCGCGGTCTTAACCAGAACAAGCCCGGTAACAGGAGCGTCCTCGTAGCGCTTGACCTATCGAAGGTCATCGATACTGTCAGCCGCGACACGCTTTTTGAGGTCATCGCCAACTTGTCCCTTCCGAAATATTTGATCTTTTATTACATGTGTGGGCGGCCGTCGTATGTGAAATTCAGAAACAAGAAGTCCAAACCCCGTAGAGTAAAACAGGGAGTTGATATCTCCGGTACTGTTTTACCTGTTCTGCAATTCTAACGCCACCTGACGGCGTTAAATTCGTATGATGACTTTACGATTCTAGCGTCGGGCCCCTTAATCGATGACATGTGGTGGGCTGAATGTCTACCTGGGAGGAGGGGAGGAACCTGCAAATATCCGCCACCAAATCATCGGCAACACTGTTTACTACATTTACAGCGCAAGTGAAGGAGCAACTCAATGCAATAGTCGATGGCACAATAATTCCGACCACCAATTGCCCTAAGGATATTTGTGTCACATTTGATAGCCTCTAATGCGCATGCCACAGTTATCTGCAATAAAATGAGAAGTAGGAACAAGGACCTCAAGTGGCTAACGGGCAGCACTTGGGGAACAGACGAAGAAACCTTGTTGACCTCTTACAAAGTGATAGGTCGGTCTGTGGTTAACTATGCAGCACCAGCGGTGCCTTTTCATGTCTTCTGTGGACCACCTACATGAGGAGCCATGCGACTGCACAATATTTTTGCTGTCGAAGCAGTATCTGCTTTTTAGGTTTAGGTTATGTCGTGCTAGGAGATCAGCCTCCATCAGTGGTTTCGGAGGAAGAGGAATGGACATGGACGATGACCAATACTACTTTTGGTCCAAATAATATCAGGCTCGAGTCCGCCTCAATTCATACTGGACAAGGATTGATGGCACTACGTCGAACACCTGTGGCGCTTGTTACCAGGGACCACACGACACACTACAACTTTTCAACTGCCCTGCCAAACCTACTCAACTTGTTTCCAGGTCTCTTTGGACTCAACCAGTGGGAGCAGCCACCTTCCTTGGCCTGGAAACCAATGCGCATTTCTCTACAGACCTTTATAAAAATTAACAGGTAACTGTTTAATAAACCAAATACGTACGTTGCCTAGTTTCAAGAAATTGTTTTCAGATTTCCATATAACCGCTGAATATATCTATATCCTATCTTAATTGTGAGCGGTGTTTTATTTCTCACTTTTTCCACATAAACGCAGTTATTCAATGGAGCAGATGGCAGCAGATATATCATCAAATAAACAAACCTTAATATCCCGACAAAAGAATTTGTTGTGGTTGTCGTTGTGTTGTTCTCTCCAACAACAAAAAAGCTAAATACGTATTTATAGAACCGTAAACAAAGTCTGTGCAGATGTATAGGTGTATTCTCGTGCATGAATAAGGATTTTTTTGCATACTTATATAGGCAACATAAACATACATGAAGGCATACGCGTATGTATAAAACCCATATCCGTTTAAATGTGTGTATGTATGCGAGGGTATTTATGGTCATGTATTTACGTACCAGTATCTGTGGGAGTGTGTCAGCGACAGAAGCCAACAAAAAAAAACCCCGAAAATTTGTGTTAAGTGAAATCAAATATCGAAATATTGATGTGTCCTCTGATGCAGAGAGAATCCCCTCTAATGCATACCACAGCGTTGCACAGTGGTACCGTTTTAAGTGGAATTTGGCAAGCAGAAATTAATTAAAAAAATTTAAAAATCTTAAAGTTAAAAATGTTATACATACTTTTCGTAACACAAAAAAGGAATTTAATTGCATTCCCTGAAAATAAGAAATTTAAGTGATTAATAAACTTTTATTTTAAATACCCCCAACTTCTGCATCATTATGTACGTACCCAGCAAAAAAACCAATAAGGAAAAACCAATCAATTAGTCGGGCGGTGCCGACTAAATGATACCCTACACCATTCTAGTAAGACTGGATAACAATGAAATATCCAACTTAATATTCAACTAAAATTTTTTAACACAATTTAGACAAATCCGAAGAAACATATACATGGGAGCAATAACTAAATCAGAACCGATTTCTTTCAAATTCGGCAATGTTGGTCCATGGATCAGAAACTTTACCATGCCAAATTTCAAAACGATTGTATCGGGTCCGTCAATAAGAGCGCTACAAAAGTTTTTTTAAATAAAACAAAAACGGTTTTGGATATCAATGAAATTCTTTATTCCTGGGAAAGTACGTTCGATGCCATTATGTATGGAACAAGATTTCTTTTACATGGCCACCACGGGCACGCTTGCAGAAGTCCAGACGCTGAACCCAATTTTCGACAGTTTTCAAGCATAAATCGGTCGATACTGCTGCAATATCACTTTCGATATTCGTACGAAGTTCATCAATCGTCGCTGGCTTGTTGGCATAGACCATAGACTTGACGTAGCCCCACACGAAATAGTCTAACGGCGTCAAATCGCACGACCGAGGCGGCCAATCGGTCGTGCGAGGGAATGCCACGATCACTTTATTGGTTTCCAATAAATTGATTGTGGCATTCGTTGTGTGTCTTGTGGCGCCGTTCTGTTGGAACAACATGTCCTCCAAGTCCATATCATCCAATTGGGGCCACAGATATTCGTTTATCATTGAACGGTAGCGATTCCCATTCACAGTAACGTGCCGGTCTTGATCATCCCGGAAGAAGTACGGCCCGATGACGCCGCCGGCCCATAAACCGCACCAAACCGTAATTTTTTCGGGATGCAATGATGACTCATGGAGTACGTGTGGATTGCTGTCTGACCAATAACGCATATTTTGTTTATTGACGAAGCCATTCAGCCAGAAATGAGCCTCATCGCTGAAGATGATTTTTCGCGCTCTTAACGTTGAGGCCACTGACTCCGAATTTCGGTAGTAAATTTTAATAATTTCGACTCTTTGTTGGATCGTATATCTTTCCATCATGAAATGGCTGAAGAGAAATGTCAAAAGAGCGGCAAAAATTATGGCGTCGTTTGCTGTCCCTGTCGGTCTACTTTTGTAGCGTCCCTTTTGAAAAACCCTTTATGTAAACTACAGCTTTTATAGGGCTAAATCGGACGAAACATGTATGTGGGAGCTATAGCTAAATCTGAACAGATTTCTTTCGAATTCAGCAATGTTGATCCATGGATCATGAAACTCTACCATGCAAAAGTTTGAAACAATTGGAAGTGAAATACAGCTTCTATAGGGCTAAGGGGTCAAATCGAACGAAACATATATATGGGAGCAATATCTAAATCTGAATCGATTTTCTTCAAATTCAATAGACTTCTCTCCAGGTACGAAAGACTCCTAACTGCAAAATTTCATCGCGATTGGAGTGAAATTACGAGCTGTACTCAATGGACAACTTTAGATGGACAGACGGACGGACGGACAAACATGGTTAAATCGACTTAGCTGGTGATTCTTAGTCGATCGGTATACGTTAAGGTGAAATGAAACAAACTTATAATACCCCGTACCAAAGTGTGGTGTAGGGTATAAATATGGACTTATTCCTAAGGAATACCATTTGAAGTACTTCCGAAGGAGCAGTTAGTTCATGGGCCGGCATGGCCGAATATAACGCTTTTACTTGTTTCCATTATGTTCTGTTTCAGTAGTCATGAAAATATTTATATTTTATTAAAAATAGAAAAAATAAAATGTTTTTATGGAAAATAGATTTTAAAAAATTGAATGTGTTTGAAAAACAGTAAAAAAAACAACATTAAATTTTAAAGAAAAAAGTTAAATACCCGCTGTGGGATTCGAACCCGGACCCCCCATTAATTAATATTGAGACAAAGTACTTTTTGCATATAACTTTGGTAAAAAGTACTCATACGCTAAAGTGTTCCTATATATCTCAGGGCAGTGGTAATCTGAACTCGTTTGTGGCTGTGCGCGTTAAGGTGTGTTGTTATGTTAATGCGCGGCGCTAGATGACCCAGGTTCGAATCACGGCAAGATCAACAAATTTAATTTTGAACAATTAAATAAAAAGTTTCCAAATATAAATTTAACAAGTAAAAAGCGTTAAATTCGGCCATGCCGAATCTTATATACCCTCCACCATGAATTGCATTTAATTTTGATTACTGCAAAAATCTTTGGATACGGAGCAAATCATGAAACGATCTTTATTGTTTAAGTAAATTATTAAAAAAACGAACGCTGCAATTTTTAAGAGGGAAATTTTTTAGCCAAACTCTACACCTCACAAATGTGGTATTTATGGCTTAAAATATCATTTTTAGAGCTATATCTACACGGGGACTACAACAAAATAAAATTTTATATTTATACATTTTATTGAGATTAATTCTTGCCAAAATAGAATATAAACTGCAAAGTTTTAGCTAAATTTCTTAGAAAATGTGGTGTTTATGGCTTTAACAAGCCTTTTTGGAGCGACATCTATAGGTGGACTATAACAAAATATGAACTAATTGAAAAAATTTTTACTGCGACGAATTCTTGTCTTAACTGAATACAAACTGTAAAGATTCAGTTAAAATGCTTAGAAAATATGGTATTTATGGCTTAAATACGTATATTTTGGAGCGACCCCTATAGAGGGACTATAACAAAATATGAACCGATTTGTAAAATTTTTGCTGTGATGAATTCTTGTCAAAATAGAATACAAACTGCAAAGTTTCTGCTAAATTGCTTTAAAAATGTGGTATCTATGGCTCAAAACCTGTATTTTGGAGCGACCTCTATAGGAGAGCTATATCAAAACATTGACCGATATGACCCAATTGCAATCCCAAACAAATTGCAACTACGATATAAGAAATATTTCTACCAAATTTGATCAACCTAGCTCTATTATTACGGACGGTAGCGTGATTACAACACGGACGGACGGACATATGGACATGGCTAAATCGTCTTAGAATTTTACGACAATTAAGAATATAAGTAAGGTCTCAGATCAATATTTAGAGGTGTTACAAACGGAGTCACAAAATGAATACACCCCCCATCCTATGGTGGAGGGTATAACAAACATGCGCATTACTTCCTAAGCACTGGAGGAAATGCTCCGCAAAAGAATAGTATTATGGCACGACAAGTCCTTGTTAAATTTATTGCTGATGGTCCAATTTTGAACAACTTCCGGGTCATAAGTATAGGATTTTTATCAGTTCTTTGGAAGAGCTTCTTTCAGTGGGATATGTATTTGCCAATGAAATTTTTTCTTATAACTAATAATACTGTGCGACAGCCAAAATCGGCGGGTGTTTTTACTACCGAGAAAAGTTATTTCGGCCAAAAAAAGTTATACGTGTCCCGGCATTTCGCTGGGTCACGTCTAGGAATCGAGATATATCGATTTAAAGTTAGTAATATCAATTTAGTAATTAAAGTTAGTAATTAATTAGTATCATATTGGGGAATTTGTCACATTTGGGTGGGGTCTTTTCTTCGGCATAACTCTAGAACGACTAGTCCGTTTTTGCTGCTACAAATTTAGAAAAATTAAGTATAACAATTCCTACAAATTTTAAAAAAGAAAGCAATGTCTATTTGAAGAAAATTTATGGATAAATGTAGAAATTATAAAACTTTTGGTAGAAAGAAGAGAATTTCAACTTAATCCGGTTTTTATACTCCCACTATTGTGAACAAGGGTATATTTCAGATGCTGAGGCCCAAAAGTGTAACACATCGATGAAGTGACCTAAGAGATCCCGAGAATATTTGGCGGAAATCTGTTTTGGGCCATTTTAATTGGGCACTGCCCGCCAGCCTGTCCGTCTGTCTGTCTGGTTAGTGCGTGCGATCACTTCGATAGGTTTAACTGATTGACTTCAAATTCAATATGTGTCAATATTTTTTCTATCTTAGGATAAAGTCAAAGATGGACTATGTTGGTCCACTCCTTCGAGTACCTCCCCCACGGAGAAGGGTCAAAATTTAGTGAAATATTGATTATCACATAACTTCGATACGCATATTATACATTTCTCGGTCGCTATCATCTTTAATAAAAATTGGCGAAGTTGCCACGCCCGTTTTGGTACCTCCCATACAAATGGACCATTTTGCACAAACAGTAAACGGCGTATAACTTTGATTCCAGTGCATATAAATACCTAAATACTTGGAGTGTAATGCATTCACAGTACACATAGTCTCGTGTAAAATGGGCGTTATTACCACGCCCCTTTTGGTACCTCCCATACAAATGGACCATTTTGCACAAAAAGTTTATGGCTTATAACTCCGATTCCTGCACATAGAAGCACTTAAAATTTTGTACAGTTTAATGTTTTTATAGTACTACTATAGGTTATTATAAAATGGGCGGTATTGCCACGCCACTTTTGGTCCCGCCAAACAAAATGGCCAAAATAAAAAATATGAAAAAAATTTTTTTTTTAATTTCCAATTCTTTTTCAATATGAGTAATAATTTATAATTTATCCATAGATTTTTTCAAATAGGCCCTGTTTTCTTCGTTTGGAAGCCAGCTTTCAAAAACTGGAAGAAAATTTTTTGTTGCGATTTTTTTATATTTCTCATGTTTTTTTGCGCGTCAGCAAAAACCGAGTCTTTTGAATCGCCCGACTTTAGTCTTTCCATTCCTGTTCCAATTTGCATTGACCCTGCAGCCCGGAAGGAACCACTGTTCCAGCTCCGCTCACATCACTTTTGTCATTTGGAAATCTGTTGCCGTTTGACGATGGTTTATGGTGGCGTTCCCAATCCCCGTATCCTTTAGTGAATGATGATGAATGATTGCGAGCGACCACGTTGATGATGATGGCTCTTCTGGTGGTGATAACAATATGGCTATGGTCGGTGATATGAGAGTGTTTATGTGTGTGTGTTGTTCGAGTACATAAATAAGTTTACATACACATGTTGACATCTGGCAGCCACATAGGGAAAAACTAGTGGGAGGAATAATCTACAAAGGCAAACAGCCCTTAAACGGGTCAGACCTATTTTTATCTTTAGAAAATAATTCAAATTACAATATATTTATAAATAAACTATTCGATAAATATTTATAAGGTTTATATAGAAAAAACTTCCAATTAAAATAAATGCTATACGCTGGGTATCCCATATCTTTAAGCAGCGGAGATAGAGTCATTATCCAGCGACCTAGAATCGCTTTCTGATGTCCACATAAGTCTTTGATAGAGTTTGATCAACAGTTATCCCAGAATGAATATAGTATAGGAATCGTGAGAGATCCACGTATATTTTGTTGTCAGACAAAGTACAATTATTTTAAATTTAAATTAAAAATATGCTGTTATTTTTTTTAAAATTGAAAAACAGGTAAAACGATTTCAGTCAAAAGGGGGTTTAACAATTTTGCCCATTTTCTCAGAACAATTTTTTTAATGAAGTTGTTGACTCATCCATTTTAGTTAAATATCTTATTGAGTCAATAAAAAGAAGTATTACTTCCTGACATTATGTTTAAATAGACTAATTATACCCAACACCACAGTGTGATGCAGGGTATTATAAGCAGGGATGTAACGAATATTCGCATTCGCATATGCGAAAGCGAATTATTCGCATCATTTTTAACATTCGCTTTCGCATTCGCAAAATTATTATAGCATTGCATGCCGCATGTACTGCGATTAGACTCAGGGAACTGTCAATATAGTCAGTAAAGGGCTACGGACATAGTGATATTCCAGACAGAATGACCTTCTGGGCACTGCTGATTACACTATGACTGAACCACTCTTTGACAATAACTATCTCACTCTTATACCTGATAGATCAGAATGGATTTGTCGTATCCCAGGACAGGGGAAACTTGTTAATTTCTACAAGGGCAAAATCGCCTTTTTCGATATGTTTGAATCGAAGGAAAATATATTTGGAACACAAATTTTTAAATATTATATATTTCTGAGCAAATACATTTTATTTGAAAATCAATTAAATTTATTTGGAACGCATATATAAATATATTACAACAAAATATATTTGCAAACTAATTTTCTCAAATAAAATATTTTTTACATACATACAAATAAAATTATTGTTTAAAAATTTCTCCAAATACATTTTGTTTAAAAAAAGCTTTTCAAAACGTTGCAGAATTTTCAAAGTTATTGTAACCTACACCACACTGTGGTACGGGGTATAATAAGTATATAATCGAAGTTCCTTCGATTTAACCATGCCTGTCCGTCGGTCCATCTTAAGTTGTTCGTCGACTACAGGTCGCATTTTCACTCCGATCGTACTGAAATTTTGCAGTTTGAAGTCTTTCGCAACTGGAAAGATCCCTATTGAATTTGGTTGAAAGCTGTATTCTACATTCTATCGTTTTGAAATTTAGAATGGTAGAGTTTCTTGATCCATGGAAGCTGTATTTTACATCAAATTGTTTTGAAGTTTAGCATAGTAAAGATTATTGATCTACATATAGACCCACATTGCCGAATTTGATGGAAATCGGTTAAGATTTAGCTCCCATATACATTTTTCGTCCGATTTGGCTCTTCCGCCCTATATAAGCTGCAGTATACATCCAATAGTTTTGAAATATAACATGGTAGAGTTTGTTGATCCATGGACCAACATTGCTCATTTTGAAGAAAATCGGTTCAGATTTATTTATATCTCCTATATAAAGGGTTTTCCAACAAGAGGTGTTATTTTGGTATTCAAAGAAAAATGCAATTTTTTTAGATAAATGATCGGATGTTTATTTCATAATAAAGAGGAAGGTATGCCGTTAATAATGAAAAACAACATCAGCCAAATGGCCACGCTTACAGGACCTTATCCTTTTCAAGAAATTTTCCATAACCAAATCGCAAAGTAGCTGCCCTATGTCCTCGATAGCCTCACGAATTCTATCTTTGAGGTTTTGAATCGACGCTGGGCTGTTGGCGTAGACCTTATCTTTCACATGGCCCCAAAGGAAGAAGTCGCAAGGTGTTAAATCACAAGATCTCTGTGGCCAATTGTGATCACCTCTTCGAGAGATAACACGGTCCGGAAACTTTCCCGTAACAGAGCAATGTTTTCGTTGCTTGTGTGGCACGTAGCGCCGTCTTGTTGAAAGTAAACGTTGTCCAGATCAATACCATCCAACTCCGACCATAAAAAATCACTAATCATCTCTCGATAGCGCAATCCATTCACCGTAACTGTTGATCCATTTTCGAAAAAGTAAGGTCCAATGACCCCGCCGAACCATAAATCGCACCAAACAGTCACACGTTGAGGATGGAGAGGCTTCTCAAAAATAACTCTTGGGTTTTTCGAGCCCCAGATGCGACAATTTAGCTTGTTGACGTAGCCACCGAGGTGGAAATGGGCCTCATCAGTCAAGATGATTTTGTATCGTTCGTATCGTTTTTTTGTTCGATCGTTTTTGGATCGTTCGATGATCGTGTATCGTTCGATGATCGTGTATCGTTCCATTTTTAGTAATGGCGTCAAAGAATAAAAGCTTCAAAAGTGACCGCTACCGAAATACCGGGTGATTCAAAATAACACCTCTTGTTGGAAGACCCGTTATATGTTTCGTCCGATTTGGCCCTGTAGCCCTATGGAAGCTGTAATTTACATCCAATTGTTTTGAAATTTAGTATGGTAGAGTTTCTTGCTCCGTGCACCTACATTGTCTAATTTGAAGAAAATCGTTTTAGATTTAGATATAGCTCCCATATATATGTTTCATCCGATATGGCGCGTTAGCTCCAGAAAACTGCTACTGAAATTTAGCAAGGTATATATGGATCAAGATCAACTCGATCTTGATCCATATACATTGGATATTTCAATGTCATCCAATCTTACTAGAGTGGTGTAGGGTATGACATAGTCGGCACCGTCCGACTTTAGCCTTCCCTTACTGGCTTTCATCTGAAATGTTTTCTGTTTATATTCCTCATCTACAGTGCTCCAAAGATCCCGGTACGAATCCTCGCTTCCACTACAACAATATTTTGTATGTATACAATTTTTAAATCCCCTTGCTACGATACATCGAATATTGGTTGTTTGTGCTACTGGTGTTTATTTTTATTAATTTTCGCATCAAATGATAAATGAATCATTTAACCAATGGGTTCAGAGTATTTCATTAAATACTACATTCATTTCAACACATTAAAACATTTATCATAACTACTCTCCGGAGAAGGGGAATGCGGAGAGAAGGACTAGGAAGGACATTCATAACAGTAATAGGTCGGTCGATAACGGAAGCTGTGGAGGGGTAGAAAGGAGGTTCAAATTCTTTTATTTAATATCCAAAATAAGGATATCAAAGTTCACATACATAAACGTCTATGCGGGTGGGTGTGTGATTATTATTATATATAGTCGTCTATCAATGTGTTAATTAAAATTAGGATCAATAATTTATATAAAATGAGAAACATATGGGTTCTGGAGAAAATCAGATTATTTGTATACATTATTTTGTGAAAAATGGTATTAGGAAAAGGGGAAATTTAAAATGTAAGGTTTAGAATTACAGCCAGATTGTTTGTTTAAATGTATACTCTACACCGTCAATAAATTAAATCGGAAGGGACCTACATATCGTTATTTATGTTAAAAATTTGATCGATATCCCCCTTCTCACTAGGAATAATTTAATGCAATATAAAGTACATATAAATGTTTAAATTTCTCTAGAGCACCAAAAAGTCTAATCGGAAGGACCGTTCATACCATATCAAAACTTGGAAGCATGCGCTATTTTTTCACTAGAATCGATATAGTGCAATATAAAATGTTAATGCTTAAATTTCTACATGAATGGTTCAAAAACGGGTTCTCTAGATCATCAAAAAGTCTAAATGGACCTTTAATAAGTCTAAATGGAACTCTATGGGAGAGCTATATCATATTATGGACCAATGTGGCTCATTTAAATTACAAAACCTTAAATTTCAGAATGAACGCCTCCTAGAAATTTCAGAAGGGATGGTAACCGAAAGCATCTAAAAGTCTGTGGGGAAGGGCCTTTGTATTGGGGCTATATCAAAACATGGACAGATGTGTCCTGTTTACACTAGTATAATGTATAGTAGAAATGCTTAAAGTTGACGTATGTAGATCAATTGGAAAATATGTTCTCTAGAGCGATGAGAAGATATGAACACAAGGACCGATGTACCCCATTTTTACTCAGGACGATTTATGGCAAAGTACATATATTATAAATGCTTACATTTAAGTCAGATCAATTGTAAAGTGAGTTTTCTAGAGCTTCAAAAAGTGATATGGAAAGGGACACTTATATGAGGGCTTTATGATCACATGGACCGATATGTCCCATTTTCAATAGGCAGCATGGAAAAAATCAACTCAAAAAGTGATTCTATGTCAATCGGTATAATAAACTAGGGGTTATCTCTTTTTTGGTCCCAGAGTGTGGTGTGGGGTATAAATATGTATGGTAGCCTGTCGGCATCTAGAGAGACTGGGATACAGACACAAAAGGTGTTCTAAAGGGATTTTTTTTACAAATTCACAACTTTGAGTTGGTAACACTGTTTTATTTGTCAGCCGATTTAATAGCAGATAGTTTTTTTTTGTTAAGTTTGGTTTGCTTTTTCATCATGGCTAGACTTACGCGAGAGCAACGCTTGTAAATTGTTGACATTTTCTCTTAAAAAAATGGACAAACTTCACCGATGAAGCTCATTTTTGGTTGAAAGAACAGAACGGAGCCACATGCCACACAGCACACGCAAACTCATTATCTGCAATGATTCGAAGAGGCTTTTCGCTTACTTTAAGTAAACTTCCAATCTTTTTACATCGTTCCGAGTCCAATAAATTTCGCAAATCGCTGAATAAATTTTAAAGTTTAAGACATTTTAACAGATTTTGGTAAGTTCTGCATCATTTTAAATCTTAGACTGTTAGAGTGTATTAAATATTGCGTTTAAATTATTCTGACAGCCGTAAACCTAATAAAGCTGGTCGAGCACCATTCTTGTGGCTCTCACAGTCTGCACCCCTTTCCACTTCAAACTTTGCTTGAAGTAAAATTTCTTCAAAACATGGATTTAGATCCAATCTGGACGATATTGAATCTCCCTTTTAGGTAGTGAAATATTTAATGCATTATAACATCTATAATATTTACCTGCATTTTATTAATTTGACGCATGGAAGCTCGAGAAATGTTACCATAATTGTCCTTTGAGTACCTCTCACAAAATTTGGCAAATTTATGTAAAAATCATTTCTCTACAACATCTTCAAATTTTGTATTTCATATTATCTTTCCAATGACTTAGACTAGCAGAGAATACTCACTGAAAACCAAGCTATCTCAATGTGAGTCTATAGTTCAAACGGTTTACTCAACTGAAGTTTCGTTATACATTTTTCGATTTTTTTTCGTAGCTATTGTTAGATTTAAAATATTGGTAATTTCTAATCTGAACCCAGCGAAAAACAAATCACAGACGTGCATAATCAGTACACATTCGTTGATCATAATGCACCAACCCCGTATGTGCGAAATTAACAAGTTAGTTAGTTAGTTTATTGAGACTCTTTTTCATTATAACAGAATTATACTACTGCGAAATTAACAACAAAAGCAACAACGATTCGTTGCCAAATTTAAACCAACTGGGGATAATTTAAAGCACGTGCTGGGAACGACAAAAGCACGCTCTGGGGATGGTTTCAATGACATTCTATTTTAAATCCATCCAAATATTTAAAAAAAATTTAAACAGCTTCAGCGTTCGCTTATAAGCAAATAAAACTTGAACAAAAATAAAACAAGTACAACTTTAAGGATATTATATGTATTTGCTTATTTTTCATTAAGCAAATCGCGTCTTTAAGAAAAATGTTTGTCCTATGGCTATAAAAATTTGCCGCAGAAGTGACTCCCGCTTTTTAGGGCCTGATTCTGTAACTTATTTTCTTTCGTCTACGGCGAACGATCAAAATTCTCTCAGCTATTACTTGAATTCTATAAAACGCAGGTTAGAAATATCTTAGGAACAAGCTTTTTAC
Source organism: Eudasyphora cyanicolor (assembly GCA_963930755.1). NCBI lineage: Eukaryota > Metazoa > Arthropoda > Insecta > Diptera > Muscidae > Eudasyphora > Eudasyphora cyanicolor. The sequence goes on from OZ005737.1 coordinate 160,632,049, forward strand.
ATGATTTTCTACAGACACAACGAATTATAAACTTCTGTGACTTATAGATTTCTCGGAATAACTGAGTGATTTTTGATCGTTCGCAGTAGACGAACGAAAAAAAGTTACAGAAACAGGCCCTTATTTCCCATTTATGTAATATAAAAATGTTTCATAACCTTATCTGCATCAATCAATGTTTAAATGTACAATTCTTAAAAGCCATCAAGGTTATCAGATATTTTTTTTGTTTCTCATACGAGTATGTATTTATCAAATGCCCTACAGTAAAGATCTGAGATACCATTATATGTAAGATGACACGGTAGAGAATAAGTTATTAATATTATTTGCATTATTATTTCAATGTAATCTTAAAGAATATTTTTTGTAACATAGATTTCAGAAGAAATGTGTTACACTTGTGGCCGTAGCTACTCATCTTTTACAATAGTGGGGGTATAAAAAGATGATTTTGCCGAAATTCTCTTACTTCTACCGAAAGTTCTATATTTTCTACATTTATTCATAGATTTTTTCAAAATTGGAATTGCTTTCTTCGTTCGTTAGCCAGCTTTCAAAAAATGGAAAAACATTTTTTGGCGATTTTTGTTTTACTTTTTACGTTTTTTTCGTTCCAGAAAAAAAAGATTTTTGAAAAAATATTATAAATTTGTTCCAATTTTTAAACGACATTACTAAACTACTGCTACCCCGTCCGTCTGTTTTAATCACGCTACAGTCCGTAATGATAGAGCTAGATTGATCAAACTTAGTAGAAATATTTCTTATAGTTGCAGGTTGTTTTGGATTCCAAATGGGTCATATTCGTCAATGTTTTGACATAGCTCCCCTATAGAGGTCGCTCCAAAATGCAGTTTTTGAGCCATAGACACCACATTTTTAAAGCTATTTAGCAGAAACGTTGCAGTTTGTATTCTATTTTGACAAGAATTCATCACAGCAAAAATTTTTCAAATCAGTTCATATTTTGTTATAATCACCCTATAGAGGTCGCTCCAAAATATACGTATTTTAGCCATAAATACCATATTTTCTAATCAATTTAACCGAATCTTTGCAGTATGTATATAATTAAGACAAGAAATCATCGCAGTAAAAAATTGTTATATAGATGTCGCTCTTTAAAAGGCTTATTTAAGCCATAAACACCACATTTTCTAAGAAATTTAGTGAAACTTTGCAGTTTGTATTATATTTCGGCAATAATTCATCTCAATAAAATTTATACAAATAACATTTTATTTTTTTGTAGTCCCCATTGATAAAAAACTTCACAATATTTCGTCTTATTCTGCAGCGCTAGGGTGTTGTAGGGTATCATAGAGACGCTCCAACCGACTTTGGCCTCTCTCTATGGTTTTTGTTTGAGGATAGCAAATATTTTAATTTTTTATGTTTCCTAAATTCTCCCATAAAGTCGCATATCTCCAAAATCTCAAAATGTAGAGCATCTGTAGAGCACAAATATGCTGGTCTCTGCGAAAAAACGATATTGTTACCATGTTATTTGAAACACACAAACTTTTTCAATTCAACCATGTTTGAAAAATTAAATGTAATCTCTCTAATCTGTTGCTATTGTTGTTATGTGTGTGCAGTAGGAGGGGTGTTGTTTTTCTTGTTGTGGCTGCTGTTGTTTTCATTATCATTGCCATTCGTTGAGAGTTGTTGTTGCAGTTGCAGGAATTATTTTTATTGTTGTCTGTTTCGATTCGGTAGTTTTTATCTGCCCAACATATGCAGTCGTAAATTAACAAGTTTTACTTTTTCGACACAAATCCATAAGAATGTATGTATAGGGTGATCCAAGTAGAGATACTTTTTTCAATAGCCTTTTTTTGACTGATTACGTTTGAGTCGTGTCATGCTGTCATGTTATTTTTGTTAAGTATTGTTTGGCATTTCATCATGGAAAGACTTAAGCCTGAACAACGTTTACAAATCGTTCAACTTTATTATGAAAATTCACGTTCTGTGAGGAATGTGTTTCGTGCACTTCGCTCAACTTATGGTCAACATAATCGAGTCATCGAAAATTGGACTCAACGGATGGACCATCTGAGACGTAGCCGCGGCCAACATTTGATAGACATAATCTTCAAAAAATAAATGGCAAAGAATGTGCTTTCAAATGATAATAAACATTCCAAATTCAGTTTGAATTTTCTGTGTTTTTTTCTTTAAAAAAGTAGGGAACCTCGAAATGGATCACGCTATACATGTGTATACGGTCTGTAATCCCCCTCCCTACACTCTAACACACACACTCGCATTGAAAAAACCAAGGATACAAGTCCTTTTTACAAAGTTATCAACAACATTTGTACATGTATTGCTGTATTTGTGGTTGTAGGTGTTTTTGTTTTTGCTAGCGATGCTGCTGCTGGATGTACTGGTGTTGTTTCACACTTGTTGGCAACAGAATAATTTTAAACTATGTTGTGTTGCTGTTGTTGTTGCTATTTTTAACAGTTTTATACACTTTGCCCGCCGGTTCGACTTCGTCGACGAACGTGGGACATAAAGCGATTTTTTAACTCGTTTTATGGTTAAAGTTCATGCGATTTTTCGGTAACGTTTTTTTAATGTGTGGGTAGTGTGTGACAATCCTCCCAGATGTGCACAATGGGATATGTGCTACCAACTGCATATAGTACCTATGACAAGAATAAAAATAATGCTTCTTAGATTTTACTAAAGGGTTTTCCAACGAGAGGTGTTATTTTGGTATTCACAGAAAAATGCCATTTTTTGAGATAAATGATCGGTAGTTTATTTCATAATAAGGAGGAAGGTATGCCGTTAATAATGAAAAACAACATCAGCTAAATGGCCACCACGACCACGCTTACAGGACCATATCCTTTTCATGAAATTTTCCATAACCATATAGCAAAGTGGCTGCCCTATGTCCTCGATAGCCTCACGAATTTTATCTTTGAGGTCTTGAATCGACGCTGGGACCTCTTAGGGAGATAAAACGGTCCGGAAACTTTTCCCGTAACAGAACAATGGTTTCGTTCCTTGTGTGGCGCTACGTCAACAAGACGTAGCGCCGTCTTGTTGAAAGTAAACGGTCCAAATCAATACCATCTAACTCCGACCATAAAAAATCATTAACCATCTCTGGATAGCGCAATCCATTCACCGTAACTGTTGATCCAACCTCATTTTCGAAAAAGTAAGGTCCAATGACCCCGCCGAACCATAAATCGCACCAAACAGTCACACGTTGAGGATGGAGAGGCTTCTCAACAATAACTCTTGGGTTTTCCGAGCCCCAGATGCGACAATTTTGCTTGTTGACGTAGCCACCGAGGTGGAAATGGGCCTCATCAGTCAAGATGATTTTTCGATGATTTTCGATTTTACGAATTTTAATAATTTCAATGCGTTGTTGAATCGTCTATCGTTCCATATTTAGTAATGGCGTAATTTATACTTGTCAAATGTCAAAGAATAAAAGCTTCAAAAATGACAGCTACCGAAATACCGGGTGTTTCAAAATAACACCTCTTGTTGGAAAAAAACCTCTTGGTCGTTTTACCCTATAGTAAACGACGATTTTTTTCATCTTCTCTACAGTAGACGACCACTTTGGTCATCTACTCGGTAGTAGACGACCACTTTGGTCATCTACTCGGTAGTAGACGACCACTTAGGTCATCTACTCGGTAGTAGACGACCACTTTGGTCATCTACTCGGTAGTAGACGACCACTTTGGTCATCTACTCTGTAGTATACGACCACTTTAGTCATCTACTCTATGGTAAGCGACCATTTTGTTCATCTTCTCTACAGTAGACGACCACTTTGGTCATCTACTCTGTAGTAGACGACCACTTTGGTCATCTAATCTGTAGTAGACGACCACTTTGGTCATCTAATCTGTAGTAGACGACCACTTTGGTCATCTACTCTGTAGTAGACGACCACTTTGGTCATCTACTCTGTAGTAGACGACCACTTTGGTCATCTACCATTTTGTTCATCTACTCTATAGTAGACGACCACTTTGGTCATCTACTCTTAGTATACGACCACTTTGGTCATCTACTCTATAGGTCATCTATAGTAGACGACTACTTTGGTCTTCTACTCGGTAGTAGACGACCACTTTGGTCATCTACTCTTCGTATACGACCACTTTGGTCATCTACTCTATAGGTCATCTATAGTAGACGACTACTTTGGTCTTCTACTCTATAGTAGACGACCACTTTGGTCATCTACTCTATAATAGACGACCACTTTGGTCTATATAGTAGACGACCACTTTGGTCATCTACTTTATAGTAGATGACCACTTTGGTCTTCTTCTCTATAGTAAAGGAACATTTTGTTCATCTACTTTATAGTAGACGACCACTTTGGTCATCTACTCTATAGTAGACGACCACTTTTGTCAACTACTCTACATCAGACGACCATTTTGGTCATCTACTCTATAGTAGACGACCATTTTGGTCATCTACTCTATAGTAGACGACCACTTTGGTCATCTACTCTATAGTAGACGACCACTTTGGTCATCTACTCTATAGTAGACGACCACTTTGGACATCTACTCTATAGTAGACGACCACTTTGGACATCTACTCTATAGTAGACGACCACTTTGGACATCTACTCTATAGTAGACGACCACTTTGGACATCTACTCTATAGTAGACGACCACTTTGGACATCTACTCTATAGTAGACGACCACTTTGGTCATCTACTCTATAGTTGACTACCATATTGATTATCTACTCTATAGTTGACAACCATATTGATCATTGCCGAAAAAGGTGCGTTCTGAACCAATTCAAATTGTAATTCATTGATTTTGGCCATCGCAATAGTGGATGTGTGAACTGCTGCATTGTCTTGATTAGGGATGTAACGAATATTCGCATTCGCATATGCGAACGCGAATTATTCGCATCATTTTAAAATTCGCTTTCGCATTCGCATTCGCAAAAACCATCTTTGGATTATTCGCTTTCGCAAAAATATATTTCAGTATTCGCTTCCATTTATTAAAGTGTTAAATCTCCTTATTCCCTTTACACAATTTGAAGATATGTGTGTGCTTGTGGTAACAGGAGGTAAAACTATGGAAAACGGTCTTAATACTTGAATATCCTGGAAAAGTATCAATTCAGTTCCTTAAATTTGTTGGTACTAAAGGCTCAAACTATTATTCGCATTCGCTTTCGCAAAAATGCTTATTTCACTATTCGCATTCGCAAGAAATATATTTCAAAATTCGCTTTCGCTAAAGCCACTTTCGTTACATCCCTAGTCTTGATTGTAAGCAAACGCGGCACTTATCTTGCGCACAGCTTTCTCATCATCAAATTTTCCGTCAATATGTGATGTATATAACTTCTTGAAATGCCTATGATGTCAGCTAGCTCTTTTAACCATTTCTGGCGTGAACACCTCAACGACCACTATGGTGTTGGTCTATATATTTAGTTGTAAACGAAGGAGCAGACTCTCCCAAAGTAGAATCTAGCTCGGTTTTAATATTGGTTGGACTGAGACCTTTAAAATGAAAGTATTGTATTACATATCGGTTGCCAATTTTTTCCATGTTTACAAATTCACTGATTTTTTTCAGAAAATCGTTCACTTTGAAAAAACTAAACAACGTGATGCCTTAAACCTTAAAACATATGTTTACTACCACCACCTATATGTCAGGTCGGCTAATTCTGGGACCGCCCTCGTATAGTAGACGAGCTCTTAAGTAATCTACTCTATAGTAGACAATCAATCACCTTGGGTCATTTAATCTATAGCAGACGACCAATCGACATCAATGTTGGTCATATTCTCTATAGAAGACGGCATATTCTCAATAGAAGATATTAATCTGCCAATAAGGCAATCACCCGTTTCGGCAGACACGACAATGAGATGATAACAACAGCAGAACTTTGGTGTGATTCGAGATGTGACAGTGCCTCAACAGCTTAAATCTACACAGTTACTGACTTGTAATCATCTGCCTTTTGTTGTCGGAAGGCCACTATCTCTGCATACATATATTCGAGTTCCCACGGAGTAGTTAAGGTAAAGTTCCCTGAAATGTCCCGGTGGCCCGGAACCCATGTCAGGTGGATTTTTAACTACACAGCCTTCTCGTTAAGAGTTCTGCGGCAGCTGAAAGCTGTCCTATATTTCAGGAATACAGAATCCAGGGATTTAATGGGAGCCTTTCTTTTGGAGAGTATATGCACTATGAAAAAAGCGTACTGCAAATTCAAGAATTTGTCTTAAATTTGTAGATTTCGGCAAAGATTTTGAGCCACAGAATCCAGGGATTTAATGGGAGCCTGGCTTTTGGAGAGTATATGCACTATGAAAAAAGCGTACTGCAAATCCAAGAATTTGTCTTAAATTTGAAGATTTCGGCAAAGATTTTGAGCCAAATACAATGAGAATTAAAATAAGAATGTTTGTAATTAATTTAATGCCACGAAACGGACTTGATTTGAGGATGAATAGAATCATAGAATCAATTACTTTACGTAATAAAAATAATTATGTTTGGCCTTAAAATAAGCATATCTTGGCGTAAATTTAAATGTCTCGAACTTATTCGTACATATCCGTAGTAATATTGTTAAAATTATGTACGTCTGCGCATTTTGGACTCAATTCCCAACCTCCTGGCGAGTTCGCCGATCAGTTAATGTTCCGTCAGAACTGACACTAACGTAGACATTATTTTCCTCTCTAGTGCGAGAAGATATTTTGACCTTCTTAGGTCGTATTTAGGCCAGATTTGTCTAGCTATTCTACAGGTGTCGATATACAAATGTCCATATCTCGCTGAACTGCCTCTTGTCAATGCCAAAACTTGCACGTGGATAGTGGCGCAACAATATATGCAAATTCTTGTATTTGTAATGTCGTCCCTTTCCCAGCAAGTTAATCGGCTTTGTAGTATCTGAGGAACCATCTGTATAGAAGCTAATTACCTGGATTCCGCTAAATAAAAAAAACAGTTTTTTAATTGATTTTAATCCAATAAATATTTTTCTCTTAAGATTTTTGGGTGGCTATGTAGCAACTTTATAACACTCTAAAAAGAATTGATTACAATTTATTTTTTTTCTTTTCCTTACAGAAGATGTTCCTGTAGAAATGGCCAAAATTTCACGACGTGCTGTGGCCTCGTCGTCTTCTAATAGTGCTGCATCGACATCATCATCATCCTCCTCCGCGCCATATTCGCCAAAATATACCTTCTCATCGGATCAGTCTGTAATTTTGGAAAATCGTCTGAATGCCAACAATATTGTAAATGATAGAAAATCGGTACGTTCCATATCATCAGCTGCTGCATCATCTCGTTTTATTGACACTCCTTTGGGTGGCAGTCGAGATGGTTATGGCGGTGGCAGCGGCAATGATGCGTCTACTAACAGTGATGCTACGGCGGATCCCTTACGAAATGATGGCAGTCAATTTACAACAACGTCACACAGTAATGTGTATGCTTATACAACAACAACGACTGGGTAAGTGAATGAAATTCTCTCAAATTTCTTAGGATTTCTTTAGAAAGAACTGCTTTGTGTTTGCAGGCCTAATGAACATACGCCATATACTGCCTCACCAATGCCTCCGGGTAAATACAATCAAACTGTACCAACTCCCACTCTCAGCCCTCGAGAACTTATACGCGCCCAGTTCTTTGCCACATATGATGTTATGACGGGAGTGCGTATAGCAGCAACATTGGGTGGATTCTTTGGTCTCATGGTGTTCCTGATAGTCTATAAGAGTCGCAGCAGTTCAAATGAAACTTTGAAAGTATTAAAGGTTAGTTCACTTTCTTGAAGAAACTTAAAGCAAACACAAACACTATTCTATGGGTATTCTCTTCTTTAGGATCCCAAAATGGCCGCTGTCGCAGCTGTTTGCATGCAGGAGGAAGAGGAACGAGAGATTCAAGAAGCCATGGTTGCCACTGGCATGTCCATTTATCCGGATGAATATGATGCCATTCTGTACAGACGCCAACGTATGCTTTCCTTGGGAAATGTCAGTGCTCCGCCAATGTTGAATCGTGGTTTTCGATTTTCTTCAGTTGGCGGGGGATACAGTAGCCTTTTGGAGCCACCCAGGCGTTTCTCCTTGTCATCTGCCTCCGGGGCAATGAGTGTATGCGGTACACCTTATGCGGGAAGTCGTAGGCGAAGTGGTTCCGATACTTCGCGCATATTTAGCAATTACCCTATGGGTAGTAGTTTTGGTACAGACGATTATTTTGTGGAGACCGATGATGAGTTTGATAATGGCGACTTCCAGCAGAGAGTGATGGCTTCAACATTGGGTGAAGAGTTGCTGGGGAAACATCATCACAAGCGCAGCGATTCAACAAAAAGTAAACATGGGTTTCTTGAAGTGCCATTAATGGTAAGTTTTGTGATAATCCGAGAACTTCTTGAGCAATCCCTTATTATACTATCCCTTCTCCAGCAGGGTCAAGATTCACGTCGCAGCAGTGCCATGACTTGCTGCAGCACTGATAGCTCTTACCTGGAGAGACGTTGTTCTGCCTTTACCTTGGGTTTGTCAAACCTGCCGCCTTCATTACAGCGAAAATGTTCGACAGCATCACGGGCCTCCAGCACCGAGATGTGGGACTACTATTACCCCGACATTCAAGTCATACAGCCCACACCCAAGCCATCACCGTTGTCTTCGGAACGTAGTATCTATGAGCAATTGCAGGCACAATCACATCAACAACAAACTCAGGCCTCGAAAACAACGACTGCAGCGACCACAACCACCACGATTCCCATGGAGACTACACTGCGGGGCTTGGCCACGGTCACCACGACAAGCAAAATGGCCAAACCCGTGACTACTCTAACAACTGCCAATGGCAAGACAACGGACAAAACTGGAGGAGGTGCATCACCTTCCCAGAAATTTATACCCAAGCACAGCATAGCCTACTATGATCCCGAAAGTGCACAATCGGGTCGCAAGCAACAGATACACTCTATAAGTGCTGATACGGTAGATGTTTATCCTTACAATCAACCCTTGACTGAACGGGGCATCTATGATGCGTCCACGCCAGCGCAATCGGCTCCACCGGTGGGAGTACATCAAGGCTTCCGTTTTACAGATTCGCCCACAGAGGAATTGCGTTTGAATGTCCGGCGTAAAATAGCTGTGGTCGAACTTCCACGTATTCCCTATCCGGAGCAGGATACACCGCCCAGTTTGGCGGCTCTTACTTGTGAGAATAACAATAGTTTTCCCTACTCAAACTCGGCGGCGGCCAAGGCGGCCGCCACTGCTGCCAACTCTAGCAGTATTAGTATCGATAGTACTCCTTTAAGTATTGACAAATTGAACGGTAGCGGTAGTCTGGGTACCGTTTCGGCCAAGGCTTTGTTCAATGCCGACCGCAGAGCACCTTTGGCCTCTTTAAGTTCCTTTAAGATCTCCTCGCTGGAATATCAGGATTCCGAAGCGCGTTCATTGGATGAAGACTCGGTGTTTCTGGACAGTGTGGCGGATACCGACGAAGACTTAAGACAAATGAGCAGCGATAGCGAAGAAGCCAGTCTGCAGGACTTTGTGGCCGAAGCGGACCCACAAGCCCCTGCAGTCGCCATGCAACACGATAGTTTTTCATCAAACGGTGCAGGCCGAGCTTTAAGATATCCCCTGGAAAGACATTTCAGTCTAGGAGCTACTATACATCCTAACACCACGGGTAGCCCTTCGGGGACGACGACAACGGCGGCCGGAGCAAGTGGTGCTGCTGCAACTGCCAGTGCGCGAGCACGTCGTTTATTAATGCAGCGTAATCGCACCATTAGTGTGTCTTCCAGCGATCGTGTCGCCCTGTTGGGTCATCCTCTGAAAGAATTTCATTCGCCCGCCTCTTCATTTGACTCCACACGACAGACTCCCCTGGAGACACATTTCGGGGCCATTATCTGTACAAATAGTCCTCCCACACATCCGCGGCGAGCCCAGCTGCTACAGCAGTACAGTGATCCTCAAAGTCAGCCAACGACTACGACCACTACCACCACCAATACAACGGAGGAAGACACCTGCTCCACGCTCAATACCGAGGTGGGCATGGGCGTCGAAACCCCGGGCGAGGTCATAGACTTTGTTATAACGGGTAGCAATGAGACCATGGGATTGAGTACCACCACACGAGGTTCAAGTCTCACCCATCACAGCAGTTTGAATACAGTTGTAAGCTTTGGTCGCATTAGTCCTCTCACAACGGATAGCCAGCCGGGGAGTGCCGATGCCACACTAGAACTACTAACGAAACTGCAACTTCAGCAACATCAACAGCAACTGCCAATTTCTGCAACAAAAACGAATACAACAACACAACCAACAACAACAACCCAATATGATCCTTGTGCCTCTTCTATATCTGATTCTTTTATACATACTAAGGAAACTCTAATAAAAATGCCTTCTTCTCTGAAAAGCCTGATTTTACACAAACCTTCCAAAGCAACAATCTCAGATCCCTCAACGACGACACCACCGTCACCCTCGCTACAGCCCATCAACACCATAAGTCGCAGTGCCACCAATCTAACATTTCCGCAGAGCGCAACCACAACACCGTCGCCAACCTTCTACAGTCCGCTCGAGGAAACGCCACTGTACGAAACGCATCACAGTCCCTGTCCATCGGTAATGCTGGAACTTCCGCTCATACGCTTACCCACCACAGAGGAGGATAGCACATCCATTACATCGGCAGAGCTGAGACGCGAAACCGAAGAACGCAGTGCGAGCTGCAAAAGTGATGAGACACATCAGCACTTTGATCCGAGCTTACCCAGCTCATCGCGTAAATGGTCCAAAGAAACATTATTCTAGCTAACAGCTTTTGTACAATCAGCACTGATGACAATGGCCCCGATGACATCCTGCAATTAACCCAGGCCTGATAGATGGCGGTATAAAGTTACTTTACAAGCTGACTGAGACAGTTCAACGATCGAGAGAAAAGCGATCGTAGGACATTTACTCCCAAGAGCGAGATGAGGATCACGAATGAAGACAGATCGATCGATGGATGGATTGATTGAGAGATTGAGATGATCTTGCAGTCGCCTGTTGATATGATCTCTTAGTCATTCGGTCGATCGCTCGATCGTTGGTGTTTTGTACTCTCACAAATAGCGTTGAAGATCATGGTGATGAGATAGATGCTCTTTCTCTCTCCTTTGTTTTGTGTGCAATTAATGGAATTTATTGAAATCTAAATTTGTTTAAGAGCTTGTTGTTGATTTTTATTACAAAAGAAAGAAAAAACACAAAAACAATTATTATTACTTATGTATTATCATAAAATTAATTATTGTTAAAGAATAATGAAATGCTAGTCCTTAATTAGTCATTAGTTAAATGAGATGAGTTGGGAATTGTGTATGTTATTTACTGAAACCGCAGCCATTGAATCACAAGAAGATCCAGTCCTTTTTGTTCATCAAAAACAAAAAAACGAAAAAAACATAAAACCAAAAACACAAAATACAAACCAAAAAATCAAATCCAATGTTTAGACTCTAAGGCCGTTTAAGTAGTAGTTGACCAAACTATTTTGGGTGTTTGTTTTTAGTAACGAAATTTTCGGTATAGACGACGAGTATTTGAATATATCAAAAATAAAATGTAAACAAAAGAATAACGAAACAAAAACAATATATTATTTTATATTTGGAAATTATGGTGTTTATTTTGAGACTGTTGAATTATCCTGAGTTTAGATATAGAAAAGAAAATCCAATTCAATTTAAATTAAATACACACAAACACACACCTACTGTACAAGGTTTCTCTTTGAGACGGTTTCTCATTTGGCACTCGACACATTTAATCGAACGAGAGTTTGCAGCATTGAGAGTCGAAGATTCGCTAGGATGATGAGAACAGATATCTTTACACAGAGAAGGACTATGGTCACCGGAACCAATATCGAAGGGGATAATGTATTGGTTATTACAAATAATAGTAAACATGACTTAGGTGACATCTGTAATAGGTTAAAATATCTGCCAGTTCCTTCACTATGAGGAAAATGCTGAATTTTACAATCCATGACACACGAATTCCAACCACAAATTATTCTCTGACAGCATAAAATACTTCTCTCGTGAACTAAGGCGTTGTAACAGATGACATTTGACAACATCCAGCAATCAGAGGCCAAAAAGTGCGCAACAAAGTTCTGCAAGAACATGATTCAGATGAAATTTCCAGCTGCAGATGACATCTCTATGGTCATGCTGAAAAAAACTTGGACCGATAGGATTGCGTTACATTGAGTACATTACAAATACGAGTATATATCTCTTAATCAACCAACTGGTTATCCCAGAGATATGGGAAACAGCTTGTGTGATCTCACTTTTAAACCTACCAGAGAAGTCGGTCAATTAGGGACAATTTTTCCACTCGATCTCCCTCCGCTCACCCGTAACCAAAATATTAAAACAATTACGGAAGACCTTTCCCTCACTGACCATCAGAATTCATGTAGGTATTCTTTCTCACCAACATCATGGTCATGACATCAGACTGCCAGATCGCACAAAGCTGCCCTATCTATATCTTTCCAAACCTTTCGACACTGCCGATCACCCGCTTCTGCTCAATATCATTTTCGACTCAACCTTGTTCAATGCCACCAAATTCTGTTAGTTAATTATATCAGAGGCGGGCGAGTATTTGTTGGCTTCTGCGGCTAGAAATCTCGCAACCACAAGATAAAAATATTTGCGCCGCAAGGTGGAGTATTTCCCGTACTCTTAAAATGTATCTTCCAAAATTACTAGCACCTCCTTAAGGGGTTTCAATGGTGTGGTAGGCTGATGATTGTACCATCATCTCCACCGATATTTACCTAGAAAATATAAGTGCCAAAATAATACAATATTTAGCAGAAAGCTAGAGCTGTCCCCGTCGAAAGCATCTGCTTTTCACGCCTTGGGTGGTTTATGTAAGTAGAGAATTCAACATATCTGTCGAAGGTTGAACCAACCATTCAAACCCCAAAAGTCATCGATGTAATCTTCGCCAATCTCCTAACCTTCTCAAAACATGTTCTCAAAACAAGGACAAAGTGCAGTCGAGAAACAGAGTTCTGAAAGATCTTTCTGGCGCAGCTTGAGGAAACCATCATAACTTATGAGAAATATAAGGCCACCGGACGTTCGGTCCATAATTCTTTAGCCGCCGACTGGACCTCATTCTTGAGTGACACCTGGGTGTTCACGATCACTGAAGGTGTTGAAGACATATCACATATTCGAGTGCTCACATAGACTAACGGATTTGCGTCATATAAATCTATGGATCAGACCTTTAGAAGTGGCTCAAATACTTCAACAATATACCGACTCTAAAACAGGAGTATGTTTTAATAATAAACTACTCAACATCACCATCTCCGGGAAGAAGAACGCTTGAAATAACAACATGAAACTACTCCAGGATTCTTAGGGTCACCTTTGATAGCCTATTTAGATTTTGTACACATCTCAATGCTATCTTAAGCCGCACTACGGCGCCACTTGAGAAGCCGACAAAGAAACGGTATTGAACTCTTACAAAACTCTAGGCCGGTACGGAGAGAATTAGTCCCTTGCTATCTGCAATCAAATGAGAAGTAGGAACAATGTTCTCAAGTTGATCGCCGGCTGTACTTTGCGAATCGACAACAAACCTTATAAAACCACAGGCTATTGCTTTGTATTGTCTAATGGGAATGGAGAAATATAGAGACCAGTCAGAAGCCATCTTCATGAGGATGCCTAGGTCATTCACGTGCGTAGACACAATATTATGCTGTCGAAGTAGTACCTGTTATCTCGGTATCGATTAGCGATAAAATGAAAAGGAACAAGTCTCTCTAGCCGCTCAACCGACGAAGAATCTTTGTTGAACACATACAAAGCGATGGCTCGGTCCGTATCAATGTATACAGCGCCCGTGGTCTCCGAATCAGAGCGAGACTCTGTGGAGGAACATACAGACCTATCAGACATATTCACGAGGCGGTGGAAATCATTCCCGTGCGGCTAGGTACTATCCTTGTAGTCATTACAAAAACCAACTACTGAATAGCACTCCCTCATTCAGGCAGGTCAGAAGCGTTCATCATGAACTAGAGCGCGATCTCAAACGTTAAAAGAAAGTCTTCATATGATGCAGCCTCTACTTAGATAAGAGAGCGTACAAGGAAGGCCTGAATGATATCAAATCTGACGAGGTCGCAGCAGCAACAACTACCTGACGAATTTCGGTCTCGGATACGATTCTAAACTGGAGCTGCGTAGATCTGGATAGTATAGCTGCATCAATTCATACTGGGCTCGAATTGACTACAAACCAATCTCATTCAGCGTATTCCCAAATTTCAATGGACGACAACATTCTGAACATAAGAACTAATGAAGATCCCTATACCGACGACTTTTTAAAATCATCTAGACAAATCATGTCATTGTCCTAGGTTACCATTTTATGCTCATTATGACCGTGATTATGATATATATAGTAAAATGTAAGTTTTTAAGAACCATTAGATTGGCTCTTTGAAAATGGCTGAGGTGACCATAGTCCTTCTTTGCGTGTATAGCGTCATTTACACTCCCAGCAACAAAAGAACTGACCATGATACATTGAGAAAGGTAGTATACCGAGATCATTTGTTTCTAATTCTAAGGATGTCTTATGGTGTTTTCTTTTGTGCCAAAAATGCTACATTTTTGCTGCCTTTAGCCCTTTCGTAAAAAATTGGTGATCTGTGAAACGATTTTGTTTTCTTTTGTAAAAAATGTCGCACTTACACTGAGTAAAAATGCAACATTACAGCCCTGTAATTAAGGTGGGAGAGAGAGCTATGTCCGCCTGCCTCTCTCTTACACAAACTTTGACACTTGCTTGGAAAAAATTGCCGAGTGTGAATCTGGACTTACAATTAGACTGATTGAAGAAAATATGTACATATGTATGTAGATATCTATATATTTTGAAATTAACTTGTCTCACAGTGCTAGCTAATCTTTTACTCTCAACGATGCCAGCCTTGGTTAAATGCGTTAAGATCGTACCAGTATTATGGGATATTTGGTAAAGTTTTGATAAAAAAAGCTGTGTTAACGGTTACTCTGTGGCGCATTATGTGTAAATTGCCGTTTAGAACGCACGCTTGTTAAGCGAATAATAAACTGTTGTTCAACAATAACAGCCTGTTTCTCTGTGTCGAACGAAACGCAAATCAGCTGATTTTAGACCTACTAAAAGGTATCGGAACGACAAAGCGAATGCAAACATACTTACTGATGCCAGTTAGAAGGTCTAAAATCAGCTGTTTTTCGTTCGCATCGCTTTCGCTCGACATAGAGAAACAGGCTGTAAGTGTTTTAAGCGTTCAATGCTTTAAAACAAGGCTTTACAAAGTAGGAATGAAGTTTACAATTTTTTGTGCCTTGTCGTCTCTTTCATCTTTTTTTATATTTTGGGGAAGAACTGTGTAGCTCCTTAAAATAGCCATTAACCACAGACTTCACATCTTTTTTCACATTGAAACAATTCAAATCAGTTCATATTTTTTTGTAATCTACCTATATATGTCGCTCCCAAAAAGATTTGTTTAAGCCATAAACACCACATTTTCTAAGAAATTTAAATTAAACTTTGCAGTTTGTTTTTGCAAGAATTCATCTCAATAAAATTAAAATTTATTTATAGAAATAAGTTTTTATTTTGTTGTAGGTCCCCGTGTAGAGGTGGCTCTCAAATATGCTAATTAATCCATAAATACCACATTTTTCAGGAGGAAAGTTTGGCTAAAGATTTTGAGGTCCAAAATTTGGCTAAAAATTTAAATGTTTGTTTTTTTAATAATTAGCTTAAACAAAAAGGATCGTTCCATGATTTGCTTCGTATCAAATATTTTTCCAGTAATAGAATTGGATGCAATTCATGGTGGAGGTTATATAAGATTCGGCAAGGCCGAACTTAACGCTTTTAATTGTTTTTGTATGAATTGAGACATACAATTTTATGAAACCAAAACAAAATTTCTTTTATGGTAGTCTTTTTCTTTCTCTCAAATTTAAATTTTCATGGATGTTGCATTTAGTATTTCGACCCTATTTTTTGAAGTGTTAGCTCGAAAACGTAAAGCTGAGTATAGACGATTGCCAGATCGGCAAACCTTATCAACCCTGTTAAAGTGCTGCAAATGTCAGATTCTTAGGCAAAGGTGAATTGACAGTTCAGACGATTGCACGAAAACATTACAATTTCATATATTAACAATATATTTTGTAAATATTTATATGCAGGATTGCCAACAAAAATACATTATAGACAGTGTTGCAAATAAAATGTTTTTCTGGCAATGGCGCCGTTGTCACATGCATGTGCGAAGGCACATATAACAATCAGCAAATTATCTCGCAATGACTTTTCTGCTAACGTTGCAACACAAAAATTGTATGTTCACACGGTTGTAAATTCACAGGGTTGCATTTTTCCGCCATTTTTCTGGCAATGTTGTCCGATCTGCAAATCGTCTGTACTTACCTTAACTTTAGTAACTGTTGTTAAAACAATTAGAAAAAATTGAATTTTTTTTCAAAAAAATTGTTTTTTTGCTGGCACGTAAAAAAGACATAAAAAATAGAAAAAACTCAAAAAAAATGTTTGTTAAATTGCGAGTATCATAACGAAAAAAGTCTTGGATACATGTTTAAATTATTACCCATGTTGTAAAAATAGGGAAATTAAAAAAAAAAATTTTTTTTATTTTTGCAATTTTGTTTGGGAGGTACCACAAGGGACGTGGCAGTAACGCAAATTTTTCGCGGTACTATAGGTACTGTAAAAGCATTACACTCCACAAATTTTGAAGTATTTGAATGGACTGGAATCAAAGTTATAAGCCTTTAACTTTTTGTGCGAAATATTCCATTTTTCTCAGGATGATAGCGGCCAAACAACTAATATTACATATGTGTGGAATTGTGAAAGATTCTGAGTAGTGGTACAGAGATAGAGATAATTAATAGTTCACTAAATGTTGACCCTTCGTGGGAGAGGTACTCGAAGGAGTGGACCGACATGGTCTATCTTTGATCTTACCCTAAGATTTAATATTAATACATACCAAATTTGTAGTCAATCGGTTACTCCTATCGAAAGTTATCGTGCGCACAAGCCGGACAGACAGACGAACGGATATTGCTCAAATGACTTAAAATAGCCCAAAATGGATTTCCGCCAAATATTCTTGGGGTTTCTTAGGTCACTCCTTCGATGTGTTACACCTTTAACCCGCAGCAACTGATATATACGAGGGCTGCTATATATATTTCTGGCCTAATACTGAAAATGCGAATATTTATCATCAAAAATGGTTTTATTGTTTTTCAAAGTATCCTGAAGCATGATTTATACACTTTTGCATGCGCTCAAACCAATTGTCGAAGCTCTTTTTCCACTCCGATTGAGACACCTCCAAAACATGGTTTTTGAACGCTTCAACAGCATCTTCTGGCGACGAAAATCGTTTTCCACGCATTTTTTTCTTGATGTGCGCTCATTGAAGTCATTGGGTGCCAAGTCAGGGCTGTACGGCGGATGACCCATCAATTCGACGTTTTGGCCGGTCAAAAAGGCGCTGGTTTGAGCCGATGTGTGAGAGCTCGCATTGTCATGATGCAAAATGACTCTTCTCTTGTTCGTTTTTCGAATTTCTCCGAAGACTTCAGGCAAACAAATTGTGGTGTATCACTCAGAATTGACCGTCCTACGTTGCTCAAGCGAACAGTCGCCACATGACCAGTTTTGCCGAAGAAACAGGCGACCATTTGCTTCGAAGTGCTTCTTCCACGAACAACTTTCGTTGGATTTGGCTCGTCTTCGAAGACCTACAGGGTCGATTGTAGTTTTGTTTCGGGCTCATACGCATAGATCCAAGATTCGTAACCTGTGACGATCTTATAAACGTCATTAGAAGCACCGCGATCGTATTTTTTCAAAATTTCTTTGCACCAATCGACACGAGCCTTTTTTGAGCGATTGTCAAATTGTGCGGGATCCAACGAGAACAAACCTTTTTTACGGCCAGGTGTTCATGCAATATCGAATGTATGCTGGTGGAAGAAATGCCCAAGGATGCCTCTATCTCACGATTTGTCACATGACGATCTTGCATTATCAGTTCAGGCACGGCATCAATGTTCTCTGGCACAACGGCCGTTTTTGGACGACCTTCACGATCTTCGTCTTTAAGCGAGCGTCGGCCACGATTGAATTCATTAAACCAGTTTTTCACAGTGCTATAGGATGGTGCTTCATCGCCATACAAAGATTTAAATTCATCGATGCACTCTTGCCGTGATAATCCACGTCGAAAGCTGTAAAAATGATCGCACGAAAATGTTCACGAGTTAATTCCTTTTTTTTTGCCAAATTGATTTTTTCAAATCACTGTAAACAACACAAATGATGGTCGTACGTCAAAACGTTCTGAGTACGTTTATGCTAAAAAATGTCAAACTTTCCAATGGAAATCTCAGATGACGCCAGGCAACACTTAGTGTTGCCTATGCAGACATATATATAGCAACCCTCGTATAAGAATATGACATTGTTGAAATTCTCTTACTTCTACCGAAAGGGATATCATTTTTTTATTGATCCTTAGATTTTTCAAAATAGGCATTTTTCTTCGTTAGGGTGCTAGCTTTAAAAAATGGAATAAACAAATGTTTTTTTCGTGCCAGCAAAAAATGTTTTTTGAAAAATAAAAATGTTTTCTAATCGTTTCAAAGACAGTACTAAACTTCTGCTTTTACGTAAAAGTAATGTTTTAAGCATTTGAAGCCCTCCTAATTTCATTTAATTTAGATATATCCTGGCTTTATCGATCTTATACTTCAAAAACAAGGGTCCAACTACTAAAGGCTTCCTTCAAGAAAATCGGAATTTAAATAAAAATAGTATAAACATTTAATTTTTATTTTTTTCGAGTTTAGGACACCATAACAAGTAAGAAAGTTTCAGTCGGGTAAACCGACTAAGGTATACCCTCACTTTGTGAGTAATGTAATATTGAATATTACACAAATTATTCTGTCAATTTTTGTGGGAGGGGTGGGGAGAAGGGGTTTAAGAAATACACCTATATTTCGCTGAACAGTAGATACTTTAAATACATTGCACTGTGCCGAATTGTAAGCGTTTATATGGACTGGTATATTAACGTTGAGATATTAAATTGTGGTATAATTTGGCCATTTTGTGTGGGAGGTACAAAAAGAGGCGTGGTGATAACGCTCATTTTTCACTGGACTATAGGCATTATAAAAGCATTACACTGTACAAAATTTCAAGTAATTGTATACACTGATATTAATGTTATAAACTGTTAACTTTTGGTGCAAAATGGTGCCTTTGTGGGAGAGGTAACAAAAGGAGCGTGACAATAACGCCCATTTTTCAATGGACTGTAGGCACTATAAAAACATTACGCTGTACAAAATTTCAAGTATTTTTATACACTGGTATTAATGTTATAAGCTGTTAACTTTTGGTGCAAAATGGTGCATTTGTGTGGGAGGTACCAAAAGGAGAGCGGCAATAATGCCCATTTTTCACTGGACTGTAGGCACTATAAAAGCATTACACTGTACAAAATTTCAAGTATTTCTAAACACTGGTATTAATGTTATAAGCTTTTAACTTTTAGTGCAAAATGGTGCGTTTGTGTGGGAGATACCAAAACGGGCGTGGCAATTTCGCCCATTTTCCTCGAGTTGATAGCGACTAACAAACTAATACTATGTGTGGAATTTCAGAAGATTCGAATACATATAATAGCAGTTATTAAAGAATCAATATTTCACAACATGTTAACCCTTTGTGGGGGAGGTACCAGAAGGAGTGGACCAATATGGCCCATCTTCGAACTTAGCCGGAGATAGAAAAAAATATTACCACATACGAAATTTGAAGTCAATCGGTTACTCCTTTCGAGAGTTATCGTGCGCACCAGCCAGCAGACAGACAGACACACAGTCAGACAAACAGACGGACGGACATTGCTCATTGGACTTAAAATGACCCAAAACGGATTTCCGCCGAACATACTTGGGGTCTTAGGTCACTCCTTCGATGTGTTACACTTTTTTCCGTAGCAAATGATATTTACCCTCGTCACACTAAAGTGAGGGTATAAAAATGTTATACACAGCCCTCCAGCAAAAATTGTGTTATATAGTGTTATTTTTGGGCGTTAATTCCGGGCACCGTGTATTTAAAGCATAAAATGTTTGCGGCATATACTACAGAAGGTGTTATTTTTCATCAAAGAGATTCAATATATACAGAGTAACCACGGAGAAAATTCAGGTGCAGAGGTGAGTTTTTCTATCGAAGTGGTGGAAATAAAAGAAAATTTAAATTGATTAAAAAAAGTTTCTCTGCGTTTTCTTTGTTTCAACTAACATATACAAATTTTATTTTGTGTGTTTATTGACATCCATGTGAAAAAGCGCAAGAAAAACGAGCAAAATTAACGATTTTTAATTTGTCATAAACTCATCTTTGCACACGAGTTAAAATTCACCTTTCGTTGAGGTGAATGAAATGGTATCTCTCCTTATATTGAATCTCTTTGTTTTTCATAGTGGGGTGAATATTTGTCATAAAATTGCAATTTTTTCCAAACATTTTTACTGGTACGATCCTAAAACAACTGAACGGAATGTATTTCCTTTCGATTTTAATTTGACAAACAAAGAAAAAACAGAATCAAAAACATGCAAAACTTTCAATTCTACTGTAACTCATATACCTGATTGAAGCACTTTATACCAAAAAAAACTAATAAAAACAAACTAAAAATAATAACAAAATGCACCAATAATAACAAATCAAATAATAATAATAATAAAACTGTAGAAATTTATAACGAAAACCATATTTTCATACCACTTCATACAATAATACCAATAAACAACCATAGAAATACAGACAAACATACATACATATTTTTTAGCCTCTAAGATTCAGTAGTAAAGGAATAGAACAAATAAATAATTATAAAAAAAAATACAAACAAACAAAAAATATAATAAACAATTTCCTAAAATCATCCCACCTATCAAGCATCTATTTTTCTACTGAACAAAATAAAACCAAACAAAAAACCGAAAAAAAACAAACAATAAACGAATGAAAAAATTATATAAATACATTAGAAAGTTGAAGTCTAAAAATGAGGAAAATATGTGAAATCACACAAAAAATAGGAGCATATTTTTTATTAAATTTAAAACCTAAATAGTCTGTTTCGTCTTTAACTAGAATAAACCAAAAAAAAACACACACACACAAACTAAAGCAAGAACAAAAATGAAAATACATAATTTGTACATTTTTCAAATCTATTTTATACTGAAAACTCCCGTGAGAAAACATATTCAGACGTATACAACAAGCTTTAAAAGCTTGCTTTAATACACACACACAAAAAAAGCTTCATAGAACACATCTTCTCTTAACTTCACTATTCTTTAAAGCTTTAGTTTCTTCTATACAAAAAAAATCTGGAAAAAAATTCTATGTTACTATTTAAATTAGGGCTAAGTGATAAACTTATAATTTGTATATAACTATAAGTATATTAAATTAAAATATTGTTTTCATTTCATATATATAAATAAATCAATTATGATTTATCTTTGAAGCTTTAATATAATTTTATATTTTTGCATTGCAATGTATCCTATATTTCATTCAAATATTTACAATTTTCAGCTAAAAATATTAATTTGCATTTCAATAAGTTCCCTTTCCCTCCCCGCCCCCGTTATAAGCAAATTATTTATAAGAAAAAAAATCAAATAAAATAAAATCATTGTTGACATAATATTAAATACACAAAACAAAAAACAAATGCATAATAATTGTTTTATTTTTAAGATAAATGCTGAATGAAGATCGTATAATTATTAGTTACGTAATGAATATTAAATAAATAAAGAAAAACATATAAACCAAAAAAAGAAAAACAAAAACTAAACTGGAAATGTTGTAGTCTCACAATATTAAGAATTGTTCAATGAATTAGAACTTAAAATAAACTGAAAGTAACCAAAAACATGTTATCATATATAAAACAAAAACTGAGAGAAAAAATCATTAAAAACAAACAAAAAATACTTAAAGTAGTGGAACCAATTGTTTGATAAAATTAAAAGAAAACAAAACTAGAATTTAAGAAAATATAAGAATCATAACTTCAAAGAATTTATATAGAAAGCAGACAGAGAACCAAACCCATAATGAAACACAATAATCGCTGGTCGGTTATCATCGAGTCTGTAAAATGGCAAAAAGGTCCTGCGACAACGAACAGAACAAAATTTTGATTTTAATTTACTCGAAAAATAAATTAAGAAAATACCACTCTTCCGCTCTTCTCACTTATTATTGGGGCCCCCCCTCTAATTTTTCAATCTATAATTTTTTCCAAATCTTCAATTCTATACAGGACTAACACAATGGACCTTTAGGTCTCCGAGTGGAGTGGTGCACGCCAAATTGGTAGTGTACTACGCGTCCTTTAACCTAACCTAACCTAAGAAAATACCACAAATTCCCTGAGGTTGATTTTATAAGGGTCTATTTTGTCATCCAGAAAGTCAACCTTTTTAACATTTGAATTTCTCAAACAATATCAACCTCGATTTTTCCACAAGTCTATATATGGCAAACGTTGTCTTTTCGCGCATTCTATTCGACTTTTAGACTTTTCAAATTATGAAACAAAAAGAAAACATCCACGAAAAACAAAAAAACGCATAATACATAATTTCTACGGATCGTTTTTATACGCTTCAACATGGTTAGGTTAGGCTAAGAGTGTCAGCCTGTAAAACAGACTCACTTAGACTATCCAGTCCATTGTGTTATCACAGGGACGTTAGGGAAAATATGGGCCTGTGTCTGCAACTTTTTTCGTTCGTCTACTGCGAACGATCAAAAATCACTCAGTTATTACGAGAAATCTATAAGTCACAGAAGTTTATAATTCGTTGTGTCTGTAGAAAATCATGTAAAAAGCCTGTTCCTAAAATATTTCTAACCTGCGTTTTATAGAATTCAAGTAATAGCTGAGAGAATTTTGATCGTTCGTCTAAGTTATACCTAGCTCCTACCGTTGAACCAATTTGGTTGCTTTAAAAAGCTCAAAAGTTGCCGGATTTCAACATCAGCCATGTTAGCTAACTCCTCAAAGAGCCCAAGGAAGACAGCAGCCTTCTAGAGAGAGCGGGACACAGACACAGAAGGTGTTCTAGAATTTGTAATGTCGTCCCTTTCCTAGCAAGTTCATCGTCTTTGCAGTTCCTCGGGATATGCCTATGCCCAGACACCCATATGCCCAGCTCACCCATCTCGTTAAGAGATCTGCGGCAGTCGAGGGCTGTTTGTGAATTTAGGGATGTAGCCTCCAGAGAATTGATGACAGCCTGGCTGTCCGAGTAAATGACAACGCCAGTGTTGGTTACTATGTTGCGACTCAGCCACTTGTCTACTTCCCATATTGCCGTTATTTCGGCTTGATAGACACTGCAGGTATCTGGTAGTCTGTGAGCTATATCCAAACTAAGCTCTTCACAGTGTACTCCGAAGCTAACCTTTTCATCAAGCTTCGAACCATCCGTGTAAAAGTGCAGATGGTTTCTATTACCTGGTATTCTTCCAACCCATACATCTCTGGCGAGAATCATAGTGATGTAATTTCTCTCGAAGGTGTACACAGTTGGTATATAGTCCACTCGGTCGGTTACCATATCGCTACACTTTGATATCCTCATGTGACCGTAGTTCTTGTACCTCCACATTGATAGGCAGTTTAATCTTATTGCCGCTTTGGTTGCAACTTCTCTCGCCACAATATTAATCGGCAGTATATGAAGTAGGGCTTGTAGGGACTCGGTCGCTGTAGTCCTTAAGGCTCCGCTTTGTTCAGAGCCACCTGTAGAATGTCTCGGAGGACGATTTCGAATTTGCCACTTGCGATCCTTGAAATGCAGGGACGATTCGATAGTGCTCACAAGTTCGTGCAGGGCTGATTCTGTAGACTTCCCCTTATTGTAAGCATGTTGGTTCACCGACAGGAGTTTTGTATCCAGGTTTTCCCTTATGAAATAATCTAAAAGTCTTTCCAGTCCTTTCAATAGGAAGGAGGATAGGCTAATTGGTTTGAAGTCTTTTGGCCTAGTGTGTGATATCTTCCCCGCTTTAGGTATGAATACCACTTTGATATCCCTCCATCGATTCGGGATGTATGAAAGCCTGATACAGTCTACATAAATTTTCTCCAGCCAGGGGATAATGTACTTCAACATTTTCTGCATTTCTACTAGCTGTTAATAGCCCAGCTTATTCTGGATCTCTTAGTCAACAAGCTAGCAACGCTCGCAGTCCACTCGCATTCTTGTTGGTCTTGTTGATCTTCGGGTTCTGTTGGTGAGTTCCCCGGGAAATGTGCCTTACAGTGCCCTGTGGCCCGGCACCCATATCAGGTGAATATTGAACTGTTCAGCCATCTCGTTAAGAGATCTGCGACAGTCAAGGGTAGTTTTTGAATTCAGGAATATAGTTTCCAGGGACTTGATAGCAGCCTGACTATCAGAGAACATGTTTATACTGACTTTGGTCAGCACACTCATTTTCAGCCATTCTGCTACCTCTTTAATAACTAATATTTCTGCCTGGTAAACACTACAGGCATTCTTTTTGCAAGAGATAGCTCAAGTTCATTAGAAAAGACACAAAAGCCCACTTCGTTATTGAGTTTGCAACCGTCTGTATAAAAGTTAACGAATCTCCTCTGTCCTGGGATACGACCATTTCATTCTGATTTGTCAGGTATAAGAACGAGATACTTCTTGTCAAAGGGTGGTTCAGTCATAGTGTAATCAAAAGTGCCCGGAAGGTCAGGCATTCTGTCTAGCATGACACTACGTCCGTACCCTTTTCCCGACCATTTATATATATATATATTATTTTACAATGCTATAATATCTAGAGAAATTAAATGTAGTATAACATTTAGTGCCTTAGTTGGTGTCGTTCTCAGCGCACCAGTGATACCTATAGCAGCCATTCGCTGAACCTTGTTTAGTATCGCACAGAAGGTGGATTTCTGCAAAGGCCTGCTGTATAATGTCTCTGAGAGTATCCATAAACTTCCTTCTAACAGCTATTGCTACGTCATCTGCATAGGCATAGGCAGATTTAAGGAGAAATGACGATAGACTAATTGGCAGGAAATCCTTAGCTCCAGGGTGGGATGGCTTTTTCGGTTTTTTGTTGAAAACATCCTTGGTTTCTCTCCATTTTGTTGATATGTAGGCCTGATTGATACAATATGCGTATATCTCTCTGAGCCAGGGAGCAAATGTATCAGTCACTTCAAGGGAATCCCCAACTGAAGTATTCCATGCCTCTTCAGAGTTGCCCTGGAAATGTGTATCCAGGAGAACTCCCAGCGATTTCTTACTGGACCTAGTCCAAAAACGATCATCTTTCTCATATACCCAATAGTACAAGGTGTTGAAGCTAAACTTTTCCGCAACCTTGAGGCTTCGGATGAGGATTCTACGCCAGTTCAGAAATCTATCCAGAATTTATTTTCAGCCTTTCTCAACTCTTTTTTGTATCGTTTGAGTTCTTCCTTCCCAGTCCTGTGGGGCTCTCGTGGTCTTAGCCCTATTGAAGAGCTTTCTACCGCACTTCCTTAACATAAGTAATTGAGACGACCACCATTGCGGTCGTTGTATGCCGACATGCGGCTTGTAACGAGTCGTTAAGAGTTGCAGTGACTCGTTCCACCGTTTCTTCTATATCCCGGATAGTTTGCATTTTCATTTCAGGTCTTTTTGGAAGACACCTGTTGAATATGTGCCTAAATTTTTCCCAATTATCCTTCTTAATGGGTTAGGTTAGCTTTGTTAATGAAACCAAACGCCCACTGAGAGCATACATGATCCACTGTGGTTCCTCATAGTTCCAATCCTTCAGTTGAGTCTAGAGTTACGATCTGATGCCTTGCTGAATTTTAGAAGTTTAAGTAGATCCAATCCTTTTAACTCGTCAAGAGCCTGAAAGAAAAAGGAATCGAGTATCTTGTTTCTTCTAAGTGATAACATAGGACTTTGGGAAAGGAAATGAAAGGTATCTTCGACAGAGTCAGGTTCCTGACACCATCGACACATACCATCACTTCGTAAGTCAATTTTAAACATATGCTTACCGAAACTGTTGTGTCCTGTAATAAAAACTACAATCAAACGTAAATTTGTTTATCCAATCTTAGTAGCGTCTCTGTATTCTTTATGGACCCTTCATAAAGAATGTATTCTTAATGGATCCAAGAGATTTAGTATGCTCACCAGAGAGATTTAGTATGTTGAATACCATCTCTGATACCAGAAGTTATTGTATTTCGGTTTTATACCCTGATACGCCAACGAGAGGATGGATATGCATCTTCCTCAACATTCCTCGAGGACGTGGTATAATCACGCCACAGTCTAGATAATTGAAATTTGGTACAGATACTTCTTATAGCGGTGGTCTTCTTGATATAGCCCCCATATAAAACATCTCCGCGATTTCATTTCATCTCCGAGGACTACTGTCGTCTCTGTACAGACGAAGAGGAACTGTAAACGATCGAGCACCTTCTTTGCCAATGTCCTTTTCTTTCTAGAAGAAGACACCGTTACTTAGGTTACTTTACGATCGAAGATCTCGAAGCTCTGTCATCGCATAAAATCGTCAGTATCCTCAATTATATTAGTTGCCTGAAGTGGCTGGGGATGACAACCGCTCATCCATCAGCCTAAACGACATTGTCCATTGCAAGAACTTTTCTGCCCTCTCCTCTTTTAATTCAACATTTCTTTTTTCCGCTCTTCTCACTCTTTATTGGGCCCCTCTCCACCCCTCTCATTTTTCAATCTATTATTTTTTTTTCTACCGTTTCTGCAAATCTTTAATTCTTTATAGGACTAACACAATGGAACTTTCGTAGTGCACTACGGGTCCTTTAACCTAACCTAACCTAACCTACATATATACACTTCCTTCGTATGTTGACAAAACATCAGTTTTTATTCAAACATTTCGACTGTATGTTTTTGCGTAATGCAATTTTCGAACAATATGTTTAATTTTTTAATTTTTCAATGAAATAAACAGAAAAAAGTTATTTTTTAATATTTTCTAGATTTTGTTCAATATTAAAAACACAGCTCAGCAATAAAAAATGGTTTTGCTTTGCTGCCGCTCAGGGTTTTGCAATAGATTTGGATATATGGGGTAGGTACACTTCTCAGCCTATAAGGTTGTATCTTTGAATTGGCTGTAGTTCCCGCGATAAACCTTGATATGAAAAAAAAGAGAGTTTGAACAATATATTTTAGCATAAAGTTTGGTGGCTCAGGAAACAGATCTGTCTATCCAACCATTACAACCATCACTTACTTCTTCTTTAATTTTTAACAAAGTTGTTTTCATATACTGAAAACAACAATAACGATCTTGAGCCTGAGTACAAAAACAAAATATGTACTATTATGAAAGCAGATCGAATAAAACAAAAAAAAACAAAAACAAGAATAAATCTAAAACTACTTATCCGAATTGTTTCAGGATTCATTAAATGATCAAAATTAAATAGCCTTAATTTCCTTCTATTAACATTTTTTTATCCTTCAGCGGTTTCGACGATATCTTGCCATATATTGCGAATAAATCCTATTTTTTCAGAAAATGTTAATTAATAATCTTCATAAAGCATCGAAATATGCACAAATAGTATGTTTTTATTTTTATATCGTAAAGTCTGATGAGTTATGAATAAAATAAGACTAATACGAAGAAAATCGTTACTTTCATTAAGGGGATCCTGGGATAGGTTTAAAAAATTCCGGAAATTGAAAAAGTCCGGGAAAAACTCTCTTGTTAAGGTCCATGTTTTATGTTTTGATATGACCCCAAACAAGGTTTACCTAATGTTTATCCAAGGTGGAGAGTATATAATAGTATTTTCTCTGCTAAAAGAAGATGTTACCCTGTCAGAGAGGGTAACATGAAAAATGTCGCCTACACCCTTTTGTACTACTGAATTTTTAATGGTCACAATCGAAAATAAAAATGCCAAAAGGTAGCCTTTTAACTTAATAAAAACAAAGAATACTTCAAAGCACCACATAAATAAATCATCTGTCCAAACTTCATTAGAAAACCAGTAAGGAATGGTGATTTCGTTTCTGGAAAAAACGTTACTCCGTCGACCACCATTCCTTGCCAACCAATGCACGGAGAAATATGTAGGAGCTATATCAAACCTTTATTACTATGAACTGTTGCAGAATAAAGGATGTAAATTTCTAAATTGCAGACACATCGGTTAAAAACGTAGGAAGCCAAATTCTACTGTGATCTTCATAATGCGATTACATAGGAAAATGGATCGATATATTCCATTTTCACTGGGAATGATTTTAAGCAACATAAAGTAAAAATGTTTAAATTTCAGCATTATCGGTTAAAAAAATGTTTTCTATAGAGTGTAAAAAAGTGGTACCGGCAAGAGTCTTTAAATTTGGCTATATCAGAGAAATTAAAAAAATGTTCTTTAGATTGTCAAGAAAGTATATCAGACGGACTGTTACATGGGGGATACATCAAAAGAGTCATAAAATGGAAGGAACGTACATATAAGAGTATATGGGGTTATATCTAAATGTAAACCGATTTTGACAAAATTAGGCAGTATTCGTTCTAGGTTTGAGAAAATTAACACTACCAAATTTCGTTCAGATAGAATATAAATTACAGCTTCTATAACGATTAGATGGAAAATCGAGTAGAACATATAGATGGTTTGAACCATTTTCTTTTTAAATTCGATACTAAAGGGTGGCCCATCTAGCGGTTGTTTTTTGAACTACGGCTTATTAAAGTTTTGACATCTTCAATGACATTCCCGATGCGTCAAATATTCATTACAAGTTTTGCGGTTTACGAAATGGTGACGTTTACGCTGGAAGAAAATTGAAAAATTGCTTCAGAATAGTGGGTCAAAAAAAATCAAAAATCATCTTTTCAGATGAAGCTCATTTCCACCTCGGTGGTTATGTTAATAATGCCGAATTCTCTGCAACTTCTGTAATAGCGATTCGACGATTCTCCATAACAATTTTCTACACTTTCTCAACATTTTCATCGGTTTCTGATGTGATGGATCTTCCAGGACGTGCGTCTTCTTCTCGACCTTCTTTGAAACGCTTGTACCACCATTTGCCACTCTCAACATTTCATGAGCTTTTGAGCACTTAATTCATTTATTACACAAAATTTGATGCAAATTCGTTGATCCATTTTTTTCACAGCAGAAAATCGCCGAACAACTCATACACTTTAAACTGTTGTTTCCCACAAACAAACTGGACTAAGAACATACATAGTTCGAGACAAGTGTGCCAACATAAAAAATCACAATTCACCTTTTCTATTGAACATACCCGTATATATACAGGGTTTTCCAACAAGAGGTGTTATTTTGAAGCATCCGGTATTTCGGTAGGTACACGATTCAACAACGCATTGAAATTATTAAAATTCGAAAATCATCGAAAAATCATCTCGACTGATGAGGCCCATTTTCACCTCGGTGGCTACGTCAACAAGCAAAATTGTCGCATCTGGGGCTCGGAAAACCCAAGAGTTATTGTTGAGAAGCCTCTCCATCCTCAACGTGTGACTGTTTGGTGCGGTTTATGGTCCGACGGGGTCATTTCATCTTACTTTTTCGAAATTGAGGTTGTATCAACAGTTACGGTGATTGGATTGCGCTATCGAGAGATGATTAATGATTTTTTATGGTCGGAGTTGGATGGTATTGATCTGGACAACGTTTACTTTCAACAAGACGGCGCTACGTGCCACACAAGCAACGAAACCATTGCTCTGTTACGCGAAAAGTTTCCGGACCGTGTTATCTCTCGAAGAAGTGATCACAATTGGCCACTGAGATATTGTGATTTAACACTTTGCGACTTCTTCCTTTGGGGCCACGTGAAAGATAAGGTCTACGCGAACAGCCCAGCGTCGATTCAAGACCTCAAAGATAGAATTCGTGAGGCTATCGAGGACATAGGGCAGCCACTTTGCGATTTGGTTATGGAAAATTTCATGAAAAGGATATGGTCCTCTAAGCGTGCTGGTGGTGGTCATTTGGCTGATGTTGTTTTTCATTATTAACGGCATACCTTCCTCTTTATTATGAAATAAACATCCGATCACTTATCTCAAAAAATGGCATTTTTCTTTGAATACCAAAATAACACCTCTTGTTGGAAAACCCTTTACAATGACAATTGAATACTATAGACGTCGCAAGGAGTTTGACAATTCGTTTAGTATGTCTGCATATTGAAGATGGCGCTTTGTATGGCTAAACTGTTAAGAGAGCGTTCTGCAAAGAGAGGATAGATAATTTTATTTGTCTGCAAAGAGAGAAAAGATTTTCATAATTAATTTTATTATATTCCAACTTCAAAACATTCAATCTAAACCGATTTGCTTATTGTGGTAGAGATTTTCGACAGTTCCAGAGGATCAGCAATGTAAGACAGCTTTTCCTTGTATTCCCGATTGTGAACCTGTCCCTTGGGAGAAAGTCTTAAAGTCGGACCGAAATCCGGAATGTTCATTACAAACCCAATATTAGACATGTCCATACAAATTTAATTTTAAACATCACTTTAAATCTTTTTTAATATTCATTAATTTCTGGGTTATATTTAGTTAATCAAATTTGTTTTTTTGGTCCCAATTTTTATTTGCACGATATTTTTCATAATTTTTCGGCAAATTTTCATGCCGTCCAAAATGATTGAAATCGACTACATTTCATTTAAAATTGAGATTTTCTATTTGAAATTATCAAAATTTCATTTGAAATTGAGTTTTTCCATTTGAAATAAATTTCAAATTTGTGAAATAAATTTCATTTGTAATTGAGATTTTCCATTTGAAAATGTCTATATTTTATTTGAAGTTAGGATATTTCCATTTTAAATTGAGAAAATTCCGTTTGTAATTAGGATATTTCGATTTTAAATTGAGAACTTTTTATTTGTAATTGAGAATATAATAGATTTAATACCAAAATGGAATATTTAATTTTCGGTTAAGGTCTTTTGAATTTAATTGACAAATTTTTTTATGGCCTCGAATATCAAATACGTTTTAATTTATTTTTCGAATTCGTTTAAAAAATATGTATGTCATATATCCGTATATAAGTCTTTATTTTCCATGGGGTTTTTCTTTAGTTGTTGCAGGACACTTCGATATCGATGAAGGGACATGGATGATACATTTTACAGTATTAAGGAAAATCAGTTAAGCATTTACTATAGTTTAAATAATAATGAAAAAAAACACAATCGAAAAACATAACTCTGAAACAAAATACTTTTGTTATATTTAACAAAATAGAAAAATCAATGAGTATTGAAAGAACTTTGATAACAAAATAACTCCAAAAATTGAACACCACACAATTGTTATGTTTAACACAATTAAAGTTTGTTTTTGTATTACCCTTTAAACTAAGTTTAAGATATAATTTTCGTAAGTAATATTAATTTCTTCAACCAAAAATTCTGTTAGAATTAAAATATAAACCCCCAAATGCATAAGGAACAACAATAAACACGAAATAGTTTAAAAGAAATAAAATCACAAAAGTAAATTTAAGTAAAAAAATGTAACTTAAAAAAAGAAGTGAATGACATAAAATACATAATCATGACTTACATTATATACATACACACACATGCATAACACATATAATACAAAAGAAAAAATGGAAATCAAATAAAAACATCTTAGTTCAGTCAATGTGGGTATTAAAGATATAATTAAATGAATAAATAAAACAAAAGCCGTATGAAAATAAAAACAATTACAATTATAATTCACCAAAACAATTATATTCGTATAAGTTGAACAGTAAAGCCATAACAACAACAAATGTGTATGAGTAAAATTTTAGTTAAATGTTATTTAAAAAAAGTGAATAAACGAGACGACAAGGAAGAAGAAGACATTGATTAAAACCAAAAACACAACCACAAAAAAAAATAATTTTTGAAAAAGAAACTGAAGAAACCGAAGAAAAAAAACAACAAAAGAAATTAATGTAAATGTTAGCAAAAATTTAATAAAGAAAGAAAATCATTAAATAAAAAATGAGAAGAAAATAATAAAAGTCAGTTGTTTTACTATTTTTGTTGCTATTTCGAAATAAAAAAATGCATATGGTCAATTCAACAAATAAGCAACTAGTATATTCGGTAAGTCAAGGGTTGCCCTTTGTACCAACCCGGAACCGTAGGAATAAATATGTATATGGGTGGTGCTAAAGATATATGTACATATAAAGAATCCGAAATTAAGTAGCCTACAACTTCTTCTAATATTATTTTACCATCCGTTCAGCGGTTTCGACGATATCTTGCACGATATTTTTATAAAAATGTATTTGTTCCGCTAACAAGAAAAAATACTTCTAAAAAAATTTCAAGAAAAGACAATCGATACCACTTAGGTAATGGGGGTTTCCAATAGGGACTGTTAGATTTAGAATATATTTTTACTTGTTACAACCTTACTGTTCAATTTCGTTTTTAAACATTTTGATTTCAATCAATTGTTCTATAATTTTGTGTATCATAATTGTCTAAAATTTTCATTTTCATTGAATTGTTGAACTTGTAAGAAGGGTAACAAATGTAAGTAACTTTAAATCTAAATTTTAAGATTGTGCTGATAAATCTGAATTGTATTTTTAGTGAATAAACATTATCTGTAACCGTTCAAAATTGTTGAATTTGTAATTAAACCCAAGGTATTTGATAAACGGTTACAGATAATGTTTATTCACTAAAAATACAATTCAGATTTATCAGCACAATCTTAAAATTTAGAACAATTGATTGAAATCAAAATGTTTAAAAACGAAATTGAACAGTAAGGTTGTAACAAGTAAAAATATATTCTAAATCTAACAATTTCCCACCCCCGTGAATTGACCAGGGGAGATTCACCTTCATAGATCTAAGTCAAGTTTTGCCAGTAACGATGTGGGTCTCTTGTAAACGCCATCTATTGTCTTTACATCTACAGATCTGACAACGTTATCATTTCCGCAATATGTATTCACTATCCTGCCACGTCTCCACTGTGACCGAGGGATTTTCGAGTCGCATATCAGTACTATATCGCCGACTTGTATTGGTTCCGATGGAAGACACCACTTCACTCGTCGAGTTAAATCGGGTAAATATTCGCGTATCCAACGACCCCAAAATCCATTTTTCAAATTTTGCAGGATATGCCACTGTTTTCTCATATTGATTAAACCAAGCTCGAACTGGCTGGGGTTTGCGTCGAACTTGTCGCACCCAATAAGAAATGATTGGGCGTTAGTGGTTCGGGATCTTGAGGATTTAATGGAATGTGCGTCAAAGGTCTAGAGTTTACTATGTTCTCAGCTTCGATCAAGACACTTTGAAAAACTTCAATTTTCGGCGATACCTGTGTCATTAGGACTGACAACGATTTCTTTATAGACTGTATCAAACGTTTCCATGCTCCACCGGCACAAGGGTCCAAAGGTGTGTTGAAGATCCATTTTATTCCTAATGGTGTTAGTGACCTAGTCATTTGGTTGTGGTCTAGGAAATTTGCTTCATTTCTCAATTCTCTTTTTATTCCAGCAAAATTTCTACCATTATCACTTCGAATTAATATAGGAACACCACGTCTGTTTATAAAGTTTCGCAAGCAGAGTAAAAATGAGTCAGTAGATAAGTCGTTTACAATTTCCAGATGTACTGCCCTTATTGTAAGACAGGTGAAAAGGGCTACCCATCTCTTCTCTGTACCTCTGCGGATTTTAACATCAAATGGACCGAATAGGTCGACTCCTGTGTAGGAAAATGGCCGAACAAAGGGTGTCACCCTGTCTTTAGGTAAAATGCTCATCTGTGGCTGTTCTGGTTTTGCCTTCATCAACTTACAACGAGTGCATTGAGATTCTACACTTCTTAATAATCTCCGAATTGAGGGAATCCAAAACTTTTCCTTAACATCACATATAACTTTCGAAGAATTTTGGTGACAATTCTTTTCATGGTGAAATTCAATCATAATTCGGGAGTATCGATGCGTTTTAGGGAGGATTATTGGTCGTCTTGTATATTCCGGTAGTATCGTTGCATTGTCCAGACGTCCGCTAGCTCTAATGACGCCATTACCATCGATATATGGATTAAGTGTTAAGATTTCACTTGCTTAAGGGATTGGCTTCGATGATTTCAAGCACTGGTATTCCTCACTAAAATGTTTTCTTTGAATTTCCCGACAGATTAAATATTCGGCGTTGACTTCTTCATCGACATTTAATTCATCCTTAATTGTATCCTCTCCGATTTTTGTACGTTGTAAATTTCCTATAAATCTCCGAATCCATGCCACTTGACGACGAACTTTTAAGTATTTTGATGTACGGTCTATTATAGTATCGATTATATCTCCGCAAAAGTTTGAAACCATAACGAAGAACTTTGTTTTTATTTCTTCTTCTGACTTATCTTCCTCCGATATCATACCGTGTACGCTGGGCCACTTTTCTGCATCATCCATAAGAAATTTGGGACCAATTTTCCAAATTCCTTCTGGATTGTACTTCATAGGAAACTTAGCTCTCGTACCCTTATCAGCAGGGTTATCTGACTTTGGACACCATCTCCATTGTGATTCCTGAGAATTTTCCAAAATTTCGGAAACCCTATTCGCTACATATTGCTTGTATTTCCGATGATCTGATTGTATCCATCGAATTACCGTATGCGAATCGGACCACAAGAAGAATTCGTTAGCTTTGACTTCATGATGTTTCTTAATGCATTCTCCTAGACGAACGGCCATAACTGCAGCCTGCAGTTCTAGTTTCGGTATCGTGTGATAGCGAAGTGGGGCACATGAAGTTTTTCCGGCTACAAATGACACTTTTATTCCATTAGGAAATTGTATTCTCCAGTAAGCCACGGTTGCTATAGCTTGTTCACTTGCGTCACAAAATACATGTAACTGTAGCCTCCTTTCGCAGCAACCTTCAAAATAGAATCTTGATATTCTGAATTGTTCGAGCCTATTCAGCTCCTCGATCCAACTTTGAAATCGAGACTTGATGTGATCAGGTAGTTTTTCGTCCCAACCAATTCCGCTCCTCCATACATCTTGCATAAGTATCTTCATATAAACCATAAAGTCTGCGACGAATCCAAGTGGATCGAATACGGACATAGTGATACATAATAATTCTCGCTTGGTTGGCACTCTTTTCAATTGCAGAACGTCGACTGGAACTTTGTGGAATTTAAGGACAAATACGAATTCGTCAGATTTTGACAACCAGTGCATTCCAAGTATTCGTTCCACCCCTTTCCCGATATCAAGGGAACCAGTGATATCTTCGACGTCCAACTCGTTTGCAACAAAGCTTGAGTTTGTTAGTATATTGTGCATTTCAAACCCTCCAGACCGATGTATTTCTTTTACAGCTCGAACAACTTCCGCGGCTTCGTTCTCGCTATCAAAACAATCGACATAGTCATCTACGTAATGTTTCTCGATAATGCCTTTTACAGCTCGCGGATATTGTTCAATGAATTCCTTAGCGTTTTTATTTTTTACATATTGAGCCGTGGATAGTGAACATGTGGCTCCGAAGGTCATTCTCTGCATCAGGTATGTTTTAGGAGGTTGTGAAGTGTCTCCGTTTCTCCATAGGAAACGTTGTGCATGCTGATCTTCATCAATAATCGCGACCTGATGGAACATCTCTTTTATATCAGCGCACACAGCAATTTTTTCTTGTCGAAATTTAAACAAAACCGATAAAAGTGGTTGATTAATGTCGGGTCCAGAAAGTAACGCTTTATTCAGGGACAGTCCTTGTACCTCCGCTGCAGCATCAAAGACTAGTCGTATCTTCTTTTTGTTGGGATTCATTACGCCAAAATGAGGCAAATAAAACGTCTTTCCCGAACGAATCGCAGATTCTTCTTTAGACATAACTCTAGCATATCCTTTTTACATATTCTTCTATTTTATCACAATATTCCTTTGCAAAGGCAGTGTCTTTTGTCATTCTTTTTTCAACAGTAATCAGACGTTTTAAAGCCATTCCGTAGGAATTTGGCAAATTTGGAGAATCCTCGCGCCATAGCAGCCCTGATTCAAAACGATCGTTTACACGTTTAGTGGTAGTTTCTAGTATTTCAAGAGCTCTTAGATCGCCTTTTGATAAAAGTGGTACTGTAGGATTCTGAACGCCGAACTTCTCCAACCCAAAATATCCTTTCATCAGTTCTTCTATTTCGGAAAATGATTCTGAATCCTTCTCCGATTTAAATATATGACATGATATAAATTTCTGACTAGATTTTTTCAGTGGTCCGTATACGATCCATCCTAATCTAGTTTTTGTTGCAATAGGTCCTGATGAAGACAACATCCTAGGTACGTCGATGCCAACAGTTAAGAACGCGTGCGCCAGACTAATTATCATTTTAGGTTTTACATTCTCGTAACTTTTAAAATACATTCCTGAAGTATGTTGATACTTATAATCTTGATCAATTCTTGATATGTCCAGACTCTGTTGTGGTAAATCAAGTTTATTCGTTACGTAGACATTATTCATGTAATATTTCTCGGGGCAGTCCTCGTTGCTGCTAATCGTAAGGTTTACCACTTGTGTTCGTTCCTTCGAGACCTGGCTGTTAATCCACTGCAGCTCTAAAACTTCATTTCGACCCTTTATTCCTAAATTTTGAACGACTTCGGCATCAATCATGGACACATTGGCCCCGTCGTCGACGAATGCATATATGACTTCGATTTTGTTAATTCCATATATCCTAACGGGTACAATTTGGAACAGAACCTTGTTTTTTCCTGAATTTTCTCCAGCTAGGCAACTTCGTGATTGGTTACTAACGGTGCTTGTCCTATTTGATGGACCTACATCTTCGGAAACATGGTCCTTTGTTGAAGCTGACTGATCACTGTGCAGAAGGCGGTGGTGATATCGAGAGCAGGAATTTATACCGCATTGTCTTTTCAGTGGACACCTTATGGCGGAGTGACCACTTCGTAGGCATGAGAAACAAAATCTTAAGGACTTCACCTTTTCCCACCGCATTTCCGTTGACAGCTTGCGAAATTCTTGGCAGGATGCTATAGTTTTACAATTATTTCCACAAATTCCACATACCACGGCCTCTGTAGATGCACAGGCGTAATTCTTGGAATCGTCCGGGATAGGCAGAAGATCAGTCACCATGTTTACCGTCTTTCGTAAATCTCCAAGCCAGAGGGAAAAATCCTTTATAGTTGGCATTCTGCCTAATGTCAGGCATTTATTAGCCCATTGAAGACGATTTGACATTGGTAGCTTCGCAACTAGTTCGCTCAACAACATCGTCACTTTATTTGCAAATATGATCAAAGCTTTTAAGTCGCATTCTTCTAGGAATGGAAGTGAGCGAATCTTGTGTATTTGAGACTTTATGAGCTGCTCGGGACGTCCGAACGTTTCAGACAAGATGCTAATAATTGAACTCACATTTTTTGAGTTGGTCATGAGAGATTCAACGGTGTCCTTGGCTTCTCCCTCCAAGGAATCTCTGAGACGCATAATGTTGTGGAGGTCCGAGTACTCAAATTCTGCCGTTGAACTCTTAAACGATTCATAAAATGTGAGTTCAATTATTAGCATCTTGTCTGAAACGTTCGGACGTCCCGAGCAGCTCATAAAGTCTCAAATACACAAGATTCGAATTTAATTTAGAATATATTTTTACTTGTTACAACCTTACTGTTCAATTTCGTTTTTAAACATTTTGATTTCAATCAATTGTTCTATAATTTTGTGTATCATAATTGTCTAAAATTTTCATTTTCATTGAATTGTTGAACTTGTAAGAAGGGTAACAAATGTAAGTAACTTTAAATCTAAATTTTAAGATTGTGCTGATAAATCTGAATTGTATTTTTAGTGAATAAACATTATCTGTAACCGTTTATCAAATACCTTGGGTTTAATTACAAATTCAACAGGGACATATCAATTCCGTATCTTTATGTCAACGAACCCTCAAACATTTTTAATGATCTTTCAGTGTCAAAACTTTAGTCGAAGTCATCATTTTCATCATGGTAAAGTGCAACGTATGGAAATCATACAAAATTTATTGGCAGAGTTCAATAAATACGCAAACAATTTATAAAAGATGTGTATTTATAAAGCACAACAGAAAAGAATGAATATAAGATTTAAAAGTGAAAAATATTATGACAATATTTATCTTTCATGAATACCCAGCAAAATTTCCCATTACCAAATAACCTGACGGGTAAGCTAAATTAAAATCTAGTAACTGCTTATAATTTGGCCTCCCTTCGAATTATTTTTACACATGCATGTCATTGGAGGAAAGTGCTTCCACTCAAGCATACCAGAAGCTGAAAAATAACCACTTACCTCCACGCTTACAATTATTAAAAAGTAAGCGTGGACGTAAGTAATACTTTTATGAGTGTGTTTGTGGGTCGTAGGTATTTCTGAGTTGCTACTGCTTGTTCACCACCATCAGTGGTGGCATGCGGTGAGAAAGTAGAAGAGCGTAAAATTGGGAAGAGCGTAACATTGGGATGAGCGCAACATTGGGTAGAGCGTATAACTGTGAGGGAGTAATTATCGATTGTTGTCGTCATATGACGAAAAATTTCATTTGCCGGGAGTTGGGATTGAACTCGCGACCTCCTGGTTTCGTAGTTTAGCAATACAACCACTGGCCTACCTCGCGATTCGTAGACAAATCGCTTAATAATCAAGTACAAAAATATAACCCATCAAAATCTTGATAAGTAAATGTCGTTACCACTTGATATCTCAGGTAATGATATCACAAAAATAAGTTATTATTAGAAATCTAACTAATTTCTAATTTGAACTTATAAACTTTTCTTTAAATGATTTAAATGAATACCAACTACAACGTATATACGTAAATCATTTAAGTAAAAATCATTTAACGAAAAGTTTATAAATAAAAATAAGATTTTCTAAATTAGATTACTAGCAATAACTTATTTTGTCATTATTTTGTAAGTCGTTATTTATTTACCGAAAGTAATGCTGGCTATAATGAGATATCATTACCTGGTAATGCAGGTGGTAATGACATGAACATACCAAGATTTTGCTGGGTACATACATACGTACAATATTTTCTAGGGATACTATGTTTTTCATTTCATGTATACCTTAAACATTTAACAAGTTAAATTGAATTCCAACACCCCTTCTCAATTCAATTCGTTCCTAGGCAAAGTAATTTCTGGAATTGTCGCATCTTATTTGCTTGTAGAGGTTTGGTAAATATATCAGCTTCCATTATGTCAGTCGGGCAATATTCTAGACTAATTTCGTTTTTCTCCTTCAAATCTTTGATAAAATATTTTGTTGCAATGTGCTTGCTCCGCCGGCTAAATTTTTCGGACTGAACCAATTTCAAACAACTTTGATTGTCTTCAAATATGGTAGTTGGTTGCTCTTGAGGTATCTCAAAATCATTCATTAGTCTTCTTAACCACATGGCTTCTTGAGCGGCTTAACATAAAGAAATGTACTCGGCCTCTGTTGACGACAACGATACGCACTCTTGTTTTCGACAACACCATGATATGGGAGATCCATTATATTTGAAAATAAATCCACTATTCGATTTTCTATCGCTTCTATTTTGAGCCCAATCAGCATCTGCAAACCCGTATAATCCGTTTTTATTCTCACACTTCAAATATAATTTCATCGACTTTGAGCCGTTCAAATATCGGATGAGTCTTTTCAACTCATTCCAATCGCGACATGTAGGACTGCTTACTTTCCGACTTAGTATGGATACAGGTGTAGCAATATCTGGTCTCGTATTTATAGCCAGAAAAAGCAAACTTCCAATTAAATGACGATACTTTTGATTGTTTGGCAATAATTCGCTATCAACATCTTCATTTACATATCCAATGTCCATTGGAATTCTCGAAACAGTTGCATTTTCAAGACCTGCTTCTTTTATAATTTGAGAAATATACTATTCTGGAGAGAGATCAAAATAACCATCAATCCCCTTCTAAATTTGTATTCCCAAATAAAAATTTACTTCGCCAAGATCAGATATTTCGAGATTATTCCTTAATAGATCTGCGACATACTCTTGATTTGTTGGTGATTTCGTTGCAACAAGTATGTCGTCCACATATATTAAAATAAAAATCCACTCACCATTTTTATTAGCTCTTAAGATACAACTGTCTGTCATACCGTTTTAAAAACCAGCATTTAAAAATACGTTCGTCAGCTTGTTATTCCAACAACGAGCAGACTGCTTCAGACCATATATACTCTTTTTGAGTTTGCAAAATTTACCATTTGGAATCTCAAATCCGTCCGGTTGCTTCATATATACCTCTTCTTTAAGCTCGCCATAAAGGAATGCGGTTTTGACATCATACTGCTTTACTGTCATTTGATTTTGGCCAGCTTGTGTTAAAAACATTCTGAAGGTGGATTGTCGCACAACTGGAGCAAAAACTTCATCATAATCAACTCCAAATTGTTGACTGAAACCTTGTTTAACAAGTCGGGCCTTATATTTCTTAACAGCACCCGCAGCGTCAGTTTTTAACTTAAAAACCCATTTGCTTCCAACTGGTTTTCGTTCAGGAGGTAAATTCACTAGCTCCCATGTGTCATTCAGCCGAAGCGATTTTAGTTCATCCTGCATTGCTTCTATCCATAAGTCCCTGTAAGTTCTTTTTAGAACATCTTGGAAAGTTTTTGGCTCTTGAGAATCACATGCAATGCTAAGCATGTATCTTTCCGGTATTTTTCCTTTGGTTGTTCTTGAAGATTTCCTCAATACGGGTTGTTGAATTATTTCTGGTGGTTGAATCTCGTTTGAATATTGATCTTCGTCTGAATGCAGAATTTCGTTTGGTTGTTGAACTTCGTTGGATTGTTGTTCTTGAATTTCTGAAACGCTTTGAGAATTTTCATGCGCATTAGCCATTGTTTCGGGATTGATTGTTTCTGCGTCATAAAAAACATTTTCAACAGAACTTGATTCTTCATGGATCTCAGCTTTTGATCTAGTATTATGCAAATTGAAAACGTCAACGCAATGTTCACTGCTACCTTTATTTAAAACTGAAGTATTTTTCGACTCCATACTGGTTAATTTGTAATCTCTACTAATTGTTATTTTGTTTGTATTTCTATCTAAGAATCTCATACCTTTAGATTCTTCGGAATAACCTACGAAAGTCAACAACTTCGCCTTTTCTTCTAATTTTCTTCTTTTCTCTTTTGGAATGTGTATTAGGCATTGGCTTCCAAAAATCATGAATTCGTCTATCTCTAGTGGCTTACCTTCCCAAATCACAAACGGTATTGAATTGGTCGATCTTGTAAAAACACGGTTTGAATATAAGTTGCAGTGACGGCGGCTTCTCCCCAATAGCATTTTGGCAACTTCGCATCTGTTAACATGCAACGA
Source organism: Eudasyphora cyanicolor (assembly GCA_963930755.1). Taxonomy (NCBI): domain Eukaryota; kingdom Metazoa; phylum Arthropoda; class Insecta; order Diptera; family Muscidae; genus Eudasyphora; species Eudasyphora cyanicolor. Next base: position 160,673,865 of record OZ005737.1, read on the forward strand.
ATCATGTTAATTAAATATCTATTGCGTCTTTCAGCTGTGCCATTTTGCTCTGGTGTGTAGGGAACAGTAAATTGCTGTTGTATACCACGATCTTTCAAAAACAATTTGATGTCCGTACTTATATACTATCCTTCATTATCTGATCTTATTATTTTGGGATACTTATTGAATTTTGTCTTCACCATGTTACAGTATTCTTTCAATTTCGAGGAAACTTCAGACTTATGGCTCAGCAAGTATATAACCATATATTTGCTATAGTCATCGATAAATGTGACAAAGAAACGTTTCCCACCAGGAGTAATAGTATCCATAGGACCACATACATCACTATGTATAAGATCCAATATTTCGCTTGATTGGCTATTCGAAACTTGTGGAAAGGGTCCCCTCGACATTTTACCTTTAACACAAATGTCACAGGCATCATTACAGCTGCAGTTATTCGGAATTCCACCATATACCTCCTTTAATACTTTTTTGACACACCCAAGGTCACGATGGCCAAAACATCTATGCCTTTCATGAATGCATTTCGATTGACTTACAGTCAAAGCCTTCTGATTTTCATTTTTGTGAATCTTGAGTTTATATAGACCATCCACTAATATTGCCTCTGCAAAAATATTATCCTTGTGGTATATCTTACATATATTACCTTGAAATATCACTGTAAATCTCTTTTCGGTCAATTTCCTTATCGACATTTTTTTTGTACATTTTCCACATTACCATTTGGTTTAACAATTCTAAGAACTCCGTCACCTTTTCCACAACACTTCAGCTCATATCCATTCGCAACAGTTATCGTGTTTTTGTATGTGTCATTCAAATATTGAAAGAACTCCCTTCGATTGCATATGTGACTTGTTGCACCCGAATCTATAAACCAATCTGTTGAATTCTTAGTAGCACCCAACCAAAAACAAGTGCTTTCGTCAGTACAATTCTCATCAACCACAAAGTTTGATGTATTTCTTTTGATATATTCTTTATACTGCAGACAATCTCTTCGGAAATGACCAACTTTTCCACAGTGAAAACATACAATCTTTGGTGAATTATTTACCTTTTTCTCATGTACACTTTTCACATTCATTACTGAAGATCCAGAATTCACAATGGCTTGCTTTTGCGCTATTCTTTTGGCTTCTTCAAATAATTTTTCTTTGACAACAGACAATGAAGGGACCTTATCACTCCTTGCTTCAAGAGTAGTAACCAACGCATCATAAGAATCTGGCAAACTTCTAAGGATCATGGCAACTTCCCAACTCTCACTATGCTTTTCACCCATATAAGAAAGTTCCTTTATTTCCTGCTGCATTTTGCTTACGTGATTCTCCATATCGCCATTTTCTTCTAGTTGCATTTGACAAATGTTCTTCATAATGAAAACACATTCACCAAATGAATGACTCTCAAAATGATTCTTAAAGATATTCCAGGATTCTTTTGCTGATTTCGCATCCTCTATTAGATCAAATAAATCATCTTCGATCATTAAATAAATCGATGCCATTGCACTCTCGTCTTTCCTTTTCCATTTTTCGTTTGGAGACTCTGGAACATCGTCTTTGATAACACACCACGTATCATCTCTTATAAGAATGCATTCAGCCTTTTTCTTCCAGATTGAATAATTATTGCGATTTAATTTTTCGAAAGACGTTTTGAAATCGTGAGCCATTTTGTCCTGGGCCCATAACCTATTGGCAGAGCTCAATAAATACGCGAACAATTTATAAAAGATGTGTATTTATTAAAGCACAACGGAAAAGAATGAATAGAAGATTTAAAAGTGAAAAATATTATGACAATATTTATCTTTCATGAATACATACATACGTACAATATTTTCTATGGATACCATGTTTTTCATTTCATGTATACCTTAAACATTTAACAAGTTAAATTGAATTCCAACAAAATTACTACCGAAATTCTGAGTCGGTCGTCGCAACTTTAAGAGCGCTTACTCCAATTTTCAAATCTTCAGCGATGAAGCTCATTTATGGCTGAGCGGTTTTGTCAATAAACAATATACATATGCGTTATTGGACAGCAACAAACCCACATCTGATCAGTGTTGCCAGAAATGACGATTTTCCATTTCATTTCATTTATTGCAATATATAAAGCCTACAAGGACAATTTCCTATATTACAGAGTAATAAACAATAATTTTGGTAAACAATTGTTCTCTAATCTAAAATACAATTATACAGTTAAATTCTAATGATTAAATAAAGTGTGTATTTACAAGCATAAAAATAACAGTGGCTCCGCAGCCATGAATCAAAAAGAAGTATAAATAGTAAATAAGCAGCCCAACCAGCAACCAAAAACTAATTACTGTTAGATATAAGGTATTCAATAATTGTATGTTGAAATACATTTAAAGAATCAGAAAAATTACGCAGAGTAAGAGGAATGTGATTCCATATACGAGCCACTCTAACCACAAATGATCGTTCGTACAACTGAGTAGACATATGAGGAATTAAAATCTGGGGATTCCTTGTACTTCTGCAAAAGACAAAGTTATCTCTAAGTAACGGTGGTCAACCTGATTTGATAAGCCTATAAAAAGATAGTAATAAACGAAAATCAACCGGAGACTCAAATGGAAACCCCAAAAACTGGAAAGCATGATGTGATACGTGGTCATGTCGACGCAGCCCGTAAACATATCGTATTACCATGTTGAAAATTTTTTGTACTTTAGAAAAACTATTTGCAGAAGTTCCAGATACAACTTCGATTGCATAGTAAATGTGAGGCATTAATAAAGCCAAACCGATCTTTTTCTTAATCTATATATATAAAAATGGTGTGAAAAATGTATAGTAATTCATCAATTGAGAACGGCTGGACCGATTTGGCTCAATTTTTTTTTCAGTTGTTCGTATTTGCCAGGAGAAGGTTGTTACGAAAGAAAATTTTGGGAAAACCCTCCGGAAAAGTCGGAAAATTGGGAAAATCGAAAAATGCTATTTCTTGCGAGATTCCTACTGTTCCTATCTACTGCTCTCTTTTTCAATCCAAATTTTTTTATTAATTTTCTATTAAACAAAAAAGTTTTCTATTAAACATATGTACGAGCATGTGCTATTTTTCTTGCTGCAATTCATTCGAGTTTTGCGTATTGTTACACTGATTTCGCGTATCACATCGGCAAACGGTACAAGCATTACGATCAATTAAAATTCAACGCGATATTTATCAATTCGAACATTTTTTCAGATAATAAGATTGAGTATAAGAGGTAAGGTTATCTTATTGGATTGCGGGCATTGCTAAATCATAATTTGGGATGAATGCACGATGGCGCATAGACGAGGAGATTTTCGTCAAACGCTTCCCGTCATCCCGAAATCTACTGCCGATGAAATTAATGCATGCCTGAAATCGTGGTCTGTGTGGCGGCATGTCAAGAAGTTGAAATTGACCACGAACATGAGAGTCACGTTGCAGAACGACTCATCGGCTCTTGAATTCTCGAAACAACTGTTGGCGCTTGGCAATGGCCAAATTACTGTTGATGTTTCCACTGGATTGATATTGATCCCGGCAAATTTTTACGAGTTCACATCGTCGAAGGAGGAACTCATCACAAACGTGTTTCCAAATCTCGATTAGATTAGTGAACGGGCAATATTAGCAGCGAAGAATAAGGACGTCGATAGCATGAATTTTATTATTCAAAGTAAAATCGACGTCGCTTGATGTGCCAGGAGCTCCGCCGCATAATTTACAGCTGAAGGTGGAATCGATCATAATCATGTTGAGGAATCTGAATCATCCGAAATTGTGCATAGTTCGCGGTTGTCCATTATGAAACTGATGGACAATGTGATTCAGGCGACGATCATCAAGGGAAAATTCAAGAGAAAGTCCTTATCCCACGAATTCCGATTATTACAACTGATCTTTCATTCCAATTCAAGCGGATTCAGTTCCCTGTACGATTGGCTTTTGCGATGACAATCAAGAAATCTCAAGACCGATCGTAGGAAGTCTGTGGAATTAATCTCGAATTTCCCTGTTTTTCGCACGGTCATCTGTACGTTGCCTGTCTTCCGTCTTCGTTGTTTGTTGTTTATCACATCGCTCTCTACTGATTTCGATTCCTTTTAAACAAATCGCATTAAAATTTTAACTATCTGTGTTTTATTATCACTCTGGAGTTTATCTGAAGGCGTTAAATTGGGGCGAGTCGAAGTTCGCCGGGTCCGCTAGTATAATATAGAAAATAAGTATTTCTGGAATAAAGCCTCCGAAGAATCGGGATAACTTTGGCTGTTAATGAATTAAAATGTGGAGTAAAGTCAAGCTTATTATCCACTATGACCCCGAGACACTTAATCTCCTGCACAATCTCAACTATATTTCCATTTATACAAATATTAAAGTCGAACTGACGCCCGCGAGGGTTGCCAAAACACATAGCTTTGGATTTATTAGCATTAATAAGTAGCCTATTATGGCCCAGCCAACATATAATACTCTCCAAAGTAGTATTGATGAATTGTTCCAAAACTTCAAAAGAGTTACCATCCAAGAGAAGATGTAAAGAGCCAAAAAATAGGACATGACGATTTTTGCCCTTAAAAGACGATTTTTTATGATATGAAAAAAGGAAGGAAAACCTTAAAATGTTCTTATATTAAGGATTTTTTATAATTCCCTCGGGATATAATAATATTTTTTTAAAATCAGATATGTTAGAAAGTTTTTCAAATATAATGAATCGCATACAATTACAGGAAAAATCTCTGAATTTTGAAAAGTTGCAAAATGGGTAGAGGAAATTTCGTAAGTAAAGTAAGGGCTACATCAAAACTTGGACCTAGGAGGTTATTATTCAAAAGAATGGTTGCAGTTAAAGTTTATCACAAATTATCATTTTTAGCGAAATTGGTAGGATTTTTTCTTTGGGATCAAGAAGGCATGACTGATGGGACGACCTTCGTATGACACTATATCAAAATATGGACCCATAAGGCGACTTGTTCCTTGAAATGGTTCTGGGCAAAATAAAATACAAATTGCTGAATTTTAGCCCAATCATATTGGTTTCTAAGGCCCTTAGAAGTCAAAACAAAATGTTGCCTAAAATGTTCACCATTAATCCAGGGAATTGTTCTAAATAAAATGATATACATACGTACTGTCAAAATTCAGCGTAATCGGTTGGAACTAGTGTTTTATAATGCGTCAAAAAGTTGAATCTAAAGGAAACTTCGTATGGCGGCTGTATAAAACCACGGATCTACACTGGACCCTGTTGACGTGAATGGTTATATCGAGACCTCCATTCTAAAACATGCTAAGTCGACTTTGCATAGTTTTAGGGAGATTGCATTTTTAATTTCTAAATATTCCAAATTATATTCGGTCAAAATTTGGTGCTTATCCGTCAACCTTATCAAAAGTTATTCACAAAACAGTACAGGTCATCCGATTTTCATTATAAAGGATTTCCACACAAATTTAAAAAATTATCAAACTTTGATCGCCTCTCCTGAAAAACTACCCTTTTGCACTTAGCATAGTTTAGAATGGAGGTATTTTGTCCAAATTCGTCCCAATAGGTTGAAGTTTGTGGTTTTAATGACGTAGAGAAATAAAATAGACAGGGATCCTTTTATGAGAAGAAAATCAATCCTAAGAAATTAAAATGTATGTTAAAGATATGTTTCCGGCAAATTTAATTCTTATTGCGGTTAAAGAATGTGAGATTCGTGAACAAAATTGATTTTAAGTTCACTTTGAAGAAATGCAAAAATCATTTGATTCGTTGTTATACATATCTGTCTCTGAAACATGTACTTCGTCCGAAAAGAAACCTCAAAAATCTTATTGACGATTTAAAAAATTTATTTTGACGATTTGTGAGCCCTCATTTTGACAATTTTTGGTCAAATTCGACCCAATTGCATCCGCAAAAAATTACTGTGTGGTTTTCATGCCGGAGTGTGATTGGCCCGTATTTTTCGTCGATGAAAACAATCGTCATGTTACCGTCAATGGAGAGCGCTATCGCGCCATGTTAGAAAATTATTTTTGGCCAGAATTGGATGAGCTTGACTTCGCCGATAAGTGATTTCAAGAAGACGGTGCCACACAGCACGCCTTACATTCGATTTACTGAAAGGCAAATTCGGCGAACGTGTTATCTCGAGAAATGGTCCGGTCGAATGGCCAACTCGTTCATGAGATTTAACGCCATTGGATTTCTGTTATGGGCTTTGGTCTACGCCAACAACATTAGACGAGCTCAGAGGCAACATCCAACAGAAATTGACAACGTTCCGGTCGAAATGTGTGCAAGAGTGGTAGAAAATTGGGTCCCAAGAATAGATCGCTGTAGACGAGTTCGTGGTTTGTGATATGACCGAAATCGAATTTCATTCTTAAAATGTAACATTTGCACTACACCTGGAATACATTTGAACTCTATATCTTAAATATTCTGTGTTTTATTAATATATAAAACTAGCTGACCCCAGCAGACGTTGTCCTGCCCGTACTGTTTGAGATGTATTGGTTTGTTATTCATTGATATTTCATTCAAAAATGCATACATCCCGAGTTTCAGGAAAAAATTTATATTAACCATAAAGCGCCGTCTATCGGTTAGAATCATACATACAAACTATTATCAAGACAAACCATACAAACATTTTAAATTTCAGTCAAATCGCTCTGGAAATGCGAATTTCGCAAATAACTTGACCACTCCGCAATTTATCGCGGTGAAAATAATTCTAACACACAAATGACCCCAAACTGAATATATTGTTAAATTTTCAGCCCATTCGCTTTTGTGGTTCCGGAGATCATGCGTTACTAACAAACGTACAAAGGATTTTATATATAAAGATGAAGATTGTTATGTATTTAATGGAAAACTCTGTACAATAGGTAACACTATGCATCAACATTTTTTTCGAAAGGCTGCGAATTACATTTTTTGGTGTAATATGGAGTCCTAAACACGAAAAAAATATAAAAAAAAGGAGAAAAAAAAATTGTATGGCAATTTTGGTTTTAAAGAAATTTTCTTTAAAATTCCAATTTTCTTGGAATTTGCCTTTAATATTTTGACCATATTTTTTGAAGTATATACTCGATAATGCCGTGATATATGTTAAATTAAAGGACTACAAATGTTGGTAATGATACTTTCATATGGAAACAGAAATTTAGTAATTGTCGTTAAAACAATTTAAAAAAATTAAATTTTTTTTCAAAACATCGTTTTTTGCTGCACGAAGAAAACGATAAAATATAGAAAAAAAACGCCAAAAGCGTTTGTTCCATATTTTGAAAGCTAGCTTCCTAAGGAAGAAAACAATGGCAATTTGAAGAAAATCTATGGATAAATATTTCTACATTTATTACGAGAATTTCAACAAAAATCGTTTTCATACCCCTCCTACTGTGAACAAGGGTATATATCAGATGCCGCCAAACAAAAGTGTAACTCATCGATGGAGTGACCTAAGAGACCCCGTTTTTGGGCCACTTTAAGTCATTTTAGCAAAAGACAGGATTAACCGATTGACTTAAAATTTGGTATGTGTCAATATTTTTCTATCTCAGGCTAAGGTCAATGAGGTCGTAAGGAGGTACTCGAAGGAGGGTCAACATTTTGTGAAATATTAATTATCCCATAACTTATATACTACTACCCAGAATCTTTCACAATTCCACACATACGGGTCTGTTCTGTGGCAAGGTGATTTGGTATCACGGTGATTTTAAAATCACCGGCGACTTAAAATCAATGTTGGAGTTCGAAATCGCCCGGTTTATTATTCATATCCTCCCAAAAAAGGTTGTTCGAATTATGTTCGGGTGATTTCGAAAAGTGATTTTAAGTCGCTGGTGATTTTAAAATCTCCATGATATCAAATCGCCGTGATCACAGAACAGACCCGATAGTATTAGCTCATTACCTCCCATACAAATGTACCGTTATGTAAAAAGTTAATGCATTATAACTTGGGTTGCTGCACATACAAACACTTGAAGTTTTGTGAAGTGTAATGCTCTTATAGTACCTACAGCCCCGTATAAAATGGGCAAAGTTACCACGCCCCGTTTGATACATTCCATACGAATGGACCATTTTGAACAAAAAGTTGACGGTTTATAACTTTTATTCCAGTCCATACAAACACTTAAAACTGTCTAATGTCTACTCTCAAGTGTTTTTATAATACCCATAGTATATTAAAAAGTGGGCGTTATTGCCACACCCCTTTTGGTACCTCCCAAACAAAATTGACAGGTGTGTAAGGAAATCTTTATTTTGCGGTACATTATAATTTTCTCACCATTGAAATGACACGTTCAGCGGGTTCTAAAAATATAAATTATAACATTATATAAAAATTTGCGCGGAATTTTGACGATTTAACGTGTTGAAATTGTTGTGTGATGAACCACGATGTGTTTTGTTTTAATAAGAGCTATTTTTATTGTCCTTAAATATTTGCTTTTCTTTAAAGTATTTCAATTTTTCTGATTACTATGCAAAGTTAGCTAAAAAACATGCCAATTCACGTTAACCAGAAAATCTACTTCCATTTTGTGTAACGTCCGCAACGGATCCTTCGCCCCTAATATCGCACTCATCAAAAGTACATATTTACGTAAATATTTGAATGTCGTTTCAAATAACTCTGAAATAATTGTTGTTGCTAAAGGTTATATGAAGATATTGCATTCAGAATGCCAACGGGATGAACATTAGTAAAACAAAATGCGTACGAATGTCGCGTCCGCATCCCAGGATTTGCCTATATGCAAAATATTTTACTATTATGGATTCTATCGATTTGGCGTTTGAGCCATTCACATCATTAACGCATACTGTTTTACTTCTTTAAGTTCTATTTGACTCCTTTTTCCAACATTAATAAAATTAAAAATATTGAGAAATGTAAATCTAAAAATTGACATCGCCGACAATTTAACTAATATAATTTCCTCTTCGCACGAATGACCTTAACATTTTTGATTTTCAATGGTAGTTGAACTTTATTATGTAAATTATTGCAATATTTGACTTATGGTGATTTCGTTTGTGCAAAAAATATTCTACATTTTACACTGAAACAGCATTTTTATGTTCGTTTGTAAAAATGGTGCAGTCGTATGAAGGGGTTTTGATTTCGTTTGTAAAATTATTACACTCCGCAAATACGAAAATATCGCATTTTCCACACTCAGCCCAGTCTCCGGTGTGGAGTGTTGCACCGTCAAAAAGCAAACTTCCGAACAAAACCTAATTGAAAGCGTGCATTCTTAATGCACTATCAAATGGTTGCTCCATAATGTTGGTATGGGTCACCGCACGATTTTTGTTCGATTGTTCGCATGCAAAATGGGAAATAAACAGTGGGTGCAGGGGGAATTTTTAAAATGTCGCAAAATGATGTGGTGATATTATTTTTCAGAAACGAAATCACCATTATTTTCAATTATGTATTTTTATTAACAGCATTTTTAGCAAACTGCAAATTTTTCAGCAGTGAGTTTTCTAATGCCAATCTGCAAACTATTTGCTGTTAAAAATGTTTGCTGAAAATTAGCAGAAGGTGTTTTTTATGAACAGAAACTGTTTTTAGATGTGTATTTAACTGGAGGCCAACTAAAACAAACGAGTTACACAGGACTAGTCCAACTTTGACCTCACGGCATCCGTTATCGAGTACAAATTTGAGAGAAATTTCACGACAACAAAAATTGTCATCGAAAACTAAATTGTTGCTTTTGAGTGGGGTTTGGAGGTTGTATTTTAGGAAAAAATCAAAATGTAAGTGTTTTGTGCCTTTTCAGAATAAAATTTAATTTTGTATTAAATAATGTTCTCCGAATTAATGGTAAATGCACTCTAATGCTATCTGATTTTATGACCGAGCATTGGCGAAAAGCATCCAAAAAATTATCCACAAATGCAACATCTAATGAAAAGTACGAGTATGCACTCTTTAGTTGTTTTGAACAATCATTCCTCCTATTGCTATAGGCAAGTTCTCAAAGTACACGCAGGTAAGACTGCTAGCATCTAGCAGATGGTTTTGTATTTCATTTGAAATACAGAATAGCAAATTGAAGTTTTTCTCAAAAATCTAACAGCTATCACAAAAATATGCTTGTCACTTGGTCGAGAATAGAAAATAACTGAGATTTCGGGATTTTAGCATATATGTATTCAGCAAGTCATTTTATTTCTATCCGCGTGTGGCACTCTCAGGTTTGTCAAATTATTGATTACTTTTTCCAATATGCCTGCGCAATTCGTTTCAAAAAAATTGCGAGAGAAACAGTATTTTGGATCTCCTGAAAATTTTTATGAAGATGTGCCGTTATTCCAGAAAACCTCAGATATATGCTGTGGATACAGTTTTGTAAATATGATGTATGTATTTACATAACACCCCCTAAGGTATATGCGCAACGCAAAAGGTGGGGCAACAACTACAGAACCTAAATAAAAGCTAAATGTGAAATCAATTCACCTTTTCCTTTTTCAGGATTAATCCAACGAGCATATTCTTCCATGGTCATGATAGGATTCTTGTTTAAGACACTTCGGACTTGTTTGAAGATTTTGAGTTTGAGATCAGTAAATGTAGTCACTTAATTGAAGATATTCATTTTGATTTTCAAATGAATAATTGAATTCACTTAATTTTTCCCGAAAATGTTTTTGCTTAGCACTGAATGGAAGGAATGCTTGTGACAAGTTGTAGGGCTCCTTTAATAATTATAAATATGTTTATCCTCTTCTGGGCAACGTTTAATCCCACATCATACCATTAATACGACCATAAGTTGCGTTTTGCTTTGAATTACTTTTCTGGAAATAAATATTTTTTATTTGACTCACGATTTCCTGATTATTAAAAACTAGTTTTCACTAAAAGCTAATTTATTAAAATAGTATTAATTATACCTATCTCCATCTGCCACCAACTTAATATCTATATTTGGTTGAGTAGTCCTTGGGTGATACCACTAAACCTCGGCCTTTGCGGGCTCCTCTATAAACGGTTTCCACAATATCTATCATTTCTTGTTTATCCTCTAGGGGCCAATTGATTTTGTTGTTATTACCCGTACCCAAATCAATCATAATGTGTTTGTTGCGGAAGAAGAACATCACTGTGCATGGATCATACAATTCGTACATCTTGTTGAAATCTGGAACTTCGGAAATGTCCACCAAATAGATGACGGCGAAATTTTTCACTTTCTCAGCAATGCTGTACATAACTTCATCCATTTTCATACAGGCGGGATCCCAATCGTGGCCAAAGCGTATGACCTGTTGGAGAGAGAGCGGGAAAGTTGGAGATAAAATGTTTACATGTAAAGGGTGTCTCACAAAAAAGTTGAGTTTTAAAATTGGTATAAAAAGAAAGACGGATAAGAATTTTTTAATGATTTTGCCTTTATTGAAATGCCTCAACATTCCGGTTTATGATAGAACACCAATTTCTTCATATGGCTGCCACGGATGGCCTTGCAGTAGCCTATTATGTGTCGACCCCATCTTTCAAAACATAGCCCAATTTGGCGTAGTACGTCTTCAACGGCTCCCAACAAAAACAAGAATTAGTCCAACGGAGTCAAATCGAAGCGCCAGGAGTTCACAAAGCATCCCTTTGATGGGTCAGTGCATCCATATTTTGGTTAAAGAATGTAAGCAAATGACAGCATAACTTACCACAACTCTGTCCTCCTCCGATAGAATGGCCTGATCCACTTGCCATCCATTGTGTAAATGTGGTAACATATAAGACATCTTGGCTGATTTATATTTATTTTTGGGATTACAAAGATATAATTCTTCACAAACAATTTGAGAAAATTCGCCGCATGTAAACAAAAATCTTCAGAAAACGTTTACACAATACAGCTGTTATGCTGTCAATGCAAAAACGTCGTCGAAACAGTGCTGCCAAGTTTCGAGTTTAATCAGTTCTCATCATATTAGGAAAACTGTTCAGATGGCGCTCGCTTACCTTCCAAATTCGGTGCGCCTTGACTGTGTGCTTGGCGAACTTAAATTATGGCGGATTTCACTTCAAATATCCATTTCAGGGAATCTCTTTAATAGCAGTGAAAACGTCCGACGTCTTTTATAGTGTTGTTGTGTGCACAGAAAACAATAGGATGAAATTTAAATGTGACAGAAGTCGGACGCTTTCTTTGGTATTTAAGAGATGCCCTGAATTACCTCTATATAGTGACTGACAGCACAGGTAACATTTTGCTCCGAATTTGTCTGATATCGGACATGTCTGCACAAAGTCGGATCGCTTACGCCAAGAGAAAGAGGCAGAGATCTCTTTCCCCCTGCCTCTCTCTTTCCTACAAACTTTGACAATTGTTTGGTAAAAATTGTCGAGTGTGAAACAGAACATACCGACTACGGACAGAATTCAGTTCGACACGACTGAGGGAATTTTGTTTTTTTTGTTCCGACGGGTCGATACGAACGATATCGGAACTCAATATCTGATGTCATTTTTTTTTGAAGAATTTTATATTATATACCGTTACTTGTGTGTTTGCGTTGTTGCTTTGTTATTTTTTTTGGTTTATGTACATTTTGTTCTCATTTTTGTTAGTTTTAAAATTATTTCGTGATGTCAAGATCAGTTATTAACAAATATTTTGTAAAAGACCAATACTGCTGTGAACAAGTTATCTTTTGTACGACTCCTTCAAGGTATTATTATTTATTTACCACGTTAGTTTGGTTATGAATTGTTTGTATTATTATAGATTTGGCTGTGGGAAATATAAATAAGAGAAGACGAGACACGAGTGCCTAAATTCATTTTTCTTGAAAGCATTGATTTTTTTTAGAAGTACTTATTATTTTTTATTTTAACTGAAGATAGGAAAGTTTAATATAACAACAAAATATACTCGAAAACTGTTACTCAACAATCGTACCGATTCGACGGACAAAACATCCGAATTTAGTATAACATTTGGCAAGAATTCGGTCCGATTTAGCACGACACGTCAAATTTTCCCCACAGAATTTCCCGGGAATTTAGTTCAGAGGTCGATACGAAAATGGTCAGTTTTACATCAGACGTGTCGTTCCGACAACATAACAACCACTTCATGTTTTTTTGATACCGATATCGGTCTGACATTCGATACGAAATCGAATGATTTATCCGATTGTCTCACCGATTTCGGACCGAATTCTGAATATTTTGTTCGCTGGGAGATTACCAATGCCTTGTTCAGACGACTACTACTCGCACAGTGGGATGAAACGGGACAAATAGGCTATTGAAGCGACGATCCATGCTGAATAGCGCTAAAATCATGAAAATTGGGATCAGACCGTTAAAGTAAAAAGTTCTTATTCACACGAGGCAATATTTTCCAAGCAAGTGTCAAAGTTTGTAGGAGAGAGAGGCGGAGAGCTCTTTCTCACTCTACTAAATACTAACTTCGACACTTGCTTGGAAAAAATTGCTTCGCCTAAAGCAGGACTAAGCTGCAATTCGAATTTGATAGACGTTATACGCTTTCATCGTATTTAAGAGTTTTTGTGATGTTAGAAAGCAGGCATGTCATATATCATCGAAAAATTAATGGGATGCCACACAGTGGGTCAACGGGAAAATATTGTATTATCGAAAAAACCAAGCACCAGAGATATATATTAATGAAATTAAGCCTAGGGTTAACCATGAGTGGAAAAAAGGTAGGCTTTTTTGAAAGTGGTTCGTGCTAGATCCGTAAATTTGGATTGCGAGTAGCCGTTCTTAAGTGGTAATAAGGTGGGATGGATAAAAAATTGTAGTTTTAAGCGCCCAGAGGTCCAAAAATGGATAAATATAGTATTACCGCCATATCCAAATGGCTAAAATAGAATCGTGTACCTATAGGACGTAGACACAGGATAACAGTGGGTTTGTATCGAAATGCATTTTTAAGCGCACAGTAGGCTAAACGGAGACAAACATTATCCAAGTGGGTAGAGTTAAAATCGTGAATTCTTCTTGAAATGGACAATAATCCAAATCCTGACTGACTGACTATACGTGGAATAAGGAATTTTATTATGAGGTGGGCATTTTCGAAATTAGTTCTTTTACCTTGGCTAAATAGAGACAAAAAAATATTTAAAAAATATTGTAAATATATGAAATTATAAGGGACAATTCAAATAGAGTACATAGACCGACTACATTTCTATTGATCCCTGAAATGTCGTCACTCGATTTCGCAATCACATTATCCTTCTCGCTCGCCAGACTGCCCACACCCAAGAAAATAATTGGTTGGAATTCGATTGTAACAATAAGAAAATAGTACTAGCAACAAAAAGTATATTGCCTACACCGTCTGTCGGTTGTATTTATAAATAAATAGTTAAAACAACAATAATAACATGGATACGATCAAATGAAAATGCTTGCAACTAAATCGATGGTTGTATCAATCGAATTAAGATTGTTTTTTTCATTGACACTCGGTTAGTTGTGGTAACTTTCATTTTAAACTTTCATTATAGAACCATATGATCAATTTTTGGTTGTGACAACCAATGTTTTAAAATAAAAATTAATGAAAACTGTTTTTTAATTAATTGTCGGTAGTATATGACTGACAAATTGTCAGAACAACCAATTTTTTAAAAGAGTTGGTTGTGGCAACATACAACAGATAATTTTAGCCACCATTTTCGTAGTTGGCGCAACCAAATATGATTGTTGTCAACATGGAAGCAGAAGTATACCACAACCAAAATGTTGGTTGTCCTGTTGGAATCGCATGATAATAGACAGAATGACCAAACTTCGGTTGGCCAGTATTTCGGTTGAGGCAACCAAACTGTATTGTGGGTGTATCGATAACAATGAATTGACAAAATCGGTCAATTGATTTGTAACCACAAATTTTGCAGAATATTTTAAATTATTCGTAGAATTAACAAGTAAAGGCGGATTAAATTTGGCTAGGCCGAATCTTATACACCCTCCACCATGGATCGCATGTGAACGATTTCCGATGCAAATAAACTTAGTATACCAAATTTCAGCCTAATCCGTTGAAATTTGAGGTTTTTGTGGGGTTACGAAGTCAAATCTAGAGGGACCTTTGCATGGACCTATGACTACCGTTGTTCGTATGAAGGATTCCGGGTATAAATAAACCCCAACTTCAAGTTGTCAGCCCGATAAGTTGAAATTTGTGGTCTCTGTGGCATTAAGAAGTCAAATCGGAGAAATGTTATATGCCCATTTTCAGTCCCAACATACCTGCAGATATAAGAAGGATATGTACCGCATTTCAGCCACCTAATTCAAGTATTATTGATTGTAGCGTGATTACAACAGACAAACGGAGTGACAAAATGAATATACACCCCATCCTGTGCTGGAGGGTATAGAAATGTTGAACTTTTTTTAAAAAAGAGACGTAAGGCATTAATATTGGTGTAGTTGCCAAATCGGGTGGTATATATACTTATATATCTTTATACGAGTGGTTAAATTTTAAGGGCCGATGTTGAATGTGAACCACACCTAAACGTCAAGTTTTTTTATACCCTCACTTTAGTGTGACGAGGGTATATATCATTTGCTACTGAAAAAAGTGTAACACATCGAAGGAGTGATCTAAGACCCTAAGTATGTTCGGAGGAAATCCGTTTTGGGTCATTTTAAGTCGAATGAGCAATGTCCGTCCGTCCGTCCGTCTGTCTGTCTGTGTGTCTGCTGGCTGCTGCGCACGATAACTCTCGAAAGGAGTAACTGACTTCAAATTTGGTATGTGGTAATATTTTGATCTATCTCCGGATGAGTTCGAAGATGGGCCATATTGGTCTACTCCTTCTGGTACCTCCCACACAAAGGGTTAAAATTTAGTGAAATATTGATTCTTTAATAACTTCTATACTACTTATTCGAATCTTTTGAAATTCTGCACATAATATTAGTATATTAGTCGCTATTAACTCGAGAAAAATGGGTGAAGTTGGCATGCCCCTTTAGGTACCTCCCACACAAATGGACCATTTTGCATCAAAATTTAACTGCTTATAACTTTAATACAAGTGCATAAAAATGCTTGAAATTGTCTACAGTATATTGTTTTTGTAGAGCCTATAGTCC
This sequence comes from Eudasyphora cyanicolor, assembly GCA_963930755.1. Lineage (NCBI taxonomy): Eukaryota > Metazoa > Arthropoda > Insecta > Diptera > Muscidae > Eudasyphora > Eudasyphora cyanicolor. The sequence continues at coordinate 160,690,040 of OZ005737.1, forward strand.
GGTAAAAAATGGGCATCATTGTACAGCCCCTTTTGGTACCGCCCACACAAATGGCCCGTTTCGTACCAAACTAAACGGCTTAATACCAGTGCATACAAATACTTGAAATTTTGTACAGTGTAATGCTGTTGTAGTGCCTATAGTCCTGTAAAAAGTGGGCGTTATCACCCCGCCCCTTTTTGTACCTCCCACACAAAATGACCAAATCATACCAAAATTATATAGCTCGTAACTTTAATATACCAGTGCACACAAACGCTTATAGTTCAGCACAATGCAATGTATTTAAGAATGTACTGTTTACCGAAAAATATGTGTATTTGGAAAACCCCTTCTGGTACCTCCCACACAAATTGACAGATTTATTGGTGTAATGTTATATATTACATTACTCACAAAGTGAGGGTATACCTTAGTCGGTTTACCCGACTGAAACTTTCTTACTTGTTTCTGCAATTCATTTCACATTTATCAATTTCAAACTAACTCAATTTGAACCATGGAAAGATTCACAATCGAGCAACGCGCTAAAGATTTTATGCCTTTTAGGAAAATGGGCGTTCAAATGATGTTTTTTTGATCAGCATAATCAAATGTGTCCACTATCGGGAGAATTGTGCGCAAATTTCAGCAAACCGGGTCTGTAGGAGATGTGAGAACACCTGTGCATGCTCGCCCAGTTCGTTTGGTGCGGCTTATGGGCTGGCGCCGTCATCGGACCATACTTCTTCGAAATGAGGCCGGTCAGGCAGTTACTGTGAATGGTGTTCACTATCGTGAGATGATAACGAACTTTTTATGGCCCGAATTGGATGTGGACAATATGTGGTTTCAACAGGTCGCTGCCACTTGTCACACAGCTAACGAAACAATGGCTCTTTTGCGCATCAAATTCAATGGCCGTGTTATAACACGTCGTGGAGATGCCAATTGGCCGCCGAGATCACGTGATTTGACACCGTTGGACTTCTTTCTCTGAGGTTATTTGAAAGAAAAGGTGTACGTCGATAAGCCGTTAATGTGCCGATAATTCGGCACATTAACGGCATAGAACCTCAATTATGCCTCTGCGTCATCGAAAATTCGGACAATTGGGTGGAGGTGTGCCGCCGAGGTTGCGGCGGCCATTTGGCCGATATTTTGTTCCATACATAATTGAACCATACCAATATTATCATAATAGAAAGATATGACAATATAATCCTAAATAATTTGTGTTTTATTCAAAATCAACATCGGCCCTTTAAATTTAACCACCCTTTATATAAAATCATTTGTACGTTTGGCTGTAACGCATGATCTACGAAACCATAAGATCGAATGGACTGCAAATTGCACAATACCTTTAGTTCGGGGTCATCTGTGTTTTATAATTATTTTCACCGCGATAAATGGCGAGTTGGTCAAGTTATTTGCAAATTTAAAATGTATGAGTGATTTGTCTTAAAAATAGTTTGAGTGTGATTATGGTGTGTGGACTTATGTCCAATATACATTTGTATGGTGATTTTTTTCCTGAAGCTCGGAATGTATACATTTTTGCATGAAGTATCAATGAATAATAAAATATTACACTCAAACAGGACGGGTAGGATAACGTCTGCTGCGGTCAGCTAGTATATATAACTGATTTATTCAACTTACCCAAAACGGGGTAGGTTGAATAATAACAAGTAAGAAAGATCAGTCGTGTAAACCGACTAATTAATCCCCTCACCTTGGGTCTCAAAAAAATCTTAGTAAATTTATTTATTTTTTGTTTTATTTAAATTATTATCAATTTAAATTGCATTTAATAACTTTAAAGTATGTACTGGTATTAGAGTTAAAAGCTGTTAACTTTTGGTACAAAAAGGGCCATTTGTGTGGGAGTTACCAAAAGGGGCGGGCCAATAACGCCCATTTTTCTCTGGACTCTAGGTACTATAAAAGCATTACACTGTATAAAATTTCAAGTATTTGTATGCACTGGTATTAATGTTATAAGCCGGTAACTTTTGTTACAAAATGGTCCATTTGTGTGCGAGGTACCAAAAGGAGCGTGGCAATAATGCCCTATTAAACCATTACACTGTACAAAATTTCAAGTCTTTAAATGTACTGGTAATAGAGTTATAAGCTATTAACTTTTGGTTCAAAATTGTCCATTTGTGTGGGAGGTAAAAAGTGGAGTGCCAACTTCGCACTATGTGTATAATTTCAGAGGATTCAAATAAGTAGTATAGAAGTTATTAAATAATCAATGAAATATTAATGTTAATGTCAACCCTTTTTGAGGGAGGTACTACAAGGAGTGGACCAATATGGCCCATCTTCGAACTTAGCCGGAGATAGAAGAAAATATTACCACATACCAAATTTGAAGTCAATCGGTTACTCTTTTCGATAGATATCGTGCGCATCAGCCAGCAGACAGACAGACAGACGGACGGACGGACATTGCTCATTCGACTTAAAATGACCCAAAACGGATATCCGCCGAACAGACTTAGGGTCTTAGGTCACTCCTTCGATGTGTTACACTTCGTAGCAAATGATATATACCCTCCTCTCTAAGGTGAGGGGATACAAATATTTTAGAGACAGTGTTGCCAAAAAAATGTGCCTCTGACAACTGTGCCATTGTCACATGCATAAACTTCGCACATCTAACAACCTGCAAATTATTTCACAATGACTTTTCTGCCAACGTTGCAAGATAAAAATTGTATGTTCACACGGTTGTACGTTCGCAGGGTTGCATTTTTCTGACATTATTGTCCGAACTGGCAATCGTCTGTACATAGCATAAGGCACTAGGAGCTATGCATAGCCTAAAGACTCGCTTAATATTACTGTAGTGTTTACCAGGCAGAAGTCAAATCTAGCTATTTCAGAGGTAACAGGATGGCTGAGATTAACCGCCTGACCCACGATGTCGAACGTTAACTTTCTCATGACTTTTATGCGAAAAACAGCTAATTAGCGACCAACTAACAGTCATCAGGCAGTTTGTTTTCCTTCGCTTTGTCGTTCTGATGATTTTTTGTGGGTCGCAAATCATCTTATTTTCGCATAGAACACATGCGAACGTTAAAGTTCGACATCGTGGGTCATTCGGTAAATGTTTTCGCTAAAATCGGTATCGATATTTTCTCTGAAAGTCCCTACGAATTGCCTTCTTTAATCCAAAAACTGCTCTCAACTGTCTCAGTTTTCTTAACGAGGTGGATGAACAGTTCAATTTTCAGTAGGGAACTGCAAAACACATGAACATTCAAGACTAGGAACTACCTTACCCTCTATAGGGGAAGTACAATATGTAGGCTTGTCTCTAGCGACATGTTAGCTTTTCTTGAGAAATAGTGCCCTTGCGGCACAAATGACAGGTGGTCACTAGTCAGGAAATGCTTACATTCCATGCTGATGTGGCCCTGCCTAAACTGTTGTTATCGAGACCGGACGTCTTATTTATCATGATTGTCATGCAGAGTCGCTACCTTATTGGTTTCACGTAGAGAGATTGAAGGCCTTGCGAAATTAGTTTTGGAGGAGATGTGGAGACAGGAGAAGTCAGTAGAACCCATTCTGTGTCTGTGCTCACTCTCTCCAGAAGTCGGCAGACTACCGACTTGGCTGATGTTAAAATTCGGCAAACTTGGCTGATGTTAAAATTCGGCAACTATTGAGGTTTCCACAGTAATCAAATCGCTGCAAAGATAGGTGCCTAGCACTCCCTATGGATTTTTTCATTACTGCAAGGCAGACTCTGTAAATGTGGTACAGAGTATTTGTTATATCTTTGTGTATCAAACTAAAGAAGATAAGATAGACCCATCGTTTATTATACCGATCGACTTCGAAACACTTTCTGAGTCGGTTTAGCCATGTCCGTCGGTCCCTATATCATTGCAATCAAAGTGAAGGAATTATTGTGAGATCGCGATCAAATGTCTTGCTTGGTCTATATTGCAAGTTGTGAAAATCGGCTCAGATTTGTAATTGTATTTTCCTGCCGATTATACGAAAAATGAAAAATGGTTTTCAACCTAAGGAAGAACACTGCCAAATCTTTGCCAAAAAATCGGTTCAGAGTTGGACAAGCCTCCATGAGAGTATATATTTCCCTATAGAAGTTATACCGATCATTGAGAAATGTGGCAGAAAGGATTTTGTGTAGTTTATATCCGATCAGCACGAAATTATGCAGAGAGAAGCATCTAAGTCCACTGTCGAATTCGAAGAAAATCAGTTCAGATTTATATGTATTCCCTCCTACGTATGTTCCTTTCGACTCAACAAGTGCATATCAAATATATATCCATTATTATATCAATATCGCACATTTATGACAAATAGAATCGTAATCATCTAATATGGACTTTGTATCGAAGATAAAAGCTGAGAGTTGCCCCCCTCAGACAAGCTCGTTGATTGAGATCAAATTCCAATCAGTTCCTTTAGAATATTTTTATCAATTTCACAATTTATATCACTTTATTTATTGTCTAAGATAAAGAAGGAATAACATCGTCAGTGAAATACGAAAAGCATTTTCTATATACGATAATATTATTAATTTGATGCAAAGTATTTTTTTTTTTCAAATCTCATATTTTGATTTTTTTTAATTGATAAGTACCGACAAACTCGGAAAGTGATTCTGAGTCTACCGGTGTAATAACTGATGGGTCTTTCCCATCAAATCATTCTTTTATTTCAAAGAATTCACAATGGTGACCTTTCTTGAAATTTAAGTGAATTTCAACCACATTCACTCGGATGCGTTTATTGTGGCGCTGTCGCATTAAAGGGTGATTAGACAAACCGTCTGACCCACGTTTTCGAACGTTAGCGAAAGTGTCTTCTATGCTAACAATTGATGATATTCAACCTACAGCAAATCATCAGAACGACAAAGCGAATGAAAACATACTCCCCGATGCCTGTTAATTGGTTGCAAATCAGCTGTTGTTCGCATAAAAGTCATGCGAACGTTATTGTTTGGGGAATTTATTGTTGCGCCACTGTCCACATGCACTGTCCACACAAGCTTTATGTTACATCCGGTCGCTATAAAATTTTACAGAGGGGAGCTTCTTGACACAGAATCGAAAATTGACAAGTTTGAAAAAATCGGTTCAGGTTTATATATAGCCAAATATAAATATTTTCCGATTTGGTACGAAAATTGGTGCAGAGGCATTTCTTAGACTAGAGACGATCCCTATTGATAATGGGACATATCGGTCCATGTTTTGATATAGCCCCATTATAAAGGTACCCACCGATGTCACTTCGTGACGCTCTGGAGGACACATATTTCAATTGATCTAGCTGAAATTAAAGAATTTATACTTTATGTTTGACCTAATCGCCCCTAGTCAAAATGGGGTACATCGGTACATGATTTGGTATAGCCACCATATGAAGGTCCCCACCGAAGACTCTTCTTGACTTCTTCGAGAGAATGCATTTTTATATTGCATATTGCACTTAATCTACCCTATTGAAAATATAAAGGCCCCTTCCAATTATACTTCTTGGCGTTCTAGGGGACGTATTTTTAAACCCATCATGCGGAAATGTAGGTTTTTGTACTTTGGTCCATGTATATCGGTCCATGTTTTGATAAATATAATCTTCTTATTAAGGTCACTTTCTTTAACCTATATGCCTGTAATTTAGAAAAGTTGATAGTAATAACACTGTGTAACAGTGAAAAATACACGGACTTGACAGTATAGGTTCTATTCTACTACCAAAGGGTGGTATAACCCTATACTCGGTTTGGCGAAATTTGTGACCAATTTTTTTATGGGCCTCCAAAGTTTCTGGAAATCAGAGGACCCCTCGAAAAAGGTGTCATCAGCTTTTGTCCAACAACTAATTGAGACTTGGTGATACCGCTTAACTATATTTGGCAATAATGTAGCTAAGAATATGCTGAACAAAGTTTCTTAACATTTTATGCGAAAAACATTGTTTCCGTTACTTTTTTTTAAAAAAGTGAAGGAAAAAAATATTTTTTTCAGCATAACTTTTAGGGACTCGTCTGGCAAAATTGTAGCCAACGTAAATCTGAACAACTTTTGTGGACATATTAATACAATTTGGACGTGTCTAGCCACCCTAAATAGCTCAAAAACCACATTGTACCTCAAAAATTTTAGTATTTCACTATTATGTAACGAAAATATTTTTTTTGTGTAGGGTATGTTCAGCAACTTTATAGAAAATATTAAGGCCAATATTTTTGTGGAACATATTAACATATTAGGTCCTCCACATAACTGTAAATTTCGGCCCTAATTTAATAAATCGTAAAAAACACCCCTTAAAATGTAGGGGGCGGGGATGAAATGTTCTACAAAAATGTTGGCCATAAAATTTTACTATATCGTCGGTGCGCCGACAAAAACTCCTATGTGTAATTTATCGAATTTTTTTTTATTGTCGAATTAGAACGTCCTAGCGGTCAAACGACTACCCACCAAAGCATTTTGCGCTATCTTGACCGGTTCCGAAGTTACCAAAAACTCCTATGTGTATCCCTCTATAGCAATGCTCCGACAAAAACTCCTATGTGTTGTAGGCACAGCCCGTCCCAAGGGATAGAAGGTTGGCTTAGATTCACGCCAAAAAACGGCTAATGAGGTTTTGTTCAGAATCATCCCCTCTATTCGAAAATGAATAGATCAAAATTGGATCTGCTTCCATTCGCGAGTTATCGCGAAAACAGTACTTTTACTCAAAACAAACTTAATAGCTTTGATTTGTAAAGAAAAACGCGGAAATTTAGAACTGTAACACAATTTCCTTTAAATATGATTATTTGTACGACGCTTTGTAACATCCGCGATATTTGCCATGTTTTATATTGCGAATTTTGTGTAATCCATAAAATCGACTTATACCGCCAAATTTTTCCAAAAATATTATACCGAATTTATTAAGATTAATATATTTGCATTCTATAATCTCTGAGGAATAGATTAATATCAGCATTTTCGCGAAAAATATTCCTCGATATAATGCTATTATCTCGCGAATGAACGGTTCTGGGGAAAAGTAGTCAAAGGAAGTTTGGGAGATAAGCGAAAGGCCTACAATTCTTTCTTTAACATGCAAAATTTATAGTAATTTGGTAAGAATTTACAGTGTGTTAAAACTTTTGTATGCTTTTCCCTTTATATGAGGCATATTTTGATTTGACACATTGTAAATCCCTACCTAATTTTTATAAGTTTTTTTGTTAAAGAAAGACTTGTAGTCGTTTATAGTATCTCCCAAACTTTCTTTGACTACTTTTTCCTAGGACCGACCGTTCGCGTAATAATAGCATTATATAGTAAAATAATTCTGAACTTAAATGTTTTTTGTTCGAAATGCATTCGTCGCGGGATGTTTATGGCGGAAATGCTAGTGCCAATCTATCCCTAAGAAATCATAGAATGTAAATATATTAATTTTAATAAATTCGCAATAATTTTTTGTAAAAATTTAGCGGTGTGAGTCGAATTTTTGGATTACAAAAATTTCGCTATAGAATAATATAGGAAATATAGCGGACATTACAAAGCGTCTTACAAATGTTCATATCTATAAGAAATTATGTTATAGTTTTAAATTTCCGCGATTCAATGTAATAAAGTTCGGTTTTTTGGTTAAAAATTGTTTTTATCGCGATAACTCGCGAAAGGAAACAGATCAGATTTCGATTTCTTCTTATCTGAGTAGAGGGGGTGATTCTGTACAAAACCTCATTAGCCGTTTTTAGCCACAACCCAGGCCAACTTTCGTATGCCTGAGATACGCTGTGAATTGAACTATCAAAACTCCTATGTGTAATTTTTTTGTTTTATAAATATTTAAAATGCTCCAAACAAACAACCTATGTGTCGATTTTCATGAAAACAATTTACCACGTCATGGGATTTTCACATATACGATTTTTGTTATGATATATTGGTGGTAAATAATTAAAAGAAAAATTCAAAAATCTGAGATATTAAAAATATCGCGATTTGACGAAATAGCAACGTTTTTTGTCTCTCCTGAAAACTAGTAAACAAAACACATAGGAGTTTTCGTCGGCGCACCGACGATATGTGTCAGAACACACCAAAGCTCAAAAATGAAAAAAACAAAAAAAAAAAATATTTTTGTTACACAATAATAAATGAAATACAAAGATTTTTGAGCTATAATGTGGTTTTTTGAGCTATATAGGGTGCCTAGAAACGTTCAGATTGTATTGATGTGTTCACAAAAGTTGTTCAGATTTACGTTGGCTCCTATTTTGTCATATATTGTTAGTGAAAAATTACGAGTCCCTGAAAGTTTTGCTAGAAAAAGTGAAAAATAAAAACTTTTTCCTTCACTTTTTCAAAAAAAAGTACCGGAAAAATTTTTTTCCGCCAAAAATTGTAAGAAACATTAGTCTGCATATTCTTAGCTACATTATTGCCAAATATAGTTGAGCGGTATCACTAAGTCTGAATTAGTTGTTGGACAAAAGCAGATGACACTTTTTTCGAGGGGCCCACGATTTTCAGAAACCTTGGAGTCCAATAAAAAAAATTGGTCACCAATTTCGCCAAACCGAGTACAATCGGCTCCGCCCGACTTTGTTATTTCCTTACTGGTTTTTAACATCCGATCGTTAAGAAAATTGGCAGAGTGGAGTTTACTAATAGATATCGGCCAAATACGAGTATATCAGATAGCAATATGCAACAATATTTTTGTCGAAGCGCTGTGCATAACATTTTCTGGTGTAATATAGAGCACAAAACAGGGAATAAATATTTAAAAAAACATTTCTATGGTTGATTTTTTTTTAATTTTTCTTTAAAGTTCCCATTTTCTTGGAAGGTGCCTTTAGAATTGGACTATGGAGTATACGCTCGATAAAGCCGAGATACACGTTCAATTAAAGGATTTTATGAGGACTACAATTGTTAATAATGACATTTTCTCAATGGCAACAGAAGCTTAGCAACTGTCGTTATAGCGATTATAAAAAATGTTAAAGTTTAAAAAACTTCGTTTTTTTGCTGGCACGAAGAAAACAATAAAAAATAGAAAGAAATCGCAAAAAAAATTGAAAGCTTGCAACCTAATTAAGAATGGTTTTTGAAGAGGCATAGATGAATGTAAAAATTATAGCAAAATTATATATGCCATAAAAATGGACCATTTTGCACAAAAAGTTAACTGTCTCTAACTCCAGTCCACACAAATAATTATGTAAAATTTTGTGCAGTGTAATGCTTTTATAGTACCTACAGTCCCGTAAAAAATGGGCGAAGTTACCACGTCCATTTTGGTACCACTTATACAAATGGATCATTTTGCACAACAATTTATCGGCTTATAACTTTATTTTGAGTTCATAAAATAATTTATGTATATAATGATTCACACGAGACAATTTTTTCCGAACCAAGTGTCAAAGTTTGTAGGAGATAGAGGCAGAGAGCTCTTTCCGCCTGCCTCACTCTTCTACAAACTTTGACACTTGCTTGAAAAAAAATGTCTCTCTGCATATGTACATAGTCTTGCAACCTCCTACATTTTGCTATGGACTGGACCACTCGTATTAATATTAGGGTTCATAAATTTATGAAATCGCCTACGAATAACTGTCCATCAATGTCAAATATCTGTTATCAAATGTTCAAAAATCTAATCAATTTTAAAGTGTGAAAGTAGCCAAAAGTGTGTTGCAGATTTTTTCAATCATAAAGTAGCTGATAAGTAACTCCTTATCAAAATCTAGATATCATATATAAAGAAATGCTGTTATCACCTGTATATCCAAAAAGCTGTGAATTTGGTTGTGATTATAAAAGAACAAAGCTGTGAAGAATTCTCGAACAGTTTTCGAATAAGTTTGTTGCGGTCAACATGTTGGTGTTGAAAGCAATCGTAGTAATCGCTTTGGCAGGATGTGCCCTGGCAGCAGGACCAGGTATGGCCCGTTATGACGACTTCAAGGTTTACAAAATTTTTGCCAAGGATGAGCAGCAATTGAATCAATTGAAAAAGTTTCGTGATATTTTGCCGGTATTTTTGAAATGAATTTAACACCTAGAAAAAGGAGTGGAATTTAAAACGTGATATTTTGAACATGTCTTGCAGGTTCGTTATCTGACGGAAATCACTTCAGTGCAGAAGAATTACGATGTCACTATTGATCCCGCGAATCAACAGAAATTCGAGGATCAATTGAAATACTATGAAATGGAATATCGCGTAACCATTGAAGATTTGCAAAAGTGAGTTTTGAGAATTGAGGTATCTTTGCCATCTCCCTAGATTATGCAATTTTCTTCTTCTTCTAGAGTTATCGATGATAGCTTACCCAAAGCTCGCAGCACTGGCATGGAATGGACACAATTCCATAACCTGGCAGATATTTATGATTTTGTCGACAATTTAACTGCCTCCTTCCCCACCACCATTACGCCCCAAATCATTGGCTACTCGTACGAGAATAGACCCATCAAAGCCATAAAGATTTCCCATAAGGCAAACAATAAGGCAATTTTCATAGAGAGTCAAATGCACGCCATCGAATGGATCTCTTCGGCTACCAGCACCTGTTTCTTCCAGAATCTGCTGAATTCCCAGGATGAAACTTTGCGCAAAATGTTGGTGGATTATGATTGGATCTATGTGCCCATTGTGAATCCAGATGGTTTTGTTTACACACACGAAGTGGAACGTTTGTGGCGTAAGAATCGCCGTCCGACAGGGTTTTCCAACTCTTCGGGCATTTGCTATGGCATCGATATGAATCGCAACTTTGGCTATGAATGGGGAGCTTTATCCGCCTGGAACTTCAATGAGCCCTGCGACCATTGGTATGGTGGTTCTGAGCCCGATTCAGAACCTGAGGTATTGGCTTTGCAGGCCTTTATCAACTCTTTCCCAGACGATTATATTAAAATGTACGTACCATTGCATTCGTATGGCAATTTGGTTCTCTTGCCCTATGGCCATACAAGTACAATCTTTCCACCAAATTACGACCAAATGATGCGCATTGCTAAGGGATTCGCCGATGCTGCTCGTGTGAAATATGGAACTGAATTCAAATATGGTTCTACCGGTACTATCAATTGTAAGTAATCGTAGTAAGCTTAAAAAAGGCTCAAGAATATTTCTAACTCTTCATGATATTTCCATTCATTCCAGTGTCCGGCTATGTTTCGGGAGCGTCTAAGGACTGGGCCTATGGTGTTAAGAAAATCCCCTATACCGGCACCATTGAACTGCGTGACAGTGGCGAATATGGATTCTTCCTGCCACCCAATCAAATTCAAGAAGTTTGCGAAGAAGTTATCGATGGCTTGATCGGTCTGGTCAAAGCCGCTGAAGTCGAGGATCTTTTCGAACGCAACTCTGGCCAAATGACGACTGTGCTGTCGACATTCAATATTTTGTTGATTTCCTTTTTAGTAAAATTAATTTCCAATTGTTTATCCAAATAAAGAATTTGAAATTCGATCGATAGTTGTAATTGATTTCAATTGAATGGGAATTTGCTGGTTGATGCTTGAAAAGTTTTATTTTTTGCTATCAAACTTCGTTGTATCCATAAAGATATCGTTGGCTAGGAATTGATTATGGGATATAGGTGTTTTTTAGTTCGTACAAGAATTGCAATCAAAATTGGAACCTGTGCTGTTCACAAAAAAATTTTACAAATCACATATATAAATCAATAAATGTAGAAATTTTTATTGCTATGGCGATGGTCAGTATTACGATAAAAATAAAATATCAAATATTTATGACACTCATGTATCCACTACATATCTGCCTTTTGCGGGACAGTATAAAAATAACAAGTAAATGAAGGCTGATGTCGAGTGGAGTGGACTGTACGATACCCTAGACCAACCTTTTGGAGCAGTTCTTCTAAATCTGTATCGATTTTCTTCAAATTTAGCGGCTTTCGGCCTGGGAATTTCATAAAGATCAGATATATCTCAATAAACGTCTGTCCTCAAATTTTATGTAGATTGGTTAAAACTATGGCATTTGTAATGATTACATTTAAAACTATTTGCAGATTTATATATACAAAGTCAACAATTTTTTTCTTTCAACTTTCATAAAAATCCGCTATAAAAAGATCATAAATAAGGAGCGCACAACAGGCCGAACCACTGGCTTAAGTGTATGTCTCACTTCAACCTAACTTAGGTATTTTACAAGACAGGAATCTGAACTTCAAAACCAAAGATCAGAAGAGACTAGAGCGCTAAAAACCAGTAAGAGGACTATAACAGAACTTTGGGGTTTGAACCCGCGTATAGTTTATTGGTTGGAGTAGTCAGACCGATAATGCTGAATGGCATTGCCGTCTGGTGGACAGCTATGCAGAATTGCTACTTACGATACACAGGTACTAAGGTCTATAAGAAGCCGCATCTGGTGGGGTAGTCGTGAATTCACGGATACTGACTACGGGATTTAGGTTTGCTTAGTGAGGAATGGGCGTATTATGTATAAGTATTTCGCATACAGGGACTAGGGTCCATAAGGGTTCCTGTAGATTGGCATTCGTACGTGAGGTAATGAGGTAATGAGGGTATTATGTATTGAGTACACAGGGACTAGTTTCTATATAAAGGGGGCCGTTTCTGATGGTGGAATCCTGCAGATCGGTATCCGGGGAAATACGGATACTGACTAAGGGGTTTAGGTTTTGATAGTGCGGTAATGGGAGTACAGTATATCGCGATGGTAGGCGTTAGGGTCCATTGGTGGATGGTTATGATGCGGGATCAGTGATGCCAGAAATGACGATTTATCTAATATAATATGATGATCCTTATCGGCCGGGAATGCGAAATCGGGAGAGAAAAATTAAAAATTTTAAGTAATGTAGTAAAGTGGTTGTTATTTGTACGAATGTATTCAAATAAAGTGAATCGGGAATTGTAATGGATATTTCTATGGCGTCAAGGAATCAAATCGAGTTGGACTATTGTATCTTTCTGTATGAAAGCATGGACTTCATTGACCATGACTCTATGTAAAATAATGTAAAATGTAAATTGCCCAATTTTAGCTCAACCGGTTGAGACCGATGCTTTTTCAATCCACAGATATATGAAATGGTTCTGGAAAATTTGAATCACATGTCTTTAGTGCTGCTAACTGTAGAGTTATTTGAAACGAAAACGCCGTAGAAATTTACTAAACTCAATAATATGTCGAGGGCTTACATTGAAGAGTGTCTATATATTTTTTTCTCTTTGGAATGAAAAATATTCCATGACATTTTTTAGGGGTTTTGTTTTTTTTTTGTTGGCTATCTTATTCTAATGATTTTGCCTAATACATATTTTCTAATTATCGCCACGTTAAAAGCCACCAAAATGGACGCTTTTTCGACTTTTTTGGTGAATGTTTACCCGCTGAAATCAAATCTGTGTTTGAAAATTTTGAATGAATCATATCTTAAGTTCCTATATCAAGAGACTTCTCTCTGTCAATTTTTTTAAAGATCGGTTAAAAATTATTGGTTATTCACTGCATATATGCCAAATCGGAGGTACATATATATGGGAGCTATATGTAAACCTGAACCGATTTTAATAAAATGCATTCAGTAGGGATCGTCCTTGGGCCAAAAGAAAGATATGTGCTAACTTTCGTGAAGATCGGACCATAATTGCGACCTGTACTTTGACTACAAGAATACATGCATAAAATGATTCTAAGTCGATCGGTATAATAAACGATGGGTCTATTTATTCTCCTTTTGTGTTTTAAAAACAAATGCACAAAGTTATAATACCCTGTACCGCAGTGTGGTGTAGGGTATAAAGATTGTTCGTAGAAAAATAAGTTGAAAAATAGTTTTAAATAGTTACAGGTTTATGCGAAAACTTGCAGTTTTTAATGCAGTTTTGAAAAAATATTAGAAATTGAGAAACTTGAAAATGATTTACATTAAGAAATATTCAGAGGACAAATCTGAATACAGATTGTGGATTTTATTTAAAAATATAGTGTGTTCAACCTATTAACTAAGATAAGTGGGTATCGAAAAAAGGCGGAGTTCCATTACATAAATATATATATTTAAAAGCATTGCTAAATGTCGGAAAATGCTAAAAAAATATTTTTTCGATAAACAAAATAAATATTGAAACAAATTGTCATATTTTTCTTTTAAGGGTGTTATACCACCAATTTAGTCCTCGATCTCAAGATATGATCGAACTCTTCAATATATGAGTATTTGAAATTTTTGTATAAAAAATTTCCTCTTTTATTTGAATTATCACGAGTTTCTTGTTTCAAATTATATTCAAATTATTTATGAAGACAAACTAGGGTTATTTTATTATCAAACTTTATATTTGGATGTTTTGTTTGCGCAATACGCTAACAGTTTTTGTAAAACAGATTGTAGAATCTATATATGCAAAATCGTGAGGTATTGAAACAGTTTTCCCACTCTCCTTTATGATAGCCGGTTTTGAATATCATTATATTCTTTATAGCGTCTTACATTAACATTTCAATATTTAAAACGGAATGACAAACTTATGGTGGATGGTATAATGAGAAATATTATTAACAATAAATTTTATTCGAAATGTTCAATAATGTGCGTATTTCATTGTGAGACGGTTCTCAATTTCATGCCCTGAAAGTATTTATTGGTACATAACTGCCTCTGAAGCGCTTCCTTAGCCTAAATGGCTTAAAATCTATATGTAAATAGTAGTTTTATGGAGCGACGATTTCGGAAAAGGATTTTGACGATTTTTGTGTCCTCATTTCGACGATTTTGGCCCAAATTCGTCTGGCGACACTGTGGGGGATCCTGTAGATTGGTATTCGGATGCCTTTTACAGGATTGAGGTTTTGGAGGATGCCGTTTATGACTCACTGAGCGGCTTAAAGTATTTTTTTATTAAGATACATTAAAAAAAATTGCTCATCAGTTGTCTTCTGTAATGTAGTAGTAATGTTTGAAACAAATTTGAATTTTGGTAGTCAGCTATTAGATTTCCGCCTTTGAATATTTAAAATACATTTTTTTAAAATTGTCGGTTTATTTGGTTTTTAATTTTTCATTGTTAGTCCCAGTCTTGGATATTTTTATAGTGTTGTCATCGGGATCTTGTACTTAATTTGTGATTCGCTATTAAGAATGATTGATGCTGTTGCTTGTGTCTTCGCTAATGGTAATTCCTATGCACCGGGTTGACGTTTGGCGTAGTTATGGAGAACGTTACGGGGGCATCCTGGGACCTGAGATACATATCTATTGGATAATTACTGTTATTGTTTCACATTCGATGGATGTTTGTGGCTTGATTCCCCGGTGAGTCGGATTTTAACATAGATTCAGTAACATCATTTGCATTGGGGCGTCACTACTACACCCTTCATAATACTTAGATTATAACCGTGGTCATAATCTTACTTACGAACACTAGGGATGTAACGAAAGTGACTTTAGCGATTGCGAAAGCGAATATTGCAATATATTTCTTGCGAATGCCAAAGCGAATGCGGATAATAGTTTGAACCTTTAGTACCAACAGATTTAAGGAACTGAATTGATACTTTTCCAGAATATTCAAGTATTAAGAATGTTTTCCATATTTGTACCTTCTGTTACCACAAGGACAAACATATTTTTTCAACTGTTTAGAAGACAAGTGGCAGAGGTTTAATATCTACATTGGTATTAATATTTTCAAATTGTGTGAAGGGAATAAGGAGTTTTAACACTTTTAACAAATGGAAGCGAATACGGAAATATATTTTTGCGAAATAGAATGCGAAAGCGAATAATCCAATGATCGAATAATTCGCGTTCGCATATGCGAATGCGAACATTCGTTACATCCTTGGCTAACACCTACATTTTATATGCATAAAACGTTAGATTGCAATTGAGAATCTTGCTGATGATGCCCCCTGGCAAGGACCGAAGGCGCTCCAAGAAGTCATCGTTTGTACTAATAGCCTTTCATCCTACACTGTGAACAGATCCTAATTCTACCAACCCACACAGTCACACTTTTCACTCCATTATGAATATTTGAATTCCTCCTTCCCTCATAACAGACGTGACTATGGACCGACGACATCCTCGATGTTTCCGGGTCGCGGGCAGTACATTCAAACACGCGGGGCTGCAGCTGATGTAGTCTGGCAGGGTGTGATGTTTTAAGATATTATTTTGATTTGTCACAAGTATATTCTCCTGGCTTTAGGACCATTTTTGCCTCTATAATATCATAGAATGCAAAGTTTTTTTTAAAAAAAAAAAACGGTGCAGCAAATACAATTACTTTACAACTCAGCTCTGCGTATAGCTATTTCATGGATGCTGCTCCAATCATTCACCGAGGTCTAGCAGTGATTATTCGGTCAAAACTCAACTCTAAGTGGGATAGCTTCTTCCAAACTAATAAGAATTTAATATTCCTCACTTCTGGTATTTCAATTCGGAATAACCACGTCAAGTAATCGTATTTGTACCGACCGCTTGTACAAGAAACAAATTGTGTTACGTTATGTACAAATGTTGTACACGTATGCAGCTCATCGAGTTGAATTATGTAATATGATTTATATTGTTATGACTAACTAAACAGATTATATCGAAATTGGAACATACATAACATATTAAACATTTGTTTCTCCGACACGCGTTTGTTGAGTCCATGTAAACGTATTCCTCTGAAAGCTTGAACACATACAGTTACAGGTGTGGCTAGAATATCGATACCTCCATTCTAAACTATGCTAAGTGCAAAAAAGTAGGTTTTCAGGACAGGCGATCAAAGTTTGATGATTTTTTTAAATTTGTGTGGAATTAATTTATAATGCAAATCGAATGACCTGTACTATTTTGTGAAAAACTTTTGATTGTGTTGACGGATAAGCACTAAATTTTGACTGAATATAATTTGGAATATTTAGAAATTAAAAATGCAATCTCCCTAAAGCTATGCTAAGTCGACTTAGCATGTTTTAGAATGGAGGTATCGATATGCTATTCACACGATTTGAACTGTGGTAGCTCGATAAAGCCAGGATTTAAATTAAAGGAAATTGTGAGGTCTAGGAATGCTGAAAACACCATTTTCATGTAGAAACGGAAGTTTAGTAACTGTCGTTAGAACAATTAGAAAAAACTTGATTTTTTTTAAAAAAAAGTAAGTTCTTGCTGGTACGAAAAAACCATAAAAAATACAAAAAAATTGTTTGTCACATTTTTTGAAAGCATTCTTTGGATAAATGTATAAGTTATTACCAATATTGCGAAAATAGGTAAAATCCAAAATATAATTTTTCATATTTTTTATTTTGGCAATTTTGTTCGGGAGGTACCAAAAGTTGTAAAAGATGTTGAGTACTAAGGGTACTAAAATAAAAAACATTACACTGTACAAAATTTCAAGTGTTTGTATGTGCAGGAATCGAAGTTATAAGCCGTTAACTTTTTGGGCAAAATGGTATGGGAGCGGCGTGGTAAAAACACCCACTTTGCACGGGACTGTAGGTGCTATTAAAGCATTACACTTCACAAAATGTCAAGTAATTGTATGCACTGGAATCAAAGTTATATAAGCTTTTAACTTATTGTGTAAAATGGTCCATTTGTATGGGAGGTACAAAAGGGGCGTGGCAACTTCGCCCATTTGTCTCAAGACTATAGAGACCAAGAAGCTAATACTATGTGTGGAATTGTGAAAGATTCTAAGTAGTAGTATAGAAGTTACGAGATATTCAATATTTCACTAAATTTTGAACCTTGGTGGGGTAGATACTCGAAGGAGTGGACCCACATACTCCATCTTTGACCTTATCCTGAGATAGAAAAAATATTGACACATACCAAATGTGATGTCAATCGTTTAATCCTGTCGAAAGTTATAGTGCGCACCAACCAGACAGACTGACGGAGATTGCAAAAATGACTTCAAATGGCCCAAAAGGGATTTCCGCCTAATATTCTTGGGGTTTCTTAGGTCGCTCCATCGATATTTCATCCATACACTTTTGACAATAGTGGGGGTATAAAAACCGGATTATGTTGAAATTCTCTTGTTTCTACCAAAAGTGCTATAATTTCTACATTTATGCATAGATTTTCTTCAAATAGGCTTTGCTTTCATTGTTGGTATACTAAAAACTGGAACAAACAATTTTTTTGCGTTTTTTCCATTTTTTATGCTTTTTTTCGCGCCAACACATATTTTTCTAATTATTTTAACTACATTTACTAAACTTCTGTTTACACATGGAAGTGTCGTTACTAACATTTGTAGTCCTCATAATTTTCTTAAATTTAAAAGGGTATCCCGGATTTATCGAACATATGCTTCAAAATATATAGTCGAAATACTAAAGGCAGAAAATGGGAAGTTTAAAGATTTTTTTTTAAAAAAATGTATCATAACATTTTTTTTTTAATTTTTTTCAGGTTTAGGACACTATTAGGACACTTCGACAATAATTGTTTGCATAGTGTAATCTATGAATTAATGCGTATGTACTGACCTTCAAGGAGATCAAGGATCAGCTTTAAAATTGTACTGTTTTGATGTTGGCGTTTAAACGGCGTTTTTATTACAATGTCTTCAAGCTTACGAAGTTTGGATGGCGGTATTATAAGACAACCCGGGCAACGCTGGGTATTAAAATTCTAGTTCTTAAATATTTTACGACGTTACTACGTTTATGTCTGCATTTAAATTCTTTTGTTTTATTTTTTCGTGACCTTTACTTATTTTGTTATCATCAGTGCAGAATATAAACCGATTTCTCTCTCATCAACTTTGCAGAATTGACAAACAAATCATGTAAAAATTTTCGGACAGATGTATCCACTGAGACGATGAACTTCGTTTAGTATCGGGCGCACGTTGGACTTCTGCAGAGCTGTCCACCAGACGACAATGCCATACAGCGTTATCGGTCTGACTACTACAACCATCGGTACAGATTAAGAACAACTGCTCCAACAGGTTGGTGCCGGGTATCGTACAGTCGACTCCTCCCGAATGTAGCCCTTGTTTACTTGTTAATTTTAAACTTTACTGCAAAATGCAGATATGTAGTGGATACATGAGTGTCATAAATATTGGCTATTTTATTTTTATCGGAATACTGACCATCGCCATAGCCATAAAAATTTCTACATTTATTGATTTATATATGTGATTTGTAAAATTTTGTTGTGAACAGCACAGGATCCAATTTTGATTGCAATTCATAATTGTACAAACAAAACACTCTAACCCATAATCAATTCCTAGCCAACAATATCTTTATGGACACATCGAAGTTTGATAGCAAAAGAGAAAACTTTTTCAACAACAACTGGAAAGTTCCCATTAAATTGAAATCAATTGCAACTATCAATCGTATTTCCAATTGGTTTATCTGGATAAACAATTGGAAATTAACCAAATATTGAATGTCGACAGCAAAGTCGTCATCTGGCCAGAGTTGCGTTCGAAAAGATCCTCGGCTTCAGCGGCTTTGACCAGACCGATTAAGCCATCGATAACTTCTTGAATTTGATTGGGTGGCAGGAAGAATCCATATTCGCCACTGTCACGCAGTTCAATGGTGCAGGTGTAGGGGATTTTCTTAACACCATAGGCCCAGTCCTTAGAGGCTCCCGAAACATAGCCGGACCCTGGAATGAACGGATAGATCATGCAGAGTTAGAAATATTCTTGAGCCTTTTTTAAGCTTACTACTCGTACGAGTACTTACAATTAATGGTACCGGTAGAACCATATTTGAATTCAGTTCCATATTTCACACGAGCAGCATCGGCGAATCACCCTTAGCAATGCGCATCATTTGATCGTAATTTGGTGGAAAGATTGTACTCGTATGGCCATAGGGCAAGAGAAACAAATAGCCATACCAGTGCAATGGTACCTACGTTTTAATATTATCGTCTGGGAAAGATTTGATAAAGGCCAGCAAAGCCAATACCTCAGGTTCTGAATCGGGCTCAGAACCACCATACCAATGGTCGCAAGGCTCATTGAAGTTCCAAGCGGATAAAGCTTCCCATTCATAGCCAAAGTTGCGACTCATATCGATGCCATAGCAGATGCCCGAAGAGTTGGAAAACTCTGTCGGACGGCGATTCTTACGCCACAAACGTTCCACTTCGAGTGTTTAAACAAAACCTTCTGGATTCACAATGGCCACATAAATCCAATCATAATCCTCCAATATTTTACGCAAAGTTTCATCCTGGGAATTCAGCAGATTCTGGAAGAAACAGATGCTGGTAGCCGAAGAGATCCATTCGATGGCCTGCATTTGACTCTCTATGAAAATGTCCTTATTTTTAGGCTTATGAGATATCTTTATAGCTTTGATGGGTCTATTCTGGAAGAGTAGCCAATGATTTGGTGCGTAATGGTGGTGGGGAAGGAGGCAGTTAAATTGTCGACAAAATCATAAATATCCACCAGGTTATGGAATTGTGTCCATTCCATATCCGTGCTGCGAGCTTTGGGTAAGCTATCATCGATGACTCTAAAAGGAAAAGAAAATTACATTCATAAGGAAATTGGCAAAGATACCTCAATTCTCAAAACTCACTTTTGCATATCTTCAATGGTTACACGATATTCCATTTTTTATTTTATTTCAATTGATCCTCGAATTTCTGTTGATTTGCGGGATCAATAGTGATATCGTAATTCTTCTGCACTGAAGTGATTTCCGTTAGATAACGAATCTGGAAGATATTTTCAAAACATGGCGTCTTAATTTTCTCTTGTTCTTCTCTGTGTTAAATTCATTTCAAAAATACCGGCAAAATATCACGAAACTTTTTCAATTGATTCAATTGCTGCTCATGCTTGGCAAAAATTTTATAAACCTTGAAATCGTCATAACGGGCCATACCTGGTCCTGCTGCCAGGGAACATCCTGTCAAAGTGACTATGAAGATTGCTTTCAACACCAACATGTTGACCGCAACTAAATTATTCTAAAGCTATTCGAGAAATTCTCACCGCTTTGGTCTTTTATAAACCCAACCAAATTCACAGTATTTTTGGATATTTAAGTGATAACAATAACAGAATTTTTTTATATCTAATATCTAGATTTTGATAAGGAGTTTCTTATCAGCTACTTTATGATTGAAAAAATCTGCTCATACGGGTTCTTTTTTGAATTGGTTTTTTTTCGAAAGAACAATTTTGTCTGGTTTCACACCTAAAAGTTGATTAGATTTTTGAACATTTAATAAAAGATATGTATTTTACATTAATGGACAGTTATTCGTCAGAGAGGACGATGCATAATTGTGTATAAGCCCCAATGCAAATAAGCAAGGCGTGGCAAAATATACATGGAAATATAAACATGTAAAAGCGTTATGTTCTACCATGCCGAATCTTATATACCCTCCATCATGGATTGCTTTAAATTCTATTACTGGAAAAATGTTTGGATATGGAGCAAATCATGGAACGATCCTTTTTGTTTAAGTAAATTATTAAAAAAACGAACGCTGCAATTCTTGCCAAAATAAAATACAAACTGCAATGTTTCAGCTAAATTGCTTAGAAAATGTGGTGTTTATGTCTTAAACAAGCCGTTTTGGGAACGACATCTATAGGTGGACTATAATAAAATATACATACATATTCCGGACCTCTTTCTACCTTGCAGAGTAGAGGTTTTTGCACAGACTTCGCCACTTTGTTCTGTCTGGTGCCTCTGTTCTGGCTGTTCGATTCTTTATTCTTTAAGTATATTGTTAATTGTATCTAGCCAGGTTTTTCTTCTTCTTTCTCTATTTCTGGTGCCAATAGGTCTTGCTTCAAATACTCGCTTTGGCTAGCGGGCTTCTGACATTCTGGCAACATGTCCAAATCATCTCAGTTTGTTGTGCTTGATCTTATTTTGAAGCGACTCCGTTGCTAGATTGGCTCGTATAGTGTCGTTTCGTATTCTGTCTCGTTGAGTTTATCCTGCTACGCGGCGTAAGTATTTCATTTCTGCTGCCTGAATTCAGCTCTGTTTTTTTTTTTTTAGGATTCAGATCCTATGCGTATTTCGTGCCGGTTTTTATCTCGATTTATTACCATAGTTTCTGTTTTGTTTGTATTTATACGGAGGCCTCTTCCAGACATTTCCTCTGCCAAGAGTTTATGTTTCGTTGGAGAGAATCAGCAGAATTTCCCACTATTGTCATATCATCTGCGTATTCCAGCATTGAGATATCAACGCGCTGCATGTTCCAATTTCCCAACGTCATTGGGTTTTACGTCATCTATCAGAATTATGAACTGATATGGGCTCAACACCTTGAGTTGTAATGAACTTTTCAGAGGTAGTGTTTCCGGCATATCTCGTAAAAACTTTGAATTCTTCTTATTGTGGATGTTCCTTCTTTGAAGCATCTACCAGATTTCTTGCCATTATACTGTATCGAAAGCCTTCTCCAGATCGTAAAGATCTTATGAGCAATGAGTTTTTTTTTGTTAAATTCAATAATAGTTTCTGCTATTTGTCTCCTGTGGTTTATTTATACACGGAAACCTTCACACGAAGAACGGTAGCCATAGGTCCATTATTTGATATAGCCTTCATACAAAGGTCCCCTAGATTTTACTTCTTAACGCAAAAAAAAACCACAAATTTCAACGAATCGGGCTAAAATTTGATAATATGCCGTTATTTGTGCCCGAAACCATTCACCATGTATCCATGGTGGAGGGAGTATAAGATTCGGTGGGAAGATTAAGTGGGAATTGTTGCCTGTCTCCATGTATTTCATGTCCTGCAGCTTTGCGCAGCTTAATGTTTCGTAGTGCCTGGTTAAATTCTTCTTTTGTGATAAAGCCGGGTTCTTCTTCATCTTCTTGGTCTAAGTAGTTTTTATATAACACTGGGACAGTTTTGCCATTTAGTAGTTCTATGAAATTACAAAATATGAACTGATTTAAAATTAAATAAATTTTTACTGTGTTTAAATAAAATATAAACTGCTAAATTCTGTTAAAATGCTTAGAAAATTGTATGGTATTTATGGCTTAAATAAGCGGAAAGTTGCCATTTTTACGATGCGCTTTTTCGGGTATGTTTGTTCCGCATTATTTTTTTCTCCTATTTAACAACTTGCTTCAGACACAACAGAGATATTCCGTACGGTATAACCATGTTAAAATATAGAAAAAGTTATAAAAATCCACCTTGAGCAAACAAATTTGTATGGCCATTAAATTACACTAGCCAACAGTCGTTTTGTTATTTGGTTCTAGCATAGTTTTTCTCATTGATTTTGACCTACTGAACACGAAAATGAGTTTTAAAATTTTTTCTGTCGATTGGTTTTCGAGATACAAATTTTTGAACTTTTTTTTTTAAATTTTTGGAGGTACACTTACAATTTTGAGCATATCTTTCGTCTTCTTTGACGTATTTGATCCTACTACAACTCAAATTAAAGCAAATTGAGCCGTCTACAACTCATTCTCAGAAAATTTTCAAATCGGGTGAGTAGTTTTGATGTTGGCGGCTTAAAAAGGTTAAAAAACTGCTTTTTTTTAAGTAAAAATGTGGCAGAAAAATTCATATAAAAATTCATATAAAATATAAAACGCGATGCTAACAGCGATTTTGGTTTTTTTACGTATAGCTGGCATTTTTCCAAAGAAAATAAGCACTTACTTAACAAAATCTGACAACAAATGGCGGACTTATAATTTTTTTGGTAAAAGACCGAAATTCCGCTATTTCACGATATTTTGATTTTCATTATTTGCACAGCTTACTTACCCAACGCAAACGAATAAATACTTTTGAACTTAATTTAAAATAAACAAATTAGTCTTAGTATATTATTTTTTAATTTATTTAGAGCACTACATACTCAATGTATGGCACAATTAGAAATGGATGTGCCAGGTTAGCTAAACTAACGAAATTAACCAAATCAACGCCCAAAAAAATGAGTAGAAACAAAGATATAACTGTACATTTTATGCCATGTGGAAAAACAGCTGACTTCTTCTTTGTTTTTTGTATTCGCTGCAATTGGTCTCACGTATTAGGGTCCAAATGTAGTCACCCATCATAGCCGTGTCATAGATGCCCTGATAGCGTCGTTCCATAGCCTTCAATTCCTGATGAAAGCGCTCGCCGTGTTCGTCGCTCACGTCTCCTAAATTCTCAGGGAAAAAATCCAAATGAGAATGCAGAAAGTGTATTTTAAGTGACATGTGCACTCCTACCCAAAAATGAAAAAAACGAGAATTAAAACGCTATTTAAATTAACATTTGTTTCAAAAAAAACCTACCCATTGCTTCATAGTTCTTTACCAGATCCTCAACTATGTCCTTATAATTATCGCTTTTGTTGTTTCCTAAAAAGTTTTCCACAACAAGCCTGAAGGAATTCCATGCTGCGGCTTCGATGGGTGATAACAGCTTCGGGAATGTTTCATCTTTCAACATTTTTTTTATCTCGGGTCCTGCGAAGACTCCTTCTTTAATTTTTGCCAGCGAAAGGTAAGGGAAAATTGACCGTAAATAGGCAAAAGCTTCACCTTCTTTGTCCAATTTTTTGGCAAAATTTTTTATCAAACCCAATTTTATGTGCAACGGCGGAAGTATTATATTTTCACGGTTCTCTATTAGTGGTTTGCGCTGAACATTCGCTTCTCCAACTACAGGTTTCGTTCGTTCCGGCCATTTTTTATACCCTACACCACACTGTGGTACAGGGTATTATAAGTTTGTTTCACGGCAGATGTTTGTAACACCTTAAAATAACACAGCTAGACCCACCTTAAAGTATACCGATCGACTCAGAATCACTAGCTGAGTCGATTTAACGATGTCCGTCCGTCCGTCCGTCCGTCCGTCCGTCCATGTAAAGTTGTTCGTCGACTACAGGTCGCAATTTCACTCCGATCGTTCTGAAATTTTGCAGTTTAGAGTATTTCGCGGCTGTTAAGATCGCTATTGAATTTGGTTGAAATCGGTTCAGATTTAGATATAGCTCCCATATATACCTTTCGTCCGATTTGGCCCTTTAGTCCTATAGAAGCTGTATTTTACATCCGATCGTTTTGAAATTTAGAATGGTAGAGTTTCTTGATCCATGAACCACCATTGCTGAATTTGAAGAAAATCGGTTAAGATTTAGCTATAGCTCCCATATATATGTTTCGTCCGATTTGGCCCTTTAGTCCTATAGAAGCTGTATTTTACATCCGATCGTTTTGAAATTTAGAATGGTAGAGTTTCTTGATCCATGAACCAAGATTGCCGAATTTGAAGCTGTATTTTACATCCGATCGTTTTGAAATTTAGAATGGTAGAGTTTCTTGATCCATGAACCAACATTGCCGAATTTGAAGAAAATCGGTTAAGATTTAGCTTAGCTCCCATATATATGTTTCGTCCGATTTGGCCCTTTAGTCCTATAGAAGCTGTATTTTACATCCGATCGTTTTGAAATTTAGAATGGTAGAGTTTCTTGATCCATGGACCAACATTGCCGAATTTGAAGAAAATCGGTGCAGATTTAGATATAGCTCCCATATATATCTTTCGTCCGATTTGGTCCTTTAGTCCTATAGAAGCTGTATTTTACATCCGATCGTTTTGAAATTTAGAATGGTAGAGTTTCTTGATCCATGAACCAAGATTGCCAAATTTGAAGAAAATCGGTTAAGATTTAGCTATAGCTCCCATATATATGTTTCGTCCGATTTGGCCCTTTAGTCCTATAGAAGCTGTATTTTACATCCGATCGTTTTGAAATTTAGAATGGTAGAGTTTCTTGATCCGATCGTTTTGAAATTTAGAATGGTAGAGTTTCTTGATCCATGAACCAAGATTGCCGAATTTGAAGAAAATCGGTTCAGATTTAGATATAGCTCCCATATATATCTTTCGTCCGATTTGGTCCTTTAGTCCTATAGAAGCTGTATTTTACATCCGATCGTTTTGAAATTTAGAATGGTAGAGTTTCTTGATCCATGAACCAACATTGCCGAATTTGAAGAAAATCGGTTAAGATTTAGCTATAGCTCCCATATATATGTTTCGTCCGATTTGGCCCTTTAGTCCTATAGAAGCTGTATTTTACATCCGATCGTTTTGAAATTTAGAATGGTAGAGTTTCTTGATCCATGGACCAACATTGCCGAATTTGAAGAAAATCGGTGTAGATTTAGATATAGCTCCCATATATATCTTTCGTCCGAGTTGGCCCTTTAATCCTATAGAAGCTGTATTTTACATCCGATCGTTTTGAAATTTAGAATGGTAGAGTTTCTTGATCCATGAACCAAGATTGCCAAATTTGAAGAAAATCGGTTAAGATTTAGCTATAGCTCCCATATATATGTTTCGTCCGATTTGGCCCTTTAGTCCTATAGAAGCTGTATTTTACATCCGATCGTTTTGAAATTTAGAATGGTAGAGTTTCTTGATCCATGAACCAACATTGCCGAATTTGAAGAAAATCGGTTAAGAATTAGCTATAGCTCCCATATATATGTTTCGTCCGATTTGGCCCTTTAGTCCTATAAAAGCTGTACTTTACATCCAATCGTGTTGAAATTTAGAATTGTAGAGTTTCTTGATCCATGAACCAACATTGCCGAATTTGAAGAAAATCGGTTAAGATTTAGCTATAGCTCCCATATATATGTTTCATCCGATTTGGCTCTTTAGATCCAATCGTTTTTATACCCTACACCACACTGTGGTACAGGGTATAATTTAAGTATAAAATGTCCCAAAAGTAAATTTATGTAAACAATTTATACTTGTTTTTTTATGAGAACGCAAACAGAATACACTACGTTTAGTGTTTTGTTCTTTATACCCTACACCACACTGTGGTACAGGGTATTATAAGTTTGTTTCACGGCAGATGTTTGTAACACCTTAAAATAACACAGCTAGACCCACCTTAAAGTATACCGATCGACTCAGAATCACCAGATGAGTCGATTTAACGATGTCCGTCCGTCCGTCCGTCCGTCCGTCCATGTAAAGTTGTTCGTCGACTACAGGTCGCAATTTCACTCCGATCGTTCTGAAATTTTGCAGTTTAGAGTATTTCGCGGCTGTTAAGATCGCTATTGAATTTGGTTGAAATCGGTTCAGATTTAGATATAGCTCCCATATATACCTTTCGTCCGATTTGGCCCTTTAGTCCTATAGAAGCTGTATTTTACATCCGATCGTTTTGAAATTTAGAATGGTAGAGTTTCTTGATCCATGAACCACCATTGCTGAATTTGAAGAAAATCGGTTAAGATTTAGCTATAGCTCCCATATATATGTTTCGTCCGATTTGGCCCTTTAGTCCTATAGAAGCTGTATTTTACATCCGATCGTTTTGAAATTTAGAATGGTAGAGTTTCTTGATCCATGAACCAAGATTGCCGAATTTGAAGAAAATCGGTTCAGATTTAGATATAGCTCCCATATATATCTTTCGTCCGATTTGGTCCTTTAGTCCTATAGAAGCTGTATTTTACATCCGATCGTTTTGAAATTTAGAATGGTAGAGTTTCTTGATCCATGAACCAACATTGCCGAATTTGAAGAAAATCGGTTAAGATTTAGCTATAGCTCCCATATATATGTTTCGTCCGATTTGGCCCTTTAGTCCTATAGAAGCTGTATTTTACATCCGATCGTTTTGAAATTTAGAATGGTAGAGTTTCTTGATCCATGGACCAACATTGCCGAATTTGAAGAAAATCGGTGCAGATTTAGATATAGCTCCCATATATATCTTTCGTCCGATTTGGTCCTTTAGTCCTATAGAAGCTGTATTTTACATCCGATCGTTTTGAAATTTAGAATGGTAGAGTTTCTTGATCCATGAACCAAGATTGCCAAATTTGAAGAAAATCGGTTAAGATTTAGCTATAGCTCCCATATATATGTTTCGTCCGATTTGGCCCTTTAGTCCTATAGAAGCTGTATTTTACATCCGATCGTTTTGAAATTTAGAATGGTAGAGTTTCTTGATCCGATCGTTTTGAAATTTAGAATGGTAGAGTTTCTTGATCCATGAACCAAGATTGCCGAATTTGAAGAAAATCGGTTCAGATTTAGATATAGCTCCCATATATATCTTTCGTCCGATTTGGTCCTTTAGTCCTATAGAAGCTGTATTTTACATCCGATCGTTTTGAAATTTAGAATGGTAGAGTTTCTTGATCCATGAACCAACATTGCCGAATTTGAAGAAAATCGGTTAAGATTTAGCTATAGCTCCCATATATATGTTTCGTCCGATTTGGCCCTTTAGTCCTATAGAAGCTGTATTTTACATCCGATCGTTTTGAAATTTAGAATGGTAGAGTTTCTTGATCCATGGACCAACATTGCCGAATTTGAAGAAAATCGGTGTAGATTTAGATATAGCTCCCATATATATCTTTCGTCCGAGTTGGTCCTTTAGTCCTATAGAAGCTGTATTTTACATCCGATCGTTTTGAAATTTAGAATGGTAGAGTTTCTTGATCCATGAACCAAGATTGCCAAATTTGAAGAAAATCGGTTAAGATTTAGCTATAGCTCCCATATATATGTTTCGTCCGATTTGGCCCTTTAGTCCTATAGAAGCTGTATTTTACATCCGATCGTTTTGAAATTTAGAATGGTAGAGTTTCTTGATCCATGAACCAACATTGCCGAATTTGAAGAAAATCGGTTAAGAATTAGCTATAGCTCCCATATATATGTTTCGTCCGATTTGGCCCTTTAGTCCTATAAAAGCTGTACTTTACATCCAATCGTGTTGAAATTTAGAATTGTAGAGTTTCTTGATCCATGAACCAACATTGCCGAATTTGAAGAAAATCGGTTAAGATTTAGCTATAGCTCCCATATATATGTTTCATCCGATTTGGCTCTTTAGATCCAATCGTTTTTATACCCTACACCACACTGTGGTACAGGGTATTATTTAAGTATAAAATGTCCCAAAAGTAAATTTATGTAAACAATTTATACTTGAATTACAAAATTTATATATCAGAGTTATTCAATATTACGAGAGTGGTGTAGGGTATTATATAGTCGGCACCGCCCGACTTTAGCCTTTCCTTACTGGTTTTGAATATAATGCTGATCATCAGCGCGGCTATTCCAAAGGCACAGAAAACAGCAATGTCGCGTATAGCCTCCTTGGAGTCCACACAGAATGGCCACAACTTTGAGGTCGGCGCATATTTTCCAATTATATTTGCTATACTCTATGCATTTCAGCAAAATGTTCATAGTTTCATAGTTCTCCTTTGAATAGCAATAGGAAGAGATGGCTTTTCATTCCCATTATGTAAGAGAACTGCCTTCAAGCTCTCTTTGTTGCTGTCAATAAACAACCTCCATTCATTGGGGTTGTGAATTTGGTGAAGCTCTTGGAACAAGCCGGAAATGTCGCTGCAAAAACATATTTCGTCTTTCTTTGTATAAAATTTTGCATACTGCTGGTGCACGCCCCAAATTCGCTTGCACTTGACTCGGACTCTTGATCTGACGATTCTGCTTTTTGAAGAGATGCACCAGGGCACACTGGATATGGTACATCATTCGAATGTGGTACTGGAAGTGCAAACGATCCCACTTGAGCGTAGCTCCATTTTAAAAATCTCCCTACCCCACTGTTTGTGGTGAGGCAAAAATAACAGTCTGTGGAATGGCATAGCGGCTTTTTCCACATCATTGGTGTATCGAATTTCATATGGCGCCTAAAATTAAAATAGATTACTATATTTGCTTTGCTTAATGTGTTCAAATAAAAATTCTTACCTTCCGCCAGCTGCCCAGTTGGTTAGGATTATATAGCAAAGATCACATAGCGACTTAGGTGTCCATGGTTCTGTGATATTTGGTGAAATACCAAAATAATTCAAATAGTGCAATTGCACTGCTGGAGTAAACGTGTGTGCGTGATTATTCTTTATAAACTCGCCACAAACATTGCAGAAATTGTGTGGATTGTTCAAACACTCGAACACACGTAGTCTTTTACTCATTGTCTTACTTGTTGGGTAGGTATTATATGCACTTAAATTCAATTTGTTTCACTTTTTACTCGTACTACTCGCGTTCGTAGACACTTGTTGAATGACAAAAAACGATAAATGAACACCTATAAATACTAAGTATGTTACAATATTTTACTGACAGGTACTTATGAATGGGCGCATCTTTTAAGGGTGGCTATATACCTGATTCAGCAAGTGTGCGTTTCAAATTGTGGAAAAGTTTCCAAATAATGACCAATCACAAATGTGGGGGGAATTTCTGTAAAAAAATCCGATACAGGTAGCCATCGGGAAAACACACATCAATAAAAAAGTGTAATTCCCTTTTTTCCCTTTAATTGACTGTGAACGGAGTAGCAGTCATAAAGGAACACGAAGAGCGTCCACGCACATTCAGAAGCGTATATTACTCTGCAACCACAATCATAAAAATTAAATAACTATTTGTGTATTACCTTTTTTTTAATTCTGAGAATCATAAAAATTACCTAAACGTTTTTTCCAAACAATTTTGTACATGTAAAGTGGGTTTGCCAAAATTCGTATCGTAAAATGCACCTGTGTTTCTATGTTCTGCATTTTCATTATACCATTTTCGACGAAACGTCCCTACGGTATTGTAAATAGGTTTTTTACAATTATGAAATATTTGTGTTATTAATATTAATTTAAAAATTTTATCAAAACTGCAAAGTGCTGTGACATTTGAAAAAAATTTCCGAAAAAAAATTGCTGATTTCACAAAATTTTTGAAATTTCAGGTCCCTTGCCAGAACAGAAGACATTAACCCAGGGTGGTGAAATTTTGAACAGAAGTAACTTATGTATAGGAGCAACTGTTCCGTTCTATTCCAAAAGGATTATAAAAAACTTGCTTTTTCGATCCCTCCTAGTAGGTTAGCTGTGCAAATAATGAAAATCAAAATATCGTGAAATAGAGGAATTTCGGTCTTATACCAAAAAAATTATAAGTCCGCCATTTGTTGTCAGATTTTGTTAAGTAAGTGCTTATTTTCTTTGGAAAAATGCCAGCTATACGTAAAAAAACCAAAATCGCTGTTAGCATCGCGTTTTATATTTTATATGAATTTTTCTGCCACATTTTTACTAAAAAAAAACGAGAATGAGTTGTAGGCGGCTCAATTTGCTTTAATTTGAGTAGTAGTAGGATCAAATACGTCAAAGAAGACGAAAGATATGCTCAAAATTGTAAGTGTACCTCCAAAAATTTAAAAAAAAAGTTCAAAAATTTGTATCTCGAAAACCAATCGACAGAAAAATTTTTAAAACTCATTTTCGTGTTTAGTAGGTTAAAATCAATGAGAAAAAGTATGCTAGAAACAAATAACAGAGAAAATTTTGTTATTTGTGACCTAGTGTTATTAATTGAGTCAACTTGACTAAACGAATGATGCAGAAGTTCTTATTTTTGAGGCTACTTTCACGTCCAATTCTCAGAACGAAGTCCCAAAATCATGTGTTGTAATGTGTAAGAAAGGTTGAGCTGCGTTTAGAGTTGAAGAAGAGCAGGCTACCTCGACTTTGTGTTTATGAATGTATTAGTTTTAAGATATTTTGATAGGTTTAATGTTAGAAAGAGTTTAGTTAAATAAAAATCAGTATCCTATCGAGTACGTTTGGGGTTTCAACAATTTTGTAAATTTTTGTGGGGCTCGGATACCGTATGATATAAATACGGAATGTACAGTTGTCTTTAAAAGAAAAAGGCAATTATTGTACAAAGTAGTGCTCAGGCGGAAGGAGTACAGATTTGGAAGCGTCGTGCCGCAAACGAAAAGGTTTCGAGCTCCAAAATAAGAGTACAAAAATACTCACCGAATACAAATTGTAAATGGGTAATTCCAAAATAAAACGACCCAAAAATTGCAATATAAATATTTGACCATTTCGATTTCAATGAAATTGTACACGCATATGAGTCATTCCATGCCAAACGGGACGATTTTTGACATCACTCCTTGTGATTGCTTCGAAATTTTGTGTATGCATTATTTACGTAAAAATATCTTATAAGCAGCTCAAGAAAAAATTTTAAAAAAATTTCTTTAAGAGTTATGAGCAATTTAAAGTTGACGAAATTACGTTTTTTTCTAAAAGGTGTGTACATTCTTTAGCGTGTATCTCCTGAAATACATGACCGATTTTAATGTTCTATACATTGTTTTGAAGGTAATTTCAACTACTACAACAAACTTAAAGTAAGCACTGCAACAAATATAAGATTTTTTTATGTTTTTGCCCTTTTATACTTACTATTGCGATTTTCAAAATGATTACACCCTTAGATTTTTTGGAAATTTTAATGTCGTGTTCTTAGATGTCTTTGTTAGCTACTGTATGAATTTGGAAGTGGCGAATTGATGGGAACTATTTTTTACGATTTTTTATAAAAAAAACAATTTGCATAATTTCTGTGAATGTGCTTTAAAAAATTAACAGAATCATAATTTTTAGTCATTAGTTTATTAAAACAGTAAGAACAATAAAACATTAAAGAATAGAATGACAATTATTAATAAACAGCATACTTATGTAAAAATAAGAACAATAAAAAATGTATGAGAAAGATTCGAATTAAGTTATACTATTTACAGTAAAAAAGAAGAAAATGGGTATAAAAATATTAATCAATGTACATCGTCTTAACACAGCACTTTTCTGAACACAAATTTTTTTATCGGACAATGGAATGTATGCGTGGAAGTTTTGAGTTCAAGAAATTACTTTTGCTTTATTATTGCTTTGCATTGTCGAATTGAATGTGAAAAACTGACTAACAAAGTTATTGTATTTTTTTTCTACATCAAAACCTGAAATCCAGGTTGCTGTGATTTTAAAAAAATTTTCATCTCAGAGTATAGTTTAACAAGTACTTTCTTATCTTTTGACTCTTGCTATTGTTTAAGGTGTTTTGTTTTTTAAATATCAAGCCATCGCTGATTTTTGCTAAATTAATAATATTTATTGTTGTTATTGTATTATATTAATAAACTAACGGCTAAAAATTATCATTCTGTTAATTATTTAAAGCACATTCCCAGAAATTATGCAAATGGTTTTTTTATAAAAAAATCGTAAAAAATAGTTCCCATCAATTCACCACTTCCAAATTCATACAGTAGCTAACAAAGACATCTAAGAGCACGACATTAAAATTTCCAAAAAATTGAAGGGTGTAATCATATTGAAAATCGCAATAGTAAGTATAAATGGGCAAAAACATAAAAAATTCGTATATTTGTTGCAGTGCTTACTTTAAGATAGTTGTATTAGTTGAAATTACCTTCAAAACAAGGTATAGAACATTAAAATCGGTTATGTATTTCAGGAGATACACGCTAAAGAATGAACACACCTTTTAGAAAAAAACGTAATTTCGTCAACTTTAAATTGCTCATAACTCTTAGAGAATTGTTTTTAAAACTTTTTCTTGAACTACGTTTAAGATATTTTTAGGTAAATAATACATAAACAAAATTTCGAAGCATTCAAAAATAGTGATGTCAAAAATCGTCCCGTTTGGCATGGAATGACTCATATACGAGACGACCCTGTAGACTTACTATCTTTCACCGATTTTCCAAATTCATAACGGTTTTGATTTTAAAGGTGCCCAAATTGGTCGGTCACCTACAATATTTTATTACTAATTTAGCCTTTTTGAAGTATATATAACTTTTGAACGGAATATCAGATTTAAATTATATAGCGTGATCCATTTCGAGGTTCCCTACTTTTTTAAAGAAAAAAACACAGAAAATTCAAATTGAATGGGGAATGTTTATTATCATTTGAAAGATCATTCCGCGGCTACGACTCAGATGGTCCATCCGTTGAGTCCAATTTTCGATGACTCGATTATGTTGACCACAAGTTGAGCGAAGTGCACGAAACACATTCCTCACAGAACGTGAATTTTCGTAACAAAGTTGAACGATTTGTAAACATTGTTCAGGCGTAAGTATTTCCATGATGAAATGCCAAACTATACTTAACAAAAATAACATGACAGCATAACACGACTCACATGTGATCTGTCAAAAAAAGGCTATTGAAAAAAGTATCTCTACTTGGATCAACCGTTATAAGTACCATGGGTTAATAAAATATGAAATAATTAGTGTCCGTCCGTCTGTCAGTTCGACTGAATGATGCTACCGATAACTCTGAATGGGAGTGACCGTATGACTTCAAATTTCGTACGTTATATTATTTTATTCAAACCCAGTTTATGTTTGATGGATAACCATATCGGCCTACTCCTTGTGGTACCTCCCCCACAAATGGTCAAATGTTGTGACATGTTTAAGCTTCTATAACTTCTATACTACTGATGGATATCCTGTAAAATTGCATACATAGTAATCATTTTACCGCCTCTATAAGCTGGTTTTAAAATTTTTGTTAGCTTCAAGTGTTTGTTCTTATAGATTTATAAAGTCCAAATTAAAGCTCCAATCTACAGATAAAAGTCGAACAAAGACCTAAAATAAATTTGCAGTGTTGTATTTGCTTATTTGTTCTTGGGCAAGTGGCATTACCTTGCAATTATTGAATCATGGAATGAAATATCAATGAATTGTCAATCCTCCAAGTAATTTATTTTGATCCATGATTATACGATTTCAATTATTAATATTTATTATTGAATTACTGAACAACTTTACACAATTTAGTTTTATTTTGTGAATACTTAAATGCAAATAAACATTTTTTTCGGAAATAATAGTCCCAAATAAAAACATATTGGGATGTAAACAAAGATTTGATTAGAACAACATCTGCTCAAATATATAATTTTTGTGTGTACCAAATACTAAATGTTTATAGTGTACCCTAAACATATACATTAGGGAGGGTCGATTTAAAAATCGCCCATTGCTCAGTGAAAATCGTATTCTAGGGATCAAAATAAGAAACTTTGCCGAAGGAACCATACCACTAAAACGAATTCTGATGTCCCGGAAAAAATCCCACTTTGACCCATATAGAGTGCTCCAATCGAGTCCAAATGTATGACCGACCCCCACTCAGTGAAGTGCTCAGTGAAAATCGTATTCTAGGGATCAAAATAAGAAACTTTGCCGAAGGAATAATACCTCTAAAAGGAATTCTGATGGCCCGGAAAAAATCCCACTTTGACCCATTTAGAGTGCTCCAATCGAGTCCAAATGTACTCGACCCATTTAGAGTGCTCCAATCGAGTCCAAATGCACACCACTGGCACTGGCATGGGTAGGTCGGGCCTCCAAAGTTAGTGGGGGTCGGTCATACATTTGGACTCGATTGGAGCACTCTAAATGGGTCAAAGTGGGATTTTTCAAAATTTGCCCCTACCCAAAGTTCGACCCAAATTCCGGGACATCAGAATTCGTTTTAGAGGTATGGTTCCTGCGGTAAAGTTACTTATTTTGATTCCTAGAATACGATTTTCACTGAGCAATGGCGACTTTTTTTGCCTCCCCACAAATCGACCCGGCCTAATATACATATATGTATCAATCCGTTTATGTCTGGGACGATATACTGCAGAAGCGATTTTTTCAGCGTATATGCAATTAAGCTGGATAAATATTTTGATATTTTAACCAAAATGTTGGAGCTCACATATTTTCAAGTCCTGAGTGGCTCATGAGGTGCATTTGAATTCAGTTGCTACTTCCTGAATAGAATCAGGCAGTATCAAAATGTCTACAACAAATAGATTGCGGAACAATTTACTTTGCCAATAATCCGTCTTTATATCTGCGAAATACTTAATTAATTCATAAGATAAGACGTCGAAGTGTTCTACAATTATATCTGGCACATTTATATTAGGTACACTTTAATGAATTCAACATATCATTAAAGTACGGAGAAGAAAATTTTAATTTAGAATTTGACAGAAGTTGTACACTTTCATCGGTATTAAGTTTGCATCTATAAAAAATATTTTAGAAAGTCCATGTGTATTAATGTGATTAATAGACATCGGATTTTTGCATATTTATCATTTTTCATCCGATTGGAACCAAACTTTGCATTTAGACTTTCTATCGTCCAGTTATAGAAAATGTAAGTGTATATCGAAAACATGCAAAAATAAAATTGGACGATAAAACATCGAAATTCAAAGTTTGATTCCAATCGGATGAAAAATGAAAACGACGCACGATGGGAAAATATGATGAAATATGCGCGCATAGACTTTGAAAACATCTTTCAAAAATCAATTTTTTGGGAGTGTTATTTTATTGTGGATAACATTTAATGAAAATACCTACAAATTTTATGAAAATATTTCCAGGCGATTTTGAGTTATGACCATTCAAAGTTTGTCTTTTTTACTAATAAATCCAAATAACATTGCGATGATAAAATGCATATACTAAAATGCTTGTAGAATTCGCGTTTATTGGTGAAATGCGATAGGACTTGCAACATATAATAAGGTACTATTCATCTTAATTTTTGTGTATACAACGTATTTTTAACGCTTTCCAATGAAAAGATATTTCAAAGTAAAAACAACAGTTTTTTTTTGTTTTTCAAAAAAATGATCCACAGTAAATGGAATACAACTTTTTTGGATCACGTGGGATCACTACCATATGACATAGAGAAGAGAGGTGACTTAGGAATGAATCCAACGGTACCTAGTTTATCTGCGACCTTTTGCGATTATGGCAGATTTTTGTACTTTAAATATGTGCTTTTTTTTCTTTAAATGTACAAAATATGTGTGGGAGATGTATCAATCTATGAACCGATTTTCCCGAAACATATGGACCGATCTTCTTGGTTAAAAAAAAAAACGTTTGTAAAATTTCGGCAAAATCGGATAATAATTACGAAGGGTACTGAACGGACGAGAATAAATGGATTAACACGCGGCTGCAAGTTTTATCAAGTACGATTAAAAATAGTGATCTTGTTAATATTATAAGGATTATAGTAATTTTTATACTTCACTTTTTCTACAAAACCTATAAAAATATAGTTACAATAAAATATATACGCTTCGGCAGTTTGTGTGTATTAGGGTGGACCGATTATTTTTTGTTTTTAATTTAACTTTCAATTATTATCAGTCTACGAACCATTGTGTAAAGTACATTATAGTAAAATTTCAGCTTTCAAAAATATTGCAGCCCACAATTTTATCCTATTTAAGTTGTCTTAGTTTCAATTTTAAAAGCATGGCAGGTTTTGTAGACTTTTTTCGCAATGTTTACAAACATATTTTTGAACTTCAATGGTCTGCATATTTAAAACGCAGCAACACACAATCAAGCACCTGAAACATATTTTAAACTAAATTTTGTCAGCTTTAATTTAAAATGAAGATCACTGAATTTGGCACGATATTCGGAGTTTCACACTATATTCCACAAAGTCGATTTTGAAGCCCCACTGTGCGATAAATGGTAACAGTAAGAAAAATCTGGCTACACCAAATTATTCTCCAAAGAATTCTCTTGAAGATGGTCCAAACCGTTGGACTCTATCTCTAACGGTATAGTCGTGAGATTAAAAATACTGCTATGCGCGCGTATTTACCCATTTTTTCCCATTGTGCGACGGTTGAAAATATACAGGGGTTGACGCTTAAACGGACAATGACAACTCGATCATCTTTTTACAATTCTCAGTCTGTCGGGATACCATTTAATTAGAATTAAAAAAAATTATGAGAGATATAAATGCTGAAAACACAACTTTCACGTAGAAACGGAAATTTAGTAACTGTCGTTAAAACAAATAGAAAAAATTGATTTTTTTTTTTAAAACAATTTATGCTGGCACGAAAAAACCCATAAAAAATAGAAAAAAATCGCAAAAAAATAGTTTGTTCCGTTTTTTGAAAGCTAGAATCCTAACGAGGAAAACAGTGCCTATTTGCAAAAATACTACGGATAAATGGATAAATTATGACCCATATTGTAAAAATAGGAAAATTAAAAAAAAATTTTTTCATATTTTTTATTTTAGAAATTTTGTTTGGGAGGTACTAAAAGAGGCGCGGCAGTAACGCCCATTTTCTAATATAATATGGGTGCTATAAAAACATCACTCTGTACAAAATTTCAAGTGTTTGTACGTGC
Source organism: Eudasyphora cyanicolor (assembly GCA_963930755.1). Classification (NCBI taxonomy): domain Eukaryota; kingdom Metazoa; phylum Arthropoda; class Insecta; order Diptera; family Muscidae; genus Eudasyphora; species Eudasyphora cyanicolor. The sequence goes on from OZ005737.1 coordinate 160,728,207, forward strand.
AGGAATCGAAGATATAAACCCTTAAATTTTTGTGCAAAAAGGGGCGTGGTAATAACGCCCATTTTACACGAGACTATAGGCACTGTAAATACACTATACTCCACAAATTTTAAGTATTTGTATGGACTGGAATCAATGATATAAGCAGTTAACTTTTTTTGTGCAAAATGGTCCATTTGTATGGGAGGTATCAAAAAAGGGGGTGTGGCAACTTCACCCATTTTTGTCAATATAATAGCAACCCAGAAATTAATACTATGCGTGGAATTGTGACAGTTTCTGACCCTTCGAAGGAGTGGACAAACATAGTCCATCTTTGACTTTAGCCTGAGATTGAAAAAAATATTAACTCATACCAAATTTGGATGCAATCGGTTACTCCTGCCGAAAGTTATTGCGCGCACCAACCAGACAGACAAACTGACATTGCTAAAATGACTTTAACCCACTTGGCGCCACCGTCCTTTTAAAAGGTCCAGTTATTTTTGACTATTTCTTTACCTATACTGGATCAGATGGTATCTTTTGTTACAGAGCGAAAAGAGAACATGTAACAGTTTAGTGTGAGCACTGCAGTAGTGCGGTCAGTTATTATTTACAATAAGAAAAAAATAATTTTTTGCAAAAAATACAAATTTTTACAACGATGGAAAATGAACGTTAAAATAAAACAGAGCTAACAAGAAAAAATATTTTGTAAATTAATATTTGGATTGTTTACTTTATAATCTTTAAATTTAATGCGATGAAATACAAAAAAATACCTTTTGTTTGCTTTTTATGCAAAAAAAATTGTCTGTTCTTTATAGAGGAGAGTGGCAAAAGAACCTACTATTTACATACAAACATGGGATTGTATAGAACCAATATAAGTGGGAAAAAATGGTATTTTACAGATATAGGCCACTTTCTAGGCATGTCGCTGGTAAATGCTTGGCACATCTACCGTAATAGTGGCGGAAAACTGGAAGGTCTTGCCTTTCGACGATATATCGCAACAAAATCTTTTAAAAAACCATCATCAACAGATGCACTAAGGCTTGGTACAAACTTTCATTCGCACCCCGATTTGATAGGAGAAATCATCTAATAGTATAAAAAGAACGGCAAACTCGTTGTATTGAATTTCACAAAAAACTAATTGTTCTTGTTCAAAATGTAATGTGACATTGCACCCAAAAGATTGCCTTATGTCATACCGCACCAAAAAAATTTTTTGACATTAATTTTACTTTGTATTATAACCCTTTTTGATATATAATATAGCTTTTGTAATGATTTGAAGTAATACCAGTTGTGTTAATAAAATCAATATACAATAATCAATAGTAGCTTATTTTGCCACCGTCCTTTTAAAAGAACGTCATTTTCCGACAAAAAAAACTTCTCCCAAAAAAAAATTTCGGCGCCAAGTGGGTTAAATGGTCTATAACTGATATCCGCCAAATATTCTTGGGGTTTCTTAGGTCACTCCACCGAAGTGTTACACTTTTGGCCCACAACATCTGATATATATCCTTGTTCACAATGTGGTGGGGGGATGGGTGGTATAAAAACCGGATTATGTTGAAATTATCTTATTTCTACCAAAAATGTTATAATTTCTACATTTATCAATAGATTTTATTCAAATAGATATTGTTTTTTCGCTTTCTTAGGATGGTAGCTTTCAAAGCAATTTTTAACGATTTATTTTTTATTTTTTATGGTTTTTTCGTTACAGCAAAAAACAAATTTTTTGAAAAAAAACGCATTTCTTTTATAATTGTTTTAAAAACAGCTACTAAAATTCTTTTTGCACGCGAAAGTGTCATTATCAACGTTAGTAGTCCTAGTAAATTCCTTTAAATTAAAGTATATGTCCAAATACTAAAGAAAATTAAAAAAACCCGTAACATTTTTTTAAAATATTTTTTTTGTGTTTAGGACACCATTTTACAACAGAAAATGTTATGTACAGCTCTTCAAGAAATATTTTGTTGCACACTGTAATTCTTTAAAATGAGACCCAAATAGTTGAACTTTTAAATTTTCCCACAAACTTTGTACCTGGTTATCTCAAAACAGAGTTACCATAGGTCCTCCTTTGGGAGGTCATGTCCTCCTTTTTAATCAGCGTCCTCCCGTCCTCCCTTCTTTTTCAAAAATATTGGTTTTGTCCTCCTTTTTTACAAATTCAACTTCTTAACAAACTGTAAACCACATGAATTATTCTCACAACAACTTATAGTACAGTGTTAGAGCGTTTGCCCCTTTTTATAACCTCCACAATAGGAAGGAAAGATATAAATTTTGTCCCTCCGTTTGTAACACCTATAAAGTGTTTATATTCTTAATCGTCGTAAAATTCTAAGATGATTTAGCCATGTCCGTCCGTTGTAATCACGCTACAATCTACAATAATTGAGCCAGATGACTGAAATGTGGTACAGATACTTCTTATAGCTGCAGGTTGGGATTAAAAATGGGCAATATCGGTTCACTTTTTGTTATAGCCCCCATATATATAATCTTCCTGATCACACGTACAATAGAAGTTATAGGTCCATGTTTTGCTATAGCAACCATACAAAGGACCCAGTGGATTTGATTCATAACCCTACAAAAACCACAAATTTCAACGAATTGAGCGACATTTGGTAAAATGAGTTTATTTTTCCCCAAAACAATTGACATGCGATCGATGGTATATAAGATTCGGCACGGCCGAACTTAGCGACGCTTTCACTTTTTTATTATAATGGCTATTTTTTCCTGCAAAAAAGTGCAACATTTTCTTTGCATTTTTCCCTAAAACTTGACTTTAATACCACATTTAGGAATTTAAAAAAATGAGCTATGTTTAATTCGTTGGACAACACCAGTCCGACATAAAAATCGACTCAGTATGAATTGATTTAAACATGTCCGTCCGTCTGTCTGTCCATTCTAAGTTGTTCGTTAAGTATAGGTCGCATTTTCACTACGTTCTTGCTGAAATTTGGCAATAAGGACTCGTTCACACGTAGGAAGAAATTGATTAAAATCTGTTCAGATTTAGATATCTAAATATTTTCTTTCCAGTCTTTTAGCGGTACAGAAGCTGTTTTTTATATCTAATCACTTTGAAATTAGGCAGAATGGAGTATCTTGATCCAAGGACCCACGTTGTCGAATTTCGTGTAAATCGGTTTTAGCTTTAGATGTAGCACCCAAGTACAAAACGTGCCTATTTTGAATAAAATCTGTTTATATTTAGATATAGCCCTCATATATAAATATTTCCTCCGATTTGGCTAATAACCGCTACAAAATACAAATTGTCGATCATTAAAAAATAATATTTATAAAACTTGACAATATTTCTTCTTATTGTACTCCGATAGGTTGGTGTAGGACCTTCCTTGCGGGTTTAAAGTTTAATTGTTGACAAAATAAAAAATGCTCATCCTCTCCAATTACTGTTCTTTTAATGTCCTCCGAAAATACTAAACTCTCTTTGTAAATGTCACAAATGTCCTGGTTTCCGAAAAAAGTTTATGGTAACCCTGTCTCAAAAGCAAGAGCTAAGCTAGGAAAACGAAACAAGCTTCTATCCATTTGTAGATTTACCCATGCAATCTTCTTTCAGTGAAAGTTCCAAGAAAACTCTATAGCGTGCAGGGATGCCAATTAGTGCTTTTCGCACTAGATTTAGTGCTTTTCAGACCCCCCAATACGCGAAAAGTATTCAGTTAGTGGCAAACGAAAAAAAAGCACTAACTGTACGCTTTTTATATTTTTTGTTAGTGCTTTTGACGCTTTTAGTACATTTGTCAGATCGAAACTGGCAACATAAAGAAATTGTACCATCTTATTTCTATGCACTTACATTTGTCTCCCTCATTTCACTCTGCGTTTTAAATGTCGTTGGAATTAATAATTGTGTAGAACCAATAAAAACAATCGGTATTTTCAATATCATACAAAAAGAAGAGTCAAACTAAACCAAATAATTCAGTGAAATACAATTTAAATTTTTTGAGCCAAAAAATTTGCATGGCCATTTAATTATTAATTGAGCCAACTTGACTTGATATGTATATATATATATACAATTTATTATAAATATGTATACTATATATATTTTGTGTTTGGACTATCAATTTTTGTTTACTGTTACACCAAAGTGCCTTGAATAAAGCAATTTTTATCTTAAAATAAGAAGTTTTCTAATTAAAAAATCATTTAGTGCTTTTTTACGCTTTTTAAATTTGTCATTACGCTTTTGCTTTGGAAAAAGTTGGCATCCCTGATAGCGTGCCGTTTGAATTTTTGTAAATGTTTCAAAATTGCCTCATTAATTTACTAATAACTTCTTCTTCTATAGCATATGTTTAGGCGTACACCACTTTCAAAGTTTTCAAGTCACCTTGTGGTTGTATCGTGGTTTTTTGTACTTAATGCTTGCAGTTATCTAAATTCACCTTCACTCTACAAAATGAAATACACACTTTTTATACCCTACACCACACTGTGGTACAGGGTATTATAACTTTGTGCATTTGTTTGTAACACCCAAAAGGAGAAGAAATGGACCCATCGTTTATTATACCGATCGACTTAGAATCACTTTCTGAATTGATTTAGCTATGTCCGTCTGTGCATGTATTCTTGTAATCTAAGTACAGGTCGCAATTATGGTCCGATCTCGACGAAACTTTACACATATTTTTTTTTTTGGCCCAAGCACGATCCATATATACGTTACCCCCGATTTGACATGTAAGCGCTGTAAAAACTGTATTTTATATCCGATCAGTATGAAATTCGGCAGAAAGAGGTTTCTTATTATATAGATGAACACTATTAAATTTGGAAGAAATAGGTTCAGATTTAGATATAGCCCCCATATATAAGTTACCCCCGATTTGACATGTAAGCGCTGTAAAAACTTTTATATCCGATCAGTGAGAAATTCGACAGAAGGAGGTCTTTTTACATGAGTAAGTATTCAGGGAAGATCGGTTCAGATTTATATTAAAGCTCCATATATATGATCCTCCAGATTTGATATCAAACCGCTATAGAAGTTGTATTTTACTTCCGATCATTAAAATTTTCCAGAAAGATGTTTCTCACTTTAGGAACGAATATTTCTTAATTTAGCGATTATCGTTTCAGAATTAGATAATACGTTTCTACCCATTTACCAAGTATTCCAAATTATTATGGCAATGACCCTTATCGCATTGTTAGGGAGGTGTAGGGTATTATATAGTCGGCCCCGCCCGACTTTCTGCCTTTCTTTACTGGTTTTGCTTATGCTTGTACTTTAAGCAAATACATCCGGGGAAATGGTTAGCGGTAAGCAATTTTCACCATGTTTGGTCATACCACAGTTTCTAGCGATCATTAGTCAGCCGCTCCAAGCCGACTCGTAGATCATCATGTTGATCCCATCAACATGGCTACCCCGCGGTACCCTCTGGATACGGTCTCATTAAATATGAGACTGTAACTAATTCGAGCGGCTAACTGGTACACAACACCAAGTGATTTAGCGATCCATTTCTAAAAAATCCATTCTAGTAAAAACAAGTGAAGACGGATTATGTTGGGCCATGCCGAATTTTATATACCCTCCTCCATGGATCACATGTGAATAGTTACGAGTACTAATAAACTCATTATACGAGTATCAAATTTCAGCCCAATTCGTTAAAAATTTTCAGCCCGATCCGTTGACATTTGTGGTCTCTATGACATTAAGAAGTCACATCGCGGATATGCTATATATGGGGGCTATATCCAAAAATTTACTGATATTGCCCATTTGGAATTCCAACATACCTGCAGGTATAAGTATGAAATTTCAGCCATCTAGCTCAAGTATCATACGAGGTATGTTCAAAAAATGTCGCGAATTTTTAATTTCCGCTGGTTACGTGTATTTGATTTTTGTCTTCGATTTTTATCTATTTCAGAAAATGGATCAAATTTTTTTTCTGCATCAACTTTTGTGTGGAAAACAAAATAAAGTGCGCTGACGCATTCCGAATGTTGACTGTGGCATATAGTGAAGTTACCTTGGACCTAAGCAACGTTTATCGGTGGTACAAAATGTTCTTAGAGGGCCGAGAAGATGCGAAGGACGAACAGCGTGCCGGACGCCTGTTATGCGCAAATTGAGCGAAGCAATCCGCCAAAAACGCCCGGATTTGTGGAAGAACAAAAACTGGCATTTGCACCATGATAACGCCCCTGCACACACATCGTTGCTTGTGCGCGAATATTTGGCCAAAACAACACAGTAATGGTGCCGCAGCCAACGTATTCCCCTGACCTAGCCCCCTGTGACTATTTTTTGTTCCCAAAACTGAAAAGGCCCATGAAAGGACGACGCTACGCCACGATTGAGGAGATAAAGACGGCATCGAAGGAGGAGCTGAACAAGATCACAAAAAATTATTATTTGAAGTGCTGCGAGGATTGGAAAAAACTTTTGGCAGAAGTGTATTATATCCGAGGGGAATTACTTTGAAGGGGACAAAATAGATATTCATGAATAAATAAAAATTATTTTTGAAAAAATAAAAAATTCGCTATATTTTTTGAACATACCTCGTAGATTGTAGCGTGATTACAACAGACGGAGAGACAGACGGACATGGCTAAATCGTCTTAGAATTTGACGACGATTAGTAATATATATATACTTTTTGGGGTCTAAGATCAATATTTAGTGGTGTTACAAACTGAGTGACAAAATGAATATACCCCCACCCTATGGTGGAGTGTATAAAAACAAATTCAAGAAAAGACCATCCTACTATAACGACATTCGAATTCAAACTACGGATAATGAGTGGAACATGAAACGTCAGAACACTCTGGGAGACGTCGCGACTAGAACAAGTGCGCATAGAATTGAACATATACTTATGTATATAACATAGACATTCTTTGCGTAAGCGAGATCAAATGGCTAAACAGCGAATCAGTGCATCTACCACAAGGTCTTCTGATTTCATCAAAAGCAAAAAATGGCCTGCGCACAAATTTAGTAGCCAGATTCAACACCAAATTTCGCAAAATGACAATGTTATGTACAGACCGAACCGAATGATGACACGAACAAACACGTTTTCTACCAACAACTTGAAGCTACGCTAAGCTCTGTACCAATAGGTGACATTAAAATACTCATTTGCGATTTCAATGCGAAGGTAGACAATGACAACAACAATCTACAATCGGTAATGGGCAATCAAGGGCTTGGACCACATAGAAACAATAACGGTGATAGACTTGTAGATCTGTGAGCTCGCCACTGTCACTCATTCGAGGTACTAAGTTTATACATCGAGTTATACACAAATACACCTGGGAATCTCCGGATGGTAAAGCAAGGAATCAGATCGACCACATTGTAGTCAACAATTTTTTTCTTGGGTGCTTACTTGATGTGAAAGCTCTGCGAGGAGCTGATGTCTATAGTGACCACCATCTACTTGTTGGGAATTTAAACTTCGACCGACGGCTACATCGAAAAAAGGCCGCAAAGTTCCATACAATATAGCTCTTCTCAAAAATGTGGAAATTGCACTGATGTATAGCAGCGAAATTACCAACAGTCTGAACCCGAATGTAGAAAAAACTTTAGAAACAATAACACATGCGTGCAAATGTAGTGCCGAAACTGTTCTTGGTACACGCAAACTTGCCTTAAAACCCTGGATTAGCGATGAATTAAACTCGAAAAAAAAACTCAAAAATGCCGTAACAAGAGCTAAAACAGCAGCAACAAAAGCCTCCGCCAAAACCCAATATCGAACATCTGCAAACAAGGTAAAATCGATGGTGCGTGCTGATTGCTAAAATTACTGCAACGGAAAAAGTGCAAATAATGGTAACTTGAGAGGGGTCCTTATCGCCATAAATCGCCCAAGCGGAAAGCCCAAGAAAAACACCATTGTAATATTTAAAAGACCGAGATGACTGTGACACTGCGAATACGGATCAGCAACTTGAGCGACGGAAAGAACTTTTCAGCAACACCGCTATAACTACGTCTGATGCAGATATGTCAAGCAACACCAGTGTTTGTAGCCGAGCAGCAGAAAATAACAAGACCTGAACGACTTGAGTTCTAGATAGGAACTAATTTTATTTACAATATTTTCTCTTAGCCTAAGACTAACCAAATAATTCTTAACCTATCTTATACGTAAGAAGAAAAGAGAAGGCATAAGGTCACAACACATGTTTCCCTTATCTTCACTACAGTCTATAAATAGATTTTAAATGTAAATACAACATCGACCAATGCACTACGCTTATCTAGTGTACATGGCTGGGTCGATGTTAGAATAACAAAAAATGGGAATTTATTTGAATTCCCTAATAATTTATACACACACATTTTGTCAATGCATAAAATAATCTACCCGACTTTATCAATTCAGTTCAGATAACTGAACATTCTGCCGGCCTTAAAAGATCCTGATCTTTTAACAAAAATTGTAATATATTAACAAGAAAGAATGGAAGAATAAAATATAATTCTAAAAATAAATTTAAATTAGAAAAACTCTTTAATGATGGCGGGAACCCAATCTCGGCTGCATTCTGATTGCCATCTGAATTTCCATCGGCTCATGTTTTTGTCAGGCTCCTTCGGCTTCAGTTGACGATGCACACTAGTTGCGAGTGTTCTGTCCACTTCCTCGGCGTTGGGAGTATCACTCATCGTTCTAGTCTCTTTACCAATTGTCAGCTTGGCCCTCAATGACTCTGACGTTGAAAGTTGTGTTGGGACAACCCTTTTGTCGTTAACCAACTCAATAATGCAGTTGACGCCACCTTCAGATGTTATCATTTGTGACTGGTGATGATAAGCGAGCTTCATATCACCTTCAGCTTCTTCGTCGAATTCTTCATCTTTGGATTCTTCTTCTACTGCGAAACTGTTGAAGCCATCCGCGTCATCAATGGTCATCTTAACTCGTAATGATTTTGACAGCTCAGAACCGCTGCCCACGCTGCATACATGTCTTGTTATTTGTAAATGCAGGCGACGGTTGACGTTTTCAGATGGTGTTCGTTTGGTGGGTGTTTTATTTTTGTTATTATTTTTTGTATATAAACCATCCGAATTCATTTTCATTCGGATGGACCTTCCCCGCCTCCAGCTCAACTTTGGACGGTCTTTATTCCTACTACAATGGGTATTTGAGGTATTTTTACCGACCCTATCGACTGTGCTGATGTTTCCAATATATTCTGTTTTACTGGAAACATCATCACCCACTTTAGCCTTTTCGCTAATTTCCAAAGTGCTCTCAGACTTTTCCTTGAGCAACTTTGATTTATCTATTCCCATATCAACAGTGCTGATGTTTCCCGTATCTTCCGTCTTACTGGAAACATCATCACCCCCTACAGCCTTTGAGGTAGTTCCCAAAGTGCCTTCAGAATCTTCATGAAACAACCTTGGTGGTTCTATAAATTCATAATCGAAAAAAACTAATTTCTTTTCAATCTCCCTATGGAGATGAGTGAAATGTCTCCCATAGCATTTTGTACAAGAAACATTTCGGGTACATGTCCTTTTGACATGACCCACCTCCAAACATACGAAACACACTTTGTGTTCCACAAGCTTATCCCATTTTTCATCAATGGGAAGCATCCTAAACCTAGTACACCTATTTAGTTGGTGGGATACTAAGCACCCAATTGGACATTTCCCAAATCCCATCCTTGGTAATTCCAATGCCTTAGCATTTTCCTTAAACAACCGTGGTGGTTCAATAAATACAAAACCAAATAAATATTTTTGTTCAGTCTTCCCACAGTTGCTAACCACCTCTTCTTGCAAAGCGTCTAAGCGACAGTCCACACTGTCAAATTTACCCATAACGTCCCGACTAACAACTTCCTTTCGGAAATATGAAATTTTTTCCATAGCTAGCTACAAAAGACGGAGTTCCCTATCGTTCCTCTATTCTGTTATACCCTCTACAAATATGAGCAATTTTGCTCAGTTCTTTCCTATATAATTTTTTTTTTAATTATTTTATTATTTATTTTTGTGTTCAAATCCACTAATGAGTATTCGAAGTCCCTTACCGCTGGTGGGGGGAAACTTCGAATTCATTAATGTTTTTACGGGGTCACCATGTTTGTAGCCGAGCAGCAGATATTAAGAAGACCTGAACGACTTGAGTTCTAGATAGGAACTAATTTTATTTACAATATTTTCTCTTAGCCTAAGACTAACCAAATAATTCTTAACCTATCTTATACGTAAGAAGAAAAGAGAAGGCATAAGGTCACAACACATGTTTCCCTTATCTTCACTACAGTCTATAAATAGATTTTAAATGTAAATACAACATCGACCAATGCACTACGCTTATCTAGTGTACATGGCTGGGTCGATGTTAGAATAACAAAAAATGGGAATTTATTTGAATTCCCTAATAATTTATACACACACATTTTGTCAATGCATAAAATAATCTACCCGACTTTATCAATTCAGTTCAGATAACTGAACAACCAGTGACAGACGCAATCAAAGACGTGGCATATCCACTAGGGATGTAACGAAAGTGAATTTAGCGAAAGCGAATATTGAAATATATTTCTTGCGAATGCGCATGCGAAAGCGAATAGTGAAATATGGATTTTTGCGAAAGCGAATAATAGTTTGACCCTTTAGTACCAACAAAATTAAGGAACTAAATTGATACTTTTCCAGGATATTCAAGTATTAAGCATGTTTTCCATATTTTTACCTCCTGTTACCACAAGGACAAGCATATTTTTCAACTGTTTTGAAGAGAAGTGGAAGAGGTTTTCATTGGTATTAATATCTTCACAATGTGTGAAGCGAATAAGAAGATATAACACTTTTAACAAATGGAAGCGAATACTGAAATATATTTTTGCGAAAGCGAATAATCCAAAGATGGTTTTTGCGAAAGCGAATGTTAAAATGATGCGAATAATTCGCTTTCGCATATGCGAATGCGAATATTCGTTATATCCCTAATCTCCACATCACCGCCATCATTAAGCAAAATCATGTCTGCAATCTCTAATTTAATAAACAACAAAGCTGCTGGACCTGATACAATTCCAGCTGAGCTACTTAAGTATTGGGCAACACCAAAAGCGCGGGTACTCACACCAATAATACGGGAGTCTTGGTTAAAAGACTGCATCCCACCCAATTGGAAGTCTGGAGTAATTATAACCATCCCAAAACAGGTGATCTCACACAGTGCAAAAACTGGAGAGGAATAACTCTTCTAAATGCCATCCAAAAACTAATGGCCCAAATTATACTCCAAAGAATCTCACTAGTGGAAAGAGCAAGCGGGTTGTTTCGCTCATGCTCCGATCACATAAATACTTATGTATTATCATCGAACACTCGATGAAGATTAATAGCCAGATATACGAGTACATGGTATTCATTGACTTCGAACGCGCATTCGACATGATTTCGCGCTCGGGACTGTAGTCGGCGCTCATCAGCAAAGGCATCCCGACAAAATCTTCAGCATTATTCGTAACCTACAACAAGAAGCGGAATTGAGAGTGAGGTTTAACGGTAAGGAAAGCAACCCTTTTACCACAAACAACGTCGTTAGACAAGGCTACGTCTTATCTCCCACATTGTTCCTGGTAGTACTCCACAGCGTAATGCACCAAACCAACATGGATGCTCCACAGGTTATACGGTGGAATCTGCAGGAGTTTCTAAACGACATCGACTACGCAGATAATTTATGCCTCTTCTCACACCGTTTTGCTGACATCGAAGCGAAACTTCACCATCTCTTTATAAACGCCAGCAAAACTGATTTAAAAATCAATGTCAAGAAAACTAAACTTATGCGAAATGTGATTCCTATTGAGGACGTTGCTTCTTTCTCAAACCTAGCCAGTACCATCACAATAGATGGCGGATTAACTTTTCGTGAGCTGCACAAAATATGGCGCTCAAACAGTATTTCAGAGCACACAAAACTTAAATTTTTAACACCAGCGTAATGTCAGTTTTGTTATATAGCTGCACAACTTGGAGCACCACGTAATATACATAAAAGAAGCTAAAAACAATTCTCAACCGCTGCCTCGAAAAAATTCTTCGCATCGATTGAATATTTATTTCATGTATTTTTATAATTTTTATTGTAAAGCTAATGGAATAATAAAAGAAACAGTTATAGTGGGAGTTCTGGGTGGGTCATAATCTATCAGTTTGTGTCGGTTGTACCACAAACAACAAATCCTTTCCAACACCCATATTTTGCGCTGAACAGTAAATACTTCAAAGACAAAAGTACCGAATTGCAAGAGTGTGTTTGTGCGCTGGTATTAAAGTTACCCTGCAGCCAAAATTAGTACAATATTTCATTTTTACTTACCCTAAAAAATCTTCCAAAAACATTTACCCTGTAACTCCTTCAGAATAGCTGAAAATATGTTGCTCTCCATTAACTTATTATCCACGTAATTTATTTTATTCTTTTAATTTTGCTTGAACGCTAAAGAGCATTCGTGCTCATCTATCAATTTTTTTCGGAATGAACGTACAAGATGTAATGTTCAGCAATATTGCCATCACATGAAAATCTTTAAAGGCTGGGTTAGACAAACGAAACCGTAACATTAACCGTAAAAAATGCTGTCGTACGAGGGTTGCTATATATATTTCACTAAGTGTTGCCTGGCGCCATCTGACATTTCCATTGGAAAGTTTGACTTTTTTTTAGCATAAACGTACTCAGAACGTTTTGACGTACGACCATCATTTGTGTTGTTTACAGTGACTTGAAAAAATCAATTTGGCAAAAAATGGAATTAACTCGTGAATATTTTCGTGCGATCATTTTTCACAACTTTCGACGTGGATTATCTCGAAAAGAGTGCATCGATGAACTTAAATCTTTGTATGGCGATGAAGCACCATCCTATAGCTGTTCTTCAAATGACGTTTATAAGATCGTCACAGATGAGGAATCTTGGATCTATGCGTATGAGCCCGAAACAAAACAGCAATCGACCGTGTGGTCCTTCGAAGACGAGCTGTTCGTGGAAGAAGCACTTCGAAGCAAATGGTCGCCTGTTTCTTCGGCAAAACTCGTCATGTGGCGACTGTTCCGCTTGAGCAACGTAGGACGGTCAATTCTGGGTGGTACACCACAATTTGTTTGCCTGAAGTCTTCGGTGAAATTCGAAAAACGAACATGAGAAGACGAATCATTGTGCACCATGACAATACGAGCTCTCACACATCGGCTCAAACCAGCGCCTTTTTGACCGGCCAAAACGTCGAATTGATGCGTCATCCGCAGTACAGCCCTGACTTGACACCCAATGATTTTCGTCGCCAGAAGATGCTGTTGAAGCGTTCAAAAAACATGTTTTGGAGTTGTCTCAATCGGAGTGGAAAAAGTGCTTCGACAATTGGTTTGAGCGCATGCAAAAGTGTATAAATCATGCTGGATAATACTTTGAAAAACAATAAAACCATTTTTGATGACAAATTTTCGCATTTTCATTATTAGGCCAGAAATATATATAGCAGCCCTCGTATTTAATACAAATATGTTCAGGCTGGGCGTATAATTATGGTATGTCCAGACATGAGGTACACATACCATAATTATACGATTTGATTCAGTTATAGTATAGGAAAATATAAATATAGTTTCTATTAGGTATACAAATATTTTAATTTCGAAGTTAATTTTTATTATGGTATATTATTATTTCTGACTTGAAAGAAGGCTGAAAATATATTTTTATTGACAGCTTCATGATAGCTGGTTCTCTTTTGTTTTTCGTAATGAGGAAGAAAAATTTTACAAAATTCGTGGTGAAAAAAATCTAAATTGCTTCAACACAAAAGCTATATTGACTTATACGATCGAAAAAAAAACGGCACAATGCACTGTGTTTATCATTGCCCTATTTTAAATATACTTCAGCATATTTATTACATCATAATATATATATACATATATATAGATACCTCCATTCTAAAACATGCATAATTTAGAATGTTGCGATTGTTTTATAAATTTTCTGCACCTATATTTAATAAATTAGATATTACACTACATATTATAGTTATCAATTATTATCTTGAAATCGTGGTATGTTATATCGTGGTTGATTATTTCATAAGTCTCTTAACTTAAGTTAAACTAAACCTGAGTAAAATTTACCATGTGTTAGTAAAGATTTTGTTTACCTGAACTACAGTGTAAAAAGGATATCATTCTCATGAGTACGGACAATAAAATGAGGTGGAATTTATTTAAGTTTAAAAATTTCAATAAAGAAATATAAAACCAGTAAGGAAAGACAGAAAGTCGGGCGGGGCCGACTATATAATACCCTACACCTACCTACCAATGCGAAAATGGGCATTGCGATACGAATTTGGCAGTGTATTTTATATGATCGGATATAAAATACGGTTTCTACAGTGCTTACATGTCAAATCGGGTGTAACATATATGTATATTGGGACTATGTTTAAATCTGAACCGATTTTTCCCAATAAAATGAGGTGGAATTTATTTAAGTTTAAAAATTTCAATAAAGAAATATAAAACCAGTAAGGAAAGACAGAAAGTCGGGCGGGGCCGACTATATAATACCCTACACCTACCTACCAATGCGAAAATGGGCATTGCGATACGAATTTGGCAGTGTTCATACATGTAATAAGAAAACTCTCTCTGTTAAATTTCGTACTGATCGGATATAAAACACGATTTCTACAGCGCTTAAATGTTAAATCGGGTGGAACATATATATGGGGGCTATATCTAAATCTGAACCGATTTCCCCCGAATTGCGCAGTGTTTTTTCATGTAATAAGATAACTTTCTCTGCCGAATTTCGTACAGGTCGGATGTAAAATACGGTTTCTACAGCGCTTTCATGTCAAATCGGGTGAAACATATATATGGGGACTATATCTAAATCTGAACCGATTTTCCCCGAATTTGGCAGTGTTTATTCATGTAATAAGAGAACTCTCTCTGCCAAATTTCGTACTGATCTGATTTAAAATACAGTTCCTACAGCGCTTACATGTCAAATCGGGTGAAACATAGATATGGGGGCTATATCTAAATCTAAACGGATTTTCTCCGAATTTGGTAGTGTTCATTCACGTAATAATAAAACTCTCTCCGCCGAATTTCATAAAGATCGGATGTAAAATGTGGTTTCTACAGCGCTTACATGTCAAATCGGGTGAAACATATATATGGGGACTATATCCAAATCTGAACCGATTTTAACCAATTTCACTAGGGATCGTCCTTGGGCCAAAAAAGAGCACTATGCTAAATTTCATCACAATCGGACCATAAATACGACCTGCACTTTGATTACAAGAATACACGGACAGACAGACGGACATGGCTAAATCGACTCAGAAAGTGATTCTGAGTCGATCGGTATAATAAACAATGGGGTATCTCTTCTCCTTTTAGGTGTTACAAACAAATGCACCAAGTCATAATACCCTGTACCACAGTGTGGTGTAGGGTATAACAAATTTAAGGCTGTTGAACTTTCCTTAAGCATGCGATGGACTGTCTGTGAGGAGTATTTTTTTGTGTTTAAAGAAAGATAGTCTTAAATAACTTCATTTATATTTCATTATACCCTCACTTTAGTGTGACGAGGGTATATATCATTTGCTACGAAAAAAAGTGTAACACATCGAAGGATTGATCTAAGACCCTAAGTATGTTCGGCGGATATTCGTTTTGGGTCATTTTAAGTCGAATGAGCAATGTCCGTCCGTCTGTCTGTCTATCTGTCTGTCTGTCTGTGTGTCTGCTGGCTGGTGCGCACGATAACTCTCGAAAGGAGTAACTGATTGACTTCAAATTTGGTATGTGGTAATATTTTTTTCTATCTCCGGCTAAGTTCGAAGATGGGCCATATTGGTCCACTCCTTCTAGTACCTCCCCCACAAAGTGTTAAAATGTTGTGAAATATTTAATCTTTAATAACTGCTATACTACTTATTCGAATCTTCTGAAATTCCACACATACCATTAGTTTATTAGTCGCTATCAACTCGAGAAAAATGGGGCAAAAGGCCACGCCCCTTTTGGTACCTCCCACACAAATGCAACATTTTGAACCAAAAGTTAACAGCTTATAACATTAATACCAGTGTATAAAAATACTTGAAATTTTGTACAGAGTAATGCTTTTATAGTGCCTACAGTCCAGTAAAAAATTGGGGGTTATATTCACGCTCCTATTGGTACCTCCCACACAAAGGTACCATTTTGCACCAAAAGTTAACAGCTTATAACATTAATACCAGTCTATAAAAATACTTTGAATTTTGTACAGTGTAATGCTTTTATAGTGTCTATAGCCCTGTGAAAAATGGACGCTATTGCCACGCCCCTTTTTGTACCTCCCACACAAAATGGCCAAATCATACCAAAATTTAATATCTCATAACGTTAATATACCAGTGCAAATAAACGCTTATAATTCGGCGCAGTGCAATGTATTTAAAGTATCTACTATTCAGCGAAAAATAGGTGTATTTGTTAAAAACCTTCTGGTACCTCCCACACAAATTGACAGAATAATTCGTTTAATATTCCATATTACATTACTCACAAAGTGAGGGTATACCTTAGTCGGTTTACCCGACTGAAACTTTCTTACTTGTTTTTATAATCTATATATATAAAATTGTTGCGTGAGTGGCTGAACTAGAATCATGAAATTTGATGGGAGGGTAGTCCTTGGGACGTAGACGAGCAATAAGGCGGGACTTTTCGAAATTCGTACTATTAGCCGCACAATGGGGCAAAAAGGGATAAATATGGTACCACCGCCAAATCGAAACGAAATGAGCTAGAATCTTGAAATTTGGTATGAGGGTTGCCCTTGGAGGTGGAAATTCGAACATTTACGAACACAGTGGGGTAAAAGGTGATAAATGTGGTACATCAGCCAAATCCAAATGGCAAGAGCTAGAATCGTGAAATTTTGTGTAAGGGGAGCCCTTATGAGGTAGACTCAGAAGTTGACAGGATTTTTCGAAATTCGAACATTTACGTACACAGTGGGGTAAAAAGGGAAAAATGGGATAAATGTAGTACAACAGCCAGATTCAAATGGCAAGAGCTAGAATCGTGCAATTAGGTGTGAAGGTATGAGGTAGACTCTGAAATTTACAGGATTTTTCGAAGTTCGAACATTTACCTACACAGTGGGGTAAAAAGGGGAAAAATGTGGTACAACAGCCAAATCCAAATGGCATGACATAGAATCGTGAAATTTGGTGTAAGAGTAGCTCTTGGGACGTAAACAAGAACAAGGAGAGATATTTTTTAAAAATTTAGGGGCACAGTGGGACAGAAAGGTATAAATATGGTACCACCGCCAAATTTAAAGCCTAAAATTAGAATGGTGAAAATTGAAGCGAGGGATGTCTTTATGACAACGGATCGGGAGCATGAGGAAAAAAGAGAACAATCTGCCAAAATTGGAACTTAAACATGAGATATGAAGAGTTTATATGGTTTTAGGAGCAATGTGGTCAAAAACGGTTAAATAGTGGAGTGGAGAAAATATGATTAAATATGTTACAGTCGGGGAAAAAGGTTTAAGTATGCTAGCGTGGAGACACATTTTAATTATTTATTTTCTTTTATTTATTTATATGAATTACAATACAAAGTAAATGTATATTCTAATCTTAAGGTCCAGGGAAAGGCCGGGTTACAAAGACCATATGGCTAAATTTTTGCAGCGACAGACCAGAGCCTCTGGAGGGAATCGAACCCACGACCCCCAAAATCATAGGCGAGTACGCTACCAACTCGCCTACTGGGGCGCTCTCAACACATTTTAAATACGGTACAGTGAGACAAAAATTTGTTAAATATGTAATATTTTTATGATTTTATCGTAAAGTCTGTTCGGTCATGAATTAAACAAGCCCATTCCGAAGAAAACCTATGCATAATTTAAAAAGTTATAGCTAATTTAGTATGGTTTTAACTTTAAAACTTTCATATCGATGTAAAATTTACAAAAACAAACTTTAAAAGCTAAGATTGGAGATTTTGACGTTTTTTGACGTCTAGAATCAGAATCTATGCATTCAAACAGAGACCCAAGAAAAAATGTTGTGTTTGTCGACCGGTGTAATTATTGGTTGGCTTTAAATTTATGATAACCAGATATGGCGAAACTTAAGTTAAGGGCCTGTTTCTGTAACTTATTTTCGTTCGTCTACGGCGAACGATCAAAATTCTCTCAGCTTTCTCTAAACTTCCTAAACTTCCGTGACTTATAGATTTCTCGGAATAATTGAGTGATTTTTGATCGTTCGCAATAGACGAACGAAAAAAAGTTACAGAAACAGGCCCTAAAATTACATTTATGATTTCTTATCTATCTACCTTTTTAACATGTAGGTTGCAGTGATGGAATGAGTTTGCACAACCGTGTATGTAAATTTGACTTTATATGTATTGGGTGTGGTAATAAGTAGTACGGTTTTGGCCATTACACAGAACTTATCACGGTATTTGCAAACGATTAACCTAGATATAATAAAGTCTTACGAAATCATAAAATTGGCAACGACTAAATTAAGTGACATGCGTAGAAATTCAGATGCGGAGTTTGATAAACTGTTTGAAGAATCCACACAACTTGCAAGAAGTTTTGGAATAGAAGCTGCACTACCTAGAAGAGTAGGCACTCAAAAGTATAGGGCTAATATTCCTGGTTCAGATGCCAAGGCGTATTTTAGGACAACATTGTTCATACCATATCTGGACGAAGTAATATCACATTTAAATAATAGATTTTCCGAACATAAAGCTATAATTACAAGTCTGTTTAATGTCGTTCCGATACGAGTTGTAAATCTCATAAAGGAAGATTTCGAAGAAGTCACACTTTTTTACAAAAACGATTTAAAAAATTCAGCAAAATCTGTTTTAGCTGAAATAAGTATATGGATTGATTATTGGAAGCAGAAGAATGATAAGCCATCAAATGCATTAGATGCTATTTCAGTTTGTGATGAGGACATGTTCCCAAGCGTTTTTACCCTTTTGCAGATACTGGCCACAATACCTGTGACAACGGCATCTGCTAGCGAAGTTTCTCGACGTTAAGAAGAATAAAAACTTATCTCCGGAACAGAATGGAAGGAGAAAGGCTATCTTATCTGGCTTTGATGTCTACATATATACAAAGATGAAGTCAAAATCGATGAAATAATTGATATATTTCTTTCAAAAAATCGAAGATTACATTTTTAACTCTTACGTATTTTATTATAAAAAGTTTTACTGATCTCGTACTAAAGTACACATTTATATTTAGGAATAAAAAACTAAGGAACTTAACTTTCATTACCTACACAATAAACGCAATTTTTTAATTGTTTATCTTTGTTATGGAAAAAAGGTACAGTGGAGCAAAGAGGGTTAAATATGGTACAGTGGGGCAAAAACTGTTAAATATGGTACAGTGAGACAAGGGGTATAATATGACACAGTGGAGCAAAAAGGGTTAACTATAGTAGAGTGGGGCACAATTAGTTGAATATGGTAACGTGGGACAAAATGGGTAAAGTATAGTATATTGGGGCAAAAAGCTTTAGCTATGGAACAGTGGGAAAAAAGGGAACAAAATAGTCCAAGATAAATATAAAAATTCGCACTTTAGAAGCACAGTGCAATAAAAAGTGTTTAATATGGAACAGCGGTGCAAAAGGTGTTGAATGTGGTCCCTGCCCAGCAAAATTTCTCATTACCAAATAATCCGACGAGTAAGCAAAGTTCGATAATGGTAAGTACTTATTATTTAGCCACTTTTCTCATTATTTTAACATGGGGATGTCATTGGAGGAAAGTACTTCCCAAAAGCATACAATAAAGTAGCATAATAAGTACTTATTTGTAGCTCGATTTTATGAACTTGAATAATGCATTACCAATAAGTTATAAAATAAGATATGTAGAAATGGCCTTTTGAAATAACTCATGAGTGCAAAGGTAGCTCTTACAGCATAAACTAAAGCTAAGAAATTGTTATTTACAAATAGGTTCTTCTACTTAAACAGTGGGGAAAAACAAGTTATAACAAGTAAGAAAGTTTCAGTCGGGTATACCGACTAAGGTATACCCTCACTTTGTGAGCAATGTAATATTGAATATTACACAAACTATTTTTGTGGGAGGTACAAGAAGGGGTTTAAGAAATACACCTATATTTCGCTGAACAGTAGATACTTTAAATATATTGCACTGTGCCGAATTGTAACCGTTTATATGGACTGGTATATTAACGTTGAGATATTAAATTGTGGTATAATTTGGCCATTTTGTGTGGGAGGTACAAAAAGAGGCGTGGTGATAACGCTCATTTTTCACTGGACTATAGGCATTATAAAAGCATTACACTGTACACAATTTCAAGTAATTGTATACACTGATATTAATGTTATAAACGGTTAACTTTTGGTGCAAAATGGTGCCTTTGTGGGAGAGGTAACAAAAGGGGCGTGACAATAACGCCCATTTTTCAATGGACTGTAGGCACTATAAAAACATTACGCTGTACAAAATTTCAAGTATTTCTAAACACTGGTATTAATGTTATAAGCTTTTAACTTTTAGTGCAAAATGGTGCATTTGTGTGGGAGATACCAAAACGGGCGTGGCAATTTCGGCCATTTTCCTCGAGTTGATAGCGACTAACAAACTAATACTATGTGTGGAATTTCAGAAGATTCGAATACGTATAATAGCAGTTATTAAAGAATCAATATTTCCCAACATTTTAACCCTTTGTGGGGGAGGTACCAGAAGGAGTGGACCAATATGGCCCATCTTCGAACTTAGCCGGAGATAGAAAAAAATTTTACCACATACGAAATTTGAAGTCAATCGGTTACTCCTTTCGAGAGTTATCGTGCGCGCCAGCCAGCAGACAGACAGACACACAGACAGACAGACGGACGGACATTGCTCATTCGACTTAAAATGACCCAAAACGGATTTCCGCCGAACATACTTGGGGTCTTAGGTCACTCCTTCGATGTGTTACACTTTTTTCCGCAGCAAATGATATACAGGGTCTCCCATATTCGACGGACCCATCTGGCAACGCCATAACTTTTGACAGAGATGTCAGATCGCTTAATGACATACCGCGTTTGAAGCGTCAGTCCAAGCAGATTTTTACCATGGAACAATACACGCCACGCGAGCGCTCTGAAATAGTTGAAATTTACATTCAACAGAAGAAGTCAAGTCAACGTGCTTTTAAAATATTAAAAAATGTGAGAAGTGCGCCTTCTAAGAACACCATTAAGCGTTTATACGAAAAATTTTCGACTGGTGAGGCTCTTTCTAATCCGAAGAGGCCAAATAAAAGTCGACCAAGGCGATCGGCCGAGAATATCGCTGCCGTACGAGCCAGTGTTGAGAGGTCCCCAAGAACATCCCAAAAACGCCGTTCTCAGCAGGTGGGCATGGCTCGGTCCACTTTACAACGGATTATTCGCGTTGATTTGCATTTGTTCCCGTACAAAATTCAATTGACGCAAAGATTGTTGCCTGCGGACAAGCCTCGTCGATTGGAATGGGCCCAAAAAAAACATGGGTCCGTCGAATATGGGCAACCCTGTATACCCTCGTCACACTAAAGTGAGGGTATAAAAATGGCACAGATAGGGGACAAAAATGTTGAAATACGGCCTAAGCTTGCGAATTTGGATTTTGAAATATCAATTATCATTTTAAAATATTGTACAATCGTGCAAAATTGGTTAATTATGACACACAAAGGGTTAAATGTGGTACAATGGAGCGATTTACTTTAGATTTCGTACCTTTATAGACACAGTGGGAAAAACATGGTCCCACCATGGTGTGAATGAAGCTATTGTAACATAAACTAGGGGAAGATGCTAACGCATGAACCAAATAAATAGTTTTTCAACGTTCAGAGGTACAGTGTGAAAAGGGATAAAGATTGTACCATGATGTCAGGGTAACTCTTGGAACATAAACTAGAAATGAAACCAGGGTTCGTATTTTATACATAAAAGTAATCAAATCTTCATTTGGCACCATATGTAATAATCCTGTCATATTGAAAGAAAGAGGTATAATTATTTTACAGTACCCTAAACAGAAAATAAATAAAAGATGGGGACTGCGAAGCGCACCGGGTTAAAGCTAGTAGTTTATATTTCTCAAAACTAATACTGTAATGTCTTTAATACAAGTTATTTATGCACTACTATAAAGAAAATAATTTAAGTGAAGAGTGAACTAAAAAAATACAATCAATTTCATTTAAACTACATATAAAGAAGAAAAGAACGTAAGTTGAAGAAAAGACATGAACTCTTTTTTATTATTTAGATTTTTTAGATAATGTGTCCTAAAAAGACATTTTTCCACATACAATTAGTTGTATTACTTTCTGTCCTAAATATGTGCACATTTTTTCTCAGTTTAAGTGTGCATTAACTTGACTGTACGATGTTTTTACTTATTGTGAAGAAATTTTATTTTAGGAAAATCACTTCATACTTCCAAGTATATGAACTATATTTATTTATTTATATTTGTTAATTTGTATTGCTGCTTAGGGAAGACTTACTATAACTGAGTAAAAAATTTGAACTAAATTGGAGTATAAAATTTACTTGTCCTTAGGAATGCCATTTTTCTGAGTGTAGTTTGTATATAGAATTATACTAGTTGCTTTTTACTTCAAACTAGTAACATATCTGCCCTCTTTTCATATAACGAACTATAGATTTTAACATTGGCTTGGCATAGTTAGTAGCCTGGAATTTTTAAATGTTTGCTCTATTTAACCTGAAATAACTCTTAGTAATAAGGGTTCGATATAGGCCCTTCATTTGTCTCCGCGCATAGCTTGTCAAATAATGGTGAGGCGTACTACCCTTCCTCACTGATTTTTTAACAAAACTTATAAAAATTGGTTCATATTTATGTATACATATTCTGCTCTGTCAATCCCTCGTGTGAATGGTTTCGGGTACAAATAAACTCATTATAAAAAATTTCAGCCCAATTCGTTGAAATTTGAGGTTTTTTTGGAGTTACGAAGTCAAATCATGAAAGACCATTGTATGGGGACTATATCAAAACATGTACCTATGTTCCTGCTATATATGTAACTTTTCCGGAAATCCACAGATATATGCCAAACCGTATACCTTATAAGTATACCAAACTGACTACGACGGATCGATCGCACCTCAAACTCTAGAGGAAAATCCCACAAAAATGGAATGAACACAGAAATATTTTAATTTTTATGTCCAATTTTATTGTTAGAAATTGCAATTATTTAAAAAGACCTTCAACGGTAGCTTGTTTGACCATTTGGATCAAACCATCGGTTACTTCAGCACAAACCTCCAAGATCTGGGAAGCGGGCAAGAAGAAACCGTACTTCGAGCCATCATCACGCAATTCAATGGTGGCGGTGAATTTTATATTCTTTACACCATAGGCCCAATCTTTAGCGGAGCCGGAAACGGGATCTGTGAAAAAACAAACATACATTAGCACAACAGTGCTATAGGCTATCAAAAACATATCATTTATCCACATACAATTCAAGAGACCACTTGCACCACTGACGAATTGTGTTCCATATTTCTGTACAGCTCCATCGGCAAAGGCATTAGCAATACGCATCATTTGATCGTAATTTTCGGGGAACACCTCGTTGGTATGACCATAAGGCAATAGAACGAAATTGCCATAAGAGTGGAAGGCCAAGTACATACGGATATATTTATCGGGGAAGGAATTAACAAATTGTTGCAGAGCCAAAACTTCAGGTTCAGAGTCGGCTTCAGCGCCACCATACCAATGATCGCAAGGAACATCGATGTTGTAACCAGCACCTGAAACAAATTAATATAGATAATACTCCTCTGACATCTTGGGGTATTCAATAAAGCTAAACCTACCACCCCATTCGTAATCGAAGTTGCGATTCATATCGACACCATAGCAAATGCCTGAGGAATTGCTAAAACCGGTGGGTTTGCGATTCTTACGCCACAGACGTTCTACATTGTGGGTATATTCTAAACCATCAGGATTAAGGACAGGCACAAAGATCCAATCGTACTTGAAGAGCAGATGTTTCATTTCTTCAGTTTCTGCTTTTAGCAAGTTGTCAATGAAACAGGTGGTGGTGGCCGAGGAAATCCATTCAATGGCATGGATGTTGGATTCAATGAAAATAGCTTTGTTTCCACGTCTTGCAGAAATTCTGACCGCTCTGATAGGACGACCTTCATAGGATTCGCCAATTACAAAGGGAGTGACCCTCAATTTATGATTATTATTATTGATTACTAATATATCCAACCAATCGTAAATATCAGCCAAGCCATGATATTTGGTCCAAGTTAAATTGTGTTCTTGTGCAGAAGTTCTGCTATTGACAGCGGTACTCTGTTCAAGGATCCTAAAGGGAATTGGTAATGCTTGAATATCTGAGCTCACAGAGATTAATTATCCTTAAGAAGAGTACTTACTCTTGCAAATCATCAATGACCATTTCAAAACTCATTTCGTTGTATTTCATGTTGGCCTCCAAAGCTTCGTGGTGGGCAGGATCTATAGCAACATCATAACTGCGACCAGGGCCGCTGATGTCATTCAAGAAACGCACCTGATTTGTGGAAATGTAAATGTAAAATTTGAGCATTAGTCAGTGAGCAAAAATTGGGATTTTAATCCTCTGGCTGATACTTACGGGAATGTTGTTAGCCAATTCCTTAAATTCAGACAATTGTTGATCATCCTTGACGAGAACTTTGTAGACTTTAAAGCCATCATAACGAGCCGCTGCTGGTTGGGAGGCCGAAGTAAGTGCTAAGGCTGCCACTGCAATTGCCAATACTGCGAAGACCTTCATGGTGGTGTTTGCGGAAGGTATAACACTCTGACAGTGATTTCCTGAGATTTTGTGGGGAGTCTTTTATACTAATTTCTTATAATGAGTTTCTCTTTTGAAATTTGATAAATTCATCGAAATCTTTATGGTTCACTCTCAGATAGGTTATGTCTTTACCGGCTAAGTTATTTTGCTGGATGAAGGTGTATTTTATAGGTTTATCAAATTTTTGCGATTTGTATGCTTATTATACTGTTTAGGTGGGGCGACGAAAGCTCAGTTGATGCGATGTCCGAATCCACCTTTTGGTACGTGGTTTGCCGGCAAGGGAGGAGGTAAACAAATCAACGAAGTCCCTTCTATGACAAACTCCGCACCAATTACAATAACAACGATAGCTCAGTAGTGGGGGGAATGATGTGTGTGTTGACTTATGTATATAGTGACCGATGTTGGCGATGCAGTAATGCAAAGGGCGAAATAGAAAATAGAATAAATAAAACACAAGATTTAGTATTTTCGGTTATGATAAAGGCAGAGCTTTATTTGTAGTAACGTATATTACCATGTATCAGGGTGGCGACAAGGCCGGTGCGAATATTACGATAGCAAAAACTACAAGTGCTCAGTAGTCGAGCCAAAGACAAGTAGATGTGCGCGAGAGTAGTGCAAAAACAACGACTAGTAGTAATGTGCGCGATAGTATCGCCGAACAAAGACTACAATTGACTACTTTACACGGAGAGTGCTCGACAACGACTAGTGAACGCAGAGGCTCGTTAGAAGAGTCAAAGCCCAACTATAATATGCATAAGCAATTCCGTACGGAAAGTGCGTTCAGTTTCGCACCCTGCTTAAGCAAATGGGAACTGAGTGAGAGAACTTAACGAAAAGTTCACTTAAGTACAATTATAGTTTGGCGCATACGATTTCATGCATTCGCTCAGTTGCTTAAGCTAGCTTATGCATATTATAGTTGGGCCTTAAGACTCCTTAGAAAGTACGAGGAAAGAGAGAGAGAGAGACCCGAAGATAATGCAAGGCAGCCACACAACAACCACCGCCCAGTGGCAATCTGCACTCTAACACATCCATGCTAAGCGAATTAGGTCTCCGAAGAGAGGTGTAGAGGAGATTCCAGTGATGTCAATACGCGACCGGTATTGATCAGGCTCGGGAAGTTGAGACAATGCTGCGTACATGAACATTGCCGGCCAGCTTGCAACATCCGACGATGTTGCAATATATATTAAATTAACTACAACTAATATTAGGTTAGGATAATGCAAGTCAGCCACACAACAACCACCGCCTAGTGGCAATCTGCACTCTAACACATCCGTACTAAGCGAATTATGTCTCCGAAGAGAGGTGTAGAGGAGATTCCATTGATGTCAATACGCGACCGGTATTGATCAGGCTCGGGAAGTAGAGACAATGTTGCGTACGTGAACATTGCCGGCCACTTGCAACATCCGACTATGTTACAATAAAAAGTAAGTAAACTACAACTAATATTAAGTTAGTAAATTAGGAAGGAACGTAAATTCAGTTTCCTAGTGAGAATTCAAAAAAATTCAATGCGAGTTTCTAAAGTATATTAAGAATTAGTTAAATAATTAATATAGGCGAGCTGATGCTAATCTAATTGCGATTTCGAAATAAGTTTGAGTTTAAATAGACTACTACGAAAATTATAGATGTGCGACATCAATTAGTAAAATAAATTCGAGAACAATAATTTCAAGTTTCTAATTGATTTTAGACGATTCGAATCCGTAAAATCCCGATAACGAAAATTACTATAAATTCGAGTTCAAATAATTTATAAATTCACGATGTGACCATTTATAAAAAGCGAGGCGGGTGTCAAAATGTGACCAACAAACAAATTCAAATAAAGGTGCGACGAAAAATACAAACGAAGGTGAATCTAGCAAGTAGTGATATCGAACCCACGAGGTGTGATGGAATTCAAGTTCGGTTCTCAGACCAACGATTGAAATTCCCGAAAGGCAGAATATTTCTTGCTTCCGAATTACATGTTCTATTGCCAGGGGTGAAGACCGCGGCTGGGCTTGTAGAATAGTTTAAAAGGGCGGAAGGAATTGGTCCAGTTACGACATAACCGAAAATGGTATTTTGAGCCAGTAGTGACTCAAGCACAATTCGTGGGGGTTCAGCCAAAAGAACTTTCGGATACAAATCAGCACCAAGTAGAACGTCTATTGGGCGATTATCCAAAGAATCGGCCAATCGCAGATTGGCGAGGTGAGATTGGAGGATGGTAGCAAACGAAGGCGATGGCAAATTTCCAGAAATGTTCGGAAGAACATGGGCTACCGTTTTTAAGGCGTGCGTTGGATCTAAGGGCGAAGCGATTTCAAGAGAACAAATATCTCTTGAATTTCCCAATAGAGTACAGTTTAGTCCTGAAACTCCAGCGTTCGTAGAACGCGTCGAAATACCCAGTCGTTGCCGAAAGCGGTCCGTAATTATGGACGTCTCGGAAGATGGGTGAATAAGAGCCCGAGCAGGGTACGTAATACCCTGGTGAATGACATTCACGGTGGCAGTCCCCAAGAGCACATTTCTATCTTGGGTGGTATGAAATACCTGCCTACTAATGGTGGGTTTTACGATCGACGAAGTGGAGGGAGAAGTTTTTAAATTCTGGTCCAAGAAGGGATCTTTAACTAGAGGTGGGAGGGGGGACGACGGAGGCACAAACCGAGCAGATCCCACATTTCGATGGAGAAGGGTGTGGTGACGACCATTGCACGTAGCGTAATTGTGTCTACTATTGCAGGTTTTCACTGCATGTCCTCGTGAAAGACAATTCACGCAGCACCCATGCTTTTTTATGACCGAAACCGAAAAGACATTCGTAGAATGTAAAGTTCTGTCCATGACCGCGGGCTTTTTCTCAGAGTCAAGACCCTTGAGCTCCCGAAGACAAACTAAAGTCTGTATTCTTTCCGTGAGGAAAGAATCTAAGTCGTGCCAGGAGGTTAGGGACGACTTATTTTGTACACTCTGTTCCCAGAGAGTAACCGTAAGTTTCGGCAAACGACGGAGGCATTGAAAGACCAATATGGGATCCCCATGGTCAGTTACGACGTCGTAGACTGCCATTGTCGAAAGACACCCATTTATTCCACGTTGTATGGTCTTTAAACCCGAGCTAGTCTCGCGGTCTAGCACGGGAAGATCAAAGAGGAGCTTTAGGTGACTGTTAATAAGAATGCGTTTGTTGTCATACGCATCTTCCAATGCTTTTCAGGCCAAAGCGAAGCTCCTGTTGGTGAGAGGGAATCTCGAGACTATTTCCCTTGCCTCACCGCTGGTTTTTTGGACCAGGTGACAAAGGTGTTCAATGTCACTAAGACGCGAATTGTGTATAAATATCGCCGAAAAGAGGTCTCGAAACGTAGGCCAAGTAACGAAATCCCCATGGAAAACGTCAATGTCGATAGGGGGCAAGTTCAAATTATGACTGTCAGAATTTTCCAAATTAGACATTCTACAAAATTATAAAATGAGGACCGTATATAGGGTACGCGAAGGTACACGACTAAATAAATTGCGATAAAGCACAAGAAAAACGACGAAAATAAAAATATTTTTTTTGTTCAACTAGACTGACCGTAGGGTGACTATGGTTGACTGTAGAATGCAACGACAAGATTAAACAACGAAGTAGTCAGCAAGAAATTATATCGCGAAGGTCGCGAACGAAAAAAATAATACAATAAAATGTTATAATGAAAATTTCCAATTTATGTCCAATTGACCGAATGTAGGGTGTACGGTGTCGTATATGATCGAATGTAATTAACGAGTAGCGTACCACTCAACGCTATTCCCAAAAATAGCACGACAAAAAATATTTAGGGCCTGTTTCTGTAACTTATTTTCGTTCGTCTACGGCGAACGATCAAAAATCACTCAATTATTCCGAGAAATCTATAAGTCACAGCAGTTTATAATTGGGTGTGTCTATAGAAAAGCACGTAAAGAGCTCGTACCTAAAATATTTTTAACCTGTGTTTTATAGAATTCAAGTAATAGTTGAGAGATTTTTGATCGTTCTCCGTAAACGAACGAAAATAAGTTACAGAAACAGGCCCTTAATTTATTTTTCAAAAGACGTAATATATGTCTGTTTCGACTATTTTGCCTACTGGGATATGAAACCGAGCTCAAGTGACATCGACTCTCTCTATTCTAGTATGTGGGTGTGTACGTGTGTGTTTCTTCGCGAATAACAGGCAACAACACTATGCAAGGCGAACTTGGTGAGAGACGCACAAGCTGTCGGTAGGGGGAAATGGAATCGACCGATTCGATTAACGAAGTCAACGAGAGCAAGAAATAGGAGCTGAAATGTTGTAAATTTTATGACGCCGACTTTCGCGACTTTTCTAATGCAAGATGGTTGGAGAGTGTTCCTGTTTTTGTTGCAATTAAGCTAGATAGCCTCTCATGCAGTAGGGACGACTGCACTGAGACTGAAAATACAACAATGCCGAATGTACAAATAAACGGGCAACACACTACACAACGCAATAACGAAATATGTAAACAAGAATTGTTCTAAGAATTTAACGCCAATAAAACCAACCGAAATGAAATATGAAATAATTTAAGGCGAACAAAAACAACCGAAATAAATTATTGTTTTGTATTGGAATATAAGTATTCCCGATAGATTTTAAAGTGATTTAGCACTATTACAACGACAAAGTGGACTGTATTTTTTGAAGAAATTCGCGATAGAGTACCCGAAAGTCGACTAATATTATACCGTAGGGTATTTTTGCATGTATTTGTAATTTATTTAAACAAAAAACACTCGCGTCGCTCACTAGGCTTAACTGATTTACTAACCTTCTAAGTTAATGATGATGAAGTTGACGCTGCAATTGTTTTCCGATGAGAGGTACTCTGAGGGTTGATCCGATATTTTCCGTAGGAAAACCAACAAAACGACAATGTAAGGCAGCTCAAATCCGGCTTGATGCGACCAAATGTTAAGGGAGTACAAATCCGGCTCGAATACGACCAAATGTTAAGGGAGTACAAATCCGGCTCGAATGTGACCAAATGTTAAGGTGGGGGGTTTGCCAGCAAGGGAGGTGAGGGTAGGCGAGGCGACGAAATCCCTTCTATGACAAACTCCAATAACAACGATAGCTCAGTAGTGGGGGGAATGATGTGTGTTTGTATTTGTAGTAACGTATATTACCATGTATCAGGGTGGCGACAAGGCCGGTGCGAATATTACGATAGCAAAAACTACAAGTGCTCAGTAGTCGAGCCAAAGACAAGTAGATGTGCGCGAGAGTAGTGCAAAAACAACGACTAGTAGTAATGTGCGCGATAGTATCGCCGAACAAAGACTACAATTGACTACTTTACACGGAGAGTGCTCGACAACGACTAGTGAACGCAGAGGCTCGTTAGAAGAGTCAGACTCCTTAGAAAGTACGAGGAAAGAGAGAGAGAGACCCGAGGATAATGCAAGGCAGCCACACAACAACCACCGCCCAGTGGCAATCTGCACTCTAACACATCCGTACCAGGGATGATAAATTTGATACTTTAGTACTTTTTTTGGTACCTTTCAGACCCTCGAAGTACCATGATACTCCCGCGACACATTTGATACTTTTTTTATCAAACATGTCTTTGCACGATGAAACCTATTTCATCATAATCGGCTAAAAATTCGTTCTCATGAATTATAATCGGAAGGTACCTCTATATATGCAGTCTAAATCAAAACATGGACCGATATGCCGCATTTTCAATAGGGATGAAAAATAATGTATCAATTTCTGTAAATATCGGTTTATATTTACGTCCTGTACGTGTAATAATGAAGCATTTCAAATATTTATGTGCTTATTTTGCTCCAACAATGAGGTATAGGCTAGTACAAACCAAAGTTTTATGCTGCTATAAGATTTTAGTAGCTTGTTATCAAGAAATTGCAAGATTTCAAGAAGAATTTAAACAAATTTTAAAATTGGTACTTTTTGGGTCGAAAAATTACCTTTTTAGAACGATTTTTGTACCATTTGGTTACTCTCAATTATCATCCCTGATCCGTACTAAGCGAATTAGGTCTCCGAAGAGAGGTGTAGAGGAGATTCCAGTGATGTCAATACGCGACCGGTATTGATCAGGCTCGATTTCAACGAGTAAGGTTTTTCGCGTATTTTCCGACCGAATTTCCCGATTGTTTTTTAATTATCACGATTACAAAATTAATATCAATCGATATGTGCAAAAAAAGTTTAAGAAAAGACACCAGAAAACTATTTTTAAACAAACTTGCGATGACACATCTTTTAATGGGTCCGCCATCTAACGTGCTTATTTAGTGAATGGTAACACTTAGCTCATGTCTGATTTGACAGATAATTAGTTTTATCCTTCCGCTGAACGAATATGGTTGTGTATACGCTTGAACAACGCTCGCTAAGTTGGCCTGCGATCGACTTACAGAAGATGCCGATTTTGCCAAAAAATCATCTTTTCAGATGAAGCTAAACAAGCTAATTTGCTAAAAGCTTAATTGTCGCATTTGGGGCACAGAAAACCCGCACGCATACATTGAAATGCTGATACACCCAAAACGAGTCACTGTTTGGTGCGGATTTTGGTCCAGAGGCATAATTGGGCCATTTTTCTTCGAAAATGAGCAAGGAGTTGCCGTTACAGTCAATGGCGATCGTTATCGGGCCATGTTGAACGAATTTTTGTTCACAAAAATTGAAGAGGAGGATATTGGCAACATTTGGTTTCAACAGGACGGCGCTAGGTGCCACACAGCCGAAGCTACACTCGATGTTTTGTGCCCTGTTTTTGAAGATCGCAATATCAGCCGCAGAGCTAATGTCGTTTGGCCACCTCGGAGCTGCGATTTGATACCGTTGGACTATTATTTGTGGGGTGCCCTCAAAGATAAGCTGTATTTCACCAATACAGCTGCACACAATCGATAATGTGCTTAAAAATTGGACCGATCGTGTAGGCTACTGAAATTATTTTCCACTATTAACTGGAAGGATTGTACTTTCAAATAAAAAAAGAATTTTGAGAAAATATTCAATAGTTTTTTTTATAGCATTTTCAAAAAAACCAGTAAGGAAAGGCTAAAGTCGGGCGGTGCCGACTATATAATACCCTACACCACTCTCGTAATATTGAATAACTCTGATATATAAATACAGCTGCACACAATCGATAATGTGCTTAAAAATTGGACCGATCGTGTAGGCTACTGAAATTATTTTCCACTATTAACTGGAAGGATTGTACTTTCAAATAAAAAAAGAATTTTGAGAAAATATTCAATAGTTTTTTTTATAGCATTTTCAAAAAAACCAGTAAGGAAAGGCTAAAGTCGGGCGGTGCCGACTATATAATACCCTACACCACTCTCGTAATATTGAATAACTCTGATATATAAATTTTGTAATTCATGTATAAATTGTTTACATAAATTTACTTTTGGGACATTTTATACTTAAATAATACCCTGTACCACAGTGTGGTGTATGGTATAAAAACGATTGGATCTAAAGAGCCAAATCGGATGAAACATATATATGGGAGCTATAGCTAAATCTTAACCGATTTTCTTCAAATTCGGCAATGTTGGTTCATGGATCAAGAAACTCTACCATTCTAAATTTCAAAACGATCGGATGTAAAATACAGCTTTTATAGGACTAAATAGCCAAATCGGACGAAACATATATATGGGAGCTATAGCTAAATCTCAACCGATTTAATCGCTCGCTTAGAATGTCATACTGATGTCATTGATTATAATCTAGGTACTTCATTTCATTTACCGGTGGTGGTGGTGGCAGAGTAAATGTTTCTCTCTCCCACCACCATTCTACTGTACTCTCTTATTCTCATACATATATAGTAATAACTGTACTAGATATTAACTAATACTGAATTGTAAACAAATGAACTAGTTGGGTGCCTATGACAAGCCCATGTTAAAATCGATAGTTCGTTATATGAAAACAGGACAGATATGTTACTAGTTTAAAGTAAAAAGCAACTAGTATATTCTATATACAATCTAGTCATTTTGGCTGCAGGGATATTTGAACATAATATATTTGCAAACTGACTTTCACAAATAAAATATGTGTGTACACACAAACAAAGTTATTGCATAAGAAGTTTTCCAAATATATTTTATTTAAAAAGGGTTTTAAAACTTTGCTGACTTCTTCGTATTTTAGTTAGTTTTTCCCTAGATTTCGTGTTAAACTTTATAGCTAAAAATTTCTTTTATTTTATAAATATTCCAATTCAAGACTTTTTGTCAATCCATCAATGCAATTTATATTCACGAAAGATTATACGATTTGAGTTTTAATTAAATTTTACAAACATATAAAATTTATAAAAAAATGATCTTTAAACATCTGAAAAACAGAAAACTTTAAATTAAGGCATTGATACATTGCCAAAATACTTCAATACAAATTTATCTTTGTTTCGGAAATACTAGTTTCAAATAAAAAACCAGTAAGGAAAGGCAGAAAGTCGGGCGGGGCCGACTATATAATACCCTACACCTCCCTAACAATGCGATAAAGGTCATTGCGTTAATAATTTGGAATAATTGGTAAGTAGGTAGGAAAATATTATCTAATTCTGAACCGATAATCGCTAAATTAAGCAATATTCGTTCCAAAATTGAGAAACATCTTTCTGGAAAATATTAATGATCGGAAGTAGAGTACAACTTCTATAGCGATTTTCCCTGAATACTCATTCATGTAAAAAGAACTCTTTCTGCCGAATTTCGTACTGATCGGATATAAAATACAGTCTCTACAGCGCTTACATGTCAAATCGGTGGTAACATATATATGGGGGCTATATCTAAATCTGAATCGATTTTCTCCGAATTTGGCAGTATTCCTTCATTTAGAAAGAAACCGCTTTTTGTCGAATTTCGCACAGATCGGATATAAAATAACGTTTTTACAGCGCTTACATGTCAAATCGGGGGTAACGTATATATGGGGGATATATCTAAATCTGAACCGATTTCTTCCAAATGTAACAGTGTTCATTCATATAATAAGAAACTTCTTTCTGTCGAATTTCATACTGATCGGATATAAAATAAAGTTTTTACAGCGCTTACATGTCAAATCGGGGCTAACATATATATGGGGGCTATATCTAAATCTGAACCGAATTTTGCAGTATTCCTTCATGTAATAAGCAACTTCTTTTTGCCGAATTTCGCACTGATCGAATATAAAATAAAATTTTTACAGCACTTACATGTCAAATCGGGGGTAACTAAATCTGAACCGATTTCTTCCAAATTTAACAGTGTTCATTCATATAATAAGAAACCTCTTTCTGCCGAATATCAAATTTATCGGATATAAAATAAAGTTTTTACAGCGCTTACATGTCAAATCGGGGCTAACATATATATATGGGGGCTATATCTAAATCGGAACCGATTTTAACCAAATTCAATAGGGATCGTCCTTGGGCCAAAAAAAGATATGTGTGAAGTTTCGTCGAGATCGGACCATAATTGCGACGTGTACTTTGATTACAAGAATACATGCACAGACAGACGGACATAGCTAAATCAACTCAGAAAGTGATTCTAAGTCGATCGGTATAATAAACGATGGTTATATTTCTTCTCCTTTTGGGTGTTACAAACAAATGCACAAAGTTATAATACCCTGTGCCACAGTGTGGTGTAGGGTATAAATATTAGAGTGGGAAATTTTTTTTGTTTAGAACAATATTCTCCCAAACATATAATATTTGTGTGTGTCAAATATTATATATTTGGAGTGTACCCTAAACATATGTATATTTCAAGCCGAATATGCCTGGGACAATATGCTACAGAAGCGATTTTTTTCAGCATGTATTGTATTCTAGTGCGACTTCTTTACTCAATATATTCTTTAGGTTCTTCTCAATCCCTGCAGGTCCTAATAAAGAATTCATAGCTTCGATCTAGGATAGAAAATTATAAAGAATTAGATTGGAAAAGAAAATACTTCAAGATAAATATATACTTACATATATTTAAATACATTTAAATCACTTCAATAATTACTACTTCGTGTATCGATCTCTCGAAAACAACTGAGAAATGTTTGTTGCGAAACAACCACTCCACAACAAAGCATCAGCTTAGTTTTTGGAATATCGGAACATTTTTATTCTCCCCTTGTTCTTTTTATTTGAGATTATTGTTAGTGGAAATATGTGATATCATGATCGTTAGAGTTATTTTTTGTCTGTCTCAATTAGCGATGTGATTTTTTATGTGTAACCCTTTTCTGCATTTCTTAAACATAGTTGAGTAATTAGTTTGACCAAACAAACAAATATCAGACCCAGCCCTACATTACATGTAGTCAGTTCAGTAACTATTTGATACAAACTCAGTTAATTTCAATGTTAGCGTTACGTGTTCTGTGTAAAAACACAGAACCAGGGAGGACAACTTGGGTACCAATAACTAGCTACGAAACTAGAATGTGGTGGCAATTGACTACTTCGCGAGTTGGCGGGAACGTTATGAACTATTACATTGTGGTATAATTAGGACCTTTTGTGTGGAAAGTACTGTAAGGGGCGTGACTATTTCACCCATTTTTTGTGGATTGTAGTGAGAGCATTAGACTGAACAAAATCTATATTATTTGGATGAACTGATATTAAGCTACGAGTATGAGCTGTTAATGTTTTACCTCATGTTTCTCTCAATCGGTCTTGGAGAAAATCGGGCACATCGATCCACGTTTTAATATAGCCCCAATATAAAGGACGCCTCCGATATCACTTCTTGACCCTCTAGTGAACACAATTTAACGGGTTTTCCAATAAGAGTGATATGATTTCTTTGGAAAAAAACATACTTATTGTTAAGGAAATTCTAAAGCTTTTTATTTAATGTGAAGTACAATCGATACAATTAAGTTCTAAATAAAACGTCATTCAAATGGCCTCCACGACTTATTCTGCAGGAACGAATTCGATGGACCCAATTTTCGAGCACTTTTTCCACTAAGTCAAGTCGTATGTCAGGAATGACACGTTCAATATAGACTTGTAAAGTTTGAAGAGAGTCTGGTTTATTTCGAAAGACCAATGACTTCAAATAACCCCACAAGAAATAGTCTAATGGTGTTAAATCAAAACTTCTTGGAGGCCATTCAATATCACAATTTCTTGAAATAATCGAATCTCCGAACTTTTCTCGCAACAATTCATATGTTTCATTTGCTGTGTGGCACGTAGCCACAATCGGTCAATGGCAAAAAAGATCGCTCTTAACGAGAGCTAAAATATGCTCCTGGTTGTCTAGGTCGTGGGTCGACTTGAAAGTGTTTTTTTTTTTTGGATTTAAAAAAATGGACTTAGCGCACGAAAAGTTGCAATTGCGTATATCTCTCCATGATGAAATTGTAAACACTACTGAATACAATGAAAAACAAGTGACAGATCATGACATATTACAAATGGCAGAAACGTCACTTCAAAATCATATCATCCCTATTGGAAAACCCGTTACAATTAATTAAATGTGTCAGGAAATTTTAAAAGTTTGCCCTATTTAACCTGAGACAATTCCTAGTAATAAGGGTTCGATATAGCCCCTGCATTTGTCTCCGCGCATAGCTTGTCAAATAATGGTGAGGTGTCGGCTCCGCCGAACCTTTCCTTACTGGTTTTTTAAGAAATGTGTATGCAATTTAGCAGAGAAAAGTCTTAACCAGTAATAAAATCCCTCATGTGAATGGTTTCGGGTACAAATAAACACATTATACCAAATTTTAGCCCAATTCGTTGAAATTTTATATTGTTTGTGGAGTTAAGAAGTCAAATCATGAGGTACCTTTGTATGAGGACTATATCAACACATGGACCTATGTTCCTGGGAATGATTCCGGTTATAAATAAACCCAGTTACCAATTTTCAGTCTGATAAGTTGACATTTGTGGTCTCTTT
Organism: Eudasyphora cyanicolor; assembly: GCA_963930755.1. Lineage (NCBI taxonomy): Eukaryota > Metazoa > Arthropoda > Insecta > Diptera > Muscidae > Eudasyphora > Eudasyphora cyanicolor. The sequence goes on from OZ005737.1 coordinate 160,765,222, forward strand.
GACGTTAAGAACTCAAATCGGGGAGATGCTATACATGGGGGCTATACAAAATATGAACCGATACAGCCCTTTTTCAATCCCAAGTTAACTGCAGCTATAAGAAGTTATATTCCAATTATTGTAAACTGTAGCTGATTACAACAGACTGACATGGCTAAATCGTCTTAGAATTTTACGGCGTTTAAGAATATATATACTTTAAGGGGTCTCAGATCAACATTTAGAGGTGTTACAAACGGAGTGACAAAATGAATATACGCCGCAGCCAGAGATAGCAGAATCTCTGTATGTAAAAATCTTCGTATCAACAGTTTCTGATATATATTACTTTTACAGAAATACACAGATATATGCCGAATACCGTATAATTATTTTGAATTACCTTATAAGTACACCAAACTCACTACGGTGGTTGGGTCGATCGCACCTCAAACGCTAGAAGAAAATCCCACAAAAGTGGAATGAACACAGAAATATTTTCAGTTTTTATGTCCAATTTTATTGTTAGAAATTGCAATTATTTAAAAAGTCCTTCAACGGTAGCTTGTTTGACCATTTGGATCAAACCATCGGTTACTTCAGCACAAACCTCCAAGATCTGGGAAGCGGGCAAGAAGAAACCGTACTTCGAGCCATCATCACGCAATTCAATGGTGGCGGTGAATTTTATATTCTTTACACCATAGGCCCAATCTTTAGCGGAGCCGGAAACGGGATCTGTGAAAAAACAAACATACATTAGCACAACAGTGCTATAGGCTATCAAAAACATATCATTTATCCACATACAATTCAAGAGACCACTTGCACCACTGACGAATTGGGTTCCATATTTCTGTACAGCTCCATCGGCAAAGGCATTAGCAATACGCATCATTTGATCGTAATTTTCGGGGAACTCCTCGTTGGTATGACCATAAGGCAATAGAACGAAATTGCCATAAGAGTGGAAGGCCAAGTACATACGGATATATTTATCGGGGAAGGAATTAACAAATTGTTGCAGAGCCAAAACTTCAGGTTCAGAGTCGGCTTCAGCGCCACCATACCAATGATCGCAAGGAACATCGATGTTGTAACCAGCACCTGAAACAAATTAATATAGATAATACTCCTCTGACATCTTTGGGTATTCAATAAAGCTAAACCTACCACCCCATTCGTAATCGAAGTTGCGATTCATATCGACACCATAGCAAATGCCTGAGGAATTGCTAAAACCTGTGGGTTTGCGATTCTTACGCCACAGACGTTCTACATTGTGGGTATATTCCAAACCATCAGGATTAAGGACAGGCACAAAGATCCAATCGTACTTGAAGAGCAGATGTTTCATTTCTTCAGTTTCTGCTTTTAGCAAGTTGTCAATGAAACAGGTGGTGGTGGCCGAGGAAATCCATTCAATGGCATGGATGTTGGATTCAATGAAAATAGCTTTGTTTCCACGTCTTGCAGAAATTCTGACCGCTCTGATAGGACGACCTTCATAGGACTCGCCAATCACAAAGGGAGTGACCTTCAATTTATGATTATTATTATTGATTACTAATTTATCCAACCAATCGTAAATATCAGCCAAGCCATGATATTTGGTCCAAGTTAAATTGTGTTCTTGTGCAGAAGTTCTGCTATTGACAGCGGTACTCTCTTCAAGGATCCTATAGGGAATTGATAATGCTTGAATATCTGAGATCACGGAGATTAATTCTCCTTAAGATGAGTACTTACTCTTGCAAATCATCAATGACCATTTCAAAACTCATTTCGTTGTATTTCATGTTGGCCTCCAAAGCTTCGTGGTGGGCAGGATCGATGGCAACATCATAACTGCGACCAGGTCCGCTGATGTCATTCAAGAAACGCACCTGATTTGTGGAAAATGTAAAATTTGAGCATTAGTCAGTGAGCATTGGGATTTTGAACATCTGGCTGAAACTTACGGGAATGTTGTTAGCCAATTCCTTGAATTCGGACAATTGTTGATCATCCTTGACGAGAACTTTGTAGACTTTAAAGCCATCATAACGAGCCGCTGCTGGTTGGGAGGCCGAAGCAAGTCCTAGGGCTGCCACTGCAATTGCCAATACTGCGAAGACCTTCATGGTGGTGTTTGCGGAAGGTAGAACACTCTGACTGTGATTTCCTGAGATTTTGTGGGGAGTCTTTTATACTAAATTCTTATAATGAGTCTCTCTTCTGAAATTTGATAAATACACAGAAATCTTTATGATTCACTCTCAGATATGTCTTTACCGGCTAAGATATTTTGCTGGATGAAGGTGTATTTTATAGGTTTATTAAATTTTTGCGATTTTTATGCTTATTATACAAACCTACATACATGTATACTCGTATGTTTCAATACGATTGATTACAATTGCGATAAATTTATTTTGTACTGATTAGCAGCTTTTTTCAACCTTAGGATGTGTAAATCGATAAAAATATGTTATGTTGGGTTAGGTTGTTATTCCAGATTGATTTTAATTGTTATCGCCGAAATATAAACTTATAAAGCAATTTTAAATACATATCAGCATTGAGGGTAAGTCTGGAAACTGAACAAAGTCCCCATAATTTTCTCTAATGGGATATGACCAAATTAGCCCATATGGGCAACTCATGCATGATGAACGTACGCGTTTTCCGATATAAATGCAAACATTTTTTGAAGTATGTTTTCGTAATTTCTGCAAATTTTGCATTATAAAGCACACAAAATCTAATAATTAAAAGAAAGATGGTTATAAGAGAATTCTAAAATAACTTAGAATGAGGCATAATTGTTGCTGGCTTATCGACGTACACCTTTTCTTTCAAATAACACCAAAGAAAGAAGTCCAACGGTGTCAAATCACATGATCTTGGCGGCCAATTGACATCGACACGACGTGAGATAACACGGCCATTGAATTTGTTGCGCAGAAGAGAAATTGTTTCGTTAGTTGTGTGGCAAGTGGCACCGTCTTGATGAAACCACATATTGTCCACATCCATATCTTCCAATTCAGGCTATAAAAAGTTCGTTACCTTCTCACGATAGCGAACACTATTCACAGTAACTGTCTGACCGGCCTAATTTCGAAGATGTATGGCCCAATAACGTCGCTAGCCCATAAGCCGCACCAAACAAACTTGGCGACCATGCACAGGTGTTTTCACATCTCCTAAAGACCCGGTTTGCTGAAATTTGCGCACAATTCTCCCGATTGTGGACACATTTGGTCGATTATGCTGAACAAAAAAACATCACGAAGTGCACGAAATGCATTTTTATTTGAACGCCCATTTTTGTAAAAGGCTTAAACAATTTTAACGCGTTGCTCGATTGTGTATCTTTCCATGGTTCAAATTGAGTTAGTCTGAAATTGAGAAATCTCAAATGAAATGCAGAAAAAAACTTGACGTTTAGGTGTGGTTCACATTCAACATCGGCCCTTACAATTTAACCACCCTTTATATGTTTCGCCCGATTTGGCTCTTTAGTTCTGTAGAAGCTGTATTTTACATCCAGTTTTTTTAAAATTTAGAATGGTAGAGTTTCTCGATCCATGGGCCAACGATGCCAAGTTCCAAGAAAATCGGTTTAGATTTAGATATAGCTCCCATATATATCTTTCGTCCGATTTGGCTGCAGAGGCAGAGGCGTACCAAATGTAAATTGTGTGAACAAATTTTAGTTGAAGTATACGCTGGATATTTCAATGTTATCCCATCTTCCTAGAATGGTGTAGGGTATCATATAGTCGGCACCGCCCGACTTAAGCCTTTCCTTACTGGTCTTTAACAAATTGTTGTGAAATTTTGCATGCTAGAGTTTCATGATGCATGGACAAACATTGCCTTATTTAAAGAAACTCGGTTAGGATTTAGCTATAGCCCCCATATACATACATGTTTCGTCAGATTTGGCTACAATAGCAAAGACGTACCAAATGTAATTTGTGTAAACAAATTTTAGTTGAAGTATACATTGGATATTTCATTACAATCCAATCTTACAAGAGTGGTGTAGGTTATTATATAGTCGGCCCGACTTGAGCCTTTTTTACTGATTTAACTCTAGATCCAAATTCTTTCGCTTAGCTATTACATGATTTTCCCATGTCAACCTTCTGTCAAGGTGAATTTTTAAATACAGTATTTGATTTCGGAATATTATTTCCATTTAAAAACACATCCAAGCAGTCTTCTTTTTTAACGTGAAAGTAACATGAGCTTTCTTAACGTGAAAGTAACATGAGCTGAGCATGAGTGTTCACTATTATGAAAAAAATCGCTTCTGTAGTATATAGTCTCAAATATATTCTGCTTGAAATATACAAATATTTGGCACACACAAAAATAATATGTATTTGGGAAGATGTTGTTCTAAAATACAAATCTTTGTTTCCGTCATAAAAGTTTTTATTTGGGCCTATTATAAGTATTTACGAAACAAATATTTGTTTGCATTTAAGTATTCGCAAGATATATCAATACCTTAATTTTAAGACAAGTTTTGTTTTTCATAAAATCAATGTAAAATTGTTTAGAAATTTTAAATGTTTGTAAAATTCCTTCATAATTGAAATCGTATAATCTTGCATAACATAGTACAGCATTTTTCAGCTCATTGATTTGGGAATCAATTCTGAGAATTGGACGTGAAAGTAGCCCCAAACATAAGAACTTCTGCATCATTCGTCAAGTTGGCTCAATTAATAATTTAATGGCCATACGATTTTTTTGGTCATTTGGATTTTTAGCACATTTTCTATATTTTAACACGGTTATATCTCGGTATACCGTACGGAATATCTCTTTTGTGCCTAAAGCAAAGTTGTAGATATTGAATGGGAGAAAAAATGCAGAACAAACCTTGCTGAAAAAAGTGCACTTAGTACCTTGAAAATCACAATAATTTAATTTTTTTTTACCATTTTTCACCTTGTTTGTTCAATAGCTGGAATCCAAAAATATGACTTTTTTTCTTTATAAACTTTATTTTGCATGAAAATAAAAATTCCGATTCATATTACAGCTATTATTACACAGAATATATGAAATTTTTGTATGTTATCTATGCATGGAAACAAAATTTAAAACATTTTCAATTATTGTCAATATCGTTGAAGTTGACGCTTGTGGTTCTGATGATCTTGTTTTCTTCGGAGGTTGTTCATATTCATGTTCTGATTCTGCATCATCATCCAAGTTAGACATAATATTCGAGGGCATCTTTTGTTCAGTGTGTCCACCAATTTCAGTGTCATCTTCATCTTCCGTGCTTTCATCTTCAAATTGCATAATTTACGAACTCCACCAACAATCCTCCGCAGGCAATGCATCTAATTTGTTGCCTTTGAACCGCTGTTCCATTGGCATGGTCACCTGGTAGAACCTCTCTCTCTCCTTGTTCGTCCGATTCCTGAGGTAATTGTGCCAAAAAGGTATTAAGGTGGAACGGCATGAAATGTAATTTTAACGTCATGTATACATTAATTTTTTCAAAATAATACAGCAACTTGTCCAATTGTGTCTGTATGTCATGTCGCTGTACACGGTTCTTTTCTAAAACGCCTTCGATGACTTGTTTCAATGCATCCCATGCACATATGTGGTTATAATGGTTCGAAAGCATATTTGTGAAAGATTTTCATTAATTTTCGTATATCCGGTTCATTGGGACATAACAATTTCGCATCTTTATGTCAACGCTCCCTCAAATATTTTTAATGATCTTTCAGTGTCAAAACGTTAATCGAAGTCAACATTTTCATTATGGTAAAGTTCACTTATGTGCAACGTTTGGAAATCATTAAAAATTACGGTGGTCGCAACTTTAAGAGCGCTTACTCCAATTTTCGCCCGTAATAATCGTCCCACCCGACAGGCTGTGCGTCCTATAATGAATAAATATGAATCCAAATTTTCACTTTTGGATGTTCCGGCGCCGGCCGTAAGTGTCCACGTCGTTCTCAGGAATTGGGCATCTCTCAAACCACACTGTGGCGTATTTTGCGAAAAGAGCTTGGCCTTCATCCTTATAAGATCAAACTGACTCAAGAACTAAAGCCACTTGTTCATTTGAAACGCCGAAACATCTCCGATTGGGCTCTGGCAAAATTAATTAATTAATATGTCCTTAATGGAAAACCCTTTAAAAAAAGCGTTTACGAAAAAATATTGGTAATGCAGATATATTGAAGTGAACAAATTAAGATATGACAATATATAAATACAGACAACGATACGTACCGTTTCCAATTTTAGCTTCACTGAGTTTTGGAAAGATGGATTTCAAGCAGTCATAGGCTTCATCAATATCTTTGACTACCACTTCGACGAATTTCGCAGCTATTCTTAATTTCATGTTGAGCGACGGCGACAAAATATCATCTACATAGATCCTTCATCAAAGGTTAATTTAGTAATTTTAATTGATTCTCGAGCTCGGGAGTTCTTGCTTTCCAATCTTTACATTGATATTGATTCCGTGTGTATCGCGAATCCCAATTACAAAGGAAGCAGAAGTATTTTGGTAAACCGGCCTTTAATGTAATGCCTTGTATTATGTTGACAATCTTTAGATGGCAACAAATCTTCCATTTGTGTATATTGTATTTGATTTTTTTCCAAAATTTCGCCCAATGTTTTATACGTTTCCTTCATAGTTGTGCTGAATCCCAATGGAATGGACGGGTTTTTGTTTGTTTTGTGCAACAGCACAGCCTTCAAACTTGAAACTGAACCATCGATGAATAAACCCAGATGCCGGCGATATAATCCATTCCCAATTGGTTCATCATGGCAGTAAGTCAACGTTATTGCCTCGTCAAAGGAATACAATTTCTGAAAATCAGCTTGGCGTTTTTGGTATGATGTTGCGCTGACATTTTGCTGTGAGAGCTTTATATGCTTCAAAAATTATGTTTTATTTTTTTTCTGTTCAATCCATAACCAGAATTTATGTATGCGTAGCACCTGGATTCATCATGTCCAGTTAGGTCTTGCCTCCAAATTACTGGTTTCATTAAGAAAAACTGTACACATTTTCCATGTATCCAAATTGTAGGGGTGTTATAACAAATCTGTTTCATCAAAATGTTTTGAATTTCTCAGTAAACAAGTTTTTCGATCCACAAACGTGGCGGTTACCACAAACGTAGCTTTTTTCGCTCTAAATTATAATTTAATTCTTCGGCACTTGTTGATTGACAAAAAAATTTATTTTATTACCTATAAATACTACGTATTTTTTAATATTTTACTGACAAAACTTTCCACAGATTAGGTCTCATAAATGAATTTGCTGGAACTCGACGTAATGTCATTTATCAATAGTTTTAAGATTTGCTTATTGTTTTATTAAACAAGTAAGAAAGTTTCAGTCGGGTAAACCGACTAAGGTATACCCTCACTTTGTGAGTAATGTAATATTGAATATTACACAAATTATTCTGTCAATTTTTGTGGGAGGTACCAGAAGGGGTTTAAGAAATACACCTATATTTCGCTGAACAGTAGATACTTTAAATACATTGCACTGTGCCGAATTGTAACCGTTTATATGGACTGGTATATTAACGTAGAGATATTAAATTGTGGTATAATTTGGCCATTTTGTGTGGGAGGTACAAAAAGGGGCGTGGTGATAACGCTCATTTTTCACTGGACTATAGGCATTATAAAAGCATTACACTGTACAAAATTTCAAGTAATTGTATACACTGGTATTAATGTTGTAAACTGTTAACTTTTGGTGCAAAATGGTGCATTTGTGTGGGAGGTAGCAAAAGGGGAGCGGCAATAACGCCCATTTTTCACTGGACTGTAGGCACTATAAAAGCATTACACTGTACAAAATTTGAAGTATTTCTAAACACTGGTATTAATGTTATAAGCTGTTAACTTTTGGTGCAAAATGGTGCATTTGTGTGGGAGGTACCAAAAGGGGCGCGGCAATAATGCCCATTTTTCACTGGACTGTAGGCACTATAAAAGCATTACACTGTACAAAATTTGAAGTATTGCTAAACAATGGTATTAATGTTATAAGCTTTTAACTTTTAGTGCAAAATGGTGCATTTGTGTGGGAGGTACCAAAACGGGTGTGGCAATTTCGCCCATTTTCCTCGAGTTGACAGCGACTAATAAACTAATACTATGTGAGGAATATCAGAAGATTCGAATACGTATAATAGCAGTTATTAAAGAATCAATATTTCACAACATTTTAACCCTTTGTGGGGGAGGTACCAGAAGGAGTGGACCAATATGGCACATCTTCGAACTTAGCCGGAGATAGAAAAAAATATTACCACATACGAAATTTGAAGTCAATCGGTTACTTCTTTCGAGAGTTATCGTGCGCACCAGCCAGCAGACAGACGGACGGACATTGCTCATTCGACTTAAAATGACCCAAAACGGATTTCCTCCGAACATACTTGGGGTCTTAGGTCACTCCTTCGACGTGTTACACTTTTTTCCGTAGCAAATGATATATACCCTTGTCACACTAAAGTGAGGGTATAAAAATAGATTGCAAATAAAGAGTACAATAAACAAATATGTACCAAGAAACTCCACTTAGCCTAATTTCGCCTATATACACAATCGGAATTGATATATATATATTGATACATACGACGGCTATATCTAAATCTGAACCGATATTATCCATATTCTGCTGTTTAGTTATTTTAGAATTTTCTTATATGTATTCATCTTTCTTTTAGGTATTCGATTTTGTGTGCTTTATTATGCAAAAAATGTTCAAAAATTGAAAAACACACTTCAAAAAATGTTTGCATTTTTATCCGAAAACGCGTGAAAATGTAGGGTTCGTCATGCATGATTTCCCTTTGGAGAAAATTATGAGGACTATGTTCAGTTTTCGTGGTGGTGTCCACAGGAATTTCGGTCATTATCCCCATGGAACAGTATACCACCGATTCAAATGTTAGAATACGTATACCGTTTCCAGGTTTACCCTGAAAGCTTTATTAGTTTATATTTCGGCGATAACAATTAAAATCAATCTGGAATAAAAACCTAACTCAACATATTACTAAAAATGTTTTTTTATCGATTTACACATCCTAAGGTTGAATAGCTGCTAATCAGTACAAATTAAATTTATCACAATTGTAATCAATCGTATTATTTGTATAATAAGCAAAAAATCGCAAAAATTCAATAAACCGATAAAATACAACTTCATCCAGCAAAATATTTTTGCCGGTAAGGACATAAGCTATCTAAGAGTGAATCATAAAGATTTCCGTGATATTATTAAGTTTCAAAAGAGAGACTAAAAAGAATTTAGTATAAAAGACTCCCCACAAAACCTCAAGAAATCACTATCAGAGTGTTATACCTTCCTGAAACACCACCATGAAGGTCTTCGCAGTATTGGCAATTGCAGTGGCAGCCCTAGGACTTGCTTCGGCCTCCCAACCAGCAGCGGCTCGTTATGATGGCTTTAAAGTCTACAAAGTTCTCGTCAAGGACGATCAACAATTGTCCGAATTCAAGGAATTGGCTAACAACATTCCCGTAAGTAGCAGCCAGAGAATCAAAATCACAATTTTTGCTCACTGACTAATGCTCAAATTTTACATTTTCCACAACTCAGGTGCGTTTCTTGAATGACATCAGCGGACCTGGTCGCAGTTATGATGTTGCCATCGATCCTGCCCATCACGAAGCTTTGGAGGCCAACATGAAATACAACGAAATGAGTTTTGAAATGGTCATTGATGATTTGCAAGAGTAAGTACTCATCTTAAGGAGAATTAATCTCCGTGGTCTCAGATATTCAAGCATTATCAATTCCCTTTAGGATCCTTGAACAGAGTACCGCTGTCAATAGCAGAACTTCTGCACAAGAACACAATTTAACTTGGACCAAATATCATGGCTTGGCTGATATTTACGATTGGTTGGATAAATTAGTAATCAATAATAATAATCATAAATTGAAGGTCACACCCTTTGTGATTGGCGAGTCCTATGAAGGTCGTCCTATTAGAGCGGTCAGAATTTCTGCAAGACGTGGAAACAAAGCTATTTTCATTGAATCCAATATCCATGCCATTGAATGGATTTCCTCGGCCACCACCACCTGTTTCATTGACAACTTGCTAAAAGCAGAAACTGAAGAAATGAAACATCTGCTCTTCAAGTACGATTGGATCTTTGTGCCTGTTCTAAATCCTGATGGTTTGGAATATACCCACAATGTAGAACGTCTGTGGCGTAAGAATCGCAAACCCACCGGTTTTAGCAATTCCTCAGGTATTTGCTATGGTGTCGATATGAATCGCAACTTCGATTACGAATGGGGTGGTAGGTTTAGCTTTATTGAATACCCCAAGATGTCAGAGGAGTATTATCTATATTAATTTGTTTCAGGTGCTGGTTACAACATCGATGTTCCTTGCGATCATTGGTATGGTGGCGCTGAAGCCGACTCTGAACCTGAAGTTTTGGCTCTGCAACAATTTGTTAATTCCTTCCCCGATAAATATATCCGTATGTACTTGGCCTTCCACTCTTATGGCAATTTCGTTCTATTGCCTTATGGTCATACCAACGAGGAGTTCCCCGAAAATTACGATCAAATGATGCGAATTGCTAATGCCTTTGCCGATGGAGCTGTACAGAAATATGGAACCCAATTCGTCAGTGGTGCAAGTGGTCTCTTGAATTGTATGTGGATAAATGATAGGTTTTTGATAGCCTATAGCTCTGTTGTGCTAATGTATGTTTGTTTTTTCACAGATCCCGTTTCCGGCTCCGCTAAAGATTGGGCCTATGGTGTAAAGAATATAAAATTCACCGCCACCATTGAATTGCGTGATGATGGCTCGAAATACGGTTTCTTCTTACCCGCTTCCCAGATCTTGGAGGTTTGTGCTGAAGTAACTGATGGTTTGATCCAAATGGTGAAACAAGCTACCGCTGAAGGTCTTTTTAAATAATTGCATTTTCTAACAATAAAATTAGACATAAAAAATTAAAATATTTCTGTGTTCATTCCTTTTTTGTGGGATTTTCCTCTAGCATTTAAGATGCTATCGATCCACTGTAGTTAGTTGTTAAATTAACAAGGTTATTACAAATATTTATATGATTTTTGGCTTATATCTGTGGATTTCTGAAAAAATCACCTGTATCAAAAACTATTGATATCAAGATATTTACATTGATGGATTCTGCTATCTATCTATCATAAATGGAATGTCATAAGAGACCTCATATTTCTTGCATATTTTAATTTTTCATGCGATTGAAACCAAAATTTTCATTTAGACGTTTTATCGTTCAAATATAGAAAATTTTAGTACATATCTAAAATATGCAAATAAAAATTTGTGAACGATAAAACGTCTAAATGCAAAGATTTGTTCCAATCAGATGAAAAATTAAATTATGCAAAAAATCAGAGGTGTGACATCACAACATAAAAGTGTAAGGTCCATGGAAAATGAGACTTTAAAAAGTATCACAATGTCCACAAAAGTGATGTCACTACGTCCATGATTATAGTGGACTATTTAGTCTGTAAATCCGTCGCCGCCAGTTGTAGCGAACGGACGTATTATTGCAGAGCGGATAGTTTTTCAACCTATTACGCAGTACCCCATTGGGTGCCCCGGATACCGTATTCGAAACAGATACATGTTGATATCTAGCCTTTGGCAAAAGAAACGATGAGTAAGATATAGAAAACCCAAGGGGGGATCTAAGCAACCCAAGCTTTTAAAAGCTAGTGGGAACTCCGACCCTGAGTCATCAAGTAATAACAATATTGCTATTGTTGAAAATCGGAAAAGACTGTCAGGCAACAAAGAAGAAAACTGAATAAGATAAACCGGCAAAAGATATTACAGATTGAATCTTATTCTTCTCAGCGATGCGAAATCAATTAAGAAATCAAAAAAAGAGTCTCTAATCAGATTCCTTTGATGGCGGGAGGAAAAGTTGACCCTGTTGTGGAGAATGTGAGCAAGTCCACCAAATCATCCATGATGAAAGGGGGTCTCAAACATGAAGACCCATGATAAAGGAGAAAGCAAGCTGTCTACAAAAAAGGGTAAGGAAGCACCATCTTATTCTCAAAGAGCCCAAAAACATGTATGTGGCATTTTGATAAAACAACCGATCTCAAAACAAAATTATTTTCGACAAAAATTGCTTCACAGTTTTTGGTCATTTTCTCGCTGTAGCTGGAAGAATGATATAACTTGAAAAATAAAGGTACACGAATTCCCTACAAAGTAGGTATTCTATATTTGCTAAAATGTGTCTTCCCAGGATTTTGTGGCCCCATAAAAGAGACTGTTATTTCCCTGAAAATTTTTTGTAATTGAATTCAGTTATTTTGTCAAAATGCCACAGATATCCAACAAACTATAATTGATAGCAGTAGTGCGACTGGAAGAATTCCCGAAGAGCAGAGGAGTAACTTCGACGATTTATTCTATACAAAGGTATTGGACCAATTAATGAGTTGCAAGTTTGAGAGCCACATCTTGATGCTGAAACTGGCATCATAACCCTGCGCTGTTGCCCTCGAAATACTAGTGGAGAGCATCCCTTCACCTTAAGACGGCATAAAGCTGAAACTGGTAAGGAAAAACGACATCCCTGTACTCATAAAAACATCTTTCTGTGTCAGAGGAAGGGCCAGTAAAGTACCGTCAGAGCGCATGCTCAGCGTCATTGGCAAACAAGATTCGAACCTTGAAGAGGGGAATTGGGAAGTCTTCCACAGGAAAAATGATCCCGATGGTTATTTTCTGGTCGTTGGCATAGACCCGTATTCCAGAGATAGCCTAGCCTAGTCAAGACAAATGGCATGGCATATTACGCGATTTGGAAGATCTTGTCTTATAGACGTAAATTTTTTCTATTAAATATTCCCAAAGAAAGAAGTCCAACGGTGTCAAATCAAACATCGCCACGACGTGAGATATCACGGCTATTGAATTTCTCGCGCAAAAGATCCATTGTTTCATTGGCTGTATGGCAAGTGGCACCATCCTGTTGGAACCACATATCGTCCAGGTCCATATCCTCAATTTCTGGCCACAAGAAGTACGTTATCATCTCGAGATAGCGAATACCATTCACGGTAACTGCTTGGCCGACCTCATTTTCGAAGAAGTACGGCCCGATGACGCCGCCAACAATCACTCGTGGATTCTCAATTCAGCGCCAATTCTGCTTCTTAACGATTCCATTGAGGTGAATGTGTGACTCGTCGCTGAAGATGATTTTCTTTGTAAAGTCACCATTCACTTCTGTCTGTTAAACCAACCATTCGGCGTATTGACAACGCTTGAAATATTCAGTAGGCTTCAGCTCTTGAGTCAATTGAACCTTGTAAGCATGTAAATCCTCATCTTTATTCAAAATTTGCATCACTGATGTTCGTGAGATGATCAATTGTTGGGCATGACGACGAGTTGATGTTGATGGCTCTTCTGCCATACGATCGCGTACAGCATCAATGTTTTACGCAGAACGAACTGGGCCAGCATGCACAGGTCTCCTACAGATCCGGTTTGCTGACATTTGCGCACAATGTCGATGTGAAATACTAGAAAATATTTGTACCTTTTTAGTCGACTTGATGTAGTCCCTCGAATTTAATTAACTTAAATATTATTTAAAATTTCCAAAAAAAAGTGTTGCATTTTTTTCAGAAACGAAATCGCCATAAGTGAGGCTAACAAAGAAGCTGCCTCTCTTAACCTACTTGTTGGATGATATCTTTGCTGAGAATTATTAAATTGTGAACAAATACTGCGGACGATATTTAAATTTGTTTGTATACTCATATTGTTGGATTATTTCTACATTTTATAAATTCTATTTTTAATAAACATTTTTTTATTATTTTTTAAAACAAAAATATTTTCATGGCAGAACTACCCTAGGAAAAAATCAGTATTTCTTTTGTCCTTTCTTTTAATTTAAGATTGTGGGTATATCACAGACTGACATTTTCTTAATTTCCGTTTAAAAATTTAAAGACGTTTTTCCCTTCCCGAAATTTTCGTAATTTTTTTTTGGAAATAACTTTGTGCTTTAGTGAAATCCAAACCTATCCAGTTTTTATTTAAACGCATATCTGCATCACTTATTTGATTTATTTTATATTGCTCAGCTATAAATTGAAAGTGCCACAAAACTTTACTACTGCCTTATCAAAAAGAAATTTCATTGCAAATTATGTAGGTGAACATTTATTACATCTGCATTTAAGTGTTCAATATAATTTAATTATACAGGGTGGCTGATATGTATTGCAACCAACTTCAGGTTGCTATCAGTTCTAAACCGCTAGTCTGATAGCTGACAGATTTATTTCAGTGACAGTTCATTTTATTGTTTACAAGCTTACAAAAGCATTTTGATCTATTGCATTCAGAAAAAAGTTATTCGTGATGGAATTCAAGCGTGATAGTGTGATTGCTTTATATTTGGGTGGAAAAACACAAGTGGCTATCGTTAGAGCCCTCCAGCATTTAAATGTGAATAAATCTTTTGTTTCTCGTACCATTGCTCGTTACCGTGATACTGGCAGTGTTGCATCGCGTCCAAAAAGTGGACGAAAAAAAAACGGTAACAACACCAGAAATTATGCGAAAAGTGAAGGCCAGATTTGATCGAAATCCACGCCGCAGTGGTAGAAAAATTGCTCGTGAGCTGAACATATCGCGAGAACGGATACAACACATATTAAAAAATGAGCTTGGACTAAAGCCATTTAAGTTCCAAAAAGTGCAAGAGCTCACCGATGCACAAAAAAAGATAGACTGGAAAGAGCCAAGGAGTTGCTTCGCTTGCACGAAAGTGGCCAGTTACCGAATTTGGTTTTCTCCGATGAGAAGCCATTCCAAATTGAGCAGTTTGTGAACAAACAAAATGATCGGGTTTGCTTGCCAAAGAGGTCAGCTGAAAATTTACACCTTCGATTGGCCACAAGAACTCAAGCGCCGCTGATGGTAATGGTGTGGGCCGCCGTAACGGCCGATGGTCGCTCCCCGCTCGTATTCATCGACCAAGGGGTTAAAATAAATACCGAATATAATCGGGAAAATGTCCTAAAGACAGTATTGAAGCCCTGTGCAGACAAACATTTCGGCCACAGACCATGGACATTCCAACAGGACTCTGCACCATCGCACTCAGCACGCGTCAAACAAGAATGGCTTAAAAAGGAGGTTCCTCGCTTCATTTCTACCGCACAATGGCCACCAAGATCTCCGGATCTCAATCCGTTGGACTTTTGCGCATGGGGCATTTTAGAGAGTAAGGTTCGCACTAAAAAATACCAAAGTATCGATCATCTCAAGACGGCGCTTCGCCGGGAATGGGAATGCCACTTTCGTGCAAGTATAATAAATGTCTTTTTCATTTTATTCTTATTTCAATTTATTCAAGGGACTGACATAATGTGGTTTTGGAGCTATCTGGATACAGCTGACGGCATCTGCTGACTACTTGGAGAACGTATATGTGTTTGTTGCTCGTCCTTTGTAAGTAATTGGTTGTAATCTGTGATGAGCTTGACTCCTCGCTCTGCCATGTCGTTCACAACTTTCATGTTGTTTACCATACTTTGCCCCTCCTGGTAGTTGATGTTCTGCGGAAACGTTGCAGGATCTTTTTCCAGAAATTCGGTGTTAATGTTTAATATCTTAAACAACAGGTAAGTCTCACTTGTAATTAGGCCTGGGAGACATTTTTCTAGGACTTTCGGTAGTTGTTCTTTTTTTAGTTTGGGTCGCATATTTCTGGAGCACTTCTCATTTTCTTCTGCTTGAATTGTTAAGATTTTTGTCGCCATTTGGCTCTTTACGGTGTTTGGCACTGTCGGGTCAAACAATGCCAGGGCAACAAGTTCAGGACTAAGATACCACAGGTGATTTATCATTTTGTTAATTCCTTTTTCTGATATTTTTTGTCAATGCTTTCGTATTTCAATAGAATAAGGTCTAGGTCTTGTTTTGGTGGTAAACTCGCTCTGGGGGCGTTAAACCAGGCTTTACAGTAGACTCGAATGATGAAAACACAAAGTGCTTCTAGGGCCTCTTGTTCTTGGGAAGTCAGCTTAAACTGGTCACGGAAGAGTTGTATTTTCAGACAGTAAATAGCTTTTGCCATTCTGGGGGCTTCTCCTGGAGACCTGAAGCCCACATCTTTTCCGTCAAGATGGCCAAGATATATCAATGCCAACTGTAACAGCTCTTTGTAGTCGTCTCTTGGCTGGCATTCCATTAGTTTTCTTTGCAGTTATTCTTTGATATTCTCTACTTCTTCTTTGGGCAGTAGTTTCAAAATATTCTCGCCTACATCGAACTTGGATATTTCAATCGCCGACCATTTTTTTTAAATCTGTTGAATATGTCTGGTTGAGGTCCCAATGTGCTTCCAAACTTGCAGTCAAAAACCACTCTCAACAAGTCTTCTAAAACGTGGTGTCGGGACGCTAGGTACAGGAGCTCTCGACCTAACATCTGCTGCAGGAGATTTCACGCTCCATTGAGTCTCCCAGTATTTGATGCTGTTGTATGGGAGCACATAGCCTCGACCGGGCTGGCGAGACATCATTCCTCTAGACATTCGTACACTGCTAGGGCTTGCTCCTCCCCTGAGCTACTGTCAGTTTCAGGAACGCCCAGGAGTTGTTCTTTAGTCCCATGTGATACCAGAACAGCAACCCGTTCTGTCTGCTCTGTTTTGAGGATACCTGGTAGTAGTTTTCCATCCCAGTGCACGCAAACAGCCTCGTCTTGGGGTACCTTAAGTCTGTCTTGAATTTGTTCCGTGTATTTTTCACGGTTTATTCTCCGCTGTTCACGGATATCGCTTCTGTAGATCTTATATTCTTTGGGATCCTCTCCGAAAGCTTCTAATGTAGCCAAAATACGAGTAGCGTTCTTATCGGACACCTTACAGCGGTCCAGCAACAACGACAATTTCATGGTTAGGACCTCTTTGAAGCCATGCTTGATTCTCGTGGGGGCAGATGGTCCTTCAGATTCTACGTTCATCTCGAGCTCTTCATACGGCGTTTCACGTCCTTCTGATTATTCTGTTGTCTCGTCGTCCGTGAGCTCCACCGTCTCTGTGAACAATCACCCTTATCGGGAATAAAATTCCCCGCGGAATTTGTTCCCTGTTCCCTAAATTGCACACTGAAAAGGGAACAAATTCCGCGTGGAATTTTATTCCCGATAAGGGTGAATGAGATGAGACAAGTTTAAAGTTAATATTGATGGCAATTTCAGCTAGTGATCTAGATCTTATAAAGTTTCGCTAGAAGGAAAATATTTTTTTTAAATGCTTACCTAAATTTCCCGGTTCAAGTTGTTTGTCCAAGACCTTCCGTTGTTTCTGTAGTAGTCTTTCTTCAGCTTGAGCCAACTTCAGGTCAACTCCGAGCATGTAGCCGCCTGGTCTTTCTTTCTGTCTTTGTTTCAACAGAAACTCCTTGACTTCTTCTGAAGTCATGATCGTCAGGGTATCTTGGTGGGCAATATCAAATAGATCATCCAACTTTAGGGTAAACTCTTTTACAGCATTTCTTGCACTTTCCGTTTTTCTATCCTTGTACTTTTGCATTTTTCTCCAATCATTGTACCGTTTTTCCAGCTTTACTATGACATTTTTCTTTTCTTTTGTAGGAGTTCGAGCCTTTGTCCAAAAAACGAAAATCTCGTCAACAGTAGTTGTGGCAGTGTCTCTCACATTTAACTTCACAGTACGCAAATTGTAGAACATACATAGTAGCTAGAACTTGTCGATTGGAGGGCAACTTACATCCAGTTATCTGATGAGCTGGATATTCAATTAGAAAAATTTTGTCTCTACCTCTACTTCTCATACCAGATGTGATGGCTTCAAAATCTAGTTTTTAATAACAGAATCTGAACCCCTGGACTTCTACTTAATATATAACAATAGGTAGTAGGGTAATCCAATACATTTTTAATCTAGTTTGGTTTTACCTGCTTGGGGTCGCCAGTGATAAAATTAACGGTATACCATAGCAAACACATTTAAATGAAATGGGATTCCAAAGTACACTGAGGGAAAAAAGACGTTGCAAAATAAACACCGTTTGGTACCAATTTATAAACGTAACGTGCATGAAAAATCGCCACCGATTCGTTCATTAATTATCAACGAAACGGGGGTGATTTTTTGACCGGCTTTGCGTTATGTATTGTCGTCGTAAGGTTGATGATTATTTGTTCGGCTTTGTGTTGTTCATTGGATTTGTTATTGTCTGTTCTTAGAAGAAGAAACCACGAGGATTTATAAAGACGTGAAAAATGAAAATTAATGACGAAGAAATAGAATTTAATGACCTGTTTGATATTGTGGATGATTCTCTGGACTATGGAATGAGAAGGATAAGGTGATTGCAAAATCCAGTGACATCTTCCTATTGCAGAAATTTCTAGAATCAATAGAAATGTAGTCGGCCTACGAATATTTAACAACCTAAGCTTATAAAAATTTCAATTTTAAAAGTTAATAATGAGTGTGTATGTTTTTTATAGAGCACGGGAATTCAATTTTGCAGTACATAAAGGCGAATGATACGAAGGAGACTGCCACCATTAGGTTGACGAGCTGAATTGCGAGACAAAACAGAGGTAATACTGTGTTGCTGCATATTCGAATGTGTTTTGTTTAGATGTGATTTTCTTAGTGACAAATATGCAAATTTGCAATTATATGTTTGTTATGTTCACGTTTTATTTACTTATAACATTAATAAATGTATTGAAACGCCAATGCTGTTTAAATAGTTTTAAATGGGGAGAGGGAGGCGGCGGATTCAGAATGGAAAGTTATCCCAGCGCGTGCTTTATTCGTCCTCAGCAAGTGCTTTAGTCGTCCCCCGCACGTTCTATATTTGTCCCCAACACTTGATTTAAATTATTCCCAGTTGGTATTCATTTTGCAACGAAGCGTTGTTGATTTTTGACGCTTTATTCATGCACCGCCTTGCTTGAATTCGTAACATACGGGGTTGGTTCATTATCATAAACGAATTATTAGCACGAAGATTAAGCACGTATGTTCTTTGTTTTTCGCTGGGTGTACAAGTATTTGTCCATAATAAGCAATAATAATACAAATAACGCATCTTCGCTCCCAGGGGTACCTACATAGTTACATTTTTAGGGACATTGGCTCTATTTTTTTCGGTTTCAGTACTAGTTGCGTATTTATTGTGTAAAATATAAAATGTTAAAAACAGTATGGCCTTTAATTTGATGTATGACACGGGCAGATAGCTTTAGCCGTTCCAGAGATATGGGTCGCCGAATTCGCCAAACTGCCAAAAAATCGAGATTTTCAAAACTTTGAGGCCCCAGTGAAATGAAACAGTTAGGGGGGGTGCCCACCCAAAAAAATCCGACATCGATTTTTATAAAACCACCAATATATACAAATTCTTCTACAATTTGTAATTTCTTCCCTTTTCCTAGCAAGTTCACCAGATTTACAGTCTCCCGGGATATCCCTATGCTCAGGCACACATATGAGGTGTATGTTAAACTACTCAACCACCTCGTTTAGAGATCTGCGGCAGTCGAGGGCTCTTTGTGTATTTAGGGATGAGGAGCTCCACTTGTGCTTAGACAGACAGTTGTCTGAACCTTTCATGATTGGTTGGTAATTGATTTTTTTCAATTGCCGTCCACCAAACCGCAATACCGTACAACAGTATTGGGCGAACTACTGCTGTGTATATCCAATGGAAGATTTTAAGAGAAAGGCCCAGCCTTCCTACAAAATATAAGGCGACAATGGCCTTCCTCACACGTTCCAGTACATTAAGTCTGAATGACAAGAAGTGACTTACCCCTATCCGTGTTGCCCCTGATAGGATGATGATCGTTCGAGTCTGAGCCAATTATCCGCTCGCACATATCAGTTTTTGCTTCTTCTACTATTCCCCTGAAAACAGCCTACGGTACAACCACATCTTCATAAGGATAACTGGAGACTATCCAATATCTCAGATTACCTATCTCTAGACCTGACAGCTGGTATTTACGACTGAAATTAGGAAAGACAAAAATGGGTAGACCTCTCCTGACCAAAATGCGGGTTTATGGAGTACCTTCACAGTTGGCCAGAAGCGACTCAAAGTTGCTGATACCACACACCTTTTCTCTTACAGAAAAGAGTTCCTGTAACACGGCGATGTCTACTACATCTGTGGGCAGGCACTGCGATAGAGCCATTGAGATTGTTTGTGCGTGATGTATGTTAATCTGCAGAATTCATACCATCATTGCTAGCCGACAGATTTACCTACACTCCAACGGTGGTGTTATCGAACTCATCGTCCGTATCATCGAGGAAAATTTTCCCATCAGATGCATCGTGGTGACTACATATTGCTTTCATACCTTCAGAACTATAGTCCCGAAGCCATATTGCATGTGAGGGATGGATTCTGCATTAAGGATCAAGTTGGTTTGCAGCTTTTGACTATCCCCCTTACCTTATCTTGGCAATTGTACCGCCAGACTCACTATGTCGAACTTCTATTAAAATGAGCTGATTTGTGACCTTCAAAAAGGCTTCAGAACGACAAAGCGAATGAAAACATAGTACCTGATGCCCGTTAGTTGGTTGCAAATCAGCTGTTCTTCGCATGGAAGTTATGCGAAAGTTAACTTTCGATATCGTGGGTCAGGCGGATAGAAACTCGAGAATGTCAATCGAGTTGACTGGTTCTTGCATAACCCAGGTTAGGGCACTGGGGCTATCCCAAAGTCTATCAAAGAGAAATGGCCTGAAATTGAGCTCTGGCACTGTTAAGAAAAGAGCCAACGGGAGAGGTAATAACAAAATTTTAACAAAGACCTTCCCGACACTCATCTACATAGTCAGAAAAAATGCCAGTAAAGCATTTCATTTGCATCCATGTAAACCCTACTTTTAGTCTTAGATGACATTTCTGCACGATAACAGTGCCAGGAAGGATTTTCAACATCTTTTTTATACTCTTTAGCCAGACTAACTAGCCTGGTACAGATCTGGCATCACCGAAATCTAATAGCTGTACTCTCACCTGATCCCACTCTGCATGGTTGCAGATTGATGATGTGCCTGGTATCTCTCTAAAGACAGTGAGGCATTAGGTCATAGTTGCCGATTCCACATGTCCTTAGTGGCCATCACTAAAGACAGCGAGGCATTAGGCCATAGTTGCCGATTCCACATACATCCACTTGTCCTTAGTGGCCATCACTAAAGGGTTTGTGAGTGTCCTGTAGATGGTGACGTTATGGTCTATAACCTGTTTCGAAGGCAGGGGTTCATCAAGTGGTCAGATTCTTTTGGCATTATTGCCAGCTGAATTTGTGGCCCTATCAGCAAACTCTGTGGCTTTAGAAGCATCAATGACGTTCTTAACCAAGGCAAGTGCCTCTTCCAACTCCGCCAATACTCTGAGCGGTATCCGCTGTTCGTTGTGCCTGCCTTTTACTGTACCGTTATTTTACTGTACCTCTAGTTGTGAGTACTATTGGGGCTTTTTTGGGTTTTGGCAAGGTCGGCTTGGGCCAAGACCAATGGACGGAAAGTTGGACAGCTGTAAGTAACTGCTTGATTTTTGTGTTGATGATTTTTTTTTACTACTTCGAAAATCTATTTTGACGATTTTTGTGCCCTCAGTTTGACGATTTTCGGTCAAATTCGTCTGGCAACACTGGGTGGGCGCTATAAAACTATAAAGATTGTTTTCCGCATAGTGAGTTCATCCCACAGACGAATCATAATGCTACGATTCGGCCGTATATGATTAATAAGTTTAAAGAGTCATTTTACTATAACTAATTTGATAACCAAGCGTGATTGCGGCAAAAAAAACTATAAATTAATAATTATCCAGTGTAACTGATCGATTGGGTCTTATCGCAATTGTGATGTCTGGCTAGTGAAAGTTTATGGTCTTACGAGCATAAGCATATGAAACTTAACTTGATAAGTGCATAAAATAAAATATATTGGGTTATTATGGATATTTATGAAATTGTCGATTCAACAAAGTTATTCCTCAAAACTTTTGTATAAATGGCCCACAATCTCATCAGTGACACCTCATAGTCTGCTGATTGTACAACAAGAAACAAACATTCGCCGTTTTGGCCGTTGTTTTGGCTATATAGGGTTTGGCATCTGCTTCCCAACCTGCCGCCGCTCGTTATTGGTTGAATTCAAGAAATTATACAATAATATCTCTGGAAGTATTATCCCTACTGATTGGGAAATAGAAGAAGAACTAATTGATAATTTGTATAAAATAAAGGTTAGTTCCTTAAATGACATCAGTGTTCCTGGTCGCACTTAAGATGTGGCCATTGATCCTGCCACTCGTGAAGCTTTGGAAGCCAACATGAAATTCACTAAGTTGAGTGTTGAACTTATCATTGATGATTTACAAGAGTTAGTACTCTTATTAGTGGTATTATTATTTAAGTTCGTAAATGATTTTTTATTAACAACTCTCTTTGGGATCCTTGACAATATGACTTGGAACAAATAACATGGACTGGATGATATTTACGATTGATTGGATACATTGGTAATCAATAATATGTTTAAGGTCACACCCTTCGTCATTGGCCTATCCTAGTCGGTCGTCCTTTCAAACAAAGCCATTTTCATTGAATCCAACATTCATGCCATTGAATGGATTTCCTCGGGCACCACCACATACATGTTTCATTGACAATTTATAGAAAGCAGGTACTGAGGAAAAGATATGAATCGCCACTTCGATTTCAAATGGGAAGGCAGATTTAGCATTATTATGTAAATACATCCAAATGGCATTGGAGTATTATTTATTTATTTTATTTATATGAATTACAATACGAAGTAAATTTATATTCTAATTTTACGGTCCAGGGAAAAGCCGGGTGACAAAGACCATATGGCTTGATTTTTTGCAACGACAGACCAGAGCCTGTGGTGGGAATCGAACCCACGACCCCCAAACTCATTGGTGAGTACGCTACCTACTCACCTACTGGCGCGCTCAGGAGTATTATTTATATTAATTTGCTTCTGGTTCTGCTTTCAACATTGATGTTCCTTGCGATAACTATTTGTATGGTAAACTCTGAACATGAAGCTTTGGCTCTGCAAAGATTTGTGAAATCCTTCCCCGATAAATAAGGGGTGATTTTATCGAATTAAAAGTTATATCGGTCAAATAAGTTGTCCCGCCGTTTCGCTGGGTCACATCTAGGAATCAAGATATATCGATTTGAAGTTAGTAAGTATATATATATGAATAGGGGAATTTCTCCGACTGATGTTTGTCGGTAATTGTATATTTTCATATTATTTTTATATAGATACAAAAATGGTGTAGAGCTGGAAATAAAATATAAAATATGAAAAATATCGTATATACTGATCAATACATTGATTATAATTAAGTGTTATTTTAATGAACGAGTAAATAAACAATAGGTATTGTTAGAGGTAAATTGCTTTCAAAGTCAAATGTATTTGATATATGTAATCTAGATACAATCATCTTTTTAGAACGGATTTTATTTCTAGACACTCTGTCGTTATCAAACTTGAAAGAATGGATGCGATTAGCTTTTTGCTTGTTATTCGGTTTATTAAACTTCTAGATTATTTTTCATTGTGTACCAATTAATTGATAAAGGTTTGGAAGTCGATTTTATAGACAAATAATTATGATAGTATATTTGATAGAATATAACTGGTAATTGGATAATGATAGAATATAACTTAATTTTTTCTAGAATATCAACGAGTACCAGTATGTTCCCTAGAGGAATGAATAAAGGGGGAATACCGATTCAATAAATCATGAAATGATTAAAAGTCGCTGTGAAACAAATTGTCCAGACTTGAAAACAAAAAAATTTAGTTAGAATTTTAAATAATCCAAATTATATTCAGTGAAAATTTGGCGTACTCGTACATCAAAAGTTGTGCAAAAACTGTATAGCCGCAAAATTCGTTCAGGGATCAAGGCACGTACATATAAATACATATAAGTAAATTGTTTGAAAATTTAACAAATTGAAAAAACTACCCTTAAAATGGGGATGGCGGGGATGAAATGATCTACAAAAATATTGGCCAGAAAATTTTACTATAAGTGTCAGAACACGCCCCAATCTCAAAACTTAACACAAAAACAAAAACACGGTAAAATTCCAGTCCCAAACGCCTTTAACTTGTATCGATATTGATTCGACCACTATATCGTATTACTAACATTGCTGCACGATCAGGAATTTTACCTTTTTTTGGCGTTTGTGTTAAGTTTTGAGCTTTGGTGTGTTCTGACCAGACAATGAAGCCGACCAAAATTTTCGGCGGCGGCGGCGCACGGAAAAATATCGATAGGCGGCGGCGGCTGATCGGCTGAGCCGATCAATTTTCAACAATCGGCTGAGCCGGTAAATTTTCCACAATCGAAAGCGCACGAATACGAATGTAATTCTCCTGCAAAAGTGGCTTTTTTTTGATATTTAGCGTTAGAGGAAAAAACTTAAAATTAACACAAAGTTATGGAAGTTTGATATAATATTGAAAATCGGTTTAATAAATCTTCAATGGTTGATACATTTGTTATTAAGTTGACAATCCTTGGCCAAAAGGAATTGGGTCGTTCCGGAGTTTTGATCCGATGGTTTTGGGCCTCAGTATTTTTAAAAGTTATGGACGAAATACTAAGATTGGTCGCTTAATTTTGGCGCTTTTCTTCTATTTCTGCACATATGAATTTTAAACGCCCTTGCGAATATTCTGTGAAAATTTGAAAAAAATCGAGGGAAACAATTTTTTTGGAACTCAAACTTTTTTAAACGTAGACTTTGAAAAAATCGGTTCAGCTGTAATTTTCGTTTTTTTAATAAAAGATAGCCATATCTTATATTAACATTAGCAACTTTTTATAAACTTTGTACGCTACGCTTTGTACTTAACTCTAAATATTGCAAATTCCGAACCTAACGTATCACTTAGTAGTCGCTTTCTAAATTTTCATGGTTGCAAAAATAAAATCTTCTTGACTCACCAAATAAAATTCGGCGGCTGAGTTTCAGCCGATATGAGCCGCTAAAATCGGCGGCGGCGCCGGCTTGTAAAAAATCATCGGCGATGGCGCGCCGCCGGTTTGCGCCGCGTCGGCTTCATAGCCTGGTTCTGACTCATATAGTAAAATTTTCTGACCAATATTTTTGTAGAACATTTCATCCCCGCCCTCCCATTTTAAGGGGTGTTTTTTACAATTTTTTAAAATGGGGCCAAATATTACAGTTATGTGGGGAGCGAGAGGATTAATATGTTCCACAAAAATATTGGCCTTAATATTTTCTATAAAGTTGCTGAACATACCATATACCAAAAAATATATTTCTGTTACATAATAGTGAAATACTAACATTTTTTGGGGTACAATGTGGTTTTTTGACCTATTTAGGGTGCCTAGACACGTTCAGATTGTATTGATATGTTCACAAAAGTTTTTCAGATTTACGTTGGCTACAATATTGCCAAGCATTGTTAGTACAAAATTACGAGGCCCTGGAAGTTATGCTGAAAAAAGTTAAAAAAATATATTTTTTTCCTTCACTTTTTCAAAAAAAAAAGTACCGGAAAAAAATTTTTTTCACAAAGAATTTTAAGAAACTTTGTTCAGAATATTGTTAGCTACATTATTGCCAAATATACTTAGAGGTATCACCAAGTCTGAATAAGTTGTTGGACAAAAGCTGATTACGCCTTTTTCGAGGAGCCCAATGATTTTCAGAAACTTTGGAGGCCCGTAAAAAAAATTGGTCACCAATTTCGCCAAACCGAGTATAGGGTTATACTACCCTTTGATAGCAGAATCGAACTTATAATGTCAAGTCCGTGTATTTTTCAAAAACGTGTTTATTTGTTGCATAGTGTAATTAGATGTCAAATCGGAGGGATTGAGAACACATTGGGGAACACTTGCAACTGCCCATGATTATTGAACTGAAGCGGAATTTAACACGGATTTTCAAAACAACAAACATTTTTTTATTATTACGACCAGGACAAAGAAGTACATTCGTTAGTGTTATGCAGAAATAGGCATAATATTTTTTGGCGACACTTAAATAATGACAATCTTTAGCTTTTAGTTACGCATTAGTGCGAAAAAATTAGACTCACTAACAATTTTGCGGCATAAACATCATGAAATTTCGATGTAAAACCATTGAGGAAGGTCTAAGGCCCACGGAGAAATATGTAGAGGCTATATCAAATCATTATTACTATAAATTGTTGCAGCTTAAATGTTGTAAATTTATAAATTCCGGTCACATCGGTTACAAAATGTAAAATCTACACCACCAAGAAGTGAAGTCTGTCCGTCCCCGAGAACGTCAAGAGGTGTAATCGGAAAGGGACCTGTATATAGGAGGATATATCAAAACATGAACCGATGTGACACATTTTTAATGCGAAAGATTAGGTTAAGAGTTGCAGCCTGTAAAACAGAGTCACTCAGACTATACAGTACATTGTGTTGCAACAGGGGCATAAGGGTAAACATAAGTTATCCCTAACCCCTCATGTTGAACCAATTTGATTGCTTTTAAAAGCTCAAAAGTTGGCGGACTCCAACATCAGCTAATTCCCCAAAGAAATAAAACCCTTAGGTTGCTATCCGCCTTCAAGATAGAGTGGGACACAGACACAGAATGTGTTCTATTAATTCCTCCCACTCTTTGTTTCCCAACAGCTTCTACAAAAGTCTTTGCGCAAGACCTTCAATGACCCGTCATGACAGACACGATAAGTGAGACATTCGCTCTCGACAACGACATCGGTGCGTCTAGAGTTTAGGCTTGGCCACATCAGCCTGGAATGTATGCAGTTCCTGACTAGTGGCAACCTGTCATTTGTTGCCGAAAGAACACTATCTCTCAAGAGGAGATTGCAGCTCGCTGGATGCATGCCCACATATTTCAGTTCTCCTGGAGCGTGTAATGTAGTTCCAGATTCAATATTTGATAGATAGATAGGTATAAGTGATAATATTAATACATTTTCGGTGTGGAATAATTGTTAATAGTTTATCTGTCAGTATCACCTTGAAAAGAATGGGCGCCCTTTTTGGTACCTCCCACACAAAATGCTGAAATCATATATAATCATACTTCAATGCAACATAAAATGAATATAATTAATATCGTTGCTAATCAGTAGCAATGAACGGAAGTGTTTAACACAGAACGGATAGTTGAAACCTGAAAACCAAAAAATCTGTACAAAGTCTGGAAGGCCTACAGCGTCGGGCTTATGCAGACAAAAAAATAAATAAATTCTCTTGACGGGAATGCCT
Organism: Eudasyphora cyanicolor; assembly: GCA_963930755.1. Classification (NCBI taxonomy): domain Eukaryota; kingdom Metazoa; phylum Arthropoda; class Insecta; order Diptera; family Muscidae; genus Eudasyphora; species Eudasyphora cyanicolor. The sequence goes on from OZ005737.1 coordinate 160,792,637, forward strand.
TCATGTTCCGGGGGTTCCCCAATCGTCCGACTGTCCGTCCGTTGGTCTTGGCCAAAGCCGATTACACCAAAAATGATGAACATTTCCTCCCAGTACTCACGACAGGAGGTACGGTAAGGGGAAAACGTCAAGTCCGACCGTCGAAACGAAAGCATAATGAGCACCGGATAGCGCTTAGAGTTTTGACGAATGTAGAAGCTGTTGAAGTTTAGGCTCTTACCGAAAAACAAAAAGAGTCACTTACCTGGACTAAAGACGTCATAGATGCTATTAAAGCCAATAAGTCGGCTGAAAGAGCCACAAATTCAGCTGTGTTAACGGCTAATAAAGTCAAAAGAATCGGATCACCTGATGAACCCCTGCCTTCGAAAAAGGCAAGAGGCCCTAATGTCACCATCAACAGGACACTCACCAAGCCCTTCAATGAAGTGGCGAAGGAGAGTCTAGTAATGGATGTTATAGAAAGAAGTAGTGAGGATGGATCCATATTCAAGGACAAATGGAGCTATGTGCAATCAGCCATTATGGCTCATTACCTCGATGTCCGTAGAGAAATGCTCGAGCGAGTGAGGTGTGGCCTGGCGCCCAGTTGGATGTTGTCGAAAAAAACAACATCCCTAGTCACCCTAGAGCCATCACCTGGGTTACAGAAGCGCCCTCCAACCCGGCTGAAATATTAGATATAATAAAAGATTCCAATCCTGGTTTGCCGACCCATAATAGGAGAATAAGCATGGTGGGTGAGGCGGATGGTAAAAACCGGCAGGCCAATTTGATCCTTAACGCTGAACCCACCTCCCACTCCAAGAACCTGCACTCCAAGAACCTGCATTTTGGCCGGAAAAGATCTAAGTATCTTTCTCCTGACTATATGTATAAAGTGGTAAAGACCAAACAGCCGCTAGTCTGGAAATCGGTAAGCGCATATATTGGGTGGTCTCCAGTTACTTGTCTTATGAAGCAGTAGTACGGAAAGCTCTCTTCAGGGAAGTAGTAGAAGAAGCAAAGTCTGACGAGCTCGAGCTGATTATTGGTGCAGACACGAACGCTCATCATACTATCTGGGGTAGTACGGATATACATAAACCATAGGGATGATTCGTTTCTTGATTTTTTTCTAACTACCAACCTAACTATTTGTAACATAGGTAATAAACCGACCTTTACAATTAAAGACAGACAAGAAGCACTCGACGTAACGCTTGATATTGACCGGCTGTCAGACAAATGTATTGGGTGGAATGTACAGGACGACCACTCATACTAAGATCACCATTATATTGGGTTGAAACTCGCTAAAAAAGGGCCTAAACCTGCCGTCCACAGAAATGTGAGAAAGACAAAGTGGCACCTGTATGAGAAGAATTTTAAGAAAGTCCTCAACCCTAAACTTCTGTACGAACCGAATGACAAAGCCGGTCTGGATAATGTGGTCGAGCCTATCACCACATCATTTAATAGTTCCCTTGTAGACTCATTCAATAGTTCCCTGTACAAAAACAAGGTACAAGAGTAAAACTAAACCTCAATGGTGGACTTCTGAGCTAACGACCTGGGAAATGTCCTGCAACAACCAATTCAACTACTGGGGTCGCTAATGATTGGGAGGCCTATATAGATCAACTCATGATATATAAGAAGGAGCTTAGGAAGGCGCAAAGACGCTCTTGGTATTCCTTCTGTGGCCGCAAGGCTGAGGAAGATACTGTCCACTTCACCTTGTACAGTGGGGTATTTGCAGGATGAGGCAAATAACTGGACAAAAAACAGCGAGCAGCCGCTCAATGTACTGCTCGACACACAGTACATTGAGCGGCTGCTTACTGGTCAGCAGGAACCCGAGGGTTAGCAGGACTAACAAGAGCACGAGTGGACTGCGAGCGTCGCTAGCTTGCTGACTGAGAGATCCAGAATAAACTGGTATATCAACAGCTTTGAGCTCTTCAAGTCACCTGGTCCAGACGGGGCATCACTACAGCAGAAATGCAGAAAATGTTAAAGTAAATTATCCCATTATCCCCTGGCTGGAGTGAGTTTATGTAGGCTGTATCAGGCTTTCATACATCCCGAATCGATGGAGGGATACCAAAGTGGTATTCATACCCAAAGCGGGAAAGATATCGCACTCTAGGTCAAAAGACTTCAGACCAATTAGCATTTCTTCCTTCCTATTGAAAGATCTGGAAAGACTTTTAAATTATTTCATTAGGGAAAACCTGGATACAAAACTCCTGTCGGGGAACCAACATGCTTACAATAAGGGGAAGTCTACAGAATCATCCCTGCACGAACTTGTGAGCACTATCGAATCGTCCCTGCATTTCAAGCAATTCACCATGGTGGCTTTTCATGATATAGAAGGGGTAATTGCGGCTCTGTTACATCTAAAAGTTAACTCTAGTTTGATTAGACTAATTCAAAGCCTTCTCAACAGAAGACGTATAGCAGCATGTCTTGGGACCACAACTCTAACAAGGTTTGTAAACAGAGGGACCCCCAAGGAGGAGTACTGTCTCCACTAATTTGGAACCTAGCGGTGAATGAAATCCTGCTAGATCTAGAACGTTGTGGCCGCAAGGTCGTGGCATATGCGAACGACGTGGCAATCGCAGTGAGTGGCAAATTCGTAAACGTCCAAAGAGACATCCTACAGGTGGCTCTGAACAAGTTGGCTAAATGGGCCAGAGGCAGCGGTTTGGGCGTTAACCCAAACAAGACAGAATTGGTTCTCTTTACTAGGATGAATAATATCCCACATGTGGACCCTCCTTCCTCGTATAAATGGAACAGATCTAGTCTTTTCCGAAAGTGCAAAATTTGTAGCAATAATTCTAGATAGGAAACTTTTATTTAGACTTAGGGTATATTCCTGCCTTATATTCCTGCAAAAAGGCTGTAGAGTCGCGGTAGGGCCTCTCTCCTAAAATTGCAGTATATCCATTGGATATATATAGAAGTAGTTCGTCCAATACTGTTATACGGCTTTCTGGTATGGTGGACGGCAACTGACAAACTAACCATCACCTACCTACTATCGAAGGTGTGTGGGAGTTACTATTACCATTTGTGTGAGAGTTACCAAAAGGGGAGTGGTAAATTCGACCGTTTTTCTCGTGGTGGTAATAATATTAATATTATCTGTGGAAGATTTAGAAGATTCGAATTAGTATATAAGTTATTAGACAATCAATATTTCATTAAATTGTAACCCTTTGTGAGGGAGGTACTAGAAAAAGTAGACCAATATGGCCCATCTTCGAGCTTAGCAGGAGATAGGCAAAACTATTACCATTTAGCAAATTTGAAATCAATCGGTCACTCCTTTCGAGAGTTACTCGTATCGTGCGCACCAGTCAGCAGACAGACGGACGGACAGACGGACGGACATTGCTCAAATTACCTTAAATGACCCAAAACGGATTTCCGCCGAACATACTTGGGGTCTGATATATAACCACGTCACACTAAAGTGAGGGTATAAAAATGTTCCCAATTTTTTGTGTTTTCTTTGTAGGGCCAGATTTGAGTTTCTAACGATATAGAAACTACAAACTTCAACTAATAATTTTTAATTTTGTGATTATAACTAGGATACTCTCCCGGCTTCAAGACCATTTTGTTTCTATATTATTATAGAAACAAGTATTTTATACATGGCGGTGTATAAATAAACACAAGAAGTCAACCATATAGAGCTCCGTTTCTCCCACTCAATTGCAGCAGAACTGTTGATAACGAGTGTCACGGCTCAGAAATCATGATCCAGTATGTGTGCTGCCAATTTTTAATACATATTTATACACCGCCATGTATAAAATACTTGTTTCTATAATAATATAGAAACAAAATGGTCTTGAAGCCGGGAGAGTATCCTAGTTAGAATCACAAAGATTTGCAGACCGAATAAAAGCAAGCAAGCAACATTTTTAATTTTGGTTAGATGGGATTTCGAATTTAAGTTTGCGTATTTGATTTCATTTATTTATTGTTAAATTGCAGCAGAACTGTTGATAACGAGTGTCACGGCTCAGAAATCATGATCCAGTATGTGTGCTGCCAATTTTTAATACATATTTATACACCGCCATGTATAAAATACTTGTTTCTATAATAATATAGAAACAAAATGGTCTTGAAGCCGGGAGAGTATCCTAGTTAGAATCACAAAGATTTGCAGACCGAATAAAAGCAAGCAAGCAACATTTTTAATTTTGGTTAGATGGGATTTCGAATTTAAGTTTGCGTATTTGATTTCATTTATTTATTGTTAAATACGTTACAGTTCTGCCGAATAAAATATTCTAGAATTTTTTCCCGATTTTATTCTGTCTCTCCACACTGTATAGTGGACTGAAAAATTCTATACGTAAAGGGGTTTCCATTAAGGACATAACATTATCTTTGCCTGAGCATGGCTTGAGTCCTCGAGTCAGTTTGATCTTAAAAGGATGAAGGCCAAAATCTTTTCGCAAAATACGCCACAGTGTGGTTTGAGAGATGCCCAATTCTTGAGAGCGACGTGGAATCGACTGATTTGGGTCATTTTGAACGGATATTTTCGAGCTGTACAGCGTCGCCTTGGCGCCGGAACATCCAACATTATAATTTGGATTCAAATTTATCCAATATAGCACGCACAGCCTGTCGGGTGGGACGATTATTACGGCCGAAAATTGGAGTAAGCGCTCTTAAAGTTGCGACCACCGTAATTTTTAATGATTTCCAAACGTTGCACGTAAGTGAACTTTACCATGATGTAAATCTTGACTTCCACTTACGTTTTGACACTGAAAGTTCATTAAAAATGTTTGAGGGTGCGTTGACATAAACATACGAAATTGTTATGTCCCTATTAGGTAACCCAATACATACTAAATTGTTTGTAAAGTTCATGTTAACAGGCAGATAAAGCCAACTTTTCCGGTCTTTGCTTAAATTACAAATGCACAAGAAATTCGTTATCAATCGGGGAACAGTGGGATATGAAACACGCGATAACATAATATTTATGTTGTTCAACAGACAGACGGACGGAAGAACGGACGAGTTTTAATAGGTATAAATAGCGGCAAGAGTTCTCACAAACAAAGATAGAGTGTTAGGAATTTAATTCGATTTAGAGTACTCAGTTCCCAGTTAATCTAAATTAGACTAAATGCGGGCACTTTATTGGCAATACACCTAGACATATAACTGTCGTTGTCAAAAGATTACATTTTGCTACTGTAGAAAAGCAATAAAATTAGTTAAAATCGTTGGCTATCGAGACAATAACATGCAGTAGCAATTAAAAGTTCGTTTGAAGAAGTTGCTCACGGAATAAAGTAAAAAATAGGATTTCAAATAAATAAAAAATAATGATGGGCCTTAAGCAGCTGATCATTGCCATTGCCTTGGCCCACTTGGTCGGCGGGGCCTCAGTGGTACCACAAAAAGTTCGCTATGACAATTACAAAGTTTACGAAGCGACCATTGAAAATCGGGAACAGTACCAACAGCTCCAATCGTTGGACGAAGAATTCATGGTAAAATCAACTAATCGACGATATCTTTATATAACTTACTCGTAGTATTAACTATTTTAATGTGAATTTCCTTTAGTTGGATTTTTGGAACGACATCCACGAATTTGGTGACAAATACGATGTGATGGTTAAACCCGAGGAACAGACCAGCTTCGAAGAACGTTTGAATGACTTCAACATTGCCTACAAAGTGAAAATTGAGAATGTCCAAAGGTTAGTAATTATCATCTATTTACGATGTATTAAATTAAAACAGGTAAAAACTGCATTAAGTTCGACCTGGCCGAATGTTTTATATTCTTCACCCAACGAAATTAGTGCTGATAACACAGAGTTATATATGTCAATAGATCTTCCCGATAAACAACTTCACCAGTCCAAAATGTGTTCAACGATAGAATCATCCAGATCTTCTAACACCCTAAAGAAGAATATTCGGTAACCGCAGAGCATACACAATTTGGAATAATTTCCTTCTTTCAGCTCATATCGTTAATGATAACATTAAGTCTCAGTATGCGTCTTCAGACAGCAATCCGTCATGTCCCACCCTGTTTTATGAAGTGTCACATGCAACTAAAATATTCAACATCCAAGACTGAAGCTCTATAAGCTTTATACTGTCCATAGATACAAGTTCTGCTGGAATTTGTAAGCTCATCTGCTCTACAACTGCCGGAAATATATTTGTAGTCCGCCGCATCTGTGGAAGTTTATGAATGTCATAAAGTTTACTAGGACAGAATATAGAGATTTGGAACCATTCAGATAATCAGAAATTATATTTATTACAATTTCTAAGATTGGATCTTGTATGAATAGCCAGTAGATCAATTGGTCATTTGATCCACGTATCTTGCTAACTGAAATATGACCATACCACATGTCCCTATATTCCCACTCCATTCAGGTATATCTAGTCACAAGATTCAAGGACTAACGCTGACAATTCCATAAGTTTTAACAAAACCAATGGAGCTGAACGTTGTAGGATGGAGTTACGTAGGGACATTTCATCCTGCTTATCATCGTAACAGCTACGATAAAAATCGCTTTCAAAATTGCATATTATTTACCTGTGAGATTTCAATAGATCAAGGTTATACTCCTGTCATATGATAATCAGGTCGAGATTGCAGATACGGGTAATCGAAACTGTGTCCGACATCTGTACTAATATTAAGAAGTCGTGAAGGGGCTTTTAACAACATCCACTCAGATGCGGTAATTGCGGCGCTATCGCATCTAAAGGTGAACTCTAGCTTGATTAGACTAATTCAAAGTATACTCAACAGAAGGCGCTTAACAGCACGTCTGGGGTCCACAACTCTAACGAGGTTTGCGAACAGAGGGACCCACAAGGAGGAGTACTGTCTTACTAATTGGGAACCTAGCGGTGAATGAAATCCTGCTAGATATAGAAAGTGGTGGCTAAAAGGTCGTGGGACTCGCAGAAACTGACAAATTCGAAAACGTCCTCAGAGACATCCTACAGGTGTCTTTGAACAAATTTGGTAGATGGGTCAAGATTAGCGGTTTGGGCGTTAACCCAAACAATACAGATAATTGGTTATTTTTACTAGTATGAATAAGGTCCTACATGTGGACCCTCCTCGGAAAATGGAACAGACCTAGCCTTTTCTGAAAGTGAAAAATTTCTAGGAATAATTCTAGATAGGAAACTGTTATTCAGACTTAACGTGCTGGAACGTGTAAGGAAGGCTAATGTGGCCTTATATTCCTGCAAGAAGGCTGTAGGGTCGCGGTGGGCCTTTCTCCTTAATTCGTCCATCGGATATATATAGCAGTAGTCCAATACTCTTGTGCGGCATTGTGGTGTGGTGAACATTCCATCACCAATCTACTATAAAAGGTTAAGAGAACTGCCTGCCTATAAATACTTAAGCGAACCAACGGTGTACACCTTAAGGAGAAACTACATCACTATAATACCGGACAAAAATGAATGGGTTGGCAGAATACCAGGTAGTAGAAACCATCTCCACTTCTATACGCAGGGTTCGAAGCGTGATGATAAGTTTGGCTTCGGAGTACAGAACTCAGTCTTAATATAGCTTACAGACAACCAGATACCTGCAGTGTCTATCGAGCCGAAATTATGGCGATATGGGAAGTCGACAATTTGCTGAGTCGCAACATAGTGACCAAAACTGACGTTGTCACTTACTTGGACAGCCAGGCTGCAATAAATTCTCTGGAGGCCACATCCTTAATTTCACAACCAGCCCTCGACTGCCTCAGATCTCGTAACAAGAAGGCTGTACAACATACAACTCATATGGGTACCTGTCCATCCACATGCAAGCTTTAGCTTAGGCAAGATGCAATCAGGCAGTCCAACGAAAGATGGACAGAAATCGGCACCTGTAGGGTAGCTAGGCAAATCTGGCCAAGATAAGACCTGAGATGAGATAAAATATCTCCTCGCACTAGAGAGGAAAAGACTGCCTACCTTAGTGTCAGTTCTGACGTGACACTGCCTGATGGGGGAAAAAGGCCAGTAGTTTTGGTATTGACTCCAACGACTTCTGCAGAAGCTGTGCAGATGAGGAAGAAGTGGAGTGCATTGCTATGCTATGCTACGGTCCCGCTATGTGTAATCGACGACTGGACATACTGCTGTCGGCCTTTCTAGGCTGTTTAACAGATATTTCCGGTACCGGTATTCGTACTACCGATAACTTTGTATATCAAACAAGGTTGTTCCGATGAGGGGCATTTAAGCCCTTGGTAACACTAGGGACCTAAGCTGGTAAAAAACGACTGCCACCCTAACCTAAATCTATACAGATCTACGGCATCTATTAATAACTAATCTGTTCAGAACCTGTCAGAGTTATTCTCATTGGCTCCCTTCATATGACAACCCATACAGAAAGAACGATATATATATAAGTTATTGGAATCGAACCTGCATCTACCATCCGCATTATTACTCAAGGAAGTTTTTAGGACTTATGAGCAGATTTCGTATTTAAACTTCCACAACCTCTTACATGGAAGAATCGTGAATTTATTTTTGTTGCATCCTGGTAATGTTAGGTCTTAGATGCAGATTTCATTCAAAAACTCTGATGATATATCTACTATTCTTGCAAATTAGAATTATTACGAGTATATGCCGCAATAGTTAACCTAGAACTTTAAGTGGGTGGTTACGTTTCTAATGTCTGGTATGGTGACCATTTCCGTTATATATGACGCTGCATAAAACGAGACGGGTTATAATGGGATAGAGTCTGATTGAAATACTGAGAGACTGGATTTATGATTAACGATATCTGCAGAAGCTATGGGAATGAAGAAAACCACGAAAAAAAAACATTATTTGTGTGTTCTTTGATGTTACATAATGGAAGGAGATTTACCTATTTCCATTGGCAGTTAACAGCTCTCGTTGATTCTGACTTTTATATAGGGCAGCTTAAAGGCCCAACTATAATATGCATAAGCTAGCTTAAGCAACTGTGCGAATGCATGAAATCATATGTTCCAAACTATAATGTGCTTAAGTGAACTTTCCGTTAAGTTCTCTCAGTTCCCATTTGCTTAAGCAGGGTGCGAAACTTAACGCACATTCCGTACGGAATTGCTTATGCATATTATAGTTGGGCCTTAAGATCGGTAAAGATCGGGCTGCTTAAGATCGGTAAAGTGGTTTAACAGAAAGGTATTGTGTCATATGTTAAGTAGGTCAAGATTGCAGATACCACAAATGTTACCTGTGTGTGGTATCAGCATTAGTTCTAGTGCAGGGTTTATCTATCAGTGAAAGCAAAGATATTCTCGGAGGGCCATTATTTCTCTTCGACCAGAAATTCGACCGTTGAGTCATATGAGCTGATTTCGCTCCGGATACTAACTTCCACCAGCTCTTACAATCTAGCAACACGCGATTGCAGTTTGTTGCATGGTCTTGATGTTAGGTCTTGAAAGTAGATTTCTTGCAACATATAACAAATAGTTCATACCGTTATCCTTTATCTGGATTATTACGATTCCTTTGACGTTGTACTTCATCGGGTTTCCATGTAAACAGTAGTAATAGGATCTTGCTTCAAAAGTCACAATTTGTTGTTCCTGCGTATCGACGGGTAGTAGTTTTGCGGGAGTCCACTTCCAGAATGTGTTTAAATACAACAGTGCCTTAGACATATTCATATTTTGGAAGCTCGAGCGAGGGCCCTTCCCAAATTTCCCTGATCTGGATCGCATGTTGGTGTAGGATGATAGGTGAGCGGTAGGATGGATGTCGGAAACATACTTCGCACTCATCAAGTAGAAACTATACGGGAAATTAACTGGCAATTTACCTGAGTCTGCTGGTTAAATCTGATCACGTAGAAATGATTTGTATGGCATACTCGTACAACAAGTTGTGTTATCTACTCCTTAGTATACGAGAAGTTGAGTTATCTACTCCCTAGTAGAGGACCAATTTGGTTATATGCTCTTAAGTAGGGGGCCAATTGGGTTATCTGCTACTTAGTAATATGTCACTTAGTTTATCTACTGCTTAGTAGACTTCCAGTTGAGTTGTCTACTCCTTCGTATGCGGCCAGTAGGGTTGTATACTCCTTAGTATGCGAAAAGTTGTGTGTTCTACTCCATAATAAAGAACCAGTTGGGTTATCTACTCCTTCGTTGACGACAAATTGAGTTTTCTAAGCGATATCTAATCATTAGTAAACGACCAGGTGGTTTATCTACTCATTAGTGTACGGCCAGTTGGGTTATCTACTCCTTAGCAGAAGACTAGTTGTGTTATTAAATCTTAGTAGACGACTAGTTGAGGACCAGATGGAACCAGTTGTCGTAGTTCAACGAATAAATAGTAAACAGTTGACATTTTTTAGACCGGAACTTGGATGTTACAAGGTAGCAATTCACTACTTCCGACGACCAAGACATGTTAAAGTTACCGGTTGTTTTCATATAAAAGGTATAATCCGCGAACCACCCCTTTCCTTAATGAAACAATCACGTGTTTGGTATTGTACCGCCCCAAATTCCCGTAGGGAAGATTCTTCTTGATTCATTCATTGTTGATTCAGCAAACTTCTTTATGAACTCGCTTCTTTCCGTAGTTTTTATTCGATCTCATCGGAAAATATCTTTCTTTTAGTCTCATCGATAACGAACAACCCAAGAAGAGATCGTACGGTTTCGATTGGGATAATTTCCATACATTGGACGAGATTAATCAATGGTTGGATGAAATCATTGAACGTTATCCAGATGTTGTGACACCTTTTGACATTGGCTACTCCTACGAGGGACGTTTAATAAAGGGCATCAAAATCTCTTACAAACCGGGTAATAAGGCTGTGTTCATTGAGTCCAACATCCATGCCCGTGAATGGATTACATCGGCTACTATAACTTACATTATCGATGAGCTGTTGGCTACACGTAATCCGGGCGTGAGGAAAATGGCCGAGAGTGTGGACTGGTGGATAATACCAGTGTTGAATGTGGACGGTTTTGTTTACTCCCATGAAGTGGTAAGTGGTAAACGGCGGCAATGTCACTTTGAGATAAGATTGTTATGATTAGTTAACTCAAGAAATAAACAAAGCTCATATAGTAAATTGCTTTTCTTATCAATGTTTAATAACAAAGCATAATGAACGATGTGTGACCCGCATAAATAATTAAATTTTCACTATCTTCACACAGAATCGTATGTGGCGCAAATCAAGATTACCTTCGGATCCCACGGGTACTTGTATTGGTACCGATTTAAATCGTAATTTCGACTTTTTGTGGATGTGTAAGTACTGCAAGGAAGTTATGATTTAATTCTTTGAACGATTTTGATTTAATTTGTACAGATGCTGGAGCTTCCGATGATCCTTGTTCCGAGACTTATGCTGGACCATTTGCTGAATCGGATCCAGAAATTAAGCAAATGCTACAATTCATCAATACTACCATACCCGAGGATACCATCAAAATTTACATTTCTCTACATTCCTATGGCCAATATGTGCTGTCACCCTGGGGTCATACAGATACCGAATTACCCGAACACTACGATCAAATGATGCACGTGGCCAAGGGTTATGCTGATGCTTTATATCGCCGCTATGAAACCGTCTTCACTTATGGTTCCAGTGCTACGACTCTATGTGAGTTGCCTTCTTCTGTAAAGGATTGAGCTCTAAAATAACGATATATTTCTCTTTTCAGATAAAGTTTCCGGTTCAGGGAAAGAATGGGCTTATGGCGTTAAGGGCATCCCTATCCCTTATACCATTGAATTGCGTGACAAGGGTCAGTATGGCTTCATTTTACCGCCAGAAATGATTTTGCCAGTAGCCAAAGAGGTTTTGGATGGTTTTGTCGGTATGATTGAAGCTGCCAAGGAGATTGATATTATATAGGTTAAGACGATGAGTCTAATAAACATGCTGAGATTTTACCTGCTTAGTTATGAGATTGTTTTAAAGTTGTAGAAACTCTGTACTGTGGACAAAGCTCCTCTCCGATGAAATACTTCTGGGAATGTAGCATCCACCAAATAATTAAATCTAGCACGCGATAATGCTGAATACATGCCTAGGAAAAGTTCAATTGTTTGATGTCTTCCCTATAACTCCCATTCGGTGCAGATTTGCTTTTCAGTTTGTGTGTCCTATGAGAATACTCATCTATCCTATCTCGAATATGCATAACTTTATCTAAGTTTGTGCTTTCTCTCCTTTTATAGCCAATGCATAAGATAATTAATTTTCGATCACAACATGATAATAATGCCAAGATTGCCATAATCCATGAAATCTCACTACAGGAAATTGGACCGGTTCGAAAGCAAACGCGTGATAGGTCCATTAAGGACAGGGCTCAGTTCGCAGATTGTCCCTTTTATATGAAAGTAACCGGTAATTATACCCTACACCACACTGTGGTACAGGGTATTATAACTTTGTGCATTTGTTTGTAACACCCAAAAGGAGAAGAAATAGACCCATTTATTATACCGATCGACTTAGAATCACTTTCTGAGTTGATTTAGCTATGTCCGTCTGTCTGTCTGTCCGTCTGTCTGTCTGTCCGTCTGTGCATGTATTCTTGTAATCAAAGTACATGTCGCAATTATGGTCCGATCTCGACGAAACTTTACACACATCTTTTTTTTGGCCCAAGGACGATCCCTATTGAATTGGGTTAAAATCGGTTCAGATTTAGATATAGCCCCCATATATATGTTAGCCCCGATTTGACATGTAAGCGCTGTAAAAACTTTATTTTATATCCGATCAGTATGAAATTCGGCAGAAAGAGGTTTCTTATTATATGGATGAACACTATTAAATTTGGAAGAAATCGGTTCAGATTTAGATATAGCCCCCATATATACGTTACCCCCGATTTGACATGTAAGCGCTGTAAAAACTTTATTTTATATCCGATCAGTATGAAATTCGACAGAAGGAGGCCTTTTTACATGAATAAGTATTCAGGGAAGATCGGTTCAGATTTACATTAAAGCTCCATATATATGTTCCTCCTGATTTGGTATCAAACCGCTATAGAAGTTGTATTTTACTTCCGATCAGTAAAATTTTCCAGAAAGATGTTTCTCATTTTAGGAACGAATATTGCTTAATTTAGCGATTATCGTTTCAGAATTAGAATACGTTTCTACCCATTTACCAATTATTCCAAATTATTATGGCAATGACCCTTATCGCATTGTTAGGGAGATGTAGGGTGTTATATAGTCGGCCCCGCCCGACTTTCTGCCTTTCCTTACTGGTTTTAACCTGACTTTGTCATTGGAAGTGGTAAATTACTACCTTGTGACATATCCAAGTACTGGTCTAAAGGAATGCCTACAATGTTAGTTTCAGTCACATCATAAGTCACATTTGAACTTCTAAAACTGGACCCAACTGGTCGTCCACTAAGAAGTAGATAACCCCACTGATTGTCATCTAAGTATTAGATAACCAAACTTAAAATAAGGTTAGATAAACCAACTGGTATTTTTCTAAGGAGTAGGTAACCCAACTGGTCCTCTACCGGAGATTAGATAAACCAAATGGTCATCTACTATGGAATATATTTCTCTGATGATGATGAAATACCTGAACATGATAAAATACCACATCCAGCAATATTGTTTGGTACATTAAACCCTAATTTGTTGATACCAATGAATAGCTACGAGATCAGTTCAGTAAATGGTGCCACCTGAATTTGAAATGGGATCAGTAGACTCAGGTTTTGGATTTTAGAACATCGGATGTTATGTTTTTCTAGCAACAGTGTGTTGTATTATTATTTATTTATATGAATTACAATACAAAGTAAATTTGTATTCTAATTTTACGGTCCAAGGAAAAGTCGGGTTGCAAAGACCATGTGGCTTGATTTGTAGCGACAGACCAGAGCCTCTGGTGGGAATCGAACCCACTACCCCCAGCTCATAGGCGAGCACGCTACCTACTCACCTACTGGGGCGCTTAGTGGTCCAAGGAAAAGTCGGGTTGCAAAGACCATGTGGCTAGATTTGTAGCGACAGACCAGAGCCTCTGGTGGGAATCGAACCCACGACCCCCAACTCATAGGCGAGCACGCTACCTACTCAGCTACTGGGGCGCTTAGTGGTCCAAGGAAAAGTCGGGTTGCAAAGACCATGTGGCTAGATTTGTAGCGACAGACCAGAGCCTCTGGTGGGAATCGAACCCACGACCCCCAACTCATAGGCGAGCACGCTACCTACTCACCTACTGGGGTGCTTAGTGTGTTATATTATTTCTTCCGCATTGTGTTAGGTTGTCCTCGGCTTAGGGACCTACTTCATTGGTTTCCAGGCTGAGGAATTTCACAATCATGATAAATTCCTTCGATAGAGACCTAGGAACAAGCTGTTTCCGGCCTTCTGATGCCACTTGTCGAACATGTACTCAGAGAACGATATGAATCCTGTAGTTGCGAATATCTCTCCTGACCTATCGGTTTGAAGAGTTTATACCCTAGATATTGGTTGGGATGGTTATTCCGTTAGCAACTCAGCAGGCTCTAGTTGAGACTGACGCCGAGAACGATATTCATACTCTAGTCGTTGACAGCTGCCGCGGCTGACTCTGCGTGGATATCGTCCAAAATTGCCTAGAACGCTCACTAATCTAGAGGTTCCCTGTTGTACAGTTGAAACTCGCATTTTAAATCGTGAGAATCTTTCCTGGCCTATCTGGGTAGGAAGACTTTCCACCAGTAGGTGGTCGGAGTGGTTACTCCAATAGCAATACAACAGGTAATGCGTCGATAACATAAAATTGGGTCTTCTCATGAAGGTGGATCTCCGAAGAAATTAAGAGGTCACCTGTCACTATTCCTAAAGTGGAATTTTGAACGGTCTGTATATTCCTCAACTGGGTCTGGCTCACATAACGTGACCACTCTGGTCCTGTATACTTTGCCACAGACCCGTCTTTCGATTTTTAAGAGATCAAAAAATTCTTCGTTGGCTCCCAACGTTTTGTCAGCGAGCAATTTGGGGACCTTGTTCCTACTCCTTATATTATCGCAGATAGTGGTGGAAGTTCACGTAGTGGACATGGTGGTGGATGATTTGGTGCGGAAATATCCATATTCCTCAGCGTGAAAAAACTGGGAGTATCAGTTGAGTATACATTTGTCTAACTGTTATGCGTCTCAAAAACAAACTAAACTAAACACCAAGAGAGCGTCCCAGTAGGTGAGTTGGTAGCGTGCTCTATGAGTTTGGGCGTTGTGAGTTCGATTCCCAGCAATGGCTCTGCCATATTTCCTTTGTAATTAGAATATAACATACTTTGTGTTGTAATTGAAATAAATAAATAAACACAAGCAAACTCAACTAAGAACATATGCCCTAGACAAGTGCGCCAATATAAAAAAACGCTTATCGAATGCACGTACCCAGAGAAATTTAAAAATTAATCTTTTATATTGAACAGAACTTGTACATCTCTTCTCGAGTTATCGACTATTTTCATCAGTTGACAACGACAGTCTCAATGTTTCTAAGTATACCAAAATGTTTCCAAATATACTTAATTTCCAAAATACCAAAATGTCTCTAAAATTTTAAAACATTTTTTTATTAGGAAGCAAAAATACTTTATTTGTTGCAGATTTAGTGAAAAATGCGTGTGCATAGTGTTATTCGTATTTTATATATCACACTCTATTCTGTTTGTTGTTTTTATTGCGCGATTTACATTAAATCAATCCAGAAAACATATAATAAACATAATTTTTTTTTTACAATTAATGTTAATTATTACTTGGAGATCTCCACCTCAAGATGGAAACACGACTTGCCCTGGAATAAGCGAAATAGAAAAGGTATTTTGAAAAAAACTTCCACTTATGTACATTAATTACTTACAGTATCGTGTGTTATATCAGAATCGATGACAATGATACCACGGGCAAGACCCAACAACGACTTGAAATTACTGATGTCAATCCTTTTATCATCAGCACAGATTTTGGCCTAAAATGTTGATGAAAACATAAATACTTTATAACAAAACTAAATAAATGATTAAGCACGCTTATACCTCTCCCTCGATGGGACACGATGTGGGAGCACCAAATACTTTCATGTAACCCTTTATATCAGCAGGGGTTTGGTCGGCCAAAGTGCAGAGATCAATTTTGCCTTCCTTGACCACTATACCGTCCTTGACGACCTTGTATTTGGTGACAGCTGTCTTAAATGGTTTATACAACACACATCCGGTCGGTATGAATTCGCATTTCTTGTTGAGCTTAACCGTGAACTCGGGATCTATGGTGATGACAGGATCGTCGCCACCACAGTTCTCGGATTTCAATATTTTTATTTTATAGCCATTCTAAAAAAAATAAGTGAATGAATTATAACATGCTAATTTATTGCAACATACAAAATGGGATTATAGTGTTTTTGACTTAAAAACTTTTGAATTTGTTCTGTAGCTTTAAACCGACGGAGCTTCAGGCAATAGCTACAACTAGTGCTCCTTTGCTCAGAGAGCTCTATGCTAGTTGTATCAAGCAGGACTATATATGTATCGACAAAATGGAGAGAAACTTAGGTTGTCTTCATCCCAAAAGAGGGAAAGCAGTTTCGTACAGGAGCTAGTCATAATGACGTCAGGAAAATTCCACAGACCATCGCTGATATCAGATGCGGCTTAGGGATAAAACCAACGAAGACAAAGACTGTACTTTTCACAAAGGCAAGAAAAATTCCTACCTTTATACTACCACCCTTCGAGACTGCGGCCTGCAATTATCAAAATCTGCAAAATTCTTGTGGGTAATTCTCGACTCGAAACTCAATTGGATAGAAAACACAAATGAAAGAATAAAAAATCTTTTGCTTGTCAGAAACTTGTTGATAGTAAATGGGGTATGCAACCAAAAATATTTCACTGGATATGGTTGTCACGTTTGTTGGCCAATAACAAATATCCAGACACATTCGAAGAAACTAAGTAGGATAAATAGAGTGACATTGCTTCATCTCACAGGAGCGATGAAGACAACGGCTACAACAGCCCTTGAACATCATTCTTCTTGACATCTTCATAAAATAAACTGCTGAAATGACTCTCGTAAGGCTATGGGAACTAAACATGATCGGTAGATCACATGTTAGGCACACACAGATTTGTGTATATGAAGAAAACCACCCTCGTACGGACTACACAACGAGCCAAATATTCATAGCTGATGATTTTACAACTATATTTCCCTCCATAGAAGACTGGAAGAATAATAGAATACTATGTATACGGAAACTTAATATGATGGATCAAAAATGACAAATGGCACCGGCTGTGGTATCTTCTGCGAGGAACTCATACAAGCTAATGAATGAATGCAGCATATTTCAGGATGAGATATATGCAATTCTAAAAGCCGCTGAAATGCTATCGTGAGAATACTTGTTGATGATGAAGAGAGATGAGTTGAGGGCAGTCATTGGCATGATAACTGCACATAATACACTAGAATAACACATGGTAAGAATCGGCATCAGAAATAATGATATATGTAGATGGTGCGGGGTGGCTGACTATTCAGAAGATAGTTATCATTTCCTTTGTCAGTGTCCGGCTTAAGCAAAAGAAGAAACAAGATACTCGGCTCATTCTTCTTTCAGACATTGATGAAAAATGTTGGCTTTTATAAAGGCATCAGGATGGCATCCTTAACGACGCAAACGGTTTCCAGACGTGGTAGAGAAATCTGGAGAATTTTACGGTGTACTGGGACGCTATACTTTTCTGCGACGACTTACTTTGAATTAGTGGAATAAGAGAAGAAACAGAACCTGAGGAATAACAATGGATCAAACCTGATCCAAGTTCCGGGCATCCGACAGAATCTGGTGTCTTTCTCCGACAACCTAACCTAACCTACAAGAGCTGAAGATTTCTGGACGATTAGTCTAATGTCATTTCTCCATAAAACCCTAGCTAGATTAATACAAAGTTACCTTTGGACTAAAAATTATCACGGGCTACTGTCTATGTCTACAGTATGGGAAAATACACCGAAACAACACTGCATTATCTAGTCAACTTTATTAGATCCACCTCTCTCTCTTTCTGCTAGGGACTATACTGTGGTTGCTTTCTTAAATTTAGAGTGGATCTTCAATAACATAAATCCACCCGCAATAGTTACGACTCTGGCAACCCTGGGGGTTTATAAAGACGATAAAAGCTAGCTTAGGCTGAACTGACCTCCATAGATTTGTGAGTAGAGAAACGTCGCAAGGGTATATTCTGTCTCCTCTGATGTGGAATCTCTCCATTAACAATATTCTGCTTCCTCTAGAGAATAAGAGTGTTACGGTTATTGCCAATGCTGATGATGTGGCGATAGCGGTTAGTGCGAAGTTTCCTAGTACTCTTAGATATATCATGCGGAAAGCCCTTGATGTATTCCGTCGGAAACTTCACTCTTACCACTATTGCCACGTCATCAGCATTGGCTATAACATTAACACTCTTATTCTCCAGAGAAAGCAGAATATTGTTAAAGAACAAAGCAGAACTAGTTATTTTCTGCAGGATATATATGGTACCAACTGCTGCACCTCTCTCCCGGGGGGGATTGAAACACCCTTCACTGAAAGCGCAAAATACTTAGGAAGTTTACTAGACATGTAGTTAAACTTCAAATCCAACATTCGGGAAAGAGCAAAGAAGGCTGCGGTAGTCGGGTTCAAACAAAAAAACTTTCGTGGAAAGTGGCAACTTTCTAAAACATATGTTTTAAGTTTCAAGACGACACGTTGTTTAGTTCTTTTTTGTGAGCACTCAAAAGGAAAAGATCATAGTGAATTTGTAAACACAAACAAAAATTATCGCCGATATGTAGTACAATACTTTCATTTGGAAGGTTTCAGTCCAACGAATATTAAAACCGAGCTAGATTCTAGTTTGGAGATTCTGCTCCTTCGTTTTCAACTATAAACCAGTAAGGAAAGGCAGAAAGTCGGGCGGGGCCGACTATATAATACCCTACACCTCCCTAACAATGCGATAAGGGTCATTGCCATAATAATTTGGTCATATCGGGAGTAACGTATATATGGGGGCTATATCTAAATCTGAACCGATTTCTTCCAAATTTAACAGTGTTTATTCAAATAATAGGAAACCTCTTCCTGCCGAATTTCATACTGATCGTATATAAAATACAGTTTTTACAGCGCATACATGTCAAATCGGGGGAACGTATATATGGGGGCTATATCTAAATCTGAACCGATTTCTTCCAAATTTAACAGTGTTCATTCATATAATAAGAAACCTCTTTCTGCAGAATTTCATACTGATCGGATATAAAATAAAATTTTTACAGCGCTTACAAGTCAAATCGGGGGTAACGTATATATGGGGGCTATATCTAAATCTGAACCGATTTTCTCCAAATTTAGCAGTATTCCTTTATGTAATAAGAAACCTCTTTCTGCCAAATTTTGCACTGATCGGATATAAAATACAGTTTTTACAGCGCTTACATGTCAAATCGGGGGTAACATATATATGGGGGCTATATCTGAATCTGAACCGATTGTCTCCGAATTTAGCAGTATTCCTTCATGTAATAAGAAACCTCTCTTTGCCGAATTTCGCACTGATCGGATATAAAATAACATTTTTACAGCGCTTATATGTCAAATCGGGGGTAATGTATATATGGGGGCTATATCTAAATCTGAACCGATTTCTTCCAAATTTAACAGAGTTCATTCATGTAATAAGAAACCTTTTCCTGCCGAATTTCATACTGATCGGGTATAAAATAAAGTTTTTACAGCGCTTACATGTCAAATCGGGGCTAACATATATATGGGGGATATATCTAAATCTGAACCGATTTTAACCAAATTCAATAGGGATCGTCCTTGGGCCAAAAATAAGATATGTGTAAAGTTTCGTCGAGATCGGACCATAATTGCGACCTGTACTTTGATTACAAGAATACATGCACAGACAGACGGACAGACAGACAGACGGACAGACAGACAGACGGACAGACGGACATAGCTAAATCGACTCAGAAAGTGATTCTAAGTCGATCGGTATAATAAACGATGGGTCTATTTCTTCTCCTTTTGGGTGTTACAAACAAATGCACAAAGTTATAATACCCTGTACCACAGTGTGGTGTAGGGTATAAATATTGGGTGGCAGAGTTTAAACGTGGTCGTTTGAGCTACAAGAAAACCAGAAATTTGAAAAAAATTATCAGTAAATGGTCTTGAAGCCGGGAGAGTATCCTAGTTAGAATCAATTATCAGTAAATTTTTTAAAGCCGATTCAAATTTTAAGTGTCCCACCCATACCTGAGTCCATCCCTAAAATTCTCAATTGCCGAGCTAGTCGTGGGAGTCGTATGAATGATATTGTGTTCAATTATTAAATGACAAAGTTCAACCTGTGCAATAAAACTAGAAATTTGAAAAAATATCAGTACATTTTTTATAGCCGATTCAATTTTAAAATTTTAAATGACCCACCCTGTATATATTTATTATGATTTTACGAAATTTGTGCTGAACCGATTTTTAAAAAAATTATAAAATTTTTTTCGAAGTTTTTCTATTTCTTAGATTCTCACAGAATATGCAGCAGACTCTTACAAATCCAAAACAGTAATTTGATTTTTAAGTTATGCGCTAAATACTAAGGCATTTCCGGCAATTTGAGATATTTTTTTTAAATCCCAAATTTATCCCACATCAACAACTAACATAAATTTTTTGGGCGATAAGACATGGTCATGGTTTTGGGTGATATGACGCTACACCAATCCTACCATCTTTGGTGTACGATTGCAACACCATCAGGTTGAATTGCAGAAAGGATTATGTTAAACAGTGTCAGAGATATAAACCAAAGACAAATAGAATATGAAACAACACGTAGTGTTAATGAATTGTAAATAATAACATAAAATATTTGATATTTAACAAAAAATACTATGCTTACTGAAATGTAGTAGTCTTTCTAATCGTCCAACTAATCTCAGAATCCACGCCATCTACCTGTCGATTGGTGTAGAGACAACAGTGTCGAACTGGCAACCCTTACCAGTCACATCAAAGAGATTCAATTTATAAAGAGATACCACGGCGAAAATTCATGTGCAGAGGTGAGTTTTTCTATCGAAGTGGTGGACATAAAGGAAATTTAAATAGATTAAAAACGAGCTTTTTCTCCGTTTTCTTTGTTTCAACTAACGTAAAATAATTTTATTTTGTTTGTTTATTGACGTGCATGTGAAAAAGTGAAAGAAAAGCACACAAAATACACGATTTTTCAATAAATTTTTTCATGAACTCATCTTTGCTCACGAGTCGGAATTCACCTTTCGTTGAGGTGAATGAAATGGTATCTCTTCTTATATTGAATCTCTTTGAGTCACATGGGTGGTGAAAATGGTGAATTTAAGTTTCGCTTAAAGCTTTGGCTGTGTGACTTGTACGCTTTTTTCGTAGGTATATAATTCCCATATGCAAATTTCTTTGTAGATTGGTATATATACAAGTGATGATCGCCACAACTACAAGCTCACACTGTGTGTCATGTATAAGACCCTCTGATGATATCCCCGCACAGGATTGAAATACGTATAAGGGTATGTGTTTACATGGCTTTCAGAGCGCAGTGTTTTATCTTTTCCAATACACCACAAAAACCTCTCTTTCGAAAGGAAGAGTTGATCGAAAAAGCTGAACAATTCGAATGTGAAAACATTCAATAAATAAATCTAATGAAAATATTCCTTCAGGCCGAAATGTCAAAATCTGTCAGGAATGAACTTTCATACGCGAAAAACCTGTTTTCCGCGAACTTTGATTGGACTTTTATTGCAATTATGACTAATATAAATTTTTTAATTGTGACAATTACAAAAAATTCGGGCAAAAGGACTGAAAATCCGTGAAAAAACTAACTCGTTGGAATCAAATTCCTATTCGTTCGTAACTGACACTAACACCCTACAGGACGGAATGTCTTCTTAAATTATATTGTTTTTGATATAAACCACCTTGGGGAATTACCGGTTTAGCTCTTGCTCCTGAATTCCACGTACAACGAATGTCAATACGTAAAGTTGACAACCCAATATTTCAAACATTACGAACGAAGTAGTCATACAATAAAGCTTACGGAAATCATATTGATCGAAAAATGCCAAAACAGTCTCTGGAAGAGAAGATTATCTTTTACGAGGACCCCTCTGTCCATTTGAAGGCCTCAAGAACTATTACAGTGGGATTGGATACGAACATCCAATCCACAATTTACTACACTATTTTCAGAAGTAATTGAGAAGTTTCTCATTGTAATTGAGAAAATTTCACTTGAAATTGAGATTTCACATTTGAAATTGGCTAAATTTCATTTGAAATTGAGATTTTCCATTTAGAATTGACTAAATTTCAATTGAAATTGAGATTTTCCATTTGAAATTGACTAAATTTCAACTGTAATTAGGATATTTCTATTTTGAATTGAGAAAATTCCATTTGCAATTAGGATATTTCTATTTGAAATTCAGAACATTCCATTTGAAATTAGGATATTTCCATTTGAAATTGAGAAATTGTTTTGAATTTATGAACCTATCTTTGATTTTGAAATACATATTAAAAGCTGGGAAAATTAATGAAGTTGGCTTTAAAATGTATTGGCATAAATAAATTGTATATACATGACTACATTATAATATAAAAGTCTCGGAAGACAACATGGAGTTGAAGGATAAATGCGCAATTTGCTTGGTAAATATGACCCGTGGAAACGTAAACCGTTTGCTACCGTGTCGTCATTTGTTCCACGCCAAATGTTTGTCATCTGTCAATTCCACTATGTCGAGGAGAAATCGATGGTAAGTACATAAACAATTATAATAATTTTTTTTATTTTTTTTGTATGTGTGTAAATTAAATTATTATTCCTGTAGGTTCAGAACAAATTGCAAGAAAAACATACAAAAAGTATACTGATCAAGATCGGAATCGATTGCAGGAAACAGCCAGACGCAGGGCAATTGGTCCGAACTTGCAGCTTCGTTAGGAATTTCGTATAAAACCGCACATCGTTGGGTTAATTTATGTCAAGAAACTCCAGCAAAAAGGGACGGCAATAAGCCACATGTGCTAAATACAGTGGAAATAAACAGCGTATTGTCATGGGTGGGGGAAAAGCCAGATGTTACACTTCGTGAACTGAAGGAAATGGTGTTTGTCGAATACCAAAAACGAATTGCCCTGTCGACATTGGCTAATACGCTTCATGGTGAACTGTACACAATAAAAGCTGTTCATACCCAGCCTGTACCCAAGAATAGCAATGGGAAGAAAATCGCTCGTTCATCATACGTCTCAAACAGTTAGTTTGGATTGACGAAACAAATTTCAATTTGTTTTGCCAAGAGGATATGGCTGGTCCCGCACGGGTTCCCGGTCCGTACAGATCATACCTTCCTCGCGTGGTCCAAATGTCCATTTCATAGGTGCAATAGGAACATCCGGAGTCATGCAATTGGATCGACGTAGAGGGTCACTCACCGCAGTATCTGCAAACGAATGGGTAATTGAACTTGTACAAAGATGGCATGATATGGGAAATGATGTCAGTGAGCTCGTGATAGTATGCGACAATGCTCCATGTCCATCTCCTTGAACGTACCAAACGTAACAAGGCCAAATTTAGGTGATCAACGGCTAGTTTTCTTACAGACAATCATCGACGAATCTAAATCGTTAATTACTGCAGGAGACTGCAGACGAGCTATTTAGCATTCCTCAACCTTCCACCACCCCGCCCTAGAAATGGAGGACATGCCGGTCGGAGAATGAAATTTGTGTGTAATGAATCCTATGAATATATTATTTATATAAATTTGAAATTGTTCTACGTTTGTTACATAGTTTATTATTTAACTTTATTATATGTTACCATAATATAATTTCTCAATTACAAATAAAATTTTCTCCTTTTAAAATCGAAATATCATAATTACAAACGGAATTTTCTCAATTTAAAATCGAAATATCCTAATTTCAAATGAAATTTAGTCATTTTCAAATGGAAAATTTCAATTGAAATTTAGTCAATTTCAAATGGAAAATCTCAATTTCAAATGAAATTTAGTCAATTCTAAATGGAAAATCTGAATTTCAAATTAAATTTTGCCAATTTCAAAAGGAAAATCTGAATTTCAATTGAAATTTAGTCAACTTCAAATGGAAAATCTCAATTTCAGTTGAAATTTAGTCAATTCCAAATAAAAAATCTCAATTTCAAATGAAATTAGCCAATTTCAAATGTAAAATCTCAATTTCAAGTGAAATTTTCTCAATTACTGTTGAAAATGGTGAAGTATCGGAACTTGAACTATCGGAAGTTACTTGCTTTAAATAAGGTTCAGAGCTCTTATTCGATGGTCAGCAAGGTTTGGACGACGCTCGTCTGCAAATTGCGTTGCTTTTAAGACATTTTTACGTATTTCGAATATTTGGTAAGCATGGATATAGTCAGCTGCTACTGTGTAGATGATGGCCCGAAATTTCCTTCCATCTGAGAGAATGGGTGGTAGTTCATTGAAGTACAAAGTGATGAATTCAGATTCATATTTTTTTTAATATTTTGTTTAAATTTTGCTGAGTGTACTGCCAATGCCACTTTGGAGCATTCATACAGCAATATTCCATATTTGGGGATGTGATTGTGAAAAATTCTACAAGTGAAATGGAGGATGTCTTCAATAAACTGATGACGACGATATTGAGAGGTGATATATTTGGTTAACGGAGTAGATTCCAGATTTTATTTTGTACCGGCATGGACCACCAATAAACGCAGAAGACATTGTGCGATAAGTCACTCATACAACATAAAAATGGACGAATATCAAACACATATTGTTAAGGTGCCTCTTGTCGAACAGAATTACTTCGGATCAATTCTGTGCATAGAAACTAATGCCCTGGAAGTTTGGTCTGAAAAAATGCTTAGCGAAGACTCACAAAAAGTTTATTTTGTGTTCTGCATGTGTATTCTGATGCTTGCTTTGAAACGTGCAAAACTTTGACATCCTTCAGTCAACCAGTTAGACGGACCATGCAACTAAATAACTCCAGATGTATTAAAATGTATTTCCCAAAATATATAAGTTCTTACGACATTCTTTCAATGTGTTACACCATTTCTTCAAGCAACTGTTATATACTTTCTTCCCAAAAATAAAATAAATAATATTATATTAAAAAAAAACTTACACAGGCCAAAGCAACTTCAGCTGCCACAGCGAAGAGTAAAAATTTAAAAATTAGTTTTACCCACATTTTTTTATTACTACGAAACAAACTACGCTTTTGTTGATGTTCTGTGAAAAGTGTGAAAGAACTAGTTGCATTCACTATGAAAATCTTTGTCTTTATATACCAATTTGTGTCAATCAAAGTTTACAGAAAAGCTTTCTACTGCATCGGGTAATTATTCGCTATATTATTGCGGCGATCAGTGATCTTTCAGTTAGTTCATTATTTAATGCCAGACGAATGAAAAAAAATCGATATCAATTTAGTTTTTGGGCTAAATGTACCATGAAAAATTACCCATTTCGCTGTGTCATCTAATGACACGCAATTAAAAGTCACTTACATAGCTTGAAACATATCCATAGAAGATAAAACGTAATGAAGGTATTTATAAGTATATCTACAATGTTCCCTCCGTTTCGTAGTTTCTGAATTTCAGCCTATTTGATTAACATTTTTTTTGTAATAAACCCAGCTCGAATATGAATATGAACATAGTTCTATGGAGAAGTTATGAATATTACCCAGATTTCTGAAATCATCATCAAAATCGATCAAATTTTCAATATTGTTTTCACAACTTGAAATGAACATAACTCCTTAAATAGCATTATGCCCAAACCTTTTTGAGGCGTACAACTTTTTTCCATAAAATCATAACCAATCATTTTATTTCAGAAAAACATAACGAACGATGTATTTATTATTTTATTTAAATACCAATTTTCATGGAAGTTTTTTGACTATATTTTTGGAAGTACATATATATAAGCCCGATAGAGACGAAATACGCGTTTAGTTTAAAGCAATTATGATGGCTACAAATGTTGGAAATATAAGTATGTATATCTTTCACGTAAAATATTTTGATTAGTTTGTTTTTTTAGAACTATCTTAATTCAAATTTACTCATCCATAAAATTAATATAAAAATAATATAAACAATTGTGTTGAATGTTTATAATCCATTTAGATGTCTTTAAATAACAAAATAGAAAACAACAATAAATGTAAAATTAAAATAATTCTAAAGACAAACTAATCAACGTAGAAAGCTAAAAATTAGAGATGAAAAGCAGAAAAGTAAGATCTGCAAAATACTTATATACATATCGCTCATTTAGTGAAAGAACGTCACAACTCAAAATTGGAATTCCGCCTATTGAGGATTTGTGTAACCTATAGAAACATTACCAGACAGTAGGATAAAATCAATTTCTTTGTTTGTGAAATATAGTAGCCTACCCCATAAATCCAAAATATCCATCAGTAATCTTTAAATTTTGAAGTGCAGGACATTTTTATATGAGCACATAGAAATTTAAAAATTTTTGTGTTGTGACATTCTTGCACTAAATGAGCGATATATATGAAATAATACCGGATACCCGGTGCACTTCGTTGTCCTCAAATTTCGTTTGAGTGAAATAGATAAAGGGTGGTTAAATTTTAAGGGCCAATGTTGATTTCGAATAAAGCACAAATTATTTCGGAAATTATTGTCATTTCTTTTTATTATGATAATATTGGCCGCCGCGACGTCGGCTGAACCCCTCCATACGATGGTCCAAATTTTCGATGACGCTGAAGCATAATTGAGGTTCTATGCCGTTAAAGTGTCGAATTATCTTATCCTTTAGCTCTTGAATTGTTGCTGTCTTATGTCTGACGTACACCTTTTCTCTCAAATAACCCCAAAGAAAGATGACCAACGGTGTCAAATCACATGATCTTGGCGGCCAATTGACATCGCCACGACGTGAGATAACTCGGCCATTGAATTTTTTGCGCAAAAGAACCATTGTTTCGTTAGCTGTGTGGCAAGTGGCACCGTCCTGTTGAAACCACATATTGTCCACATCCATATCTTCCAATTTGGGCCACAAAAAGTTCGTTATCATCTCACGATAGCGAACTCCATTGACAGTAAATGCCTGAAAAGCCTCATTTCGAAGGAGTACAGCCCGATGTCGTCACCAGCCCATAAGCCTCACTAAACGAACAGGGCGAGCATGCACAGGTGTTTTCACATCTCCCACAGACCCGGTTTGCTGAAATTTGCGCACAATTCTCCCGATTGTGGACACATTTGGTCGATAATGCTGATCAAAAAAACATCACGAAGTGCACGAAATGCATTTTGATTTGAACGCCTATTTTCGTAAAAGGCTTCCAAAAACTTTTGTGTACCTTTCCATGGTTCAAATTGAGTTAGTCTGAAATTGAGAAATGTCAAATGAAATGCAGAAAAAAATTTAAGTTTAGGTGTGGTTCACATTCAACATCGTCCCTTACAATTTAACTACCCTTTGTATGCGATGTGTTTCATACAATAACCTACACTGATAGAAAAACCGTTCGTCACCATGACGAATCAGTTTCATCAATATATCTTCGTACTGGTGACGAAAAGTTTCGTACATGTGATGTTTTTGTACGTCAATAGAACAAACACGATCATCAATCCATGTTTTTGGTGATTTCTAAATTCGTTGAGGGAACGATAAGGTTTCATTCCCACGACGAAAAGATTTTTGATTATTTTGCTGAAAATATTATAAAACTAAGCAATCAATTTATAGTTTGTGCTTAATTGTACTGTTCTATATGCCTTCTGATTACTTTAGTTAAATAATTTGTTGTAGAAGTTTAATTTAAAAAACCAAATAATCGTGATTAATGGAGTTCGTCGTGGTGATGAATGGAATTCGTCGTGATGATGAATGGGATTCGTCGTGGTGATGAATGGAATTCGTCGTGGTGATGAATGGAATTCGTCTGAACCTGGCAAAGCAGTCAATTAATTGGAATTTTTAAATATTTATTGAAATTTTTAAATTTAAATAGTCGGTGGCATGATTTGGTCGTGGTGATGAATGGAGTTCATCGTGGTGATGAATGGGATTCTTCATGGTGATGATTGAAATTCGTCGTGGTGATGAATGGGATTCGTCGTGATGATGAAAGGGATTCGTCGTTCTGATGAATGGAATTCGTCGTGGTGATGAGTGGGATTCGTCATGGTGATGAATGGAGTTCGTTGTAGTGATGAATGGGATTCGTCGTGATGATGAATGGTATTCGTCGTGGCGATGAATGGGATT
The DNA here is from genome assembly GCA_963930755.1 of Eudasyphora cyanicolor. Classification (NCBI taxonomy): domain Eukaryota; kingdom Metazoa; phylum Arthropoda; class Insecta; order Diptera; family Muscidae; genus Eudasyphora; species Eudasyphora cyanicolor. The sequence continues at coordinate 160,821,127 of OZ005737.1, forward strand.
CGTCGTGGTAATGAACTCGATTCATCGTAGGAATGAAATGTAATCATTCTGAGGACGAAAGTTTTTGGAAACAGAGATTCGTCATGGTGACGAACAAATTCATCAAGAGGATTATTCCGTACGTTACCTGACTTTGACGAAAAAATAAACTTGATGATGTACAAATTCGTCGTCATGACGAAGCTTTTTCTATCAGTGTAGACACCCAGAAATATAGTTTCAGATAAATTAAAAGACTACTATATTTTTCATGCAAATGCGCTTTCTCAACTTATGAATGTTCTCGCTTTAACAAAACTACATGCTTACATACACAATTAAACGAATAATTCCTTTCACTGAACCAATAATGGTCTCAAACTAAGCCAATAAGCTTTGGTTTAGGCAATCAGGCAGTCCAATTAAAGATGGACAGAAATCGTCACCTGTAGAATAGCTAGAGTGATCTGCCCAAGATATGACCTGAGAAGGTCAAAGTATCTCCTCGCACTGCAGAAGAAAGGACTGCCTGCGTTGGTGTCAGTTCTGACGGGACACTATCTCAACGGCGAACACGCTAGAAGGTTGAGTATTGCGTCCAATGACTTCTGCAGGAGCTGGGCTGATGAGGAGGATGTGGAGACGACGTCTGGATATACTGGGGTCAACCTTTCTAGGCAGTCTGACAGATCTTTCCGGTACCGATGTTTGTACAATTGATAAATTTGTTTATCAAACAGTTTGGTTTCGATGCGAGGCATTTGAGTCCATGGTATCACTAGGGAACTACATTGGTCTATGTCAGCTGGCTATGCTGGCTGCCACCATAACCGAAACCTAAACCTAAGTAATGCACAGAGTAATAATACCATTATACGATGTGCCCCATTTGCACCAGGGATTATTACTAGCGCAATAAATGTCTTTGCACCTATTTTCGTTAAGATCGATTCAAATTTGCGACCTGCACTTGGTTCACAAGAATGCGTGGACATACAGACATGGCTTGATTGACTACGAAAGTGATTCTATGCCGATCGGTATAACAAATAATTGGTGTTTCTCTTCTTTTTTATGCGTACAAACAAATGCACATAGTCATAATACTCTGAACCACAGTGTGATGTACTAGACATAATAAAGTATGCGATTTCTAGGACATAACGGTTTAAATTAATATGGATCTGCTCACATTAGACCTATGGACGGTGTAGTTTATTTATGTATATGGACCAACATTACCGAATTTGAAGAAAATCGGTTTAGATTTAGATATATCTCCAATACATATGTTTCGTTTAAATTGGCCCTTTAGCCCTATAGAAGATGTAGTTTACATCCACTCGTTTTGAAATTTAGCATTGTAGAGTTTATTTATCTAGAACCAATATTGCCGAATTTAAAGAAAATTGGTTCAGATTTAGTTATAGCTGTTTTTGATCCGATTTGGCTACAGAGGCAGAGACGTACCAAATGTAAATTGTGTAAAATACATTGGATATTTCATTGTTATCCAATCTTATAGTCGGCCCGCTTGACTTTAGCCTTTCCTTACTGGTTACTATTACCCTTGTTTTCCTAAGCCTTGTATAAGATATATAGCTGAAAAATTGGTAAATATGTATTACTAGGCTTAAGATTATTTCAGTGGTCATGAAATCTAATAATTAATATGATCACGTCTGCGTCGAATCAAAAATCAAAACCCAAAAAAATTAACAATTGGCCCACAATTGGCTTTGATTGTTTGATCACACGCCGATCATAAACAATTCAAAAACGTTAAGTTATGCCATGCCGAATTTTATATACCCTCTAACATGGATTGCATTCCATTATATTACTGGAAAAATCTTTGGATATAGAGCAAATCTTCGAACCATCCTTTTTATCCCCTCACCTTAGAGAGGAGGGTATATATCATTTGCTACGAGCCAAAAGTGTAACACATCGAAGGAGTGACCTAAGACCCTAAGTATGTTCGGCGGATATCCGTTTTGGGTCAGTTTAAGCCGAATGAGCAATGTCCGTCCGTCTGTCTCTCTGTCTGTCTGCTGGCTGGTGCGCACGATAACTCTCGAAAGAAGTAACCGATTGACTTCAAACTTGGTATGTTGTAATATTTTCTCCTATCTCCGGCTAAGTTCGAAGATGGGACAAATTTTAGGGGCCAAATAAATGATGCTAGGATACTTTAAACACTGTTTTATCATGGCAGTCGGTCGAAAAATCATTGGCTAAAGTAACAGTAATTTTAAATAATAAAGACATATGTATTTATTTATATTAAATTTTCTAATGTAAACTACGCAGAAAACTAGAAACAGGGAAAAAAACCGAAACAAATCATGGGAAAAGATGGTTTGAAATGTGAAAATTCTTCGAAAAAGAAAATATTCCTTGTAAAACATTTTGAAATTATTAGAGTTTAGATTTTTTTATTTGAGTTGCCTTCGTAAAATGCACCAACGGAATTAGATTTTCAATATCTAACAATATTTGGACTTCACAAAACTCAAATGAAAGTGGAAACTTTAGAATCACTCTTAATTATAAAAAAAAAAATTAATTATATTGCACAGCATTTAAAGAATTATAAGAAGTAAAATATCGATATTTTCTAAATTATTTATATGAACTTATATTTTTTAGTGCCTTTCTACGTATTTACTACCAAAAATGTGGTTAATTTTGTTATAAATAAAACTAAAACAAATCATACAAATGTGTACACTATTTCTTAAAGGAAATAATGGTCACCGTATCTACAGGTTATACAACAATCGAGTCTATGTATACATACACAAAATGTCTAGCTTTCTTCCTCTTATAGAATGTCCTGTCGTCGTTTACTGAAAGCGGGACAGTCCCATAGCATGTGCTCAATGCTCACCACTTCTTCCTCATCACCGCATCTTCTGCAGAAGTCATTGGAGTTAATACCCAATCTTCTGGCTTGTTCGCCGATCAGGCAGTGTCCCGTCAGAACTGATACAACGTAGACAATCTCTTCCTCTCTAGTGCGAAGAGATATTTTGAAATTCTCAGGTCATACCTTGGCCAGATTAGTCTAGCTACCCCACAGGTGCCGATTTCTGTCCATCTTTCGTTGGACTGCCTCTTTCCTGAGCCAAAGTGGATAGTGGCGCACCAATATATGCAAATTCTTCGAGCATTTGTAATGTCGTCCCTTTCCTAGCAAGTTAATCGGCTTTGCAAGTTCCCCGGGATATCCCTATGCCGAGGCACCCATATGAGGTGTGTACTAAACTGCTCAGCCATCTCGTTAAGAGATCTGCGGCAGTCGAGGGCTGTTTGTGAATTTAGGGATGTGGCATCCAGAGAATTGATGACAAACCTTGTCAGAGTTGTGGACCCAAGACACGCTGTTATGCGTCTTCTGTTGAGCAGGCTTTGTATAAGTTTAATCAAGCTAGAGTTAACCTTTAGATGTGACCGTGCCGCTCCTTCAATGTCAAAAAATCCCACAATGGTGAATTCCTTGAAATATAGGGACGATTCGATAGTGCTCACAAGTTCGTGCAGGACTGATTCTGTAGACTTTTTCTTATTGTAAGCATATTGTTTCCCAGACAGGAGTTTTGTATCCAGGTTTTCACTAATGAAATAATCTAAAAGCCTTTCCAGACCTTTCAATATGAAGGAGGATAGATAGGTTGATTGTTCTGATATCTTTCCCGCTTTGGGTATGAATACCAATTTGGTGTCCTTCCATCAATTCGGGATGTATGAAAGCCTGATATAGCATACATAAATTTTCTCCAGCCAGAAGATAATGTACTTTGACATTTTCTGCATTCGTGCTGGAGTGATGCCGTCTGGTCCAGGTGACTCGAAAGGCTCAAAGCTTTAATTGCCCAGCTTATTCTTGATCTCTCAGTCAACAAGCTAGCGACGCTCGCAGTCTTGTTGGTCCTTGTGATCTTCGGGTTCTGTTGGTGAGTTCCCGGGGAAATGTGTGTCGAGCAGTACATTAACGACTGCTCGCTGTTTTTTGTCCAGTAATTTGCTTCATCCTGCAAGTAACCCACCATCCTGCATCGTCGCAGATTGGTGGTTTGCCCGGCATTTCTCTACGGACATCGGGGTAATGAGCCATAATGGCTGATTGCACATGGCTCCATTTGTCCTTGAGGATGGATCCATCCTCACTACTATAACAGCCATCACCTTTTGTCTTTATAAGCCGTTAACACAGCTGAATTTGTGGCTCTTTCAGCCGAATCATTGGCTTTAGAAGCATCTATGACGCATTTAGCCCAGGCAAGTGACTCTTTTTGTTTTTCGGTAAGAGCCGAGGTTCAACAGCCTCCAACTTCGTCAAAACTCTGAGCGCTATCCGGTGCTCATTGTGCTTCCGTTTTGACGGTCGGACATGACGTGTTCCCTTTTCGCTGTACCGCTTGTTGTGAGTACTGGGGGGGGGGGGGGGTGAATTTTCATCCTTTTTGGTGTGGTCGGCTTTGGCCAAGACCAACGGACGGACAATAGGAGTCGAGTGTTTATAGTGCGTACCCGCCGCAATGGCCTTACCGCACTGTCGGACGATTGGGGAACCCCACTCCATCGGAACATGAAGACATCCCCGTCAAGTGAATTTATTTATTTTATTTGTCTGTATTAGCCCGTAATAGGTACTACAATGTAGGCCTTCCAGACTTTGTACAGATATTGTTTTTTTTGCGATTGCGTAATAGGTACTGTGTAATAGGTTTCAACTATCCGCTCTGTGATAAACTCGTCCGTTCACTACGACTGATCAGCAACGACTACGACTTCAGTATTTACTGACAGATTTTTTATAACTTTGTGGACACTTACGTATGTCTATTTTATTAGTAATTGATCCAACTTGACTAAACCAATGATGCAGAAGTTCTTATTTTTGGTCGACTTTTACGTCCAATTCTCAGAATTAAGTCCCAAATCAACGAGCTGAAAAATGTTGTACTGTGATATTGAACTGTTCAGTGATATTGTTAAGAGATCCGCGACAGTCAAGAAAAGTTTTTGAATTCAGTTTCCATGGACTATATAGCAATCTGATTATCAGAGAAAATATTAATACAGACTTTAGTCAGGACATTAATTTCCAGCCATTTTTATCCCCTCACCTTAGAGAGGAGGGTATATATAAATAGCTACGAACCAAAAGTGTAACACATCGAAGGAGTGACGTAAGACCCCAAGTATGTTAGGCGGAAATTCGATTTGAGTTATTTGAACAATGTCCGTCCATCCGTCCTCCCGAAAGGATTAACCGATTGACTTCAAATTTGGTATGCGGTAATATGTTTCTCAATCTTAGGCTAAATACGAAGATGGGCCACATTGGTCTACTCCTGCTAGTACCTCCCCAACAAAGCGTTAACTATACGTGAAATATTGATTCTTCAATAACTTCCATAATACTTTAACAGTCTATAAATGCATGCTTTAAAGTTATTACACAGAAAAAAAATGCCATACTAAATTCAAGTAAAAAATTCTTAATTTAAGCCGAAATCGTACTTAAAAATTTAAGTACGTTCGTACTAAGTTTTTCTTAAAACAAGTAAATTTGAAAAAAAACCAAGCGCTGAAAGGCTTACAATAAGCAATTAATGCTTGAAATCAAGTAAACATTTCTTGAAAATGAAAATTAAGCCTAATATGGCTTAAAGTAAGAAAAAAAGCTTACTTTAATCTCTGAGAGACAGAACCATTATAGAGCACAATAAAATTACCCTCTCAACCAGCGTTGCCGTTTTGGTCATTTCCGACCAAATTTGGTCGGAAAGTTTTAGAAATTTTCTTTCTGGTCGGATGGACCGACCAACTCAATTTTGGTCGGTTTTATTCTCGAATATTTAAGTTGTAATATAATACAGAATAATTTTAAGATTGATATGAAACCTTTTCACCGAAATGTCGATTGTACATCCAAATATTTTTCTTAATCGCTACAAGCAGTATCGACCTGTTGATTGATATTGTAGAAAAATACATTTTAATAACATTTTATTTGAAAACAATAATTTCAGGCACGACAAAGAAATTTTCGCTCACCGGAAATGTGGTTTGTAGTTGTCGAAATTACAGTCCATGGGGAAAGAATTATTTCTTGCATTCCTGTTCTGTATTTCGAGAGTATATGGAGGCCGAAATTTTGGTTCATAGATCACACCTTATGGTGTGAAACAAATATAGAAAATGAAATACAGAATAGGAGCTTTTGCTTATATGTATATGTTGCTTATATGTTCATAAATTATTCAAGCCGATTTTACATTTATGCATGACTTATGACTTTACAGTTTGGTCTACTTCTAGTATTTTGCTGACATTTTGTAAATTTTCGAACGTCACAGAATTTTTGACTTTTATAATCCTACAATTAACGAAAGTTTGTACTATTGTGTTCTAGAACTCACAGGCTTTAGTCATAAATGATGGAAGTTAAAAAATATTTTTAACGTTGAAATCAGTTCAACAAAACTAAAAATATTATAAATAACACCTTCTGTGAACAATTTTCCATCCTTTTCTTATTTGTCACAAACTAGGTCATACAACTTCAGCGTATTCTTTCTTTTTTGGCGTCTAACATAAATTAAGAAAAACTCAATACAAATTCCCCATGAAATGTTAAAATGTGCATTATCTCACACTCTGCATTAAAAACAAAAATTTGGAAACAAATAGCAAGAAAATATAATTAAAATTATTTCTAAATGTAGAATTTCATTTTAATTTTTACACATTATTTTTGCAATTTATAAATTGGCTTTTAGATATTAGGATTTATCCATATTCCTCTGTCACTGTTCAATCTTTCTTTACATCATATTTATTTCTTTACACCATACTTAAAAACGAATTTCATATAGAATCAGTTAATCGAGCCATTCCATATGTTTTTCCTCTTATAGCATTGAATGAGATCCAAGATTTAGAGTATATTCGATTCGGACGGACAACTTTTCCAAACATTTATAAATTTGGTCGGCTACAACGAATTTTGGTCGGTTTTTGGGAAGAGTTTGGTCGGAAAAAAATTTCTCTTGTGGCAACACTGCTCTCAACCACTCTCATGCAAGTGGTTGATCTTGGCTGACGCAACATCGAACACACATGCATATAAATTGTCGAGATGTATATGTTTCTCGTTCAAGCAGTGTTTGCAAATACATTACTTGGCGTGATTTTTATTGATTTTAGTTTTTTGAAGTTTTTAATAATTCTTATTCGTTTCGTTGATGCTATTCCTTATATGTTTCATATTTAAATCGAAAAAATGCAGCAAAACTTTTACTTTTGCTGTCAAGCAATTGTTTTTTGACATACCATTTTAAAAAATTATTTGCAATACAGTGGCAAAAATGTTATAATTAATATAAATGGTATATAGGTATAAAACGAAATAAAGCACAATAAATCTAGTATGACCAGGCTTAAACCAAGAACTGATCTGGCTTAAATCAAGTATTGTTTAGGATTAAATCAAGAACTGATCAGGCTTAAATCAAGTGTTATCAGACTTAAATCAAGTATTGGGCAGGTTTAATTCAATCAAACATTTCTTCATTGAAGCCCGTTTCGCACTCAAATTAATCCGATAAAATTCTTAAATCATTCGCTTTATGCTTAAAATAAGAATTTTTCGGCTTAAAATCAAGCCTAATCAGGCTTAATAAGCGCTAAGATTAAGAATTCAGGGCTTAAAAATCCGTACTTGATTCAAGTATTTTGTACTTGGTTTAAGAAAATCCGTACTTAACGTACTTTTGACACCGCTACGGCTTGATTCAAGTACGGATCTTTCTGTGTAGATTCAATTTAAATTGATACTAATTTAATTAAAACAAAAAATAAATAAATTTACGAATATATTTTGGGAGGATTCGTAAGTCGTTTTATTCGACTGAACTTTCTTACTTCTTATATCTCTCTAATAGCTGAGATATATGCCTCATAAACACTACAGTAGTCAGTAGAAAGCGGAATTAAATGCAATTTTAAGAAATTATCGGATTCAAATTTTGGCTGTATATTTCAAATCTGTACTTTTTATTCAAAGTATAATAGTAACAGGGTAACTGGATAATTCTGCGCAAAAAAGCCCAAAATTTTGATATGCAGCCGTATCCAGAGTATGTTAAAAAATCAAATTGCATATAATTCCGCTGTCTCGTAAGTAGTCAGTCTTTTTGCAATAGATAGCCCAAGAAAAGACAACCAGAAATTACTCAGAAAGTTCCCTTTAACCGCTAGTGCATCTGCATCTGGGTTTCTAGCCGTAACTATATGTTATTGAAGACTCCCTCTATATCTTAGAAAGCTACCACAGCTTTCTTAGATAACTGTTTTGTACTTTAGACAGCATTTCCAATGAATATAGACTGATAAAAAATAAACACATTTTTTACATCACATTACTCGCCAAGTGAGGGTATACCTTAGTAGGCATATCCGTCTGAAATTTTCTTACTCGTTATACTTTCTCTTTAGTGGAGAAGGGGATATATTCACACTTCGAAGGAGTGACCTAAGATCCTAAGCATGTTTTACGTAAACCCGTTTTAGGACATTTTGAATCGTTTGAAGAATTTCGTCCTATATCTGTCTATCCGGTTGCTGCGCACATAGCAAAACGTTTCCACTTTACTGACTCCGTCATAAAGTACCATATTCCATTATTTAAAAACTGAGACGGTTTACTCAAATGATTTTTTTACTTTTTTTAATATTCAAATATCTGTAACGATTTCTGACAGTAGTACCCCTAAAACAAAAAATTAAGCAAAAAATTTACAAGTCAGTAATTTTTTGTAATAATTGGTCCATTCCACTTTATTTACATTTAGAAGAATTGCAGAAACATACAATACATTAAAAAACACATATACGTATATGAAATATTACTCATAAGATATGTCCACAAAATTCATTAATTTGTGATTTCAAGTTCGATGTGGAAACAAGATTTTCCCTAAAATGAGAATGAAATTTCAGAGTTAGAAGAACAATTCAAGTTTTATAAAACGTCAATACTTACAGTATCGTGAGTGATGTCCGAATCAATAACGATATGACCGCGAGCAATATTCAAAAGGGCCTTATATTTGGAAAGGTCAACCTTGTGGTCATGGGCACAGACTTTAGTCTACGACAGGAGAGAATGTAAATAATGTAAAACCTAACTCGCTCTACAACAAAAACAAATGTCTGCTATTTTACCTCTTCAACGGGACACGTTTGTGGAGCACCAAACACCTTTAAATAGTCCTTTATTTCGGCCGGTGCACTATCGGCCATACTGCACAAATCCATTTTGCCCTCCTTGACCACCATTCCATCTTTGACCACTTTGAATTTGGAGACGGCCGTCTTGAAGGCCTTATTGATAACACATCCGGAGGGTACAAGTTCACATTTCTTGTTCATCTTAATAGTGAACTCGGGGTCAATGGTGATGATGGCATCTTCACCAGCACAATTTTCAGCTTTCAATAGGTTGGCCTTGAATCCGTTCTAAATAAAAAGATATAAAATGCATTAGTCCCCAGTTTTGTATTATAAATGAACAATGTTTTAATGATGTTACGATTGATAATTGGACTAGAAGTAAATTACACTATGCAACAAAAAAAAAATGTTAATGTCTGAGACATATAAACATTTTATTTTGTAGATTAAGGCACACTGTTATATGATACCAAAACAATTTTTTTTTAATTGTAAAGTTTTTTTTAATAGAATTTTAATGGAGTCTACCTTTGGAAGACCTCAGGAAGACTCTAGTTCTTATATAAAGTAAGACCTCAGAGGTCGACCAGTATAGAGTAACACTTAGTAGACTATACTAGAGTAAGACCTAGTTGACTCTAGTATAGCGAAATACCTCAGAGGTCGACTCTAGTATAGATGAAAACCTCTGTGGTTGACTCTAGTATGGAGTAAGACCACAGAGGTCGAGTCTAGTATAGAGTAAGACTTCTGAGGGCGACTCTAGTATACAGTAAGACTTCTGAGGGCGACTCTAGTATACAGTAAGACCTCAGAGGTCGACTATAGTATAGAGTAAGACCTCAGATGTCGACTCTAGTTTAGAGTAGGACCTCAGAGGTCGACTCTAGTATAGAGGATGTCCTCATCGGTCGACTCTAGTATAGATTAAGACCTCTGAGGCGACTCCAGTATAGAGTAAAATCTCTGAGGGCGACTCTAGTATAGAGTAAGACCTCTGAGGGCGACTCTAGTATAGCGTAAGACCTCAGAGGTGGGCTATAGTACAGTGGAAAACCTCAGTAGTTGACTCTAGTAGAGAGTAAATCCTCAGAGGTCGACTCTAGATTAAGACCTCTGAGGCGACTCCAGCCTAGAGTAAAACCTCTGAGGTCGACTCTAGTATAGAGTAAGACTTCTGAGGGCGACTCTAGTATACAGTAAGACCTCAGAGGTCGACTCTGGTGTAGAGGAAGACCTCAGAGTTCGACTCTATTGTAGAGGAAGACCTCAGAGTTCGACTCTAGTGTAGAGGAAGACCTCAAAAGTCCACTCTAGTATAGAGTAAGACCTCAGAGGTCGACTCTAGTATACAGTAAAACATCAGAGGTCGACTCTAGTCTCTAGTAGAGAGTAAGACCTCAGTGGCCGACTCTAGTACAGAGTAAGACCTAAGAGGTCGACTCTAGTAGAGAGTAAGTCGCCTCAGAGGTCTTAATCGATACTAGAGTCGACCTCTGAGGCGACTCCAGTATAGAGTAAAACCTCTGAGTGCGACTCTAGTATAGAGTAAGACCTCTGAGGGCGACTCTAGTTACGCTAGTAAGACCTCAGAGGTCGGCTATAGTACAGAGGAAAACCTCAGTAGTTGACTCTAGTATAGAGGGACACCTCAGAGGTCGACTCTAGTATAGAGGCAAAAATCATTGGTCGACTCTAGTATAGAGTAGGACCTCAGAAAATAAAAAAATAATTCAAATACATAAATTTTTATATATTTTATGGATTTATAAAGTTGCCGTCTGCGTTTGAAAACATTTTTGTAATTTTTCCCGATCCTTTCCTACGTATCGGTATAGCCATATATTAGAGCCGGATATATACCTATTCCTTTCTCATTATCTTAAAATTTGATGAAAAAATATTGCCATTAGATATATTAACTTCGAAAAAAGTTATGGCTATTTAAAGTTTTTTTTTTCCAAAAAATATTTTTCGGTATTTTTTATTTTTTGACAAAGAATATTTTTTGGAAAATATTGCTATTTGAAGACCATAATTTGTGTCTCAGTGGATATTTCTAGTTGCGATATTTTTTCACCAATTAACAAATTTTGTAGTCTATTCTGTTCTAGACTCCAAATCAATGCCTATATCATAGGTTTTAATAATAATAAAAATATATTTTTTCAAATACTCGCATGTACTTACACAGGCTAAAGCTGTCTCCAGAACCACAGCAAATATCACAAAATTGAAAATTTGTTTCGATAACATTTTTACTTTTGAATTCGAAATTAAAATAAATTGAACTTTTTTTGATTGTCGAACTAGTTTGATTTTTGGTGGAATTTCTGCTGCTTATATAGGCACATTTTGGGGATTTTTTGTATTTGGTTTTTAATTCGCCCTGAAAGCTTTTTCATGCCCATGGTATTTTTATGGTAATTATTTATGAATTTTCCGCTTCATAACTTCGGCGATCAATGATTGTTCAGCTTTTAAGTTGAAGGCCAAAGAACAGCAAATAATTGATCAATTATTTTGATTTTGTAATTGTTTTGTTTTTCTCTATTTTGTAAACAATTATTGATAATATGTATGTATATGGAATTTTGAAAACTTTCCAAAACAAATATTGGTATCTGCCCTTTTTACCGCATCACCAGATTTGTAGGCAAGAAATCTACAAAATGTACATATTTTACATCACCTACAAATTATGTTTAAACACTTTTAAAGATTGTACATATCATTTGATATGGATAAAAGAAGCAAATATTTAAAAAGGTATACAATAAAAACATTTTCCATCAAAAGTCAGTACATATTTCGCCAATAACTTTTATAAATACTAAATACAAAAATATACTAACTTTGTCATTCAGTCTGTCTGTTGAAAAAAAACCACAGTACGTAATAATGGAGATGGGTTAATCAAATTTGGCAGCCATATTTCTAATAGTTGCAGGTCGTTTGGGCTCGAAAATGATCCATATCGGTTAGTGTTTTCGTAAAGCTCCCTTATGTAGCATACGTTAACCCGTATCATCCTATTTGGATAGATCGGATACAATCAATAGGGGTGATTCATTTATCGACTTTATTCTAACTACCAACCTAACTATTTATAGCAAAGGCAATACACCGATCTTTACAACTAAAGACAGACAGAATTATTTATGCTGTAATGTCTTGTTGAACATAATATTGTGTACATGTTGACCTTAAAGATATTTCTTTGAGTTATTGAAAATAACACTGATCTAAAGGCACATGTGTTTAGTTTTAGCAAACATTTAATAATTTTAAATAAACACTATTAATTTAGAACGAAAATCCAAGAATAAAAATTGCGAGTTTCAAGGTAATCATTTCACTATATTTGCCCTTATTCTGCTCTAATAAGGGTACACTATGCAACAAATTTTTGTCGAAGTACTGTGCAAAACATTTTCTGGAGTAATATGGAGCCCTAAACACGAAAAAAATATTAAAAAATTTTATGGTAATTTTTTTGTTTAAAAAATTTCTTTAAAATTTCCATTTTCTTGGAAGGTGCCTTAAGTATTTGGGCCATATTTTTGAATATGCTCGATAAAGCCGGGATATACTTTAAATTAAAGGAAATTGTGCGGACTAAATGTTAGTAACGACAATTTCGGGTGGAGGCAGAAGTCTAGTTACTGTTGTTAAAATAATTAGAAAAAATAGATTTTTTCTATTGATTTGAAGAAAATCTATGGATAAATATACCGGGTTTTCTAATAAGAGTGATATGATTTCTTTAAAACAAACACACTTATTGTTAAGGAAATTCAAAAGTTGTTTATTTAATGTGAAGTACATACAATCGATACAATTAAGTTCTAAATAAAACGTCATTCAAATGGCCTCCACGATTTCTTCTGCAGGAACGAATTCGATGAACCCAATTTTCGAGCACTTTTTCCACTAAATCAAGTCGTTTGTCATGAATGGCACGTTCAATATTGACTTGTAAAGCTTGAAGAGAGTCTGGCTTATTTCGAAAGACCAATGACTTCAAATAACCCCACAAGAAATAGTCTAATGGTGTTAAATCACAACTTTTTGGAGGCCATTCAATATCACAATTTCTTGAAATAATCGAATCTCCAAACGTAACCACAATCGGTTAAGGGCAAAGAAGTAGCTCTTAACGAGAGCTACGATATTGCTCATGGGTGTCAAGGTCGTAGGTCGATTGGTTTTTTTGGATTTAAAAAAATGGATTTAGCATCATTTTCAAATGTGAACGGAAAGTTTATTTTTGCTCTTAACGGTACGTCGGATCGGTCAGTGGCTAAAAGATAGCTCTTAACGAGAGCTAAAATATTGCTCATGCGTGTCAAGGTCATAGGCCGAAAGGAAAGTTTTTTTTGGATTTAAAAAAAATTTACTTTGGAGACCGATTATTTTGATAATAAAACTGAATAATTTGTAAACGTTGTTCTTGCGTATATCTCTCCATGATGAAATTGCAAACACTACTGAAATCAATTAAAAATAAATGACAGATCATGACATATTACAATTGCCCGAAACGTCAATTCAAAATCATTTCATCCCTATTGGAAAACCCGTTAGAAAGTAAGCACTTTTGGCAAAAATACGAGAATTTAAATAAAATCATGATGCTGGGGGCCAAAGATGAATATTAGGCGGCGATCCGTTTTGGACCAGTTTAAATCATTTTACCAATGTTTGTCAGCCTGTCTGGTTGGTGCTCACTTAACTTTCGACAGGATTATATAGGATATTTTCTATCTCAGGCTATGGTCAGAGATGGACTATGATGGTCCACCCCTTCGAGTACCTCCCACACGAAGGGTGAACATTTAGTAAAATATTTATTATCTCATAACTTCTGTACTACTACCCAGGCTCTTTTATAATTCCACAAATACAGGGTTTAACTATGAAAGTACGTTCGATGCCATTATGTATGGAACTCGATTTCTTTTGCATGGCCACCACGGGCACGCTTGCAGAAGTCCAGACGCTGAACCCAATTTTCGACGGTTTTCAAGCATAAATCGGCCGATACTAGGACCATTTCGTGATATAACACGTTTTCCAAACTTGGTTTCCAATAAATTGATTGTGGCATTCGCTGTGTGGCTTGTGGCGCCGTCCTGTTGGAACCACATATCCTCCAAGTCCATAGCATCGAACTGGGACCAAAAATATTCGGTTATCATTGAACGGTAGCGATTCCCATTCACAGTGCCGGTCTTGATCATCACTAAAGAAGTACGGCCCAATGACGCCGCCGGCCCATAAACCGCACCAAACCGTAATTTTTTCGGGATGTAATGATGATTCATGGAGTACGTGCGGATTGCTGTCTGACCAATAACGCATATTATGTTTATTGATTCAGCCAGAAATGAGCCTCACCATAAATTGGACGTAGCGCTCTTAACGTTGAGGCCACTGACTACGAATTTCGGTAGTACATTTTCATAATTTCGACTCGTTGTTGGCTCGTATATCTTTCCATCATGAAATGGCAAACCTTACTGAAGAGAAATGTCAAAAGAGCGACAAAAAATATGGCGTCGTTTGCTGTCCCTGTCGATCTACTTTTGTAGCGTCCCTGTTGAAAAACCCTTTAAAATTAGTTTCTTAGTCGCTAACTTATGCACCTCCCATACAAATGGCCATTTTGCATAACATTTTACGGGCTTATAACTTTGATTCGAGTCCATTCAAAGAATTGACATTATGTGAAGTGTAATGCTTTTATTATACCTGTAGTCCCGTAAAAAATGAGCGTTTTTGCCACGCCCACTTTGGTACCTCCCATACAAATGGAAAATTTTGACAAAAAATCATCGGCTTATAACTTTGATTACAGTCCATACAAATACTTAAAAGTTTGTGAAGTGTAAAGCCTTTACAGTACCTATAGTCCCTAAAAAATTAGCGTTATTACCATGCCCTTTTGGTACCTCCCAGACAAATGGTCATCTTGAACAAAAAGTTAACGGCATATAACTTGGAAACTTACTTGCAATTTTGTACAGTGTAATGTTTTTACAGTACCCATAGTATAGTCAAAAATGGGCTTTATTGCCAAGCCCTTAATTTAATATTCAATTTTACGTCACGTTATTTTCCAAAACTTTACCACAGAAGTTCCTGTAAGAGCTAGAAAACTTAAATTTTGTAAGAGTATATGCAGGATTATTGCGAAACAAAAAATCCTTAGAACGTAGCCATTTGTCTATAAGTTTATGAACGAAAATGACATTCTTTCTAAGACAATATTGATTTAAATTTTATGATATGAAAATATCGTACTGAAAATTAAAGGCATTTTAACTTTAAAAGTATGACATGGAAATTTATATAATTTCAAGTAAAATTTCGTTAAAATTATTGAAATGTTGTCCTAATTTAATAACATTGGTCCTTAGATAAATGTTGTTTTCAATAATTCAAAGAAATATCTTCAAAGTCAACAGGTATGCAATATTATGTACAAGGGAGCATTAATTCAAAAATAATTTCTATGAATCAAATATAAAACTCTTTTCAGGAAAACAACTAGGTCAAGTACCCAGAATCAGCCCGGCATTAACTGGTGGGCACTATTCAATCCTCGCTACATTTCAAGTAATTCACTATGGTTGCCTTTCCTGATGTTCTCGTTGAAGGTGTTTTTTTAGCAACATTCATTCAGATGCGGAAATTGCGGCGCGGTCGTAAGCAGGGGAGTACCGTCTCTACTAATTTGGAATCTAGCGGTGAAAGCAATTCTGTTAGATCTAGCACCTTGTGGCTGCAATGTCTAGATGGACCAGATTTAATGGTTTGGCATTAAGCCAAAGAAGATATAATTGGCTGTATTTACTAGGAAGTATAAGATTCCAAATGTGGATCTTCTCGGCTAAATGGAACTGAGGTAGTCTTTTCGGAAAGTTTGAAATTTCTAGGTATTATCCTTTTTCGAAACCCTCGACCACTTTCGCCATTGGACTTTGAACGGATCTGCACTCAGAAAAATTGAACCTTTCTAAAATCTTCTTCTTTTAATTGAATTGTTATCTTGTTTTATTTCCAATCCTAAGAAATAGCTCGCATCTTTGGAAACAATCTTAAATTCTCTTCGCAATTCTTCTAGAAACTCTTGGACATAATTTTGATCAGTACCAGGCCACCACCGTCATACAAAGCCAGTATTAATTTCGTTCTTATGAAAAAGAAGGGATCAGATTCGCTGACATTGAAACCAGTTTTAGTGAGAAAGTCTACAAGAATCTTATTCCAGCAACGAGGTGCTTGCTTCAATCAATACAAGCTTCTTTTCAATGTGCACACTCGTTTTGAACCGTAAACACATCCTTCGGGCTGTTTCATATATATGTCCTCTTCTAATAACCTATATAAGAAATCTGTTTGAACATCAAATTGCGATAAGTGCATTTTGTTACTTGCAGCAATACTTAAAATCGTTCGAATTGTTCCCAATTTCGCAACAGAACTGAATGTTTACTTGTAATCGATGTTCTCTTGTTGTCGAAATCCTTTTATCGCCAATCGAGCCCTAAATTTATCAATGGATACATCACCGTTGGTCTAAATTTGGTACACCCACATCGAATGCAAAGCATTGGCTCCACGAGGAAGATCAGATATTTCCCATGTACCATTTTCTTGTAAAGATTTTATTTCTGAGTCCATTGGCAATTTCCACATCTCGCTTTCACTGCAGTTTATGGCTTCTGAACTGCTACTTATATATTACTGAACCTGCATTACGAAGTCGTTGTATTTGGGCTGTTCATTTGCATGTTCCTCTCTTGGTTGCTTTCTGTTAATGGCGTCAATACCTCAGGTGATGGCATTTATTTAATGCTATCAAAATCTTCTTATATTTTTTTAATTTTTACCCCGTAGTTCTCCTAATTTTTTATTGTCTTTTTGTAAATTGGATAATAATATAATAATTTTCAAATTGTAGTATTACTTCATCATCTTGATTTTTCGAATTATCTGAATCCCTGTAGTGCACACAGTTTAATTAGGAATATGGACGAAACATGCACGCTGAAAAAAAATCGCTCCTGTAGTATATTGTCCCAAACATATTCGGCTTGAAACATATAAATGTTTAGGGTACACTCTAAATATATAATATTTGGTACACACAAAGTTTATATATTTGGGAAGATGTTGTTCTAAACAAATCTTTGTTTACTCCAATTTTTTTTTTGTTTGGGACTATTATTTTTCGAAGCAAATTAAAAATTTGCACTTAAGTATTCAGAAAGTACCTAAATTGCGTTTTATTGCTCAGTAATTCAAAATAATTTCTTTTGGAAATTTTTAATGTTCGTAAAAATAATAAATAATAACTGAAATTCTATAATTTTGGATCAAAATAAATTTTTCGGTGGATTGACAACTAATGATGGCTTGGAATACTTAAATTTAAAATGATTGATTTGAAACAAAAGTCAATGCTGCATAAGGTATCATAACTGGGAGGTACAATTAGGAACCAAGAAATATATTTGGAGAAATTCTTAAATTTGAGAAATTTATTTTGCAAATATATTTTGTTGTAATATATTAATATATTTGTTGCTCAGAAATATATAATATTTAAAAATTTGTGTTCCAAATATATTTTCTTTCGATTCAAACATATCAAAAAAGTCGATTTTCCCCCGTGTGCACTTTCTATTATTCTAAGATGGTGAATTCTTGGTTTCTTTCCCAATCAAAGTTCATATGGAGATACACCTTTAACGGATGATTTGCCAGTTCTGTTTAATATACATATTGCTGTACTAACTAGTTCAGTCCATATACACGCTGAAAAAAAAAATCGCATCTGTAGTATATTGTCCCAAACATATTCGGCTTGAAACATATATATGTTTGGGGTAGACTCTAAGCATGTAATATTTGGTACACACAAAAATTGTGTATTTGGGAAGATGTTGTTATAAACAAATATTTGTTTACATTCCAATATGTTTTTATTTGGGACCATTATTTCCGAAACAAATATTTATTTGCATTTAAGTATTCATAAAATACATAAATTGTGTCAAAATTTTCAGTAATTCAATGTTAAATTTTTAGAAATTTTTAATGTTCGTAAAAAATAATAATTGAAATCATATAATCTTGGATCAATATAAAGTACTTAGAGGATTGACAAATAATGATGGCTTGGAATACTCAGAAATTTGAAATGATTGATTTAAAACAGAAGGTAATGCTGCATATGGTATCATAACTGGGAGGTACAATTCGAAACCCAAGAAAAATTGAAACTGAAATATAAAAAACTCAGCAAAAGTTTTGGAAATATTTTTTTCAATAAAATATATTTGGAAAAATTCCTACATAATAATTTTATTTGTATTTAAACACATATATTATTTGAGAAATTTAGTTTTCAAATATAATTTGTTGTAATATATTAATATATGCGTTCCAAATATATTTTATTGATTTTGAAATAAAATTTATTTGCTAAGAAATATATAATATTTAAAAATTTGTATTCCAAATATATTTTCTTTCGATTCAAACATATCAAAAAAGGCGATTTTGCCTTTTGATGTACATCATATTTCTGAAGAATTGACCGAACTTCTTGATTGTCGAATTCTCCTCCATTGTGAGAAATGAACTCCTTTATCAAATGAACTTGATTTTTTGATGTTTCCAAAACTTCCATTAGACAATTCTTAACGTCAGATTTCTGTTTTACTACACGCTGAAAAAAAATCGCATCTGTAGTATATTGTCCCAAACATATTCGGCTTGAAGTATACATATGTTTAGGGTACACTCCAAATATATAACATTTGACACCCACAAATATTACATGTTTTGGGAGGATATTGTTTTAAACCAAACTATGTTCACATTCTAATATTTTTTTATTTGGAACTAGTTTTTCTGAAACAAAGATTAATTTGTCTTTAAATATTTTGGCAATGTATCAATGCCTTAATATAGAGACAAGTTTTCTGTTTTTCAGATGTTCAAAGAGCAATTTTTTTATATGTTTATATTTTTGTAAAACTTAATTGAAACTTAAATCGTATATTATTTCGTAAATATAAATTGGATTAATGGATTGACAAAAAGTGATGAATTGGAATATTTATAAATTAAAAGACATTTTTAGCTATAGAGTTTAACACGAAAACTAGGAAAAACTAACTAAAATTCGAATAAGTCAGCAAAGTTTTAAAAATCTTTTTTAAATAAAATATATTTGGAAAACATCTTAAACAATAACATTGTTTGTGTGTAAATACATATTTTATTTGTGAAAGTCAGTTTGCAATTAAATTATGTTCTAATATATTAATAAATGCGTTCCAAACAAAATTTCTTGATTTTCAAATATAATTTATTTGTTAACAAATATATAATATTTAAAAAAATCGTTTCCAAGTATATTTTCTTTCACTTCAAACATATTAAAAATGACGATTTTCCCCCGTGTATATATCCCAAATGAAACTCGGTATATGCATCTTTAAAATTAGCAAATATCTCATTTTGCTCAATGATTCGCTGAACAAACGGCAGACGTCAACTGTTAAAAGTTCACCGGGGCCATTAGCTTTAGGTATATCCCCGAATGGCAAACGGTGAGACTTACCACAAATACATGCCTCGTATTATCATTCTTAATTTTTATACCCATCAATAACTCCAGCATCTTCTGAATGTGTCGTTTGTCTTTATGTCCAGCGTTCATGGTACAGTTGTAATGTGTCGGAAACAGAAACTATATTTAACTCTTCCTGTAGAAAAAGCTTCGTCATGACGACGAATTTGTACATCATCACGATTATTTTTTCGTCAAAAGTCTGCTAACGTATGGAATAATCCTCTTGATGAATTTGTTCGTCACCATGACGAATCTCTGTTTCCAAAAACTTTCGTTCTCAGGATGATCACAATTCATCCCTACGATGAATCGAGTTCATTATCACGACGAATCCCATTCATCATCACGATGAACACCATTTATACAATGAATCGAGTTCATCACCACGATGAATCCATTCATCACCACGATGAATACCATTCATCACCACGACGAATTCATGCCCCCGACTATTTAAGTTTTAAAAAAAATATTCTTCTGGTTTTAGACCATTAAAACGGTATGGAAAATAAAATTACTTGACTGCTTTGCAAGGTTCAGTTGTGATTATTCGGTTCGAAACGGAACAGGAAAGGCTTAAAGCAAACGAACGAGAAGTAGTCATTACTTCTAATATTTTAAATCAACAATAATAATATCAAATAATGTATTTGCCAACAGAATCCCATTCATCACCACGACGAATTCCATTATTCACCACGTTATCGTTCCCTCGACGAATTTCGAACTCACCAAAAACATTGGTTAATGATCGCCTTCGTTCTATTGACGTACAAAAACATCGCATGTACGAAACTTTTCGTCACTAGTACGAAGATATATTGACGAAACTGATTCGTCATGGTGACGAACGGTTTTTCTATCAGTGTATAACGATCCGCTATCTTTTCTTTAACCACATATGAATAAACTTACTGTTGGGGTTGTTTATTCTGAGCAGCGAATACCGAGAATAGATTTTCTATCAGTGTATAACGATCCGCTTTCTTTTCTTTAACCACATATGAATAAACTTACTTGTTGGGGTTGTTTATTCTGAGCAGCGAATACCGAGAACAGATTTCTTGATATGTTTGGCACAAACCAAACGTCCGTCAAATTCAATATCACAGTTTTATTTTTGCATTTTGATCTAAATTCGATTGGCTTGCAGAACTTCTTTACCTGTTGGGATTTTTTATAAAATTGGGATTTGGAAATGATTCAAAATTTTGAAAAAATTTTGAATTATTTGTAACGCGGCGTGTTGCTCCATTATCTATCCACCAATCTGCGGCATATTGAACCGCATTAATTACCTCACACAATACTGGTAGACATTTAAGAGTTGTTGTTTTAGCCTCAGCACTTTCTCAACCCGTTTTACCATCAGCTATCCATTCAAACTTCCGTCCTTCCTTTTTGCATGCAAAATCACGATTTCCTGCTTCGTAGTTTTCCCTTTTACAGTTAGAGCTTCATCTTAGCACTTTTCTTCAGCCTTACCAACATTCCTTTCGTGCATTGGTAACTGAATCGAGAGTTCATCAACTGTCTTCTCTTCATTGTTACTTAACATCATCCAGGTTGATTTGAATGACTGGTAACTGGCCGCTAGAATCTGCAAGATCTTGCCCAGCTACAGTAGATCTGGTAACCCAGCAAAATTTCTAGCTTTTACACTGTTATTTAACACAAGCCATGAACTTTTTAATTTGGTGATATGTATTGACACGTCTTTGCTTTCATTCCAGCTGAATGCAAATAAATCATTGCAAATTTTGAATAGTTAGTCCTTTGCTGTTGCTTCAAATAGATTCTTGAGGACATCCCAGACATTTGCAGCTGTTTTTTGTTCATGATTTTTTGATAAACTTCATCTCTAATGAAAATTGTAATTGCAGACTTTGCATAGCTGTTAGCCTTTCTAAAAAGATTAGTTACTTCTTTAAACCATTTTATTTCATTAGCAGTGGCAGACGCAGACGCATTGAGTGGTAATGGTATCTCAAATTTCATATTAATTGCATCCAATGGCCATGACAATCTAAAAGGTCCGTATTTTACGCTTCCAGATGGGCCAGTCTGTTTCTTCGTGAAGTATTTTAATCCTTTTGCAAAATCCTGTCTTTAATATTGTTATCTTCTTAATATTTATGACAGATAAATTTTTGCCGTCTCTTTGAAAAAAAATATGTATGTATGTATGTATTTTTTTTTCATTACCTATTGTAATTTAGTTTTTATTTAGACTGATTCAAAAAACGTATTATGGTTTAATCATAACATGGGTATTTACTTTAACAATAATAGCAAGTCTTTGGTCCATAACTCTAACAAGGTTTGTAAACAGAGGGACCCCACAAGAAGAAGTACTGTCTCCACTTATGTGGAAACTAGCGGTGAATTAAATACTGCTAGATCTAAAACGTTGTGGCTGCAAGATCGTGGCATATGTGGACGACATGCAATTGCCATAACTGGCATGTTCGAAAACTTCCTCAGAGACATCCTACAGGTAGCTCTGAACAACTTTTCTAGCCACAATATTAATTGGCAGTATGTGTAGTAGGACTTGTAGAGACTCTGTCGGTGTAGTCCTTAAAGTTCTGCTTATGCATATTCAGGCGGTTCTCTGAACCTTTGATAATTGATTTTTAATGGATAGTTTATTAGTTGCCGTCCACCACACCACAATGCCATACAATAGTATTGGATGAACTACTGTTATATATATTCCGATCTACGATCATAACTAGAAATTTAGCAATTTTAGAAAAGATTAGCTCAGTTTCATTTAGCAGAGGATGAACCTTATACTTCCTAGTAAAGAAAACCTTGCTTGTCTTGTATGGGTTAATATCCAAACCAAAAATTGTATCCATGTTTTCTCTAACAAAATAATCTAATGGCGAATTCTTTTCTGCAAAAAAGTGCAACACTGGCATTGCCCTTTTTCCGAAAACTGCACTATAATATCGGTTTTTTGAAATTTTTAAATTTTATTTGTGCTAAATTCGAGTAACTTAATTACCAAATTTCAAAAAAGTATCACAAAAGTGCCGTTTTCGGAAAAAGGGCAATGAAAATGTTGCACTTTTTTGCAGAAAAGAATTCGCCATAAATGTCATTTCTGAACATTCAGAAGAAACGAGAATAGATTAATTGTCCTGAAATCCTTAGGCCTAGTGTGTGATATCTTCCCTGATTGTGGTTTGAATACTACTTTGGTATCCTTCCAACTACTGGGACGTGTGCATTATGCATTCTTCATATATTTTCTCTAGCCAGTACTTCACCATTTTCTGCATTCCTATGGGAAAAATGCTACCAGGACCAGGTAATGTGAACGGCTCAAAGTTGTTAATCGACCAGCTTTATCTGGATTTGTCGTTTAACAATTTAGCTACGTTTTTAGTCCACTCACTTTCTTCTTTGTATATCAACCAAGTTGGTTTCGATGACGGGAAACTGGGACCGTGATAGCCCTTAGGACCTCAATTGGTCTATGTGAGCTGGTAACTGTGGCTGCTACCCTCAAAATATGACAAATCCATCCGAAACTTTATTTACATTACAATTTAAACCTTTTAAATTTGCGATGTGGCCTACTTTGAGGCACTACGATTGGGAAAACAATTTTACTTAAATTTAAGATTTGTGCAAAATCGATACCTCCATTCTAAACTATGCTAAAGCTTAGTATAGACGATTGCCAGATCGGCAAACGTTATCAACCCTGTTAAAGTGCTGCAAATGTACGGACAATGACAGATTGTTAGGCAAAGGTGAATTGACAGTTCAGACGATTGCAAGAAAACATTACAACAAATTCATTTATTTACAATATATTTTATAAATATTTATATGCAGGATTGATAATAAAAATACTTTATAGACAGTGTTGCCAATAAAATGTTTTTCTGACAATGTCGCCGTTGTCACATGCATAAACTTCGCGCATATAGCAATCTGCAAATTATCTCGCAATGAGTTTTCCGCTAACGTTGCATTTTTCCGCCATTTTTCTGGCAATATTGTCCGATCTGCAAATCGTGTGTACTTACCTTAAGTAGAACCAATAAGAAAAGATTAAAGTCGGGCGGGGCCGACTATATAATACCCTATACCACCTCGGCAATGTACATTAAGAATTTCTTTTTGAATAGTTGGAATAATTAGTTTCCTTTCTTTTACGAAAGTACTTAGCTCCCCCGCCACGTTAAGGCTAATTCCAAAGAGGAGTTTAGTATAATGTGTGGAATTAAAAATTGAACTAATAATAATATTCCACACATTTGCTTTTACTGTGGTTATTATTACCCTTAACACAATAAATAGTCCGATTTTTGGTCGTACACAATATAAGTAATATATGCAGGGTATGTTAGGTAGGTACTACCTTGGAAGAATTGGTTTATGGGGTCTATATCTAAATCTGAACCGATTTCCCTCAAATTTGGCAGTGTTAATTCACGTAATGAGAAACCTCTTTCTGCCAATTTTTTTACTGATCGGATATAAAATAAAGTTTCTACAGCGCTTACATGTTAAAATGGGGGGTAATATATATATGCGGGCTATATCTAAATCTCAACCGATTTCCCTCAAATTTGACAGTATTAATTCATGTAATAAGAAACCTCTTTCTGCCGAATTTCGTACTGATGGGATTAAAAATACACTTTTTACAGCGCTTACATGTAAAATCGGGGGTAACATATATATGGGGGCTATATCTAAATCTGAACCGATTTTCTCCGAATTTGACAGTATTCCTTCATGTAATAAGAAACCTCTTTCTGCCGAATTTCACACTGATCGGTTATAAAATAAATTTTTTATGGCGCTTACGTGTGAAATCGGGGGTAACGTATATATGGGGGCTATATCTAAATCTGAACCGATTTCTTCCAAATTTAACAGTGTTCGTTCATATAATAAGAGACCTCTTTCTGCTGAATTTCATACTGATCGGATATAAAATAAAGTTTTTACAGCGCTTACATGTCAAATCGGGGCTAACATATATATGGGGGCTATATCCAACTCTGAACCGATTTTAACCAAATTAAATAGGGATCGTCCTTGGGCCAAAAAAAAGATATGTGTAAAGTTTCGTCAAGATCGGGCCATAATTGCGACCTGTACTTTGATTACAAGAAAACATCTACAGACAGACGGACAGACAGACGGACATAGCTAAATCGACTCAGAAAGTGATTACAAGTCGATCGGTATAATAAACAATGGATCTGTCTTTTCTCCTTTTGGGTGTTACAAACAAATGCACAAAGTCATAATACCCTGTACCACAGTGTGGTGTAGGGTATAAAAATGTAGCTTTTCAGGAAAGGCGATCAATGTTTGATGAATTTTTTTAATTTGTGTGGAATTTCTTAATTATGAAAATCGAATGACCTGTACTGTTTTGTGAATAATTTCTGATTGGGTTGACGGATAAACACCAAATTTTGACTGAATAGAATATGGAATAGTTAGGAATTAAAAATGCAATCTCTCTACTAAAACATGCTAAGTCGACGTGGAGGTATCGATATGTCCATAATCTTTAAATCAAGTACATTAAAAATATACATACATACATACTACATACTTAAACCAGTAAGGAAAGGCAGAAAGTCGGGCGGGGCCGACTATATAATACCCTACACCTCCCTAACAATGCGATAAGGGTCATTTCCATAATAATTTGGAATAATTGGTAAATGGGTAGAAACATATTATCTAATTCTGAAACGACAATCGCTAAATTAAGCAATATTCGTTCCTAAATTGAGAAACATCTTTCTGGAAAATTTTAATGATCGGAAGTAAAATACAACTTCTATAGCGGTTTGATACCAAATCAGGAGGAACAATCAATATAAATCTGAACCGATCTTCCCTGAATACTCATTCATGTAAAAATACCTCCTTCTGTCGAATTTCGTACTGATCGCATATAAAATACTGTCTCTACAGCGCCTACATGTCTAATCGGGGGTAACGTATATATGGGGGCTATATCTAAATCTGAACCGATTTTCTCCGAATTTAGCAATATTCCTTCATGTAATAAGAAACCACTTTCTGCCAAATTTTGCACTGATAGGATATAAAATACAGTTTTTACAGCGCTTACATGTCAAATCGGGGGTAACATATATATGGGGGCTATATCTGAATCTGAACCGATTTTCTCCGAATTTAGCAGTATTCCTTCATGTAATAAGAAACCTCTCTTTGCAGAATTTCGCGCTGATCGGATATAAAATAAAATTTTTACAGCGCTTATATGTCAAATCGGGGGTAATGTATATATGGGGGCTATATCTAAATCTGAACCGATTTCTTCCAAATTTAACAGAGTTCATTCATGTAATAAGAAACCTTTTCCTGCCGAATTTCATACTGATCGGATATAAAATAAAGTTTTTACAGCGCTTACATGTCAAATCGGGGCTAACATATATATGGGGCTATATCTAAATCTGAACCGATTTTAACCAAATTCAATAGGGATCGTCCTTGGGCCAAAAAAAAGATATGTGTAAAGTTTCGTCGAGATCGGACCATAATTGCGACCTGTACTTTGATTACAAGAATACATGCACAGACGGACAGACAGACAGACGGACAGACAGACAGACAGACAGACAGACGGACATAGCTAAATGGACTCAGAAAGTGATTCTAAGTCGATCGGTATAATAAACGATGGGTCTATTTCTTCTCCTTTTGGGTGTTACAAACAAATGCACAAAGTTATAATACCCTGTACCACAGTGTGGTGTAGGGTATAAAAATAGTTAATTTCATAAACACCAAGTCAACATTCTTAATTTCAAGTATAAAAAGTGTACTTATTTTAAAAATATCTGTCGCCAAACTTTAATTTCATGACAATTTTGATCATGTCGCTCCTTTTGAAGAAGAACGTCACAACTCAAAATATAACATTTCACTTAAATTTGAATTAAATGATCATTAAACCAGTAAGGAAAGGCAGAAAGTCGGGCGGGGCCGACTATATAATGCGATAAGGGTCATTGCGATAATAATTTGGAATAATTGGTAAATGGGTAGGAACATATTATCTAATTCTGAACCGATAATAATGCGATAAGGGTCATTGCGATAATAATTTGGAATAATTGGTAAATGGGTAGGAACATATTATCTAATTCTGAACCGATAATCGCTAAATTAAGTAATATTCGTTCCTAAATTGAGAAACATATTTCTGGAAAATTTTAATGATCGGAAGTAAAGTACAACTTCTATAGCGCTTTGATACCAAATCAGGAGGAACATATGTACGGATGTTATATATAAATCTGAACCAATTTTCCCTGAATACTCATTCATGTAAAAAGACATCTTTCTGTCGAATTTCGTACTGATCGGATATAAAATACAATCTCTACAGCGCTTACATGTCGAATCGGGGGTAACATATATATGGGGCTATATCTAAATCTGAACCGATTTTCTCCGAATTTGGCAGTATTTCGTCATGTAGAAGGAAACCTCTGTTTGCCGAAATTCGCACTGATCGGATATAAAATAACATTTTTACAGCCCTTACATGTGAAATCGGGGGTAACGTTTATATGGGGACTATATCTAAATCTGAACCGATTTCTTCCAAATTTAACAGTGTTCATTCAAATAATAGGAAACCTCTTTCTGCCGAATATCATACTGATCGGATATAAAATAACATTTTTACAGCGCTTACACTTCAAATCGGGGGTAACGTATATATGGGGGCTATATCTAAATCTGAACCGATTTATTCCAAATTTAACAGTGTTCATTCATATGATAAGAAACCTCTTTCTGCCGAATTTCATACTGATCGGATATAAAATAAAGTTTTTACAGCGCTTACATGTCAAATCGGGGCTAACATATATATGGGGCTATATCTAAATCTGAACCGATTTTAACCAAATTCAATAGGGATCGTCCTTGGGCCAAAAAAAAGATATGTGTAAAGTTTCGTCGAGATCGGACCATAATTGCGACCTGTACTTTGATTACAAGAATACATGCACAGACGGACAGACAGACAGACGGACAGACAGACAGACAGACAGACAGACGGACATAGCTAAATGGACTCAGAAAGTGATTCTAAGTCGATCGGTATAATAAACGATGGGTCTATTTCTTCTCCTTTTGGGTGTTACAAACAAATGCACAAAGTTATAATACCCTGTACCACAGTGTGGTGTAGGGTATAAAAATAGTTAATTTCATAAACACCAAGTCAACATTCTTAATTTCAAGTACAAAATGTACTTATTTTAAAAATATCTGTCGCCAAACTTTAATTTCATGACAATTTTGATCATGTCGCTCATTTTGAAAAAGAACGTCACAACTCAAAATATAACATTTCACTTAAATTTGAATTAAATGATCATTAAAAAAATAACTATTTGGCAGATGGGGCCGCCACCCTCACTGTACCTAGATTTGCTTAATTCGTTTTGTACGTTTAAAAAATAACATTATAATTTCATAACAGGGTATGATAATAGAGATATATTTAATTCATCTAATTGACTTTATTAATATTAAACAATTATTTGACATATACAATTTTAGGCAAATGCGCTAAGTTGTGAAGTTAGGATTTACTGATTTCCATTTCAACATGGAAGCAAGATTTACCCTGTAATACATGGAGAAAAGGGGAAAATTATAACATTTATTTGAAAAAAATCCAATTTCATGACATGCGATGACTTACCGTGTCGTGTTCAGTTTCCGAATCGATAACAATTTTACCACGAGCCAGACTTAACATGGACTTGTACTGCGAGAGGTCAACTTTATTGTTATCGGAACATATTTTATCCTAAGGGGGGAGGGGAGCAAAGGGACTCAATTAATTTAGTTTATTATAAAAGTTGTAGTTTTGTTCCTACCGCTTCTACGGGACACGACGAGGGAGCACCAAACATTTTCAGGTATTGCTTAGCCTGTTCCGGGGCCTCATTGGCCATGGTGCATAGATCCATTTTGCCCTCTTTGAGCAACATGCCATCCTTGACTATTTTATAGCTGGAGTTGGCAGTAGAAAAAGCTTTGCTCGTCACACATCCCGAGGGCACGATTTCACATTTTTTATTGAGCTTAACCGAGAAGCCTGGATCAATTGTGATTACCGCATCGGCACCAGCACAGTTTTCAGCCTTCAATATTTTTGCTTTGTAGCCATTCTGAGGGAGTGAAGGATCAAATGTTATTAAGAGTTTAAAACACTTAAAGATTTTTCGCTTTGGGACTAGATATATGATATGAAATTAAGTTGTCGATTATTTTCTAACACTTTAATATTAAATACAGCAAAATTTCTCTGGGATCCGTGATGATCGAGCCCTATCTTCGAACAACAAGCAGAACTTTCCAGTTAAATGGAAGGTACTTTCAAATAAGACAAGTTACTATCTCTCCTGTTGAAATAGTGCCTATGTAAAATAAGTATATTTGATACTAAAATTAAGACATTTGTTCGATATTTGTAAGCTAATCCATAATATTAAGTACATTGTCTTTATTTTAAGAATGAAAATACATTTTTATAGAGATATTTTTGGCTTTCCATAATATTATACATTTTTATTTTAAGAATGAAAAGAAGATTTTATAGGGATATTTTTGGATAAAATTTTTAAAATAAAGACAGTTTTTTCTCTCTGAGTACTAATTTAGATTTTGAATTATTTATAAATGCAGATCGAATGTGTCGTTGCCACACGTTGGTAACAATCGACGAGATAGTTTCACAATGACTATGAGATAATCTCATGATGACTATGAGATAATTCCATATTGAAGACCTATACTATTATAGTACAGGTCTATGTCCACCATCATGAGATAAATTAGTTCACATTCTAGTCTATTTTTTTTCTTGTACCAACGAAATATTTTCATCTGTGGCAAATAATAATGTTTGGGAATTTTAAAATTTTCGTTGCCACATTTTGAAAATTATCAATATTGTAGTCCTTGAAAGATTCAGCAAAAAAAAAAACTTACACAAGCCAAGGCTACTTCGCACACCATCGCAAATATTGCCACATGAAATAATAGTTTCACGAACATTTTTCTTTTGCGAATATTAACTAATTTTAAAGCCGTTTCACTGAATCGTTTTGTCGAAAAGGAAAATGTTGTCGTTTTTATAGGAGATTTTTTTATTATTTATTTAAAAGTTTTATTATCATTCAACTAATGAATACGGAAATATTTGCTTTACAAATTTTACAATCTGTGATCGTTCCCCTCTTTTGTTTAAAGTCAAACAAAACTTTTTTTGATTTTTTTAATTTAGAGCAATATTTTTGTCTATTCATTTACAGTGCACATAACAAAGTGTTATCACTATTTGTTGTTATTTCTCGATCTGCATTATTGACTACGTGGTTGTAAATGACTTTCAATACTGAATTAAGTTAATATATAAATTAAGTTCACAATTCATTTGAATTTGAATGTAAAGGGTATAATTTTAAAATGATGGATTTTGAAAGAAAATGTACTCGTAGTTGTACAATGTTACAATTGGAAGTTTTGAAGAAAGTTAACTATTTAAAATCTGTATTGATTCAACATTAATTATTGCTAAATATTTTTAAACCATACACCACACTGTGGTACAGGGTATTATAAGTTTGTTTCATGGCAGATGTTTGTAACACCTGAAAATACTACAGCTAGACCCACCTTAGAGTATGCCAATCCACTCAGAATCACTAGCTGAGTCGATTTAACCATGTCTGTCCGTCCGTCCGTCTGTCTGTCTATCCATCTTAAGTTGTTCGTCGACTACAGGCCGCCAACCTGTTTGATACACAAAGTTATCAATAATAGGAATATTGGTACCAAACAGTAACAAAGCAGATGCTCAATTTTCTCTCCATTCCTCCTCATCTCCACAGTTTCTGCAGAGGTCGTTGGACTCAATTCCAAACCTTCTGGCATGTTCGCCCATCAGTCCCGTCAGAACTTACACTAACTTAGACATTCTCTCCAGTTCCTCCTAATCTGAAGAGTTTCTGCAGAAGTCATTGGACTCAATTCCAAACATTCTGGGGTGTTCGTCAATCAGTCCCGTCAGAACTTACACAGGTAGTCTTTTTAGACAGTGTTTTCTTTTCTAGTGCGAGAAGATATTTTGTCTTTTTCAGGTAGTATGTTGGCCAAATTCGTCTACCTACCCTACAGATGTCGATTTTTGTCCATCTGTCATTGGGCAGAGGCGGAAAAATGTATGCAAATTCCTCACGAATTTGCAATGATGTCCCTTTCAAAATGCAATTTCATTTGCATTGCAGTTCCCCGGAATATCTCTATGCCTAGGTTCTCCTATTAGGTACGATAACATGCTAAACTGCTTAGCCATATCGTTAAGAGATTTGGGGCAGTCGAAGAGATTTAATAACACCCAGGCTTTCCTAGTAAACGACAACGTCATTGTTGGTCATTATGGTGCTATTCAGTTACTTGGCGACTTCCGTTTTAACAATTATTTCGTCTTGGTAGAAACTGCAAGTATCAGGTAGTCTGTGAGTTATACCAAGACTAAATTTTTACAATATACTCCGAAGGCTGAGGTTATGCCTTCGAATAAAATGTATAGAAGTGGGGATAGTTTATATTTCGTAGGGTTCTGCCTACCGATACATATCTCGTATTAAAATTCCCCTTGAAGGTCTGCACCGTTGGTATATGTATATGGTGATATTCTCATATGGCCGTAGTTATTGTACCTCCACGTTGAAAGACAGTTTAAACATAAAACCGCTCTGGAGTAGTTTTCGGAACCTTCCATAATTGATTGGAAATGAATCGCTTATGAGTTGCCGTCCACCACACCATAATGACGTACAGTAGTATTCGGCGAACTACTGCTATATACGAATATATCCATTGGACAATTATACTAGAGAGGCGCCAACGTGCCTCTGCAGTTTTGCTACAGAAATATATAAGGCGATGTTGTCCTTCCTTGCACTTTTCAATACATTTGGTCCGAAGGGCAATTAACTATCTAGCAGTATATTTCAACACTTTCAGAAAGGGCTAGCTCAGTTCCATTTAGTTGAGGAGGGTATGCATGCGGAACCCTATACTTCCTAGAAAAGTTAACCAAAGCTGTCTTCTTAGGATTAACACCCAAACCACTGCTTTTGGTACATCTAGGCAATTTATTCAGAACCACCTGCATACTATCTCTGACGACTATGGGAAACTTGCCAGTTACAGCGTCTGAAAGGTGGTCCGCATATGCGTCATTCCATTTACCGCTAGATTCCAAATTAATGGAGACAGTACTCCTCCTTGTTGTTATGTGTCTTCCATTGATCAAGCGCTGATTTAATCTTATCAAGATATAGTTCACTATTAGATACGACAACACAGCAATTACCACATTTGAGTGAATTTTGTTAAAAGTTCGTCCACAAATACATCAAGAAAGCAACCATAGAGAATTCCCTGAATTTTAGGCACGATTCATTAGTGCCCACCATTGCATGCAAGGTAGTATCTGTAGACTTATCCTTGCTGTAAGCATACTGTTTTCCTGACAAGAGTTTTGTTTGTATACAAGTATTTTCTAATTAAATAATTTAAAAGTCTTTCCACATCTTTCAGCAGGAACGAAGTTAGGCTACCTGGGGCGAAGTTCTTTGGCCTAGTGTGTGATGGTATTCCTACATCTATTGGCGATATACAAGAGCTTAATGCAGCTTTCATATAAAGCGCCTTCCAAAAGGGACTGCCGAACTTTATTCAGTCTGCGTCAGCGTTCAATAACGCGTGCGAATGATAAAAAAGTTGTATCAAATTGGGTGTTCTGTTCAAAAAACGTCCTGCGCGAAAAATCATCTTCAGCGATGAGGCCCATTACTTAATAAATATGTACGTCACCAAACAAAATTGCTCTTCAGATCCAAGAACGTCGAATGCATCCCGAAAAAGTCCCTATTTACGGCTTCATCGGTCCATATTTGTTAGAGAACGACATTGGGTAGGCCATCATCGTGAACGGCGAGCACTATAGGTCGATGATTACCAACATTCTACGCCACGTGCCACACAGCTTATGTCACATTAGACATTCTGCACGAGTGATTTGAGGGCACGAGATCGTATCATCACATGTCTGTACGAAAAAGTCACAAAACAACCGCCCTTTCACAGCGTTTAAGGCGTGAGAAACGTGAACGACCGTTTTGAGATAAATAATTCTACAAGGGTTCACTTTATTTCGTTCTTTGGACAGAAGCGTGTATTACAAAGTCTCCCACCTAAAATTCACCACCAACATAACTACTAGCGTCACAGATTTCTCAGCAACTTTGTGACCATATATCTCGAAAACAAGAGCTATATTGAATCCAGTTTCAGGTC
Source organism: Eudasyphora cyanicolor (assembly GCA_963930755.1). Lineage (NCBI taxonomy): Eukaryota > Metazoa > Arthropoda > Insecta > Diptera > Muscidae > Eudasyphora > Eudasyphora cyanicolor. Next base: position 160,854,425 of record OZ005737.1, read on the forward strand.
AATACATATTTTTAATGACTTAAAAACATTTTCAATTAGAAAGAACTAGGACCTCTATCTAGTCGTATCTGCATCTGTAGCCAAATCGGACGAAACATATATATGGGAGATATAACTAAATCGGAACCGATTTTTTCTTCAAATTCTGCAATGTTGGTCCATGGATCAAGAAACATATATATGGGAGATATAACCAAATCTGCACCAATTTTTTTAAATTCTGCAGTATTGGTCCATAGATAAAGAAACTCTTCTATGCTAAATTTCAAAACGATTAGTTGTAAATTGCAGCTTCTTTAGAGCTAAAGGGCCAAATCGGAAGAAAATATATATGGGAGCTAATTTAAGTCTGAACCGATTTTCTTGAAATTAGGCAATATTGGTAAATGGATGAAGAAACTCTACCATGCTAAATTGCAAAACAATTGGGAGTAAAATACAGCTTCTATGGGGCTAGAGGTCCAAATCGGACAAAACATATATATGGGAGCGTTATCTAAGTCTGAACCGAATTCGGCAATATTATTCCAAATATTAAGGAACTCGACCATGCTTAATTTCTAAACGATTCGATGTAGACTACAGCGTCTATAGCTCTAATAGGCCAAATCGGATGAAACTTATATACGGAAGATATATCTAAATCTGAACCGATTTTCTTCAAATTAACCAATGTTGGTCCATGATCAAGAAGCTCTACCGTGCTAAATTTCAAAACAATAGGATGTAAAATACAGCTTCTATAGGGCTAAAGTGCCAAATCGGACGAAACATATATATGGGAGCTACATCTAAATCTGAACAGATTTTGGCAATGGTGGTCTATAGACCAATAAACTCTACCATGCTGAATTTCAAAACAATAGGATGAAAAATACACCCTTTATAGGACTAAAGTGCCAAATCGAACCAAAAATATGAGAGCAATATCTAAATCTAAACCGATTACAACCAATTTCAATAGGGTTCATTTGAGTTAGGAAATACTAACTGCAAAATTTCAGCATGATCGGAGTGAAATTGCGACCTGTACTCAACGGACAATTTTAGATGGACAGACAGACGGACAGTGATTCTACTCAGCTAGTGATTCTGAGGCGATCTAAGGTGGGTCTAGCTGTAGTATTCCTAGATGTTACCCTGTACCACAGTGTGGTGTAGGGTATAAACACAATGAACCAAAATAGCATTAAGCCGACGATTTGTCATTACAAAATTTAATGTGTTGTGATGGGTAAGAAAGACCAACGTCGCCTTATATTCCTGTAGGAATGCTTTCGAGGCGGTTTGTGGGGCTCTCTCTCCTCTCTTCAGGTTATACTTGGCAGTAATTCGGCCAATACTATGGTGCGTTATTATAAAGTGGTAAACGGCGCGCCGCACTGTGGGCAGTGTTGCCAGACGGATTTGACCGAAAATCGTCAAAATAGAAGTCCAAAAATTGTCAAATCGTCAACATAAATTTTCGAAATTGTCAAAAATCGTCAACAAGATGTTTTTTTCCGGGCGGAGGACAAGTTTTAGAGAAGGATATGTATAATGAGGAATCAAATGGTATTTGCATTTCCTCAAAGTGAACTCAAAATCAATTTTGTTCACGGAATTCTTTAACCGCAATAATCATCAAATTTGGCGAAAAAGTATCTTAAACATACATTTTAATTCCCTAGGATTGACAATGATCCTCCTCATAGAAAGATCCAAGTCTATTTTATTTCTCTACGTCATGAAAACCATAAGCTTCAACCTATAGCAACGAATTTTGCCAAAATGCATATAACCATTCACGTCAACAGGTTCCAGCGTGGTACTAGTACCAACCGATTACGCTGAATTTTGACAATTAGTATACAATTTTATTTAGAACAATTCCGAGGATAAATGGTGAACATTTTTATATAGATATCACATAACTGCAATTTTTAACAAAACTCAGAGATTTTTCCTGTTATGGTATTCATAATATTTGAGAAATTTCCTAACATTTCTGATTTTTATTTAAAAACATAAATGGGAGTTTAATTATATCCCGAAGTAATTATAAAAAGACCGTAATACATATAAGAACATTTTGTGAAGTTTTCCTTACTTTTTCTGGCAACACTGACTGTGGGTCAGAATTGAATTTTACTGGCCAAAAGTCAAATTTTTTGTCATCGCCTATTTCTAAAATTTTAATGCCATTCAATAGCAAACATATTGATACTAGGGTAGCCAACAAATTAGATCAAAATATTTATTACTGTGCGCGTGGTGTGCTGCTGAAAACAAATATTTTACTAGGGTTGCTATTTATATTTCGGTCCTGGCAATACTGGTGTTGCCAGATGAAAACTGGAACTTCCATTAGCATTAGCATAACTTCACTCAGACCGTTTTGTCATTTGAGCGCGAATTGTTTTGGTTACAGTGTGTTGAAAATTCACCTCCAAAACATGGTTTTTGAACGCTTCAACAGCTGCTTCAGGCGTCGAAAAACGTTGACCAAGCAGTTTTTTCTTGATGTGAGTGAATAAGTAGAAGTCATTGGGTGTCAAATCAGGGCTGTACGGCGGATGACCCATCAATTCGACGTTTTGGCCGGTCAAAAAGGCGCTGATTTGAGCCGATGTGTGAGAGCTCGCATTGTCATGTTGCAGAATGATTCGTCTTCTCTTGTTCGTTTTCGAATTTCTCCGAAGACTTCAGGCAAACAAATTGTGGTGTACCACTCAGAATTGACCGTCCTACGTTGCTCAAGCGGAACAGTCGCCACATGACCAGTTTTGCCGAAGAAACAGGCGACCATTTTCCTCGAAGTGCTTCTTCCACGAATAACTTTCATTTCTCATACGCATAGATCCAAGATTCGATCTTATAAACGTCTGTTGAAGCACCGAGATCGTACTTTTTCAAAATTTCTTTGCACCAATCGACACGAGCCTTTCTTTGAGCGTTTGTCAAATTGTGCGGGATCCAACGAGAACAAACCTTTTTTACGGCCAGGTGTTCATGCAATGTCGAATGTATGCTGGTGGAAGAAATGCCCAAGGATGCCTCTATCTCACGGTATGTCACATGACGATCTTGCATTATCAGTTCACGCACGGCATCAATGTTCTCCGGCACAACGGCCGTTTTTAGACGACCTTCGTCTTAGAGCGAGCGTCGGCCACGAATGAATTCATTAAACCAGTTTTTCACAGTGCTATAGAATGGTGCTTCATCGCCATACAAAGATTTAAGTTCTTCGATGCACTCTTGTCGTGATAATCCACGTCGAAAGTTGTGAAAAATTATCGCACGAATATGTTCACGAGTTAATTCCATTTTTTTGCCAAATTGATTTTTTCATGTCACTGTAAACAATACAAATGATGGTCGTACGTCAAAACGTTCAGAGTACGTTTATGCTAAAAAATGTCAAACGTTCTAATGGAAATGTTAGATGGCGCCAGACAACACTTTGTGTTGCCTAGGCCAGAAATATATATAGCAACCGTATGTAATTTTGAAAAAAACTAATTTTTTTAGAAGGAAATTGTCATTTCTCGCAAACTGTTATATTTGACTATGTTGTAGGGTACACCAAGCCAAGTTGTGCGTGTTTTATGACATTATACCATATTTATGACATCTTAACCCCTTTTTTAGTTTTTGGCTCGTTTTTATACCCTACACCACACTGTGGTACAGGGTATTATGACTTTGTGCATTTGTTTGTAACACCTAAAAGGAAAAGAGATAGACCCATTGTTTACTATACCGATCGACTCAGAATCACTTTCTGAGTCGATTTAGCCATGTCCGTCTGTCCGTCTGTCCGTGTATTCTTGTAATCAAAGTGCAGGTCGTATTTATGGTCCGATTGTGATGAAATTTAGCATAGTGCTCTTTTTTGGCCCAAGGACGATCCCTATTGAAATTGGTTAAAATCGGTTCAGATTTGGATATAGTCCCCATATATATGTTTCACCCGATTTGACATGCAAGCGCCGTAGAAACCACATTTTACATCCGATCTTTATGAAATTCGGCAGAGAGAGTTTTATTATTACGTGAATGAACACTACCAAATTCGGAGAAAATCCGATCAGATTTAGATATAGCCCCCATATATATGTTTCACCCGATTTGGCATGTAAGCGCTGTAGAAATCATGTTTTATATCCGATCAGTACGAAATTTAACAGAGAGAGTTTTCTTATTACATGTATGAACACTGCCAAATTCGGGAAAAATCGGTTAAGATTTTAACATAGTCCCAATATATATGTTACACCCGATTTGACATGTAAGCGCTGTAGAAACCGTGTTTTATATCCGATCAGTACGAAAATCGGCAGAGAGAGTTTGCTTATTACATGTATGAACACTGCCAAATTCTTATCGCAATGCCCATTTTCGCATTGGTAGGTAGGTGTAGGATATTATATAGTCGGCCCCGCCCGACTTTCTGTCTTTCCTTACTGGTTTATTTTACCTATGTTTATGCTACTTATGAACAGAGTATGACACTATACATGTAAGAAAATGATCATATCCGGTGGTATTCGAATACAAACTCAGTTGCAAAATTATATCCAAGCAGAAACTATCAAATTTTATAATATTAAAAAAAATTGAGATCTTCAGCTATAAAGAATTATCCGAAGAGTATTTTAGAAACAAAAAGTAGAAAGATGTTTTAAGTTACGTTCAAAGCAAAGTAAATCGAAATACAATTGGAACTGCAAAATGAAGTAAATATTTTCATCAACAACTTAACTAATCGCTACAAACAAGTTAGATGGAATAAACATAAATTTTATAAGACCTTTGCAATATGGTTAGAGGGCGAACTTAGTATCCAAGTATCTTCAGAAAGAAAACATCAAAACAATTGTGGGAGTCCACCAAAATCACTCGGCAACTGTGGCGATAGATCTAAAAGGCGGAAACTTAACGATATCAATGAAGTAATCGGAAGTGAAACTATTGCAGAAAGCTCTTTACATCAATTGCGATCACAAAAACAACGCACAAAAGCCGAAATTGTTGAAAAAGTTTTAAACGCTAGTCCTCTGAGAACAAAACCGATTTTTAAGAGTATTCCAACTCCAAGCGATGCAAAACAGTTCTCAAATGAAACATTATTTTTGGATTTGAAGTTAACAAAACACCAATATACGCAGGTCAGGTTGCGTGCGATTGAAAAAGACTCAAATCTGTATCCATCATATCATCACATACTTGCTGCTAAAAAGGACTGTTTGCCACCAACGGACACTATTAAAATCACATCGAGTTCGGCAGAGGTAAAACTTCAAGACCTACTTAATCATACAGCTCAACGCTTGCTACACTCATTTAAGCGACATGATTTGAAGAAATATGGGAACTGCAAGTTAACTCCCTTTTGCAAATGGGGATGTGATGGTTCTTTTGGACAAAAGCATTACAAGCAGATATGTTCATGGTGTCATTTGTGCCATTGCGATAGATAAAGAATTTGGAAGACTCGGAACCTTCGACCAGTACGATGCAGACAAAGGATATTTGGAAAAATCAAACACCACTTTCTACGAAATACTGCAGACCAATCAAATTTGAATTAGGTTAGGTTAGGTTAGGTTGAAGAGAGGAGACGTTTAAACGTCTCATGTCCATGGACATACACTTAAGCCAGTGGTTCGGCCTGTTGTGCGCTCCTTATTTATGATATTTTTATACCTCACGAAATTTGAATTTAAACAAGTAAAAGCGTTAAGTTCGGCCATGTCGAATCTTATATACCCTTCACCATGGATAGCATGTGACCTCACAAAATAACTTAAATCTAAAGAAAATAACACCGAAAAACACAAAAAATATAGTAGATGAGAACACTAGGAGTCACAACAAGTTAGATGATATATATGGGAGCTATATCTAAATAAGGACCGATATCGCCCATTTTTAATCCCAAGTTACCTGCAGCTATAAGAAGTATCTATACCAAATTTCAGCCACCTATCTCAAGTATTATAGATTGTAGCGTGATTACAACAGACGGACGGACAGACGGACATGGCTAAATCGTCTTATTTTACGACGATTAAGAATATATATACTTTATGGGTTCACAGATCAATATTTGGCAAATGGTAATGTCATGGTTCTTCTGGACAAAAACAATACAAGCAGATATGTTCATGGTGTCATTTGTGCCATTGCGATTGATAAAGAATTTGGAAGACTCGGAGTTTGGAGCGTTAAGTTCGGTCATGTCGAATCTTATATACCCTTCACCATGGATAGCATGTGACCTCACAAAATAACTTAAACCTTAAGAAAATAACACCGAAAAACACAAAAAATATAGTAGATGAGAACGATAGATGGAAAAGTAGCCCATGCTACATCAAGCTAATTAAACCAAGTCCCGGAAAAATCAGTAGATAATACTGATGCATATGAATTTGGATTATCGCCATACAAGAATACGATTTATGGAACACATATTTCAAATCAGTTATGATTTGGATTTTGGACCTACAGGATCAATAAGAAACAATGACATCAACATGGATTTAAGAAGAAACATGTTCAGGATGAATTTCTCAAATGTGGGTTGATTATAGACCAACCAAAACAAGGATCAGGAAATAACAATGATGGGAATACAGCAAGAAGGTTCTTTTCTGATCCCGAAAAAGCATCTGAAATAACTGGTCTTGATATAAATCTCATTTTAAGATTTAAAACAATTAACGAAGTAATTGCGTCCCATAAACAAATTGATGCTAAAAAAATTAATGAATATACCAAGGAAACTGCACGAATATATATATACCAAATATTCATGGAGAAATATGTCTGCAACAGTTCGCAAAATTCTTTATCATGGAGGAGATGTCATTAAGCATCATTAGGTACCAATCGGAGATCTATCAGAGGAAGCCCAGGAAAAAAGAAATAAGGATTACTGGTTTTATATTTCAATTTCGAGAAAAATATCTCGAAATTGTACAAACGAAGATCTATTTAATATTTTGTTGGCAACGTCAGATCCCCTCATCTCCAGCATTCGAAATCAATGAAAAGTAGAATATTTGCAGGCAATTTTTCAAACGAACGAATAAAAATTATAATTTACTGTTTTTGTTACATATAGATATAGGTAAAAAATAAATGCTTTCCCTTACCCAGCAAAAACTTGGTAAGTACATGCCATTACCACTTGCATTACCAGGTAATGACATATCATTACCCTCTGCATTAAGTCGGGTATTGTAAAATATGCGACAACGCCAATTTTTATTTTTTATCAAATCAACTTTTTTTTAATAAAAACTGTCGTTGTTGCATATTTTACAATACCCATCTTAAATTGACTTACAAATACATATCTATGTCAATATAAGTAAGTCATTATTTGTTAACCACATGTAATGCAGAGGGTAATGACATGTCTTACATGCAATGACATGTACTTACCACGACAAAAACATTTTTTTAGTTTTACAAAATTTATTATTAAAATGGTTTTTTTATCAACGTATGACATTCTTTTAATAAATAAAGAAGATGAAAGCAAAACCCCACATTTCCATGCTAAATATTACAAAAAAATTAAAAGTTCAACTTTGACCTTGAATTCACCAAATAACTGCTGGCCCGATTTTATTGAAATAAAAACTGGCGAAAAGGAGTTACCTGTCGAACAAAAAAATGTTACTAAAATATCTCTATCGGTACCAAAGTTGCAGAGTTTTGGCCAGTAAAAAACGATTCTGAACCACTGTGCGCCGGCCAACACCTATCAGCGGCCGCTGCCATTTCTATTACCAGTCAAATGATGCCTGAGCAACTGCGGAGCTTTAAGAACCTACTCCATCTGCTGTCGATTAATATTGAGGATAAGTTAGAACCAGGGAGTCATTAAGATTAAACTGTCTACCAATGTGGAGGTTCAGTAACTACGACCAAGTTCACTACATTTGTATGGTGTACACTATCGGGACCAACTTTACAACTGGGATACCTGTACACCTCATATGGGTGCCTGGGCATAGGGATATCCCGGGGAACTGCAAAGCCGATGAACTTGCTAGGAAAGGGACGTTATTACAAATTCTCGAAGAATTTGCATATATTGGTGCGCCACTATCCACGTGCAAGCTTTGACTTAGGAAAGAGGCAATCAGGCAGTTCAACGAAAGATGGACAGAAATCGGCACCTGCAGAGTAGCTAGACAAATCTGGCCAAGGTATGACCTGAGAAGATCAAAATATCTCCTCGCATTAGAGAGGCAAAGATTGTCTACGTTAGTATCAGTTCTGACGGGACACTGCCAAAAGATTGGGTATTGACCCTAATGACTTCTGCAGAAGCTGTGGAGATGAGGAAGAAGTGGATAGCATTGAGCACTTGCTATGCGACTGCCCCGCTCTGAGTAAACGACGACTGGACATACTGGGGTCGGCTTTTCTAGGCAGCCTAACAGTACCGATATTCGTAATATCGACAAATTTGTATATCAAACTGGTTGGTTTCGATGAGGGGCATTTCAGCCCGTGGTAAAACTAGCGACCTAAACAGGTCTATGTGAGCTTGTATAAAAAAATACGGCTGCCACCCTAACCTAAACCTGTCAAAGGAATGATTTGGCAGAATACCAGGAAATCTAAACTATTTCCTTGTATTGTGATAATGATAAGGTTCATTACACTGTAAAGAACTTCGTATTGATAAAACTCAGATACTACCTGGTTCCAGCAGTTATTGCGAAATAATGGCAATAAGGAAAATCGCCAAGTAGCGGAGTCGCAGCATAGGGACCAACACTGTCGTTTACATTAACTCGGACTGCCAGGCTGACATTACATCTATGGAGGCTACATTCCAAAATTCCCTAACTATCCATATTCCTCATATGGATAGCTGGACGTAGGGATATCCCGGGGAACTGCAAAGCTGATTAACTTGAGAGGAATGTCGTAGCTCATTAACAATGGCTAAATGCAAAGCAGTAACACTGCGACCTAAATCGATTTACTCCTGCAGGCTTCTAAACAAAACAACTTCCCAACAAAATTGGCGCATGATTATTAAATCCCATATTTTTGTTAAAAATCAAAACAAGGATCTCCCCGATCTTTGAGAAAAATAATGTTCTTAGCAATGGATAACCTTCTTGAAATCAATTTATTTTATTTTATTGAAACACTTTCAAAAAAATTTTTCACCCTATATCCGCATACCTTCTATAACTACCAATATCAAATAGCAAATCATATTTGTAAAAATTGAAAATAATTAACATGAGACATGAAATATTCGTACGCTATATATGAAGATACATATGTATATTCGTCGTACACGAGTATTTTAATAACATATTTATTGTTTTATTTTAATGCACATTATACAGGCAACGACTCGATTATCATTTACGAGACCAAACTGTCTAAATCATCGTTCATTAGACTTTTTTTTATAAAATTAATCTAAAAATAATTTAATATATTCATATAGTATTTTATTTCATAAAATAATGTAACTTATAATTTAAGTATAATCTAATATTTAAATCTGCTCTTGAACCTTGGCGCCATGCCAGTACCCCGTATTCATTCTGGGCATTATGTCCTCTATGTGTTGCGGACAAAATCCCAACAATCGTTTTGGGGGAAATAAAAACCTATTCAGAACTTCCCACCAAGGGAATATTGAAATAATTTTTCCCTTGAGTGAGACGGATTTAGCATCTAAGCGCTATAATGTCGGTTCAGATTTAGGTATGCCCCACACATCACTGTGAAATTTAGTAGACTGAAGATCCATAATCCAAGGACAAACATTGTGAAATTTGAAGAAAATCTGTTTCGATTTTGATAGAACACCACATATGTATATCGAGCCTTATCCGCCAAAAGGACGTGAGCGCCAATGACAATATTTTAGAGGAGATGTTTTTTTTGCAATTATTTTTTATTTAAGTGCATATGGAATGTAAACATCAGTTTATTTACTGTGTGATTTAGTATAACGGTAAAATTTAAAGCTGTAAAATTTTGACGCATGATGCCATTTGCCATAAATCATTGTGATGCTTTTGTCTTTTTGTGGTTAAGGCTCGTTATGTTTCTTCCGATTTGGTATCTAAGCGCTACCGAAGCTTTATTTTACATCTGATCAATGGAAAATATGACTAAGATCAGTTTCTTAATCCAAGCACTAGTTATAGCTATGTACACACGGTGGTCAGAGCTGACAATGTTATCAACTCTGTCAAATTGATGTCAATGTACTAAGAATGACAGATCGTTAGCAATAGGTGAATTGTCAGTTCAAACTATTGTAAGAAAGCCTTATAAATTCATATATTTACAATATATTTTTTTATATTTATGTGCAGGATTGCCAATAAAAATATTTTATAGATAGTGTTGCCAATAAAATGTATCTCTGGCAATGGCGCCAACGATGCAAGACAAAAATTGTAAGTTTAGACGGCGGTAAGTTCAAAGGGTTGAATTTTTTGATGCCTCATTTTTACTAGGGACGATTAGGTCCGATATAAAGTATAAATTCTTAAATTTCAGCTAAATCAATTGAAAAATGTGTTCTCTAAAGTGACATCGGTGGGGACCTTTAAATGTGGGCTATATCGAAACATGGACCGATATGCCCCATTTTCAATAGGGATCTTACCTAATCTAAGAAAATGATCACAAGAATACATGGACAGGCAGTCGGACATGTCTAAATCGACTCAAAAAGTGATTCTTTGCTTATCGGCTAGTGTTCAATGCTCTTCTTCTTCATCTCCACAGCTCTGCAGAAGTCATTAGAGCCAATACCCAACCTACTGGCGTGTTCGTCGATCAGACAGTGTCCCGTGAGAATTGACACTATTGTAGACAGTCTTTTCCTATATTTGTATTTTGACCTTTTCAGGTCATATCTTGCCCAGATTTGTCTAGCTGCCCTCCAGGTGCCGATTTCTGTCCAAGTGGGTGCATTGCTATTGGAGAAATACCATCTGGCCATGTGATTTGAACGGCCCAGTTTAGTCTGGATTTATCGGTCAACAATTTAGCGACGTTTATCGTCCACTCGTTTTCTTGTTGGTCCTTTTCCCCGGGAAATGTATGTCGAGAAGTACCTGTAGTTACTGCTCTCTATTATTTTGTCCAGTTGTTATAAGTGTTTACTCGTATGTGCACTGATTATAACTTTATGACCCATTAAATCTTGTTATGTTTTAGCTATTTTGTGTGGGAGGTACCAAAAGGGGCGTGGCAATAATGCACATTTTGTACTGTAATGTAGGTATTATAAAAGCATTACACTGCAAAAAATGCAAGTATTTATATGTACGGGAATTAAATAATATAATATGTATATATAAAAACTTAGCGAAAAATTGTCAATTTGTGCCGGAGGAGCCATTTCGCCCGTTTTTCCCAAGGTGATAGCGATTAATAAACTATTACTATGCGTGGAATTACAGGGGATTCGGGTAGGTAATAGATAAGTTATTAGAGAATTATTATTTCACTAAATGTTAACCCTTTGCGAGGAAGGTACTAGAACCAGTGGACCAATATGGCCCATCTACGAACATAGACTGAGATAGAAAAAATGCTATTACATACCAAATATGAAGACAATCCGTTACTGATTTCGAGATTTATCGTTCTCACCAGCCACAGAGACAGACAGACGGGCGGAAACGCTTAAATGGCTCGTAGAAACTGATACTCCTCCACTAAAGTGAGGGTGTAAAAATGCGTCTACTAGAGCGTCAAGAAGTCTAATTGGAAGGGATCTTTATATTAGGGCTATATCAAAACATTTACCAATACGAGTATGTCCCATTTTAACTACGAACCTTTATAAAGCGTGATCCATTTCAAGGTTCCCTACTTTTTTAAAGAAAAAACACAGAAAATTCAAATTGAATGAGAATGTTTATTTTCACTTAAAAGAACATTCTTTGGCATTTATTTTTTGAAGATTATGTCTATCAAATGTTGGCCGCGGCTACGTCTCAGATGGTCCATCCGTTGAGTCCAATTTCCGATGACTCGTTCGAGCATTTCGACTGGTAACTGGCGAATGACATGCGTGATTATTTGCTCCAAGGGCTGAATCGAAGCGGGTTTGTCCGCATAAACTTTAGACTTTACATATCCCCACAGGAAAATGTCTAACGGTGTGATATCACACGATCTTGGTGGCCAATCGACCGGCCCAAAACGTGAAATTATCTGCTCACCGAAGTGTTCTCTCAAAAAAACCATTGATTGATGCGATGTGTGGGAAGTGGCGCCGTCTTGTTGAAACCAAATGTCGCCGAGATCACGAGCTTCAATTTCAGGCATCAAATAGTCGGTTATCACGATAACGGTCGCCATTGACGGTTACGTTCTCACCGGCATCATTTTTGAAGAAATATGGACCGATGATTCCGGTACGTCGGATAGTGAATCGGTCAATGGCAAAAAGATAGCTCTTAACGAAAGCTAAAATATTGCTCATGGGTGTCAAGGTCGTGGGTCGACTGAAAAGTGTTTTTTTTTGGATTTAAAAAAAAATTTACTTAGCGCAATTGGCGAACGATTATTTTGATAATAAAACTGAATAATTTGTAAACGTTGTTCAGGCGTACGTCTTTCCATGATGAAATGCCAAACAATACTTAACAAAAATAACATGATAGCATGACACGACTCACACGTGATCCTTCAAAAAAGTATATTGAAAAAAGTAGCTCTACTTAGATCACCCTATATATTTTACCGAACTGACTTTATATAAATTTATATTTTTATATTTTCTTTTTATTATACCCTCCACCATAGGATGGGGGGTATATTCATTTTGTCACTCCGTTTGTAACACCTCTAAATATTGATCTGAGACCCCATAAAGTATATCGTCATCAGAAACGAAAAAGGGCGTAACAACAAGAAAAATGGAAATTCAGTTTTTGATGGATTTCGATACACTGCATCAAAATACACATCCTGACAAATTTTTAGCGGCGTAATATTAAAAATGACAAATTTATTAACGAAATTCAAAAGGGATAACAACAAATTGTTTCTTTTTTCATAGTTAAAAATTCCTATTTCACGCAATTTTCACAAACAAGTTATAAATCATGTTTGTGTGATTTTATATATGCATCAGTATGTTTATATATTATCCTGAAAACCCCGTTTTTCTAACGACAGCACTTTTCATTTTATTTAGTTTTTTGGTTCTCCTGTAAAATTTTCAAACATGATGATAGGCCCTTTTTCGTTTCTGGTGCCGATATATATTCTTAATCGTCGAAAAATTCTAAGACGATTTAGCCATGCCCGTCTGTCCGTCCGTGCGTCCGTCTGTGCTAATCACGCTACAGTCCGCAATAATAGAGCTAGGTTGATCAAATTTGGTACAAATACTTATTATAGTTGCAGGTTGTTTGGGATTGCAAATGGGCCATATCGGTCCATATTTAGATATAGCTCCCATATATAGCATCCAACTTGTTGTGATTCCTACTGTTCTCATCTACTATATTTTTGTGTTTTCGGTGTTTTTTTCTTATGTTTGAATTATTTTGTGAGGTCACATGCTATCCATGGCGGAGGGTATATAAGATTCGGCATGGCCGAACTTAACGCTTTTACTTGTTTTTTATTTAAAGTGGGATATTTCTAGGGTGTCCAAAACCGGGACCGGTTAACCGGTTTTGCCACCCAAACCCGTAACCGGTTTCTTAAAAAATGTCATTTTCGGTTAACCGAGAAAGCCGGTTTTTTCATGTCGGTTAACCGGTTTTTTTATTTATTGTTTAAAACAAAAATTAAAGTATTGATCTATTTTTTCTACTTGTTGGGGATACCATTTATACAAAATGCAACAAATAACAACAATGAGGATAATTCTGACAGTTGTTCTGAATATTCTGAAAGTGAATATGAATTCACTGATCTTGAAAATGATTTTGGCTTTATTATTGATATCCATGATGTAAAAAATAAAGTCGAGAAGTACAGCAAAGCATTCAATAAGTCGTCCATGAAGCACAGAACACTTCATGCATACACTCAACAACGGAAAGTCAAATAGCTTCGACTTTTTGATGTTAAATCCCGACAGAACAGTCAGATACATTTGATTCGGTTTGATATATAAGTTGTTATATTGATGAGTCAAATAATTTAATTTTGGACATAAGCACACACAGAATCGAAAAACGAAAGGCAAGCAACATTGTATGATGACTTTGTTTTTTTTTTTGAAAAGTTTAAGAATGACTATCGGACTAATATTGACTACATCACCGTTTGTGAGCTTTTTCAACGTCAAGTTACATAAAAAATTAAAAGAAAAATTGTTTAAAAATAATCATTTAAATTGTATTCTATTTTTAAGATATTATTATAAAAAAAACATTCTAAATGATTTACTATTTTTTTAAGGTAATTTCAGAAATATAATACTTTCTATTTAAAGTAAATAAAAAAATTAAACCATTAAATTAAACCTGTTATAAACGAAATAATAATCTATTTTTGTTCACTAATTTTTACTACAAATGATTGTTAGTTGTTTTTTGTTTTACATAAACATTTAATGAAATTTTAATCACTTTCGTATATTATTTAAAAACCGGCCTAAAAACCGGTTAACCGGTTTCGACAAAAAATAATAACCGAAAACCGGGTTTTAAAAAAAGTAATATTTCGGTTAAACCGAAAATCGCTTTTTGGAAATAACCCGTTTTTTGGACACCCTAGATATTTCAATATACTAAAATTGAAAAAATAAACTATGTAGAGACACATTATTTCTTTTTATGAACTTATAACAAAAATTTATTTTTTCTCCAAATATTTGGACTTGCAATTTTAGCTATACTTGCCTATAGTTGGAAATCACTACTAATATATTGTCTCATATGTTTTTAAATTTTTAATAAATTTCAAGTGCCACCAGGCCCCCTTCTCAATAAATGTTATATTTGATATATTTCGTTTTGAGTGGCCTATTTTAATGAAACTTTCAGAACTTGCCTAGAGTTGGAAATCACTACTAATACATTCTCTCATATCTGTTTTTGCATTTTTATTCAATTTCAAGTGCCACCTCTCGATACAAATTATAATTGATATATTTTGTTTTGAGCTATATGTGCACTATGTGATGGGCGTGGCCGATTTTAATGCAACTATCAGAACTTTTTCATTTTGTTAATTGTAATGTCTGTGCTAAATTTCAATACATTTGGACCAAAAGAACAAATTTCATGTGAAAAATTAATTTTTAGTTATCACTCTAAGAGCACTCCTTATAATTTTTTCACTCAACTGTATGAAGCCATCCCCACTGTGCGACGTGGAATCGACTGATTTGTCTCATTTTGAACGGATACACTAACGGCTGCGATATTTTCGAGCGGTACAGCGTCTATTTGGCGCCGGAACATCCAAAAGGAAAAATTTGGATTGAAATTTATCCACTATAGCACGAACAGCCTGTCGGGTGGGACGATTATTACGGCCGAAAATTGGAATAAGCGCTCTTAAAGTTGCGAGCACCGACTCAGAATTGAATGATTTCCAAACGTTGCACGTAAGTGAACTTTACCATGATGAAAATGTTGACTTCGACTAACGTTTTGACACTGAAAGATCAGTAAAAATGTTTGAGGGTGCGTTGACATAAAGATACGAAATTGTTATCTCCCTATTAGAAAACTCTATAGTTATATATACACTTTGCTGTTTAGCTTTGGTGGGTGTAATTCAATAATCTTACCACTGCTATAATATCCGCTCCGCCATCTACCTTTCTAGTTGTGTTATGCGGTGTGTGTCTGTGGTGAGCTGAGGTGTGGTGGACAACAAATGCCTTTAGTCAATTCATACACCACAGCGTCGTTGAGTTCTTAATTTTCTTCGTTGAGACTAGAGTTTAGTTATCGACAATCGATTAGTGAATTCGTAGTTGAGTAGACTTAAATCGGTTATGACTTATCGAATTCCATTCCATCAACCAACTGTTTGCTGGCCAACAAACACCATTACAAAAATTCCAATAGACAGTCAAAATCGTGGCGATAAGAATAAAAGTTGGTGTCTCTCGGTGAAGCGGTAAAACGACAAAGCTAAAAAGCGAACGCGCGCGGCAAAATAAACTAATGAATTGATAAAAAAACAAACAAACAATCGAAATCTGTCAATTATTAAAAACACAAAACGACGAGAAACGAAAACAAAAGAAATTTAAAAATAATAAAAAAAGTGTTTAAATGTTTAGACCAAAACCCTAAAACGTCATAAATTTATTCAATTCAGTTGACCAATAAAAAAAAGTTGAAGGTAATAAAATGAAACGCAAGAATATGAATGAAACAAGAAGAAAATATGTACAAAAAGTGTCAGTTTGAAGAGAATTGAAAAGAAGAAACCAAAACACAAGGCAATGTAATCAAATAAAATTTCGGCGGTCAATGGCTTTTGACTGAAAATCCAACCAACCAACACCTTTCTGAAGAAAGGTTTTAAAAAAAGAAGATGAAATGTTCTTTGTTTGTTGTTAAAAGTCGAGTCGGGTTGTTAAACATCAGCTCTTCATCGGCCATTTAAAAACATCTATGTAGGTACAAATGAAAATATCTTTGAGATAAATTTGTGTGCTTTGGAAATCATCTACAGGTGGTTGGTGGGTTGTTTGTGTGATCAAGACTTGCCTTATCAAATTCCAATTGTTATTTTTTTGGTTCACCCAAAACGTGTGTAGGCAATGTTCGATTATTGTTTGGTTGGTGATTCAATATCAGTGATCTAAAATAACGAAAAAAGGAAAGAATAATTAAAATAAAACGAAAAACTAAAGAAAACGTTAACGTTGTTATTTACTTATCTTAATAAGTAATCGATGCATCTCGATCATTGATAAAGTTGTTATTTTATTGTGTTGTTGTGAATGTATTTTGTTAACCTAAAAAGAAAACGACGGATGCGGTACAACAATCGTCTCTCTCTCTCTCTCCATCTCACAAATGGCAGATAATCGTCGATGACGTTATGACTATAAATGCCTCGAGCATTTATAGTCAACCGTCAACAACAATAAATGACAAGTGATCAACGTAAATATTTGTTTGCCGTTTAGTTGTTGTTGTTTTTATGTGTGTGCGAGTGTGTGTTGTGTTGCCACTGTTGTTATGGCTGCTGCTCTGCTGCTGATGTTATGGTTCTTACCTTTGCTTTTGCCGTTGTTGTTGCTGCTGCTGCTGCCCGGTGCCGTTTACAGTCAAGGAATCACCATCAATTGAATGCGTGACTCATACCGGTGAGTGTCATTCGAAAAAAATATTCGTATTATAAATTTATTATTAAAATTTTTCAATGTTGTTTTCCTACATCTTTCTTATAAATACCTATAAAGAAAACTATAAAAAAATAAAAGTTCATTCAAAACAACAACAACAAAGAAAAATAAAATACGAACGTTGAATCGAAAGCTATTCGAAATCAATCACTGCAACATTTCAAAAAACGTGTTTAATTTCTCGATAAATTAATCATCAATAGGTATCTGCGTATTCTCAATATCCAATTCCCAAGTTTGGTTGATTTTTTCACTGTCCATTATACTTGATTATTGCAATTTCAATAACACTAGTTTACAAAACAAAAAATTTCATCTCCACATACAGGACCTACATATGTCAAAAAGTGAAAACCACTACTTCTTGAGTTTTTAATACCTCACTTTAGTGGAGGAGGGTGATATCATTTGTTTACGGGCCAAAAGTGTAATATAAGCACATCAAAGGAGTGTCCTAAGACCTCAAGTAGGTACATACATACATATTTTTGACGAAAATCCGTTTTAGGACATTTTAAGCCATTTGAGCTATGTCAGGCCGTCTCACAGTGGGAGGACTTAAAAAAGGGAAATAATTCGGCCGTTTCTTAATCAGTCAACCGATTGCAACACAACTTGGTATGCTTTAAGAAGTCGTATTGAGAAGTTACGATTTAAATTTGGGCCTCCTATGGTACACAGTGGCGGAGCTACAGAGCCTCAAAGTTGGCTACCGCGTGTGAACAAAATGTTCTAGTGCGCGCAACTTTTGTGTTTTTCATCTGATTCATAAAAAAATGTGACCCACTCTTTTTTCGAAAACATTCTCCAGGAAGTTCCCTTTAAGATGAATGTAAATATACATAATGTACTTTGTATACCCTACACCACTATGTGACACAGGGCATTATAATTTTTAGCCCAGATGTTTGTAACGCCTCTAAATATTGGATCCAGTCCCACCTTTAAGTATACCGATCGACTCAGAATCACTAGCAGAATCGATCTAATAAGTTTTATTTTAAAGCAAATCTTTATGAAATTTGGCACAGGAAAGTTATAACGGGTATCCAAGTAGAGATACTTTTTTCAATAGCCTTTTCTTGACAGATCACGTGTGAGTCGTGTCATGTTATTTTTGTTATGTACTCGTATTGTTTGGCATTTCATCATGGAAAGACTTACGCCTGAACAACGTTTACAAATCGTTCAATTTTATTACGAAAATTCACGTTCTGTGAGGAATGTGTTTCGTGCACTTCACTCAACTTATGGTCAACATAATCTGCCTACTGAGCGTACTACTCGCAACACCATCACCGATCTTGAGACCCAGCATTCATTATTGGATAATATTCGACCGAATAGACCACGTAGCGGCCGTAGCTGAGAGTGTACGCGAAGACCGTGGAGAGTCGATTCGGCGCCATTCGTAGCAACTCGGATTGATGTATGGAACGACTTGGCGCATTTTACGTCGAGATCTTACATTGAAAGCATACAAAATACAGCTTGTGCAAGAACTGAAGCCGCTCGACCTTGCCAAGCGACATCGCTTCGCTCTATGGGCTCTTGAAAAGTTCCAAGAAGATCCGACGTTTTCGAGCCAAATTTTGTTCAGCGATGAGGCCCATTTCTGGCTCAATGGGTATGTAAACAAGCAAAATTGCCGCATTTGGGACGAAGAGCAACCTGAAGAGATTCAAGAGCTGCCACTTCATCCAGAAACAACGGTTTGGTGTGGTTTGTGGGCCGGTGGAATCATCGGTCCATATTTCTTCAAAAATGATGCCGGTGAGAACGTAACCGTCAATGGCGACCGTTATCGTGCCATGATAACCGACTATTTGATGCCTGAAATTGGAGTTCATGATCTCGGCTACATTTGGTTTCAACAACTTCCCACACATCGCATCAATCAATGGATTTATTGAGAGAACACTTCGGTGAGCAGATAATTTCACGTTTTGGGCCGGTCGATTGGCCACCAAGATCGTGTAATATCACTTTTAGACTTTTTCCTGTGGGGATATGTAAAGTTTATGCGCTTCGATTCATGCCTTGGAGCAAAACATTACGCATGTCATGCGCCAGTTTGCAGTCGAAATACTCGAACGAGTCATCAAAAATTGGAGTCAACGGATGGACCATCTGAGACATAGCTGCGGCCAGCATTTGATAGACATAATCTTCAAAAAATAAAGGCCAAAGAATGTTCTTTCAAATGATAATAAACATTCCCCATTCAATTTGACTTTTCTATGTTTTTTTCTTTAAAAAAGTAGGGAGCCTCGAAATGGATCACGCTTTATAACACATTATTTTGGGACTCAGTTCTGAGAAGTGAACGTAGCCCCAAAAATAAGAACTTCTTCATCTTTCGTTTAGTCAAGTTGGCACAATTAATAACACTAGCCAACAATTTTCGGACTGGAGCAACCAAATATCTTTCCTAGGGTAATTTGGTGGGCGGAATTCGAATCTGTAATTGTGTTTTCTCTATCATGTCGGGTTTTCGAGATACAAAAAATATTTTTATTCGTATTTTACATAAAAAATCATTAGAATGAAGAAAATGCATTTTGAGTGACATTGACAAAATGAATTCCATACATTCTTTCTCCAATAAACATTGTGAAAAATTGTCATCATTCAATAGCTTCCTGATTTGAGGGGCAACAAATATGCCTTCTTTGATTTTAACATATGAAATTTTAGAAAAAACCGCTAACAAATATTTAAATGCTGGACTATCTTTGTCCAGAGCTTGAGGCCCAATTTTATTGGCACACGCTGAAAAAAAAACGCCTCTGTAGTATATTGTCCCAAACATATTCTGCTTGAAACATATATATTTTTAGGGTGCACTCCAAATATATAATATTTGACACATACAAATATTATATGTTTGGGGGGATGTTGTTCTAAACTAAACTATGTTTACATCCTAATATTTTTTATTTGGATATGTTATTTTCCAAAAAAAGATTTATTTGCGTGAATATATATCTATTCTTTAATTGTTTTAAGTTTTCAGCAATTGAAAGGTAATTTTTAGAAATTTTTAATGTTAGTAAAATTTCTTTACAATTGAAAATAATGACTTGGAATAGTTAGAAAATAAAAATAAGTGGTTTCAAATAGAAGTTAATGCTAAGTATGCTATTTTTAATAGGAATGCATAATTCGAAAACACTGAAAAAATTAAAACTAAAATTCGAAAAATTCAGCAAAGTTTTGAAAACCTTTTTTTTTTAATAAAATATATTTGAAAATACATATTTTGTTTTTATTTGAAAATATTCATAAACAATAATTTTTTTGTATTTAAAGTCATATTTTATTTAAGAAAATTAGTTCGCAAATATATTTTATTCTAATATATTAACATATGGGTTCTGAATACATTTTATTGATTTTCAAATAAAATTTATTTGCTCGAAAATATATAATATTTAAAAATTTGTGTTCCAAGTATATTTTCTTTCGATTCAAACATATCAAAAAAGGCGATTTTGCCCCGTGCAGCGGCGGAAGAATAGTGTTTTGTTTTCCTGGTGAATACTCAGTTCTTTTTGGCCACTCTGTTCTGACGTAATGATGACATGTAGCGCGACTATCCCATAGTCAAAGGAAACAACGATATTTTGTGAAACCTCCTTGCATACCAGTCAACAAACCAATGACCTGAAACAGATTAATTTACAGTCATTTACGACGATCTATACTATACGAGGTATGTTCAAAAAAAATCGCGAATTTTGTATTTTTTCAAAAAGTATTTATTCATGAATATCAATTTTGTCGCCTTCAAAGTAATTCCCCTCGGATATAATACACTTCTGCCAACGTTTTTTCCAATCCTCGTAGCACTTCAAATAATCATTTTTTGTGATCTTGTTCAGCTCCTCCTTCGATGCCGTCTTTATCTCCTTAATCGTGGCGTAGCGTCGTCCTTTCATGGGCCTTTTCAGTTTTGGGAACAAAAAATAGTCACAGGGGGCTGGGTCAGGGGAATACGGTGTCTGCGGCACCATTACTGTGTTGTTTTTGGTCAAATATTCGCGCACAAGCAACGATGTGTGTGCAGGGGTGTTATCATGGTGCAAAGGCCAGTTTTTGTTCTTCCACAAATCCGGGCGTTTTTGGCGGATTGCTTCGGGCAAATTGCGCATAACTAGCAGGTCATATTCATTATTGACCGTACTATCCTGTGGCAAGAACTCATAATGCACCACGCCCCTGCAATCAAAGAAAACTGTGAAAACCGGGCGTCCGGCACGCTGTTCGTCCTTCGCATCTTCTAACAATCGGTTTGGTGTTTACTTGACTCTCTCCAAAGTATTGGAATTGAAAAATCGAAATAGATGTTCCTGCCATTTGACTACTTGTAAAAAACAGTTCTACAACTATTGCAAAGCATTGTCGGTGTCCACGGTTTGTCCAAGTTTCTGACAGCAAAACAAAAATAATGTAAATATGCATATTTTAATGATCCTTTTTTCCCAACCAAATATTCGCCACACACAAAGCATAGCTTGAATCAGTAACACACGATCTCTCTGACATGCTTAAACGCTACTATTATGAAGATTTAGACTGAATGTCGGCTTCCGTCATATTAATAATTGTGAAATTTTAGTGTCAGTATTGACTGTTTTACAGTACTGCCAGCATGCGTAAAAAATGAATAAGACGCGATTGGCCAATTTGTATGCCAGATTCGAATTCAGCGCACCCACATTAGTTAAAAAACGTGCTTCTTTTCTGAAGTCAAATTTGTTTCACCAAATTTGCAGACCAGTGTAATTTAATGGCCATACAACTTGTTTTGTTCAGAGTGAATTTTTTTCACTTCTATATTTTTTCTCTGTATACCGTACGGAATATCTCTGTTGTGTCTGAAGCAAAGTTGTAGATATTAAAAATCGCAAAAATGCCCACAAAGTCATAAAATATTGAAATATACGTATATATAATACGTGTACGTATAAAACAGAACAGAACATTTTGCGATTTTTAAGGCACTAGACGCACGTTTTTCGGGTATTTAAGTTGAGTTTATAGTAGATTTTTTTAGAATTTTTTTACCCCATCTATCGGAATCCGTTATCAGAACCCCTTTTAGTACTTCCCACACAAATGAACAATTTTGCACAAAAAATTAACGGCTTCTAACTTTGATTCCAGTGCAGACGAATGCTCTAAATTTTGTGCAGTGTAATGCTTTTATAGTACCTACGGTCCCATGAAAAGTGGGCGTTTTTGCCACGCCCCTTTTGGTACCTTTCATACAAATATAGCATTGTGCACAAAAAGTTGACGGCTTATAACTTATTTTCCAGTCCATACAAATACTTAACAATTTTGGTGCAGTGTAATGCTTTTATATTACCTACAGTCCCGTTAAAATTTAGCGTTATTGCCACGCCCATTTTGGTACCAACCACACAAATGGACCATTTTGTACAAAAAGTAAACGGCTTATAACTTTGATTCCAGTGCTGACAAATACTCGACATTTTGTGCAGTTTATTGCTTTTACAGTACTTACAGACCTATGAAAGATGAGCATTATTTCCACGACCCTTTTGGTACATCCCACCATTTTGTACAAAAAGTTAACATCTTATAACTTTGATTCCAGTGCATACAAATACTTGCAATTTTTATTTCTTTTTTTATAAAAATGGACGTTATTGCCACGCCCCTTTTGTACAGAACAGAAAAAAACGATTTGAATTTGCCAATTAATACATAAAAATTACTCCAGAATTTTGGGAACGTGTTTTATTTTCAGATTAAAGTAAATTTTGCATCTTTGGAATAAAAGGAAAACAGTAAGTTTGCCGAAAAATTGGAACTGCGCTAGATAAAGAAAACCTTGTTCCAACAGTCAAACACGGTGGATGAGGTGTGATTGTATGAGGGTGCATGTCAACCAAAGGCGTCGGAAAATTGACATTTATAGAGTCTACAATGGATCAGTTTGATTATATAAATATTTTAAAACAAAATTGACATCAAAGTGTGGAACAGCTGCACCTAGGAGATGACTTTTGGTTCCAGCAAGATAACGACCCGAAGAACACGGCGCTAAATGTGAAGTTGTGGCGATTGTATAATACAAAACACCAACTTAAATCGCTCCATCAATTGCCGGACCTTAACCCTATTGGACATTTGTGGGACTTATTGGAGCTAAGATCCGAAAACATATTGTATGTTAAAACATTATTATGGGGGAATGGGCCAAAATCAGCGAAGAAGAAACATCTAAATTAGCAAAATCGATGCCAAATCGACTTTATGAGGTCCTTAAACGCAAGGGATATCCTATAAGTTATTAAAAATATTAATGTGATATAAACAATTTATATAATATTAATTAATATGTACGAATATTTTTTCTAATGAACTATTTTTTTTTATTGGCTTTAAACAATTATTTATTTATAAGAAACATTTTTTCAACATAATAAATATAATGCAAATATAGCCCTTAATGTATTCTTAATACAAACCGTTTTCATTTTGATTAATTTATTCATAAATTTTTCAGAGTTTTCAATTATAGGAATAGGTTGAACGAATATTTTTTCTGGCAAGTGTATCTTGTAATCAAAATGCAGATCGTATTTATTGTCAGCGTGAAGAAATTTTCCACATTTGCAAAAAAAAAAATCATAGCGCAAAACTATTGTAATACACTGTGTAAAAACAAAACAATTTTGTTTTTCCACTTTTACGGAAAACCTGGAATCTCTATTAAGAGTCACTGTATTTGTTTACAAATTGAACCAACCTTGTTATGCAGCTACGAGTATTGTTAACCAATTTTGTACAAAGCAAAATGAATAAACAAATACTATTAATGACGACCGTAGTCGACTAAAACAAACGATAAAGTGCAGACTAATATCAAAACGTTTATTAAAAACAATTGAAATGTTATTACCCATTTTTGTAATATTCGCTGTATTATAAATTTGTTGGCTATCTTTAAATAAATACCTTGACACACTTATGTTTCATTCAGAAACAAATAATGACACTTGTCATAGCATACATGCTAGATTACATTCAGATTATGCAGGGTATTCTTTGATTGCACCTGATTTATAAAAGTGGTGATAGAACATTTTGCATTCTACATAACGAAATACTATTTGAACAATTTTAAATCAATTTTCCTTCTCCACTCCATACCACCAGATTGTAGCCTTTATCAAGTTTGATGTAATTACTCGTACATGTGATATTTATAGCAATTTACATAATTTATATGTAAGTAATTATTTGGTATGTTATTACAGTTGGCCTTAATAACGACAATCGATCATGCAGCTATTAGAACAACATGAACTAAGCCAAGTAAACGCATAAAGATAAAAATATCCATAAATAATTGTAATTGGGTATAAAATGAACATATGTAAATGTTAAGACCGGAAACCGGATGTTAAAACCCCTTATCAATATTTCTCTATCTAACCAAATGTCCAAATAACTGGAGCCTATCGGCTAATAAATGATGCGTTTTGTTATAATTTCAATTGTTATCAGTAAAAGATTAATTATTATTGCATAGCATAGGGTACAATCGTGTTGTTTATCCATTTCACTACAATGTCATCAGCTCGTGATTTTTAAATATAAAAAAGTACATGTAGTTTTTGACTGTACTCTGTACTATACAGATACTCTGTATGCCTCCAAAAGAGAGGATTTCGCGTGAATAACCTTTCTCTGAAGGTTACTTTTTTTAAAATTTCGGCTTTGTTTGTTAAACGAAATTCCAATGCATATCATTTCCAAGATGGAGCTGTTTTCCCAACCCATCTCGACATCGTCATCATCTACCTCACCGTCATCACGATGAAGCTACAGACAGACAGACACGGATGTTTTGGGTGTTCCAACGCACAGCAAAAATAACAAAAGCTGGCATGAAATCGAAGCAACAACAATTTTAATTGGATCGTAATTTTTTTGATCACGTAACATTTGTTGTTGTTTATACCCGACACCACACTGTGGATCAGGGTATTATGACTTTGTGCATTTGTTTGTAACGCTTACAAAACAAAGAGATAGGGTTGCTATATATATTTCTGGCCTTAGTGTTGCCTGGCGCCATCTGACATTTCCACTGGAAAGTTTGACATTTTTTAGCATAAACGTACTCAGAATGTTTTGACGTACGACCATCATTTGTGTTGTTTACAGTGACTTGAAAAAATCAATTTGACAAAAAATGGAATTAACAAAACAGCAATCAACCGTGTGGGTCGTCGAAGACGATCCAAATCCTACGAAAGTTGTTCGTGGAAGAAGCACTTCGAAGCAAATGGTCGCCTGCATCTTCAGCAAAACTGGTCATGTGGCGACTGTTCCACTTGAGCAACGTCAATTCTGAGTGGTACACCACAATTTGTTTGCCTGAAGTCTTCGGAGAAATTCGAAAAGCGAACAGAGAAGACAAATCATTGTGCATCTAGACAATGCGAGCTCTCACACATCGACTCAAACCAGCGCCTTTTTGACCGGCCAAAACCTTGGATTGATGGGTCATCCCCCGTACAGCCCTGACTTGGCACCCAATGGCTTCCTTTTATTTTAAAAAAACATGTTTTGGAGGTAAATTTTCAACACACTGTAACCAAAACAATTCGCGCTCAAATGACAAAACGGTCTGAGTGAAGTTATGCTAAAAAATGTCATACTTTCCAATGGAAGTTCCAGTTTTCATCTGGCAACACCAGCATTGCCAGGACCGAAATATAAATAAAATGCGACATATCGGTCCATGTTTTGATATAATCCCCATATAAAGGTACTCACCGATGTCACTTCTTGGTACTATAGAGAACACATTTTTTCAATTTATCTGGCTGAAATTTAAGAATTTTCAACTTATATTGGGCTTAATCGGTCCTAGTAAAAATGGGGTACATCAGTCCATGTTTTGGTATAACGACCATATAAAGGTCCCCACTGGCTGTAATTTAAGAATTTATACTTTATATTGGACCTAATTATCCCTAGTAAATATGGGGTACATCGGTTCATGTTTTAGTATAGGCCCTATATAAAGGTCGCTACCGATGTCACTTCTCGACCCTCTATAAAACACATTTTTCAATTTATCTGGCTGTAATTGAAAAATTTATACTTTATATTGAATCTAATCGTCCCTAGCAAAAATGGGGTACATCCGTTCATGTTTTGGTATTGTCCCCATATGAAGGTCCCCATCGAAGACACTTCCTGATGCTTTAGATAATAAATTTTTCAATTGATCTGGCTTATACTTTATATTGCACTTAATCGCCCCTAGCGAAAATACAAAGGTCCCTTCCGATAATGCTTCTTGGACTTCTAGGGGACGTATTTTTTAACCCATCATATTATATTGCTTGAAATCGTCTTTCGTGAAAATGGAGTATATCGTCCATATTTTAATTACAGTCGGCTCTGTCCGACTTTAGTCTTTCCTTGCTGGTTTTATTTTTACTATACCCTACTCCACACTGTGATATAGGGATTTATAAGTCTGTTGTTATGGCAGTTTAACCATGTCTGTCCGTCCGTCCCCTTGTCTGCCCGTATGTCCACCTTATGTTGTTCGTTGAGTATAGGTCGCAATTTCACTCGATCGTGCTAAAATTTTGCTGTTAGGAGTCTTTCGTACCAGGAAAGAACCCTATTGAAATTAGTTGAAATCGGTTCAGATTTAGATATAGCTCTCTTTGGCCCTTTAGCCCTATAGAAGCTGTATTTTACATCCAACTGTTTTGAAGTTTAGTATGGTAGAGTTTATTGTTCTATGGCCCAACATTGCCAAATTTGAAGAAAATCGGTTAAGATTTAGATATAGCTCCCATATATTTATCGTCTGATTTGGCTACAGAGGCAGACACGTACCAATGTAAATTAAGTAAACAAATTTTAGTTGAAGTATACATTGCATATTTCATTGTTTTCCAATCTTGCTGGAGTGGTGAAGGGTATCATATAGTCGGCACCGCCCGACTTTAACCTTTCCTTACTGGTTTTACTTTATATTGTATTCGTATTTATTTTCTAGAAATTACTTTATTTATTGCTTTCGACAAAAGAAATGAAAACATACATTCCTATTGAAGATATACTTGGGACTACAAGAGTACAAAACAAATTAAATTATTTTATTATAAGGAAAGAAATATTTTTTTTAAAGAAATAAATATATAAACAAATATCTGATGATCTCATAGAAAAACATTTCTGTGTGCCCCAGTTGTATATATGTACTTGTATTTGTCATGATTCGCATTTCTGTGTTCAATGCATTTTAAAATTTTGTAAAAGCAACGACCGCAATATTTGCACTTTATAATTTTGTTGATTTGCCTCAATACTCGTACACTGAAAATATTTTGTTGTAAAAATAAAGATTTTGTTGTAAATATAATATTTAAATCAAAGATTTACATTGTCTTTAATTCAAAGAACCTCTCTCTACAATATAATGATTTTTTTCTTAATATATATAAGACATTTTTCTTAAGTTATCCTTTAAGTTTAAGCAACAGAAAATATTTTGTCATAAAACTAGTAATGACTTAATACTTAAATCAAAGATATGAATTGCAAAACAATTTTTCTTTACAATGAAGACATTTTACTTAGTTTTTTCTAAATTTAAATATGAAAATTATTAAATTTTTAACACATAATCTTAGGTTACCCCTAATCTTTGTCTGAAACCCATTGCCAATTTCCTTAATATAAGAAGAATGTATTTAATCTTTGTAAACAATTTTTGTCTGTGTTTTTATAACTCATGTTATTTTATCTTCTTCTCTACGTGTACATTCATTTATTCCCTATATTGTTTTGGCCAATTATTATGACCGTGTAAACAGCGGGAATTATTTCATTCTATTCGATTGGTTTGTGTTGGTCTTTGGCCAAAACAACTTGTTGTTTCGTTGACACAGTTTGTTTTGGCCATTTTGGTATAACGAAATATTTTGCAATGAAGAGCAGCTCTACGGGAAATTACAAACATAAATATAAATATTTAGCAAGTAATAACAAATTTTTGTGAATTCAATATGTGCGTTTTCATTGAAATTCGAATACGGACAATTAGGAACTTAAGCAAAATATTTTAAGTCAACCATAAGGTCATCTAATTTCTTGTGGGAAACACAGAAATTCAGGCTGAAATGATTTTTTAGGATAATCTTTAAAAGTATTGTAAATTGGAGAGAAAGATTTGAATATAAAACAAGTAAAAGCGTTAAGTTCGGCCATGCAGAATCTTATATAACCTCCACCATGGATTGCATTCAATTCTATTACTGGAAAAATCTTTGGATATGGAGCAAATCATGAAACGATCCTTTTTGTTTAAGCAAATTATTAAAAAACCAGTACGGAGAGACAGAAAGTCGGGCGAGGCACACTCCCTAACAATGCGAAAATGGGCATTGCGATAAGAATTTGGCAGTGTTCATACATGTAATAAGAAATTTCGTACTGATCGGATATAAAATACGGTTTCTACAGCGCTTACATGTCAAATCTGGTGAAACATATATATAGGGACTGTATCTAAATCTGAACCGATTTTGACTGATTTCAATATGAATCGTCCTTGGACCAAAAAAGAGCACTGTGCCTAATTTAACCACAATCGGACCATAAATACGACCTGCACTTTGATTACAACGATACATCTACAGACGGACGGACGGACGGATAGACGGACATTGTTAAATCGACTCAGGAAGTGATTCCAAGTCGATCGGTATAATAAACGATGGGTCTATCTCTTCTTCTTCTGGGTGTTACAAACAAATGCACAAACTCATAATACCCTGGACAACAGTGTGGTGTGGGGTATAAAAAGGAGCGCTGAAAAATGTGGTATTTATGGCTTAAATTAGCATATTTGAGAACTAGTTCTACACGGGGACCACAACAATATAAAAACTGATTTGTATCAGTTTTATTGAGATGAATTCTTGCCAAAATAGAATATAAACCGCAAAGTTTCTCCTAAATTTCTTAGAAAATGTGGTGTTTATGGTTTAAACAGGCATTTTTGAGAGCGACATCTATAGGTGGACTATAACAAAATATGAACCGATTTGTAAATTTTGCTGTGATGAATTCTTGTCCAAATAGAATGTAAACTGCAAAGTTTCTGCTAAATTGTGGTATCTATGGATCAAAACCCGTATTTTGGAGCGGCCTCTATAGGGTAGCTATATCAAAACATTGACCGATATGGCCCATTTGCAATCCCAAATAACCTCCAAATTTGATCAACCTAGCTCTATTAGTACGGACCGTAGCGTGATTACAACAGACGGACGGACATGGCTAAATCGGCTTAGAATTTTACGACGATTAAAAATATATATTCTTTATGGGGTCTCAGATCAATATTTCAAGGTGTTACAAACGGAGTGACAAAATAAATATACCCCCCATCCTATGGTGGAGGGTATAAATAAAGGAAACAACAACACGTAAAGGGATGATAATTTATATTTATTAAATTTAAAGTTTTGTAGTTTTAATAAGATTTCCCAGTTTAAAGATTTTACTCAAAAGATGTCCTAATAGCACTGTACAACATGAAAAAAATAACGGAGACCTGACAATGGATTCTGGTAAAGGAGACCAAAGATGATATACTTGTATCAGCGTTTTAAAAGATCTCATCGGAATTTTAATTTAGTGGAGTTAAAGTTTCCTCCCTTTTGCCTGTCCGTGCACCGTATCGATGGAGCATGTTCAGCAAAAAAACACTAAAAATTGAGAAATGTCCTAAAAAATGTTGGACAGAAATCCAAAAACTTTACACAAACACCAAATAACAGTCAAATTCCATTTAAATCCCTCTTGACTGGTATCGTTATAGATACGACCATTGGGTCGTATGCATAACATTGCGGCACGACTATTTTGAATGGGTGTTTTTGACTGGAATTTGACTGTTTTTTGGTGTTTGTGAAAAGTGTTGGGCTTGGTGTGTTCTGACTTTGTAGTATAATTTTATGGCCAACGTTTTTGTAGAACATTTCATCAAATTGTCGAATTTGGGACAGAGCGCGATCTCTTCTCCAAACTATTTTGGCCTTGTTAGGAGTGGCAGCCGGTATAACAGACTCACTTAGACTATACAGTCCATTGTATTACCACAGGGACGTAAGGGAAAATATAAGTTATCCCTAGCCCCTCCCGTTAAACTAATTTGATTGCTTTAAAAAGCTCAAAATTTGTATACAGTTCCTGACTAGTGACTATCTGTCATTTATAGCTGTAAGATCACTATCTCTCAAGAAGAGCTTACGTGTCTCTAGAGGCATGCCCATATATACCAGTTACCCTGGAGCGTGCAAGGTAAGTCCTAGTCTTGCAAGTTCATCTGTCTTCCAGTTACCTGGTATGTCTCTGATACGCGGTACCCATATCAGGTGAATATTGAACTGTTCAGCCATCTCGTTAAGAGGTCTGCGACAGTCGAGGGCAGTTTTTGAATTCAGGAATATAGTTTCCTGTGGCTTAATAGCAGCCTGACTGTCTGAGAATACTCGTATATGTACTCATATACAGACTTTGGTCAGAACATTTATTTTCAGTCATTCTGCTACTTCTTTAATAGCTAAGATTGATAAGATGTCTGGTAAACACTACTGTAATCAGACAGTATTGTTGCAAGTGAAAGCTCAAGCTCCTCAGAGAAGACACCAAAGCCCACTTGGTTGTTGGGTCTGGAACCGTCTTCATTTAACGAATTTCCTATGTCATGGGTGGGCTACAACCCTTCCATTCTTATCTATCAGGTATAAGAATGAGATACTGCTTGCCAAAAAGTAGTTCAGTCATAGTGTAATCAACAATGCCTGGAAGGTGCAGCATTGTGTCTAGAATAACACATGTTCGTAGCCATTTCCTGATTATAGTGACAGTTTTCTAAGTCGCAGTACATGCGGCATATTCCACGTCTATAATGTCTAGCAGCATTACATGTATAAGATTTAGTGCCTCAGTCGGTAGAAACATATACCATCTCCACTTCTAGATACCATCTCCACTTGGAGTACACTGCAAATAACTCAGTCTTTATACAGCTCACAAACTACCAGATAACTGCAACGTCTATTAAACAATGACAATAAGGGAAGTCACCAAGTGATTGAGTCGCAATATATTGGCTTGAGTTGTAATATACTCGGACAGCCAGGCTTCTATTAATTCTCCGGAGGCCACATTCCTAACTTCACAAAGAGCCCTCGACTGCCGCAGATCTCTCAACGTGATGGTTGAGCAGTTTAACATATTCACCCAATGGGTACCCGGGCATAGAGACATCTCGTAGAACTACAAAGCTAATGAACTTGTTAGGAAAGGGACGACATTACAAATTCTCGAAGAATTTGAATGTATTGATGAGCCACTGTCCATTTGCATGCGTTGGCCAGAGCCAATCAGGCAGTAAATGATGAAGGGATAGAAATCGACACCTGTAGGTTAGCTAGACTATTTTGGCCAAAAAACGAAATAAGAAGGTCAACATATATTTTCGCACTGGAGAGGAAAAGAATGTCTACGTTCTGATGGGATACTATCTGATCGGTGAACACGCCAAAAGGTTGGGTATTGAGTTCAATGACTTTTTCAGTAGCCGTGGTTATGAGGAAGTACTGGAGACAATTGAGCAGCTGACCCGCATTGTGTAAAGGACGTCTTGATATACTGGGGTCGGGCTTTCTAGGAAGTGTGACAGATTTTTCCGGTACCGATATTCGTACTATTGATGAGGGGCATCTAACCCCATGGTTAAACCAGGGAGCTACTTTGGGCTACATGAGCAAAACCAGCTGCCACCCTTACATAAACCCTTATATGGACGCTATATACAACTCAGGTCTACTTTCGAATTCGGCAACACTCCACAGTAGTTTAAGAAAACATCTCCAATGATAAAATTAATTCCGTTCCGTTTTACTCATAATTGAAAAACAAATCATTTTGTGTAAATATTATTGATCTTCGACAAGTTAATTAAATCTCATATTTATAGCCCGTTTAATTACAATATGCAGAGCATATATAACACTGGAATTAAATAAATAAATACATTATCACTATAACTCATTACTTTGTTATACTTTCCCACCGTAATTTTGTGGCCAATAAAACGTTATGTTTTTCAATTAAATTTCATGTTTTCAAACAAAATAAATTTTTATTTTAACAATTTAAAGTCACTGGCCAATTTGAATTTTAAAATATATTCCCAACCAAAAACAACGGCACAAGTGGGGATAACAACAAGCCATGAAAATACACATCACTGGACATCATCATCAGAAGTATCAGCACCAGTCTGTAGTCCAATGTGGTTGGCTTTGGGCCAAAACACACGAGAAATTGTGATTTTCTTTTTTGGTCGTTGTGTTTTTGGCAATTGGGATTCTGACTCGAAACATATGTATGGTCCACTCACACAGTATTTGACCATTGACAGCCAAAGTGTTTTGTTGATACAATAAATGGATCAATGGTATCAGGAAATTTTAATAGCTGCTACAAATGCCTATAGCTCCAATGAGTTCGATTCTTGTACGATTTTTATCTTCATGTTCACCAATCCCAAATGCCATGAAAACCATCAAATTGACGGGCAAGAGAAACAAGCGAAAATTCCCTCAAACAACAAATGAGCTGAGTTGCGCTATTAACTTATACATCAATAAATACATTTATCTTTTGGATTTTTTTGAAAATATATTCGAAGACATATACGTACTCGTAAATATTAGATGTCTTAACGATACATCTGTTGTGGGCCACTCACTCATTGAATGGAAGCGTTGATATTCGGCTATGTTTTTCAGAAGGAAGAATTTCTTTTCAAATCAATTCGCAGAGATGCTGATGATGTCCGCTCCAACGATTGCTAATGACGTCCAATTTAAGTACAGCAACGCTGTATGAATACCGATTGAGAAGACTTTTAACAGACTAATATACTATTTTTAGAAATTTTGCAAAGGCAGATGGGAAAGTGGCAAATTTGTAGATGAACAATATATTCCGTGTAGACATTTGTGTTTTTAATAGAATTTGGCAAAACAGAAAGAAATGAAAAATGTTAAAGATGGAATGATAAATTGAGGAAAATACAGACCAAATTTGGAAAACGAAAAAGGTTTAATTTAGATAAGAATGCAATATACGGCTACTTGGCCTAATTAGATGATCTAATAATATCCAAAGAGGCAGAGGCATCATAGGCAGCAGTATTATAAATTTGTATTTGGCTTGAAAATCGCAAACATTGATTGTTAATGACCTACGACATTTACGGTAGATTTAAGTGTGTATCGGATCATTACACGTTACAATAATAGTGGTCGTATAAAAAGGGCATTAGAGGTGGAGGACATCCTAAAGCAGAACCATCGAAAATCTCTGTGGGTCTGCTCGTAGTGTGGGCGCATGTTAAAAAATGTACAATCTACAAAATGTAATACCGTACGAAAGGCTATTCGCGAGTTTGAAAATTTGATTTATTCCGATTGGAAAATCTGTATGGTTCTGCAATATTGTATATGGACACAAACAAAACGTTCACTAGAGTTCAAATCAAATGAGCGTGAATATAAAGCAAAAGACTGCATTAGCAAAGGTTTGGGCCTTGGTAACTTCCTCGGGATTCTCACACTTAAACGACATTAATATATTCTTTTTTTTTCTAGTAGTGAAGACATAGTCGAGTTAGAAAACTTGCATATTTGATTGGCTTCCGTTTATATGGCACATGACACTGACACGCCATCATGTGCATTGAAATCTCTAGTAGGATCCTAATTGTGTGGGGAAGTACTGACATCAACGAAAGGAGTGAATTACTTATCGTACTACTCGTATTATAAGTACTTAGTAAACTTGAGTAAATAGAGGGCATGAACCTACACTTATTACTACAAACTCGGGTATATCGAAAAACAGTGGTACCAGTCATTGTCGTTACAAGCCCTATGTCTCAACCAAAATCCAAGAGGCAAAAAACGACCGTCATAGTGGTCGTCTGAATTAGTAACGCTGGGAAAGTCCTGCAGGAAGTTCTTTAACACGGCAAACTCCGAAATAAGGCAAAGGCTACAAGGGCTCCATAGCACTGGGACTCATATAAGGAAGAACTCAAGCAGTACCAAAAAGAGTTGAGAAGGTAAATCCTGGTTGTTTTCTGTAGTGGTGTAGAAAGCTCATATGAATTCGTGCGTAACTATCCACTTGCAGGCTTAGGCAAGAGGCAATCAGGCAGTCCAACGAAAGATGGGTTGATAGCAGCATACATAGGTTAATTTATAATCTTCTGATTAAGAGATGCATTTCAGTTAAATAAGATCAACTGCATAGATTTGTCAGCAGGGGAACACCCTAAGTGGGTGTTTTGTGTCCTCTCCTATGAAATCTCTCCATTAACAATATGCTGCTTTTTCTGGAGATGATGAGTGTAAGAGTTTTTGCCGATGCAGATGACGTGACAATAGCTGTTAGAGGGAAGTTTCCGAGTACTCTTAGAGACATTCTACAGAAGACCTTTCATGCAACCGCAAGATGGCCTTTCGACGATAGTCCTGGTGTTAACCCGACCAAGATGGAACTAGTTCTTTTCAGTTGGAGAAGAAAGATGCACCAGCTTCGTTGGGGCTATTGAATTGAATTTTCTGAAACCGCCTGATTACTGTAGTGTTTATCATGCAGAAATCGTAGCTATTAAATAGATAGTGGAATGGCTGAAAATTAATGATCTGACCAAGGTCTGTTTTAATATTTTCTCTTACAGTCAAGTCACACTGCTATCAAGACCCTGGAAACTCAAGTCCTGAATTCAGAAAAACTATTAACGATATGGTTGAACAGTTCAATATTCACCTGATATGGATGCCGGGTCTCAAGGACATATTGGGGAACTGGCAAGCAGATGTACTTACAAGACTAGAAACTACCTAACACGCTCTAGAGGAACAGGAACATGTGAGCATGCCTCTAACAACCTGCAAGCTCTTCTTGACAGATATTGCACATACACGCAAAGAAAAAATTCGTTACTCCCAAACGAAAAATTAGACAAACGAATTTCGTTTGTGGTGTATGTTTGTCGCAAACGATTTATGTTTATCCCAAAACCCAAAGAAACGTTTATAGCAAACGGTTAGTGTACTTATCGTAAATGATTTACATTTATTACAACCCCTGTGAAACGTTTAGTGCAAACGGTTATTGTGTTTGTCACAAGCAATGCCTGTTTATCCCAAACCCTGTAAAACGTGTGTTGCAAACAATCATTGCGTTTGTCACAAGCAATGTCAGTTTAACAATAAATGAGAAAACGATTGTCACAAAAGAATAATTTGATTGAATTATGATATTTAATATGTTTTGTAATATTATGTTTATAATCAAAAATGTCACAATTTTTAGTAAAATGTCCCCGGGAGCTCCCCGACAAACACCTCTGCTATTATTTGGCTGCTATCTTCTAATTGGGTTGTAGACAAACGGTAAAAAAGAAAGCATGTATTTTAGAACATATTAAAAATGTAGCGAGATGTTATCTTACCATATATCAAACTTTTTAGTCAAAAGTGAGTTTTATATCAGCAGTTTCCAGAAGTATCCAGTTGTATTGTGCCTGTATAAATTTATTTCACAATTACCGTTAGCAGCTTCAGTACCTAAACGTGGGATGATTGATTGTTAATGATTTTAATTTGCTTATTCACAATTTAAGGCGAGTGGAAAAATAACCAGTTAGTCGTTAACAAAAGCAATAGATGGTCTCAGTTTCTGTTAAAATCTATTGTTTTTGTTATTCCGGCTTTCCACAAAGTATTCAATATTTTCATGCAGTGCTCGATCCATTTTTTTGCTATTAACAATTTTTTATTTTCCCACATGTCTTCACTTCATTTACCAGTTACCTATAACATTAAATTGGAGTCCACAGTATATTTGCGAGATATCGCACCTCCGATAATTTAGATTCTTTGATTAAATTAATTCTTTGAATAAAATCATTTAAGTTAACTGATAAAAACATTTTTAATTTTGCCACACACGCGCACAAATACCGAACACCACAAGCGCCAGTACAAAACTAAAGGCCCACCAGCATACGACTCTACGCATGCTGAGTACGATTGCAAATGTTATGAAATTGTATAACAGTGCGGAGGGAGGGATGAAGATAACTAAATATCCACAACCGTCTGTTAATAAAGCAACGCGGACAAACATGTATGCAACGTTGCAACGTTTCTTTTCTTGTGTTTTGTACACACACATCTGCATCTTTTTACAGAAACACTGCAACGTCGCTTTTGTGTTGTATACACACACATCTGCATCTTTTGAGTTCTGTACACATACATCTACAAATATAATTCCGTCATATAAGTAATACAAAAAGTTATAAAACCGCACTCTCACAAAATGAAAACAAGTTTAGCTCTTTGTTCTCTCAACTCTCTTTAATATATTCAATCATGTTTAAATACAATATGGTTTCGTAAACGTTTTTCGTTTACCATAAAATAAATTACGAAAATTTTGGAATGAAAGAATGTTCGTTTACAGTAAGAGAAACTACGTTTACGATAAACTTTTGCATTCACCGCAAAAATTTCAACCGTTACGGGAAAAGTAGAGCGTTTGAGACAAACAAAAATGTTTGCCATAAACGACGCCCAAACGGTTTTTTCTTTACGTATACGGCAACAAATGACAGGTGGTCACTAGTCAGGAACTGCATACATTCCAGGGTGATGTGGCCAGTCCTAAACCGATCGGCTGTCGCAGCCGAGATCGGACGTCTCACTTATTGGTAAGACGTCCTTATTGGACGGCAGGCAGAACGTCTTGAACGCAATGAAAAAATTCCCAAAAACTCCCAAACGAAAAATTA
The DNA here is from genome assembly GCA_963930755.1 of Eudasyphora cyanicolor. Taxonomy (NCBI): domain Eukaryota; kingdom Metazoa; phylum Arthropoda; class Insecta; order Diptera; family Muscidae; genus Eudasyphora; species Eudasyphora cyanicolor. The sequence continues at coordinate 160,891,732 of OZ005737.1, forward strand.
GACAAACGAATTTCGTTTGTGGTGTATGTTTGTAGCAAACGATTTGTGTTTATCCCAAAAACCAAAGAAACGTTTATAGCAAACGGTTAGTGTACTTATCGTAAATGATTTATATTTAATACATACCCTATGAAACGTTTGGTGCAATCGGTTATTGTGTTTGTCACAAGCAATGCCTGTTTATCCCAAACCCTGAAAAACGTTTGTTGAAAACGGTCATTGCGTTTGTCAAAAGCAATGTCAGTTTAACAATAAATGAGAGAACGATTGTCGCAAAAGAATAATTTGATTGAATAATGATATTTAATATGTTTTATAAAATTATGTTTATAATCAAAAATGTCAAAATTTTTAGTAAAATGTACTTGGAAGCTCCCCGACAAACACCTCTGCTATTATTTGGCTGCTATCTTCTAATTGAGTTGTAGACAAACTGTAAATAAGAAAGCATGTATGTTAGAAAATATTAAAAATGTAGTAGTCCATTGTATGGATCAAAGCGAGATATTATCTTACCATATATCAAACATTTTCGTCAAAAGTGAATTTTTGGGTCAATATTCTGACCCAAATGCTGACAATTCAAAAGTTTCCACGTCCATGAATAGAATACTAAACTACATCAGAAAATAGCATGAAAAATTTCGGGTGAAAAATCGTGTTGCATAGTGTCATTAAAAAACAAAGTTTAACTGTTTAGTGTTGAAAATATCAGCAGTTTTCGGAAGTATCCAGTTGTATTGTGCCTGAATAAATTTATTTCACAATTACCATTAGCAGCTTCAGTACCTAAACGTGTGATGATTGATTGTTAGTGATTTTAATTTGCTTATTCACTATTTAAGGCGTGTGGAAAAATAACCAGTTAGTCGTTAACAAAAGCAATAGATGGTCTAAGTTTCTGTTCAAATCTGTTGTTTTTGTTATTCCGGCTTTCCACAAAATATTCAATATTTTCATGCAGTGCTCGATCCATTTTTTTGCTATTAACTATCTGCTTATTTTCCCACATGTCTTCATTTACCTATAACATTAAATTGGAGTCCGCACAGTAGATTCTTTGGTTTAATTAATTCTTTAAATGAAATCATTTTGAGTTCACTGATAAAAATATTTTTAATTTTGCCATACACGCGCACAAATACCGAATATCACAAGCGCCAGTACAAAACAAAAGGCCCACCAGCATACGACTCTACGCATGCCGAGTACGATTCCAAATGTTATGAAATTGTATAACAGTGCGGAGGGAGGGGTGCAGATAAATAATTTTCCACCACCATCTGTTAATAAAGCAACGCGGACAAACGTGTATGCAACGTTCCATCGATTATTTTTGTGTTTTGTACACACACATCTCCATCTTTTTGCAGAAACGTTGCAACGTCGCATTTTGTGTTGTATACACGCACATCTGCATCTTTTGAGTTCTGTACACATACATCTGCACATATTATTCCGTCATATAAATAATAAAAAAGTTATAAAACCGCACTCTCACAAAATGAAAAGAAGTTTAGCTCATTGTTCTCTCAACTCTCTTTAATATATTCAATCATGTTTAAATATGTACAATATGGTTCCGTAAACGTTTTTTGTTTACCATAAAATAAATTACGAAAATTTTGGAATGAAAGAACGTTCGTTTACAGCAAGAGAAACTACGATAAAATTTTGCATTCACTGCAAATATTTCAACCGTTACGGGAAAAGTAGAGCGTTTGAGACAAAGAAAAATGTTTGCGATAAACGACGCCCAAACGTTTTTTTCTTTGCGTGCTCAAAATTACTTTTTCAGAAGCTGTGGAGACGAAGTGGTAAATCAAAAAATCTATCATGGATTGATATAGACGATGTTTTGTTATCTTGGGCACGTAAATAATTCGACAGAAACCAAACCACAGAAACCAAACCACAGAAACAACTGCACGCAAAGACAAAATTCGTTACTCCCAAACGAAAAATTAGATAAACAAAATTCGTTTGCGGCCTGTGTTTGCCGCAAACGATTTATGTTTATCCAAAAACCCAACGAAATATAAATAAATGATTTATATTTATTACAAACCTTGTGACACGTTTGTTGCAAACAGTTTTTGCGTTTGTCAAAAGTATTATCTGTTTATCCCAAACCTTATGAAACGTTTATTGTGGTTATTGTGTTTTTCACAAAAAAATACCTGTTTATCAATAATTGTGAAAACGTTTGGTTTTTGGTTTTGGTTCTTCTTCACATGATTTACAGTGTAGAAGATTTTATTCCAACAATAATTTTGACTTCACTAAAAAAACATTTTTAATTTTAACACACACACGCTCACAAATACCGAACACCACAAACGCGAGTACAAAAATAAACGCCCAACAGCATACGACTCTACGCTTGCTGAGTACGTCAGAGTACCATCTGCAGAACTGTTAATAAAACAACACGCACAAGCACGTTTCACATATTATTCCAACACATAAAAAATGTGTAAGACCGCACTCTCACAAAATGAGAAAAAGTTACGATCGTCGTAACTTCGTTTTCCCAACTCTTTTTAAAATGTTCAAACATGTTTAAATACAATGCGTTTCCTTAAACGTATCTCGTTTAACATAAACGTATCTCGTTTACCATAAACGTAAATTTTTGAATGAAAAAATGTTCGTGTACAGCAAAGAGCAATTATTTGGCATGATGCACCTTTTCATATCAGGGACGAAGCCTATAAAAAATGGTCCAAATCGGTTCGATATAGGCCGTAATTATTAGTTTGCATCTACGATTTTGCTTCTAATCGCTTTTTTGGCACAAAAATGCTGAATATCTCCATACATATGATCATTCTGATTTTGAGTGGAAGATGCATTTTAAATCGAATAATTATGAAAATCGGCAGAGTAAAGTTTCATAATCACTGGATTTGTAGAAAAGCGTTTCATTTTATATATTGTTCGGGAGAGCTGTGTTTCTTGATAAAAGAGCGAATATTGTTGAATTTAAAGAAAATCGGTCCAGATTTAGATATAGCCTCCGTAATATATCCCGATTTTTAATCTAATCACTATAAAATACAATCTTTTGGAAAGATAATTATCATTACAAAAGCAATATTAATAAAACATGACAATATATCTTTCTATTCAGCTCTGATAGGGTGGTTTTGGGTACCGTACAGTAGGCTCCGCCCGACTTTAGCCTTTTTTTTACTGTTTTTTTATTATGGACGATTCAACGTCAGTAGTACAATTACAAATACATTTATTTTACATGTAAAATCAAGGTCTTCTGTGAAATCTCTCAACCAACCTAGGCATCAACGAATAAATAAAGCATAAAAAAGAGATAAATAATTAAATTTTAATTGAAACTGAATATTACAGCGAATTAACTACAGTTCTTATGATTACATTTTAATGTATCGCATCATAGTGGCTCAGCGGCTTTGTTTATGCTGAAATTTAAACACAAAATACAGAATCATTGGCATTAAGACCCCGATAACGTGCGAGAGTAAAAAACGCATTCTGAGACATATTCACGCGCCTTTCATCCGTTTTCCTTACACAGGTGATAAAACCGAAATGCGAACAATGAAACCGTAAACAATGTACCCGTAAACAGGCGGCAACGAGGAGTATTCACGCCGAGGAATACAACACAATTTGCGGGACTGTTGTAAAAATATGAACATTAAATGAGACCACATGAACATCATTTTGCCGCATTCGTTAAAAGCGAAACAACAACAAAAAACGTATGGCACGTACCAGACTCAACGGCCCGAAAGCGGTGATAAACAGATGTTCGAAGTGCAAAAAGACGGACAGAATAAATTTATGACAGCGGACAAAGAAACGCAACTGTGAAAGAATGAAATTGTGCCAGTGTTGATGAAAACGGGAAGTGAAAAGTTTTCACATAAAATAAATTTGTTTTATTTTCGTTTGAAAAAATGTTTTTGTTTTGAATTAACTACAATACACGAGACAGAAATTAAAACTTTATAATTACAGTTTGTAGAATTACTAAAAATATGTACATATATGTTTTTTACGCTTCTAATTGGCAAATACGAAAATTTGCCTCAGCAGCAGGTTTAAATCTTTTGCGAACTCCACAGTCAGCATTGAGTGTTTGGGAATTTTTCATTCGAGGAACTCGTCAGACTCTTACTGAACTCAGCTTATCATCCACATAAAAGATTATTTTTAGATACTCAATCCACGTTTACAATTATTCAAAAGTAAGCGTGGACGATAGTAATACTTTTATGATTGTGTTTGGTTAGAAACAGCGTAATTAACGATTGTTGTCGTCATATGTCGAAAAATTAATTTGACGGGTGGCTGGTCAAATAGACCACCAACCAGTTTAATATAAAGGGTCCGCTAACGTTTTTATTCAACTAGTGCTTATTTCGTGAATGGATTTAGCTCATGTCTGATTTGACAGATAATTAGTTTTATCCTTCCGCTGAACGAATATGGTTGTGTATACGCTTGAACAAGTGGGCCTGCGATCGACTTACAGAAGATGCCGATTTTGCCAAAAAAAAAACATCTTTTCAGATGAAGCTCATCTTGATCTTGGCGGGTATGTAAACAAGCAACATTGTCGCATTTGGGGCACAAAAAATCCGCACGCATACATCGAGCCACTGTTTGGTGCGAATTTAGATCCAGAGGCATAATTGGGCCATTTTTCTTCTAAAATGAGCAAGTGGCCGTTACAGTCAATAACGATCGTTATCGGGCCATGTTGAACGAATTTTTGTTCACAAAAATTGAAGAGGAGGATATTGACAACATTTGGTTTCAACAGGACGGCGCTACGTGCCACACAGCCGAAGCTACACTCGTTTGTTTTGTGCGATGTTTTCAAAAAAAAAGTTATTTGGCGCACCTATACAAAGATATCGCTAGTACGAATAAGGGTACCGGAAAGATCGGTTAGACTGCCTACAAAGATCGACCCCAGTGTATCCAGACGTCGTTTAGTCAAAGCGGGACAGTCGCAAAGCAAGTGCTTGATGCTCTCCACTTCTTCCTCATCTTCCACAGCTTCGGCAGAAATCATTGCAGTATAAACCCAACCTTCTGGCTTGTTCGCCGATCAGGCAGTGTCCATCCGTGTAAAAGTGAAGATGGTTTCTATTACCTTGTATTCTTCCAACCCATTCATCTCTGGCGGGAATCATAGTGATGTAATTTCTCTCGAAGGTGTACACAGTTGGTATATATTCCACTCGGTCGATTACCATAGGACTACACTTTGATATCCTCATGCGACCGTAGTTTTTGTACCTCCACATTGATAAGTAGTTTAATCTTATTGCCGCTTTGGTTGCAACTTCACAATATTAATTGGCAGTATATGGAGTAGGGCTTGTAGAGACTCAGACGCTGTAGTCATCAACGCTCTGCTTATGCATAATAAGACGGTTCTCTGAACCATTTATAATTGGTTTCTAATGGATAGTTGTAGTTGTCGTCCACCACACCGCAATACCGTAAAAAATTATTGGGTGAACTACTGCTATATATACCCAATGGTGGACTTAAGGAGAAAGACCCTAACGCGACCCTTCAGATTTCCTGCAGGAATATAATGCGACGTTGGCTTTTCTTACACGTATCTTACCCAGTACATTAATTCCGAATACAAATTTCCTATCTAGAATTATTCCTAGATATTTTGCACTTTGAGAAAAGACCAGCTCTGTTCTATTTGTCCTTATTCTTCCTAGTAAAGAGAACCAGTTTTGTCTTGTTTGGGTAAACGCCCAAACCGCAGCTTCTGGCCCACCTAGCAAATTTGTTCAGAGCCACCTGTAGGATGTTTAGGAGGACGTTTTCTAATTTGCCGGATACTGCGATTGCCACCTCGTTCGCATATGCCATGCAGTCACAACGTCCTAAATCTAGCAGGATTTCATACACCGCTAGGTTCCAAATTAGTACTCCTCCATGTGGGGTCCCTTTGTTCACAAACCTTGTTAGAGTTGTGGACCCAAGACATGCTGTTATGCGTCCCCTTTAGATGTGACAGTGCAGCAATTACCGCATCTGAGTGAATGTTGTTAAAAGCCCCTTCTATGTCAACAAATGCCAACATAGTGAATTCCTTGAAATGTAGGTATGATTCGATAGTGCTCACAAGTTGATTCTGTAGACTTCCCCTTATTGTAAGCATATTGGTTCCCCGACAGGAGTTTTGTATCCAGGTTTTCCCTAATGAAATAATCTAAAAGTCTTTCCAGACCTTTCAGAAGGTATACCAAGATCTTCCTTGCGCCTTCCTAAGCTCCTTCTTATAGATCTTGAGTTGCTCTTTATAAGCATCCTAATCATTAGCGACGCCAGTAGATTTCGCTCTGTTGAATAGCTTGTTGCCGGTTTTTTCCTAGCCGTTAGCTCAGAAGTCCACCATTGATGTTTAGTTTTACCCTTGCTCCTTGGGTTTTGGACAGTCTTCTTCAAGGAAACTATTGTATGATGTGGTGATATGCTCAACCAGATTATCGAGGCCGGCTTTGTCATTCGGTTCGTACATACAGGTGCCACTTGGTCTTCCTCACATTTCTGTTGACGGCAGGTTTCGGCGCTTTTTCAGAAAGTTTTAATTCTATGTAATGGTGATCTGGGAATGAGTGGTCGTCCAGTACATTCCACCTAATAATTTTGTCTGACAGCCGTTCAGTAGCAAACGTTACGCATTCTTATTCGCCCAATAGTATTCTACGCATTAAGGGTTACACTCGTACCAATATCATGTTTCTAGTTTCTGCCCTTTGATCTGGGTGATCTCTACACAAAGTTCGAAAGTTATTTGACTGAAAAAATCTACCAGACTTTCATATATAAGTAGCGGTAAACATAAACCGCCAGACATATTTTGAATATTTTTCTCAAATATTCAGGAATTCTAATTAAGCGTTTAGTCATTGTCAGTGCGCGCTTAATATCCTTACTATAAATAAATATATGACATCTCTGTTATTAATTTTGGACATCAGATTATTATATTCCCTAGCTGATAATTTTCATTTCCTTATGCTGATGTTTCCGTTGATGTGTCGAAATAGAAGGAAGTGTTAATTGATTTAGTTTAATGGCCGTTCCTGCTTTGAGTGGAAGAAGTGTCATTGCGTGATCCGTGGCCACAACATAGAACGCAACCTCAAATCAAAGAAACATCAATGTCATGTTTGTCCCTCGTAAATCGTTACAAAAATATTACAATCAGTCGGCATTCGGTATGAAGTTGAGCGGTTATTTTCCAGAAGAGCAGACAGACAGACAGTCTTTTATGGTTACCGAAAGAAGAGTCTGGCCTTGATAAGCGGGGCTAGATTGAAAGATTACGCCATTTCAGCGGCATCGGTATGAGTTTAACATCCTCTATTCATTCATTGATTTATAGTAAATACTCGTACATTGGCGATGTTAATTGGTGATACAATTTTTTATCACAATTCGCAGAATGTGTTTGTTCGTGTCCTGTAATAACATTTTTTATCACAATTCGCAGAATGTGATTGTTCGTTCCTATGGTGTCCTGCATATAATAACATTTCCTCTGTATATTGTAATGATTTAAATTTCTTGTAAATATTTCTTTACAACTTTAATTCGCCCCCTTTTTTGCTTCTTAATATGAAAAAGCCCACATGTTTTTCCAAAGAAAAAAAAAACAAAATAATATTTACTTAATTAAAATGTGTTACTCGGAACCATATCGTATCATGTGTTCGTTCGTCCGTTTGTTTGTTTAACAACCCTAAATGCAAAAGTTGTTGTACTTGATCTTAATTAACTTGGCTATTACATGGCTGCCATCAGACCAATTAACATAAGTATCCAAAAATAACACAGAATTACACAAGCGAGAGAACATATGCTAAGTAAAGAGCTGTGACGCAAGACGGCAAAAAAGTTTTGACATCTTTTTGAAGTTTTGCTGCAGCGCCAACTATGAAATCGCACATAAGAAGGTAACATGGAGTTAGAAGGATGCACAAACTGTACTTTAGATGTAAACAATGTGGGCTAACAACCTCGCTGTTAGGGTAATCAAAAACCGCACCGGTTAACCGGTTAACCGGTTAACGGGTCTAGGTGATTATTGCCGTATAGAAATTAATTAACAATCCTTTCTAATTGAAATGTAGGTATAAATAAAAATACATATGTCCAGTTTCACATTTCGACAAGTTTTCATCTCTATAGTATGCTCAAGTCAGAATCCGCTACTACTGATAATACATATATGTATGTATATAATCGGTTTGCCATTTGAGCCATTCATATGATGGTAAAAGCTAAGATTTTGCTGATCTTTACTATTAGTCAAGTTTTATAAAAATCATAATCATTTTTTTTAAAGAAATCTTTTTAAAAATTGAACATATATATTATAAATATTTCAGAGATTATAATATTATATCATAAATGAAATCGGAACAATTACATATTATAAATAAAAATATGAAGTGTTTACAATACAATTTTCAAATAAATCTTAATTTAATTGGAATATGGTTGCGAATGGAATTTGCACTACGCTTATTTTACGTCTTCTAACAAAATTGTAAGCATTATTAATGCATTTTTATTAAAAAAGAAAAAACCGAAAACAACCGGTTCACCGGTTTTTTATTAAACCGAAAACCGGTTTTAGAGTTAACTTAATTTTCGAAGAAACCGTATTTTCAAAATAACCGGTTTTTTGATCACCCTACTCGCTGTACATTGATATTTAGTAGGTTTATAAATATTAGGTTATGTAGTTTGCCACCCAGCAAACAATGTAAAACTGAAAGAATCGAGAAGGTAATTGGTAAATAAATAATTGATACAGTTAGACGAGCTTTTCTTGTTTCAAAGATCACCTTTTCTATTGAACTTACCCCGCCCCTTCAAAAAAGACCATTGCGCGACCCAAATTTAGAATAAAGAATATGTTTCTGAAAAGGAATTAATCTGAATGATTTATATACGACAAAGGAATATAAATAAAATGCATTTTATCACAATAAGATAATATTGAAAAATAATAGAAAGATCAACTCTTTTAACTAAATTCGTCTATGACACAATTGAACGATTTTTGATATAACGGGTTTTCCAATAGGGATGATATGATTTTCAAGTGACGTTTCGGCCATTTGTAATACGTCATGATCTGTCATTTGTTTTTCGTTGCATTCAGTAGTGTTTACAATTTCATCATGGAGAGATATACGCAAGAACAAAGTTTACAAATTATTCAGTTTTATTATCAAAATAATCGCAAATAAAACAATTGAATTGTTGCGAGAAAAGTTTGGAGATTCGATTATTTCAAGAAATTGTGATATTGAATGGCCTCCAAGAAGTTGTGATTTAACACCATTAGACTATTTCTTGTGGGGTTATTAGAAGTCATTGGTCTTTCGAAATAAACCAGACTATTCAAGCTTAACAAGTCAATATTGAACGTGCCTTTCATGACATACGACTTGATTTAGTGGAAAAAATGCTCGAAAATTGGGTTCATCAAATTCGTTCCTGCAGAAGAAGTCGTGGAGGCCATTTGAATGACGTTTTATTTAGAACTTAATTGTATCGATTGTACTTTACATTCAATAAAAAACTTTTGAATTTCCTTAACAATAAGTGTGTTTTTTTTTCAAAGAAATCATATCACTCTTGTTGGAAAACCCATTATCATCATTTTTAAAAGGGGTAAGGGGATGAGCCGGGTTATCGGGTGTTTAAGGAGAAATACTTCTTGAAATGTCACCTATATGGAAATTGCTCTTTGACATGGAACAACCATTCCGAAGAAGATACTAAAATTGTGTCTGAATTTACTAACCCCTTTGTTTACACAGCTACTTTGTGGATAAATATGATATATAAAAAAAATCACTGTGTTGGCATTGAAGTGCATTGTAGGGACCTATAGTGATTTTTTACGAGAAATTTTTTTATCGAATACCTCACCCAAAAAATCCATCGATTTCTACGAGTTTTGATCTATCATTATTTGTGGAGACGGATTTTGAGGGGTAAGCCAATGAGTATGGTTATCAGGTGTTCGGGAGAAATAAGGGGTTTTCCAACAAGAGGTGTTAGTTTGGTATTGAAAGAAAAATTAAATTTTTTGAGATAAATGATCGGATGTTTATTTTATAATAACGAGGAAGGTATGCCGTTAATAATGAAAAACAACATCAGCCAAATGGCCACCACGACCACGCTTACAGGACCATATCCTTTTCATGAAATTTTCCATAACCAAATCGCAAAGTGGCTGCCCTATGTCCTCGATAGCCTCACGAATTCTATCTTTGAGGTCTTGAATCGATGCTGGGCTGTTGGCATAGACCTTATCTTTCTCGTGGCCCCAAAGGAAGAAGTCGCAAGGTGTTAAATCACAAGATCTCGGTGGCCAATTGTTATCACCTCTTCGAGAGATAACACGGTCCGGAAATTTTTCCCGTAACAGAGCAATGGTTTCGTTGCTTGTGTGGCACGTAGCGCCGTCTTGTTGAAAGTAAACGTTGCCCAGATCAATACCATCCAACTCCGACCATAAAAAATCATTAATCATCTCTCGATAGCGCAATCCATGCGCCGTAACTGTTGATCCAACCTCATTTTCGAAAAAGTAAGGTCCAATGACCCCGCCGGACCATAAACCGCACCAAACAGTCACACGTTGAGGATGGAGAGGCCTCTCAACAATAACTCTTGGGTTTTCCGAACCCCAGATGCGACAATTTTGCTTGTTGACGTAGCCACCGAGGTGGAAATGGGCCTCATCAGTCAAGATGATTTTCTATCGTTCATGTCGTTTTTTTCTTCGATCATTTTTTGATCGTTTTGTATCGTTCGATGATCGTGTATCGTTCCATTTTTAGTAATGGCGTAGTTTCTACTTGTCAAATGTCACAGAATAAAAGCTTCAAAAGTGACAGCTACCGAAACACCGGGTGATTCAAAATAACACCTCTTGTTGGAAAACCCGTACTTCTTGAAATGTCTCCTTTTTTGTTCTTTGACATGGAAAATCTTTTCCGAATCCTTCTATTTTAAAATTACGTCAATGAAAAAAAACGGCTAATACCATTCGACTTAGCGAGAGAAGTGGCTGCCTGAAGATACCTTCCAGAGAGGAATGGGTTGGCAGAATGACAGGAAACAGAAAGAATATCCACTTCTATAACAATTTTTTCACAGTTTGATGGGAAGGTTGGCTTCAGATAACATTGTAAAGAATGCAGTCGGGATATATCTCACAGATCACCAAATACTTTGACATGGAGTTCTATCGATAGCCACGTGGCTGAGTTTCAGCATATTGACCAACACTGGGATTGTCATTTACTCGGCTGCCAACAATTCTCTGGAGGCCACATTCCAAACATACGAGTATACCCCATATTGGTACCTGAGCATAGGGATATTCCGTGAAAATACAAAGCCGATGAACTTTCTACGAAAGGGACGACATTACAAATTCTCGAAGAATTTAAATATTTTGCTGCGGCACTGTCCACACAAGCTTTGGCTTAGGAAAGAGGTAGTCAGTTTGTTGGACGAGAGGTTGACAGAAATTGCCACCTGTAGGGTATCTAGGTAAATGTGGACACGCACCGGAGAGGAAACATCTGTCCTGATGGGGCCTTGCCTGAAGTCTGACAGATCTGGCCGGAGAGCAGATATTGACATTCGTATTAAAGATAACTTTGTGTGCAAACAGATTTGTTTTGATGAGGGGTATCAGTGCGTATGGTAGCACTAGGGACCTTAATTGATCTATGTGAACTTGTTACTCCGGCTGTCACCCTAACCTACTGTATATATTTAACATGAATCCTCTTTGTAGGAGTAAGTGAGTATCCACTATCTGTAGGTTGTAGTTTCTATTTCGATATCCCTCTTTTGTTTATTTGATTGATGTTGCTGCGATATCCTGTCTCTCAGTCCTGCCGGAGAACAGCTTTCCGCCTACTACTGCAACTACTCACAGCAGCTCCACACAGACCAACAGGGAAGGGCTTATGTTTGAAAACCAGAAATTATTGAAATCCTATTCATTGGGATCATTTCAATCTCTCTTGTAAAGAATTCATTATCTCCTTCGCAGTTTTTGATAAGATTGATTGATTTAGAGTTTGTATTTTCATCTCAGGTTCGAAGTAAAATGTAATTGCTTCGACTCACACACCGAGCAGAGCAACATCTCATTTTATCTGGAAGATTCTATTTCCATAGCTGTCATTAAATACTTCTCATCTTACGATAAGACCGGTTTAAATTTAGTTTTGTGGTCTATATTTGAACTTCTGGGAAATTAAAAGGCAATACCTAATGCTTCGACCTACCGACCGTTTATCTGCCTATATGATCAGAATGGAGAATGAACCTGAAATCTCGGATTAATGCCGCTAGAGTAGAACCAGGTTTTACTACAAATGTGGTATAATTATTTGTAAATTCCGGTATTCCCAATTTATAGACGATGGTCGCTGTAGCCTGTTATTGCCTCACAGTTCTACAAGAATAACTTCTAGCTGAATGCCAGAAATCTTTGACGTTTCTCTCGTTTCATTATTTTCAACCTATCCTAACCGCGTAGATCAAATACTCGGGGTTCTTCTCAGACCTATAGGTGTACGAGGGCGGTCCCAAAACTAGCCGACCTGTAGATGGCGGTAGTAGTTTGAAAAAAGCACACTTATTACTTTCCGACCAATTTTAGCGAAATTACCTGAATTGATTCCGACCACTTACAAACGTCGCTGTTTTACGAATAACAGTTTCTGAATTATAATTAATACTACACCCACTTTTTGTTCTCGCCCACATTTAACATAATAACTTACATTATTTCGACAACTTTCAAAAAACCAACTCTTCTGCGGCCAATAGTTTTCAATATTAAATTTGCACATGGTTCTACGCCCAATTATCCGATTAAATTTAAATTATATTTTTGTTGTTAATATGAAATCCACTAACATATGTACCAACTTTTGTTCTTCTACCAGCAATTGTTTCTTAGATATTTAAGTTTTAAACAATGCCACGCCCACTTTTAAATTTCTTAAAAAAACTATCTGTAGTCAAAAAGTTTGTAAGTACATGAAACATTATGAAATAGAACAAATTAGTGTCACAATGTCATTTATCTAACATTTCTTTCCTGAAATAATGTCGTAAATATTAAAAAAAACATTTGTGAAAGTTCACAAAATGCTCTAATTAATATTATGTGAAATGTTTGTTCCAGAATTATTTCGAAGAGTTTAGATGATAAAATGTATTGTCGACTATTCCATTATCAGCAGTTTTGTATGGGGTGTCTGCACAAGCTTTTACATTGGCGCCAAATGAATGGAATTATTTATTTGAAACAAAAAACACAATGAATAAGGGAATTAAGCAAATATCCAAAACTTTATCAAATGATGACTCGTTCATTAATTTTTTCTCGAATCGACTTCTCGTTGTTCACAATCAATATAAAATGCATTCATATTGTATATACTCAATCAAATCAAATCCAATTGACTGATTTAAAGTCCATCGGTTCGAATGCTTCAAACTATCCCAATATTTGTAAACTATTAACACATGTAAAGAAGTTCCATGCCATTTGAAAGATATAATTTTTTTTGGCTGTTATTGTTCTCTGCATCTCAATGTCACAGACTTCTTTTAAAGTGCAGAAGAAGACTTCAAAACAACAATCAATTTTACTTGGAACAGGGAAGAGGAATGCGCACTGAATTAATATGTAAAATAAAGTATTTGTAAAGAATCTCATCTTCAGACAAAAGTGAATTCAATGAAAACAACTTTATTATTCCAGCTTATTGTAGTTCGCACAACTTTGGCGTTTATTCGTCTATACAAATATATGAAAATGTACAAGAGCATCTACGAGTATTATATGTAAAATAGTAAATGAACAAAAAAACGGAGAAAAAATAATAACAATAAATATTTTAAACAAGATAAGCACATTGTACTTTCGTATATGTTTATAAGGGTATACCTTATTATTCAATTCAAGTAATTTTTATTGACAATTAAATATAACAATTTGTAGTGTACAATAATTCACCCATATAAAGAGATGCGACTTCGTAGACTTCTCTGCTTTACACAGCGTATCTCAAGCGATAGAAAGATTGCCTAATTTTTTTTCCAATTCATAACATTTTATATTTGAATCTTTCATTGAACAATGAAAATGACAATAAGTGAACAAATCTTAGCCTAGTGTACTATTCTCTAGGTTATTCCCAATGCGAATAATGCATTGAGACTTTACACGATTTTTTATTTTAACAAAAGGGTTAACATTTCAAATTCAAGAATATGTTTTTGTTTGTGTTAAGTTTTAATTAAAAATCAAGTCCCGCGTATCCCTTCTAATGCGTGTATGACCTTCAAAATTTAGTAGTTCTCGAGCCAGGATGCTTGGATGACTCAATAGTTTGCCCACACAACACCGACAATATTTTTTCAATCTCCTCTTTCACTGCTGGCATATTGAAGTCCTTATGGATGTTAGGGTTTCATATATACCAAGGTGCATCTGTAATTAAACGAAGAATATTAGATTTTCTTCTTTGTAATTTGCATACATTGGAAGCGCACCCTGTATCCCACAGCTGGATACCATATGTCCAAATGGTCTTTAGTTCCTCTTTGTTTAAAAGAACTTTATACTCTTGATCTAGGGCAGATCTTTAGCTGATAAGCCACTGAAGTTGGTTCGTTTTGAATTTTATTTGAGTTACTTTAGAGTCTATGTGGTGCGACTACGTCAAGCGACGATGTAAATGGATTCCAAGATATTTTACATGATCCTTTTTGGGGAATCAGAGAACTGAACCATGGATGTAACGAATATTCGCATTCGCATATGCGAACGCGAATTATTCGCATCATTTTAACATTCGCTTTCGCATTCGCAAAAACCATCTTTGGATTATTCGCTTTCGCAAAAATATATTTCAGTATTAGCTTCCATTTGTTAAAAGTGTTAAATCTCCTTATTCCCTTCACACAATTTGAATACATTAATACCACTGAAAACCTCTGCCACTTCTCTCCAAAACAGTTAAAAAAATATGTTTGTCCTTGTGGTAACAGGAGGTAAAAATATGGAAAACATTCTTAATACTTGAATATCCTGGAAAAGTATCAGTTCAGTTCCTTAAATTTGCAGGTTCAAACTATTATTATTATAACAATCTGTTGATCGGATGCAACTGAAGGGCTTCTGTGAACACTGACGAAAGTTGGTTATGGGCATATCTTTCGTAAAAATAACGTACAGTATAGGGCCAAGAATGATCCCCTGTGGGACACGTCATTTATTTTCTTAGGATTAGAAAAAAATTCATTTGATTTAACTTGGAAAGACCGGTTAGTCAAATAACTCTTGAACAGTTTGTGAGTCTTCATTGGCAGAAGGTGGCATATTTTTTACAAAAGTCCTTCGTACCACACTTTGGGAAATATCTATGAATATCGCCGAACAGTATTCTTTTTTCTCAAAAGCCTTTGTTATCTAGTTTACGATACGGTGTTCCTTTTCTATAGTATTATGACTTTTTCGAAAACCAAATTGATGGTCAGGTATAATATTGTTAGAAATTATATGAGGTGTGATTTTCTTCATAAGAAATTACATGAGGTGTGATTTTCTTCACATGAATGGACTCAAACATTTTTGATAGTATCGATAGTAGGATTGTAGGGCGATAGGATTTGACTTAGCGTTGCATCTTTTCCTTGTTTCGGTATCATCACGATTTCTGGAATATTAATTGATGTATTTCGAATATCAATTAATGTTTTTCGGATTTCAATTGGTGTATTACGAATTTCAAATGGAAAAATTCGAATTTCAATTGATGTTTTTCGAATTTCAATTGATGTATTTCGAATTTCAATTGATTTTTTCGAATTTCAATTGATATTTTTCGAATTTCAATTGATGTTTTTCGAATTTCAATTGATGTGTTTCGAAATTCAACTGATGTGCTTCAAATTTCAATTGATGTATTTCGAATTTCAATTGATGTTTTCAAATTTCAAATGGAATCTTCGAATTTCAAGTGACCTTTTTCGAATTTCAAATGGAATCTTCGAATCTCAATTGATCTTATTCGAAATTGAATTGATTTTTTTCGAATTACAGTTGAAAATGGAGTAGTTCAATGTCTTTTGATGCCGACAATTTCCTTTATTTGCTTACATTTTCAACATGGTATCAATCACTTAATATTTTTTAAGAGACTACTTCATATATAGGGTTTTCCAACAAGAGGTGTTATTTTTAATCACCCGGTATTTCGGTAGCTGTCACCTTTGAAGCTTTTATTCTTTGACATTTGACAAGTAGAAACTACGCCATTACTAAAAATGGAACGACACACGATTCAACAACGCATTGAAATTATTAAAATTCGCTTCAAAAATGGTAAACATTTTGCAGTCACAGTTCGCAAAACTAAAGCATTTTTGGGTCGTCTTCAAGCACCTTGTCCGAACTCATTACAGAAATTGGTGGAAAAATTCGAGCTGTTGGGACAAGTTAGTGAAGAATAAAACCCGTGCGTGTCGCTCAAGAACAACTGAGAATATTGCTGCTGTAGCCCAAAGTGTTGAAGAAAACCCAGCTTTGTTCATTTCTCTTCGTTCTTTGGAATTGGGCATTCCACAAACGTCATTACACCGTATATTGCATAAAGACTTGGGTATGAAGGCTAATAAAGTTCAGTTAACACAAGAAATCAAGCCGGCCGATCATCAACAACGTCGTGTCTTTGCTGATTGGGTCCATGAAATGCATGAAAATGATCCGGAATTCCATCGAAAAATCATCTTGACTGATGATGCCCATTTCCACCTTTGTGGCTACGTCAACAAGCAAAATTGTCGCATCTGGGGCTCGGAAAAACCAAAGGTTTTATTGTTGAGAAGCCTCTCTATCCTCAACGTTTGACTGTTTGGTGCGGTTTATGGTTCGGCGGGGTCATTGGACCTTACTTTTTCGAAAATGAGGTTGGATCAACAGTTACGGTGAATTGCGGTGATTGCGCTATCGAGAGATGATTAATGATTTTTTATGGTCGGAGTTGGATGGTATTGATCTGGACAACGTTTACTTTCAACAAGACGGCGCTACGTGCCACACAAGCAACGAAGTCATTGCTCTATTACGGGAAAAGTTTCCGGACTGTGTTATCTCTGGAAGAGGTGATCACAATTGGCCACCGAGATCTTGTGATTTAACACCTTGCTACTTCTTCCTTTGGGGCCGCGTGAAAGATAAGGTATACGCCAACAGCCCAGCGACGTTTCAATACCTCAAAGATAGAATTCGTGAGGCTATCGATGACATAGGGAAGCCACTTTGCGATTTGGTTATGGAACATTTCATGAAAAGGATATGGTCCTGTAAGCGTGGTCATGGTGGCCATTTGGCTGATGTTGTTTTTCATTATTAACGACATACCTTCCTCTTTATTATGAAATAAACATCCGATCATTTATCTCAAATAATGGTATTTTTCTTTGAATACCAAAATAACACCTCTTGTTGGAAAACACTTTATTATTATTAAAATATTCCGGGATTTATTTTTAAAATCCCGTTTGACATCACTAATGACACTGTGGAACACCAAAATAATAACAAGGTTCTATCAGCGGATTCTGATAGAGGGGGTAAAAAAAGGCGTTTTAAAGTTAAAAGTTGGGTAAAAATCACCCATAAAATATGTGTTTAACGGGTTAAAATGTTTTACGTAAATAGTTGCCATAAATACAACAAATCTCAAAACTCAACCTAAATAAGTCAAAAATTTTAATTCATTTTTTACGTTTACCGCAAATTCGAAAAGGTACGAAATTAATCTAAGAATGGAATTTAAGTTTTGACTTTATTCTGACATTTAAATTGTGTTTTGGTGAACTCGAGAATTATAGTAGAATATTATGGCAAATATTTTTGTAATAAGTCTGTTTCACAGTGTTATGATATTGCGATTTTTTGTAATCTATAAATCCGATTTACACCGCGAAATTTTTACAAAAATATTATTGCGAATTTAGTAAGGTTGATATATTTGCATTCAACAATCTCTGAGGAATATATTGATATTGAGCATTTCCGCGTTAAGTTCGGAATAATGTTACTATACAGGGTGGCTGATATGTAATGCAACAAAGTAAAGCGCTATATTTTTTTTTAAATTTTTTTTTTAAATTTTATTGTTCAAAAGCAAAAAATGACGGAAATAACATAAAATTTTAGAAACAGTTTAGATTTGTTCGAATTGGCCACCTTTGGCACGAATTATGGCCTTCAAACGGCCGACAAAGCCATCACACGCTGCACGAAAGTGGCTCTGCGGTATTTTGGCCCATTCCCGGCGAAGCGCCGTCTTGAGATGATCGATACTTTGGTATTTTTTAGTGCGAACCTTACTCTCTAAAATGCCCCAGGCGCAAAGTCCGACGGATTGAGATCCGGAGATCTTGGTGGCCATTGTGCGGTAGAAATGAAGAGAGGAACCTCCTTTTTAAGCCATCCTTGGTTGACGCGTGCTGAGTGCGATGGTGCAGAGTCCTGTTGGAATGTCCATGGTCTGCGGCGTCTGCCCAGGGCTTCAATAGTGTTTTTAGGACATTTTCCCGATAATATTCGGCATTTATTTTGACCCCATGGTCGATGAATACGAGCGGGGAGCGACCATCGGCCGTTACGGCGGCCCACACCATTACCATCGGCGGCGCTTGAGTTCTGGTGGCCAATCGAAGGTGTACATTTTTAGCTCACCTCTTTGGGAAGTAAACCCGATAATTTTGTTTGTTCACAAACTGCTCAATTTGGAATGGCTTCTCATCGGAGAAAACCAAATTCGGTAACTGGCCACTTTCGTGCAAGCGAAGCAACTCCTTGGCTCTTTCCAGTTTAACTTTTTTTGTGCATCGATGAGCTCTTGCACTTTTTGGAACTTCAATGGCTTTAGTCCAAGATCATTTTTTAATATGTGTTGTATCCGTTCTCGCGATATTTTCAGCTCACGAGCAATTTTTCTACCACTGGGGCGTGGATTTCGATCAAATCTGGCCTTCACTTTTCGGTAACTGGCCACTTTCGTGCAAGCGAAGCAACTCCTTGGCTCTTTCCAGTCTAACTTTTTTTTGTGCATCGGTGAGCTCTTGCACTTTTTGGAACTTCAATGGCTTTAGTCCAAGCTCATTTTTTAATATGTGTTGTATCCGTTCTCGCGATATGTTCAGCTCACGAGCAATTTTTCTACCACTGCGGCGTGGATTTCGATCAAATCTGGCCTTCTCTTTTCGGATCATTTCTGGTGTTGTTACCGTTTTTTTTCGTCCACTTTTTGGACGCGATGCAACACTGCCAGTATCACGGTAACGAGCAATGGTACGAGAAACAAAAGATTTATTCACATTCAAATGCTGGAGGGCTCTAACGATAGCCACTTGTGTTTTTCCACCCAAATATAAAGCAATCACACTATCACGCTTGAATTCCATCACGAATAACTTTTTTCTGAATGCAATAGATCAAGATGCTTTTGTAAGCTTGTAAACAATAAAATGAACTGTCACTGAAATAAATATGTCAGCTATCAGACTAGCGGTTTAGAAATGATAGCAACCTGAAGTTGGTTGCAATACATATCAGCCACCCTGTATACTTATAATACAATTGTCACGCTTGCGGTCAGTCCTAGGAAAAAGTAAATAAATTATTATGATTCCGTGACAAAGAAAGATAATTTTAATAGTTTTACGGTTTTGGATCCATACATATATAATATATGGGCTCTAACAATATCCAGTGGTGAACCATTAATGAATAGGTCATTGGATTGTGCTCATGGACACCTATCCAAAAGTATTCTTAGTCCAGATAAAACCAACTTATTTTTGGGTTATATGTCATTGATAGTGTTAGGCCCTATATGTGTTCTATGTAAGGCCCACTGGGTGCACAACTGTGCGGCAATCTTTGATAAATGCTACATTATTGTACTCTTCTCATCGATACCTATCCAAAAGTATTCATAGACCATATTAACTCAATATGTATAGTTTTCGAGTTATGGACCAATGAATAGTATTAGGCAATAGATCCTATTCACATGCGTTTGTATTTTTGTTTTAAATTTAAATTGTCTTTAATTGTATCAGATTTTCAGTATTATATTTTTTACTTGTTGGCCGCAGCAGACGTTGTCCTGCCCGTTCTGTTTGGGATGTAATGGTTTGTTATTCATTGATATTTCATTCAAAAATGAATACATTCCTAGTTTTAGGAAAAAATTGCCATAAAAATGTATATTGGACAGAAGTCCACTACAGCACCATCTACCTGTTAGAATCATACATACAAACCATTATCAAGGCGAACCACACACACATTTTCAAGTTCAATCAAATAGCTCTAGAAATGCGGATTTTACAAATAACTTGACCACTCCTCCATTTATTACGGTTAAAATAATTCTAAAACACAGATGACCCCGAACTGAACCTATTGTGCAATTTTTAGCATGCATGCTCGCTCCTATGCTTTCGGAGATCATGTGTTATAAACAGACGTACAAAGGATTTTATCTTCTTCTTTATATATAACATCCTTTGTACGTTTGTTAGTAACGCGTGATCCCCGAAACTATAAAAGCGAATGGGCTGAAAATTAAACAATATATTCAGTTTGGGGTCGTTTGTGTTTTAGAATTATTTTCACTGCGAAAACTTATGGAATGGTCAAGTTATTTGTAAAATTCGCATTTCCAGATCGATTTGACTGAAATTTAAAATGTATGTGGTTTGTCTTGATAATAGTTTGTATGTATGATTCTAACCGGTAGATGGCGCTGTAGTGGACATATAGTCAATATATATATTTCTTTTGATGATTTTTTCCCGACATTTTTCAATGAATAATAGGTTCCACATAGGTCGGGCAGGTTAACAACAACTAAATATTTGACATTTTTTGTTCGTGTAATACAGTTTGTAAAACGGACGACAACTTTAGACTATAAGTATAACATGTTTGCCTATTATCAAGGCAAACCACACATGCATTTTAAATTTCAGTCACATCGCTCTGGAAATGCGAATTTTGCAAATATTTTGACCACTCTGCCATTTATCACGGTAAAAATAATTCTAAAACACAGATCATGCGTTATTAACAAACGTACAAAGAATTTAAATACATATAAAGATAAAATCCTTTGTACGTCTGTTTATAACACATGATCTCCGAAACCATAGGAGCGAGCATGCATGCTAAAAATTTGGACAATTTTTTTGGACAGATACTTGTCATTAGGAAATCAACATTGCTAAAACATGACAATATTTCTTCTTATTCGACTGTGAAGATGGACTCCGCCTAATATTAGTTCCTCCTTACTGGTCTTTTCAATAATTTTTCAGTATTTTTAACATTATTTAAGTATCAAGTAGAGTTCCACCCTTAGTTACATGTGTGTGTGTCAGTCCATGTGAGACGTTTTCTTCTTTGGTGTTGATAACAATTACAACCCGTATACATTTGTATTTATATTATAGTATAGGGTGATCCAATTAAGAACTAAAAATATAATTGAATGCCGGAATCTGTATTGCAGACCGATAGAACTATCTCTAATAATTGTGATTTTCAGTCAAATGTTGGACGCTTCTACGCAGTAGGTGGTCCATTTGAAAGTTCAAATTTTTCGACTACTATTTCTAGCTTGTTGATGATTCTTCCATGACCGATGATTCAACCGGACATAAACCACACACTTCAGTGCATTTTTGTGGATGTACTGGTTGTTCAAGATTCTCTTAGGGTTTCAGCCCAAATGCCATTAGTTTTTTTCAAATGTTGCTCTGATTTTCGTAACTCAGCTGAATAATTTGGTGACTTTGTTGTGATGCTAGTCTCTCCATGATGATTTCTCAAACAATACTCAATAACATACTGGATGACCCTATGACCGCTGTCATAGGGTCTTAGGAATAAAACAATTGAAAAAATGGATTACCCTATATTTGTTCATATACATTTTATTACATAGCCTGTATAACTCTCAGGATATTCATACTCGAATGTGTTTATTCAAAATTTAAGCTTAAAATCACATCCAAAACCCTTTTTAGAATTTCATTACAATACACGCAGACCACCAGCTCCTTTAAGTGGGATATTTCATCCCACATTTTAACAAATATTAGATGAGTTTTTCTGTAGCAAAAATTAGATTTTTTTATTTACTCTATTTTACTAATGACTATTTATGTATGTCTCAAAATAACACATTGCCTTTATAACTATACCAAATATTTTTTTTTAAAAAGAGCAAAATTAATTTCAAAGCCGGTTGTATAATAAAAATAATATTTTAGCTGACATTTCTGCTATCGCCTGTTTACCACAAAGTTTAGTATCCAAGGCAATGAAAGATAACAAATCAAATGAAAATATACATATTTTGGTACTATCTAAATTACACATAATTGTGAAAACAGAATAAGTACAACAAGCAAATAATAATAATTCTGAAATACTTGAATCACCATTTTTAACAAACTTGGAAGACGGACTCATTGTAATCGCAGTTTTCAGGAAGCTCCGGCAAGACTTCATTGCACAATGATCGAATTTGGGAGAAATGGCGGATCTTAAGCAGTCATGCAATGGCATTGAAACCCTACATTGAAACCCTACATTGAAACCCTGCATTTGTTGTTAACACATTAAAGGAGAAAAGATAAACTGAATCATTTGATATACCGATCGACATAGAATCATTTTCGGAGTCCCTTAAGCCATGTCTGTCCGTCTGCCCGTCGGTCCACACATTCCTATGACTAACGTACAACTCATGAATATGAACCGATCTTTATGCAAATTTGAACAAAGACTTCTACGAACAAAGAAAGAACCTTATATAGGATGTTTTTTTTTGCTTAGTTAGATCAAACGAAAGGTTTAGCAGTCAAAAGGACTATCATACTGCGCTCACATTTTGAAATTTATGATCAGTATACTTATTAGGGTTCAATTCACCAAACAGTACTGCTGGATGTGGTACGTCATCCTACGACTACAACAGGGAAATCTACCACTTAGTAGACGGCCACTTGGGTTATCTACTCCCTAGTAGAAGACCAGTTGGGTAATCTATTCCTTAGTAGATGACCAGTTGGGTTATATATTGTACTGGGTTATGTACTTCTTAGTAATTGGCCAGATAGGTTATCTAATCCATAGTTAACGTCAAATTGGGTTATCTCTAACTTAGTATGCTGCGAGTGGGGTTATCTAAGTCTTAGTCGACGACCAGTTTGCTATCCACTTCTTAGTAGACGACCATTTGGGTTATCTACTCCGTAGTAGAGGACCAGTTGGACAATCTACTCCTTAATAAATGGAAAATTGCATTATATATTGTACTAGCAGTGTCCGACTGGGTTATCTACTGCTTATCTGATGAGCAGTTGGGTTATCCATTCCTTAATTGATGATAAGTTGTGTTATCAACTCCTTAGTAGAGGGCCAGTTTGGTTATCTACTCCTTATCTGAGCAGCAGGTGGATTTTCCGTTCCTTAATAGATGACAAGTTTCTTTATCTATTCGTTAGTAGAATACCAGTTTTGTTATTTATTCCTTAGTAGAAGGTCAGTTAGGTTATCTTTTCTTTAGTTGACGTCCAGTTGGTTACCTATTCCTTAGTTGACGTCTTGTTGGGTTATCTATTGTAGCTTCTCTGCTATGAAATCTCTCCATGAACAATATTCTGCTATCTTGGAGATGATAAGTCTTAAGTTTATTTTGCCTATGCAGATGACGTGCCAATAGATGTTGGAGGGGATTTTCCGAGAACTCTTAAATACATGCTACAAATTCCCTTCACAGAACTGCAAGATGGGCTTCCGATAATGGTATTGGTGTTCACCCGACCAAGACGCAACTAGTTATTTTCACCAGGAAAAATAAGGTACCAACGGTTGCACCTTTGATATTGAAATTCCCTTTTCTGAAACCGCAAAATACTTAGGTATTTTACTAGACAGGAATTGGAACTTCAATTGGAACATTCTAGAAATAGCAAAGAAGGCTGTGTGAAGCGCTATATACCTGTAAAAGAGCAATAAAAGAACACTTGGGTCTGAACACACCGATAATGCTGTACGGCATTGTCGTTTGCCAGCCGGCTCCGCAGAATTCCACCTTCTGCACGATATTAAACAATGTTCAGCTAATGGCTGTTATAAGTACCACTGGTGCCCTGTGAACGACACCAACTGAGGAACTAAATATTATACTTCATTTAATGCCGCTAGACATTATACCAATGCAATATGCCGCATGTACTGCGATTAGACTTAGAAAACTGTCGCTATGGCCAGGAAATGGCTACGACCGCCATGGTGGCCGTCTCAATTGTTTACGCTGAAGAAGTGCCTCAGGAAGCTCTGTAATAAGGCAAAGGCCACAAGAGCCCCACAGGAAACATGTAAAGAAAAACTCAAGCAGTACAAAATAGAGTTGAGAAGGCTCGAAATAAAGCTGTAATGGCGTAGGAAGCTCATCCGAAGGCTCAAGACTCCAGCCAAAGTCTCGCCGATTGAGCTACAGGCAGTGGCTGAGACAATTGCTGGCTGTCGATCAATCAAGGTCTCAATCGGGCAAGAAGTATCTCCCCTGATAGATCAGAATGGAATGTTCGTATACCAGGACATAGGAAAATCATTATACGGACGATTCCAAACTCAATAACTAAGTGGGCGTTGGTGTCTTTTCTAAAGGAACTTGAACTATCACTTGCAAAAAGACCGCCTGATCAGTGTTTATCAGGCAAAAAACTTAGCTATTAAAGAGATAGCGGAATGGATGAAACTTAATGTTCTGACCAAAGTAGGTATCAATATTTTCTCTGATAGTCACGCTACTATCAAGTGCCTGAAAACTATATTCCTGAATTTAAAAACTGGCATCGAATGTCGGAGCTGTTTTGTCGAGAGGGATATACCAGGGAACGGCAAGGTAGACGAACTTGCAAGAACTACCTTACACGCTCCAGGGGACCTGGAACATGTGGGCATGCCTCTGGCGACCAGCAAACGCTTCTTGAGAGATAGTTCCTCTTCGGTAACAAATGACAGGTTGTCACTAGTCAGGAACTACATACATTCGAGGCTGATGTGGCTAGACTCAAAACGCACCATAGCACCGTACAAATATTTAAAAAGATGGTATATTTTTGGTTATTTGCTCTTAATAAAAATTAAAAAATTGCATGAATATTATATTCAGAATTTAATAAAATTGTTGTTGTTTGTTTTTCAGGTCAATTCATGAATTAAAAAGGTGAGTGGAATTAATTTCCTTACATACATTATTTTTTTCTTTTCAAAAAATACATACAGGCACAAAAAAATATTTTCCACGATTATAATTTTTTAATAAAATCATCAGAAATTATTTATTTTCAGTAAAACACTTCAATTTTAACACGTTTAACATGATTTAAGTCACATTTTTATTAAATGCTTTATTTCTTAATTAATAATATTGTAAATACGTGTAAATAAAATATAAGTGTATTGTTGGAACCTATAGCGAATTTTTGTCGAATATATCATCCCAAAAATCCATCGATTTCTACGACTTTTTATACTGGTATAAAATTATGTTTGTAGTGAGATTATCAGGGGTAAGGGGAGGATCCTGGGTGTCGAATGTTTTGGGAGAAACACTTCCTCAAATGTCTCATTTTTATTTTATTTATTTATTTATATGAATTACTATACAAAGTAAATTTATATTCTAATTTTACGGTCCTTATTCGTCTTGTTAAATTTTGTTGCGACAGACCTGGTGGGAATCGAACCCACGACCCCCAAACTCATATGCGAGTTCGCTATCAACTCACCTACTGGGGCGCCCAAAACTGTCTCCTATATTTTGTTCTTTAACATGGAACTTTTTTGCCAAAGCCTTCCTTGCTAAAATTGTGCCTGAATTTGTGGATAAATACGATGTATATAAGAAACCACCGAGTTGTCATTAAAATGTTTTTTTTTTAGTTTTAATGACAGTTACTAAACTTTATTCCAGGTAGATGTGCCATTGTTAACATTTGTGGGAATTTAATTCTTAATTTTTCCAAATTTGTTTCTGCAAAATCGGACTAGTCGTTCTCGTGTTAAGTCATACAAAAGACCCCCAAACGTGACGAATTCCCCTATATTCAAATCGATATATTTCGATTTTTAACCCAGCGAAACGCAGGGACACGTGTAACTTTTTTTTTGACCGATATAACTTTTCCCGGTAGTCAGAATCACCGCCGATTTTGGCTGTCGCACAGTGTTATTTTTGATGGGGTTTTCAGAGGTAAGGGGTTGAGCGGGGATGTCGGGTGTTTTGGGGGAAATACTTCGTGAAGTTACCCCTAGAAATGGAACATCTATTCAAAAGCCTTATTGTGTCTGAATTTCCTAACTTCTTTGTTTACCCAGCACACTTTAAATAAATAAATATCTCGCAAACGCGATGTCAGAGAAAAAACGGTCAATGCCATTCGATTAAGCAGGTAAAAAATATGCAGGTTAGTCCCGATTTACACTGGCTGAATGTTCAGCAGATTATCGCCGTTTTGTAGGAGAGAGGGGCAGTCGGCATGAGGGAGGAAAAAACTCTCCCTGAACGTTTTGAGTTCTTCGTGCAAGTTCAAAAGAGAATTTGATGATAAGCTGCTGAAAAAACTTGCCTAGTGTAAACCTGGACTTATATTCATCGAGGATTACATGTCGGTGCACACACAGTGTTGTTATTACTGTGGAAACACTTACAGCCTGTTTCTCTATGTCGAACGAAAGCGATGCGAACGAAAAACAACTGATTTTAGACCTACTTAAAGGTATCAGAACGACAAAGCGAATGCAAAAGAGAATTTGATGATAAGCTGCTGAAAAAACTTGCCTAGTGTAAACCTGGACTTATATTCATCGAGGATTACATGTTGGTGCACACACAGTGTTGTTATTACTGTGGAAACACTTATAGCCTGTTTCTCTATGTCGAACGAAAGCGATG
The DNA here is from genome assembly GCA_963930755.1 of Eudasyphora cyanicolor. Classification (NCBI taxonomy): domain Eukaryota; kingdom Metazoa; phylum Arthropoda; class Insecta; order Diptera; family Muscidae; genus Eudasyphora; species Eudasyphora cyanicolor. Next base: position 160,918,881 of record OZ005737.1, read on the forward strand.
CGAACGAAAAACAGCTGATTTTAGACCTACTAAAAGGTATCAGCACGACAAAGCGAATGCAAACATACTCGCTGATGCCAGTTTGTAGGTCTAAAGTCAGCTGTTTTTCGTTCGCATCGCTGTCGTTCGATATAGAGAAACAGGCTGTTAGCTATTAATAATCTCAAAATGACTTAAGTCACTTTCATATTAAACGCTCTATTTCTAATCATCGTAAATAGATTTACTATAGTAAGGGGGATATGGCCCTGCCAACCAGCTGCTAGTCAGCCAACCTGCCTGCCTGTCTAAGTGTGAGTGTGTAGGTCCATATCCAAATGTTTGCAGTTGGCGCTCTAACCTCTCTACCATACTACGCAATTGCTTAAGCCAACAATTCAAACAATAACACTACACTCGTAGACTCTTGTTTACTTTCGTTGTTGACGTTGGCGCATTGTTGTTTTGTTTCTTCTTTTTTCTGCCTCGTTTCTAAGCCCGCGGTTCTTTTGGATAATCACTAGAGTCATGGCACTAAAATAAGGTATAGGAAATCTATCCGGTGATTTTAAATTTCCCTACTACATATAGAGGTCAATGAACTATCATATGCATTGATGGGATTTAAATATTTGATTGCTGATGACTTTGTAAAAATTACAAGAAAATGGGAATTTAAAGTATGAACTAGTAAAAATAAACAAATATTTAGTTGTTGTAATAAAATTCAATATAATTTTAATTTGTATAAATTTTTGACAGATTTTAATAGTTGAACGAAATAGAATTAATACAGTTTTATGTCAGTTTTGGTTTTGGAAAAAAGACTACCTTGTTCATGTTTGACCATGGTGCTGAGTTTTTGTTTGCTTTATTCATATCGGCTTGTGTAGGTTCTTTTTGTTATCTGCTGGCAACTCTCGTTAAAAATGTTTTGTTTTTATGAGTTTTTACTAACATTTCAGTAATGAGATGATTAATTAACACTACGGATTAATTTACACCACTACTGCAGTTCAGGCTGTACCGGCGGCTATCCGGATATCTTCTGAAAGCCTGCAGCAATTTTCTTTCATCGTCTTCTCTCTTTTTTTGCCGCAGAGTGTGATATGTAAATCTTTGGGATTAACATGACTTTTCTTTGGCGGTTGTTCGGACACTTTGACACTTAAATCGTTAAATATATCATTGTGTTTATGTAAGACTTTCACTTGTAATTCTTAGTTAAAAGAGAAAGAAATTTATGAATGATATTTGCTTCTGTTGTCTTTGGTCATTTGAAAGTAATGATGTCTGGGTCAATTTCCAATTTTTTTGGTGGAAAATAAGGTTGTAAATGAATGGGAAATATAAATTAAACGAAGTTTTTTAGCTCCTGTATCAATAATTTTTGCAAACTATTCTTTTGTGAGCTATAGTCTTATAAGTAGATTTTAGTTTTATTTTTAATGTACTACAAAATTATTTTTTTCATTTCTCAAAGTATCATTTAACATTGAGTAGGGTCGACCTAAGAAATACGAATAGTTTTTTTTAGTACTCAACAACATTTTAATATCGTAAATCATTATATTAGTGCGTTAATCACAACAAGTAAAAGCGTTAAGTTCGGCCATGCCGAATCTTATATACCCTCCACCATGGATAGCATGTGACCTCACAAAATAACTCAAACCTAAAGAAAATAACACCGAAAACACAAAAAATATAGTAGATGAGAACAGTAGGAATCACAACAAGTTAGATGCTATATATGGGAGCTATATCTAAATATGGACCGATATGGCCCATTTGCAATCCCAAAAAACCTGCAACTGTAAGAAGTATTTGTACCAAATTTGATCAACCTAGCTCTATTATTGCGGACTGTAGCGTGATTACCACAGACGGACGGACGGACATGGCTAAATCGTCTTAGAATTTTACGACGATTAAGAATATATATACTTTATGGGGTCTCAGATCAATATTTAGAGGTGTTACAAACGGAGTGACAAAATGAATATACCTCCCATCCTATGGTGGAGGGTATAAAAATGATAAACTTAAATAAAAGAAATGGTAATTCAGAAATTGTAAATATAGCGTGATCCATTTCGAGGTTCCCCACTTTTTTAAAGAAAAAAACACAGAATATTCAAATTGATTGTTTATGTTTATTATCATTTGAAAGGACATTCTTTGGCATTTATTGTTTGAAGATTATGTCTATAAAATGCTGGCCGCGGCTACGTCTCAGATGGTCCATCCGTTGAATCCAATTTTCGATGACTCGTTCGAGCATGACTGGTAACTGTTTTGCTCCAAGGCCTGAATCGAAGCGGGTTTGTCCGCATAAACTTTACACTTTACATATTCCCACAGGAAAAAGTCTAAAGATGTGATAGCACACGATCTTGGTGGCCAATCGAACGGCCCAAAACGTGAAATTATCTGCTCACCGAAGTGTTCTCTCAATAAATCCATTGATTGATGCGATGTGTGGGAAGTGGCGCAGCCTTGTTGAAACCAAATGTCGCCGAGATCACGAGCTTCAATTTAGTCGGTTATCATGGCACGCTGACGGTCGCCATTGACGGTTACGTTCTCAACGGCATCATTTTTGAAGAAATATGGACCGATGATTCCGGTACGTCGGATCGGTCAATGGCAAAAATATAGCTCTTAACGAGAGCTAAAATATTGCTCATGGGTCGACTGGAAAGTGTTTTTTTTTGGATTTAAAAAAATGGACTTAGCGCAATTGGCGAACGATTATTTTGATAATAAAACTGAATTATTTGTAAACGTTGCTCAGGCGTAAGTCTTTCCATGATGAAATGCCAAACAATACTTAACAAAAATAACATGACAGCATGTCACGACTCACACGTGATCTGTCAAAAAAAGTCTATTGAAAAAAGTATCTCTACTTGGATCACCGGTTATAAATAATTCATGACGCTCTAGAGGACACATTTTTCAATTGATCTGGCGTAAATTTATGAGTTAATACTTAATATTGGACCTAATCGTCCCAGTAAAAGCGGGGTACATCGGTCCATGTTTTGGCACAGCCCTCATATAAAGGTCCCTTCCGATTTGACTACTTGTCGTTCTAGGGACGCATTTTTAACACATCATGCAGTAATGTAAGCTTTTTTACTTCATATTGCATTAAATTGTCTCTAATGAAAATGTTTTCATAAGTATACGCCCTTTATGAAGGTCGAGTTTTTTAACCTATGTGCCTGGAATTTAGAAATATACTTTATTAAACCAGCAACTGTTCATATTAATAATGGTTCTCCGTGTATTTGTTGGCAAAAAATGATGATTATTGTCAAAGACTCCAGTTTAAAACGTCGACGAATCGTAAGACTTCTGACCAATGATAAATTGTTATAAAATTCATATTGAAAATAGATCTAATGTGAGGGTATTTCCTCAAGAAACCCAAATTATCCTATTCAGAGAATCGGTCCGTTTTTACAAAGGAAGCTAGTCGTCGTACTGCTTCGTGCCTCATTCGAATTGTGTTTCTATCACCAAAAGATTCCAAAATCTAGTTTGGAAAATGAATACGACATATTTAAAAAATCGTTGGGTTTGCCTAAAAATTGTATTGGGGAGAGTGATCATTCAGCCAAAAAACCTTCGATTCCTACGACTATGTTATTATTTTTGTAGGAAGATTATCATACGAAAGGAGTTGAGCGAGGTGTCGTGTGTTTTGGGGAAAATACTTCTTAAAGTGTCTTCTTTATACTGTCCTTTGACATGGAACATCTATTCCGAAACCCCCTACTACGCAGCAAAATTTGTAGCTAAACATCCGAAAACACCGATGTCACAGAAAAAACAGTTAAAGCCATTTAGAAATTATGCGATTATACTGTTATTAGAGATTACTCCATCAACTTTATTATCTAGCTGACATCTGATAGTCTGCCACGATGCTTTTTAAAACGCAATACGTTTGCTCCTTAACCTTACAGAGCAGAGTACATATCTTTAGCCACGAGCCAAAAGTGTAACACAACGAACGAGTGGCCTTAGACCCCAAGTATGGTTGGTGGAAATTCGATATGGGTTATTTTAAGTCATTAATGTAAGATCTGTCCGTCCGTCTGCTGGCTGGAGCGCGCGATAACTTTCGAAAGGAGTAACCGATTGACAACAAATTTGATATGTTTTTCTCAATCTCCGGCTAAGTTCGAAGATTGGCCATATTGGTCTACTCCTTCTAGTCCCAAACACAGAATGAATATTCATTCTTTAATCACTTCTTTACTAATTATCTCTTCTTCAAAGGGCAGCTTCAAAGGGCGGAGAACTTCGAGTAATAAACTTGGAGAATTGGAAACCTTTCGAAGCCACGAAAAATTAGTTGAAGCACTGGGCAGTGATGGCTCATAAAACTGTGTGGAATAGCGCAACAGTAGGAGCAACTGCAAAGATACTGTGGGGTGACCCAAATGAAAAGAAAACAAGAAGTCTTCTGAAACTAAACAAGATCGATATTAGTAAGATGATGAGTGTTCTAATGGGACACTCAAGCTTACAAGCACATCTTCATCGCATAGGACTAGCAGGAAACGATGAATGCAGGGCATGCAGAGAAAACATCGAAACGATGGAACATTTTCTGTGTCTCTGCCCGGCTTTCACACATGCAAGATCCCAACATTTCGGGTCCGACAGACTTGACTCATCTCAGAGAATATGACTGGAAGATACTGAGAAAATTCGTGTCTAGTACCGATTTTCTGTAACTCGTGAGGTATAAAAAGATCATAAATAAGGAGCGCACAACAGGCCGAACCACTGGCTTAAGTGTATGTCCATGGACATGAGACGTTTAAACGTCTCCTCTCATCAACCTAACCTAACCTAACCTACTAATTATCTGAATATTCTGTAATTCCACACAGAGTAATAGTTTATTACTTATTTAATAACTTTATTAGTCGCTATCACCTCGAAAAAAGTTGGCGAATTTGCCACGCCCCGTTTGGTACCTCCCACACAAATGCACTATTTGGAACCATAATTTAACCGCTTAAAGATTTAATATAGTTCACACAAATACTGGAAATTTTGTACAGTGTAATGCTTTTATAAAACCTAGAGTTCAGTAAAAAGTGGGCGTTATTGCCACGCCCTTTTTGGTACCCCCATACAAATGGACCATTTTACACAAACATTTAAAGGCTTATAACATCGATTCCCGCGCATACAATCACTTGCAAGTGTGTACAGTGTAATGCTTTTATAGTGTCCATAGTCCACTTGAAATGGGTGGGTGAAAATGGTCAAAATAAAAAATATATTTTTTTTTACTTTTAGTTACTTTTTACAATTGATCATATTTTATACATGTACCCAAACCAAAGCTTAACATAAAATCTGTTAAGGTCTTGGACAAACCAAAAAATTTTTATTGCATAGTGATATCAGCTTGACCTTAGATTGTATGCGATTGACCCCCTCATCGATTCAACCGATGCGTTTTGGATAGTTGTATCCAAAAAAAAACGCATTCAAAGTAGTTATTCTATACTTTGAAAGAAAAGGAGACTGGTATTGTATTCCATCAATCTGAAACTACGGAACACCAATGATGATCTACAGAAGTTATTATTATTTACACCAATTCATAAAGGATTCTTAAATTCAATTAAATCTTCTTTGAAGGTCTAAAGGTCAATCCATTGCCTCATATTTTCGGCAATACATTAACCCTTTCATTGTTAGGAATATCGTTGTGGCGTGGAACCCAAAAGCGATCTTACTATGTCTTGTTGGTCGATATCTAGTTTAATCTAATATGTCAGCCCTCCATCTAGAAGTATGATAGTTTTTCTGTGAGGAGATAATCCTAAAATGAAAATATTTACTCTAAAGGTGACGGTCGGCAGCACGGCTCCCAAGGTATATATAAATATTGTTGATGAGGTTCAAGGATAACATGTAATTCCCACTGATATTCTGATATACGAGCCTGGTTTCAGCAATTATCTTCTCAACGTCGGGGACTGGAATGTTTATCAAAATCCGTGGAAGGTTAACTGTCAGGGTAACATAACCATTCATTCATCTGTCCTTACTTAGTAGTACAGAGAAACTTATTCAATGAGCCCCCACCTACGTCTACCCTTAAATGTAAAATTGTGTTTCACTGATTAGTGTTTATTACCAACGCCAAGAGCAAAGCAATTTCTACAACACCCCCGAGTACAATAACAGATTTTTATCATCGCCCCGCAAAAATGGAATAAAAGTTAACAATTTTTGCCATAAAAAGTGAAACTATAACTTTGTTGCCAAATCAGGTAACGGCCACCGCTGCCGCATAACAAAGTTATTAATATCTCTAAGGAAAAATCGTAACTACAGGAAAGGAAAGTTCTCTTTCACTTATAATGGAAAAGTTTATCTTTGTATTGGGCAGACTTAAGTAAATAGCAAAATATATGTATTTATATTGTTGTGAGAAAAAAGAACTCCATTAACCATCATGACATTTAATTTCAGATATACGAGTAAATAACAATACTCGTACCTACAATACTGGCACAGCATACGTATTGCGGAATGATCTTAGAAACTGACGGACAGATGGACGGACCTATTCAACATGAACAATGATTTGTTATTCAAATTGTTTGTTATCTTCTGCACAATAATTTAGACTTTTTTTGGTAAAGGCGTTGCCTACAGTTTTTGTGCCTACATTTCCAAAAATTCGTATAAATTGTTGCTTGTACGAGTATAACTACTGATAAGACCAAACCAAAAGCAATTTACAAAAAAATCTTCAAATTTCCTAACAACGAGAAAAAACAGTTTCTTACTCATTTATTTATAGGGGTCAGTGATTAGTCTCTCCACATGACCAATATTAGATTCTAATGGATTTTTTCTTCTACCGTTTTATTTTTCGGATCTTATCAATATTTATGTTATAATGTGTTACTTTATGGGGTAATTATTAAGAAATACTGGTGTACTTTTTATCGTGTACTTTGCTCGAGTTGTTTGAAATGAGACTTTACTCAAATGGGAGAGAAAATACAATTTAAAACGGTAAATATATTAGATAATAACATTTGGGTCCGATTGGGGATTTCGGGTGTTTTTGTGAAAACAGTTTAGGGTTCCCCTAAAAATCCATACGTTAAGTTATACGAGTAAATAATTCACTTTATAAGATTTTTAATAGAAATATTGTTAGCTAAATTAAAAAATTGTTTAGCAAATTAATAAAATGTCGAGTTTTTTAAGTTTTGCCTGCATTACAACCAATAAACCATTGAAAATTTAATTTTGAAATAGACTTTGAATTTCAACTGACCTTTATTCAAACACATTTTATGATTTCAAATTTTTTTAGTGTAATGTGGGATGTTATTAAGATTTTTAATCCCAAGCCGTGAAGTCCACTTTGTAGGTGAAATTACAAAGCCGGTCTGGATAATCTGGTCGAGCATATCACCACATCATACAATAGGTCCCTTGAAGAAGCCTGTCCAAAACCAAGGTCCAAGGTTAAAACAAAAGGCTATGAAAAAGACCTGCAACAAGCTATTCAATTAGGCCAAATGTACTGGAGTCACTAGTAACTGAGATGCCTACAAAGAGCAACTCAAAATCTAAAAGAAGGAACATAGAAAAGCACATAGGCGTTCTTGGCACACCTTCTGTGGAGAAGTGGATGCCGTACGGCTGCGTAAGAAATTATCCACTACTACCTGTGTGCAGTGAAGGATAATTAATAACTGTACAAAAAACAGCTCGCTTAATGTACTGCTCGACACACATTACCCGGGGAACTCACAAACAGAACTCGAGGTTCAGCAGAACCAAGAAAAGTGCGAGTGGACTGCGAGCGACGCTTGTTGACTAAGAGATCCAGAATAAGCTGGGCTAGTAACAGCTTTGAGCCCTTCAAATCACTTGGGCCAGACGTCATCGCTCCTGCAGAAATGCTGAAAATGTTAAAGTACATTATCCCCCGGCTGGAGAAAATTTATGAAGGCTATATCAGACTTTTGTACATCCCGAATTAATGGAGGGATACCAAAGTAGTATTCATACCCAAAGCGGGAAAGTTATCGCACACTAGACCAAAAGATTTCAGACCAATTAGCCTATCCTCCTTCCTATTAAAACGTCTGGAAAGACTTTTAGATTATTTCATTAGGAAAACCTGCAAACAAAAACTCCTGTCGGGGAACCAACATGCTTACAATAAGGGAAATTCTACAGAATCAGCCCTGCACGAACTTGTGAGAACTATCGAATCGTCCCTACATTTCAAGGAATTCACCCAGGTGGCATTTCTTGACATAGAAAGTGCTTTTAACATCATTCACTCAGATGCGGCAATTGCGGCAGTGTCACATCTAAAGGTGAACTCTAGCTTGATTAGGATAATTCAAAGCCTGCTCAACAGAAGACGAATAACAAAATGTCTTGGGCCCACAACTCTAATAAGGTTTGTAAACAGAGTGACCCCACAAGGAGGAGTACTGTCTCCACTAATATGGGACATAGCGGTAAATTAAATCCTGCTAGATCCAGAACGTTGTGGCTGCGAAGTCGTGGCATATGCGGACGACGTGACAATCTAACAGGGGGCTCTGAAAAAGTTGGCTAGATGGGCCAGAAACAGCGGTTTGGGCGTTAACCCAATCAAGACAGAATTGGTTCTCTTTACTAGGATGAATAATGTCCCACATGTGGACCCTCCACCTCGGATAAATGGAACAGATCTAGTCGTTTCTGAAAGTGCAAAATGTTTACGAATAATTCTAGATAGGAAACTGTAATTTAGACTTAACGTGAGCATAAGCGGAGCCTTAAGGACTACAGCGACCGAGTCTCTACTGGAGTATATTATACTGGAGTAATATATTGTGGCGAGAGAAGTTGCAAACAAAGCGGCAAAAAACTTAAACTGCCTATCACTGTGGAGGTACAAGAACTACCGTCACATGAGGATATCAAAGTGTAGTGCTATGGTAACCGACCGAGTGGACTGTATACCAACTGTGTACACCTTCGAGAGAAATTACATCACTATGATTCCCGCCAGAGATGAATGGGTTGGCAGAATACCAGGTAACAGAAACCATCTCTACTTTTACACGGATGGTTCGAAGCTTGATGAAAAGGTTGGCTTCGGAATACACTGTGAAGAAATTAGTTTGGATATAGCTCACAGACTACCAGGCTGCTATCAATTCTCTGGAGGCAACATCCCTATATTCACAAACAGCCCTCGGCTGCCGCAGATCTCTTAACGAGATGGCGGAGCAGTTTAATATACACCTCATATGGGTGCCTGGGCATAGGGATATCCCGGGAAACTGCAAAGCCGATGAACTTGCTAGGAAAGGGACGGCATTACAAATTCTGGAAGAATTTGCATATATTGGTGCGCCACTATCCACGTGCAACCTTTGTCTTAGGCAAGAGGCAATCAGGCAGTCGAACGAAAGATGGACAGAAATTGAGCATTGAGCACTTGCTATGCGAGTGCCCCGCTCTGAGTAAACGACGACTAGACATACTGGGGTCGCCTTTGTATGCAGTCTAATAGTACCGATATTCGTACTATCGAAACATTTTTATATGAAATAGGTTGGTTTCGATGAGGGGCATGTCAGCCCGTGGTAACACTAGGGACCTAAACTGGCCTATGTGAGCTGGCAAAAAAAAACTATATTTATAGGTGACAAGGAAATTTCAATATAAATTAAATTCGTAGCCCTATATTATAGTGTTTCTTGCTCACAACCTTAAGGTTGTCGGTTCGACACTCGTCCGGGTGTAACATTTTTAAGGTTTCGTCAGAAATTTAAGTTTCTGCAATTAACGATTTGCACAAAAGATAAAAATCTCGGAAAGAAAGAGAACATATTTTTTTGCCATTTAGGGACTACAAGTTATGAGTCCGAAAATAGTTAATTTTTCCTTGATTTTAGTAAAGTTTCCCTAAACTTCATGGACTCGATTTAAGGGTTATCTCTTATTTTTAGTTAAAGTTTCCTCAAACTCATGCTTTCCATTACACTGTGCAACAGTGAAAAAAATACACGGATCTGACGGTATAGGTTCGATTCTACTGCCAAATGGTAGTATAACCCTATACTCAGTTTGGCGAGATTGGTGACCAATTTCTTTTTATGGGCCTCGAAAGATTCGGAAAATCAGTGGACCCCTTGAAAAAAGGTGTCATCGGTTTTTGAGCAACAGCTACTTCAGACTTTGTGATAGCGCTTAACTATATTTGGCAATAATGTAGCTAAGAACACGTTGAACAAAGTCTGTTAACATTTCATGGCAAAAAATTTTTGTTTTCCTGCACTTTTTTTCGAAAAACAAGGGATTAAATTTATTTTTTTTTTCACTTTTTTTGGCATAACTTTAAGTGATCGCTGATTTTTTACTAACAATATTTGGCAATATTGTAGCCACGGTAAATCTGAACAACTTTTATGAACAAATCAATACAATCTGAACGTGTCTAGGCACCTTAACACCTTACCTTTTTTTGGTGTTTGTGTTATGTTTTGAGCTCTGGTGTGTTCTGACACATATAGTAAAATTTTATGGCGAACATTTTTGTAGAACATTTCATACCCGCCCTCCCCCTTTTAAGGGGTGTTTTTTACGATTTGTTAAAATGGGGCCAACAATTACAGTTATGTGGTGGAGCTAGAGGGTTAAAAATTTCCACAAAAATATTGGCCTTAATATTTCCTATAAAATTGCTGAACATACCCCATACCAGAAAAATATATTTTTGTTACATAACAGTGAAGTACTTACATTTGTGGGGTACAATGTGGATTTTTGAGCTATTTAAGGTGCCTAGACACGTTCAGATTGTATTGATTTGTTCATAAAAGTTGTTCAGATTTACCGTGGCTACAATATTGCCAAATATTGTTAGTAAAAAATCAGCGATCCCTTAAAGTTATGCAGAAAAAAATGAAAAAAAAAAATAAATTTAATCCTATGTTTTTGGAAAAAAAGAGCATGAAAACAAAATTTTTTTGGCATGAAATGTTAACAAACTTTGTTCAACGTGTTCTTATCTACATTATTGCCAAATATAGTTAAGCGCTATCACCAAGTCTGAAGTAGCTGTTGCTCAAAAACCGATGACACCTTTTTCCAAGGGGTCCACTGATATTTCGAAACTTTCGAGGCCCATAAAAAAAATTGGTCACCAATCTCCCGAAACTAAGTATAGTGTTATTCTACCATTTGGTAGTAGAATCGAAGCTATACAGTCAGGTTCGTGTATTTTTCAAAAAGTGTTCATTTGTTGCATAGTGTTATTAGTTCATAATTTTCATATATCCAGGTTGGGTGTTCACCGCATGTGTCTGAATTTAAATAAATTTATAAATTATTGAACTTATTCCCAGAAATATTATTTTAGTAAAAATATGTCCTCATTTTGAGTTAATGAACTATTCGGATCATCTTCAAAATGATTAAAGTAAAAGTAAAATTTTCTAGTTTTAAGCAAAAATTAACTCAATATGAGAAACAACATTGAACTAAATTGGAGTATGGATGTTACTAAAATTTTGGAAACACATTTTTTTGAGTGTAGGTAGGTGAAGCAGGTAATGTGTAATAGGCTTTGACACTTATTTCCGCTGCGATTAAGCAATCGTACGCTACGATAGATATAGTCCTCACATAAATATTGCTGGCGATTTATTTCTTCACTCTCTGGTATCCAATGGTTGACACATTGGAAGTACAAACCATAGACTTACAGAACTTTAAAGCAAATAATAATATTTTTAATATCAATTAAGCTGGCTTTACTGGATAGATAATGTAATGTCATTCATATGATTTGAGCCACCACTCACAGTGGGAGGAATTATAAAAAGAGAAATAATTCGGCCGTTTGTTAACAAGTCAGCCGATTGCAATATTACTTGGCATGCTTATATTGGGCGTTTTTTTTATACCCGACATCACACTTTGGTACAGGGTATTATGACTTTGCGCATTTGTTTGTAATGCCATAGTTTATTACGCTGATCGTCATAGAATCATTCTTTGAGTCGATTTAGCCATGTCTGTCTGTCTGTCCGCTCCTACATTATAGTTATCAAAGTTCAGGTCGCAAATATGAAGGGATCTTTATGAAAAAAATGAAGTTCTTTGAAATTTCCCGGACACCCCAACAATTCTGATTTACGAGTGGTATTTATGTACACATTTAGTTTTAATGATTTTTATGAGACTGGTTGTATTTTTTCCCCTATAAAATGTACTATATATGTAAATGAATTAATCGTGCGGTTATCTCACCAAATAATTGGCAAACACATTGCATGAACTAGAAAATGTTGAAAAAATATAATAAAATATGTTTGTAGAACAAATAAACTTATATTCCTAAATAAACAACATATATATCGTTCGAAAGGTCTAAGTCCCTTCTTTCCAAATTCGTTCGATTGGAAATTGGATAATAATTAACAAAAGGCGTTTAAGTACAAAAAAGGCAAGCAAATCGTTTTTGTACGTCAATATAACGAACACGATCATCAACCTATGTCTTTGGTGATTTCGAAATTCGTCGAGGAAACTATAAGGTTTCATTCCCACTACGAAAAGATTTATTTGTCAATTTTGCTGAAAATATGATAAAACGAAGCAAACAATTTATAGTTTGTGCTTAATTGTCAGATAGTGCCAGGCAACACTTACTGTTGCCTAGGCCAGAAATATATATAGCAACCCTCTTACTGTTCTATATGTTCTGATTACCTTAGATAAATAATTTGCTGTAAAAGTTTAATTTAAAAAATCTAATAATGGTGACGAATGGAGTTCGTCGTGGTGATGAATGGTATTCGTCGTGATGATGAATGGGATTCGTCGTGGTGATGAATGGAATTCGTCGTGGTGAGGAATGGTATTCGTCGTGGTGAGTCTGTTGTCAAATACATTACTTGATGAGATTATTTTTGATTTATAATATCAGAAGTAATGAATACTTCTCGTTCGTTTGCTTTAAACATTTCCTGATAAGAACTGCGTTTCGAACCGAATAATCACAACTGAACCTGGCAAAGCAGTCAAGTAATTTTATTTTCCATACCGTTTTTGATGGTCTAAAACCAGAAGAATATTTATAGAAATATTTAAAATTCAAAAAGCCGGGGGCATGAATTCGTCGTGGTGATGAGTGGGATTCGTCGTGGTGATGAATGGGATTCGTCGTTGAGATGTATGGTATTCATCGTGGTGACGAAAGTTTTTGGAAACAGAGATTGGTCATTGTGGAGAACAAATTCATCAAGAGGATTATTCCGTACGTTAGCTGACATTTGACGAAAAAATAATCGTGATGATGTACAATTCGTCGCCATGGCGATGCTTTTTTCTATCATTGTAGAAAAAATGCCACATCGGCCCACGTTTGGATATAGCCCCCATACAAAGGTCCCAATCGAATTCAATTCTTGACGCTCTGCAGAAAACATTTTCCAATTGTTTCAGCTGAAACTTTAGCATTTATACTCTATATTGCCCCTAGGAAAAAAGGGACACATAGGCCCATGTTTTGTTATAGCCCCCATACAAATGTCCCCCCGATGTCACTTCCTCACATTTTAAAATTTTCCAGTTAAAGTGGCTGAAGTTTATGAATTTATACTTTATATTGCACATAATCATCCCTAGTAAAAGTGGGCCACATCGGTCCATGATAAAGCCCCATATAAAGTTCCCCAACGATATCACTATTTGACGCTGTATAGGACACATTTTGTATACCCTCATTTTAGTGAAACGTGGGTGTATATCATTTGCTACAAGCCAAAAATATAACACATCGAAGGAGTGACCCCAAGTATGTTTGGTGGGAATAGGTTTTGAGTAATTTTAAGGCATTTGAGTAATATCCGTCTGTCGGTCTGATGCCAGGTGCGCACGATAACTCTCGAAAGGAGAAACCGATTGACTTCAAATTTGGTATCCGGTAATACTTTTCTCCATCTCAGGCTAAGTTCGAAGATTGGCCATAGTGGTCCACTCCTTCTATTACTTTTGATTGATTCGTTAATAACATATATGCTAATTATTCGAATCTTCTTAAATATCAAACATAATATTACTTTATAAGTCGCTATCACCTCGAAAAAAATCGACGAAGTTACAAGGCCCCTTTTGGTATATCCCACACAAATGGACTGTTTTGCACCAAATATTTACAGCTTATAATTTAAAACCAGTGCATAAAAATACTTGAAATTTTGCACAGTGTAACGGTTTTATAGTACCTACAGTCTCTCAAAAAATGGGCGCTATTCCCATGCCCCTTTTCGTACCTTCCTCACAAAGGTACCATTTGGTACGAAAAGATAACCGCTTATAACTTTAGTACTAGGGCATTACAAATACTTTAAATTTTGTAGAGTGTAAAGGTTTTATAGCACCTAAAGTCTGTCAAAAAATTGGCGCTATTATCACGTCCCTTTTGGCACCTTCCACGCAAACGTACCGTTTTGTACAGAAAGTTAACAACTTATATCGGGAATAAATACTCAAAGATCCATTCGATTTTAATATGTATGGCCTAGAAATGACTGGAAAGTAGACGTCACAGTAGCGGAGTAGGGTATCATATAGTCAGCCTTTTCTGACTTTGAACTTTCCTCACTGGTTTAATTCACCAGTGTGTTTAGTTTGATAATCTCGTCAAAATTGTTATTAGCAGATTATAAATTTATGCATAATTTGGCGTTACCATTAAAATGATAACGAAGTCCCTCTTACTCTACTTCTAAATGGTACTGTGGGCAAATGAAACTTCTGGCGAACTAAGGTCTGCCAACAGCACTCACTAAATGCCCACTAAAATTACGTGAGTGTGCAGGCCGGAGTGATGATTACGCAATGTCCACCACCGTTGTCGTGTAACATAAATATTTGTCATGTGTTGTGAGTTTATAACAAAATCAGCAGTTCCAGCCAACACGCGAACCATAGTTTTTGAGCATTTGCGACAACGACAGCATTTAGGTAGGCAAATATCATCGACGTTCGCCTGAATGAAAATCAAACCGCTGAACTAACAAACAAACGCCGCACAATCCAATAACAAACTGCCTGCCATTCACACCGATTACTGATTGCAGCGTACGGTGGGACGGAAGGGCGGACGGACAAACCTCTGATGGCTTGTTTACGCTTACGCATATCTATCTTAAAGATATGGTTTGTGTTACGACTGCGAGACGTATTGGTGTCAATTAAACGACGTAACGTAAACATAGCCCGCATTCAAAGAGAAACAAACGCAACGAAACGAAAATATTTTGAATATAAACGATTTTCGATTTGTTTGGATATCTAAAGGAAATACTAAACCATACACATGCACACACATCTTCGACAGACATGGTGAGAGAGAGAGCGAGGGAGGGGTAGATAACAAATAATGTGTTAGCAGTAACTATCTCAAGAACATTAAACAAACATCGGAGATACTTAAAGACTCATTTACACTACTCACAAATTCACTTCACAACGATACTCCAGTGTAAACACAAATCACAAATCCCGTTTCGTACGCCGCAACACTACATTAAAACACACTTTTGCATTCTTAATGGGTATAGTAAGTAATCCTAGCACAGGAAGAGAGGGTGTTTTTGAGCATTTATTTATTTTCCGACTGAAAGGTGTGAAGAAACACCCTCTCTTTCTCGATGGATGGAAGGAGACGACGCGGAGATAAGTAGCAATGCAATTGATAGCAAATACGCCGGCATCTACGGGTATATTGAGATATACTGATTAAACGATAAATTTGACAAGAAACAAGAATGTGTGCAATGCTTGTGTTTATATCGTTTTCCATTACAGTGATTCCTTCCTTCTTGTGTGTTTAGAAAAAACGGGATAATAAGGAACTGTTTAGGAAAGGTCAATGGTACTTAGGAAGTACAACAAATTTCTAAATAAGGCAAGTCATAACAAAAACACATCTGGTTGTGGATTAAAAATAACAATAAATTTGAATTCGCATCAGCTGTTGTGAAAGTTCTGCCACTTCACCGTTTTGAGAGCGGTGCGTATCTATTTTAGGTCGTACCACAGAGTGGAAAATATATAATTGATCTTAACAGATCGAACGCTGGATATTATTAATGTTGGCTCCGGACTACGCTGTAAGGAACTCACTTCTGATATAGCTCTGCAGTGTCTACCAAGTCGGAATAATGACTATAAGGGATGTTGCGAAGTGACTGAGTCGCAACATAGTGACCAATACTGGCGTCGTCATTTACCCGAACAACCGGCTGCCATTAAATCTCTGGAGGCTACATCCCTAACTTCACAAACAGCTCTTGACTCTCGCAGATCTCTTATCCAGATGACTGAGCAGTTAAACATACACCTCATATGGATACTGTGTACCTCCCGGAGAACGGCAAAGCCGATGAACATGATAGGACAGGGACGACTTTACAAATTCTTGAAGAATTTTCATATATTAGTGCGCCTCTGTCCACATGCATGCGGAAAAGGCAGTGACTCAGTCCAATGACAGATGGACAGAAGTCGACGCATGTTGGATAGCTAGACAAATCTGGGAAAGATACGACCTAATAAGTCAAAATATCTGCTTGCACTATAGAGGAAAAGAATGTTAATAATTGAGACCAATGACTTCTGCAGGAGCTGTTGAGGTGAGGAAGATGTGGGGAACAATGAGATGTACTGTACCGCATTAGGTAAACGACGTCTGAATATACTAGGTAATAGAATTATTGATAACTTGTGTGACAAAGAGGTTGCTTTCTAAGCCTGTGGTAGCACTAGGAGTCTAAATTGGTCTATGTGAGCTGGTACTCCCGGTCTTTACTTACTTTAGGGGTCTCTGATCAGTATTTTGAGGTATGGTAGAGACAAAAGTGCCTATTCGCTTCAAAAAGAAAATAATTTGTAAATTTTTTCAGTTCCAGTAGTATAAAATTTTTAATTTCATCACGATCCTTTTTGTATTTCTTTACACCAAGAAACACTGTGCCAATATCCAACCGACCATCTAACCGTAGTACTCGTACAATGTTTACACTCATTCGACTGCAGCAATCAATAGATGATGGTGCAGTACTATCTATCGCCTTTTGTCGTTTCTTTGACTATCATCGGTCTGGGTGTATGGACGGACAGTGTGTATGAGCGACCTATCCATGAGCTAAATGCAATTTAAACAATAATAACTGCAGCAGTAGCAACAACATCCACTCATCCACTAACTGGCAAACAAACACTTTTGCTATCTATCCATTCGCATAAACGGCACCGACACCGACACCCGGAGTTCGTGAGGACATTGTGTAAGCAATGGTGTGAGACGTGCCACTAACTGCTCCTCAACTGGGCACTTAGAATGGTTAGTTTGTTGCAAAACAATTACCCGCCATACATCTAGTATTTTTTTAAGAAAATTGAAAAGATAAAGAGATTTTAAATTGAGAGAAAATTGAATTGCATTGCAGTTAAAGGTAATTGGCCATAATCGACACCGTACATAGGAGAATGGAATAAAACGAAATAATTACAACATTTTCCAAAAGTTAACTAGCGAAAGTGAAGGTATAGCCAAAGGTCTCAAAAGTCAAAAAGACTCGTTATAAGTATGTTCTACGAGAATGTAATATTCATATGTAAGCTGAATTGCATTCCAATTAAAGGTAATCGAACATCGAACGGAAATAGGTAGACGTTATACTAAAAAAAAATAATATTAAAGGCATTAGCAATTGGCGCCAAAATAAAACTTTGACACAAGTACATAAGATAAAATAACTTTCTGAATATTAAGTAAATTGTTATTTTTAAGTTTGTCATCGGTTTTAGTACGGAATATTATTATTTCAAATTGGTGTTGTATATGTATAGAATGAAAAAGTTGCAATTGTTTTCTAAGTTTACACAAAGTGAAGATTACAAGTGCAAAAAACAAAGTTTTATTTCCAAAAAAGTTTTTGTTAACTTTGTTATTTGTAACATAACATCACGCACATAATCCTTTAAAGGTATCATTGTTGCAAATTGGCTCCAACGGTCTAGTGCGAAGAAGTTCAAATAAACACTAACTAAAATACATAAAATTAATACCATTCGAACCCACAAATAGTTTGTATCGAACATGTCGCATAAGTCGGCCGGAGTCGGCTATGCAGTACCCTAGACTGCACTGTTATCGATATATTCTTATTGCAGGAATACACATGCATTCGTATTGCAGGAATACAGGCTGGTAAGTTCTTCGCTTCTGCAACTTACACCCGATGTATATGGTTACAGAATCCATGTCTAACACCTCGAAATATTAATCAAGGACGACACACAGTGTCTTGATTTGAAAAATGAAAGTACTAGATGTAGGTCATTAGGTTTTATAGAAAAATACGGCAAAAACAAATTTTGGTGAAATCCGCCAAAGGACACGCCCACCTACCACATATCCTGATATAAAAAAATTCAATATTTTCTAAAACTGCACACCGAATTCAACCAACTTCTAAGAAAGTTCCCGGAGGCCCAAAAGCACATATAGTACACACAGAATACAGTTTAGTTGGCTCAACCGAATTATTTGCCAGCCGAATTTTGGTAGTTCTGTCCACTATCATGTTATTCCATCAGGACAACCAACATTTTTGGTATATTTCTGCTACCATGTTGACAACAATCATATTTGGTTGCGCCAACTACGGAAATGGTGGCTAAAATTATCTCTTGTATGTTACCACAACCAACTGTTATAAAAAATTGGTTGTTCTGACAATTTGTCAGTCATATACTACCGACAATTAATTAAAAACAGTTTTCATTAATTTTTATTTTATTTATTGAACAAATATTAAAACAAATATACCATATTACAAAATCATCACTATTTTGAGATGTGGAAATATTTGACACAAATTTTACTACTGTTTTTAAAAAAAACACAAAACTTGAATGCTAATATCGCTTAACCCTGTGCTTTCAATTTGATGATCGTTGCTTTTATTTTTTATTTATGTAAAATATTTTGCACAACATCCCTGCAGCCAAAATTACTAGTTTGTATATAGAAATATACTAGTTGCTTTGTACTTCAAACTAGTAACATATCTGTCCTTTTTTCATATAACGAACTATCGATTTTAACATTGGCTTGTCATAGGCACCCAACTACTTCATTTGTTTACAATTTAGTACTAGTTAATATCTAGTTCAGTTATTAATATATTTGAGAATAAGAGAGTACAAGAGAATGGTGGTGGAAGAGAGAAACATTTACTCTGCCACCACGAAACAAGTACTTGCTCGTAAACAAGTTCACTCGTTTTTGCTTATTTCTCTGCTGCTGACGGCAGTGAGACGAACGAGTCGATCTGCAACCACCATGTAGGTACCAAACAAGTACTGTTAAGCAGCTCAGATAATCGTTTTTGCTGGCAGCGATGCGAATGGGTTTGCATAGGTCACATTGCAACTAGCTTATGACTGGTTCAATACGCAACTAGAAATGATTTTAGCTGCAGGGATATTCTGCATTCCACACATTGTTATCTACACGAGATTATTTTTGACTACATATACCGCTCTTGAACAAAATGTTGAAGATTTAGTTATGTCGAGTAATTTAATTTTTTGTTTGTCATGTATCAGTAAAAAACAGCAAAATATCTTTCGGTTGTATTTCCCAAAATACATTTAATTATTCTAAATTTGGGAAATTATTGAAACGATTAGTTATTAATATTTTTTCTGTTGTAGTAACCAATTATTCGTTGCAATAATAATCTTTGGTCAATTGATACAATTTCTGTTGTCGATCGATCATGTGGTACCATAATGAAAATTTATAATTGGTTACCACAAGTAACCGAGTGTCTATGAAAAAAACAATCTTAATTCGATTGATACAACCATCGATTTAGTTGCAAGCATTTTCATTTGATCGTATTCATGTTATTATTGTCGTTTCAACTATTTATATATAAATATAACCGACACACGGTGTAGGCAATATACTTTTTGTAGCTGGTACCATTTTTTTATTGTTACAATCGAATTCCAACCAATTATTTTCCTGGGTGTATAAAAGTTAATAAATTAAAATATTTAAAGCCTATTTTTTGATAAATTTTTTTAATTAATTCATTGATTCACTCTATTGGATTACATATTTACAAGGACTTTTTTGTATCTGCGGTGACTTTTTTGGGCCTCTAAATTTTAAGGTACCAGGACATTTCCATTCATTCAAGTACCATTTCGCCAATCTGTGTGCCTTAGTGGTTTTTCGAGTCCATAGGGGGTTTTCGAGTCCGTTGCGAATATTTTTTTTTGCATTTTAGGCGTCACTTCGGATGAGGTGATGATTTTTTTTTTGTCTTGACATCTGCACGCTAAAGTGAACATATATAGAAACAGCCAAGAAATTTGTCTAAAAATAGCCAAACTTCGATGGGTTATTAAAGAAAAATTCGAGCTAACTTCCCAAAACCCTTTGGGGGTTTTGATATACTAATGGTGTACTATCATATCCAATTGGACTCGTTCGGGAAAGATTTTATGACCCATAATTTGTTGTACATTGTAATCTATAAATGGCCCTAGCATATTCGAATAGGCCTTTGAAAATTAATGTTAACAGTGATAATATATTAACAAAAATTCGAATTTTAGCAAATATGAATAATTATTTTAGTACAATATAATGAAAATACACGCATAGATTAAGTATATCGGCTACGTCAGATGGTTTATCCGTTGAGTCCAATTTTCGATGACTCGTTCGAGCATTTCGACTGGTAACTGGCGAATGACACGCGTGATGTTTTGCTCCAAGGCCTCAGTCGAAGCGGGTTTGTCCGCATAAACTTTAGACTTTACATATACCCACAGGAAAAAGTCTAACGGTGTGGTATCACACGATCTTTGTGGCCAATCGACCGGCCCAAAACGTGAAATTATCTGCTCACCGAAGTGTTCTCTCAATAAATCCATTGATTGATGTGATGTGTGGGAAGTGGCGCCGTCATGTTGAAACCAAATGTCGCCGAGATCACGATCCTTAATTCCAGGCATCAAATAGCCAGTTATCATGGCACGATAACGGTCGCCATTGACGGTTACGTTCTCACCGGCATCATTTTTGAAGAAATATGGACCGATTATTCCACCGGCCCACAAACCACACCAAACCGTTGTTTTTTCTGGATGAAGTGGCAGCTCTTGAATCTCTTCAGGTTTCTCTTCGTCCCAAATGCGGCAATTTTGCTTGTTTACATGCCCATTGAGCCGGAAATGGGCCTCATCGCTGAACAAAATTTGGCTCGCAAACGTCGGATCTTCTGGGAACAAGAGGCCATAGAGCGAAGCGATGTCGCTTGGGAAGGTCGGGCGGCTTCAGTTCTTGCACAAGATGTATTTTGTATGCTTTCAATTTAAGATCTCGCCGTAAAATGCGCCAAGTCGTTCCATACGTCAGTCCGAGTTGCTGCGAACGTGTACAGTCTCAGCTACGGCGGCTATATTTTCTTCACTGCGTGCTGGACGTGGTCTATTCGGTCGAATATCTATTCAGGGAAGTAGTGGAAGAAGCAAGGTCTGACGAGGTCGAGTTGATTGTTGGCGCAGACACGAACGCTCATCACACTATCTGGGGTAGTACGGATATAAACAATAGGGGTGATTCGCTTCTTGACTTTATTCTAACTACCAACCTAAGTATTTGTAACATAGGTAATAACCTTTACAATTAAAGACAGACAAGAAATACAGAAGTACAAGAAGGACAAAATTATTGGGTGGAATGTACTGGACGACCACTCATTCTCAGATCACCATTATATTTAGTTCAAACTCGCTGAAAAAGCGCCTGAGAAAGACAAAGTGGCACCTGTATGAAAATAATTTCAAGAAAGTCGTCAACTCCAAACTTCTGTACGAACCGAATGACAAAGCCGGTCTGTCCAAAAACAAGGTACAAGGGTAAAACTAAACCCCAATGGTGGACTTCTGAGCTAACGCCTATGAAAAAGACCTGCAACAAGCTATTCAACAAGGCTAAATCTACAGGGGTCGCTAATGTTTGGGATGCCTATAAAGAGCAACTCAAGATCTATAAGAAGGAGCTTAGAAAGGCGCAAAGACGTTCTTGGTATACCTTCTGTGGCGAAGTGGAAAAGGTCTCCGACGCCGCAAGGCTGAGGAAAATATTATCAGCTTCACCCTGTACAGTGGGTTACTTGCAGGATGATGCAAATAATTGGACCAAAAACAGCGAGCAGTCGCTCAATGTACTGCTCGACACACATTTCCCGGGGAACTCTCTAACAGAACCAGAGGATCAGCAGGACCAACAAGAGTGCGAGTGGACCGCGAGCGTCGCTAGCTTGTTGACTGAGAGATCTAGAATAAGCTGGGCTATTAATAGCTTTGAGCCCTTCAAGTCACATGGACAAGACGGCATCACTCCAGCGGAAATGCAGAAAATGTTGAAATACATTATCCCCTGGCTGGAGAAAATTTATGTAGGCTGTATCAGGCTTTCATACATCCCGAATCGATGGAGGGATACCAAAGTGGTATTCATACCAAAATCGGGGAAGATATCACACACTAGGCCAAAAGACTTCAGACCAATTAGCCTATCCTCCTTCCTATTGAAAGGTCTGGAAAGACTTTTAGATTATTTCATTAGGGAAAACCTGGACACAAAACTCCTGTCGGTGAACCAACATGCTTACAATAAGGGGAAGTCTGCAGAATCAGACCTGCACGAACTTGAGAGCACTATCGATCGTCCCTGCATTTCAAGGAATTCACCATGGTGGCATTTCTTGACATAGAAGGGGCTTTTAACAACATTCACTCAGTTGCAGTAATTGCGGCACTGTCACGCCTAAAAGTTAACTCTAGTTTGATTAGACTAATTCAAAGTCTGCTCAACAGAAGAAATCCTGCTAGATCTAGAACGTTGTGGCTGCAAGGTCGTGGCATATGCGGACGACGTGGCAATCGCAGTGAGTGGCAAATTCGAAAACGTCCTCCGAGACATTCTACAGGTGGCTCTGAACAAATTGGCTAGATGGGCCAGAAGCAGCGGTTTGGCCGTAAACCCAAACAAGACAGAATTGGTTCTCTTTACTAGAATGAATAAAGTCCCACATGTGGACCCTCCACCTCGGATAAATGGAACATATCTAGTCTTTTCTGAAAGTGCAAAATTTTTAGGAATAATTCTAGATAGAAAACTGTTATTTAGACTTAACGTATTGGAACGTGTAAGGAAGGCCAACGTCGCCTTATATTCCTGTAAAAAGGCTGTAGGGTCGCGTTGGGGCCTCTCTCCTAAAATCGTCCACTGGATATATATAGCAGTAGATCGTCCTATACTGCTATACGGCATTGTGGTATGGTGGACGGAAACTGACAAACTAACCATCATCAACCTACTAACAAAGGTTCAGAGAACTGCCTGCCTGAGCATAAGCGGAGCCTTAAGGACTACAGCGACCGAGTCTCTACAAGCCCTACTCCATATACTGCAGATTAATATTGTGGCGAGAGAAGTTGCAACCAAAGCGGCAATAAGATTAAACTGCCTATCAATGTGGAGGTACAAAAACTACGGTCACATGAGGATATCAAAGTGTAGTGCTATGGTAACCGACCGAGTGGACTATATACCAACGGTGTACACCTTCGAGAGAAATTACATCACTATGATTCTCGCCAGAGATGAATGGGTTGGAAGAATACCAGGTAATAGAAATCATCTCCACTTTTACACGGATGGTTCGAAGCTTGATGAAAAGGTTGGCTTCGGAGTACACTGTGCAGAGCTTAGATTGGATATAGCTCACAGACTACCAGATACCTTCAGTGTCTATCAAGCCGAAATAATGGCAATATGGGAAGTAGCCAAGTGGCTGAGTCGCAACATAGTAACCAACACTGGCGTTGTCATTTACTCGGACAGCCAGGCTGCCATCAATTCTCTGGAGGCAACATCCCTAAATTCACAAACAGACCTCGACTGCCGCAGATATCTTAACGAGATGGCGGAGCCGTTTAATATACACCTCATATGGGTGCCTGAGCATAGGGATATCCCGGGGAACTGCAAAGCCGATGAACTTGCTAGGAAAGGGACGACATTACAAATTCTCGAAGAATTTGCATACTCGTATATTGGTGCGCCACTATCCACGTGCAAGCTTTGGCTTAGGCAAGAGGCAATCAGGCAGTCCAACGAAAGATGGACAGAAATCGACACCTGCAGGGTAGCTAGACAAATCTGGCCAAGGTATGACCTGAGAAGATCAATATATCTCCTCGCACTAGAGAGGCAAAGATTGTCTACGTTAGTATCAGTTCTGTGGAGATGAGGAAGAAGTGGAGAGCATTGAGCACTTCCTATGCGACTGCCCCGCTCTGAGTAAACGACGACTGGACATACTGGGGTCGGCTTTTCTAGGCAGCCTAACAGATCTTTCCAGTACCGATATTCGTACTATCGACAAATTTGTATATCAAACAGGTTGGTTTCGATGAGGGGCTTTTCAGCCCGTGGTAACACTAGGGACCTAAACTGGTCTATGTGAGCTTGTATAAAAAATACGGCTGCCGCCCTAACCTAAACCTAAACCTTCGGTCGAATATTATCCAATAATGAATGCTGGGTCTCATGATGGGTGATGGTGTTGCGAATAGTACGCTCAGTAGGCCGATTATGTTGACCATAAGTTGAGCGAAGTGCACGTAACACATTCCTCACAGAACATGAATTTTCGTAATAAAGTTGAACGATTTGTAAACGTTGTTCAGGCGTAAGTCTTTCCATGATGAAATGCCAAACAATACTTAACAAAAATAACATGACAGCATGACACGACTCACACGTGATTTATCAAAAAAGGCAATTGAAAAATGTATCTCTACTTGGATCACCCGTTAGAAGTCGAGTATTAGGACAAATAACAAAGGCCATAAATAAATAAGCCAAAACCTATACAACTAGAGGTTACTGAACCCGCAATGTTTTGTACCCACCAAATCTAAACAAAACAAGTAAGAAAGTTCAGTCGGGTAAACCGACTAATGAATCCGCTCACCTTGAGTCTCAAAAAATATTAGTAAATTTATTTATTTATTTGTTTTATTTAAATTATTATTGCATTTAATAACTTCAAAGTATGTATTGATATTAAAGTTCAAAGCTGTTTACTTTTGGTACAAAATGGTCCATTTGTGTGAGAGGTACCAAAAGGGGCGTCCCAATAACGGTCACTTTTCTCTGGACTCTAGATACTATAAAAGCATTACACCGCAAAAAAATTCAAGTATTTATATGCGCCGGTATTAAAGTTATCAGCCGTAAAATTGTCCATTTGTGTGGGAGGTACCAAAAGGGGCGTGGCAACTTCGCCCACTTTCTCGAGTTAATAGTGACTAATAAACTAATAATATGTGTAGAAATTGAGAGGATTCAAATAAGTAGTATAGAAGTTATTAAATAGTCAATATTTCACTAAATGTTAATTCTTTGTGGTGGAGGTACTAGAAGGAGTGGACCAATATGGCCCACCTTCGAACTTTGCCGGAGATAGCAGAAAATATTACCACATAGCAAAATTTGAAGTCAATCGGTTACTCTTTGCGAGAGTTATCGTGCGCACCAGCCAGCAGACAGACAGACGGACATTGCTCATTCAACTTAAAATGACCCAAAACGGATATCCGCCGAACATACTTAGGGTCTTAGGCCACTCCTTCGAAGTGTTACACTTTTGGCTCGTAGCAAATGATATATATTCCTCTCTAAGGTGAGGGAACAAAAACGGCTAATACTATTTGTTTGTGCGGGGTATGTTGGTTTCATCGAGGATATATTTTGGTGCTATTTTACTTTATTAATAACATTTTTATAAAATGTTATTTAAAACTAATGTTCTTTTTTTGAAGATTTTAAAAAACTCACATTTTCCACTGGACTGTAGGTACTATAAAACCATTTCACTGTGCAAAATGGCAAGTATTTGTATGTACTGGCACCAGCCAGCAGATTCGACTTAAAATGACCCAAAACGGATATCCGCCGAGCATATTTAGGGTCATAGGTCACTCCTTAGATGTGTTACACTTTTGGACCGTAGCAAAACGATAAAATCGGTAATGAAGGACCGATTTTCCATGAGTTACATATCGTACTACTACAAACGTAATGACAAGTTGATTCTATTGGTGCAGGGTGTAAAAATACCAGTATGCAATTATACACATTTAATTGAGATTTTTCACTTGAATGTGACTAAATTTTGTGTTCAATTGAGATTTTACATTTGAAATTTGCAAAAACTAATTTAAATACGGATATTGCGAAATTTTATATCAAATTTAGATTTTGCATTTAAAATAGATCAACGTTCAATTGAAATTCACTTAATGGCTAATTATAAGGATTTCGATTCTGGAAAGATGTGGACATAGGAATTTAGTTATTTTGGAGGAACTACTTTATTATTTTGTCGTAAAATGTGCAACGATTTTCTAGTATTTCAAAATTTCTGAGAAACAAAATTACCATTAGTTTATTGCAATTCTTGCAATTGCTAAATTTCAAAAATTGTCGAAATTTAAGATAATTGCAGTCTACATTTTTGGTAAACTAAAATCCCCTTTGTTTAACCGAAAAGTTATTTTTGTCAAACTAATTTTTATTATATTGATGGTGTTTTTTCTTTGTATGTTCTTGCCACGTTTCCGTTTTTCCCTAAGGTTTATTCAAGACGAATTCATGTTTTTTTCCATTGACATACATACATATATGTATTTATCATTCTATTTTCTTTGCCTCAGTCTACTTCAGTACAGACCTATTCAATATTTCATCTCTTTGTAAGAAGAACAATGTGTCAATTTTTAAGGCCTGCTGTCAATCATAATTTTTCAAAGAATTTCTTATTGAATCTGAAGGAAACTGATATGCTACTGTTCGATTACATGAAATGTTTATTAGTAATTTTCCACTTGAGATGCCGGCAAATCTTCACAATGAAATGTAATGAGATTTATCGTAATCATATTTGGGAAATTGAATTTGAAATGATGAAATCTCAAACAATTTATTGTTGTTCTAGTTATTCCTTAATAAAAATTGTGTTCGATAGAAAATCTTTATTAACAGCTTTAATATTTTGTGAAAGTTTTATTTTATGGGCGAGTACAATCGGATTTTTGTGATTATGTATATGCTTTTTCAATTTGTAGAATGTATTTTATAAATAATTGGAAATTACAACAAATAAAATTATCCTTACTAATATCTTATTCAACGGAAGTCAATTACAGAATGTTTCCTCTTTCTTCTTTAACTTCATCTATATATATCTATCTATCTATATATATAAAAATGAAACGGTCCATCTGTGTAATGGCATCACGTCAGAACGGCTGGAGCGATTTGGATGATTTTTTTTTTATTCGATTCTAAATTTTCACGAGATGGTTTATATAGAAAAAAAAAATTAATTGGACAAAGGGGCGTGGTACCTCCCATACAAATCGCAGGTTAAAAATCCGATATTTCTGCTCCTATTATAGGTATAGTGCTGAAATTTTGTTTGTATGCATTTAATGGCAGATTATGTGAATTTTCCAAAAATGGGCGGAATCGGACCAATGGGCGTGGCCCCGCCCATATAAGCCAAATTTTGAAATTGAGATATTTTGCACAATTTGTTAGCGAGAGTGCTGGAATTTTGTGTATATGTTAACGGTGGCAGTCTACGTGATTGGTCCAAAAATGGGCGGGATCGGACCAATGGGCGTGGCCCCGCCCACATAGCCAAATTTTGATATCTTGCACAATTTGCTAGCGGGAGTGCTGCAATGTTGCGTATATGTATCTGGTGGCATTCTACGTAATTGGTGAAAAAATGGGCGGGACCGGACCAATGGGCGTGGCCCCGCCCATATAAGCCAAATTTTGAAATTGAGATATTTTGCACAATTTGTTAGCGAGAGTGCTGGAATTTTGTGTATATGTAAACGGTGGCAGTCTACGTGATTGATCCAAAAACGGGCGGGATCGAACCAATGGGCGTGGCACCGCCCATATAAGCCAAATTTAAAAAATGTGATATCTTGCACAATTTGTTAGCGAGAGACCTGGAATTTTGTGTATATATATCCGTTGGCGATCTACGTGATTGGTCCAAAAATGGGCGGGTTCGGACCAATAGGCGTGGCCCCGCCCACAATGACCAAATTTTGAAATTTTTATATCTTGCACAATTTGCTATCGGGAGTGCTACAATGTTGTGTATATGTATCTGGTGGCATTCTACGTAATTGGTCAGAAAATGGGCGGGATCGGACCAATGGGCGTGGCCCCGCCCTTATAAGCCAAATTTTGAAATTGATATAACTTGCACAATTTTTTATCTAGAGTGCTGTCATGTTGTAGATATGTATCTGGTGACAGTCCACGTGATTGGTCCAAAAATTGGCGGGATCTGACCAATGGGCGGGACACCGCCCATATAAGCTAAATTTTGAAATTGAATTATCTTGCTCATTTTGTTAGCGAGAGTGTTGAAATTTTGCGTATATGTATCTGGTAGCAGTCTACGTGATTGGCTTTCAAATGGGCGGAATAGGACCAGTGGGCGTGGCCCAGCCCATATTTTGATATATCTTGCAAGTATTATATAGGAAATACATGAACAAAAATGCTCGGTATGCGATAATTACAGCTGCTCACTCCAATACAATCGCAATATGATAATGTGATGCAATATCAATGAAACAAGAATTTGGAAATTTTATAAGTATACATTTCTATTTTCTGGACTTTCCACTGAATTCGGTATTTTTTCATTCAGTGAATTTATTACTAATACCAGTAAGGAAAGGCAGAAAGTCGGGCGGGCCGACTATATAATACCCTACACCTCCCTAACAATGCGATAAGGGTCATTGCGATAATAATTTGGAATAATTGGTAAATGTATTTTGAACCGATAATCGCAAAATTAAGCAATATTCGTTCCTAAATTGAGAAAAATCTTTCTGGAGAACTTTGTAATGATCGGAAGTAAAGTACAACTTCTATAGCGCTTTGTAACCAAATCTGGAGGAACATATATATGGAGGTTATATATAAATCTGAATCGATTTTCCTAGAATACTCATTCATGTAAAATAGAAACCTGTTTCTGTCGAATTTCGTACTGATCGGATATAAAACACAGTCTCTACAGCGCTTACATGTCAAATTGGGGGTAACATATATATATGGGGGCTATATCTAAATCTGAACTGATTTTCTCCGAATTTTGCGGCATTCCTTCATGTAATAAGAAACCTCTTTCTGCCGAATTTCTTACTGATCGGATATAAAATACAGTTTCTACAGCGCTTGAATTTCAAATCGGGGGTAACATATATATGGGGACTATATCTAAATCTGAACCGATTTTCTCGGAATTTGGCAGTATTCCTTCATGTAATAACAAACCTCTTTCTGCCGAATTTCGTACTGATCGGATATAACATACAGTTTCTACAGCGCGAATTTTGACATGGGCAGCGAAGCGCACCGGGCTCAGCTAGTGTTCAATAAATATAATCATTCAATTTATTCAACGATTTTTTATTTTTAATTTTACTAAATATAGAACAAACCTCTAACATTGTTATCCAACCTTTTATGGGTATAAATATAAAATCAATGCATTTCCTGCCCGCTAAAAATAGACATTCCATTTCATTCAATTTCATTCCATTCCCCCCACCAACTGCCAAGTTCAGATGGTATGGGTTGTGTTTGCGGTCAGAAATTACGATTCATTCATAAAATCCATACGAAATGTGATTTTGCTATTAAAGTGAAAACTGTAACTGGGACAGCCGCCAGATTATTTGATGCAATTTATACACTTGGAAAAATATACCGATAACAAAGTGTAGCAAAATATATTCTAAATAGTAAAGTGAACTTTTGTCATATCTTGGATATTACTAATATTTAGTTCTAAATAAAAATTATATATATACTGATTATTACAAATATTTCTCTTATAGCTGTATGTTAAATTTGATATTAAATCAATTAAATTTACGTAAATTTTATTTATTTTTAAATTAAATTTTCAACTATCTTTGAAAATATTTGTCCTATGCAATTAAGTTCATTTGTCTTAAAAAACATTTACAATAAGAATACTTACTTGATTTCAAGAAAAGTATCTTCTATTCATTGTATTCTATTACTATTATGTAACGAATGAATTTATGTCAGAGATTAGTTTTCTTACGAATCCCTTTTACTTAATTTAAAAAAAAATAATTTTAGAGTTTTTTTATCTTTAAGGAAATTAAATACAAACATGACATTACAAAACTTTCTTTGGTCTTGAAATCTACTTTAAATTCAAAGAATTGTTTTACTCAAATTTGATTAATTTCTAGTAAATCTTCTTCAGTTTATTTATCTTAAATTTATGTACTGTTGTTATTTTACTTACTTGAAACAAATGTTCTATAATCTTAGAAAATATGTTTTCCATGTTATTAAGTTAGGTTAGGTTAGGTTTTTACGGTAAGGATACTTTATTAATTTCAAGTAAATGTTACTCTATTTATTTCATTATGTTATTAATTTATGTACGTAATGAATTTACTTCAAAGATTTTGCTAAAAACCAAATTTTCATAATTTAACAAGTTGTCTTTAATTTTAGGACACATTTTTTTAAGAAAAATTTTATACGGACTTTTTATTAATAAAAATTCTATAATATATAACGCTATATGATCAATGTAACATTATTATTTATTAGTATCTACAAAAGTGCTAATACTACACGCTGAAAAAAAATCGCTTCTGTAGTATATTGTCCCAAACATATTCGGCTTGAAATATACATATGTTTAGGGTACACTATAAATATATAATATTTGGCACACACAAATATTATATGTTTGGGAGGATATTGCTCTAAACAAAAATATGCTTCCGTTCAAATATTTTTTATTTGTTACTAGTACTTCCGAAACAAAGATTAATTTGTAATTATTTATTTTGGCGATTTAGCAATGCCTTAACCTAAAGACAAGATTTCTGTTTTTAGATGTACAAAGAGCATTTTGTTTTATAAATTGTATATGTTTGTAAAATTTAATTAAAACTTAAATCGGATAATCTTTCGTAAATATAAATTGCATTGATGGATTGACAAAAAGTGTTGAATTGGAATATTTATAAATTAAGACATTTTTGCCTATAATGTTTAACACGAAAACCAGGAAAAAACTAACTAAAATTCAAATAAGTCAGCACGGTTTTAAAAATCTTTTTAAATAAAATATATTTGGAAAACTTCTTGAACAATAACTTTGTTTGTGTGTAAACACATATTTTATTTGTGAAATTCAATCTGCAAATAAATTATGTTCTAATATATTAATATATGCGTTCCAAACAAAATTTCTTGATTTTCAAATAAAATTTATTTGTTAACAAATATATAATATTTAAAAAAACCGTTTCCAAGTATATTCTCTTTCGATTCAAACATATCAAAAATGACGATTTTCCTCCGTGTAATTTTTTTGTTTTAAGATGATGTCTTTTCAATAAGGATAATTTAAATTTTCCACTGGGGAAAATCGTCATTTTTGATATGTTTGAATTGAAAGAAAATATATTTGGAAACTATTTTTTTAAATATTATTTATTTGTTAACAAATAAATTTTATTTGAAAATCAAGAAGTTTTGTTTGGAGCGCATATATTAATATATTAGAACATAATTTATTTGCAAACTGACTTTCACAAATAAAATATGTGTTTACACACAAACAAAGTTACTGTTTAAGAAGTTTTCCAAATATATATTTTTTAAACTTTGCTGTCTTATTCCAATTTAATTAGTTTTATTCCAATTCATCACACATCAATGCAATTTATATTTACAAAGATTATACCATTTAAGTTTTAATTAAATTTTAAAAACATATAAAATGTATAAAATAAATTTGAAAACCAGAAAACTTGTCTTTAAATTAGGCATTAATACATTGCCAAAATACATTAATACAAATTAAACTTTGTTTCGGAAAAATTGGTTCTAAATAAAAAATATATTAGAATGCGAACATATTTTTGTTTAGAACACTATCCTCCCAAACATATAATATTTGTGTGTGTCAAATAATATATATTCGGAGTGTACCCTAAACATATGTATATTTCAAGCCGAATATGTTTGGGACAATATAGTACAGAAGCGATTTTTTTTCAGCGTGTACCTAACGGCTTAAATATATGTGTCACAGTTAGTACATTTTCTTTAAACACTTTCTTTAATCTTAGATAAAAAAAATCCAATGTAATTAAGCTCATTTGTCTTAATTGCAAGGACAATTAATTTAAAACTACTTAGCTTCGAGAAAACACACTGCTTTTTATTTCTTCATATCATGATATTATGTATGGAATGCATTTATTTTAGAGATTATTATCTCTAGCTCAAATGAATTTCCTTATTTTAAAGAAATTGTCATTAATATTTGTCTACTACTCTTAGTCCATTTTGTTGAAATCATACTAAATCTAATGGTGAATTTTTTTCTGCAAAAAAGTGCAACACTTGCATTGCCCTTTTTCCGAAAACAGCACTATTATATCGCTTTTTTCAAATTTTGAAATTTTAGTTGTGCTAAATTCGAGTAACTTAATTACCAAATTTCACAAAAGTATCACAAAAGTGGCATTTTCGGAAAAAGGGCAATGAACATGTTGCACTTTTTTGCAGAAAAGAATTCGGCATAAGATAAAATTGAATTTATTATTTTGAAGATAACTGAATTATCATGACTTGAAGTGTATAAATATTTCGTAAGATTTTGAATTTTCTAACTTCGAAAATGAATTATTATTTACAATACAACACTGTCGATTGTAATAGATTTTAAACCAGTATTTTCATAACAAATCTGGCAATTAGTTTAAATTCCCTTTTGGTATCTCGCCATTTGTACAGAAAGCCGAGCTGTCAAGGCTAATAAAGTAATCAGCTCGGCATCTTTCACTAACAGCAGCTCAGCAAGGAAGTAGCCGTGATTCTAACAATAAAATACCCTGTATTATGTAAGTGATATCACGAATTCCAGTTGGTTTTATTTATTCAAAATATTATTTCGAATTTATATATGTCCATTTATCACACTCTGTCAGAAACTGAGTGTGTATAAAATACAATTCCTATCTTGTTTAGTGAATTACTTTAGACTTGAGGATAGACAACGTTTATTCACAGAAGAATCTTGGCTGGAAGTTAATGTGGTGATTTACTAATGAAATCACTCATATTAATCTTCAAATTAAAGATTTACTCTAATTCACATTTCTTGTGCATTGAGATTTTAACTTGCATTCCCGCAAGATTATTCAATATTATTCTTGTCGTCTAATTTTCTCATATCATGCATTTATGTACAAAATGAATTGATTTAAAGATTGTTTTCTTTAGCTTGAAATCAAATTCTTTAATTTAAATAAATTGTCTATATTTTCTAAGACAAAATGTATATACACTTAGCTCTTACTTTTTTTTATCATATCTTGAATTTATTTTAAAGATTTTGAATTTATGATTGATTTTTTTTTTAAATTTCCTTAATTTGAAGAAATTATCTTCTATTTTAATCTTGTTGTCTTTTTTTTTTAGAAAAATATAATATACTAGCTGACCCCAGCAGACGTTGCCCTGCCCGTTCTGTTTGCGATGTATTAGTTTGTTATTCATTTTTATTTCGTTGACAAATGCATACATCCCGAGTTTCAGGAAAAAATCATCAACAAAATGTTGATTGACCATAAGTCCATTACAGCGTCATCTACCGGTTAGAATCATACATACAAACTATTATCAAGACACCACACATTCATTTAAAATTTCAGTGAAATCGCTCTGGAAATGCGAATTTTGCAAATATCTTGACCACTTCGCCATTTATCACGGTGAAAATAATTCTAAAACACAGATGACCCCAAACTGAACCTATTGTCAAATTTTTAGCACATTCGCTCTTATGGTTTCGGAGATCATGCGTTACTAACAAACGTACAAAGGATTTTATATATAAAGATAATAACCTAAACCTATACATACTTTATATTACGACAATTTCTTTCGCATCATTATTTGTTCAATTTTACTTTATTGGTACTGAAAAAATTCTAAAAATTCTTAAATTGAAAAAAAAATTATAACGAAAATAGTTTGTTTTATTACATGTACATTTTCTTCAGTTCATTTCCTCATAACATAAATTTATGAATCATTCTAAAAAGATGACTTAATCCTTAAAATCCTCTATTGATTTTTGCACATGACGAATTTATTGTGAGACAAAACAATTTTCTTTAAATTTTCAACCATTTTTTTCAATGTAATTAATTCTATCTCGGATTAAGGTTAAATTTCTTTGAGTACGCTCCTCCGTCAACCACATACACACCTTCAACTGCAGTCGACACTGGATACATTACCTCCTCCTGCATTTGTACACATTCTCTCCGAGTAGGCTCATTTCGATTACATCCTTCTGTACTTTGAGCATATCTCACTCTCGTAAATCATAGGTTTTGTAGACATCTCTAAACATGATTTGGCACTAAATGTGTGGGAATTTCCTGAAGCCCTGGCCGTAGACCATTACTAATCTACACTCACAATTACCAGTTACAATCTGCTCGTTCTTTTCGAAGGCGGATATGTGCCAACATTCCCTCAAGTAAAGTAAGCTAAAAAGGTTAAGTTTCAAATTAATGCAGATTTCAAAGTACATTCGAAAGACCTTAACATTAATAAAGACAAGTAAGTGAAGGCGGAGACGACTATATGATTTCCTACAACACCATGTTTAATCTGAATAGAGGAAAACTGTTTAACATTGTCAATATTATTAGGCATTCATATGTAAAAGTTGTACAAATCGGTTCACCTTATAGAGGTCGCACCAAAATACGCTTATTTATGCCATAAATACCACATTTTCAAAGCATTTTAACTAAATCTTTGAAGTCTGTATTTTATTTAGGCAAGAATTGATCACAATAAAAATTTTTGTATTTTGTTATAGCCCCCCTATAGAGGTCACTCCATAATACGGTTAGTTAAGCCATAAACACCAGCTGGCTGGTGCGCACGATAACTCTCGAAAGGAGTAACCGATTGACTTCAAATATGGCATGTGGTTGTACCAAAAGTTACCAGCTTATAACTTTAATACCAGTGCATACAAATACTTGGAATTTTGTAAAGTGTAATGCTTTTATAGTACCTAGAGTCCACAAAAAATCGGCCGTTATTGGCACGCCCTTTTGGTACCTCTCACACAAATGGACCTTTTTGTACCAAAAGTTAACAGCTTTTAACTTTAATACCAGTGCAAACAAATACTTGAATTTCGTACAGTGCAATGCTTTGATAGTACGAAGAGTCCAGAGAAAAATTGGCGTTATTGTCACGCCCCTTTTGGGACCTCCCACACAAATGGACCTTTTAGTACCAAAAGTAAACAGCTTTGAACTTTAATACTAGTACATACTTTTACAATATACTCATACAAATTATTAAATGCAATTAAAATTGATAATAATTTAATTAAACAACAAAATAAATAAATTTGCGATTATTTTTTTTGGGACTCAAGGTGAGGGGATTCATATGTCGGTTTACCCGACTGAACTTTCTTACTTGTTTAATAATATGCTTAAACAAAACGGATCGTTCCATGATTTGCTCCGTATCCAAAGATTGTTCCAGTAATAGAATTTAATGCAATCCATTGACTTAACGCTTTTACTTGTTTTTTATTTTTTGTATATTAAAACCGAAAATTCAAATTTTTTCATGGCAGAAAATTTTAGAAAACGCCCTTTATGAGATGGCCTCCCAAAAACCGCTAATGCACAAGTATATGATTTTATTTAAATATAACCATACAATCTAGGATATAAATGTCTGCATACGAATTCAAATATTTTTGGGCCATTTATGAGGGTTACATAAGGACAACGATTTAGTATTTATTCCAATGTTGGTTGTGGGCAAATATTCACACAATAAAAATATTTGTATAAATGTTAACTTTAAAAGGACCTATTAAAAGGAATGATAGAAATCGAATTGAACCCTTGGTAAAGAAGAAACAAAGTAGGCAGGCAAATATAATGGGGAAGAAGGAATACAATAATAGGCGTGTTTTCGTTACACCATGAGTGCTTAATTTGTATGGGGAGCTAAGCACTTTTTAGGTATTATTAGTGTCCGATGAAGTTTGGTGCTTGTATTCCAGTCTTAATCGAGTATGGTGTTGCCAGATTGGGTATCCTATATTTCGCAGTATGGCGCCTCTTTTTTGGAGGGATTGTTGTCAATTATTGTGAATTAACGGGAAGAAGAAGAACAAAAATGGAAAATTATTTTAATATTTGCAAAATGAGTGTAAACTATTGAACATAGAATAGTAAATTTATGTTTTATAAATACATTTCATGTATTTTTTGTCTGTTTCGCACCGTCCTTTCTTCGCAACTCATGACACCATTGCTACCAAATAGTGGAAATCCACCACTTACTTTTATGCGCCAGTTAGTGGAAGTTAGTTGTTTTTGTTGCAAAGTGCTAAACTAAAATCACTAGCTTGTAACGAAATCATGCCTAATACGAGTATAGAATTGTATTTGCAGTTTTAAGCAAATGAACTAATTAAGCTCTTTTATTGAAATTAGAAAGAATAATTCAAACATAGGTAAGTTTGTATGGTTCGCTCGTCTTATGACGAGTTCACTCGAAGGCCATTTTAGTCTATTATAATATGCTCTTAATATTTAAAATGTTTGTCAATACTCACAAAAATCATTCACTCCTTTCGCCCTCCTATAAGAAACACTCTTTCTTCGTAAGGGAATATTTATTTTATACATATTTTTTAAATACATGTCTCCTATTAGGATTCCCATTAGAATACCCTTAACATAAAAATCCATTTTTGTTTCCTTCGTTGCCGCCAATTTAAGGGCCAAATCTCATAAATTCTCCCACAAAATTAAAACTTTTTTGCTTTTCGGTTAGAGTTGTGTGTGGCTCACCAATAAAGCAATAAATTCTGACCTCTTACAAGTTAATGGTTTTGTTTAAATGTTGATTTTTTTTTTGGTTCGTGAAGTGTCATAAAGTCATTTAGCTGGGGAAATGTTGTTAAAGTAGCATTCTTTTTTTCTATGTTTATATGTATATCTGTTTCTTAAGGTCATTCAGGGTTAAAATATTAATGATTTTACTTGCATTCAGGGCTATAATCATATGAAGCAATTTCCGTTTTATTTCATTTATTTTTTTCGTGTTAGTCATAAAAATCCTTATGAATATATATTCGTTCTTTCTTTTCAGATTGTGTAGCGCTTCAAGGACAGTGTAAAACAGTTTAAAGGTAAGGGTCAACACAACACTCTTGGATTTAATTTTGTTGTTTTGAGTGTTGCACATTTTAATTTGTTAGAACTAACTTGTTTTTGGAATGTTGGAAATTTTTTGGACGTTGACTTAAGTATAAGTAAATCAATAATGTAAGTATTACATATCGATATCTTCATTTCACAGTATGCTTATTTTTAATTTATAAATATTCAAAATTATATTCAGTAAAATTTTGTGTTTATTCGTCAAACCAATCAGAAGTTATGCACAAAGCAGTAGCGTTTATTCGACTTGCATTTTTTAAGGAATTTCACATAAATTTAAAAATTGCATAAAACTTTGCTCGCTTCTCCTGAAAAAGTACCTGTTTTACCTTTGAAATGGAGGTATTGATATATTATCAAAAAACCTGCTTCATAAACAACTATCAGTTTTTGACTTTATACGAGTATGCTTATATTCTCTATTTTTTTATATAGCCTCCATGTATAGCATCTCTCCGATTTGACTCCTTAACACAATTTCGAACACAAATTTCAACTGGTCGGGCCATCAATTTGTTACAGAAGTATATTTATACCCGAAACCCTGCACACCAACAACGGACACCATAGGTCCATGTTTCACTTCTTAATGCCATAGAAACCACAAATTTCAACTGATAGGGCAGAATATTGATATGTTGAATCTATTTATATTTGGGTTACCCAACCCATCTCACGAAAAATGGTTCTCATAGAGAAACCCTGCACACCAACAACGGGCACCGTAGGTCCATGTTTCACTTCTTAATGCCATAGAAACCACAAATTCCACCTGATAGGGCTGAATATTGATATTTTGAATCTATTTATATTTGGGGTACCAAACCCATCATACGAAAAACAGTCATCATAGGACCATGTTTTGATAGCACCTATATTTCAGCCAGTTCGGTAAGAATTATATCTTATTGATTGGCAAGAATTCAAACCTATATCAAAAATTCAATTCGTCCAAGGCACGAAGATAGTCTCTGTTTAAATTGTCGTAAAGACCGATTGATAACTGCTTGTTGCACTTTAATCACCACACTTTGTTGGCAGATAGAAATACAGATGGACTTGGTATAATCGACCTAAAAAGTGGATCTATTAGGTTGTACACATAAATACATAAAGCCATAATAGGGCAATTTATGAGGAGATTTTCATAAAAAGCATCCCCTGAGTAAACTTAATTGGGATCGTCATATATACTCACCTTATATCTGTTACTTACTGCTATGTCGGCACTATTGGTCGAAGAGAGTGGAGAGTGTGCGTGGCTTATAGTGTCTGACGGGAGATTTGTATTCGTCTACCTTTCAGTTGCCATCATGCATTGGACACGTTTTCAAATGCGCACTCGATCATTGCAGTGCAGCGTGCTTTTCGTTTACGATTCGCTGTTCCCCCACACGGACGTGTTCCTGGACGGCAACGAATAGTAAATTGGGTATCTTCTTTTGGGGTCACCTGAAGTCGAATGTGTATATCAACCGTCCCAACACCTTGGAAGGCCTAGACACGTGACACGTAGCGTATTTATACCCTACACCACACTGTGGTACAGGGTATTATAAGTTTGTTTCACGGCAGATGTTTGTAACACCTTAAAATAACACAGCTAGACCCACCTTAAAGTATACCGATCGACTCAGAATCACTAGCTGAGTCGATTTAACGATGTCTGTCCGTCCGTCCGTCCGTCCGTCTGTCCATGTAAAGTTGTTCGTCGACTACAGGTCGCAATTTCACTCCGATCGTTCTGAAGTTTTGCAGTTTAGAGTATTTCGCGGCTGTTAAGATCGCTATTGAATTTGGTTGAAATCGGTTCAGATTTAGATATAGCTCCCATATATATCTTTCGTCCGATTTGGCCCTTTAGTCCTATAGAAGCTGTATTTTACATCCGATCGTTTTGAAATTTAGAATGGTAGAGTTTCTTGATCCATGAACCAACATTGCCAAATTTGAAGAAAATCGGTTAAGATTCAGCTATAGCTCCCATATATATGTTTCGTCCGATTTGGCCCTTTAGTCCTATAGAAGCTGAATTTTACATCCGATCGTTTTGAAGTTTAGAATGGTAGAGTTTCTTGATCCATGAACCAACATTGCCGAATTTGAAGAAAATCGGTTAAGATTTAGCTATAGCTACCATATATATGTTTCGTCCGATTTGGCCCTTTAGTCCTATAAAAGCTGTATTTTACATCCAATCGTGTTGAAATTTAGAATGGTAGAGTTTCTTGATCCATGAACCAACACTACCGAATTTGAAGAAAATCGGTTAAGATTTAGCTATAGCTCCCATATATATGTTTCATCCGATTTGTCTCTTTAGATCCAATCGTTTTTATACCCTACACCACACTGTGGTACAGGGTATTATTTAAGTATAAAATGTCCCAAAAGTAAATTTATGTAAACAATTTATACATGAATTACAAAATTTATATATCAGAGTTATTCAATATTACGAGAGTGGTGTAGGGTATTATATAGTCGGCACCGCCCGACTTTAGCCTTTCCTTACTGGTTTTCAAATGGATATTTTTCCAGGATAACCGTCTTGCCGTAACTGTGAACTCCGAACGGTACTTGACTATAATACAAGATTTTTTCAGCCGGCTCTTGAGGCAATGCGTTTAGAGGATACATGGTTCTAACAGGAACCGTCCCAACACCTTGGAAGACCTAATTAACAATATTGAGGCTGAAATTGGCAGAATACCAGTCGACATGCTTGTTAGAGTTCATGAAAACTTCAGAAAACGTACGCCGCAGTGTGTGGATAGCGAAGGTCGACATTTGTTAAATGCACTATTTAAAACCATGTAATTTAAAAATTCCCTTACTGTTCAATATAATTAAAATATAGGGTGATTCAAAACACACGCTACAAAAGTTTTTTTTAAATAAAACAAAAACGGTTTTCGATATCAATGAAATTCTTTATTCCTCTGAAAGTACGTTCGATGCCATTATGTATGGAACTCGATTTCTTTTGATGGCCACCACGGGCACGCTTGCAGAAGTCCAGACGCTGAACCCAATTTTCGACGGTTTTCAAGCATAAATCGGCCGAAACTGATCATCAATCGTCGCTGGCTTGTTGGCATAGACCATAGACTTGACGTAGCCCCACTGGAAATAGTCTAACGGTGTCAAATCGCACGACCGAGGCGGCCAATCGACTGGACCATTTCGTGAGTTAAAACGTTCTCCAATCTTGGTTTCCAATAAATTGATTGTTGCATTCGCTGTGTGGCTTGTGGCGCCGTCCTGTTGGAACCACATGTCCTCCAAGTCCATATCATCCAATTGGGGCCAAAAATATTCGGTTATCATTGAACGGTAGCGATTCCCATTCACAGTAACGTGCCGGTCTTGATCATCACGGAAGAAGTACGACCCAATGACGCCGCCGGCCCATAAACCGCACCAAACCGTAATTTTTTCGGGATGCAATGATGACTCATGGAGTACGTGTGGATTGCTGTCTGTTCAATAACGCATATTTTGTTTATTGACGAAGCCATTAAGCCAGAAATGAGCCTCATCGCTGAAGATGATTTTTCGATGAAAATCCGAATCATTTTCAAGCTGTTGCTCAGCCCACTAACTCCGAATTTCGATAGTAAATTTTAATAATTTCGACTCGTTGTTGGCTCGTATATCTTTCCATCATGAAATGGCAAACCTTACTGAAGAGAAATGTCAAAAGAGCGGCAAAAAATATGGCGTCGTTTGCTTTATAAAATAAATTTTTCTAGGGTTCATAACTTTTTTATTTCATTCCCAAATAAGCAAATTACCGCGCTCCGCCCTGTACTACAATACCCTAGAAGTCCCTAACAATGGGATACGGGGCATTGCGATAATAATATAGATTGATTGATTTCGTTTCAGTTAACAAAGTTCTTAGCTGCACCTCCTCATCAAGCCTTATTCGAGGATTTGAAGATTTTGATCATAACAAACTATCCCTCCTGTACTGTATTCCGAGAGCGGATTGAATCCGAATTTGTAATTCATAAAATTGTTCATAATTTCTGTTCGAGGGCTTTTGAATCTGTAAGCGCAGATTGCCTCTATTTTTCCATTTGAACATAATTGATACATTCGAAACATATTTGGGTCCAAAGAATCAAATTTAGAAACCCGAATCCGAGCGGAAATTTCCGATTCAAGCCACATTCGGAATACAGAACAGGGGCGTATGTCTGAAACGAAAACCTTAAAATGAGCAGTATTCTTTCATAGATCAAGAATAGGACGGAACAAATTGTAAGACTATACATAATAGGGCGGGTTGGTTTTTTTATAAAAAAACTTAAACTACATAAAATTCTCAGAAAATTCTCCGAAGAAACCATGTATCTAAAATAAAATCCTAATCCGAGCCTCTCGACTTGAAAATTTACATGCCCGCCTTTGCCAAAAAAAAAAATGAATGTTAGAAAAAATATCTTTTTCCAAAAAGAAATCGAATTTTCTGAATAAAATTGTTTGATAAGGTAGTTCTTTTGCACTTTATATCTTTTCTACACTCAATATTTTTTTCGTTAAAAAAAATATTCACCCAAGTAAAAAATGATTTAAAAAAAATTATAAAATGATTTGTCCATTTTGTGTGTGAGGTACCAAAAGGGGCGTGGCAGCATCGCCCATTTTTCACTGGATTGTAGGTACTATGAAACCATTGCACTGTACAAAATTTCAAGTCTTTTTGTGCATAGGTATTCAAGTTAAAAGCTGTTAACATTTGGAGCAAAATGGTCCATTTGTGTGGAGGGTACCAAAAGGGGCGAGGTAACTTCGCCCATTTGTCTTGAGGTGATAGTGACTAATAAAATAATATTATGTGTAGAATTTCAGAGGATTCAAATAAGTAGTAAAGAAGTTATTAAGTAATCAATAATTCACTTAATATTAACACTTTGTGGGGAGGTACTAGAAGTGGTGGGCCAATATGGCCCATCTTCGAACTTAGCCGGAGATAGAAAAAAATATTACCACATACCAAATTTGAAGTCAATCGGTTACTCCTTTCGAGAGTTATGGTGCGCACCAGCTAGCAGACAGGCAGACAGACGGACGGACATTGCTCATTCGACTTAAAACGACATAAAACGGATATCCGCCAAACATACTTAAAATCGTATGTCACTCCTTCGATGTGTTACACTTTTGGCCCGTAGCAAATGATATATACCCTCGTATAACTAAAGTGCGTGTATAATAAAACATTATATATTTCAAAAAAAGGAAATTATTTTAGCGAAAGAAGAGGAAAAAATTTTCAAGTCGAGAGGCGCGGAATAGGTTTTGATTTTAGACCCAGGGTTTCTTCGGAGAATTTTCTTAGAATTTAATGTAGATTAAAAACGTAATCTATACGATTTTTAATTTTTTTTCATCCATACAAATCAACCCGCCCTAATACATAATCTAACCAGATGTTCATCAACTTGGATCAAAAACCTGCCAAATTATATGAAGATCGCAAAAAACAGTTTCAATATCGCTTAAATACTTAGTTGACAGGAATATATATATATAGGGGGGCTATATCTAAATCTGAACCGATTTCCCCCAAATTTAGATGTATTCTTTCCTACATTAAGAAACTTCTTTCCGCCAAATTTCGTAATGATCGGCAGGAAAGTACAATTCCTATAGCGCTTTGACAGCAAATCGGGAGGAACATATATTTGGGGACTATATCTAAATCTGAACCGATTTTGCTCGAATATGGCAGTGTTTATACATGTAATAAGAAACCTCTTTCTGCCGAATTTCGTACTGATTGGAAAAAATAAGGTTTCTACAGCGCTTACATATCAAATCGGGGGTAATATATTAATGGGGGCTATATCTAAATTTGAACCGATTATCCCCAAATTTGGCAGTATTTATTCACGTAATAAGAAACCTCTTTCTGCCGATTTTCGTACAGATCGGACATGATATACAGTTTCTACAGCGCTTATATGCCAAATCGATCTAAATCTGAACCTATTTTATTCAAATTTAGTATTATCTCTAAGTGTATCAAGAGACTTCTTTGTGTCAATTTTTATTCAGATCGTTTAAAAAATGTTGCTTATACAGTGCATATATCTTAAATCGGAGGTAAATATATATGGGGGTATATGTAAATCCCAATAGGGATAATAAATTTCAATAGGGATCGCCCTTGGGCCAAATAAGAGCAATATGCTAAATTTCATCACAATCGGATCATAAATACGACCTGCACTTTGATACAACGATACATCTACAGTCGGACACAGGCAATGAAGCCGACCAAAATTATTGGCGGCGGCGGCGCATTGAAAAATACCGATCGGCGGCGGCTGATCAGCTTAGCCGATTAAATTTCAACAATCGGCTGAGCCAACAAAGTTCCAACAAACGATGGCGCACGAATGTCAATCTCAGGCAAAGATGGCGCTTTAAGATATTTACAATTAGATGACAAAACCTAAAATTAACACAAATATTTAAGAAAAGTTAAGGAAATTTTGATTTAATGTCGAAAATCAGTTCAATAAATGTCTACTTATTAGTCTTTGTTGTGAAAGAGAATTTATTGTGAATGACATACCGCCTGTTGTTTTCTCTCTAGAACGACGTAGACTTTGTAAAAATTGGTTCGGCCGCTCAAGAGCTATTGTATTTTCCGTAAAAACCAAAACACGCATTTCTTTAAATAAATGATAGCGAGATTAATTTAGAAACTTTTTATAAATTTTTATGCAATAATGAACTTTATTAAAATTTCTGACCCTATTGTATTACTTAGCAGTCACTTTCTTAATTTTCATGGTTGCATAAAATAAATCGATTTGACTCACTAAATAATGTTCGGCGGCTGAGATTCAGCCGATGTGAGCCGCTGAAATCGGCGGCGGCGCCGGCTGGAAATAAATGGCCGGCTGTGGCGCGCCGCCGATTTGCGCCGCGTCGGCTTCATACCCTGGTCGGACATCGCTGAAGGAAGTGATTCTAAGTCGATCGATATAATAAATGATGGGTCTGTCTCTTCTCCTATTAGGTGTTACAAACGAATGCACAAACTTAGAATACCCTGGACCACACACAGTGTGGTGTAGGTTATACAAATAAAAATATGGGTTTTGACAAAAATGTCAAAACAAGTTTTAATTTGGCAAAAAAAATCACAAAAAAATATTATTGCGATTTTTTTATTTTCTTAAAAAGTTTTCTTAAAAATTTATTAAAACCATAGGTAATTAGTCATATGGATGGGTAAAAAGTGCCGTTTGACGAAAATGTCAAAATTCAACACACTCCACCTCGGATAGTTCTTAACCGATCTCGCTGAAATTTTGTGTCATAGTTTCATGCCGATCAGAAGACATCACTTTAAAAAATTCACTCACTTAACCTGAAATCCC
Organism: Eudasyphora cyanicolor; assembly: GCA_963930755.1. NCBI lineage: Eukaryota > Metazoa > Arthropoda > Insecta > Diptera > Muscidae > Eudasyphora > Eudasyphora cyanicolor. Next base: position 160,963,856 of record OZ005737.1, read on the forward strand.
CCATATAAGGGTGTCTGAGTTAGAGTACTTTGAATTTTAAAATTTTTGTTAAACGGCCTTTTTCCCATCCATACGAGTACTCGTATAACCTATTTTATTTAAACTCATATTTTTATTTTTGATTTTTTTTTTGCTCAAACGAAATCTTAAATCATTTCCTTTAAGAGCTTTATGATATAAAGGGTGTCCCAAGAAGAGCGCAATTTTTTAATCTCACAACATTCGAAGTGTCATTGTTTGACATTTGAATAATTGTTATTGTTTGTTAGTAGAAGGTACGAGGTTAGTAAAAATGGAGCGAAGGGAGTTCGTTAATTGGGTATTGGAGAGAAAACATGAAAATGCTGATTTTGCCGATAAAATCATCTTCAGTGACGAGGCCCATTTTCATCTTGATGGCTTCGTCAATAGGCAGAATTGTCGCATTTGGGGTGCGGAAAATCCTCGAGTGATTCACGAGAAGCAAATGCATCCTCAACGTGTCACTGTGTGGTGTGGTTTTTGGGCTGGAGGAATCATTGGACCTTTTTTTATGAAAATGAGGCAGGTCAAGCGCAAACAGTCAATGGTGTTCGGTATCGTGAAATGATAACCAGTTTTTTCTTGCCTAGAATTGAAGAAATGAATGTGAAGGGCATGTGGTTCCAACAAGACGGCGCCACATGTCATACAGCCAGAGAAACAATTCAATTGCTGCAAAAATTGCGCTCTTCTTGGGACACCCTCTATTAGTGGGATGGGACTTGTATATATATCAAAATAAGGATAAACATAGAATTTTTTATTTTTTGTAAAAAGATTAAAGAAAAAGCTATCGGAAACACTTTGGACAAAATTTGCTAAATACAATAGGAAATAGTCATATGGACGGGAATAAAGGCTGCTTGACCAAAATGTAAAAATTCAACACCCTCTAACTCGGAGAGCCCTTAATTGATTTGAATTTGAATCATAACTACTACCCAATAGGACTATACTTGGTGCAAAGTTCATCCCGATCTGATGATTCGGTTTCAAAAGTTCACTCAGCTGGCATGAATTCCCCTACATATATATCAAAATGTATTGAATTTCTATCACAAATACGAGATATTTTGAACAGATGTCTTAAAGCTCTTAGCTCGGGCCCAAGAGAAATGTAATAAGCGTATGGCATACTGAGCTACAGAAGCAATTTCACAAAAAAATGTTTACAGATTATATTCTATGAGTGTGTACATAATCTCAGCAAACAGACCATAAAAGCAAAGAGGCTAGGGAATAACTCCAAATCAAAGCAAAGACGACATTTATTTATCTCTTCTACTATAATTAAACATTGTATCCCATTTATTTAAAAGTCAAGACTAAGTTGATTTTATATTATTTTGCAAAAAGCTATAAGATTTGTTTCGAATTTATTTCATCGTTTTCTCCGATGTCTCTAAAAAATAAGAATTTAAAAATACTAAGATATTAAAGACAGCTTTAGTCAAATTAAATAGCATTTAAATAGATGAGTAGTAGGTGGACTTAGTACGTTATAAATGATTACTTAATTTATATTAATCCCATATGCGTAATCTCAAATGATTTATATTTAATAGTGATTACATTTAATTGTTTGAAAAATGTTTACGTAGTTTTGAAAATCACTTTAAGATGTATAGTTTTAATGAACCATCCTTGCGATTTTAATACACAAATCCATCAATGAAGTTCTATTTTATACCGACCCTGAAAGTTGGCAATACAAATCAAAAGCCTTTTGGGTATGCTACAGTTTATGTGCATAAATTGTACCCCCTGAGAGAGCAACAAAAGCACACACTTTCTGCGAAAATAAATTAAAAAACCTCCGAACACAAATTCTTGTATATCTACCAATTATACAAATAATCCATCAACTCATTCAAATGTATTGCTTTTAATTAATGCTTGTTTATTTTCATCTCAATGTCAAGGTTGAGCGAATGATTTGTTAGTCAGTTTCAATTAACACAATTTAATAAAAGTAAAAACAAGTTTTTTGTGATTCGATGTTTTGTAGCCATCGGAAATTCATTTAAAAGAACAAGATATAGAATATTAATTGTTACGAGTATATATAAATCAATTTAGAATCATACCGATTGTAATATACTCGTACAGGAAGAGTTTAGTTCTCAAATCTAGAATGGAGGCATTCCTACTGCTCCACTAAGTGCTTCAATACTAGAGTCGACCTCTGAGGTTGTCCTCCGTACGAGAATTACCAATAGAGGTCTGCAACTATATTATAGTCGGTGGTCGATCTAAAGTTCTTCGTGAGGTATTCCTATATACTAGAGTCGACCTCTGAGGTCTTGCTCTATACTTGAGTCGGGCTCCGATGTCTTCCTCTATACTAGAGTCGACCTCTAAGGTCTTCCTCTTTACTAGTGTCGACCTCTAAGGTCTTCCTCTGTACTAGATTCGGCCTCTGAGGTTTTCCTCTATACAAGAGTTGACATCTGAAGTCTTTCTTTATGCTAGAGTCGACCGCTGAGGTTTTCTTTTATACTGGATTCCTCTTCAAAGTTCTTCCTGAGGTATTCCTATATACTAGAGTCGACATCTGAGGTCTTGCTCTATACTAGAGTGGAGCTCCGATATCTTCCTCTATACTAGAGTCGACCTTTGAGGTCTTTCTCTATACTAGAGTCGACCTCTGAGGTCTTCCTCTTCCACGTAAAACGTGGTTAATATATACCTTCTTCCTTCATGTAGTAGTGAAGACGTAGTATCAGCCAGCCTCGAGTTAGAAAACTCTCATGTTTGGTTTATATGGCACATAACACTGAGACGCCACCCTGTGCATTAAAATCACTTATTTGTGTGTAGTGATTTCAGTGCACACCATCATATTACGGGTAGTATTGAAATCAACGACAGGGGCGAATTACTTATCGAATATATTATAAGTAGTATCTTTGTGATTTGTAATAGAGAGCATGAAGCTACCTTTCTTACTAGAAACAGACAGGAGGTGCTCGACGTCACGTTTGTCTCCCAGAATTTAATTGTAAGGATTTCTGATTGGAAAGTTTTGCACACTAGTTGGTTTTCCGACCATAGATATATTAGCTTCTATCTATTAGCGAAGCCTCCTGATACCGTCTTCCTACCCAATATTATGAAGGCTAATTGGGAAAAATTTAGGCACATATTTAAAAGGTCGCTTCTTAAGTGGTCTGAAATGAAAATGCAAACTATCCGGGAAATAGAAGAAACGGTGGAACGTGTCAAAGCAACTCTTAACGACTCGTTACAAGCCGCATGTCCCAAACAGAAGCCAAGGGGCAAACAACGACCGCTATGGTGGTCGTCTCAATTAGTTATACTGAGGAAGCGCATTGGCTCTTCAATAGGGCAAAGGCCACCAGAGCCCCACAGGACTGGGACTCATACAAGGAAGAAATCAAACGGTACAAAAAAGAGTTGAAAACGGCTTAAAATAAATCCTGGATAGATTAATAGTTACCTTAGGACTTACATTGATCACAGGCTACTGTCAACTCAACAGCATGCCTACAGCAAGGGCACGTCCACCGAAACCGCCCTGCATGATCTAGTCAGCTTTATTGAAGGATCTCCCTCTGTTAAGGCATATACTATGATAGCTTTCTTAGATATAGAGGGAGCCTTCAATAACATAAATCCATAATTACGGCTTTAGAAACCATGGGGGTTGACAGCAGTATAAGTATGTTCATTCATAACCTTCTAATTAAGAGACGCATTTCAGCTAGTTTAAGGTAGACTGACTTCCATAGATTTTTCAGCAGGTGAACGCTCCAAGTGGGTGTTCTGTCTCCTCTGCTATGGAATCTCTCCATGAACAATATTTTGCTTTCTCTGGATATTATTAGAGATTAGAGTTGTTGTCTATGCAGATGACGTGGCAATAGCTGTTAGAGGGAAGTTTCTAGATATTCTCAGAGACATCCTACAGCAGGCCCTTCATACAACCGCAAGATGGGCTAATGGGCTTGGTGTCTTTCCGACCAAGACTGAACTACTTCTTTTCACCAGGAGAAATAAGGTGCCACAAGTTGCACCTGTCTCATTGGGGGTATTGAAATTCCCTTTTCTGAAAGTGCAAAATATTTAGGTATTTTACTAGACAGGAATTTACACTTTAAACCCAACATTTTGGAAAGAGCAAATAAGGCTGTATGCCTGTAAAAGGGCAGTAGGAAAACGCTGGGGTTTGAACTCGCGTATAGTTTATTGATTGTATGGGGCAGTAGTCAGATCGATAATGCTGTACGGCATTGTCGTCCTGTGGACAGCTCTGCAGAAATTCACCTTCTGTGCGATACTAAACAAGGTTCAGCGAATGGCTTCTATATGTATCGCTTGTGCGCTGAAAACGGCACCAACTGCGGCACTAAATGTTATACTACATTAAATGCCGCTAGATATTATAGTAATGCAATATGCCTCATGTACTGCGATTAGCCTCAGGGAACTGTCACTATGGTCAGGCAATGGCTACGGGCATAGTGTCATTATAGACACAATGCCTGACCTTCCCGGCACTGTTGATTACACTTATACTGATCCACTTTTTGACAAGAAGTATCTCACTCTTATACCTGATAGATCAGAATGGATTGGTCGTATCCCAGGAAATAGAAGACTTATTAACTGGTAGGAGCGGATTTATTAACTTCTACTTATATACGGACGGTTCCAAACTCGATAACCAAGTGGGCTTTGGTGACTTTTCTGGGAAACTTTAGCTATCACTTGCAAAAAGACTGCCCGATCACTGTAGTGTTTACAAGGCAGCAATCTTAGCTATTAAAGAGGTAGCGGAATGGCTGAAAATTAATGTGCTGACGAAAGTCGGTATAAATATTTTCTTTTATAGTCAAGATGCTATGAAGTCCCTGGAAACTATATTCCTGAATTCAAGAACTGCACTCGACTGTCGCATATCTCTTAACGAGATGGCTGAACAGTTCCTGATATGGGCGCCGGGCCACAGGGATATACCAGGGAACTACAAGGAAGATGAAGTTGCAAGGGTAGGAACTACCTTACACGCTCCAGGGGACCTGGAACATGTGGGCATACCTCTAGCAACCTGTACGCTCCTCTTGAGAGATAGTGCACTTACGGCAACAAATGACAGGTTGTCACTAGTCAGGAAGTGCATACATTCCAGTTTAGACTCAAAACGCACCAAAGCACTGCTGTCGATGTTAAAAAAGGACGTCTCGCTTATCGTGTATGGCACGACAGGTCACTGTTCTATTTGGCGGCACGCAGAGAGACTAAATATCTCGCATAATGACTTTTGCAGAAGATGTGGAGGAGTAATCAATAGAACACCTTATTTGTCTGTACCCCGCTCTCTTCAGAAGACGGCATACAACCTTGGGCTCTTATTACTTTGAGGAGTTAGCTAGCTTGGCTGAGGTTGGAATCCGCCAACTTTTGAGCTTTTTAAAGCAATCAAATTGGTTCAACGGGAGGGGCTAGGGATAACTTATGGTTTCCCTTACGTTTCTGTGGCAACACAATGGACTGGATAGTCTAAGTGAGTCTGTTAACCTACCTCACCTAACGTAAAAGTCTCCTCTATACTGGAGTCTATACTATAGTCGACGTCTGAGGTTTTCCTATATACTAGAGTCTCCTCTGAGATCTTCGTCTATACTAGAGTCGACCTTCGAGGTATTTTTATACCCTACACCACACTGTGGTACAGGGTATTATAAGTTTGTTTTACGGCAGATGTTTGTAACACCTGAAAATAACACAGCTAGACCCACCTTAAAGTACACCGATCGTCTCAGAATCACTAGCTGAGTCGATTTAACCATGTCTGTCCGTCCGTCCGTCTGTCCATGTAAAGTTGTTCGTCGACTACAGGTCGCAATTTCACTCCGATCGTTCTGAAATTTTGCAGTTTAGAGTATTTCGCAGCTGTAAAGATTGAATCTGGTTGAAATCGGTTCAGATTTAGATATAGCTCCCATATATATCTTTCGTCCGATTTGGCCCTTTAGTCCTATAGAAGCTGTATTTTACATCCAATCGTTTTGAAATTTAGAATGGTAGAGTTTATTGTTCCATGAACCAACACTACCGAATTTGAAGAAAATCGGTTAAGATTTAGCTATAGCTCCCATATATATGTTTCGTCCGATTTTCCTCTTTAGTCCTGTAGAAGCTGTATTTTGCATCCAATCATTTTGAAATTTAGAATGGTGGAATTTCTTGATCCATGAACCAACATTGCCGAATTTGAAGAAATTCGGTTAAGATTTAGCTATAGTTCCCATATATATGTTTCATCCGATTTGGCTCTTTAGATCCAATCGTTTTTATACCCTACACCACATTGTGGTACAGGGTATTATTTAAGTATAAAATGTCCCAAAAGTAAATGTATGTAAACAATTTATACATGAATTACAAAATTTATATATCAGAGTTATTCAATATTACGAGAGTGGTGTAGGGTATTATATAGTCGGCACCGCCCGACTTTAGCCTTTCCTTACTGGTTATATACTATAGCCGATCTGTGAGGTATTTTTCTATACTAGAGTCGACCTCTGAGGTCTTCCCCTAAACTACAGTTCAACACTGTAGTCTTCCTATATATAATAGTCCACCTCTGAGTTATTTCTCTATATTATAATCGATTATTTTTAAATAAAATATTAATTTTTTTCCTAATTTGTAATATGTTTATCTAGCATTATTAAAATACCAATTTTTTGATGAGGATTTTTTTATTTTCCTGCTTTCTTCTCTGCTTTCAATTAACTTTTTTTAGAGCATTTTCATGACTAATTAAAAAAACTATGCTTTAAACCTCTTTCAGATTTTTATATTTCCCTAATGAACACTTAACAATAAGAGCTTCACCGCGAATAAATGCAATGCATTTCATATGTCTTTGGGGTTGAATTTTTTATAAGTGACTTATAAAGTTTTGCACATAATCTATTTCAACCGCTTTAACATTTCAGGAATAGACTGCTCAGCCAAAGCACCCATAACTTTATCGATAAAGTGAATCTTTATGGTCGCCCGAAAATATACACTGCATTGCAAAAGCCTTTTGGGTATGCTTTGAAATGTTCGTTTTTGATTATATTCCTTTAGAACATAGTAAAAAAACTAATTCTGGGGAAAATGAAAAAACATCGGAAAAAGGATAACAAAAACAAATGCAGTGAGAAAAAACTTTTATACATACGAGTTATACTTGTACACCATTAATTAATTTAAATAGGATATTTTTAATTAGGGTTTGCTTATTTCATTTCAATGTCAAGGCTGTTGAAATGTGTGCTGGAGACATATTTATAATGGAAAGGTTTTTACGTTTCAATGGGGAGATATGCCATTTGGACTAAGCTGAGCAAGAAAGCCAAGAGCTTTTGTTTTCTTGACATTTTATTTTCTGCATTGTGGACACTTGGAAACCCCAACTTAGCACAAATCACAAAAAAATTAATTAAAAAGACCCCTAAGAGTTTTAAAAGAACATTTCGGGAGCTCCTCATTACACTCGAAATACTCGTACTTTTGCCGAAGAAGGAGTGGTTGAATGGAAGTCCTGAAAGGATTTCAAGCTATTCCAATTTATAAATTTCAAGCACCTTTCCGGCGTTCCCTCTTCAGTGAATTGGAGTGTAAAATAATTTCATTACACCGTCTTTTCAAGTAGAAAACAAATAATTATGTTCGTTCGCAGCGCCAACCCCTTTTGGCAGTCAAATGAATGGTTGAATGAATGGTCGTCTGTGGCCAACATTGCGCCAGACACAAAGTCCATTCGGTTGACGGTAATTATTTACTGTCCACAAATGTCACATGAAATTAAAAGCATATTTCCTTTTTTTCGGTGAAAAATGTATTAAAATAAAACGGACATCTTCACAACATTTATAATTTGTAGCTTATGTTGTTTGCTCCTCAGTTGCATGTTTCGTGGAAATAATGAATGAACAATTGTTCACAACCATTTTTTAATGGATCCCCATGTCGTGGGGGAACAGCAGCAACAATTCCACTTTCTATTTCAGCCAAAATGTTAATAGGCCTAAAATGTGGCAGTAGGTGCTCCAAAAGAATTTTCACCAAAAACCGACCGCACTTAAGAATAAAACTGAATGAAATTCCAAATGAAATGTGTGCCATGTGAGTTGTTGATATAAATGTTCACGAGTTCCGTATGAAATTCATGTCGGAATTCATTAATTAAAAAATTTTTTGTTTTTTTGTATGTTTTTAGTTTTCGTGGGGGATTAGCCATAAAATAAGTTTAGCGTGTTTTACATTATTTACACCTACAGAAAATTGTTAGTTGTAAATTCCTCGAAAACTATGTCAATCAAAAAATTGCTATTAAGTAATTGCTTGTTATTAGACTTTTTATAAATACATACATGCATATGTACATGTTCCAGTAGGAAGAGATACCTTTCCTACATATACCCCAAGCAACTGTATGACACTGTCCAGCAGCGTTATAAAGCATATTAAGCAGATACTAAACATATAGATAGTTTGCTTAAATCTGAATCGATTTTCCTCAAAGGGACTGCATTATTATCTCTGCCAAATTTCATAAAGAGCAGTTGAAAAATTAGAAGTCGACTCTAGTATGGAGGAAGACCGAAGAGGTCGACTCTAGTATAGAGGAAGACCGAAGAGGTCGACTCTACATAGTATAGGGGAAGACCGCAGAGGTCGAATCTAGTATAGAGGAAGACCTCAGAGGACGACTCTAGTATAGAGGCAGACCTCAGCGGTCGACTCTAGTATAGAATTTTTTTTTTATATAGCTTTTATTTATTTGCAATCTGTTAGTATAACAATAAGCAAGTTGTTTAATATTTAAAGAACATAACATATGTTGCATAGTACCAATGTACTATGCAATTCCTCTATGAAATACAATAATATAATACTTAGTCAAGTACAGATTAAGAGTTTAATTAAGAGCTTGTATTTGAATATAAACGTTAGTGTCTAAATGGCAAATCAAGTATGTGTAATCGTTTAAGTCTACGTACTTCATTACTATCATCCAAGAGAGATATAGCTAATAAATTCGGATGGTTGCTAAGTCTTTCAAGGTAACGGGTGCTATAGAGATTTATTTCTTCACGAATCGTATTCATCTTCAGGTCTTTGTGAATTGATTTATTGCTAACATACCAAGGTGCATTTGTAATAAATCTCAATGTTTTGGATTGATATCGTTGCATAATTTCTATGTTGGAATTACTTGCTGTACCCCACAACTGTATCCCGTAAGTCCAAACAGGTTTTAATATAGCCTTGTATAACATCAGTTTGTTTTCTAGATTTAACTCTGATTTCGGTCCTAATAACCAGTACATTTTGGATGTCTTCATCTTCAGATGAGTCCTTTTGGCTTTGATATGCGTTTTCCACGTAAGACCTCTATCCAAGTGGAGTCCTAAGTACTTTACATTATTATTTTTAGGAATTTCAAGACCATTTAAAAATACAGAAGGACAGTCACCTCTTCTCTTCGTAAAAGTTACATGAACCGATTTGTCAGTATTAATGTGTATTCTCCATTTCGTAAGCCATTTTTCGATTCTATCAAGTTGTATTTGTATAAAATTGGATGCTTCTGTGTTCAGGTGGCTGGAAGATATTAAAGCGGTGTCATCTGCATATGTTGCTATTGTTACATTGTCCGTTGTTGGCATGTCTGATGTAAAAATAGAATAAAGGGTAGGTCCGAGTGCGCTTCCTTGAGGTACTCCTGCTTGTATATAACGAATAATGGATAATTCCTGATTTACATTTACATAAAAACTTCTATCTTTTAAGTATGATTTTAACAGCAAATAAATCGGAGCCGGAAAATAAGTCTTTAACTTATACAAAAGACCTGTATGCCACACTTTATCAAAAGCTTGCTTCACATCGAGGAAAACAGCCGAACAATATTTTTTTCTCTCGAAAGCATCACTTATTACATTAATAATGCGATGACATTGCTCTGGAGTCCCATGACTAGTGCGAAATCCAAATTGATATTCAGGGATAATATTCTGCATTTCAAGCAATGGTTTAATTCTTTCTAAAAGTATTCTTTCAAACAGTTTTGAGAATGTGGTCAGTAGACTTATCGGTCGGTATGATGTTAAAGCATTCTCCTGTTTATTTGGCTTCAAGATCATTGTTATTTCGGCACATTTCCATTGAGTGGGGAAATGACACAGTCTCAGTATTGTATTAAATAGCAGCGTAAGATAAATCACTCCTTTCTTTGGCAGACACTTAGCAACTCTCGAGTCTATTTTGTCATATCCTGGAGCTTTTCCACTACCCAGTTTTTTTATTTCACATTCCACTTCATGTGGTGTTACATGTTTAATTGGCAAGTCCATTTGACAAGGAGAGTCTAGAAAAGTCATAATTTCTTCTTCATCCGATAAATTACTGCATGGAAATGGCTGGAAAACATTTTCTAAATGTTTCGAAAATGCTTCTGCTTTAGCAATGTCTGATCTACACCAATCATTGTTTGCATCCCTTATTGGGATATTCCTCTTTACTGGCCTTTTTAAATATTTTGTTGCTTTCCATAAGCAATGGTCACCAGTTTTACATATTAGCATCCAAATTCCTAAGGTAATTACCGGTTTTGTCGTTTTTTAACCTGTCTAGTCTTGCTGTCAGAAGTTTCGATGCTCTATTGAAATTACGTTTATCCACTGGATTTCTGCTTGTCTGCCATATACGACGCAGCCTACGTTTTTCACGTATTTGGTTTCTAATTTCAGCTGAAATGAATACACTGTATGAAATATCATTGCTTGGTAAAATCTCAGGTGTAGATAAAAAAGCGGCTTCATGAATAAGACCTGTAAACGATTCAACAGCATCATCCAATTCATCACTTGTTTTGAGGGGTATGTTTAGGTTTATATTCTTATCAATCCAGTATTTGAAAGAATCAATATCCGTATTTTTTTTAAACAGTTTAACATTTTTCGATACAATTTGTGGTGTAGCATAATAATTAATAATTATGGGTGTATGGTCAGAACTTAATTCGTTGCTGTCTATGACATCTAGAGAACTTCTCGAGATTCCGTTATACACAATAAAGTCTAACAAATCAGGAATTTTATTGGGATCACTGGGCCAGTATGTTGGACTACCCGAGGATAGGGTTTGGTAATGTTTTGTATTTATACATTTATGAAGTTCGCGTCCTTTAGGGTTCGTAAGTCTAGAACCCCACCATGGATGCTTCGCGTTGAAGTCCCCACCAACTATAAAACGAGGTCCAAGTGAAGAAAAGAAGTCAATATACATGTCACATAGCACTGTGTGTCTGTCGTGCTCCAAAATTTCAAAAGGCAAATTGGCTAATGTGGGCTACTGTTTCTTTAGGGAGCTAGCAGATTTAGTTCATACTCGTATCAGCGTCGGCCAACGAATGACTTTTTAAAGTCAATAACTGTGTTTCAACGGTAGAGGCTAAATAAATTAATAATGAGAACCTGTGGTAGCAAAAGGGGCTATACGTTTAAATTAAGCTATATAAAAGCAAAAAAGGATATGTTGTAGTGATGTCGGTTGAGAAATACCGTCTACAATGTTTTGGAGATATGAGACTATAAAACCACTTCTCATTTATTGCATATTGAGATGCTCTAATATTGTGCCAACTAACTATTGACAGAGTATTTTGTCCAAGGTGCCGATGAGGTTGCTTGGTAGCTTCCGAAACGATATCGTCCACCAACTAGTGACCGCCCTTAATACATTTCACACATTTCTTATTCTTCTTTTTCAAACAAGGTTTGTTTTTTTGTTTTACAGAAAACAAAAACAACAATCTCGAACTCAATAGTCAAAAACAAAACTATGAAAAGTCATAACAGATCGAATAACAAAAACAAAAAACAATGTTAAATTATTATCAATTTAAATTTTTACGGTTATTCAAAAAGGGCAATAGTGTTTATACCTTACACCACACTGTGGTACAGGGTATCATAACTTTGCCCATTTGTTTCTAACACACAAAAGGAGAAGAAATAGACCCATCGTATATTATACCGATCGACTTAGAATCACTTTCTGAGTTGATTTAGATATGTCCCTCCAGTATTTTATATCCGATGAGTACGAAATTCGTCAGAAAGTCGTTTCATCTATATTTATAAAATTGTTGCGTGACTGGCTGACTGACTGACTGACTGGCTGACTGACTGATCATCGCCCAGGCCAAACGGCTGAAGCTAGAATCATGAAATTTGGTGGGAGGGTAGTCCTTGGGACGTAGACGAGCAATAAGGCGGGATTTTTCGAAATTCGTACTATTAGCCGCACAATGGGGTAAAAAGGGATAAATATGGTACCACCGCCAAATCTAAACGAAATGAGCTAGAATCTTGAAATTTGGTATGAGGGTAGCCCTTAGGAGGTAGACTCAGAAATTGGCAGGATTTTTCGAAATTCGAACATTTACGCACACAGTGGAGTAAAAAGGGAAAACATGGGATAAATGTAGTACAACAGGCAAATTCAAATGGCGAAAGCTATAATCGTGAAATTTGGTGTGAGTGTAGCCCTTATGAAGTAGACTGTGAAATTGACAGGATTTTTCGAAATTTGAACACTTACGTACACAGTGGGGTAAACGAGAAAAATGTGGTACAACACGTAAATCCAAATGGCAAGACCTAGAATCGTGAAATTTGGTGTGAGAGTAGCTCTTGCAAGGTAAACAAGAACAAGGAGAGATTTTTAAAAATGTATGGGCACAGTGGGACAGAAAGGTGTAAATATGGTACCACCGCCAAATTCAAAGCCTAAAATTAGAATGGTGAAGATTGAAGCGAGGTATGTCTTTATAACAACGGATCGGGGTATTTTTATTCGCAGTTTTCGGGGCACAGTGGGGCAAAAAGTGTAAAATATAGTACAGTGGCTTAAAAATGTCAAACGTGGATCAATGTTTGCAGGTTAACTTTTGGAACATAAACTAGAGATTGGAAGAGATTTTTGGTAATTCTAACTTTAAGAGGCACAGTGGGACAAGACGGGTTAATGATGGAGCATGGGGAAAAAGGGAAAAATCTGCCAAAATTGGAACTTAAACATGAGATATGAAGATTTTATATGGTTTTAGGAGCACAGTGGTCAAAAACGGTTAAAAACTGCACAGTGGAGAAACTGTGATTAAATATGTTACAGTCGGGGAAAAAGGTTTAAGTATGCTAGCGCGAAGACACATTTTAAATACGGTACAGTAAGACACAAAATTGTTAAATATGGTACAGTTGGGTAAAAATTGTGCACAGTGAGATAACGAGTTGAATGGGGCACAGTTGTGCAAAAAGGGGTTAACTATGGTACAGTGGGGTAAAAATAGTTATATGTATATGGTAAAGTGGGACAAAATGGGTTAAAAATGGTACAGTGGGGCAAAAAGGGTTTAATATGGTACAGTGTGACAAAAATGGTTAACTATACAGTACAGTGGGGCATAACTGTGTTAAATATTGTACAGTAGAGCTACGAGTGTTAAATATGGTACAATGGGGCAAAAACTGTTAAATATGGTACAATGAGACAAATGGTTTAATATGACACAGTGAGGCAAAAAGGGTTAACTATGGTACAGTGGGGCACAATTAGTTGAATATGGTAACGTGGGACAAAATAGGTTAAATATGGTACAGTGGGGCAAAAAGCATTAACTATGGAACAGTGGGAAAAATGTGTTAGCTATGGTACAGTGGGACACAAATGGTTAAATATGGTACAGTATGACAAAAATGGTTACTGTGGGCACAAATAGTAAAATATGGTAACGTGGAACAAAATGGTTTAAGTATATTACAGTTAGGCAAAAAGCGTTAACTATGGAACAGTGGGGCAAAAATGGTTCAATATAGTGGGCAAAATATAGTATGACAAAAAGGTGTTCAATTTGTTTCAGTGGACCCAAAACGGTTAAATATGGTACAATGGGTCAAGGAGCGTACATTTAGTACAGTGGGTAAAAATATGGATGCAGGGAGAGAGAAAGTTAAATATGAAATAAGAATGTTTTTCATAATGTATGCTCTTAGTAGCACTGTGGTGCAAAAAGGTTAAAATCATGATGCAGTTGGGGCAAGCAAAAATTGTTCAATATGTTACAGAGGGGAGAAAATGTGTTAAATATGGTTTAGTGGACCAAAAAGGGTTAAATATGGTACGGTGAAGCAAAAAAGTTAAATACGGTAAAATGGTTAAATGTGGTAAGTGGGGAAAAAAGGGAACAAAATAGTCCCAAATATGTATACATAGTGTTTAATATGGAACAGTTGTGCAAAAAAGTGCAAAGGTAGCTCTAACAGCATAAACCAAAGCTAAGAAATTGTTATTCCCAATAAGTTCTTCTACTTAAACCGTGGGGAAAAACAAGTTAAATAAATGGCACAGATAGGGGACAACATGTTGAAATGCGGCCTAAGCTTGCGTATTTGGATCTTAAAATATCTATTATCATTTTAAAATATTGTACAATCGTGCAAAATTGGTTAATTATGACACACAAAGGGTTAAATATGGTACAATGGAGCGATTTACTTTAGATTTTTAAATTCGTACCTTTATAGACACAGTGGGACAAACATGGTTTTATAATGTACCAGGGTATGAATGAAGCTATTGGAACATAAACTAGGGGAAAGTTGCTTACGTATGAACCAACAAATAGTTGTTCAACGTTCAGAGGTACAGTGGGAAAAGGGATAAATATTGTACCATGATGTCAGGGTAACTCTTGGAACACAAACTAGAAATGAAACAAGGGTTCGTATTTTATATATAAAAGTAATCAAATCTTCTTCATTTTGCAACATATGTAATTATCATGTCATTTTGAATGAAAGAGGTATAACTATTTTACAGTACCCTAAACAGAAAATAAATAAAAGATGGGGGCTGCGAAGCGCACCGGGTTAAAGCTAGTATTATATAAATAAACAGTGCCTAATTTGGAGAAAATCGGTACAGATTAAGATATCGCCGCCATATATACGTTACTCTCGATTTGACAGTTTGATTAGATACTGTATTTTATATGCGATAAGTGCGAAATTCGATAGAAACAGGTTTCTTATTACATAAATTAACACTGCAATATTTGGGGAAAATCGGTTCAGATTTAGGTATAGCCGCCGTATATATGTGACTACCGATTTGGTATCAAAGCTCTGCAGAAGTTGTACTTTACTTCCGATCATATAGTCAAATGTTCCTGTCTATTTAGTATTTAAGCGCTATTAAAACTGTATTTTAAGTCCGATCTAAATATAATTTGGGAAAAATTAAGTTTTTGATTGAAGTTGATAATAATCTGTTTCGATTATGAATAGTCCCATCTATTTGTTCCTTTCGATTCTTGACCTATGAAAAAATACTGCTCATTTCAAGGTTATAGTTTCAACTCTAGTTTATTATGATCAACATCTTCAACTCCTCCTTGGAATAAACCTTGATGAAGAGGTGGAGCTAAGTACTTTGTTAAGTGAATCGAAACCAATTATTCCAAATAATTATCGCAATTTCCCTTTTCGCATTGTTAGGGAGGTGAAGGGCACTATATAGTCGGCCACGCCCGACTTTTAGTCTTTCTTTACTGTTTTTAGTTTCAGGTAAACTTTTTTTCAGTGCAGTGTAGTCAGCTGCTGTGGCAGCACAAGGGCCTATATGCCTAACTGAGTCTCATCGACTGAGACCACCACAATGTCTAACCTAACCTTAACCTAACCTTTGGTTTAAATAGATTTATGCTCACAGCGTATAGAGGAAAAAATAAACTTTTTTCTTCCTGTGCTGAGAGTAACCTTTCGATCCCGATTATACAGGGTGAAGCGCGGGAATTTGCTTTTTTGCACGGCAGGCTAAGGCAAATAAGCAAATTACCGCGCTCCACCTTATAGTTTTCAAGCGGAAATCATACTTGCAAATTCTTATGATCCCCTGTCACTTAGAATGTGCATCTATCAAAGTTTTTCAGCTAAACTGATTTATATCCTTGAGAGCGGTAAAGGCAAAAAAAAAGAAATCCCTAGCAGTTTTTGCCAAAGCTACTTACACATAATTCGCCTTTTTATTGCAATGTGAAGGACTTTTCATTATACCCTACACCACACTGTGGTACAGGGTATTATAACTTTGTGCATTTGTTTGTAACACCCAACAGGAGAAGAAATAGACCCATCGTTTATTATACCGATCGACTTAGAATCACTTTCTGAGTTGATTTAGCTATGTCCGTCTGTCCGTCTGTCTGTCCGTCTGTGCATGTATTCTTGTAATCAAAGTACAGGTCGCAATTATGGTCCGATCTCGACGAAACTTTACACATATCTTTTTTTTGGCCCAAGGACGATCCCTATTTAATTTGGTTAAAATCGGTTCAGATTTAGATATAGCCCCAATATATATGTTAGCCCCGATTTGACATGCAAGCGCTGTAAAAACTTTATTTTATATCCGATCAGTATGAAATTCGGCAGAAAGAGGTTTCTTATTATATGAATGAACACTGTTAAATTTGGAAGAAATCGGTTCATATTTAGATATAGTCCCCATATATACGTTACCCCCGATTTGACATGTAAGCGCTGTAAAAATGTTATTTTATATTTTATCAGTGCGAAATTCGGCAAAGAGAGGTTCCTTATTACATGAAGGAATACTGCTAAATTCGGAGAAAATCGGTTCAGATTTAGATATAGCCCCCATATATATGTTACCCCCGATTTGATATGTAAGCGCTGTAAAAACTGTATTTTATATCCGATCAGTGCGAAATTCGGCAGAAAGAGGTTTCTTATTACATGAAGGAATACTGCCAAATTCGGAGAAAATCGGTTCGGATTTAGATATAGCCCCCATATATATGTTACCCCCTATTTCACATGTAAGCGCTGTAAAAACTGTATTTTATATCCGATCAGTATGAAATTCGTCAGAATGAGGTTTCCTATTATATGAATGAACTCTTTTAAATTTGGAAGAAATCGGTTCAGATTAAGATATAGACCCCAAATATACGTTACCCACGATTTGACATGTGAGCGCTGTAAAAATGTTATTTTATATCCGATCAGTGCGAAAGTCGGCAAAAAGAGGTTTCTTTCTACATGAAGGAATACTGCCAAATTCGGAGAAACTCGGTTTAGATTTAGTTATAACACCCATATATATGTTACCCCCGATTTGACCTGTAAGCGGAGGTCGGAGAAAATCGGTTCAGATTTAGATATAGCTCACATATATTTGTTACCCCCGATTTGACATGTAAGCGCTGTAGAGACTGTATTTTATATCCGATCAGTACGAAATTCGACAGAAGGAGGTCTTTTTACATGAATGGGTATTCAGGGAAGATCGGTTCAGATTTATATTAAAGCTCCATATATATGTTCCTCCTGATTTGGTATCAAACCGCTATAGAAGTTGTATTTTACTTCCGACCATTAAAATTTTCCAGAAAGATGTTTCTCAATTTAGGAACGAATGTTGCTTAATTTAGCGATTATCGTTTCAGAATTAGATGATATGTTTCTACCCATTTACCAATTATTCCAAATTATTATGGCAATGACAATTATCGCATAGTTAGGGAGGTGTAGGGTATTATATAGTCGGCCCCGCCCGACTTTCTGCCTTTCCTTACTGGTTTTTATAATGCCTTCTGACATGTTTATAACTGTCAAGTGACTTTAACATTAGTTGAGAAGAGCTGAACTTTTTAGTTTGTTTTTTTAATTTTTCTATTTTGCTGCTTTAATAATTATTTTCAATGCGAGGGTATTTTTTATTTGCCCTGGTTCCAGGCAGCAACCAACCATTACGATGAACTCAATTTTTTCCTGGCTAAACTCAAAAAAAAAACTCAAAATAAAAGTATCAACATTGGTATTTCCTTCAGTATCTGCGGGTATCTGGTATCTGCTATTTGTATCTGTGGCTGTGACTGGGACACTGCACAGCACTATATCTGCATCACAAATGTCTATTGCAGCTTTGCAAGTACTCGTACCTAGTCGTAGTGGTTTAGTTTGGGGGCTCGCGCACTCCTCCATCGCTCGTATCCGTATCCTCCTACGCTTTATTTATTACAAGATACATCTACTGGATGCCCATTAATCATGCAATACCGTTGTCTTTCTTTTTGCTGTAGTTTTTCTGTTCGTTAGATTCTTGTTAGATTTCTTTAGATACAAAGAACAAAGTTTTTTTCTGTAATTTTGTTTCTACTTAAGATCTGCAGTTTGTTCACTCATAGTGGAGTTGATTTTTAGTTTTTTGTGCAGAATTTAAAATGTCGTTTTGTTAATGATATCATTTTTAAAATGCAAATAAATTTATTACTTTTTAAGCAGAGATCTTTGTTTGTTATCCGAGCAGACACACACACGTGTTTAGCATATGCCAATATAATGTTCATTCGAGTATGTTTTTATTCCTCTGATTTGACATAGATTTGAGACAACAGATTTTTGTCCAGCAATTTGTTATAATAAATTATAGTGAACTATTTTTAAGTGAGTTATGAGTTTGTCGTTAGTATTTTTGGGAAAACATTTTTTGAGATTTGGTGGGTGATAAATGGAACGAACATATGATATGAAATCATAATATCGTTTGCAAATTTTGTTATCGAAACTACAAGTCATGATTTATGCGACATGTCGGGTCATATCATAAGAGTGCTTTATTTTAATTTATGGAGGCATCACGTCTAAATAGTTAATGGCAACGCGATCAGTTTTTGTCAGTCTGCCTTGTTGTTTACAAGCCTACAGAAGCATATAATTTTACATCGCAAAAATTATATTCATATTTGGTCTTATTTCAAAACATTTTTAAAGAATACATCTAGTATTGTAGAATAATCTTTATTAAGGAGATCAATTTTTCAACTTAAAGTCAAATAGAGTGGACAAATGATCATAAATGATCATCATCGACCCTCGAAATAGTTGTAAGTAAAATAAAATGCAATTTGGAGAACTTTTGCCTAATCGGATGGTATTTGTGGTTTCTAAGCTGCCTTGAAATCAATTCGGGTTGGATATTAGTGTAGTGGCTATATCAAAATTGGCATAAAATTAAACACAATTAACACTAGTTGACAACATTTTTGTCCACGGATTGTGCATAACATTTTCTGATGTATTATGGTGCCTTTAGTATTTACCTCTAATGTTCTTAAGTATAAGCACCGTAAAGCCGGGGTAATTTAAATCAAGGGAAATTATGAGAGCTACAAATGGGGATAAAATCACTTTCACGTGGAAACATAAGATTAGTAATTGTAATAAAGCAGCGGTTTTACTTTAAAACTCACTTTACACCGGGGTGCAATGCGACCTCGTGACCATCGGTGTATGGTTTGCTGTCAGGGGTAATCGACTGTATTTGTACGGGGCCTTGTTGATACCTGGGCGCCTCAGCAAGTAACATGGATATGCTGCGGTGAACATGTTACCCCATACTGATAGAAAAAGTTTCGTCATGTCGACGAATTTGTACATCATCACGATTATTTTTTCGTCAAAAGTCAGCTAACGTACGGAATAGCCCACTTGATGAATTTGTTTGTCACCATGACGAATCTCTGTTTCCAAAAATATTCGTCCTCAGGATGATCACGAATCCCATTCAGCACCACGATACACACAAGTCATCCCTACGATGAATCGAGTTCATCACCACGACACATTCATGCCTCCGACTATTTACATTTCAAAAATGTCAATAAATATTTTTCTGATTTTAAACCATTAAAACAGTATGGAAAATAAAATTACTTGACTGCTTCGCCAGGTTCAGTGGTGATTATTCGATTCAAAACGCAGTTCTTACCAGGGAAGGCTTAAAGTAAACGAACGAGAAGTATTCATTACTTATAAATATATTTTAAATAAAAAATAATCTCATCAGATAATGATTTTGCCAACAGACGAATCCCATTCATCACCACGACGAATTCCATTCACCACCACGACGAATTCCACTCATTATCACGACTTATCCCATTCATCACCTCGACAAACTGCATTCATCACCCCGACGAATCCCATTCATCACTACGACGAATTCCATTCATCACCACAACGAATCCCATTCATCACCATTATTAGATTATTTAAATAAAACTTTTACAACAAATTATTTAACTAAGGTAATCACAACGCATATAGAACAGTACATTTAACAGGCGGTTTTGGGGACTACGACTTGATGAACCCTACACTAATGGGACCAATATGAAACCGTTTAAACTAACAAAAACGGGCACAGTACAACAACCAACCGTTACGACTACGAATACTAGAATTGATAACGATACAACAAATACGACGACTGTGACAAACACACGAGGATCTAAACCTTTGCTTGGAAACAAGTCAAGTAATCCAAAGGCCTCTTCTAAGACTGCAGCATTAACTGGCACTTCGGTTTCCTATGACAAGCAGACCCGTCCTTCAAAGAGGAAGTTAAGTGATCGGTGCATAGCTTTCAGGTGCCTTCAGAAACTTGAGAAAGCTGATCCTGCATTTCTGACCAACAAGCAGAGAGAATCCCTGAAGTGGGCACCGAGTATTTCTGAAGAACAGGCATCGCTAAGAGTGCTCCAGGATGCACATTTCCCGGACAACTCTGAAGAGGCATTGAATACTTTAGTTTGGGATTCACTTGAAGTGCTAGAATTCTTTGGGCTATCAAAAGCTTCAAACCTTTTAAGTCGCCAGAACCAGACATAGTCTCGGCGGAGCTACCGGCAGTAGCTGATGCAATAGCTCCCTGGCTCAGAGAGATATACATATGTTGTATCAATCAGGCCTACATTCCAACCAAATGGAGAGCACCAATGTTGTTTTCATCCCAAAAGCGGGAGCTACGGACTTCCGGCCAATTGGTCTATCGTCATGTTTCCTTAAAACTCTGGAGAGATTAGTAGATAGTTAAATTGATCACAAGCTACATACTTTCCATTCCACAGCATGCCTACATCAGCGGCAAGTCCACCGAAACCACCCTGCAGGATCTCGTCAGCTTGATTGAAGGATCCCTCTCTATTAAAGAATATACTATGTTCGATTTCTTAGATATACAGGGTTTTCCAATAAGAGTGATATGATTTCTTTGAACAAAAAACACACTTATTGTTAAGGAAATTCAAACGTTTTTTATTTAATGTGAAGTACAATCGATACGATTAAGTTCTAAGTACAAGGCCTCCATGACTTCTTCTGCAGGAACGAATTTGATGAACCCAATTTTCGAGCACTTTTTCCACTAAATCAAGTCGTATGTCATGAATGGCACGTTCAATATTGACTTGTAAAGCTTGAAGAGAGTCTGGTTTATTTCAAAAGACCTATGATTTCAAATAACCCCACAAGAAATAGTCTAATGGTGTTAAATCACAACTTCTTGGAGGCCATTCAATATCACAATTTCTTGAAATAATCGAATCTCCAAACTTTTCTTGTAACAATTCAATTGTTTCATTTGCTGTGTGGCACGTAGCCACAATCGGTCAATGTCAAAAAGATAGCTCTTAAAGAGAGCTAAAATATTGCTCATAGGTGTCAAGGTCGTAGATCGACTTTTTTAATTTTTAAAAAAATTGACTTAGCATAATTTTCAAATGTGAACGGAAAGTTTATTGCTCTTGCTCCTTAATCCGGTATGTCAGGTACGTCGGATCGGGAATCGGTCAATGGCAAAAGGATAGCTCTTAACGAGAGCTGAAATATTGCTCATAGGTGTCAAGGTCGTAGGTCGACTGGAAAGTGTTTTTTTTGGATTTTATAAAAAATTGACTTGTCGCACGAAAAGTTGCAATTGCAGAACGATTATTTTGATAATAAAACTGAATAATTTGTAAACGTTGTTCTTGCGTATATCTCTCCATGATTAAATTGAAAACACTACTGAATACAATGAAAAACAATTGACAGATCATGAAATATTACAAATGGCCGAAATGTCACTTCAAAATTATATCATCCCTATTGGAAGACCCGTTATTAAATTAAAGGAAATTATAAGAACTACCTCGATTTCTAAACGTGACCTAGTGAAACGCCGGGACACATATAACATATTTTTGACCGATATAACTGTTCTCGGTAGTCAGGAACTCCGCCGATCGCTGACCTCTACCATTTGTCGCACTGTGTTATTGCTCCAGATGAATGAAATTCGGTACAGATACCTCTTAATTCAATGGTTTAAATACATGGACCATAAAAGGGTCCAACGCGATTTGAGTTGATTAGTTCTCAGAAACCATTACCGAACGATTGACCTTAATTTCGTAGTATTTATACCCTACACCACACTGTGGTACAGGGTATTATAACTTTGTGCATTTGTTTGTAACACCAAAAAGGAAACGAAATAGACCCATCGTTTATTATACCGATCGACTTAGAATCACTTTCTGAGTTGATTTAGCTATGTCCGTCTGTGCTTGTATTCTTGTAATCAAAGTACAGGTCGCAATTATGGTCCGATCTCGACGAAACTTTACGCATATCTTTTTTTTGGCTCAAGGACGATCCCTATTGAATTTGGTTAAAATCGGTTCAGATTTAGATATAGCCCCCATATATATGTTAGCCCCGATTTGACATGTAAGCGCTGTAAAAACTTTATTTTATATCCGATCTGTATGGAATTCGGCAGAAAGAGGTTTCTTATTATATGAATGAACACTGTTAAATTTGGAAGAAATCGGTTCAGATTTAGATATAGCCCCCATATATACGTTACCCCCGATTTGACATGTAAGCGCTGTAAAAATGTTATTTCATATCCGATCAGTGCGAAATTCGGCAAAGAGAGGTTTCTTATTACATGAAGGAATACTGCTAAATTCGGAGAAAATCGGTTCAGATTTAGATATAGCCCCCATATATATGTTACCCCCGATTTGACATGTAAGCGCTGTAAAAACTGTATTTTATATCCGATCAGTGCGAAATTCGGCAGAAAGAGGTTTCTTTCTACATGAAGGAATACTGCCAAATTCGGAGAAAATCGGTTCAGATTTAGATATAGCTCCCATATATATGTTACCCCCGATTTGACAAGTATGCGCTGTAAAAACTGTATTTTATATCCGATCAGTGCGAAATTCGGCAGAAAGAGGTTTCTTATTACATGAAGGAATACTACTAAATTCGGAGAAAATCGGTTCAGATTTAGATATAGCCCCCATATATATGTTCCCCCCGATTTGACATGTAAGCGCTGTAAAAACTGTATTTTATATCCGATCAGTGCGAAATTCGGCAGAAAGAGGTTTCTTATTACATGAAGGAATACTGCCAAATTCGGAGAAAATCGGTTCGGATTTAGTTATAGCCCCCATATATAGGTTACCCCCGATTTCACATGTAAGCGCTGTAGAGACTGTATTTTATATCCGATCAGTACGAAATTCGACAGAAGGTGGTCTTTTTACATGAATGAGTATTCAGGGAAGACCGGATCAGATTTATATTAAAGCTCCATATATATGTTCCTCCTGATTGGGTATCAAACCGCTATAGAAGTTGTATTTTACTTCCGATCATTAAAATTTTCCAGAAAGATGTTTCTCAATTTAGGAACGAATATTGCTTAATTTAGCGATTTTCGTTTCAGAATTAGATAATATGTTTCTACCCATTTACCAATTATTCCAAATTATTATGGCAATGACCCTTATCGCATTGTTAGGGAGGTGTAGGGTATTATATAGTCGGCCCCGCCCGACTTTCTGGTTTTCCTTACTGGTTTTTGTATGCCCTACACCACACTTTGGTACAGGGTATTATAACTTTGTGCATTTGTTTGTAACACCCAAAAGGAGAAGAAATAGACCCATCGTTTATTATACCGATCGACTTAGAATTACTTTCTGAGTTGATTTAGCTATGTCCGTCTGTCCGTCTGTCTGTGCATGTATTCTTGTAATCAAAGTACAGGTCGCAATTATGGTCCGATCTCGACGAAACTTTACACATATGTTTTATTTTGCCCAAGGACGATCCCTAAAATCGGTTCAGATTTAGATATAGCCCCCATATATACGTTACCCCCGATTTGAAGTGTAAGCACTGTAAAAATGTTATTTTATATCCGACCAGTATGAAATTCGGCAGAAAGAGCTTTCTTATTATATGAATGAACACTGCTAAATTTGGAAGAAATCGGTTCAGATTTAGATATAGCCCCCATATAAACGTTACCCCCGATTTCACATATAAGCGCTGTAAAAATTTTATTTTATATCCGATCAATGCGAACTTCGGCAAAAAGAGGTTTCCTTGTACATGAAGAAATACTGCCAAATTCGGAGAAAATCGGTTCAGATTTAGATATAGCCCCATATATATGTTACCCCCGATTCGACATGTAAGCGCTGTAGAGATTGTATTTTATATCCGATCAGTACGAAATTCGACAGAAGGATGTCTTTTTACATGAATGAGTATTCAGTGAAAATCGGTTCAGATTTATATATAACATCCGTATATATATATGTTCCTCCTGATTTGATATCAAAGCGCTATAGAAGTTGTACTTTACTTCCGATCATTAAAATTTTCCAGAAATATGTTTCTCAATTTAGGAACGAATATTGCTTAATTTAGCGATTATCGGTTCAGAATTAGATAATATGTTCCTACCCATTTACCAATTATTCCAAATTATTATCGCAATGACCCTTGTTTATTTATGTATTTTACCAATTTCTATAAAATGTTACTCCATTCACTACATAGTATAAGTGATTCTGTTGTTTAACGTTTTTGTATATCTGTCATATAATCCAGACCAGAAGGTTTGTTAATGCCGCCCAAACCATCTGACCATCTGACCACCTTTCGACGGTTAAGATTCGACCTGGCCCAACTTAACGCCATGTTTACTTGTTTTTATATTTCTTTGTCGATAATTTTCAATTTTCGTTATTATACTGTGGTATGCGATCCATGGTGGAGGGTATATATGAATCAGTCTGGCCGTATGCTTTTCCATTTATGGAAGAAATTAAAATTATTGTCCATCTTGGTATATAAAAAATTCAAATGAACTGGAAATTAAAATATATATATTTCTATTTTGTATCCAATAAGTCTTTCGACATTCATTTATTGTGATATTGAAGTAGCAAATGTAACTAAATATTAAATACGACACCTTTCAAAGGAATGTCAATATTGTACTATTTCCTAAATGTCAGCTAAACGACTCTGCCTCCTAATTGGAGCAAAAGTCATTTTATGAAGCCTAGCCCTACGGCTTTTAGTCATAAACTTTCGTTATTGCGCACTTCAGAAGCAGTCATAAAAACGATGTAGCCTTTCGGCACAGCCTCTGAATAACACGGAAAGCGACTCCCCGTAACAACTGATGTTGTACATAAAATGCCACTTGAGTTTTCAACTGTCAATTGCTTTAGCATATCCCAAGGCTCAAGGTATTCATGGAAGCAATGCGCTACCATTCAACTGGCGTGAAAGTCATAAAATATTCGTATTTCAATTTCAGGAAATTAAGACAATTTTAGATATTTCTTGCATTAGAATAGTATTGGTTTTCGGCAATAAATATTGCAGCTGTTTTGTGTTTATTTACGCAAAAATAAATCATTCTTTACTGACATATCCTTAGGCGATTAATCTGAAATTATTTCGTGCATACTTTAAGAGGGTCACAATGAAAATAAATTTCACATTTTTACTAAGGAGATGCAATTTCTTCTAATAGTCATAAATAACAGCATAAATTTGAAAAACAACTTTTCTATCTGTAGGTTTTGGTGGCGGTGGACTCTATCGCAAAAGCTAAAAGTTTTGTGCGTTTGGCAGAGAAGTTACAACAAAGTAATTTACACCTCATGCAAATAAATTATAGAGACAGTCAAGCCACGTAACGGTAGCTAACTTTTGACCAAGAACAACAACAACACTTAACACCTTCCGCCGGACCCCGGATGAGAAGACAATTGAACTGCAAACGGAAACGGAAGTAGTCATGCCGGGCAACCATCCAGCCAGACACAGCACGACACACAGTATCGTACAAAAACGAAAGAAGACCGAAACAAAACAAACCAACGAAGACAAGAAAACAAATTACAGAAATTAATTGGGATCTTCACCCAGAGAAATTATAGGCGGCGGAAAGTTAAACTGCTTTTGCTGAACTTTTTCCATTTTTCTTATTAAGTATGTTGTTTAGACTGGGCTGTTTTTCTTTTCTTGTTTTTTGAGATTAAGTCCTTTCAATCGTAGGCGTTTAAATGGAAGCCCACACAGAAATCTATGTTTTTTTCTCGGTAACAGCGAAAATTATGTAATCAATAAATTAAGAATCGTTAACTGCACCTGAAAAAGGGTAATTTAATTATTGCTGGTCCGCATTTTCCATGTCCTGGCCTTTTAGGAATTACCAACGAAAGGTCCTTATATGTGTGTTCCTAATTGGTTACTTATGTTGTCGTGTTGTTGCTGGTCGACAACTCCTACGTATAATCCACACATGTGTGGATAGATATGCCTACACACTTTCATTTTTTATTAGGTTACGTGCCTTTAATGTTTAGCGATAGCGAAAGGTTAAATGTTGCCATTATAGCTTTTATGGCCCCGTAGATCAGGTGTTTCTTTCGTGGAATGGTTTGTTTAATCCTTGCCCTCCCTCAAAGACGACAAGTACATTTTAATCAACAGCTATTGTGTGTATTCGTATAGTCACTGGCATTTAGCTGTACAAAGTGGACATACGTGCATCCTGAGGATATTTTCAGATAAAATGCAGTTAGGACTTGATTGTCCAAAAATTGCTTTGGATTTTCATGGAACAAATCCAAAAGCAACATGGACAAAACATTGTGACAAGGTGTGAGCGCACTGGATTCAATGGAGTTTTAGCTTTATTCGTTGAAAAATTTACCAAAAGTGATCAAATTGGGCACATGCTGTGAAGAAAGTCTATGCCACACGTTTGTGCGCCAATACTCAACCAGGTACAGGATATTATGATTTTGTGCAAACAGAGAAGAAATATACTCATAGTTTATTATACCGATCGACCTAGAATCATTTTTTGAGTGAATAAGTTTGGATATAGATCCCATATAAAGGTCGCTTCTGAATGATCTTATTTTTGTTCAAGAAACCACATTTGATAAACAATATGGCTGAAAGTTGACAGTTTATTTGGCCCACTCCATTCTGATCGTTTTATCCTATTTCCTATTAGTATTATAAAAACTTTTGTTTGTCTGTTGCCGCATCACGCCTAAACGGTGGAACCGATGTTCTTGAAACTTGGTGAATAGATATACCAATACCCGGAAATAAAAATAAGCTACTTCGATTTTCTCTTTTCAGCCAAGTGATATTCGACCGCTTGACCGCAGAGGCTCCTGTTAGAGCTAGAAACCTGCAATTTTTTACACGCATAGACAAGAGTGTTGCATAAACCACTGGTAACTCATGTAGTAATTTTTTTGCCAGTCATGTAGTCATTTTTATGGTCAGTTCGCATAAACCGCTGGCAACTCATGTAGTAATTTTTTGCCAGTCATGTAGTAATTTGTATGGTCAGTTCTAGCACTATCAAAAATTTGCATATTGTTTTTGTCCTTTCAGACAAAACAGACCAGGCCTCTTAAACGATAAAAAAAATCAAACTTTGTAAATATGAATACTATACACGACAAACACATATATGCGCGAAAAATAATTTTTAATTCTCAGATTGAGGTCAATGTAGTACTGACCAAAAACAATTCAGTCTGAGGTCAAACTGGACATAAAACCTCGTCGTAATATTTCAAAAGACTTTTCAAAATATATCGCTCACCACTTGCTGTGGTAACATATCTAACGTTGTCAATTCGGTCAATTCTCAGACTGTGATCAGTCCAGCAATTTTCACTTTTTCTGTACTTTCAAAGTCCCTTATGAGACATGATTCTGCTAATGTATGTGTATATACTGATCTTCAACGGATGCGATTTTACACCAAGCTTCTTTTGACCGCTTGACTTTGCGACTTCTATAAGATGTAGAAAGCTACAAATTTTGCTAATGTATAGGAGTGTTGTAAAACCATTGTCGGTTTTTAGCTTTTTTGTGGTCAGTTTAGCAGTGACCAAAGCAATTTGCATTCTTTCACTGCATTTCAAAATTCTTTAAGAGTTTTTGATTGCTCCAATACTTTAAAAATACCATAAAGAGCTATATGTATGTATATGTTCATATACCAATCTTCAAAGAAATGCATCGTCCGACCTGAGGACAAATGGACACAAAAACCGCGACCAAAAATGTTTTTAAACACTTTTCGAAATATATCGCTCTCCAATTACAACGGTAATATATATTTAACGAAAATTAAGCTATTTTTTTGGTGTGTTCAATATGTATGCACGTGAACAGGTTTTGAATTATGTGATATGTAGACCTCGGGTTTTTGCATATCTCTCAATTTTCATCCGATTTGCACAAAAATTTTTATTTAGACGTTTCATCACTCAAATTTAAATAATTTGAGTGCATATCAAAAATATGCAAAAATAAAATGAAAATAGGAGGCAGGGGGCAAGGTCAAAGTTCAGAAAAATTGATTAATTTCCTTGGTAATGGTTTTTTGAAGTTAATTTTAATTTGGAGTGTGCACAACTTAGTTTCAGAAGATACATTATAATAACTGAAAATCTTCACCAAATTACCAAGTAAAAATATTTGTATGTGTTCTCAAATATATATTGTTTGTTGATTTTTTTTTCTTCAAATATATAGCGTGATACATTTCGAGGTTCCCTACTTTTTTAAAGAAAAAAAAAACACAGAAAATTCAAATTGAATGGGAAATGTTTATTATCATTTGAAAGAACATTCTTTGGCATTTATTTTTTGAAGATTATGTCTATGTTGGCCGCGGCTACGTCTCAGATGGTCCATCCGTTGAGTCCAATTTTCGATGACTCGTTCGAGCATTTCGACTGGTAACTGGCGAATGACACGCGTGATGTTTTGCTACAAGGCCTGAATCGAAGCGGGTTTGTCCGCATAAACTTACGACTTTATATATCCCCACAGGAAAAAGTCTAACGGTGTGATATCACACGATCTTGGTGGCCAATCGACCGGCTCAAAACGTGAAATTATCTGCTCACCGAAGTGTTCTCCCAATAAATCCATTGATTGATGCGATGTGTGGGAAGTGGCGCCGTCTTGTTGAAACCAAATGTCGCACAGTGGGAGGAATTCCAACAAAAGGGAAATAATTCTTCCGTTAGTTAACCATACAACCGATTGCTACCAAACTTGGCATGTTTGTAGACGAGGTTTTAAAAAAATTTAAGTTTTGAACAAAATGTTTATGCGCGTGTAACTTTCGTATTTTCCGACCGATTCACAATAGTGTATTCTAATAACTGAATACACTATTGTGAACAGTTATCTTATATACTTACCGAGATATCTGCATTTGATAATTTAATTTTTAATTTTTTTCCCGACCTTGTGCTAGTATTTTGTAAATATCGAAGCAGAATATGCACCAATTTTATCCCCTTAAGCATGTCTGGATTGGCAATTAGATTTCCAATATGATGAAAATTGGTTCGATATAACCAACAGGACAAAAGTTATGGCCCCTTGAAGTCATCTATCTATCTATATATATAAAAATGGAAAAATGTTTGTATGTATGTATGTGTTTTATAGACGCTTAAACCACTGGACCGATATAAACATGTTTTCTTTTATTTGAAACCTATTTGGTCTGAGAAGGTTTTGGAAAAGAAATGTTTGCAAAAAGTGGGCGTGACAAATCGCCCGCTTGACCGCTGAGGCTCCTGTTAGAGCTAGAGAGCTGACATTTTGCATACACAAAGACAGGATTGTTGTATAAACCACGTGCTACTCACTTAATCATTTTTCGGCCTGTGGTCAGTTCTAGCGCTATCAAAAACTTGAGTTTTGATCTTTCAGAAGCCTCTTATAAAATACAAAATTAAAACATCTATCAATCTATCTATATATATAAAAGAGAGTGTTTGTTTGTTTGTTTGCTTGTTTGTTTGTTTGTTTGTTTGTTTGTTTGTTTGTTTGTTTGTTTGTTTGTTTGTTTGTTTGTTTGTTTGTTTGTTTGTTTGTTTGTTTGTTTGTTTGTTTGTTTGTTTGTTTGTTTGTTTGTTTGTTTGTTTGTTTGTTTGTTTGTTTGTTTGTTTGTTTGTTTGTTTGTTTGTTTGTTTGTTTGTTTGTTTGTTTGTTTGTTTGTTTGTTTGTTTGTTTGTTTGTTTGTTTGTTTGTTTGTTTGTTTGTTTGTTTGTTTGTTTGTTTGTTTGTTTGTTTGTTTGTTTGTTTGTTTGTTTGTTTGTTTGTTTGTTTGTTTGTTTGTTTGTTTGTTTGTTTGTTTGTTTGTTTGTTTGTTTGTTTGTTTGTTTGTTTGTTTGTTTGTTTGTTTGTTTGTTTGTTTGTTTGTTTGTTTGTTTGTTTGTTTGTTTGTTTGTTTGTTTGTTTGTTTGTTTGTTTGTTTGTTTGTTTGTTTGTTTGTTTGTTTGTTTGTTTGTTTGTTTGTTTGTTTGTTTGTTTGTTTGTTTGTTTGTTTGTTTGTTTGTTTGTTTGTTTGTTTGTTTGTTTGTTTGTTTGTTTGTTTGTTTGTTTGTTTGTTTGTTTGTTTGTTTGTTTGTTTGTTTGTTTGTTTGTTTGTTTGTTTGTTTGTTTGTTTGTTTGTTTGTTTGTTTGTTTGTTTGTTTGTTTGTCTGTTTGTTTGTTTGTTTGTTTGTTTGTTTTTTTGGTTGTTTGTTTGTATGTTTGTTCCGTATAGACGTCTAAACGGCTAGACCGATCATCTTGAAATTTTCACAGAATGTACATGTGTAGGGGGTGCTGAAAATAGGGTACTTGAATTTTCGATATATCAAGTGGGCGTGGACCCGCCCATATGTGTCCAATTTTTATATTGAGAAAAATGTTTAGCTAGAGTGCTGACATTTTGTGAGTATGCATTTAGTGCCAGATTATGTGAATATGTATTCCAAAAATGGGCAGAATCGGACCAATGGGCGCGGCCCCGCCCACATAGACCAAATTTTGGAATTTTGTGTATATGTATATGGTGGCAGTCTTCGTAATTGGTCCAAAAATTGGCGGAATCGGAACAATGGGCGTGGCCCCGCCCATATAAGCCAAATTTTTAGATTGAGATATCTTGCACAATTTGTTAGCTGCAGTGCTGTAATGTTGCACGTATGTATCTGGTAGCAGTCCACGTGATTTTTCCAAAAATGGGCGGGATCGGACCAATGGGCGTGGCACCGCCCATATAAGCCAAATTTAAAAAATGTGATATCTTGCACAATTTGTTACCGAGAGACCTGGAATTTTGTATATACATATATATTCGTTGGCGACCTACATGATTGGTCCAAAAATTGGCGGGTTCGGACCAATAGGCGTGGCCCATATAAGCCAAATTTTGAAATTGAGATATATTGCACAATTTTTTACCGAGAGTGCTGTAATTTCGTGTATATATATCTTGTGGTAGTCTACGTGATTGGTCCAAAAATGAGCGGCATCGAACCAATGGGCGTGGCCACGTCCATATAAGCCAAATTTTGAAATTGAAATATCTTGCACAATTTATTATCGAGAGTGCTGCAGTTTTGGACATATGTATCTGATGGCAGTCTACGCGATTCGCCCAAAAATTGGCGGGATCAGACCAATGGACGTGGCCCCGCCTATATAAGCCAAATTTTGAAATTGAGGCACATATCTTGCACAATTTTAAGCGAGAGTGATGTCTGGTGGTAGTCTACGTTATTGGTCCAAAATGGGTCGGGATCGGATCAATGGCCGTGGTCCTGCCCATATAAACTAAATTTTGAAATTGAGATGTCTTACACAATTGTTTAGCGATATTTCTGTAATTTTGTGCAAATGTATCTGATGATAGCCTACGTGAATGTTCTAAAAAGTGGCGGGATCGGATCAATGGGCCTGGCCCCGCCCATATAAACCAAATTTTGAAATTGAGATATCATGCACAATTTGTTAGCGAGAGTGCTGTGATTTTGCGCATCTCACGCAGTCTACGTGATTACACAAAAAAGGGCGGCACCGCCTATAGGAGCCTAATTTTTAAATTGAGATATCTTGCACAATTTGTTTAAGTGAGCGCTGCAGTTTTGGGTATATGTATCTGATGACAGTCTACGTGATTCGACCAAAAATAGGCGGGATCAGACCAATGGACGTTGCCCCGCCTATGCGAGTATAAGCCAAATTTTGAAATTGAGAGTCATATCTTGCACAATTTTTTATCGAGAGTGCTGTAATTTTTTGCATATCGATCTGGTGATAGGCTACGTGAATGGTCCAAAAGGGTTGGGATCGGACCAATGGGCGTGGCCCCACGCTTATAAGCAAATTTCTGAAATTGAAATACCTTGAACAATTTGTTAGCGAGAGTGTTGTAATTTTGTAAATATGCATTTGATGGCAGTCTACGTAATTGGTTAAAATAATTGACGGTATCGGAAGTCTGAAGTCTGGGGCAACGAAGTGGACCGGGTCCAGCTAGTATACATATATATTTACTTCAATGCGTTTTTCATTTTTACCACTATAACTATAGACGTAGGGACATCGCTTTTGTGGAGATTGCGACACTTTTGAAAGCGTCTAAATGTCCATGGACCTTAACACTTTTTATAATGTTATAGTGTTCATAGATATATGAACTTGCATGACACCTAACTCTTAAATTATAAATTTTTTGATAAAAACATTTATTAATATTTAAAAAAAATACAAAAAATTGCGTATAGTTTTTTTGTTTTTTTTTTTTTTTTTGTGGTGCACCGAATAATTGTTTAGTCCCTGAGACCTGAAGTGTAACACATCGAAGGCGTGTCCTAAAACCCTATGTTGGGCGGAAATTCGTTTTAGGACATTATAAGTTATTTGAGAAATGTCCGTCCGTCTGCTTCGTTTGTGGGGCAAGATAACTCTCGATAGGAGCAACCGATTGACTTACTATTTTGTATACGCTAATATTTGTATATCCTCACTTTAGTGGTGGAGGGTATAAATAAATGTCTACTGCTCATAAGTGTAATTTTACAAATTCGATTTTCCGTACTAGGAAAAGCCTAAAATTGTTTGATCTTTATAGGCATAAGAGTTATAACATAATGATAAATACTTTAAATATTGTTTTTCAAATGCACAGCATTAGGCTTTTAAGCTCCAACAGTATGTTATTGTATACCCTTAGGAGGTCTACAAATTGTTAGCGAATTTTTACATATATATGTAATGTTATGTATGTAGTTAAATTCATTTAAATACTCGTATGTATGAGTATGTTCTTTTTCATCGTTTATTTTGGGTATATAATAAAAGTCAAATAAATAAATTGAAAGCAAATCTCTTGGAATTTTTCGGCGCTGACTTAATGACATGTCTCACACTAGTGCTGAGATTTCAACAGCCTTGACATTGATATGGAAGAAGGAATTAGTGGTATGAATGTATGAGTAGGTTAGGTTAGGTTAGCTTAGGAGTGGCAGCCTGTACAATAGACACACTTAGACCATTCAGTCAATTGTGTTACCACAGGGACATAAGCGAAAACATAAGTTCTCCTTAGCCGTTGAACCAATTCGATTGCTTACAAAATGCTTACAAATTTTGCGGATTACAACATCAGCCAAGTAAGTTA
The DNA here is from genome assembly GCA_963930755.1 of Eudasyphora cyanicolor. Classification (NCBI taxonomy): domain Eukaryota; kingdom Metazoa; phylum Arthropoda; class Insecta; order Diptera; family Muscidae; genus Eudasyphora; species Eudasyphora cyanicolor. The sequence goes on from OZ005737.1 coordinate 160,997,657, forward strand.
ACTCCCCAGTGAAATCAGAGCAACTTCACTAAACGAATGATGCAGAAGTTCTTGTTATTGGCGCTTCTTTCACATCCAATTCTCAGAATTGAGTCCCAAAATCACGTGTTGTACCATGGTTTTGTCATGGTTATGTAACCCAACTCAATATCAAGGAGTAGATAATCCAACTATATATCGTCCCTTCAATATAATAATAGTATAATACACTATGCGTAGTGTATTATAGGCTATTATTGGGTGTCATTTTATTATATTATATAGAGGGGACGATATATACTCAGGAGTCGGTAATCATATTTATTGTCAGCCATTGCGTAGATAACCCAGCTACTAAGGAGTAGTTAACTGGTCCAATTGTCCAAACGGTTCGTCTAGGAATAAGTAGATAACTCTACCGGACGTCTACGAAGCAGTAGATGTGCTAAGTGAATTATGAAAACTTGAGCGTATGAATGAGCACCTTTTAGCTATCTTCACTGCTTGGGATGCTCCCTTTATCTAGGAATAATTAAATTTAAGTGTCCGGGTTCGAATTCCGCAGCGGTTGTTTAACTTTTTTATTAATATTCTATATATATTTTTTAATTTTTTCTAACGTATTAAATTTTAAAACAACCTTTATCTAGGAATAATTATATTTAAGTGTCCGGGTTCGAATTCCGCAGCGGTTGTTTAACTTTTTTATTAATATTTTATATATATATTTCTTTTTAATTTTTTCTAACGTATTAAATTTTAAAACATCTAGTTTTAATAACAACATTTTAATATTTTATATTTTTCATATATTTTAAATATATTCACAACTTCAGCAAAATAAATAAAGTACATAAAAAGTGAGTCCTTAGGTAGTACTTCCATATTTATACCCTCACTTTAGTGTGACGAGGGTATATATCATTTGCTACGGAAAAAAGTGTAACACGTCGAAGGAGTGACCTAAGACCCTAAGTATGTTCGGAGGAAATCCGTTTTGGGTAATTTTAAGTCGAATGAGCAATGTCCGTCCGTCTGTCTGTCTGTCTGTCTGTCTGTCTGTCTGTCTGTCTGTCTGCCTGTCTGTCTGTGTGTCTGCTGGCTGGTGCGCACGATAACTCTCGAAAGGAGTAACCGATTGACCTCAAATTTGGTATGTGGTAATATTTTTTTCTATCTCCGGCTAAGTTCGAAGATGGGCCATATTGGTCCACTCCTTCTAGTACCTCCCCCACAAAGGGTTAAAATGTTGTGAAATATTGATTCTTTAATAACTGTTATACTACTTATTCGAATCTTTTGAAATTCCACACATAGTATTAGCTTATTAGTCGTTATCAACTCGAGAAAAATGGGCGAAGTCGCCATGTCCCTTTTGGTACCTCCCACACAAATGCACCATTTTGCACCAAAAGTTAACAGCTTATAACACTAATAACAGTGTATAAAAATACTTGAAATTTTGTACAGTATTATGCTTTTATATTGCCTACAGTCCGGGGAAAAATGGGTGTTATTGTCACGCCCCTTTTAGTACCTCCCACACAAAGGTACCTTTTTGCACCAAAAGTTAACAGCTTATAACATTAAAACCAGTGTATAAAAATACTTGAAATTTTGTACAGTGTAATGTTTTTATAGTGTCTATAGCCCTGTGAAAAGTGGGCGTTATTGCCACGCCCCTCTTTGTACCTCCCACACAAAATGCCTAAATCATATCACAATTTAATGTCTCAAAACGTTTATACCAGTGCACATAAATGCTTATAAGTCGGCACAGTGCAATGAATTTAAAGTATCTAATGTTCAGCAAAAAAAAGGTGTATTTGATAAACCCCTTCTGGTACCTCCCACACAAATTGACAGAATAATTCGAGTAATATTCAATATTACATTACTCACAAAGTGAGGGTATACCTTAGTCGGTTTACCCGACTGAAACTTTCTTACTTGTTTTTGCTATGTTTGTATATAACCGAACTGGCTCTCTACGAGGGTGTAAAAGACTCAACTTGTCGTATACTATAAGTACACTGAAAAAAAATTTGTCATAAAATTAAAGAAATGCTCCAAAGACGTCATTAGTTTTTAAAATAAATACATTTTGTACTTAAAATATAGATAATTTCAATAATATTAAGTACTTTACTTAATTTTAAGTACATTTTCTTAATTTTAAGTACAAAATGTACTTATTTTGAAGCCTAAGGACGTCTTTGGAGCATTTCTTAAATTTTATGACAATTTTTTTTCAGTGTAGGTAACCAAACTGGTCATCTACTTAGGAGTAGATTGCTGTGATCTAGTCTACACCATTTTCAATTGTAGTTCGAAAAAAGTCAATTGAAATTCGAATATTCCATTTGAAATTCGAAAAATATCAATTGATATTCGAATATTCCATTTGAAATTCGAAAAAGGTCAATTGAAATTCGAATATTCCATTTGAAATTCGAAAAAGGTCAATTGAAATTCGAAAAACATCACTTGATATTCGAAAAACATCAATTGAAATTCGAAAAACATCAATTGAAATTCGAAACACATCAATTGAAATTCGAAACACATCATTTGAAATTCGTAAAATTGCAATTGAAATTCGGAATACGCCAATTGAAATTCGAATTTTTCCATTTGAAATTCGTAATACACCAATTGAAATTCGGAAAACATCAATTGAAATTCGAAATTCATCATTTGAAATTCGAAATATGTAAACAAAATCAATGCTGTATATTAGATGGGGTAGCATTTAAGTTATACAATTTGTCTGTGTTAAACCTTTAATATTAAAATATTTAAATAAGTTTTGTTTCAACTAATTTTGAATAAACATTCATAAAAGATAAGATCATCACATTATATGTTAAGATTTAGTCAGCAAATGTGTTTAAATAAATTCTACCCTATCTAATGTGCAGATTTGTTTACATTTTCGAATTTCAATTGATGTATTTCGAATATCAATTGATGTTTTTCGAATTTCAATTGGTGTATTACGAATTTCAAATGGAAAAATTCGAATTTCAATTGATGTATTTCGAATTTCAATTGATGTATTTCGAATATCAATTGATGTTTTTCGAATTTCAATTGATGTGTTTCGAATTTCAATTGATGTATTTCGAATTTCAATTGATGTGTTTCGAAATTCAATTGATGTGTTTCGAATTTCAATTGATTTTTTTCGAATTTAAATTGATTTTTTTCGAATTTCAAATGGAATCTTCGAATTTCAATTGTCCTTTTTCGAATTTCAAATGGAATCTTCGAATTTCAATTGATCTTATTCGAAATTGAATTGATTTTTTTCGAATTACAGTTGAAAATGGTGTAGTTTGGTGCATTTAATCCTAATTAACCAATCATTCCCTTCGTGAGCAGATCAATGATAGGTCTAAATTTAACTACACCATTTTCAATTGTAATTCGAAAAAAGTCAATTGTAATTCGAATATTCCATTTGAATTTCGAAAAAGGTCAATTGAAATTCGAATATTCCATTTGAAATTCGAAAAAGGTCAATTGTAATTCGAAATACATCACTTGATATTCGAAGAACATCAATTGAAATTCGAAAAACATCAATTGAAATTCGAAACACATCAATTGAAATTCGAAACACATCATTTGAAATTTCAAATAGAATCTTCGAATTTCAATTGATCTTATTCGAAATTGAATTGATTTTTTTCGAATTACAGTTGAAAATGGTGTAGTACTGGGTTCAGTAGACAGAGGTAATTTGACACAAAATTTCCCACTGCTTTCTTTCTTTTCTTCAGTATGTACAAAAATTAAATTAATTATTTTAATTTTGCCAATTTTAGGAAAACTCACATTTTATTTTCATATAAACCATTTGTCACATTTTCTTTAATTAAATGATTTTCTCCACTAGGAAATTAATTGGGAAATTTGTCAAGCTCTCTCATTTGTATTATAGTTTTTGTGGAAGTTTTTTTATTTTCTACATTGTTCGTTGCAATTTTATTGTCATTTCCAATACTGTGATAAAAACGTATTTTCAAACATTCCAATCCTCCCCTTACAATGTTCTGCCACTGCAATGGAATGTTCCTATGTAGACCTATTGAAGATACGTACACACTCGTATATTCGCCGTCTATTGTTGAATATGTCCCATAATTTTCTTACAAAGGCATTTGAGATAATATTACAACGTTCATGTTAAACGGCGGATGATATTAATTTTCAAGTTAATGACTCCTGTCAGAAATAATGAGCGATAATAATGACAGTTCAGTCTTTCAAATATTTAACAAAATACATTGGCAATGTTTTAGCTAGAAATCTTTGTCACTTTTTAAATTTGATCCAGTACGCATATTCTATGTATTTTGAAACTACGCCATATGCTTTGCAAATTTGTCATAGTAACAAAACAAGAGAAAAATAAGATTTATTTCAGTCACATGTTTGTTAGCTTAGTTCAGCAAAAACTGATGACACCAAACGACAGTAAAAACAAACAAACAAAAAATAAAGTAATTAGAAAACAAATAATAATGAAAGCGAAACATGAAATGACGACACACCTTTTTCAAATATATTTTAGATAATTATCAACTAGACTAACTATCTATCTGTATGTCTATCTAGTCATATAACGACAACTATCATGCGTGACGTTTAACTACCCACCCGTTGCATAGTGGGGGAAATTTCGAAAATAAGAGAAATGCTAGGTATAGTTTAGGAAAAAATAAAATAAATGAATTTAGATAAAATAAAGTATACATTCTCAAATTTCAGACAGATCGGCTAAAAAAGTGGCGGATAGAGTAAAGAAGTCTTCCGGAAGGAAAGTTTGTATGGCATTATATTAAACATAGGCCAATACGGTACATTTATCTTATGAATGTCTAAGGACCAACTGCCCTTACTGCCAGCTCACATAGACGCTGGTGCTACCAACAGTCCAGATGCCGCTCATCGAAACCAACCTGTTTGATACACCAAAATATCAATAATAGAATATCGATACCGGCCAGATCAGTCAGACTTTTTATAAAGGCCGACTCCAGTATATCCAGACGTCGTTTACTCCGAAGGAACAGAAAGTAAGCAGCTATCCAATGTTCCTTAATTCTTCCTCATTTCCGCAGCTTCTGCAGAAGTCATTGGACTACATTCCCAAGCTCCTGACGTGTTAGCTGATCAGGCAGTGATCTGTCTGAACTGACACTAATGTAGATCTCCATCGTCCTATTTCTGTTAACATCATTGGATTCCTTAGGATATCTCTATGCCCCTATATATTAGGAATATGTTAAACGGCTCTTCCATCTCGTTCAAAGTTCCGCAGGCCCAAGTTTCCAATACATGTAGTCAGAAGGACAATTTCCTATCAAGGGTCATATCTATTTAGAAGTTTCGCACTATAAGTCGACGTGGGTTCACATATAGAATCTTGTACTTCCTAGTAAAAATAACCAATTTTATCTTGTTAATACCCACACCAGTATTTCTTGCCCACTTAGCCAATTTATTCAATGTCACCTGTTTTATGTCTCTGGAGACTGCGATTGCAATGCCTAACAAGATTCTATTCTCCGCTAAATTGCAAATTAGTAGTTCTCAACCTTGTGGATCCCCTCTGTTGAGAAGCCTTGTTAGAGTTGTGGCACCCTTATATGCGACAGTGCCGCAATTACTGCATCTGAGGGAATATTGTTATAACTCCCTTCAATATCGAGAAAGGCCACCACAGGACGATTCAATAGAGGCCACCAGCTCATGCAGGACAGATTTTTTACCCAGCACAAAAATAAAGAAGAAGCTAGTGCTTTTTTCACTCCCAGACAATTTCTTTTGCATATGTTGCGAATATATTTATAATTTATAAAAAATATTAAAATTTTGTTATTAAAAATAGATTTTTTCAATTGAATACGTTAGAAAAATTTACAAGAAAAAAATTTAATAAAAAATGTCAACAACCGTTTCAGAATTTCAACCCGGATACCTCAATTTGATTATTCCTAGATAAAGGGAGCAACCAAAGCAGTGGAGTTTGCTTAAAGTATGTACTCACACGCCCAAGTGTATATATATATATGTATATCTCTAGACAGTAGTAATTCGAACTCGTTCGTGCCCGTGTGAGTTAACATTCGATGTTATGCTGCTGCAGCACTAGGATACCCAGGTTCAACTCATGGCAAGACAAAAAATGTCACTATGGAAAATTGTTCTTAACAGTTTTAATTTAGCAAAATTGTTAACTTCCTAAGAGCATCAAAAAAAAAATAGAATTTGCATTACTTTGTTCAATGAAATTGTCAAGAAACCAGGAACGTTAAAAGCCCACTCGTATCCCTGCTGAACCCGTCCATCCTCGAGCTCTGTCCGGGAGTTCTCCGGGAAGTATATGTCGATCAGTATTTCGAGTGACAGCTTGTTGTTCTTCGTCCACTTGATATCCCAAACCTGAAGATAACCTACTGTAGAGCACGATAGAACGATCTGTTTAAAGATAATTTCATGTATCGCGTGTTTTTTTTAGGGGTATAGAACTTCGAATTGAAATAAAACACAAGAAAATCGTTTTAAGGTCCATCAATTTGGCTTTATTGGAAGGATAATTTTATGCCATTAATGTTTAAATATGATTTCGGGCATGTGGCCGCCGCGGCTGGCTCGAATAAAGCCAATTCTACAGGTCCAATTTTCAACCACTTTTTCGAGCATATGGGGCCGTATGTCGGCAATAACGCCACGAATGTTGGCTTCCAATTCCCCTAACGTTTCTGGTTTGTTGGCGTAGACGAGCGACTTCACATATCCCCAAAGAAAATAATCCAATGGTGTCAAATCACACGATCTTGGTGGCCAATTGACAGGTCCATTCCGCGAAATTATGCGCCCATCGAATGTTTCCTTCAATAAATCGATTGTGACGTGCGCTGTGTGGCATGTAGCGCCGTCTTGTTGGAACCACAACTCATCCACATTCATGCCATCCAATTCGGGAACAAAATAGTCGGTTATCATGGCTCTATACCGGTCTCCATTAACGGTATTGCTGTGCACGGTGGCGAATCGATTCATTCGGGTCCTCTTCAACACTTTGCTCTACAGCGGCAATTGTTTCTTCGGTGCGCACTGTTCGACGTCTCTGCGGATGCGTATTATCACATAGAGTAAACGTAGTGCGAAAACGATCCATGGTTAACCGAATTAATTGCTCTGATGGACGATTATGTCGACCATAAAATGGACGGAGCTTGCGGTAAACTTCGCGAACTGAACCATTATTTTCGAAATAAATTTGCACGATTTGCAAGCGTTGTTCTTTTGTCAACCTGTTCATGATGAAATGGAAAACCAAACTGAACATAAATGACATTAGAGTTGCCAGATTTGACCACAAAATGCCAGTTTTATCTCTATTCGAAAAACAAAGCTGTAAAAAAAACACCCTTTAAATGTAGGCCGCTACTGCGCCTCAAATTGTTCGTACGCTATGTCCAATTTTGTCATACTCTCTTCAACATATCGACCGGTATTTTACCAATAAATTCTTCAAAATTGTCTTCCAGTGCCTCAACCTTTGCGGGCTTGTCCCTATAGACATGAACCGTAGCATAGTCCCACCAAAAGTAGTCTAAATAAACTGTTCACCAAAATGCAATAGAAATTCAATAAAAAATCGATTCATGGTTTAATTATAGACCAAGCTGAACATGATTGACAGTAACATGTTACACAAAAACAGCTGAACTGCCAAAAACAGTGTTGCCGAAAAGAAAGTTGCAAAAAAATCACCCTTTATGTTCTCTGATAGTCAGGCTGCTATCAAGTCCCTGGAAACTATATTCCTGAATTCAAAAGCTGCCCAAGACTGTTGCAGATCCCTTAAGGAGATAGCTGAACAGTTCAATATTTATATGATATAGGTGCCGGTCCACATGGACATACCAGGGAACTACAAGGCAGATGAACTTGCAAGACTAGGGACTACCTTACACGCTCCAGGGGAACTGGAACATGTGGCCTCTAGCGACCTGCAAGCTCTTCGTGAGAGTTAGTGCACTTACGGCAACAAATAACGTATGGTCACTAGTCAGGCAGTGCGTACATTCTAAGCTGATGTGGCCCGGCCTAGACTCAAAACGCACTAAGACACTGCTGTCGTTGTGGAGACCGGACGATGCACTTATTATGTCTATCCTGACGGGTCACTGTCTTATTGGACGGCATGTAGAGATATTGAATGTCTTGCATAATGACTTTTGCAGATGCTGTGGATACGAAGAGGAGGAGGAGGAATCAATGGATCACATTCTGTGTCTGTGCCACGCTCTCTATAGAGGATTTAGCCAACATGGCCGATGTTAAAATCCACCGAGGCAGTACATAATTAATGGAGTGTGTTAGGGAAATATACTTTTCGAAGTTCAAAGATCAAACTTTTAATTGTCTTTTATTATTTTATAATTATGCTGCAGCTGATATTCTAATGACAGATTCTATAGGCATTCCTTTAGAGTAGTACTTGGGTATGTCACAAGTTGGCATGTTAAAGTTACCGGTTATTTTCATATGAAAGGGCCAATCTGAAAAACGGTCCTTATTCTAGAGTGACCTATCATGTCTATTGTTTATACACCGGTACAATCATCGTAGGGAAATTACAGATATATTTAAATATTTTTCAAAACTCTGCCACTGTGCGTCGTTCCGCCTTTATTTTAGCTCTTATCGCTATTAACAATGCATTTTTTAGCTTCACCCTTTACACTAATCTATTCAAATAGCAGCAAAGTTTTCAAGGGGGAACAATAAAAAACATTTTTATTCCATACTCGATTACATATGTACGAGTTAGTATAAGCAGAAAATAACTAACGTACAATATTAGAATAGCCTTGTCATTTTTAGTTAAACTTTAAACAAAAAAACTTAAATTTTTTACGAAAAACGTTCCACAATGAAACTGAGGCCCTTTGGTCATGCAGCAATTTATTCTATAGCCTTTGGCTGTTTTATAGACGAGAGGCCATAATGTATATGTTTTTAAGCCACTCCACATTCTAGGCAACTTCATAATCTTAGTATGTATGGTACATAGTATGTATATGTTTTGGTAAGAGTTCATACTAACTATTTAAGTGTTTGGCTGAGAACGTGCGCTCCGCTAAAGTCACGTAGCCTATACGAGCAGACCTCATGGGTGCACACGCGACTGAGTATCCTTGTGACCCAAGACAACTGGGGTGTGCAATAATTTCATAAGAAGACACGAAATTAGGAGAGCTTATCTGATTCGGTTTATCGATTGAAGGGAAAATATGCCGAAAAGTGTTTCAAACCAAAAAAGGGCAGCTATAAGTATATACTTTAAAAAAATTTACCAGTGTCTGTAATTCACTGAAAATCATCCTAAAGGTAAAATATAGGACCTAATAACAACAAAAACAAGTAAGAAAGTTTCAGTCGGGTAAACCGACTAAGGTATACCCTCACTTTGTGAGTAATGTAATATTGAATATTACACAAATTATTCTGTCAATTTTTGTGGGAGGTACCAGAAGGGGTTTAATAAATACACCTATATTTCGCTGAACAGTAGATACTTTAAATACATTGCACTGTGCCGAATTGTAACCGTTTATATGGACTGGTATATTAACGTTGAGATATTAAATTGTGGTATAATTTGGCCATTTAGTGTGGGAGGTACAAAAAGGGGCGTGGTGATAACGCTAATTTTTCACTGGACTATAGGCATTATAAAAGCATTACACTGTACAAAATTTCAAGTAATTGTATACACTGATATTAATATTATAAACTGTTAACTTTTGGTGCAAAATGGTGCCTTTGTGGGAGAGGTAACAAAAGGGGCGTGACAATAACCCCCATTTTTCAATGGACTGTAGGCACTATAAAAACATTACGCTGTACAAAATTTCAAGTATTTTTATACACTGGTATTAATGTTATAAGCTGTTAACTTTTGGTGCAAAATGGTGCATTTGTGTGGGAGGTACCAAAAGGGGAGCGGCAATAACGTCCATTTTTAACTGGACTGTAGGCACTATAAAAGCATTACACTGTACAAAATTTCAAGTATTTCTAAACACTGGTATTAATGTTATAAGCTTTTAACTTTTAGTGCAAAATGGTGCATTTGTGTGGGAGATACCAAAACGGGCGTGGCAATTTCGCCCATTTTCCTCGAGTTGATAGCGACTAACATACTAATACTATTTGTGGAACTTCAGAAGATTCGAATACGTATAATAGCAGTTATTAAAGAATCAATATTTCACAACATTTTAACCCTTTGTGGGGGAGGTACCAGAAGGAGTGGACCAATATGGCCCATCTTCGAACTTAGCCGGAGATAGAAAAAAATATTACCACATACCAAATTTGAAGTCAATCGGTTACTCCTTTCGAGAGTTATCGTGCGCACCAGCCAGCAGACAGACAGACAGACAGACAGACAGACAGACAGACAGACAGACAGACAGACGGACGGACATTGCTCATTCGACTTAAAATGACCCAAAACGGATTTCCGCCGAACATACTTGGGGTCCTAGGTCACTCCTTCGATGTGTTACACTTTTTTCCGTAGCAAATGATATATACCCTCGTCACACTAAAGTGAGGGTATAAAGAAGTCAATATTGATTTATTGGTTTTCTCTCAAAACTCTTTGGGTTCAGGAGTTCAACATTAATTTAAGACATCATCTTAGATTTCCTTCTGTGGAAAATTAATTACTAGCATTCGTCTGCCAAAGGTTTCCCCTAACTGATAGCGACAATTTTTTACGACAAGGTTTTAAATTTCTCAGATATCAAAGCAAATTCTTTTGAATAATAAACGTTGATTTGTTTGCATTGCTTGCGTTTGATACTCAAATAACAAAATTCTACGCTAACACTTTTTAGGAGTAGTGTGAAAGTATCCAAAGGATTTCTTTATGTAAATAAAATATTGATTTTCACCTGCCCTCAATGTTGTGGAATTTTTATTAAGGAAAACGCAAGACAATTGCTTGTATTGAATGTACTTGTGGTATATATTATCTTCGAATTCTTCTTAGGAAAGTAATAAAGGTTTTATTACAAGACACTACTAGGATAACTTGTATATTAATATACGATAATCTTAGTGGAGTATAGCGAATGAAGTCTCGTCTTGCCTTCAGAGGAAAATAATTTACAATATCCCTACGGGAAGTTCTACCTTAAAATTCGAAAGCTAGTCCCAACTGGTCCTCTACTAAGGATTAGATAACCCATCTGGCAGCCTACTAAGGAGTAGCTAACCCAATTTGTCGTCAACTAGGGCGAAGATAACCCAAACCCACAAGCCGGGTCTAGTAAAGAGTAGAAAAAAGGCAACTAAAAATCTACTAGAAGGAGCTACTAACTATTTAAGTGTTTGGATGAAAACGTACAGTGGGTTATCTGCAGAATGAGGTCAACAACTGGACAAAAAACAGTCAGTATTCGTTGAAACTACTGCTTGACACACATTGCTCTGGGAACTCACCGACAGAACTCGAGGAACAGCACGTCCAACAAGAGAGCGAGAGGACTGCTAGCGTCGAAAGGTTGTTGATTGAGAAATCCAGAATCAACTGGGCGATTAACCGCTTTGAGCCCTTTATACAAAATACAAAACTCTCTTCGAGAAACCAGTGTGCTTACAACAATTGCAAGTCTACAGAATCTGCCGTGGACGAACTTGTTGGTACTATCAAATTGTCCCTAAATTACAAAGAATTCAATATGGGAGCTTTTCTTGATATAACAAGTAAGAAAGTTTCAGTCGGGTAAACCGACTAAGGTATACCCTCACTTTGTGAGTAATGTAATATTGAATATTACTCGAATTATTCTGTCAATTTGTGTGGGAGGTACCACAAGGGATTTATCAAATACACATTATTTTTTGCTGAACATTAGATACTTTAAATTCATTGCACTGTGCCGACTTATAAGCATTTATGTGCACTGGTATAAACGTTATGAGACATGAAATTGTGGTATGATTTGGGCATTTTGTGTGGGAGGTATAAAGAGGGGCGTGGCAATAACGCCCATTTTTCACAGGGCTATAGACACTATAAAAACATTACACTGTACAAAATTTCAAGTATTTATTATGTTATAAGCTGTTAACTTTTGGTGCAAAAAGGTACCTTTGTGTGGGAGGTACCAAAAGGGGCGTGACAACAACACCCATTTTTCCCTGGACTGTAGGCAATATAAAAGCATAATACTGTACAAAATTTCAAGTATTTTTATACACTGTTATTAATGTTATAAGCTGTTAACTTTTGGTGCAAAATGGTGCATTTGTGTGGGAGGTACCAAAAGGGACGTGGCGACTTTGCCCATTTTTCTCGAGTTGATAACGACTAATAAGCTAATACTATGTGTGGAATTTCAACAGATTCGAATAAGTAGTATAGCAGTTATTAAAGAATCAATATTTCACAACATTTTAACCCTTTGTGGGGGAGGTACTAGAAGGAGTGGACCAATATGGCCCATCTTCGAACTTAGCCGGAGATAGAAAAAAATATTACCACATACCAAATTTGAGGTCAATCGGTTACTCCTTTCGAGAGTTATCGTGCGCACCAGCCAGCAGACAGACAGACAGACAGACAGACAGACAGACAGACAGACAGACAGACAGACGGACGGACATTGCTCATTCGACTTAAAATGATCCAAAACGGATTTCCTCCGAACATACTTGGGGTCTTAGGTCACTCCTTCGATGTGTTACACTTTTTTCCGTAGCAAATGATATATACCCTCGTCACACTAAAGTGAGGGTATAAAAAGGGCTTTTAACAACATCACTCAAATGCGTTAAATTCGGCACTGTCATATCTAAGGGTGAACTCTGGTTTGATTTGACTAATTAAAACCTTAATCAATAGAAGGCGCATAACAGCAAGCCTTGGGCCACAACCCTAACAAGCTTTGTGAACAGAGGGACACCACAAGAACGAGTGTCTGTTAGATCTAGAACATTGTGGCTGCAAAGTCCTCGACGTCCTCAGAGACGCTACACAGGTGGCTCTGAACAAATTGGCTAGATGGGCAAGAGGCAGCGGTTAGGGCGTTAGCCCAAAAAAGACACAATTGGTTCTCTTTACTAGGAAGCATAAGGTCGCACACGTGGACCCTACTCGGATAAATGGAACAGAGCTGGTTTTTTCTGAAATTACAAAACATTTAGGAATAATTCTAGATAGGAAATTGCCATTAAAACTTAATGTACTAGAACGTGTAAGGAAAGCCATCGTCGAATTATATTCCAGCTGGAAAGCTGTAGGGTAGCGTTTGGGCTTCTGTTCTAAAATCGTGGGCGTTCAAATCAAAATGCATTTCGTGAACTTCGTGATGTTTTTTTTGATCAGCATAATCGACCAAATGTGTCCACAATCGGGAGAATTGTGCGCAAATTTCAGCAAACCGGATCTGTAGGAGATGTGAAAACACCTGTGCATGCTCGCCCAGTTCGTTTGGCGCGGCTTATGGGTTGGCGACGTCATCGGGCCATACTTCTTCGAAATGAGGCCGGTCAGACAGTTACTGTGAATGGTGTTCGCTATCGTGAGATGATAACGAACTTTTTATGGCCCGAATTGGAAGATATGGGTGTGGACAATATGTGGTTTCAACAGGATGGTGCCACTTGCCACACAGCTAACGAAACAATGGCTCATTTGCGCAACAAATTCAATGGCCGTGTTATCTAACGTCGTGGCAATGTCAATTGGCCGCCAAGATCATGTGATTTGACACCGTTGGACTTATTTCTTTGGGGTTATTTGGCAGAAAAGGTGTACGTCGATAAGACAGCAACAATTCAAGAGCTAAAGGATGAGATAATTCGGCACATTAACGGCATAGAACTTCAAATATGCCTCAGCGTCTTCGAAAATTTGGACCATCGGATAGAGGTGTGCCGCCGAGGTCGCGGCGGCCATGTGGCCGATACATAATTGAACCATACCAATATTATCATAATAAAAATAAATGACAATAATTTCCTAAATAATTTGTGTTTTATTCAAAATCAACATCGGCACTTAAAATTTACCCTTTACAAGTCCTACTCCATATATTGCGGCAAGAAGTTGCCACCAGAGCGGATTACGATTGATCTGTCATCAATGTGGAGTTATAGGATCTACGGCCACATGAGGATATCGCAATATAATGCTATGGTAATCGACCGAGTGGACTATATACCAACATTGTACACTTTCGAAAAGAACTTCACCATTAACATACCTGCCAGAGAGGAATGGGTTGGTAGGATACGAGGAAACAGAAACCATGTCCAGTTCTACACAGATGGTTCGAAGCTTGATAATAAGGTTGACTTCGGAGTACACTGCATGGAACATAGTCTCGATATAGCTCACATACTATCAGATACCTGCAGTATCTATCAAGCCGAAATAATGGCAAAAAGGGAATTCGCCAAGTGGCTGATTTGCAACATACTGACCAGCACTGGCGTTGTCATTTACGCGGACAGTCAGGCTACCATAAATTCTCTGGAGGCCACGTCTCAATTCACAAACAGACCTTGACTGCCCCACATCTTTTAACGAGATGGCTAAGCAGTTTAATATCCACCTCATATAGGTACCTGGGCATACGGATATCCTGGGGAACTGCAAAGCCGATTAACTTGCTAGGAAAGGGACGACATGCAAGATTTGGCTTAGTCAAGGGTCACGGCAGAAGGTTAGATATTGTGTCCCATGACTTCTGCAGGACCTGTGGTGATGACAAAGAAGTTGAAAGCATTGAAAGCAGCTTTGCTACTGTCGATCATTAAGTAAACGACGACTTGGATTTACTGGGATACTCCTGCTCTTCATCGCCACAGTTTCTTCAAAAATATTGTTTCGCAAGACCGTCAATCACTCTGCGTTCCTAACTATTGGCCATCTACCGTTTGTTTTGCCATAAGCCCAAGAAGAGCAAGCTGGTCGCTAGATGCAGATGACTAAAGAAATGAAAAACTAGTATAGCCGGCCGCTTTCTGGAGGCGCAGGGCCCAGACACAGAAGGTGTTCTATAGATTCATATTCTTCTTTGTCTCTGCAACTTCTGCAAAAGTCATTTTGCAATACTTTCAATCTCTCTGCGTGCAATCCAATAAGACGGTGAGAAGTCATGTCAGAGAACCTAATGGTCGCAAAATGATATCCATATTCCAGTTAACCTGCATCATGTAAAGTAGTTCTTAGCCTTGCGAACTCATCTGCGGTAGTTGAAGGCTGTTCTTCAATACAGGGATACAGGGATTCAATGGCAGCCTGGCTAACGGATAATATATTTATTCCAACCTTTGTCCTGGTAGTAAAATCAGTCGATTATTCTGTTTCTTTTGTTATATTTGTAATCCCTGTCAATGTACATACACAATCTGTAGATGTCACCTTATTGCCTACCTATTCTTGTCAAGCGTATTATGACCCGTAACAAGTTGATTGTGGCTTCCGGCCATATTCAAGAGCGTGTGCATCTTTTAATCCATATTCGTGTTGTTGAGTCCTTAATCACTCGTATTCTTAATAAGTCTTATGTAGGCGAGGCACCGCCTACTTTATTTTCTTACTAGTTTGCCTTCCTTATAAATTTCATATCTTGAGATTGAGAACCAATTTCATGACGTTCATTTTCATACTCTAATATAATTCATGTTTTTATACCTCTATTTTGTCATTATTAGCTATGCGTATTTTCGTTGGCAATCCGTTAATGGCACCGCTTAATTGTTCTGTCAAACTCTATGTCCGGGTCTTATTCCCTAAAATGTATACATACAGTATCCACAATTCTGTTAAGAAATTTACACTGCTTGATATTAAAATTCAGATTCAAACAAAGTTACCACGTACAACTTTTCAAAAAAAAAATTACTGATCACCAATAAATAATGATTTACGTTATCAAGAATATTTGGTAGACTTATACATTTAAATTGAATACATTTGTCCCTCAGTACCTGCCAAGTGATGTCATTTAAAATTCATGTGGTAATATTGAGTTTTATCCTATGTTAGGATGAAAAAAGATCCAGAAGAACTCATTACCTTTGGTTTTTATCTATCATCACCTGTGATACGATGAAAGGGCATGTTTCATGTAGACAAACACGTATCCATCTTTCCTACCATAAACCGGCACAGAGATATATTACACGTAATGAAATTCATTAAATCCCACATTCTTTAGTGTCTGTTGCCCCTGTTAATGCAGATGAATGAATGATACCTGCCTCAAATGGTCTTTGTATTGGGAAAGGAAATTGTAAAATAAAAAAATTTCTAGGAAAAAAGAAAAGAACCGAAAATGGAAAATGTAAATATACAAATGACTCTGACGACAGTTCCTCCTTTCATTTTCTTCCACAAACTCTTTACACTCTTTGTAGCGTAAACACCCGTTTGTGTGTGATTTATAAGGATTATACAAACAGTTGTTTGTGGTATGCTTGTAGGGTTAGGCTAAATAGTGGGTACGTTCGTTAGAACGAGAGAAAAGGAAAGAGCGTGTGTGTGCGTGAAGGGTCCATTCTTTGCCAAGCCACATACTTACCAATTTTTGGTTTATATCGCGTATTTTTAAGAGGTTTCCGTTTCCGTTAAGGATTAAAGTTCACAAATCGGTCAGATCTCTGTTCAGTTTGTTTTGATCATTAATAGACTAACGACAGAACAACGCTTGTAATATTTTGTTGAAACTTTCATAATGCAAATAACAATAATTATACAAGATAGAAACCTAGTATATATTATTCTGTGGGTTATTACCAACGCAGAACCCCTCTTTGATAGCTTTCCCAATTGAATTTGTATAATAATAGTTTATACTTAACTTCACTCAGGAATTAGAGCGATTTTCATGAGTTACTACATAGTATTCTCCAAAGTATTTTGTTCTAAAAATCCCAAAGTATTTCCTCTTCTGAGGCGAGTAATAAGGTGTCTTAAACTCGAAAAAATATTAAAAAAAATTGTTAGCGTATTTTGTTGTTAAATCCAGATTTTCTTGGAAGTTGGCTTTAGTATTTGGATCATATTTTTTATGTACAACGAAGCCGGCATACCCTAAATTAAAGGAAATTATGAGGTCTACAACTGTTTAAAACTTTACTTTCACTTAGAAACAGCAGTTTGGTAAAAAATCGTTTTTTGCAGGCTAGAAAAAAACCACAAAAAACAGACAAAAATTCGCCAAAAAAATTTTTGTTCAATTTTGCATATTTGAAATCTATGAATATATGTAAACATTGTATCCCTTTTCGTAGAAGTAAGAGAATTTCAAATCATATTCTTATATCCCCAATATTGTGAAAGAGGGTATATATCAGTTGCTGCGGGTTAAAGATGTAACATATTGAAGGAGTAACCTAAGATACCTCAAGACTATTTGACGGAAATCCATTTTGGGCCTGTTTCTATAACTTAAAAATTTGCTTTCGTTCGCCTGCGAGCTGATTTGGGTTTCACTAACTACCATCAGAACAACAAGTCGCACGATAATTAACTCGTACGAAAACGTAATCATTTCAGCGTACATTTTGGTTTCTCTATCTCTCTTTGCTGTCATCTAGGCGAACACAAATGTCAGATCGAGTCACGTTATTTTATTTGTCGACTGATAGGAACAATGGCAAAAAACGTTATTAAAAGCAAAAATAAGTAGATATTAATATAATTATGTTAATAACTTTTAAATAATAACAAATTTGTAAAAATATGTATACATATTTAAGCATAAAGAAGTCAAAATTTGGCAGCTCGGTAAGATGGAAAAAAAAAATCATCAGTGCACAATGAGAGAGACGTGAGAGAGAGGGAAAGAAATGAGAGTCTTTGTTCAGCTCAGCTGATCCACCCAGGGTTGATTTTTTGGCCACCGCTAGTGTAAAGAGTACAGAGGTGAATTTACTAAGGTCGACCATATGAAAATGTGTGCTTTTTTAAACCGGAAGTTGTGAAATTCTTATTAGGCAATAACATTATTTTCCACTCTAACGAACATTAAAAAAACCAAATTCCCGACGAAAGTGAGTGACTGGTTTTCGTTCGCTGAGACTTTAGTTAGAAATACAGTTACATCCACAAAAATCACTGTTCACTATAGGGCCAAGTTACCCAATTATATCGCCTACTAATTGAGTCGAATATTGACTGAGACACGATTTTTTCAATAATACGGCGCCACATGTCAGCAGGCCAATACATTGAAAAACACAATTGTGGAAGAGATATCCCTCAACGCTCGGAAGCATGTCAATAAACTAAAGGCACACGTTAACTCCTACGTGCATAACATCTTTTACAGCTATGCTGTCACTAGAATACTTCAACGAACAATTTCCATGGATCTACTTCAGTAAGCATATTCCATAAGTAAAATGTGACTGTAATTTTTGAATTACTTATCAACAACAATGTTTTTTAGTGTAAAATTCAGTACCATGCGTAAAATTTTGTAAAATTACTAGATGCATTTTCACTACTCATTTGAAATTTTATAAATTATTTAAAAAAATTGAACAGATCGTTTTAAAGCTTGTAGATGGAAAAATTAATTCATTGGTTTATGCGAACAAATCGGAAACCATTTCTGAGATATGGCCCCATTGCTTGAAAAAGCGGTGACATATTGGATTTTCAGAATGCCTGTGCTAGCCGCCGCACTCCACTTCTCCCAAATTATATTCAAATATTACTGGTATAAAATTAACCTTCTCATAAACTCAATTTTCAGTTTGACTTTATATAAATTTCAAATTCCACACCTCTACAAAATACACCCTTTATAACTGACCGTGAGTTAAGGGGAATGTGAATGGAATTGTGTTCAAATATCTCCTACTATTTGTATTTTTTATTTCTCTGTATTCTAGGGGATTTTTTTATAATTCGAATTATTCGAATTAATGTGAGAGTTCGTGTTTTACTGTTGTCGTTGTCGTAGGCTTTTTCTAATAGTTCTCTCTTTAACTCATTTGGCATTTAACCTTTTCAGGTTGCCGCCGACACTGTTGCTGCCGCCTTTCAAAGACGGGGTATAGGCAGTGCAGTGCTACCGTAGTTTCTGTTATTGTTTCTTTCAGTTTGTGGTTTGTGTTTAGAATTTTTTATTAGTTTCTGTTTACATTCCCACTCTCTCTATCGCTCTATCAATATGAAATCCTATATAAAAACCCACATGGAATCTTTGTCCCCCCCACCCCATCCTCGGCACACACTCGATCTTTTTCCATTGATAAAAGGGGTTTCGGTTGAGGAGAATATTGTTTTTCATTCAGTTTATAATTGAATCTGTTTGTTTGTTTAAATTACATGTTATTGATTTTTTTATTTTGTTTTTCTTTGTTGAACAAATACTTTGTGCATATACTTTACACTCACTAAGGGAAGTTTGTTTTGAATTTAAATTTATATGAAATTAAACATTTGCACCATGTTTTGTGTCGTTTGGATCGTATTACATTGTCATAAATTTGCTGTTATGTTCGGACGGTATAAATCATTTTCGGATTCACTTCCAAGGGTTAATATGTCGGAACCGGAAATATATTCAGTTATTCCCTAAAATTATAATACATATGTTATTGTGGAGAAAATTGAGGTGCGATATATACTCGTAGTTATCTACAAAAACTTATAGACAATTTCAGTCGAGAAAAAATATTCGCTTTTGCCAGAATGAGAGGGAAGAATGGTTATTACTTGACAGAATATAGTAATTATGAAACTAATATAAAATGCAGATTCTTTTCTCGGAACTATTTGTAAAATTAACATGTTTTTTATATTGGAACTACAAATATGGGCTGCTCTTTTTGGGTACTAAATGGCCCATCTGCATGGAAATTACCAACATACGTATGACAATAAGACAATTTGAATAAGGGCGTTACTTATACCCTCGATTTTGTGAAGGAGAGTGTATACACAGAAAGAACAAAATAGTAATTCGTACTTAAATAAAGCCGTAGCGGTGTCAAATGTACGGTTTTTCTTAAACCAAGTACAACATACTTGAATCAAGTACGGATTTTTAAGCCCTGATTTCTTATGCTCATGAAGCATAATTAGGCTTGGTTAGAAGCTGAAATATTATTATTCAATCATAAAGCGATTGATTTTATAGGATTGATTTGAGTGCGAAACGAGCTTCAACGAAGAACATTTTTATTGAATTAGACCTGCAAAATACTTTATTTAAGCCTGATAATACTTAATTTATGCCTGATAATACTTGATTTAAGCCTGACCAGTTCTTGATTTAAGCGTACCCAATACTTAATTTAAGCCTGATCATACTTGATTTATTGTGCTTTCGTTCCTTTTATACCTACATATATACCATATTGCAAAGAATCAATTTTTTTTTTAAATTTTATGTCAAAATAAAAAGTTAAAGTTTTGCTGTAACTATTCGATTTGAATATCAAACATATAAGGAATAGCAGCAACAAAGCGAACATGAAATATTAACAACATCAAAAAACTTAAATAAAAAAAAATCACGCCAAGTAATGTATTTACAAACACTGCTTGAACGAGAAAGCAATTGGATATGGTTGCGCACAAATGCTTATACACTTCGTCGATTTATATGCGTGTGTGTTTAATGTTGCTTCAGACAAAATCAACCACTTATTGTGCTCTATAATTGTTCTGCCCTTAGAGATTAAAGTAAACTTCTTCTTCTTACTTTAAGCCATATTAGGCTTAATTTTCCTTTTTAAGAAATGCTTACTTGATATAAAGTATTAAATACTTATTGTATGCCTTCCAGCGCTTGATTTTATTAATTTAAGCCGATTTATACTTGTTTTAAGTGAAAATTAGTACGAACGTACTTCAATTTTTTAGTACGGACTTACTTACATTTTTAAGTACGATTTCAACTTAAATTAAGAATTTTTTACTTGCATTTAGTATGGCATTTTGCTTTCTGTATAACATTTGCTACGGCCCAAAATTGTAACACAACGAAGGAGTGACCAAGTATGAAAAAATCTCAAAATAAATCCTGACATAGAAAGCTCATGCGAAGCCTCAGGGTTACGTATTGGGTATATCAAGAAGGATGATAGTTCTTGGACTACGTCCAGTGAGGAATCGCTGGGAGTGCTGCTGGATATACATTTCCCTTTTGATTCCCTTAAAGTGCAGCCATCAGAGGTCACCAGCGAAATTGTAACCAAATCTAGAATTCTTTGGGCTATAAAAAGTTTTAAACCATTTAAGTCACCAGGACCAGACAAAGCCTCACCGGCGGTGCTACAACGGGGACTGATACATGTTGTATCAATCCGACTTGCATGCCAACAAAATGGAGAGAAACCAAGATTTTTTCATCCCAAAAGTGGGAATGCCTTTTCATACTGGATCTAAGGATTTCCGGCCAATTATTCTGTCGTCATTTCTCCTTAAAAAGATTAATAGCAAGGGCAACTCCACCGAAACCACTCTGGGTGATCTAGTCTGCTTTATTGAAGGGTTCCTCTCTCTTAAGGAATACACTACGGCAGATTTCTTAGATATAGAGGGGGCCGTCAATAACATAAAACCGGCCTATTATTACTGCTTTGGGTTGTGCAGTGGAATATCTCCATGGACAATATTTTTCTTTCTCTGGAGATGATGGGTGTCAAAATTGTTGCCTATTCCGATGACGTGGCAACAGCTGTTATAGGGATGTTCGAGAGTACTCTTAGAGACATCCTACAGCAGGCCCTTCATTCAACCGCAAGAAGGGCTTCCGATAATGGTCTTAGATTTAATCCGACCAATGCGGTACTAGTTCTTTACACCAGGAGAAATAAGGTATCAAGGTAAGGAAATTGCCTTCTCTGAAAGCGCAAAATACTTAGGTATTCTACAAGAAGTTTAATTTCAAACCCAATATTATGGAAAGCGCAAAAAAGGCTGTGATAGCGCTATATACCTGTAAAGGGGCCATAGGAAAACGCTGGGGTGTGAACCCGCAAGTTGTACGTGGTTCCATACGGCAGTAGTCAGACTGATAATGTTGTACGGCATTGCTGTGTGGTGGACAGATCTGCAGATATCCATCTTCTGCGCGATACTAAACAATGACTGGTATATATATATAAGTATCCCTGGTGCGCTGAGTTCGACACCAACTGCGGCACTAAATGTTATACTATATTTAATGCCGCTAGATATTATAACAGTGCAATATGCCGCATGGACCGCGTTTAGACGCAGGGAACTGCCACTATGGTCAGGAAAAGGCTACGGACATAGTGTCATTCTAGACAGAATGGTAATGTTGATTACACTATGTGTGAACCACTCATTCACAAGAAGTACCTCACTCTTATACCTGATAGATGAGAATGGTCGTATCCCAGGACATAGGAGATTCGTTAACTTCTTCACAGCCGGTTCTAAACTCAATAACCAAGTGGATTTTAGTCTCTTTTCTGATGAACATGAGCTATCACTTGCAAAAAGACCGCCTGATCACTGTAGTGTTTGCCAGGCAGACTCAAAAGCTGAAGCCTATGACCATTTAAAGCGTAGTCAATACGCCGAATGGTTTGTTGAATAGACTGAATTTAATGGGGACTTTACAAAGAAAATCACCTTCAGCGACGAGGTACACTTTCACATCAGTGGATTCGTCAACAAGCTGAATTCCCGCTTTTGGGCATATGAGAATCCACGAGTGATTGTTGAAAAGCCGATGCATCCTCAAAGAGTGACTGTTTATGGGCTGGCGGTCGATGATAACGGACTTCTTGTTGCCAGAAATTGAGTATATGGACCTGGACGATGTGTGGTTCCAAAAGGATGGTGCCACTTGCCACACAGCCAACAAAACAATGGCTCTTTTGCGCAAGAAATTCAATGGCCGTGTTAACCCACGTCGTGGCGATGTTCGTTGGCAGCCCCAATGTGATTTGACACCTTTTTTGGGTATATTTAAATTAAAAAGTCTACTTCAATAGGCCAAGAACAATTCAAGAACTAAAGGATGAGATAATTCGGCACAGTAACGACATTGAACTTCAATTATGTCTCAGAGTCATTGAAAATATGGGCCATCGGATAGAGGTATGCCACCAGAGCCGTGGCGAGCATTTGGCCGATATTTTGTATCACACATAATTGTCATATATCCTTCTATTATAATAAAAATTATTAAGATAATTCTGTGAAAACTTTTTGTGTTATTTACAATTAACATGTGTTTTAGGTGGACCACCCTTTATATATTATATAATTTCCTATTTTCTTTATCATACTGTGGAATGTGATCCATGTCGAAGGATTCCACAGGATTTGGCCTGGCCGAACTTAACGCAGAGTTTACTCGTTTCGAATTCAGAACGACAAAGTTCGCAGAAAATATTATTCGCACCTCCTGGACAAAGTGGAAGTTTTTACAACAAAAAATCCGGTTGTAAAAATGTTTGTGCACTGCGCCAACATAGATAGTTTAAAAAGCAACTGCTAAAATATCAGTAAATTGAAAATTAATTAATGAAGATGCTGTCTTTAGTTAATGATGAAATTGTTATTTGTGAAAGAATACTTTGGACGGTTACTTCCACTTTGGTATATAAAATCAAGAGTTCTGGGAAAAGTTTAATAATTAAAAACTATTAATTTTGCCACCAACTTCCTTTGCTCATATCAAATGGAAAATATTCGCAACAACTTCCTGCATTCACAGAAGATGCTGTATAATGCTGTACTTATGATTTTAACAAATGAATATTTTAAGCTCTCTGCTGATGGATAATTGAATAATTGTGTTCTGAGATAAGCGGCTATCAATCAGTAGAATATGCAGAATTAATATTTATGTAGGAAAATTACAAAAACTAAAAATAAAACTCTTAAGAAAAAACACGAATAAATCCGCCCACACATTCAACCGGGCTCATTATCTCCATTACATATGAAAGGACACAAGTCCATCCATCCCATGGGAGGCTCAGAACATAAGAATATGAATAAAAGCATAAATATGGTTTTTAATCAAATTTTACATATGCATATCGTCACTTAAACACTGACTGTTCTGTTCGTCTTTAATGTCACTTCAGTTTATATGTCCAAATATGACACAGCTATCACATCTTGCAATACTCGCAGTCTGCCCGTCAGTCCTTCCTTCTGTGAGTCCCTCACACACTTTAACGAATGACTTCTTGTAATTAACAGCGAACAGCGTAATTGTTGCATTGTGTGCAATAAAAATGGCATTTAATTTTTCTTTCGCCTTTTTTTTTTGCTTCGATATAATGTTGGCTTTGTTGCGTTTTTTATCGCGCGAATTCATTAATACGGAACGCTTTTGTGATTAAATTTTATCACCGCTGATGATGGCGGGCTGGATACTTTCTCGGTCTCCCACTCCGCTGCGTGCGTACATGCATGTAAGAGGACAGACAACAACACCAAGGAACGTGCTATCAGCAACAAGTATGCTGTCGGTTTATGGTTAGGGTTTCTCTTCACTGGTCAATGAAAATTGTCCCATAATATGCTTTAAGTGGGCACAATAGGTATTGAGTTTTATCCTTCCGCTGAACGAATATGGTTGTGTATACGCTTGGACAACGCTGGGAAATATTGCGACATTACTTTGAAAATTTTGATTTTCAATTTTTTTTCATTTTGATCTTGGCGGGTATGTAAACAAGCAAAATTGTCGCATTTGGGACACAGAAATCCCGCACGCATACATTGAAAAGCCGATACACCCAAAACGTAGCATACATTTTGGTCCAGAGGCATAATTGGGCCATTTTTCTTCGAAAATGGCGATCTTTATCGGGCCATGTTGAACGAATTTTTGTTCACAAAAATTGAAGAGGAGGATATTGGCAACATTTGGTTTCAACAGGACGGCGCTACGCAACACAGCCGAAGCTACACTCGAGGTTTTGCGTCCTGTTTTTGAAGATCGCTTTATCAGCCGCAGAGCTGATGTCGTTTGGCCACCTCGGCGCTGCGATTTGACACCGTTGGACTATTATTTGTGGGGTGCCCTCAAAGATAAGTGTTACGGCGACAAGCCAGAGACAATTGACGCTTTAAAGGACAATATTCGTGAAGCCATTGATGAAATACAGCTGCACACAATCGATAATGTGCTTAAAAATTGGACCGATCGTGTAGGCTACTGCATTGCCAGCCGAGGCAGCCATTTGAATGAAATTATTTTCCATTATTAACCGGAAGGATTGTACTTTCAAAAAACAAAAAGAAATTTGAGAAAATATTCAGTAGTTTTTTTTATAGCATTTTCCAAAAAAAAGTTATTTGGTGGACCCTTTACATATTTTGGACATACAAAAATATTTGGTTAAAAGCTTCAAATGTTTTATTCTTCTTTTATACCAGAATTGTTTTCCCAAAAATTGTTGAATGCAAAAATTCTATCGCATAAATGGTGCATTTTGCACAATTCATCTCGGAGTCGACCATAATTGTTCGACTCCGGACTCCGACTCCGGGCAAATATCCCCGACTCCGACTCCAAGACTCCGACTCCAAGACTCAAAGACCCAAAGACGATGAGTGCCACAACGTTAGGTGAATGAGTCAAAGTACGGTTCGATGATCACTGACTCTTTTGGCTAAGGTGGAAGATTTTAACTTGGTTGACATGTGGTTTCCCCAGCACGGAAACACATGAATTAATTTAGATGAGAGATACCATTAGACTATTTCTTTTAGGGGGACATGTAAAGTCTCTCGTCAATAGTGACAAGGCAACCAACGATTTCTAACTTGGAAGACAGCATTACACTTGACATTGGTTGGTTCGTGTGCCGAAATTGGAAGTTCAACATTTGCATGAATTAATCTTTGAAAAGTAAAGACAGGCATTGATTGTTCGTCCCAAATAAATAGTTCATTCACATTATGCGTGTTCCTCAATTTTCAAAAAACAAACGCTTAAAAAATCATACTTTACGATGTGACTTTTAGAACATCATGAAGTCAAATGAGAAAGTACCATTATACGGAAGCTATGCGCTATCAAACATAATCTGATATTAGTTGAACAGTGTGGTTTCTTGAACTTGCAGAACTCCAAACGATGGACCGACATAAAAAACATAAACTATACAATTTAAGCAGGATCTGTTGTACTGTGCTGTCCAGAATGCTGTTCTGAAAAAGTTACTATAGGTGCTCAGAATGCACTTTTATGGCAATTCAACGGGTTTTTTTAATATATCGTATTTATTGGTTATGCATTGAGGTTTGTTTGGTCTTAAAATGTTCCTTTCAAAAACAAACAATAAATACAAGTTGTGGGCACCTATACTAATTGTTTACAACGAATATTTTTGCCTACTTTGATATATAGTTATTTTTGGTGGTAGATTATCAGGGGTAAGGGTTCAGCAGGGGTAGCGGGGGTTTTGGAAGAAATACACCAGGAAGTGTCTCTTTTATTTTGTTCTTTGGCGTGGAACATCTATTCGAAGTCTTGAAGCCACAAGCCGTTAACTGTTGCTTCAAAATAGAACATTTGTGTGGGAGGTACCAAAAGGGGCGTGCCAATGATGCCCACTTTTTACTAATATCAAAATACTATATATAAAAATATTACAATGTACAAAATTTCAAGTATTTGTATGTACTGGTATAAAAGTTATAAACTGTTAACTGTTGGTGCAAAATGGTAAATTTGTGTGGGAGGTACCAAAAGGGGCGTGTCAACCTCGCCCATTTTTCACTGGACTGTAGGTACTATAAAAAAATTACACTGCACTACATTCCAAGTAGTTGTATGCACTGGTATTAAAGTTAAAAGCTATTAACTTTTGGTACCAAATTGTCCATTTGTGTGGGAGGTACCAAGAGTGCGTTGCCAATAACGCCCACTTTTCTCTGGACTGTAGGTACTATACAAAAATTACACTGTACAAAATTTCAAGTATATGTATGCACTGGTATTAAAGTTATTAGCTGTTTACTCTTTGTACAAAATGGTCCCTTTTGTGTGGGAGGTACCAAAAGAGGCGGTGCCACTTCGCCCATTTTTCTCAGGCTGATAGCGACAGATAAAATATTACTATGTGTGAAAAAACAGAAGATTTTGATAAGTAGTATAAAAGTTATCGGAGAATCAATAATTCACTAAATGTTAACCCTTTGTGAGGGAGGTACTAGAAGGAGTGGACCAATATGGCCCATCTTCGAACTTAGCCTGAGATAGAAAAAATATTATAAAATACCAAATTTGAAGCCAATTGGTTACTCCTTTCGAGCTCAAATGACTTAAAATGTCCTAAAACGGTTTTCCGCCGATCATACTTGGGGTCTTAGGTCACTCCTTTGATGTGTTACACCTCTCTAAGGTGAGGGGATAAAAATGGGAAAAATCAAAACCGAATTTTTTTGAAATCGTCGATTTGTCGTGGAATTCCCCATATACACTTTATACGGTTTCATATCAATAATATCCGTTCCCATGGTAGAGGTTTTAAAAGCCTTAAAAGCATAAGCAGCACATATAGGGCAGTTTCTCCTGAGGTCGCCCAGGAATCACCCGTGAGTATTTGTGCGAATCGCATATGCGATTCATGCCATCAAATGTTGTTAGAAAAATGTCGAGTTAATTGTGCACGATCTCGCATTCATTGCTTATGTGTAAATCCTATCCATGGTTGACAACTCTTATTCAGTTTAGTCAGAGTAAATTTAATCACATCATCTTTTTTATAGCCCCCTTGTATTCTACACTCACTAAAATCAAACCTTATTCTGGACATCATCGATATGTTATTGAATTTATAAATAATTTGCGGTTTCTAAGTGTTAAGTGATAAACGAGTATAAAAGACTCAGAATTTGTGAACAAAATATATGGCACATAAGAATCTTTTATTCGAGGGATTTTAAAGAATTCGGGGAAAAATGAGAAACCCTACTTATATCCGACATAAATGCATTTGTCGTGTGTCCGTCATACTTTTACATCCTTGTGTTCATATCAATGTTGTTCAGATACATTTAATACTATTTAATAACATTAACAACATCCAACGACTCTCACAGAACTCTGACACACAGTTGTCGTCGTCGCCTCTGACATGACGAAAAATTATGTTTTTTTACATTCAATTTAGAGATAACAAACGAGATTGTTCGTATGTTCAAAGTCCCAAAAATGTCCTGATTTTTTTATTTTTATTTTTGAAATTAAATAAAGTAATAGTACATGAACTTCTATCAAAGAATTCATGGAGTCGTGTTAAACTATTTTGAAATCCCAAGATTTTTAATAGGAAGATAGGCATCCCTAATACAAATGTACACCGCTGCGGAAGTATTAAAATAAAACCATCATTCAAGTACTCAATGTTATGAGCTTCTTTAGTTAACAACCAACCAGTAACCGAATTCGAAGACACTCCCTGCTGTTTTTTTTTCTGTGTTACTACTTCTGCTTCATGGTCAGGCACACTACCAGTACAATTTCACAAACGTGTAGCAACGAAGAGGAGGGAACATTTGGCCATACAATAGACAAATACTACCGTGAATGTTGTTCTAAGATGGAATGACAGACACTAATGTTTTGTTTGCTGGAGGGAAAAGCTTATGGGATTTTCTGCGGATAACTGAGTGCAACATGAAAACTATGACAGGACGAGGCTATACTGGAATAAAAGTCCTAACGTAACAGTAAAGACCTAGCTAAGATGTCTATAGTTACCCAGTAAAACAAAACTGCACTCTTTTCAGCAGGTTCGTAAGGGAGAGTTGCAATATGATTTCCTATCAATGTGCTGAGTCACAGCCGATTTTTTTTCAGATGTCCCTTCATTTAAGCGCTAAAAAAGTATTCTTCTGCGTCTCAATATACAACCTCCTAGAATGACCACCAATAAGACAGGATCAGAATTGATGCTAACGTAGACGAATGTTGCATGCCCAGTGATAGGCCCTACAGACACCTAGTTCTGCAATCTGCGATTGGATGGCATAAGCTTACACTGGGACCTAAATTAATGTCAAACTATGGTAATTTCAAGAAAGAATTTAAGACAAATGACCTTCACGCTCGAGAAAAAATTAAGAGTATTCATCAATACACAGTCTTGATGATGAACTTGGCCGACATATGTCAGATGTCATAGAAATCGGGAATGCTTTCACGTTGTATATTCGGAGAACAAATATATACAAGATGTTTTTTTAGCGTAGATACATACTCTCTCAAAAAGCTATCCTATTATTCTATCAATATTATAAAGTCGTTTGTTAGTTTGTATGTTGTATAAACCACTGCACAGTGGGAGAAATTCCAAAAAAAGGAAATAATTCTGCCGTTTCTTAACCAGACAACCGATTGCGACCAAACTTCGAATGTTTATAGAAGAGGTATTAGAGAAGTTAAGTTTTTTCATTATGTTGTCTGAATAGACAGACAACAAAATTTGCTATTTGATGGCAAAATATTGCAATTTCATATACCCGCTGAGACAAAAGTTATGGCCATTTGAAGTTATACTTTACCAAAAATATTTTTTGTATTTTTGTCATTTATAGTATTGTTAACAAAGAAAATTAGTTTGTAAAGTATAACTTCAAATGGCCATAACTTTTGTCTCAGCGGGTATATCAAATTGCAATATTTTGCCATCAAATAGCAATTTTTTTTGTCTATTCAGAAAACATAATGAGAAAGGAATCGATTTAACCCCCCGTCAAAAACATATTCTGAAACCTTCGAACAAACACATTGCCCTATACGTTTTCATGCATTTGTATGACAAAAAGGGTACCGTAACTTTGAATTTCTAGGTATGTTCGTATATTATTTTGGTCTTTGGACTAAATGTAAAAAAAAATACTTTTTATTCATTTTGTGGAATGCATGAAAAACAAGTATAATCAACTTTAGAATGTTGTTGGCAAACAGGATTAGTGCATTTGGTGCAGTAAAAACGTGTCTTCCTACGCAGCTTTTCGTCTTTCGTGGAATCTTTTCTGGAACTCAGTGTACTGGGGCCGCTTTGTTGGTTTGGCAGCATGTTGCTGGGAATATTCAACAACCCAAAATGTATATAATAATAATTTATTTCATACAAATTGTATAGAGGTCTGGCCAGGCATATGTGTTTGTTCGATGGCGGACTTTTTTCTTTTGCAGTTTTCGTCGTGTTGGATCGATATTTTTGAATTTTTTTTACAGATAGAAAGCCAATGATATTTTAGGCGGCTACCGGGAAATACAGGTACCTACCTAAACTGTAAATATGTTTAATTAAAGCTCAGAAATGAAATATGCCTGGCCAGAACCATGTGTTTGTCCAAGGGTTAAAACCACAATCCGCTTCGATATCTACAAAATACTAGCACAGGGTCGGGGAAAAAATTAAATGTTCACATGCAGATATCTCGGTAACTATACAAGATAACTGTTAGGTGCAAAAAACCTTTTGTAGACTTCAGTTGCTAGAATACTCACAAAAAAAGATTTTATGAATCGGACGAAAGTTACACTCGCTTAAATATTTCGTTTACCCGAGGTGGCCAACTTTGAGGGCCTGCAGCTCCGCCCCTGTATACCACAGGGGGGCCAAACTCAAAACTTTACTTATTTAATACCTCTTCTACAAACATGCCAAGTTTGGTTGCAATCGGTTGTCTGGTTAAGACACGGCAGAATTATTTCCCTTTTTTGGAATTCCTCCCACTGTGTGTTGGATATAAGATCCATATGAAGGTTCTTTACGATTTGAATTCTTGACACATTCATTAACCAATGTGGCTAAAATTTAGGATCTTAAATATACCTAGAACCATTCCAAATTAAAATGGATCATATCTGTTTAGCTGAACTTAACTCTAATTTCCGGAAGCTATATCTAGGAAATTGACCTCGTTTTTATATAGCTTTTAGGAAAATGTCCCTTTCATTTCGATTTCTTGACATTCGATGAATAGTAACGGGTGATCCAAGTAGAGATACTTTTTTCAATAGCCTTTTTTTTGACAGATATTTTTGTTAAGTATTGTTTGGCATTTCATCATGGAAAGACTTGAAGACGCCTGAACAACGTTTACAAATCGTTCAACTTTATTACGAAAATGTTCTGTGAGGAGTGTGTTTCGTGCACTTCGCTCAACTTATGGTCAAGATAATCGGCCTACTGAGCGTACTTTTCGCAACACCATCACCCATCTTGAGACCCAGCATTTATTATAGGATAATTTCAACCGAATAGACCACGGCCGTAGCTGAGAGTGTACACGAAGACCGTGGAGAGCCGATTCGGCGCCGTTCGCAGGAACTCGGACTGACGTATGGAACGACTTGGCGCATTTTACGTTGAGATCTTAAATTGAAAGCATACAAAATACAGCTTGTGCAAGAACTGAACTCGCTTCACTCTATGGGCTCTTGAAAAGTTCCAAGAAGATCCGACGTTTTCGAGCCAAATTTTGTTCAGCGATGAGGCCCATTTCTGGCTCAATGGGTATGTAAACAAGCAAAATTGCCGCATTTAAGACGAAGAGTAACCTGAACAGATTCAAGAGCTGCCATTTCATCCAGAAAAAACAACGGTTTGGTGTGGTTTGTGGGCCGGTGGAATCATCGGTCCATATATCTTCAAAAATGATGCCGGTGAGAACGTAACCGTCAATGGCGACCGTTATCGTGCCATGATAACCGACTATTTGATGCCTTATATTGAAGCTCGTGATCTCGGCGACATTTGGTTTCAACAAGACGTCGCCACTTCCCACACATCGCATCAATCAATGGATTTATTGAGAGAACACTTCGGTGAGCAGATAATTTCACGTTTTGGGCCGGACGATTGGCCACCAAGATCGTGTGATATCACACCGTTAGACTTTTTCCTATGGGGATATGTAAAGTCTAAAGTTTATGCGGACAAACCCGCTTCGATTCAGGCCTTGGAGCAAAACATCATGCGTGCCATTCGCCAGTTACCAGTCGAAATGCTCGAACGAGTCATCGAAAATTGGACTCAACGGATGGACCATCTGAGACGTAGCCGCGGCCAACATTTGATAGACATAATCTTCAAAAAATAAATGCCAAAGAATGTTCTTTCAAATGGTAATAAACATTCCCCATTCAATTTGAATTTTCTGTGTTTTTTTTTCTTTAAAAAATTAGGGAACCTCGAAATGGATCACGCTATAGTACTCGAAGAGCTAAAGGGCCCATTTTCCTAGGCAAAATAAGTTCTATTTTATTTGCTAAAAACTGTTGGAGGGGCTTCAAGGGAGCAGTAGAGCCAAAACGGAGGGAAGGCCCTGCTCTAGAAGACACATGTTACGAGTCAAGCTTTGTAAATAGTGGCGATGGGTATTTAACATTTTTATATGATTTTTTTCAATGATATTTTGCCATGTAGTCACCCATATAGCATTTTGCGCGGACACTATCTCTGCATGCCACAATTTTCACGACAAACGAAACGAAAGTATGGTTTTTTGTCTATTCAAGCATTTTTCTTTGGTGGTATTTCTGAACATTTTCTTAAATTTTTTTTTTTTTTTCGTTTTTCCAAATGGACTTAACATTGAATTGGACATGAAGACAAATTATCCACATTACAATTGTGTTCCGTTAAAATATGGTTAAGGTGAAGCCTCTCTAAAATGTGCTTCGTTGCCATTTCCCCAAAATTTGGGTCAGTTACGAAATGGCTTTGGTATTTCGCTTTGAGTGTCTCCGCAGAATTGAAGCTAATGCCAACAATTACTTAAGTGTATTTAGCAATAAACAAATTGTCATTACGTTATGATTAAATGTCATTAGCCATAAATATGTATGGTCAGACTTACTCAGCTGCTTACATGTCATCGCGTATGTATGTAGGTAAGTTTATACGAATGTATGACAGCTTTGAAAACACCTTTTCGTTTTCTTGGGAATCATTTTACATTCCAAACAAACTGGGCGTCTTTACACTGGAAATGGGTTGGACGTTTACTGGAATAGCTCAGGCCGACTGTCTGGGTGGTTACTTGAATTACGTGGGCTATCATTTGCTGCTTTCATCGCATTAAATAGATATTTTGGTCAGAGTTCTTTTTCTTTTGTTTTAATACATTTTAATGTTATTGAACGAATAATAAGGGAATTTTTGTTTCAAAACCGCCGTTGATTAGAGGCCATCAAATTTCCTTATAATAAGGATAACTACAAATGACCAAAAAAATAAATTCCTTTCTGGGAATATAAGAGAATAATTTGCGTCATGAAATAAATTAAAACAGTTGTCTTACTATGATGTGTTTCTCTATGCGAAAATTAAATAAAAAAATCTTATTCAATGCGGAATAGGCACTACTCGAATGCAAATATCATGGACTCAAATCAGCTTTTATTTACAAAGTTTACTTATATTAATCAATAGTTTAAAATAATCATTTACTGCTGAATTTGTTTCTCTTTGGGGTTTATTTTCACAAAATTAGTGCGTTCCAAACTTTTCTCGCTCGTATATCACTTTTAATTTCCAATAAAAGATGTACAACTTTTAACATGACAATTAAAAAAATATTTTAATTAAATATTCCATTTAATTTAACATAAAATGTACCTATTACATGCCAATTCGTATATTCTAATGTATTTTTATTTAAACCATTTTAATCCATAAACCTAGGTTATCACACAATTTACAGAGTTTTGGCTATATTGGCTTTTCATCTAGAAATCATTTTTTATTTTTATTTTATAAAAATAATTTTGTATAATTTAAATGAGGGTTACAATTTTCAGAAGACGCTTTTTTAACTTCTGATGTAATTATTTATATTTGTTTTTCATTTAGCAATAATAAGCATTAATTTAATGAAGCAAATTATATAGCTGCCTTATTAATGGATTATTTGAAAAACTACATAAATATTTGAATTAATCATTTTTAAATTTGATTTTATCACAGACCATCTGTATACTATTACAATTCTGCAAGTCTTTTGTAGATAAATGCCATGGTATACTAATGTATAAACTTTATTTTTCTTTTCAGGTAAGCAACTATATTTTTGCAAATAAGGACCGGTGAGTTGGCCTTCATATAAAATATTCAGTACTTGTAGGTAGCAAGGATTTTCGAATACTCTCGACGTTTCCTTCAATACATTATAAATATATGTAGGTAAAAAATCACATTGGAAACCCCCAGAATGTTTTAAGCTTTATTTATATTTAAATTCTATTTAATATTTTCACAAAGACGAAAAAGTTCGATACTCTATCCCAGTCATTCTTTTGTACTTTAGCAAAAACTACCACAAAATCAATAAATCATGATGTTTTGAAAGTTTTTACTTACATTCGACCCTACACATGGTTAGCTAAAAAGCAAACCGTTACAAGTTAGAAAAAACATTAATTATGTCTTGAAGGCTAGAGCAATCTTTACAAAGAAGAATTTAAGGGCTTTAAAAGCAAGTTAATAAATAAATCTTAATTTAATTAAACAGCAAATTCAACTTTGTAACAACCAAAAAAAAGTAAAAAATTTAAAATTTAAAGAAAAATATTATATTATATTATATATGTCGAGGATTTCCACCGAGTTTCATCAAAATCTCCTTGATAACTTAACGCGATTCTCCTCATTAATATCTTCGAAGTAAAGGGTTTTTTAACAAGTGGTGTTATTTTGGTATTCAAAGAAAAATGTCATTTTTTGAGATAAATGATCGGATTTTTATATTATAATAAAGAGGAAGGTATGTCGTTAATAATGAAAAACAACATCAGCCAAATGGCCAACACGACCACGCTTACAGTACCATATCCTTTTCATGAAATTTTCCATAACCAAATAGCAAAGTGGCTGCCCTATGTCCTCGATAGCCTCACGAATTCTAAATATGAGGTCTTGAATCGACGCTGGGCTGTTGGCGTAGACCTTATCTTTCACGTGGCCCCAAAGGAAGAAGTCGCAAGCTGTTGATCCAACCTCGAAAAAGTAAGGTCCAATTACCCCGCCGGACCATAAACCGCACCAAACAGTCACACGTTGAGGATGGAAAGGTTTCTCAACAATAACTCTTGGGTTTTCCGAGCCCCATTTGCGACAATTTTGCATGTTGACGTAGCCACCAAAGTGGAAATGGACCTCATCAGTCAAGATGATTTTGTATCGTTCGTATCGTTTTTTTGTTCGATCGTTTTGTATCGTTCGATGATCGTGTATCGTTCCATTTTTAGTAATGGCGTAGTTTCTTCTTGTCAAATGTCAAAGAATAAAAGCTTGAGGTGATTAAAAATAACACCTCTTGTTGGAAAACCTGTACATGATGCGATTTAAAATATTTATGACAATTTTAGCAAATGGTCATTTTGAGAAAAATCCCTTTGATTGGTTACTTTGGAACTCTGAAAAACTAAAAACGCCAAAAAATCAGACACCATTCAAGATATGTTTTGCCAATTTCTTTAGGTGTTTCAGAACATCTATGGCGAGGTTGATGTTTTTAAGGTGTTCTTAAATGCTACCAGTATCGTTGTAATGTGTAGTGGTCCGATACACAAACATTTTTTGCACACGTAAATGCCGTAGCTCATAAACAATAGCTTAATAGTTGCGATTTTGAAACCAAATACACTGTTGCGTTTGAATTCTGCGACGCAAAACGTCATACTTCAGTAGGCATGTAAAAATGTTATAATCCCCAATTTGACTTACTAAACCTACACATTTTGTATCAATCAGGCCCAAATACCAACAACATGGAGAGAGCAGGAAAACCGTCCCATACTGGAGCTAAGGATTTCCATAGATTTGTCAGAAGGGGAATCCAACTTTCTGGAAAGAGTAAAGAAAGCTGTGGTAAGAAAGCGCTGGAGTCTGAATCCGGGTACAGTATTTGGACGGCTCTGCAGAAATCCACCTTCTGCGCGATGCTTAACAAGGTTCAGCGATTGGCTGGTATATGTATCAATGGTGCGCTGAGAACGACACCAACTGATGCACTAAATGTTTTACTACATTTAATGCCGCAAGACATTATAGCAGTGCAATATGCCACATGTACTGCGGTTAGACTCAGGGACCTGTCACTACGGCCAGAAAAGGGCCACAGACATAGTGTCATCCTTGACAGAATGCCTGACCTTCCGGGTACTGTTGATTACACTATGACTGAACCACTCATTGACAAGAAGTATATCACACATTTACCTGATTGATCAGAATGGAATGGTCGTATCTCAGGACATGAGAGATTCGTTATCTTCTATACAGACGGCTCCAAACTCAATAACCAAGTGTCTTTTCTGAGGAACTTCTGCTACTACTTGCAAAAAGACTGTCTGATCACTGTAGTGTTTACCAGGCAGAAATATTAAATATTAAATAGGTAGTGGACTAGTTGAATATTAATGTTTTGACTAAGGTCTGTAACATATTTTCTCTATCCAGTCCCTAGAAACTATATTCCTGAATTCAAAAACTGCCCTCGACTGTCGCAGATATCTTAACGAGATGGCTGAACAGTTCAATACTCACCTGATATGGTTACCAGGTCACAGGAACATACCAGGGAACTGAAAAGCAGATGAACTTGCAATCCCAAGAAATACCTTACACGCTCCAGGGGAACTTGAATATATGGGCATGCCTCTAGCGACCTGCAAGCTCTTCTTGAGAGATAATGCCCTTACGGCTACAAATGACAGATGGTCACTAGACAGGAGCTACATATGTACATTACAGGCTCATTCGGTCTTGTCCAAACTCCGAACGCACCAATGAACTGCTATCGTTATCGAGACCTCACGTTTCACTCGTCGTGTCTGTCATGACGGGTCTTTGCCTTATTGGACGGCAAGCAAAGAGTTTGAAGGTCTTGCATAATGACTTTTGGCAGAATCTGTGGATACGAAGGGGAGGAAGAATCAAAGAAGAACTTCTGTGTCCCGCTCTCTCTAGAAAACAGTTTTCAACCTTATCTTTGGGGTCTTGATGTTAAAATTCCTTTTTAAAGCAATCAAATTGATATAACGGAAGGTGCTAGGGATAACTAAATTTTTCCCTTACGTCCCTGTGTTACCACAATGGACTATATAGTCTCAGATAGTCTGTTATACTATTAACCTAACCTACTTTCAAAACAATAGATGGATTTTCTGCTGAATTTCATAGTTCTTAATGACTGGCCATCTTCTATAAAATTGCACATATCAATTCTTTTCAAAAATAAAAACAAATGTCCTTAGAACCTTTTACATTTATACTTAAAGAATTTGTTTTCACAAACCATTTAACAATTTAACTGGTATTCCGTGGATGGTAGGTCGATATTTCTGATATGTTGTAGGTTGGTAGGTACATCGACGCTCGTACAATGTGTGTTGCGTGATAGAAAGAAGTCAAAAACTGCAATAGACTCGTTTTAGTTGCAGCAACTTTTCAGCCCATTTTCCCCCAGTCCAATCGACCAATTCATTGATTCATGAATGAATTAATGGGAATATGTATGGTACCGACTGAATGTGTTGCCTGACTGGCAAAAATAGAATGAAACCCACGCTAACGCTTCCACTTCCAAGTCACTCTTCATTAGTTTCGAAAGCGCAACTGACACACATCGAGTGGAATGAATGTAGACGCAGCAGCACATCCACCCACTGACATACAAGCCGGAATATGGATGAGTAAATTCTGCAGGCAGCGGTTTCCTCAGCACCGAATTCCAACACCAAAGAATGCCTGCAGCCGCAGCACTAGCTACAGAAAGTGGATGGCTGGATTCGTATAGAATCTGGTCGAGTAACGCCTCTTTGCATTTTAAAATCATATTAATTATCCTAACACTCATGCACACCGTCAGTTGGAGTCATCAACATTTAAAAAGTTTTGTTTGCTTCAGACAGTATTGTATTTGTGGGGAGGCATGTTGGGATGTTGCCGGCATTACCGGGTCTGGTGTGAAGTTTGGAGCCTGTTTTCGGCCTTTGTGTGGGAAAACTGAGGCATGACATGAATGTTAATGAAGCGATATTTTATGAAATTCAAACAAATTTCTTTTACATTTGTTCCCCTCTTGCTCGGATTGCCATTGTCTGGATTTGCAAGAAAAAAATATTTAATACGTACTTCTTTGACATCGGTAGACAAAAAGACCAAAACATATGTGTGTTAGTTTGCTTTTCACACAATTAAACATAGAAGTTTTAAAAGATTCAACGTCTATTGAAATATTAAACGACCTACTTGCGCTTTGCAAGCTCATCAGATCTGCAACTCCTTAATCAGGATCTTTATTCAATTTTAAAAGACAAGAAAAAAAGTACCCAATTGAAATATTCTTTTTTAAAAAATTTTCTCTTCAGCGGCTTGGATTTCTGTCTAAAGATTTCGGATTATTGTCAGTAGATTTCGGCTTTTTGGCATAGACCTGCGTCTTCAGGAAACCCTACGATAAAACGGCCAATCCCACACATTTATGATCAACTAACATCACATCCGCGAGAGATAACTTTACCGTTCATGCTTAATATCTATTGTCACATTCGCTGTGTGGTCCGTAGCGCTGTCCTGCTGCTACCTTATGTATTCCAGGTCCATATCTTTCAAATCGGGTGAAAATGTATTGGTTATCACTTATCTGTAATACTCACCGCCAATTTTACTTGTTATCGTAGCAATTCATTTAAAAATTCGCCTCGTCACTTAAAATAATTGTCCTCTTCCAAACCTTCCCAAGCCCAGTCAGCGAACACACTGCGTTATCTTGGATCTCCGGGGTCAGTTGGATCCTGTATTTATGCAGGTATAAGTCCCGATGCAGGCTTTACCAAAAATATGTCTGTGAATGTTTGAGTTCTTTTGCAGGGCGATAATGTATCCATTGATCTGCAGCACTCATCGTTGATGTAGATTGCCTTACCAACATAGTTTTTGTGAATGCATTAGGGTCTCCTTCCTCATGCTTAGTCATTAGGTTAATGGCTAGTCTAGGTTAATGGATATGGCACTGCATGTAGCCATTAACTTTAAGCTCCTGGAATCTGTAATGGTTGGAATCTGTAATGGTGCAGGTCCACTTTGCCAAGAAGCGGTCTGCGCAAGTCTGAGTTAATATGATGAGCGAAGAATAGACCGGGTTTTCTGCACGCTTTCACGGACAGCGGCAATATTCTATGCCTGTGTGTAGTTCCTGTATAGTAGGGATATTGACTGATTATTTACCGAACAGGTCGCCATGAATTTGGCCACAACGTTGAAGACTTGACTTTAAAGGGTCACTGTATCTGCAAAGAAAAGGGCGCCACGCATGCCATTATTCATCAAACAAACATATATTTTGAGGATCAAATTTTATCATTAGAATCTTAAGCTCCTGGCATTCTTGGACCTGCGATGGTGCAGGGTCAAGGCTCGACGCCAAATTTGTCCAAGTCTGAGCTTTTATGCTCAACGAGGAATAGACTGGATTCAGTGTTCCTGCTCTCTTTCACGGAGAGCGGCGATGATCTCGGATTATCTGACGTTCCTTGAAAAGAACGGATGTTGTCAGATGGTTTAAGGACCTGGTCATCGGAATTTTGCATCAAAACTTTGGAGAATTTACTTTGAAGGGTCATAGTATAAAAATTAAATGGGAGCAATAACAGTCCTAATCGGAAGCCCCTTTTATTTATTAGGCTGTCTTGGTTCCGCAAAAGATAGCCATACCCTCTAATTGTTGTAAAATGTTCATTGTCGCGTTGTTGTGTGGCACCAACTGCCATTTTGGGAAGGAATTACTTCTGATCGCAGAAACTGAACGATTTGAATGAGTAACAGTCAAACTAACGACTGGTGAGTCGAAATCGACTTTAGTCGACGATCAACGTCTGGATATATGGACTAATGATGCCGGCGGCCGTATATCGGCATCAACCAGTAAATTTGGTGGATGTATTGGCACCTGATGAACCTTACATGTGTCGGCATCGTCACTCTTTTACAATCTGTTGAGCTATTGGATTTGTCAGATCTTGAACGGATCTTGCAAGTTCAAATACTGACGCAGAAGTCACCAAGTTGAGGTCTGTCCATGGCGACGAATCGACCTACTCGAGGTCTACAGATCGCGGTCACTTACAGCGACTATTTGAAGTTTCTCTTCTGTGTTATCGGTTTTCGGTCACAATCTGGAGTCTCTTCCAAACGCACCAAAGACCTGTCAGCGAACAAACAGCGTTGTCTATAGACACTTACATTGAACTCCTGGATTTGTTTCAGTTTGATCGGGCACAAGTCCTGTTTTTGTTCACGGCGAGCAATCGCCTGACTCGAGTTCTGCAGATCGCGATTACATACAGTGGCGGAATTCTCAGACGATCTGAAGTTTCCTTTATGTGATATAATTTTTCGGTCAAAACCTGGAATCTTTATCAAATGCACCGAAGACCTGTCAGCAAAGAAACAGCTTTGTCTATAATCAGTGACATGGAACTCCTGGATTTGTTTCTATTTGATCGGGTGCAAGCTCAAGTTCTGACGCAAAAATCGCCAAGTTTAGGACTGCGAATGTCCGACGTAGAGTTCTGCAACACACGATCGGACAGTGGCATTTTTCTCGGCCGATCTGAAGTTTCGTTTGTCTGATGTGATTTTTTAGTCCATACACACTAAGGCTAAGAAACAAACAAACGTTATTGTCTATGGCCAATAATCCCTTATGGTGATATAGTTTGTGCAAAAAATGTAAAATTGTTTCTACATTTTACACTGAAACCGCATTTTTAGGTTCGTTTGTAAAAATGGTGCAGCCGTATGAACGGGTTTTGAATTGTGTTTGTAAAATTATTACACTCCGCAAATGCGAAAATTTCGCATTTTCCACACTCAGCGCAGTTCAGGGTGTGGACCGTCAAAAAGCAGACTTCAGAACCAAACCTAAATAAAAGCGTACATTCTTAATGCACTACCAAATGGCTGCGCAATAATGTAGGTAAGGGTTTTACTCACCGCACGATTTTTGTTCGATTGTTCGCATGTAAAATTCGAATTTAGAAGAGGGTGCAGGGGGAATTTTTAAAATCCGCAACATTATGTGGTGACATTATTTTTCAGAAACGAAATCACCATTAGATTAGTTGGGTGCAGGTTTATGTTATGCACAGAAGAAGTCACGTTATGGTCGTCGAAAGTCCGGGATCGTGTTTGCGGTGACGACTCGACTGCCTCGATTTGTGCAGCACACGGATAACGGCCACATTCTCGGAAGATCGTTTGTCTGATTGCCTATCTAACTGGCAGTGACGAATCTGGCAAACAAAAGTTGAAAAAGCGACTAAAGCAGGGATTGGGAGCGAAACGCAAAATATTCACTATTATCCTAAAGGTGGGCAAAGCTGGGTCGAATTGTTTTTGCCTCCGGCAAATAGTTTTCTTTGTTGAAGAACTTCGTTTATTATGAAAAAAAAAATAATTGTAAAAAAAACTCCGAGCGTATTTACTCTGTGGGTCCAGCATCTTCTTAAGTCTCCTTAATTAAGTCCGACCCAGAATTCGAGAAAAACGCTCAGCTCATTTTTCCATCTTAACACGAGGCAAATTGAAAAGAATAACTGCTTTGAAGACGCAACGTGGCTGCCGAAATATGGATGCAACCTTTGTACTACAGAACATTTATGTTGATAAAAACGTTTTATCATTTAGACAAGCTGATCTATCGTGTTACTTGTCGTTTTACATTGACGTCAGCGATTGAGTAACAGATTTGTCATATGCGACCAAACCATCATGACCTCCAAATACTGTCTATATCGATCCATCTGAATCGGAAAATTCTATATTTATTGACTGTCTAAAAAAGATCAACAAATAGGACCCGAAGGACCTATCGTATGAGGGATATATGTATGTACATATGTACCAAAACGTCTCTAGACCATTCAATTTAGCCACTTTACTGCATTGAAAGCTCGTAAGCTGACAAATGGAAGTAACATCTAGTCCTGATAGCTTCATAAAGTCTTTTATGGATAACCCTTCATAAAATGTAAATATTAAAATCGACAACTCTGCTATAATTATCCGTAGTTTCATACAACTCAAGAAACGCCAGACTAATTTCCATATTTTCTGGAAATCCTCCCACTGTGCGCAACATTTGCATGACTCGAAATTCCTTGAGTGGGTGAAGCATCGAATGATTATCAAACCATACGGCTGTTAGCCAATTATTTTGTAATTATCTCAATTGTTTTTCAAAGCGGTCCGTCCCAAAGAGTCAAAAAACCAAAAAAAAAAACATTTTTTTTCTCATTTGCAAAAGTGTAGTTGTCAGTTGCCATCAATCTAGGCTAAAAGGATGGAAAAGCAGAAAATATATCTATGTGCGAGTACGAGTATATGGGTGTAGCATCTGTGAGTGGGTTCTCTCATGGGAAAAGCATCCGTTGGTTGCGATATTTGGACAAGTGTGTTTGCATGTTGTTTGTTTTCCTTCTTCCTGACATCCTGCACTTGATGTCTTTTTGGTTTTTTGTCATAGCTCCATAAATTAAATCAATGTCTGTTGGTCAGCCCCGGTCTTTTGTCAGTTCACCATTCTGCCAAACGGAATAGTTAACATAAAACATTGTGGACAATCGACAGGGAAATGCGAGGATGTAATGAGAAGTATCTCTTGGAAAAAGAAAAAGTAAAATTTTGAAAGTGTCCGTAAAAAAAAGTGCCAGTCAAAGTTCTAACTTTGATAATATGTATCTTGTATGTTCGAGTAGATTCTATTGCATTTATCTATAAGGAAGGAACCTTTATATAAAAAGAAAACGTGGCCTTTATCCTAGGAACGAATTTTGGTCAATTAAAATATGTATATGCTCCAAAACCGGAATTACCAGCTCACACACGCCAATTGAGGTCCCTCGTCGTACTACAGGACCAGTTGCGGCACATCGAAACCAAATTGAGCTTTAGCTTTAGCTTTAGCTTTAGCTTTAGCTTTAGCTTTAGCTTTAGCTTTAGCTTTAGCTTTAGCTTTAGCTTTAGCTTTAGCTTTAGCTTTAGCTTTAGCTTTAGCTTTAGCTTTAGCTTTAGCTTTAGCTTTAGCTTTAGCTTTAGCTTTAGCTTTAGCTTTAGCTTTAGCTTTAGCTTTAGCTTTAGCTTTAGCTTTAGCTTTAGCTTTAGCTTTAGCTTTAGCTTTAGCTTTAGCTTTAGCTTTAGCTTTAGCTTTAGCTTTAGCTTTAGCTTTAGCTTTAGCTTTAGCTTTAGCTTTAGCTTTAGCTTTAGCTTTAGCTTTAGCTTTAGCTTTAGCTTTAGCTTTAGCTTTAGCTTTAGCTTTAGCTTTAGCTTTAGCTTTAGCTTTAGCTTTAGCTTTAGCTTTAGCTTTAGCTTTAGCTTTAGCTTTAGCTTTAGCTTTAGCTTTAGCTTTAGCTTTAGCTTTAGCTTTAGCTTTAGCTTTAGCTTTAGCTTTAGCTTTAGCTTTAGCTTTAGCTTTAGCTTTAGCTTTAGCTTTAGCTTTAGCTTTAGCTTTAGCTTTAGCTTTAGCTTTAGCTTTAGCTTTAGCTTTAGCTTTAGCTTTAGCTTTAGCTTTAGCTTTAGCTTTAGCTTTAGCTTTAGCTTTAGCTTTAGCTTTAGCTTTAGCTTTAGCTTTAGCTTTAGCTTTAGCTTTAGCTTTAGCTTTAGCTTTAGCTTTAGCTTTAGCTTTAGCTTTAGCTTTAGCTTTAGCTTTAGCTTTAGCTTTAGCTTT
Source organism: Eudasyphora cyanicolor (assembly GCA_963930755.1). NCBI lineage: Eukaryota > Metazoa > Arthropoda > Insecta > Diptera > Muscidae > Eudasyphora > Eudasyphora cyanicolor. Next base: position 161,041,404 of record OZ005737.1, read on the forward strand.
AGCTTTAGCTTTAGCTTTAGCTTTAGCTTTAGCTTTAGCTTTAGCTTTAGCTTTAGCTTTAGCTTTAGCTTTAGCTTTAGCTTTAGCTTTAGCTTTAGCTTTAGCTTTAGCTTTAGCTTTAGCTTTAGCTTTAGCTTTAGCTTTAGCTTTAGCTTTAGCTTTAGCTTTAGCTTTAGCTTTAGCTTTAGCTTTAGCTTTAGCTTTAGCTTTAGCTTTAGCTTTAGCTTTAGCTTTAGCTTTAGCTTTAGCTTTAGCTTTAGCTTTAGCTTTAGCTTTAGCTTTAGCTTTAGCTTTAGCTTTAGCTTTAGCTTTAGCTTTAGCTTTAGCTTTAGCTTTAGCTTTAGCTTTAGCTTTAGCTTTAGCTTTAGCTTTAGCTTTAGCTTTAGCTTTAGCTTTAGCTTTAGCTTTAGCTTTAGCTTTAGCTTTAGCTTTAGCTTTAGAGCATGTAAAAGAGTTCCTAGCCTTGCAAGCTTATCTACTCGACACACCTAAGTTTTCCCTAGCCCTACCGGTTGAACCAATTTTATTGCTCAACAATTGGAGCATTTTAACATCAGCAAATTTTGCTAACTACCCTAATAAATGGGAGCCTCAGACACAGATTGATTCCAACTCTTCTTCGTCTCCACATCATCTGCAAAAATAATTTCGCAATACATTTAATCTCTCTGCGTGCCGTCCAATGTGCCAGTGTTCCGTCTTAACAGACACGAAAGTGAGACGACCGCTTTCGATAACGAGAGTAGGCCGTAACGGCAGGGCCACATCATTTGTTGCCGTAAGGACACGAAATAAAAAGAAGATCATAAGTCACCATCACATAATCCAATTCCCCTATATCTAACCATCACAAACCTGCTATCAGGGGTTCAGAGAACTGCCTGCCTGTGCATAAGCGGAGCGTTAAGGACTACAGCGACTGAGTTTCTACAAGCCCTTCTCCATATACTGCCGATTAATGTTGTGGCGAGAGAAGTTGCAACCAAAGCGGCACTGTGATTAAACTGATTATCTATATGGAGGTACAAGAACTACGGTCACATGAGGATATCAAAGTGTAGTGCTATGGTAAGCGACCGAGTGAACTATACATCAACGGTGCGCACCTTTGAGAGGAACTACATCACTAAGATACCAACCAGGGTTGAATGGGACGGCAGAATACCCGGAAATACAAGAACTACGGTCACATGAGGATATCAAAGTGTAGTGCTATGGTAACCGACCGAGTGAACTATACATCAACGGTGCGCACCTTTGAGAGGAACTACATCACTAAGATACCAGCCAGGGTTGAATGGGACGGCAGAATACCCGGAAATAGAAGCCATCTCCACTTCTATACGGATGGTTCGAAGCTTGATGAAAAGGTTGGCTTCGGAGTACACTGTCAAGAACTTAATTTGGATATAGCTCACAGACTACCAGATACCTGCAGTGTCTATCAAGCTGAAATAATGGCAATATGGGAAGTCGCCAAGTGGCTGAGTCGGAACATAGTAACAATACTGGCGTTGTCATTTACTCGGAAAGCCATGCTGCCATCAATTCTCTGGAGGCCACATCCCTAAATTCACAAATAGTTCTCGACTGCCGCAGATATCTTAACGAGATGGCTGAGCAGTTTAATATACACCTCATATGGGTGCCTGGGCATAGGGATATCCCGGGGATCTTCAAAGCCGATGAACTTGCTAGGAAAGGGACGACTTTACAAATTATCGAAGAATTTGCATATATTGGTGCGCCACTATCCACGTGCAAGCTTTGGCTTAGGCAAGAGGCAATCAGGCAGTCCAACGAAAGATGGACACAAATCGGCACCTGTAGGTCCTATGCCCTAACCTAAACCTACGACGGCGGTCCCAAAATTAGCCGACCTAACAAAAATAAAACAGGGCAGCTTTTTAATTTAGCAATGAAGTTTCCAGGGACTTTATACCAGCCTATCAAAGAAAAGGTTAGGCATTGTGTCTCGAATGTTACTCCCCAGTAGCTATTTCCTGACAAGAGTTCCCTAAGTCAAATAAGGCATTAAAGCGTCTCCCTCACGACAATGCCATACAACATTTTCGATCTATCTAGACTTGTTAGGGCCTGTTTCTGTAACTTATTTTTATTCGTCTACCGCGAACGATCAAAAATCACTCAATTATTCCGAGAAATCTTTAAGTCACAGGAGTTTATAATTCGTTGTGTCTATAGAAAGGGTACGGAAAAAGCTCGAACCTAATATATTTCTAACCTGCGTTTTATAGAATTCAGGTAATAGTTGAAAGATTTTTGATCGTTCGCCGTAGACGATTGAAAATTAGTTACAGAAACACACCCTTATTTCTGCTTGGAAAAAGCACTTTCAAAGATGTTTAAGGACAAGGGAAATACAGAGAGCAGACGCTATCGCAAAAGAACAGCAGATAGTGTGGGCAATTGAATGATGAATTGATTTAAAATGTTCATTAGTTATTTCCGTTGGGGTGTATATGGGCAACTGCTATCTTATAGCTTCTTTAAAAGCCAATGGAGGCTCTGAACTCTGTATTGACCAATCGAATTAATATTTAACACGACACATAATAATTATAATGATCTATTTTACTGTATAGATTTACGATTCGACTGTTAAATCTTCAAACATTCTGCATGTCTCTTTAACAGCAGGGAGTCCCCTATATAGTTTTTTTTTTTAAAAATATCTCTCAATCAAAGACATCTCACGCAAGCAATACCCTCGTATTGGAAAATGAAGTTAAATTGCAATGCAACTAAAAATATTTGCACGAAATCGATTAAAACTTGTTTTATGAATTATCCATTGACCGCCGCCGCCGCGTAAAAAGCCGCATTACCCAGTAGCCAAATATATATCAACAAATATGTTCATAATGGAAATTTAGCACACAAGGACAGATGAACAGACAGGCGGACAACCGACGGCTGAACATAGACATAGGAGGCATAACTACAAACCCCCGTAGACCAATGGACTGGACAATGTTTCAATGGACAGCTACAACCATCCACTTGTCTCAAGATAATGCTAATGAAATGCATGCACTCATGCCGGCAACAACGACAGCAACATGATGCCGGTTTGTCAGCCATGTACGGCACAGTGGGGGGATTTCGATGAAATTGGAAAATCAACAACTGCTCAATGAAACGATTTCAATGCATTTTTAACATAGTTATAGCAAAGATAATTCCAACTTTAATTTTTATTTGTGGATAATCTATACAGTACAGGAATGGAGCTACAGACAGGGTCTCATGGTATGTCAACTCGAATACATATTTTTTTTTAAACCGTGTAACTTTTGTATATACTTGAGGTTGACAATTTTATGGGCCTACAGTTACGCCTTGTATAGAAGAAAGTTCAAATTATTTTTTATTTTTTCTCCATCCCCCACTGTGCTGCGCAGTCACACCAGCCGGACCCTGGTAGCACACAAATTAAAAGCGACATCAACGTCAACCAGTTGATCATGTCTTTTGACTGTCGGGGTCTACAAAATGCTCGAATCCGATAAAACGAAAAAACAAACAACAAGTAAAGATAAAACTTCATTTTCGATTTTTTTGGATGGCAAACTATTTTTATTATCAAATACCCCATCTCTGCCCTGCATAAAGTCCATCATATTGCTGATAGTAATTGCTGATTGCGCGACAGTGCCCGTGAATTTTCCAGCAGTAGCTGCTTCTTGACATGTTGCAACAATTAGCGGAGAGCAACGGTTGCCAGTTGCCTTGGCAATGCTCACAGTCTGGCCGCCAAGGTCAAGTTCAGCCAATTGCTGTTGCATACTTGCCATACCACCACCACCAGCAACGGCAGCAAGTTGCCTTGCACCACTTTTTGTGAGCTCAAATCGTATTATTCGTTCGCTGCCAGTTTTAGACTTGGCGTGCGATTTTAATGCTGTGTTTTTTAGTTTTATTGCAGGAGGGTTGTGCGAAACTTCACGTAACTCATTAAATCGCAAATTGTTGATGATGGAATAGATTTGATTTTTTGCGAGCTTTGTACTCTACAGTTGGTAGAACAGTATTTCATTTAAATGCCAATCAAATGTCCATTTAAATTGAGCTTGATTACATTTTGTTGTCACATTAAATTAAGGACATGGGAAACCTGAGCAACAATTTAAAAAATCAGGGAGATGGATTTAAAGCAGTGTTCGGCGTAAAGAGAACGTGCCAAAATTGTGTCTGTATTGGTGTGTTTGCACTGAACAAAATTGTTGGTTTTGTTATTATGTGCTGTGTTATACAGAGTGGAAAATTATTTTTTATTATTTATTATTGGTGAAATACAACTGCACACAATCGATAATGCGCTTAAAATTTGACCGATCCTCGGCATGGCCAGCCGAGGCAGCCATTTGAATGAAGTTATTTTCCATTATTAACCGGAAGGATTGTACTTTCAAATAAAAAAAGAAATTTGAGAAAATATTCCGTACTTTCTTTTTTATAGCATTTTCAAAAAAAAAGTTATTTGGCGGACCCATTAATTCCAGAAAATATGCTACAATTTTTTCATTGGGTACATCAAAAAATAAGGTACAAACAATAAATGTGATTTCCATGATAAGTGGAAATAAGAAATGTACAAAAAAACTTTTTTTAAAAAACCAAATTAAACTAGAACATGTTATATACCTCCCTTCGACAAAAAAAATAAACTAGTGTTATTACCATCACGTATTCTAAAGTGTCCAACTTTTTTTGATTACGGCAAATTAGTCGTATGTAAATTTCGTTGATCATATACTCATTTTATTTTGATCTTCATATACTAAATATTTTTACTGATATATGTATGTCTATCTACAAAATTAAATTTTTATAAATTTTGTATAATACATTTTACATTTACAATAGAGATCCATATTTTCCCATATGCGTTCATTATTTTGCTGCATTTCTCATTGCATAGTGTTATGTAATTGTCACATTTTGTCATATGCCGATTGCACATTTTGATGCTCAATATTTGCTCCGCTTTGGAAATATGTATAATTTCTCAGTGTACCAACTTTCCGATAAAAAGCGACATGAACCTGCTTTGTTGAACGCTGATGACCGACTGACACATTTTTTTCTTACTTTTGTGCTCTTTGTTATGCTGTTCGTGTTGTGTACGTGTGAAAACCCGATTGCGTTCGGGGCTCGGCCTAACCAGCCGCCGAACACTGATTTAAAGGTTAAATAAAATGTATTACATGTCAAGGCACTTGATTTTTACAAAGAAATTATTGGCGTTTCTGAAAAAAACTGTTTTGTGAGACTGTTTTCGGAGAAAAAACAGGAAACAATATATGTTTAAGAGCAATATGTAAATAAAATATATTGTTGTTTTTGAATATCTATTTTATTGGTATTATATTTTTTGGAGTTTCTGTGCAGATTATCTTAAAAAAGGGGGATATTCTTAAAAAAGTTTATTTTCCCAAAAAGGATATATTTAAACCTACAGACGCGATGTTTTCTAGCGTAGATTTTTTTTTTTGGGCCATGAAGTTAAATCCGCCTATTGTCAAAATTCTGGTTTCTAAGGTGCCAATAAGTCCAATCTAGTTGAACCTTTGTATATGAGCTACACAATACCATGGATCTACACGCTGACCCGTTGGTGTGAATGGCTCTATGTATTTTGTCTCAATCGGTAGAAGTTTGTGAACTTCAAGGAATCGCAAATATCGTTTACGAGTACCTATTTATGCATAACTGCATTTGAAACTTCGCCCGGACTAAACTCAATAGCTGTATGTAAATGGTAGATTTTTGTGATAACGATTTCGAAAATGTATTTTGACTATTTGACGATTATTTGCCCCCATTTTGACGATTCTGAGTCAGGCAACCCTGATTAACTGGGCAACGGCTCAAGGGGCGTGGTCTCTCCTCTACTATGTATCTACGCTGCATTGCGTTTTCGATATATTTAGCCACAAAGTTTGTTGGGTAAACAAAGAGGTTAGTAAATTCAGACACAATTTTAGTATATAAAGTTTCGGAATAGTTGTTTAACGTAAAGGCAAAAAACAAGAGAACACCCTACGAAGTATTTCTCCCAAAACACCAGACACCCCCGCTCATTCCCATAATACTGAAAATCCCCTTCCAACAATAGTTATATCAAAAGTCGTAGATAAGATGGATTCTTTGGGTGATGTATTCGACACAAAGATTCCTTGAAAAATAATCAGCATAGGTTTCTACGACTTTATCATTATTTTTGAGGGGATTTTCAGGGTTAAGGGGATGAGCGGGAGTGTCGGGAGCTTTGAGAGAAATGCTTCCTGAGGTATCTCTATTCATTTTTAATCGAAATCATAATTATTCCCTCACTTTAGTGATACGAGGGTATATATCATTTGCTACGGTCCAAAAGTGTAACACATCGAGGGCGTGATCTAAGACCCTAAGTATATTCGGCGGATATTCGTTTTGGGTTATTTTAAGTCGAATGAGTAATGTCCGTCCGTCCGTCTGTCTGTCTGTCTGCTGGCTGGTGCGCACGATAACTCTCGAAAGGAGTAACCGATTAACTTTAAATTTGGTATGCGGTAATATTTTTCTCTATCTCCGGTTAAGTTCGAAGATGGGCCATATTGGTCCCCTCCTCCTAGTACCTCCCCCACAAAGGTTTAACTTTTAGTGAAATATTGATTCTTTAATTCCTTCTGTACTACTTACTCGAATCTTCTGAAATTTCACACATAGTATTAGTTTGTTAGTCGCTAACATATCAAGAAAAATGGGCGAAAAGGCCACTCCCCTTTTCGTACCTCCAACACAAATGGTCCATTTTGCACCAAAAGCTCACCGCTTATTGTGGTAACATTCCAAACGTTGTCAATTCTCAGACTTTGGTCAGTGTAGCAGTGACCAAAGCTATTTTTGCTATTTCAGTACTTTAAAAGTCCCCCAATAGCTATGATCCTACTTATTTATATGTATATATTGATCTCCAATGAATGCGATTTTACACCAAGCTATGTTTGACCGTTTTACCTCTGATACCAATTGTCCATCTGATGTCCAGCCTGTGGTCAACCCAGACATAAAACCCAATTTTTGAATATTGAAATTATTTTAGAAAAATCACATCTTATTGTGGAAACATATCTAACAAAAACAATTTTGAATTCACAGCAGGTGGACAGTGTAGCAGTTGGCAAAGCTCCTTTCATTCTTCCAATACTCTAAAGATCACATAGAGAGCTATGGACCTATACATATATGTGTATATACCGATCTTCAACGAAATGCTTCGTCCGGCCTGAGGTCAAGATGGACACAAAAACCGCGAACAAAAAAATTTAAAGTCTTTCGCTCTCCAATTACTGCGGTACATATTATGTATACATATTGTACCGAAATTTGGAACATACATAGCATATTAAGCATTTAATTCTCCTCCACGCTTTTGGTAGCCCCTTGACATCTGAGCCCACACAAAAGTATTAATCTGAAATTTTGCACACATACAGTTAAGGAAGTGTCTGGAATGCGCTATTCACATTCACACGATATGAACTGTGGTCAGTGCAGTAGTTACCAAATAAGTTTAAATCTTTCAAAAGTCACTTAGTCACCATTTGATTTTCCGAAACGCGTTTTATGACTTTTTGACCTCTGAGAGGTTGTATGCCTAAAGTTTGCAGACATATTGTAAAGAGTGTGGTTAGAATAATAGCCTACCTATATTAAGAAATCTGAACAGTTAGGCCAAAATTATATATATCTTTCAGATATTGAAAGGGTCGATTAGGAGCTCATTACACTGTGATACAAAATCGAACTTTCCGAATGGGAATGGGATGAGACCAATTGCAAATGAAAGTTGACATTATCCATAACAAAACCCTCAAGGGTTTTTTTCAGTTCAGTGCGAGATTTTTTTTACACTCATTTGAAGTTGGTGATTTTGGAACGCTGTCTAACAAGAAAAGATCATTGAAAATTTGATAAAATAATGAATATTTCTTTGTATTATCATGGAAAGTTTTGGTATCTTACGGTTTTTGGGGTCGAGGAAATCATTTATTACCTACAACTCACGATAGATGGCGCTGACATGCGAATGTTGCTACTTCTTGTCGATTTTCATTGAAAAAGCGGTTCAAAATTACCAACTTCAAATGCGTGTAAAAAAAATCTAGCACTGAACTGAAAAAATCCCTTGAAGGTTTTGTTAGGGATAATGTCAACATTAATTTGTAATTGGTTTCATCCCATTCCCATTTTGGTTGTTGCACTGTGTTATTATAATATTAGTCAGAGCTAAGGATTTTCGTAATAAAATTTGGATCGACTTCAAAATGTTACTGTTTTCATGCTGTCTTTTAATCTGGTTTTTATTAGAGCTTACAAAGTTTGGATCGCGGTGTTAAAAGGTAACCGGGCAACGCCGGGTATTAAAATGCTAGTGTGTGTAAATGCGACATTTAATATCTGTAACTTATCCGATTTTTATTGAGAATGTCAACATTAGCCACATTTTTCTTCCGATCTTTATGAATTCATTACATAGCAATGTTTTTGTCGCAGATGTATTTAATTTAGAAATTTTACAAAAAAAAAAACAACATATAAATCATAATCTTTATTATCAATCATAGTTGAACAGTTAATTAAATCATTGCAGATTTTTTATCTAAAGTCGACATTTACCGGCTCAAATGCACTTTTTTCGAAATCACTTTTAAAAAAAATCCTACGTAAATGCGAGTAACGTTTTACGAGCTTCCATTTACCATTCTGGCAGTCTGTTTGTCTGCCCCTCCAGCCTTTTTGCCTACCATATTGCCCGCCATTGTTGCACATGCAACATCAATCTTAATGACTGACACAAATTGTGGGGTTTGCGCGCAAAATATTGTTGCTTCTCGTATTTAGCCCAGAAATACATATGTGCGTGTCGAGGTAAATTACGCGAAAATGAATTTTGCTGTTTCAAGAAACACAAAAAAAAACGCAGATTTTAAGATATGATATTAATGTGTCGTCCATGAATGTTGTTGTTTATATATACTAAAATGAAGTTCTAGTATTACTTGATGGAAAGGATTGATTTTTTTTTTGCAAAAAAAAATTAAATAAATGTAAGACTGAAGGTCATTTTCGAATATCACATTTTATTTTCATAATATATGAAATATGACAATATGTAAGCTTTATTTGGAGTCTCCAGTTACCTCCTTTGTAATATTTCAATATACATATATTGACGATTTTTAGATAACAATGAAGATCAATCAGTCATCGTTTAGGAGTTTTATCAAGTTCAGGTTTCTGGTTTATCTCCTAATTGATTTTCAATAGCAATAGAGTGAATGACTAATTCATGCAATTGCCGCTCATAATATACGAAAGTCCGTCCATCCACCTGTTCAGCCATAAAGTGACTCATTTAACTAATTCCAATCCATCTAGCAAACACACGTTTCAGCCATTAGAAACATCCCCTTTCTTCAGATAACTGTGCATGCTGAGAAGTTCAAAGTACATAATTTGAATTACTGCAATGAAATGGAAATTTTACACTAAGGCGTATCTAGTTAAGGACTTACCACCAATTTTCTACATTCTAATTAATGGATATTCCTCACTTATCTTTGAAAATTTGTGAAACTTGGTTTCGCTTTAAACGTAGATATTTTTTTAAGATCAAATGTACGTATTATATTTCACACTGCCACTCAGGGCTCATTGTAACTGAGTAAAGTATGTCAATTATCATTTGCACAATGTGGTCGCGTATTTGGCACCTCTTGGTCTTGAATACACGCAAAGAAACAATTCGTTTCTGCGAAACCAAATATTAGACAACTACAATTCTCGTTTGCCGGAACTGAAATTTCCATTGTTGTGACAGAAACTTATTTCGCGTAAGCAATATTTTGTTCTGACTAAAAGAATTTCAGTCGTCATAAACGAGAATTGTAGTTGTCTAATATTTCGTTTCGCAGAAATGAATTTTTTCTTTGCGTGTAGGTAACTCGGCAAAGAAATGAAAGCCTAAGGTAATATGTCTCCTTCTAGAAAGAGCGGGGGACAGACACAGATGGTGTTATATTGATTCATCTTCCTCTTCGCCTCCTCAGCTTTTGAAAAGTTAATATGTAAGACCTTCAATCTCTCTACGTGCGGTCCAATAAGGCCGCGACTCGTCATGATAGACACGATAAGAGAGACGTGCGGTCTCTACAATGGCAGCAGTGCGTTGATGCGTTTTGAGTTTAATACGTGCCACATCTGCCTGGAATGAACGCAGGATGACTAGGCCGCTGGAGGCATGCCCACAGTTCCCCTGGAGCATGTCAGGTAGTTCCTAGTCTTGCAAGTTCTTCTGTCCTGCAGTTCCCAGTCACTGTGACCCGGTACCCACATCAGGTGAATATTGAATTCACCGATGTGGGTATTTATTCAGCCATCTCGTTAAGAGATCTGCAACTGTCGAGGGTAGTTTTTGAATTCTTGATTATAGTTTCAGATAGAGAAAATATGTATACAAACTATAGTCAAAGCATTAATATTCAACCATTCCACTACCTCTTTAATATCTAAGATTTGTGCCTGGTAAACACTACAATGATCAGGCAGTCTTTTTGCAAGTGAAGTTCCTCAGGAAAGACACCAAAGCTCACTTGGTTGTTAAGTTTGAAACTGTCTGTATAAAAGTTAACGAATCTCCTATGTTCTGGGATACTACCATTCCATTCTGATATATCAGCTATAAGACTGAGATATATTTATCTTGTCAAAGAGTTATTCACTCATAGTGTAATCACCAGTGCGTGGAAAGTCAGGCATTGTGACTAGAATTACACTACATCCATTCCCTGACCATAGTGGCAGTTCCCTTCCGGACTAGAAAAATATCTGAGTATGTTGCACTTTCAGAGAAGAGAACTTCAATACCCCCCAAAGGAGACTGGTGTAACTGTGGGTACCTTATTTCTCCTGTTGAAAAGAACTAGTTCCGTTTTGATCGCGTTAACACCAAGACCAATATCAGAAGCCCATCTTGCGGTTGTATAAAGGGCCAGCCAGGGGAATGTTTATACGAGTACCCTCAAACCTCCCTCTAACAGCTATTGCCCCGTCATCTACATAGGCAGCTCTGACACCCATTATCTCCAGAGAAAGCATAATAGGCAGAGGAGGCAAAACACCCCCTTGGGACTTTCCCCTGCTGTTAATCTATGGAGGTCACTTGATCCTAAGCTAATTTAATTGCACCTCTTAATCAGAAGGTCATGAATGAACCTACACAATCAAACCCCCCGGATTGATAAAGCCGTAATTATTGCGACTGGATTTATGTTCTTGACGGCCCTCTCTATATCTTTAAAAGCTACTATACTTAGGGAATATCCCTAACAGAGAGCGATCCTTCAACAAAGCTGATTAAATCAGGCATGGCGGTTTCGGTGGACTTGCCCCTGTAGTAGGCATGCTATTGAGTGGAGAGTCCCCTGTGATCTATTTTAGTCGTAAGGTAAACTATCTATTATTCTCTCCAGAGTTTTAAGGAGAAATGACGATAGACCAATTGGCCAGAAATCCTTAGCTCCAGTGTTGGACGGCTTTCCGCTTTTGGGATGAAAACAACCTTTGTTTCTCTCCATTTTGCTGGTATGTATGCCTGATTCATACAACATGTGTATATCTCTCTGAGCCAGGGAGCAATTGTATCGGCCACTGATGGTAGCTCCGACGGCGAGGCTTTGTGTGGTCCTGGCGACTTAAAGGGTTTAAAGCTTTCGATAGCCCAAAGAATTTTAGATTCGATTACAATCTCGCTGGCAACCTCTGATGGCTGCACTTCAGGGGAATCCCCAACTGAAGTAATCAATGCCTCTTCAGGCTTGCCCGGGAAATGTGTATCCACGAGCACTCCCAGCGATTCCCCACTGGACGTAGTTCATGAATTAGCATATTTTTTTATGTACCCAATAGTACAAGGTGTTGAGGCTAATATTGTCCGTAGCCTTGCGGCTTCGGATGAGCTTTCTACGCCACTACAGAAATCTATATAGGATTTATGTTGAGCCTTTCTCAAACCTTCTTTGTACAGTTTTAGTTCTTCCTTGTGAGTCCCAGTAATGTAGCGCTCCGGTGGCCTTTGCCCTATTGAAGAGCTTCCTACAGCACTTTCTCAGCATAACTAATTGAGACGAACAAAATTGCGGTCGTTGTTTGCCCCTTGGCTTCTGTTAGGGACAAGCGGATTGTTACGAGTCGTTAAGAGTTTCAGTTACTCTTTCCACCTTTTCTTCTATATACCGGATAGTTTGCAATTTTATTTTAGGACTTCTTAATATTGGGTGAGAAAACGGTATCAGAAGGCTTCGCATTCATGCAGCAGCTGATATACGAGTATCTGTTGTCGGAAAAGCTGTGTCCATAATTTTCCAATCAGATATCCTTCCACTTAAGTTCTCGGAGACAAAGGTGACATCAAGGACCTTCTGTCTGTTTTTGGTAACGAAGTTAGGTTCTTGCCCTCTATTACAAATCACAAGGTTACTACATATAATATATTCGATAAGTAATTTGCCCCTCTCGTTGATGTCGGTACTTTCCCACATATGATGGTGTCCATTGCCATCACTACAAACAATTAGGTTCTTGTTCTTCTCGTTTACCGCTCCTACCGGTTATTTCAATACACAGGGTGGCGTCTCAGTGTTATGTGCCATATAAACGGAGGCCAACCAAATATGAGAGTTTGCTAACTCGTGGCTGACTGATACTATGTCTTCACTACTAAAAGAAGGAAGAATGTATATATTAAGGTACTTTCTGGCAAGTATACAGGCTCTACGTCTTCCATTACCTGTACCTTGAAGCAGCTTGAACCCTGGCGTATGAAGCCCATAAACCATATCTCCATTCAACTATGGTTCCTGGATTAGGACCAGGTCATCCCCTACTTGCATAAAGAGGTATTTTAAAGCAGCTGATGCTGCCTTAGAGTGGTAGAGGTTTATCTGTAGGAACTGGACCATTGTCAGATTTCGCCACCACCATTATAGTTGCCTCGTCGTCTGTGTCCGCTAGAAGCTCATCCTCACCGGATTCATCCCCACAGGATTCTTCCGATTCCGTGATGAAGAGATTCTCGACATATGTAAGCACATCGGTAAAGGGTGAAACGCAAGTTCCCGCCAGATGCTGCTCTGATACTTACGAATAGGGAGGTTCTTCAGTAGATACCACACCAGTGTTATTTAGAAGAGTACTTATATTTTTCGAATTTCCTCCCTCATTGTTCTAGTACACCTTAAGTCGGATTTTGCTGAAACCATATGAAACCAGGCCTTCGGACTTGACGAGGTGAGGTAAAGATTCGGCATTCAGTATAAATACTGCGTGTCTCCGATGCCCATCCGCCTCATTCAATCGACCTTGGCTACAATTTTACCAAATATTGTTAGTGACAAATTACGAGTCCCTAAAAGTTATGCTGAAAAAAATAATTTTCACTTTTTCAAAAAAAGTGGAGAAACAATTTTTTTCCCATAAAATGTTAAGAAGGTTTGTTCAGCATATTCTTAGTTACATTATCGTCAAGTCTGAATTAGTTGTTGGACAACAGCTGCTGACACCTTTTGCAAGGGGACCACTGATTTTCAGAAATTTTGGAGGCCCATAAAAAAATGGTCACCTATTTCGCACAAACCGATTATAGAGTTATACTACCCTTTGGTAGTTATACTACCCTGGTCGAACCTATACTGTCAAGTCCGTGTATTTTTCAAAAAGTATTCATTTGTGCATTTAGTGTTTTGCCTCAGTTCAATGTAATGTTGGCATTGATTAAATGTAAAATATACATCAAGTTAATAAGGTTTTGCCGTTTTTTGTTCGATGTATATTTTGATTAGAATTGATGTCAACATAAAATTAAATTGATGTACATTTTTCATGAAAAGAAGGAATTATTTTCTTTTTTAAATTAGACATTAAATAAATGTCGAATATACTTCCAATTGATGCCTAATATTCTTTGCATCAATGTAATTTATCAAAGAAATATTGATGCAATATTCTACATCAAAACAATGAAACTTATTGTAGGTTGCAGTTTCATGAAGTTTTTTCAGTGTATATTTTCTGTCCTTGTGTGTTTAATTTTAGAATAATAATAAATATTCTCCTTTATTATTTACTTTATTGCAAAGCTTTGTAGGCCCTTTGCATTCTATGGGCCTTATTCATAAAAAGTTAATGAAGGTTTGAAGAACACTTTAACACTGCTAAAACGTTCTTCAAACCTTCATTAACGTTTTATGAATAAGACCCTATATATATATATATATATTTAAAAATTTTTTATTATGTAAAAAATTGTCTACCAAAATTCCCCGGCTGTCCATACTACTTTCAATAAACATTTTCAAAATTTTAAACAAAAATGGAAAATAATTATTTAATAAAATGTATTAAAAATAAAATGTTAAATTAAATAATTTCTCTATTTGATAATGTTTATAATTTTTCTATCAATTAATATTGTCATGGATGATTTATCAATTAATTTTTTTATGATGATGCTGTAGTTAGAAATTTGAATACAATAAGAATATGACACCCTTCGAATTTATAAAGAAAAATAATTTCGTCAAATGTTACTCATGACTTCACTCATGTCTCAAAATTGTTTCGACCCGCTATATATGTACGAGTATAATATAAGAACTTTTGCACAAGTTTATAGGAATATGTGTGTGATTTCTTAATTTGACAATGACACATTCAATTTGTGGTCATTAACAGTTTTAAAATTGAATTCAAATTTCTTCACAGAATTTATGAACAATAAATTATCTGAGTTACGACTAGTATTAAGTCTTTCTATTGCAAAAGCTCATAAACCACAAATTATAAAATTAACAAATGTGCATTACAAATAGCGGCACGCACTTGCACTTTGTGAATGGGATTTTTTCCTCCTCTAAATCACATTTAATTTATGTGTTTTTCTAAATAATTGCATCGCCTGAAAACACCCTAAGATACACAGATACGTACATACTTACATATAGTCGTACGTACGAGTACTTCTATAGTACTTATTGGAAAAGGAAGGACAAAAACTAAAAGTCTCAGACAATTGGCCGTCATCGTGGTCTCGGGTTCGCAGTAGCAGTAGCGGTTGTGCTGTTGTGTGCCCAGTGTCCAGTGGCCAGATTGGCAAACACGTTTCATGAACTGCAAATGCGAGAATTACGTCGAAATGACCACTGTTGCGTTGACAGTGGATAATTATTCACAGAACAACAGCAAAAAATGGCAAATTAATGACAAAAGTCTGCCATTCAGTTTCTTTTTCTAACACAAAGTATGAGTGGACATATGAACAAAATGGACATTAGCTATGAGAGGTCCCATGTTTAGGCTTGATGAGAATTAGAGAACTGCAATAACCGGCGTCATATCTTCAAACGATCTATATCAATCTGGATGTTATGGAAATCTTTCTTACAATTTACCTGGTATCCTTAGGAAATGACATCGAAAAACACTCCGAGTTCCGGAAACATGAATATATTAACGGATTTTACCTTATCTACGTAGAAATATTTAAAAAAGGAAATTTCTCTCTCGGGCACCAGTGATTACACTATGCAATCCATGTTTTTGTGTCCGAAACCTAAAAACATTTTTGTGCAGATTGGGGCATACTATTAAATGAAACTAAAACAAACAAGTTTTTTATGGTAAATTTTTCTTTTTTGAATTTAATTTTAAAATTCTACTTTTCATAAAAGATACGTTATGTATTTGGACCCTATTTTTCGAAGTATGCACTCGTATATGCCCGATAGGTCCTTGATACCCTTTAAATTAAAGAAAATTATGAGGGTAACGATTGGGAATATCACTTTCATGTAGAAATAGTGGTTTAGTAACTGTCGTTAAAGCAATTAGAAAAAAATATTTTAAATTTACATTGTATTATTTAATTTTATAAGTTGGCGTGTAATTATGCCAATTAAGCCTAAACCGCAAGTTGTTATTTAAAAATATTCTTAGAATATTTTAATCCTTAAATGTCCTTTTTAAAGGGTCTTTTTTAGATTTTTTCGAAAAAGGGCCAAATTGACCCATTAGGAGTGGAGCTAGAGGGTTAAGATCTTACACAATAATGATCATTGTATATCTCAGACATTAATTAGTATAATGCTCCTTTCGACCAAAAAAATAAAAACTTAAAAAAAACTCAGACGAGCTGGACTATAAGTTTATTCTGCAAAGATAATCTACTCAACATGCCGTTTCAGAATTATACAGTCGCTCTTGTGCTCCAATCATTCCATAGAAATTACGACTTTAAATTTACATTATTGTACTTTTTTGTACAATTTGGCGTGTAGTTTTGCTAATTAAGCGTAAAGAGCTATATTTAAAATGTTGGTGTCTTTGGCGACCACCACTGAAATTTTACGGCAAAAAATTTCGTAGATTATTTTAATCCTTAAATGTCCTTTTTGAAAGTCTTTTTTAGATTTTTTCAAAAAAATGTCAAATTGACTTTTTAAGGGCGGAGACATTAACAGCCTGTTTCTGTCACTTGAAAATTTGCTTTCGTTTGCCTGCCAAACGACAAATAGCTGATTTGGGTTTCAGTAACTACCATCAGAACGACAAGTCGTACGATAATGAACTCGTACGAAAACTTAATCATTTTAGTGTATTTTGGGATCACTATCTCTCTTTGCTGTCATCTGGGCGAATACAAATGTCTTTATTTTATTTGTCGACTGAGAGGAACAATGACAAAAAAAACGTTATTAAAAGCAAAAATTAGTAGATATTAATATAATTATGGCAAAAAAATTAAATAATAATAAAACTGTATATTTAAGCATAAAAAAATCAACATTAGCAGCTCGCTAAGATGGCAAAATATCATCAGTGCACAACAAGAGAGACAGACCTGAGAGGGAGAAAGAAATCAGAGTTTTGCTTCAGCTCAGCTGACCAAAACAGGGTTGATTTTTTGGCCACCGCTAGTGTAAAGATTACAGAGGTGTATTTGTTAAGGTCGACCATACAAAAATGTGTGCTTTTTTAGACCGGAAGATCTAAAATTATTGATCTGGCAATTACATTATTTTCCAATTGGTAAATTGCTAACGTCATAGACGTAATGCCAGGCGAACGAACCTTAGTGAGTGAATGGTTTTCGTTCGCAGAAACAGGCCGTAACTTACATAACTTTTTTCATTTTGTATAATGCTCCCTTCCACCAAAAAATTAAAGCTTTAACACACTGTAAAAAAATTCAGACCAGCTGGACCATAAGTTTATTCTACAAAAATGATCTACTAAATACGCCCTTTCAGAATTATAGGGTCGCTATTCTGTTCCAATTAAAATGACATAATTTGTTGGACACTGTTATGACCCATATTGTAAAAGTAAAGGATATTCCAAAAAATAATTTTTCATATTTTTTATTATGGCCATTTTGTTTGGGAGGTGCCAAAAGGGGAGTGGCAATAACGGCCAGTACTATATAGAAGTTATTAAGGAATCAATATTTCACAAAATGTTGACCCTTTATGCAGGAGGTACTCGAAGGAGTCAACCAACATGGTCCATATTTGATCTTAGCCTGAGGCAGGAAAAAATGTTAACACACACCAAATTTAAAGTTAATCGGTTACTCCTGTCGAAGGTTATCGTGCTCACCAGACAGACATACGGACATTCCTCAAATGACTTAAAATGGCCCAAAATGGATTTCCGCCAAATATACCTGGGGTTTCTTAATTCTACCATACATTTATTCATAGATTTTTTTCAAGTTGATATTTTTTCTTCGCTAGGATTAGCTTTCAAAAATTAGAACAAACAAATGTCTGCGTTTTTATACCCTCCACCATAAAATGGGGGGTATATTCATATTGATCTGAGACCCCATAAATTAAATATATTCTTGCGATTATAGATTCAGCCTAGTCCGTCTGTCCGTCCATCCGTCAGTTTGTTGTAATCACGCTACAGTCCGTAATAATAGAGCTAGGTTGATCAAATATATATAGGGTGATCCAAGTAGAGATACTTTGTCAATAGCCTTTTTTGACAGATCACGTGTGAGTCGTGTCATGCTGTCATGTTATTTTTGTTAATAATTGTTTGGCATTTCATCATGGAAAGACTTACGCCTGAACAACGTTTACGCGTGTCACTCGCTAGTTACCAGTCGAAATGCACGAACGAGTCATCGAATATTGGACTCAACGGATGGACCATCTGAGACGTAGCCGCGGCCAACATTTGATAGACATAATCTTCAAAAAATAAATGCCAAAGAATGTTCTTTCAAATGATAATAAACAATCCCCATTCAATTTGAATTTTCTGTGTTTTTTTTTTTAAAGGTAGGGAACCTCGAAATGGATCACCCTATATAATATATATATATTATAGTTTCAGGTTGTTTGGGATTATAAATGGGCCATATTGGTCAATGTTTTGATATAGCTCCCCAATAGACGTCGCCCAAAATACGGTTTTCGAGCCATAGATACCCCATTTTTAAAGATATTTAGCAGAAACTTTGCAGGTTGTATTCTATTTTGATAAGAATTCATCACAGCAAAAATTTTACAAATTGGTTTATATTTTGTTATAGTCACCCTATAGAGGTCGCTCCAAAATATGTATACGTATTTAAGCCATAAATACCATATTTTCTAAGCATTTTAACTGAATCTTTGCAGTTTGTATTTAATTATAACAAGAATTCATCGCAGTAAATTCTTTTTAAATCAGCTCAAATTTTGTTATAGTCCACCTATAGATGTCGCTCTCAAAAATGTATATTTAAGCTATAAACTCCACATTTTCTAAGAAATTTAGCTGAAACTTTGCAGTTTGTATTCTATTTTGCAAAGAATTCATCTCAATAAAATTTATACAAATAAAATTTTATTTTGTTGTAGTCCCCGTGTAGATGTAGCACACAAAAAATCTATTTTAAGCCATAAATACCACATTTTGCAGGTTAAGAGTTTGGTTAAAGAATTTGCGGCCTAAAATTACAGCGTTCGTTCTTTTAATAATTTACTTAAACAAAAAGAATCGTTTCATGATTTTCTCCATATCCAAAGATTTTTCCAGTAATAAAATTGAATGCAATCCATGGTGGAGGGTATACAAGATTCGGCATGGCCGAACTTAACCCCTTTATTTGTTTCTACTTTTTACAGATTTTTCGTTATTTAATTATCCGTTTTTAATTTATCCCATTAGGTAAAAAGTTCGGCTAAAAATAAGAATTTTTCTCTTAACTTTAGCATACTATGGTATATATACCATTTTTCATTCTGTGAACAACTAGCACCCAAAAGAATACTTACGCGTTACGTATGGAATTCTAGTTTGTTCAAAACTCTCTTTTATTCAAAACGCTTTATAATAATGCTAAAGGCATTTTAACATTTTTATGACTACCGTTACTCATTTTCGTATTTATGGTACAATTTCCGTTTTCAATTTCGGGAAGAAAGAAAACTCCCCCAATAAATTATGCGAATATTTTGGACATGACGTTTTATTGGCAATTTATGAACAAATGCCAAATTTATTAAATTATGATAATTTTTAATGATAAGCAATTTCTAAAAATTATTTTCACTTTAATTTCTAAAAAAGACTAAGTCGCATTTAATGAATTTTATATGTTATATCTATTTGTGTGAAAATCTTAAAAAAATAGTCAGAATTATGTGTAAATATTTAAATTGTATTTATAAATAATATAAAATATTTGCAGAAAATATTCAACTATATATATAGACTTATAGAATAAAATGCGTTTCATGTAATATACATACATGCAAAACTATATGTATTCGTTATTATAAGATAATTTCATTTTCGTGAAAACCACAGATATAAAAAACTTCTGTCTCTCCTAAATCATACCTTTATCCTTTTGATCGATGTCTTTGACCAACAGTTCAGAATTATTACGTTGAAGGCTACCACCACTGCTAGTATCTAACTACTTTTGCCACTGTCCGTCGTCCACTGCAAAAAGAGTTCGTAGTACGGCAGCACTAGTAGTTAGTATTCACTGATAATGCCCTCAAGGTGTACGACTATTTCCTCTAATAGTCTGACAAACGAGTATCGCCGCCGCCGCCGCTTGCATTTGCAACTTTGCATTGCAATTACAATAATTGTTGATACAATCGTTGTTGCACTGGAAAATGCAAAAAAGAAAAACTAATGACACTTTTCAGGTAATTCCAGACGGACAATGTAACTGGTGTCACAAATCATATTTTGTAATAGTTTCCATGACAACATTGTACGAACGAAGTACATATAGGGACGATACGTATGAACCTTTGTCTGAGGGTGTCATCGAAAGTAACAACATATTGGAGGACAGTTTTTGGGAAAGTGTTTTAAGTTCGCCAACAATGAGAATTAAATATTGCAATAACGAGAATTACAATAAGACTGGAGTAAAGGAAGACAGTTTTGATAAAAAAATGCATAATTAGATATTTTTATAACCTACACCACACTGTGGTATTATGATTTTGTGCATTTGCTTGTAACACCCAAAATGGGAAGAGACCCATCGTCTTTTAATACCGATTTACTTGGAATCATTCCTGACTTGTTTTAATCATGCCCGTCCGTCTATCCATCTGTCCACCTCTACCAAATTTGGAGCAAAACGGTTCTGATTTAGATGTAGCCTCCATATATATTATCTTTCCGATTTGGCATCTAACTACCATACAAGCTATATTTATTTATATTAATTACAGTGCAAAGTAAATTTATTTTCTAATTCTGCGGTCCAGGAAAAGCCTGGTGACAAAGACAATGTTGCTTGTTATATTTTTATATTTTTGTTTTTATATATGTTTCCTCAGATTTGACATCTATGCTTTATACACTATATATTTGCGCATTTTACACTTGATTAGAATGAACATGAGTAGAGCGGCGAAGTCTCTTGAGACACGAATAAACGGTACTACATTTGGTGAAAATTGGTTCAAATTATGCTTAAGCCTCCATATATATGATCCTTCCGATTTAGCATCTAAGCGGTATATAGCCTGTACTTGGCTTCCGATCATTACGAAAATTATATGAGGGAAGTCACTCGATCTGCGAATAAACGATAGTTACAAGGTGGCTGATATGTATTGCAACCAACTTCAGGTTGCTATCATTTCTAAACCGCTAGTCTGATAGCTGACAGATTTATTTCAGTGACAGTTCATTTTATTGTTTAGAAGCTTACAAAAGCACTCAGATCTATTGCATTCAAAAAAAATTTATTCGTGATGGAATTCAAGCGTGATAGTGTGATTGCTTTATATTTGGGTGGAAAAACGCAAGTGGCTATCGTTAGAGCCCTCCAGCATTTAAATGAAAAAAAAAAATGAAACATATTAAAAAATGAGCTTGGAGTAAAGCCATTGAAGTTCCAAAAAGTGCAAGAGCTCACCGATGCACAAAAAAAGTTAGACTGGAAAGAGCCAAGGAGTTGCTTCGCTTGCACGAAAGTGGCCAGTTACCGAATTTGGTTTTCTCCGATTAGAAGCCATTCCAAATTGATGATCGGGTTTACTTGCCAAAGAGGTCAGCTGAAAATTTACACCTTCGATTGGCCACCAGAACTCAAGCGCCGCCGATGGTAATGGTGTGGGCCGCTGTAACGGCCGATGGTCGCTCCCGCTCGTATTCATCGACCATGGGGTCAAAATAAATGCCGAATATTATCGGGAAAATGTCCTAAAGACAATATTGAAGCCCTGGGCAGACAAACATTTCGGCCGCAGACCATGGACATTCCAACAGGACTCAGCACCATCGCACTCAGCACGCGTCAACCAAGAATGGCTTAAAAAGGAGGTTCCTCGCTTCTTTTCTACCGCACAATGGCCACCAAGATCTCCGGATCTCAATCCGCTGCTTAACAGAGGTACTCCCGAAGAGCTGTGATCTCACAGATATTATGGAATTCAGAGCTAAATGTAATCCTGGCACTGGAACTGATGCTGCACCTATTACCCATCGATGTTTACATCAGGTCCGCCCTCACACTGCCCCGTCCACTCACTAGAATTGGACAAAATTAGAAGGAGTTGTCAGAATACAATGAAATTTCATTTTTAAATGGTTTGTGATGTGCTGAATTCAAAAATGTTGTCGGTTTTTACGTAACATTTGAGGTTTCCTTGCAATCTCAATGTGTTTGGTTGTGTTTCTACTGAATCAATGACTTTATCATCTAGGGCTCCTTACAGAAAAATTCTCTGAAAATTTCACCATGAATCTTAAAATTTTTACAATAACAACAACAACAAATCTATATATATAAAGAAGAATGTGCGTTTGTTGGATTGTTTGTTTGTACCGTATAGGCGTCTAAACGGCTGGACCGATCTTCTTGAAATTTTCACAGAATGTACATGTGTAGGGGGTGCTGAAAATAGGGTACTTGAATTTTCGATGTATCAATTGGGCGTGGACCCGCCCATATAGTAAAATTTTGATATTGAGAAAATTTGAAATTTTGTGTATGCATTTAGTAGCAGATTATGTGAATTTTCCAAAAATGTGCGGAATCGGACGAATGGGCGTGGCCCCACCCATATAAGCCAAATTTTGGAATTGAGATATCTTGCACAATTTATTAGCGAGAGTGCTGTAATTTTGTGTACATGTATCTGGTAGAAGTCTACGTATTTGGTCCAAAAATGGGCTGGATCAGACCAACGGGCGTGGACCAGCCCATATATGCCAAATTTTTAAATTGAGATATCTTACATGATTTGTTAGCGAGAGTGCTGAAATTTTGCTTATATGTATCTGGTTGTGGCTACGTAATAAATAATATAATCTAAATAAGTAAATCTAAAGTCTGGGGCAACGAAATGGACAGGGTCCAGCTAGTTATATATAAATTGGAGGAATTACCAATTTTTATTATTTAAATCATTTCGACCAAAAATGCATTACATTCACTTTCAGAGTCGATTTAGCCATGCCCGTCTGTCCATGTATTCTTGTTATCAAAGTGCAGGTCGTAAATATAAAGCAATCTTCCCGACAATAAGTACAGAGGCATTTCTTGGTCTAGGGATGATCGCTATTAAAAATGGGACATATCGGTCCTTATTTTGATATAGCCCCCATATAAAGATCCCCACAGATGTCGCTTCTAAGCCCTCTATAGAAGGCATTTTTCAATGATTTGACTGAAATTTATGAATTTATACTTTATATTGGACCCAATCGTCCCTAGTATAAATGGGATACATTGGTTCATGTTTTGGTATAGCCCCCATATGACGGTCCCTACCAAAGACACATCTTGACGCTCTAGAAATATAAGAATTTATATTTTACTAGCTGGACCCGGTCCACTTCGTTGGCCCAGACTTCAGATTTCCGATCCCGTTCATTTTTGGACTAATTACGTAGACTGACACCAAATATGTATGCACAAAATTACATTGATCTCTATAACAAATTGCTCAAGATATATCAAACACAAAATTACGGCACTCTCGCTAACAAAACGTGCAAGATATATCAATTTAAAATATTGACTTATATGGCCGGGGCCACGCCCAGTGACCATATCCCGCTCATTTTTGGGTCAATCACGTTGACAACCACCAGGACCATATACACGAAATTACAGCAGTATCGCTAACAAATTGTGCAATATATTCCAATTTCAAAACTTGATTCACTCGGTCGGTGCCACGCGCATTTTTGGACCAATCACGTAGACTGCCACCGGATACATATACGCAAAATTTCACCACTCTCGCTAACAAATCGTGTAATATATCTCAATATCAAAATTTGGCTTATATGGCCTGGGCCACGCCCGTTGGTCTGGTCCCGCCCATTTTTGGACCAATAACATAGACTGTCACCGGATACATACATATGAACTAAATTGCAGCACTCTCGATAATAAATTGTCTAAGATATCTCAGTTTCAAAATTTGGCTTATATGGGCGGGGCCCATTTTTACCAATAAAGTAGACTGGCACCGGATAAATATGCACTAAATTGCAGCACTCACGCTAACAAATTGTTCAAGATATCACAATTCTAAAATTTGGCATACAGGGCGGGGCCACGCCCTTTGGTCCAATCCCGACCATTTTTGGACCAAACACGTAGATCAGATACATGTACACAAAATTATAGCACTATCGCTAATAAATTATGCAAGATATCTCAATTTCAAAATTAGGCTTATATGCGCGGGGCCACGCCCAGAGGTCCGATCCCGCCCATTTTTTGACCAATAACGTAGACTGTCACCGGATACATACGTATTAAATTGCAGAACTCACGCTAACAAATTGTTCAAGATATTACAATTCTATATGCCAAATTTTAGAATTGTAATATCTTGAACAATTTGTTAGAGTGAGTTCTGCAATTCTGACATTTTCTGACCAATTACGTAGAATGCCATCAGATACATATACACAACATTGCAGCACTCCCGCTAACAAATTGTGCAAGATATCAAAATTTGGTCTATGTGGTCGGGGCCACGCCCATTGGGCCGATCCCGCCCATTTTTGGAAAATTCACATAATCTGACACTAAATGCATACATACGAAATTTCAGCACTCAAACGGATGTACCAATCACGCAGACTGCCACCATATACATATACACAAAATTCCAGCACTCTCGCTAACATATTGTGCAAAATATCAAAATTTCAAAATTTGGATTATGTGGGCGTGGCCACGCCCATTGGTCCGATCCCGCCCATGAACCAATGACGCAGACTGCCACCATATACATATACACAAAATTCCAGGTCTCTCGGTAAAAAAATGTGGAAGATATCGCATTTTTAAAATATGTCTTATATGGGCGGGGCCACGCCTATTGGTCCGATCCCGCCCATTTTTGGACCAAGCACGTAAACTGCCACCATATACATGTACACAAAATTCCAGCACACTCGCTAACAAATTGTGCAAAATATCTCAATTTCAAAATTTGGCTTATATGGGCGGGGCCACGCCCATTGGTCCGATTCCGCCCATTTTTGGAAAATTCACATAATCTGACACTAAATGCATACATACGAAATTTCAGCACTCAAACGGATGTACCAAATTTTGTTCAAATACCTATAATAGGAGCAGAAATATCGGATTTTTAACCTGCGATTTGTATGGGAGGTACCACGCCCCTTTGTCCAATTATTTTTTTTTTCTATATAAACCATCTCGTGAAAATTTAGAATCGAATAAAAAAAAATCATCCAAATCGCTCCAGCCGTTCTGACGTGATGCCATTACACAGATGGACCGTTTCATTTTTATATATATAGATATTGCACATAATCAGCCCCAGTGAAAATATAAAAGTCCTTTCCGATTATACTTCTTGGCGTTCTTGGGGACGTTTTTTGAAACATTAAAATAAAAAAGAATCTTGATTTTTTTCTGATAGATTAGTGTTCAAACTAAATTATAATGAAAACAAATTTCACCGAATTTTATGATGTTTTTATTTTCTTGCCATAAAAAGTTGGAAGTTTTTAAATATTAATCTTCAAAAATAAAATATTTAAAGGAGCGCCCCAGTAGGTGAGTTGGTAGCGTACTCGCCTATGTGTTTGGGGGTCGTGGGTTCGATTCCCACCAGAGGCTCTGGTCTGTCGCTGCAAAAATTTAGCCATATGGTCTTTGTAACCCGGCCTTTCCCTGGACCTTATAATTAGAATATAAATTTACTTTGTATTGTAATTCATATAAATAAATAAAATAAAAATAAAAAAAAAATATTTAAAAATGAATTAAAATTTTTTTTTTAGTTTATAAAAAAATCAAAATTCGTACCAATCCTCAGCTATTCAAAATATTCAAATATAAGAATATGGGTAATTCCAAAGAAAACCGACTCACTAGGAATATTTATGGATTAAGATTTCAATGAGTTTTTACACGCGTATACTAGAAGACCATGCAGACTTATGACCATTTACCGATTTTTCAAATTCATAACAGTTTAGATTTTATAGGGTAGGACTTAGGGAAGCACTCTCAGTCCCGAATTGCATGAAGACCACGGGAAATATAAATAGGTTTACAAAATATACCCTAAGAAAAAAATAGCGTCATGCAAGCTGATGAAATCTCAATCATTACTGATGGCTCAAAATTAGAGACGGACATCGGATCTGGACTATACTCCGAGCCCTTAAAACTCTGCATCTGCACCAGAATCCTAGACGAATGTTATGTTTCCAGGCAGATATTATCGCTGTTAACATGGCCGCAAAACATATTTTGGAACAGGATATTTCTCCAGCAAAATTCAAAATATATGTCAAGAACAATCAAATCACGTTGTGCCATAGAGTGCTTTCTCTCCTTAACCCAAATTCAGGAGTACGATATGACGCTCTACGGGTTAGCAGGACATAGCAATGTACCAGTCAACGAATTAGCGAAAAAGAAAACGCGATACTGGACACATGTTACTGTCAAGTGATGACTTCTGTAGAAGCTGCTTAGATGAAGAGGAAGAACCAGTGTAGCAACTTATTTGTTTTTGTAAAGAACTACAACTGCTTTTTTCTGTAAAGAACTGCAAGAGTATCGTCTGGAGCATCAACCTAGCAGATTCTCCTCTTAAGCCCCTCGGCTTAAGAGGGGCTGGACCATGGCTGCACACATGGTACTTACTGCCAAGTGAGGACTTCTGTAGAAGCTGCTTAGATGAAGAGCAGGAATCAGTGCAGCACTTGCATTGTTCTTGTAAAGGACTGCTCGTCTACTTAGTTTGCAGGCTCTTCGAAGAGTTTGACGACCTAGCAGGCTCTTCGAAGACTTTAACGACCAAGCTAGCAGATGCTCCTCTTAAGCCCCTTGTCCAATTCATAGAGAAATCTTCCTGGTTCAGCAAAGCCAATAAGAATAACTAGAACGATTTTGCTACAAAACTCTCTTTCCTTTCACTCATCATCTCTCCTGTAACTCTCCTCACTCTTTGCGAAATCCTTTCTCTTTGTGTACTCGTCAGTCATATCTCAACTGAAGGGCGTCCCATTCAACCTAACCTAACAGAATCCATATGGGACAAAGAGGGCCCCGAGTGTACTCGTCAGTCTTATCACAAGTGAAGGACGTCCCATTCAACCTAACCTAACAGAATCCATAGGGGACAAAGAGGGTTAAATGTGGTCCCGGAGTGGGGCTGTAACTCTTGGAACAATTGGGTAAAAATATGGCTCCAGGGAGCGATCGAAGGTAACTCTTGAAAAATAAATTTTTAAAAGAAGTGTTTTTCAAGATGTATTCTTAGGGCAAAGTACAGTAGCGCAATTACACTGCGCTCGAAATGTACACTTTAAAAATGTAACAGAAAGGAGACCCTATGGATATACCTATTTCGACCTTGCTGAATCCAATGGAGCTAGCCGTTTTTCTAGGTTAGCTCTTGTTTTCGCGATATTCGACCACAAAGTTTGCAAACAAATCAGAGAAGTTTGTTATTTCGGAGGTGATTTTGAAGTGAAGGACTTCCGAAAACGCGCTTTAGTCCAAAGAACGAAATAACCTTCGAGAATTATTTCTCTCAAAATAGCCAACCACGCTTCTCATCCCTTTACCCCCGAAAAAGTGCAATCAAATCTTACCATATGTCAAAAGTCATACAAATCGTCGGCATTTTTAGTTTGTGTCTTTGAGAAAAATGTTCCTCGCGAAAAATTACAATCAGTCTCTTTTCAACATTTTTATGAGAAAATAACAGGTTTTACAATTTAGCAGATTTTGTTGGTTACCTTTGAAATTTCCATTAACACAAACCAAAAATGATTTACAAAAATGTAAGTCAAAAAATTGTATTTCAAATATTTTCTACTATGAGCAGAAAAATACACAAATTATGTAATAAGTCGAAATCTGCTTAATTCTCTTAAAAAAGTTGAGAAAGGACTTATAGTATTTTTAGCGAGGAATATTTTTCTCAATGATGCCTACTAAAAATATCGACGATATGTATGATTTTTAACATATGATAAGATTTCATTGCACTTTTTCAGGGGTAAGGGGGAAGAAGCTTGGACGACTGTTTTGAGATAAATAATTGTCCAAATGTTCCCTTTATTTCGATCATTGGGCTGAAGCATATATTCCGAAGTCTTCCACTTCAAAATAACCAAAGAGATAAGTCACCTCTCTGATTTCCCAACAAACTTTGTGGTCGAATAACGCGAAAACAAGAGCTAACATAGAAAACCGGCCAATGCCACTGGATTCAGCATGGCCGAAATAGGTATATCCATAGGGTGTCCTTTCTGTTACATTTTTGGAGTAGCACAGTGTTATTATTAAATATGAGGCAAGATCCCATGGTGAGACTGCTCTTGGAACATAATCAAAATATAAAAACCCTATTTTCAAGTTCGTAAATTAAGTAGTATGACATTTAGTGCCTCAGTTGTAAAATGTAAACAATTTTCTACATTTTACACTTAAACAGCATTTTTAGGTTCGTTTGTAAAAATGGTGCATTCGTATGAATGGGTTTTGATTTCGTTTGTAAAATTATTACACTCCGCAAATGCGAAAATATCGCATTTTCCACACTCAGCCCAGGCTACGGTGTGGAGTGTTGCACCGTCCAAAAGCAAACTTAAGAACCAAACCTAATTGAAAGCGTACATTCTTAATGCACTATCAAATGGTTGCACTATAATGTAGGTATGGGTTTTAATCATCGCACGATTTTTGTTCGATTGTTCGCATGCAAAATGCGAAATTAGCAGTGGGTGCAGGGGGAATTTTTAAAATATCGCAACATGATGTTGTGATATTATTTTTCAGAAACGAAATCAACATAAGTGTTATGTGACTTAAGCCATTTTCAAAATAATTTTCACACAGTCCTCACCTATGATGTCTTATCAATGGCTGGACTCTTAATGAAGAGGGGAATGAAATGAAAAGAAACGAATGTCTGCTTTTCTATACAAATTAGCTGGAATATCAAACAAGAAGAACGCAGAATGCCAAATGGCAAAAACAAAATTAAAGCCCCAACAAAAATGCTACAACAACATATCGAATATTATTAATAATAACAAATATGTCATCTGAAACGGAAATTACCCTCACCCTATGTCGTGGCAAATAATTACCCGGTACTTATAAATATTCAAAGACGTACGAACCTACAAGTATGAGTATGTACGTTCAGATATTCCCACCTTCTTTTGCCGTTAAGGTGACCATATGTCTGATATCAATTCATATTTTTTTATTTGCTTTTATTTATGCAAAGTTGTGCTGCCTCTGCCATCATAAATGAATGAATGAAATTTCATTGTAAATTCTCGCTTTGGAATTTATTTAGTTTTTTGCTTTCTTAATATGTTCTTCCCTCATTAAGGTGACCA
Source organism: Eudasyphora cyanicolor (assembly GCA_963930755.1). Taxonomy (NCBI): domain Eukaryota; kingdom Metazoa; phylum Arthropoda; class Insecta; order Diptera; family Muscidae; genus Eudasyphora; species Eudasyphora cyanicolor. The sequence goes on from OZ005737.1 coordinate 161,070,879, forward strand.
TGCGATATTTGCTCATTGTTTGCATAAATAATTAATTGTGCACAAGTTTGAGTCGTTTGCGATTGCGTAATGCCTCCCAAATGAATGAGCGACAGAATGGTTTGGCATGGACGGAATGGCTTTGGATTCATTAAATTTGTTTGCGTTTTTTTGCCATGGCTTGTCGTGTGACGTCATTAAATATTGTTGTTTATTTTTTCAATATTTATTTAATTTAAACGTGACTAACAATTATTCCATATAAGCTTCACATATATGTTTGTCGGAGAATTTCTTATTTGCGCGCAGTATTCGTTAAATTCGAAATAAAATCAGATGCATTCTCGTTAAAAGCCATAAAACCAACACACTCAAAGAAAAAAAATATTTAAACAGGAACGTAATTTTGCACTCCTCATTTACAGGGACGGAAAATACTTACGATCAAAAATAAAATTCGTTTGAAGAATATTTTCCTGTTAAAAGATTTTTTCGTTTGTATGCAACATTGAATACATTCAAATATCGTTTAAAAAAATTTGCCGCAATGCTGTGAATAAGATTTCCTAGCGTAATTTGGTATTCTAAACACAAAAAAAAATATTTAAACAAATGTCAATGTTAAAATTTTTTTAAATACTTGTTTTGGTGTTTAATTTATTATAATTCAATTTTTCATGGAAGGTGCCTTTAGTACCCAGCAAAAAAAGAGCATCCAAAGAAGCAATTAAAATCCCCAACTTATGATCCGGAAGTTGTTCTAATTTGGATTTTCACCAATGAATTTAATAAGGGCTTGTCGCGCCGGGGAAGTACTTATTTGTCAACACTTTTGCACAACTTCTTTCAAAGCACTATTAAATTGTTGTTGGTGTTGTATTTATTTGATGAATGTATATCGTTCTTATTAACATCTTTGGGTTCAGAGATAATTCTCTTATTTTAAAGGAATACAAATGTTGAGCCTTCGTGACATAGGGAAGGGAATGTATAAATAATTTACTCTTGGCCAAAGAGATCGACGATCATATATACATATAAGTATGTATGTTCGGGACATTTGAAGATGTTTGTAATCTGTATCGTGTGGCTGGCTCTTGAAAAGTGTGACCGATGACCCCATAGTTTAACTTCTAGTAACATTTTTGCAAATGGTCAACATTCTCACTAATAAAAAAGTATTTTTTATTCTACACTGTAATACATAGCATATTGGTGCTTCGCTTCGTATTTTCCGTAGCCCCAGTTCGGAGAGTAATAAAGTACCACAGTGTGGTATACTTATAGTAAGTACGGAATGGTATATTTAATTCCCATAATTTCTTTTAAAATTATTTATTTATAACCTACACCACACTGTGGTACAATTTATTATAATTTTATGCATTTGTTTCTAACATCCTTAGAATCACTTTCTGAACCGATTTAGCTGTGCAGTTCGCAAATATAGCACGATCTCATAGAAATTTTGCACATATCTACAATTCGTATTGAAAATGAAAGACAATCCGTATTTAGATATAGGGCCTGTTTCTGTAACTTATTTTCTTTCGTCTACGGCGAACGATCAAAAATCTCTCAACTATTTGAATATCGGTTTAGAACCAGATATCTTCATATATATGAATGTACCTTCGATTTAGCTTATACCCTCTATAGAAGATATAATTTCCTTTCGATATTCATGAAATTTGGTAAAGAGTATCTTATTTTACCAGTTAACATCTGTGTTAACAATATCGGTTCAAATTTACATATAGCTCCACATACTCGCATGGATAGAAGACATATTTTAGTCAAATGTACTATATTTGGCATAGAACCTCAAAACAGCAACAAGAGAACAACTTCAAAAGGTTACATAGATGAATACAGTACGTTCTGTTTAATACAATGTGGGCAACGCCTTTAGTGCTTTATCAAAAACGAGCACTCGATGTTACTTTTTTTTTCTTCAATTAAGTCGTGATTTTTGGACGAAAAACGAATTTTCGTTTTTTTGAGGGTTATGCCCTTGGGCATTTCTGGTGATGATATATCAGCATTTTTGGAAAGGATAAAGTGTTATTAATATATTCAGTTTTTATCGCTATCCAATGTACTACAATTTAACATATTTAGAAGAATATCAACATACTTTAAAATGACTTAATGTTAGTTTAATCGACTATGAAAAAGTCGACTTTTAGGTCCGATTAATCGACCTAGTCGACTGAAACGAAATTTGGTTAATGAAAAAGTCGAAAATCGACTTATAAATATATATTTTTCTTCCTTTAGCACTATAGAAGCAGTATTTCACATATACTTCATAGCCCCCATATATATGTTCCTTCCGATCTGGGCTTTTATCACTTCAGAAGCTTTATTTTACATCCAATTGTTTTGAAATTATGCATTGTAGGGTTAATAATTTATACTCCGAAATTACATTTGGGTTAGTTATTTAGAAGAACTTCATTAAATGCTGAAGAAATGTTCATACTTCTGATTTGGAAGTACTTATAATGTTATTCTTTTGGAAGTACTTCTTTTATTTTTTGCTGGGTATAGACGCAGTATTTTACATATATATCATAGCCCTCATACACATGTTCCTTCCGATCTGGACTTTTATCACTTCACAAGATTTATTTTACATCCAACCGTTTTAAAATTATGCATTCTTGGGTTAATAATTTATATTCCGAAATCACATTTTGGTTAGTTATTTAGAAGAACTTCATTAAATGCCGAAAAAATGCTCATACTTATGAATTGGAAGTACTTATAATGTTATTCTTTTGGAAGTACTTCTTTTATTTTTTGCTGGGTATTTGAACCATATTTTTTGTAAGTATGAGCCCGATAGATATGGGGGCTACTAATGTTGCAACACCCCAAATACCAAAATAACCATTACTTTTATTTGCGTACGATTTTCTCGAAATCTTGCGCCGAGACGTTTTTCTCAATTTATAATTTTTTTTATACTAGCCCTGGGGTTACCTAAACTGCAAAAGGACCCGAGTCTAAACTCTTATTTTAAGCTGTGGGGCCATAGAAACATACTTTGACTATAAAATTAGTTTCTGACTATGTATACCAGTATAACACTTATACGGGAGGAATTAAACTTTTCTACTCTATCCTCACTCCCTTGTGTGGGAGGAACCAAAAGGTGAGCGGCAACAACGGCCATATTTCACTAGACTGTAGGTAAAGGGTGAGCCATTTAAAATTTTTAATTGGAATCGGCTATAAAAAAGTATTGATAATTGTTTCAAATTTCTGAACTTTGTCATTAAATAATGGAACACAATATCATCCATATGACTACCACGACTGGGTCGGCAGTACCTCATCCGATCACACCAATTTTTCAGTACATTTTCGATTGTTTCGAGTCGAATCTCAATGAAGGTAATTTTGCTGCAGGTGCGGAAGATTCCGATTAGTAGTATAGAGTTTATTAAAGAATTAATAATTCACTAAATATTAACCCTTTGTGGAGAGGTACTCGAAATAGTGGACCAATATGGCCAATTTTCGAATTTAGCCAGAGGCAGAAAAAAGAATGTCCACATACAAACTTTCAAGTAAGTCGATTACTCCAAAAAACGGATTTCCGCAAAAAATATACTTGAGGTATTAGCCAGATCCTTTTATGTATTACACTTACTAGGGTTTATTAGGCGATTAATAAACCAATAATAGATGTTGATTTTTGGAAGATTCCGATTAGTAGTATAGAACTTATTTAAGAATCAATATTTCACTAAATTTTAACCCGCTTCAAGAAAGGAAATCAGCCCAAGAAAATCCTTGGATGAACGGGGAGATACGCAACATTGGGAAGGAGTTCCGTAGACTTTACAATAGGGCACGCCGTAAAAAATCTCCAGTATACTGGGACGACTAACATAGAAGACTCAGAGAATACAACAAAATTACAAGAACAGCAAAACGAAACTCCTGGAAGCTATTCTCCGAACAGGTCGATAACGTTGACGATGTTTCTAAAATTAAAAAGTTCCTTTCAAAAACCCATACCCAAACCGAAACAATGGTGGACGATATGGGCAGAAGAGTAGACTCAACTGAAGTAATGGTACGACTTTTGATGAACGCCCATTTTCCGCAAAGTACGGCGGGTCACACTGAGATACCGAACTACAGAGAAAACAAGTAAGAAAGTTTCAGTCGGGTAAACCGACTAAGGTATACCCTCACTTTGTGAGTAATGTAATATGGAATATTAAACGAATTATTCTGTCAATTTGTATGGGAGGTACCAGAATGTTTTTAACAAATACACCTATTTTTCTCTGAATAGTAGATTCTTTAAATACATTGCACAGCGCCGAATTATAAGCGTTTTTTGCACTGGTATATTAACGTTATGAGATATTAAATTTGGTATGATTTGGCCATTTTGTGTGGGAGGTACAAAAAGGGGCGTGGTGATAACGGCCATTTTTTACAGGGCTATAGGGACTTCAAAAGCGTTACACTGTGCAAAATGTTGCATTTTCGTGCATTGGTACTCATGCTGTGAGCTCTTAACTTTTTGTGCAAAATGGTACCTTTGTGTGGGTGGTACAAAAAGGGGCGTGGCAATTGCGCCCATTTTTCACAGTGCAAAAGACACTGTACAAAATTTCAAGCGCTTTTATACACTGGTATTATTGTTACAAGCTGTTATCTTTTGGTGCAAAATGGTACCTTTGTGTAAGAGGTACCAAAAGGGGCGTGAATATGACACCCATTTTTCACTGGACTGTAGGCACTATGAAAGCATTACACTGTACAAAATTTCAAGTATTTTTATGCACTGGTATTAATGTTATAAGCTGTTAACTTTTGGTGCAAAATGGTGCATTTGTGTGGGAGGTACCAAAAGGGGCGTAGCAACATGGCCCATTTTTCTCGAGTTGATAGCGACTAATAAACTAATGCTATGTGTGGAATTTCAGAAAATTCGAATAAGTAGTATAGCAGTTATTAAAGATTCAATATTTCACAACATTTTAACACTTTGTGGGGGAGGTACTAGAAGGAGTGGACCAATATGGCCCATCATCGAACTTAGCCGGAGATAGAAAAAAATATTACCACGTACCAAATTTGAAGTCAATCGGTTACTCCTTTCGAGAGTTATCGTGCGCACCAGCCAGCAGACAGACAGACAGATAGACAGACAGACAGACAGACGGACGGACATTGCTCATTCGTCTTAAAATGACCCAAAACGAATATTCGCCGAACATACTTAGGGTCTTAGATCACTCCTTCGATGTGTTACACTTTTTTTCGTAGCAAATGATATATACCCTCGTCACACTAAAGTGAGGGTATAATGAAGCACAACAAAGTTATGTCATTACAGACCGTAAGAAGCTTTTCACCATTTAAGGTATCAGGACCTGATTGCATTTTTCCTGCACTACTACAGATGGAGATGGTTTACATATCAACTCATCTAGCCGATATTTTCACAGCATGCCTAAAATGCTTGCAGGAGGCAAGAGTAGTTTTTATACCTAAACCCGGCATGGCAAGTTATGCAACACCTAAGGCTAAGAGACCAATAAGCCTAAAATATTTCTTAGTCAAAACCATGGAACGTATAGTGGATACCATGATTAAAAGTAAGATACCAGGCGAAATGCTAAAATTTAGACAACATGCGTATGTTAAAGGGCGATCTGTGGACACTGCCCTACACGAGGTAGCACACAATATAGAATAATCCTTCAATGGAAAGATGTATACACTTGCGGTATGTATTGACATTGAAGGGGATTACAATAATGTACGGACCGACACATACAATCCTTAGACCAGTTTCAGGTGGACCGGGCTCTCCGAGACTGGATAAGACACATGCTAAGGAATAGATGGATAAATTGCGGGTCCCACGACAAAAAATAAGAGACAGATTAGCACAGGGAACACCACAGGGTGGTATATTATCACCACTCCTGTGGGTCACTACTATAAATAGTCAACTAGAGATCCTAACGGATGAAGGACTTAAACCAGTCTGTTACGCAGACGACGTTATAAAACTTCTGAGGGGAAAGAATCCTAATAAATAATAAACTTTGTAGAAGAGCCGAAACAGCTCTAAAAATTGCATATGACTCGGCTCGACCGAGAGGTCTAAATGTAAATCCAGAAAAAACAGAGATATGTCTGTTCACAAGGAAAACGAAGATTGGTCAATATGATGACCCACTTTTCCTAAACAAAACATTTCCAGTATCCAACAGGGTCAAATACTTAGGTGAAATCCTGGACAGGAAACTAAATTGGAAGTGTCACATAAAAGAACGAGCAAACAAAGCTCACATATGCTGGGCACTATGTAGAAGAGCCATAGTCTCAAAATTGGGCCTTAATCCAAGGATGACACACTTGCTCAAAGAGCGAAATATAGTGTGGTGAACATCAATGAAAAAGAAGTGCAACATAATAATATTACAAAAGGTCCAACGAATCTGTTGTCTCGGCGTAAGCAGGGCAATGAGGACCACATCTAGTTGGACATTTCTAGCGATCTTAAATATCCACCAATAGAAATACAGATTAGATATGAAGCACCCTCACGGCGACGAGACTCAAAGTGATGGGCGAATGAATAGAAAGCGATCACAAGTCATATCATCAAAAGATAGCTGAGGTAGTGACGGTGGATTTAACTGACATAGCATCAGTATCCGAGTGAATACCTGAAAAATCAATAGTTGCTGAGTGTGAGACCATGATACCAGACAGAAAATCTTGGATTGATGGAACCGTAGTACAGACACCCACTGGAACTTGCTGTTATACAGATGGATCGAAACTAGGAGAGAGAACGGGGCTGGGACTTTATATCGAGGAACCGGAAATCGAACTCTTATTACGTCTGCCAGACCATAACACAGTCCTGCAGGCGGAAGTCCGAGCAATTAGAGAATGTGTGAGCTGACTTGGCGCTAACATAAGACCAACAATTGTGAATATTTTCACAGGTAGCCAAATGGCTATCAGGTCAATAACGTCTAGAACGGTAAAGTCGAGGACATTTTTAGATTGTAAAATGGCTATTAACGTTTACTCCGAACACGGCACTATATGCATCATATGGGTGCCTGGTCATTGCGGAGTAAGGGGAAATGAGAAAGCAAATGCCTTGGCATCTACAGCCAGGGACTTGCAAACAACAACCCTAGAGAACGGAAAACCCTTCGGAGTTACGCGTTCTGAACTAAAAATATGGGCAACGAACGCCCATATCACGCTACGGAATATTGAAAACGTTGGCAAAACAACGGAAGTCATGTGGGATGACCCAAACGAGGAGATTGAGCAAAGCAGAGGTCAGTAAGATCATGGGTGTCCTTACAGGACACACATGCTTACATATCTACTTAGGATAGGAGTTGTAGATGACAGCGTATGCAGCGCATGCGGGGAGGATGACGAAACGTTGGAGCATTTCCTCTGCCAGTGCCCAGCGTTCGCGAACAGTAGATCCCGCTTCTTAGGAAATTATACTATAGCAGGCTTGACCCAACTTAAGGGCATAGACTGGAAAACAATTAAGGACTATGTCGATAGCACAGAGTTCCTAAAATAACTTTCCAAGGACCAGTCATTCTCAATTAGAGCGCACAACAGGCCGAATACTGGCTTATGTGTATGTCCAAGGACATGAGGCGGAGTTTAGTCGCCTACTCTTCTAAACCTAACCTAACCATTTTGTGGGGGAAATACTCGAAGGAGTGGGACATACACTGACTACAGAAAATCGGTGCTAGACACGAATTTCCTCAGTATCTTCCAGTCATAACCTCTGATATGAGTCATGTTTCGCAATATGTCGGACCCGAAATATCGGGATCTTGCATGTTGAAAGCCGGGCAGTGATACAGAAAATGTTCCATAGTTCCGATGTTTCCCTGCATGACCTGTATTCATCGTTTTCTGCTAGTCCTATCCGATGAAGATGTGCTTGTAAGATTGAGTGTCCCGTTAGAACACTCATCATCCTACTAATCTCGATCTTGTTGATCTTCAGTAAAGTACTTGTTCTCTTCTCATTCGGGTCACTCCACAGTATCTTTGCAGTTGCTCCTACTATTGCGCTATTGTTACCAATTTTCCAAGTTTATTACTCGAAGTTCTCTGCCCTTTGAAGCCAAACTGTTTGCCCTTTCACTTCCAATCACTCCGTTGTGTCCTGGTATCCAGAAAATACGCAGTTGGCCATGAGATGAGTAATCGTTTATTGTTCTTTTACAGTCTAGCTCTGTTCTGGATTTTACCTTTTCCGATGTTATTGCATTGATCGCCATATGGCTATTTGTGAAGATGTTCACATATTTAGGCTTTGTGGAGTTACTGAATCAGTTCACACACTCCGTGATTGCTCGAACTTCTGCATGAAATACCGTGTTATGGTCAGGGGGCGGAAGTGAAGTTCGACTTCTGGTTCACCAATAAAAAGTCCCAGACCCGTCCTTCCTCCTCGCTTGGACCCACCCGTGTAGCAGCTGGTTCCCACTGGCACATGGGCCAAAGGTCCATTTTCCCAGGAGCGTCTGTCTGGCACAAACGAATCACAGGTAGCTGTAAGCCGCACTTCGCGAATGCGGTAGGAGATATCTGGCGTTTGAATGTGACCAACTAGAGATTCTAAAATCTTCTGATGGTACGACTTGTGGTCTCGATTCATCCATTCACCCATCTCTTGTAGACGTCTTGCTGTGAGGGCTGCCTCATACTATCGAAGCCTATAATATCGTATAAAGTGTTAAAACCCACACACCTTCTACGGCTAGGATCTGCAGAGGCATAATTAGTACGTTGAAAATCAATATGTAATAATTGGTAATATCTGGATGATCTGAATGTTAAATTAAATCATATCCTAGAAAGAATGTAATCGGAAGATACATTAACTTTATAACCTTAAGAATCATTGTAGACGTAAGCATAATACGTCAGCTACTAAGAATAAGAAGTCTTATTAAACTCAACCTACTAGTGTATGGAAGAAGAATTAAATCACAATTCCAGTGAAGGTATCTCAAAACAAATAATAAAAATTGCTTCTGAACAGATTAAATTTTATCGAGGTATGTCCCTTTTTGAGGGTCATTCCTCTAGCTTGGATCCATCCATGTTCCCACAAAAGCGGTCGGAGATTTCCGTTGTTTGAATATGACCGACCAGTGATTGTAATATCTTCTGATGGTACGATTTGTGGTATCGATTTATCCATTCGCCCATCACATGTAGACGTCTTGCGGTGAGGGCTGCCTCATACTTTATATGGATATCTATGGTTAGATGTGCAGTATAGTCTCCAGCGCTCTTGTTGGTGCGATTCTATTTACCGCGCTTATGCCTAGACAGCACATACGATGCATTTTTTGCAATGGTATTACGTTGCACTTCTTTGCCATTGATGTTCACCACACAACAGAGGCATAGGTTATTATTGGTCTGATCACGCTCATGTAAAGCCAGTGAGTCATATTTGGACGTAGTCCCATTTTGAACCTATTGCTCTTCTGCACAACGACCAACATCTGTGGGCCTTTGTAACTCTTTCTTCAATATGATCTTTCCAGTACAGTTTCTGATCTAAGATTACTTCCAAGTATTTTACCTTTTTAGATATGGCAATATTCTTATCCAGGAATCGTTTCCTTGTAAATATACCTATTTCTGTTTTGTCTGGGTTAACATTTAATGCCCTTGGTTGTGCTCATTTATATGCAATGTTAAGTGCCTCCTCAGCTCTTCTGCATAATTTGTTTGGATGCCTGCCCCTTGGAAGAATTAAAACGTCGTCTGCATAACAGAATGGTTTAACTCCTTCATTGGTGAGGGTTCTAAGGAGACAGTGTATCGTCCTAAAATGCAAAATTTTAAGAAATGGAATAAAATAATTTTTTCGAATTTTTTCTATTTGACAGAAAAAAATTTAAAACAGATTTAAAAAAACTACCATTAACAATTTATGGTTTTAACTATATGGATTAGTATGCCTCAATCTACATAAAAAAATAGTTTTGTGTTATTTCATTAAATTTCCTTTCAGCCAACCTTTTTTGTAAATTGATTCATTAATTCCCCGTCAACACTGTTGCCATTTCGGGGTCTCGGTTTAATTTGTCCATTTGTCTGCTGTGACATATTCATTCATGTCTGTCGTTTCAGTCACAATAACCCCACACACGACACTTACATAATATTTTACAGCATTTTTTCTGGTATGTTAACAAAACCACAAAGTAGTACAATACATATTACAGTGCTCCAGTTTAAAGCTGTGGCAGTACTTACGAGTATAGTTGTATTGGAATAATTTTTCGGTTACACATAATTGATTTGAAGTAGAAACATATGGCAGTGATAAATTTGATGTAGCACAGTGGATTCAATACAGATGAAAAATTTAATTCAGAATGTTTTTCTTGAGCTGAATTGAGCATAAAACTTTATTTTATCACTATTTTTTTTTCGTATTTTTAGGAATTACAATATTTATTTTATTTTATAAATGTATCCTTTTTACTTTCAGGTAAGCTATTTTTCCTTATCTTGTCTTAAGGTTAGGTAAGTTTTAAATAAGTGTATATATTAAACGTAATGTTAATAAAGCAGTGTCTTCTGAACTCAACACTTACGAGATCTGCGGCAGTCGAGGATTAATTGGGATATTAGGGATGTGGCCTCCAGAGAATTAATGACAGTCTGACTGACCGAGTAAATGTTTGTAACTGTGTTGCAACTCAGCCACTTGGCGATTTCACTTATTGTCATTACTTCGACTTGTTGGACACTGCAGGTATCTGGTAGTCTGTGAGCTATATCAAGACTAAATTATTTACAGTGTACTGCGAAGCCACTTCTGTATAGAAGTGGAGATGTATTCTATTTCCTGATATTCTGCCAAACCATTCCTCTCTGGCAGGAATTTTAGTAGTGAAGTTCCTCCCGAAGGTGTACATCGTTGGTATATAGTACACTAGGTCAGTTACCATAGCACTGCCCTGTGATATCCTCATGTAGACGTAGTTCTTATAGCTAAACATTGAACTTCTCTCGCCACAACATCTATCGGCAGTAGATGGAGTAGGACATGTAGAGACTCAGTCGCTGTATTCCTTAAAGCTCCGCTTATGCTTATGCATACAGCACTCTGAAACATTGAAAATTGGTTGGTAATCGTCTATCAGTTGCCGTCCACCACACCACAATGCCGTACGTACTGTTGGGCGAACTACTTCTATAAATCCAAAGGACATATATCCAAACGATATATAGAACGCGACTTTGCAGCGTTCCTACGGGAATATACGGCGACATTGGCCTTCCTTACACTTCTAACAAAACTATAACCATAGCAGATATCTGATACGATTAGGCCTACGAAAACGAATATCGATATATCTGCAACGAAAACAACAAAGACGACGGCAAACAATATACAACGCTCTAAAACTAGGCCAGACAACAAGCCGAGTGATCCAACGTGCCCTTATTAAGCAGTTATTCTACCTGGTACTTCGGTTTCCTATGAAAAGTATGCCCGTCCTTCAAAGAAGGACGTAATGCCGAACCTACATCTCAGTCCTGTAAGCAGAGATAAAAAGCAGTAAGCAGATCTGTAAAATGGACACTGAGTATCACTGAAGAGGTCGGCAAGTGGCTGAATCGCTACATAGTGAACAACACTGGCGTCGTCATTTACTCCGACAGCCAGGCTGTCATTTAATCTCTGGAGGCTACATCTTAGAAAGACTAAATATCCCTTCTCTAGATTTGAAAGGAATGTCTACCTAAGTGTCAGTTCTGATGGAGCATTGCCTAATCGACGAACACGCCAGTAGGTTGTGAATTGAGTCCAATGAGAATTGAGAAGCTATGGAGGCGTTAATGAATAAGTGAGGTGGTGAGGAGGTGAGGATGAACGCTTTGTTACTGCCCCGCATTGAGTAAATGACATCTGGATATGTTGGGGTCGGCATTTCTAGGAAGTCTGACAGATCTTGCCGGTACCGATGTTCGTATTATTGATAATTTTGTGTATCAATCATTTTGGTTTCGATGACCTCAATTGGTCTATCCAAGCTGGTAACTCTGAATGCCATCCTAACCTAACCTATCATAGGAATTACATGCTACTCTGTCAGTACCCTGTTAAAAACCTGTGCTCTCCACCACTCTGAGGATGCAGCAGCCGCAATGAGGAGCAGACCAGCTTCTAATCCCAAAACCTTGGTTAAGAGAATATATGGTGAACGTAAGACGCATGCGTACTTGTAAAATCCATCCTCAATGTTTATATCCACCCTTCTTTTAGTATCAAAGACATAGTAGCAGCCAGTCTGGAGTTAGAAAACTCCCCAGTTGGTTTCCGTTTATAAGTAACATTTTTATTTGCAACAGATGCTTCCTTGGACTATAAAAAAGCTTTATACCTTTTAATACACCAGGACCAGACAGACTCTCTGGCGCAGGGAGCTCTGTAGTTGTTGTATCAAACTAAGGTTGTGCTCATTCTAAACCACGAAAGCCATCCCATACAGAACCTACGGACTTTCTGCCAGTTCCTTATGTATCCATAAGACCGGAGAGATTAATCGATAGTTATCTTATGGCTAAACTTGAACACGAGCCACTTTCCAACCTATAGCAAGGATAAATCTACCGAAACCTCCCTGCTATGATATACAGATGAAAACTAAGGGAATTTTCGTTGTTAATCAGCCAAGCGGTTCGTATACCTTTGACGGGTCTAATGGAGTCAGTGACACTGACAAATGGTGCTGAAATGACAGACAACCAATAGAGATGGAGGGTTTGTGACAAATGGGGTGTTACGACACAATTCCATCTCTCACTGGGGACAGATGACGACTGAACGATCTCGTGACATGAACTGAGGACATTATGTGGATTGTGCCAAGCGAGTCGTATACGATGTCTTTGACGGGCCTAATTGAATCAGTGACATTAACGTGACGGATTGATCCCAAACCCTTCGAACTAGGGGTGACTCACCGGGGGCATATGATGACTAAACGATTTCGCAGGTTGTGGGATCGTGAGTTTAACAGGACTAGAACAAGTAACGTCAAATGGTTGGCCAAGATGGATCGGATAAGGCAGAATGTCATGTGGCTCAGGAAACGATTTCTCGTAACCAGATATTCCAATGCTGATGACTTAGCTGCGCGTAAAGCTGAATATCTCGACGCCTTTAGACCGTATCAAGACAGTTGGTGAGTCAACGCTACAGTCTTTGGGGCCATCTTTCCAGGAATAGAAGTGATCAATCGCTCTCCTCCTCGCGAGAGGTTAACTGACCCTCCACAGTTGGAAATACCTGAGGTTTCAGGCAGGTATAGGTAAATAGTTTCACTTCAAGTGTATTTTCCCGTGATAATATGGATGTTAAAGTTATTGCTTATGCAGATGACATTGCAACAGCGGTAAGAAGGATGTTTCATAGTACTACAACATACCCTTCATCACAAGGTAAGATGGGATTCCGATAATGGTCTTGGTATGAACCCGACCAAGGCTGAACCAGTCCTTTTCAGAAAAAGGTATAAGTTTTCAACTGTTGTTCCTGTCTCCATAAGAGTGTTGAAATTCCTTTCTCTGAAAGCGACTAATACTGATCAACTATGCTTTGGTGTCTTTTTTATGGAACTATGGCTAACCATTGCAAATAGTCTGTCGGACCATTATAGTGATCATTAGAAAGTTTTTCTGATAGGCAGGCTGCTTTAGCGTCCCTGGAAACCGTCTTCCTGAACACAAGAATGGAGAGCTACGAGTATTGTGGCAGTTCTATTAAAGAGATATTTGAACAGTTCAATATTCATCTGATGTAGGTGCCAGACCACAGGGATATAACAGGGAACTTAAAAGCAGATGAACTTGCACAGCTACATGTTCTACATGTTATATGTTCTAGGGGAACAGAAAACTTTTTTGAGAGATAATGCTCTTATGACAACAAAAGACAGATGGTCACTAATCAGAAACTGTATATGTTCGAAGCAGATGTGGTTTATTCAAACTCCAAACTCACCAATGCCACGCTGTCGTTATTGGGATCCGATGATTCTAATTGTATCTGACAGGCTGATCCGCTGTATTACTGCACGAGATAGCTTTAACTGTAGGATATTTTTGAAAATTAAATATAGAATTACTGGAAGTATTCAAAAAATAATGTTGAGTTTTTCTAAGAAAAACAATAATTTGAAGTTTTGTGGAATTGTATTTTTTCCACTTTGCAACCACTGTGTCACAGCTTATGCACTCATATGCTAAACGAAATCATAACATAATTCCATTGATTTTGATCGGCCGCCAGCCAGACCAAATGTGTTGCCGACAAACAAACAAACCGCTCCATTCAAAGTAAAATTGTGGGTGCGGTGGCCCTCTGAAAATGGACGGAGTTTTGATGCAATCGTTTCAAACGAGACGACGAGATTTTCATGTCATTTTTGCGTGTCACTGTGTCAACGTCTCACAATTGCGAGTGGCAACGAAATGTAATACTTATATGTTCTTGTCTGTAATACATAAATATTTATGTATTTATTTGGTATATACAATACTTATAGTAATGTTTGCTGATCCAAACATAGGAAAAAACAAAAGTATTTTCAATTCCCCCCACCGTTTTTTCCGCTTCTATAGCTTTGTCGTTTCATTGTTATCAGACATTGTTTAGCAGTTTTATTTATTTATACTAGCTTACCCGGTGCGCTCCGCAGCCCCCATCTTTTATCTATTTTCTGTTTAGGGTACTGTAAAATAGCTATACCTCTTTCTTTCAAAATGACATGATTATTACATATGGTGCAAAATGAAGAAAATTTGATTACTTTTATATATAAAATACGAACCCTCGTTTCATTTCTAGTTTATGTTCCAAGAGTAACCCTGACATCATGGTACAATATTTATCCCTTTTCCCATAGTACCTCTGGACGTTGAAAAACTATTTTTTTTGGTTCATACGTTAGCAACTTTCCCCTTGTTTATGTTCCAATACCTACATTCACACCCCGGTACAATATAAAACCATGTTTGTCCCACTGTGCCTATAAAGGTACGAATTTAAAAATCTAAAGTGAATAGCTCCATAGTACCATATTTAACCCTTTCTGTGTCATAATTAACCAATTTTGCACGATTGTACAATATTTAAAATGATAAATGATATTTCAAGATCCAAATTCGCAAGCTTAGGGCGTATTTCAACATTTTTGTACCCTATCCGTGCCATTTATTAAACTTGTTTTCCCCACGGTTTAAGTAGAAGAACCAATTTGGAAAAACAATTTCTTAGCTTTGGCTTATGCTGTAAGATCTACCTTTGCACTCAGGGGCCACATTCAACACCTTTTGCACCACTGTTCCATATTAAACACTTTTTATTACACTGTGCTTCTAAAGTACGAATTTTTATACATATCTGGGACTATTTTGTTCCCTTTTTCCCCACTTAGCACATTTAACCATTTTACCGTATTTAACTTTTTTGCTTCACCGTATCATATTTAACCCTTTTTGCTCCACTAAACCATATTTAACACATTTTTTCCCCTCTGTAACATGTTGAACAATTTTTGCTTGCCCCAACTGCATCATAATTTTTACCTTTTTGAACCACAGTGCTACATTTTTGCAGTGCATCATAATTTTAACCCTTTTTGCACCACAGTGCTACTAAAAGCATACATTTAGAAAAAAAACATTCTTATTTCATATTTAACTTACCCTCTCTCCCTGCATCCATATATTTACCCACTGTACTAAATGTACGTTTTTTGACCCACTGTGCTATATTTAACCTTGTGGGTCCACTGAATCAAATTTAACACCTTTTTGCCCTACTATATTTTGTCCACTATATTTAACCATTTTTGCCCCACTGTACCATAGTTAACACATTTTTGCCCCACTGTTCCATAGTAAACGCTTTTTGCCCCACAGTACCATACTTAAGGTTAGGTTAGGTTAGGTTGAAGAGAGGAGACGTTTAAACGTCTCATGTCCATGGACATACACTTAAGCCAGTGGTTCGGCCTGTTGTGCGCTCCTTATTTATGATCTTTTTATACCTCACGAGTTACAGAAAATCGGTATTAGACACGAATTTTCTCAGTACCTTCCAGTCATATTCTCTGAGATGAGTCAAATCTGGTAATATGTCGGACCCGAAATGTTGGGATCTTGCATGTGTGAAAGCCGGGCAGTGACACAGAAAATGTTCCATCGTTTCGATGTTTTCTCTGCATGCCCTGCATTCGTCGTTTCCTGCTAGTCCTATGCGATGAAGATGTGCTTGTAAGCTTGAGTGTCCCGTTAGAACACTCATCATCTTACTAATATCGATCTTGTTTAGTTTCAGAAGACTTCTTGTTTTCTTTTCATTTGGGTCACCCCACAGTATCTTTGCAGTTGCTCCTACTGTTGCGCTATTCCACATAGTTTTATGAGCCATCACTGCCCAGTGCTTCAACTCATTTTTCGTGGCTTCGAAAGGTTTCCAATTTTTCAAGTTTATTACTCGAAGTTCTCCATACCATACCACCATACTTAACCCATTTTGTTCCACGTTACGATATTTTACTATTTGTGCCCACTGTAACCATTTTTGTCATACTGTACCATAATTAACCATTTGTGTCCCACTGTACCATTCTAACACATTTTTTCCCCACTGTTCCATAATTAAAGCTTTTTGCCCCACTGTACCTTATTTAACCCATTTTGTCCCACGTTACCATATTCAACTAATTGTGCCCCACTGTACTATAGTTAACCCTTTTTGCCCCACTGTGTCATATTAAACCCTTTGTTTCACTGTACCATGTTTAACAGTTTTTGCCCCACAGTACCATATTTAACCCCCTTTGCTCCACTATACAATATTTAACACAGTTATGCCCCACTGTACTGTATAGTTAACCACTTTTGTCACACTGTACCATATTTAACGCTTTTTGCCCCACTGTATCATAGTAAATAAATTTTTGCCCCACTGTTCCATAATTAAAGCTATTTGCCCCACTGTACCATTTTTAACCCATTTTGTTACACGTTACCATATTTTACTTTTTGTGCCCACTGTAACCATTTTTGTCATACTGTACCATATTTAACTATTTGTGTCCCACTGTACCATAGCAAACACATTTTTTCCCATTGTTCCATTGTTAAAGCTTTTTGCCCCACTGTACTATATTTAACCCATTTTGTCCCACGTTACCATGTACCATAGTTAACCCTTTTTCCCCACTGTGTCATATTAAACGTTTTGTCTCACTGTACCATATTTAACAGTTTTTGCCCCACAGTACCATATTTAACCCTCTGTGCTCCACTGTACAATATTTAACACAGTTATGCCCTACTGTACTGTATAGTTAACCATTTTTGTCACACTGTACCATATTTAACCCTTTTTGCCCCACTGTATCATAGTAAATACATTTTTGCCCCACTGTTTAATAGTTAAGGCTTTTTGCCCCACTGTACCATTTTTAACACATTTGTCCCACTTTACCATATACATTAAACTATTTTTACCCCACTGTACCATAGTTAACCCTTTTTGCACAACTGTGCCCCATTCAACTCTTTATCTCACTGTACAAAATGTTTACCCACTGTAACATATTTAAAAAATTGTTGTCTCACTGTACCGTACTCGTATTTAAAATGTGTCTCCACGCTAGCGTACTTAAACCTTTTTCCCCGACTGTAACATATTTAATCATATTTTCTCCACTCCACTATTTAACCGATTTTGACCACAGTGCTCCTAAAACCATATAAACTCTTCATATCTCATGCTTAAGTTCCAATTTTGGCAGATTGTTCCCTTTTTTCCGTCGTCGTGTCCCACGGTGCCTCTTAAAGTTAGAATTACTAAAAATCACTTCCAATCTCTAGTTTATGTTCCAAAAGTTACCGTGGAACCATTGATCCATGTTTGACATTTTTAAGCCACTGTACTATATTTTACAGTTTTTGCCCCACTGTGAAAACTACGAATACAAAAAAAATTAATACCCCGATAAGTTGTCATAAAGACACCCCTCGCTTCAATTTTCACCCTTCTAATATTAGGCTTTAAATTTATACCTTTCTGTCCCACTGTGCCTCTAAATTTTAAAAAAAAATCACTTCTTGTTCTTGTCTACGTCCCAAGAGCTACTCTCACACCAAATTTCACGATTCTAGGTCTTGCCATTTGGATTTGGCTGCTGTACCACATTTTTCCCTTTTTACCCCACTGTGTACGTAAATGTTCGAATTTCGAAAAATCCTGTCAATTTCAGAGTCTACCTCATAAGAGCTACCATCACACAATATTTCACGATTCTAGCTCTTGCCATTTGGATTTGGCTGATGTACCACATTTATCACTTTTTACCCCACTGTGTGCGTAAATGTTCGAATTTCGAAAAATCCTGCCTATTTCTGAGTCTACCTCCTAAGGGCTACCCTCATACCAAATTTCAAGATTCTAGCTCATTTCGTTTAGATTTGGCTGTGGTACCATATTTATCCCTTTTTGCCCCATTGTGCGGCTAATAGTACGAATTTCGAAAAATCCCGCCTTATTGCTCGTCTACGTCCCAAGGACTACCCTCCCACCAAATTTTATGATTCTAGCTTCAGCCGTTTGGCCTGGGCGATGATCAGTCAGTCAATCAGTCAGTCAGTCAGTCAGCCAGTCACGCAACAATTTTATATATATAGATTGTTTTTCTCTTATAAAATCCCAATAAAACACTGCGACATAAAAAAATTACACTTTGTATGCCATAAATTTGTGTTTGCTTTTATTTTGGCACTTTAACATAAATATACTAAACGACAAAGTCTCCACCCGGTCGGTTCCCCTCACCCAGCACTCAGTGTGTTATTATCAAGGCAGAGGGTGAGTGCAGGGGGAGGAGAAGGTGGAAGCGATGTGGTATGATGTTGATTTGAGAGAGGGGAAGATATCAATTCACTCTGCAATTAATTGAACTGAATTTATCTTTAACAATCAAGACAAATATGTGTCATGATGACGATTATGATGATGATGAAGATAACTTCGTAGAAATTAGGTCATCCAATGGGAATGAGTTTAGTTGGTTCAATTGAAAATGCGTGGGCAAAAGAGCATGTGGTCTGGAAAGCATTCGCACATCCGTCCCAATACAATGCTCATAGAGGACAGTAAAGTGTTTTTAGGGATTAATATAGGTTAAACAATATAAGCATGTCCTAAAGTAAAGTTGAGGAAGAAAAAAAGGACAGATGAAACAAAATATACCTTTGTGTTAGAAGTAACCAAAGCGTGGCCATGGCCCATCTTCGAATTTACCCCTCGACGGAGGAAAATATTTCCACATACAATGTTTGAAACCCATCGGTCACTACAGTCGAGGTTTCTTGTACGCACCAGTCAGTCAGACAGACTGACTGAGGTAGAACACAGCTCAAATGATTTAAAATATCCTGAAACTGATTTATTTCAAATAAATATATATGATATTAGGTCACTACTCCTGGATATAAAACTATTGTCGAAAAATCAACATTCTTCCAACAACAGCAGGTCTACAGAATCGGCCCTGCATGCACTGGTGGGCATCATCGAATCGTCCCTACATTTAGACGAAATCACAATAGTGGCGTTGCTTGAAATTGAAGGGGTTTTTAACAACATTCGCTCAGATGCGGTAATTGCGGCGCTGTCGCTTCTAAGGCTGATCTAGTTTATGTTGAAAAAGAGGACACGTTTCAACGTCTCATTTCCTTGGACAAACTTCCTTGGACATACTAATGCCAGTAGATCGATCTGTTGGGCGGTCCTTAGTTAAGATATTTTTAGAACCTTATGTGTTATAGAAAATCGGTACTGGACCCGAATTTCCTCAGTATCTTCCCACCGAAATGCGTCAGAGCTGGTAATGCATCGGACCCGAAGTATCGGAATCTTGCATATGCAAAGATTCCCTGGCATATGAAATGCCTTCCCTGCATTTCGTCGTGCTTGCAAGCTTGAGTGTCCTGTTGAAACACCCACCATCTTACCAGTTACGATTTTGGATAGGTTTGGATAGCAACCAGCATGTAGGTCCCTAGTGATCCCCAGGGCCTCAGATGCCCCTCATCGAAACCAACCTGTTTGATAAACAAAGTTATCAGTGGTACGAATATCGGTGCCGGAAAGATCTGTCAGACTTCCTAGAAAGGCCGACGTCAGTATAAACCGACATTGTTTACTTAATGAGGACAGTAGCAAAGCAGGTGCACAATGCTTTCCACTTTTTTCTCATCACTACAGCTCCTGCAGAAGTCATTTGAATCAATACCTAACCTTCTGGCGAGTTCGCCGATTAGGCAGTAACCCGTCAGAACTGACACTAACGTTGGCAGAGTTTTCCTCTCTAGTGCGATATTAGGAGATATTTTGACCTCCTCAGTTCGTATCTTGGCCAGATTTATCTGACCGACTTCTGACCATCTGATTGATTCATCCAAAACTTGCATCTGGACATTGGCGCACCTATTTATGCAAATTCTTCGATAATTTGTAATGTCGTCCATTTCCTAGCAAGTTCATCAGCTTTGCAGTTCCCCGGGATATCCCTATGCAAAGGTACCCATATAAGATGTATGTTAAACTCCTCAGCCATATCGTTAAAAGATCTGCGGCAGCAGAGGGTTGTTTGCGAATTTAAGGATGTGCCCTCCAGAGTATCGATGGGAGCCTTACTGTCCGAGTAAATGACAACGCCAGTGTTGTCGACTCAGCCTTAGGGATGTCGCCAACCTTTTTACCATTATTTCGGCTTGATAGACACTCCAGGTATCTGGTATTCTGTGAGCTATAAATGTGATTGGGTTCTTACAGTGTACTCCAAATCCAACCTTATCATTAAGCTTCGAACTAACCGTTTAGAAGTTGAGACGGTTTCAGTTTCCTGTATTAAGTTTAAGTTTAAGGTTTTATTGAGCCTTCTTTTAAATCGTTATAATTACTCCATTATTATTAGCTACATATTTTAAAGAGAACTTAAGACTATAATGTAATATCTTAAATTACTATAACAAATATGAAAAACAGCTCCATGCTTTTTAAATATTACAGATATAGTGAATTTAGTATTAAATTATTAATAATAGTGTGCATAAATGTCCTTGCTCCCGGAACTACAGTGGCTTGAGAGTATAAGATTCTCATTTAAACTTAAAATCTAATAAATAAACAAAGAAAAGAGTAAAAAAAATTAAAATTAAATTCCTAAGCATCTCGTACTACCCCCGGTGCGTATTCGACAATGCTTTCTCATAGAATCCATGTCGAATACTGACGGAAATATCAAAATTCGCAGGGACTTCATTAATATAACCGATTGGTGACAAATAATTTGTATTCGACCAGTTAAAATGTTTCTGTATATCGTAAATGATAGAAACATACTCGTATTCTGTCAACCCATGCCTCTCGAAGATGTACACCATTGGTATATAGTCCACTAGGTCGGTTGCCATAGCACTACATTATGAAGTCCTCATGTGACCGCAGTAGTATACCTCCACAGTTCAGTCGTAATGTCGCCTTAGTGGCAACTTCTGTCGCCACAATATCGATAGGATGTCACAACGTCCATAGGCCTTATGGCTCCTATGGATTTGGTTTTTGTAGTCGGCTTTGGCATACCTCAAAAGAAACAATTCGTTAACCCCGGCAGAAGGCCGGCCGCGCAAATACAGTTTAGTTCGCATAGCCGTTTTGTAACATACCTCAGAGGGGAAAATCGTTAACCATGGCTGAAGGCCGGCCTCTCAGAAACACTTTGGCCCGCGTAGCCGGTTTTGGACATTTCGATAACTAGACTGTCTTTAATAATCACTTAAATATTAAGTGGTATATTCCATCTCCACTATATCCATGGTAGTAGTGAAATCGATTTTGTGGACATTATGACACACATTAATGGAGTAGGACTTGTAGAGACTCAGTCGATGTAGGCCTCAACGCTCCGATTATGCATAGAAATGCAGTTCTCTGAACCTTTGATAATTGGTTCATAATGGATAGTTGATTAGTTGCCGTCCACCACACCACAACGCCGTACAACAGTATTGGGCGAACTATTGCTATACATATCCAATGGACGATTTTATAAGAGAGGCCCCAACGCGACCCTACAGCTTTCCTGCAGGAATATAAAGCAACTTTGGCTTTCTTTACACGTCCCAGTACGTTAAATCGGAATAACAATTTCCTATTTTGAATTATTCCTTGATATTATGTGATACGAGTATTGTTTAGTTTCAATAGATTTTTTGTTTTATTCTCATTTGCGTCTTCTATAGTATCTTCGTAGTTTCAGTGTTTCGCAATCCCACACCAATTTGTGAGCCATCACTGCCCAGTGCTTCAACCCATCCTTCGTGGTTTCGAAAGCTTTCGAATTTTCTATGTCTACTACCCGAAGTTCTATGCCGATTGTGGCCAAACTGTTTGCCCGCTCGTTGTAATAACTCCATTGTGTCCGGCACCCAAAAGATACGCAGCCGTCCATGAGTTCAGTAATCATTTATTGTCCTTTAACAGTGCAACACGGTTCTGGACTTGACCTATTTTAACTCGTTGCTTTGAACGCCATTGGCCTATCTGTGAAAATATTAGCGTTTTTAGGATTTTGCGGAGTCGTCACTAAGTCCATTCACACCCCTGTGATTGCTCGAACTTCTGCTTGAAATACAGTGTTATGGTCTGGGAGGCTGAAGTAAAGTTCGACTTCTTGTTCCTCAATAAAAAGTCTCAGACCCGTCCTTTCTCCTTACTTGGATCCATCCGTTAGCAGCTGGTTCCCACTGGCACATGATCCAGTGTTCCGTTCTCCCTGGAGCGTCTGTCTGGCTTAATTGAATCACAGGTTGCTGCAAGTCGTACTTCAGGAATGCGGTCGCAGATTTCCACCGTTTGAATGTGACCAACCAGAGATTCTAAAATCTTCTGATGGTACAACATATGGTCTTGATTTATCCATTCATCCATCAATTGTAGACTTTTTGCCGTGAAGGCTACCTCATACTTTATAGGGAATCTATTGGTTGGATGTGCAGTATACTCTCCTAAGCTCTTGTTGGTGCGGTTGTAATTGTACCAGCTTATGCCTAGACAGCCATACGTGGAACTTTTTGCAATGTTTTTACGCTGCAATTCTTTGCCATTGATGTCCGCCACACTACAGGGCGTAGGTTATTATTGATCTAATCACGCTCATGTGAAGCCAGTGTGTCATATTTGAATGTAGTCCCCATTTTGAACTTATAGCTCTTCTGCACAACGACCAACCATCTGTGGGCCTCGGTAACTCTTTCTTCTATATGATCTTTCCAACTCGGTTTCCGATCCAAGATTACTTCCAAGTATTTTACATTTGTAGATATAGCAATAGTTTTATCCAGGAATCGAGGCTCGTCGAATTGCGCAATCTTCGTTTTCCTTGTAAATAGACATATTTCTGTTTTGTCTGGGTTAACATTGAATCCCCTTGGTTGTGCCCCGTTATAAGCAATGTTAAGTGCCTGCTCTGCTCTTCTGTATAATTGGTTTAGAAGTATTACAACGTCGTCTGTATAACAGACTTGTTTAAGTCCTTCATTTATGAGGGCTTTTAGAAGACTGTGCAGCGTCGTAACCCATAGAAAAGGCGATAAAATGTCCCTGAGATATTCCACGATTTACCCTGTCCTAATTTCTACGTCATATGACCCACCTTCCACATATTCCTTAGAATATTTTTGGTCCAGTTTTTCAGTGCCCGGTCGACCGGAAACTTGCCTAAGGACTCGATAATTGTATCGGTGCACATTGTGTATACATTATTTCATTGGAGTACTCTTCTATGTTGTGCACTACCTCATACAGAGTTGTTTCCACTGATCTTCCTTTGACATAGGCGTGATTTTTGAATTTTAGTCTATAATTCGGTATCTTACTTTTGACTATATCAAAAACCTGTACCTGAGCATAGATATATCCCGGGTAACTGCAATGAAAAATTATAAGGACGACATTCTCGAAGAATTTTTATATATTGGTTCCACTGTCAACATGCAAGTTTTGACCTATGCCAGATAATCGACACGATCTGGCTAAAATACGACCTAAGAAGGTTCAATTATATCCTCGCACTAGTGAGGAAAACAGTCTACGTTAGTTCGTATGTTGTATAGTTTTGTGTTCAACCAGGATGGTTCTGATGAAGGGCAATTGTGCCCGTGGTAGCCCTAGGGTCAATTGGTCTATGTGAGCTGGTAACCCCTACTGTCACCCTAACCTACACCTAGGTTACTACTTCCCGGCAATTTGTTACCTAGTACAAGTAAAGTGAGTGTGAGCGCCCCAGTAGATGAGTTAGAAGCGTGCTTACCTATGAGTTTGGGGATCGTGGGTTCGATTCCCAGCAGAGGTTCTGGTCTGCGCTACAAAATATAGCAAGCAACGTGGTCTTTGTCACCCGGCTTTTCGAAGGACCGTAAAATTATAATATAAATTTACTTTGTATTGTAATTAATATAAATAAATAAATTGAGGGTATAACCTATATGAAAATGTCAGTCGAGAAAACCGACTAAAGGACAACGCTGGAAAAACAGTGCACATTCTTTATCAGTCAATGAAAAAAACAACGCTTATATAGCACTCGTTTATTTGCAGGGAACATATTATTTTCAGAAAGAATAACTTTTTCTAAAAATCAGATAAAACCTGTAGTTAATTCCATGATTGTGTTTTTTAAGACAATCTGCACCCAATCTCCGAACAAATAATCTTGATAAAAGAGATATTCAAAAATGTTTTGTTGTAGGTAAATATATGTAATATCCTTCCGATTTGACTTATTAACGCCACAGAAACCTCATAAAAAATATTTGACCTAATATTTTTTTATGATCCATGATGGGGGCAATTATTTTTCGAACACAGTGTACCACTTAGGGAGTAAACTTGTTATTTTTATTTTAGTTTTCATACTTTGACTTATTTTATCTTAAAAGGAAACCCTATGCAACTTAGATCACCACCTACATTTTAATGTGTCCCTAACTTAAATATATAATACGAGTATTTCGATTTTCTCCTCAAGTTATCCTAAATATTTTCATAGAGCAACCACATCCGACCTACTGACTTATCGACATTGGACAAATTGTCTCAATTTTCTATTGAATATACCAACCACCATATGCCATTGGCGCACCACCAACACCACATGATATTAATAAACTTCCAAATTTGGGTCAAACAATTAAAACTGAAAAATGGAATTTTAATTGAGTTTCAATAATGCAAAAGTCTTCATCAAATATAGATTAAAGATAACCCACATAAGATATTCAAGCTAAATTTTACAATTTGCAACATTAGAATCAGTTATGCCGCGCCACTCCGCAAGTGGGTGTCATTTGTTTAAAGTATTCGTTTGTTCGCTTTGAATATCACAGACTGCTGCAACCCTCATTGGGCAGGAAGGCAAGCAATGTACAAGTATTAAAGACATCGAAATTTATAGGAACTACACATTGAATCTTTCCTTAAATCTTTCCGCACTCACACTTGGGTGCAATGCAAAACAGTTTTATTTATTATATGCCTAGAGGTACAGTGAAGGGCAAAAGTTGAGGCAAATTAAAATAAAAAATGTAATTTAAAATAAGTGGAAGCTCCAAGCTCTCGCCGGGATTGGAAATTAAAAACCTAAATTTGAAAAAAGGAATATGTAGATGATTAAAATCAATAAATAATAGGAATAAAGTCGGACGGAGCCGTCTATGTCATACCCTACACCACCCTATCAGAGCAGAGTAAGAAGCAATGCTATCATGTTTTATCAATATTATTTTCTAATGAGCAGATCTATCAAAAAATATTTTATAGCCTTTAGGAGGGACAGACAGATATGATTTAATCAAATCGGTGATTCGGAGTCGATCGATATACTTTAAGTTGGTCTAGCTTTAGTATTTTTAGGCGTTTATATTAACCTGTACCACAGAGTGGTGTAGTGTATAATCACGAAAATCGTGATTTGTCATCTTTTTATCCCGAAAAATCGTCGGCTTAGTGATATTTTGGTCCATACGCCATTTTATTATTTTTGAGTAGTTGATAATATGGGTTTTAAGTATCGGATCATTTTTATTCCAATCAATTCGCTTTAACCCATTTAGGATCAAAAATCAAGTAAAAAGTTTGCGGTCTTGAAAGGGTTATTTTTTACAAAAAATGTATTCTAGGGGACAGCAGTCCTATAACGAGCCACGAATAAAAAAGAAAATTCAATAAAAATTGAGAAAAAATTGGCTTTATATTGCAAATGTTTTAAAGGAAGTAAAGTCGCCCTGTAAATAATGGTCCTGATTTTAATGTCCAGTAGTCAGTTCCTAAAAGTAATAAAAATTTACAATTTTAATAAGGAAAAACTGATTTTTAGAGGTTATTTAAACCGCAAATGGACCTATTTTCGCGATTGCAGAAACGAAATACTTTGCTAATATTCTTAAAACATACGATATTTTCATATAAGCTTGAACAACGCGAACTTTTTTTTCGTCCTCACAAATGAATAGTAGTCATGACACTACATTTCAACGAGATCGGTTAAGGACTGTCCGAGTTGAAGGGTGTTGAATTTTGACATTTTCACATTTTGGTCAAACGGCCCTTTTCCCCATCCGTATAACTAATCACCAATGGTGTTTAGAAAATTTTTCCCAAAGTGTATTCTATAGCTTTTCCGCAATCTATTAAAAAAATAAAAATTTCACGCAAATATTTTTTTCAGATTTTTTTGGCGGAATTAAAACATGTTTTGACATTTTAGTCAAAAACTTATTTTTTTTATTTTGGATTTATTTTTGCTCAAACGATGGATTTGTATGGGATGGGATTTGTTTATAGATCAAAGTAAAATAAACCTCTAAAAAAGTGGAAGTTGAACCACATTTATGCTAATTGGTTAAGGAAAGCCTTAAAGAATCCCAAATTAAGCAGCCTTCATGCTTCTAGAATTATTTTTCATCCCATCATTGGTTTCAAAGATATCCTACAAGATATTGCGAAAAACCTATTTTTTTTAAGAACATTTCAATATTTATACCCTACACCACACTGTGGTACAGGGTATTATAAGTTTGTTTCATGGCAGATGTTTGTAACACCTGAAAATAACACAGCTAGACCCACCTTAAAGTATACCGATCGACTCAGAATCACTAGCTGAGTCGATTTAAGCATGTCCGTCCGTCTGTCCATGTAAAGTTGTTCGTCGACTACAGGTCGCAATTTCACTCCGATCGTTCTGAAATTTTGCAGTTTAGAGTATTTCGCAGCTGTTAAGATCGCTATTGAATTTGGTTGAAATCGGTTCAGATTTAGATATAGCACCCATATACATATTCCGTCCGATTTGGCTCTTTAGTCCTATAGAAGCTGTATTTTACATCAAATCCTTTTGAAATTTAGAATGGTAGAGTTTCTTGATCCATGAACCAACATTGCCGAATTTGAAGAAAATCGGTTAAGATTTAGCTATAGCTCCCATATATATGTTTCGTCCGATTTGGCCCTTTAGTCCTATAGAAGCTGTATTTTACATCCAATCGTTTTGAAATTTAGAATGGTAGAGTTTCTTGATCCACGAACCAACATTGCCGAATTTGAAGAAAATCGGTTAAGATTTAGCTATAGCTCCCATATATATGTTTTGTCCGATTTTGCTCTTTAGTCCTGAAGAAGCTGTATTTTACATCAAATCCTTTTGAAATTTAGAATGGTAGAGTTTCTTGATCCATGAACCAACACAACCGAATTTGAAGAAAATCGGTTAAGATTTAGCTATAGCTCCCATATATATGTTTCGTCCGATTTGGCCCTTTAGTCCTATAAAAGCTGTATTTTACATCCAATCGTTTTGAAATTTAGAATGGTAGAGTTTCTTGATCCATGAACCAACATTGCCGAATTTGAAGAAAATCGGTTAAGATTTAGCTATAGCTCCCATATATATGTTTTGTCCGATTTTGCTCTTTAGTCCTGAAGAAGCTGTATTTTACATCCAATCATTTTGAAATTTAGAATGGTAGAGCTTCTTGATCCATGAACCAACACTACCGCATTTGAAGAAAATCGGTTAAGATTTAGCTATAGCTCCCATATATATGTTTCGTCCGATTTGGCTCTTTAGATCCAATCGTTTTTATACCCTACACCACACTGTGGTACAGGGTATTATTTAAGTATAAAATGTCCCAAAAGTAAATTTATGTAAACAATTTATACATGAATTACAAAATGTATATATCAGAGTTATTCGATATTTCGAGAGTGGTGTAGGGTATTATATAGTCGGCCCCGCCCGACTAGCCTTTCCTTACTGGTTTTTAATTAAAATCTCTTAAAAACATATGACAGGTGATGAATACAATGAGAACATTCCGAAGAAAATCGATGCATAAATTAAAAAATTGATATTCAATGAACTTGCTGAATTAGCTCAAGAGGAGAGTAGTCTTCTGGCTTTTTTAATCCTCTGTTTACCTCAGAAAGTCGATTTAATTTGAATTTTGAAAATATATTATCAAACAATCTTTGAAAAAATATGTGTTCCATTTTATCACAAAAAAGTGCGAATGTCGTAAGTTTGATATTAAATAATTTCTTGATGTTAGTACCAAAATTAACCCTAAAAAAGTATTATCTCCTTATCTCAAGAAGATAAAGCTCGAATTTCGAAAAGTTTCATGGTCCTGTTATAGGGTTTTATTCCCCTTTTTAACTATAGTACCCTTTCGACCAATTTGTCTTGTCTCCTTTTCATCCCAAAAATATACTAATTTGAAAAATTAGTTATTAGTAGACCTCGAATTTTTTTCATATTTTTATTTTTCATCCGATTGGAACCAAACTTTGCATTTAGACGTTTTTAAGAAGTTGGGTTCAAATCGGATGAAAAATTAAAATATGCAAAAAATCCGAAGTCTAGTTATTAGATCATACCTAGGGAGGGGACTTATCCCGTTGCAAAAAGTTGGAGATTCAATCAATTCACAATCGCAACAATTCAATTGTTTTATTTGCTGTGTGGCACGTAGCCACAATCGGTCAATGGCAAAAAGATAGCTCTTAACGAGAGCTAAAATATTGCTCATGGGTGTCAAGGTCGTAGATCGACTGAAAAGTTTTTTTTTTGATTTAAAAAAAATTGACTTCATTTTCAAATGTGAACGGAATGTTTATTTTTGCTCTAGCTCCTTAACGGTTCGTCGGATCGGGAATCGGTCAATGGCAAAAAGATAGCTCTTAACGAGAGCTTAAATATTGGGTGTCAAGGTCGTAGGTCGACTGGAAAGTGGTTTCTTTGGATTTTAAAAAATGGACTTAGCGCACGAAAAGTTACAATTGGAGAACGATTATTTTGATAATAAAACTGAATAATTTGTAAACGTTGTTCTTGCGCATATCCCTCCGGCGGCCGGAAGTTGGACCCCATGAAAATGCACCCCAAATTGAAAATGAAAGTGCGCCCCAAATTTGGGGTCTATTTTCGTTACCAAAACTGATTTAGGAAATTACACCCCAATCAAGAAAACAGCTTTAAATGAAAATAAACCCAAAAAAAAACTAAGAAATTTTAACTTCGTAAATCTGGGGAGAACGTAATATTACACGTATAAGAACGTATTTTTCAATTATAAATATTTTCCTGCTCGGTCGGCTTACGTCCTGCGGCCTTCGGCCCCTGTTTAAGACTTTCTCCTATGGACAGGATCCAAACTTAGCAACGTTGAGCAAATTTTTTTCTAAATTTATAGATGAAAATAAGCCCCAAAAAGCCGACAAAAAATTAAAATTAACCCCAAAAAGCAGGCAAAGATGAAATTAAGCTCCAAAAAAAACTTTTGTTGTTTGACATGTTATTTTTTTGGGCCCATATTTATAAAAATATTGGGGTGTATTTTCCTGGGGCTCATCTTCACTCCGCCTATCCCTCCATGATGAAATTGTAAACACTACTGAATACCATGAAAAACAAATGACAGATCATGACATATTGCAAATGGCCGAAACGTCACTTCAAAATCATATCATCCCTATTGGAAAACCCGTTATTTGTATCTCTAAGAGAGGGTACCATATATGTGCGTTTTTTAATAAGAAAGTACGAAATTCGAAAAGGTTCTGCATTAGCGCTGTTTTATAGTGTAACACATTCTGGTCAATGTTATGTTGTGAAATTTGTACAATTATTATATCTCATGATTCTCCATCCAGCCGTTTCAGTTTGGTGTTACCATATTTTTCCCAGGCAGTCCCTTTATACTCCCTCAAATAACTTCTTTTCTCCAGATCACTCCCAAAAGGCAACCTTCACAAACATGTTCGTGGATCCGTCGCTAGCCTTTGGGGGTCTATCACCCACTAAATCTACTTACGGATATATTTATATATAATTCCTTGTTTTTTTAGTATCCAACTTTTCTCCCTCACTGTTTTATCTTCATAGTCTTCACAGCAGTTTATGCAATACGTATAAGCCTAAATCTATATTTTATAAATCAACATCTCCATCATGTAAAAAAGCACCTAGAGCGAATAAATAAATACAGATGTTGGTACTTGTGGTGGCTTCCAGCGCACAAAAAACAACGACAAACAAATCATATGCGGTTTTTTCCATCATCGTCTTCATTCATCCTCATCTCGATCTCGATCAGCTGCAATACTACCAGCACTTTTCTGGCTTTTTGCGCAAACATTAAGTTCCAACCACTTCTGTAACCACCGCTATGAGGAAACTGTTGAGATCTGCTCCTACTCTGTTCTGGTCCTCTGCGCTGTAGAGTATAGCGCTGGAAATATACACATTTTATATAATTTGCATCTTGATTTCGTTTCTTTCGTTGAAAACCACATCGATGAACTCTTGTAGTCGACTCTTGTTTTTTGTTCTGTTTTTGCTTTTCATTTCCATATTTCAAGATTTATTTGGAATATTTTTCGAAATGGACTTTTCAACATTTCAAGAGTCCATCCCGCCACCCGAAGCACCAACGGGTGGCAATGCGTTTCGTTTGTACACGACGACCATGACTGAGTGAATGTTTATAATTTATATCCTTTTAAAGACGTCAAAATGTTTGCATTGAAAATCATTCGCATTCATAAACATTCAGTGAAATTCTTTTGTGGCAAATAAACAATTCACATTAAGGCAAACATATTTTAATGCCGACAATCTGATTTTCAAGAGAAATATAGAGTAGCAATGAGAAATCAGTTAAAGGAAAATGTTCGCCACATTGAAGCTCTTGGAATTTTATATTAAGAAAATCAGTAAGGAAAGGCTAAATTCGGACGGTGCCGACTATATGATACCCAACACCACTCTAGTAAGATTGAATAACAAAAAAATAGCCAGTGTTTACTTCAACTAAAATTTGTTTACATAATTTATGTTTGGGACTTCCTGCCTCTGTAGCCAAGTCGGACGAAGCATATATATGGGAGATATAGCTAAATCTGAATCGATTTTCTTCAAATTCGGCAGTGTTCGTCCATGGATGTCAGGGACCAACACTGGTGATTTTTTAAAAAAAAAAATTTTAATTTCCATTTTCTTGGAGGTGCCTTTAGTATTTGAAACCCAATTTTTCGGTTTAAAGAAAATGCTGAGGATTACAAATGTTAGTAATGACACTTGCACGTGGAAACAGAAATTTAGTAACTGTCGTTATAATAAGTAAAAAAATTTGATTTTTGTTAAAAAAATCGTTGGTTGCTGGCACGAAAAAACCATAAAAAAAAGAAAAAATTCGCAAAAAATTTTATGTTCTAATTACACCATGCAACAAATGAACATTTTTTGAAAAATACACGGACTTGACAGTATAGGTTCGATTCTACTATCAAAGGGTAGTATAACCCTATACTCGGTTTGGCGAAATTGGTGACCACTTATTTTTTATGGGCCTCCAAAGTTTCTGAAAATCAGTGGGCCGCTCGAAAAAGGTGTCATCAGCTTTTGTCCAACTACTAATTCAGACTTGGTCATACCGCTTAACTGTATTTGGCAATAATGTAGCTAAGAATATGCTGAATAAAGTTTCTTAATTTTTTTGCGAAAAAAAAAACATTTTTTTCGGTACGTTTTCTTGAAAAAGTGAAGGAACAAAATATTTTTTTTCACATTTTTCAGTATAACTTTCGTGGACTTATAATTTTTCACTAAGAATGATTGGCAAAATTGTAGCCAACGTAAATCTGAACAACTTTTGTGAACATATCAGTACAATCTGAACGTGTCTAGGTACCCTGAATAGCTCACAAAAACCACATTGTACCCCAAAAATTTTAGTATTTCACTGTTATGTAACAAAAATATTTTTTTTGGTATAGGGCATGTTCAGCAACTTTATAGAAAATATTAGGGCCAATATTTTTGTGTTAAGTTTTGAGCTTTGGTTTGTTCTGACACATATAGTAAAATTTTATGGCCAACATTTTTGTAGAACATTTCATCCCCGCCCTCCCCATTTTAAGGGGTGTTTTTTACGATTTGTTTAAATGGGACCAAAAACTACAGTTATGTGGGGGAGCTAGACGGTTAATATGTTCCACAAAAATATTGGCCTTAATATTTTCTATAAAGTTGCTGAACATACCTATACCAAAACAACATATTTTTGTTACATAATAGTAACATTTTTCGGGTAAAATGTTGTTTTTTGAGCTACTTAGGGTACCTAGACACGTTCAGATTGTATTGATATGTTCACAAAAGTTGTTCAGATTTACGTTGGCTACAATTTTGCCAATCATTGTTAGTGAAAAATTACAAGTCCCTGACAGTTATGATGAAAAAAGTGAAAATTTTTTTTTTTCCTTCACTTTTTCCAAAAAACGTACCGGAAAAATTTGGGGTTTCGCAAACATTTTTAAGAAACTTTGTTCAGCATATTCTTAGCTACATTATTGCCAAATATAGTTAAGCGGTATCACCAAGTCTGAATTAGTTGTTGGACAAAAGCTGATGACACCTTTTTCGAGCGGCCCACTGATTTTCAGAAACTTTGGAGGCCCATAAAAAATAAGTTGTCACCAATTTCGCCAAACCGAGTATAGGGTTATACTACCCTTTGATAGTAGAATCGAACCTATACTGTCAATTCCATGTATTTTTTTCACTGTTGCACAGTGTTATTGAAAGCCAGCATCATAACGAAGAAAACAATGACTATTTAGGATAAAATCAGTGGAAAAATTTAGAAATTGTAGCACTTTTGGTAGAAATAAGAGAATTTCAAAATAATTTGTTTTTTAAACCCCATCTATTGTTAACAAGAGTATATCTCAGATGCTGTGGGCCAAAGGTGTAATACATCGATGGAGTGACCTAAGAGACCCCAAGAATATTTGGCGGAAATCCGTTTTGGGCCATTTTAAGTCATTTTAGAAATGTCCGTCAGCCTATTCGTCTGTCTGTCTGGTTGGTGGGTACGATAACTTTCGACTGGAATAACCGATTGACTTCAAATTTGGCATGTGTCAATATTTTTTTCTATCCCAGGCTGTGGTTAGAAATGGACGTCCCCCTCTTTTTCGAGAACCTCCCCCTCGAAGGGTCAATATTTTGTGAAATGTTGATTATCTAATAACATCTATACTACTACTCAGAATCTTTTACAATACTCGTACCACACATACTATTAGTTTCTTCGTCGATATCATGTTGATAATAATGGGTGAAGTTGCCACGCCCCTTTTGTTGTCAACACCCATGCAAATGGACCATTTTGCACAAAAAGTTAACGGCTTATGAATTCGATTCCTGCATATACCAACACTTATTTTATAGTACGCCCCTTTTGGTATCTCCCGGAAATTCGATTTGGGTAATTTTAGCAATGTCCGTCCGTCTGTCTGTGTGTATGTCTGCTGGCTGGTGCGCATTGACTTCAAATTTGGTATGCGGAAATATTTGTCTCTATCTCCGGCTAAGTTCGAAGATAGGACATATTGGTCCACTCCTGCTAATACCTCCCCCACAAAGGGTTAACATTTAGTGAAATATTGATTCTATAATAACTTCTTTACTAAAGAGTGGTTAAATTGTAAGGGCTGATGTTGAATGTGAACCACACCTAAACGTCAAGTTTTTTCTGCATTTCATTTGACATTTCTCAATTTCAGACTAACTCAATTTGAACCATGGAAGGATACATAATCGAGCAACGCTTTAAAGTTTTTTAATCCTTTTACGAAAATGGGCGTTCAAATCAAAATGCATTTCGTGATGTTTTTTTGATCAGCATAATCGACCAAATGTGTCCACCATCGGGAGAATTGTGCGCAAATTTCAGCAAACCGAGTCTGTAGGAGATGTGAAAACACCTGTGTATGCTCACACAGGCACATTAACGGCATAGTACCTCAATTATGCCTCAGCGTCATCGAAAATTTGGACCATCAAATGGAGGTGTGACGCCGAGGGTGCGGCGGCCATTTGGCCGATATTTTGTTCCATACATAATTGAACCATACCAATATTATCGTGATAAAAAGAAATGACAATAATTTCCTAATTAATTTTTGTTTTATTCAAAATCAATATCGGCCCTTAAAATTTAACCACCCTTTACTTACTGTAATCTTCTGAAATTCCACACATAGCATTAGTTTATCAGTCGCTGACACCTCAATAAAAATGGCCCAAGTTGCCACGCCCCTTTTGGTACCTCCCACACAAATGGACCAAAAGTTAACAGCTTATAACTTTAAAACAGTACATACTTTAAAATTATTAAATGCAATTTGAATTGATAATAATTTAATTTAAAAAAAATAAATAAATTTACGAATATTTTTTAGACTGAAGGTGGGAGATTCTTAAGTCGGTTTAACCGACTGAAATTTCTTACTTGTTAAAATATAGTTCATGACTTATATATTTATACACAGACTTTTTGCAAAAAGGCATTGTTTCTTCGCTACTTTAAAAAATGGAAAAAACAATTTTTGGTCGATTTTTTTCTATTTTTTATGGTTTTTTCGTGCCAGCACAAAAACCTATTTTTTTGAATAAAAAAGTTGCAAATTCCATTTGCAACACCTTGAAATATAGATCTTCGGTCCCATAAAGTATAGGGTGATTCAAGTAGAGATACATTTTTCAATAGCCTTTTTTGACAGATCACGTGTGAGTCGTGTCATGCTGCCATGTTATTTTTGTTTGGTATTTTTTGGCATTTCATCATGGAAAGACATACGCCTGAACAACGTCTCAGATGGTCCATCCATTGAGTCCAATTTTCGATGACTCGATTATGTTGACCATAAGTTGAGCGAAGTTCACGAAACACATTCCTCACAGAACTTGAATTTTCGTAAGAAAGTTGAACGATTTGTAAACGTTGTTCAGGCGTAAGTATTTCCATGATGAAATGCCAAACAATACTTAACAAAACTAACATGACATCATGACACGACTCACACGTGATCTGTCAAAAAAAGGCTATTGAAAAAAGTATCTCTACTTGGATCACACTATATATTCTTAATCGTCGTGAAAATCTAAGACGATTTGGTCATGTCCGTCTGTCTGTCTCTTGAATTCACGCTACAGTCCGTAATAAAAGAGCTAGGTTGATCAAATTTTGTAGAAATACTTCTTATATAAGTAGTTGCAGGTCGTTTAGGATTGCAAATGTACCATATCGGTCAATGTTTTGATATAGCTCCCCTATAGAGGTCGTTCCAAAATACGGGTTTTGAACCATAGATACCACATTTTTAAAGCAATTTAGCTGAAACCTTTCGGTTTGTATTCTACATTGTCAAGAATTCATCACAGCAAAAATTTTACAAATAGTTTCATATTTTGCTGTAGTCATTCTATAGATGTCGCTCCAAAATACGCTTATTTAAGCCTTAAATACGGCATTTTCTAAGCATTTTAACTGAATCTTTGCAGTTTGTATTGTATTTAGAAAAGAATTCGTCGCAGTAAAATTATTAAAATCCGTTCATAGTTTATTATAGTCCACCTACCGATGTCGCTCCCAAAAAGGCTTGTTTAAGCCATAAACACCACATTGTCTAGCAATTTAGCTGAAACTTTGCAGTTTGTATTCTATTTCGGCAAGAATTCATCCCAATAAAATTTATACTAACCAGTTTATATTTTGTTGTTGTCCTCGAGTAGAGGTAGCTCTCAAATGTGCTAATTTAAGCCATAAACAACACATTTTTCAGGTGAAGAGTTTGACTAACCAATTTGAGGCCTAAAATTTGGCTTTCAATTGCAGAGTTCGTTTTTTTAATAATTTGCTTAAACAAAAAGGGTCCTTCCAAGATTTGCTCCATACACGGGGAAAATCGTCATTTTTGATATGTTTGAATTGAAAGAAAATATATTTGGAAGCGATTTAACAAATAAATTTTATTTGAAAATCAAGAAATCTTGTTTGGAACGCATATATTAATATATTAGAACATAATATAGTTGCTAACTGACTTTCACAAATACAATATGTGTGTACCTACAAAGAAAGTTATTGTTAAAGAGGTTTTCCAAACATATTTTATTTAAAAAAATTGTTAAAACTTTGCTGATTTTTTCGAATTTTAGTTAGTTTTTCCTAGTTTTCGTTTTAAACTTTATAGCTAAAAATGTCTTTTAATTTATAAATATTCCAATTCATCACTTTTTGTCAATCCATCAATGCAATTTATATTCACGAAAGATTATACGATTTAAGTTTTAATTAAATTTTAAAAACATTTAAAATTTATAATAAA
The DNA here is from genome assembly GCA_963930755.1 of Eudasyphora cyanicolor. Taxonomy (NCBI): domain Eukaryota; kingdom Metazoa; phylum Arthropoda; class Insecta; order Diptera; family Muscidae; genus Eudasyphora; species Eudasyphora cyanicolor. Next base: position 161,107,762 of record OZ005737.1, read on the forward strand.
ATATGATCTTTGAGCATCTGAAAAACAGAAAACTTGTCTTTAAATCAAGGCATTGATACATCTCCAAAATACAAATTAATCTTTGTTTCGGAAATACTAGTTCCAAATGAAAAAATATTAGAATGGGAACATATTTTTGTTTAGAACAATATTCTCCCAAACATATAATATTTATGTGTTTGAAATATTATATATTTGGAGTGTACTCTAAACATATGTATATTTCAAGCCGAATATGTTTGGGACAATATACTACAGAAGCGAGTTTTTTTCAGCGTGTATGTAATGATTTTTCCAGTATTGGAATTGAATGCAATCTATGGTGGAAGGTATATAAGATTCGGTTTTACTGGTTTCTAATTAATTGCTACAGTTGCTAAACTTCTGTTTCCACTTGAAACTGTCATTACTAACATTTGTAGTCCTCATAATTTCCTTTAATCGTGTATCGAGCATATACTTCAAAAAATATAATCCAAATACTAAAAGTAACTTCCATGAAAATTGGAATATAATTTTTTTTTTAAAAATATTACCATTTAAAATTTTTTTTGGTTTCATAAAATAGTAACCCTTAATCTATACAAAAAAGTTTGTTACCTAACAAAAACAAAAAACACTTTTTTTGTTGAATAATGTTACCTTTTTGTATTTAGAAAATGTTGTCAAAAGTGTTATCGTTACACGCTGAAAAAAAAATCGCTTGTCCAAAACATATTCGGCTTGAAACATGTATATGTTTAGGGTACACTCTAAACATATAATATTGGGTACACACAAAAAGTATATATTTGGGAAAATATTATTCTAAACAAATCTTTATTTACATCCCAATAGGTTTTTATTTGGGACTATTATTTCCGAAACAAATATTTATTTGCACTTAAGAATTCAGAAAATTCGTTAGTTGTTAGTTAGTTTTTTAGAAATTTTTAATGTTCGTATAAATATAAATAAGTCATGGATCAAAATAAACTACTTGTAGGATTGACAAAAAATGATGACTTGGAATACTAACTCAAAAATTTGAAATGATTGATTTAAACAGAAGTAAATGCTGCATATGGTATTGTAACTGGGAGGTACAATTCGAAACTAAGAAAAAATTTAAACTGATATTCTAAAAAGTCAGCAAAAGTTTTGAAATCTTTTTTAAACAAAATATATTTGGATAAATTCCTAAACAATAAGTTTATTTGTATTTAAACATATATTTTATTTGAGAAATTTAGTTTGCAAAAATATTTTGTTGTAATATATTAATATATGCGTTCCAAATATATTTTATTGATTTTCAAATAAAATGTATTTTCTCAGAAATATATAATATTTAAAAAATTGTGTTACAAATATATTTCCTTTCGATTCAAACATATCAAAAAAGTATATTTTGCCCCGTGTAGATTTTACTTTTTTCCAATTTTTTCTTGCGTATATCTCTCCATGATGAAATTTTAAACAATACTGAATACAATGAAAAACAAATGACAGATCATGACAAATTACAAATGGCCGAAACGTCACTTCAAAATCATATCATCCCTATTGGAAAACCTGTTGTATTTACGATTATTTAAAGCTCTTCTGAACCAATTACTACAGATGGTTCTCCAGTTTCGCTAAAATATATGCTTGAACCTCAATTTTTTTAGGGATACAGGTCTCATCCCGCTAAAAGACCATAAAGCTCTTAAAGGGAATGACCTAAGATTTCTTTGACTAAAACCCCGAAAAAATATGGGTTTTTACAAAAATGTGAAAACAAAATTTTAATTTCGAAAAATTTACGAATATTTTTTATTTTCTTAAAAAGATTGAATAAAAGTCTATCGAAAACACTTTGGGCAAAATTTTCGAACTGCAATAGCTAATTAGTTATATGGATGGGGAAAAAGGACCGTTTGACCAAAATGTAAATATTCAACGCCCTCCAACTCGGACAGTCCTTAACCGATTTCGTTGAAATTTGGTGTCATAACTACTATCCATAAGGACTGAACTTTGTGCAATTTTCGTCCTGATCAGAAAACATGGCTTTTAAAAATTGGCTAACTTGACATGAAATCCCCCATATGTAAATTTATCATTTCTACACGCGCATATCTTATCTTTCTAAAAATGCTTAACTACAATATACAAAAATAAAATTCCCAAATTTACTTTTGCACTATCTTGGAATTGTTGAATAATATCCAAGATCACTGCACTTATCTTAAGAATGTTTTAAATGACGACAACCGCATATTTTATCATGATTTTCGAAACTGAGATGGTTGTGTAGAACAGTGATCGCCTCAAAGAGAGTTTGCCTAAACTTAAATTGTGTAAAAAAATTGTAAAACAGCATATTTGATGACTGTATTTATAATAATTACATTTACCAATTGAAATCAGATTTATGAAAATTGATAAAACAATTTATAGGTTTTGTGGTTGTTGTTCCCTAACATAATGGGTTGCCGATCGCTGGTCTCACTCAGCCTCTTTGGTTTGGCAGAGCAAAGGAACTATCTACTTTTTCATAAAACACAATCCGCAATTCTCAATTAAAATTTATTATTTGCAGCTTAATTCAAATTAAGTACTTTTTGCATGAGCAGTGAAAACGAAACCGAAAAGAAATAAAGAATTGTGTGAATTCTTGAATTGAATTAATTACCCCTCAGACAAATTTAAAATGAAATGAGAATTCCACAACACTCGGATATACGAGTAGTAAGTCATGCATAATGCTTCCCAACTTGTGTCCGTCCAACACAACAATTTGGAAGAACTCTCTTCAAATGCATCGCAATCGTAATCGCATTGAAGCGAATAAAGTTTATGGATATAAAAAGAACTAATTTCAAATCACGTTCTGCAGCGGAAGTAAAACAATATTTTGAAGGCGACTTGATCAGGTCTTCACACCGCTTTTTGTAGCGATGGGCGCCACTGGTAAATTCCCAACAAAAGAAATTTCCAAAGGAAGGAAACATGCAATACCCATTAACGGATGGACGAACGAACGGACTCTGTAGAATTGACCTGATTGTCCGAACAAACAATGATTATTCCATTCTTGTTTTTTCGTCTGTGGAAATCTATTGCAGCGTAAATTCCGAAATGGGGCAATTTCAAGTGTGAATTGAGTTATTCATGTCAATGCAATAAAAAAGAACTGAATGTGTAAACAATCGGAAGTTTTGAGTTACAAACTGTGAAAACATATTTGAATTATGAGTGCATACACAGAACATAGGGTGGAATGAGTTTGGCTTTAGGCAAATCTAACAAAAGGTACTAATTTGTGGGTGATATCATATTTATATGTTTTTGTTGTTTTTTCACACCATGCTAAATATATCTTTTAAATGAGAATGCCATCGAATGCCTTTTGGCTAACATAGGGGACGACTTCGATGTAAATTATAAAAATTGCTGCTTGTATTCCTGCCTTAAATTCTATATAGACCCAATTTACACGGTGCGACATGAGGCTTGCGACCCGAGTTTTTAGGCGAAAGGTGTTGAGAAGCTTCCGGTGTAGAAAAAGTTGCTTAAAATAAAAATTCAAGGGACAAATTCACATTTCCTTTTATGAGTCACTGAATACGAAAAACATATTCAATAAAATATATGTGAGTGAACGAAGAAGAAAATAAAATTGTCCCGCCTAACGAGCATGATTTTACGCAGGAATTTCGAAAGAAAATTCTTATATACCCTCCACCATGGATTGCATTCAATTTTATTACTGGAAAAATCTTTGGATATGGATCAAATCATGAAACGATCCTTTTTGTTAAGTAAATTATTAAAAAATCGAACGCCGCATTTTTAGGCCGATAATTCTTTAGCCAAACTCTTCGCTTAAAATAGCTTTTTTGAGAGCTACATCTACACGGGGACTAAAACAAAATAAAATGTTATTTGTATAAATTTTATTGAGATGAATTCTTGCCAAGATAGAATACAAACTGCAAAGTTTCAGCTAAATTTCGTCCTTAGTATTTGGATCATATTTTGATAGTCAGGATGTAACTTAATTAAAGAAAAACAAGTAAAAGCGTTAAGTTCGGCCATGCCGAATCTTATATACCCTCCACCATGGATAGCATGAAAACTCAAACCTACAAAATAACTCGAACCTAAAGAAAATAACACCGAAACACACACAAAAACAAGTAAGAAAGTTTCAGTCGGTTAAACCGACTAAGGTATACCCACACTTTGTGAGTAATGTAATATTGAATATTACACAAATTATTCTGTCAATTTTTGTGGGAGTTACCAGAAGGGGTTTAAGAAATACACCTACATATATTTCGCTGAACAGTAGATACTTTAAATACATTGCACTGTGCCGAATTGTAATCGTTTATATGGACTGGTATATTAACGTTGAGATATTAAATTGTGGTATAATTTGGCCATTTTGTGTGGGAGGTACAAAAAGGGGCGTGGTGATAACGCTCATTTTTCACTGGACTATAGGCATTATAAAAGCATTACAATGTACAAAATTTCAAGTAATTGTATACACTGATATTAATGTTATAAACTATTAACTTTTGGTGCAAAATGGTACCTTTGTGGGAGAGGTACCAAAAGGGGCGCGGCAATAACGCCCATTTTTCAAAGTATTTCTAAACACTGGTATTAAAGTTATAAGCTTTTAACTTTTAGTGCATTTGTGTGGGAGGCAGTCTATGAAGCCGACCAAAATTTTCGGCGGCGGCGGCGCATGGAAAAATATCCATAGGCGGCGGCGGCTGAGCCGATCAATTTTCAACAATCGGCTGAGCCTGTAAATTTTCCACAATCGAAAGCGCACGAATACGAATGTAATTCTCCTGCAAAAGTGGCTTTTTTTGATATTTAGCGTTAGAGGAAATAACTTAAAATGAACACAAAGTTATGGAGGTTTGATATAATATTGAAAATCGGTTTAATAAATCTTCAATGGTTGATACATTTGTTATTAAGTTGACAATCCTTGGCCAAAAGGACTTGGGTCGTTCCGGAGTTTTGATCCGATGGTTTTGGGCCTCAGTATTTTTAAAAGTTATGGACGAAATACTAGGTCCCTTAATTTTGGCGCTTTTCTTCTATTTCTGCACATATGAATTTTAAACGCCCTTGCGAATATTTTGTGAAAATTTGAAAAAAAATCGAGGGAAACAATTTTTTTGGAACTCAAACTTTTTTAAACGTAGACTTTGAAAAAATCGGTTCAGCTGTAATTTTCGTAAAACCCAAAATGCATTTTTTATTTAAAATTCCCGTATATTTTTATAATATTTTTTTAATAAAAGATAGCCATATCTTATATTAACATTAGCAACTTTTTATAAACTTTGTACGCTACGCTTTGTACTTAACTCTAAATATTGCAAATTCCGAACCTAAGGTATCACTTAGTAGTCGCTTTATAAATTTTCATGGTTGCAAAAATAAAATCTTCTTGACTCACCAAATAAAATTCGGCGGCTGAGTTTCAGCCGATATGAGCCGCTAAAATCGGCGGCGGCGCCGGCTTGTAAAAAATCATCGGCGATGGCGCGCCGCCGGTTTGCGCCGCGTCGGCTTCATAGCCTGGTGGGAGGTACCAAAAGGGGCGTGGCAATTTCGCCCATTTTCCTCGAGTTGATAGCGACTAACAAACGAATACTATGTGTGGAATTTCAGAAGATTCGAATTCGTATAATAGCAGTTATTAAAGAATCAATATTTCACAACATTTTAACCCTTTGTGGGGGAGGTACCAGAAGGAGTGGACCTATATGGCCCATCTTCGAACTTAGCCGGAGATAGAAAAAAATATTACCACATACGAAATTTTAAGTCAACCGGTTACTCCTTAGAGTTATCGTGTGCACCAGCCAGCAGACAGACAGACAGACAGACGGACGGACATTGCTCATTCGACTTAAAATGACCCAAAACGGATTTCCGCCGAACATACTTGGGGTCTTAGGTCACTCCTTCGATGTGTTACCCTTTTTTTCGTAGCAAATGATATATACCCTCGACACACTGAAGTGAGGGTATAAATATAGTAGATGAGAACAGTAGGAAACATATAGTAGATGAGAACAGTAGGAATAATAACAAGTTAGATGATATATATGGGAGCTATATCTAAATATGGACCGATATCGCCCATTTGCAATCCCAAACAACCTGCAACTATAAGAAGTATTTGTACCAAATTTTATCAACCTAGCTTTATTATTGCGGACTGTAGCGTGATTACCACAGACGGAAGGAGGGACGGACGGAGGGACGGACATGGCTAAATCGTCTTAGAATTTTACGACGATTAAGAATATATATACTTTATGGGGTCTCAGATCAAAAAAAAATTTGATTTATTTAAAAAAAAAACTTTTTTGTTGGCACGAAAAAAAAAACAAAAAAATAGAAAAAAATCGCAAAAAAAATGTTTGTTTCAAATTTTAAAAAAAGCATCTAGCGAGGAAAACAAAGGCTATTTGCATAATACGAGTACTTTCTAGTATTTCATGTCGATAGGGCAACATTTTTCCAGAAACGAAATCGCTATTAGGTTTCGGTTTAATCTAGTAAGCCTATCGGGCTATCAAATAAAACAGTGTTACCAAGCCAACGTTTTTCAAAAAAAACCCTGTTCCTATTAAGTAGTAGTATCTCTCATATTCCACACAGAATATTGTGACATAATTTATATTTGGACGTTTGGCGAATTCTTTCTATCAATTAGATTAACTTATCAATTACGAAAAGCACTGTTTCTAATTCTGCATTATTTCATAAATTTGCTTAGCATATTAAAAACAACAAATGAAAAACACCCATCATTTTCAAACCATAAACATGTTGTTATTATGAGCAGCAAACAAAATTATAGAATAGACAATCAGTATTAATTTTATGCTAAATAAATAAATTTTTTAATTCATTGTGCTCTGTTCGATACTTTTTTGAAGAGAACTTCGACAAATATCAAGTAAATTTTAAAGGCGATCAATTGAAACCCAAAATAAGTGGATTTCAACTCTAAACATATTAATTGAAAATCTAATAATTCGAAAAATAGCTATGAGAACCAAAGATTCCATTTGAAATTCGAAAAGTGTCAATTGACATTTAAAAAATATATTTCAAATTCAAAATATATAAATAGAATTCAAACAAATTATAAATAAATAAATCAAAAGAAGTTTCATTGCAATTCAAAATAATATATTTATAGTTCCAAAACATGCAAATAAACATCTAAAATATGTTTATTCTATAAACTAAAGGCAATTTACCTAATACATATTTCGCAAATCATTTTAATATTGGGTAAATTATTTAAAAATTTGTGTACGCAAAAGGTTCTTTTTTGAAAATAATTATGTATTATCTTTAGCTCCAAACCAATGCCAATGTCTGTTATTCAGTGCAAACTTAAAAATACATTTCAAACGTTTGCCTTCAAATCAAATACTATTCGAATTAGTTAAATATCAGAAAAGACATTGTTAAAAACCATATGCCAGATTTGGTGGTCAACCCAAATCTTCTAAAAATTTTATTGCGCATATTTAGTTTGGAATGAAATTGTTTGCATGTGTTTCTCTGTACGATAATAATTAATAGGATATTTACGTCGTTTGTGCATTTTTGACCATTAGAATTAATTTTGTGTGTAAATAAATTGAAATTATTATTCATAGTTTGGTGAGAGCGTGTGTGGAAAGAATAGCACACAGTGTGACGAACCCCACGTTATTTTTCAGAAGTTTTTCATATCTACATACACCATTTTCAATTGTAATTCGAGAAAAGTCAATTGAAATTCGAAGATTCCATTTGAAATTCGAAAAATATCATTTGAAATTAGAAAAAGGTCAATTGAAATTCAAAAAACATCAATTGAAATTCGAAACACATCACTTGAAATTCGAAAAACATCAATTGAAATTCGAAACACATCAATTGAAATTCGAAACACATCATTTGAAATTCGTAAAATTGCAATTGAAATTCGGAATACGTCAGTTGAAATTCGAATTTTTCCATTTGAAATTCGTAATACACCAATTGAAATTCGGAAAACATCAATTGAAATTCGAAATTCATCATTTGAAATTCGAACAATGTAAACAAAATCAATGCTGTATATTAGATGGGGTAGCATTTAATTGATACAATTTGTCTGTGTTAAACCTTTAATATTAAAATATTTAAATATGTTTTGTTTCAACTAATTTTGAATAAATATTCATAAAATGTAAGACCATCTATATGTTTTCTGTTCGTGACATTACAGGTTAAGATTTAGTCAGCAAATGTGTTTAAATAAATTCTACCCAATCTAATGTACAGATTTGATTTTTCGAATTTCAATTGGTGTATTACGAATTTCAAATGGAAAAATTCGAATTTCAATTGATGTATTTCGAATTTCAATTGATGTATTTCGAATTTCAATTGATGTTTTTTGAATTACAATTGATGTGTTTCGAATTTCAATTGATGTTTTTCGAATTTCAATTGATGTGTTTCGAAATTCAATTGACGTGTTTCGAATTTCAATTGATGTATTTCGAATTTCAAATGGAATCTTCGAATTTCAGTTGACCTTTTTCGAATTTCAAGTGGAATCTTCAAATTTCAATTGATCTTATTCGAAATTGAATTGATTTTATTCGAATTACAGTTGAAAATGGTGTAGTTTAAAAAGTCATGTGCGTAATATTAAATTAAAATATATCAGCAAAATACTTAAATCTAATTCTCCGTCTGATTCGTAATTTTGAGCGCCGCCTTCATTTGAGGTAATCCGAAAACCATTCAAGATTCTAAATTAATAATAACACAGTGCAACAAATTGTGTGGGTCAGTAATCGGCGGGGGTTCTCACTACCGGGAAAAGTTACAATTATATCGGCCAAAAAAGTTATACGTATCCCGGCTTTTCGCTAGACCACGTCTAGCAATCGAGACTTATCGATTTTAAGTTAGAAAGTATCCCTATATGATACTTTGTCACATTTGGAGGTCTTTTGTTTGACATAACTCCAAAACGACAAGTCCAATTTCGCTAATACAAATTTAGAAAAACAAGTAAAAAAGAAAGAACAAGAAAAAGTAAACAGACTAATAAATCCCCTCACCTTGAGTCTCAAAAAATATTAGTAAATTCATTTATTTATTTATTTTGTTTTATTTAAATTATTATCAATTTCAATTGCATTTAATAACTTTAAAGTATGAACTGGTATTAAAGTTAAAAGCTGTTTACTTTTGGTAAAAAATTGTCTATTTGTGCGAGAGGTACCAAAAGGGGCGTCCCAATAACGGTCACTTTTCTCTGGACTCTAGGTACTATAAAAGAATTACACTGTACAAAATTTCAAGTATTTATATGCACTGGTGTTAAAGTTAAAAGCTGTTAACTTTTGGTACAAATAGGTCCCTTTGTGTGGGAGGTACCAAAATGGGCGAGCCTATAACGCCCATTTTTCTCTGGACTCTAGGTACTATAAAAGCATTACACTGTACAAAATTTCAAGTAGTTGTATGCACTGGTATTAAAGTTAAAAGCTGGTAACTTTTGGTACAAAATGGTCCATTTGTGTGGGAGGTACCAAAAGGGGCGTTGCAAATTCGCCCATTTTCCTCGAGGTGATAGAGACTAATAAACTAATACTATGTGTGGAATTTCAGAGGTTTCGAATAAGTACTACGAGTATAGAAGTTATTAATGAATCAATATTTCACTACATTTTAGAAGGTGTAGACCAATATGGGCCATTTCCACACTTAGCCGGATATAGAAAAAATATTACCACATACCAAATTTGAAGACAATCGGTTACTCCTATCGAGAGTTATCGTGCTCACCAGTCAGCAGACAGACGGACGGACATTGATCATACGACTTGAAATGACCCAAATCGGATATCCGCCGAACATACTTAGGGTCTTAGGTTACTCCTTCGATGTGTTACACTTTTGGTCCGTAGCAAATGATATTTACCCTCGTATCACCAAAGTGATGGTATATTTATACGAATATTTTTTGGGATTGAAGGTGAGGGGTTTCGTACGTCTGTTTACCCTACTGAACTTTCTTACTTGTTAGACAAACGACATTCACAAAACTTGACAATAATTCTTCTTATTCTTCTCCATGATGTAGATTTTCTTTATGCAAAGTCTCACATTGCCGAATTTGAGGAAAATTAGTACAGCTTTGATATAGCTTCCATATCTAAGTTCCTTCCGATTTGGCCTTTAGCACTATAGAAGCTGTATTTCGCATTCAATCATTTTGAAATTTAGCCGGGTGTAGTTTCCTCATACGGGGATCCACATTGCCGAATTCAGGTTTACATATAAAATATTTTTCCCAATTTGACCTTTTAGCGCCCACGGCCACTTCCAAGGCTCCGTGCACCCCCAGAAAACAACAATTTTAAAAATAATATAAATAAACATTAGACATTACGATATTAAAAAAATTATCAGCAAAATTTACAATTTTATTCGTAATATTTTTTATCAGCATCTACACTACTACGAGGGTTGCCATATATATTTCTGGCCTAGGCAACACTAAGTGTTGCCTGGTGCCATTTGACATTTCCATTGGAAATTTTGAAATTTTTTAGCATAAACGTAATCATAACGTTTTGACGTACGACCATGTGTTGTTTACAGTGACTTGAAAAAATCAATTTGGCAAAAAATGGAATTAACTCGTGAACATTTTCGTGCGATCATTTTTCACAACTTTCGATGTGGATTATCACGACAAGAGTGCATCGATGAACTTAAATCTTTGTATGGCGATGAGGCACCATCCTATAGCACTATGAAAAACTGATTTAATGAATTCAATCGTGGCCGACGCTCGCTCAAAGACGAAGGTCGTGAAGGTCGTCCAAATACGGCCGTTGTGCCAGAGAACATTGATGCCGTGCGTGAACTGATAATGCAAGATCGTCATGTGACATACCGTGAGATAGAGGCATCCTTGGGCATTCATCCACCGAACAGCCCTGACTTGGCACCCAATGACTTTTTCTTATTCACTCACATCAAGAAAAAACTGCTTGGTCAACCTTTTTCGACGCCTGAAGCAGCTGTCGAAGCGTTCAAAAACCATGTTCTGGAGGTGAATTTTCAACACACTGTAAGCAAAACAATTTGCGTCCAAATGACAAATCGGTCTGAGTGAAGTTATGCTAAAAAATTTCATACTTTCCAATGGAAGTTCCAGTTCACATCTGGCAACACTAGTATTGCCAGGAACCGAAATATAAATAGCAACCCTCATACGATGTACGGGAATTTAAAAATTTTAAATTTTGTTTTTCCATTTTTTGTTATGATGGTGCAAATTTCCCCATCATATGTTGACATTATGAGCCATTTTGCAGTTATTATTTGATTTGTTTCGGTATATAAAGGTTAGAGAAGCTCTGGTAAGACAACAACATTGATAAATCTTGACAATATTTCTTCTTATTTTGACTTATTCTCTAGTCTTTAGCCCCTCCTTACTGGTTTTTGCAAGCCATTTATTATTTAGAATATGGAAATATTCTAACTGCAATATTTTCCATAAATTGCCAGGTTCATGCATTATCTCACGGAATTTTGTTCATATCAGATTTCACAGACATTAAAAAAAGGACTCAAATAAAAATATCCGACACTTAAACTGTAACGTAAAATAATAGGAGGACATTTACTATATAGAAGATAAGTATACGCCTACATAGATCCATCCACTATTCCAATAAACGAAATTCATTTGGACGTAATTTGGAACATCTCAGAAACGTATCGTTGAAATGATTCGCAGCATAATTTTGTATCAAAAACATTTTCCAAATTTTTAATTTAATTGTTGGTTTTTTCCTTATTTCAAATGAAAACATCTGACTTACTGACCTTGACTGTTGATTTGCGAATTCCTCGGCACAAAGCAAAGATTAGAAGCTACACGAGTGGACCTAAAAAGCAGATGTTACGACGAAAATTTCAATGTCGCCTATTTATTTGTTTGTTTTATTTTGAATCTTTTTAATTTTTGATACAGATAAACGTAAATTTTGTTTTTTTTATTTTGATTTTGAACCTGCATACAAGATTGTATTATTTGACAATGAAGGGGCTTTAGGGGCTGTACATAAATCTCGACCGATTTTCTTAAAATTTTCCAATTATCATACTGTTATCTGCTAAATTTTATAAAGTTTTGTTAACAACTGCGAATCCTTTAGTGCTTAGATGCACACTCGGGATATACATAGGTATGTATGGCAAATATATCTAAATCTGAAACAATATTTTTTAAAATACGGGTTTGGTTAGTAGTTCTTGTTGCATTCAATTTACTACTTTCATAAGTTTTTCAGTTGATTTAAGTTAAAGACATACATTATTGCTATTGAATTCTGAAGATGATAGAGTGGTGTCTATCGAAACTGCAGTTAATTCTACCAATCAATTAAAACTCTTTTGTTATTCTTGTATTGGTTTCTATTACATTTTTGCAATAGACAGAAAGTAACTGAAGCATATGGTCTTAAACCAAATAAATTCTGATTGCATATTTTTTACAATTTTTCAGTGTTCGGTTGAAAAGTCCCTTATCTGCCAAATTTTTTCCGTCACTGAAGCACGCTCTATGCACATAATTTCATTAAGATCAGAGTAAAATTGAGAACAAGTTAAAATGAACAGACATTCTTCCGTCCGTCTGTTCACATTATGTTGGACCGACAGACATGGTTAAATTAAATCAGCTACTGATTCCTGATTTTAACATTATGTGATGAATTTTTACCTAGATTTTCCATTAAATTTCCAAGCACAAATCAGGCAGAAGGATTGTTCTAGCATAAAATGATTGTTTTCGCCTTAGTTTGTTTATCTTAAACTTTGTTGTTTTGTTTATTTATAAGCATTGCTTAAAAACTCGTATTACTATATGATTATACTGTCAATATCATTTTACTTATATTTAATAATTCTTTTTCTTCTGTTTTCGTTTCTTTGCAGATAAATACTCGGCTCTGTCCCGCGCTCTGAAGTAAACAAATGTTTTTGTAAAATAAAGTAAAAGAATATGTATTAAAAAAACAACAACGTACACTATATATAGGGTATTCAATTTACGGATTTAATTTTACATTCAAGAGGAATTTTTTAAAATTACTCTGTGCAACTGTTATACTACCAGAGGGTAGTATAACCCTATACTCGGTTTAGCGAAATTGGTGACCATTTTTTTTTATTGGCGTTTAAAGTTTCTGAAAATCAGTGGGCCCCTCGCAAAAGGAGTCATCAGCTTTTGTTCAACAACTTATTCAGACTTGGAGATACCGCTTAACTATATTTGGCAATAATGTAGCAAGGAATATGCTGAACAAAGTTTTTTAACATTTTATGTGAAAAAAAATGTTATTCCGTTACTTTTTTTTTGAAACACTGAAGAAAAAAATATATTTTTTCACTTTTTTCAGCATAACTTTCAGGGACTCGTAATTTTTCACTAAAAATGTTTTGTAAAATTGTAGCCAATGTAAATGTGAACAACTTTTGTGAACATATTAATACAATCTGAATGTGTCTAGGCACCCTAAATAGCTAAAAAAACCACATTGTACCTCAAAAATTTTAGTATTTCAGTATTATGTAACAAAAATATTTTTTTTGGTGTAGGGCATGTTCAGCAACTTTATAGGAAATATTAAGGCTAATATTTTTGTGGAACATATTAACCTTCTAACTCCCCCACATAACTGAAATTGTTGGCCCAATTTTATCAAATCGTAAAAAACACCCCTTAAAATGGGGAGGGCGGGGATGAAATGTTTTACAAAAATGTTGGCCATACATTTTTACTCTATGTGTCAGTACACACCAAAGCTCAAAACATAACACAAACACCAAAAAAAGTTAAACGTTGGCTACAATTTTGTGAAACGTGAAAAAAAAATATTTTTTTCCTTCACTTTTTCAAAATAAAATAACGGACAAAATTTTTGTTCGCATAAAATTTTAAGAAACTTTGTTCAGGAATTTCCTATCTACATTATTGCCAAATATAGTTAAGCGGTATCACCAAGCCTGAATTAGTCGTTGGACAAAAGCTGATGACGCCTTTTTTGAGGGGCCCACTGATTTTCTATAATGGCAAGGTATTTTTCAAAAAGTGTTCATTTGTTGTATAGTGTTATATTTACAATTTTTCTGCACAAAAGATCTGAAAGTAGTTTTCACAGCAGAACAGTGGTTTTTAGTACAACAACAGCGGACATTTTTCATTGGACTGTAGGTACTGTAAAAGCATTACACTGCACAAAATTGCAAGTATTTGTATGTACTGATATTAAAGATAGAAGCTGTTAACTTTTTGTACAAAATCGTATCATTGTTTCTTAGACGATAATAAGTCAATTCGGGGAGATGCTTTATATGGGGGCAATATCGAAAAAATGGATCGATATTGTCCATTTTCAATCACAACTTATCTGTAGCTATAAGAAATATGTGTACCAAAATTTCAGTCATCTAGCTTATTGATTGTAATTAGAAGAGTGATTATAACCAGACATTTCTAAATCATCTTGAAATTTTACGACAATTAAGAATACGTATACTTTATGGGATCTTCAATCAATATCTCGAGGTGATACAAAATGTATGAACATTTTATTGAAATAAAATTTAATATTAAATCACATATGTCCCATGGTCCAGACCCATCGTTTATTTTACCGACCGACTTGGAATCACTTCCTGAGTCGATTTAACCATGTCCGTCCGTCTGTAGATGTATCGTTCTAACAAAGTGCAGGTAGACTTTTTGGCCCAAGAACGATCCATCTTGAAATTGGTGAATATCGGGTATGTTTTAGATATAGCCCTCATATATATCGTCATCTGAAATCCAAAATCACGTAACATCAAAAAAATCGAAATTAATTTTATAATTTTTTGTAGTCTATTAGGCTAAACTACACATTCCTACAAAATTTTGGAGTTCACTATCAAAAATTTACCATTTTATGAGTGATACTCAAAATGACGTTACAGCAAACAAGGTCATTAAAAAAGCGGAAAGATTCATAAAACTTTATTTTATTTAATTCAGAATGTACGCCACAACTAATTACCCTAGATTTGTTGTTTGATTTCGCCTTAATAGTCTGAAATCCCTAAATTTGATCAAAAGCTTAAAATTGCTCTACTTTGTTTTTTGCTTCACCTGAAAAATCATGTGGGTTACGTTATTTTTGATTTCAGGTGACGATATGTACCTCTGATTACGGACTGTAAAATCCAAATTTTTCAACAATCTGCATGAAATTTGGCTTAAGATATGTCCGTTGTTGCAGGAACACTCGCTACCAAATTTGTAGTAAATCGGCTCAGATATAGCCTCCATATGTATTTTCTGTCCGATTTGTCATCTATCCGCCGAAGAAGCTACGTTTGACATCGATCATTATGACAAATGCTTGACACACAAATATATCCTAACATATATGAAGGAAGTCAGTTCAGATTTAGATATAGACTCTATATGTTTATTCCGATTTGGCATCTTATCCCTGTGGATACTATATTTTACACCTATCATTACGAAATTGGTAGAGCGAAATCTCTCTTAAGATACTAATAAATGCTTCTTAATTTAAAAAAAAAATGGTTCAAATACAGTGTTTTCCAATAAGAGTGATATGATTTCTTTGAAAAAGACACACTTATTGTTAAGGAAATTCAAACGTTTTTTATTTAATGTGAAATACAATCGATACAATTAAGTTCTAAATAAAACGTCATTCAAATGGCCTCCACGACTTCTTCTGCAGGAACGAATTCGAGGAACCCAATTTCCGAGCACTTTTTCCACTAAATCAAGTCGTATGTCATGAATGGCACGTTCAATATTGACTTGTAAAGCTTGAAGAGTGTCTGGTTTATTTCGAAAGACCAATGACTTCAAATAACCCCACTAGAAATAGTCTAATGGTGTTAAATCACAACTTCTTGGAGGCCATTCAATATCACAATTTCCTGAAATAATCGAATCTCCAAATCGAATCTCGCTACAATTCAATTGTTTCATTTGCTGTGTGGCACGTAGCCACAATCGGTCAATGGCAAAAAGATAACTCTTAACGAGAGCTAAAATATTGCTTAAAAGTGTCAAGGTCGTAGGTCGACTACAAAGTGTTTTTTTATTTAAAATGGACTTAGCATCATTTTCAAATGTGAACGGAAAGTTTATTTTTGCTTAGCTCCTTACGTACCTTGGATCGGGAATCGGTCAATGGCAAGGTCGTAGGTCGAAAGTGTTTTTTTTTTTTGATTTTAAAAAAATTGACTTAGCGCACGAAAAGTTGCAATTGGAGAACGATTATTTTGATAATAAAACTGAACAATTTGTAAAGGCTGTTCTTGCGTATATCTCTCCATGATGAAATTGTAAGCGCTACTGAATACAATGAAAAACAAATGACAGATCATGACATATTACAAATGGCCGAAACTTCACATCAAAATCATATCATCCCTATTGGAATACCCTGCATATGACATATATTTAGGCATATAGTCCTATCTAATCTGAGCTGATTTTGTAAATTGAAATCTGTTGTTTTCTTCAGTTTCTATATAAAAGAATTTTTACTTAAAAATGTCAAGAAATCGAAATTGATTTTTATTGGAATGATTCTGCCCGTTTCAATATTTTTTATAGTTTATAAAGGAAAAGCATTGGCATTTTTTTGTAAATATAGTTTTAAACAAGTAAGAAATTTCAGTCGGGTATACCGACTTATGAATCACCTTACCTTGAGTCCCAAAAAAAATTTTGGTAAATTTGTTATTTTTTATGTTTTAATTAAACTATTATCAATTTAAATTGCATTTAATAACTTTAAAGTACTACTAACTGTTTACTTTTAGTACAAGTGGTCCATTTGTGTGGGAGGTACCAAAATGGGCGTGCCAATTACGGCCACTTTTCTCTAGACTCTAGGTACTATAAAAGCATTGCACTGTACGAAATTTCAAGTATTTGTATGTACTGGTATTAAAGTTAAAAGCCGGTAACTTTTGTTACAAAATGCTCCATTTATGTGGGAGGTACCAAAAGGAGCATGGCAATAATGCCCATTTTTCACTGTATTGTAGATACTATAAAACCATCACTGTACAAAATTTCAAGTATTTGTATGCGCAGGTAATAAAGTTATACACTATCAACTTTTTGTTAAAAATTTTCCATTTGTGTGGGAGGTACTAAAATGAGCGTGGCAACTTCGCCCATTTATCTCGAGGTAACTTATGGTCAACATAATCGGCCTACTGAGCGTACTATTCGCAACACCATTACCCATCTTGAGACCCAGCATTCATTACTGGATAATTCGACCGAATAGACCACGTCCAGCACGCAGTGAAGAAAATTTGAGTGTACACGAAGACCGTGGACAGTCGATTCGGCGCCGTTCGCAACTCGAACTGACGTATGGAACGACTTGGCGCATTTTACGTCATTCTGGCTCAATGGGTATGTAAACAAGCAAAATTTCCGCAGCTGGGACGCAGAAAAAACAACGGTTTGGTGTGGTTTGTGGGCCGGTGGTCCATATTTCTTCAAAAATGATGCCGGTGAGAACGTAACCGTCAATGGCGACCGTTATCGTGCAATGATAACCGACTATTTGATGCCTGAAATTGAGGCTCGTGATCTCGGCGACATTTGGCTTCAACAATACGACACCACTTCCCACACATCGCATCAATCAATGGATTTATTGAGAGAGCTCTTCGTTGAGCAGATAATTTCACGTTTTGGGCCGGTCGATTGATGATAGCACACCGTTAGACTTTTTCCTGTAGGGATATGTAAAGTCTAAAGTTTATGCGGTCAAATCCGCTTCAATTCAGGCCTTGGAGCAAAACATCACGCGTGTCATTCGCCAGTTACCAGTCGAAATGCTCGAACGAGTCATCGAAAATTGGACTCAACGAATGGACCATCTGAGACGTAGTGGCGGCCAATATTTGATAGACATAATCATCAAAAAATAAATGACAAAGAATATTCTTTCAAATGATAATAAACATTCCCCATTTTGATTTGAATTTTCTGTGTTTTTTTCTTTAAAAAAATATGGAACCTCGAAATGGATCACGCGTTATATACAGTCCAAGTCCTATCTAATCTGATCTTGAAATTCTAATGGTGTTTTCTTCAGTTTCTATATAAAAGCATTTTTTACTTAAAAATGCCAGAAATCTTAATTGTTTTTTATTGAAATGATTCCGACTATTTTGTGATTTCAATATTTCTATTTATAAAGGAAAATCATTGAAAATTTTTAATAAATATAGTTTTAAAAAATAATGAGTCTGAACACCATCTTGAAATTTGTAGGATCAGTTTAGGACAAATGGGACTACATGACTATATGTATTTTTCTCCGAATTTTATGTTGCTGTCATTGATGTGCAGGAAGCAAACTAAAGTTGCAAGTGCGACCGTTTAAATTAACCAGAATTAATGTATGTACTTGAAAGTACAAGTCAAGACTTTACAAACGAGCCTTCATTTGTAAAATTCTGCCCACGCGATTGCATAATACATAATTTCCAAAATACTGGTTTTCAGATATTTTCCCAAAT
This sequence comes from Eudasyphora cyanicolor, assembly GCA_963930755.1. Classification (NCBI taxonomy): domain Eukaryota; kingdom Metazoa; phylum Arthropoda; class Insecta; order Diptera; family Muscidae; genus Eudasyphora; species Eudasyphora cyanicolor. The sequence goes on from OZ005737.1 coordinate 161,126,434, forward strand.
TTTTCAGATTTCGGATGATTACATCTGGAAAAATATTGTTTTTTTTTCTCGCCAACTACAAGAAGATTCATTTCCATAGAAAAACTCACAACAAATTTTCAAGACAATCGAGAATGTCGACCAGATTTTTTTTCGCAAAATCGTTCGGTTTGATGTGGAATGGCCGATATAGGAGATAGAGCTAAATCTAACCCGATCCTCATCAAAGTTTTTATTTCTGTATCAAAAAAATTTCGCTCTGTTAAATTTTATAATGATCGGATATAAAATAAAGCTTCTCTGACACGTTGATACCAAATCTGAAGCAAAGTATATATGGGGGCTATATCTAAGTCTGAACCGATTTCTTTCAAGTTTGACACAGTTCATTCTTGAACCAATAACCCATTAATGCCAAATTAGGTAATGATCAGATGTAAATTACGATTTTTATAAATCTAAATCTATATATCAAAATCTTAATCGATCTACACCAGTTTCGATAGCAATCATCTTTGGGTCAAAAAGGAGCACTGTCGGATCACGATCGGACCACAAATACGAACTGGGACCAAATCACGGCATTCGATATCGAGTTCTTTACGATCGAAATGTATTTTTTATTATCGTGAAAAAGAGTACAAACTTCTCTCGAATTCATGTAGATGTTTTCGTAAATTCGAATGGAGCTTTTCTGGCTAATTTTTAATTAGTTCCAATGTTTAATTTTTCTTTTTAACAAAAATTAAGATGGCTTTTCCATCAAAAAGTTATCGATATCGTATGCCATGATTTGGCCCCAGCACTCTACTTACAACGATACATCTACAAACGGACGGACCTGGTTAAATCGACTTAGGAAGTGATTCCAATTTGATAGGTATAATAAATGATCGACATATTCTCTTCTCTTTTTGTATGTTTGTATGTCAACCTCATAGGTACTCAGTCCACAGTGCGATTAAAATTAGATCTCCCTGAATGTGTTGCTATTGGAATTTCCTAAATTGGATACCCTAACATCAACTCAAAACTCGGAATATTGTTGTTCACAAAGAATGAAAAGAGCGGAGAAAAATCAAAACATTAACAGAAGACAAGTCTTCAAAGTCTTCGCGCTAAAAAGTCAACGTTTTTTAAAGAAAGAAATTTAAATAAACAGTTCTTTTTCGTGTTTTGTTTTTTATTTTTTTTGAAATATAAAATATTAATTGATAAAAAATGAGTTATATTTGAATATATCAGGCAATAGCAGCAGCAACAACAACATCAACAACACCATCAGCAGCAGGCATTAACAACAACAACGAATTTATCTGAAATTTGAAAAATAACAATAAAACAAACGAATCGGTGATGGAAACGAAGAAGACTACGACGAGTACGAGTACAACGGCAACAATGATGAGGAAGACGGCGACGACGACAACGTTGACGGCGAAGTAAACAACACTGTGTTGTGCACATTGTTATTGTTGTTGTGGAACAACAACAACAGCACAAAACATTGATTCCAAATACGCGCCGTCGCCAAACACGAATAGTTTTCTTAAGGAACTCGAACGGATAAGACTGAATTTCGTTGTTCGAAAATAAGCGCGCGGACGGTTTACGAGTTACGTTTTACGACAACGACGTTTGTTTTTTGTGTTTTTGATATTATTGTTTCTCTGCGCGTTTCAATTCTCTTCTCAAACTGAAACAGAAAAATTTCAATCAAATATGTACGAATGAAAAAAAAACGTACCTATAACACAACAAAAGTGTAAAAAGATGAATAAAAATCAAAATGAAAATGCAATTGATTTTAAATGAATCAAAATAAGAAAAAATAAAATCCAATGTGTTTTTTTTATAATTAATTCTAGAATTAATCTGTGGCTGTGTTTTTCTGAGTGTGTCGTGTGTTTTTATTTCACGCAGAAAATGTGTGATTTGTTTTTATACAACAAAAAATAAGATTCCATTGAATTAAGCGTGCATTATATTATAATATAATAATCATCATCGAATCGAAAGAAAAAAATAAGAAAATATTACAATTAAAGGGAAAATATATATAAATTGTTAATATGCATTTACACCGTTCAACGAGGCCTCCTCGGCCGAGTAGGCGTGGCTGCTTTCTACACAAAATGGATTTACTATTATTGGGATTATGGATTTCTAATATCGTCATTGGATGTGCAGCAAGTAAGTATCGTCTCACTCATACATACATACATAACATACGGTATATACTATATACGTCATAAGAATGTTTTATTACTCTAGAGTTGCCAAACTTTATGATAATACTTTAGTGATTTACACACGAAATAAATGTTATACGTTAACTTCTTCGCTTTTTGGTAAATGAGTCACGTACATACGAACATGAAGGTTAATTAGATTCAAGTACAAAAGGTGAATGCCAATATCGTCACATTTGTTAAGTAAGCACTAACTAGCTGGCGATACAAACTGCCAATTAGATAAGATAGGAGATGGACAAAATAATCCAGCCACAACAAACAAAACGAAAGTGTTTTATTTACCTAAGAATAAACATTTTAATATAAAATATATTCAAAAGTGAGAATCTAGATTAGAATCCCAATCTTATAAGTTTATTTTTTTCACCCAAACGATATGCTTTACTTGTGATTTTGTGATATTCTGAGCAAAAGCATTCTTAAAACAAATATTGCAATTGACATTCGAAGCCGGTATATGAATCATTATCATCATCACATCTTTATAAAACCAGTAAGGAAATGCTAAAGTCGAGTGGTATGTGATACCCTACATCATTATTTGCCCAGCAATGCACGGAAAAATATTTAGGGGTGTATTAAACCATTATTACTAGGATTTTGAAGGTTAAATAGAGTAAACATTTCTAAATTCCTGACACTTCGGTTAAATATACATAGTATCTATACCTCCAAATTCATCTAGTACCTCCATATGAGGGTGCAATCAAAAAGTGAAGCCATAAAGCGTAGGCTATATTTAATTTGCTACGGGCCAAAAGTGTAACACATCGAACGTGTGACCTAAAACCCTAAGTATGTTCGGCGGATATCCGTTTTGGGCCATTTGAGCAATATCTATCCGTCCGTCTTTCTGAAAGGAGTAATCGATTGACTTCAAATTTGGTACCGGATCCCGGGATTTACACCACACTTTGGTACAGGGTATTATTATTTTTTTTTGTGGCAGATGTTTCTAGAAATTCTACAGCTAGAACGACCTTGAAGTATACCGATCGACTCAGAATTTCTAGTTAAGTCGATTTAACCATGTCTGTCTTGCTGAGATAAGGCAATAAGGACTCTTTCGCACCTGGGAAGATATAGATTAGATATAGCTCCCGTATATAGGTATATGTATGTTCCATCCGATTTGGCCTTTAAGCACCTTAGAAGCTGTATGTCACATTCAATCCTTTTGAAATTTAGCAGGATGGCGTTTCTTCATACAATGATTCTCATTGTCGAGTTTGAAGAAAATCTGTTTTGATTTACATATATCTCCCATATACATATATGTTCCTTACCATTCCCCGATCCCGAAAATCCAGGGAAATACCGATCCCGAAAAATCCGGAATCCCGGTATAATAATATTAAAACTGTCTCGAATAAAAACTTGATTGGAAACATTATTGTTTGTTTGTTTTTTTATTTTTGCGTAAAATGGTACTCAAGTTTGTGTCAATAAATCTAAGGCATATCTCGGCTCTATCGAGCTTATACTTCAAAAAATGTGTTAAAAATACTAAAAACTTTTAAAATTTGGTGTTATAAAATTTACCAAATTTGTATCCCCTTACCTTAGAGAGGAGGATAAACGAGTATATCATTTGCTACGAGCCAAAAGTGTAACACATCGAAGGAGTGACCTAAGACGCTAAGTATGTTCGGCGGAAATCCGTTTTGGGCCTTTTTGGAGCAATGTCCGTCCGTCCGTCCATCTGTCTGTGTGTCTGTCTGCTGGCTGGCTATAACTCTCGAAGGGATATGCGGTAATATTTTTCTGTATCTCCGGCTAAGTTGGAAGATGGGCCGTATTGGCCCACTCCTTCTAGTACCTCCCCCACAAGGGATTAACATTTAGTGAAATATTGATTCTTTAATAACTTCTATACTACTTACTCGACTCTTCTGAAATTCCACACATAGTATTTTTTATTAGTCGCTAACACCTCAAGAAAAATGAGCTAAGTTGCCACGGCCTTTTTGATACCTCTTACACAAATGGACCATTTTGCACCTAAAGTTAACTGCGTATAACTTTAATATCAGTTCATAAAAATACTTGAAATTTTGTAAACTTTAGTGCTTTTATAGCACTTGCCGCCCAGAGAAAAGTGGGCCTTATTGGCACGCCCCTTTTGGTACCTCCCACACAAATTGACCATTTTGCACCAAAAGTTAACAGCTAATATCTTTAATACCATTGCATACAAATACTTGAAATTTTGTACAGTGTTATGCTGTTATAGTGCCTACAGTTCAGTGAAAATTGTGCATTATTGCCCCGCCCCTTTTGGTACCTCCCACACAAATGGACTACTCTGCACCAAAAGTTAACAGCTTATAACATTAATACCAGTGCATACTTTAAAATTGCTAAATGCAATTTAAAGTGATAATAATTTAAAGAAAACAAAAACATATATAAATGTAGTAATATTTTTTGGACTGAAGGTGAGGGGATTCCTAAGTCGGTTACCCGTCTGAACTTTCTTACTTGTTTTAAATATTTTTTTCACCTAATTACACCAGAAAATGTTACACGGGGAAAGAAAATATATTTGGAACACACATTTTTAAATGTTATATATTTCTGAGTAAATAAATTTTATTTCAAAGTCATATAACGGGTTTTCCAATAGGGATAAAATGATTTTGAAGTGACGTTTCGGCCACTTGATCATGATCTGTCATTTGTTTTTCATTGTATTCAGTAGTGTTTACAATTTCATCATGGAGAGAACAACGTCTACAAATTATTCAGTTATATTATCAAAATAAGTTAAGAGCTATCTTTTTGCCATCTACCGATTGTGGCTACCTGCCACACAGCAAATGAAACAATTAAATTGTTGCGAGAAAAGTGTGGAGATTAGATTTTTTCAAGAAATTGTGATATTGAATGGCCTCCAAGAAGTTGTGATTTAACACCATTAGACTATTTCTTGTGTGGTCATTTGAAGTCATTGGTCTTTCGAAAAAAATCAGTCTCTCTTCAAGCTTTACAAGTCAATATTGAACGTGCCATTCATAACATACGACTTGATTTAGTGGAAAAAGTGCTCGAAAATTGGGTTCATCGAATTCGTTCCTGCAGAAGAAGTCGTGGAGGCAATTTGAATGTCGTTTTATTTAGAACTTAATTGCATCGATTGGACTTCACATTAAATAAAAATCTTTTGAATTTCCTTAACAATGTGTTTTTTTAAGAAATCATATCACTCCTATTGGAAAACCCTGTATTTCCAACGTTTGTGCCAATCATAATTTTTTTAAATTTAACGCATATCTCGGTTCTTTTGGGGTTACACTTCAAAAAATGTGGTAAAAATACTAAAAATTTAAAAATTTGTATTATAAAAGTTACCAAATTTTTTAAATATTTTTTTACCTAATTACACCAGAAAATGTTGCACGGGGAAAGAAAATATATTTGGAACACAAATTTTTAAATATTATATATTTCTGAGTAAATAAATTTTATTTCAAAGTCAATAACATTTATTTGGAACGCATATAACTATTAACATATTACAACAACATATATACATATTTGCAAACTATTTTTCTCCAATAAAATATGTGTTTATATACAAATAAAATTATTGTTTAGGAATTTATTCAGATATATTTTATTTAAAAACGATCTTCGAAACTTTGCTGAATTTTTTCTACATTCATTTTCAATTTTTCCTTCGTTTCGATTTAATTCTCCCAGTTAAAAATACCATATGAAGCATTACATTCCGTTTTAAGGGACTCATTTTAAATTTCTGAGTATTCCAAGTCAGCATTTGTTGTCAATCCCTCAAGTAATTTATTGTTATCCAAGAATAGACGATTTCAATTACGAAATATTTTTATAAACATTAAAAATTTCCAAAAAATTGACATTGAATTGCTGAAAAACTTAACACAAATTAAGGTTCCAAATCGTTCGGCAAAAGTTTTGTAAAGTAGTGTTGTTTAAATTTTTTGTAAAATTTGTATAATGTGGACATAACACCTTTTTATTCTGAAGTGAATATGCGTTGTTCATTGAAATAAACTGTTTACTATTAAAATTAATTAAATATTCTCGTGACGTCGATTATTTGCTTATTAGCTCAATAAATGGCCATTGGCGAATTGATGACAAAAAATCCCAGCCCATTTCTTCGAATACGAGGACTGTACAATAGAAAAGATTAATTTTGCAAATTCTTGGGCTACATTCACTCGGTTAGCTTTTTCTATGTTTGCACACTTGTCTTGAACATATATTACTAGTTGAGTTTGTTTGTGAGACACATTACAGTTAGACGTGTTTTGCTTATTCGGCGATTCGGTTCTTATCTCCTTAAAACGCTCTCTTTTCATGGGTCTCTTCAATTTGGGAACAAGAAAAAGTCGCAGGAGGCCAAATCTGGTTGAGGCATGATTAAGGTAATCTTTTCGGCCAAAAATTAATAACATGCGACGGTTTTTTGTTCAAAATCGAGAAATTTCAAAATTCACCTTTTTCTATTGTACAGACCTCATATGTTAATATTCCCAACTGAAATCATTCGAATGAAAACACAAATATTGTATGTTATATTTCAATCGTTTTATGAAGAACTTATAACGAATTTTTCTTTTCACGATTGACATTTTTATTAAATTCAGTTTCGAATAGTTTCTCTGTTTTGAAACATAATAAATATAATTTTATACAAATATTACAGTATTTATAACTTTTAGTAATTTAAACAATTAATTTTTAAATTTCAATATGAAAATTTCGAATTTCTGTGATCTCTAATCTGTGTAACGTTTGAAAAATGTAAGATTTTAAGCCCCGTTGCGTTTTCGGAACAGTCTAATATGCATGTGTCTGTTGTTAAGTATAATCTGTCAAATGTCGATATTTAGTTTGTCAAAAATATCGTTTTTTTTTTCTTTGACAATCTTACAAAATTATTTCGATTCATAATTTTAAACAATTAAAGACATTAATAAAGGCAATGAAATTGTTGTGCATACGAGTATGTACCGCCTCACATATTTACGAGTATCCATTCTATATATTTGCCAATATTCTATAGCTGCTTTCATTCTACTTAACCGTTTGTATTAGTTAAGTCAAATGCGTTAAAACATGTTACTTTGGCCTTATCGATGCGTCATCAATGATAAACACGAATTCGAATGTTTTAAACTAATTAATTTATTCAAATCTATGCTAATGTGTGTGTATGTAAACAAAGAAAAAACGTCACGCTTTATAATGCAATAGTAAATAAAATAATAAAAAAATAGTAAAAAAAAATAAACGAAACGGGTTTTAACTTAAAATAAAAATTGTTTGTATCGATTATTGAATCTAGAAATTTTGACTTAAAATTAAAAACGAAATACCCTTTAATAGTTTTCGAACTATTAAAGAGTATAACGTAAAGTGAAAATAATAAATGTCAAAAATTACTTAAACTCACCACACCCAGGAAAATAATTGGTTGGAATTCTACAGTAACAATAAAACAATAGTACTAGCAACAACAAGTCCATTGCATACGCCGGGTGTATTTATATATAAATAGTTAAAACAACAATAATAACATGGATACGATCAAATGAAAATGCTTGCAACTACATCGATGGTTGTATCAATCGATTTAAGATAGTTTTTTTCATTGCCACTCAGTTATTTGTGGTAACTACTCTTAAATTTTCATTAAAGTTCCATATGATCAATATTGGGTAGTGACAACGAATGTTTTATTTTTGACAACAAAAATTGTGTCAATAGACCAAAGATTATTTTTTTAAATAATTGTTTTTTGGTTATCCCAATAATTTCCCAAATTTAGAATAATCCAATATATTTGATACATGACAAACAAAAAATAAAATTATTCGACATAAATAAGTCAAATATAAAGGGTCCGCCAAATAACTTTTTTTTGAAAATGCTATAAAAAAAACTACTGAATATTTTCTCAAATTTCTTTTTTTATTTGAAAGTACAATCATTCCGGTTAATAATGGAAAATAATTTCATTCAAATGGCTGCCTCGGCTGGCCATGCAGTAGCCTACACGATCGCTCCAATTTTTAAGCACATTATCGATTGTGTGCAGCTGTATTTCACCAATGGCTTCGTCAATTGTCTCTGGCTTGGCGGCGTAACACTTATCTTTGAGGGCACCCCACAAATAATAGTCCAACGGTATCAAATCGCAGCTCCGAGGTGGCCAATGATGTCGTATCAGCTCTGCGGCTGATAATGCGATCTTCAAAAACAGGGCGCAAAACATCGAGTGTAGCTTCGGCTGTGTGGCACGTAGCGCCGTCCTATTGAAACCAAATGTTGCCAATATCCTCCTCTTCAATTTTTGTGAACAAAAATTCGTTCAACATGGCCCGATAACGATCGCCATTGACTGTAACGGCCACTCCTTGCTCATTTTCGAAGAAAAATGGCCCAATTATGCCTCCGGACCAAAATTCGCACCAAACTGTGACTCGTTTTGGGTGTATCGGCTTTTCAACGTATGCGTGCGGGTTTTCTGTGCCCCAAATGCGACAATTTTGCTTGTTTACATACCCGCCAAGATCAAAATGAGCTTCATCTGAAAAGATGATTTTTTTTGGCAAAATCGGCATCTTCTCTAAGTCGATCGTAGGCCCACTTAGCGAAGCGAAAACGCATTGGATGGTCAGTTGGCTTCAACTCCTGAACCAATTGGACTTTGTGTGGCGTCATACCAAGGTCTTTATGCAAAATTCGTCTCAATGATGTCTCCGAAATGTTCAATTGTTGAGAACGACGGTAAATTGATGTTGATGGCGCTTCACGCACACTTTCTGTCACAGCAGCAATATTCTCGGGTGTACGCACTGTTTTTGGCTTTTCACGCTTTGGTTTATCGATGAGGATGCCAGTTTCTTTCACTTTTTTCACAAGATAACGAACATACGGAGCTGACGGTGCTTCTCTTCTTCTAAAATCCGTACGCAATTTTCGCACACATTCTGCAACATTACCATGATTTTCAAAGTAATGTCGCAATATTTTCCAGCGTTGTTCAAGCGTTCAGCGGAAGGATAAAACTAATTATCTGTCAAATCAGACATGAGCTAAGTGTTACCATTCACGAAATAAGCACTAGTTGAAAAAAAAAACGTTAGATGGCGGACCCTTTAATTTTGTATGGATAATAATGTGTGGAATGCAGAATATGATGTGCAAGATGTTTTACATAAATAAAAATTAAAAGCAACAACCATGAAATTGAAAGCACGAGGTTAAGCAATATTTGCATAAAAGTTTTGTTATGCATTGTACTCTCGTGTACCTTAATTTGTGTCAATTATTTCCACATCTCATTATAGTGATGAATATGTAATATGGGATTTTTATACCCTCACTTTAGTGTGACGAGGGTATATATCATTTGCTACGGAAAAAAGTGTAACACATCGAAGCAGTGACCTAAGACCCCAAGTATGTTCGGCGGAAATCCGTTTTGGGTCATTTTAAGTCGAATGAGCAATGTCCGTCCGTCTGTCTGTCTGTCTGTCTGTCTGTCTGTCTGTCTGTCTGTCTGTCTGTCTGTCTGTCTGCTGGCTGGTGCGCACGATAACTCTCGAAAGGAGTAACCGATAGACTTCAAATTTGGTATGTGGTAATATTTTTTTCTATCTCCGGCTAAGTTCGAAGATGGACCATATTGGTCCACTCCTTCTGGTACCTCCCCCACAAAAGGTTAAAATGTTGTGAAATATTGATTCTTTAACAACTGCTATTATACGTATTCGAATCCTCTGAAATTCCACACATAGTATTAGTTTGTTAGTCGCTATCAACTCGAGAAAAATGGTCGAAATTGCCATGCCCCTTTTGGTACCTCCCACACAAATGCACCATTTTGCACCAAAAGTTAACAGCTTATAACATTAATACCAGTGCATATAAATACTTGAAATTTTGTACAGTGTAATGCTTTTATAGTGCCTACAGCCCAGTGAAAAATGGGCGTTATTGTCACGCCCCTCTTGGTACATCTCCCACTAAGGTACCATTTTGCACCAAAAGTTAACAGTTTATAACATTAATATCAGTGTATACAATTACTTGAAATTTTGTACAGTGTAATGCTTTTATAATGCCTATAGTCCAGTGAAAAATTAGCGTTATCACCACGCCCCTTTTTGTACCTCCCACACAAAATGGCCAAATTATACCACAATTTAATATCTCAACGTTAATATACTAGTCCATATAAACGGATACAATTCGGCACTGTGCAATGTATTTAATGTATCTAGTGGTCAGCGAAATATAGGTGTATTTCTTAAACCCCTTCTGGTACCTCCCACAAAAATTGACAGAATAATTTGTGTAATATTCAATATTACATTACTCACAAAGTGAGGGTATACCTTAGTCGGTTTACCCGACTGAAACTTTCTTACTTGTTATTATTTTGAATTGTTTAGTTTTTCTTTGTTTAATAAATTAAATAAAAATTTATGAAAACTGTTTTTAATTGATTGTTGGTAATATACTGACAAATTGTCAGTATATTACAAAAGATAATTTTGGCTATAATTTTCGTAGTTGGCGCAACCAAATATGATTGTTGTCAACATGGAAGCAGAAGTATACCACAACCAAACTTTTGGTTGTCCTGATGGAATCGCATGATAGTAGACAGAACTACCAAAATTCGGTTGGCAAATAATTCGGTTGAGGCAACCAAACTGTTTTCTGCGTGCACTATCTGTATTTTTATATCCTCCAACATAGGATGGGCGTATACTACCTTTGTCATTTCGTTTGACATACCTATGGTTATTAATCTGAGGCCCTATAAAGTATATACGAGTAAGACTAATCTAAGACAATTAAGCCATGTCCGCATGTCTGTTTGTTAAAATCACGCTATAGTCTGTAATAATATAGATAGGTTGGTCATATTTGGCAAATATATTTATTAGTTTGGGATTTAATATAGATGGTAGTTTATAATTTAATATAGGCGTATCGTTTAATGTTTTAATATAATATATTACCCCTATATACTCGTAGAGGCCGATCCCGAACATAAAATTAAGCCATAAAAAAATATTTTCTAAGCAATTTAGCTGAAACATTGCAGTTTGTATTATATTTTGACAAGAGGTCATCAGAATAAAAATTACCCCAATCAGTTTATATTGGTATACCCTCACTTTAGTGATACAAGGGTAAATATCATTTGCTATAGCCCAAAATTATAACACATGGAATGAGTGACCTAAGACCCCAAGTATGTTCAGCGGATATTCGTTTTGGATAATTTTAAGTCGAATGAGCAATGTCCGCCGTCCGTCCATCCAGAAAAATATCTCAAAAATTTACAAAAGAAAATCTATTTAATATTTTGTTAGCAACGCCAGATCCCCTCATCTCCAGCACTCAAAATCAATGGAAAGTAGAAAATCGGGTATTAGATGAAGATGCAAGAGGGCTGCTAGAGGACAGAAATAATACGAAACAAAATAAGGAATATTTGCAGGCAATTTTTCAACTGAACGAATAAAAATTATAATTTCGTAATTTGTGTGGGAGGTACAAACATGGACGTGCAACTTCGCCCATTTTTCTCGAGATAATAGCAACTAATAAACTAATACTATGTGTGGAATTTTAGAAGATTCGAATAAGTAGTATAGAAGTTACTAAAGAATAAACATTTCACTAAAAGTTAACCCTTTGTATGGGAGGTACTAGAAGGAGAAGACCAATATGGCCGACAGACAGATGGACGGACGGCGGACATTGCTCATTCGCTACAGTTGCCGAGTGTTTTTGGTGGTCTCCCACAATTGTTTTGATTTTTACTTTCTGAAGATACTTGGACACTAAGTTCGCCCTCTAACCATATTGCAAAGGTCTTATAAAATATATGTTTATTCCATCCAACTTGTTTGTAGCGCTTAGTTAAGTTGTTGATGAAAATATTTACTTTATTTTGCAGTTCCAATTGTATTTCGATGCTTGAGGAATTTACTTTGCTTTGAACGTAACTTAAAACATCTTCCTTCTTTTTGTTTCTAAAATACTCTTCGGATAATTCTTTATAGCTTAAGTTCTCCATTTTTTAATATTCTAAAATTTGATTGTTTCTGCTTGGATACAATTTTGCAACTGAGTTTGTATTCGAATACCACTGGATTTTATCCTTTTATTACACACGCTGAAAAGAAATCGCTTCTGTAATATATTGTCCGAAACATATTCGGCTTGAAACATATATATGTTTAGTAGGGCGGGTCGATTTAAAAATCGCCCATTGCTCAGTGAAAATCGTATTCTAGGGATCAAAATAAGAAACTTTGCCGAAGGAACCATACCTCTAAAACGAATTCTGATGTCCCGGAAAAAATCCCACTTTGACCCATTTCGAGTGCTCCAATCGAGTCCAAATGTATGGAACCCCCAGGGGGTTCCAGGTGGTGTGCCACTGGCATGGGTGGGTCGGGCCTCCAAATTTAGTGGGGGTCGGTCATACATTTGGACTCGATTGGAGCACTCTAAATGGGTCAAAGTGGGATTTTTTCCGGGACATCAGAATTCGTTTTAGAGGTATGGTTCCTTCGGCAAAGTTTCTTATTTTGATCCCTAGAATACGATTTTCACTGAGCAATGACGTCTTTTTTTGCCTCCCCACAAATCGACCCGGCCTAATGTTTAGGGTACACTCTAAACATATAATATTTGGTACACACCAAAATTATATATTTGGGAAGATGTTGTTCAAAACAAATCTTTGTTTACATCCCAATATATTTTTATTTGGGACCATTATTTCCGAAACAAATATTTATTTGCATTTATGTATTCAGAAAATATGTACCTAAATTGTGTTAATTTTTCAGTAAGTCAAAGCCAATTTTTTAAAAATAGTTAATGTTTGAAAAATAGCAAATAATAATAATTTAAATCGTATAATATTGCATTAAAATAGAGGTGTTATTTTGGTATACAAAGAAAAATGCCATTTTTGAGATAAATGATCGGATGTTTTTTTATAATAAAGAGGAAGGTATGCCGTTAATAAAGAAAAACAACATCAGTCAAATGAACACCACGACCTCGCTTACAGGACCATATCCTTTTCATGAAATTTTCCATAACCAAATCGCAAAGTGGCTGCCCTATGTCCTCGATAGCCTCACGAATTCTATCTTTGAGGTCTTGAATCGACGCTTGCTGTTGGCGTAGACCTTATCTTTCACGTGGCCCCAAACGAAAAAGTCGCAAGGTGTTAAATCACAAGATCTCGGTGGCCAATTGTGATCACCTCTTCGAGAGATAACACGGTCCGGTCCAGAGCAATGGTTTAGTTGTCCAGATCAACACCATCCAACTCCGACCATAAAAAAATATTAATCATCTCTCGATAGCGCAATCCATTCACCGTAACTGTTGATCCAACCTCATTTTCGAGAAAGAAAGGTCCAATGACCCCGCCGGACCATAAACACCACCAAACAGTCACACGTTGAGGATGGAGAGGCTTCTCAACAATAACTCTTGGGTTTCCCGAGCCCCAGATGCGACAATTTTGCTTGTTGACGTAGCCACCGAGGTGGAAATGGGCCTCATCAGTCAAGATGATTTTTCGATGATTTTCGAATTTTAACAATTTCAATGCGTTGTTGAATCGTGTATCGTTCCATTTTTAGTAATGGCGTAGTTTCTACTTGTCAAATGTCAAAGAATAAAAGCTTCAAAAGTGTCAGCTACCGAAACACCGAGTGATTCAAAATAACACCTCTTGTTGGAAAACCCTATATAAAGTTAACACGAAACGTAGAAAAAACTAACTAAAATTCGAAAAAGTCAGCAAAGTTTTAAAAATCTTTTTTAATTAAAATACATTTGGAAAACATCCTAAAAAAACAATAACTTTGTTTGTGTGTACACACAAATATTATTTGTGTATGTCAGTTCGCAAATATATTTTTTCTAACATATTACGAGTAATATATGAATTCCAAATAAAATTTCATGATTTTCGATAAGATTTATTTATTCACAAATATATACGGACCTGTTCTGTAATCACGCGATTTGATATCACGGTGATTTCAAAACACCATCGATTATAAAATCATCATTGGTGCTCGGAAATGGTACGATTTATTGTTTAAAGTAAACAACAATCAATTTAAACCAACTATACCAAAATCGGACGATTTTCGAACCCTCCAAGAGTGATTTGAAAATCGGTGATAATACTAAACCACCGTGATATCAAATCGCGTGATTTCAGAACAGGCCCGATAATATTCAGTCAGAATTTATTCGGTTCGAGAACATATGTTTCAGTTACTTTCTGTCTATTGCCAAAAAGTAATAGAAACAAATACAAAAATTGGTAGAGAGTTTTAATTGCTAGATAGAATTGACTGCAGTTTCGATAGACACCACTCTATCATCTTCAGAATTCAATAGCAATAATGTATTAATTACAATTAAAACTTTCCACCAATTTTTGTATTTGTTTCTATTACTTTTTGGCAATAGACAGAAAGTAACTGAAACATATGTTCTCGAACCGAATAAATTCTGACTGAATAACAAAAGCACAGACCAACAATAAATAACAACAACAAATATGTAATATTTAAAAAAATTGTTTCCAAATATATTTTCTTTTATTTCACATCTATCAAATATGGCGATTTTCCCCGTGTAGAAATTAAAAATGCAATCTCTCTAAAAACATGATAAGTCGACTTAGCATGTATTAGAATTGAGGTATTGATAGTAGTTTAGGTTTGCCCTTTGGGATGACATACCTACATTAAACATTGTTTCTACTTAACATTCCAATAAATTCCCATTTATTATCACTTTGAAAAAATAAAAAAACAAATGTGGAGTGTTAAATGCGTGTTACGGATGCATTAAATTCATTGTAATTCCTATCTACAGTTACACAAATGTCCATAACCTCCTTCACAATTTCAGTGTATAACTGCGGCAGCCACAACACACCTTATCAGTAGTCCGTCCGTCCATCCGTCCGTTAGTCACATTCTGTGAATATGCCAAATTTCCCAAAAATATCATTCGAAAATATCTTCCTCTTCCAACAAGCGGGCCCAATGGTCATTGGCGAGTAAACGGATGGACGGACATAGGAGCGGGTATTGTTGTGGCGATCTACACGATATCAATGCTATGTAAATGCATATGAGTTTGTGTGTGTGTGTGTACTCTCGTACGGATGTATGCCTGTGTCCATATGCTACTCGAATAGTAGTAACTCCCAGCCTGAGGCCTGATAAGGTCCATCCATTCTTCTCCATATCATTAAACAACAACAGCCACAACACGGCCGTCGGCCGGCAGCAGCAACAACAACACATTAACGAACGATTAACTTGTGCTCGGCCTGCAACATTGTTGTTGTTATTGTTATTATTGCACACCCGTTCCCCTACCCTTACTCGTTGCATTTGCCATAATCATCGTATCCACTCATGTTTCATTGAAAGATTTGTTTTCTTTATTTTACTCAAAATATGTAAAAAAAATCCATAATCACAATTTCTAAAAATAGTTATTTTATAATTGTCGTATTTCCCCGCCTCACACCCGCACCAATTTCCATTCTAGCATTGTTATCCTGTAATAGAAAATAATCACGGCCCATACGGTCCATGAATGGGAACTCAATTAAAAACAAATTATTTCAAAATAATGTATGTTGTGACATACAAATAACACTGTACAACAATAAATTCGGTGGTATAGTATGTACAGAAAAATGTTTCTTGGGGTCTTAATCCTATCAGGTTAGTTCGTCTTTTAACATATTTTTTTTATTATAGAAATTAGTGAACAAATATGACAAAGAATCACAGCAAAAAAATTAGAAATTAGGAGGATAGTGCAGATAATTGAATAATTTACAGATAATAATCCATTTTGTCAATTATGTACTTAATTCGGTAGATGTATTCGCAGAAGGATGTTTCGGGGGACGTAAGTGAGATCGTCTTTTATTTTTTTATATCAATCCCTCAGTTGTCCTGTCCATCTAAAAAGCAGTGATATTGATATAATGTTGAACAAAGAGAATAGTCTGCAAATGTTGGAAATACAACTTTCGCGTATAGACAGTGGTTTAGTAACTGTTGTTAAAAAAATTAGAAAAAATTTAATTTTTATACCCTACACCACACTGTGGTACAGGGTATTATAACTTTGTGCATTTGTTTGTAACACCCAAAAGGAGAAGAAATAGACCCATCGTTTATTATACCGATCGACTTAGAATCACTTTCTGAGTTGATTTAGCTATGTCCGTCTGTCCGTCTGTCTGTCTGTCTGTCCGTCTGTCTGTCTGTCCGTCTGTCTGTCTGTGCATGTATTCTTGTAATCAAAGTACAGGTCGCAATTATGGTCCGATCTTGACGAAACTTTACACATATCTTTTTTTTGGCCCAAGGACGATCCCTATTGAATTTGGTTAAAATCGGTTCAGATTTAGATATAGCCCCCATATATATGTTAGCCCCGATTTGACATGTAAGCGCTGTAAAAACTTTATGTTATATCCGATCAGTATGAAATTCCGCAGAAAGAGGTTTCTTATTATATGAATGAACACTGTTAAATTTGGAGGAAATCGGTTCAGATTTAGATATAGCCCCCATATATACGTTACCCCCGATTTGACATGTAAGCGCTGTAAAAATGTTATTTTATATCCGATCACTGCGAAATTCGCCAAAGAGAGGTTTCTTATTACATGAAGGAATACTGCTAAATTCGGAAAAAATCGGTTCAGATTTAGATATAGCCCCCATATATATGTTAGCCCCGATTTGACATGTAAGCGCTGTAAAAACTGTATTTTATATCCGATCAGTGCGAAATTCGGCAGAAAGAGGTTTCTTATTACATGAAGGAATACTGCCAAATTCGGAGAAAATCGGTTCAGATTTAGATATAGCCCCCATATATATCTTACCCCCGATTTCACATGTAAGCGCTGTAAAAACTGTATTTTATATCACATCAGTATGAAATTCGTCTGAAAGAGGTTTCCTATTATATGAATGAACACTTTTAAATTTGGAAGAAATCGGTTCAGATTAAGATGTAGCCCCCATATATACGTTACCCCCGATTTGATATGTGAGCGCTGTAAAAATGTTATTTTATATCCGATCAGTGCGAAAGTCGGCAAAAAGAGGTTTCTTTCTACATGAAGGAATACTGCCAAATTCGGAGAAACTCGGTTTAGATTTAGATATAACACCCATATATATGTTACCCCCGATTTGACCTGTAAGCGGAGGTCGGAGAAAATCGATTCAGACTTAGATATAGCTCCCATATATATGTTACCCCCGATTTGACATGTAAGCGCTGTAGAGACTGTATTTTATATCCGATAAGTACGAAATTCGACAGAAGGAGGTCTTTTTACATGAATGAGTATTCAGGGAAGATCGGTTCAGATTTATATTAAAGCTCCATATATATGTTCCTCCTGATTTGGTATCAAACCGCTATAGAAGTTGTATTTTACTTCCGATCATTAAAATTTTCCAGAAAGATGTTTCTCAATTTAGGAACGAATATTGCTTAATTTAGCGAATATCGTTTCAGAATTAGATAATATGTTTCAACTCATTTACCAATTATTCCAAATTATTATGGCAATGACCCTTATTGCGTTGTTAGGGAGGTGTAGGGTATTATATAGTCGGCCCCGCCCGACTTTCTGCCTTTCCTTACTGGTTTCAATATCAAAAAAATCGCACAAAATTAGTTTTTCACAATTTTTGAATCCTAGCATCATAAGGAAGAGAGACCAGTGCCCATTTGAAAAATATCTATGGATAAATGTATAAATTATGAGCCATATTGTAAAAGTAAGGGAAATTCAAAAAATAATAATATATAACTTATACTACACAGTACAGCATTTTTCAGCACATTGATTTTTGACCCAATGTTGAGAATTGGATGTGAAAGTAGCGCCAGAAATAAGAACTTCTGCGTCTTTCATTTAGTCAAGTTGGCTCAATTAATAATTGAATGGCCATACGATTTTGTTCAAGGTGGATTTTTTTCACTTTTTCTATATTTTTGTCTTGGTATACCGTACGGAATATATCTATTGTGTCTGAAACAAAGTGGTAGATATTGACTAGGTAAAAAAAATGCTAAACAAACCTACCCGAGAAAAGTGCCTTAAAAATCGCATAAATTTTCTGCCCTTTTTTCAATATTTTACTGACAGATATTTTATGATTTTGTGGGCATTTTTCAATTTTTTTCGGGTTGGTTTGTTCAGAATTTTTTGCTCCTATTCAATATCTACAACTTTGCTTCAGACACAAAAGAGATATTCCATACCAAATACAAAAAAAAACCAGTAAGGAAAGGCAGAAAGTCGGGCGGGGCCGACTATATAATACCCTACACCTCCCTAACAATGCGATAAGGGTCATTGTCATAATAATTTGGAATAATTGGTAAATGGGTAGAAACGTATTATCTAATTCAGAAACGATAATCACTAAATTAAGCAATATTCGTTCCTAAAGTGAGAAACATCTTTCTGGAAAATTTTAATGATCGGAAGTAAAATACAACTTCTATAGCGGTTTGATACCAAATCAGGAGGAACATATATATGGAGCTTTAATGTAAATCTGATCCGATCTTCCCTGAATACTTATTCATGTAAAAAGACCTCCTTCTGTCGAATTTCGTACTGATCGGATATAAAATACAGTCTCTACAGCGCTTACATGTCAAATCGGGGGTAACATATATATGGGAGCTATATCTAAATCTGAACCGATTTTCTCCAAATTTAGCAGTATTCCTTCATGTAATAAGAAACCTCTTTCTGCCGAATTTCATACTGATCGGATATAAAATAAAGTTTTTACGGCGCTTACATGTCAAATCGGGGGTAACGTATATATGGGTGCTATATCTAAATCTGAACCGATTTCTTCCAAATTTAATAGTGTTCATCCATATAATAAGAAACCTCTTTCTGCGGAATTTCATACTGATCGGATATAAAATAAAGTTTTTACAGCGCTTACATGTCAAATCGGGGCTAACATATATATGGGGGCTATATCTAAATCTGAACCGATTTTAACCAAATTCAATAGGGATCGTCCTTGGGCCAAAAAAAAGATGTGTGTAAAGTTTCGTCGAGATCGGGCCATAATTGCGACCTGTACTTTGATTACAAGAATACATGCACAGACAGACGGACAGACAGACAGACGGACAGACAGACAGACAGACAGACGGACAGACGGACATAGCTAAATCAACTCAGAAAGTGATTCTAAGTCGATCGGTATAATAAACGATGGGTCTATTTCTTCTCCTTTTGGGTGTTACAAACAAATGCACAAAGTTATAATACCCTGTACCACAGTGTGGTGTAGGGTATAATAAAGAAAAAGTGCAGAAAATCCACCTTGAGCAAAAAAATCGTATGACCATTAAATTATTAATTGAACCAACTTCACTAAACGAATGGTGCAGAAGTACTTGTTTTTGGGGCTACTTTCACGTCCAATTCTCAGAATTGTGTCCCAAAATCATATATTGTCCTGTGTTATAAGTTTGTTTCATGGCAGATGTTTGTAACACCTAGAAATACTACAGCTAGACCCCCCTTAAAGTATACTGATCGACTCAGAATCACTGGGCGATTTAACCGTGTCTGTCCGTCCGTCTTTCCGTCCATCCGTCCGTCCATCTAAAATTCTCCGTTGAGTACAGGTCGCAATTTAACTCCAATCGTGCTGAAATGCAGCAAGGAAAGAAGCCTATCGCATTTGAAGAGAATCGGTCCATACTTAGATATAGCTTCCATATATATGTTTCGTCCGATGTGACCCTTAAGCACTATAGATGCTGTATTTTACATCCAATTGTTATGCAATTTAGCAAGGTAGAGTTTCTTGATCCATGGACCAATATTGCTCAATTTGAAGAAAATCCTTCCAGATTAAGATTTAATTCCCATATATAAGTTTCGTCCGATTTGTCTCATTAGTCCTAAAGACGCAGTCGTTTACATCCAATCGTTTGGAAATTTAGCATGGTAGGGTTTACGTGGACCAACATTGCCGAATTTGATGAAAATCGGTTCAGATTTTGATATAGACCCCATATATATTTCGTCCGATTTGGCCCATTAGCCCTACAGGAACTTTATTTTATTCTCAATTATTTTGCAATTTAGCATCGTAGAGTTTATTTATCTATGTATCAACATTGCTCAATTTGAAGAAAATCGGTTTAGATTAAGATATAGCTCCCATATAGTATATGTGTCGTCCGATTTGGCCCTTTAGCCCTGTAGAAGCTGTAGTTTATATCCAATCGTTTGAAATTTAGCATTGTAGAGTTTCTGGATACAAGTACCAACATTGCCGAATTTGAAAAAAAAATGGTTCAAACTTAGTTATAGCTCCCGAATATATGCGAATGTAAATTGTGTTAACAAATTTTAGTCGTAAATTCTAAGACGATTTAGCCATGTCCGTCCGTCCTTCTGTTGTAATCACGCTACAGTCCGTAATAATAGAGATAGGTTGATCAAATTTGGTAGAAATATTTCTTATAGTTTCAGGTTGTTTGGGATTGCAAATGGGCCATATCGGTCAATGTTTTGATATAGCTCCCCTGTAGAGGTCGGTCCAAAATACAGGTTTCGAGCCATAGATACCACATTTTTAAAGCAATTTAGCAGAAACTTTGCAGTTTGTGTTCTATTTTGACAAGATTCATCAAAGCAAAAATTTTACAAATAGGAGATCGCTCAAAAATATACGCATTTAAGCCATAAATACCATATTTTCTAAGCATTTTAACTGAATCATTGCAGTGTGTATTTAATTAAGACGAGAATTCACCGCAGTAAAAATTTTGTTCATAGTTTGCTATAGTCCACCTACAGATGTCGCTCCCAAAAAAACTTTTTTAAGCCGTAAACACCACATTTTCTGAGAAATTTAGCTGAAACTTTGCAGTTTATATTCTATTTTGGCAAGAATTCTTCTTAAAAAAATATATACAAATAAAATTTTATTTTGTTGTAGTCCCCGCGTAGTTGTAGCCCTCAAACGGATATTTTAAGCCCTAAATACAACAATTTTCAGCGTTCGTTTTTTTAATAATTTACTTAAACAAAGAGGATCGTTTCATGATTTGCTCCATATCCAAAGATTTTTTCAGTATTGCATTTTATGCAATACTTAACGCTTTTACTTGTTTTTGGGTGGTACCAATAAGGGTACTATAAAAGCATTACACAGTACAAAATTTGAAGTGTTCGTATGCGCAGGAATCGAAGTTATAACCTTTAACTTTTATGCAAAATGGTCCACTTATATGGGAGGTATCAAAAGGAGCGTGGCAACTTCGCCCAATTTTCTGAAGATAACAGCGACCAAGAAATGAATACTATGTGTGGAAAGATGCTGGGTAGTGGTAGAGAAGTTATGAGATAATCAATATTTCACTAAATTTTGAAACATCGTGGGGGGGTGTACTCGATGGAGTGCACCAACATAGTCCATCTTTGATCTTAACCTGGGATAGAACAAAATATTGACACATACCAAATTTGAAATCAATCGGTTAATCCTGTCGAAAGTTATCGTGCGCTCCAGACAGGCAGACAGACGGACATTGCTCAAATGACTTAAAATGTCCCAAAACGGATTTTCGCCAAATATTCTCCATCGATATGTTACACTTTTGACCTGCAGCATCTGATATATACCCTTGTTTACAATAGTGGGTGTATCACCAGATTATGTTGAAAATCTCTTATTTCTACCAAAAGTGATATAATTTCTACATCTATCCATAGATGTTCTCCAAATAGGCATTGTTTTCTTCGTAAGAATGTTAGTTTTCAAAAAGTGGAACAAACAATTTTTTGCTAATTTTTTTCTATTCTTTATGGTTTTTTTTCGTGCCAGCAAAAACTGTTTTTTTAAAAAAATAAATTTTTTTTTAATTATTTTAACGACAAATACCAAACTTCTGTTTCCTCGTGAAATTGTCACTACTTACATTTGTAGACACAGAATACAGATTGGTTGCCTCAACCGATTTATTTGCCAACCGAATTTTAGTAGTTTTGTCTACTATCAGGCGATTCCATCAGGACAACCAACTTTTTGGTTGTGGTATACTTCTGCTTCCATTTTGATAAGAATTAATTTGCTTGCGCCAACTGCCAAAATGGTGGCTAAAATTATCTTTTGTATTTTGCCACAACCAATTGTTTTTAAAAATTGGTTGTTCTGACAATTTGTCAGTCATATACTACCGACAATTAATTAAAAACAGTTTTCATTAATTTTTATTTTATTTATTGAAAAAAAAACGAACAATTCATAACAAAATTAAAAATCTCATATTACAAATTCATCACTATTATGAGATGAGGAAATATTTGACACAAATTGTAGTACACGAGAGTACAAAACTTTTATGCAAATATCGCTTAACCCTGCGCTTTCAATTTCATGATTGTTGCTTTTATTTTGTACTTATCTAAAACATTTCGCACAACATATTTTTTATTACCCACATTGTTATTCACACGAGATTATATTTGGCTGAGATATTTGGTTGAAGATTTATTTATTTATGTTTTGTTTGTCATATATCAGCAACCAGTCTTTCGGTTGTATTTCCCAAAACATCTAACTATTCTAAATTTAGGAAATGATTGCGATAACCAAAAAAGGATTATTTATTAATATGTTTTCTGTTGTAGTAACCAATTATTCGTTGCAATAATAATCTTTGGTCTATTGATACACTTTCTGTTGTCAAGAAGAATAAAACATTCGTTGTCACAACCAAATATCGATCATATGGTACTATAATGAAAGTTTAAAAGTAGTAACCACAACTAACCGAGTGTCAATGAAAAAATCTTAATTCGATTGATACAACCATCGATTTAGTTGCAAGCATTTTCATTTAATCGTATCCATGTTATTATTGTTGTTTCAACTATTTATATATAAATACAACCTGCACACGGTGTATGCAATAACATTTTTGTTGCTAGTACTTACTTACTTACTGAATCGGCTATTACAGAACATTAGTTCCTGAAGCCGAACGTAGAATAGATTTCCAAGCGCTTCGATCTTCTGCGCTTCTTCTCCAATTTGTGACACCAAGTTTCGAGATGTCTTCCTCCACCTGATCTTTCCATCGGAGTTTTGGCCTTCCCCTTCTGCGTGAACCGTCATCAGGTTTTTGTTGCTAGTACTATTTTTTTTATTGTTACTATCGAATTCTAATCAATTATTTTCCTGGGTCCTCGTAATTTTCTGTAATATAAAGTATATCCGAGCTTTATCGGGCATACACAAAAATAGGGTCCAACTACTAAAGACACCTTCCAAGAAAATGGAAATTTTAAAGACAATTTTTTTAAAAAAATATTTATCATAAAATTTTTTTTTAATATTTTTTTCGTATTTAGTACACCATATTACACCAGAAAATGTTGTGCACAGCCCTTCGACTAAAATTTAATTGCATAGTGTTATTATTAATATTTCGTTCGAGATCTGAACGCCTACAATACAACAAATTATTATTATTATTCATATTTCTTGGACAATATTACTGTTACATAGTGTACTTTCTATAATATCTAAAACCTATACATTGATTTAAATGCAAATTTCTACATGGGAAATTTGCTATGGACAAATTGTTCGTATGTGGAGAATTTGACACAGGAATGAATATTAATGAATTGAATTGGAATCTGTCCTTTTGGCACAAATATTGTATAAGTAGATACATAGTAGACAAGTTTTTTTGGCAGACTTTCTAAACTGTATTATTTGACCGTGTCAGGAGCACTAAAGAGGAATTAACATTTTTTATCTCATGTATGGATAAATAATATATTTATTGAATGGCGTTTTAGGAATGAAGTTTTGGATGCCATCAATAAATGTTTAAAATAGATGATATATTATTTTTTGTATATTTCCCTTACACTTATGTATGTAGAAAGAAATTCTTATCTCTCCTGTAGTAGTTAAAACTATTACAAAACTAGCAATATTTCTTGTTCCAAAAGAATAGGACTTGTTCTTCGTCATACATCGCTATGATTCCAGCCAGAGATGAATGGGTTGGCAGAATACCAGGTAATAGAAACCATCTCTACTTCTATACGCATGGTTTGAAGCTTGATGAAATGGTTGGCTTCGGAGTACACTGTGAAGAATTTAGTTTGGATATAGCTCAGAGACTACCAGACACTTGCAGTGTCTTTCAAGCCGAAATAATGGCATTATGTCATTTACTCGGATAGCCAGGCTGCCATCAATTATCTGCAGGTCACATCCCTAAATTCACAAACAGCCCTCGACTGCCGCAGATCTCTTAACGATATGGCTGAGCAGGGTAATATATACCTCATATGTGTGCCTGGGAATAGGCATATTCCCGGGAACTGCAAAGCTGATGAACTCGCTAGGAAAGGGACGACATTACAAATTCTCGAAGACTTTGCATATATTGGTGCGCCACTATCCGCGTGCAAACTTTGGTTTAGGCAAGTGGAAATCAGTCAGTCCAACGAAAGCTGGACTGAAATTGGCAACTGCAGGATAGCTAGACAAATCTGCCCAAGCAATGACCTGAGAAGGTCAAAATATCTCCTCGCACTAGAGAGGAAAAGATTGTCTACGTTAGTATCAGTTCTGAAGGGACACTGCTTGATCGGCGAACACGCCAAAAGATTGGGTATTGACTCCAATGACTTCTGCAGAAGCTGTGGACGATATTATATATACATTTCATTAATATGCTTTGTTTTTTGCACGTGACAAAAGCACATAACAACACATGTTTAGAAAATTTTTGGCGAAGGGCTCTGCATAACACTTTCTGCGATATTAAAAATAATTGATGGTAATTTTTTTTTATTTAAAATCCGATTTTCTTAGATGTTGCCCTTAGTATTTCGACCATATTTTTTTAAGTATATGCTCCATAACAATTTAAGTTAATGGAAATTATGAGGGCTACTAATTTAGAAAATCGCACTTTCACGTAGAAAGTCGTAGTAACTGTCGTTTAAAACAATGAGAACTCATTTTTTTAATGATTTTCTCACTGCCGGGTTGAGCCTTCTAAGTGAAGAAGGTTATCTCTCATCTCATACTCCGTTTAAAAAATTGAAAGAAATCTAATTTCGGAATAACCCCCATAAACGTAGTAGTAGGTTTTTTTGGATTTCTTATCTGCAATGAATTTATGTAGCCAAATACGAACACTTCACCGCCCGGAATATCCCTTTTGGCAAATTACTAGCCAAACGACTATAGGTGTCACTCGCATTTATCAAAATCGTTGATGTGAAACGACAAATCACGGCTGACATCCAAACGGTGGAACTGTGTGTGGCCAGCCTATCAGGCAGCAGATTTTACTGGGAAATTTCTTCGGTGCTTTGTGGTTTCTTTCGATTAAACTACACAAAGCGTAGGAGGTTGGATGAATTGTTATGTGTTTTCTTATCAAAATTCACATATTAATTGATCACACGTAGTATGTAGGCCTACAACCCACAGCCCACAAAGGCTGCAGAAACGTGATTCTGCCAAAAACCACTAAGACCAAGCCAAGTGTCAGTCCCAATGCGCTGGACACTGTGGTCTATCGGTATTTTGAATGTTGAAGTCTGTGGCGGTCAGCTCAAATGAATGAATGAACGAAATTGACAAATTGATGTCAGCCCATTGATAGATGATGACGATGGCGATGGCACGAAGGCAATTCCACGGTCCCTATGACAATTGGTTAATTAATTCATTGCAGATCTAAACTGTGTCAAAACAACAGCTAAACAAAGTTTTTCCAATGAATCGCACACTCGTATCGCGATCAACAAATGTCTCTGGACTTTGAACTTTTGCAAAACAGTTGTTGTCTACACAGTGCAGGCCGAAATGAAAGAAAGAAATGCATGTGGCGTCTGCACTAAGCCATCATGGACACCTCCGTAGGCATATTTCATTTTGTTGGCATCATTTGACAAAATAATATAATTGTGCGGCGATTGTTACACCATCATCAGCACTACAACTTGCCACATACGCCCAGTGGCAAAGAGCAGGGCTTTTGAAGCCTAATATCAGGCCTCCTTTTGAAGACGCGAGGCCTGGCTATCCATCCCATTTCATCTTCATGTCTTATTTTACATGATTCGTTTTTTTCCTTTTGTTAGGACAACGATATAATTTTGATCCGCTTGTTAGGACCACGATATCATTTTTGGCATCTTGTTAGGATAACGATCTCGTTTTGATCCTCTTGTTAGGATCACGATAACGTTTTGATCCTCTCGTTATGACCACGATATCATTTTAGGAATCTTGTTAGGATAACGATCTCGTTTTGATCGTCTTGCTAGGATCACGATAACGTTTTGATCCTCTCGTTATGACCACGATATAGTTTAGATCCTCTTGTTATAAACACGATATCGTTTTGGTGCTCTTGTAAGGACCACGATATCGCTTTGGTCCTCTAGTTACGACTATGATATCATTTTGGTTCGCTTGTTAGGATCGATAAATCTATATATTTTTCCCTCTTTAGAGACCACGATATCGTTTTGTTCCTTTTGTAAGGACCAGGATATCGTTAAGGTCCTCTTGTAAGGACCACAATATTGTTTTTGATCATCTTGTTTGAACCACGGTATTGTTTTTGGTCCTCTTGTTAGATCACGGTATTGTTTTGGATCCTCTTGTAAGGACACGGTATTATTTTTGTCCTGCTTTTAGGACCACGATATCATTTGGTCCGCTTTTTAACACCACGATATCGTTTTTATCCGATTGTTAGGACCACGATACAGTTTAGATCCTCACGCTAGGACCACGATATAGTTTTGGTACTCCTGTTATTACCTCTACACCGTTTTGATCCTCCTGTTAGGGCCACGTATCGTTTTGAGCCGTTTTTTAGGACCTCGACATCGTTTAGGTACACTTTTGAGGATAGGAACTCTTTTGAGGACCACAATAACGTTTTGGTCCCTTTTAAAGGCACTATAGTATATTAGTCGGCGGACGGAAGTTGGGCCCCAAGAAAATGCATCCCAAATTGAAAAAGAAAGTGCGCCCCAAATTTGGGGTCCATTTATTTTCTAATTATAAATCTTTTCCTGCGAGGTCGCCCTACGGCCTGCGGCCTCTATTTAAGACTTTCTCCTATGGACAGGATCAAATGTTGGCATCGTGGAGCAAATCTTTTATGCGTAGCCACTCCTGTTTCTTAATTTATAGATGAAAATAAGCCCCAAAAAGCTGAAAAGAAATGAAATTAAACCCCCAAAAAGCAGACAAAAAAAAAAAAAAATTAAGCCCCAAAAAATTGTTGTTGTTTGCCATGTTATTTTTTGGGGCCCATATTCATAAAAATAATGGGGTGTATTCTCCTGGGGCCCAATTTCATTCCTTGTGGATGTCGAGATTGAGTTTTGGTCCTCTTTTGATGATTTTGAGAGCCTATTGATCTTTTATTGAGGACCACGATAGCTTTTTATTCCTCTTGTCTGGGAGTCGATAACGTTTTAGAACTCTTTTAAGTAACATGATAGCGTGTGTAGCTCCTTGTCAGGACCACGATAATTTTTTTTGTTCTTCTTAGTGGACATGGTAATTTTGGCCATCTTTTGAGTACATCATTAACGTTTTTGTCCTCCTTTTATTTCTTTTAGAGGGCCACTTTAACCCTTTCGATTACTTCAAAGACCACTTGTTATCTTATGAAAACCTAGAACCCCTTTCGTAACTTTTCTGAATACTGAATAAGATGTTATCGACTTGGACAGGTTTTAGAAAATCCGAAATTTCGTACAAGCTAGCTGTTGGGCTGTGGTCCCCAACAGTGTGTTTTGACCTACTTTTGAGGATTACAAATCTTCTTGGTTCATTCGTAAGGACCACGATAGAGTTTAGTCCGCTTTGCAGAACCACATTTTGGTATTTTTGTGAGGTTCTTTTTTGTGAACCACTATAGCTTTTTGGACAACTATACCGTTTTGGTTCATTTTCCCGTTCCCTTTCAATTACTTTTGAAGACGCCCGGTTATCATGAAAACATCGGAAAACCTTCGGATTCCCTTTTTTGGAAGACCATGGGATGCTTTCGACCAGATATGTCTACAAGCTAAGGACAAGCTAACCCTATGTCTCCACCCCTCAGGTCTCCATTAGTGAGGTCGATAGGGACTGAATTTCGCAAATCTCGGGATTGTGAAAATTGTGATCCCGAAATTTGGGGATATTTCGAGATTTTGGGATTTTTTACACACTTATTATTTCTTTAAATTTAATTTTTTCTTCGCAAAAAAACATTGAAACATAATTTTTTTATCATCAGCAATCTTTTCATTGCCTCGATAGGATTTTTGCACTTCTCAATAGCATTGTTTAGCTTTTTTGCTATGGATATCTATGTCTCTTTTACGAAGAGACACATTTATTCCATCAATTAATGTGGATTTAATAGCAGATATCTCCATCAGCATAAATGACAGCACAGCATCTGTTTTATACCGATTCGTATCACAACGACATAACTTTCGACATAACGACATAAAATTCCTTTTGCAATATAAATTGGGATTTCCCGGGGTTGATCTTGAAAAATACCGGGATTTTTCTGGAATCTGGATTTCCCGATCGACATCCCTAATCTCTATTAAGAAAACATGCTTGCATGCAACTGGAAGGCCTTTTTTAGGCCTGATCCGAGAAGACTTGGACAATTTTTCCACTTGATCATTTCATCCATTTCAATTGGAATGCGTGCCACAAATTTAAATTTGTTTTTCTTCCCAACTGTGAGCCGCGCACAATATGTGTAGGAAAAATGCTCTCAATGGTCCGGCGGCATAATGTGCGTCAACTATTTATTATGAATAAATAATTGAATTGTTTTGTTATAATTTCAATCAATTTGTGGCGCATTTTCATCGCTTTACAACGCACATAATAATGATTTGCAGTTATTACTACTATTGTTGTTGTTGCTGTAGTTTTATTTAATGCAAATTTTTGCATTTTTGCCTTCAATGCAATTGAGCAGAAATCTGTATTAATAAATTATCACATTTTACAAAATCGATTTTTTTATTTGCTATTTGCGCCACTTGAAGTACATAAGGCGCATTTCGTGCTAGAGAGTCAGATCTCAAAATTGGAAATTTTCCAGAAGGACGTTTTAAATGCTCAATGTAAGAATTAATCGGTCAAGTAAATGGGATGAAATAAAGTTAGTTGTCTTCTTTAGACTTTCTTTCTTAGGCTATGATTTCCTGGAATATTTTGCAGATTTTGAAGAGTTGAGCATTTTTGCATGACTATCTTGAAAAAATTTTCAATTTTGAAATGTGACGTTCTTGCTCATAAGGAGTGTTGTATGTTGGAATGTTCCTCTCCAATAAGATGGAAATTGTTAATTTAATAATTACAAAAATGAACAGGTAAAAAATAACACTCAAATAACAAAAATAGTTTACATAGAAAGGAAACGAACAAAAGATGTCTCTCATGAATCGTAATCATTAAACTTGCCAAAGGAAATTTTTATATATATTTATGTGGAATTCCTTTATAATGAAAACTGAAAGACCTGTAATGTTTTGCGAATAAACTTTTGATTGAGATGACGGATTTAAATTTTAACTGAATATTGCTTTGAATATTTAAAATTAAGAATTTTTTTTTGGACTGAAGATATCGATATATATTGTATTTTGTTTCATGTTCATCCCTCTGCAATATTCCTTCCTGCTCCAACAAAATTTCTCTCTGACAAATTTCACACTAAAAATTTTGGATTTCCTTAAAAATAAATATAATTATATCTGCTTAAAAAGTCTGCTAAGGCGAATTTTTTTTCCAAAATTTTGGATTTCCTAGGCAAAACTTAGAATGGTTATATCTCCTTAAATAAACTTCCGAAGACATAAAGGCACAAATTTGAATGTGACTATTTTTTTGATCACAAAATGGACAAAAATTAAATAGGACCAAATTTTGAGGTCACTATTTTTCTGATCAAATAAGATGCGGTATAAACCCACACACTGGACGCCAAAGTTATGATCACTTTAATCAAATGTTTGATGAAAATATGTTTCTCTAGAAGTTTCAATAAAAGTTTAGAAATATTTACATACTGATAAGGTATCTTTAAAATTATTTCAATGATTTACCGACTGAACGTTTCACGTCCAAATTCTTTGAAAATCTTTACATGTGATTTCCCATAGTTTCCACCTCGCAGTTTGTTACTCTGACTCAACCTGTACTTTTTGCGATGAATACACTCTTATGTGTCTAACATGGCTAGCGATTAGTTATTTTTTAATTGAAAAAATCTCTGCTCACCTTTGTCCATGATTACATTGGCTGACATCCAGGAAAACCAACCAACAAAACCCCAGACAACAGATTGTGGTTGTTTCAAATGACACCACTTCTTCGTCATTCATATCAAATTCAAATGAAAAACAGAAACAAAAAGACGTTACACTGGAAGTCAGTAGCATCACTTTGCCATTAGATCATCATCGTTTTTTGCAGCAGACAAGAGACTTTAGTCCCCGACTTACAACAGATAGAATGAAAGAAAGTTCAAATTCAATCAGTTCCGTCTCGTCCATGGACCTTCTTTCCATGGTGGTGATGGTCGTTGGCGGCTGATGCTTCTGACACAACAATAAAATTCCACATTTTATTCAATTGCGATATGAACGAGAAAGGCTACACAGAATAGCGCCGCCAGACAGTGCACTGTCAATATCAATATTAGGTTTGTTTTTTATTAACACTATGCGAAGTGAGTGTGGGAAAAGTAACCAATATAGTGATCTATAATAGGATGGTACACCCAAAGAAAAAATGTTTTCAATTTCCATTAAGTGTTTTGCAGGTCCTCAATTAAACACGGCCCGAATCATTACTTAACGCTTACTGAGGTTAGTTTGATGTTCTTAACCTATGTTTCGGTAACGAAAATCATTGGTAACTCCGTAGTCAAATGTCATAATGCTGAAATCTATAACATCGATCAAAATCAGACTACCCGTATGTAGTTCTGGTTCAATTCTTAAATACCTTTAGAAACCTTATGGATTGATTTCAACTAAGTGATACGTTATAGCAATAATACTACATTCTAGCGTCGTCATGACAGTTTCCTACTCTCTATTGCCTATACGAATACACGAGGGTGGTCCCAAAATTAGCCGACCTAATGTACATAATCTCCTTTTAGCTCAATACACTTTTTCCAGCAATTTTCAATAGCTTCGATACTCTGTAGATTTTGGCCATGGCAATAGTGAATGTGTGGAATGGTACATTGTGAGCAAACGTGGTACCCATCTTCCGCACAGCATTCTCATCAGCAACTTTTCCAATATGCGATGTGTAGCACTTTTTTAAATGCCTGTGACTAGCTTACGAACCTTCAACCGACGATCATTCAATACCATGTTGTGGATTTTGTTAACCATTTCTGGCGTGGACACCTCAATTGCTCGACCACTCCGTGTTCGTCTTGGCAGCCCGTATGGCTCCGTTTAATCTCTCCCAGCCTATATTTAGAAGTTGTAAACCAAGGAGCAGACTCCCCCAAAGTAGATTCTAGACCGGTTTTAATGTTGATTGGACTGATACCTTTCAATGGTATTATACATAATATATATATTACATATCGGTGACCAATTTTTTCCATATATGTCTGGTCGGCTAATTTTGGGACCGCCCTCGTACTCTCAAGTCCAGTTTCCGTGTAAATAGCACCGGTCAGGGCTTACAGAACCACCCATTTTCTTTTCCTGGATATATATTACAATGAAGTTCTGGATATCATTACACTATGCTCCGTTAGTTCCAGCATGTAGGGTCCTTCTTCTTCATACCAATCTCTTATATCAAAGAGAAAATGGGAGTTGTCTAACTCATCGTATTTGTTTTTGCACTTAGTTCAAAGAGAAAATGAGACTTGTCTAACTCAAGGCCGCCTGCTACTATATCTTCTTTACTAAAAGAAGAATGAATATACATAAATATTGATGTTGTTTTTAGCAAGTATGCAGGCTTTTCGTCTCCCATTACCTGTAACGTGAAGCAACATAAACTCTTTCGTCATAAACCCGCAAACCATATCTACTCTCGGCCATGTTTCCTGGATAAGGACCAAGTCTACTCCTCCATCAGGAGAGCTTTTAGGGCAGCTGAAGCAGTCTATGAGTGTTGAAGTTATATCTGTAGAAGTTTTGTTGTCGATGTCTGCTAGGAGGTCATCTCGAATTTGCTGAATCCATATGACACTATGCCATCGGTCTTGGCAAGGTGGTATAGAGACTCCGCATTCGGAATTAATACTGCGTGCCTTTGAGACATATCACACATTACAGTTGCCAGTTGGAAAACCGGGTGGCAGTCCTTCAACATCTTAGTGATGGATTCCACATCGGGTGGTATAGACGAACCTGAGCCGATACCGGTGCCGCTCCAGGCCAGATATCACCAATGTTCTTCAAAGCACAGCAGTAGCACTCGAAAGAGCGCATACAACCTGCGTCGACACAGTCGGGAACCCAACCCTGCTGCTCCTTGAGAACGTCGAAGAAACCCGAACACAGTGGCAGAACATTCTCATTCACACTCCACCAGCCCCTGTGGATGTTACCGTTTTCTTCTCCCCTGTTGATTACCGCCAGTATCAAATCCATAGCAACGTCAACGAAGAATCGTGGAGCAGCATTACCACTGACCACTTTGGTCCTTTTGAAAGCGGTTCATCTAGAGAGGACAGGTTATTGTATGGAATTTGACTAAGTATCCTGTTCTTCAGTGATACCCCGTGCCCACTTTGGACATTCTCTTTGCTTGTTGGTGAGAGATTTAGGATCGGTTTTCTCAAGTCTCTCAAGAGAAGGCCTCTCACGTCATAACTTCCAAAATACGAGTATGACAAGAACTGAGTCGTTGCTCAGGTATCAGCAAAGACAGCCGTCAAAACACAGTCTACGGTAGTCCTTGACAGCGAACCGACAACTCCGATGAGCACGGTTAGCACAAAACTACGGTCTTTGGGGAGTTCGTGGAAGCTGTCTGCCATTACACCCCAAGGAATCCTAGGAGGAACACTTTCTTGTGGCTTTATATTATCCAATATAAATACTTATATACTCTCCTGTCAACATACATAGTTCCCGTGACTGCATTCATCGTGGCGTTCGCTTTGTCAGTATAGTATCGATATTCTCAACCTACTTTTCGCTAAAAAAAATCATTCATCATTCCCTTACCCAAATGTCGTGATGTTGCAAGTACCTTTGGAAGGCTTTTGGAACGCCAACACTTATTTATCCGTCATCTTGGCAATTTCATATTCTCCTCTATCTATATATATTACGAGTATTTTTTCGATATTTGTAGATCATGTCAGTGGCTGAGTATTTCGTGCCCGTCAAGGCTTTCAAACCCATTCCATTTTTTCCTAAATATCTACAGACGTCTGTAAAGATAACATTCTGAACGTTGGTATAGAAGAAACCTTTTTATTTTATTTATTTATTTATATGAATTACAATACAAAGTAAATTCATATTCTAATTTTACGGTCCAGGCAAATGCCGGATTATAAAGACAATGTGGCTAGATTTTTTGCAGCGACAGACCAGAGCCTCCTATGGGAATCGGTCCCACGACCCCCAAACTTATAGACGAGCACTCTACCTACTCACCTACTGGGGCGCTCAAAAGAAAACTTTCCGAACGTCTTTCTGTGCGTTTGCGTAAGGCTCTCTGGAATTCTGTAAAGACAACATTCAGGGCGTCTGCCAAGAAGAAATACTTCTCGCCTATATAGCTCCTCTATAGAAACTTCTAAGAAGACGCCTTTCCAGACATCTGTAAATACGACTTTCTGGACTTCTGTACAGACGACTTTCTGAACGCCTGTAAAGAGGAATTTCTGGAGCCGTGTAAAGGCAAATATCAGGATGTCAACAAGTCAACCTCCTGGACGAATGAAAATATGACTTTCTGGACGTCTGTAAAGACGATATTTCTGTCACCTATAAAGACTACTTTGTCTTCATATATGATGGCGACACTAAAAATACTTTATAGACGTATGTAAAACACAGACGTAAAAGGAATAGCTTCATCGGAACGAACCAGAATTACTACTGACCTACGTGAATTCAACTGGAAAAAAATCACACTAAGTAATGTATTCTAATACACCGCTTTATCGAGAAACCGATTGGATATCGTTGCGTACAAATGTTCGTCGTTTCATCGATGCGTGTGTTTGGTGAGTGTGGTTGAGAGACACTTTATTGTGATCTATAACTTTTCTCCCCTCAGAGATGAAAGTGAGCTTTTTCTTCTTAGGTTAAGCCATATTAAGCTTATTTTTCCCTTTTAAGCAATCTTTACTTGATTTCAAGTATTTTGTACTTATTATAAGCATTTCTAAACATGATTTTTTTCAATGTATGCCGTTTTCTACCTCTTTTAAGAAAATCTTAGAACGAACGTACTTTAAATTTTATGTACGGTTTCGGCTAAAAATAACATTTTTTCGCTCAAATTTAGTATGGAATTTTTCTTTCTGTGCACGACTCTCTGGATGACATTTTTAAAAAACTTAGTACGACGTACTTTAATTTTTATGTACGGTTTCGGCTAAAAATTACAATTTTTCACTCGAATTAAGTATGGAATTCTTTATTTCTGTTCACGACTCTCTGGACGACATTCCCATCGACTGTAAAGATGGAATTTCTTTCGTTTTATAGAATATTTTATTGTCGAATATGAGGACGCTTCTCTATGGAGACTTTCTGAACATCTCTAAAGGAATGCCGATTTCCAAAAATTAAATGAGTTTTAGAACGAGTTAATAGCATTTTTATTGAATTTAATTTTGTTTATAACCCATTCCTGATTACTACACTTATCTATGTCGCCAGAAAACAAAAACCTTCTATTACACCAGAAACAACCACAACAACATATGATGAAATGTGACCATTTTTCTATTTGAAACATAAACAACCACAACTGGAAAGAAATTCTTCAAGCTTATCTTCTCTCTTGCAAGACATCTGCTTAACAATTGCCGGCGACAGCTCGGCCGACCGCCTCTCCTTCATTTGATGACATTCAATCTTAATGTTTTTTTTTTTCATTTTTGTACCCCATTCTTCTTGTCATTACAGTGCCGCATCCCAAGCCACAAACACCAGCCAATAGTATAAGCAAAAGCGATGACATGAATTATGAACGAAATTATGCCGTTGAATTGGGTGCTCCGCTACTGATACCTTTGCGGGAAGAAATCGAACTGGAAGCCAACACAGATTTTGTGCTGAGCTGTGAGTCTACCGAGGCGATTGTTTGGAAATTTCCATTGGATTCTGATGCGACGGAAGATATATACATACCCGATGATAAGACTCGTCCATTTGGACTGACGCTTACCCTTAAAATGGTCTCACATAAATCGGTGGGTAACTACTTCTGCATCAAGGAGTCCAGTGTCAGCATCACCGATCAGGTGATCGATGATTCTACACTAACGGATTTGGCGAACAACAATTTGGCATCGTCGATTTATGTTTTTGTTAATGGTAAGTATTTTGCTATTGTTTAGGGGGCTACTAACTAATTAAATTTCTTCCACCTCAGACACTGAAAATCTATTGGCTGCCATGCCATTCCCTGTTATTCATGTGGTGGAATTCCAAGATGCTGTGATACCTTGCAGGCCGTCAATGCCCAATGTTGAGGTCTTGCTGACAATGCCCAATGGCGAGGTAGGCAAGAATAGATTAGATGTTTTTTATTACTAATAATAATATGGTCGCGATAATCATGCTCATGATGACTGTGATAATGTAATTATTAATTTATTATAACCATTACATTATTATATAACCACAAAGAAAAAATGCCTTCCACAGGAACGACATTTAAGACAACTCCTCTCTTTGTTTACGAAAACAAAAAATTCTTTAGGTTTGAAAGAGAAAAATTAACTTTCTTTTTCAATAAACGAATTTTCCGTTCCGGTCAACAAGGTGAGTTTTGTGTTTACAATTTCGTTCCGGTGGTAAAGAATTTCTTCTTTGAGAGTGTGAATATGATTGCGGTGACCATAGTCGTTCTCTGCGTATATCGTTAAATAGCCTCGGCTGAAGCTTAGAGCTTTTGATTTTTAACGAGAACTTCTCCCCAAATATTCTCTATCTAAATGAAACGTATCTTGCTTTCAAAGTTTAACATTAGTAAACATAAGTAATTTTAATTTTCCTGCAACGCTTACACATTTCGCTTCAAATACTGGAACAATCATTAACTAAACTGGTCGACAAGCAAATATTTATATATATTTAATTTAAGAAACGGAATTGGATACATTTGGGCTTAGATTGGATTACAAGTAAGAAAGTTTCAGTCGGGTAAACCGACTAAGGTATACCCTCACTTTGTGAGTAATGTAATATTGAATATTACTCGAATTATTCTGTCAAGGTACCAGAAGGGGTTTATCAAATACACCTATTTTTGCTGAACATTAGATACTTTAAATTCATTGCACTGTCCCGAATTATAAGCATTTATGTGCACAGGTAAAAACGTTATGAGATATTAAATTGTGGTATGATTTGGGCATTTTGTGTGGGAGGTACAAAAATGGGCGTGGCGATAACGCCCATTTTTCACAGGGCTATAGACACTATAAAAACATTACACTGTACAAAATTTCACGTATTTTTATACACTGGTTTTAATGTTATAAGCTGTTAACTTTTGGTGCAAAAAGGTACCTTTGTGTGGGAGGTACCAAAAAGGGCGTGGCAACAACGCCAATTTTTCCCTCGACTGTAGGCAATATAAAAGCATAATACTGTACAACATTTCAAGTTTTTTATACACTGTTATTAACGTTATAAGCTGTTAACTTTTGGTGCAAAACGGTGCATTTGTGTGGGAGGTACCAAAAGGGATGTGGCAACTTCGCCCAATTTTCTCGAGTTGATAGCGACTAATAAGTTAATACTATGTGTGGAATTTCAGAAGATTCGAATAAGTAGTATAGCAGTTATTAAAGAATCAATTTTTCACAACATTTTAACCCTTTGTGGGGGAGTTACTAGAAGGAGTGGACCAATATGGCCCATCTTCGAACTTAGCCGGAGATAGAAAAAAATATTACCACATACCAAATTTGAAGTCAATCGGTTACTCCTTTCGAGAGTTATCGTGCGCACCAGCCAGCAGACACACAGACAGACAGACAGACGGACGGACATTGCTCATTCGACTTAAAATGACCCAAAACTGTTTTCCTCCGAATATACTTGGGGTCTTAGGTCACTCCTTCGATGTGTTACACTTTTTTCCGTAGCAAATGATATATACCCTCGTCACACTAAAGTGAGGGTATAAAAATGGGTTATTAGACTAAGCGACTCTGATCGGACCTTAATAGTACATCTCACAAATGTAGTCTCTGGGTCAAAATGTGAATAAATCTCCGTTAGAGTTGTTTCTCGCAACTCGCTCAAGCAGTGACACTGAGTTTCTTTATCGGATCCAACGAGAAAAACTGACGCTTAGACTGGGCGACTTAATCGAAACTTAGGTTTAGGTTTTTTACCAGATCACAAAGACCAATTTAGGTGCCTAGTGTTACCACTGGCTCAGAATCCCCTCATCGAAACCAAACTATTTGTTATACAAAGTTATCAATATTTCGAATATCGCTACCGTCGTTAAACTTCCTAACTCTTCGTAGACCCCAGTATATCAAACGTCGTTTACGCAATGGGGGAAGTAGCAAAGTAGGTGATCAAAGCTCTGCACTTCTACTTCGTCCCATATCTTCTGCAGAAGTCATTGGAGTCAATACCATATTGTTTCATATACAAATTTATCGATAGTACGAATATCGGTACCGGAGAGATCTGTTAGACTGCCCAGAAAGGCCGACCCCAGAATGTCCAGTCGTCGTTTTCTCAAAGCGGGACCGTCGCATAGCAAGTGCTCAATGCTCTCCACATCTTCACAGCATCTGCAGAAGTCATTGGAGTCAATACCCAACCTTCTGACATGCTAGTCGATCACAAAATGTCCCGTCAGAACTCACACTACTATAAACAGTATTTTCCTCTCTAGTGCAAGGAGATATATAAC
The DNA here is from genome assembly GCA_963930755.1 of Eudasyphora cyanicolor. Classification (NCBI taxonomy): domain Eukaryota; kingdom Metazoa; phylum Arthropoda; class Insecta; order Diptera; family Muscidae; genus Eudasyphora; species Eudasyphora cyanicolor. The sequence goes on from OZ005737.1 coordinate 161,164,976, forward strand.
CTGCTCTGGTCAGATCTTGCTCAGATTTGTCTAGCTACCCTACAGGTGGGGACTTCAGCTTACCTTTCGTTGGAGTACCTGATTGCCTTTTGCTTAAGACAAATCTTGCAAATTCTCCTAGAATTTGTGATATCGTCCCTCACCTAGCAAGTAAATCGGCTCTAATTGTCCCTATGAATACACACTGTAGTGCAGGTTACTATAAGATTGTATGTAATTCTTATTAATAATGATGGAGTTCGACCCACCTCAGAGTATACCGATCGACCCAGAATCACTAGCTGATTCGATTTAATCATGTCTGTCTGTCCGTCCGTTTGTTTATGTAAAGTTTGTTTGCACGCAATTTCTCTCTGATCTCAACAGAATTTGGCGGATGATTTCTTTGGTTCAAGAAGAAAATTGATGGAAATCGGTTTACTATTGTTTATATACATATACATATATTCCTATGGTTCCATTGAGGAACAAAGGGCCGCACAAAGACATTCCAATTTGACCTAGCCTGCGCCACCAGCATCACTTTCGCTTCTATTTGTCTCCTTCATGTGTTACCAGGTCTTCTGCTGCCTTGAGGATTCTATGTTATTGTCATTTTCGCTACAAAATTCTGCGATCTCCTTAGGATTTGACCGACCCAATTCCATTTCATTTTTGCTATTTAACATGGATTGAATATTCCCCTGCTATTGCCCATAATTCAGTGTCTGAGATAAAGTTCTGCCAAAAAAATTCTCAGTATCATTCGCAGGGAGAGGTTTGTGAGCACCTGTAGCGCCTATATGTCGTAGGCTGAGGTGTTCCACGATTCACAGTTGAAAAGTAGTACGGATTGCACGTTTTGATTGCACACCTTTTGGATACGGTTTGCAATCCAGTCATCTGCAAATGATATGATGCTGCCCTTGTACATGAAGGATTGAACATTTTCAAGCTTGATACTGTTTATTTGAAACTTGGAGGTATTTAAGCGTACGATATTAGTTTTGTCGGTGTTAATATGAAGCTCTACTTTACTCGCAATCAGCATAATCGAGGTATTCGAGATGAGATGTCTCTTCTTACGGCGGTTGCTTGCAACATTATATGTAACTTCGAGTACTATGTTCAACAGCAGTGCGGAAAGAACGCAGCCTTGACGCACTCCTGCGTTCACACTAAAATCCCTGCCCAGTAAGCGTTCGAACTGTGCCGGTCGAATCTTGGTATAAGGATCTTATCAGATCGATTGTTTTCCTTTAACCCGTTGGAATTCGAGTGCTTGCCGAATGACGTGTTGGTAGAGGATGTCGTAAGCTTTTATAAAGTCAATAAATATGAAAGGGGCTCGTCATTTCACCGACTGCTCGACGACAATTCGTAGGCTGTTGATGTGATCGATGTTGCAAATCGGTTTAGTTTTAGACATAGCCTCCATACATACTTACATCCCGATTTTTCACTATAAAATCCGCCTTTCTCAACACATCTTTATAAATTTTTAAAGATAACAGTTCCTTAAAAAAGAAATGGAATGTTAACAAACTTGAATATCATCGGAGCAGATTGGGATATAGCCCCTGTTAATACTAAATAAAATGATTTTGGTAAAACTTGAAAATTTTTCTTCTTATTTTGCTCTGATGTTTGGCTATATAGTCGGTTCTGTCTTACTTTAGCCGTTCCTTACTGCTTTTATGTTGCATTTGTTTGTCATTTATCTCCACTCCGCCCATGTGTCATACTTGGGCTGTGTCCCCACTTTAAATCTACATTTCTTTTGCACAACAACCAATAAGGCTCGCGGGTGTCTTAATGGCACTTTCTTCTAAGTGGTACTTCCAACTCAGTTGCAGATCCAAGTATTTCAGTTTGATATACATTTATATTAATTATCTTTTCCCTACGGGAAAAGAGTGCCAATTTACTTGAGCTCTGTGATCCCTTAACTAGAAGTTCAACTGGGACCTCTCACTAAACTGATCACGTAGGGATTGATTTGTATCATTTAATTATAATTAAAACCACCAAAAAATATCATATCATATCATACCATATCATCATACGGCTGCATCAGAGAAATATACACCTTAGTAGATGACCAGTAGGGTTATCTACTCCTTAGTTGACGATCAGTTTGGTTATCTACTTCGTAATTGACGACCAGTAGGGTTATCTACTCCTTAGTTCACGACCAGTTGGGTTATGTACTCCTTACTTAAATACCGGTGGGTTTATCTACTTCTTAATTGACGACCAGTTGGGTTATCTAATCCTTAATTTACGACTAGTGGGGTTATATACTCCCTTGTTAAGTATCAGTGGGACTACCACAGTCCTTAATCGATCTCGTTGAAATTTTGTGTCCCAACTACTATAGAGGTGCAAGTTTCATCCACATCGGAAGACATCGCTTTTAAAATTTGACTCACTAGATATGAAATCCCCCCAAATACATATATATATATAGGTACATTGTAAAGGTTTTCTACCTACAAAGGCTTAAGTTTGCAGTTGTCGATTTAGCTATGGAATTGGCCAAGAGTTCTCCCAAATGATTCGAAAATGTTAGCGAAAGGTAATTCCAAAAAGAATATCAAAAATTTTCCGAGAAAAGTTTTACAATACTCCCCAAAACGTTTCCAATTCCAAATCAAGTAACTTGTCGACCAGTTCCTTTAGTAGCTACTAACCCATCTTTCAATTTCATACACTTTCTTACACACATTTCAAACATTTATTTTATTTTGGTTTTCGGTTTAATTTTTATTTTATCATTTTTCGTTTCTTATTTTTATTTTTTCATTCTATAACAAAATTTTTATAGAATAACGGTGAAATAACCATAACAACCTCCAATATAGCAATTCAAAATCAAAGCTATCCCCCGCTTTTGGTGTATGATAGTATCACGTATAAACCAAAAACTGGATTTACGGTTCATAATTTCATAAACGTTTCGGATATTCTAAGTTGTGTTGGCAAATATGGGAACATTACTTCGAAAATGGATTATTCTGTTAGAGTTTTCCGTATGTGGTGATTATACTTATACTATCAATTATTTCGACTAATTTTAATGTACAAAGAAGAAAAAAATACTTGAATACAAGTATAAAGTAGATTTTTAGCTTGCGTCTACCGCCGCATCTTTTATTGACGCTGCGTTTTTTCGCCATTTGTCACACGGGAAAATGCATTTCTTGAAAATGAAAAAAACGCAGCGTCACGAAAGCAAAATTATAATTATACAAAATTATTAAATATTCAAAGTAGATTTGCTATATTTTATTGTAGAGTACACATTTAAATATGTGATATTAAATACATATTCAATAGAAAATATAAACATATATTAGAATAAGAATGTAAATTTTTTCTGTATATACTATACTACTATATTTTCCATAATATAAATATATTACTCGTATATCTAAACTATATTCAGGTAATTTTGGAGATTATTGGACATATGTGTAAACCGATGTAGTTATTTACATTGGATACTATAAATACTTATGGTGATTTCGATTCTGAAAAAATTGTTGCCCCGCCGACGTGAAATTTTGAAAAATATTTGCACTTTTTAAGGGGAACTGATGTAGTCCCTCGAATTAAACTTAGCTTCTACTTCAAAATTCCAAAATGTGGCATAGAAGTCCAGTAATCGGGAAAAGGGCAACGAAAATGTTGCACTTTTTTGCAGAAAAGAAATCGCCATTAGATCTTGTTTGGTCCAATACAATATATTTGTATTACCTTTTCTGATGTAAATGTTGCCCTTTTAGAAAAAAGAGTAAAATGTGTTTAAAGGATAAATGCTTATGAGGGCAGTTCAATAAGTTAATTAAAATTTAGCATCTTCACCAATATCCATATATATATTTTCTATCAGAATTGCCATCTCTACCGTACGGATTATTTCCTAATCCAATACATAATTTGTTTTTAAAGTATATCAGACAAAGCATAAACTGTTTCTTAAAATATTGAAAAATATTACCAAATTTCTAATATTTAAATGTCTGTAATTTACATATTCTACGTATATTACAGGAATCCAGTCACACAGAACAATATTTTTACTGTAACTAATTGTTTGTAAATTAATCTCATTAAAAAACATTTAAAAACCTTCCAAGGACAGTTTCGACATTTTGAATGATTTTTTGATTTTCCCTCTTGTTGTTGTGGAAAATGCTAAAAAATAATCTGTATGCAAAACTTTCTTAGGGATATAACTCCTTAAATAATCATCCTGGAGTGAAGAGGATTAAATTTTGTAAATAAAATTTTTTTATAATATTTTGAATGAACAGGTTTAAATTCTGTAATTGCAAAATTTTGTTTTTAAAAAATTTTGATATACCTTCGCAAAACTTAAAATGGTTATAACTCTTCAAATTAGTATTCTAGAGCGGATTGGTTGAACTTTAGTGCTCAAGAATTGTTTGGTCAAAATCATATAGCACTTAAAAAACATAAAATGATTCGAGCTCATTAAATATGTGCCCTGGAGCGAAAAGGATGCAATTTTATGATCACTATTTTTCTGTAAAAAATTTGAATTGCATGCGGTAGTTTAAATATATAACTCATTAAAAAAGCTCCCGAGAGCGAAAAATATGAATGTTTTTAATCAACATTTTCAATTGCCTTTGCAAAAATTAAAATTGCTGTATCTCCCTGAATAAGCCTCCTAGAGTAATACATAAAATGGCAACGTGAATACGTGACGAAGAGCGAAGATGAAATTTTGTGCAAATTAATTGTATTTAGGTGGATCGACTATAGCTGAGATGATGCGATGTATGTGAGGTATGGGTGCGCTCGCTGAGCCAAAGACAAGTGGTATGCGCCAGCGCAATGCAAAACGACAAGTATTGATGTGCATAGGATCGTTGTGAATTATCTTAAAACTTAAAATGGATATGTCTCCTTCACTCGTAGAGTATTCGACAACGACTGATGAACGCATAGTACTAGAACCAAAGACAAGGGGTGTGCGCGTTAGTATCGCCGAACAACGACTATAATTGTCTATTTGAACGCATTGGATCGTTAGAAGTGTCAAACTTCTTAGAAAGTGCGCTGAAAGATAGAGAGACACCCGAGGTAAAAAACTTGAATTGCATTCAAAACGTTTAAATATAAAACACGTTAAATAAGCGCCCTAGAGCGAAAAAAATATGAAGTTTTTTAATCAACATTTTGAATTGTCTTTACAAAACTTAAAATGGATATATCCCCTTAAATAAGCCTCCTATGTAGAGCAATACATAAAATAGCTATACCAACTTAAATACGCGATCAAGAGCCAAGAGCGCCGAACAACCACTACAATTGACTGATGAACGCAGAGGTTCGTTAGAAGTGTCAGACTTCTTAGAAAGTACGCTGAAAGACACCCGAGGAAAATGCAAGGCAGTCACACATCAACCACCGCCCATAAGCAATCCGCACTCACACATCCGTGAATTAGGTCTCCGAAGAGAAGTGTAGAGGAGATTCCAGTGATGTCAATACTCAATCGGTATTGATCACGCTGGGGTACTTGAGACAATACGTGAACAAAAGTTAAAAAAAATTGAACTGCATTCACAACGTTTAAATATGTATATAACTCGTTAAATAAGAGCAAAAACGTATAATCAACATTTTTAATTGTCTTTGCAAAACTTAAAATGGATATATCTCCTTAGATAAGCCTTCTATGTAGAGCAATACATTAAATATATATACCAACTTGATTACGCGATCTAGAGCGAAGAGCACCGAACAACGGCTATAATTGACTAATTCACTCTTGGAGTCATCGACAACGACTGATAAGTATGTATATATGATGGATGTGTTAATTAGAATGACAATGAAAATGAACAATCGTATAGAATAATAAGAGTTAGAAACTGAGTAAAATGGCCTGCCAAAGAATATATCTAATAGCAAACTATTTGAATATTTCTCTACCGATAATAAGTTAACGGTATGTTTTAAAATTTAAGATAAAAAATTATTGATACGCATTCTATTTTGTGTATAGATAATAATAGTATTCCAATACATTTTTTTTATTTTCAATTCATTTATCATATACTCACGGTTTTCTATCCTCGTTGACAAGCGCTTTTAAACTGTTGCAGATCCGTGTTTTGGTGCAGGAAAATGTGTTGAAACGTGCAATATGTAATATGTTACTAAATGTATTATGAATGATTACCTAAATTTGTATATTTAATAAAAAAATAAGTTAAATTTTCTCGTTGCTAATCTTAAATATACAGGTTCTGTCACGATAATTCTCCATTGCTACATATTGTTCTGATCAGTGATTGTCTTCTTTAACGAATTGCATTTGATTTGAAAATTTTTGAATTTGAACTTCGGCCATTTCGTGGCATAATTGATATTGATGCTTCCAATACAAAAATTTTAAATGCTGTCAGCTTCTTTTTTTTAATGGACAATACAAAAAGAATCGTCTGAGGGACAAGATCACACAACCGAAGAGCACCGCTTCGTCCAAAATTCACACTATTACTACCAATTAGAAATGGATTCTGTTTCCACTAACTACCTGAATAGCGACATAGCGCAAATATCCAATTCAAGTGCGCGGTGCTAATCTACAAATTCAAGTTCATTTCTTTATATTCTCGCTTGAAATTTTTTCCTCGACTCCCTCCAATTCAAGTACGACAAGACCGCAAATATATAAAGGGTTTTCCAACATGAGGTGTTATTTTGGTATTCAAAGAAAAATGCCTTATCTTTCACGTGGCCCCAAAGAAAGATGTCGCAAGGTGTTAAATCACAAGATCTCGGTGGCCAACACACCGTAACAGAGCAATGGTTTCGTTGGTTGTGTGGCACGTAACGCCGTCTTGTTGAAAGTAAACGTTGTCCAGATCAATACCATCCAAATCCGACCATAAAAAATCATTAATCATCTCTCGATAGCGCAATCCATTCACCGTAACTGTGGATCCAACCTCATTTTCGAAAAAGTAAGGTCCAATGAGCCCGCCGGATCATAAACCGCACCTAACAGTCACACGTTGAGGATGGAGAGGCTTCTCAACAATAACTCTTGGGTTTTCCGAGCCCCAGATGTTACAATTTAGCTTGTTGACGTAGCCACCGAGGTGGAAATGCAAGATCCAGATATTTCGGGTTCGACATATTGCCAGACATGACTCAGCTCAGAGGATATGACTATGAAGATACAGATAATTTGTGTCTAGTACAGATTTTCTGTAACTCCTGAGGTTTAAAAAGGTCAAAAATAAGGAGCGCACAACTGGCCGAACCACTGGTTTAAGTGTATGTCCATGGACAGGAGGTGTTTAAACGTCTCCTCTCTTCAACCTAACCTAACCTAATTGTATGGCCAAAATGTTGGAGTGCCTTTACCTAAAACTTAACATTGGTCATAATGTTGGAGTGCCTTTACTTAAAACTTAACTTAAAATAGCTATAACTCGTTAAATAGGTATCCTAGGACGAAAATAGTGATATTTAGAGCTCTCGAGGTCTTCAATCAAAATTTTGAATTGCATTTGCCAAACTTAAAATGGTTATAAAAACTTAAATGTTTATTACTTGTTAAATAAATGTATAAACTCTGTATTTCTAATTTTTTGAGGTCTTTGAGTTCTTAACAAAAACAATTTCAGAATTTTCCCGCTTGCTAGGAGTCGTTTCTTCTTTTCTTCGATTTTTTTTTATTTTTTTTAATTTTTTAAATAACCTCTTAAATATTTGTAACATTTTCGAAAAATTTGCTATTGACAACGCTTTACCTAAAAGCTTGTCTCCTAATACTACTTCAGTAACTTTCCGAAAATGCCATCGAAAAATACACTACAAGAATTTCTTTTATTTATCTATTTTAATTTTCATATTTTTATTTTTTATTTTGGTATATTTTGGCAAAATACACTATCGCAAAAGCTTTCATACACTCACACAAAAAACACAGCAACACAACACGCTTCTTTCAAAGCTTTTTTCTCTGCTTACCTTTTTAAATGCTTTGCTTAAACCAACACTTCTTGCCTTTTAAATGGTTTAACATTTGATTTTATATTTTTTGTCAAACTTTAGACTTTAGAAAGCAACAGTGGTGTACGCTATAATCCACGTGTGGGCTTCGTCATCGAAATACGAGGCATGAATGAGCATGGTTCCTATATTTGCCGTCCCAAAGTGCCATCGCCTGCCAATGAGGAGGAGTTCACCGAAATCGAAACTATTCTGGGTAACAAAGTTGTTAATCGTGAGTTGTTGCACCCCTGTTTTGTGCTTGTTTCCGTCTTTTTTTTAAGTTTGTTAGTTATCCTTAATGGTACCCCGCCCCCTTTAACTCAATGTATAAATGATAAGAGCAAAAAAACGAATCCCCTTTCCACGATACAAAGTGTATCCATCCCTTTTGAATTGCGTAGTCTGCACTATGTGAGAAAAGCAAATGGGATTGTGTGTGGTGTAAAAATAAAGGATTTGTGGTTTGTTGGATCCTTGGGTTTTGGGGTTTATTGTTTAAATTGTAAAGAAACAAAAAAATAACTAATGAGTGGGTTCAATTAACCATTGTTCAAAGATATTACTATTATTATTACATTACTGGCAGTGGTTTTGATATTTCAAATTATATTTAACTCTGGGTTTTGGTTTTCTTTTTTTCTGATTTTTGTGCTGTACTTTTCTTTTCTCCTATATTCTGTAAAATTCCAAAAAAAAACATATATATATTTTAAATTTCTAACAACAAAAAATAATAACCAAATTGAAAAATTAGATTTACAATTGGATACAAACTCAACAACGACAACCTCGTCTACATCGTCTGGAGTAATGGGTCTAACAAACAAATTCTCATCGGATTCGACAAATTTTGATAATTCCACTACTTCACCGATACCTCCTAATCCCACAACTTTAATTACAACCACTACCAATCTAATGCCGACGAGTACGGCTGTCTCAAGTTCAGTAACTAACCCACAAAAACTAGTCAATGTCACTAACAGCACCATTAGTCGTCTAACTTATGCATCTGTCTCCGATCGTGTTGTCCCCCGCAATGGGTTTGTTGGTGGCAGTGCTGGTGGTGAACTCGATCATAACCATAGTCTTAACATAATAGCGGATCTGCCATTGTACGCTAATCATTTGGGTGGTGATGGTATCATTACGACTATTCCACGAATTTCGGCTTTTACAAGGACATCGACATCGACAATGATATCTGCGAGTTACGACGATTACGAGGATTCGAATGACATTAGCGAGAGTGATAGTGAATCTTCGTATAGTCAAGAAAATAACTCCAGATATTTGACCAAAAAAGTATCGAGAACTGTACGTGACGTAGAAACCACTACCAGACGTTCACATCGTGTGTCAATTCCAAAAAGTAGTACTCCTAAGCGTAAGTTTCTGTTGCTTGGTGGTGTTATTGTAATCATATAGCCTCAACCGCAGTTCCATTCATCATTCCGTTTAAAATTATTGTGTTTCTTGCATTGATGCAGAAAAGTTCTGCAGAGGGAGGAATGACTTCCGTTTATAATTTAGCTTTACTGTTTGGTTTCAACCATTGAATGTGTATTACGGAGCTGGTCTTTTGTATAATATTGCAAAAGACACATATCAAAAAAAATGTAAAGTATGAACATCATAGAGCTTTCTACAAGATGAGGAAAACATACGACCAAAAACATTTGAAGATATAGACATCCCAATAACACAACGCAAGATGCCAGAAAACATAAACTCTCGGTATTTTGTATGCGATATAAAAATATTTTCGAATGCCCCCTACAGGAAGAGCTTTATTATTTTTTTGCCAGTCCGATCTGAAAACGTGTCTGCCAAATACAATTTAAGGTACAGACACCCTAAGCAAAACATAAATTCTTTGTCATCTCTATGTCACCGAGAAGTATTTTCGAATACCTTCTACGGAGAGCTTTGTTGTCAGTTTGACTCTCAGCTCTTAAGCCTCTTTTAGTGCTAACCGACCGTTATTGCTGTTAGTTTGTGTGTAATTTGACATCTATAACGGCCCGTTAGCGTTAACGGAGCTTCCTGACGACAAGGGTAAGTCATATTTTTGCTACGGAGAGCTTTGTAGTTATTTTGACAACAAGTCGTAATACGGTGTCTATACAGTCAATTTTCTTTGCTGATTTATTCAAAGACAATTGAAGGTATATACACCTTATCGGAACTGACTCTCAAAATAACAACATAGCTTTTCGTAGATGGCATTCGAAAATACTTCTCGGTCGCATACAAACGACTGAGAATTTATATTTTCTGCCATTCGATGATTTTCGAATTTTAATAATTTCAATGCGTTGTTGAATCGAGTATCGTTCCATTTTTAGTAATGGCGTAGTTTCTAATTGTCAAATGTCAAAGAATAAAAGCTTCAAAAGTGACAGCTACCGAAATACCGGGTGATTCAAAATAACACCTCTTGTTGGAAAACCCTATATTTTCAGAAGCTTGCCACAATTCCATCCGTCGGCTTCGCCGTACGTCAATGACTACAATGACCGTATTCATTTTTAATTTTGAATTACATTTGCAGAACTTACAGGGCGTTATTCATAAAAAAATAATTAAGGTTTGAGGAACATTTTAACAGTGCTAAAACGGTCCTCAAACCTTCAATATTTTTTAAGGATAAGGCCCATAATGGTTATAACTCTGATAAGGCCCATATTGTTTATAACTCTTTAAACAAACTCCCTACAGCGAAAACGATGGCATTTTGAGATCACCAATTTTCTGTTGAAAATGTTTAATTGTAATTGCAAAACTTTAAATGGCTATAGCTCCCTAAACTTTTAAGTGAATTCACAAAAAAAAACATTTAATTGGCTAAAACTTTTTAACTAGGCTCCGTAGAACGGAAAGAAATTGATTTGACACGTTAAATCCTACACTGAAAAAAAGAGTCCTATTATTACAAAAGGCATTGATTTGGCGCCAAAGACAATACAACATTATTAATATAATGATATTGTATACTTAAGCTAAAGAAATTTTACTTAATATAAATTATAGTAACAAAAATTTAAGTACAAAATAAACTTGTTTTAAGGTTTATTATCTTTGGCGGTATATTAAATCCAATGTTATGTACTCTCTAATTTTTCGGTAAAAATTTTGAATTGGCTTTGCAAAACTTAAAATGGCTATAACTCGTTAAATTAGCTCCTTGAAGCTCAAAAGAATGAAATTTTATGATCACTTATTGTTTGGACGAAATTTTGAATTGGCCTTAAATTGTCTTTGTTGAAGATGTAGACACATTATCAGAGCTGACTGTCTCACCTTATCAGAGCTCTTCCTCGGCATTCTAAAATAGTTCTTGGTCACATAAATAGAAATGACCACCGAAAAATTATGTTTTCTGCCATCTTGTCAAATGCTTGAACAAATGGATAAAGATGTTACGGGTATTTTTTATGAGCTTGAGATCTTAAAATGATAATACAAGACAGAAATATTGTTGGAATGAAATTTTTTTATTACAATCGGGGGCCAAATCACGGTATTCGATATCGAGTTTTTTACGATCTAAATGTATTTGTTATTATCGATTAAAGATCACAAACTTCTCTCTAATTCAAGTAAGTATTCAACGTTCTCGTAAATTCGAATAGAGCATTTCTGCTTAATTTCTCTTATTAACAAAGATTAAAATGGATTTTCGATTGCAATGTTCTCGATATCGAATGCCGTGATGGTATTTATTATTTAAATATGATTTCCGGCTTACGAGTATGTAGGGCAATTTTGCTTATTGACGTAGCCAACCAGAAATGAGCTTCATCACTAAACACAACTCTTTGATTTGAACTTCGCGAACACATTTATTTTTTCAAAGTAAATTTCCGCAATTTGGAAGCGTTGTTCTGGCGTTAAACGATTCATGATGACTTGCCAAAACTTACTGAACAGAAATGTCAACACATTTTGGCATTATCAGCTGTCAAACCATAGTTATCGATATCGAAAGTTCTCATGTAGCTAAAAAAAACACCCAATGTCTTTGTTGAAAACTCGATGTGAAAAGCTTACAGTTCATAAGCTTGTAAATAGCTTAAGTCATTTACAATTTCAATCGTTTTTCTTTCATTTTGAAATTTTCAAACCTATGAAAGTTTGTGGATAAAGCTTTCTAGTTTTCTTTTATTGATGTGATACAATTCATTGGTCTTTTGGTCTTCCGTAATACATTTTCTTTGGTCCCACGAATTTCATCATTATGTTTTAGCAAATAAATTTTTATTTATTTCATTGTTTAAGTTTTTTTTCAAACTGACTGCATATTGTCTTGTAATAAGTCTGAATGTCTGTTCATGACTATGTTCTACCATATTATATGTTTACTATTTATATTATAATATTTATGCATGTTAATTATTTTTGTTTATTTGTTTCCCCATTTGTGTTACTAACATTTGAATGTTGCCTGTAGCTGATTTAATTATTTTTTAGTTTTAAGTTTGCTTGTACATATGTATATAAATTTAGTTCGAAAGCTTTTGATAATTTTTAAATTTGGTTTACATATTTTTCTATAAAATTGAAAGCTTTAAGTTATCAAAATTTGTACATATACATAATATAGTATTAGTTTGTTATTCTTGTATAGCTGATCCTGCTGAATATGAAGCTTTATATTTTGGTTATTGCCGTTTTTTAAATTTCAATAAAGTGTAAATATATATTGGAAGTATAGACACCTTATTTCACTTTGTTGTCAAAATAATAACTAAGCTCTCCAAAGATATAAATATACCCAGCAAAATAATGGACGTTTTTCCTAAGCTCTCCACAAATATAAAAATACGCAACAAATAAATATGGAGGTACTCCTTAGGAATCGCTTATTAGGTTTAGGTTAGGGTGGCAGCCGTATTTTTCACCAGCTCGTTTATTAAGTACTTCCAAAGAAGAAGATTTTTTTCACTCACAATTATTTTTTTTTGCACAAGTTGTGAATATATTTATAATTTATGAAAAACATAAAATATTAAAATCTTGTTTTTAAAAATAATTTTTTTAAAATTGACTATGTTAGAAAAATTAAAAAAAAACATACAATTTTAATAAAAAAGTAAAACAACACGTTCAGTATTCGAACCGGACACCTCAATTTAATTATTCCTAGATACAGAGAGGTGAAGTTAGTTAAAAAGTATTCATACGCTCAAGTGTTCATATATGTACGAGTATATCTCAAGACTGTAGTAATTCAAACTCGTTCGTGGCCGTACGTAACATGCCATGTTATGCTGCAGCGGTGCTAGGAGACCCAGGTTCAACTCAGGGCAAAATAAAAAATTTCACTTTGAAAAATATAATAAAAATTGTTCAAAAAATTAAAGAAAAAAAAAATTTTTTTAGCACATTTATAGAACCTAATGGCATCAAAAAAATTTAATTTGCATTACTTTATGAGGACTGGTGTGAATGTACTTCAAAAAAATGGATGAAATGGCGCGACAAGCCCATATTAAATTCATCGTTGAAGTTTCAAAATAGAAGTACTTTTGGATCGCAATAATAATGTCTTCACAACTTTATTTGAAGTTTTTTTTGGGTATAACTGCATAAAAGACAATTCAAGCCAGTACCTTAAATAAACCATAAACCATTTGCAAAAACTTGCCTCCGGATGATTGAAGTCATAAGACTGAGAATGTTTGTATCTGACTTTCGTATGTCATCTTGGGAGAGCTTTATTGTTATTTTGACAACAAATCGCAAAAAGTTGTCTATACTTTCAATTATCTTTGGGTTTATTTAATTTGGTTCAAAAACTTTACAAGCTAATGTAAATAGTAGAAATTGAATAAAGCTTTTAAGGAACGGGTCTTCAAATTAGAGGTTTAATTTTGATATTTAAAAAAAAAGTTTTTTTTTGGGAAATCGTCGGATGTTTATTTCATTGTAAATAGGAGAGAATGTAATGAATAAGATTATGCAACAAAAAAGGTGTTTTGTATCCAAGGCCTAAATACTTCTTTTCTGTAGGTTGAGAGATCGAATTCCATAAAATAAAAACCAAAATTTTTTTTTTAGTTTGTTTAAAATACACTTTTCATTTGCAAAAAAAATCTATGTTTAAATGTAGAAACTATAACCCTTTTTGGTAGAATTAAGAGAATTTCAACAGTCATGTTTTTACACTAGCGTGAGTCTACTTGTAGGGGGGCGAAAAATGTAGAAAGACCCAATTTATACGATGCAACTTGTCCCTGCCACATGAGGCTTGCGACACGAGCTTGCAAACGAAAAATGTAGTGCTTCCGGGGTAGAAAATTTTGCTCGAAATGAAAATACTAGGGACGAATTTACATTTTCTTCTATGAGCATGATTTAACGTAGGGATTTCATAAGAGAATTAAAAAAGTCACAGAGACAAGTTGCTCCGTGTAAATTGGGTCAAAGACGTATCGCGATTCTTGTTCGATGGGTCATTTCAAAATTTCGGCGGAGAAAGCCTAGCTCAACAATCAGAAACGTAAAAATCTTTCAAAATAATTTTTCCCCTATTCCTGAATATTTTGGAAAAATACCTATTTTGAAAGATGCGGGAGCTCGAAATTCATTTTTGAGCAAAGGTTCTTGTACAGAATAAAACACGTACACACGATTGCCAGATCGGACAACGTTATCAACCCTGTTGAAAGTGCTGTAAATGTACGGACAATGACAGATTGTTTGACATTTCAGCCGATTGCAAGAAAACCTTACAATTCATATATTTCCAATATATTTTGTAAATATTTAAACGCAGGATTGCCAATAAAAATATTTTATAGACAGTGTTGCCAATAAAATGTTTTTCTAGCAATGGCGCCATTGTCACATGCATAAACTTTGCACATCTAACAATAATCTGCAAATTATTTCACAATGACTTCACGTTCACAGGGTTGCATTTTTCCCCCTTTGTGCTGACAATATTGTCCGATCTGGAAATTGTGTGTACTTAGCTTTAGTCGCAAAAAAATGCGAACGAGGATATATATATGGGTAGTTCTTTCTCAAGTGTCACAGGTCAAAAATTATATCTTTCTCAAATTCTCAGAAAACGTTGTAAGTATTGACCCACAATATTAAAAAAAATAAATGAAAACTGGAGGCGAGGTGAAAGTTCAGAAAAATCGATTTTTTTCCTCTGTAATGATTTTGCGTGCACTTTTCATAAAAAATATTAATTTTATCTTAAACAATTTATTTCGGTCATTTTTCCCGGATATAAAAATATAAATTGCCATATCTCATAATCGATCCAATTTTTGTCCTTAAATTTTTTATAAAAAATGTTCCGTATGTACTCTACCGATGCTGTACATTTTGGAGTATAATGTAACTTCTGGACCAAAGTCGGTCCCACTCCAAAATGTACAGCATTGGTAGAGTTCGTATGGAACATTTTTTATAAAAAATTTAAGGACAAAAATAGGATCGATTATGAGATATGGCAATTTATATTTTTATTTCCGAGAAAAATGACCGAAATAAATTTTTTAAGATAAAATTAATATTTTTATTCAGTCAGAATTTATTTTGGTTCGAGACCATTTGTTTCAATTACATTCTGTCTAATTTTTTTAAGATAAAATTTATATTTTTATTCAGTCAGAATTTATTTTGGTTCGAGACCATATGTTTCAATTGCATTCTGTCTATTGAAAAAAAGTAATAGAAACATATATTTACAAAAATTGGTAGATGTTTAATTGCTTGGTAGAATTGACTGCAGTTTCGATAGACACCACTCTATCATCTTCAGAATTCAGTAGCAATAGTGTGTCTTTAACTTAAATCAGCTGAAATACTTATGGAAGCAGTAAATTGAATTTAACAAGAACTTCTAACCAATAATATTTTTTACGAAAAGTGCACACAACAAATTTTTTATAAAAAATTTAAGGAAAAAAATTAGATCGATTATGAGATATCGAAATTTATATTTTAAATTCCGCGAAAAGTGACCGAAATAATTCGTTAAAGATAAAATTAAAATTAATTTATGAAAAGTGCACACAAAATCCTTTAAGAAACAATATTTTCAATTTCTTGTGATTTGTAGCATTAAAATCAACTTCAAACAAGTAAAAGCGTTAAGTTCGGCCATGCCAAATCTTATATACCCTCCACCATGGATAGCACGTGACCTCACAAAATAACTCAAACCTAAAGAAAATAACACCGAAAACACAAAAAATATAGTAGATGAGAACAGTAGGAATCACAACAAGTTAGATGCTATATATGGGAGCTATATCTAAATATGGACCAATATGGCCCATTTGCAATCCCAAACAACCTGCAACTATAAGAAGTATTTGTACCAAATTTGATCAACCTAGCTCTATTATTGCGGACTGTAGCGTGATTACCACAGACGGACGGACGGACAGACGGACATGGCTAAATCGTCTTAGAATTTTACGACGATTAAGAATATATATACTTTATGGGGTCTCCGATCAATATTTGGAGGTGTTACAAACGGAGTGACAAAATGAATATACCCCCATCCTATGGTGGAGGGTATAAAAACCTAATGGGAGAAAAAATCAATTTTTCTGGACTTTGACCTCGCCCCCGCCTCCAGTTTTCATTTAATTTGTTTTTATATTACGGTCATTATTCCCACATACTAGGGTAACGTTTTCTGAGAATTTTAGAAAAATTTAATTTTTGACCTTTGACACTTGAGAAAGAACTACCCACATATACATAGATATCATATGCTACGGGCCGTAGGTGTAACATATCGAAGGAGTGACCTAGTTAGGTTAGGTTAGGAGTGGCAGTCAGTAAAACAGACGCACTTAGACTATAGTCCATTGTGTTACCACAAGGAGTGACCAAAGACCTCAAGTATACATATATGGCAGAAATCCGTTTTGGGTCATTTTAATTCATTTGAGCAAAGTCCGTCCATCCGTCCGTCTATCTGTCTGGCTGGTGCTCAAGATAACTTTCGATAGAAGTAACAGATTGACTGTTAATTTTTTTCATGTTAATATTTTTTTCTATATCACGCTAAGATCGAAGATGTACCATGTTGGTCCACTCCTTCTAGTACCTCCTCCACAAAGGGTAAATATTTAGTGAAATATAGATTCTTTAATAACTTCTATACTATTTATCAGAATCGTTTACATGGTTTTAGTTTCTTGGTTGCTATTAACTAGAGAAAAATTGGCGAAAAATTTATACCTCCCATACCATTGGACCATTTTGCAGAAACATATAACGGGTTACAAATTTGATTCCAGTCCATATGAATACTTCAATTTTGTGCATTTTTTAGTGTAATGATTTTATAGCACCTACAGCCCCGTGAAAAATGGGCCTTATTGCCCCCTACATTTCATACAATTGAACCATTTTGCACAAAAAATTAACTTCGATTAATGGCCAAATTTAAAAATACTTACTTTTATTCATTCATCCATTAATTTTTTCAAATAGGCATTGGTTTCTTCATTAGAACCCTAGGTTTAAAAAAGGAACAAAAACATTTTTGCGATTTTTAATGTTTTTTTCGGGCCAGCAAAAAGCTGATGTTTTTTTGAGAAAAAAATTATTATTTATTTGTTTTAATGAGTGAACCACTGTCTCTACGTGAATGTGGCATTCTCAACATTTGTAGCCCTCATAATTTTCTTTAATATAATTTTTCTTTAATCACGGCTCTATCGGGCTTATCCTTCAAAACAGGAGGTCTAAACACTAAAGGTAGCTTCCACGAAAATTGGAATTAAAAAAATAAAGAAAATTTTACATTAAAAATTTTTTTGTTTTAATAAAATAGTATGACTCAGTCTATACATGGAACAAGTTTTTAGGCCACAAACATTTTTTTTTTCGTTCCATAGTGTTATTAATGCTTTACCCTTCTCTTTACAAAGTATTTAACATCCGATGACTTCCCTTAAAAAATACTAGTTTTTTTTTTAATATCACATTTAATCGTCTTATTAGAAAACCCTATATTATAGACTCATTATTTAAGGTAGTTATTTTTCCATACTGGTTTCATTAACTTGTTATTTTAAAAAACTTGTTTTCAATGACTAAACAAACTTAAAGTTTTCTCCACAAAAAAGACGTTATTAAAAGCTTTCATTTGAACTTTTGCCAGCATATCCTTTTATGTTTTGTGTGCATATTATTTCTGTGACCATTTATGTCTCTCACTTTCATTTGATCCATTCACAAAAAAATGGTAAATGTGGATGCTTCTGATGTTGGGCTCCGGACAATAAAGAAGTATCAGCAATTACCACACTCCCACCCACACACATAAAAGCTCCTTAGAAAATATTAATATTCATACGACTTTTTCCCAATCACGTAGCACGTAGCGAAAAAATGGATCGACCAAATATAACATCGACCGCAAGACATCATGCCCTGGTGGGTGAAACATTTCAATTGGTTTGTGAAATCCGAAGACCTCACGATGTCACAGTGAAAATCGACTGGAATCTACCGGAAGGTGTTGATAAAGTAAGTAAAATAGTTATTACACATTACAACACATAATTTCGGGACACAATTCAGAGAATTGGACGTTAAAGTAGCCCAAAAAATAAAAACTTCTGCATCATTCGTTTTGTAAAGTGGGCTCAATTAATAAGTTAATGGCCATACGATATTTTTGCTCAAGGAGTTTTTTTTACACTTTTTCTTTATTTTTTTCTCGGTATACCGTAATGAATATCTCTTTTGTGTCTGAAGCAAAGTTGTAGATATTGAATAGGAGAAAAGAACTAACAAAACTACACGAAAAAAGTGCATCCAGTGCCATAAAAATCACAAAAATGTCCACAGAGTCATAAAATATATGTCAGTAATATATTGAAAAATACGTATGCGTATAAAACAGGCACTGGATGCATTTTTGCGGGTAGGTTTGTTGCGCATTTTTGTCGCCTATTCAATATCTGCAAATTTGCAAAAGAGATATTCCGTTCCTAATACCGAGAAATAAATATCGAAAAACTTCTAAATAATTCTAACAAAATTCGTATGGCCATTAAATTATAAATTGAGGGAATTTGACTAAACGAATTATGCAGAAGTTCTTATTTTTGGGGCTACTTTCACGTCCAATTCTCTTAATTGAGTCCCAAATCAAAATCATAGCCACTGTTACTTTATCCTCTCTGTACTAATGTCAAATGTGTTTAAAAATTAACCCCTCCCTTAGACACGCGTTACCAAAGTTGACCGACCCAATACCCGATTCACCGACCATCATACCTATTCAGAGCTTGTGCTGACCGTTCGCAATGCCCAACCCAGCGATGCTGGCAAATACACCTGTAATGTTACCGATCACAGTCAACACAATAATAAGAACTCTTACAACATGATCATCATGCAGGAAGGACAGACCTATATAGATATGCATGAGCAGAATAATTACTACCTTGTGGGATCGCCGGCCAATAAGACCATACAAATAGCTGTACTCTACAATGGCTATCCACATCCTACATTGCAATGGTACCAACCCGATGGAACGGAAATACCCCAGGGCGTGTCCTCCAATGGCAAATACAATGTTACAACTATAGATGACAAGTCAACGCTGTTTATTCTCAATGGCAATCTCTTGGATAGTGGCGTTTATGTGGTGAAAGCCTCAAATGGAGTAGTACGCAAGGAACGTGAATTCACGGTCACGGTTTATGATAAACCCATTGTGGCCATTGACGATGTGTACGTGCATGCGGGAGAGAAGGCCGATGTGGAATGCCGGGTGAAGTCGCACGTTAAGCCCATTGTGACATGGGTGTTCCAACCGTGCAGTATTGAACCCAGATGGCCGTCATGCAGTAAACAAGGTGTACAGGATTTTAATGTAAGTTTCTTTTTTCATTTGTTCAATTAAAATTAGCGGTGAGAGATTCGAGTTGGTAGAGAGCTAAGCTGTCAACAAGGGTGGGGTTGTGGGTTCGATTTCGCTGATCTGTCGCGTCGAAATGTAGCCACATGGTCTTTGTCATCCGTCTTATCCGAGGAACTCAGAATAGAATAAAAATTTTATCTGTATTGTAATTAATATTATTTAATAAATTAGGGCGGATATCGTTAGCAGGACTTAATATAAAATTAGGATTTTTTATTGAGTCTTTTCCTATATATAAGGTTTAATATAAACTCTATAAATATATATAAGGACTATACAATTTTCCTTTTACAAACTTTCGCATCCGAGGGCCAAGTTTGGACCTGAGAAACCTAAGACCATAGACATAACACCATGACGACTATTGACAGAAATGCAGCGCTTCAAGTGAAGAATAGAAACGACAAAACTAAAAAAACATCCTTTCCCTGAAATTAACAGACAAATGTTAATTAACCTCCGGACAATATGGAGTAAGATGAAAACAAAATAAGGTTCCCACGATAATCGGATATATGCCGGAACGAAGCCTGTAATAGAATAGGACCTTCGACACAACACGAACGTCGCACAATGTATCGCACAATGACAGCCTTCCAAACAAAGTTAATCTTGTCTCCCTACGATGTCACATATCGCCACTAGAGCCGCATGATCGGTTCATTTGTTGCCATTCCTACTGACCCAGTCTACTGTCGAGGGCCAAGGTTACCATTTTTTGGGGGTTCCTACTGTCCCAAACTTCTACCGTCGTTAAATTTGCCGTTTTTCAAAATTTGGAATGTAAAGGCCCAAAGTTCCTATCAGATTCATGGGCCTAACTTACGTATTTACTTACTTAGAGACATCCTACAACAGGACAACAGGCTACTGTCCAGTTAACAGCAAGCCTATGGCAAGGGCAAATCCATCGAAACCGCTCTGCATGATCTAGCCAGCTTTATTGAAGAGTCCCTATAAGAGATTATACAATGCAGACGTATGCCTCAATAGTAGCTTCCTAAGATGAAGGTGGGGGCCTTTAGTAACATAAATCCAGCTGCAATAGTTGCGGTTATGGCAACCACGGAGGTTTATATCAATTGATGTATGAATACTAAAAGATCCGTTTAACGTAGTTTAAGGTTAACTGACCGAGATTTGTCAGCAGAGGAATCATAAAATGGGGCGTTCTGTCTGTTCTGCTATGCAATCTCTTCATGTTTATTATTCTGCTTTCTCTGAAATGGATGGCATGATGCCTCAGCAGATGACGTAGCAACAACGGTTAGAAGGAAGTTGCAAGGTACTCTTAGAGACATCCTACAATAGGAATAACATTTATCACAGGCTACTGCCTAACCAACAGCAAGCCGAAACCGCCCAGCATGCTCTAGCCTATAAAGGTTTATACAATGCAGATGAATGAATCAATGGTAGATTTATAAGATTAAGTTGGGGACTTCAATTACATAAATCCAGCTTTGCGAGTCTGGCAACCCTGGAGGTCAATAGCAACATATGTATGCAGATTAAGAGACACGTTTCAGCTAGCTTAGGCTTAACTGTGATAACCGTCCTACATAGATTGTTGAACTGAGGAACAACTCAATGGGGGCATTCTGTCTCTTCTGCTATATAATCCTTTCTCTGGATAAGATGGGTGTTAAAGATATTGTCTAACCAGATGACCTGGCAATAACGGTTAAAGAGAAGTTTCCATGTACTCTTAGAGACATTCTGCAACAGACCCTTCAAACCACCGCAAGATGGACTTGCGATAATGATATTGGTGAGAACACGACAAAACAGAACTAGCAGGATGTACATAATACCAACTGTTATATGATGGATGGCTCTATAGAAATTCATCTTCTGAGCGATGCTACATGTATCAGTGGTACGATGAGAACCACATCTACAGAGGCACTAAATGTTATACCATTATATAGTCCCCGGAAATTTTCGCCCCATGTTCAAGAACTACTCTCGATTGTCCCAGATCTCTTAACGAGATGGCTAACCAGTTCAATATTCACCTTATTTGGGTGCCATTTAAACTACAAAAGAACTGCAAATCAGATGAACTTGCACGACTGGGAATTACCTTATATCCTTCGGGTAAACTAAAATATGTGGGCATATCTCTAGCTCTTCTTGAGATATAGTACCCTTATGACATCAAATGACATACATTCCAAGCTGATGTGACCCTGTTTTCGTTTTTGAAACCGCACTTCTCACTTATCATGTCTGTCATGACGGGTCACTTAATGGACACCACGCTGGAGGTCTTGCGAAATGACTTGCGAAAAAACACACTATGTGTCTGTGCTTCGCTCTCTCTAGAAGGCGGTACGCTACCGCACACATTTATTTGAGAGTTAGCAAACTTAGTTGATGTTAGCATCCGCCAACTCTTAAGCTTTTTAAAGTAATCAATATGGTTCAACGGAGATGAAGTGCTAAGAAAAATGTATGTTTTCCTCACACCCCTGTGGTATCACAATGGACTACATAGTCTATGTGAGCTTTACACACAAGCTGCCACTCTAAAACTAACTTAACCTGACAACACATAGAAGACACACTTCGTTGAATCCTGACCCCAGTTAAATTTCCCGAAGAATTTTCCACATTTAGTTATACAATTAGATACGAGCCTGGTGTTCTTATCTCGATGTTCAGTAAGATTTGACATATTCTACTTGTAAAATCCGTATACTTAACTCCAATAGAGTGGGACTTTGGCAGAGAAGATGCTGTGATGTCCTTCATCGATAAAACTCGGTTTACTCGCGATTCTTCATCTGAACAGTGTTAGAGCCAGGCATTTGCAGATATATCTTCTCATTTTGTTCAAGACATCTACGACAAAAATCGTTATACTCTCGGCCTACTAATTTGAATTGAAGATCGGGTCTGTTCGGTCAAGACCGCTGCCAAATTGTGTATCCTTTCCATGAGTAGCTTCAATATGTCCTCAGTCCTTCTATTGACATATGATGGTCTGGCCATCCAAGAGTGTTGATACTATTATCAATAATTTTTTGATATTGCCAGTGCGTCACTAAGGAATTTTATCTGGCTATCAGTGAATATTCCACTACTGTCACAGTAGTAAAGTTATATACTGCCGATGGTTAATTTGTTTACAGTGCAGAATACACGTAGTTTATGTTTGGTTCATGGAAGCAGTCAGTTTTGCCAGCTCACATAGACCAGTGTAGATCCTTAGTGATACCACGGGCTAAGATTTCCCTCATCGAAACCAAACTGTTGTTAAGTTATCAATAGTATGAATATCGGTACCGGAAATATCTGTCTGACTTCCAAGATAAGCCGACCCCAGTATATCCAGACGTCGTTTACATAATTATGAACAGTAGCATAGCAGGTGATCAATGCTTGCCACTTCTTCCTCATCACCACAGCTCCTGCAGAACTCATTGGACTCAATACCTAACCTTTTGGCGTGTTCGTCGATTAGGCAGTGTCACGTCAAAACTGACAGTTTTTTCGTCTCTAGTGCGAGGAGGCATTTTGACTTTCTCCGTTCGTATCTTGGCCAGATTTGCTTACACGACACGCAATTTGTAGCTTAAGTTAAGATCTTGTTAAGAAACGTGGCGTTATTATTTCCGGACCAAATACGAGTAGATTTTTTCCTTTAATGTCATTTTACACAACAAAAGAAAGGCTATTTTTTGTATGCATAGCTGCATTGGCTACATGTGGGGACCAATCATGTAGCTTTTGTCATAAGAATTCCTGCCGTTCTAGGGGTCCGCTCTAACTGTTGGCGGCAGTTTGATTTAGTTGTTGACCTACACCCAACCAAGGCGGCATATATAATTGCCGGATCCACGACCTTGAACTCTAAAGTTAGCATGACTTCCATGTGAAAAACAGATGATTCGCAACCAACTAACAGGCATCAGACAGTACACGTATGTTTTCACTCGCTTTGTAGTTCTGATTCCTTTTTGTAGGTCGCAAATCTGCTGTTTGTTGCATAAAAGTCATGGGAACATTAACGTTCGGCATTGTGGGTCAGGCATTGAGTCATCCACCAGATAATTTTTTTCGACATACAGGGCACAGTTTTAAGTGATACGCTGTTTTTGTACCTAAAATTTCGGCGATAACCTGTTTTCCGATATTTCCATAGTCCATAAAAGCTTGCTATCACGTATGACCCCGCGGTGTCAGTGATACGGCGTTTCCACCTTAAATGAGTATTATGTTTTCTCCAAGACCACAGCTCAGACTCCATTCATTCGCTCCAGTTCTGGTGCTCACCTCACATTCACTTTTCCTGATATATAACGCGGTGTCCGACTACTGCAGAGAGAATTGGCTGTCGAACTTCTGGCATATAATGCGAAACATGTGATTTGCCTGCCAAGCCATACGGTTTTCAGACGTGAATGCGACTTGTAGAACACCTCTTTCTTGAGATATTTCACGTGAGATGCTCCAAGTGAGTGCCAGAATATACCCGATTGATTGTCATCAAATGTTGTTTCTTTGAACCGTGATTCAGCAACAATTCTAACAAATTCATACATGACCGATGAAAGTAAACGGGTGAAAGCCTCTGGTTTATAGATATAACTCTGATACGGGACTTCAGATTAGCTTAACAAATTGCTTTACGGGGTTTCACTGCAGGATTAGGGGATGCAATCTTTATTTTGAACGAGTCAATGAACATGTCAATGCAAATGACTTCTTCGGATAGATGAAAATGGTTCTCGAAAACGTAACAACTGAATTGTTCGACAGGTAGGTTATTTTTATTTACTTTCTTAATGAGTTCACTGTCTGTCATAAGCTTCTGACCTGGAGGCCACTCCAGTTGAGAACTGAGATCTTTAAAAACGTATGTTTTTATAAACCCTCTCTTATCCCATCAACAATCGGTTCGCGTACAGGTACTAACTAATTGTATATTTTCTACAATCTTTCGTGACATATTTTTTTCCTTTTTTAACTTCGCTATTTCCCTGATATATCTTTCAAATCAATTTCTTCTCAGAACCGTCTTTCGCGACATACGAGTATATTCCTCACTTACATTTCTAGCTTCGCTAACATATAAGAGTTTATAATTTTTTACAGGAAACAAGTTCCCGCAATGGTGAAACATTCATAGACTTCATATTCAACATGCACTTCGTTCCTACTTCACCCGGTATTATCTATTGTAATGCCGTTAACAAAATTGCTATGACCAAGGCTAAAGCTCATATTCTTGTTCGCGACATAGAAGAGAATATGACTATTTATGGTATCAATGATACCGATATCATAGCATTGGGAGATGAAGTTACTATTACCTGTGCTGCCGTTGCCTACTACTTTTCCAATAACATTCAATGGTTTGATAAGAATAGCGAACTAATCACAGAATCAGATAGTAAGTATATTAGAGAAGAGAGATGCTGAGAATTTCCTACTTTCCGTTCACGTTTTGTTCTCTTTAATTGCAGACATTAAGATAACATCTTCCACCAGTGATTACTCGTATAAAAAATCTCTAACCTTTAAGCGTGTACGCGACGAGGATCAGGGTTTATATGAGTGTAGAGCTGATCATGTTTATAATGATACCAAAGAGTATAAGATTATGAATCTCATAGCTCATGGTAGGTGGAGAAGATAGCTGTCAAATGAAAGAGGTTTTAAAATATTCTATTTCTCACGTTTCTAGAACCTTCTTCGCCACGCATGTCCTACACCAACTTGGGTAACGACATTAAGATCAAACGGAAATTGGGTGAATCTCTGGAACTCCGCTGTGAAGCACATGCCATACCTAAGGCCACGGTTACCTGGTTCAAAGACGATGCTGAAGTCACCAATATTTCCAGCGAGTATACGGATCATTTGATTATACCCTATCTGAAACCCGACGATCAAGGCCAATATAAATGTGTGGTGCAGAATAGATTGGGAGTCATTGAACAGACAGTGATTGTTAAAATAACCAGTAAGTTTTTATGCACAATAAATTATGATAAATTTCCCTTATCCATCTCTCTCCCCTTTATTGTTAACCTTAGATATTCCCGGTTTAACTTTGGGCTGGATATGCGGCATCGTTCTCCTGCTATTGGTTCTAATTGGTTTGGTTATATATCTGTATATACGTGTTAAGCGGGAACGTAAACTGCTGCGTGAACTTAAGGCTGCCGGTTTGGCCAATTTCGAAGAAGGTGCTGTGGAACACATTAATCCTGCACTCACTTTGGATGAACAGGCCGATTTGCTTCCTTACGATCGTGGTTTTGAATTCCCTAGGGATAAACTGAAATTGGGCAAACAACTGGGTGCTGGAGCTTTCGGTGTTGTGTTGAAGGCACATGCCGAAGGTATACGTCCCGAAGAGAAGGAAAGTGTGGTGGCCGTTAAGATGGTGAAGCGAAATGCCAACAATGAAGTTATGCGTGCCTTAGTCTCCGAATTGAAAATTATGGTGCATTTGGGTCAACATTTGAATGTGGTCAATTTATTGGGAGCAGTGACCAAAAATATAGCTAAACGTAAGTGGAATTTCATATGGATTTATAAGAATATTAGGATAAATATTCGAAATTAAGATATATATCAACGGTCTGGCTTTAACGCCACAAACCTCACTTTGAGCTTCAAAGATTTGAGATACGAGGTGCCACTTGCAGACCATTGATATATTGCAATCACTTCAGCCATCTAAACATAAATTAGAACTATTCTTTGTCAAGTTTTCATTGAACAAATTCCTTGGAAGCATGTTCTTAATACTCTATCCAACTTAAATTCCCTTTTTCGGCAGGTGAACTGATGGTCATTGTTGAGTTTTGTCGTTATGGCAATGTTCAGAACTTCCTGATGCGTAATCGCAAACGTTTCATAAATCAAATTAATCCGCATACGGGTAAAATTGATGCTAATATAATTACTCAACGATTCTCGGATAACTTCGAATTGGATCGGTAAGTTTGTCATTTTAAATTATTCCTATCGTTACTCTAAAATATTGGCTGGATTCTCCTTTGCATTGGTACTAACCCCATCCAAAAAAATATACTATATGTCAAAATTTATTTCTAACCGCTTGAGAGTACAATAGTGACCAAATCCATGAAATCATTTTGATGTGAAAAGATCTCGAATTTTCTTTAAAATACAACTCACCGCCTTTCTTATTGAGTCACATTATATTTATATATTCAGCAAATTCCATCATGAACATAGGCTGTCTACATAGAATCTCCATGTCTGTCTGTCAGTTGCGAATTTCGTTGAAAGATTTTCCAGTCTCGTCGAAAACTGTGCGCGTCCATGTTGTTTTTGTTTTCCCCGTTTCCTTGAGACTTGGGGGTTCCACTCCAGTCAGAGGATAGATTCGCATTATTACGTAAAAGACTTCTGCTAGAAAGATCTGATCTGAATAAAGATAGTATTGAAACTCATTGAGTTGTAGGTTAGGTTCCTGGCACATTTAGGAGCACGTTATCACGCACCGGAATTATCAGACGAGTGCGCCAGTCTAGATCATGAGCACCAGAAGGACGTGCGCATTCCGTTTCATTTGAACATAAAAAACACGTCGGCTAAGTGGCAATAGTAAAAACCAGGTCAAGGTGGGAATCAGTACAGAAATATAGTCATTCAAACTCTTCTCCGGTCATTGATGAGACACCCATCAAAGGGCAGCTTGTACTCGGCAAGAAAGAGCACACTCAGTATTATCGCAGGTGTCATCACTGGACACTACGTGATAAGCCACATGGCAGCACACATGGAGCTTGCAAGTAAGGGTTTCTGTAGAAGTTGTTTGTTGGAGATGTGTTCTTGTAAAGAACTCCAAGAGTATTGTCTCGCCTAGTTCGGGTACAGTTTCTTCGAAAACCCTAACGACCTAGCAGATTCTCCTCTTTAACCCCCTTCGTCAAATTCATAGAGAAATCTTATTGGTTCAGTAAAGCCACTAAGAATAACTATGAATGCTGTGCTACAAAACCCTTCTTATACTCTTCATTTCTATTCTCTTCAACTAATCGTTCCTCCATCACTTTTTCTTTGAGGGAACCACAATGGACCGAACTTTGTTGGCCCCAAGCAAACTCTTCAGTTGTAATCTCAACTGGTGGCTTTACTGACTACCCCTAAGGGTACAGAATACCTAGGGAATAATTCGTTGTAATCATAAGGTTTGCTGATGACTACGACTATAGCTTCAAGGTTATTTTGGGCTACCGCACAAGTGAAGAAATTTAAAATGGATTCGAATAGCTGGAGATTTTATCATAACCGATAGAGAATAGTCATTTAACTCAAACCGGATCAACGTTTCCCATGCTGGTGTCGTGTATGGGGCCTATTAGTGGATAGGCTCCCATGCACATCAGCTTCAGGTCGAAAAATCTTAGCAACGTTCACTGTGATATCAATTTTCACCTGCCGAAAAACTGTGAGAATTGCAACGGTGAGCCTCCTCAAACCTTAGACGGTCAGCTACAAGAAGCTGTCTATATTGAAGTAGTAAACTTTTGCTGCGTCCATCCTAATCACCACCAATACTGATTTTCTCCATCCAGATCTTCAGGTCGAAAGATACAAGAGACAGCCTCCAGTTCAGCGCAATTGACTACTCTGCATGGAAATCAAGGTTCTTGGTATCACATTCTGGCCGACAGCACTGAGAAACTTACACAGAAGCCTTTTTGACCGTTAATAAATCAATTCGGACCAGCCAAAACCCGTCCAGAGCATTGCGACAGGGTGTTTCCACGCTTCTTAGAGGACCAACCTGAGAATTGCAACGGGAAAGCTCATCATTCCTTGGAGGACCAGCGAGATGAAGATTCTGTCGAAGTAGTGAACTATTGCGGTACTTTTTCAGTGTCCATCCTAATCACTTCTTAGCGAAAAGACTCCACCGCGCCTCGGAGGACAAACCTATATGAAAATGTTGTCGAAGCAGTAAATTATTGCAGTACTATCGTTACCGTGGCCTTCATATTGACCATTCAATGGTTAAAAAAATAAAATCTAATTCTATGCTATTAGAAGATCTCATTATAATTCACTTTGATATCAATTGCTTGTCGATTATTCAAAAAAAGTGGCACGAATGAATAATAGTTTGTTACCACAAAGATTAGAAGTCTTGGCCAATTGAGATCAGGCTTGTGTAGCCGCCTTAATTCTCAGAGATCACTTGATAAATCCCCAAGTTTCTTTATATAACCCGATACTTAACACAGCAGTCTCCCCAAATATAAAAACGATGTATAGTGCTTTTGTTTTCTCCCTCCCTCTATCTCCATTTTCCAGAGATCACCAGTTCACATTGGATTTGGTCGTTTTGTCTTTACATGCAAACTACTAATATTTCACAAAAGCTTTGTCTCGTTTTGCACAGTTTTTTTTTTTAATTTTCGTAATACATGTTAATTAATTATTTTTCGATTTTATTTTTCTTTTTATTTCTTTTTACACTTTCACTCAACTAACTACACCTGATATAACATTTTCACCTCATCATAACTTGCCTAACACACTCTGCCTATGCACTTGCTTATCCCTTCTAATTGATGGTGAATTGAAATTCTAACCTAAAAAATATATGTTTTTTCTTTTTTTGGTTTTTCTATATCTCTCCCCCATTGATAATGATATGCATCCTATATGTTTTATTTTATAATATGATATGAAATTTAACATTCTGATTATAATATATTTATAACAACAAAATTGGTTCCCCGGATGGTGGTGGTGATTGTGATGTAACAAAAACTATTGAAATTATACTGATCCTACTCCCCCTTACCTTGTTCATCTGTATGTGGTGTATGGGCACATCTAAATAATAAATAACATACCCCCTCAAAAATCCCCCCCCCCCTCAAAAAAACTCTTCATAATACTATAAAACTGTAAACGAACGTATGAAAATGCAGTTCTGGTCTGAAATATGTTAATCTATCATTCTCGAATCATCAATATATCAATAATATGAACAATATGAACAACTATTATTCCATGAATAACCGCAGAGATACGGATAATGATCCGCGTTCTGGTACCCGAGCTGGTCGTCCAGGTTCCACGGGTTATATCTCACAATCGGAATTGTACGAGGGTCAAGTGAATACATGCGGCACGGAACACACAGTGATGACCACAGTGCCCGAGGGTAAGTGTCATGTTTAATTTTAATGATTCTATATTGAAAATAACGGTTATTTTATAATAATTCGTATTACTGTTTAGTAGATAGAACTTATATCGTATACATAAGAGTTGAGAGCGTCCATCTACTGAACGGTGCCGTCCAAAGAACGACTGTCTGTCTATCACTGTTCTATTGAGAACTATACCATCTGATGGACCGTTTGGTATATACGAGGGCGGTCCCAAAATTAGCCGACCTAACTTGGGAAAATTTTTCTTTACGAGTATTTCTCAACATAATTTCCTTTTAGCTCGATACCCTCTATCCAGCAATTTTCAATAGTTTCGAAACTGTCTAGCTCCTGTAAATAGCCATCAACCTCTTCATTGCTGAAAACAACAAATAATCAATTGAAGCAATTCGAACTTTAAATGAAGGAAAATACTCGCCAAGGTAGAATCTAGCTAGGTTTTAATATTGGTTGGACTGAGGCCTTTTAAATGAAAGTATTGTATTATATATCGGTGCCCATTGTTTCCATGTTTACAAATTCATTGAGTAAACGATGAGTGTTTAAAAAAAACTAAACAACGCGGCGTCTTGAAACTTACAGCCTGTTTCAGTAACTTTTAAATTTGCTTTCGTTCGCCTGCCAGACGACAAACAGCTGATTTGGGTTTCACTAACTACCATCACAACGACAAGTCGCACGATAATGAACTCGTACGACTACGTAAGCATTTCAGTGTAAATTTTGGTTTATCTATCTCTCTTTGCTGTCATCTGGGCGAACACAAATGTCAGATCGAGTCACTTTATTTTATTTGTCGACTGATAGGAACAATGACAAAAAAACCTTATTATAAGCAAAAATAACTAGATATAATTATGGTAAAACCAATTAAATAATAATAAAATTGTATACATAAGTATAGTAAAAAAGCATAAAGAAGTCAACATTGGCATCTCGCTAAGATGGAAAAAAAATCATCAGTGCACAATGAGAGAGACGTGAAAGAGAGAGAGAAAGAAATGAGAGTCTTGGTTCAGCTCAGCTGACCCACCCAGGGTTGATTTTTTGGCCACCGCTAGTGTAAAGAGGGCAGAGGTGTATTTGCTAAGGTCGATCATACAAAAATGTGTGCTTTTTTAAACCGGAATACCTGGTGTAAGCAGATGTGTAGCGATGCCTACGTTTCCAAGCATAATCATCAACTGGGCTTTAAGATTCTCGTATATTTGAAAGGCCAAGATACCAAATATCAGATTTTACTAGTCGGCTGGTACCGACAACAGCCAAGTTTGCCAGCTCACCAAAGAAAGCTGAACTTATGGTAGTCTGTCAACTTCTAGAGAAAGCGGGACCAAAAGGTATTCCATCATTTCCAACTCCTCTTCGCTACCACAGCTCTTGCAACATTTTGTAAGACCTCAGGTATCTCTGCGACCCACCATGACAGATACGACAAGTTAGACGCCCTGTCTCGATAATGACAGTAGAGTTGCGTAGTTCTTGCACGAACTAGTTCAATTGAACGGGTCACTATACTGAACTGAACGAACTAGTTCACACAACTCGTTAATTTCAGCTCAGTAGTTCACTATGTTTTTTCTTAAACCATATCATTTCGTCCTCTCTTCTCATTTCGTTCTCTCTTCTCAGCTGTTATGTGTTTTTTCCATTTTTATGTCATCATGAATGTATGATTCTACCTATACAAACGCCTTTGTATAAGTTTTTTCAACTCATTCCATTCAAATTCCAATCAGATTCCTTTAAAAGCGGCTGATTTGAACTGGTGATCTACTGAACGAAATGAACTGTTTAAGTAAAGTGAGCTAAAGAGCTTGTGAGCTAAAGATCTGGTGAGCTAAAGAGCCGGTGAGCTAAAGAGTTGGTATGCTAAAGTGAGCTGTTGAACTAAATGAACGAACTAGTTCACTTTATTGAACTGAACTAAAAAGAGCGATCACTTAAAAGAACTATAGTGCTCAAATCTAAATGACAGAAGAAAGTTGATGCGTTTCGAGTTTTGGCGGGTTCACATCAGTTTGGTCATAAGACATGCCCACATATTCCAGTTTCAATGGAGTATGTAGGGTAGTTTGAGGTGAATATTGAGCTATTAAGTTATCTCGTGAAGAAAACTGCAACGAAGATAGTTTCCAGAGGCATTATGACAGACTGACAGAGGCAATATAAATACCGACTTTAGCCAGAAAATTAATTGTCCGTCTTTCTGATACCTACACCCCATTTCCAATGACTTCTTCATAAGCTGTGTACAGATAGGCGTGTTCGCCTATCAGCCAATGTCTCGTCAGAACTGACACTTAAGTCGACACTCTTTTCCTCTCTAGTAGAAATTTGCATTCTCTTATTGGACTGCCTGACTGACTCTTGCCTAAGGCGAACAGATCATTTAGGCGTTATCAATTAACATAAAGTTATAACAAAAATGCTTGCTTAAAATACAGCAAGGAACTTCTTTTAAAACTATGCTTATGAAATTCTCCAAAATAATTCAGTAATCAATTCCCATTGGAATTGACTTTCAACTTATCATTAAAAAATCTCAAAATGTTATATGTATCTATTTGAATAAAATATTTATATCATTTATAAATTTCATTAACTATCCAAGGAGTCGTTAGGGCAGAAGTTGAAGAAGGTAATATTTTATCTTTCAATATTGTTGTTTCATTGTTTTTATATTTTTAAATATTTAGCTGTGATGTGAATATTATTATTATTACTTACCATAACTAATAATTAAACAACTCCTATTTCCTCCTCCACAGATGATGACAATATTATGTCAAACAATTCCATCCAACCAGCCTGGCGCTCCAATTACAAATCCGACTCAACCGAAGCTATGTCAATTACTACCACGGACCTTATAAGTTGGTCCTTCCAGGTTGCCTGTGGCATGGAATATCTTTCGTCGAAGAAAGTACTCCATGGCGATTTGGCAGCACGTAATATTCTATTGTGCGAAGATAACATTGTGAAGATTTGCGATTTCGGTCTGGCCCGTTCCATGTATAAGAGTGATAATTACAAGAAACAAGGCGATGCTCCGTTACCCATTAAATGGTTGGCTTTGGAGTCATTGAGTGATCATATTTTCAGCACCTACACCGATGTTTGGTCATTCGGCATTGTAATGTGGGAGTTATTCTCATTGGCTAAAGTTCCATATCCAGAAATTGATGCCAATCAAAGTTTATATCTAAAGCTGAAGGATGGCTATCGCATGGAGAAGCCTCCATATGCTAATGACGATTTGTATGACATTATGTTGGAGTGCTGGAGTACAAATCCCGAGAGAAGACCGTTGTTTAATGTTCTGAAGGAGAGATTTGCCATGATGTTGGGCGAAGAGGTGGCAAGTGTAAGTATTGCAAAGATTTAATTATAATTTTATGTGATAAGATCTTGAAAGTTGCATTTTCCACTGTGTCATTGAACCTTCATAAAAAGGTTTAATGACACATTTGTGTTATAAAAAAATTTCCGAATCAGAATCGTCATTGATCATCGTTTATAGACGGCTGATTTGGAACAATCATTAATGGATGGTAAAATATACCTACCATATCCAGCCCCGATACTCGCATCCATCAAACATTTTGGTTTTTACATTTGAAATAACTCATCCGTTCGTACCTCCACAAAAACGGACATCTGATTGCCCAAAACAAAACGGAAGCTAAACAAATCATAGTACCCTTAAGTATTTATTCTAGTATCATTTTTGAAAATCGTAATTTCCGGTTCGCGAATCTTATAAAGCTGTCCACGAAATTCAAATACGAAGATTTTTATCTCAATCACGCTTTCGGTTGTTGACCTCATCGCTAAACCTCTACTATATGGAAAGACTCCAGAATAATAAAGACTCCTCATTGGTCGACCCCTAATAGAGAAGAATTGCCGAGGATAGAGGAAACCTCATTGGTAGACCTCTAATATACAAAAACGACTGAAATACAGATACAACGAACACCGCAGTATCTGTGACGATATCGATCGTTTCTTCTGCAAGACCTTCAATATCTCTGCGTGCAGTCCAATAAAGCAGATGCAACCCGTGATGACAGACACGATAAGTGGGTCGTCTGGTCTCGAAAACGACCGCAGTGTGTTGGTGCTTTTAGAGTTTAGACAGGGCCACATCAGCCTGGAATATTTGCAGTTTCTGACTAGTGACCACCTGTCATTTGTTGCCGTAAGGGCACTAACTCTCACGAAGAGCTTATAATTCGCTAGAGGCATGCCCTCATATTCCAGTTCCCCTGGAGTGTGAAAATAGTCCACAGTCTTGTAAGTACATCTGCTGGTTCATCCCTGGTATGTCCCGGTGGGCCGATACCTATATCAGGTGAATATTGAACTGTTCGGCCATCTCGTTATAAGATCTGCGACAGTCGAAGGCATTTTTTGAATTCAGGAATATAGTTTCCAGGGACTTAATAGGAGCCTGACTGACTATCAGGTAAATATGATAACAGACATTGGCCAGACTATTATCCATTCCGCTATCTCTTTAATAGCTAAGATTTTGCCTGGTAAACTCTACAGTGATCAGACAGTCTTTTGCAATGTATGGCTCAAGTTTCTCAGAATAGACACCAACGTCCACTTGGTTGTTGAACTTGGAACCGTCTGTATAGAAGATAACGAATCTCCTATGTCCTAGGATACGACCATTCCATTCTAGTCTAGCAGATATACGAGTGAAATACTTCTTGTCAAAAAGAGGTTTAGTCGTAGTGTAATCAATAATGCCCGGAAGGTCAGGCATTCTGTCTAAAATGACATTATGTCCGTATCGATTTCCTGACCATAGTGAAAGCTCCCTGAGTCTAGTCGCGGTACATGCGGCATATTGCACTGCTATAATATCTAGCGGCATTAAATGTAGTATAACATTTGTGCAGCAGTTGGTGTCGTTCTCAGCGCACCAGTGATACATATAGCAGCCATTCGCTGAACCTGGTGGATTTCTGCAGAGCTGTCCACCAGACGACAATGCCGCACAGCATTATCGGTCTGACTACTGCCGTGTACAATTAATAAACTATGCGCGGATTCAGACCCCTGCGATTTCACATTGCCCTTTTACAGGTATATAGCGCTACCACAGCCTTCTTTGCTCTTTCCTGAATGTTAGGTTTGAAGTTCAACTTCCAGTCCAGTAAAATACCTAAGTATTTTGCGCTTTCAGAGAAAGGAATTTCAATACCTCCCAAGGAGACAGGTGTAACTGGTTGTACACTATTTCTCCTTGTGAAGAGAACTAGCCCGGTCTAGGTCGGGTAAATAAGATCTGCCGCAGAAATTAATGCGATCGTCAATGTATTTACCTGTATGTTTTCTTGTACTCGTAACATATATTTGAAATATTTCTTCAGTTTCGAAGAAGTAGTTTTAAATTGTCGGCGTGTTTTCCATTGGTATTGTAATCTTCTCAACACTTTCTCTCCCTCTCTTTCTTTTCCCTCTCACCAAACTAATCGTTTCTTTCCTTTAATTCTTTTAGCATTACGTCGACTTGAATGAACCGTATCTCAGAGTCAACACAGAGTATATGAAACGCAATCAAACCGATTACTTGTCATTAATGGGTTCTCCCGATGAAATGGCACCGCCGCCGCCCAAATATGTCAATGGACATATACTGCCGGAAATACGTAAGTTCCATTTATTTTCCGATTACTAACCAAAAACTCGATACACATGAACTATGTACACCATTTAACACCATGATTTAATGACGTATTGTATTTACTCTTGTCTTGTCTTTTTTCTCTTGTCTCAATTTATCTTTATTACACGAACTACTCGCTTCCATTATTACAAAAATCCGCATACACGCCCATTCTGCACTCTGCATCCAACTCGATCTCTCCACTATACAAAAACATGCACCAACATGCCCATCCACACACAAACACACACATCTACATAAATATACACACCAACAGGCATTGATTTGTCTTCTGATGATTACTTACAAATGAGTCCCAATGGCGGCTCGGTCATTTTCTCACCAACTCGTCCCAAAGACTCACCACCTAATGTTACCGATGATAGTGCCGATCATCCACCAAATATCTCAACCACTTCCTTTAACTTCCCAGATACTGCAGCGGAACAACATTCCCCCACATTAGTGAATAATTTGGATAGTCCCAATAGTAAGCCGCCACGCAGCAAGAAGGAGGGCATTGAGCCCCTGCCCGAGGAGATACCGATGCTGCAGAATGCCAATCATCACGATGACAGTCCGGAGCAGCCGCGAAAATATGCTCAAATGTTGCAAAACACAAAGAATGTGCCCACGCCCTCACCCCGCCATCATATAAAGGAGACCAAGCTGACGGGAGAGGAGGGAGAGAATTATGTGAATATCAAATCACCGAAGAAAACGATCAATAACAATGGCTCCAAGGCTCCAGACGCATTTTCAAATCCCAGCTATCAGATACTCAAGACGGCGCCGGAAAATGGCGATTCGAAATAAAGCTGTTTTAGAGTGGTGGGAAAGTGTGAGAGGAGAGTGAGAAAGCCATTGCGTTATGTGTCATGTTATTTATTTTTATCGTCACGTTTTCTCGTTCTCGCTCTCACGTGCTCTTGGTTTAACTGTAATATACTACTTTTCTTCTCTGGCATCACCCAGTGATGCTTTATCGTTTTAAGCCACAGACCTTAGATTATACAGATGTGCCGTCCCCGAGCGAGTAAGTTATCAGTTACGTACGAATAAAAATTTCAACGAGTAGGACTTCAAAGAGTGATGTTTTACGAGGATTTCGGACCGATTTTCCCGAATTTTTTGTAATTGTCACAATTAAAAAATTAATATTAATTGATTAGTGCAAAGAAAGTTCAAACTATGTTCGCGGAAAAGTGTTTTTTCGCGTGTGACATTTCATTCCTATTCGTTCGTAACTGATAGATTTTGACGTTTCTCGCTGACGGCACATCTGTATAATCTAAGGTCTGTGTTTTAAGCTGTCGTTTTTATTTTTTGTGTATTTCTATCACTCTGTTCTTGTCCTTCCTTCTTTCATTTGAAAACAAAAGTCGCACTGTTTACGCCACTAATTGATTTGAAGCTTTTTTCTTCTACTCAAAAAAGCTTTCTCTATGCATTTAAGTTTATGAAATCGTTATTTATTAGAAGTTTTTAAATATTTTATATATATCTAAACACACACACACAAACATACGCATGTTGTTGTCCTTAAAAAGTTTTAAACTAGAATCTAACGACTAAAATCAGAATTTGTTGTCCAATAAAAACAAATCACCATAAACGCCTCATTTTTTTATAAAATAAAATTTTTAAAAAAATATTTACAAATGAATGAAAGCGAACATCTATAAATTTTGTAGTTATATTTTTATTTGTTGTTTGTACGTACGTAACGTCTAGGGTATCCCTTTAGCTTTAAATATTTTATATGTATTATATATATATATTTTTACCATTAAGTATTTTGTTAAAATTCAAATTTAAGAATCATCTCGACTCGTTTGTGTCGACAGCGGCGAGAAAATATAGAATAATAAATATTTTTTAATGCTAATCAACATTATTGCTTAATATTCGTCGTATTCGATAAACATATTATAGAAACGAAAAACAAACAAAAAAGATTTATATAATTGAATTGTACTGTAAGTTTTATTAAATATATTTTTCTAAAAAAAATATTCATTAGTTGTACAAAATAAAGAAATTATCTACATTAACTAAAAAACCAATTTGTTTTGATTATTACTACGCTCAAATTTTAGTAACAGCAAAAAATGTTTGTTGTAACAGATGTTTTTGTCTGTAGATATAGGGAATGTTGCCCTGTCTGCTAGAGACGTCAAACTATCGATAGTTTTATTGTTTAAGGGTATCTCTTAAATACCAGTGAATGCGTCCGGCGTCTGTCAAACTCAAATTTCATCCTATTGTTTTCTGAGCATACAACAACACTTTGACAGACGCAGGACGCAATTCGCCGGTATTTAAGAGATGCCCTTAGTCACTATCGATAGTATAGGTAAAATGTCAGTTTTCGAGATAATCAGATCGGTTAGTTATCTCGATAAGAAAGGAATCGGACATACATCAGTACAAAGTATGAAATAACAAGTAAGAAAGTTCAAACGGGTAAACCGACTTACGAATCCTCTCATCTTCAGTCCCAAAAAATATTCGTAAATTTATATTTGAGTGTGTAATTTTGTATATTCGACCTGTGTTTTTAATTTTGTTTGATATTTATCAAAAATGAGCTCGAGGTCTATAAATTTATTTTGTTTTTGTTTTAATTAAATTAACTTTAAAGTATGCGCTGGTGTTAAAGTTATAAGCTGTTAACTTTTGGGTCAAAATAGTCCATTTGTGAGGGAGGTACCAAAAGATGCGTACCAAAGACGACAATTTTTCACTGGACTGTAGGACTTGTATAAGCATTACATTATTACAAGTTTGCAAGTATTTGTGTGCACTGGTATTGAAGTTATAAGCAGTTAACTTTTGTTGCAAAATGGTCCATTTGTGTGGGAGCTTCGAAATGGTGCGTGGAAATAATGCCCATTTTTACCGGACTGAAGGTACTATAAAAGCATTACGCTGCATAATATTTCAAGTATTTATGTAAGTATATGCACTGGCATTAAAGATATAAGCAGTTAAATTTGTGAACAAAATAGTCCCTCTTTGTGTTAGGTACCAAAAGGGGTGGCGACACTTCACCCATTTTTCTCAAGGTGATAGCGACGGAAAGACTATTACTATGTGTGGGATTACAGATAGGGAGGCAGTGAGCTTCTACAAGGAGAGGACCAATGTGGTCCATCTTCGAACTTAGCATGAGATAGAAACGAATATTATCACATAACAAATTTGAAGACAATTCGTTACTCCATGCGCTCCAGCCAGTCGGACAGATGGACGGACACATCTCAAATGACTTAAAATGTCCTAAACCGGATTTCCGCCGAACAGGTAGGGTTGCCACGACTCACAAAAACTAGCTGGATTTTAGAAGAAACATCTAGACTAATGAAAAAATTTCAAATTATTGATAAATTCGGTTTAAAAGTAGTTATTTAAAAAAAGACATAAAAATAAAGCATATTAAAAAATAACAACATATCAAGTCTCTTCATAAAAATCAATATTATTGAGATCAATTTCAAACATAAAAATAAAGAAAACATAACAAAAACATATATCGATGGCTTAATATAATAAGGGCGTATCTCGATTTCATTTCTCCAAAACAGGGTCACGGAAACCGAATAAAAACCAAACAAATGTTTGACTAGACTTATGGGGTTTTTACCTACAAGCTGAAAAAAAATCGCTTCTCTAGTATATTGTCCCAAACATATTCTGCTACACATGTTTAGGGTACACTCTAAATATATTGGGCACACACAAAAATTATATATTTGGGAATATGTTGTTCTAAACAAATCTTTGTTTCTGTTATAATATTTTTTATTTGGGATTATTATTTACGAAACAAATATATAATTGCAGTTAAGTATTCAGAAAATACATCAATATATTAATTTTAAAAAAGTTTTATGCTTTTCAGTAATTCAAAGTTATTTTATTTAGGAAATTTTAAATGTTCTTAAAATTCTATTATAATAGCAATCGTATAATCTTACATAATGATACTATATAACTTGGAATAAATATAAATTAAAAATTTGTGCTTAATTGTGTTCTTATGTCATTTTAACTTATAAGGTATAACTCGAAATCAATAAAAAATTTAGATTTATTTATTGAATGTTTTCACATTTGAATTGTTCAGCTTTTCGATCAACTCTTCATCAGAGGGTGTGATATCCCCGCACAGGATTGAAATACGTATAAGGGTATGTGTTTACATGGCTTTCAGAGCGCAGTGTCTTATCTTTTCCAATACACCACAAAAAACCTCTCTTTCGAAAGGAAGAGTTGATCGAAAAGCTGAACAATTCGAATGTGAAAACATTCAATAAATAAATCTAAATACAAATTAAATCGATCATTAACAAAAAACTTCTAATAACATAAAAAATTTAATTCGATCTTCTGCAACGTTTTAAAAATCTTTTTTAAAAAAATATATTTAGAGAAATTCCTAAACAATTACTTTATTTGTATATAAAAACATATTTTATTTGAGAAAATTGGTTTGCAAATATATTTCGTTGTAATATATTAATATATACGTTCCAAATAAATTTTGTTGATTTTCAAATAAAATAAATTTGCTCAGAAATATTATAATAATTAAAAATTTGTGTTCCAAATATATTTTCCTTCAACCCAAACAAATTAAAGAATGCGATTTTGCCCCGTGTATAAATCCTTTATTTGAGTTAAGGTGCATTTGACAGTTTTCGACCAGAATAAACGGAAAAACCATTATCACAAAAATCAAGATACACCATTTTTATACCCTACACCACACTGTGGTACAGGGTATTATAACTTTGTGCATTTGTTTGTAACAACCTAAAGGAGAGAAAATAGACCCATCGTTTATTATACCGATCGACTTAGAATCACTTTCTGAGTTGATTTAGCTATGTCCGTCTGTCTGTCTGTCCGTCTGTCTGTCTGTCCGTCTGTCTGTCTGTCCGTCTGTCTGTCTGTCCGTCTGCCTGTGCATGACGGATTTATGGTCCGATCTCGACGAAACTTTACACATATCATTTGTTTGGCCCAAGGACGATCCCTATTGAATTTGGTTAAAATCGGTTCAGATTTAGATATAGCCCCAATATATATGTTACCCCCGATTTGACATGTAAGCGCTGTAAAAACTTTATTTGATGTCCGATCAGTATGAAATTCGGCAGAAAGAGGTTTCTTATTACATGAAGGAATACTACTAAATTCGGAGAAAATCGGTTCAGATTTAGATATAGCCCCCATATATATGTAACCCCCGATTTGACATGTAAGCGCTGTATAAACTGTATTTTATATCCGATCAGTGCGAAATTCGGCAGAAAGAGGTCTCTTATTACATGAAGGAATACTGCCAAATTCTGAGAAAATCAGTTCAAATTTAGATATAGCCCCCATATATATGTAAGCCCCGATTTGACATGTAAGCGCTGTAAAAACTTTATTTTATATCCGATTAGTATGAAATTCGGCAGAAAGAGGTTTCTTATTACATGAAGGAATACTGCTAAATTCGGAGAAAATCGGTTCAGATTTAGATATAGCCCCCATATATATGTAACCCCCGATTTGACATGTAAGCGCAGTAGAAACTGTATTTTATTTCCGATCAGAACGAAATTCGACAGAAAGAGGTCGGTTTACTTGAAGGAGTATTCAGGGAAATCATTTCAGATTTATATATAACCTCCATATATATGTTCCTCCTGATTTGGTATCAAAGCGCTATAAAAGTTGTACTTTACTTCCGATCATTTAAATTTTCCAGGAAGAAGTTTCTCACTTTAGGAACGAATATTGCTAAATTTAGCGATTATCGGTTTAGAATTATAGTATATGTTCCTACCCATTTACCAATTATTCCAAATAATTATCGCAATGACCTTTATCGCATTGTTAGGGAGGTGTAGGGTATTATATAGTCGACCCCGCCCGACTTTCTGCCTTTCCTTACTGGTTATACTTATATTAAGCCATCGATATACATACATTCAATTCATAAATATAAATATTATTGAAACCAATTTCAAAATTTAAATTTGTTTATTTTGCCACATGTATTTTGTCCTTTTGGAAACAATTTTTATTAATTCTGCTCCTTCAGGTGAGAGCAAAAAATATTGAAAATTTTTATAGTTTTTAACAAAATTCAGTCTTATTAAAAGTTCTGAGCTTATAAGGTCGAAAGACATTATATTCCTATCTTTGGAATATATATTATTTACAGAATAAGTCTCTATGTCAAACGAAAGCGATGGGAACGGAAAAATACGATTTTAGACCTTCTAAAAGGTATCGGAACGACAAAGTGAATGCAAACGTACTGGCTAATGCCAGTTAATAGGTATAAAATCAGCTGTTTTTCGTTCGCATCGCTTTCGTTCGACGTAGAGAAGCAGCTGTTAAGATGCTGAAGGCTCATTCACAAAAAGCAGTATATATACGAGTATTCCTGAAATTCATAAAAGGAACATAGGGCCATATGGTTTCGGTTATCGTTATATTTAATATGGCTAACTGATTGGGCTATCGCATCTGATCCTATTGCTGGGGCATCCAGCGGACCTCCAGGCAAGTGTTCGTTTACTATTGGTTCTTTTACGGCGCCAATTGCTCGCTTTTGTTGAAGATACAGTGTAACCCGTATCTTCTCTATCTTCTATGGCACCCAATAAGTATGGAACATCTGAACGACTTGACTGATGCTGATGACAATGCGTTGATATCCACGAAACAAAGCCACATGCAGGAAAAACCAATTGCGCATTAATGCCAATAAACCCAAAGCTATGCGAGTGAAAACCACACGTAATGATTGTTTTTTACTCTATGAATAATCCTGTCGAAGAAGTACAAAGTTTTACTTACCTTGGCAGCCAAATAACTCCAGATGATGGTGCCGAAGCGGATGGGTCTAGGGTTAGGTTAGGGTGGCAGCCGTATTTTTTTTACAAGCTCACATAGACCAGTTTAGGTCCCTAGTGTTACCACGGGCTGAAATGCCCCTCATCGAAACCAACTGTTTGATATATAAATTTATCGATAGTACGAATATCAGTACTGGAAAGATCTGTTAGGCTGCCTAAAAAGGCCGACCCCAGTATGTCCAGTCGTCGTTTACTCAAAGCGGGGCAGTCGCAAAGCAAGTTCTCAATGCTCTCCACTTCTTCCTCATCTCGACAGCTTCGGCAGAAGTCATTGGAGTCAATACCCAATCTTTTGGCGTGTTCGCCGATCAAGCAGTGTCCCGTCAGAACCTGTACTAACGTAGACAATCGTTTCCTCTCTAATGCGAGGAGATATTTTGACCTTCTCAGGTCATACCTTGGCCAGATTTGTCTAGCTACCCTGCAGGTGCCGATTTCTGTCCATCTTTCGTTGGACTGCCTGATTGCCTCTTGCCTAAGCCAAAGCTTGCACGTGGGTAGTGGCGCACCAATATATGCAAATTCTTCGAGAATTTGTAATGTCGTCCCTTTCCTAGCAAGTTCATCGGCTTTGCAGTTCCCCGGGATATCCCTATGCCCAGGTACCCATATGAGGTGTATATTAAACCGCTCAGCCGCTCAGTTAAGAGATCTGCGGCAGTCGAGGGCTGTTTGTGAATTTAGGGATGTTGCCTCCAGAGAATTGATGGCAGCCTGGCTGTCCGAGTAAATGACAACGCCAATGTTGGTTACTATGTTGCGACTCAGCCACTTGGGGACTTCCCATATTGCCATTATTTCGGCTTGATAGACACTGCAGGTATCTGGTAGTCTGTGAGCTATATCCAGACTAAGTTCTTCGCAGTGTACTCCGAAGCCAACCTTTTCATCAAGCTTCGAACCATCCGTGTAAAAGTGGACATGGTTTCTATTACCTGGTATTCTGCCGACCCATTCATCTCTCGCGGGAATCATAG
The DNA here is from genome assembly GCA_963930755.1 of Eudasyphora cyanicolor. Taxonomy (NCBI): domain Eukaryota; kingdom Metazoa; phylum Arthropoda; class Insecta; order Diptera; family Muscidae; genus Eudasyphora; species Eudasyphora cyanicolor. The sequence continues at coordinate 161,208,691 of OZ005737.1, forward strand.
TGATGTAATTTCTCTCGAAGGTGTACACCGTTGGTATATAGTCCACTCGGTCGGTTACCATAGCACTACACTTTGATATTCTCATGAGACCGTAGTTTTTGTACCTCCACATTGATAGGCAGTTTAATCTTATTGCCGCTTTGGTTGCAACTTCTCTCGCCACAATATTAATCGGCTGTATATGGAGTAGGGCTTGTAGAGACTCGGTCGCTGTAGTCCTTAAGGCTCCGCTTATGCTCAGGCAGGCAGTTCTCTGAACCTTTGTTAGTAGGTTGGTGATGGTTAGTTTGTCAGTTGCCGTCCACCATACCACAATACCGTATAACAGTATTGGACGAACTACTGCTATATATATCCAGTGGACGATTTTAGGAGAGGCCCCACCGCGACCCTACAGCCTTTTTGCAGGAATATAAGGCGACGTTGGCCTTCCTTACACGTTTCAATACGTTAAGTCTAAATAACATTTTCCTATCTAGAATTATTCCTAAAAATTTTGCACTTTCAGAAAAGACTAGATCTGTTCCATTTATCCGAGGTGGAGGGTCCACATGTGGGACATTATTCATCCTAGTAAAGAGAACCAATTCTGTCTTGTTGGGGTTAACGCCCAAACCGCTGCTTCTGGCCCATCTAGCCAACTTGTTCAGAGCCATCTGTAGGATGTCTCTGAGGACGTTTACGAATTTGCCACTCACTGCGATTGCCACGTCGTCCGCATATGCCACGACCTTGCAGCCACAACGTTCTAGATCTAGCAGGATTTCATTCACCGCTAGGTTCCAAATTAGTGGAGACAGTACTCCTCCTTGCGGGGTCCCTCTGTTTACAAACCTTGTTCGAGTTGTGGACCCTAGAAATGCTGTTATGCGTCTTCTGGTGAGCAGACTTTGAATTAGTCTAATCAAACTAGTGTTAACTTTTAGATGTGAGAGTGCTGCAATTACCGCATCTGAGTGAATGTTGTTAAAAGCCCCTTCTATGTCAAGAAATGCCACCATGGTGAATTCCTTGAAATGCAGGGTCGATTCGATAGTGCTCACAAGTTCGTGCAGGGCTGATTCTGTAGACTTGCCCTTATTGTAAGCATGTTGGTTCCCCGACAGGATTTTTGTATCCAGGTTTTCCCTAATGAAATGATCTAAAAGTCTTTCCAGACCTTTCAATAGGAAGGAGGATAGGCTAATTGGTCTGAAGTCTTTTGGCCTAGTGTGTGATATCTTTCCCGCTTTAGGTATGAATACCACTTTGGTATCCCTCCATCGATTCGGGACGTATGAAAGCCTGATACAGCCTACATAAATTTTCTCCAGCCAGGGGATAATGTACTTTAATATTTTCTGCATTTCTGCTGGAGTGATGCCATCTGGTCCAGGTGACTTGAAGGGCTCAAAGCTATTAATAGCCCAGCTTATTCTGGATCTCTCAGTTAAGAAGCTAGGGACGCTCGCAGTCCACTCGCACTCTTGTCGGTCCTGCTGATCCTCGGGTTCTGTTACATAGTTCCCCGGGAAATGGGTATCGAGCAGTACATTGAGCGACTGCTCGCTGTTTTTGGTGCAGTTACTTGCCTCATCCTGCAAATATCCCACTGTACAGGCTGAAGCAGATAATATCTTCCTCAGCCTAGCGGCGTCGGAGACCTTTTCCACTTCACCACAGAAGGTATACCACCTTTGCGCCTTTCTAAGCTCCTTCTTATAGATCTTGAGTTGCTCTTTATAGGCATCCCAATCATTAGCGACCCCAGTAGATTTAACCTTATTGAATAGCTTGTTGCAGGTCTTTTTCATAGCCGTTAGCTCAGAAGTCCACCATTGGGGTTTAGTTTTACCCTTGTACCTTGTTTTTGGACAGGCTTCTTCAAGGGATCTATTGAATGATATGGTGATATGATCGACCACATTATCCAGACCGGTTTTGTCATTCGGTTCGCACAGTAGTTTAGAGTTGATGACTTTCTTGAAATTCTTCTCATACAGGTGCCACTTTGTCTTCCTTACATTTCTGTGGACGGCAGGTTTAGGCGCTTTTTCCGCGAGTTTGAACTCAATATAACGGTGATCTGAGAATGAGTGGTCGTCCAGTACATTCCACCCAATAATTTTGTCTGACAGCCGGTCAGTAGCAAACGTTACGTCGAGTACTTCTTGTCTGTCTTTAATTGTAAAGGTCGGTTTATTACCTATGTTACAAATACTAAGGTTGGTAGTTAGAATAAAGTCAAGAAGCGAATCACCCCTATTGTTTATATCCGTACTACCCCAGATAGTATGATGAGCGTTCGTGTCTGCGCCAATAATAAGCTCGAGCTCGTCAGACGTTGCTTCTTCTACTACTTCCCTGAATAGAGCAGTCGGTACTACAGATTCATAAGGCAAGTAGCTGGAGACCACCCAATATATGCGTTTACCGATCTCCAGGCTAGCAGCTGTTTTGTCTTTACCACTTAAATTAGTCAGGAGAAAGATACTTAGATCTTTCCTGGCCAAAATGCAGGTTCTTGGAGTGCCTTCACAGTTGGCCACAAGCAGTTTAAAGTTGGGTGTCCTAATACCGCACACCCTTCCTCCCACTACGTAGGGCTCCTGTATCAGGACGATGTCTACTGCGCCTGTGGACAGGCGCAGCAATAGAGCCGCTGAGTCTGCCAAAGCGGATATCGAGGCTCGACTTGTCAAGGCAGTGGAAGCTTTTGCAAGCATACGCAAAGTATGTCGGTGCAAGCAACTATCATCTGTATTCAAAACACGATTATTCGATGCAAATGTGAAATCTCTTTTTCTTTACGGAAGCGAAACATGGCTTGTGTCAGTGGAAGCAACAAACAAACTTCATTCTTTTATCAACCATTGTATAAGTAATTTTGTGTGCATATGGTGGCCCCACAATTGGATATCTAACGCGTAGCTCTACAGCATATACAATCAAACGCCCATTGGTTTGGAGATGATATTACGAAAATGGAGCTGGATTGGGCACACATTTCAGAAACCAACATTCGAATACAATAACGTGTCTCATTTCAAAGGTAATAGAAATCGTAAGAACGTTGATATAGGATATTAATTTTTCGCTAGGAATAAATTTGTAAAGCAACAGCTAAACAAGTGAACGATTTGTAACCTCGTTTAGGGATCTAGCCTCCAGCGATTTAATGCAAGCCCAGCTGTCGGAGCAAATGACGTCCACAATGTTTGTCACTATGCTGCGTGTCAGCCCTTATTGCCATAATTTCGGCTCGATAGATACTGCAAGTGTCTGGTAGTATGTGAGCTCTAGCAAGACTATGTTCTTTACAGTGTAATCCAAAACCAACCTTCACATGAAGCTTCGAACCATCTGGGTTTTTTTGTTTAGACGTGTGGTTTTCAATCTGGCAAAACTTTTTTCGGAGTTGGTCTTTTTGACAGCTGTCAGTTTCATAATGAATATACTTAAGGCCCAACTATAACATGCATAAGCATGTTATAGTTGGGCCATAACAATCAATTATATGCGTTATATTTCTTCTTGAAAACCACACGTCTACAAAAACTTCCTTTATATGTATATGGAATTCTGCCACCTCATAACTCTCTGGCAGGAGGACCTGCAGAGACTCTGTGCCTGTAATTTGCAAATACCCGTTTACGCTTCTGAAACTTCATTAATGAATCGCTTATCACTTGCCGTCCACCACACCACAATGCCGTACAGTAGTATTGGGCGAACTACTAATGTGTATATCCAATGGACGATTTTAGGAGAGAGGCCCCAACATCCTACAGGAATATAAGGCGATGTTGGCCTTCCTTGGTCTGGATGAAGACTACTCCTCCCTGTGTAGTCCCTCTGCTTACAAATCTCGCAAAAGAGAGACTTGCTGTTATGCATCTTCTGGTGAGCACCTGTAATTGAATTACTGTAATTAAAAAGTGTAGTTCAACTTTAGAGTCGACATCGCCGTAATTATCGCATCCCCCTTCTATATCAAGAAAGACCACCATATTGAATTCCTTGCAATGTAGGGACGACTCGATAGTGTCCACCAGTTCATGCAGAGCGGATTCTGTAGATCTGCCCTAAGTGTATGTAAGCTGTTTCCCGAAAAGAGTTTCGTACCAAGGTTTTCTCTAATTAAATAACACCGGTCGACACGATTTTTGGGGCTGAATTTTAAGTGTAAAATTTTGGTTTAATTTTGTTACTAATAAAGGCAAAAATAATTTTTTTTGTGAAAGTTTGTTTTTGTTGATATTAGAGCAAATTTTAGAATTTCAAGAGAAGTGACTGGTTTCCTCGCTACAACTTTTTAAATTATGCATCAATTTTCTTCGGAATGATCTTAATTTATTCATGACCGATCAGACCATACAATCATAAAATATAACAATCGTGCTTTTTACATGTTTTTATGAGGCTTTTATTTAAAAATTATTAAAATTTTCTAAAAAAATAGGAATTTTTCCCAATATTTAGTAAAATATTGTGGAAACAGCTGAACGGATGGAAAATATTACTGTAAGAAGTTGAAGGCTACTTAATTTAGAATTCATTAAAGCTTTCCGGAATCAATTCGGTCTGATACCTTTTCATAGCAGCTGTATAGCCTTTGCTTCTAAAATTAGGTAAGTGAAACATTTTTAGATTTTACTGGCCAAAATGCACGCAAAAGCCGCTGAGGCTGTTTTTGCGTGATGAAGGTTAATCTGTAGAATACTTACCATAATTGTTCAACCCCATACATTGAAAGTATGGGGATAGCAGAGAAGTCTGAGACTGCCGAGACGGAGCTTTATAACTTGTATGGTAGCTGGTAGCGATTGGTAGCTCTTCTCCACGTTATTTGCAAGACATTAATCCGTTACTGCAGCGCAATAATCGCATGATCATCCTAGGAAGGATTATGGGTGATTGTAGCAGCCCGCAAGATATCACCATTGGGTCGCCTGGTCTGATAAATGACATCACATGGCAGCCCGTCAATTCACTGAGATCGGACCACCACTCCAAAATGCTCTTCTTTGATAGAACAGCCGATTTCATCACATCTGAACGCCGTACTTTCCTGAATCAAAGGAAAGCTGACTGGAACGGGTTCAGAGAATTCAACAACTACATCTGCAGTGAACTACTTATCCTTTCAGATGTTCTGGTAGCTGAGAAGAAATTCCAAGACATCATCAACGCAGCAGCCGTTCACTTTATCCCTGCTGTTCGAAAACCCGAAATACGACCTAATTTCCAAGCAGATGCAGCAGAACTCGCAGATGATTCTAGAATCAGAGAACTGAATCTAGAAATTAGTAGGGAAGTCGATGATTATAAGCGGAATAATTGACTTGATCATCTAGAGCAATACAATTTAAGTTTCGATTTCGGTAATTTGTGGGCAACGGTTAAGGCAGTGTATCTATGAGACATGGGCATCTAATATACATACATGTGTATATATGAGACATGTGCATTTAGGATACATTTGTATCTAAGAGACATGTAAATCTAAGATACATGCATATAAGATACACATGTCTATAAGATACATGCATATAAGATACACATGTCTTTAAGATACATGTGTATCTACATGCTACCACTGTAATTGACGCACGAAGAGGCGCGCGTGTTATTTTATACGGCAATTCATAGATCAGTCTGAGAGAAACAGGGCGAAAATTAGAGAAATGCGTCGTATTAATGCTCTCCGATCCAAAGAAGTACTTCCACAATTCACAGTTTACAAACATCATCCGTAACGAAAAGTCATCCATTTTGATAATAATAATTTGAAGTAAAATATTGATTTGACTTGATGATTTATTTTGCTTTGATATACAAAATTACAAAAAATACACCAAAAATATCGCTAAATCTAGGAGGGAAACTCCCTAAACTGGAAACCGTGAGTTGGACATACCGGGAATCGAGTTCCTGACTAAACTCCTCAACTTGTCCCTGAAGCCTGGAAAATGGGCAGAGAAGTCATATGGTCATGACTTTACGATTCTGGCGCCCCTTTATCGATGGCATGTGTGGGAGGCTGTATTTCTACCTTGCCAATTTCTTCAATGCGAGAAACCTGAAGATATCTGCTACAAAATCATCTGCCCACTGTTCACTGCATGTACAGCGCAAATGAAAGAGCAACTCAATGTGATAGTCGATGGCACAATAATTTCGTTTTTGGTGTCACATTTGATAGCATATTAATGTCTGGAGCGCAAGCCACGGCAATTTGCAGCAAAATGAGAAGTAGAAACAAGGTCCCCAAGTCGCTGACCTGCAGCACTTGGGGAAAGAACCAACAAACCTTGTTGACCAATGTATTATAAATCGATATAGGTCGGTATCCAATCTCCAACTTGTGGATAGGCTACCCCTTCCAAGGCAGATCAGGAAAGATCTTCATGAGAACCTATAGGTCAAAGAGTACACCAGGCAGGCCTCACTGACATTGAATTAGACATTGATTTTCCTCCGAAACCTCCATCAGTGGTTTCGGAGGAAGCGCACTTGTCACGACAAACAAGAGTGGTTGTGGCCCAATAAAGATCAGGCGTTTGTAGCCTCCTCAATTCATATTGGGCGGGAATTGATGGCAACACGTTGAACACTAGGTCCGCGTGCTAGCAGGGACCACATGAGACACACTACACCTGCCCATCTCAATTTGTTCCCAGGTCTATTTGACCCATCCAAGGCGAATCAAACAACACCTAATGGACAATAAGAACAAAAATGGAAAATTGGTTTTAATATTTGCAAGAATTTTTTGATGTTTCGCATAGTTCTTTCCTTGCAACTCGGGACACCATTGTTACCGGATAGTGGAAATCCGCCACTTATGCACCAGTTAGTAAATTAAAGCTATGTACACATGTAGACAGATCTTACAATCTTGTCAGCAAAATGTCATAAAAACAAGTAAGAAAGATTCAGTCGGGTAAACCGACTAAGGTATACCCTCACTTTGTGAGTAATGTAAAATTGAATATTCCACCATTTATTCTGTCACTTGGGACGTACCAGAACGGGTTTAACAAATACACCTATTTTTTGCTGAACAGTAGATACTTTAAATACATTGCACTGTGCCGAATAATAAGCGTTGATGTGCACAGGTATATTAACACTATGAGATATTAAATTGTGGTATTATTTAGCCATTTTGTGTGGGAGGTACAAAAAGGGGCGTGGTGATAATGCTAATTTTTCACAGGGCTATAGGCACTATAAAAGCATTACACTGCACAAAATTTCAAGTATTATTATGCACTGGTATTATTATTATGGTAAGGGACGTTGCAATAACGGTAATTTTTCACTGGACTGTAGACACTATAAAAGCATTACAGTGTACAAAATTTCATGTATTTTTATACACTGTTAATAATGTTATAAGCTGTTAACTTTTGGTGCAAAACGGTGCATTTATGTGGGAGGTACCAAAAGGGACGTGGCAACTTCGCCCATTTTTTCGAGTTGATAGCGACTAATAAACTAATAATATGTGTGGATTTTCAGAAGATTGGAATAAGTAGTATAGCAGCTAATAAAGAATCAATATTTCACAACATTTTAACCTTTTGTGTAGGAGGTACTAGAAGGAGTGGACCAATATGCCCCATCTTCGAACTTAGCCGGAGATAGAAAAAAATATTACATACCAAATTTGAAGTCAATCGGTTACTCCTCTCGAGAGTTATCGTGCGCACCAGCCAGCAGACAGACAGACGAACATTGCTCATTCGACTTAAAATGACCCAAAACGGATTTCCTCCGAACATACTTGGGGTCGTAGGTCACTCCTTCGATGTGTTACACTTTTTCCGTAGCAAATGATATATACCCTCGTCACACTAAAGTGAGGGTATAATGAAGCCGTGTGAATTTACAACCGTGTGAACTTACAATTTTTGTCTTGCAACATTTGCAGAAAAGTCATCATCAGTACATTACAAGATGTGCGAAGTTTATGCATCTGGTAATAAATTCATTGTCAGAGAAACATTTTATTGGCAATCCTGCCTATAAATATTTACAAAATATATTATAAATATATGAAATTGTAAGGTTTTGGCAGCACTTTGACAGAGTTGATAAGTCTGCATTTAAAGGGTTTTCCAAAAAGAGGTGTTATTTTGGTATTCAAAGAAAAATGCCATTTTTGGAGATAAATGATCGGATGTTTATTTCGTAATAAAGAGGAAGGTATGTCGTTAATAATGAAAAACAACATCAGCCAAATGGCTACCACGACCACGCTTACAGGACCATATCCTTTTCATGAAATTTCCATAACCAAATCGCAAAGTGGCTGCCCTATGTCCTCGATAGTCTCACGAATTCTATCTTTGAGGTCTTGAATCGACGCTGGACTGTTGGCGTAGACCTTATCTTTCACGTGGACCCAAAGGAAGAAGTCTCAAGGTGTTAAATCACAAGATCTCGGTGGCCAATTGTGATCACATCTTCGATAGATACCACGGTCCGGAAACTTTTCCCGTAACAGAGCAATAGTTTCGTTGCTTGTGAGGCACGTAGCGCGGTCTTGTTGAAAGTAAACGTTGTCCAGATCAATACCATCCAACTCCGACCATAAAAAATCATTAATCATCTCTCGATAGCGCAGTCCATTCACCGTAAATGTTGATCCAACCTCATTTTCGAAACTGTAAGGTCCAATGACCCCGCCGGACCATAAACCGCTCCAAACAGTCACACGTTGAGTTTGGAGAGGCTTCTCAACAATAACTCTTGGGTTTTCCGAGCCCCAGATGCGACAATTTTGCTTGTTGACGTAGCCACCGTGGTGGAAATGGGCCTCATCAGTCAAGATGATTTTGTATCGTTCGTATCGTTTTTTTGTTCGATCGTTTTGTATCGTTCAATGATCGTGTATCGTTCCATTTTTAGTAATGGCGTAGTTTCTACTTGTCAAATGTCAAAGAATAAAAGCTTCAAAAGTGAGCTACGGAAATACCGGGTGATTCAAGATAACGCCTCGAGGCAGTCGGAAACGGAGGGAAAAAAAGTATGCCGTACTCGTACTTGTCGTACTCATCGTTTTGTGTTTTTCGTTCGCACTTGGAAACAACAACAATACACACAGGAAAAGCCGAAACAAAACAAATGAAAATAAGTATAGGTATTGAAACAAAAAGTACGTGTGTGAACAAAAGTGAATTAGTCTGCATTTACATGATACTTTTTTTTAAGTATACTTATCGACGTTTTGTGGGCGAGAGAGGCAGTCGGAAACGGGGGAAAAAAGTATGCCGTACTTGTACTTGTCGTACTCATCGTTTTGTGTTTTTCGTTCGCACTTGGAAACAACAACAATTCACACAGGAAAAGCCGAAACAAAACAAATGAAAATAAGTATAAGTATTGAAAAAAAAGAGAATAAGTCGACAAGTTACTTAAAAAAAATTACCATGTAAATGGGACTAACATTGTAAGATCTAACCACCGTGGGTACATAGCTTTATTTTTTAGAAACAGCTGATACCCAGAAACACTACCTTATCTAATGTATCATGGTACAGTTTACAGCACAGTACGACGCGTCATTCACACAGAATTGTTAACAATGCCAAAACAAAAATTGCTTTGAAGTAAAACAGCTGATTTTGTGCAAAAGAAACTGTCAGAACGTGATTCCGATATTTTCGACAGACGTTCTCCAAAAAATCCAAATTGTTTTCGAAGTTTCTTCATAAAATTGGCGCAGTGATATTTAAAAAAATTGTGAATTTCGATTCAGTGAACGTACAGAGGAAGATTTGCAAAAATAGTGAACATATAAAAAGGAGAAAATAAACTATGGCTCATGCCACCAAACAAGTGAGTTCCTTCTGTGTGTGTTTGTGACGCAACGCATATGCAGCGCCGTATGGAGGAAATTGTTTTTCAATTTTTGGCTTTGTTTTTGTTGTTTTCTTCGTAACAAAGAGAAAGGAAACGTGTTTAAACTCGTTTTTTGGCCTCTCTTCTAGGGACCACAACTGCTCAATGGCTTCAAACGTGTGACGCGTTTCGACAAAGGCTTGGCCGCCCAATTGCCGGAGGCCTACAAAAAGTTCTGGCGCGAATGGAAGATGACAAAGCCGGCAGCCGTGCATTACATACCCAAAGATGGTGAATGGGAGCGGGATGAAGTTACGGGTGAAATTAAGCCGATACAAAATGTTCCTTTGCCATTGATCGATCCACCGGAGAGTCATGCGGGTATTTGGGGTGGTGAGGCCGTCATTAAGGGTTTCCAAAAACGTCAACGTCTCACACGCCGTGTACCACATTTCTGGGTGCCGGTTCTGAAACGCTCTGTGGTACACAGTCAGGTCTTAAATGAATACATGTCGGTGGTGGTAACCGATAGGACAATAGAGAAAATCCATGAATCCTACGGTTTCGATCATTATTTGTTAAAGGTAAGTGTTTGAAATTAACTACATATATGATTGTTGCATCATTTCTAGAAATTTTAGAATTTTTTTATGGGGAATATTTGCTTTTTGTCATTAGCCATTTCAATATGACCTGTAGTGAATAGATGGATTCCCTAAGAATATATTTTATTCAATTATATTTAACCCTTGTAACGGGAAAGTACAAAATAGAGCCGATTCTAATGATATGAAGTCCTAGCATTGTGAAATACTATTGTAGTTATGTATATTCTATTCTCGTCGTCTGAATTGCAAAAGGAAGGTTCATGGTAATATCCTATTAATAGTACATATTTTGTTTTTGCACTTAGGCCCAAGATCATTATTGTTGTTTTCAGTATATGAAAACAACTTTGTTAAAAATTAAAGAAGAAGTAAGTGACATGTATTGGGGGTGGTTGTAATGGTTGGATTAACAGATCTGTTTCGGTAGCCACCAAACTCCCATTCTCAATATCCTTATTACAACGATTACTTCAGTCGAATTATTAGAATATATACGCATAGCCAAGTATCATTAAAAGAGAACTGTTTGCTAAAAGCGCATATCTCCAAAAAAAAGACAATCAGTAATCATCATCCCTCGTACATGCACCAACTTCCACTCTCTTGAGTATTTACAATGTAATGTATTCACACGAATGCTGTAGTTGACTATGCAACAACAACGTATTTGGTCGTGCCCTACCATTTCTCCTATTTTCATATTAATATTATGAAATGTTTTTTCCCAACTGGCTTCAAAAGAGCTGAGCTGATTTTCTATAAACTTGGTGGACATATAAATCAGTATGTGGAAGTAACATAAGCTACTTTGATTTTCGCTATGAAATATGTAAGAATAAGAATGCGTAAATTTTGCGACGGCCTGTAAAGAAGCCACCTATAACATACAAGACTAAATCTCTGTTAACATGTAGAACTTACTACATATGAAAAATAAAACGCGAAAAAACATTGAATTTTAAAAGTCTCTAACCATATGCGAAAATAGCTTAAACAATTTAAAATCATTTCGAAATATTTCGCTCACCAATTACTGGCTGTGGTCAGTATTATCATGGTAAGAAGTTTTCAATTTCTATTGAATTCATTATTTTTATAATTAATACAACCCAACTACTAGAGATCGATATAAAATTTTAATAATTTAAGAATAATTATGAAACGTTTTCAAGAATGTTTTTTTTTTGTCAGTATATGAAAACTACATTTCTTTTGAAAATATAAGGTAAAGGACATTTCTTGGACCTGGTTATAATGCTTGGATAGCCACCAAACTATCATTATCGTTATTCCAATGATTATTTCAGTCGATTTTTAGAACATATGGTACCGCTAAAGTAGCATTGTAGACCAACTTCTACTCTCATGAGAGTGCGATATTAAGAATGGGCGCAGATGGGAGGGTTTGCCGAATTTCATGGTATGGATGAACAAACACATATAACTTTGGTCCACAAACTGACAAAATATGCGAGCCAGGAATTAAATGAAAACATATTTCGAGTCAGACATTCTATTTCTGTATTTATCAGAAATGAATATTTTCCCGGATTGGCACTAACAGCATATTACTTTCAACACAATTAAATTTTGTAATACCGGTTCTCATTTTTATATTTCTGTATATAGATCTTGAGATTTTGAATAGAAAACGTAGCTTGAAATCTATTTTAAGTACTAATTCCCCTTGGCTACCCTTAGAAGGAAATGTGTATATGTGCATCGACAGGATTTTTTACGCACAATGCACCAAAATGTAGGCTTCCATAGGATGAAGTGTTTCGAAATTATCCCATGCAGAAATTATTGTTATAATTAATAAGATTTGTGAATAAATATTGCTCCGAAATCGGCAAAAGATATTGTCTAAAGTCGAAACATCACAAGTAGACGAGATAGACGCATAATTTATTATACATATCGACTCAGGATCACTTTCTGAACGATATCGTTTCGAAAGCTACCAAGAAATCTAAACAAATCGCTGGTCCGCCTTAATACATTTCACTCATTTTTTTTTCTTGTTTTCTATTTACAGAAAACAAAAACAATAGTCTCGAGCTCGATAGTATAAACAAAACTATGAAAAGTTAAACAGATCGAAAAACTAAAATTACTGCAAATGTATTACGATTGTGCATTTTAGCGCTGTAGAATTTCTCAATCGATTTTTAATTCCATAGTTCTTTATATTAAATCTTTTCTGAACCAGGAATATACAATTCTAATTTTGAAGAAAATCAGTTCCATAGTCTTGGAGCTGTATTAATATAAATATATTGTCGAAAATTCAAATTTATGTTACATATTTATTCAATAATCTTTTGCAGAATCCCGCTTGTGATTTACGTTCTCAATTGGCACTTTCTCTGAAACGTAAAATTTTGCAAGAACTTTTGAATGGCTGCCCATCACTCGCTTCCCAACCCAGCGAACGTGAACGCGTTCTCAAAGAATTCAAATGTTACTTAGAAGCGGTAAGAATAGTTTCACCATTTCCATCCTAAATCCGTTATCTAATAACAACAACAAAAATATTCTACAATTTCAGTACACTCCCGAAGAGATTGAATGGTATGGTTATACCTTTGGAGAAGCCCTCAAGAAAATGGATGCCCAAATACGTAAAGAAAATAGGGCAATCCCACATAAGGTTGAATTCCGCATGAAATTAATTGAACAGCTGAAACAAGCGGGTATAGCTGAAGCAGCCGGATCTGTAGAGACATCTGAAAAATCTTCAACAAAAGGTTCTTCGGATAATGATGCAGACATTGAAGCTCTAACAAAATTGTAAATAATATTTGTACAAAGTATATCTGTGGTTTTCTGGAATTCGGAAAATTGTCGGTTTCTTGTTTTTACATAGAAATCTTTACCTAACGATCCATTTACTATGGCACTCCTATATATGACAAATATTTCACTACTTCCACACAATTTCACCAGCTCTGGTTCGAGCTAACCAAAAGTTAAAATTTTCTAATTCCATACGATTTGAAAGCTATAGCTGTAGGTTAGCTCTAACTGTAGGATAACCGGAGATGGTGAAAGTGTGCGTTAGTCCTATATAAAACTATGCACTTCTAGTAAAATGTATTGCAAATGAAAAAAAAATGTTTTGCTTTTCTCGAACATTTTGAATTTTTGAGATAGATGTTTATTCCAGAATACCACACACATATCCCTTCTTGTTTTTTATTACTTTTTCATCTTATACCGCTTATCTTTACAGAGAATCGTCTTCTTCGAGTTCAACATCCTCTAATTGGTTATCGAAGATCAATCCATTTGGAAAGAAACAGGAGACCTAAACAAAATTCCCTATTTATTTCCTAATGTACTGCCATGTTGTTCAATTCTTTTAGCTGTTACAAAAAAATCCGTATTTTCGCCCATAAAGAAAGGAATTGTTTGTTTTTCTTTTTTTTCGCATTTGCAGTGTCGAATATTTGTTTTTGAAATTTATCAGCTATACACGCGCCTGAGAAGAAAATTTTCTTTTCAGTTTCCAATTATGTTTGTTTTGGTTTTCCCCCATTATCTATCTCCTCTGTCTCTTATCTCGGACATTGGAATGTATTTGCAAAAAGAATCGAACAACTTGATAATGCAAAACAAATGATGTTAAATAAATGATGCAAAAAAACTTTTGGCCTAGCCATATGATAATGAAGCTGAGAATAAACACGTTTTGCTCGTTTAAATATTTTATGGGTCAAACAATAAAAATTAACACGTACCTACACCTACATTTCTACATATGTATGTAGGACATTAGTAAGTGGTTTTTCGAGTTTCGGTAGTCAAAAAAAAATTATATGCAGTAATGTCTCAATAAATCGAAGAAATTGACATACATACATACATTTTAAGTCCTCTGTTTGTCTGGCTCGAAAGCAGTAACCGATTGACTTCAAATTTGGTATGTGGTAATAGAGCTATATTGGTCCACTTTTTTCACAAAGGGTTAATTAACATTTAGTGAAATATTGATTACACTAGTTTACAAAATTTTTGTCGAAGGGCAGTGCATAACATTTTCTGGAGTTAAATTTTGTCCTCAACACGAAAAAAATTAGAGTATTGTTATGTTTACTTCATTTTATTTATTTTTGGGCAGTTTGTTTATTCAGTTAGAATATTTTTTTCGAGACCATATGTTTCAGTTACATTTTGTCTATTGCAAAAATTTAATAGAAACAAATTCAAAAAAGGTGCGAGTTTCAAAAATTGCTGGTTAGAATTCAATGCAATTTCAATGGACAACACTCTTCATCTTCAGAATTCAGTAGCTGTAATGTATGTCTTTGACTTAAATCAGCCGAAATACTTATGGAAGTAGTAACTTACATTTAATTTTGTTAGGGTTCGCTTTGCGAGCCACCAAAACAAACGTTGTTTTGTCAACAGCTAATGCCGTCCAAATACTCCATGAAAATTTGAATTTAAAAAAAAAAATTAAAGAAAACGTTGCCAATATTTTGTTTTGTTTTGACAGACGGGCGGACGATTTCCCAAAACTGATTTCCGCCAAATTACTTTAGGCTCTAGGTCACTCCTACGATGTGTTACACTTTTGGTCCGAATGTTTTATAAATTCTATTTAGCTCCACTACAAAGCAAAGATACGCCACTTAGCTTAGATTTCAGTATGTAAAATATCAAGTAGCGTCAAATTTGGATATTTTTACTTATTTTTTGGAAACAGGCAGATAATGAGTACATATATTACGGAAGGTTCGATTTTTTATATCTAATTGATGTAAATAGTTTTTTGATATTTTATTAGAGCCCGACCGAATGTTCGGCTACGGCCAAAACTCGACATTCGGCCACAAAATCAGCCGATGTTGGCCGAAAGCCGATTTTTTGTTCAAAAAATAGAATTATATGACTTTTTCAAGAAAATTCTATTATGGAAATCTTCATAGAAGTGTACAGAAGTGAACAATACTACAAAAATAATTTGAGAAAGGACACCAAAGGAAGAACGACAAAGAAAAACATGACTCAGTTCCTCACCTAAAAGCTCTACAACTAGTGAAAGCATTCTTGTAAAAGTAGTACGAATAGATAATAATGAGCCATTGAGTCCAAGAATCATTAAAATTTTTTAGTACTGTAACTGGAGATGTTTCAAAAATTTGGAAATGGTGGCAGAAAAGTACTTGTGTGCTAGACTGCAGTTGTTTATGCTGCTGGGCAGCTGTATTCAAATTAAGGAAATAGTATACGAGGTCTTAATACAGAAAAAATACTTTCATTGCCATTATAACATTAGGGTTTTTAATTTTATGTGCTAAGTAAATAAATACGTAAGCAGTAGACATAAACTGATTAAAAACTCAATTTTTTGGTGCAAAGTAAACAATTCTTTAACAAATATAAAACATTCGGCTTCGGCCGATGGTTGTAAATTTAGCCGAAGTTCGGCTTCGGTCTTAAAATCCGACTTCGGTCGGGCTCTATACAAAATGATCTGAAGAAAAAATAAAATACGTACTTTTGATTTTTTTAACTAAAGAAGGCAAAATGTTCGGCAAAACGGCCTTTTTGGCCGAAGACCGATTACCGTTTTTTGGCCGAAGCCGATTAATCGGTCGAACTCTAATACCCTCATTCACAATAGTGAAATTCTTACTTCTATCAATAATTTCGACATTTATCCATAGATTTTTTCAAGTCGTCATTGTTTTCTACGATAGGATGCTGGCTTTTAAGAAAGGAAATAAAATAATTTTTTGCGACTGCTTTCCTATTTTGACGTTTTTTTCGTGCCATCAAAAAACGAATTTTTTGAAAAAAAATCAACTTTTTTCTAATTTTTTAACGACTGTTACTAAACTGCTTTATCTTCGATGAAAATAGTGTTTTTATAAGAAACTTTGAAAATTTTAAAAGAAATTGTTGGCTTTGATTTTATTGGATAGTATGCCACAATCTACAGAAAAAACATTTTTGTTGCATAGTGTTATCCACCTTATTCTAAAACTATAGATTTTCTCAAATTTTGAAAAGACAATTGGATTTATAGCATCTCTTTAGAAATAAATAGTGTGCATACTTTATTATTCGAATACAAAGAAAAATAAATTCTTAACAAAAATATAAATATTGAAATTGATTCATTCTACGATATATGGTCACTTTAAAAATTGAATTAATATACATATGTACTTCAGGGCATGTACACGCTGATAGTAAATAATAATAGTGGTAATAATAATAATAGTAATAATACAGGAAGTTTACATTAATAATAGTATTCCTAAAATTATAAAAGTAATATTGCAAAAGTTTAATGTGTTTCTTCTTTCTATGCAGGGAATGCTCTGTGTATAATATATAAATGTATAGTTATGAAAAAAAGTAATCAATGATTAAAATACTTAAAACGTAGCATCAAGCATAATACAAAAATAAAACAGAGTTAAGAGTTACATTTGTGCTTCAGAGAACAACGCGGCAAGGCGAGTTATAACAAATCACATACATAAACCACAAAATTATAATTTAATTACACATGTCGAGAGTTGACCTCTCGTAAATGCCGTGGTACTAGTGCTCGTGGTGGTCGTCGTCGTCGCCGCCTCCTAGGCGATTGGGTTCTTTTTCATTAAGGCTATATCGGCGGCCATCATGTCGTTAACCAGCTCCAAGAACGTCACCTTGGGTGACCAATTCAGTTCACGTTTTGCCTTTGAGGCATCACCCAATAGAAGATCTACTTCGGTGGGTCGGAAATATTTTGGGTTAATACGTAAACGCACAATCCCGCTATCCTGTTCGATGCCCACTTCATTGACACCTTCACCTTCCCAAACTATTTGACGTCCTATATAGCGAAAGGCGGCCTCCACAAATTCACGAACACTGTGCGTTTCACCGGTGGCTATAACATAATCGGAGGGAGATTCACGCTGCAACATCATCCACATTGCCTCTACATAGTCCATGGCATGACCCCAATCACGTTTCGAATCCAAATTGCCCAATTCAAAGTATTCCAATTGATTGAGATAGATTTTCGCCACGGAACGTGTAATTTTACGTGTTACGAAATTTTCTCCCCGACGTGGAGATTCATGATTGAAGAGAATGCCATTGCAGGCAAACATGTTGTAAGCCTCACGGTAATTGACCACAATCCAATAGCCATACATTTTTGCACAAGCTAAAGAAAAGAAACAAGTATACACATTAATTGGGTTTTCTTAAAATCAATGTGAATCTTCTTAGTTAGGTACATATATGGGTGTGCTAACGTTTATAAACTTTTTTGAATTTTTTAAAAAAAATTTCTGATTAGAAAACCTTTCAAGAAAATTGTGTGAAAATTTGAGGCGAATCGGAGCAAAACTAACGAAGATACAGCATTCTAAGCAACCGCGCCTCATATGTGACTCAGTACATCAGAAAAACTTTAAAGCGTTTTTCCCACAACCCATGTTTTCAAAGACGGTGCCCATCATAACTAAAAACTACTGAACCGATCCTTTTGAAATTTTAAACACTATTTCTTTAAATAATTTACGAGGTAACAATGTGGGGTTTTTTTATAAATTTGCTATTTTTTTTTATTTAACAATAACCAATAATTTTTCACTTCAAAGTGTTCCCAAAAATTGAAAAATTTAAATTTCGAAAAAAACTCGACAGCGTAACCTCGCTGTAACCATTATCTAACCAAAAATAAATTTATTATACCCTACACCTCACTGTGGTACAGGGTATTATAAGTTTGTTTCACGGCAGATGTTTGTAACACCTGAAAATAACACAGCTAGACCCACCTTAAAGTATACCGATCGACTCAGAATCACTAGCTGAGTCGATTTAAGCATGTCCGTCTGTCCATGTAAAGTTGTTCGTCGACTACAGGTCGCAATTTCACTCCGATCGTTCTGAAATTTTGCAGTTTATAGTATTTCGCAACTGTTAAGATCGCTATTGAATTTGGTTGAAATCGGTTCAGATTTAAATTTAGAATGGTAGAGTTTCTTGATCCATGAACCAACATTGCCGAATTTGAAGAAAATCGGTAAAGATTATAGCTCCCATATATATGTTTCGTCCGATTTTTCTCTTTAGTCCTGTAGAAGCTGTATTTTACATCCAATCATTTTGAAATTTAGAATCGTAGAGTTTCTTGATCCATGAACCAACACTACCGAATTTTAAGAAAATCGGTTAAGATTTAACTATAGCTCCCATATATATGTTTCGTCCGATTTGGCCCTTTAGTCCTATAAAAGCTGTATTTTACATCCAATCGTTTTGAAATTTAGAATGGTAGAGTTTCTTGATCCATGAACCAACATTGCCGAATTTGAAGAAAATCGGTTAAGATTTAGCTATAGCTCCCATATATATGTTTCGTCCGATTTTGCTCTTTAGTCCTGTAGAAGCTGTATTTTACATCCAATCATTTTGAAATTTAGAATGGTAGAGTTTCTTGATCCATGAACCAACATTGCCGAATTTGAAGAAAATCGGTTAAGATTTAGCTATAGCTCCCATATATATGTTTCGTCCGATTTTGCTCTTTAGTCCTGTAGAAGCTGTATTTTACATCCAATCATTTTGAAATTTAGAATGGTAGAGTTTCTTGATCCATGAACCAACACTACCGAATTTGAAGAAAATCGGTTAAGATTTAGCTATAGTTCCCATATATATGTTTCATCCGATTTGGCTCTTTAGATCCAATCGTTTTTATACCCTACACCACACTGTGGTACAGGGTATTATTTAAGTATAAAATGTCCCAAAAGTAAATTTATGTAAACAATTTATACATGAATTACAAAATTTATATATCAGAGTTATTCAATATTACGAGAGTGGTGTAGGGTATTATATAGTCGGCCCCGCCCGACTTTAGCCTTTCCTTACTGGTTTTTTAATATCGGATTAACCGGTGTCAAGTATTAAGGGGCACAGCAATTCAACTTTTTTCGAGACACTTCTGCATAAATGCTGTCGTTGCCATATTTTTTATGGAAATTTTACACAATAAACTTTGAAAGTTATACTTTTCTGTACCATTGCTTTCAATCAAAAAATTGTAACCGTTTCGTCACAAAAAATCATAAAAATTTGTTTTTTTGCAAGAATTAACGTTATCCCTCCCCTTAATGGATCCTAAACTCAATTTCAATAATTACAATGGTGAATTCATTCATTAAGCGTTGGTCGAAATAATTTTTAGATCCATTGTATACTTCGGTAAGTATACCTATTCTAGAATATGGGTCTGTAGTGTGGGACACTCAACACGGGATTTACGTCGATAAGATCGAATCGGTTCTAAAACAATTTCTATTGTTCGTTGTTGAGGTACCTTCAATGGAATAGTGATTGTATTCTTCCACCCTACACTAGCATTTTGAGCCTGATAAGACTGCCTACTCTTAAGTGCAGACGTATTATGTTGAAACTCACTATGGTACAGAAGGTTACTGCATACCAGTAACAAGTTAATGCATATTGATTTTCAGCCTACAAATTGTGCATCTATATTCGTACGATGTGCAATAAACTTTAACACTTTATACGTAGTTATTGACATTGATGTGGTAAGGTCTCGACCCCTCGGTCGGAAGGTAGCCTCTTTGGGACTGTTTAGTGCAATATATAGTGTAAATATTTAAATTTCAGTATGATCGGATCAGAAACACGTTCTCTACAGCGTTAAGAAGTTTAATCGGAAGGAACCTTTTGTCCTATTTTCATTATTCTATGTAAGTCGATTTAGCTTTGTCCGTAATTGTCTTGTAATCAAAGTTCAGACTGTAAATATTGCAAGATCGCAGTGAATCTTGTGCCCCAAGGACGAACCCTACTGAAAATGGTAAAACTCGGTTCATATTTTCATATAGCTTTCATTTATATGTAATGTTGGATTTGACTTTTTGATGCTATATTTTAAACAAAAATAAAATGAGAAAAATAATAATGAGAAATTAAGGCCAAGAATCTGGAGAGCAGTTGTTTATTGCTGCTGGGCAGCTGTATTCAAATAAATGATATAAAGGGTCCGCCAAATAACTTTTTTTTTTTGAAAACATCGCGCAAAACATCGAGTGTAGCTTTGGCTGTGTGGCACGTAGCGCCGTCCTGTTGAAACCAAATGTTGCCAATATCCTCCTCTTAAATTTTTGTGAACAAAAATTCGTTCAACATGGCCCGATAACGATCGCCATTGACTGTAACGGCCACTCCTTGCTCATTTTCGAAGAAAAATGGCCCAATGGCCTAATTATGCCTCTGGACCAACATCCGCACCAAACAGTGACTCTTTTTGGGTGTATCGGATTTTCAATGTATGCGTGAGGGTTTCTGTGCCCCAAATGCGACAATTTTACTTGTTATACCCGGCAAGATCAAAATGAGCTTCATCTGAAAAGATGATTTTTTTTGGCAAAATCTTCTGCAAGTCGATCGCTCCCAGCGTTGTTCAAGCGTATACACAATCATATTCGTTCAACGGAAGGATAAAACTAATTATCTGTCAAATCAGACATGAGCTAAGTGTTACCATTCACGAAATAAGCACTAGTAGAAAAAAACGTTAGATAGCGGACCCTTTACAATGCATCAATGCAGAAAAAATACTTTTTCTGTTATTATAACATTTTTTTTTAATTTTATGCGCTAAGTAAACATATACATAAGCAGTAGACATAAACTGATTAAAAAAAACACATTTTTGGTGCAAAGTTAACAATTCTTTAAGAAATATCCCAACATTATATGTACGTGCATCCGAATACATATTTGTATACCCTCCACCATAGGATGGGGGGTATATTCATTTTGTCAGTCCGTTTGTAACACCTCGAAATATTGATCTGAGACCCCATACAGTATATATATTCTTAATCGTCGAAAAATTCTAAGACGATTTAGCCATGTCTGTCTGTCCGTCCGTCCGTCTGTGGTAATCACGCTACAGTCCGCAATAATAGAGCTAGTTTGATCAAATTTGGTACAAATACTTCTTATAGTTGCAGGTTGTTTGGGATTGCAAATGGGCGATATCGGTCCATATTTAGATATAGCTCCCATATATAGCATCTAACTTGTTGTGATTCCTACTGTTCTACTACTATATTTGTTTGTGTTTTTCGGTGTTATTTTCATTAGGTTTGAGTTTTTTTTTAATGAATTACAATACCAAATAAATTTATATTCTAATTTTTTAAGGTCCAGGGAAAGGCCGGGTTACAATGACCATATGGCTTAATGCTTGCAGCGACAGACCAGTGCCTCTGGAACCCACGACCCCCAAACTCATATGCGAGTACGCTACCAACTCGCCTACTGGGGCGCTCATTATGTTTGAGTTATTTTGTGAGGTCACATGCTATCCATGGTGGAGGGTGTATAAGATTCGGCATAACTTAACGCTTTTACTTGTTTTATATTGGCACACTTGTTTCGAACATACGTTCCTAGTCGAGTTTGTTTGTGTTTAGTTTATTTGCGAGTGACTGACATTTTGACGTCTTTTGCTTGTTCGACGATTCGGTTTTTATCTATTCAATCGTCGCAAAACGCCATTTCATGGGTATCTTAAATTTTGGGAACAAGAAAAGTAGTAGTCTGCGAGTAGTTAATACATACTACTACATAAACAAATATTAGGATCTTTAAAAATAACAATAATAGATAAGCGGAGTAGTATGTCGCACAATGAATAAAATAATATAAACAATAAATACATATAAATATAAAAACAGAATAGTAAGAAGACTATATATGCTGACTACTCGACAATAGTTTCGAGTAAGAATTTAATATATAGGGTGATCTAAGTAGAGATACGTTTTTCAACAGCCTTTTCAATGCTGTCATGTTATTTTTGTTAAGTATTGTTTGGCATTTCATCATGGAAAGACTTACGCCTGAACAACGTTTACAAATTATTCAGTTTTATTATCAAAATAATCGTTCGCCAATTGCTCTGTCTATGAGCAATATTTTAGCTCTCGTTAAGAGCTATCTTTTTGCCATTGACCGATTCCCGATCCGACGTACCGGAATCATCGGTCCATCGTCAATGGCGACCGTTATCGTGCGTTCCCACGACAATCGGATCTTCGCTCCGGAACGACCCGAGCACTGCTCGGCCAGGGATTGTCAACTCAGCGAAAGCTGTTCAAACCTTATGTTTTTTCCCCAGGTGAGCAAACTATGCCAGCAACTTTGCTCGCCATTTTACTTACCATGGCTGGCATTGAACAGAATCCTGGCCCCAACAATCAAGAGGTCACGATCTGTTCTGTGTGTCATACGCGGATAGCCCGCAACCTCACCACGGTCCTCTGCAATGGATGCCAAAATTGGTGCCATTTTAGAAGATGTTCTGGGCTGGCCAGCACCGCTAACTGGTCAAACACATTTGTGGCCGAATGTTGTGCGCCGTTGCAGCAAGCTGGGAACACTTCACACATAAATCTGGCACCCTCTATAAATGGTCCTTTAACATCTCAGGCCAGCAGCACAGGCATAGTCCATTGGACATGCTCTGTCTGTAATAGAGAGATTTATAGAAATATAACATCTGTGAAGTGTAACAGCTGCAACAACTGGTGCCACATGCGCCGCTGTACTAGCCTGCGTTCCCGTGAGCAGTGGAAACCTGATTTTGTGGCTGACTGCTGCACTAACAATGCAACAATCAACCCCCCACCGCCCACTGGGAACACACGAACAACAAATGGCAGGCAAACACACACACAGCTACTAACACCATCGCATGCTCAAGCGCAACCCCCATCAACACCACCAATACCTCTAACTCATTTCACTTCACCTCTAACAACCCAGCACACTAACCGCAATAGCCCAGCTCCCCTCTCACCATCCAACACACAGCAAGATCAGCCACAATTTCACACAACATACATATCTACTCCTTCACATCCAACAATCACCCAACATCCCACATTCCACCCACAAATCCAGAACAATCCAATCTCCTTACAACATCAACAGCTTCCTCGTGACGTCGTTAGTGATCCACAATCTTTCCGGATCATGCAACTTAACTGTAATGGTCTACGGAACAAGATTGTGGAAATCACTAACTTCATGTTCACGAATAACATTTTAATTGCTGCTATCCAGGAGTCTAAACTCACCAATGAGTGTCGGATCACGTCTCATAGGAACTACGTGATAGTTCGGAAGGACAGAGAGCGAAATCACGGCGGAGGACTTGCATTCATAATTGACCGGAATGTAAGCTACAGGTTGGTCAACCTTCCCGCCCCTCAATCCCGGACCCGTTCCTAGAATCGATGGCAATTTCGGTTCTTTCCGGTGGTGAAGAGCTAGAAATCGTCAACTTATACATCCCGCCCGTTAACAGCATTGGGGCCAGTTACCACCCCTCCATCGAACATCTACTCGAGGGGGGTAACCGATTATTAGTTGGCGATTTCAACGCACATCACGAGACGTGGTACTCCCAGCTATCACCCGACCCCCGCGGCACTTCAATTGCAGATCAGATAGACGCTTCAGATTTCTCCGCCATCAACGAAGACTTCCCCACCAGAATAACACCTAACTGTTTGAGCTCCCCAGACATATCCATCGTCAGTCCGTCGCTACTGCCTATTACAACATGGCAAACTATGGTCGCCCTTGCCTCAGATCACATCCCGATTGTGATCACGGTGGAGAAGCCTAGCGACTTTGTGGAGCAGGATAATAAAACGTTCATCAATCATAACAAAGCCAACTGGCATGGCTTTATGAACGCCATTGACGAGACCATCCGTCAGCTACCGCCCCCCTCATGTGCCAGACAGGGAGAGAAACAATTGAGAACAATTATTCTCAAGGCGGCAAAGCGATTTATCCCGGCAGGAAGAATTCCACAGTGTAGACCCAACATACCCTCTTCGGCAGCCCGTCTTGTAGATCAAAGGGACCGACTCCGAAATGACTGCCCAGATGACCCCAGAATACCCGCCCTGACGGTAGAGATTAGCAGCCTCATAAACCAGCACCGCAGGGATAAGTGGATAGGGCATCTCAATAACTGCGAAGCTGGTTCGCATTAACTATGGGCCACTATCAGAAGCCTATCTGGCGTGAATCCAAATAAGGGCAATATAGCGGTTGAATTTAACGGTGCACAATATACCGATGCCAAGAAATGCGCACATAAGTTCTGCCAACAATTCATAGCGCACCCCACCAGGCAGAACAGGGCAATAAGAGCAACCCTTCGGAGCTGCAGGAAAACCAACACCAACCTGACACCCTTCAACTTCACTGTGGGAGAAGTTGAAGCAGCAATATCCAAGGCGAAACCATCAAAAGCTCTTGGTCCCGACGGCATCTCCATGGTCATGGTAAAACACCTTGGACCAGCGGCAATAAACTTTCTCGCGCAAATACTGACACTGTCCATGAATAAGTCAGTTATTCCAGAAATATGGAAGTCCGCGAGGATCATCCCACTTCCGAAACCAGACAAACCGGCAAATCGAGGTGAATCATACCGGCCGATATCCCTCCTATCACCACTTGCCAAGATTTTGGAAGCGTTGCTGCTACCTACCATGACAGACCACTTATCGCTAGCCAATCACCAGCATGGCTTTCGGAAATGTCACAGCACCACGACGGCCCTCAACGACATCGTCACGAGTATTGCGAATGGATTGAATCAGACCAGACCCGCCGCACGTACTGTAGTCGCAGCCTTATATTTATCAAAGGCCTTTGACACAGTCGACCATTCCGTACTACTCGACGATATCGTAAATTCCACATTGCCTAATAGTACCAAGAGGTGGCTTGGTAACTATTTACACGGCAGGCAGGCATACGTGGAATTTAGAGGAAGAAGATCTAAGGCCCGGAAGATAAAAATGGGCGTCCCGCAAGGTGGAGTTTTATCTCCACTTCTGTTCAACTTTTATCTGGCCCGACTCCCTGCACCGCCGGAAGGAGTAAAAATTGTGTCCTACGCCGATGACTGCACGATTATGGCAACAGGCGTTGACGTGGATGAAATTAGTGCCAGAGTTACCAGCTATCTGGCCACCATACACTCCTTTATGCAGGACAGAAATCTCGAGATCTCAGCGCCGAAATCAACCGTCACAATTTTCACATCATGGACCAAGGAAGTGAGGAGGGTACTCGATATATCGGTCAACGGAAGGACAATACCAACAGTCCAAAATCCAAAAATCCTTGGTGTTGTATTCGATAACCTCCTCACTTTCTCAAAGCATGCCGCTCACGTCAAAACCAAGGTCCAAGGAAGAAATAAAGTACTCAAGGCACTTACGGGTACAAACTGGGGTAAGGACAAGGAGACGCTTGTAACAACATACAAAGCGATAAGCCGTTCAGTCCTTAATTACGCCGCCCCAGTATGGACTTCCTTTTTGAGCGACACGCAGTGGAGAGGGCTGCAGACCATACAAAACAATGCGCTTCGGATCGCGACCGGATGTGTCAAGATGACGAGCGTGGATCATCTTCACGAGGAGAAGAGGTTACTGTCAGTGAAGCAACATAACGTGTTGCTCACCAGACAGTACCTTTTGGCATGTCACCTGCCAGGTCACCCCAATCATCACATAGTGATGCAGAGGCCACCCCACAGACACATTCGGAGGGACTACAGACGCTACCGCTCGGACATCCAAGATGTCATACCAACGGACATCGACCGACTGTCAATAGCAGCAGCACTGAATAGGCTACACACGGATGCAGTACAATCCGCAGTCAACGAATGTAGCCCGAACAAAGTCCTACAACAACATCCTCCAGCGATCTCAAGTAGTGAATTGTCCTTGCCCAGAATAACAAGAACTACACTGGCACAACTCAGATCTGGCTGGTCAACTCTACTAAACTCGTATCAGTCGAGAATAATCCCCGGTTTAGTAGACTCATGTCCTGAGTGCCGGCAAGGACCGCACGACACCGCGCATTTATTTTGCTGCCCAAACAGACCCACAGATCTGCGCCCCATCGATCTATGGGTCCGTCCAACTGAAGTGGCGCACTTCCTCAACCTTCCCACATCTCATCCTTCTTCCAATCTCCCAACATCATCCTCATAACACAATGACACACACACACACATCTTCATTCCAATTAATGTAAATCCAAACTACATTATATTGTTGCAATTTTTCAGGGAAAATCATACGGTTGCAGAAACAACAACACTGTTACAACAACAACCGTTATCGTGCCATGATAACCGACTATTTGATGCCTGAAATTGAAGCGCGTGATCTCGGCGACATTTGGTTTCAACACGACGGCGCCACTTCCCACACATCGTATCAATCAATGGATTTATTGCGAGAACACTTCGGTGAGCAGATAATTTCACGTTTTGGGCCGGTCGATTGGCCACCAAGATCGTGTGATATCACACCGTTAGACTCTTTCCTGTGGGGATATGTAAAGTCTAAAGTTTATGCGGACAAAACGCTTCGATTCAGGCCTTGGAGCAAAACATCACGCGTGTCATTCGCCAGTTACCAGTCGAAATGCTCGAACGAGTCATCGAAAATTGGACTCAACGGATGGACCATCTGAGACGTAGCCGCGGCCAACATTTTATAGACATAATCTTCAAAAAAATAAATGCCAAAGAATGTTCTTTCAAATGATAATAAACAGTCTCCATTCAATTTGAATTTTCTGTGTTTTTTTCTTTAAAAAAGTAGGGAACCTCGAAATGGATCACTCCTTATTTGTTTATGCCAGCTCACTATCTTCACTACTAATAAAAACTAAAATATCTTCAGTGTATTAGCCTAAGCATTTCTTTATTTTTGAGTAGTTATTTCAACTGTATTATATAACTTTGGTCATTGGTGTGATATTAATTGCATGGACCTTAATTTGAGGAAATGTAAGCACATGTGTTTCTCTAGGTCGACAACTATCCCATTTAAATTTGGTTTTAATGGTTCCAATTTAGATACTGTTGAAACCTTTGTTGTTCTTGGTATATTGATGGATCCTAAACTCAGTTTCAATAATCACATAATTGCAATGAAAAACAAAGCTTATGGTGTTCTAGACTTTTTTAAGCGATGGGCGAAAGAGTTTTCAGACCCATATATAACAAAGCAGCTTTATACTTCACTTGTTAGACCTATTTATTTATTTTATTTATTCAAACAAGTAATTTGAAGCCTTATGGCCAATGTAGTAAATTACAATACAATACAGTTGAGATAACTACTAAAAATACATAAATGCTTAGGCTAATACAGAGGGGCTAGGCTAATAAGAGAGAGAAAAAAAAAAAGAAAAGAAAAAAAAAATAGTAGCCACTATGTGTTCCTAGTTTTTATTACTAGTGAAGATAGTGAGCTGGAATTAAAAAAAAAATACTAAATTCTTACTCGGAACTATTGTCGAGTAGTCATAGCATATATACTCTTATTTATAATCTTCTTGCTATTCTGTTTTTATATTTATACATGTATTATTTGTTACGTATTAGTATGTATTAACTACTCTTAAACGTTATTAATATTAAAGAGATATAATTATTTAAATACATATAATGAAGTAATGATGATAATCAGATTCCTTGTTTCCCAATTTATCATGTATATTGTTAAAATTGTTGTTGATATACAGAGTCTGTATGAGTGATGCCAAAGTGCTGCAGAAGTTTTTTTTCGATATGTGTAAGCAGTAATAGAAAAACTTTTCAAAGTGTTGGGAAGGCGGTTATATAGTCTACCGATTCTAACGTTAAACGATTTGTCCATGCAGCCTTTAGCTTTTGGAATAATTAATTGGTTACGTCGTGAACGACCAAATTGAAATGTTTCAAAAAGAAACGTCGGAGACTGCTCTTTAACGACCTTGTAGAATAACATCAACGACCTAAAGTCAACAAAGTCCCAAAATGGGCAGCCTAAAAAGAGTTTCACATAAGGGGAGACGTGGTCAAATCGCTTGACCGAATATAAATAGCGTGCTACTCTGTTTACTGCAAGCAAAATTCTTTTCATGTTATCCTTAGTGGTACCACAAAATACTTCGATGCAGTAGAGAATGTGTGGCATAATTAATGCGTGTACTAATTTTTCTTTAATCTGACGAGGCAACATCAAATCAGTGCTGTATAATTGACGTAAGGAAGCATTGCAGCAGGAAACAACGTTATTAATATGTAATTCAAAAGAAAGTTTATCGTCAATAATGACCCCCAAGATTTTCGTACTGTGTACTACATCAATGTCCTGTCCAGAATAACATAAATTTAAATGACATGGACGAGAAGAGAAAACCAAAGCTTTAGTTTCCGAAGCATTGACTGATAGATTATTTGAACGCATCCATTCATGCAAGGAATTCATTACATAACTGATTTTTGCTTGTATGACATCAATATTATGCATATCTCCTCTGAATAGCAGCTGAACGTCGTCAGCGTAAGAAAAAGGTAGACACCAATCATTCAAATTGCTGAATAAATCGTTCAAATATAGTATGAATATTAGGGGCCCGAGGACAGATCCTTGCGGAACTCCACTCTTTACCAACTAAATACGAAAATACCAATCTGCATGCATCGTTACTAAAACCATACATCAATGTCAGTTTACGGATCATAAGATAGTAATCCACTCTATCAAATGCTTTTTCAAGATCAAGAGAGAGTAGTACACACATCTTATCATCAACAAAATGCTTCCTTATGGAATCAGTCAGACCAACCAGCAACATTGCTGCGCTTCTATGACTACGGAAGCCGCATTGAGTATCATTAAGGTGTTCGTGTCTTTCTAAATAATCAATAAGTTGTTTTTTTAAAACATACTCAACGACCTTAGATAAGACAGGCAAGATCGCTATTGGTCTGTAACTGGCAGTTGCAATATTTGATTTTTTCTTGATTAGGGTAATTTTTGCAGTTTACCATTCTGCAGGGAAAGTAGAAGTCATAATGATAGTATTAATTAGATGAAGAAAATAGTTTGAGATGTGCGGAAATATTAATTTATAAAACTTCAATGGCAGACCGTCGTTGCCAGAGGCATTTGATTTCACCGAAGAGAAAGCGGAACATAACTCAGCAAGGGAAATGCAAGAGAATGCAAACCCAGATACCGTCGGCAAAGAACTCAAATAATTTCCGGCGTCACCCGCTACATCAATTTGGCTATCCACAAACGACGCGTTCAAAGCATTAAGATTACTAGTTGTTTCAATGTCGATATCATGAGATCTACTACCAATTATGCCATTACGCCTTACAATGTTCCAGAGAGCTTTAGGATTACTACATCCATTGAAAAGTGATGTATGAAATTCCCTTTTCATTTTTCGTTTTATAGTTTTTGCACGGTTCCTAGCCCTACAATAGATGCGCCAATATTATTTGCTTTGAGACACCTTCACTGGAATAGTGGTTTTGTTCTTCCAACATACACTAGTAGGATGAGTTTGATAAGACTTCCTACTCTTAGGAGCAGACGTATGCTGAACTCTGCAATGATTCTAAAATTTATTAAAGGTGATGTATCTTCAGATCATCCAGATATTACCAATTATTACATATTAATTTTCAACGTACTAATTATTCATCTGCAGATCCCATCCGTAAAATGTATGTGGATTTCAACTCTTTATACGATATTATAGACTTAGATATAGGAAGCGACACAGTGAAATCGCGAATTATATCGTATTTAAATGTGTAGTATAATGTAGTTTTTTTTCATGTCTTTATTTAGTAATATTAAATATGTATATGCATGTGCCGGCTGTTGATTTTTTTCTGTAGCTGGTATTCCACCCTCTACTATTAACCCGCCATGGTTCTGATCAGGGTGTGTGCGCAATTCCTACGTGATGGGGATGTGGCCCCCTCGGTCACAAGTGGTAATTTAATGCATTGGCCATAAGGCTTCAAATTAATTGTTTCAATATATAAAAAGAAAGTCTCAGGGGGCCATATCTTGTGAATACGGTGCTTGCGGCATGACTACGGTTCCTTTTCGGCCAAAAAAAGTACGAGCAATTTTGGAATCAACTCCGCCGCCACACGCTTCATGACCAAAAATTCCCGAAAAAATTGTATGGCGTGAGGCAACCGGTATGCCGACATCCTCTGTAACTTCTCTAATATTGATTCGATTCATAACAATATTCCTCACTATCTCAACATTTTGATCGGGTTTTTGATGCGATGGATCTTGCAGGACGAGCGTCACTCTCGTCCTTTTTTGAAAAGCTTGTACCGCTTGTAAACATTTTCCTGACTAAGAGTGCAATCACCATATGCCACTCTCTACATTTCAAGTTGTTTTGATCACTTAATTATTCAATTTTTTACACAACATTTACTGCAAATTCTTTGATCCATTTTTTCCAAGTTTCAAAATTCATCTTTTCTATTGAACAGTCCCGTGAGAGGTAGTCTCTTACCAAATGCCGATTTATATTTTAAAACGCGATATTTAGTGTATTGATTTTGGATGATTCGTTAATTTCAGATATATTCGTTTTATGAAAGAGGGTGTTAGTATTCTTTCAAAGATCAATACGGTAAATTCTTTAATAAAATTTCAGAGTGAGTTAAATTTAGTCCAACTTTGTTAATATTGCGTGATACGTCTCAATTTGTTATCTCATAAGTTAGTAGCAGCAACTGTTTTAAAGCACTCTCTTATTGAGCAAACAAATCCTATATGAAACTGGTAATGTATCTTACTAGAATATTTTTTTTGCTACATTCCGTACGTGGATCTGTGTGTTCTTAACGAAATAAAATACACACTCTTAAATTGTTTGTCAAATAATACAATCGTATTATTTCAATTACTTACCATAAGGTGATCTTGGATAAAATGGAGTTTGTTCATTTTGTGGCGTTTCTACTACTTTGCCGTACAGCTCTGATGTTGATGCCTGATAGAATTTCACTTGTTTCTCCATGCCACATGTCCGTATGGCATCCAAGATACGCAGTGTACCCACAGCATCTACCTCAGCTGTATATTCACTCAAATCAAACGAAACTTTGACATGAGATTGGGCGGCTAAATTGTAAATTTCCTGAGGTTTAACCATATTGATAATTTTCACCAAACTACTACTATCGGTCATATCGCCATAGTGCAATTTCATAGAACCACCTTTGTGTGCCTTTGGATCGGCATACAAATGTTCAATGCGGGATGTGTTAAAGGTACTGGCACGCCTAATGATACCATGGACTTCGTAGCCTTTCTTGAGAAGGAATTCCGCCAAATATGAGCCATCCTATAAAGATATACATATAACTTAATTTACTATAATTGCGTATAATAATTGTGCATGTATAAAGTGCCCTAGCGCAAGCTGGTGGCGTATCCCTTATCTCGGCGATGTCTTCAATGGTGTGAGTCACACACAAGTGCCGATTTGATCGATTTCAAAACTATTATACACTTGTTTTATGACCAACTAACATTAGGCATTTGTATTATCAATAGTTATTATCTCTAAATGGGTTTAGTGATTTGAGTTTTTTCTCTACCTGTCCCGTGATGCCGGTAAGTAGAGCAATGCGTTTCGGTTGTTGTTCTCCATCCGCCAGTCCATCAGTAATTTCTTTGATTTCCGTGGAATTTGTCGATTGTTGCAGTGTACTATTTCCCTGATTTTCGCTCATATTTCTATCGCTGTTAATTTCAGACTATTCCGTTTCAATTCCCTCGAACTAATACACCACCCTTTATTTAATATAAACAATAAAGCGTTTTTTTTTTGCATAAAACACCGACAGCTGATAGCAGAATACGAAGCCGTCGTGAAGTGTCGACGAAAACGTCTCCAGCGGACGACGTTTGGGATTGCCTAAATAAGTGCGTTTAGCGTATTGAGTCTAAAATTTCTGCCACTCAGGACCAGTTTTTGATTTTACCAACACGTAAAGAAAAGAGTTAAGCTAAGTACACACGATTGCCAGATCGGACAACGTTATCAATCCTGTTATAGTGCTGCAAATGTACGGACAATGACAGATTGTTAGGCAACGGTGAATTGATAGTTCAGACGATTGCAAGAAAACCTTGAAATTTTTTATATTTACAATATGTTTTGTAAATATTTTTATGCAGGATTGCCAATAAAAATATTTTATAGACAGTGTTGCCAATAAAATGTTTTTCTGACAATGACGCCTTTGTCACATGCATAAACTTCGAACATATAACAATTTCTGCCTCTCTCTCCTACAAACTTTGACACTTGCTTGGAAAAAAATGCCTCGTGTGTAGCACGACTAACAACAGCAAAAATATTTGTTGTGACATCAAGTAATGTGCACACGGTTGTCATCTATATATATAAAGAAGAATGTGTGTTTGTTTGTTTGTTTGTTTGTTTGTTGGTTTGTTTGTACCGTATAGACGTCTAAACGGCTGAACCGATCTTCTTGAAATTTTCACAGAATGTACATGTGTGGGGCGTGGTGAAAATAGGGTACTTGAATTTTCGATATATGAAGTGGGCGTGGCCCCGCCCACATAAGACAAATTTTAAAATTGAGATATCTTGCACAATTTGTTAGTGAGAGTGCTGCAATTTTGTACATATGTATCTGGTGGCAGTCTACGTGATTGGTCCAAAAATGGGCGGGATCGGACCAACGGGCGTGGCCCCGCCCATATAAGCCAAATTTTGAATTTGAGATATCTTGCACAATTTGTTAGCGAGAGAACTGTAATTTTGTTTATATATATCTGGAGGCAGTCTACGTGATTGGTCCTAAAATGGGCGGGGTCAGACTAATGGGCGTGGCCCGGCCCCATTAAGCTAAATTTTGAAATCGAGATATCTTGCACAATTTGTTAGCAAGAGAGCTGTAATTTTGTGTATATATATCTGCTGGCGACTTACGTGATTGGTCAAAAAATGGGCGGGATCGGACCAATGGGCGTGGCCCCGCCCATATATGCCAAATTTTGAATTTGAGATATCTTGCACAATTTGTTAGCGAGAGAGCTGTAATTATGGGTAAATATATCTGTTGGCGACCTACGTGATTGGTCCAAAAATGGGCGGAATCAGACGAATGGGCGGGGCCCCGCCCATATAAGCCAAATTTTGAAATTGAGATATCTTGCACAATTTTTTAACTAGAGTGCTGTAATGTTGTACATATGTATCTGGTGGCAGTCTACGTGATTCGTCCAAAAATGGGCGGGATAGGACCAATGGGCGTGGCCCCGCCCTTATAAACCAAATTTTTAAATTGACATATATTGCACAATTTGTTAGCGAGGGTGCTGTAATATTGTGCATACGTATTAGGTGGTAGTCTACTTAATTGGTCCAAAAATGGGCGGGATAGGACCAATGGGCGTGGCCCCGCCCATATAAGCCAAATTTT
Source organism: Eudasyphora cyanicolor (assembly GCA_963930755.1). Lineage (NCBI taxonomy): Eukaryota > Metazoa > Arthropoda > Insecta > Diptera > Muscidae > Eudasyphora > Eudasyphora cyanicolor. The sequence goes on from OZ005737.1 coordinate 161,242,537, forward strand.
GAATTTGAGATATCTTGCACAATTTGTTAGCGAGAGAGCTGTAATTATGGGTAAATATATCTGTTGGCGACCTACGTGATTGGTCCAAAAATGGGCGGAATCAGACGAATGGGCGTGGCCCCGCCCATATAAGCCAAATTTTGAAATTGAGATATCTTGCACAATTTTTTAACTAGAGTGCTCTAATGTTGTACATATGTATCTGGTGGCAGTCTACGTGATTCGTCCAAAAATGGGCGGGATAGGAGCAATGGGCGTGGCCCCGCCCTTATAAACCAAATTTTTAAATTGACATATATTGCACAATTTGTTAGCGAGGGTGCTGTAATATTGTGCATACGTATTAGGTGGTAGTCTACTTAATTGGTCCAAAAATGGGCGGGATCGGACCAATGGGCGTGGCCCCGCCCATATAAGCCAAATTTTGAATTTGAGATATCTTGCACAATTTATTAGCGAGAGAGCTGTAATTTTGTTTATATATATCTGTTGGCGACTTACGTGATTGGTCCAAAAATAGGCGGGGTCGGACTACTGGGCGTTGCTCCGCCCCTTTAAGCCAAATTTTGAAATCGAGATATCTTGCACAATTTGTTAGCGCGAGAGCTGTAATTTTGTGCATATGTATCTGGTGTCAGTCTTCGTGATTGGTCCAAAAATGGGCGGGATTAGACCAATGGGCGTGGCCCCGCCCTTATAAACCAAATTTTTAAATTGATATATATTGCACAATTTGTTAGCGAGAGTGCTGTAATGTTGTGCATATGTATTAGGTGGTGGTCTACTCAATTGGTCCAAAAGTGGGCGGGATCGGACCAATGGGAGTGGCCCCGCCCCTATAAGCCAAATTTTGAAATTAAGATATCTTACGCAATTTGTTAGCGAGAGTGCTGTCATTTTGTGCCATGTATCTGGTGGTAGTCTTCGTGATTTGTCCAAATATAAGCGGAATTAGACGAATGGGCGTGGCCCCGCCCATATAAACAAAGAGTGTAAATTGACATATCTTGCACAATTTGTTAGCCAGAGTGCTGTAATTTTTGCATATGTATTAGGTGATAGTCTAATTTGTTGGTGCAAAAATGGGCGGGATTGGACCAATCGGCGTGGCCCCGCCAGTATAAACCAAATTTTGAAATTGACATAACTCGCACAAATTATTAGCGAGATTACTCTAATTTTGTGCATATATATTAGGTGGCAGTCTACGTGCTTGGTCCAAAAATGGGCGGGGTCGGACAAATGGGAGTGGCCCCGCCCATATAAGCCAATTAAATTTTGTGTTTGATATATCTTGAGCAATTTGTTAGAGAGATCAATGTAATTATGTGCATATATATTTGGTGTCAGTCTACGTAATTAGTCCAAAAATTAACGGGATCGGAAATCTGAAGTCTGGGGCAACGAAGTGGACCGGGTCCAGCTAGTAACTTATAATGCACGGTTGTCAGTTGTTAGCAATTGGTGAATTGTCGGTTCAGAAGTTGCAAGAATATTTTGTAAATATTTAGATGCAGGACTGCCTATAAAAATATTTTATAGACAGTGTTGCCAATATAATGTTTCCCTGACAATGGCACCATTGTCAGATGCATAAACTTCGCACATCGTACAATGTCTTACAATCTATTGACGATGGCTTTTCTGCCAACGTTGCAAGACAAAAATTGTAAGTGCACAATTGAACCAGATGACTGAAATTTAGTACAGATACTTCTTATAGCTACGTAACTTGTTATTATAAATGAGTAATATCGGTAAATTTTTTGGTACAGCCACCATATGTAGCTGACAGAGACTACAAAACGCAATAGAGACTGCAAAATTTCAACTGATCGGGGTGAAAATTGGTATTTTGGCAAAACCCTTCACACGAACAACGGCCATTATCGCTCCATGTATTGATGTATGTAGCTCCATACAAAGGTACTTCACGATTTTACTTCTTAACGCATCAAACACAACAAATTCCAACGAATCGGGTTGAAATTTTGTAATATGAGTTTATTTGCACCAAAAACAGTTGACATGCAATCCATGTTTCAGGGTATATACGATTCGGCATGGCCGAACATAACGCCGCTTTCACTTGTTTATTATAATTAACACCTACAAATACTGGAGCTAGACCCACTTTAATTTTGTGTAAATCGGTTCAGATTTAAATGTAGCACCAAGTATAAACCTTGCAACATTTTGCGGAAAATTTGTTCATTTAAGACTTATAAAAATTAGAAAAATAATATTTATAAAACATGATTATATTTCTTCTTATTCTGCTCCGATAGGGAGGTGTACGGTATCACATCGTCGACTCAGCCCGACTTTAAATATTTTTTAAATGCCCTCCGAAAGTTCCAAACTCTCTTTGTAAATGTTACAAATGTCCTCCTTTTCTGCCACAAAAGTCCTCCTTTCCGAAAAGACGTTATGGTAACCCTGGCCTAGCCCCTCCCGTTGAACCAATTTCATTGCTTTCAGCCAAGTTAGCTAACTGCTAAAAAATATAGGTCCGGTTGTATGCCGCCTTCTAGAGAGCGGGCATCCTCCTCTTCGTCTCCAAAGCTTCTTCAAGTCATTATGCAAGACCTTTAATCCCTCTGCGTGCCGTCCAATAAGACAGTGACCTGTCATGACAGAAGTGAGAAGTCCGTTCTCGACAACGACAGCAGTGCTTTTGTGCGTTTTAAGTCATCAGCCTGGAATGTATGCAGTTCGGTCGGACCACTAAACGCGGGTGCGTTTTCCTATTGCCCTTTTACAGGTAAAGGGTGTCCCAAGAAGAGCGCAATTTTTTAATTACTGATGCAGCAATTGAATTGTTTCTCTGGCTGTATGACATGTGGCGCCGTCTTGTTGGAACCACATGCCCTCCACATTCATTTCTTCAATTCTAGGCAAGAAAAAACTGGTTATCATTTCACGATACCGAACACCATTGACTGTTTGCGCTTGACCTGCCTCAAAGGTCCAATGATTCCTCCAGCCCAAAAACCACACCACACAGTGACACGTTGAGGATGCATTTGCTTCTCGTGAATCACTCGAGGATTTTCCGCACCCCAAATGCGACAATTCTGCCTATTGACGAAGCCATCAAGATGAAAATGGGCCTCGTCACTGAAGATGATTTTATCGGCAAAATCAGCATTTTCATGTTGTCTCTCCAATACCCAATTAACGAACTGCCTTCGCTGTCCTTCTCCATTTTTACTAACCTCGTACCTTCTACTAACAAACAATAACAATTATTCAAATGTCAAACAATGACACTTCGAATGTTGCGAGATTTAAAAATTGCGTTCTTCTTGGGACACCCTTTATATAGCGCTACCAAAGCCTTATTTGCTCTTTCCAAAATGTTGGGTTTGAAGTACAACTTCCTGTCTAGTAAAATAACTAAGTAGCAGAACACCCCCTTGGGTCGTTCGCCTGCTGACAAATGGGATGACAACAACCTTGGTTTCTCTGCATTTTCTTGGTTGTTGGTGTTGTAGCAGCTTGGAGACGCTGAGTTGATATTCCTTAAGTCTATTTCTATTACAGACTTCGTTGTTTTCATCTACTCAACGTTGTCCGGTTGTAAGTTAACATTCGTCTGTCAATTTCAGGGAATGGATGTTATTTGAGTGTTAACATTTCTATTCTCCACTAGAAGCGCAGCATTTTTGTTAATAGTTAATAGTCGTCATGGTGTTTATGTCTATTTTTAGCTTCCCTGTTGACTTGGGAGATCATATTGTTGTTGCAGAAATTTGAATTATGATGAAAACATCAAATGTTCCCTTGCTGGGAATTGAATCGCACCTTCGGGATCAAAATCTAATGCACTAATCACTGAGCTACCGAAGGCCACATTTTGTTGGTATGTATGCCTGATTGATACAACATGTGTATATCTCTCTGAGCCAGGGAGCAATTGCATCAGCTATTGCTTGTTGCTCCGACGGCGAGGCTTTGTCTGGTCCTAGCGACTTAAAAGGTTTAAAGCTTTTGATAGCCCAAATAATTCTTGATTCGGTTACAATCTCGTTGGCAACCTCTGTTGCCTGCACTTCAAGGGAATCCCCAACTGAAGTATTCAATGCCTCTTCAGAGTTGCCCGGGAAATGTGTATCCAGGAGCACTTCCAGCGATTCCTCACTGAACGTAGTCCAAGAACTATCATCTTTCTTGATGTACCCAATAGTACAAGGTGGTTTGTATTTTCATTGTGCCTAATTTTTCCCAATTAGCCTTCCTAATATTGGGTTGGAAGACGGTATCAGGAGGCTTCGGATTCACGCAGAAACTAATATATCTATGGTCGGAAAAGCTATGAGTGTCCAAAACATTCCAATCAGAAATCCTTCCACTGAAATTCTCGGAGACAAATGGCTGTTGGCGTATACCTTATCTTTCACGTGGCCCCAAAGGAAGAAGTCGCAAGGTGTTAACTCACAAGATTTCGGTGGCCAATTGTGATCACCTCTTCGAGAGATAACACGGTCCGGAAACTTTTCCCGTAAAAGAGCAATGGTTTCGCTGCTTGTGTGGCACGTAGCGCCGTATTGTTGAAAGTAAACGTTGTCCAATACCATCCAACTCCGACCATAAAAAATCATTAATCATCTCTCGATAGCGCAATCCATTCACCGTAACCGTTGATCCAACCTCATTTTCGAAAAAGTAAGGTCCAATGACCCCGCCCTACCATAAACCGCACCAAACAGTCACACGTTGAGGATGGAGAGGCTTCTCAACATAAACTCTTGAATTTTCCGAGCCCCAGATGCGACAATTTTGCTTGTTGACGTAGCCACCGAGGTGGAAATGGGCCTCATCAGTCAAGATGATTTTTCGTATTTTAATAATTTCAATGCGTTGTTGAATCATGTATCGTTCCATTTTTAGTAATGGCGTAGTTTCACTTGTCAAATGTCAAAGAATAAAAGCTTCAAAAGTGACAGCTACCGAAATCCCGGGTGATTCAAAATAACACCTCTTGTTGGAAACCCCTGTATTTCCACATTGAGATAGACAGTTTAGTCTTAATACCGCTCTGGTTGCATCTTGCAGCTTCTCTAACCACAATATCATTCGGCAATAGATAGAGTAGGACCTGTAGAGATTATGTCGCTGTAGTTCTTAAATCCCGGCTTATGCTTAGGCAGGCAGTTATCTGAATCTTCATTAATTGACTGGTGATCAGTTCGAGCAGATCGCTTATCAGTTGCCGTCCTCCACACCACAATGCCGTACAGTAGTATTTGGCGAATTATTCTTGTGTATATCCAATGGGCCATTTTGGGAGAGAGGCCCCAACGTGCACCTACAAGGCGACGCACAGTGTTCTGTCTTCATGTATCGATGTGACAAAAATAGAAGGAGTAATTGCATGAAATTTGGTACCAAGTAAGAAAAATGTTAAATTTGGAACCAATCGGGCCGCGGGTCTCGTAACCCCATGCAAATTATTCCGGGACCTCAAAAATTCAGCAGACTATAACACTGAATTGGAGCATTGTATATTTATGAAATTTAACATGTCATAATATATAAATTTAACATGTCATAATACTCGTATACTATGCAGTAAATTTTGCAGCGCATAGGGAGTTTTTACCGCATAGGGAGTTTTTTTGATACCTCCCACACGATGGTTTCAAAGGATTTAAAATAGATATATAAAGAACGTTCAAGAGTCGCGCTGGATTTCGGCCAAAAGTTTGTAAAGCGTAATAGGCCTGCTGTGAGTAAATGTGCGCACAAATTTGGGAGGAATTGTTTCATATCGTGCGACCCATCAAGTTAAAGGGAATTTTGCGTAGATTACAAATATGGTGAGAAAAAGTTGAAAACTCAGTAGGGAAACATTTCTGTATGTCAAACATCGTGCACGTGGAACAAAGTGTTTTTGCGTAGTATTACTGCAGTAGTATACTGCATTGCTTCGATTTAAAAGTTTATTGCGTGTATTTGTCAGAAGTTTCCTTCGTTTACTTCTAAAATATTACTATCACCTTCGCCAAAAATGTCATCAAAAATACCGCATAGATATATCTCCGTTTAAGGGATACTTGATATATAGGGTGATCTAAGTAGAGATACTTTATTCAATAGCCTTTTTTGACAGATCACGTGTGAGTCGTGTCATGTTATTTTTGTTAAGTATTGTTTGGCATTTCATCATGGAAAGACTTACGCCTTAACAACGTTTACAAATTATTCAGTTTTATTATCAAAATAATCGTTCGCCAATTGCGCTGTCAATTTTTTTTATTGCAAAAACAAAACACTTTCCAGTCGACCCACGACCTTGACACCCATGAGCAATATTTTAGCTCTCGGTAAGAGCTATCTTTTTGCCATTGACCGATTCCCGATTCGACGTACCGGAATCATCGGTCCATATTTCTTCAAAAATGATGCCGGTGAGAACGTAACCGTCAATGGCGACCGTTATCGTGTCATGATAACCGACTATTTGATGCCTGAAATTGAAGCTCGTGATCTCGGCGATATTTGGTTTCAACAAGCCACTTCCCACACATCGCATCAATCAATGGATTTATTGAGAGAACACTTCGGTGAGCAGATAATTTCACGTTTTGGGCCGGTCGATTGGCCATCAAGATCGTGTGATATCACACCGTTAGACTTTTTCCTGTGGGGATATGTAAAGTCTAAAGTTTATGCGGACAAACCCGCTTCGATTCAGGCTTTGGAGCAAAACCAGTCGAAATGCTCGAACGAGTCATCGAAAATTGGACTCAACGGATGGACCATCTGAGACGTTGCCGCGGCCAACATTTGATAGACATAATCTTCAAGAAATAAACATAAACAAAAAAAAAGTAGGGAACCTCGAAATGGATCACGCTATATTACTCTTAAAAATATCGGATAATTATGTGACTAGCTTTCTCAGATAAACAACCTTAAATAAATGTTTCCAGAAATAAAATTGTCAATATTTATATACCTACCGGCAAATTAAAGTAATAAATAACATCGTATACATGAATTAGTACTTTATGCACTACTGGCATACAATATTATTACTATTAGGAACTCCTTAAATGCATTACTGTTAATTTTTTGTCGCAAGACAATTTTAGACCTAAAGAAAAATAACTTTTTCGTAATTTTGTGCACGAATAATTGTAACTTTTATATTTTATTTTTAAAAAGGATATAACATTAATAAAAATCTTTATGATATTTTTCCGATGCCTTAAACTATTATTTTTGTCTGATTTTTGAACATAAAACACCATATTAAAATTTTTTTTTTTAAATTTTTCTCAAAAATATTTTATAAATATGATTTTTTGTATTTTTAAGAATTATGTCAACTATCAGGCGCAAAAAAAATATGGGTTTGTTCTACAAAATTAAAGGAGATGGTTTTTGTTTAGACCTAAAGCAAAATTACTTTTTCGAATTTTTGTGCGCGAATAAAAACTAATAAAATCTGGCGAAAAAAAATTAGGGATCTTTACGAATTTTTCTTTTCCGATGCCATACAATATTTTTGGATTTTTCGGCATAAAACCACCATATTAAAAGCGATTTTTTTATATATTTCTCAACAATAATATATAAGTATGAGTTTTTGTATTTTTTAAGAATTCTGCCAGCTATCTGGCGCAAAAAAGATATGGGTTTGGTCTACACGTTAAGCGTTGGCGACTGTTGTAACACCTATACAAATTATATTTGAAAATAACGTTTGTAGACATAAACAAATATATATATTTTTTTAAGTTTGTGCGCTTTTATTTTAGGTTTTTTATTTTGTATTTAAAAGTACATACATATATTGTTTTTGAAGAAAACAATTTTAGGGATCTGTACCAACTTATTTTTCCCATTCCAATTAAACTTGCAAGTTTTTTTCTCTTCAACAAAATATACTAATTTTCCAAAGCAATTTCGAATAATACAAATGAAATTTTCTGCCGACTTGGAATTTTTGTATTATTAGGAATTCGATTAACTATCATATACAAAGAGTTTAGTTTAAATTCCCAAATAAACGAATTTTATACAGCTATTTTACAACGTCCATTTAAGGTAATTGACTTTGGCGCCCTCTCGCGGTGTCAAAAAGAGCTAAATAAAAAAATACTGTTATTATTTATCTTAATTGGTTTGTTATGATATGCTGAGTACCAATTTTACCTTTATTTGAGCCTGTACATTATTATCGATTTTTGCCAATGGGACAGAGCACTGTGCGACGTTGGCCTTCCTTACCTGTTCCAATGCATTATATCTGAAGGAAACTTTCCTTTTTAGAATTTTACCTAGAAATTTTTCACTTTCAAAAAAGACTAGCTCAGACCATTTATCCAAGGAGGGTTCACAAGTGGAACCTTAGACTTCATGGAAAAGAGAACCAGTTCTTGTTTGGATTAACGCTCAAACCACTGTTTCTGGCTCAACTGACCAATTTGTTCGGAGCCACCTGTATAATATCTCTGAGGACCTTGAGGAATTTGCTGGTTACTGCGATTGCAACGTCGGGATAACAGGATTTCATTCACCGCTAGATTCCAAATTATTAGAGAAAGTACTCCTCAGTCCCTTCGTTGACAAATCTCGTTAGAGTTGTGGCTCCGAGATTTGATGTTATGCGTCGTTTATAAGTAAACGTTGAATTAGTCTAATCAATATATAGATCAAGCTTAGATGTGACAGCGCCGCAAATACCGCATCTGAGTAAATGTTGTTAAAACCGCCTTCAATATCAAGAAAGGCCAGCATAGTGTATTCCTCGAAATGTAGGAACGATTCGATAGTTGCCACCAGTTCTGTGGACTCGCCATTGGTTTCCCAACAAGAGTTTCGTATCAAGGTTTCTCTAATGAAAGAGACTAAAAGCCTATCTAGACCTTTTTCAATAAAAACGAGGATAGAATAATTTTCCTGTGGTCCTTTGGCCTAATGTGTGATATCTTCCCTGCTTTGAGAAGGAATACCACTTTAGTATTCCTCCATCTATGGTGGATATACGAGAGATTAATCCAGCCCTCATATATTTCTCCATCCAGGGCATGATGTCCTTCATCATTTTGTGAATTTCTGTAGTAGAAATGCCATCTGGACCAGCCTCAAAAGTATTAAGCGCCCAGATTAGTCTGGATTTATCGGTCCACAATTTCCGTTCTGTTGTCCCAGTTGAAGCTGTCTGAACTGTTGGATGGGGTATATATAATATATCATCATATTGGCCACAAAATTAATACATATTAGAGGTTAGGTAAAAATCGTTAAAAAATCTAGATGCCTATATATACTCATAAACAAACTTTCATTTTAAATACATATTTGCAACGCAACCTTTTATTTCAACCCGCCCTAATATACAAACCTATGTTCGATATCTTGTTTGAAACCGTCCAATTGAAATTGGTTAGTTCATTGACTTGCAATTTTGTTTAGAAAAAGCGGAAAGTGCACATTATGAAACAACAACATTGTCTACAAATATAAGAAAACTAGTTTTTTCTTGTTTATTTTTAAGTAAAACACAGAAGTAACCAAATGTGTGTCATTGATCAATTAAAGTTAAGCTTTGGACACAAATAGATACAACACGAAAGCTTACGAAAAATTGTGTGGTCGGACGGTCATGTCATGCCACTCCACTCGGAATCGTTACGAATGTGTGTAGCAAAACAAAATACTTGGTTCTTGATACTACGAGACTGCATGGCAATATGTCGTACGTCGTATTGTATTTGCTGAACCTCGATGACAATGTGAGTGGATATGACGACAGTTGTGGGTTACTACACCATTGAGGATGTACATACATACTATGATGATTAATTGCTTAAATTTTCGAAAATAAGTAGGATTATTTTACATGGTACATATGACAAAGAATCGACGATAAGTTGCTTTTCTTTTTTACCCTATGTGGTTCATTATACCCTACAATCAAAGAAATGTCTTGGTAGACACATCAAAAAAAAACAGAAAATGTCAATTCAAAAGCAGCAAACTCATGTTTGCTGCCATTAATGGAGATTTTATTTAATTTTCTAAACCTACCGCCTGACCCACGTTGTCGATCGTTAGCGTTCGCATGACTTCTTTTCGAAAAACAGCTGATTTGCGACCTACAAAAAGGCATTAGAAGGACAAAGCGAATGAAAAAATACTCACGTTTGCTGCCATTAATGGAGATTTTTTTTTAATTTTTTGGCAACACTCTTTTTGCCAGCCCAGCTGTTTTCGTGTAGCATGTTACTGTCAAACATGTTCAGATTGGTCTATAATTTAACCATTAATCCACTAACAACCATATCATGCATTTCCCTAAATTTTATGTTTTTTCAATATTAAATATGAAAGCTCTTAAAAAGCACTCGTTGCGAGTATATCCACCTCCGATTTGGTATATATGCACTGTATAATCAACATTTTTTAACCGATCTGTATAAAAATTGGCAGAGAGAAATATCTTGATACACTTAGAGACAATACTTAATTTGAGAAAAAACTGTTCAGATTTAGATATGCCCCCCATATATATGTTATCCCCGATTTGATATGTAAACGCTGTCAGTACAAAATTCGGCAGAAAGAGGTTTATTATTACATGAATGAACACTTCCAAATTTGGGGAAATTCTGTTAAGATTCAGATATAGCCCTCATATACATGTTACACCCGATATGGCATGTAAGCTCTGTAGAATCTGTATTTCATATCTGATCAGAACTAGTTAACACTGCCAAATTTGGGGAAATTCGGTTCAGATTTAGATATAGCCCCCATATACATATGTATGTATATGTTACACCAGATTTGATATGTAAGCGCTGTAGAAACTGTATTTTATATCCGATTGGACGAAATTCGACAGAAAGATGTTTCTTATTACCTGAATGAATACTGCCAAATTTTGGGAAAATCGGTTCAGATTTAGATATAGCCTGCGTATTTAATATTAAGCGCTATTGAAACTGTATTTTACGTCCCATCTTTCTATTATTTGGCAGAAATGAGGTTTTTGATCCAAGTTGATAAAAATCTGTTTAGATGTATAGGTCCATCTACTTGTTACTTCCGCCTCTTGATTTATGAAAGAATACTTTTAAGGTTATCGTTTCAGATCTAGTTTAATATGATCAACATCTTCACATCCTCCTTGGGAAAAGCTTTGATGAGGAGGTAGAGTTAAGTACTTTGTTAACTGAAACGAAACCCATTATTACAATGTATTATCGCGATGCCCATTTGCGCATTGTTACGGGGGTGTAGCCTATTATATAATCGGCCCCGCCCGACTTTCTGTCTTTCCTTACTAGTTTAATATATTTTTTTGTTTTTCTCACTGTGGAGATGAGCGAAAATCAAAGGGTTTCCTTATATTATTTTATTTCTTTTCAGTATTTTGAAAAAAAAAGACTTGCGCAATTTATATTTCAAAAACGTCATAAATATCATAAATACAGGGTGGCCCAAAATAACCCAAGGGATTTGAATTCGTTATTTTGTAAAAAGAAAGGGAATCTAAAATGGAACAGTATACAATTGAACGAGCAGAAATATGCGAAGCAGAAAATGGCCACCACTTGCGAGATATAATTTTTGATACTGTATTTCAAAAATTAGTAATTATGCCTTAAATAAAAAGTTATAATGAACTCAAATCCGTACGGTCACTTTGGGCAACCCGTACTTAAAACAAGTAAACACGGATTAAGTTCGGCCATGCCGAATCTTATATACCCTCCACCATGGATCGCATGTGAATGGTTTCGGATACAAATAAACTGATTATACCAAATTTCAGCCCAATTCGTTGAAATTTGAGGTTTTGTGGCGTTACGATGTCACATATAGAGGGAATTTTTTTGGGGGCTATATCACAACATGGACCTATGATTACCGTTGTTCGTGTGAAGGATTCCGGGTATAAATAAACCCCAAGTACCAATTTTCAGCCCGATCAGTTTGTGGTCTCTGTGGAGTTAAGAAGTCAAATCATAGAGATGCTATATACGGGGGCTTTATCAAATAATGGACCGATATTGCCCATTTTCAATCCCAACATACCTGTAGATATAAGAAGTACTCGTATATGTACCGAATTTCTGCCACCTATATTAAGTATTATAGATTGTAGCGTGATTACAACAGACGGACATGGCTAAATCGTCTTAGAATTTTGCAAAGATTAATAATATATATACTTTATGGGGTCTCAGATCAATATTTATTGGTGTTACAAACGGAGTGACAAAATGAATATACCCCCCATCCTATGGTGGAGGGTAGACAAAAATAAACTTTTAATGGAAATTGTAATTACAAAAAAACTACCATTTTTAGTTTTGGTTTCATAAAAAAATGTTGTTCTCGAACACAGAAATTTTTTTTGTTACATAGTGTAATTAACATGTACGTGGTGTAAATTCGTTGAAATAATAATCATACGCCTTGGTGATATTCAATGAACATGATTTTTTCCGACATATTAAAAAAAGTTAATTTCCCGAAAAATAATATTTTCCGACAAATAGGTATATCACACAATTACTTTTTTTCATATAAAGTACTGATTGTAACGTTACAAACAATAGCAATTATTTAAAATACCGCCACCCTCAAGAAGTAATAGATAAAACTTAAATATCAGCTACTTGAGTTAATTTATATATAATTTGTTGAGAACTGTTGTAAAGTTGAAACAATAAAGAAACCGGTTTTTAGTAGTGGTGAATTTCTCTCTGTAAAGAACTCGAAAACTTTTGATTTTCAAATTTGCAAACCAAAATCTGTTTCTCTCTCTCTCTTCCTAATTCTCCCTTACATTTTAATAAAATTCAATGGATTTCTAATAAATACATTTTATATTAATTATACATAAGAAGATATATACTCGAATTCGAATATAAACGAGTATGTATTGATGGGTGTGCGTAGAAGCGCATATATTTCCATAAAATTAAATTTCAAGATTTTGTTTGATATTTGTGGGCTGTAGCGACTTTAAATATTTCGTCATCTTACTTTAAACAACTTGGTCTATTTGTGGAGAGCAAAAAAGCTTTTGTTGTTTGTTTTGCACAGTAGATCCAATCTTCGGATTAATTGTAATTATACGAGTACAATTCTAGAACAGAAATTAGTTCCACTAAACACAATGTGTATTTATATCCTATGACACTGGGGTACAGGATATAGGATACAGGCTATGGATTTATTATACCTATCACCTTAGAATCTTTTTGTGAGCGATTTCGATATGTTCGTCTGTATTCAAATACGCATGAGAGCTGTCTAAGGGAGTCGCCGAATGCACAGTGTTGAATATCAAAAAAGAAAACCATTTTTTCATATTAACGGCCAATTTCACAATCTACAACCTACAGTTAGAGCTAACCTACAGTTATAGCTATCAAATTGTATGCAATTTTTATTTTTTAACTGTGAGTTAGCTCTAACTGGAGATTGTGAAATTGGGGGTTAATTTCCAAAAATATTAATTAGTACCAATTAAGGTAGTGAGGCTATCCTAAAGCTATGTACACACGGTGGTCAGATCTTACAATGTTATCAACTCGGTTAAAGTGATGCCAATATACTGACAATGACAGATTGTTAGCAATAGATGAATTGTCACTTCATTCGATTGCAAGAAAACCTTTTATTTTGTAAATATTTATATGCAGGATTGCCAATAAACATATTTTAATTTCTCTGACAATGGCCCCATTCTCAGATGCATTAACTTCGCACATCTTACAATTTACTAACGAAGACTTTTCTGCCAACGTTGCAAGATAAAAATTGTAAGTTCACACCTCTCTAACAATGCATAAAAAGGGACATTACGATAATTTTGGAATAATTGGTTTCGTGTCTGTTAACAAAGTACTCCCTCATTCCAAGAGGGAGTTGAAGACCCTGCGCATACTCGTAATATACTCGATCTAAAACGATAGATAAAAATGTATTCTTAATCTTTCACAGATTAAGAATCGGAAGGAACAAATGGACGGGAAATTAACATTATCTTAACAGATCAGACATCAACCTGGATCAAAAACTTCATTTCTGCCAAATTATACAAAGTTCGTACATAGAATTCAGTTTTATTAGCGCTTAAATACTAAATATGCAGGAACATATACGGGTATATGTAGCTATATCTAAATCTGAACCGAGTGTACCCCAATTAAGAATGTGTTCGTTCATAAATTTAGAATCTTCTTTCTGCAAAATTTTGTAATGATAAAGTATAGGCTGAATGAATTTTCTGTGTTTTTTTCTTTAAAAAAGTAGGGAACCTCGAAATGGATCACCCTATATAAGTACAACATCAGGAGGAACATTTCTGCCGAATTTCCTAGTTACCAAATGTAAAACACAGTTTCTACAACGCTTACATGTCAAATCGGGTGTAACATATGTATGGGGGCTATATCTAAATCTGAACCGATTTCCCCAAATTTGGCAGTGTTTATTCATGTGATAAGAAACCTTTTTCTGAAAAACTTTGTTCTGATCGGATATAAAACACATTTTATACAGCCCTTACGTGTCAAATCGGGGGTAACATATATATTGGGGCTATATCTTAATCTGAACCGATTTTCCCCAAATTTGGCAGTGTTCATTAATGTAATAAGAAACCTCTTTCTGCCGCATTTCGTACTGATCGGATATAAAATAAGGTTTCTACAGCACTTACATATCAAATCAGGGGTAATATATATATGGGGGGATATATCTAAATCTGAATCGATTTTTCACAAATTTAGTATTGTCCCTAAGTGTATCAAGAGACTTCTCTCTGTCAATTTTTATACAGATCGGTTAAAAAATACGTTCAACTTTATTACGAAAATTCACGTTCTGTGAGGAATGTGTTTCGTGCACTTCGCTCAACTTATGGTCAACATAATCAGCCTACTAAGCGTACTATTCGCAACACCATCACCCATCTTGAGACCCAGCATTCATTATTGAATAATATTCGACCGAATAGACCACGTACAGCACGCAGTGAAGAGAATGTAGCGGCCGTAGCTGAGAGTGTACACGAAGACCGTGGAGAGTCGATTCAGCGCGGTTCACAGCAACTCGGACTGACGTATGGAACGACTTGGCGCATTTTACGTAGAGATCTTAAATTGAAAGCTTACAAAATACTGCTTGTGCAAGAACTGAAGCCGCCCGACCTTCCCAAGCGTCATCGCTTCGCTCTATGGGCTCTTGAAAAGTTCCAAGAAGATCCGACGTTTTCGAGCCAAATTTTGTTCAGCGATGAGGCCCATTTCTGGCTCAATGGGTGTGTAAACAAGCAAAATTGCCGCATTTGGATTCAAGAGCTGCCACTTCATCCAGAAAAAACAACGGTTTGGTGTGGTTTGTGTGCCGGTGGAATCATCGGCCCATATTTCTTCAAAAATGATGCCGTCAATGGCGACCGTTATCGTGCCATGATAACCGACTATTTGATGCCTGAAATTGAAGCTCGTGATCTCGGCGACATTTGGTTTCAACAAGACGGCGCCACTTCCCACACATCGCATCAATCAATGGATTTATTGAGAGAACACTTCGGTGAGCAGATAATTTCACGTTTTGGGCCGGTCGATTGGCCACCAAGATCGTGTGATATCACACCGTTAGACTTTTTCCTGTTGCGATATGTAAAGTCTAAAGTTTATGCGGACAAACCCGCTTCGAAACATCACGCGTGTCATTCGCCAGTTACCAGTCGAAATGCTCGAACGAGTCATCGAAATTTGGACTCAACGGATGGACCATCTGAGACGTATCCGTGATATGATAATAAACATTCCCCATTCAGCTTGAATTTTCCGTGTTTTTTTCTTTAAAAAAGTAGAGAACCTCAAAATGGATCACGCTATATATTTTAAATCATCGTAAAATTCTATGACGATTTAGCCATGTCCGTCTGTCCGTCCGTTCGTCCTCTGTTGTAATCACGCTGCAGTCCGTAATAATAGAGCTAGGTCGATCAAATTTGTTAGAAATATTTAGAAGTCATCCGAACGGTAGCGTTCGACACCGTTTGACAGGCGGTTATTATAATCGTTATACCAAGTTTCACGAAAATCCGTGACATGAGCCAAAAATATTTTGATCACTAAACATGGAAAAACTTCTGTAATACCTCCCACACAAAGGTTATAATTTAGTGAAATATTAATTCTCTAATAACTTCTATACGAGCGCCCCAGTAGGTGAGTTTCCTCATAAAATATACTATACATGTAAATTAATTAACCTTACGGTCATCTCATAATATAACTGGTAAAAACATTGCCTAAACTAGAAAATTACGGATAAAAATGAAAAAAATGTGTTTGTAGGACAAATAAACATATATTCCTACAGCTTCAAATAAACAACATATACATCGTTCGAAAGGTCTAATTCTCTTCTTTCCAAATTCTTTTAGAGATTGAAAATCAGTTAATAATTAAGATAGTTATAGGCGTTCAAGTGGAAAAAGCTTAGGAAATCGGGTTTTTAGCCGTAAATCCCGATTTTGGGGGTGTCCGGGGAATTCCAAAAATAGATTCGTGTTTTACTCGACAAGACCTACAGGGAAAATAGTATCGCGTCATTTGCTTCTCAACTTAAGTTTATTTTATCGCACTGTGTAATTGAGATTCAATGTCGTTAATCTGCCGAATTATCTCATTCGTTAGCTTTTGAATTGTTCTTGGCTTATTAACGTACACGTTTTCTTATAAATATCCCCAAAGAAAGAAGCCGAACGGTGACAAATTACATGATCGTGGCGGCCAATTAACATCGCTACGACGTGAGATAACACGGCCATTGAATTTCTATCGCAAAGGAGCCATTGTTTCGTTGGCTGTGTGGCAAGTGGAACCATCCTGTTGGAACCACACATCGTCCAGGTCCATATCCTCAATTTCTGGCCACACCATTCACGGTAACTGCTTGACCGACCGCCAGCCCATACACAGCGCCAAACATCATGCACAGATGTTTTCACATCTCTTACAGACGGTTTGTTGAAATTTGCGTACAATTTTCCCAAATGTGGACACATTTGGTCGATTATGTTGACCAAAAAAAAAACGACCAAACGAAGTGCACGAAATGCATTTTGATTTGAACGCCCATTTTCGTACAAAAGGTTATTTTTCAATAACCTTACTTCCACTTCTTCCTCATCTCCACAGCTTCTGCAGAAGTCATTGGAGTCAATCAACAATCTTCTGACGTGTTCACTGGTCAGGCAGTGTCCCGTCAGAACGGATACTACCATAGACAATATTTTCCCCTCTAGTTCGAGGAGATATTTTGACCTTGATTTTTCTAGCTACCCTACAGGTGCCGATTTCTGTTCATCTTTCGTTTGACTGCCTGATTGACTCTTGCCTAAGCCAAAGCTTGCATGTGGATAGTGGCGCACCAAATATGCAAATTCTTCGAGAATTTGTAATGTCGTCCCTTTTTTACAAGTCCATCGGCTTTGCAGTTCCCCGGGTTATCCATATGCCCAGCACTCATGTGAGATGTATGTTAAACATCCATTTCATTAAGAGATCAGCGGCAGTCGAGGGCTGTTTGTGAATATACTACTTTTGGTACACTATATATATAAATACCCTACGCCTCCCTTACAATGCGAAAAAGGGTCATTGCGATAATAGTTTGGAATAATTGGTTTCGTTTCAGCTAACAAAGTACTTAGCTGCACCTCATCACCAAGGCTTATTCCAAGGAGGAGTTGAAGATGTTGACTATAATAAACTAGATCTGAAACGATAACCTTAAAATACGTAGTATTTTCTGAAGAAATCGAAAAGAACTCGTTCCTGCCAAATTTCAATAGCGCTTAAATACTAAATAGGCAAATATCTAAACCGATTATCCCCAAATTAAGCAGTATTTGTTTCTTAATTAAGAAACTTCTTTCTGCAAATAGTGTAATGATCGGAAGAAAAGTACAACTTCTATAGCGCTTTGATGCCAAATCAGGTGTAAAATATATATGGGGGCTATATCTAAATCTGGACCGATAATCCCCGAATTTGGCAGTGTTCATTCAATTAATAAGAAACCTCTTTCTGCCGAATATTGTACTGATTGGATATAAAATACAGTTGCTACAGCGCTTACCAGTACATATTTTTTTTATTTTAACACGGTTATATCTCGGTATACCGTATGGTTTATTTCTTTTGTGTCTGAAGCAAAGATATTGAATATGAGAAAAAAATGCGGAACAAACCTACCCGAAAAAGTGCCTTAGAAATCGCAAAAATTACCATTTTTTTACCATTTTCCCCCATTTTCACCTTTTTTTAATTTAGAACATTTTCAATTATTGTCAATATCCATCCTCGTTGAAGTTGACGCTTATGGTTCTGATGATTGTTTTCTTCGCAGGTTGATCATATTCATGTTCTGAGTGTGGGTCACCATCAGAGTTATACTTTATATTAAAGGTCATGTTTTTTTCAGTGTGTCCATCATTTTAAGTGTCATCTTTATCTTCCGTGTATTCATCTTCAAACTGCATAATTTTAGAACTCCACCAACAAACCTCCGCAAGCAATGCATCTAATTTTTTTTGCCTTTGAATCGCTTTTCCTATGGCATGGTCACCTAGTGGAATCTCTCTCCTTGTTCGTCCGATTCCGGAGGTAGTCAATGCGTGAAATATGGGGGAAAATGGTAAAAATTTACATTTTTGCACTTTTTTCGGGTAGGGTTGTTCCCCATTCCTATTCAATATCTACAACTTAGATTCAAAGATAAAAGAGAGATATTCTGTACGGTATACCGAGATATAACCGTGTTAAAATATAGAAAAAGTGCTAAAAATCCATCTTGAGCAAAAAAATCGTATGGTCATTAAATTATTAATTAATCCAACTTGACTAAACGAATCATGCATAAGTTATTTTTTTTGGGCTACTTTAACGTCCAATTCTCAGAATTGTGTCCCAAAATCATGTGTTGTACTGTGTAAGTGCATCAAGAGACTTCTCTCTGTAAATTTGTATACAGATCGGTTAAAAATGTTGCTTATACAGTGCATAAATGGCTAATCGGATATACTATACAGGGTTTTCCAATAAGAGTGATATGATTTCTTTGAAAAAACAGGAAGGAAAGGAAATTCAAAAGTTTTTTATTTAAGGTGAAGTACAATCGATACAATTAAGTTCTAAATAAAATGTCATTCATATGGCCTTCACGACTTCTTCTGCAGGAACGAATTCGATGAACCCAATTTTCGACCACTTTTTCCACAAAATCAAGTCGTATGCCATGAATGGCACGTTCAATATTGACTTGTAAAGCTTGAAGAGAGTCTGGTTTATTTCTAAATACCAATGACTTCAAATAACCACACAAGAAATAGTCTAATTGTGTTAAATAACAACTTCTTGGAGGTCATTCAATATCACAATTTCTTGAAATAATCGAATCTCCAAACTTTTCTCGCAACAATTCAATTGTTTCATTTGCTGTGTGGCACGTAGCCAAAATCGGTCAATGGCAAAAAGATAGCTGCTCTTAACGAGAGCTAAAATAGAAAGTGTTTTTTTGGATTTTAAAAAAATGGACCTAGCGCACGAAAAGTTGCAATTGGATAACGATTATTTTGATAACAAAACTGAATAATTTGTAAACGCTGTTCTTGCGTATATCTCTTCATGATGATCTGTCAATGAAAAACAAATGACAGATCATGACATATTACAAATGGCCGAAACGTCACTTCAAAATCATATCATCCCTATTGGAAACCCTGTTATATGGAAGCTATATGTAAATCTGAACCGATTTTTACCAAATTCAATTGGGAAAAAGAAAGATATATGCCAAGTTTCGTTTAAATCGGGTCATATTGCGACTTGTACAGACGGATGGACAGACGGACATAACTGAATCAACTCAGAAAGTGATTCTAAGTCATTCGGTGTAATAAACGATGGGTGTTACAAAAAAATGCACAAAGCGGTATCGAGTACACAAATATGAAATCTGGGTGTTTTGAATTTCCCTTACTTTTACAAAATGGATTATAATTTATACATTTATCCATATATGTATGCATATGTAGGCATTGTTTTCTTCGTTATGATGATTGCTTTAACAAATGGAACAAACAATTGTTTGAGATATTTTTTTTATTTTTTATGGTTTCGTCAGCGTGTAAACCGCACCAAACAGTCAATTTTAGTGGATGTATTGGTTATTCGTTAACGGCTTGGGGATTGTCTTGGCTCCAAATACGACAATTATGCTTACATATTGACGTAGCCATTTAACCAGAAATGAGCTTCAATACTAACAACAATTCTTTGATTTGAACTTCACGAACAGATTTACTTTTTCAAAGCAAATATCCACAATTTGAAAGCGTTGTTCTGACGTTAAACGTTTCATGATGACCTACCAAAACTTATTGAACAGAAAAGTCAACACAGTTTGACATTATAGACTGTCAAACTATAGTTATTGATATCGAAAGTTCTCGTGTAGCTAAGAAAACACCCGTTACAACAAACAATTTCTTTCCCCGAGTACATTTGATTTGAATTTTAGCTTGTTTTAAAATACCAATTTTTGATTTCGAGTAAAAAATACGAGCTCAGAGGTTAGCAACGGAATACGCGCTTCAGCCCGAGAGACGAAATTATTTCTCTGAAGGTAGACCATCATGTTTCTCACCCCGTAACACCTACCAAATTGTCATTAAAACTTGTCGCACGAGTATTTCAGAAGACATTCCGTAATGAAGTAAACACCTGATCTATGTCTTGCTTGAAAGCACTGTGCAGCGTACGATGCCGAGAGTGTTGTCGACACGAATAAAACCAACATCTACAACAAATATAACTACAAATACGAGTTGTGATGTGTTGAGGGGGGAATTCTCAATTTAGCTTTCGATTTCGAAAATCCGAAATCATTGTACGAGTATTGCTGTTTAATTTAAGTGTATTAACTTTTTAGTCTTCGGTGAGCATTGTAGCCTGAAACATCTTAAGTTTTGAAAACTTGTGAAAATAAATTTTATTTCTCTACTTCTACTCGAAATCGTTCGAAAGTTTAGCCAAAATGCAAAAAAATATTTTGATAGTTTGCGGTATTTTTGCCTTGTGTTTGGTAAACAGCGGTAAGTGAAGTGAAGTGAAGTGCCTCTGTTAGGTGTGGTGAATAAATTCAAATCGATCTACCTCCTACATGGGAGGAATTAGATACATACATATGTATTATATGTATGTATAATTTATATATTTATTTTTAAATATTTTGTTAATGTACAAAATGTGTTAACAAAATATGGAGCATATTGTGTTGTTTTAATTTATTTATCTCTAAGACATAGTGTATTTACTCGTATTGGCCATATGTATTGTGTGGCACCAATGAAGCGAAAGGTGACTTTTTGTGTTTAAAATTTCAATATTAAACAGATTTACGTCATCGAAGTCGGCGCAAATTACAACGTAAAAACACAGCAGTTATAATTATTGCTAATTATTATTAGCTTTTAATAACGCGTTCTACAACTTGCCTATTTACTTTACAACAGATGAGATTTCGAAAAAAAACATTAAATGCTAATTACACCTTGGAGTCTATGTATGTATGTATTTCGTTTTGATGTGGAATTCGGTACTTCAAATACAAATGATCTGTTTAGAATTTTAATGAGGAATATTTCAAGTTTATTCTAGAAAATTCTCAGTCTTTTAAATGCGCAGAAGTAAAAAAATTAAAAATACACTAAAACTGACCGATCAACCGTAGTACTACATTATTGGGAATGCTTCCAATACTAATTTTATTTAAAAAATGTTTTATTTTTTGATTAAAACTCTTCCGGAGTTAATGTGTTGTGATAATGCTACATATAATCATAAAGGGTGTGGTCACTTAAAAACTGACACTTCCCGGATTGGTGTTTCTTCATTAATGTTAAAATTGAAGTCTCACTTCAATCTTACAATATTTTTGTAAAAGTCAGTTTTTGTGAAAAGGACAAAAAAATGCTGACCTTTTTCCAGAATAAAAATCGCCATAAGCTTAAAAATCAATCAATGTTTTCTCATACTAGCTGCAAAAAATCTCTTCTGTAGTATATTGTCCAAAACATATTTGCTTGAAACATATGTATTTTTATATAAATATTCAGGTTACACTCTAAATATGTAATATTTCCACCTACAAATTTTATATATTTGGGACTATGTTTTTCTAAACAAATCTTTGTTTCCATCCTAATAATAAGTTATTTTGCATTATTTTCTCCAAAACAAAGATCTGAGGTTTTTGGAATAACAGCCTATGTCAGACATTTTCGATTTCTGAATTTTGGAAAAAAAAAGTATTCAGCTAATCATTAAATATTTATCGATACATAACACTTCTATGTAAGTTAAATTTTTGAAAATTTTTTCTATCACTCAAATACACGCTGAATAAGTCGCTTCTGCAGTGTATTGTCCCAAATATATTCTGCTTAAAAAGGGTCAAAAAGTTTTGTGCCAACTACATTTTATTTAAATTCAAAGATTTTAAAAATGGCGAAATACCATATTTTTCGGGTAGAACTAAGTAGATTGTGGAAAATATTATTCTAATGCAAAAGCGGCAGGAGTTTGCATGTGAATATGTGTTTATACAAATCAGTGTAAAACCAGTAAAGAAAGACAAAAAGTCGGACGGGGCCGACTATATAATACCCTACACCTCCCTAACAGTACAAAAAAGGTAATTGCTATAATAATTTGGAATAATTGGTTTCGCTCATCAAGACTTATTCTAAGGAGGAGTTAAAAATGTCGCACTATATAGAGCTTTGATACCAAATCGGGAGAAACATTTATATGGGGGCTATATCTAAATTTAACAGTGTTCCTTAATGTAATAAAAAACCTCTTCCTGGCGAATTTCGTACTGATCGAATATAAAATACAGTTTCTACAGCGCTTACATGTAAAATCGGTTGTAACATATTTATGGGTGATATATCTTAATCTAAATACATTTTCTCCAAATTTGGCAGTATTCCTTCATGTAATAGGAAACCTTTTTCTGCCGAATTTCGTATTGACCGGATATGAAATGCAGTTTCTTCAAATGGGTGGAACCACTCCATGAACAATATTCTGCTTTTTCTAGAGATAATGGTTGTCAGAATTGTTGCCTATGCAGATAAAGTGGCAATAGCTGCTACAGGGAAGTTTCCGAGTACTCTTAGTTCAGATTTTCTGTAACTCGTGAGGTATAAAAAGATCATAAATAAAGAGCGCACAACAGGCCGAACCACTGGCTTAAGTGTATGTCCATGGACATGAGACGTTAAACGTCTCCTCTCTTCAACCTAACCTAACCTAGTTTAGATGTACACTCAGTGTTGCCGTTTTTGGATTTTTCTACCAAAATTGGTAGAATTTTTTAAGTCTGGTAGAATGGAAGAATCAATGTAAATTTGGTAGATTTAACGCTCCTCAAAATATTTTTTTATAGAAGTTTTGACAAAATCGTGTATGAAATTTCTTTCGTTTTGCAACAATTACCCGATACAAATAATAAGTAATATCGCTGTCGGTTGACGACCTAATTATCCCAATTCTTTTGTAGAATGTCAAACAAATTTAATATAAAAACTTGAAAAATATGACCTGAACAGAATGGAGAAGTAAGATTATAAAAGGGTAAAGTCGGGTTGAGCCAACTAAACGACCACTTTTGTTCGAGCAGAAAAAGCAAACATATTTTGATTCTGAATCTTAAATTTGAACTCGCAACGTTCTACCTAACGTTATCTGCTTAATTTCATAACGATCGGATGTTAAAGAAAGCTTCTAAGCTCATTAATACCGAATTGGAAGGAACATATACGGGTATATGGGTGCTATATGTAAATCTGAACCGATTTTCTTCAAACTTGTCAAAATTCGTTTCTGTAGCAAGAAACTTTTCTGCCAAAATTCATAACTATCGGATGTTAAATAAAGTTTCATAGCACTTTGATAAAAAATCGGATGAATATATATGTAGGGCTATATTTAAATCTGAGCCGAAAGAAACTCTTCTCTAACAAAGTTAATGATATATATATATAGCACATTGATACCAAATCGGAATGAATGTATATATGGGGGCTATATCTGATTCAGAACCAATTTCGTTCAAAATTTACAATATTCATTCCTGGTTCTTTTGTGCCAAATCTAGTAATGTACGATGTAAAATACTAGTGCTATCGCGCTTTGATTTTAAATATATGGGAGCTATATCTAATGGTGAATTCGATTCTGAAAAAAATGTTGCCCCGTCGACGCGAAATTCTAAAAAAATATTTGCACTTTTTAAGTGGAACTGATGCATTCCTCGAATTAATCTTAGCTCCTATCTCAAAATTCCAAAATATGGTATAAAATTCCAGTTATCGGGAAAAGGACAACGAAAATGTTGCACTTTTTTGCGGAAACGAAATCGCTATAAGTCTGAACCTATTTTCTCCAAATTCTATACCGGTCGTCCTCGCTGCGAAAATATTGTCCGTGCCAAAATTCTTCAGGATTTTGTC
Source organism: Eudasyphora cyanicolor (assembly GCA_963930755.1). Classification (NCBI taxonomy): domain Eukaryota; kingdom Metazoa; phylum Arthropoda; class Insecta; order Diptera; family Muscidae; genus Eudasyphora; species Eudasyphora cyanicolor. The sequence goes on from OZ005737.1 coordinate 161,267,117, forward strand.
CAGAATTGCGACCTGTACTTTGATTAAAAAGTTTACATGGACAGCGGCGGGTGGAATGACATCACTAGACCGAATCGGCAGGTGATTTTGAGTCTATCCGTATACTTTAAGGTGGTTCTAGCTCTGGCTCTAGTCTATCTGGACCAAAAAAAATTATAATTACCTCATTAAAAGAGCAATCTGAATCGGAAAATAAAAAAACTTCAAGTGATTAGTAGAAATTTAAAATAGTATCTTACAATAACAATATATGCATGTTTTTCGTAAAATAAAAAATGGAAGATTTCAAACGATTTTGGTAGATATTTTAGACAATTTTGGTAGAAAAAAAATTATTGTAGTGGCAACGCTGTGTACACTCGGCAACTTTTTCCAAGCAAGTGTCAAAGTTTGTAGGTGAGAGAGCTCTTTCCGCCTGCCTCTCTCTCCAACAAACGTTGACACTTGCTTGAAAGAAGTTGCCGAGTGTGAATCCGGACTTAGACACATCCTACACCAGCCCTTCATACAACCGAAAAATGGTTTCCGATAATATCGTAGTCTTGGTATTAACCCGACCAAGACGGAACTATTTATTTTTTCCAGGAGAAATTAGGTACTAACAATTACACCTCTCTCCTTGGGAAGTATAGAAATTCACTTCTCTGAAAGAGCAAAATACTTAGGTATTTTACTATACAGGAAGTTGTACTAAAAACTCAACATTTTGGAAAGAGCAAAGAAATGTGTGGTAGCGATATATACCTGTAAAAGGGCAATAGGAAAACGCTGGTGTCTGAACCCGCGTATAGTTCATTGGTTGTATACGACAGTAGTCAGAGTAATCAGGCCGATGATGCTGTATGGCATTGTCGTCTGGTGGACAGCTCTCCGAAATCCACCTCCTGCACGGTACTAATCAAGGTTCAGCGAATGGTTGCTATGCGAGTATGTATAACTGGTGCCCTGAGTACAACACCAACTGAAGCAATAATTGTTATACTATAAGTACATTTAATACCGTTAGACATTATAACAGTGCTATATACCGCATGTACTGCGATTAGACTTAGAAAACTGTCACTATGGACAGGAAACGGCTGCGGGCACAGTTTCGTTCAAGAAATAATGCCTGGCTCTTAGGACACTGTTGATTGCATTATGACTGAGTCACTCTTTGGCAATAAGTGTTTAAATCGTATACCTGATAGATCAGACTGGAATGGTCATATCCCAGGACTGAGGAGATTCCTGAACTTCTATACAGACGGTTCCAAACTCAATAACCAAGTGGGCTTTGGTGTCTTTTCTGAGGAACTTGAGCTACACTTGCAAAAAGACTGGGTTTGCCAGGCAGAAATCGTAGCTATTAAAGAGGTAGCAGAATGACTGAAAATTAATGTTCTGACCAAAGTCTGTATCATTATTTTCTCTGATAGTCAGGCTACTATCAAGTCCCTGGAAACTATGTATATTCTTGAATTCAAAAACTGCCCTCGACTGTCGCAGATCTCTTTCTTAAGGAGATGACTGAACAGTTCAATATCCACGTGATATGGCTGCCGGGCCACAGGGACATACCAGGGAACTGCAAGGCCGATGAAATTGTATGATTTGGAACTCCTTACACGCTCCAGGGGAACGGGAATATGTATGCATTCCTCTAACTCCATTTGAGGAGTTAGCAAACATTGCTGATGTTGGAATCGATCAACTTTTGAGCTTTTTTAAACAATCAAATTGGTTCAACGAAAGGGGCTAGGGATAACTGCTGTTTTTCCTCCAACACAATATCTATAGTCTAAGTGAGTCTGTTATACAGGTTGCCACTCTTAACCTAACCTATATGCGTGTACGAGTATGTATATGGGGGTTATACTCAAATATTAATTGTTTTTTTCCAAATCAAGCAATCTTTGATTCGGTTTCAAAAATTATATCTGGAAATTTCTTAAAGATTTCTTATACCCTCACATTAGTGGATGAGGGTAGATGTCATTTGCTACGGGCCAAAAGTGTAACACATCGATCACTCCTTCGAAGTGTAACACATCGAAGGAGTGACCTAAGACCCTATGTATGTTCGGTTGAAATCCGTTTTAGGAGGGTTTTAAGTCATGTGAACAATGTCCGTCCGTCTGGCAGGAGCGGGCGATGCCTCTTGAAAGAAGTAGCGGATTGACTTCAAATTTCGTATGATAATATTTTTGTTCCATCTCACGCTATTTTCGAAGATGGGTCATATTTGTCCACTCATCCTAGTATCTCCCGCGCAAAGGGTTAACATTTAGTGAATTATTAAATAAATACTAGCTTCTAACCTGTCTTTCGGAATCGTCTGTAATTTTACACTTAGTAATAGTTTATCTGTTACTATTACCTTGAGAAAAATTGGCGAAGTTACCCTGCCCTTTTTTGTACCTCCCACACAAATGGACCATTATGTACAAAAAGATAAATGCATACACGCTGAAAAAAATCGCTTCTGTAGTATATTGTCCCAAACATATTCGGCTTGAATTATACATATGTTTAGGGTACACTCCAAACATATAATATTTGACATACACAAATATTATATGTTTAGGAGGATATTGTTCTAAACAAAAATATTTTCCCATTCTAATATTTTTTTTATTTGGAATAGTATTTTGTAGTTATGTATTTTGGCAATGTATCAATGCCTTAACTTAAAGGCAAGTTTTCTGTTTTTCAGATGTTCAAAGAGCATTTTTTTTTTATAAATTTTATATGTTTGTAAAATTTAATTAAAACTTAAATCGTACAATCTTTCGTAAATATAAATTGCATTGATGGATTGACAAAAAGTGATGAATTGGAATACTTATAAATTAAAATTAATTGATGTAAAACGACAGCTAATGCTGCTAAAGACATTTTTAACTATAATCTAGGAAAAACTAACTCAAATTCGAAAAATTCAGCAAAGTTTAAAAAATCATTTTTAAATAAAATATATTTGGAAAACATCTTAAACAATAACTTTGTTTGTGGGTAAATACATATTTTATTTGTGAAAGTCAGTGCGCAAATATATATTGTTCTAATATATTAATATATGCGTTCCAAACAAAGTTTTATGATTTTCAAATAAAATTAGTTTGTTAACAAATATATAATATTTAAAAAATTCGTTTCCAAATATATTTTCTTTCAATTCAAACATATCAAAAATGGCGATTTTCCTCCGTGTATAAATACTTATAATGTTGTGCAATTCGACACAGTACAATGTCTACTGTTCAGAGACAAGTGAGGGTATACCTTTGTCGGTTTACCCGACTGAAATTTTATTTCTTGGTTATATATTCTATTGTATTTTTGGCGATATTCCTTAATTTGTCACAATTATGAGCCCACGGTGTTCCGCTATTGGGTAAACATTATCTGATTAACTCTCCGATTTCTTCCCTTTTTATAACAACCACCATAGCATGGAGGGTATATTATTTTTCCACTCTGTTTGTAACACCTCGAAATATTTATCTATAATTATATACTCGTATATTCTTAATCGTATTAAAAATTCTAAGACGATTAGCAGTGTCCGTCGGCTGTAATAACGCTAGAATCTACAATAATTGAAATTTGGTATATATACTTCTTATAGCTGCAGGTAAATTGTTATTGAGAATGAGAAATGTTGGTCCACTTTTTTATATAGCCCCATATACAGCATCTGTTTGATTTGACTTCTTAACGCCATAGAGACGGCAAATTTCAACTGATCGGACTGAAAATTTGTATTTTGAGTGTATTTATACCCAGAACACTTCACACGAACAACGGTGACCATAGTTCTATGGTTTTAGTCCACATACAAAGGTCCCTATCCCGATGATCGGTGAGCACTTTGTGGGGTGAGCCACAGAACACAATCGGTAAAAAATTTAAATAAATTTGAAAATAATTTGTATTTAAATAAAAGATATGTTTTAACTCTATTTAAATATAAAAACACTTTTGAAAATAACTTTCAACATTAATTTTATTAAAACGTTCCTATGACTTCACATTTTAATCAACAGAAAAAATAAACTTGTACATTTAATAACGTTCGTATCATTTTTTTTTATTTAATCAATAATACTTTTTATCAAAATGTTTATATCAATATACATAAGTTAGTCATAGAAATACCTGTGAAAATAGTTTTTTTATCAGCAGAAAAACTAAACTTGTAGTTTTAATAACACGGCGCATAATAACAAAACCAATAATTTTGTTCAGTGAAAACACACAAATTTCGCAGGTTCTCTACTTGCCCATCACTGCTCTAGATTATACTTCTTAACGCAACAAAAACCTTATATTTCAACGAATCGGTCTAAAATTTGGTAATATAAGTTTATTTGTACCCTAAACCATTCACATGCGATCCATGATGGAGTGTATATATGATTCGGCATGTCCAAACTTAACACCGTCTTTACTTATTTGTAGCGATCACAAGCTTCTCTACACATCTCTTAGTCTTAGCTCTAGTTATGAGCTCCTCCATTTCCATGTGGTCTAATTGGTTATGTACTTTTCCGTTTGGGTGTGTCCACTTGTATTTGTATACCCACCAAAAATGTGATGAAGATGTAATTTTTGCGATCCAGAGGTACTTCTATATTTGATCTTCACCGACGAATTTTAGATGAGATAGTCGCGCCATTTCATTCATTAGTTGTCAGTACTATCGTACCGCTGCTCATAAAGTACTACAATGCTATTTTTGGATGCTTTTAGGATGTTAGCATAATTGTAAAAGTACTTTTTTTATTTTTTATTTTATGTTTATCTACAACTACTGCTAATTACAATAATATATATTCTCATATAAAAATTAAGTTAATCGAAACCAATAAATAAATTATTTATTTAATTGCAAATTAAAAATTAAATGGAAAATGTGCAAATATTCAAAATGTTCAAATTATTGATAGGACAAATTATTTAATTTTATTTTCTCCAACTATCGCTATAGCTTTCACTTAACCCGTCAATATACCAAAACAGACCTTCTGCCATAAAGTAGCAAAAAATTTGCATTTCTAATTTTCGTGGAACGAAAATTATTGAATAAACAATTGATACATAGTATTTATTTTTATAAAGAGAAGAAAAACATGTCATTTATGACTATGTTTGGCCAAAAGAAATTAATCCAAATATTTTTTAAACACATTTTGAAATAAGTTGTATAAGCAAAGCGAAAAGCTTGGCACCTCCCAGACAATGCATATACTTACTTATATATTTAACTACACTAAGCAACAGTCAATATGTCGAAGGGAGGCAAATAAATTTTTTAGAAAAAAAAAATACAAAAATCGGAGATTCCATGTAAATATACTAAAGCCAATGGTTCTGCATGTTGTGCGCTCCTTATTTATGATCGTTTTAACACCTCATGGGTACAGAAAATCGGAACACGAATTTTCTCAATATCTTCCAGCCTTATCCTCTGAGATGAGTCAAGTCTGCTAATATGTCGGACCCAAAAGATCGGGATCTTGCATTGTGTAAGTCGGACAGTGGCACTGAAATGTTCCATCGTTTCCTGCGCCACTGCACTGAAGTTATCTATAGTATTTGCATATTTTTAGTATCTGAAGTATAAGCCCGATAGAGCCGGGATACGCGTTAAATTTAAGGAAATTATGAGGACTACAAATGTTGGAAATATCTCTTATACGTAGTTGAAACAATGGTTTTGTAACATTCATTAACAAAAATAGAAAAAACGTAATTTAAAACAAGTAAAGATGGATTAAGTTCGGTCATGCCGAATCTTATATACCCTCCACTATGGATCGCATGTGAATGGTTTCGGGTAAAAATAAATTCGTTATACCAAATTTCAGCACAAATCGTTTAAGTTTCAGGTTTTCGCGGCGTTACGAAGTCAAATCTAGAGAGTCCTTTGTATGGAGGCTATGTCAAAACATGGGCCCGTTATAGTGGTTCAGAATATTTAACACCCCCCACCCGATTTTCTTCAAATTTTCACAGAATATTCGTCGCACTCTCATATCCAGAAAAGTAAAAAAATTTTGTGAGACTCAATATTTGTAAAAATTATGGATGAAATACCAAGACAAAAGATATGATATTTTGAAAAAAAAAATCCGACATAGGGGGCCCAAATATAAAACTAACTTAACTTCTCTAACAACTATTCATCTACCATGCTAAGTTTGGTCACAATCAGTTGTTTGGTTAAGAAACGGTCGAATTATTGTTTTTTTAGTGTTTTGCAAAAAACGGACGAAAGTTGTCAGATTAGTCTTGGTATTTCGTCCATAACTTTTAGAAATATTTGGGCGACGAAAATTTGAAGATATCGAGGGGGGGGGATGTTTTCTACAAAGGTTTTTTCAAAAAAAAAACTTTGGTAAAATATTTTTTTTAAAAACAATGCGCATTCTGTCCCCTTTGAAACTTTGCAAAAATCGCCGATCGAGAGCAATTACAAATTTCGTAAAACACATAAACTCATTTTTTTAATTATTTCAAAAACTAAAATGCCCACAACATATCTAAAAAAAAAAATTTTTAAAAAAATAATAGCGGGATCTTTTTTTACCTAGTTGTAGCTGCTTATAAATATTTTAGCCAAATGAACTACATATCGTCGGTGCGCCGACAAAATCTCCTATGTGTAATTTTTCGAATTTTTTTAATTGTCGAATTAGAACGTCCTAGCGGTCAAACGACTTCCCACCAAATCATTTTGGGCTATCTTGACCGGTTCCGAAGTTACCAAAAACTCCTATGTGTATCCCTCTATAGCAATGCTTCGACAAAAACTCCTATGTGTTGTAGGCACAGCCTGTCCCAAGGGATAGAAGGTTGGCTTAGATTCACGCCAAAAAACGGCTAATGAGGTTTTGTTCAGAATCATCTCCTCTATTCGACAATGAATAGATCAAAATTGGATCTGCTTCCATTCGCGAGTTATCGCGAAAACAGTACTTTTACTCAAAAAAAACTTAATAGCGTTGAATTTAGAACTGTAACACCATTTATTTTAAATATGATTATTTGTAAGACGCTTTGTAACGTCCGCGACATTTGCTATGTTTTTATATTGCGAATTTTGTGTAATCCATAAAATCGACTTACACCGCCAAATTTTTCCAAAAATATTATACCGAATTTAATAAGATTAATATATTTGCATTCTATAATCTCTGAGGAATAGATTAATATCAGAATTTTCGCGAAAAATATCCCTCGACGAATAAATTTTTTACAAAAAAAAATTAGTTCGGAATTATTTTACTATATAATGCTATTATCTCGCGAATGAACAGTTCTAGGGAAAGGTAGTCAAAGGAAGTTTGGGAGATATGCGAAAGGCCTACAACTCTTTCTTTAACAAACAAAATGTAAAGTAATTTGGTAAGGATTTACAGTGTGTTAAAACTTTTGTATGCTTTTCCCTTTATATGAGGCAAATTTTGATTTGACACATTGTAAATCCCTACCAAATTATTATAATTTTTTTGTAAAGTAAGACTTGTAGTCGTTTTTAATATCTCCCAAACTTTCTTTGACCACTTTTTCCTAGGACTGGCCACCAGAGGCTCTGGTCTGTCGCTGCAAAATTTAGCCATATGGTCTTTGTAACCCGGCCTTTCCCTGGACCTTTAAATTAGAATATAAATTTACTTTGTATTGTAATTCATATAAATAAATAAATAATAAAATAAATAAAGTTCGGATTTTTGATTAAAAATTATATTTATCGCGATAACTCGCGAAAGGAAGCAGATCAGTTTTTGATTTCTTCTATTTTTTAAAGCTAATAACAATGCCAACTTGAAAAGCAGTAAAACAAGACAAAAGTCGGTCGGGCCTGTGGAACGATATAATACCCTTCACCATAGTTTGCTAACAAATACACGGAGAACCAAGAAGTCTAATCGGAAGAGACCTTTATATAAAAATATGGACCGATGCAGCCCATTTTCACTATGGGCCATTTTGTGCTATATTTAAGAATAAATTCTTAAATTTCAGCTAGTTCAATTGAAAAATGTGTTCGGTGGGAACCTATATACACGTATGTGGGCTATACCATCACCCATTTTTACTAGGGGCGATTAGGGGCGATTAGGTCCAATATAAAGTGTAAATTCCTAGATTTTAGCCAGATCAGTAGAATAATGTGCTCTCTAGAGTGTCAAGAAGTGACATCGGTGGGGGCTATATAAAAACGTGGACCGGTATTCCCCATTTTCCCTAGCCTAAGCAATACCTCTGTATAAATTTTCATGAAGATCGCTTCATACTTGCGACCTACACTTTGATCACAGTAATACATTGACAGACAGACGGACATGGCTAAAACGACTCAAAAAGTGATTCTTTGTTGATCGGTATATTAAACTATGGGTCTATCTCTCTGTTTTTAGGCGTTACAAACAAATGCACAAATTTATAATACCCTGTACCACAGTTTGGTGTCGAATATAAAAATCTATACACGGGGGAAAATCGCCCTTTTTGATATGTTTGAATTGAAAGAAAATATATTTGGAAACGATTTTTTTAAATATTATATATTTGTTAACAAATAAATTTTATTTGAAAATCAAGAAATTTTGTTTGGAACGCATATATTAATATATTAGAACATAATATATTTGCAAACTGACTTTCACAAATAAAATATGTGTTTACACACAAACAAAGTTATTGTTTAAGAAGTTTTCCAATTATATTTTATTTAAAAACGTTTTTTCTAAATTTGCTGACTTTCTAGAATTTTAGTTAGTTTTTCGTAGTTTTCATGTTAAACTGTATAATTAAAAATTTCCTTTAATTTATAAATATTCCAGTTCATCACTTTTTGTCGATCCATCAATGCAATTTATATTTACGAAAGATTATACGATTTAAGTTTTAATTAAATTTTAAAAAGATATACAATTTATACAAAAAATATCTGTATATAACATCTGAAAAACAGAAAACTTGTCTTTAAATTAAGGCATTGATACATTGCCAAAATACCTAAATACAAATTAATCTTTGTTTCGGATATACTAGTTCCAAATAAAAAAATATTAGGATGGGAACATATTTTTGTTTGGAACAATATCTTCCCAAACATATAAAATTTGTGTGTGTCAAATATTATATATTTGTTGTCTACCGTAAACATATGTATATTTCAAGCCGAATATGTTTGGGACAATATACTTCAGAAGCGATTTTTTTCAGCGTGTAGATAAATGTATAAGTTATGACCCATTTTGAAAAGGCAAGGGAAATGCAAAAAATTCATTTGTAAACCCTCCACCATAGGATGATTAGGGTATATTCATTTTGTGGAGTGACAAAATAAATATACCCCCTATCCTACACGGAGGAAAATCGCCATTTTTGATATGTTTGAATTCAAAGAAAATATACTTGAAACCAAAATTTTTAAATATTATATATTTTTGAACAAATATATTTTATTTGTTTTATTTTAATTTATAAATAGTCCATTTTATTTTTAATTTATAAATAGTCCAATTGTCAATCCATCAATTTGTCGTTACCCAAGATTATACGATTTAAATTTTAATATTATTTTTCAAACATATAAAATTTCTAAAAAATTTAACTTTAAATTTCTAAAAAAAACTGAAGACTTTCCTTTAAATTAAGGCATCAATACATTGCCAAAATACTTAAATACAAATTAATCATTGTTTTGGAAATATTATTTCCAAATAAAAAAATATTGGGATGAAAACATAATTTTGTTTAGAACAACGTCCTCACAAACAAATTATATTTGTGAGTGTCAAATATTATATATTTGGAGTGTACCCTAAACATATGCATGTTTCCAGCAGAATATGTTTGGAACAATATACTACAGAAGCGATTTTTTTCAGCGTGTATGATAAAGGGTATAAAAACAAAATAAAATAAGTATTTTAATAATATTTTTGGTATTCGATGTATGGCTATTAAATGAGTAAAATGTGGTTTCTCAAGTAGAGCGTTGAGATAAATGTGTTATTTATTACAAGTCTATGAAAGCTCCGTAACTGATTTGCATAACAAATGTTTATTTTTTAAATAATAAATTGTTGTTTTTGAAATATCTAAAACGACGCCATGTTCCTGTGAGTCATCGGTGTTTTGTTAAAATAAACAGTTTAAATAAATTGGATCACATGATAATGTGGTCTTGCTGGAGATATTTAAAAAGTACTAAATATGTTTTTAGTTTGTGGTATTTGATACAATTACTAACCATTGTTTAGGTTATTAAATACAATTTGACCTCATATGTATCTTTTGTGGCTACATATTGACCTTCATATGTACGAGTATACGTGATTGTGTGCACCTAATTATGTGAGTAAATAGCTCGGATGAAATTCCTCCAAAAAATCTAGAATTATTTCACTTGGGAAAGTATTTGCAATATCGAGTTAAGATTTGTTTGTACAAAAAGTTTACAGATCGTTTCATGATAGCTGTAGTTACTCGTATTGTAAATCTTAAGGGGTTTTGAAAATTAGAAAAAACCGTACTTGCAGATTATTGAATTTTATTTATTTTTTTTTAATTTTTATTGAATTTTGAGTTCGGTGAAAAGTTTATTTGACGTTTGGGTCCGGTCAATTGGCCGCCTAGATAGTGAGTATAGCGTATGAGCCATTGGAGGCGCAGCCGCGGTCAACATTTACAAAAAATCATCTTTAAACATTGAATTATGTAGAAAGTTCTATCGACTCAAATAAGGATTTCATACATTTCTCTAAATTGTATGTGTTTTTTAAATCAAATCCGAAAGCTTTAAAAATCACTTGTTACTGTACTATATATTCAAATTGAATTTGTAATTTTTATTGGGATTTGAAAAACCCCTTTTTAGGTCCGAGGAAAATGATTGATGTTCTGCAACAGATTAACCGATGCGTGTCATCTAAAATGCAACATAAAACTCTATTCTATATTATAAATTTGTATGTGTTTTTTAAATCAAATTCGAAAGCTCTTAAAAAATCACTCGTTACTATAAAATATATTATAATTTAATTTGTTATTTTTATTGAGATTTGGAAAAATATTATTAGGTCCGAGGAAAATGATTGATGGTCTGCAACAGATTAACCGATATGTGTCATCTTAAATGCAACATGATTAAATGGTCCATCCGTTGAGTCCAATTTTCGATGACTCGTTCGGGAATTTCGACTGGTAACTGGCGAATGACACGCGTGATGTTTTGCTGCAAGGCCTGAATCGAAGCGGGTTTGTCCGCATAAACTTTAGACTTTACATATCCCCACAGGAAAAAGTCTAACGGTGTGATATCACACGATCTTGGTGGCCAATCGACCGGCCCAAAACGTGAAATTATCTGCTCACTGAAGTGTTCTCTTAGTAAATCCATTGATTGATGCGATGTGTGGGAAGTGGCGTCGTCTTGTTGAAACCAAATGTCGCCGAGATCACGAGCTTCAATTTCAGACATCAAATAATTTAATTTAAATTTGTACAAGTATCGTTTTGAAATGTCTCTGCCTCATAAAACTTCCCTGTTTCCTGACTCCTCCCGACCCACAATGTCGAACGTTAACGTTCGCATGACTTCTATGCCAAAAACAGCTGATTTGCGATCAACTAACCGGCATCAGACAGTATGTTTTTCATTCGCTTTTTATATCGGATGCCTTTTTCTAGGTCCCAAATCAGCTGTTTTTCGCATAGGAGTCATGCGAACGTTAACGTTCGACAACTTGGGCCAGGCTGTAAAAGTATTTTCCATGAAAATCGGAATTAAAAAAAAACTTTACCATAAATTTGTTTTTGTTTTGATTTCATAAAATTGTAGGTTTTTAAGTCTCGGATAGAAAATGGATTTTTTGGTTGCTTAGTCCTGATTCACTCACGGCAATATTTTTCAAGCAAGTGTCAAAGTTTGTAGGTGAGAGAGGCAGAGAGCTCTTTCCGCCTGCCTCCCTCTCTAACAAACTTGGACACTTGCTTGGAAAAAATTGCCAAGTGTGAATCAGGACATAGTGATATCAGTAAAATTTATTGACGAAATACTATTTTTAAAATTTTTCTTCTGTTTCTGAGTTTTGAAATCCCTTTGTAAGAAATTTTACACACAGTTTTTTGCAGAAACAGAAGAAAAATGTTAAAAATTGTCAGAATCGGCTTTGTATTTCGCCCATAACTTTTACAAAAATCCAAATGTCGCTTGTGTTCAAGAACAAATAAAATTTCGTAAAACCCAAAAATGCATTTATGTATTCAAATAATTCCAACTCCGTGCAATTTTGGAGAAAAAACAATTAAAACAAGTAAATGATAGCGATATTTTATATTGCTATTTAGCAACTTTTTATAAACTTTTTAAAAGTTTAAATAAAATTCGTAGGTTAATAATATTAAAAATTCTGATCCAGCTATACTTTTCTATAAATCATGTAAATGATGGTTTTGAATTTTGATTACAAAATTTATCAATAATGGGCACAGTTAGTTTATGCACTACACCGACTATATATATAATAGGGCGGGTCACATTTTTTGCGCCAAAGACACATCGCAATTCTTGTTCTATAAATGATTCCAATAAACTTTGCCTTTGAAACCATAGCTAAATAATTAATTTTAACCTCCGGATCTTTTAAAATAAGTTTTTTAATACCTATTTTATACCTAAAAATTTTATATTCCAGCATATTTTGGAAAAATACCTATTTATTTAGAAAGATACGGTGACTTGAAATTAATTGTTGAGCTATGGCTTCTTCGACAAAATTTCTTGGAAAGACCCATAGAAAAAGAATTGGAATGCGTCATTGTAAATTTGTTTTCCCCTATTCTTGAATATTTTGCAATAATGCCTATTTTGAAAGATTCGGAGTCTCAAAATTGATTTTTGAGCCGTGGTTTCTTCGACGAAGTTTCTTGGAATGATCCATAGAACAAGAACCGCGATGCGCTTTGTGTATTTGTAGGCCCCCCCAAATTCGATCCTCCCTAGTACATAAAAATATATTGTATTTTATTTTATTATTTACTAATTTCCCCATTACTCGCCATTTCAGCTAATGCCATCAAATGCTATCAGTGTAAATCTATTACTGATGCCGGTTGTGCGAATGACGTGATCGATGCCAATTCCTTTATTAGAACCGTGGATTGCGATTCCCTACCAAAGCCCAATTCTATGGATCAATATATGCCAGTCACCAGATGTAATAGAGTTGTAACAAGTGGTAAGTTAAGTCGTATATTTTTATTTATTTCGATTGGACATTGAATTGATTTTTTCATAACTAGTTATCACGTTCAATTAGGGAAATTAAAAAAAAGTTTGAATTCAAATTCATTGCAAACATAATCGTACATAAATCGAGTGAGTGATGTCATTTCGAAATCGTTTTTCTTTTTGGGAATGAATTTGGCAATGACTGACGACTGACTGGGCAAACATTTACTCGTATATCGTCGCCATGAATAACAAAAACCATACGACCATATGGATCTTTTCAATTATAGACAATAAACAAAATGTCTGGGCAAATTCTTCAAAAAATCTCCACAACTTAATGACGCAATATTTAAAGCAACATGTCGCGGGTTAAACTTAAAGTTCAGCATTCAAAATTCTCTTTTCATGTATTCAAAACTTGTGTTTGCATGGCTGCCAAGGTCGTCGAGGTGAAAAGCTTAACTCTCGAATTTCCACCACAGACAACTCAACTCAATCCAACTCACTCACTCGCTTAATACAAACTGAAAGTTTTATGGAAATTTTTTTTATTAACATTTTCTTTTGTATATTTTTCAGATAAAGCCGGTTCCATTGTTTCGCGTGACTGTCACTTCCAAGTTGTAGGCTCCCAGCCCGACGTTTGCGTTGTCTCCCACAGTCGCAAGGTCGACAGCTGTCACGTTTGCACTGGTGACTTGTGCAACAATTCCTCATCTGCTGGACGTTTTATGGCTTTCGGTTTGGCTGCCATCATTGCTGTGGTGTCCATGCACTTTGCCCTTTAATTTGTTTTCTATAGTTTTTCAAAAATTTCTTTTCGCATTCTTTTAATTTGTAAATACATAAATACTATCTGTTGTCAGTGGTACCTGATTAAGATACGAGTAAATTCCAGTTAAATTTGTTGAATTTAAAATAAAATTTTGTAAATCGAAATAAAATCTTGTTTTTATTAAGATTCATAAGAAGAACCAGTAGCCAAAGGAAAATAGCGTATAAGAGCAGAAAAAGTACACATATTATTGTTCTAAAATTTCTAATAATATCCGGTTAGAAAAATTATTTTTAATTTTTAAAGAATACGTGCCAATATTATACATTTGTTGCAATTGGACTGTATCTAATTGGGAACCGATTTTCATCAAATTGTGCGGAGTTCAAAAATCTATCAAATCAAACTTAATAATAGCCAGTAGTAACATAAGACTTATACAGTGTTTAGATGTCAAATCGGGAGGGAGGAATACACGTTGGAAAATCGATGTTTCTGATATGTTTGAATTCAAGGAATATATATTTGGAACACAAATTTTTAAATACTATATATTTCTGAACAAATAAATTGTATTTGAAAATCAATTCATTTAGAGCGCATATGTTAATATAAGTATACGTACTACAACAAAATATATTTGTGCCGTAACTATCTCAAATAAAATATTTGTTTCCGTACAATCAAAATGATTGTTCAGAATTTCTCCAAATATAAAGGAACTTCTCCAACCATAATGAACGATGTTAATTGTGAGTCTCACGTGACGAGCATTTGGCCGATATTTTGTTTCACACATTACACTGTGCTCGAAATGCACACTTTAAAAATGTAACAGAAAGGAGACCCTATGGATATACCTATTTCGACCTTGCTGAATCCAATGGAGCTAACCGTTTTTCTAGGATAGCTCTTGTTTTCGCGATATTCGACCACAAAGTTTGCAAAAAAAATCAGAGAGGTTAGTTATCTCGGAGGTGATTTTGAAGTGTAAGACTTCCAAAAACGCGCTTCAGTCCAAAGAACGAAATAAAGGAAACCCTTCGAGTATTATTTCTCTCAAAATAGCCAACCATTACCTTTGAAATTTCCATTAACACTAATGAAAAAATAATTAAAAAAAAATTTAAGTCAAAAAATTGTATTTCAAATATTTTCTGCTATGAGCAGAAAAATACACAAATTATGTAACAACTCGAAATTTCTCATAAAAAAGTTGAGAAAGGACTTATAGTATTTCTTCGCGAGGAATATTTTTCTCAATGATGCCTACTAAAAATGCCGACGATATGTATGTTTTTAACATATGATAAGATTTCGTTGTACTTTTTCAGGGGTAAGGGGGTGAGAAGCGTGGACGACTGTTTTGAGAAAAATAATTGTCCAAATGTTCCCTTTATTTCGATCTTTGGACTGAAGCGTATATTCCGAAGTCTTCCACTTCAAAATAACCAAAGAGATAAGTCAGCTCTCTGATTTCCCAACAAACTTTGTGGTCGAATATCGCGAAAAAAAGAGCTAACATAGAAAAACGGCTAATGCCACTGGATTCAGCATGACCGAAATAGGTATATCCATAGGGTCTCCTTTCTGTTACATTTTTGGACTAGCACAGTGTTATTGTCATAGATTCTTCTATCATAATAAAAAATATTAATAAGGGGTGGGCCATTTAAAATTTTAAATTTGAACTACCGATTACTTTGACTTGTGAAAATTTGGATTATTTTCTGTGGGGAGCCATTAAGGATAAATTTTGCGCAAAGCATCAAGATACAATTGAAGCGTTGAAACGTGCAATCGATTGTGCCAATCAATGTCGTTGATCGGATGAGCTACTGCCGAACCCAGTCGTGGTAGTCATATGAATGGTATTGTGTTCCATTATTAAATGACAAAGTTCAACCTTTCCAACAAAACCATAAATTTGAAAAAGTTATCAGATCTTTTTTTATAGCCGATTCAAATTATAATTCTCTGAAAACTTTGTTTTATTTACAATTAACATAGTGCGTTTAAAATGACCACCCTGTATTTTATTTAATAAATATTTTCAAAACTATGTTGACCAAAGACGATATAATTTAAGAAGACATTCCTTCCCGTAGCGAGTATGTGTCAGAATTTGATTCAAACAAGTGAGGTTTTTCGCGGATTTTCAGACTGTTTTTCTCGAATTTTTTGTAATTGTCACAATTAAAAATTAATATTAATCGATAAGTGCAAAAAAAAGTTCAAGCTATGTTCGCGGAAAACTGTTTTTTGCGTGTGACAATTCATTCCTATTCGTTGGTAACTGACGGATTTTGACATTTCGGCCTGAATGAATATCTTCGTATTCGATAATTTTTGATGTTGACTTTTTCGAATTTCAGTTTTTCTTTAGTTTCAAGTTATAACCTACACCCAGGAAAATAATTGGTTGGAATTCGATTGTAACAATAAAAAAATAGTACTAGCAACAAAAAGTATGTTACCTACACCGTGTGTCGGTTGTATCTATATATAAATAGTTGAAACAACTATAATAACATGGATACGATCAAATAAAAATGCTTGCAACTAAATCGATGGTTGTATCAATCGAATTAAGATTGTTTTTTTTCGTGTACACTCGGTTAGTTGTGGTAACCAATTTTAAACTTTCATTATAGTACCATATGATCGATTTTTGGTTGTGACAACCAATGTTTTATTCTTGACAACAGAAATTGTATCAATAGACCGAAGATTATTATTGCAACGATTAATTGGTTACTACAACAGAAAAAATATTAATAAATAATCGTTTTTTGGTTATTCCAATAATTTCCGAAATTTATTTTGCGAAATACAACCGAAAGATTGGTTGCTGTTCTTTTGCTGAAACATGACAAACACAAAATAACATTACTCGACATAAATAAATCTTCAACATTTTGCTCAAGAGCGGTATATGTAGTCAAAAATAATCTCGCGTGGATAATAATGTGTGGAATGCAGAATCAGTTGTGCAAAATGTTTTACATAAATAAAATATGAAAGCAACAATCATGAAATTGAAAGCACAAGGTAAGCGATATTTGCATACATGTTTTGTGTTTTTTTTTCGTGTACTAAATTTTGTGTCAAATATTTCCACATCTCACAATACTGATGAATTTGTAATATGGGATTTTTAATTGTTATGAATTGTTTTGTATTTAAAATAAAAATTAATGAAAACTGTTTTGAATTAACTGTCGGCAGTATATGACTGACAAATTGTCAGAACAACCAATTTTTTAAAACAGTTGGTTGTGGCAACATTCAACATAATTTTAGCCACCATTTTCGTAGTTGGCGCAACCAAATATGATTGTTATCAACATGAAAGCAAAAGTATACCACAACCAAAATGTTGGTTGTCCTGATGGATTCGCACGATAGTAGACAGAACTACCAAAATTCGGTTGAGGCAACCAAACTGTATTTTGTGTGTATAGGTTAAAATGGCCTAATTTTAATTTCTAAATATTCCATAATTTTGTTGTCAATCCATCAAGCAATCTATCGTTATGAAATATTATGCCCTATGAAAAAATCGTTTCTGTAGTATATTTTCTGGAAACATATTATTTTTGGGACAATTTACTTTTTTTCTATAAGTCGGAAAAAATTCCTTATAATTTATTTAAGAATTTTTACGTTTTTTAAGACAATCTGCACCAAATCTTCGAAAAAATAATGTTGATAAAAGAGATATTAAAAAAATTGTTTCGGTATGTAAATATAAAATATTTGCACAAAAATATATTTTATTTACATTTTGTTCCCAAACATATTTTGTTTCCTGTTTTTTCTCCGTGTATTATTTCAATTATAAAAGTATTATAGAAACATTTTAAATTCTAAAGATTGAGCTTTGATTTACTGAAAAACTTAAAACTTTGCTTGAAATTATGTTATCAATACATTTTCTGAATACATAAATGCAAATTAAATAATATTAGGATGAAAACAAATATGTATTTCTTTAGAACAACATTTTCCCAAACATATAATGAATGAGTGCGCCAATATAAGTAAGTATACTCTAAACATATGCCTATATATATTTCAAGTAGAATATGTTTGGGACAATATACCACAGAAGCGATTTTTTCAGGAATCCCACGAGGCAATTTTTTCCAAGCAAGTGTCAAAGTTTGTAGGAGAGCGAGACAGCTCTTTCCGCCTGCTGTTGTTCCAAAGACTCTTTTTATGAAGAGCTGCGAGTAGGGTTTCGATAGTCTGCAAAGATTTTGGGTTTGTTTTTTACTGTAACGTAATATTTTTAACAATTTTAATAAATGTAAATGCAAGAACGTATTGATTTTTAAAAGATCTACAAAAAAATGTTGTAAAATAGGCTGGCTGCAAAGCGCCCTATTGACAGTCTTTGATGGCATTTTTGCCTAAGAGAGTCAAAAGAGAGAAATTGCACGTCTTTGTCTTGTTCAAAACAACTCTTTGTTTCCGTCCTAAAATTTACTTGGGCGAAACAAA
Source organism: Eudasyphora cyanicolor (assembly GCA_963930755.1). NCBI lineage: Eukaryota > Metazoa > Arthropoda > Insecta > Diptera > Muscidae > Eudasyphora > Eudasyphora cyanicolor. The sequence continues at coordinate 161,285,635 of OZ005737.1, forward strand.
TGTTTTTTTTTTGCATTTATATACTTATAATCAATTTGAACCATGAAAAGATACACAATCGAGCAACGCGTTAAAGTTTTTAAGCCTTTTACGAAAATGGGCGTTCAAATCAAAATGCATTTCGTGCACTTCGTGATGTTTTTTTGATCAGCATAATCGACCAAATGTGTCCACAATCGGGAGAATTGTGCGCAAATTTCAGCAAACCGTGTCTGTAGGAGATGTGAGAACTCCTGTGCATGCTAGCCCAGTTCGTTTGGTGCGGCTTATGGGCTGGCGACGTCATCGGGCCATACTTCTTCGAAATGAGGCCGGTCAGGCAGTTACAGTGAATGGTTCGCTATCGGGAGATGATAACGAACTTTTTATGGCCCGAATTGGAAGATATGGAGGTGGACAATATGTGTTTTCAACAGGACGGTGCCACTCAGCTAACGAAACAATGGTTCTCTCAGGTCGTGGATATATCAATTGGCCACCAAGATCATGTGATTTGACACCGTTGGACTTATTTCTTTGGGGTTATTTGAAACAAAAGGTGTACGTCGATAAGCCAGCAACAATTCCAGAGCCAAAGAATGAGATAATTCGGCACATTAACGGCATAGAACCTCAATTATGACTCAGCATCATCGAAAATTTGGACCATCGGATGGAGGTGTGCCGCCGAGATCGTGGCGGCCATTTGGTCATTATGTTGTACATAATTGAACCATACCAATATTATCATAATAAAAAGAAATGACAATAATTTCCTAAATAATTTGTGTTTTATTCAAAATCAACATCGGCCCTTAAAATTTAACCACCCTTTATATTAATACCTTAATTATTAGACAAGTTTTATAATCTTAGTGATTACAATTTTTTGAGAAAATTTAAATGCTCTTGAAATTCCTTTATAATTGAAACCTATAATTTGCATAATGCTACATACATTGCTTGATCGATTGACAACATTTGATGACTTGAAATAAAAATAAATTAAAAATTGGTGCTTTTAAACAAATGGTATAGCTACTAATGTAATTTTATATTATAAGGTAAAACTCAAAATCAATGAAAAATTTAATTCGAAAAATCTGCAACGTTTAGAAAATCTTTTTAAAACAAAATATATTGGGACAAATTCCTAAAATTTTATTTTATTTGTATAGAAACACATATTTTATTTTAGAAAATTAGTTTGTAAATATATTTTGTTGTAATATATTGATATAAGCGTTTCAAATAAATTTTATTGATTTTCGAATAAAAAATTTATATTTCCTCAAATATATAAAAATTGGTGTTCCAAATATATTTGCTTTCGTCTTAAACATACCAAAAACGCAAATTTTTCCCCGTGTATGTCAATTTTGAGACTGATTGAAGGCAAAATATAGCACCGGAGTACAAAAAAATAAAATCGGATGTCACATACTCGTATAAATGGAAGATATATCTAAATCTGAACCGATTTTGACAATTTGCAATAAGGGTTTCTCTACGTACCAATAAAAGCATAAAGATTGGTGGCAAAATATAGCATCCGGAGTCGAGATTTTCTACTGAGAAGGGGAAAGCAAAAAATGTCTGTTGAAATAGGAATCTCATGTTCGCATGCAATAAATTATTGCATTTATATCAACATTTATAGAGAAAATGTTTACTTGAAGTTGAGATTTTATATTTTAAAGTTCGAAAAATTAATTTAAAATAGAGATTTTAAATTTGAAATTGACCAAATTTCAATTGAAAGTGAGATTTTACATTTAAAATATGCAAAATTTCAATAGAAATTCAGATTTTCTACTTGAATTTGGTTACATTTCATTCGAACTTTCTAAACTTCAAAAATTAGAAATATCCTAATTTAAAATGAAATTTCCCAAGCTTCGAACGGAAAATCTCAATTTTAAAAAAAAATTTTGAATAAGTTTAATTAATTCCAAATGTAAAATCTTTATTTCAAATGATATTTAGGCAATCTAAAATAGAAAAATCTTAGCTTCATAATTACTGTTGAAAATTTTATAGTTGAGTACTATAGTACTCTGATTCTGGCAAAATAATTAAATTCTGTCAAATATGCTAAAATGACAACTTCTTAATATATCCATTGGTTTTTTTAACAAATATAAATTAAGAAAAAAGTGGTGAAACTCGCTCAATTATCGAGAGATAATCTACTTCGAAATCTAGTCGATTATCTTTTTCAGTTGGCAACTTTTATGCATTGAAATTAAACGCCAAACAAATCTGTGGTTGCCAAGTGATGAAGTGATAGTTGACTAGATTTCCTATTAGAGTATGTCCAGCTTTACACTAGGCTATTTTTTCACGGGAGAGTTTTTTCCCCTCTTGCCGACTGCCTCTCTCTCCTAAAAAACGCCGATAATCTGCTGAACATTCAGCCAGTGTAAATCGGAACTATCAGTATCTCATAGCGGATATATAAAATGTATATTCCACAGGTTTTACATATTTCGAATACGGCGTGTCTGGTTTTGTTAGTAAAACTGTGCATAAATTGAAAAACTTACAACTTTTTCTAGAATTTTGCAATTGCTTATTCCCGGTTTACACGAGGCAATTTTAGCTAAAGCAATTCTGCCTATCATACGAGAGAGAAGATGGATGAAATTGGCCTAGATAGAGGATTTGGCATTTTTAGATAAGTTGAAAAATTAAATAAGCTATATGAACTTTTTTCAAAAAATCTGCAAACTTTGGTGTTGCAAATTTATTGTCCGATTTTGTTTACGTACCATTTTTAATCAGTTCGATAGCCTATTCAAAATCTATCGGCCTGTTTCTGTATTTCTAACGAAAGTCTCTGCGAACGAAAACCAATCACTCACTTTCGTCTGGAATTTGGTTTCTCTAAGGTTCGTTCGCCTGGCTTTACGTCAATGACGTTAACAATTTACCAATTGGCAAATAATGTAATTGCCAGGTCAATAATTTCACAACTTCCGGTCTAAAAAAGAACACATTTTTGTATGGTAGACCTTAGAAAATACAACTCTGTATCCTTTACTCTAGTGGTGGCCAAAAATCAACCCTGGGTGGTTCAGCTGAGCTGATCCAACACTCTCATTTCTTTCTCTCTCTCTCTCTCATTGTGCACTGATGAATTTTTCCATCTTAGCGAGCTGCCAATGTTGACTTCTTTATGCTTAAAAATGTAAACATATGTATACAATTTTATTATTTTTTAATTGTTTTTACCATAATTATATTTATATCTACTTATTTTTTGCTTTTAATAACGTTTATATTGCATTGTTCCTATCAGTCGACAAATAAAATAAAGTGACTCGATCTGACACTTGTGTTCGCCCAGATGACAGCAAAGAGAGATAGAGAAACCAAAATTTACACTGAAATGATTACGTTTTCGTACGAGTTCATTATCGTGCGACTTGCCGTTGTGATGGTAGTTAGTGAAACCCAAATCAGCTGTTTGTCGTCTGGCAAGCGAACGAAAGCAAAATTTTAAGTTACAGAAACAGGCTGTATATATATAAAAATGAAACGTGGTTTGTTCGACTGCTTAAAACTTGAAAACTACTGGATCAAATTGAATACTTCCTTCTGCGGATTTGTTCGTAATTGCTACGCGATGGTTTAGGAAAAATGAAAGTGCAAAATTCTCAACAGTTGGCGTAGACCACTTGACCGCTGTGGCTCCTTTTCACGTAGTCATTTTATTGCCCTGTGGTCAGTTCTAGTGCTATCAAAAACTTGAGTATTGTGTTTGTCCTTTCAGAAGCATATTATATGATTAATAGCTAAAACTTTGTAAATATGAAGTACTACACACGACAAATATAAGCGAAAAAAGATTTGAATTCTCTGACTGTGCTCAGTGTAGCAGTAGCCATTTTTTTCATTATTTCAGTGATTTTAAAAGTTATTTAAGAGCTAAGAATCATATGTTCATACATATCTCAAAGGGGATTCGAAAACAAATATTCGTTGTACATCCTGTGGTCGAAGCGCAGTGACAAAACCAATTGCTACTCTTTTAATACTTAAAAAGTTTTTTAAGAACTATGAGACTACAATCTGATATGGACATATACAGATCTCCAACGAATTTACTTTACGCCAAGTGATTTTTGACCACTTGGCAGCTGAGTCTCCTGTAAGAGCTGCAAAGCTGAAATTCAGCAAATGGTGTTTTCGAGATTCGAGTGTTGTATAAACGTAGGACTTTTCACAGAATCGGATTTAGACCAATGATCAGTTCTCGCGCTAACAAAAACGTCAGTGCTGTTTTTATCCTTTCAAAAGAGACTGATAGGAAACAAACCTACATTTTTGTCAATATGTAGTACTATACAACGAAAATTTACCCTATTGATACTATGGAGGAAAATTTAGGATTGACCAAACGGGTATGTAGCGGCCAACATAATCTCATAATTCAAGAACCAATCATTCCACTTTCAGGATTTTGCGATTGATTTATTCTTATTGGACTCAGAAGTGACACTGTGGAGGAAAGGATTGGTCAAAGGGGCGCGACAAGGCCATCACAACCTCATAGCTCAAGAATAGATAGTTTGATTTTGAGCTTGATAGATTCATATTGGCCCTAGGGGTACACCATGGAAGAATGTTTAAGATTCATCACAATCTCATAACTCGAGAACGATTTTTTCTATTTTATGATTTGGGGAAGGAAGGGAGAACGAATCGTTAGATTTTCACGATTTTGGACTTGACGAATTTGTATTGGCCCAAGGAAGGGCACTATTTAGGAAAATTTAGGATTGGGCAAAGAGACATGGTATGGCCAACACAACGTCATAACTCGGGAACAGATTTTTCGATTTTCACGAGTGTGGTGCCTTCCAAACAAAAAAAATAAAATATCGAGATATATCGAATAAGCATGCACGTAATACATATGAATCCAATCAGGAATCAGCATGAGCATGTTCGTATTGTTATTTTCATTACTTTAACAAATTTGGGTGGAACGAAGTTCGAAAGCCCATAAATAACATATTTCAATGTTAACCTCCCCATTTTAGCATATAACGAGTTTTCGCGAGAACTATTATTCCATAAATCTAAATCTAATGTTATAGCTTAAAAACATGTTTGTTGAGCTGTGTAATTGACTAGATTTCGAAGTAGATTATCTCTAGTGGAATCGTAGTGTTAAGACCGAAGTCGGATTTTAAGGCCGAGGCCGAACTTCGGCTTAATTTACAAATTTCGGTCGAAGAATTGTTTACTTTCGTCCACCAAAAAATTGTTTTTAATCAGTTTATGCAATGACAATAAAGTTATAAAGAAGGTCCGTCCAGTAGCGAGTAGTCTATCAGTGACGAACGAATAGAAATTTTATATCAGCGAGTATTTTTTGCGTATTTTAAGACCGATTTTTGGAATTTTTTGTAATTACCACATTTAGAAAATTAATATCGATCTTTTAGTACAAAAAAGATCAAAAAATACTCCAGAAAACTAATTTTTTCGCGTTGGAAACTCATTTCTATTCGTTCGTAACTCACGCAAATGTAAACAACATGGAAAATCTGTATAATTGAGAGTCTGTGAGTTTATGTCTGTTTATTTACTTATTACATACAATTAAAATTCTTAATGTTATAATGATAAAAAAGGATTGTTTCTGCATTAATACCTTGTATAGCACATCTTTTATTTCAATACAGCTGTCCAGCAGCATTAAACAACTGCTTCCTAGCACACTTGTTGGCGGTGCTGACAAATACTTTTCTGCCACCACTTCCAATTTTTTTAAACATCTCGAGTTACAGTATTAAACCAGTATGGAAAGGCAAAAAGTGGGGCTGGCCGACTATATAATACCCTACACCTCCTAACAATGCAAAAAGATACACTGTGATAATAATTTGACATAATTGTTTTCGTTTCATTTAACAAAGTACTTAGCTCCACCACTACAACTTCTATAGCGCTTTGATACCAAATCGGGAGGAATATATATATTTGGGTATATAAAAATCTAAAACGACTTTCCCCGAGTTTGACAGTGTTCGTTCATGTAATACCTCTTTCTGCCGAATTTCGAACTGACAACCCAGTTTCTACGGCGCTTACACGTCAAATCGGGGGTAACATATGTATATGGGGGCTATATCTAAATCTGAACCAATTTTCGCCAAATTTAGCAGTGTTTATTCTGTAATAAGAAGCCGAATTGCTTACTCAGCGGTTATAAAATACAGTTTCTAGAGCGCGTACAAATAAAATCGGTGGTAACACATCGATACCTTCATTCTTAACAATGCTAAGTGCAAAATGGTAGTTTTGCAGGAGAGGCGATCAAAGTTTGATGAATTTTTTAAATTTGTGTGAAATTCCATTTTAATGCAAATCGAATGACCGGTACTGTTTTGTGAATACCTTTTGATTAGGTTGACGGATAGACACCAAAATTTGACTGAATATAATTTGGAATATTTAGAAATTCAAAATGCTAACTAGACTTAGCATGTTTTAGAATGGAGGTATCGTTATATACATATGGGGGCTTTCCCCAAATATGGCGGTGTTCATTCATGTAACAAGAAACCTCATTCTGCCTAATTTCGTACTGATTGGATACAAAATACAGATTCTACAGAGCTTACATGTCAAATCGGGAGTAACTTCAGAAATGCACTTTGCTGCTGTTATGAGGATTTTCATAATAGAATATTCTGTAAAAGGTTTTATAATTCTACTTTTGTACATTTTTAACAAAAATTCGGATTTTGGCCAAATTCGGCTGATTTTTTTCCCGAACGCCAAATATTGGCCGAACATCCCGTTTCGGCCGAAGCCGAACATTCGGGCGGGCTCTAGTTAAATCGTAAAATTTTATAAGAATTTTTACCAAGAAGTTGGGGTCGAATCGTTTAAAAAGTCATCGAAATTGTAAAATTTTATATAAAATAAAAATTTTCATGATATGAAAAAATGGTTTCATTTGGAATAGACTTAATTTCAACTGAAATTAAGACTCTATTTTAAATAAAATTGAAATTTTACATTTTACTAAATTCCTGTTAATACTGAGATTTTTCATTTAAAATTGGATAAATCGCATTTACATTTTACTAAATTCCTGTTAATACTGATTTCATTTGAAATTGGATAAATCGCATTTGAAATTAGTATATATCTAATTTAAGTTGAGAAAGTTCTAAAGTTCTCTAAAGATGGTGTTGACGAACAATTTGATACATATTTAAATATGTAAAAATGTGAAGAAATTGTAAACGAAATTGGTTTAGGCAGATTTATCTAAAATGGTTTTTAATTTTTTTATTTATACAATATATTCTTTAGATACCACTTATTTTTCGTGCAAATATAGAATTGCTAAAATGAAAAAATCATTTTACGGTTAAAAATACATTTTGACTAATAGATTTCGAAAATATTGAAACTAAATAATTGTAGATTTTTTGATATATGTACACCGTTATAAAAATAGATTTAAAAAAAATTATTTTTGTAATATCCACAATCGATCATAATCGTTATACCAAGTTTCACTAAAATCCGTGACATGAGCCAACAATTTTGGAATTACAAATATACTTTTTTGCATTTCAAACATATTTTTTTTTCAAAATTTATATTTATGTTTTTATTTTAATTTCAAACATAAATATTCAAATTATGAATATATATACAACTTGGAGAATTATTCATAAAAATTTAACGAAAGTTTGAGGAAAGTTTTAGCAATGTTAAAATTTCAAATGAAGATTTAAAATTTCCCTCGAACTTTTCTGAACTTCAAAAGGAATTCTTAGATTATATATTTTTAGATTTGTTTAATAATCAAATGAAATACTCTTACGGCAATTTAAAATCGGCTGGATTGGATTTGTGTGTTTTTGCCATGTTGTGTGGAAAAAAGAGTTCTAGAGATTACTAATTAGTGAATGTATAATTGTGGCAATTAATGGGATGTGAACAACCATGTCAACAGAGAGGAGAGTATCCATTAACTGTACAATAAATTTAATTTTTCTTATTTAAAAATTCAGATCAATACTAGTTGCTTAAAAGCCAGTCAAAAGCAGACCCACAAATTTTTGCATAAATTCAATACAAAAATATTTTTACTTTCAATACTTAATATCTACTTAATTTAACAAATAATCTATGAAATGGGGTGAATTCAGATTTTTGAAACATCCATACAAATTTTAAAACAACATTTAAACATTCGTAAGACGATTTAAAAACCAGCAATAATTTCCCATTTCGTTATTTAAAATACTGTTCTGTCCTACAAATGCCCAATTATCCAATTTATACAAACAAGTCATTAAAAGAAGCCCTTCAACTAATTTTTCACAAATTCAAGAAATTTGTTTAAAAAAAGTAGTCTTCCGTGTATTTTGACTGTCAACACTTTATACTCAATATATTAAATACACATTCAATGTAGTTAAAGGTATTTTCTATTTATTTGTAATACAGAATACAACAACCAACAATAAAACATAGATTTATATTGAAATAAGAATTTAAGAGTTATAATCGATTCTGGCCATTTTGAGCGCAATGAATTGTTGCACTATTAGAATGCACAGATGAAACTACTATGGAATGGAAAGTCAATAACATAACCTATAACCGTCCGTCGTCAGCAGTAGATTTCATCTAATAGAGATGATGGTTTGTTTGTGTGTTTATTACAGGTCAGACCCACAATAAGGTGTGGAAAACAATACCAGTTGTTGTGGATTATGATTGGGGGACTGGAACTAATTATAGAATACTTTACACTTTACATGACATCGCCCTAAGCACTATTATAATTTGTAGAAATAGTTATTAAGCAAAAGGCATTGGTGAAATCCAACGGGAAAAAATATACTCTAACAAAACGACGGCGATATATTGCAGTTTCATAGAACACTTTAACGCACCAAATCTTCGGGATTGAACATACCCTGTAAGCAAGAAAAACATATTCATTAGTAAGAAAATTTCCAAATATATACAAACTTTCCCAAAACTTACCCTGGCACGTCTCAAAATGGAGTCCTTGCTGGCATCATATGGATGATCCTTTGAGGGAATTTCAAGAACAGCAGGAACAGGTGAGGTGTGTGCATCAATCACGTGACGAATCAGTTCAGCGCAATTCTGGTTGATTAGAATGATATCGATGTCGTCGCGCTTCAAGAAGCGTTTGAAACAATCCTCGAGTTCACTTACAGCGGTGTCTGTAAATTGCACAAGTTAATATATTAAGGCAATATTTTACATGCCCCTTCCACCCATGTACTCACTTTTGTCGACAACCATGAAATTGGGGTGACGGTTTTTGTTTATTTCACCCACTCCACCAAGCAAGAATCCAACACAGGTGTCCTATAAGTTAAATACAATTCAATATTGCAGCAAATTCTTCAAATGAATATAATAAGAAAATACCTCATCACCAATGACAGAAATCAATTTTCCTCTTATAGCCGAATGCAAAGCCATTTTTCACAATTTAATTTCAGCCTTTGTGATATAAAATGAATACTGCAATGAAAATGTGTGTATGTAATTGTAAATTTTTTGGTAGGTCAGATGACAAACGTCAATATATAAAGCAGGGTTCGCACGGGCCCATACGGTAGTCACTTGTCACAACAGCTGATTAAATACGTTGTGCGGGGGAAACGAGTAATTACAGCCTACACGTATCGTACATTTAATGTGTGCGTAGTAGCGTGTTCATGCTATAGGATTTATCGTCCTAATAATTGGATAATTCATTGGCGATATTGCCGAGTGCGAAGCAGTACTTTAATTTTTAGACTGATGCTGTGTGAAAATATTTTTTTGTCACCAAATTTTCGTTATATTGATTTTAAAGTCTGAACACACGAAATCGCTTCAAAACGATTTGTTACGTGACTTTCGAGAGAGAATTTGCATTTGATCCTCTCCACTTCGTTCACAATCGCATATAAAATCGTAAGTGGCAAATACAGGGTACAATCAAAGACAATATAATTTAAGCAGACATTCCTTCCTGTAGCGAGTAATTGTCAGTTACGAACGAATAGGAATTTGATTCCAACGAGTGAGGTTTTTCGCGGATTTTCAGACCGTTTTTCCCGAATTTTTTGTAATTGTCACAATTAAAAAATTAATATTAATCGATAAGAGCAAAAAAAGTTCAATCAATGTTCGCGGAATACTGTTTTTTCGCGTGTTACAATTCATTCCTATTCGTTCGTAACTGATAGATTTTGACGTTTCGGCCTGAAGGAATGTCTTCTTATATTCTATTTGTCTTTGGGTACAATTATGGTATCAATAATCGCACCAGTTTGAAAGTTGCAAAATCGTATGATTTTCAGTCCGGATCGTTCGATCTAAGTACTGCAAGTGCCAAAGTTTGTTGGAGAGAGAGGCAGGAGGAAAGAGCTCTCTTATAAACTTTGAGAAGTGCTTGGAAAAATTGTCTCGTGTAAAGCAGAACTAACGATATCGTTGGTGCGATGATCGGCTCGATGACTGTACCGTGTATTTGTATATAACGAGTGATTTTTAAGAGCTTTCAGATTGGATTTAAAAAAATCACATTAAATTTAGAGAAATGTATAAAATTTTTATTTGAGCCGTTAAAAGATTATTTCTTTAAATGTTAACCGCGGCTGCGCTTTAAATGGTTCATACGCTGGGTCCAATTTTGGCATGCTCTCTCCAACATATCGACCGGTATCTCACGAATAAATTCTTCAATATTAGCTTTCAGTGCGTGAACTCTTGCGGGATTCTCCCTATAGACATGAGCCTTAACATAGCCCCACAAAAAATAATCTAAATGTGTCGAATCGCTACCAATTCCCGCCTCAAACGTGAAATAAACTGTTCACCGAACTCAAAATTCGATAAAATTAAATAATCTGCAACCGTTGTTCGTTTGTAAGTATACACGATTGCCAGATCGGATAACGTTATTCAACCTGTTAAAGTGCTGCAAATGTACGAACAATGACATATTGGTAGGCAAAGGTGAATTGACAGTTCAGACGAGTGCAAGAAAACCTTAAAATTTCATATATTTGCAATAGGCATGTTTACGTTACAAGCTAGCGATTTTAGTCTAGCAGTTTGCAACGAAAACAACTTACTTCCACTAACTGGCGCATAAGCTGTAAGTGGCGGATTTCCATTATCTGGTAGCAATGGTGTCATGAGTTGCGAAAAAAACAGTGAACGCCTAATATATGTTTTAAATATTAATATGAAGGATTGCCAATAAAAATATTTTATAGACAGTGTTTAACCATGAATCGACTTAAGCTAAGTACACACGATTGCCAGAAAAATTACGGAAGAATGAAACCCTGTGAACATACAATTTTTGTCTTGCAACGTTGGCAGAAAAGTCATTGTGAGATAATTTGCAGATTGTTAGATGTGCGAAGTTTATGCTTGTGACAAATTGAAATTATAAGGTTGTTTTGCAATCGTCTGAACTGTCAATTGACTTTTGCCTAACCATCTGACATTGTCCGTACATTTGCAGCACTTTAACAGGGTTGATAAAGTTGTCCAATCTGGCAATCGATCGAAATATTCGTACTTGTTAGGTGGTATTTTTGACAAAAATATCAAATAGAAAATATCAATTTATTTATTTATATGAATTCGAATACAAAGTAAATTTATATTCTCTCTGCTCTGCAGAAATCCACCTTTTGCGCGATACTAAACAAGGTTCAGGGAATGGCTACTATACGTATCATTGGTGCACAGAGAACGACTACAACTAATGTGATGGAAATGCTAGTACTTTATTACTTTTTCCACTTTCAAAAGTACCAGCGTACACCTACGACTGTTTCAGTACTATTTTCTCTCAATTCATATAGGGCCTTATTCATAAAAAGTTAAAGAAGGTTTGAGGAACGCTTTAGCAGTGTTAAAGCGTTTTCAAACCTTCATTAAATTTTTATGAATAAGGGCCTTATTATTTAGAAATTTATTATAGCAACAAGCCCACATGTACTTCAAGAGACACAATTGTACCGCAAAAAATTACTGTATGGTGTGGGAGGTGTGATTTTTCGTCGATGAAAACAATCGTCAGGTTACCGTCAATGGAGAGCGCTATCGTGCTATGTTAGAATATTATTTTTAGCCAGAATTGGATGAGCTTGACATCGCCAATATGTGGTGTCAACACGACGGTGCCACTAGCCACACAGCACGTGTTACAATCGATTTACTGAAAGGCAAATTCGGTGAACGTGTTATCTCGAGAAATGGTCCGGTCGAATGTCCACCTCTTTCATGCGACTTAACGCCATTGGATTTCTTTTTATGGGGCCACATAAAGTCATTGCTCTATGCCAACAAGCTAACAACTTTAGACGAGCTCAGAGACAACATCCAACACGTAATTGCCAACGTTCCGGTCGAAATGTGTGCAAGAGTGGTGGAAAATCGGGTCCAAAGAATAGGCCGCTGTAGACGGGCTCGTGGTGGTCCTATGACCGAAATCGAATACCATTCCTAAAATGTAACATTTGCACTACATCTGGAATAAATTTGAACTTTATATCTTGAATATTCTGTGTTGTTATGTTAAATTTGTTATGTCCTTAATGGAAAACCCGGTATTAGGTACGGTGATCACAAAATGTGTTTATTTTTTATTTATATCAAAAGAGTATGGATTTTTTAAATATTTTTGCAGAACGCTTTTACTAATTTAAAGCATTCTTTTGGAATAGAGCACCTTTTTCACAATTCTCTAAAATTATCTTCCAAAACTTCCATAAGCGGAATGGCTAATTATAAGTTATAAATTAATACAGGGTTGCCCATATTCGACGGACCCACGGACTCGTTGGGCCCATTCCAATCGACGAGGCTTGTCCGCAGGCAACAATCTTTGCGTCAATTGAATTTTGTACGGGAACAAATGCAAATCAACGCGAATAATCCGTTGTAAAGTGGACAGAGCCATGCCCAACTGCTGAGAACGGCGTTTTTGGGATGTTCTTGGGGACCTCTCAACACTGGCTCGTACGGCAGCGATATTCTCGGCCGATCGCCTTGGTCGACTTTTATTTGGCCTCTTCGGATTAGAAAGAGCCTCACCAGTCGAAAATTTTTCGTATAAACGCTTAATGGTGTTCTTAGAAGGCGCACTTCTCACATTTTTTAATATTTTAAAAGCACGTTGACTTGACTTCTTCTGTTGAATGTAAATTTCAACTATTTCAGAGCGCTCGCGTGGCGTGTATTGTTCCATGGTAAAAATCTGCTTGGACTGACGCTTCAAACGCGGTATGTCATTAAGCGATCTGACATCTCTGTCAAAAGTTATGGCGTTGCCAGATGGGTCCGTCGAATATGGGAGACCCTGTATATAGTATTAACATTTATAGTGCTAAATCATTTAATATATCGTCAAAACAATTTCCGCAAAAATAAATTTTTTTTTGAATGTTATTTTATTTAAATTAATTCAAATTACACTTCCGCTTAAAAATGAATACTTTAGTAGAGGGTGCGCTATTTACAATTTTAAATTTCAATCGGCTATAAAAAAGTACTGATAATTTTATCAAATTTCTGGTTTTATTGGAAAGGATCAACTTTGTCATTCAATAATGGAACACAATATCATTCAAATGATTACCACGACTGGCTCGGCAGTACCACCTCATCCGATCAACCCAATTTTTCAGTAGCCACAGTTTAGTGTACTCAATGAATAACGTTGGAACAACAACAAAATTTTGTTGTTACATCAGGTTTTGTCTGCTGAACAAGGGAAAGTAGGCTTATCCGTTATTTCAGCAAAAGCAAACTTGTCTGTTCTCGAGCCAAAGCTTGCTCGCCTCCGACTCCTGGGTCAACTTTTCAAATGACTCGATCCAACACCGACTCCGGCTTATTATATTCACTTATATTCAAACATTACTTTACAAAATTCCATTTTTTCGGTTTGTAAGATCGCTTTCGGCTGTTTCATAATTAAACCCTCGGCGATCTCGTCTGGGTAAACCACTGAAGTCCAAAATTTGGTAATGGCACTCGTTGTTGCGCCTGCCTTTAGCATCTCTGGGAATATGTTATTTAAACCAGGAGATTTGTTGGTTTTAAGCGATTTTATCGCTTCACATATTTCGCTTACGCTCGGGTTTTCGGTAGAGATATTCGCGTTTTCAGTGTGTGACTGACAGGTAAATATTCTTTGGCGAACGTTTCATAGAATGCTTCCCAGAGTTGGAGTTGTTCTTGTTTGCTGGTAATGGTAGGTTTGCTGGTAATGATCAGGTAGATTTTTTGTGGATTATCAGTTTACATGTTGCACGATAGAGATCTTCCACCCGGTCTGTTTCAGCAGGAGCTTGAACAATGTTCAATGAACATACTTAGCTATCTTATTAATCCAGTTCCGTTTGTGCACTCTTCTTTACTTATCAGTTCAGTCGTTGATGTAACTGCTGTTCGAGCGGGTTCTGCTGTGATTTATTGCGGCTTTTGTCTCTTTTATTTCCATTACAAGTCTTCAGGTTTCGTCGCTAATCAATTCTTTCCGGGAACTGTCTTAGTTCCCCAGATTTTTTCTGCTGATTGAGTAAAATTGTTTCTAAATCCGTAATTTAAATTTCCGTAGATTGATTTCACCATGCTTCAGTGCATCTTTGTAGTAATTGTCTACATTTTAAATAGGGTCGCAGCAATTAGATGGTGGTTAGTGGCGAAATTAGATTATTTTTTTGGTTTGGACGTCTAAAAGGATCCGCGCCACTTTCTGTTAATAGTGTAAACTGGTTTTGTGTAATCCCGTCAGGAGACACCCATGTAACCTTGTGTACTCTGCGATGGGGAAATAGCGTACCATAGCGCACAAATCTCCCGAATAACATTCTCGGTCCGTCGGCCCAGTTTGTATTTGTCCATTGTACTCTATATGCTTGTGTTATCCCAAAGGGCCATCATTATAACGATGTCACCTCGAAGTACAAATGTTAGAACTCTGCCGAAAAGATCGTAGAAAAGTTCTTTGGAGGACTGTTCAGAATATTCTGTTGCTGCATAGCATTGGATAAGTGTCAGATTTCGGGCTCTGGTGCTTAATCGTATAATTCTGTCTGAGTATGGTTTGGGAGCCATGATATGATACCTACACCACTGGTTGGTGGTTTGCTTTTCTTTAGTAGAGCAGTTATGATCCATGACATCGATCAGCCTGGTTTATGCGTCAGTCGTGGAAAATTTAACATTTCGGATGTTATTGCGGGTCTTTAAAACAGAACTTTTGTTTTATTTAAATTTAAAGATATGATGTGCTAAATGGAAGACCCTTTCGAGAAAGGGGAACAATAATGTGAAAATGCGAAGTTGCGGCGGGCATTTACACGGCCTTTAAAACAGAACACAGATACTTCCGTACTTTATGCGGTAAAAAGGGAAAAATATGGAGCTACTAAACCAAAATGGCAAGAGCTATATTTATCCAAAATTGTTATAAAAATGCATATAAATATGGTACAAGTTTCGAGGGTAGCTTTTATTTATCGTTTAGGGGCATGGTGTGATAATCTGTTAAATATGGTACAGTGCTTCCAAAAAGGTTAATTGTGGTCTACGGGTGCGAGGGTAACTCTTGAAACAGAAAGATATGACACCTTCTAACGTCTATGTCCATGGACATGAACTCAAGTGTTATAGAAAACCGGTAGTAGACACGAATTTCATATCCTCTGCGATGAGTCAGATCTGGGCATTGACACAGAAAATTATCCATCGTTTCGATGTTTACCCTGCATGCCATGCATTCGCCACTATCTGCTTGCAATATGCGGTGCAGATGTGCTTGTAAGTTTGAGTGTCTTGTTAGAAAACTCATCATCATCTTAATAGTCTCGATAGTGTTTAGCTTCAGTAAAGTACTTGTTTTCAACATTTGTGTCACCCCATAGCATCTTTGTAGTTTCTACAACTGTTTCGCTATTCTACACAATGAGCCATCACAGCCCAGTGATTTAACTCATTCTTCGCGGCATCGAAAGGTTTCGAATTTTCCAAGTTTACTGCTTAAAGTTCTCTGCCCTTTGAGGCCAAGCTATTTGTCCGTTCATTTCCAATCACTCCGCTTTGTTCTGGCACCCATAAATACGTTTGATTAATTAATATTGTTCCGGATTTTACCCTTACGGGCGTTATTACTTTGATCGCCATTTGACTATTCGTGAAGATGCTAGCGTCTTTAGGCTTTGTGGTGTAACTGAGCCATTTCACTCACTCTGTAATTGCTCGAACTTCGGCTTGAAGTAGTGTTAAGGTTAGGGAGCCGGAAGTAAAGTTCGACCTTTGGTTCCTCAATAAAAAGTCACAGATCAGTATTTCCCCAAGTTTGGATCCATCTGTGTAGTAGCAGGTTCACACTGGCACATGCGTTAGGTTTCCGTTTAACCAGGAGTACCTGTCTGGCACAAATGATTCGCAGTACAAGCAGCAAGCCGTACTTCTGAAATTCGGTCAGACATTTCCGTTTGAATGTAGTGATTCTAACATCTTCTGATGGTACGACTTGAAGCCTCGATTTATACATTCCATCCATCACTTGTAGACGTCTTGCAGTCGGAGCTGCCTCATAATTTATACGGATTTCTATTGGTTGAATATGCAGTATAGTCTCCAATGACCTTCTTGGTGCGGTTTTAATTGTCCCGCTTATGCCTAGACAGCACATTCTCAATTACTTCAAGAATGATATAACTCAAAATTGTCAGAATGTGTAACTTTAAGTCTGTATAAAAAATAAGTAAAATGAAATAAGATGGTTGTTTACTTAAAAGCTAAATTTCGCTGAGATTAATTTACAATTTCTGTAAGGCAACCTCAAAAATTTAAAATTTTGAGATATCACCCTTGAAGTGAGTGAACGATATGTACAAGTATGTTAAAATTTTTGCAATGCCTTTACGTTGCACCTCTTTGCCATTGCTGTCCGCCACACTACAGAGGCGTAGCTTATTATTGGTAACGAGTGTTTATTTACGAGCGTTCGGATTTAATTTAAAACCAGTAAGGAAAGGCTAAAGTCGGGCGGTGCCGACTATATAATACCCTACACCACTCTCGTAATATTGAATAACTCTGATATATAAATTTTGTAATTCATGTATAAATTGTTTACATAAATTTACTTTTGGGACATTTTATACTTAAATAATACCCTGTACCACAGTGTGGTGTAGGGTATAAAAACGATTGGATCTAAAGAGCCAAATCGGATGAAACATATATATGGGAGCTATAGCTAAATCTTTACCGATTTTCTTCAAATTCGGCAATGTTGGTTCATGAATAAAGAAACTCTACCATTCTAAATTTCAAAACGATTGGATGTAAAATACAGCTTTTATAGGACTAAAGGGCCAAATTGGACGAAACATATATATATATAGCTAAATCTTAACCGATTTTCTTCAAATTCGGTAGTGTTGGTTCATGGATCAAGAAACTCTACCATTCTAAATTTCAACACGATTGGATGTAAAGTACAGCTTTTATAGGACTAAAGGGCCAAATCGGACGAAACATATATATGGGAGCTATAGCTAAATCTTAACCGATTTTCTTCAAATTCAGTAGTGTTGGTTCATGGATCAAGAAACTCTACCATTCTAAATTTCAAAACGATCGGATGTAAAATACAGCTTCTACAGGACTAAAGAACAAAATCGGACGAAACATATATATGGGAGCTATAGCTAAATCTTAACCGATTTTCTTCAAATTCGGCAATGTTGGTTCATGGATCAAGAAACTCTACCATTCTAAATTTCAAAACGATTGGATGTAAAATACAGCTTCTATAGGACAAAAGGGCCAAATCGGACGAAACATATATATGGGAGCTATAGCTAAATCTTAACCGATTTTCTTCAAATTCGGCAATGTTGGTTCATGGATCAAGAAACTCTACCATTCTAAATTTCAAAACGATCGGATGTAAAATACAGCTTCTATAGGACTAAAGGGCCAAATCGGACGAAACATATATATGGGAGCTATAGCTAAATCTTAACCGATTTTCTTCAAATTCGGCAATGTTGGTTCATGGATCAAGAAACTCTACCATTCTAAATTTCAAAACGATCGGATGTAAAATACGGCTTCTATAGGACTAAAGGACCAAATCGGACGAAAGATGTATATGAGAGCTATATCTAAATCTGAACCGATTTTCTTCAAATTCGGCAATGTTGGTTCATGGATCAAGAAACTCTACCATTCTAAATTTCAAACCGATCGGATGTAAAATACAGCTTCTATAGGACTAAAGGGCCAAATCGGACGAAACATATATATGGGAGCTATAGCTAAATCTTAACCGATTTTCTTCAAATTCGGCAATGTTGGTTCATGGATCAAGAAACTCTACCATTCTAAATTTCAAAACGATCGGATGTAAAATACAGCTTCTATAGGACTAAAGGGCCAAATCGGACGAAAGATATATATGGGAGCTATATCTAAATCTGAACCGATTTCAACCAAATTCAATAGCGATCTTAACAGCCGCGAAATACTCTAAACTGCAAAATTTCAGAGCGATCGGAGTGAAATTGCGACCTGTAGTCGACGAACAACTTTACATGGACAGACGGACGGACGGACAGACATCGTTAAATCGACTCAGCTAGTGATTCTGAGTCGATTGGTATACTTTAAGGTGGGTCTAGCTGTGTTATTTTCAGGTGTTACAAACATCTGCCGTGAAACAAACTTATAATACCCTGTACCACAGTGTGGTGTAGGGTATAAACACATAAAATGTAGAGAAATGTATAAAATCTTTATTTGAGTCGATAGAACGGTCTATATAATTCAATGTTTAAAGATGATTTCAAGTAAATGTCGACCGCGGCTGCGCCTGGCATACTCTCTCCAAGATATCGGCCGGTATCTCACGAATAAATTCTTCAATATTGGCCTCCAGTGCGTTAACCGTTGCGGGCTTGTCCCTATAGCCTTAACATAGCCCCAAAAAAATAATCTAAAGGCGTCTCTGCATAACAGACCTATTATAGTATTCCTTAGCATAGTATTGATCCAGTTTTTCAAACGTTTCAAAGAAGTTAGACTAATGGGTCGATAAGCCTTTGGCATGGGTATGAAGACCACCCTTGATTTCTGCCATTTTTTTTGGGGTATACGCATATGTTAGTCAGTGATTTGAGTAAATAACAGAACTACCTCTTTCTTTCTTAAAAGAAGAAGTACCTATTATCTATAATAGGAACTTTTTGATTCAAAACAATTTCGTTTTGTTGCAGTTCCTCCGTTGGTCTAACATTTCCAGTCGGTCTAGCATCTCTGGAGATAAGAAGCTGGCAAAAAATTTTAAAATATGGCAATGTGGGATTAAGTCTAACAAGCTATGGGAGCGAATCAGTTTGGCTTCAAAGAATCCAAAAGTGTCGAGAAGCTCACAAAGACATTTTCTTATGTTTCATCGATTATGAAAAAGCTTTCGACACAGTGCAACATGATAAGCTAATAGAAATACTCATATCCATTGGAATAGATGATAATGAAATAAGATGTATTCGAAGCCTGTACTAGAACTGAACTGCACAGATTGATGTCAATGTAGATCTGGCAGAGGAATTATAAATATCTATAGGTGTCAGACAGGGATGTATATTATCTCTTCTACTATATATGTATTTAATATACATATATTCGGAAAGAATTTGCAAGGAACCCCTTCAGAACAAGAAGGCGTTTATGTCAACAACATCAGATACGCTGATCATAATACTGTACTCGCTGATAGTATATCTGGACCACAAAAGCTGGTAGCTGAACTTAATTAATACTCATAAGACAAAATATATGATCGTTAGTAAGAAGAGTAAATACAATGAAACAACACTAAAAATTCTTACGTCGAAAGAGTACCGAACTTTATATACCTTGGGGTTCTATTAATGTTCAGTGGGACTCCTCGAAGGAAATCAGAATAGAGATGGCAAGAGATGCTTTTTTAAATAAAATTTTTTTTTATCCTCCATGGTATAAGCATATATATTATATAGTCAGATTTTTTGTATGCAGTGGAAGTATGCACTGTAAAATTTTCGGATATAAACAGCATTCGAAATGTGGATCTACCGACAAGTATTGAAAATAGCTTGAACTGTGCACGTAACAAACAATGAAGTACTGGCAAGAATGAACGAGAAAAATAACTTATATTCATCATCAAAAAAAACGAAAAACTGCATAAAAAAAATTCTTCAAACAAACATAGAATCTTGGCAAAAAAATATAGAATATTGGACAAATTTTCGCAATGTGGGAAATCTCTTGAATGTGGCAAGAAATAGGGAGAATTGTAAATTGCTTATAAAGAAAAAAAAATCAATATCAATGACATAATGTAATCTAAACAATTGTACTTATAACGGGTGATCCAAGTAGAGATACTTTTTTCAATAGCCTTTTTTGACAGATACGAGTCGTGTCATGCTGTCACGTTATTTTTGTTAAGTATTGTTTGGCATTTCATCATGGAAAGACTTACGCCTGAACAACGTTTCATCAAAAATTGGACTCAACGTTGATAGACATAATCTTCAAAAAATAAATGCCAAAGAATGTTCTTTCAAATGATAATAAACATTCCCCATTCAATTTGAATTTTCTGTGTTTTTTTCTTTAAAAAAGTATGGAACCTCGAAATGGATCACGCTATATGATCGCTAACATTCGAATAGGCAAATAAAGAGGAATGTGGGATTACAAATTTGCTGTGAGGGTATACATTCGGATGTGATACTGGATCGCAGGCTGCGAAGCGCACCGGGTTATATCTAGTCAGTTCTATGAATGGAAGCCCCTATGATTTTAATCTGAGTATGCCTTTTGATATTTCCCACCGACCAATGTTCACTCCATACATTTACCGTAATGTTTGACCCATTTTCGAATATTTTGTTTCCTGGGTTATTTCTGCAATGCAAACCACTACATTGAATTGGCTTCAATTGGGAAAATTGTTTTCTTTTATAAGTTGCAGTAGCACATTTTTCCTACACACACACTCTCTCTCTCTTACTATAAAGGGGTGAAGTGCCGCTCCTTTGCTGCAGTACAACTTAACCACCCGGCGAACAACCCCATAACATTTCCCAGATGTGAGTTTATGCGAATCAACCACCAAAGCCAAAAACAAACAACATTGTTCGGATGTTGTTAGCACGACTGCTCCCTTATTTTTTGCCAGAAATTGAGCACACGACGGTGTGCCCATAAGGCCATGAAAACAGAAAACATTGCTCACCGCATATCATCTCTATAGACAGTGGGCGACAAAAGTCTACAAACGACCAAGCATTTAAGCATTTGGCAAAATCCCAACATCTATTAGATTTTTTTCTGACAACACATTTTATTTTTTGTCGTTATTTTATTTCATATGATTTTTATCAACGCCTTACAAAGTCAAAAGTTCATAACTTTTTCCCCGATCCATTCGTGCAAATGCGACGCCTTATTTATATCATACCTGGGGATATGAATAACGTGACAAAGAATTACGCACCTTCCCCTCAACCATACATCCAGTTTAAAAGCAGTAATTTCAAGTGGAAATTTCCATCCGCAGCAGTTTATTCGAACAAATTTTTGTTTGTATACGGGGCAAAATCGCCTTTTGTGATATGTTTAAATCGAAAGAAAATCTATTTGGTACACAAATTTTTAAATATTTTATATTTCTGAGCAAATACATTTTATTTGAAAATCAATAACATATATTTGGAACGCATATATTAATATATTACTCGCACAACAAAATATATTTGCAAACTAAATTTCACAAATAAAATATGTGTTTATGTACAAATAAAATATTTTTTAAGAAGTTCTGCAAATATACAGGGTGGCGCAGAATAAGCTATATGATTTAAATGGTTTAAAGCTTTTTTATTTATGAGATTATTATATATTTTTTTTAAATACAGTATGTTATTGGGGAATTTTTGCAATTAGCTTTGAAAAATGATATCCTGTAAGTGATGTCCATTTTCTGCTTCGCACATACGTCTTTTTAGCATATTTTTCATAACTTTTTAAAGAAGTTTGGGATATGAAACGAACGAAAAATTTCGCAAAAATTCAATTGTTTTTGTACGTTGTTCAATTCACAAAATGTTGAAAAAAAACAAAGAAAGAATAATAATTAAAAAAGTTATAAAGAATTCAAACCATAAAGCCCATTCTGCGCCACCCTGTATTTAATTTAAAAAAGATTTTCAAATCTTTTACTGACTCTTTCGAATTTCAGTTTTAATTTTTCCTTGGTTCCGACAACATCTTCTCAAATACATTTAAGAAATTTTTGTGTGTACCAAATATTATATATTAAAGTGTAAATATGTTTGGGACAATATACTACAGAAGCAATTTTTTTAGCGTGTATATATTATGTTGTGCCCGATCACATGCCCATTTTATCATTATTTGAACATCATCTAAATATTCCGGAACTCGACCAAATTCTTCTTTTAGCGTCACAAAAAGTCTAGAAATAGTTTGAACAGTAAGTGGATGTAGTTTTGCTTCTGCATATGATTCAGTCACTATAATTCCATCCGGATAACAGAATAAGAGGGGAATAGTTTTGAATTTACTAACATTGCATGTCGAGATCTTATATTCGACAAAAACACAATTTTTCAGGAGAGCGAGAAAATTGCTAAATTTTATTAACCCATGTTGTACAATATTAACACAATGTGTCTAACAAACATCCTAACTAAAAATGTTCTTGAAATTCTCGTTATTTCAGCTTCTTTGTCAGATAGACAAAATTGCATCTTTTCGATGTTGCAATATTGTATCGAAATGTAGTTAAACATTTTCGAATATAATCTCTCGATAAGAAGTTTATATTAATGTGTCGATAATCCTAAACCACAATCACTTGGCGCAGTTCTTTATAAACCCACGCTTTGAACTATGTTACTTTTTCCGTCTATGGTTAATTTCAATACCAATCCTTCTTGTGAAATCTTGTAACAGCGAAATGTCTATAGTTTCGTTTGATCCAGTACTTATATTTCTGCCATAAAGTAAAAAACGCGATAGCACTCGCTTTGTCCTTTGGCTTGCACCCAAACATCAAAAATTTGCTGATATTATATTTTGCAGCACATGACGCAATATGCAAATAAATGGAAGGACTGCAGCTCTCTGCAGCTGCTTTTTAAGTGTTCTTAAAGAGGACAGAATAAAGAATCTTTAAATACTGTTGGGACCTCCCGCACTCGCTGGCAAAAAAAGTTATAGTCCAAAGAATTTGCAAGTTTTCTTCAAAAATGCAGTTTAAGAATATGTTTTTAATTCGTCGTAAAAAATATTTAGAAATGCCTTGAAGTTCAAGCGATGCATCTTTTTATTAATTAAATACATACATCTTCCTAAAGCAAAAAGCATGAATCTAAAGCAAAAAGCATGAAAAAATATATTAAATAGGAAAAAAGTTATTGTAACTCAAAGTGAAATAATTGTGAAGGGAGCATATTCTCCATATATAAACAGAAGTAATCATGAGATTTGAAGTACCGTTATTCAGAGATACATAATATTTTAGGTGTATTGATTGTTTTATCATGCTGCTTGGAGTGTTTTACAACATTTCTTAATATAATTATATAAAGATCATCCAAAAGTTTTTGGGGTTTTGACGCTCTAGATTCACAATTTCGCACACTGTGCGATGTAGCAGATAATCAATTCTAAATGACGGTTAATATGAATCGTGTGCAAAAAATACACAAATATAACTCACGGTCCCTGTCGTCGTACGATGCGCTCTGACGAAAATGTGGCTGCCGTAGCCGAGAGTGTGTGATTCAGTCCTGGAACATCGATTCCCCATCGATCTAAACAACTCAACATTTCACGCACCAGCCTTTCATTATTAACATAGAGAGTCCAATTGACTCGGAAATTGAAGGCACACGACCATCAGCTTCCTTATCGCTTCTTAGTTTGGGCCTTAGAACAGCTCGAAATGGACAATGATTTTGCTTGCAATATGTATGTAAATACCTTCTGCCATTTCGGGTGCATGATTTCAATAGATAATGGTGTTGAAGATGATGTGTCCAGTGCAGGGTTGTGGAGTCGGAGTCGGGAGTCGAAAAATTATGGTCGACTCCGAGATGGATTTTGCAAAATGTACCATTAATGCGATAGAATTTTTTGCACGCAAAATTTTTTGGAAAAACAATTCTGGTACAAAAGAAGGAAGAATCTGAAGCTTTTAACCAAATATTTTTGTATGTCCAATATATCTATAAAGTCAACCAAATCATCGACTTTTTATGTAAAGACAGTTTTGGGAAAGTTATGTTTATATGTGATCAATTTAGCAAGATGAATATGCTGAGTAAAAACCCATTGAGCAAAGGCCAATGATTGGCGAAGCCAACTATATGATATCGTGCACCACCTTTGTTCAAATTCGACAATATGCGTTCTTGCATAAATAAACTCTACCTTACTACATTTCAAAATGATTGAATGTGGAATACAGCTCCCATAGCGCTACAAGGACAAATCTAAAGAAACATTTATATTTGGGGGCAATATCGATCTGAACCGATTTTGACCAATTTCATTAGGTTTTCTCCCTTTATTGCCAAATTTCAGCAGGATCGGAGTGAAATTTTGACCTGTACTGTGATAGTGATGGACTGTGATAGTGATTCTGAGTCGAACAGTATAATTTAAGGTGTGTCTATATGTAGTATTTTTTACAAATCTGCCAAAAACAAAACAAAGTTATAACCCCCTGTACCATAGTGTGGTGCAGAGTACAATAACTAACGAACAAACTGGATGCCTGAAGAAAGAATTGTCATATTATCGGCGATAAATATTTTTTTTTATTTATTGAATTCATTTAATGGAAATAAGACATAGCTTTTTTAAAAAACCACAAAATAGTAGGTATTAAATACCAGTAATATACCTACTATTTTGTGGTTTTTTAAAAAAGCTATGTCTTATTTCCATTAAATGAATTCAAGTGTTAGTAGAATTATAATTCAAGAAATTTATGTTATTTAACTGTCGGAGTCGGAGCTGAAAATGTCGACTCCGGGAGTCGGAGTCGAGTAATTTCGGCTCGACTCCGCAGCCATGGTCCAGTGGACTGAACAAATCTAGGACTGCATTTGGACGCCTCAGTAAAATTTGGCGGTCGACACAAATTTCAAAAAAACCCAAGCTTTCGGAAATTTAACAAATGTGTCAAGTCCGGATTACTATATGGAAGCGAAACCAGGATGGTAACAAATATTATAACTCAACGTTTGCAAGCGTTCGAAAATAAATGTTTAAGGATATTTTGTGAAATATTCTGCATTTTCAAATTCAAACCTTTTAAATTTGACAAAAGAAGAACCTATAATGCGTCAAATGCTAAAACCTAATAATAGTATAAGTAGAACAACTTTACATTGGAACCCCCAAGGTAGCAGACGTCTCTGTCGACCAAAAAAACACCTGGCGTAGACCAATAAACGCAGAAGTAACAAACGTTAACAGATCATTCGTAATATGTAACGATAGGTTTAGTTGGAATTCTCTTCTAGAAGCCCGGTGTTCCCTAGCGGAATAAAGAAATGAAGAAATTATTCTTTAGTTCAGTAAAATATTGGCTTCATTGCCGCACCACTTTTGGTATCTCCCACACATTTGTTTTTTTTAACAGCTATAGTTATTTAGATTGAGTAACTATTTTGTTAGTACATAATTAATAATTGATTTTAAAGAAATTTGCCCAACAATTTTATTCCTTGTCCTCCTAGCCTCGTCAGAACGCCTATATATATCAGCAGTGCGTAGACTTTTGTTGCACACTGAACATACATCGACATCCATACATATTTGTATGAGCACGAGAGTGCTCCCATTAAAAACCAAATGACAGAGAAAATGAAAGGTACACGTCGTTTTTCGGGATGCTGCCGCCTGTGTGTTTGGCTGTCCACAACTTCAGAACAACGTTTCGCTGCTGTCCGCCGCAGTCTCTTTCGAACGCGAGTGCCGTTAATTTCACAAGGAGGGTGTGTTGCCTGCCGCCCGAGCGAGTATATATTTCTGTGTTCATCATAAATACTTATATGCGATTTGCGTGTATTTTCAAATTTTACTTAAATCATATCTACAACAAACAAATTGTATCTAAAAATAGAACAAACATCGAATGAAAAATATTTCTAAAACCTATAGCATATATAAAACGGATAACAAAAAAAACCTAAAGAAATACCCAGATAATTACAAACGAGTCAATGCAAACTACATAAAAACATAATCTATATACATATATAAATATCCTATATAAATTATAAATTGCATACTATCCAAGAAATTTAAAATTATCAAATACCTATTAAAACGCGCATATAGTATAACCGTGTTTAGAGAATATACAATCCATCATCTACCTACTCCATACATAAAACTGCACATTATTTGGATTATGCTGCCTTGAGTGATTTTTTCAAAACTTCCCGTTTTCATATTGAGTATTTCGAAATCGAAAATTTGCACAACAAATTAGAAACAAAAATTAATAAAAATGCCCGCTTCAAATACCATTGTTTTGAAAAGTCTCTCAATACTTTTGGGTTTATTCTTCGTGTTTGTGGGCACCCTGAAGTTAACGCCTCACATTAGCAAGGATTTATACAAGGATCTGGTAAGAATTGCGAATAAGACTGCGGAAAATCAATACTCTATGTATAAAGTGGTGTGTTATGCACAGCCAACCACTCGGATATGTCATATGTATCTATACTTACTACTACATTTTGGGTTAACACATCATAATACATCTGCCCTACTATATCTCATTATTTGTTCTGCTCTCTGTCTATGTCTCTCTCTCTGTGCCACATGTATTCTGATGTTTTTCTCTCTTGCATAAATGCAATATTTCTCATTTGAGACAAATTATAACAATGTTCGTTACATTACTTTGTTAGTAAACAAAAGTTTATTTTGTTTTGTTAAATATACTTTTTTATAAAATTTTAATATATTTCCACAATTAAAAAATTTAAATAGTTTTCATTTGTATAAGCTATTCTATTTTTAATAACATTTAATTTTGATATGTACTATATTTTATTTTTGACAACATTTTAAGCAGCAGTGACCTCCCCATGAAGAGGCAATGACATTCATGTCGTGTAAACACAAAAATACACAAGGAAATGAAAAGTCTCTCTAGTATGGTCAGATATATAAATATTCGAAATCATATCAGACGAAGAATTTATAATGTTGCTAGAATAATTTACATTTATTAGGAACTATTGTTAATATAACGAAATTGTTAAGAAAATTCACAAATTATTAGATTCTTAAAGAGCCTTGACAGAATGAACTTTTCTATTTGATAACACTAAGGAAAAATTATTTCTTCTAAGTACTATATTTTTCCGTGTATTACACTAAGCAACAAAAAAATAAATTTTTGTGCCTCTTTAAAAAGTGACAGTTACGAACGATTCAATTTTTGACATTTGTTTTGCAGTCTTCGAGTTTTTTTTGGCATTCTCGTGTTAGCTCTCGAGATTTAATTTGCTGATTTAAAGAAGTGTTTTTTGCAATTTTATTTTAAAAATCAATTGTGTTTGCTCCAATTGTGATTGTAAAGTGAAATGTTTGAGAAAAAATGCCAAAAATATGAATAAAAAATAAAAACAAATTTGTGCTCTTTCTTCTCTTAACTACTAATGTCAAAAACTTAATCGTTCGTAACTCGAGAAATTTACTTAAGAGTACGACGGACCATCTATTAGTTTGATTGTTTATGGCTCTAACAGGGTGGTGTAGCTTATCATATATGTATATAGTCAGTAAGATACTGGGGCTAGGCTCAACTTAATTTCTGCAAAATTGTTCCATAGTCTGCTCTAACAGGGTGGTGTAGCGTATCATATATACTCGTATAGTCAGGAAGATACTGGGCTAGGCTCAACTTAATTTCTAAGCAGGGTAATTCCTAAGGAAACCGACCTACTCCGAATATTCATGGATTTAGAATTATTGCCACGACTCTTCTAGTACCTCTCACACAAATGGTTAAAAGTTTGTGAAATGTTAAAATACTTTATCTATATCATTTGCTACGAGCCAAAAGTGTAACACATCGAAGCAGTGACCTAAGGCCCCAGGTATGTTTGGCGGAAATCCGTTTTAGGACATTTTAAGTCATTTGAGCAAAATTCGTCCGTCTGTCTGGCTGGAGCGCACGATAACTCTCGAAAGGAGTAACCAGTTGACTTAAAATTTGGTATGTAGTAATATTTTTTCTATCTCAGGCTAAGTTCGAAGATGGGCTGTATTGGTCCTCCTAGTACCTCCCTCACAAAAGGTTAAAGTAATACTTGAAATGTTGTGCAGTTTAATGTTTTTATAGTACCTACAGTCCAGTGGAAAATGGGAGAAGTTGCCACGCCCGTTTTGGTACCTCCCACACAAATTTACCATTTTGCACCAAAAGTTAACAGTTTATAACTTTAATATCAGTACATACAAATACTTGAAATTTTGTACAGTGTAATGTTTTTATAGTACCTGTAGTCCATTGAAAGGTGGGAATTTTGACAATCCCCTTTTGGTACCTCCCACACAAATTTTCTGTTTTGAAGCGACAGTTAACGGCTTATAACTTTAATACCAGTGCGTACTTAATGTTATTAAATGTAATTTAAATTGGTAAGAATTACAAAAAAAATAATATATTTACGAATATTTTTTGGGACGTAAGTTAGACAGGATACCCATGAGAAGTTATAAGAGCTTTAACATGCCACACAATTTTAACCATTTGTGAGGGAGATACCATAAACAGTAGGCCGATATGGTTGTCCATCAAACATAAACAAAGTTCGAATAAAATATTTTAACGTACGAACTTTTAAGTCATTCGGTCACTCATTTTACGAGTAATCGTTAGCACCATTCAGTCGAACTGCCAGACGGACAGACGCTAATTAATTCATATTTTTTAAACCAATGGAGGACAAATGCTGAAATTTTTACATTTTGTAGTAAAATATGTGGGTATTTTTTTGCTTTTCAGGATAATCAATGATTAAAGACATTTTCGTCTTTTTGATGTCCTTGATAGACAACACTTAATTACTTAACTTTTAATTCTTAAATAGGATGTAAAATTTTTTCAAATGGTACTATATCATTCAAATCTGATATTCCGTTTAAAAATTATGTAGACTTCAAAAATGCAAAATCTGTAAAAAAATCGTTGTAGGGGACTAACTTGGGCACCCTATAAAATCTAAATCGTTATAAATTTGGACAATCGGTAAAAGGTAATAAGTCTGCATGATCTTCTAGTAATTTGAGTCGTTTTATTTTGGAATTACCCAGCATCGACTCCAAATTCACTATGCAACAAAAAAGTTTTTTTGTGTAGGTTGAGGCGTTATATTTTATAAAACCAAAACAAGGAAGGACCTTTTGTATTTAAGCCAAATTGAATATAAGTCCGAAGCGAACAAATGTTGGGAATATCACTTTCACGTAGATACAGTGGTTTAGTAAATGTCGTTAAACGAATGAAACAATGCCTATTTGACAAAAAACTATGGATAAATGTGAACCATATTGTAAAAGGAAAATAAAAAAAACATTTTTCATACTTTTTATTTTGGCCATTTTGTTAGGGAGGTACCAAAAGGGGCGTGGTAATAACGCCCATTTGTCACGTGACTATCGGTACTGTAAAAGCATTACACTCCACAAAATGTTAATCAATGTTATTATTCGTTAACTTATTGTGCAAAATGGTCCATTTCTATGAGAGGTAATAAAAGAGATGTGGTAATAACGACCATTTTTCACCGGACTGTAGGCACTATAAAAGTATTACACTTCACAAAATTTCAAGTACTTCTTTGGAATCAAAGTATGTGCAAAATGGTCCCTTTGTTTTGGAGGTACCCAATAGGGCCCATTTTTACAGCCTCACTTTAGTGTGACGAGGGTATATATCATTTTTTACGGTCAAAAAGTGTAACACATCGAAGGAGTGACCTAAGACCCCAAGTATGTTCGGCGGAAATCCGTTTTGAGCAATTTTAAGTCACTTGAGCAATGTCCGTCCGTCTGTCTGGACTCCTCCTTCTAATACCTCCCTCAAAAAGGGTTAACATTTAGTGAAATGTTGATTCTCGAATAACTTCTATACTACTTATCCGAATCGTCTTTAATTCCACACGTAGTAATAGTTTATCTTTCGCTATCAACGTGAGATGGGTGAAGTTGCCCCGCCCCTTTTGGTACCTCCCACACAAAGGGACCATTTTGTACAAAAGTTAGTTAAGTTAACAGCTTATAACATTAATACCAGTGCGTAAAAATACTTGAAATTTTGCACAGAGTAATGCTTTTATAGCATATATAGTCCAGTGAAAAATGGTCGTTATGGCCACGCCCCTTTTGGTACCTCCCACACAAAGGTACAATTTTGCACCAAAAATTAACAACTTGTAACATTAAAACCAGTGTATAAAAATACTTGAAATTTTGTAATGCTTTTATAGAGCATACAGTCCAGTGAAAAATGGACGTTATTGCCAGGCCCCTTTTTGTACCTCCCACACAAAGGTACCATTTTGCATAAAATGTTAAGAGCTTACAATGTGAGTACCAATGCACGAAAATATAACAACATTTTGCACAGTGTAACGATTTTGAAGTACCTATAGCCCTGTGAAAAATGGGCGTTATCGCCTCGCCCCTTTCTGTATCTCCAACACAAAATGGCCAAATCGTACCAAAATTTAATATATCATGACGTTAATATGTATACCAGTGCACATAAACGCTTATAATTCGGCACAGTTCAATGTTTTTAAAGTATCTATAGCGAAAAATATGTGTATTTATTAAACCCATTCTGGTTCCTACCACACAAATTGACAGAATAATTCGCGTAATATTCGATATTACACTACTCACAAAGTGAGGGTATACCTTAGTCGGATTATCCGACTGAGACTTTCATACTTGTTCTCAAGGTGATAGCGTCCAAGAAACTAATGTCACCACATTATGTTGCGACATTTTTAAAAATTCCCCCTGCACCCTCTGCTAATTTCGCATATTGCATGCGAACAATCGAACAAAAATCGTGCGGTGAGTACAACCCATACCTACATTATGCCGCAACCATTTGGTAGTGCATTAAGAATGTACGCTTTCATTCAGGTTTGGTTCTGAAGTCTGCTTTTTGACGGTGCAACACTCCACAATTTGTACAAACGAACCTAAAAATGCGGTTTCAGTGTAAAAAGTAGAAAAAAATTAAATTTTTTTGCACAAACGAAATCACCATAATACTATGTGTGAAATTGTGAAAGATTCTGATAAGTATTAAAGAATCAATATTTCACTAATTTTTGAGCTTTTGTGGGGGTGGTACTCGAAGGAGTGGACCAGCATGGGCCATCTTTGATTTTAGCCTGAGATAGAAACATGTAAGAACTATAGTAAGTTCGGTCGGATTTAATATGCCATCCAACATGGATTGCATTCAATTATATTACCGGAAAAATCTTTGGATATGGAGTAAATCATCGAAAGGTCTTTTTTTCAGGGAAATTATTAAAAAAACGAACTCTGCCATTTTTTAGCCAAATTATTTAGGCCTCATATTCTTTAGCCAAACTTCCCATCTTAATAATCTGAAAAATGTGGGTTTTAGGGCTTAAATTAGCATATTTGAGAGCGATCTCACGGGGACTAAAGCAAAATATAAACTGATTTGTATAACTTTTACTGTTATGCATTCTTGCCAAAATAGAATACAAACTTCAAAGTTTCAGCTAAATTGCTTAGAAAATGTGGTGTTTATGGCTTAAACAAGCGCATTTTGGAGCGACATCTATAGGGGGACTATAATAAAACATGAACTGATTTAAAAATAAATTTACTGTGATGAATTTTTATCTAAATAAAATACAAACAGCAAAGTTTTAGTTAAATAGCTTAGAAAATGTGTTATTTATGGCTTAAATAAGCGTATTTTTGAGCGACCTCTATAGGGTGAGTATAAAAAAATATGAACCGATTTGTTAGATTTTTGTTGTGATGAATTCTTGTCGAAATAGAATACAAACTGCAATGTTTCAGCTAAATTTATTTAAAAATGTGGTATTTATGCCTCAAAAACAGTATTTGAGAGCGACCTCTACAGGGGAGCTATATCAAAACATTGACCGATATGGCCCATTTGCAATCCCAAACGACCTGCAACTTTAAGAAGTAATTCTACCAAATTAAGATAGCTCTATTGCTTTGGAATGTAGAGTGAATTCAACAGACGATCAAGAATATATATGTATATATAAATATATATAAGGTGTTGCAAACGGAATGATAAAGTTAGTATACCCCCATTCTATAGTGGAGAGTATAAAAAATATTAACACATACTCAATTTGAAGTCAATCGGTTACTTCTTTCGAAAGTTAGCGTGCGCACCAGCTAGACAGTCAGACGAAGGGACAGACATTGCTCAAATGAATTAAAATGGCCCAAATCCGATTTCTGCTAAATATTCTTGGAGTCTCTTAGGCCACTCCTTCGATGTGTTACACTTGAGTCCCGCAGCAGCTGATATGTACCCTCAATAACAATAGTGAGAGTATAAAAACATGATTTTGTTGAAATTCTCTTACTTTCTTACTCCCACACAAAGGTACCATTTTGCATAAAATGTTAAGAGCTTACAATGTGAGTACCAATGCACGAAAATATAACAACATTTTGCACATTGTAACGATTTTGAAGTACCTATAGCCCTGTGAAAAATGGGCGTTATCGCCTCGCCCCTTTTTGTATCTCCAACACAAAATGGCCAAATAGCACCAAAATTTAATATCTCATGACGTTAATATGTATACCAGTGCACATGAACGCTTATAATTCGGCACAGTTCAATGTTTTTAAAGTATCTACAGCGAAAAATATGTGTATTTATTAAACCCATTCTGGTTCCTCCCACACAAATTGACAGAATAATTCGCGTAATATTCGATATTACACTACTCACAAAGTGAGGGTTTACCTTAGTCTTTCATACTTGTTCTCAAGGTGATAGCGTCCAAGAAACTAATGTCACCACATTATGTTGCGACATTTTTAAAAATTCCCCCTGCACCCTCTGCTAATTTCGCATATTGCATGCGAACAATCGAACAAAAATCGTGCGGTGAGTACAACCCATACCTACATTATGCCGCAACCATTTGGTAGTGCATTAAGAATATACGCTTTCATTCAGGTTTGGTTCTGAAGTCTGCTTTTTGACGGTGCAACACTCCACAATTTTTACAAACGAACCTAAAAATGCGGTTTCAGTGTAAAAAGTAGAAAAAAATTACATTTTTTTGCACAAACGAAATCACCATAATACTATGTGTGAAATTGTGAAAGATTCTGATAAGTATTAAAGAATCAATATTTCACTAATTTTTGAGCTTTTGTGGGGGGTGGTACTCGAAGGAGTGGACCAGCATGGCCCATCTTTGATCTTAGCCTGAGATAGAAACATGTAAGAACTATAGTAAGTTCGGTCGGATTTAATATGCCATCCAACATGGATTGTATTCAATTATATTACCGGAAAAATCTTTGGATATGGAGTAAATCTTCGAACGGTCTTTTTTTCAGGGAAATTATTAAAAAACCGAACTCTGCCATTTTTTAGCCAAATTATTTAGGGCTCATATTCTTTAGCCAAACTTCCCATCTTAATAATCTGAAAAATGTGGGTTTTAGGACTTAAATTAGCATATTTGAGAGCGATCTCACGGGGACTAAAGCAAAATATAAACTGATATGTATAACTTTTACTGTTATGAATTCTTGCCAAAATAGAATACAAACTTCAAAGTTTCAGCTAAATTGCTTAGAAAATGTGGTGTTTATGGCTTAAACAAGCGTATTTTGGAGCGACATCTATAGGGGGACTATAATAAAACATGAACTGATTTAAAAAAAATTTACTGTGATGAATTTTTATCTAAATAAAATACAAACAGCAAAGTTTTAGTTAAATAGCTTAGAAAATGTGGTATTTATGGCTTAAATAAGCGTATTTTTGAGCGACCTCTATAGGGTGAGTATAAAAAAATATGAACCGATTTGTTAGATTTTTGTTGTGATGAATTCTTGTCGAAATAGAATACAAACTGCAATGTTTCAGCTAAATTTATTTAAAAATGTGGTATTTATGCCTCAAAAACAGTATTTGAGAGCGACCTCGACAGGGGAGCTATATCAAAACATTGACCGATATGGCCCATTTGCAATCCCAAACGACCTGCAACTTTAAGAAGTAATTCTACCAAATTAAGATAGCTGTATTGCTTTGGAATGTAGAGTGAATTCAACAGACAAACAGACGATCAAGAATATATGAGGGATTCTCTGGAAAACGTATCACACATAATTTTTTTGCCAAATTTTTTGTACTGTTTCGATAGATTATGTGCATAGAACATGCTGTGCAAAAGGGCAAGTGAAGCCGATGAACCGTTTTCGCGGTACGCGTAGTTTAAGTTTGGAGTGAGTTGTAAAGGTCGTTAAGGTAAGTACAGACGATTTGCAGATCGGACAACATTGCCAGAAAAATGGCGGAAAAATGCAGCCCTGTGAATTTACAACCGTGTGAACATAAAATTTTTGTGTTGCAACGTTAGCAGAAAAGTCATTGCGAGATAATTTGCTGATTGTTATATGTGCGAAGTTTATGCATGTGACAACGGCGCCATTGCCAGAAAAACATTTTATTTGCAACACTGTCTATAATGTATTTTTATTGGCAATCCTGCATATAAATATTTACAAAATATATTGTAAATATATGAAATTGTAATGTTTTCGTGCAATCGTCTGAACTGTCAATTCACCTTTGCCTAACAATCTGACATTGTCCGTATATTTGCAGCACTTTAATAGGGTTGATAACGTTTGCCGATCTGGCAATCGTCTATACTCAGCTTTACATTGATAATGTCATATCTTCAGACTTATTTAAGATATTTTAAAGCAATAAAATGCGTTGCAAAGGTAATCGCTCAAGGATTCCGAATATAAGAAGTTTGTAAAAGGAAATGTTGCGACAAATTAACAAAAATATGAATTATTTTTTATTTATCAATTTTTTTTATATAGTGCCCCCTTTGATTTTAATTTTTCTTCTTCATAAAATTAGTTCAACATGTTTATTACTAATCCCTAAAAACAAATTCATGGACCATTACGCAATTATAAGAAAAAATATGAAAACTGTATTTGTCAAATAAAGAAAAAATTAAAATAAAATTTTGGAAATTTTACTTTATTCATTAGAGATTTTCCATAGTAAGCGTGCATAAAATCGTTGACGGTTTTTATATTTCAAACGTTTATTGAACTATGTTTGAAACTAGAAACACTTAGAACTCACGATTTCATAGCAAAGCAACAATTGACGTATTTAGAATATCGAAAAAATAATTTAAAAGAAGGCGAAATATTAGTTGTAACTGATTTTGCGGAAAACTACGGATTTGTTTGCCAAAATGCATGCAGCCCAATCGTTTCATTGGAACAACAACCAGGCATCAATTAATACGGCGGTGTTTTATTACGTTATCAATGGTAATATTTTACACAAATCAATGGCGGTCATTTCCGATGAGTTATCTCATAGTACTGTTTCAGTGTACGCTTTTCAAAAAATTCTTTTTGAGACACTTAATTCTAAAAACATAATTGTTTAAAAAATAATATATTTTACTGATGGTGCCCCTCAACATTACAAAAACCGTTACAATATTACAAATTTACTGAACCACAAAAATGATTTTGGTGTGATCGCTGAATGGCATTTTCATGCTACCGCGCATGGAAAAGGCCCTTGCGATGGTATCGGTGGAAATTTAAAAAGGTTAGCAGCACGAGCCAGTTTACAGCTTCCTTTGAACCAGCAAATTTTAACTGCAGTCGCGTTATTCGAGTGGGCAAAATCAAATTTAACAAAAACTTTAGTTTTTTTTTAGTCCCAAGATTGAACAAGAAAAATATAAATCATTTTTAGGAAAGAGATTCGCAGAAGCACAAAGACTTAAAGGAATTATGCAATACCACGCCTAATTCCTAATTCAACTAGCACCCAGATGGCAATGAAGAAGTTCAGTTTCTCCAATGCAAGCGATTTCTTTCCAAAATTAAAAAACAGCTAAATATATATATTTTTATGTTTGATATTTCAAAGCCCATTGGTAACAATGTAACTATAAAGTCAAATTTCCAAAATTTTATTTTAATTTTTTCTTTATTTGACAAATACAGTTTTCATATTTTTTCTTATAATTGCGTAATGGTGGCGAATTCCATGAATTTGTTTTTAGGGATTAGTAATAAACATTTTGAACTAATTTTATGAAGAAGAAAAATGGAAATCAAAGGGGGCACTATATAAAAAAATTGATAAATAAAAAGAATTCATATTTTTGTTAATTTGTCGCAACATTTCCTTTTACAAACTTCTTATATTCGGAATCCTTGAGCGATTACCTTTGCAACGCATTTTATTGTGTTAAAATATCTTAAATAAGTCTGAAGATATGACATTATCAATGTAACGACCTTTACAACTCACTCCAAACTTAAACTACGCATACCGCGAAAACGGTTCATCGGCTTCACTTGCCCTTTTGCACAGCATGTTCTATGCACATAATCTATCGAAACAGTACAAAAAATTTGGCAAACAAAAAATAATGTGCGATCCGTTTTCCAGAGAATCCCTCATATATGTATATATAAATATATATAAGGTGTTGCAAACGGAATGATAAAGTTAGTATACCCCCATTCTATAGTGGAGAGTATAAAAAATATTAACACATACTCAATTTGAAGTCAATCGGTTACTTCTTTCGAAAGTTAGCGTGCGCACCAGCTAGACAGACAGACGAACGGACAGACATTGCTCAAATGAATTAAAATGGCCCAAATCCGATTTCTGCTAAATATTCTTGGGGTCTCTTAGGCCACTCCTTCGATGTGTTACACTTTTGTCCCGCAGCAGCTGATATGTACCCTCGATAACAATAGTGAGAGTATAAAAACATGATTTTGTTGAAATTCTCTTACTTCTACCAAAAGGGCTATAATTTCTACATTTATTTTGCATTGTTATCAGTGTCAGCAGCGAATACAAAATTACAGACATTTTGATGCGACAGCAGAAAATTTGCTATAATAACGGATAATTTGACTACGGACCGACCTAGCAGACAATGTAGCTGTTTATAAGTAGTAGCAAACTTATATGTTAGAGTGTACTAATAGATTAGCACGATGGATGAAATTCGTTCTTTTGTGTCAGAAAAGGGACAGAAATGGCCAAGGAATGATAACCTCGCCATGAGAAGAAGCAATGATACAACATTACCGTATTTTTGGTGATGTTGTATCCTCTCCCTGGGAAATGAGTACATGTTAAATGTTTACTTGTGAAAATTACTATAAAATAATACTCAGAATAATGTATTAAAAATGCGATTTTTATAGATATCGGCATAATACTGGAAAATAATTTCGCCTTGACCAATCCAGATGAATGGCCAACGATATCTCACCCCAAATTATTTGCTATTATACAGAGTACGTGTTTGGCAATTTAATATATATGTATTTATGTTTAAATATGTATATAAATTCCTTCAATTAAGTAAATATTTGTTTAAGCAAAATTAACATATAAACATATTTGAATTGTTTAGATTAAACATTTGGTGTTTACTTCACGCATTCGCATATGAATGCTACATGCCAAAGGTGGCGCTGTACGCATTTCAAATGTTTGTGATTTTCTTTTCATTCTACACTCAAAGAAATATGTTACCAGACACAGCAAAAAGGATTTTATAGTGCATAGATGCAAATCGGTATACATGGAGGCAACATCTAAATATGAACCGATTCAAATTCGGCAGCGTTTGTCTTTGGATCAAGAGACTTCAATCTTTCAAATTCTATAGGCGCTAAGAGTCAAAATCGGAAGGAAGATATTTATAAGGGCAAACACTGATCACAACTGATTTTTTAAATTCGGCCGTGTTCGTTCTATGTTCCAAAAAATTCAGAAAATTACCTCTACCAAATTTTGTAATGATAGAATGTATCTCTCATTTCCGTTTGGGTGTTAAAAGCAAATGCACAAACTTATAATACCGTGGGTCGTGGTGTTGTGTCTCCTCGGGCCTTGTAGGTGTTACGATCGCAAGAGTGAAGCCGGCTGTGGCGTAGCTACAGTTAGGGCCACCCATGCCGGTAAGGTCAAGGGGAAACACCGAAGCTAAGAGCAGTCCACAACGTAGCGTCGGTACTTCAAGTGAAACGGCAACAAAAAGGCGTTTGTTCTCCAGTTTAACGGTGACATATCTTAAGGATTCAGATAGCAATCCTATCAAAAAGTCTGTAGACCTGAGGATAACGACCTAATTTTCCGAGATCTTAGGTGTTACTGAAACCGTAGAAAACTCAATAATTAAAAATGAATAATAATTGTGTTGTGTAGTGTATAAATATCCACCTTCGAGTGAAGCTGACTACAACCGTGTTACATATTTGGAATAATACCAAATGGTCGATAGGTCCTATAAGGACAGCGCTCGGTCCGCATATTGTGTCGTTTATATGAAAACAACTTGTAACTTTAAACGTTTAACTATATAAACTGATCAGGGGATCAAGTATTAAGTAGTACAGGGTTGCCCATATTCGACGGACCCATCTGGCAACGCCATAACTTTTGACAGTGATGTCAGATCGCTTAATGACATACCGCGTTTGAAGCGTCAGTCCAAGCTGATTTTTACCATGGAACAATACACGCCACGCGAGCGCTCTGAAATAGTTGAAATTTACATTCAACAGAAGAAGTCAATTGTGAAAATGCTCAAAACAAAATTATCATGTCCGATGAAGCCCATTTCACATTGAATGGGACCGTAAATAAGCAAAATTGCCGTATTTACGCCACTGAAAATCCTCAGGAGATTCAAGAATTGCCTCTTCATGACGAAAACGTCACAGTTTGGTGCGGCGTTAGTGCGAAAACGGTCATTGGGCCGTTTTTCTTCCAAAACGAAAATGGCCATGCTGTTACCATCAACCAGGAGCGTTATCGCGACATGATGATCAATTTTGTGATGCCAATTATTCGTCAAAAGCGTATGAGGCAGTTCTGGTTTCAACAAGATGGCGCTCCACCGCACACAAGTCGCATAACAATCGATTTTCTGAAGAATTTGTTTCCGGGCCGTTTGATGTCGAAAAGTGGTGATTTGGACGGGCCACCGCGTTCGCCCGATTTGACGCCGCCTGACTTCTTCTTGTGGGGATATTTGAAGTCAAAGGTTTACGTTAACAAGCCAAGGACCGTAGAAGAGCTCAAGGACAACATTCGTGAAGAAATAGCCGCTATTCCGGCCGAAATGTTGGCGAAAACGATGGAAAATGCTGCAAAAAGGGCACAATACGCCATCAACGCCAGAGGCGGCCATTTGAGAGATATCATATTCAAAAATTGATGTAAACAAATCTACTTGGAACAAATTAAATGATTAAGATTGCCAACCGCCAAATTTTTATTTTTTTCTTTGATTTTTTTTAAAAAAACATGGGTCCGTCGAGTATGGGCAACCCTGTAGATAACCTAATTGGCCGTTTAGTAGACGATATCATTTTAGGAGTAGATAACCCAAGTGTATCTTTTCTAAAGAGTAGATACAAAATAATTTTTTGTACAAGTTCTGCTTTTGGCTGAAATTCTTTCCTGAATAATATAAATAATATTAAATTGATTATGAGATAAATTTGAGGTTGGAAGTAGGAGAAATAGTGTCAAATAGTGTCATTGAATGGACAATTGAATAAATGCAGCGTGTCATGAGGGCTTTGCAGGCAGGCAGGAAGAGCACCTGTTTAGAGCACATGGAACTATGCGTTCTCTGTAGCAGTTTAGAAAGTTGCTCCATCCAGTTCTTAGCTGTACCTGGATTGAACGGGTGTGTCTAGGAAGTTGCCGCTTAGTTTCCGAAATTTCAGTAGGATGTTGATCAAGGACTCCGTTGCATCTATAGCCGTTTATGGCTTCGAAAACCGCAAATTGATGCATGGTTTTTAGGGCATTCGATATTGACAATCGGTTGACATCCGATGGAATAACGTCTTGGATGACCGATCACGATAGCACCTGTAGTCCTTACGGACGTGTATCTGCCATCAGGATCTGATAGTAAGAATAACTTGGCAGGTGACATGTCAGACAGTAACTATCTAGTCAGCAACACATTACACATTGTCTCATATCATCTACATTCGTCAATTGGACACAACTAGTAGCAATTCGGAGTGCATTATTATGCATCGTTTCCAAATTTCTCCATTGCGTGTCACTAAGTAATGATGGTCGCACGGTAGCGGCATAATTCAGGATGGATTGACCGATGGATTTAAATGTCGCTACAAGGTTTTCCTTATATTTGCCCGAGGAGGTGCCTGTTAACGCTTTCAGGAACTTATTCCTTGCTTTCATTTTCTGGTTGATATAGGAGGCGTGTGACGAGAAGTGTAGAATGTTGTCAAAGACTACCCCAAGGATCTTCGGATTATGTGCTGTGTGGATTATGTGCCTACCTTCGACAATCATGTCGAGTTCCATATTTACTTCTCGGTAGATAGTTGAAGATTTCGCTCCCGAAAGAAGTTTGTGATGGTGGTTAAATAGTTCGAAATTTCTGCACTTATGTACGTCTTCCAAATTGACGCCTGAGGCGATGATAAAACTGTCATGGGCGTACGAAACCACCGAAACATCTGCTGGAGGATCAGGGAATTTGACAAGGTAGATGTTAAATAAAATGGATGACAGGACGCCGCCCTGCGGAACGCCCATTTTAATCATGGGGAATTTGTATTTTTGGCCTCAGAATTCGGCGAAGGCTTGCCTACCATTAATTTAATTGGCAATCCATCAGTTGACATCATTTGAATGTTTGGAGTTCATGATGTCAGAAATCAGCATCGAATGGGCGACCGTAACTAACGCTTTGCTGCCATCTGATCACATACTTCAGTTGGTATCAGATAATTGGGGTTAAATGAACCAAACAATGTGGTATGTGATGAAATTATATAAATCAACTCCTTAGTATGTGACAAGTTGAGTAAGTCACTCTCAGTTGGGTTATCTGCGCATTCGCTTATAACAAATTATTATAACATAACATCCAAGATTACAACCTGCCGAACTATTGTGGCAGCTCTTGATATGCCAGCTCTTGAGCTGCCACAATAGTTCGGCAGGTTGTAATCTTGGATGTTATGTTATAATAATTTGTTATAAGCGAATGCGCAGATAACCCAACTGAGAGTGACTTACTCAACTTGTCACATACTAAGGAGTTGATTTATATAATTTCATCACATACCACATTGTTTGGTTCATTTAACCCCAATTATCTGATACCAACTGAAGTATGTGATCAGATCAGTGGTAGGTCCCAATTTAACCAGCACTGGAATCGATAAACTCAGGTAAATTGACATCTACATAATTTTCCGTAGGGTATTTATTTCTTTTGTTTTTA
Organism: Eudasyphora cyanicolor; assembly: GCA_963930755.1. Classification (NCBI taxonomy): domain Eukaryota; kingdom Metazoa; phylum Arthropoda; class Insecta; order Diptera; family Muscidae; genus Eudasyphora; species Eudasyphora cyanicolor. The sequence continues at coordinate 161,327,382 of OZ005737.1, forward strand.
ATTAAAGATAAACAAACATGAAAAAACAATAACAATTTCAAGGCGAAAGTATATATTTCACAAATTCAAACCTTTTTACGTAAAAGGTCTAATCGCAGTACAAGCGGTATATTGCACTGCTTAATATCTTGCGACATTAAATTTGGTGTAACATTTAGTGCCTCAATATCCTATGTCCCGGAATACGAGCATTCCATTCTGATCCATCAGGTATAAGAGTGAGATACTTCTCGTCAAAGAGTGGTTCAGTCATAGTTAAATCAACATTGACCGCAAGGTCAGGTATTGTGTCTAGAATGGCACTATGCCCGTAGCCATTTCCCGACAATAGTGACAGCTCCCTAAGTCTAATCGCAGTACATGCGGTATATTGCACTTCTTAATATCTAGTGGCATTAAATGTGGTACAATATTTAGTGCCACAGTTGGTGTCGTTCTGAGTGCACCAGTGATACATATAATAGCCATTCGCTGAACCTAGTTTAGTATCGCGCAGAAGGTGGATTTATGCAGAACTATCCGCCAGACGACAAGGACGTAGGACATTATCGGTCTAAATACTACCAAATAAATCAATAAACTATACACGGGTATAGACCCAGAGTTTTCTTATAGCCCTTTTACGAGTATACAGCGCTACCACACCATTATTTGTTCTTTTCAGAATGTTGGGTTTGAAGTTTAGTAAAATACCTAAGTATTTAGGCTTTCAGGGAAGGGAATTTCAATACCCCAAGATAGGTACAATAACTAGTTCTGTCTGGGTCGGGTTCACACCATGACCTTTATCGGAAGCACATCTTGCGATTGTATGACGGACCTTCTTTAGGATGTATCTAGGAGTACTCGGAAACTTCCCAACACAGGCAATAACCCTAACACTCGTCTTCATATATTGTTCATGGAGAGATTCCAAAGCAGATAAGACAGAAAACCCTTTTGGGCGTTCCCCTGCTGACAAATCTTTGGAGGTATGTTGCCCCTAGCTGAAAAGTGTGGAATGTCTAAAGTCGAGCAGAGTCAACGATGTGATACCGTACACCACCCCATCGGAGCAGAATAAGAAGAAATATAATCAATTTGTATAAATGTTTTTTTCTAGTGATAATGATTTGTTCAAAAATTTGCGTAATAAGAAGAAATATATGGGTGCTATATTTAAATCTGAACCGATTTACACCAAATTCGACAATGTGGATCCTTGGATCAGGAAACTCCATTTTGCTTAATTTCAAAGTATTGGATATAAAAACAGCTTCTATATCGCTAAAAGGCCAATTTGGAAAGGAGATATATAAATACCTAAGTATTTACGAAGGAAATTTCAATACTCCCAAATAGGTGGAGCCGCAACTATAGCGGCTGTTCCAGGGTTACCATAACCTTTTCCGGAAAGGGGGACTTTTGTGCCAGAAAAGGAGGACATTTGTAACATTTACAAAAAAGTTTGGAACTTTCGGAGGACATTTAAAAATACAGTAATTGGAAAGAATGAGCATCGTACTATGATCAACAATTAAACTTGAAACAAGTAAGGAATGTCTAATGTCGGGCAGAGTCAACGATGTGATACCGTACACCACCCCATCGTAGCAAAATTAGAAGAAATATAATAAATTTGTATAAATGTTATTTTTCTAATGATAATGATTTGTTCAACAATTTGCAGAATAAGAAGAAATATATGGGTGCTATATTTAAATCTGAACTGATTTACACCAAATTCGACAATGTGGATCCTTGGATCAGGAAACTCCATCCTGCTTAATTACAAAGTGATTGGATTTGGAAGGGAGATATATATGTAGCCTATATCTAAATCTGTTTGTTGCGTAAAGAAGTAAAATCTTGAGGTACATTGGTATGGGGGCTATATGAAGACATGGACCGTTGTTCGTGTGAAGCATTCCCGATGTAAATATACCGAAAATACTAATTTTCAACCCGATCAGTGGAAATCTTCAGTCTCTATGGACTTAATAAGTCAAATCGGACTGATGATACATGTATCAATCCTTTTTTTAATCCCAAGTTACCTGCAGTTATAAGAAGTATCTGTACCAAATTTCAGTCATCTTTCTCAATTATTGTAGTACTAACTTTGTACAAAAAGTAGTTACGAGTATATTTCATATGGAGATTTATTGTTTGTGAAAAGGTTGAATTTGTAACAAAAGGAGGACAAATCTAACAAAAGGCGGACATGTCCTCCGAAAGGAGGACGTATGGTAACCCTGGGCTGGATTAATGTTATTGAAGGCACCTCTATATCAAAGAAAGCCACCATAGTATATTAATTAACAGAGAGAGAGAACATTCAATACGGCTGACTAGATCATGTTGGGCGGTTTCAGTTAGAATGGGTAAAAACTTTAAAATTGAGTCTTTTTTATCTTTTTGTAACATACCAAAGACATTTTGGAACCTTTCTCTTAAGTCCATCTTCACTACTTTTTTTTCTTTAAATAAGTGACCACTTTTGGAACAACAATAGTTATGCTAAAATATTATATGACAGAACAGTACTAACATATGAAGAGAAAACAAATCCTACTCTTAAACATTTCTAAAGAGACATAGGAATTTTCGCATTTATGACTCATTTTAAATCAAATATTTATCGAAATATTGCCAATTGTTTTGCTTTGCAACGATTCGTGTTGGGTATGGGTGGGCTCTGTGAGACTATACTCGATTTAGTTTATAAACAAAAAATATTTATAAAAAAAAACCCAGCAGAAGGTAATCAAATGTTTATTTTTATAGGAAAAATAATGCTGTTGACACAAAGCGCGAGGGTGAAATTATCTTTTTTTATTTTATTTATTAATTGTACAAAAAACATTTAATGATGTGGATACATATGTACGCTGTACAGACGTATTGAAGGCCAAAGAAAAGTGATATCAATAATTCAATAAAGTGATTTCGCTTGATTGCGAAAGAGTGGAAACTGAACTGCAATGTGTTCCATTGAAAATATGACAAAAATTTAAATTGGGTGACGTATGTATGTACATATGTACAGAAAAATAAAAACAAGTAAGAAAGTTTCAGTCGGGTAAACCGACTAAGGTATACCCTCACTTTGTGAGTAATGTAATATATAACATTACACTAAATAATCTGTCAACTTGTGTGGGAGGTACCAGAAGGGTTTTAACAAATGCACCTATTTTTCGGTAACCAGTAGATTCTGCACTGTGCCGAACTATAAGCGTTTATGTGTACTGGTATATTAAGGTTACGAGCTATTCAATTTTGGTATGATTTGGTCATTTTGTGTGGGAGGTACAAAAAGGGGCGTGGTGATAACGCCCACTTTTACAGGACTGTAGGCACTATAACAACATTACACTACAAAATTCCAGGTAATTGTATACACCGGTGTTAAAGTTATAAGCCATTAACTTTTGTTTGGTACCTCCCACACAACCGTGGACCGTTTTACACCAAAAGTTTTGTTATAAGCCATTAACTTTTGGTGTAAAACGGTCCACGGTTGTGTGAGAAGTACCAAAAGGGGCTGTACAATAATGCCCATTTTTTACTGGACTATATGAGCTACAAACATTATACTGTACAAAAATTCAAGTATTTTTATGCACTTGTATTAAAGTTATATACAGTTTAATTTTGATGCAAAATGTTCCTTTTGTGTGGGAGGTACCAAAAGGGGCGTGGCAACTTCGCCCATTTTTCTCGAGGTGATAGCGACTAATAAAATAATACAATGTGTGGAATTTCAGAAGATTCTAATAAGTAGTATAGAAGTTATTAAAGAATCAATATTTCACTTAAAGTTAACCCTTTGTGTGGGAGGTATCAGAAGGAGTGGACCAATATGGCCCATCTTCGAACTTAACCGGAGATAGAAAAAAATATTACTGTACATATACCACATTTTAAGTCAACAGGTTACTCCTTTCGAGAGTTATCGTGCGCACCAGCCAGCAGACAGACAGACAGACGGACGGACATTTCTCATTCGACTTAAAATGACCCAAAACGAATATCAGCCGAACATACTTATGGTCTTACACCACTCATTCGATGTGTTACACTTTTGGCCGTAGCAAATGATATATACCCTCGTATCACTAAAGTGAGGGTATAACAAATTGAAATGAATGAAATGGAAGAATTTATACTTTTAAAATTATTTTTTGTACCCGACACCACACTGTCGTACATGGTATTATGACTGTGCATTTGTTTTTAACGCCCAAAAACGAGAAGAGATAGGCCTGTAGTTTACTATACTGATCGACATAGAATCACTTTGTGGGTCAATTTCACCATGTACGTATGTCCATGTATTCATGTGATCAAACGCAAAATTCTGAAACATATTTCGGTGATGTAGTCCTTCGAATTAAACATAGCTCCTATTTTAGAATTCCATAAAGGTGGTATATAGGTGGCGGTCCAGTTTTCCGGAAAAGGGCAACGAAAATGTTGCCTAGATAGGGTCATACAAAAAAGTTGCGTTTGTCACCCCCTAGATTTGAAGATTATTCGAAGACAATTTCAGAAAAATTTTTTTTAATTTTTTTGGTGCACCCTACATACCGCCCTTTTAATTTTCTTTATCCTGTGTTGCTATTTGAAGTCCGATCGTAACGGGATGTATACCGTTGTTCACGTTTTGGAAAGGGCTATATTTCGTCCAATGGCCATTTTTGACTCCGAGGTCAAATTCGATAATTGACCTCTGTTATCTCTTTTTCTAACCCCCTTATTTGGACTTATTTTGAAACGATAATAAAGGCATTTAAAAATAATTAAACTTTCGTCTTTAAAGTACTCAGTTTTATTCATAAACAAAAAAGTTACATAGGGTTCAAAATTGTAAAATATATGCTGAGGTCAAATTCGACTAGTTTCTGTTGGTCTCGTTTCTGTCTCACTCTCTCTCGCAGACACATGAATTACCCAATGCCACAAACACACAACGACTATGGCGGTTCTTTACAGCATCAACAAATTAAATTTGCGGGATTCTCCAACAAATTTTGAATCTTTTTTAAGGTTGAATATAAGAATACATTCACTTTGTTTTCCCATTCACCCTACACTCCACCAAAATATCATTTTTTCCACTAATTCCTGATTTAATCTAGTATGATATTTTTGTATGATACGTCGATGATCATCTCTTGACAACGACAACACTTCTTCCTTACTTCAGTTTTGAATCCGAAGTAAATTTTTACTAGTGACTTCAGTTATTTGATTTTCAACCCCCGTAAATAACACTTATTTTGAAACGCATGGGAAGGCATTTGTATGTAAGTTAAATATGGTGTTCAAACAAATTAATCATGTCTATAACATTTTATTAATAATTCTCTATAACTTATTTGCTTATGAATACATTTAAAATTTGAATCAGCTATAAAAAAAATTTACTGATAGTTTTTTCGAATTTCTGTTTTTTTATGGAAATGTTGAACTTTTTCATTTAATAATGCAACACAAAATCATTCATATGACTACCAAGACTGGCTCGGCAGTACCTCATCCGCTCATCCCAATTTTTCAGGACATATTCTATTGCTTCGAGACGAATCTCTTCAATGGCAACTTATGGTGATTTCGTTTCTGAAAAATAATATCACTACAACATGTTGCTACATTTTAAAAATTCCCCCTGCACATACTGCTAATTTCGCATTTTGCATGCGAACAATCGAACAAAAATCGTGCGGTGAGTAAAACCCATTCCTACATTATAGCGCAACCATTTGATAGTGCATTAAGCATGTACGCTTTCAATTAGGCTTGGTTCTGAAGTTTGGTTTTTGACGGTGCAACACTCCACATCGTGGACTGGGCTGAGTGTGGAAAATAGATATTTTCGCATTTGCGGAGTGTAATAATTTTACAAACCCGTTCGTACGGCTGCACCATTTTTACAAACTAACCTAAAAATGCGGTTTTAGTGTAAAATGTAGAAAAATTTTAAAATTTTTTTACACAAACGAAATCATCATTAGTTTTCATGTTTCAACGCTTCAATTGTCTTTGGATGCTTTGCATAGCATTTATCCTTAATGGGTTCCCATCGAAAATAATCCAATGGACTCAAATCACAATGCAAGGTAATCGGTAATTCAAATTTTAAATGGCCCACCCTTTATAGTGAAAGTAGAAAATCTGGTAAAAAATCCAAAGTGACGTATGGAAGAAAAGTAGACCTTATAGATATGATCCACGAGGTATCATACGTAAAGATAGTATAATAAATATGGAGTCAGTGGCAAAAATACTATTTTATTGGAGTGTAGGGTGAATGTGAGAACAAAGTGATTTTATTCTTCCTCAAAAAGCTTCAACATTTGCTAGAGAATCCCGCAAATTTAATTTGTTGATGCTGGACCGAACTGCTATAGTGATTGTGCGTTTGTGGCATTGGGTTATTCATGTGTGTGTGAGAGAGAGACAGAAAACGAGGTCAAAAGAAACTAGTCGAATTTGACTCCAGCATATATTTTACAATTTTAAACCCTATGTAACTTTTTTGTTTATGAATAAAACTGAGTACTTTAAAGACAAAAGTTTAATTATTTTTAATTGCCTTTATTATCGTTTCAAAATAAGTCCAAAACAAGGGGGGTAGAATACGAGATAATAGAGGTCAATTATCGAATTTGACCTCGGAGTCAAAAATGGCCAGTGGACGAAATATAGCCCTTTCTAAAACGTGAACAACGGTATACATCCCGTTACGATCGGACTTCAAATAGCAACACAGGATAAAAAAAACTAAAAGGGCGGTATGTTGGGTGCACCAAAAAAATTAAAAAAAAATTTTCTGAAATTGTCTTTGAATAATCTTCAAATCTAGGGGGTGACAAACGCAACTCATTTTTCTTGGTTGGGCATCGACCCTATCTAATGTTACCACAAGCCATTTCTCCAAGGCTAGAATATTAAAATTTTTGAATGTGGTAAGGTGTTGCTAGTTTAACTGCTAAGCGAATTTGGAACCCGGCTTGGGGATATTCTAATTTATTTTGGGAATTGTGGGATTGATGATTTACGAACTACTTCCGACTTTGATTTCAATACTACACTCAAAAAAAAAATCTTAGTAACATCAACAAAAAGTAACATCAACAACAAAAGTTAGTATAAAAATACGATCGCGGTGCTTTAAAAGACGTTTATAAGATCGTCACAGGTGACGAATCTTGGATCTATGCGTATGAGCCCGAAACAAAACAGCAATCGATCGTGTGGGTCTTCGAAGACGAGCCAAATCCAACGAAAGTTGTTCGTGGAAAAGGCATCTCGAATCAAATGGTCGCCTGTTTTTTCGGCAAAACTGGTGATGTGGCGACTGTTCCGCTTGAGCAACGTAGGACGGTCAATTCTGAGTGGTACACCACAGTTTGTTTGCCTGAAGTCTTCGGAGAAATTCGAAAAACGAACAAGAGAAGACGAATCATTGTGCACCACAACAATGCGAGCTCTAACACATCGGCTCAAACCAGCGCCTTTTTGACCGGTCAAAACGTCGATTTGACACCCAATGACTTATTCTTATTCACTCACATCAAGAAAAAACTACTTGGTCAACGTTTTTCGACGCCTGAAGCAGCTGTCGAAGCGTTCAAAAACTATGTTTTGGAGGTGAATTTTCAACACACTGTAACCAATACAATTCGCGCTCAAATGACAAAACGGACTGAGTGAAGTTATGCTAAAAAATGTCATACTTTCCAATGGACGTTCCAGTTTTCATCTGGCAACACCAGCATTGCCAGGACCAAAATATAAATAGCAACCCTCGTAGTACTAGTTTTGAAGTTATTGAGGCGCGGTTGTTTAGACTGTTGTATTTTTAGTAGTTTTGTTCCGATTCATCTCAAATTAAACCGACTAAGGTATACATATTTTCACTTTGTGAGTAATGTAATATGGACTATTACAAGAATAAATCAGTCAATTTGTGTAGGAAGCAGAAGTGGTTTAACAAATACACCTATTTTTCGCAGAACAGTAGATACATTAAATAGACTCCACTTTGCCGAATTATAAGTGTTTATGTGCACTGGCATATTAACGTTATGAGCTAATAAATTTTGGTATGATTTGGGCATTTTGTGTGCAAGGTACCAAAAGGGGCGTGTTGACAAAGCCAAAAAAAGTAATATTTTCGTGCATTGGTATTCAGGTTATAAGCTGTTAACTTTTTGTACAAAATGATACATTTGCGTGGAAGGTACCAAAAGGGGCGTGGCAATAACCCCCATTTTTCATTGGAGCGTAAGCACTATAAAAATATTACACAGTACAAAATTTCATTGGTTAATTTGTGTCGGAGGTATCAAAAGTTGAGGGGTTACTTCGCCTAATAAACTAGTGCTATGTGTGAAATTTCAGAAGATTCGAATAACAAGTATGGGTAATTCCAAAGAAAATCGACCCAAAAATGACGATTTGAAAATTTTACATTTTTGATTTTGCTGAAATTTTGCATGCGCATAATGCAAGATGTTACGAAATAATGATAGTTTACCGTATGTCAAAATTTGTAGCGGTTTAGATTTTATAGGGTGACAAAGTACGACATCTACATTGTTTTGTAAAAAATTAAGCTATGTTCAAGTCGCCATAACTTTTGAACAGAAAATCAGTTGAAAATTTAATTGAAATAAGTACCATCTTAAAGATATTAGCGTTATGTCTAAGTATTATACACATAAGGATAAGTAAATGTGTATTAAGGATATCAAAAGGACGAAAATGTCCTTAATCCTTGATTATCCTGAAAAAAGTATTTTCAATTTTTTTAATTTTATTTCTGAATATTACCCCCATATTGCTCCATAAAATATAAAATTTTCAGAATGGTTTCTCAATGGGTTCAAAAGATATGACTTATTTAATGTCCGTCTGTCTGTCCGTTTGACTGGTTTATGCCAATGATATCTCTGAAAAGGAGTGACCGAATGACTTACAAATTAGTATGTGGTAATATTTTCCTCAAACCTACCTAATGTTTTGAAGTGGCCCATTTCGGACTCCTCCTTGTGGTACCTCCCTCACAAACGGTTACAATTTTGTGACATGTTAAAACTGTTATAACTTCTGTACTACTCATGGCAATCCAATGAAATTTCATACATAGTAATTATTTCACCGTATTTATAAGCTGAACAAAAATTGGCGAAAATGTCACGCCCCTTTTGGTACCTCCCACACAAAGGGACCAATTTTTACAATAAGTTCACAGCTTGAAATTTTGTGCAGTGTAATATTTTTATAGTACCTACAGGCCAGTACAAAGCGGGCGTTATTGCCCCGCCCCTTCTAGTACCTCCCACACAAATTCTAACAATTTTATGAATATAGAAATTTCAGCAATATAGAAATTCATAAATTTTCAGAGTGGGTCGATTTCCTTTGGAATTACCCGTATAGAAGATATTAGAGAATCAATAGTTCATTAAATTTTAATCCTTTGTGGGGGAGGTACAACAAGCAGTGAAGTCATTCGGTTACTCATTTCGAGAGTTATCGTGCGCACCAGCTGGCAGAAAGACTGACAGACGAACGGACGGACATTGCTCAAATTACTTAAAATTACCTAAAACCGATTTAATTTGTCACTCCTTCGATGAGTTACACTTTTGGCCCCTAGAAAATGATATATACACTCGTCACACTAAATTGAGGGTATAATTAGCTATATGATAAAAATATATATGGGTCCATATTTGTCATAAATATAAATATATTTGTCATAAATAAATATTCGAATTACGCCATTTTTAACAAAATTTCAACTCATAGCTACATTTTACCAATCGCAAAGCTAGAATGTGAAAAATTTTACTATTTTTTATATAGTAATGTGTTACACGATAAACTGCAAAAGGAATTTTGAACACGGCCTTAACATAGTATATTTAGGAGAAAACTAAAAAAATCCCTTTTTGGAGATTTTCGAATTTATTTTTGGCTAGTAGAACAAACACAACATTTTTAATATCCAATGTGGCCCACTTAAATTTATAAGATAAATTATCTAAAACCTCTTCTACAAGTTTCATCGCAATCGGTTGTCTGATAAGAAAGGGCGGAATTATGTCCGTTTTTATCCCCTCACCTTAGAGAGGATGGTATACATATATCGCCAAAAGTGTAACACATCGAAGGAGTGACCTAAGCCCCCAAGTATGTTTGGCGGAAATTCGATTGGGGTAATTTTAAGTCATTTGAGCAATGTCCGTCCGTCTGTCTGTGTGTCTGTCTGCTGGCTGGTGCGCACGATAACTCTCGAAAGGATTAACCTTCAAATTTGGTAAGCGGTAATATTTTGCTCTATCTCACGCTAAGATGGCCATATTGGTCCACTTCTTCTAGTACCTTCCCCACAAAGGGTTAACATTTAGTGAAATATTGATTCTTTAATAACTTACTCGAATCTTCTGAAATTTCAAACATAGCATTATTTTATTAGTCGCTAAAACCTCAAAAAAATGGAAGAAGTTGCCGCGCCCCTTTTGGTACCTCCCACACCAATGGACCATTTTGCACCAAAAGTTAAAAGCTAAGAACTTTGCACTGTGTGCACTGGTACACAAATACTTTAAATTTTGTAGAGTGTAATGTTTTTATAGTACCTACAGTCCATCGAAAAATTGGCGTCATTGACATGTCCCTTTTGGTACCTCCCACAAAAATGGACTATTTTGCAACAAAAGTTAACAGCTTAAACTTTAATACCAGTACATATATTAGAGTTATTAAATGCATTTTAATTATTAATTTATTTATTTATTTGACTTACAATACAAAGTAATTTTATATTTTAATTTTCGGACCAAAGAAAAGCTCTGTTACAATGACCTTGTTGTGGGAATCGAACCCACGAACCCCAAACTCATAGGCGAGAACACCACCTACTCACCTAAAATAAAAAATAAATAAATTTAGGAATATTTTTTTGACGACTGAACATTCTTACTTGTTTTATTCTTCGGTGGTTGAAATTGATATATATTATTTTAATTTATTCTTAAGCAGTTAGAAAGAATAGAAAAGGTCAATCTTTTTAAAATATAATGACACTTTCCGATTTGATTTATTATATTCAAGAGGTCTATATTGTATTAAAATTATTTTTGAGAAATTTCCTTGACATTGAACATCTAGAAAAAATAATGAAAATAATATACTACTGAAAAGGACCTGCTATTAGAAGCTGGGTCTGAATTGCTTACATCTTTATGGGAAAGTCTGACAAGGTTTATTACCCCGAAATGTGGCCGAAATCCATGGTTCACCCAAAAATATGTGTGCATACAACATTATATGCTGATTCACCGGTAGTAAAATTTACTGTTATTACAGTAAAGTAAAGCAGATTTTGCAGCAGCAGATCTTTTTCTGTCGGTAATTATACCCTACACCACACTGTGGTACAGGGTATTATAAGTTTGTTTCACGGCAGATGTTTGTAGCACCTGAAAATAACACAGCTAGACCCACCTTAAAGTATACCGATCGACTCAGAATCACTAGCTGAGTCGATTTAACGATGTCTGTCCGTCCGTCCGTCCGTCTGTCCATGTAAAGTTGTTCGTCGACTACAGGTCGCAATTTCACTCCGATCGTTCTGAAATTTTGCAGTTTAGAGTATTTCGTGGCTGCTAAGATCGCTATTGAATTTGGTTGAAATCGGTTCAGATTTAGATATAGCTCCCATATATATCTTTCGTCCGATTTGGCCCTTTAGTCCTATAGAAGCTGTATTTTACATCCGATCGTTTTGAAATTTAGAATGGTAGAGTTTCTTGATCCATGAACCAACATTGCCGAATTTGAAGAAAATCGGTTCAGATTTAGATATAGCTCCCATATATATCTTTCGTCCGATTTGGTCCTTTATTCCTATAGAAGCTGTATTTTACATCCGATCGTTTTGAAATTTAGAATGGTAGAGTTTCTTGATCCATGAACCAACATTGCCGAATTTGAAGAAAATCGGTTAAGATTTAGCTATAGCTCCCATATATATGTTTCGTCCGATTTGGCCCTTTAGTCCTATAGAAGCTGTATTTTACATCCGATCGTTTTGAAATTTAGAATGGTAGAGTTTCTTGATCCATGAACCAACATTACCGAATTTGAAGAAAATCGGTTAAGATTTAGATATAGCTCCCATATATATCTTTCGTCCGATTTGGTCCTTCAGTTCTATAGAAGCTGTATTTTACATCCGATCGTTTTAAAATTTAGAATGGCAGAGTTTCTTGATCCATGAACCAACATTGCCGAATTTGAAGAAAAACGGTTAAGATTTAGCTATAGCTGCCATATATATGTTTCGTCCGATTTGGCCCTTTAGTCCTATAGAAGCTATATTTTACATCCGATCGTTTTGAAATTTAGAATGGTAGAGTTTCTTAATCCATGAACCAACATTGCTGAATTTGAAGAAAATCGGTTAAGATTTAGCTATAGCTCCCATATATATGTTTCGTCCGATTTTGCTCTTTAGTCCTGTAGAAGCTGTATTTTACATCCAATCATTTTGAAATTTAGAATGGTAGAGTTTCTTGATCCATGAACCAACACTACCGAATTTGAAGAAAATCGGTTAAGATTTAGCTATAGCTCCCATATATATGTTTCGTCCGATTTGGCCATTTAGTCCTATAAAAGCTGTATTTTACATCCAATCGTTTTGAAATTTAGAATTGTATAGTTTCTTGATCCATGAACCATCATTGCCGAATTTGAAGAAAATCGGTTAAGATTTAGCTATAGCTCCCATATATATGTTTCGTCCGATTTTGCTCTTTAGTCTTGAAGAAGGTGTATTTTACATCCAATCATTTTGAAATTTAGAATGGTAGAGTTTCTTGATCCATGAACCAACACTGCCGAATTTGAAGAAAATCGGTTAAGATTTAGCTATAGCTCCCATATATATGTTTCGTCCGATTTGGCCCTTTAGTCCTATAAAAGCTGTATTTTACATCCAATCGTTTTGAAATTTAGAATGGTAGAGTTTCTTTATTCATGAACCAACATTGCCGAATTTGAAGAAAATCGGTAAAGATTTAGCTATAGCTCCCATATATATGTTTCATCCGATTTGGCTCTTTAGATCCAATCGTTTTTATACCCTACACCACACTGTGGTACAGGGTATTATTTAAGTATAAAATGTTCCAAAAGTAAATTTATGTAAACAATTACAAAATGTATATATCAGAGTTATTCAATATTACGAGAGTGGTGTAGGGTATTATATAGTCGGCACCGCCCGACTTTAGCCTTTCCTTACTGGTTTTAGTATAGCAATCGCACTGCTGTAGCTTCTTAAAAATATCTACTGCTAATTATAATAGATATGTTCGCAAAAACATTGACATCTTTTCGTGTTGAAATTATAATCATTTATTTTTTTTAGTTCTTGTCAATTAACCACTATTTTCGTTCCCGAATCCACATTCCGATTATTATTAAAAAATGTGACAAAAAATAAATTTTAAACTATTTTCAAAAAATGTTAACCTATTTCAGTCATTTTTGTCTCAGAGGTGGAATATATAGATTATTTTTTATTTTGGTTTACAAAGCCAATAAAATATGTTAGAAATGCCTAAAATATGTTAGAAATTCCTAAAATATGTTAGAAATGCCTACTTATTATACTACTAAAATATAAAATAAGCAGTAAGGAAAGCCAGACAGTCCGACAGGGCCGACTATATAATACCCTATACCTCTCTAGCAATAAGAAAAGGGGCATTGCGATAAACTGGTTCTGAAATGATAACCTTGAAATGCAGAATTTTCATTCATAGATCAATAATCGGAAGGAACAAATAGATGGAACTATACATATTCTAAACAGATTTTCATCAAATTGGATCAAAAGCCTAAATTTCTGCCATATTATATAAAGATTGGACGTAACATACAGATTTAATAGCGCTTAAATACTAAATAGGCAGGATTTCCGATTTTCCCCAAATTTGGCAGTGTTCTATAGTGTAATAGAAAAACTCTCATTTCGTTATGATCTAAATCTGAACCGATTTTCCTCAAATTTAGTATTGCCTCTAAGTGTATCAAGAGATTTCTCTCTGTAAATCTTTATACAGATCGGTTAAAGAATGTTGCTATACAGTGCATATATGCCAAATCGGAGGTGCATATGTATATATGGGAGCTATATGTAAATCTGAACCGACTTTAACCAATAGCGGTCGTCCTTGGGCCAAAATAAAGATATGTATGTGTAAAGTTTCGTTGAGATCGGACTATAATTGCGACCTGTACTTTGACCACAAGAATACATGAACGGACAGACAGACATGGCGAAATCGACAGAAAAAGTGATTCTATGTCGATCGGTAAAATAAACTATGGGTCTATCTCTTCTCTTTTTGGGTGTTACAAACAAATGCAAAAAGTCTTTATATTGTGGTACAGGCACAGTGTGGTGTAGGGTATAAAAACTCCATTTATAATAGTAAATATTAGTTTGCTATTTCAAAGCCATAATTAGCTTTCCATTCTCCAGCAGAAAATCAGTTTTTTAGCTAAATTTTTAACTGTGTCTGCTAATACATCTATTTGAGTGTACATTCCCATACGAGTATTATATCATCGATGTACTTATATCTATTTATATTATATCAATTTTTTAATAACTTCTTCTTATTTCATTTTAGCGCGCAGAATATGTTAAATATGCTAAAGTATTCCCATTAACGGCGCTCTTTGGCGTCAAGATCCCATCAAAATGGTATCGACGTTCTGTTGGTGTACTGGAAATTGTATGTGGTCTAGCCATGGCGCTTATTCCGTACCGTAAGATATTACTTTGTGCTGATAGATAAGAAATATTTTCAATGAATTTTTGTTTCTCTATATCTCTCTCTTAGATAAAGTTAAAAATGCTGCCAATATCACACTTTTAGTGTTAATGCTTTTGGGCATTTATCAACATTGGATGGTTAGCGATCCCTTTGAACGTTCCGGACCAGCGTTGGTATTTACATTTATGTTAGGTGGACGTCTAGTGGTCTGGTATCAGGTATGTATCGAAAGCAACAAAAAAATAAAACACTACGCAACAACAAAAAATAATTCCTATGCTATTACATTTGTCTATGGATGACAAGAATCTGGTTAAGTTATAATGAAAATTCCCAGAGGGGTTTCCGATTTTACCGAAATTGGTGGATATATTAAGTAAAAGGTTCTCACATATAATTTTTTGTTGTTGAAAATCTTCGGAAATATAGGAGATAAAACGATTTAAAAATTAGATATAGTCCATACAATTCTGAAACTTTAGCTATTCAATTTTGGTACGATTTGGTTCACTTGTGTGTGAGATGCCAAAAGAGGCGTGGCATTTATGTCCATTGTAAGCACTGCAA
The DNA here is from genome assembly GCA_963930755.1 of Eudasyphora cyanicolor. Lineage (NCBI taxonomy): Eukaryota > Metazoa > Arthropoda > Insecta > Diptera > Muscidae > Eudasyphora > Eudasyphora cyanicolor. Next base: position 161,342,801 of record OZ005737.1, read on the forward strand.
AAGCAATACATTGTACAAAATTCCAAGCGCTGTATGCATTGGCATTCATATTATGAGAGTAGGAGTTACCAAAAGGAGTGGGTTCCCATTATTCTCGAGCTGGTGGAAACAGGGATACTATTGATATTTCTGAAATAGAAAAAGTACTATAGATTTTAAAGAGATTTCATGTTGATAAATGGTTAACCTTTCTGGGGGAGGTATCAGAAGGTGTGGACTAATATCGCCCGAAAAGATGTTAGGAGAAATATTACCACGAAGATAATATCAAGTCAGTTATACAGCCCGCCAACCAGAAAGACAGGTGGACAAACATAGTTTATATCATAAACTACAGTTTGCAAATATGATCGACAATTTTAGAGATTTCCTAGGGGTAAACGACGAACCCTATTGGAAATGATATATATCGGTCCATGATTTTATATGGACATACTGTATAACGAATGACAGTTTATGCTGTCTATGCCTTTAGCTAAAAACTGGGCCAAATCGGTTAATTTTTACATCATCTTCTGAGTTGACTTCTTAAGGTTCCAGAAACCATATTCTGTGTCCGATCCATCTGAAATTTGACCGTTTACGTTTTATTATAACCTTAACTGTTCCTGGAAACAATAGTTCAAATCGGTCCATGTATGCATACACGGGGCCAAATCGGCTTTTTTGATATGTTTGAATCGAAAAAAATATATTTGTAACACAAATTTTTAAATATTATATATTTCTGAGAAAATAAATTTTATTTGAAAATCAATAAAATATATTTGGAGCGCATACATTAATATATTACAAAAAAATATATTTGCAAACTTAATTTCTCACATAAAATATGTGTTTAAATATAAACAAAATTATTGTTTAGGAATTTATCCAAATATATATTATTTAAAAAAGATTTTCAAAACTTTTGCTGACGTTTTAGAATTTTAGTTTACATTTTTCCTTAGTTTCGAATTGTACCGCCCAGTTATAATACCATATGCAGCATTACTTCTGTTTAAATCAATCATTTCAAATTTCTGATTTAGTATTCCAAGTGATCATTTCTTGTCGATCCTCCAAGTAACTTATTTTGATCCAAGATTATACGATTTAAATTATTATTTTTACGAACTTTACAATTTTTTTAAAAATAATTTTGGATTAGTTAAAAATTTAACACAATTAACGTATTTTCTGAATTCTTAAGTGCAAATAAATAGTGTTTCGGAAATAATAGTCCCATATAAAAACTTATTGGGATGTAAACAAAGATTTGTTTAGAATAACATGTTCCCAAATATATACTTTTTGTGTGTACCGAATATTACATGTTTAGAGTGTACCCTAAACATATATATGTTTTAAGTCGAATATGGTTGGAACAATATAGTAAAGAAGCGATTTTTTTTCAGCGTGTATAGACCCCATAAAACTGTACCTTCCGATTTGACTTCGTCAAGCTTTAGAAGCCACACTATACAACCAATCCTGCTGAAATTTGGCAGCTTATGTTTTATAAGATCCTTAACATTTCCTGGAAAAATGTGACATGGGTCCACGTTTTCATATATCTCTCTCTCCCTTCCGATTTGACTTCATCACGTTCTAGAAGCCTTATTGTACATCCGGTGTGGCTAGAAATTAACGTATTGTATTTTATTTTATCTTAATCTATTTCTAGAAAATATTATCCAAATCGGTTAATATTTTTATATAGACCTCATAAATTATAGAGATTTGAATTATTGTTATTCATATCCTTTCCTTGCTGATTTACTTGAATCGTTTTTATCCCCTCACCTAAGCCAAAAGTGTAACACATCGAAGGAGTGATCTAAGACCCGAAGTATGTTTGGCGGAAATTCGATTTGGTTCATTATACCCTCACTTTTAATGATACGAGGGTATATATCATTTGCTTGGTCCACTCCTTGTGGTACCTCCCACACAAATGGTCAACATTTACTGAAATATTGATTCTTTAATAACATCTATACTACTGATTAGAATCTTCAGAAATTCCACACATTCTATTATTTTATTAGTCGCTATCACCTCGAGAAGAATGGGCGAAGTTGCCACGCCCCTTTTGGTACCTCCCACACAAATGGACCATTTTGCATCAAAATTGAACTGCTTATAACTTTAATACAAGTGCATAAAAATACTTGAAATTTTGTACAGTATAATGTTTTTGTAGCGCCTATAGTCCGTTAAAAAAAGGGCATTATTTTACAGCCCCTTTTGGTACCTCCCACACAACTGGACCGTTATACACAAAAGTTAAAAGTTATAACTTTAATGCCAGTTCATACGAATACTTGACATTTTGTGCAGTGTAATGCTGTTATAGTGCCTACAGTCCGGTGAAAAGTGGGCGTTATCACCACTCCCCTTTTTGTACCTCCCACACAAAATGACTAAATCATACCAAAATTGAATAGGTCGTAACGTTAATATACCAGTGCACATTAACTCTTACAGTTCGGCACATTGCAATGTATTAAAAGAATCTACTGTTTACCGAAGAATAGGTGTATTTGTTGAACCCCTTCTTCTACTTCCTGCACAAATTGACAGATTAATAAGTGTAATGTCATATATTACATTACTCACAAAGTCAGGGTATACCTTAGTCGGTTAACACGACTGAAACTTTCTTACTTGTTTTAAGCCATTTGAGCAATGTCTCTCCGTCCATCTGTCTGTTTGCTGGCTGGTGCGCACGTTACTCTCGAAAGGATTAACCGATTGACTTGGTAAGCGGTAATATTTTTCTCTATCTCCGATAAAGTTCGAAGATGGGTCATATTGGTCCACACCTTCTAGTACCTCCCCCACAAAGGGTTAACATTTAGTGAAATATTGATTCTTTTATATCTTCTATACTACTTAATCGAATCTTCTGAAATTTCACACATAGTATTAGCTTATTATTCGCTAAAACCTCAAGAAGAAAGAGGTGTTGCCACGCCCCTTTTGGTACCTCACTCACAAATCGACCATTTTACACTGCTTATAGCTTTAATATTAGTTCATACAAATTCTTGAAATTTTGTACAGTGTAATGTTTTTATAGTACCTAGAGTCCAGAGAAAGATGGACGTTATTGGTACGCCCCTGTTGATACCTCCCACACAAATGGACCATTTTGCACCAAAAGTTAACAGCTTATAATACTTTAAAGTTAAAAAAAATAAATTTACGAATATTTTTTTGAAATTAAAGGTGAGGGGATTCTTAAGGCGGTTTATCCGACTGAACTTGCTTACTTGTTTGGAATTACCGGAATGCAAAAAGTTATAATTTTTGTTGCATAGTGTAATTAAGTAATTGTTCCTTGTACGGATCTCAAGCCTTCCTTTTCTTCCTGATTTCTGAATCCATTAATTTTGTGTGTGTTTTTTTTTTCTTTCCTATTACAGACAAGCCGCAAAGAAGCTGAACAAATTGCAATGGCACAGGCACAAACAAACGGTGTAAAACAGGACTAAATAGTGATTAAGATAAATGCAGTCATCAGGTCACCACATGGAGTAGTAGATTTTTGTTACTATCATTGTTATGTGGTGCCACAACTCTACAACTGGTTTCTTCGTCTCAAATATCTCGTAACTTTCAAGAATTGATCAAAGCAGTCAAAAGAACACAAAACATTTTTGAAGAAAAAAAAATAGCATTTCGTACTATTCGTATAGTGTCATCTATCTAAGCAATTAACAACCGAAACAAATGACAACTCATTGAGCACTTATAATAAAACGAAATAAATTTCAAATAAACGATGTACAATCGAAAGAATTAATCAGTAGTGTTTGTTTATTTTTAATTTAAATTAGATTATAAGGAACTGATAGTGCAGTAGCCGATCCCCGCAATCGTTTAACTTGACCACGAACCCACCATTTACCATTTACCATTCTAATCATTTATAATTCTAAACTAATTCTGCACTTTCATTACAACAATATATGTACAGCCGGGCATGGTTAAATCGATCCAGGAAGTGATTCCAAATCGATCACTCATCTCATAATATCCAGGTATAAACACAACTCAACTCATAATATCCAGGTATAAACACAGTAAACCCTTAAATGAACCGTTTGCCCAATTCTTAGCAAATTCATGGTACGAATAATAACAAAAAACATGGTCAAAAGTAAGATACCGGATAACAGGCTGAAATTTAAATAACACGCCTGTGTCAAAGGAATATCAGTGAAAACAGCTTCACATGAGATAGTGAACTAAAGGGTGGGCCATTTAAAATGTTAATTTTGAGCTACCGATTACTTTGATTTGTGACTTGTAGACATTGGTGCTTATAACATTCGATACACTTATCCAATCCGTGGAAGAGTTTTAGATTGACGAGACGCTGAAAAACTGGATCAACCAAATGTTAAGGAATATGTGGATCATTTGTGGGTCATATGACGTTAAAATCTGAGACAACGTGAATCTTGGTACATTATTGGCATTTTATTTTATGCAGTTTCCTAAGAACTCTCACCAATGAAAGACTTAAACCAGTCTCTTATGCAGACGACATTGTAATACATCTAAATTAACGCCGATATTAACTCAGACAAAACAGAGAGATGTCCAAAACAGGTATACGAAGGTCGTTCGATTCAAAGAGCGTCATTTCCGGAATAGGAAAATTACAAAATCTACAAAGTTAAAATAGTGAGGGGTAGTCTTGGATCGGAAACTGACTTGGAAGGATCCATAGAAAATGGAGCATCTCACACAGATATTGGTCGTAGTGCAAAAATTACATACTGGTTTTACTTGTGTGTGTTTACTCCAATAACAACCTACGCCTCTGTAGTGTGTTGGACATTTGTGGCAAAGAAGTGCAAAATAACTACATTTATATTGGGACTATAACAAAGGACGAACTAATTTTGAATTCTTGTCTAAGTATTATACAAACTGCAACGTTTCAGCCAAATTGATTAAAAAATGTGTTTTTTTTTGGTCTAAACACATATTTCGGAGAGACAGCTATAGGGGAGCAATATCAAAAAATTACCCGATACCTTTTCAATTCCAAAATACTTATCTTCAAATATAATAAAAAATTCATGAGCAAAGTTAAACAAACAAGCTCTATTATTATGGACTGTAGAGCGGAATTGTACGACGATCAAGAATATATATCGAGGGTTTACTAAGTTAAGATTTCAGGAGACCGAAAAAACTGTTTATTTAATACATTATTCATGTTTTTGCAAATGTGGAAACTGTTAGTGTTCGAGTATTTCACAAAAAAATTAAGATTTTTAGACTTCATAAATATATGTAACTAGCTGGCCCGGCGAACTTCGTACCGCCGAAATTCGTTAATGTAATGAAAATAATAATTATTTTCAATTCTTTGTATTGTATGAAATACGAAGAATAAAAATGTCGATGCACATCTAGCGGCACTATCACCTCGCATGGGGGCACTGATCAGTTTTTTAGAGTGCTATCAAAATCATAAATTACAAACTTCAAGATGATTGACACACTCATGAAAATCGAAAAATCCGTTCTCGAGTTATGAAGTTGTGTTCGCTGTGGCACGCCCATTTGACAAATCCTAAATTTCCTCCATAGTTTCCTTCACTGGACTAATATTAGCCCATCAATCCCAAACCCAAAATCATTCCCGGAGCCACTACGAAGCCATCAAGCCTAAAATCTTTAAAATCGAAAGAAGAATTTTCGAGCTTTGAGATTGTGTTAGCTGCGCGATGTCCCTTTGACCAATCCTAAATTTTCCTCTATGGGGTTCTTCCATAAGTCAATACGAATACATTAATCCAAAAAACGGAAAATTGTAACGCTCCCTTCTCGAGCTATTAGCTTGTGTTGGCCGTTTTGCGCCTCCTTGACCTATCCTAAATTTTTCTTCGCAGTGTCACAAAAAAGCATGAAATACTCGATATACTCTTTTTTAATCGAACTCTTATTCGCGCCTTCCGACCGAGGGGGCCACAACCCCATGACGTAGGGATTGGGTACACACCATGATCCGGACCATGGCGGGTTAATAATAGACGGTGGAAATACCAACTACTGCCGACACATGCAAAAATTCAAATGTTTTTCTATATATAGAAATGTATTTATACTCTAAACAAATAAAACAAGTAAGAAAGTTTCAGTCGGGTAAACCGACTAAGGTATACCCTCACTTTGTGAGTAATGTAATATTGAATATTACTCGAATTATTCTGTCAATTTGTGTGGGAGGTACCAGAAGGGGTTTATCAAATACACCTTTTTTTTGCTGAACATTAGATACTTTAAATTCATTGCACTGTGCCGACTTATAAGCATTTATGTGCACTGGTATAAACGTTATGAGACATTAAATTGTGGTATGATTTGGGCATTTTGTGTGGGAGGTACAAAGAGGGGCGTGGCAATAACGCCCATTTTTCACAGGACTATAGACACTATAAAAACATTACACTGTACACAATTTCAAGTATTTTTATACACTGGTTTTAATGTTATAAGCTGTTAACTTTTGGTGCAAAAAGGTACCTTTGTGTGGGAGGTACCAAAAGGGGCGTGACAACAACACCCATTTTTCCCTGGACTGTAGGCAATATAAAACATAATACTGTACAAAATGTCAAGTATTTTTATACACTGTTATTAATGTTATAAGCTGTTAACTTTTGGTGCAAAATGGTGCATTTGTGTGGGAGGTACCAAAAGGGACGTGGCGACTTCGCCCATTTTTCTCGAGTTGATAACGACTAATAAGCTAATACTATGTGTGGAATTTCAAAAGATTCGAATAAGTAGTATAGCAGTTATGAAAGAGTCAATATTTCACAACATTTTAACCCTTTGTGGGGGAGGTACTAGAAGGAGTGGACCGATATGGCCCATCTTCGAACTTAGCCGGAGATAGAAAAAAATATTACCATATACCAAATTTGAGGTCAATCGGTTACTCCTTTCGAGAGTTATCGTGCGCACCAGCCAGCAGACACACAGACAGACAGACAGACAGACAGACAGACAGACAGACAGACGGACGGACATTGCTCATTCGACTTAAAATGACCCAAAACGGATTTCCTCCGAACATACTTGGGGTCTTAGGTCACTCCTTCGACGTGTTACACTTTTTTCCGTAGCAAATGATATATACCCTCGTCACACTAAAGTGAGGGTATAATTAGTCTACTTACACGATTAAAAAAGTGGTTATTCTAGATCTAACTACATCAATTTCTATATCAATGTCAATAACTTCATATAAAGTGTTAAAATCCATGTATATTCTACGAATGTGCTCTGCCGAAGCATAATTTGTACGTTGAAAATCAATACTCAGATCGACATTTTAGGAATGACAAAGGTTTACAAATATGAGAGAGACAAAGCCGTAAAGATTGCTCATCGCCGAGAATGTGACAGAATACCATACCATTCTTGCAGCGTGTTACAGACGGACTCGATGTTACTATCCACGCTAAAGGTGGCTACTTTAAATATATATATATATATATTTATCTAAATCTGAACCGATTTTCACAATTTTAATCATTTCACTTTTATAAAAAAATGTCTTAAAGACCAAATATCGAAGTCTTATATTCAAAAGTATCTTTCGAAGTTTTTTCTGAGATTTTCATGGTATTTTATTTTATTGATCTATGGTGTTAATGTGGAATCAATAAAAAATAGTTCGATGACTGTTTTCAGCGTTTTTGTTTTTAGCTACATATTTTTCGAATACAAAAAAAGACTATCTTTGTAAACTGTCACAAAGACAAAGAAGCGCCAGGCTAGAAGCATATTCTTTTCAATTCCAAAAAAAGATATTTTACATATTGTAACTGGTTATTAATCGTGAGGTTTAATTTTCAATATGATTTTTTTAAAGATCACGCGTGACTAATATCAAACTGCTTTGTCATTTTTGCTCAATATCGTTTGGAAAATCATCATGGAAAGACTCACACCGCAACAGCGTCTCCAAATTGTTCAACTTGTTCTAAATGAAAATTCGGTTTTATCGTGAAATTTTATTCAGTGATGAAGCACATTTCTATCTCAATGAATACGTTAATAAACAAAATTTCCGTATTTGGGCTGATGAGCAACCCGAAGAGTATCAAGAGCTGCCATTACATCCATTAAAAACAACGGTATGATGTGGTTTTTGGGCTGGAGGAATCATTGGTCCATATTTCTTCAAAAATGAAGAAAATCAGAATGTTACCGTCAATGGTAACCGTAATCGCACCATGTTAACGGAATTTGTGCTTCCTGAAATTCAAGCACATGGTCTTGCTGAGCTCTGGTTTCAAAAAGACGGCGCTACGAGCCATACAGCGCGTGAAACAATGACCTTGTTGAGAAATCATTTTGGTCAGCACTTAATTTCACGGTAAATTGGCAACCTAGATCGTGCGATATCACACCATTGGACTATTTTCTCTGGGGATATGCAAAGTCTGAGGTCTTCAGGAATAACGAGTCGGCCAAAATAAATTGCAAAATTATTTAAAAAAATAGTTACGTATTTTAAGCCATATTTAAAAAGTAAAATGGCATGCAAAAAAGTAATAATAGGGCTTAAAGCCATTTTCAAAAAATATTTTTGATTTTCAATTGATTTTTTTTTGATATTGGATTAATTTGTTCATATTGCAGTTGAAAACGGTGTACATAGTTAGTTTTAGATAATAATAATAATCCATGGAAATATATTCACTCCGTTTGAAACGCTTCGACATATTCGCCCTTATTCCAGTTGGCGTCGTCGACGTCGTCATATCTTTGAAGTTCTAGCTTTGTCATCTTTACGCCAAAACGAATGTTTTTGGTATAACTAACAAAAACCCTTTTTATAACTTAAAAATATTTAAATAAATTTCAAAATTTATGAAGTCGTCAATCTAAACAGTGTCGACTAAGAATCGACGTCGATGACGCCAACTGGAATAAGGGCGATTGATCAGGGAAAGTATATATGTATATGTATATATGTATGTATACTTCCTAAAATTCTAAAACAATTTAACCATGCCCGTCTATTTGTTGCAATCAAGCTACAATAAAAGAACTAGATGACTGAATTTGCTGCAAATACTTCTTATTAACTTGGGATTGAAAATGTGTAATATCGGTCCATTTTTTGATATAGCTTCCATATATGGCATCTATCTAATCCATGGTGGATGCTATATAAAATTCGGCATGACCGTTTTTATTTGATATTTTTTCTTCTTCTAAACAAGAGCTGAGTAGCTGTTTAGTTATCCTAAATACTTTTCTGTATACCCAATCTGTATTTATATTATTTATTCTTATATATTAATTAGGTTTAAACAAATCAACATATCATTATTTACCAATGAGTAGTTTTTTACCCTTGGTTAAAAAGCTTAGTTATATGCATATTGTAATTTATGTTTAATTGGCCAGACGGCTTTGAATTAAAGTTGTATGAAATAAATGAAATGAAGATTGAAAAGTGATATCGAATGCCCGCGATTTTTCCCAGTTTTACGTACAATACTAAAGTGAAAAATTCGGTCTAAGGTTTAGCCTGAACAAAGAAAGATCTTTGCCAATCGTTCTTTAAAATCTTCTTTAAATGTTAAACGAAACTTTTTGTAAATATTATAAAGTTTTATTTGGTTTACATAAAAAATATGTAGGTATGTTAATTAGGTTAAGTGGTATATGTATAAAATGTAAGAATTTGTCTCGCTTAATAGTAAAATACAGATAATCATGAAAACAATATTTCGGGGTATTTCTGCACATAAATTTCAAATAAAATTAACATGGAATGCAAAAAAATACATTTTAAAAAACTGTGGAAAAGTCTTTAGAATCCAGTTCTTATGACATTTATCTGCAGAGATATCCCCCTTTCTGTTATGGAATGTTTTGTTTTTTTTTTGTAAAACAAAAAACTTAATGGACGGCAATACTTTTCACTTAAGTATTTCAATAGAAAATATCGTATATAGGCTAAAATTAAAAACAATAATTTTTTTAAGATATGAACGGAGATTCGAGCAATTATTCGAGGGGAAGGCACTAATTTGTCTACACATTTACGCTGTTTCTGCGTTTAATCTTTGTTATGCTTTTGTACTTTTTTTGTTCACATGTTCTACTGTCTCAGAAACCAAGCTACTGTGGAAACCAGCATTGTTGTCACTGCAATGGCTATCTGATTGCCACTCAACAAGCTGCCTCCATTGCAGCCGTCTTTGCTGTTGCAAGTACAGAATTCCATGAAAATATTATAACTGCCCGTACGCATGAGGCAATAGCGTTCGTCACCCTCAATGCCGGGTTCACCCATATAAGCACAGCTACGGAAGTAACGCCACTCACCATGAGCCTTCTGACGAATCTTGCGACACATCGTCGGTCGCACTCCGGGCAAATGTACTAGCTCGGGCTCTTGATTACAATCGGTTATGACCAAAGTGCTGTTATCGAAAGGATCACCACATTTCGGATCATTGTCTGATCGACATTCCCAGCATTTGATGCTCATGACTAGAAAACCGAAAAGAGAAAAACACAAACATTTGTGACAAATTTTCATTGAAGGTGCTTCGCATCACCAGCATTACAGTTGTTGTTGTTGGCAATGTTTGTCATACCTGTTTGGGCCAAGCACAGAGTTATTATAGCTGTAAAGAACACACGTTCCATTGTTTGCACTTTTAAAGTCATTCTTTATTTAATTTTTAAATCCAATCCAAACAGAGGACAAAATAAACGTAATTTATAAATTAAAATAAACACAAAACACTATACTTGGGAACCAATAAAAATAATTGACCCGCCCTAAAAATTGTTTGTTGTTCTGTGCTGCGCTGCGTTCTGCGTGATGTGTCAAACGGAATGGCGTTTTTACACTCAAATTAATTGACGGCGTCTGTCGTTACATTAATCTGGCGGCATTTAAAAATATAAAGGGCGTGAACAAGATTTATCGTACAATTTCAATTGGTAAATAAAGGGTCTTCCAATAAGAGGTTTTATTTTGAATAGACCGCTATTATAACAGTGGTCATGACACAAGCTGTCATTACTTGAAAGATGACAAGTAAAAACTACGTCATTAAAAAACAGTAAGGAACGACAAAAGTCGGGCGGGCCGACTGTATAATACACTTCACCATTCTTTTTTCAAACCTATTTTTACTATGAATTGTTGCAGGTTACATTGAGCAAAATTCTAGCTTTCATTCACATCGGTTAAAAAACGTAGGATTTTCCCCGCTAGTGGGGTTATGTACAAACCTGAAACGATATAAATACATACTCCATTTTCATTAGGGACAATTAAATAGATCGTCAAATCTAATCGGAAGGGACTTTTATATGGGGGTTATATCAAAATATGGACAGATGTGCCCCATTTTCAATAGGGATCGTCCCTGGCCCAGAAAATGAATCTGTACCAATTTTCGGTATAATAAAGTATGGGTCTATCTCTTCTTTTTTATACTTCACAAACAAATGCAAAAAGTAATAATACCCTGTAACACAGTTTGGTATCGGTTATTAAAATGGAACGATATACGCCGAAATTCATTATAAAAGTTGTGAAAATTAAAACTAAAACACTTTTCATTGTTGGGTTAAGTACCTTTTCGGCCATCAATTGTGAAACTGGTTGAAAAAAATTGAGCTTTTGGGACAAGTTAGTTACATGAAGAATCGAATTCATGCACCTCGCGCAATTATAGCGTGATCCATTTCGAGGTTCCCTACTTTTTTAAAGAAAAAACACAGAAAATTTAAATTGAATTGAAATTGAATGGGAATGTTTATTATCATTTGAAAGAACATTCTTTGGCATTTATTTTTGAAGATTATGTCTATCAAATGTTGGTCGTGACTACGTCTCAGATGGTCCATCTGTTGAGTCCAATTTTCGATGACTCGCTCGAGCATTTCGACTGGTAACTGGCGAATGACACGCGTGATGTTTTGCTCCAAGGCCTGAATCGAAGCTGGTTTGTCCGCATAAACTTTAGACTTTACATATCCCCACAGGAAAAAGTCTAACGGGGTGATAACACACGATCTTGGTGGCCAATCGACCGGCCCAAAATGTGAAATTATCGGCTCACCGAAGTGTTCTCTCAATAAATTCCAGCAAGACGCCGCAGTGGCGCCGTCTTGCTGAAACCAAATCTCGCCGAGATCACGAGCTTCAATTTCAGGCATCAAATAGTCGGTTATCATGGCACGATAACGGTCGCCATTGACGGTTACGTTTTCACCGGCGTCATTTTTGAAGAAATATGGACCGATGATTCCGGTACGTCGGATCGGGAATCTGCCAATGGCAAAAAGATAGCTCTTAACGAGAGCTAAAATATTGCTTATTGGTTGTCAAGGTCGTGGGTCGAGTGGAAAGTGTTTTTTTTCATTTTTGAAGATATATGGACCGATGATTCCGGTACGTCGGATCGGGAATCGGTCAATGGCAAAATGATAGCTCTTAACGAGAGCTAAAATATTGCTCATGGGTGTCAAGGTCGTGGGTCGACTGGACAGTGTTTATTGTTTGGATTTAAAAAAAAATGGCTGACGATTATTTTTATAATAAAACTGAATAATTTGTAAACGCTGTTCAGGCGTAAGTCTTTCCATGATGAAATGCAAACAATACTTAACAAAAATAACGTGACAGCATGACACGACTCACACGTGATCTGTCAAAAAAGGCTATTGAAAAAGGTATCTCTACTTAGATCACCCTATATAACTGAGAATATTGCTCTTGTAGCCCATAGAGTTGAGGAAAGCCCAGGCTTGTCCATTTCTCGTCACTCTTTAGAAGTGGACATTACACCGTATATTGCTAAGGTAGGTTGGGTCTTAAGGCTTTCTGTAGTTCACTTAACACAAGAACTCAAGCTTACCGGCCATCAACAACGTCTTGTCTTTGCTGATTGGGCCTTTCAAATGCATTAAAATGATATCGATCAAAGATGTCGATCACAATTGACCATCGAGATCTTGAGATTTAACACCGGTTTTACTTTTTTCATTTGACTGATATTGTTTTCCATTATTAATGACAAACCATCGCATTTACAATGGAATAAACATTCCACGATTTCCCTTAAAAAATACTCGTTTTTTTAGTATCAAAATAATTTAAATATTTTTTTTATTAAAATAATTTAATTGATTTGTCACTAGGATATTCTCCTGGCTCTAGACCATCTTTGCCTCTATTATGTATTATAGAATGCAAAGTTTTTTTTTTAAAAGAACGGTGAAGCAAATGCAATTACTTGGCAATTCAGGCGGTCGATGCAATACGATTACCTGACGTGATTTTTTCGTGTTGAAATAACAGAAGCTATGCCTCTTAGAGCTGGATTTTTGACCGAATAATCACAGCTAAACCTCGGTGAATGATCGGAGTAGCATCCGTGAAATAGCTATGCGAAGAGCTGGGCTGTGAAGTAATTATATTTGCTTCACCGTTTTTAAAAAAAAACTTTGCATTCTAAAGGGTGTCCCAAGAAGAGCGCAATTTTTTAATTACTGATGCAGCAATTGAATTGTTTCTCTGGCTGTATGACATGTGGCGCCGTCTTGTTGGAACCACATGCCCTCCACATTCATTTCTTCAATTCTAGGCAAGAAAAAACTGGTTATCATTTCACGATACCGAACACCATTGACTGTTTGCGCTTGACCTGCCTCAAAGGTCCAATGATTCCTCCATCCCAAAAACCACACCACACAGTGACACGTTGAGGATGCATTTGCTTCTCGTGAATCACTCGAGGATTTTCCGCACCCCAAATGCGACAATTCTGCCTATTGACGAAGCCATCAAGATGAAAATGGGCCTCGTCACTGAAGATGATTTTATCGGCAAAATCAGCATTTTCATGTTGTCTCTCCAATACCCAATTAACGAACTCCCTTCGCTGTCCTTCTCCATTTTTACTAACCTCGTACCTTCTACTAACAAACAATAACAATTATTCAAATGTCAAACAATGACACTTCGAATGTTGCGAGATTTAAAAATTGCGTTCTTCTTGGGACACCCTTTATAAAACGTAATAGAGGCAAATATGGTCTAGAGCAGAGATGGGCACACTCATACAATCATAACAAAAAACATTTCACTCATTCAATGTGTGAGAGATCGGCAAAACAGCGCCCTTGGGCGCTGTTTTGCCGATCTCTGGTCTAGAGCCAGGAGAATATCCTAGTGACAAATCAATAATGATTTTGAAGATCTGAAAATAAATTATAATTTTCTAGATCAGTAAAAAATGGAGGCATCTAGAACGATAGGAAGTAATATTGAAAAGTTCTTGTAAAGGGAGGTTCAACCAAAAAGCACGATGTTAATTGTGAGTAACGCTTAATAACGTGCTTTTTGGTCATTGGTCGATATTTTATTTCACACAAAATTGTCATAGATCCTTCTATCATAATAAAAAATATTAAGATCTGTAATTCTCTTCAAACTTGTTGTTTTATTTACACTGAAGATCGTGCGTAATTTTGGACCACTTCGTTTTTCACAAGAAACTATTTTAGGCAAATAAAAGACGTCCTAATAGGTTAAAAATTTGTTCTATAGAGCGTTAAGAAGTTTAATTGGAAGACAAATCCCCTATATAAAACCATGGATCGATTTGTCTCATTTTCGCAAGAGATTATTTTAGGCATTACTTAATGCTTAGCGTGATCGGCCAAAAAATTCGTTCCCTAGAGCGCCAATATGTCTAATCGAAAGGGAGCTTTGTATGGGGGATATATCAAAATATGGACCGATGTGATCCATTTTTGCTAGTGATGTTTAAGTACAATATAAAATATAAATGCTTAAAATTCAGCCAAATCAATTGAAGAATGTCTTCTCTAGAACCTTATGAAGTCAATTTGGAACGGGTCTTATAGCATATATATTAGGCCGGGTCGATTTGTGGGGAGGCAAAAAAAGTCGCCCTTGCTCAGTGAAAATCGTATTCTAGGGATCAAAATAAGAAACTTTGCCGAAGGAACCATACCTCTAAAACGAATTCTGATGTCCCGGAATTTGTGTCGAACTTTTGGGTAGGGGCAAATTTTGAAAAATCCCACTTTGACCCATTTAGAGTGTTGTTTAGAGTTGGTGGCCCGACCCACCCATGCCAGTGGCACACCCCCTGGAACCCCCTGGGGGTTCCATACATTTGGACTCGATTGGAGCACTCTAAATGGGTCAAAGCGGGATTTTTTCCGGGACATCAGAATTCGTTTTAGAGGTATGGTTCCTTCGGCAAAGTTTCTTATTTTGATCCCTAGAATACGATTTTCACTGAGCAATCGGCGATTTTTAAATCGACCCGCCCTAATATATATATATGGGACTTATAGCAAAACATGTAACGCTACCAAGCAATATGAAATATAAATGATTACATTTTAGTCAGATCGGTTGAAAAGTGTTCTCTAGCGCATCAATAAGTCCAATCTCAAGTTATCTTTATATGTAGGCTATACGAGTATCATAACATGGGCCTGTTTAAGCCATTACAGGGACAATTTTCAGCCGGATTGAGGATGTTATGCGTGGTATAGTATATAGGGTCTGGGAAGATTATAGCAATGAGTATAAAAATATGATTGTACCGTTTACTTCCAAAGTTATGACTCGACAACGTTTCGAAAAAAACATCCAAGTCATGATGACTAGACAGCGGAATATATGCAATTGCACATTTTTATTGCATGCTTGTACGGCAAAAACGATAACGATTTGGTCAAAATCCATTTAAAATGTGCTTGTAATGAAGAAAACCCCAAATGTGTTATATGTGGCCCATTCGTGGTCAAAGGGTTAAAAATAGTAAACAATTGTTACAAAAATACATTTTTTGAGTAAGCATTGGGACAACTATTTTCGTTCAAATTTATCCAGAACCACTAATGGTTCTCATTAATTCATGTTTTGAAAAAGTCCTCATAGGTACAAAGAGTCAATTTCTATAATGGTTTAATAACCATTAATATCAAATTACTTCAATTCGCCTCAAAGCTGATCTAACTTTCTCTATTACTTCTATTTTATATTTTCTCTCTTTTAGTGTTGAAGGATAATTTCGAGTTATATAGTACATAGATGTGAAATCGCGAGGAATATATTGATCTCCTTTCGGGTATTACAAACAAATGTAAAAATTTATAATAAATACTAGCTAATAATTGCCTAATATCAGCCCAATTAGTGGAAATTAGTGGTTCTATCGTCAAGATGTTAAATCCAGCGTGCCCTTTGATTGGAGACAATAGCAAAACGTAAATTGAAGATGCCTAGGGATGAATCCAGTCAAAATTACAAAGGTCTTCCAAACATTTACAGATGATAGCGGTCACTTTGTTGAAGCTACATCTTTCGAATTAGCTGTCTTATTCAGTTTTGGTAAATCAGCATGGACGGATATATCGTTTAACAACACGCCCAAATGAGTATACTGTCTTATAAGAGTGGCGTTCTGTTGGGGCAACGTTCTTGATGAATGGGTACGTCAACAAATAAAATTGTCGAATTTGTACGATACCAATATATACTCGTATAAGATCAAAAATAGTCCAACGCATCCCGAAAAAGGGACTGTTTGGGCTAGCGGCGTCATCGGTCCATATTTCTTTGTGAACGATGATGGCAAGGCCTTCACCGTTAACGTCGAGCACTATAGGATGATGATTACCAACTTCTTTTGGACTGAATAATATGATATGGACACCACTGAAGTATTATTTTAACAGGAGGGAGCTACGTCCAACACAGCTCATGCCAAATTGGACATTCTGCACGAGCGATTTGAAGGTATGGTCATCTCACCTGGAGGTAATGTGAACTGCCCGCCGAGATAGTGCAATTGCATCCCGTCAGACCGTTTTCTTGTGGCGTTTTCTTAAGTCAAAGTTGTACGTGAATAAGCGACAAAGCACAGCAGCCCTCAATGCCAACATAATCCATGCCATCGGTAAAAATCAGCACGATTTATTCACCAGAGTCATGACATTTCGGATGCGCGCCACTCAGCGGAGCCTCGACGGATAATACATACATAATGGCGTGGATAGGGTTTCAAACGAAGCGTAAAATGTTCGATAATAACTCACACACAATTTGAAGCGCTTATGTACAACACGCCGAAATTTCAGCCAAGTGGTCATTTGAATTAAATACATACATATGTCGGCAAAAATTAAATATGAAATTATCTTTCACCCATCTGTCGTGATTAAAACAGACGGACGAGGGGAAGTAGCTAAATCGTCTTAGATTTTAACGTTGATTGAGAATATACATATGTATGTTTATAAATGTATGGGGTCCTGATCAATATTTTCTACTTTCCATAAGAAAACTATCGATTTCAGAATTTTCTATTTTGTCAACAAAATTCCTTTAGGACCAAGAGTCTCAGGATATCTATTCTACGATCTCAGAATACGTTCATTTAATCTTCATTACATCAATACTAGACTAGACTTACCACTTTTTAATTGTTCCAAAATAAAAAACATGAACAATAAGAACACAAAAATTCAACTGATACTCAATATTTATGTTAATGCACTGTATTATCGACTCTCTGTTTGATGTGGTGTAATCACGCCCGTATTTAACTGTGTAACAACCCCGTGCTGTAAACAAGCCTGGTTTCATTTTGACAGCTTTTTGGAAAAAAACAATTCGACCACAAAAACAAACACGAAACAAGTGCCTTCATTCATAAACTATAATTTCACACTTTTTTATTTGTTTTCAATATTTCATTCCAATTGAGAAAATTCCATTGCATTCCAGCCCGCGGACAAAGTAAAAATGACAAGCATAATTAGCAATACAATATGTTTATTAATCGTCATTAGTTTAAGTGGTAAGTTTTGGAAAATATACGAAGAAGCAGTGTATTTAATTAGGGTGTGGTTGGAGACACATCGTTATGATTGTTAATTGTATCTTTGTTATGATTTTTTTAATATTCAAATATGTATTCTCTTTAAGGCACATTGGCCATTCGCTGTTATCAGTGCTCATCCGACCAGGATCGTAAAGGTTATGACAGTTGTGGCGCCTATAAACCTTTCAATCGCACGGAGCACATTCCCATAGAATGCAACAGTGATGAATCACATATGCCTGGATCGTTTTGCATGAAGGTGGTGCAACAAGGACCGCGAGGATTTATTTGTAAGTAGCTAAATTTTGTATGAATGATGAGCATAGATGGATTTGTTTTCTGTATTGTTACTGCTTATTACAGGGGATGGTCGTTGGAGACAGGTTATCAGACGTTGTGCCTCGGTAGCTGAGACTGGTGTAACAGGTGTCTGTAATTGGGGTGTCTATGAGAATGGCGTATATTGGGAGGAATGCTATTGCTCCGGCGACAGTTGCAATGGTGCCGAAACACTGACCACAGCAAAATCAATATGGGCAGCTGTAATTTTATTATGTGGTTTTGGATTTGCCCGTGTTGTGGGTAATTAATGAATTAGTGGGTAATCGTAGTAGATTTTTTTATACTTTTCACATTCTACACAAGTGTATTCATCGCAACACATTCCGTCCATATTTACAAAAATTATTACACATGTAGTTTTCTACTATATTATTTTTATACAATTATGTATATGTTTAGTTTAATGACAACGAGAGAATCTCTTCTATACAATATATAGTAAGCTTTAACTAGCTAACATATCAAATAAAATGTCATAAAATTAAGCATTTCTTCTGTGACGTTTTTTGAAAAAGTTATTCTCCGGTCCTTTTCTAGTAAAATGATTCACAATTAAGTATCTTTAATTCATAATGTTAAGTATTTCATCTCTCATTTTAAGGAAAATATTTTCTTGGAAATATTTTCTAATAAGAGAAACCATATTAATGTCCGCCTTAACGTTGATTGCAGTATAATTTTAAAAACTTTTCTGGATAGCTGCAAAGGTGGTCCCTCGATCGTGTTCAGTTCAGTTCAGTGGTTCAGTTTGAAGGAACTCTTTAAAAACCATAAAATAACATCAATAACAGATCAACCCCGCATAGGGAAACATCAAATTATTGGCCCTTATTCCAGTTGGCGTCGTCGACGTCGTCACATCATTTTCGTCATATCTATGAAGTTCTAGCTTTGCCATCTTTACGCCAAAACGAATGTTTTTGGTGTCCACGAACTAACAAAAACCCTTTTTATAACATAAAAATATTTAAAAAAATTTAAAAAATTTATGAAGTCGTCAATCTAAACAGTGTCGACTAAGAATCGACGTCGACGACGCCAACTGGGATAAGGGCGATTTTAATGGTGTTTGAAATTTTAAAAGCCTACTAATTGTGTCGCAATTTTTGTTACAACATATTGTTCATTCCATGTACAACTGAACAGATTCTTAAGGTCAATTATCATATCAAATAAGAAGATGAAGTTCTATTGAAGTATCAATTGATAACTTGAATTTCACATTTTTATACCCTCCTCCATAGGATAGGGGGTATACTTATTTTGACACTCTGTTTGTAACACTTTGAAATATTGATCAAGGACTACAAAAAGTATATATATTCTTAATTGTCGTAAAATAGTAAGATGATGTAGCTATGTTCGTCTGTTGTAATAATGCCACAATAATTCAGCAAGATGGCTGAAAGTTTCTGATAAAGCCCATGTGTACAGAACCTACCCGATTTGATTCCTTAACGGCTTAGATACGAACAAGTGATCTGGCTGAAATCTAGGGTTAGTTATACCCGGAATCCTTCACACAAATAACGTCGGCCTAAGTCCAAGTTTTGATACAAAGGTCCAACCCCATTTGACTTCTCAACGTCATAGAAATCAAAACGGTTAACTGATAGGACTGTGATTTCGTAAATTGATTTCATTTATTCCCGTAACCATTCACCCGAATATTTTATACATATGATTTTGAATATTTTATAAAATTTCCATTATTCTTTATTATCCTTTGGAACGCGTTCCATGGTAGAGGTTTTATAAGATTCGCCCTGACCGAAATTAGCTTCTTCGGTTGAGATTGTATAATTAGAATTTCATTTGACTCAACTTGTAGTGCTTTGAATATCAAATTTTGCATTTTCATTTCAGATAACATCCTAGTGATTTCCTCAATAATCAACTTCTTTCGCAGGCACCTCTTTTTTCCAAGATCTTGAAACCATCACGTTGCCAGCCAGCCTCTGTATCGTTTGCAACAGCCATGTAAATGAGATATGTGCCATCTTTGTAAGACTTTGAAGCCATATAGAATTTGTTTTCACTCAACCAAATTGAGGTTTCTTCTAAATCCTTATCAGCTTCTCCATCATCTTGATTATACTATAAAATAAATTCCTAAGATAGAAATTACATATCCGCCACTCCTCTGCATTCCATATTACCAATTGTCGATACAGGTGCAGTGGTTGATTTTCACTTGTCCATTTCAGGACTCGCAAGCAGTAACGAAAGAAACGATTGTTATTACGTTTCACCTCCAAATGGCGGCTATCATTGAGTTTCTGTACCCTTCGTAATAGATCTCCACAGATTTCGATATCTTTGGGACGTTTTAGGGTCTTCATTAGTCCCTTGGCAATGCTCATGTAATTCTCAAATTGTTCTTCCAATAGCTCTAGTTCGTTTGTGGATTGTGGTGATCCTTCTGGTGATTCCTCTGATACATCGATTTCAGGTGCCTCGTTTTGTTCAAATGGTTCCTCGATTTCTTCTTGTGGAGAAAGTGGTGTTTCGTTGACCATTTCAGGTGTTTGCTTTGAATTTTCATCTGCCATAGTTCTCTAGAGATTTAAAAATTACAAAAGTTCAGAAATTTAGAAAAAAGTTTGAATATTTTTATGAATTTATCTGAATGACAAAAGAAAGAAAAAACAGTAAGGAAAGGCAAAGGTCGGGCGGAGCCGACTATACGATACACTATATCAAAAACAATATAATTTAAGAAGACATTCTTTCCTCTAGCGAGTAATTGTCAGTTACGAACGAATAGGAAATTGATTTCAACGAGTGAGGTTTTTCGCGGATTTTCAGACCGATTTTACCGAATTTTTTGTAACACTCACAATTTCCCATCTACTTGGAGAAATTCGTTCATAAGTCCACTTCATAAATCAGGAAGCTTGATAGATGTGTTGAATTATCGAGGTATTGCGAAATTAAGTATTATCCCAAAACTTTTTGAGAAGATGGTCACTGAGATTTTATCGCATAGTGTATCGTCTATTCTTAGTCCTTTCCAGCATGGATTTCGGAAGGGACTTTCAACTATGACGAATTTAGTTCAATTTACTTCCCAAGTAATTAAAGAATTCGTGCTTGGTAAACAGACAGATGTAGTTTATACCGATTTTAGTAAGGCATTTGATAGAGGTAATCACAAACTCTTATTATATAAGCTTGAGCGCGTTGGTTTTAGTAACAGCTTGTTGAGTTGGATATCCTCTTATCTGGATAGCCGTATTCAGGTTGTGAAATTTGGTAGTTTCCGTTCTGGTCCGATTGTGGTTCCTTCTGGGGTGCCCGAGGGTAGTCATATTGGCCCCGTGCTGTTTCTTCTATTTATCAATGATTTACCAGAATCAATTATTAATTCTAGGCTATTGATGTATGCGGATGATGTTAAGATATTTTTCTCTTATAATGCAACTGAAGATTCTATGATACTTCAAAATGATTTAGATAACTTTGGTCATTGGAGTGATATTAATTGCATAGACCTTAATTTGAGGAAATGTAAGCACATGTGTTTCTCTAGGTCGAAAACTATCCCATTTAAATTTGGTCTTAATGGTTCCTATTTAGATACTGTTGAGACCTTTGTGGATCTTGGTATATTGATGGATCCTAAACTCAATTTCAATAATCACATAATTACAATGGTGAACAAAGCTTATGGTGTTCTAGGCTTTATTAAGCGATGGGCGAAAGAATTTTCAGACCCATATATAACAAAGCAGCTTTATACTTCACTTGTTAGACCTATTCTAGAATATGGGTCCGTTGTATGGGACCCTCAATACGGGACATACATCGATAAGATCGAATCTGTTCAGAAGCAATTTTTATTATTTGCTTTGCGACACCTTCACTGGAATAGCGATTTTGTTCTTCCACCATACACTAGTAGGTTGAGTTTGATAAGACTACAATGATTCTAAAGGTTATAAAAGGTGATGTATCTTCCGATTACATTCTTTCTAAGATAAGATTTAATATTCCATTCAGATCATCCAGATATTACCAATTATTACATATTGATTTTCAACGTACTAATTATGCATCTGCAGATCCCATCCGTAGAATGTGTGTGGATTTTAACACTTTATACGATATTATTGACTTTGATATAGAAATTGACACAGTGAAATCTCGAATTATATCGTATTTAAATGTGTAGTAATGTAATGTATTTTTCTGCATGTCTATATTTAGTACAAATCTATAATTTTGAGAATTAATATTAAATTTGTATATGCATGTGCCGGCTGTTGATATTTTCTGTAGCTGGTATTCCACCCTCTACTATTATCCCGCCATGGTTCGGATCATGGTGTGTACGCAATCCCTACGTTATGGGGATGTGGCCCCCTCGGTCGGAAGGGGCGGGTAAGAGTGGCTGCGTTGGGACCGTTCGAAGAAAAAAAAAAAAAAAAAAAATTGTGCAAAAAAGTCTTTAGAAATGTCGCAGAGGAGAACATCTTTAATCTCTTTAAGGCCTGCAGTACAGAAACAGCATGTTTCGCCTATCCAGCCGGGACTAAATACGCCACCTACCCCAGAGATGATCTAAAAAAGGTATTAGAAATTCGTATATTTTTGGAGAAAATGTGATGATTGGCTTAGCAATTGATTTCTGCTGGGTGGGGCTATAGTTCCAGAAGAAAAGTTTAACTTTAAAATTATTCACGGAAAGTCAACGAAAAGTAAGAAATTAATTCATATTGAAATAAGATTTATTACAACCTTTCTCTGATAAATTAATAGATTACATAAACAAGAGTTCGGCCTTTTAAAACAAAAAATTTTTAAAGAACAAAAATTAATAAAATTTTATTAATTAACTAGCTAACCCCAGCAGACGTTGTCCTGCCCGTTCTGTTTGGAATGAATTGGTTAGTTATTCATTGATATTTCATTAAAAAAAACATACGTTCCTAGTTTCAGGAAAAAATCACCATTAAATTGTATATTGGACATAAGTCCACTACAGCGCCATCTACCGGTTTGGATCAGACATACAAACTATTATCAAGACAAACCACACATATATTTTCAGTTTCTGTCAAATCTGTCTGGAAATGCGGATTTTGCAAATAACTTGACCACTCCGCCATTTTTCTCGGTTAAAATATTTCTAAAACACAGATGACCCCAAACTGGACCTAATGTGCAACTTTTAGCCCATTCGCTCGTATGGTTTCGGAGATCATGCGTTACTAACAAACGTACAAAGGATTTTATATATAAAGAAGATTGAACATAACAATTGCCAGAATGGAATTCTATCTACATATACATACATATATATAAAAATGGAAAAATGCTTGTATGTATGTATGTATGTATGTGTTTTATAGACGTTTAAACCACTGGACCGATTTTAAAATTTTTTCTTTTGTTTGAAAGCAATTTGGTCTGAGATGGTTTTGGAAAAAAAAATTGCAAATAGTGGGCGGGGAAAATGTGGGCGTGGCAAATCGTTTGTTTATGTGTTTGTTCCACTGCAGTTCTGCTGGTAGTCTACGTCAGTGGTCCAAAAATGGACGGCATCGGAAATATGGGGCAACGAAGTGGACCGGGTCCAGCTAGTAAAATATAAATAAGAACTAAAATTAATTCTTCTGCTAAAAATATAAATAAGAATATCCCTAACAATTTTTTTGTTTTCAATATTTAAGATGGCCAAATTTCAAAATGGATCTTGGCTCATTGTAGATATAAGTCATGTTTTATTTCGACGCATCGAAACAATGTCCTTCACAGCCAGAAGATTGTGGAAGCCTTATAGCAACATACAAACCTTTAAAAGTATTTGGATACATATTTAAAAATACTTTGTTTTTATTCGATCTTTTTTTGAATCTACATTTTATGTATTTTCATCAAATAGTCATACAGAGCCTTGAATATATTTTTAGCACAATAGTTTCTGCAGTTAGCAATTCCTTATCAATTTGCAGGATACTTCTATAATCATCAATAAATTCAGAAGTTCCATTCAAAGCTTTACCAAATAATTTACTGCTTTAGCTAGTGAAAGACTTAAATCTGTTCACCAATATTAAAATGCTATCGTTTCATCCGTTAAATTTATATATTGGATTTTAACTAATGTTGAATTAACCAAAACAAACTTTGTCATGCGTTTTGTTTTTTTCTTCTTGAAATTAGACTCTATTGGGATGTAAGTTTTGTTGGCAAATATTCTTTCAACATATTGTAAAATATCTTCAAAAGTACTTATACAGGGTGGTCCATATTAAACGCACGATGTTAATTGAAAATAAAACAAAAAGATGCCAGAGAATTATTACAGTTTTTTATTATGATAGCAGGATCTATGACAATTATGTGTGAAACAAAATATCGACCAAAGACTCACCACGGCTCAATTAACATCGTCCCTTATGGTTGGACAACCCTTTAGTTGCCTTAACCGGTTAGTATGTCTCTCCGAGCCTTGCATTTGTTGTTTGAAATATATTTGTCTTAATCACACTAAGCTGAAACAATTTTTTGTCCGAGACCTAAATCCTTTTTTTATCCCATCACCTAAGAGAGGAGGGTATCTATCGCCCATGTTCTGGAATTCACTTGTGGTGGCGAAGTGAGAAGTATTCACCGAGAGGTGTTCTGCAACTCACTTTCACCCCATTTCATGCAATTTTTTCTCACCATGTTTTCCATTGTGAGAGCGCTGTGAGTTCTCATTTTTTGGAAAGAATAATTATTGTAATCACAAATTAACTGTGCCGTGACAAAATTTGTAATGTTTACTTCTTAATTACAAGTTTCTGTACGATAAAATAATCAAATTAATTAATAAATTAGGTTTTATAAAATAAGTCCAAAATTGCAACCAACTTTTTTTCTTTTGTGATGTGAGTAAGTGAATTCTTGGCAAATCAGCTGATTTGGTTTGACTTCGAAAAATCAGAGATGCAAGATGTTTGTTAGTTTGAAATACAACCATTTTAATGGAGTAACCTCAAGGTTATTTGCATCGGATAATTTAATTTTGGTACAGAAATGTTATTCCATTTTAAAAATTTACTAAATTTAACAAAAATATAAGTAAAATAATTAAAATGATCGTAAATTTGCCTATTATGAACCGTGTGGCATCTCTACTTCTGCAAAGTGTCAAATGTTTGACGTCTATTAAAACGTAACAAAAACAACAAACATAAAACAATCAACACCAACTTGACAAAACAAAAAAACATAAAACCAAAATTGGACGGAAAATAACCAAAGGATTTAGATTTTACAAGATGTAATATGCTGAGCTTTTTGCTGAAGCTAATTGTTCAAATTCATTGCATTACTATCCTACAGGTCCCCACGAAAAAATAGTTCTCACAATGAGATTTTCGTCCAGTTCATGGAGTTACACCCAGACTTGGCCATGGGCTACTCAAAGATGGATAAAGCAGAGCAGGATAAACTGTGGTCAGACCTGGCAACAAACCTTAATTCATGCGGACCTCAAACAAGAACGGAACATTAAATCCAAGCTTACACATAACAAAAGGGAATGTCGGGCAACAGGTGGTGGCCAATATAATAAATATGTAATGACACCTTTGGAAGAACGTGTTGCTGTTTTGTGGACCTTTATATGTGCGCGGATGGGATAAAGAACACCCAGAAATTAGGTGGCCCCAATAAATAAAATATTGACGCCGATGCACCATCTACATCGCTTGCAAGTCGTATTAGGCCCAAAGAAACGTCAAGTGCAAAACCAGCAGAAAACTTGCCACATCATCAGCTGCAAATACAGTGACTGCATCAAAGCGTGTACGCAGCCACTCTCCTGATTTCGGCGATATACCCGATTCGCCAATTGCCTCTCCCAACGTTGAGCCACCCGCACCAAAGAGAAAGAAACCATCGGACGTGGAGTACTTAATGGAGGAGGAAACGAAAAATTTTAAGTGTGTTTCGGGTGGTATTAGTGCAATAAAGGAAGTGATGGTTGCCAATAGTCAAACATTAATAAGCATTGAAAATAAGCTAGATGAACTAGTCTCATTAAAAAAGGAGGAAATAAAAGAAAACAAAAGGCACCACATACAAATGGAGAAGCAGTTGCTCACCCGAAATGAGCTGAAATTGAAGTCCATCGAGCTGGAACAATTGAAGATGGGACTTTAAATTGACAATATAGTTAATAAATACATATATATCTAATTGATCTCATAAAAGACTGCAGCAAATAAAATTTGTTTTGTATTTTTAGTTTATTCATTCTAAAGACTGTGTTTTATTGAACTATTGAACGTGCAATTTCGTCTCTTACTCGTGTGCCATCGGTACCACTACTTAATTGTTCCACATCTTCAATGTTGTCATCGTCAGGTATCGGAACTTCAGCATCCATAGGTAAATTAAAATGCTTGCAAATATTGTGCAGTGCGCAGCACGCATTAATAATTCTGCTTACTTTTGATGGTTCGTAGTGGAGGGTCGCTTGTAGGCATCGGAAACGAGATTTTATGTTGCCTACAGTCCTCTCAACAATGTTCCGTGCTGAGCAGTGTACTTTGTTGAATTTGTGTTCACTGGAGTTATATGTAGGATTTCTATATGGCGTGATAAGGTATGGTTCCAAAGCGAAACCTCCGTCAGCTTAAAGCCAGCAATTTCGGGAACGTGCATACATCTCGGCGTAATGATTCTCTGCTATACCTGATTTCCATATATATGAATCATGACACGATCCAGGTCTAGTGCTGTCAACGGCCCGTATTTTCATTTCGTAGTCACAAACCTTAATAAAAAAAGCGTTTACACAAATAAATATAAATGAATGTGTATTTTTACTTACAATCATGGTATTTATGCTAAAATATCCCTTTCGGTTATAAAAAAGCGCTTCTCCATCTGGAGGTTTTATGAGTCGAACGTGAGTACCGTCGACACAACCAACAACCCCGGGAATTCCATGCTTTTGGTAAGAAGACATTCCTTCAGGCCGAAACGTCAAAATCTATCACAAACAAAAAAGTTTTCAGAGAATTATCTTAATGTTTTTTATTATGATAGCAGGATCTATGACAATTATGTGTGAAACAAAATATCGGCCAAAGACTCACCACGACTCGCGACGTGTGACTCACAATTAACAT
Organism: Eudasyphora cyanicolor; assembly: GCA_963930755.1. NCBI lineage: Eukaryota > Metazoa > Arthropoda > Insecta > Diptera > Muscidae > Eudasyphora > Eudasyphora cyanicolor. The sequence goes on from OZ005737.1 coordinate 161,370,204, forward strand.
TGTCCATTATGGTTTGACAACCCTTTAGTTGCCTTAACCGGTTAGTATGCCTCTCCGAGCCTTGCATTTGTCGTTTGAAAATCTTTGTCCTAATCACACTAAGCAAAAAAATTTTTTGTCCGCGACCTAAATCCTTTTTATACCCTACACCACACTGTGGTACAGGGTATTATAACTTTGTGCATTTGTTTGTAACACCCAAAAGGAGAAGAAATAGACCCATCGTTTATTATACCGATCGACTTAGAATCACTTTCTGAGTTGATTTAGCTATGTCCGTCTGTCTGTGCATGTATTCTTGTAATCAAAGTACAGGTCGCAATTATGGTCCGATCTCGACGAAACTTTACACATATTTGTTTTTTGGCCCATGGACGATCCCTATTGAATTTGGGTAAAATCGGTTCAGATTTAGATATAGCCCCCATACATATGTTACACCCGATTTGACATGTAAGCGCAGTAAAAACTTTATTTTATATCCGATCAGTATGAAATTCGGCAGAAAGAGGTTTCTTATTATATGAATGAATACTGTTAAATTTGGAAGAAATCGGTTCAGATTTAGATATAGCCCCCATATATACGTTACCCCCGATTTGACATGTAAGCGCTGTAAAAATGTTATTTTATATCCGATCAGTGCGAATTTCGGCAAAGAGAGGTTTCTTATTACATAAAGGAATACTGCTAAATTCGGAGAAAATCGGTTCAGATTTAGATATAGCCCCCATATATATGTTACCCCCGATTTGACATGTAAGCGCTGTAAAAACTGTATTTTATATCCGATCAGTGCGAAATTCGGCAGAAAGATGTTTCTTATTACTCGAAAGAATACTGCCAAATTCGGAGAAAATCGGTTCAGATTTAGATATATCTCCCATATATATGTTACCCCCGATTTGACATGTAAGCGCTGTAAAAACTGTATTTTATATCCGATCAGGGCAGAAAGAGGTCTCTTATTACATGAAGGAATACTGCCAAATTCGGAGAAAATCGGTTCAGATTTAGATATAGCTCCCATATATATGTTACTCCCGATTTGACATGTAAGCGCTGTAGAGACTGTATTTTATATCCGATCAGTACGGAATTCGACAGAATGAGGTCTTTTTACATGAATTAGTATTCAGGGAAGATCGGTTCAGATTTATATTAAAGCTCCATATATATGTTCCTCCTGATTTGGTATCAAACCGCTATAGAAGTTGTATTTTACTTCCGATCATTAAAATTTTCCAGAAAGATGTTTCTCAATTTAGGAACGAATATTGCTTAATTTAGCGATTATCGTTTCAGAATTAGATAATATGTTTCTACACATTTACCAATTATTCCAAATTATTATGGCAATGACCCTTATCGCATTGTTAGGGAGGTGTAGGGTATTATATAGTCGGCCCCGCCCGACTTTCTGCCTTTCCTTACTGGTTTTTAGATTAAGACATACTATTTTATGAAGCCAAAGCTATATTTTTAATGGTAGTCATTTTTATCCCCTCACCTTAGAGAGGAGGGTATATATCATTTGCTACGAACCAAAAGTGTAAAGCTGAGTATAGACGATTGCCAGATCGGCACACGTTATCAACCCTGTTAAAGTGCTGCAAATATACGGACAATGACAGATTGTTAGGCAAAGGTGAATTGACAGTTCAGACGATTGCAAGAAAACATTACAATTTAATATATTTACAATATATTTTGTAAATATTTATATGCAGGATTGCTAATAAAAATACATTATAGACAGTGTTGCAACTAAAATGATTTTCTGGCAATGGCGCCGTTGTCACATGCATAAACTTCGCACCTATAACAATCAGCAAATTATCTCGCAATGACTTTTCTGCTAACGTTGCAAAACAAAAATTGTATGTTTACACGGTTTTAAATTCACAGGGTTGCATTTTTCCGCCATTTTTCTGGCAATGTTGTCCGATCTGCAAATCGTCTGTACTTACCTTAACACATCGAGGGTGTGACCTAAGACCCTAAGTATGTTCGGCGGATATCCGTTTTGGGTCATTTTAAGTCGAATGAGCAATGTCCGTCCGTCTGTTGGCTGGTGCGCACGATAACTCTCGAAAGGAGTAACCGATTGACTTCAAATTTTGAATGTGGTAATATTTTCTTCTATCTCAGGCCAAGTTCGAAGATGGGCCATATTGGTCCACTCCTTCCAGTACCTCCCCCACAAAGGGTTAACATTTAGTGAAATATTGATTATTTAATAACTTCTATACTACTTATTTGAATCCTCTGAAATTCTACACATAGTATTGATTTATTAGTCACTAATGGGCGAAGTTGACACGCCCCTTTTGGTACCTCCCACACAAATGGACAATTTTGAACCCCAAAACTTACCAGCTTATAACATTAATACCAGTGCATACAAAGACTTCAAATTTTGTACAGTGTAATGGTTAAATAGTACCTAAAATACAGCGAAAAATGGGCATTATTGCCACACTCCTTTTGGTACCTCCCACACAAATGGACCATTTTATACCAAAAGTTACCAGCTTATAACTTTAATACCAGTGCATACAAACACTTGAAATTTTGTACAGTGTAATGTTTTTATAGTACCTAGAGTCCAGAGAAAAATGGGCGTTATTGGCACGCCCCTTTTGGTACCCCACACAAATGAACCTTTTTGTATCAAAAGTTAACAGCTTTTAACTTTAATACCAGTGCATACAAATACATGAAATTTCGTACAGTGCAATGCTTTTATAGTACCTAGAGTCTAGAGAAAAGTGGCCGTTAATGACACGCCCCTTTTGGTACCTCCCACACAAATGGACAATTTTACACCAAAAGTTGAAAGCTTTTAACTTTAATACCAGTACATACTTGAAAGTTATTAAATGCTATTTAAATTAATAATAATTTAATTAACAAAAAAATACATTTATAATATTTTTTTGGGACTCAAGGTGAAGGGGGTTCATAAGTCGGTTTACCCGACTGAACTTTCTTACTTGTTTTTTGTTCATTATAAAAGATTTAATTCCTCTATAATTAATTAATAAAATTGTATTAATTATTTTTTCTTTAAACATTTGTTGTATTAAAATATCGAGTTTTTGTTTATGTAATATATTAATTTATCATAGAAAGGTTGTAATAAAACTTATTTCAATATGAATTAATTTCTTAGTTTTCGTTGACAATTTCATCCGGGAATAATTTTAAAGCATAAAAACAAAATTTTCTTCTGGGGGCTATAGCCCTCCCCAGCAGAAATCCATTGCTACGCCAATGATAAGCTCGAATAAACAATTATTCGGGCTAAAAATGCAGAAAACATCACCTTCATGCAGAAACTGAAGTTTATGGCAATTTAGTTTCTGAAAAATAATGTCAACACATCATGTGGCGATATTATAAAAATTCCCCCGCACCCTCTGCTAATCAGCCATTTGGTAGTGCATTATGAATGTACGCTTTCATTTAGGTTTGGTTCTGAAGTCTGCTTTTTGACGGTGCAACACTCCACACGGTGGACTGGGCTGAGTGTGGAAAATTCGATATTTTCGCATTTGCGGAGTGTAATAATTTTACAAACGAAACCAAAACCTGTTCATACGGCTGCACCATTTTTACAAGCGAACCTAAAAATGCGGTTTCAGTGCAAAATGTAGAAACAATTTTACATTTTTTTGCACAAACGGAATCATCATTAGTAACTGTCGTTAAAACAATTAGAAAAAAAGCACGAAAAACAATAAAAAAAAAATAGAAAAAAATCGCAAAACAAGGTCTGTTACATTTTTTGAAAGCTAGCATACTAACGAAGAAAACAGGGCCTATTTGAAACAAGTTTATGGATAAATGTATAAATTATGGCCCTACATCACACAGTGGTACAGGGTATTATAACATTGTGCATTTGTTTGTAACACCCAAAAGGAGAAGAAATAGACCTATCGTTTATTATACAGATCGACTTAGAATCACTTTCTGAGTTGATTTAGCCATGTCCGTCTGTGCATGTATTCTTGTAATCAAAGTACAGGTCGCAATTATGGTCCGATATCAACGAAACTTTACACATATATTTTTATGGCCCAAGGACCATCCCTATTGAATTTGGTTAAAATCGGTTCAGATTTACATATAGCTTCCATATATACGTACCTCCGATTTGGCATATATGCTTTTTAAAACAAAATTTTTAAACCGATTTGTACAAATTGACTGTGAGCAGTCTCGTGATACACTTAAGGTAAGTACAGACGATTTCAGATCGGACAACATTGCCAGAAAAATGCAACCCTGTGAATTTACAACCGTGTGAACATACAATTTTTGTTTTGCAACGTTAGCAGAAAATTCATTGCGAGATAATTTGCTGATTGTTATATGTTCGAAGTTTATGCATGTGACAACGGCGCCATTGCCAGAAAATCATTTTATTTGCAACACTGTCTATAATGTATTTTTATTGGCAATCCTGCATATAAATATTTACAAAATATATTGTAAACTGTCAATTCACTTTTGCCTAACAATCTGACATTGCCCGTATATTTGCAGCACTTTAACAGGGTTGATAACGTTTGCCGATCTAGCAATCTTCTATACTCAGCTTTAGAGACAATACAAAATTTGAGGAAAATCGGTTCGATTTGACATGTAAGCGCTCTAAAAACTGTATTTTTGTACGATCGAAACGAAATTCGGCAGCAAGAGGCTTCTTTATGCACTTAGTTGCCTTTTTTGTCATTTTATTTTCCTCTGTTAAAGAGAGCTTTATGTTATCCCTACGGTTAGACATACTTCATAACAGCAGAAGAGAGAATTTTCCCGTCTCATCTCTTAAATACCGGTGAATGCGTCCGGCGTCTGTCAAAGTGTTGTTGTATGCACAGAAAACAATAGGATGAAATTTGAGTTTGACAGACGCCGGACGCATTCACTGGTATTTAAGAGATACCTTAAAGACCAAGACGGGAAAGTTCTCTCTTCTGCTGTTAGGGCATCTCCTAAATACCGGTGAATGCGTCCTGCGTCTGTCAAACTCGATTTCAAATGTATGGAAATATACTACAGCTACCCAAATACGCACACGGATACGCCGGATTATTTCAAAAAATCCGAATTTGACAGTGCGCTTACAACTACAACGAAAGAAAACAAAACAACAACAATAGGAAACATAAACACTAACAGATGACAAGCAGAATTTCAATTTTTTTTGGAACAGTGCACGAAGTCGAAAAATATTAAATGTTGAATTTGCTGGAAATACTAAATACAAACCGGTAAGAATTTAATATTTTACTATTATAATTTATATTAAAATGTGCTTTTCAGATTAACAGCGAAGAAATGATTGAAATAGCTGGGACACTGTCCACTTATGGAATACAAAGGAGCCTCTTCACAAATGTGTAAAAATCAAGAAGGGCACATGGCAAGCAATTTCTCTGGAGTTGTCAACACTAATGGCGAATTCTTTTCTGCAAAAAAGTGCAACACTTGCATTGCCCTTTTTCCGAAAACTGCACTATAATATCACTTTTTTGAAATTTTAGTTGTGCTAAATTCGAGTAACTTAATTACCAAATTTCAAAAAAGTTTCACAAAAGTGCCGTTTTCGGAAAAAGGGCAATGAAAATGTTTCACTTTTTTGCAGAAAAGAATTCGCCATAAGTAAATTCCAAAACTTTAAAATATGTACCAGCATTTTTGTCTTAATGTTTATTCATTCAACAGAAACGTGGGAACCTATTCACGCTGCTTGGACGAAAGGAATCCATTTCAAGAACACATTTTGATTCCGGTCGGATCGAACCCAAGAAAATCGTCAGGTGTTTGTTCTTCCTACAATGAAGCAAGTTTTTATTTCCATAGATTTTCGATGCTGCAACGTATTTGAATTCCATGTTCAACGAGGACATTTGGAAATATCAATTGAAACTGGCCAATAAACAATTTTCTACTTTGAAGCATGGTTAAAAGATAGAATTTGATTTAATAGCGATACTGCCATGTGAAATAAAACACGATTTAGTCCCAACATGGCAAGTGCCACAGGGAACCGACAGCTTCGATAGATTTGGATGGCGAATTACAGGTCTTTTCATTTTGCACAATCAATAAACAGTTTAAGAAACATAATTTGACTTTGGTGAACAAAACCAACATCATAATTTTTGTTGTTAGATATTCAAGCTCAAGGTCATAGGTTTTTTTGTTGATCTTTATTTATTTATCTTTTCAAAAACTCAATATTTCGTTCTTAATTTAAGAACATCACCAGGAGATACCGAAATATAAACACATATATACACAAAAACATTACTTTGAACATAGTTATTGTTGTTGTCGTAAGACTTACAAAAAGTTACAAATAAAAACAAACGAAAAAGAAAACAATTATAACCGCGTAACAGCAGCCTCTTATCGTCGTCATCTTCTTCTATACTGCTCTTATTTTGTTGGATTCTCATTTCACTTTGTTGATTTTTCTAATGAGAAATTTGTAGCTTTGTCCGATGTTGTCTGTGTCTGTCTTGTAGTTTATGCGTTTTGTTGTTGTTGTATTGAGTATGTGTAATGTTTCTAATGTTAGTCTCTTGTTGTAGGTACTCTCCAATATAGGATTTGTCACATTTTGATTCTCCATTGCCGGTGCAATCAATTTTATATATGAGATTGGATTCATGGATTGGATCAATTTTTGATTTTAAATTTGAAAAAAGTGTTTGTAGGGTTCAATTTGTTTTTGGGGCTATTGTGATTTTTGTGTTGCTCATATAGTCAGATTTTTCAAATCTTTCCGAAAGTTTTGGTACATATATTACCGATTTGAATATTTTTGGGTCCTCTTTGTTTTGAGGGGAAGTATTGACATTATTTTTTGATATTAAATTTCTTATGTAACTTTTTGGAAAGCTATTTTGTCCTAAAATATTTTTGATTTTCCCAATGTTTTTCTCTCGATATTCTTCATCACTTATAGTTAACACCCTATTGATGAAGTTTTTGGCTGTGTTAAGAATGATTCGTTTTGGATGTTTGGAATGAAAGTTAAGTAGTCTTCCGGAAGCCGTGGGTTTTTGGTACCAATCCATCGATATGTGTGTACCCTTTCTGACTAAAAGTGTATCCAAGTATGGTAGTTTACCATCTTCTTCTTGCTCCAAAGTGAATTGTATTTGTCGGTTAAAACTATTGAATTTCGTCAGTAAGTTAGGTATTGCACTTGTTTTCACTATCCCAAAAAGGTCGTCCACATATTAAGTCAGGATCTTATGTCTAATATCACAGTTGTTAATGCATCCATCCAATAGTTCCTCCATAACAATATCGGCTATAATTGGAGATGCTGGAGATCCCATGGGGAGTCCTTTATTTTGTTGAAATAGTTTGTCTTTATATTTAAAGTATCGGTTGTCTTGTACGCAAAATTTAACTATTTTAATAAATAAAGCCTTCGTCATATTTGTGTATTTTTCGTTATTGCACCATTTTTTCTCTATAATTTGTATTGCCAAATCCACCGGTATATTTGGGAATAAAGACACCACGTCGAAAGATACATGCTTTCGTCCTCATCTATCATAGTATTTTAATGATATCTTTAGATACTCCACGATTACTAATATTTCCGTTCTTCTCTAATGAAAAACAGCATCTTGCACAACAAACAAATTAAAACATTAACTACAATTCTATGGAAATTTTTTAGTTAAAAAACTGTCATTGGGGTGTATACACAATAATACTGCTCAAATGCAAACTATCAAATTGCTTCAGTGCTGTCCGGTTTCTACAATCTTTCCGAAAGAAAACATACGTTTCAAAGTTAAGAAGGCGAAGAAAAATGTATTGATCTGTCTGCAAAATGTTTAAAATACGAATGCCTCCTGGTTTCGGAGTAAATTTCTATTCCCTCTTTTTTGTGGTCTGTCCAGAATATTTTCAAAAAATAGATATCATCCATAATATTGATATTGCACTGAATATCACACTCCAAATGCAGAAAAACAAAATTTTTCTGGAATGGGGATGCAAAGTCAGCTGTTTTTTGTTTACTGTGTATTTGGGTACAGTGCGCGTTAAAAATTATCCGTAGTGCGAATTTTTTGACAGACGCTGACGCATTCACTGGTATTGAAGAGACACCCTTATGAAGTATGTCTAACCGTAGGGATAACATTAAGCTCCCTTTAACAGAGGAAAATAAAATGACAAAAAAAGGCAACTAAGTGCATAAAGACCGTCTTGGTCTTTAAAAGTCTTTGGAATGAAGACGAGCTCTCATTCAATGTGTGTGCTCATGTACACGCGAGAGGAAAAACCCCGGGTAGTGCTTTTGCCCATCGCTGATTTAGGGTGCACATTGTGAACACATCTTCTCAAATATGTATATGATGTCACCGCGGCCTGCCCTCAGGGCTCATGTTTATCTCGAATTTTATACAACATTTTTACCTATGATTTTCCAAATCTGAAGGGTTGCAATTCTTCTATTTTTGCGGTTGACACCGCAATCTTAAGTTCAGCATTTTTGGAAAACGATATTATGAATAACCTGGACACGCGAAAATAGTTCTGGACTACTTCAATAAATGGAAAATTATGATAAATCCAACGAAGACTCAATCGATTTATTTTACTAGGAGAAGGAAAAATTGTTTAGTCCCACAGATTAACTTAAGTATTGCTGGCAGTACTGTCCCTTGGGAAGACAAAGTACAGTATCTGGGCGTAATTCTCGATAAGAAGTTATTATTTAACGAGCATATCGGATATATCCTTCATAAGATAAATATTACAACGAAAATTATGTATCCTTCGGTGAACAGAATATTGGGATTGAGTATTGATAACAAACTCTTGCTATTGAAAACTGTTTTAAATGCTCTAATGTTTTATGCTGCTCCAGTATGGTATAATGTATCAGAGTGCCACCTAAAAAAGTTACAAATCTGCCAAAATAAGCTACTCAAAATGATTTACAACGTTCCTATGCATTTTGCGACATCAACGCTGCACTCTATGTCTAACATTAATTTAGTTACGGAAAAATTGTAAGTATTGTCACAAAACTTTGTGAACCGTTACCGTCATTCTTGCTATTCCCACATAAATGCCTTATGTTGATAAATACAATTTATCGTACTCTTTTACTTTTTAACTTTTTTTCTTGATTTACGAGTATTGGGGTTTTTTCCCTAACATAATATCTAATTTTTGTAAATATATATACATATTAGTAGTATGACTAAAATGTTTAAGTTGAAAAATTAAGTATCAATTGATCTATTTACTGTAATATGTTATATTATTGTGAATACATATATATAATAAATAAACAATAAATTAAAAAAAAACATAACATTTTTTTCTTGTATAAAATTGAATATTACACCGGAAAATGTTATGCGCAGCCCTTTGACAAAAATTTTGTTGCATAGTGTCATCATTGTCTCAAGTATCTTGAAATTTATGGCGAATTCTTTTCTGCAAAAAAGTCCAACATTTTCATTGCCCTTTTTCCGAAAACGGCACTTTTGTGATAATTTTTTGAAATTTGGTAATTAAGTTACTCGAATTTAGCACAACTAAAATTTCAAACAAGTAGGAAAATTTCAGTCGGGTAAACCGACTAAGGTATACCCTCACTTTGTGAGTAATGTAATATTGAATATTACACAAATTATTCTGTCAATTTTTGTGGGAGGTACCAGAAGGGGTTTAAGAAATACACCTATATTTCGCTGAACAGTAGATACTTTAAATACATTGCACTGTGCCGAATTGTAACCGTTTATATGGACTCGAATATTAACGTTGAGATATTAAATTGTGGTCTAATTTGGCCATTTTGTGTGGGAGGTACAAAAAGGGGCGTGGTGATAACGCTAATTTTTCACTGGACTATAGGCATTATAAAAGCATTACACTGTAAAAAATTTCAAGTAATTGTATACACTGATATTCATGTTATAAACTGTTAACTTTTGGTGCAAAATGGTACCTTTGTGGGAGAGGTACCAAAAGGGGCGTGGCAATTTCGCCCATTTTCCTCGAGTTGTAGCGACTAACAAACTATTACTATGTGTGGAATTTCAGAAGATTCGAATACGTATAATAGCAGTTATTAAAGAATCAATATTTCACAACATGTTAACCCTTTGTGGGGGAGCTACCAGAAGGAGTGGACCAATATGGCCCATCTTCGAACTTAGCCGGAGATAGAAAAAAATATTACCACATACGAAATTTGAAGTCAATCGGTTACTCATTTCGAGAGTTATCGTGCGCACCAGCCAGCAGACAGACAGACGGACGGACATTGCTCATTCGACTTAAAATGACCCAAAACGGATTTCCGCCGAACATACTTGGGATCTTAGGTCACTCCTTCGATGTGTTACACTTTTTTCCGTAGCAAATGATATATACCCTCGTCACACTAAAGTGAGGGTATAAAAAGCGATATTATAGTGCAGTTTTCGGAAAAAGGGCAATGCTAGTGTTGCACTTTTTGGCAGAAAAGAATTCGCCATTAGTGTGACAGCACTGTACATGGAAAAAAATGGTATAAGTGTTACGTGGCCATGCCCAATAAAACGAACTTTGGCCCAATCAGAATTTTTCTATTTTAATCCTGCAAAAATATGCAAACGGATCTGAAGATGATCTTATGACTCAACCTTCATGGTGCCTTACCCACAAAGATTGATATAATTTTTTTCATTTATTGAAAAACTTAGTCATAACATATTGATATGTACCTTTTTTTGAAATTGAATATAACTTTTTTGAAGAAAATAGAAGTGTTATTTGTTTTGTTTTTTATCACATTTAAATCTATATTTCTTTTTGTTTTTTTTTTCGTCATGTATTTTAATTGCAATTTTACATAAATCTGTTTAACATGTCATATTATCAATTATTTTTATGTTTTTTTATTTTTATTTTATTTTAGCACACATTTATTTGATTTTTTTGTTTAAATAGCTGCGAGTACATGGTTTTTGTCGCGGCTAAATACTTAAATCGCAATTTTATTTTGTAATATTTTGCTATGTCCAAATTGTTTATAGCTTTTCTGTTGTTGTTGTTTTTATTGTTATCATTACGAGTATATTATGTTAATTTGTATTTTCTTTGTTTTGTTTTATAACTATTGACTAAAAATCATGTTAACATTCATTAATACTTGTTTTTTGTGGTTTTCTTATTTATTTTTTTATAAAACATTTCTTCTATTCGATTTAACCTTTCGAATTTCCGGCGGAAGATTCAAAATTGTATATAGTGTGTGAAAGGGAGAGAGGGTGGGTAATTGAGAGTGTGTGTGTGTGTGTGTAGTGGTGTCAAAAAGAAATTTCTTTGAAAAAGGCGACGATTTTGAGCGAACGAGAGTTTTGAATTGAATGAATTTTGCTTAAAATGTGTATTTTTTTTGAGAAAAGTTTTTTTTTGCGAAAAATTTGCTGGTGCTTTTAAAGTGTTTTCAATAATGATATGATTTAGCTTTTTTCAGAATAATATTAAAAAAGACAACTGTGTATGTTCAATATGTATGTGATTTTTTATATTATTTTGTAAATATATATTAGCAAAAATAATATGCATAGATAATAAGTAGTTAGATTAATTAGATTAGCAAATGTACATATGCACATTGTACGTATGTATGTGTATGTTTAAAATATATTTCAATATTTAGCTCAACGAAGTGGAAAATATTGCTCAAATTAAGAATGTTAGCAAATAATTTCAAAACCTTTTGTTTTGTATGTCTGTGTCTGTGTGTGAGTTGCGATGGATTTTAAGGATCATAAAAGAAAATATATTTTGATGCGAGTCAAGAGTATATTACCACAATTACATGAGGATATTTTGATATTTATCACAGTAAAATAAGTATGGTTTGAGATAGCAAAAATTAAGATATGGCAATTTTTTAATCTAATATTAATATCAAATTACACAAATTGCAATATTTTAAAATTACACAATTTTGTTAAAACATAAAAAATATACTAAGTTGTTATATAGGGTGATCCAAGTAGAGATACTTTTTTCAATAGCCTTTTTTGACAGATCACGTGTGAGTCGTGTCATGCTGTCATGTTATTTTTGTTAAGTATTGTTTGGCATTTCATCATGGAAAGATTTACGCCTGAACAACGTCTCAGATTGTCCATTCGTCGAGTCAAATTTTCGATGACTCTATTATGTTGACCATAAGTTGAGCGAACGTGAATATTCATAATAAAGTTGCACGATTTGTAAACGTTGTTCAGGCGTAAGTCTTTCCATGATGAAATGCCAAACAATACATTACAAAAATAACATGACAGCATGACACGACTCACACGTGATCCGTCAAAAAAGGGCTATTGAAAAAAGTATCTCTACTTGGATCATCCTATATAACACCAACCAAAAAAATAACAAGTTAAAGGCATAAGTTCGGCCATGCCGAATCTTATATTAAAAATCTTTGTATATGGAGGAAATCATGAAACGATCTTTTTTGTTTAAGTTAGTTATTAAAAAATGAAAGCTGCTAATTTTTAGGCCGCAAATTCTTTAGCCAAACTCTTCACCTGAAAAATGTGATATTTTTGGCTGAAAACAGATTTTTTGAAAGGTACATCTACAAGGGTACTACCAAAATAGAGTATAAACGCACATTTTCTTAGAAAATGTAGTTTTTATGGCTTAAATGAGCCCTTTTGGGAGCGACATCTGTAGGTGGTGGAGGGTTTAAAAAAAGTTGTTCCACTAGAACCGGATGATATACGTCTGAAGTTATAGGAAAAATTATGTTAATTGGCATTTTCAGTTTTTCATTTCTTAGTCCTGTTGTCATTTAAAAGTATTTCAAAGTTTCAAAGGATACAATTTGTAAAAAATATATTTTAAAATTTTATTCGCGCCCCATGACATCGATATAGGTATCAAATTAAGGAGGATAATTTTGGAGATTTCTAGTATTTTTTATAACGGGTGATCTAAATAGAGATACTTTATTCAATAGCCTTTTTTTGACAGATCACGTGTGAGTCGTGTCATGCTGTCATGTTATTTTTGTTAAGTATTGTTTGGCATTTTATCATGGAAAGACTTACGCCTGAACAACGTTTACGCGCCAGTTACCAGTCGAAATGCTCGAACGAGTCATCGAAAATTGGACTCAACGGATGGACCATCTGCGACTTAGCCACGGCCAACATTTGATAAACATAATCTTCTAAAAATAAATGCCAAGGAATGTTCTTTCAAATGATAATAAACATTCCCCATTCAATTTGAATTTTCTGTGTTTTTTTCTTTAAAAAATTAGGGAACCTCGAAATGCATCAAACTATACCTACCATTCCACGATAATTTCAATTCCATTTAAAATTTTAAATTTGAATCGTGCTGATATTTTTTTTCAGATTGCAGATAGTCGCATTTCAAACCCTAACTTTTAATAATATAAGTGATTGTAGTTTCCTAGACGAAAAATATCCTTGAAGGAAGAAAATAATGTTTTTCAATACTGAATAGTCAAAAAAATTAAAGAAACAATTAGTTCGGGATTTATAGGGAACGATTGTAATTCATTCCGTTAAAAGTTATTTAAATATATATTTCGGAGTAGTTCGTTAATAAGTGGGAAATTACAACTCATTCATTTATTATTGACAAATTCATCCCTTGAAGAAGCCTGTCCACAAACAAGGTACAAGGGTAAAACAAAACCTCAATGGTGGACTTCCGAGCTAACGGCTAGGAAAAAGACCTGCAATAAGCTATTCAAGAAATCTACTAGGGTCGCTAATAATTGGGATGCCTACACAGAAAGAAAAATGACATACTAAATTCAAGTAAAAAATTCTTAATTTAAGCCGAAATCGTACTTAAAAATTTAAGTACGTTCGTACTAAGTTTTTCTTAAAACAAGTATAAATCGGCTTAAATCAAGTGCTGTAAGTCTTATAATAAGTAGGTATATAATGCTTGAATTCAAGAAAAAAAATCTTGAAAAGGAAAATTAAGGATAATATGGCTTAAAGTATGAAGAAAAAGCTTACTTTCATCTCGGAGAGGCAAAGTAGTTATAGATCACAATAAAATTACCCTCTCAACCACTCTCATTGGTAGATTTTGGCTGACGCAACATCAAACAAACACGCATATAAATAAATCGACGAGATGTTTATGTATAAACAATTGTGCGCAACCATATCCAATTCGTTTCTCGTTCAAGCAGTGTTTGCGAATTCATTACTTGGCGTGATTTTTTTTTTATTTAAGTTTTTTGAAGTTGTTAATAATTCTTGTTCGTTTGGTTGATGCTATTCCTTTTATGTTTCATATTATACCGAATAATTACAGCAAAGCTTTTACTTTTGCTGTCAAGCTTTTGACATACTATTTTAAAAAAATTGCATTCTTTACAATGTAGTGGCAAAATGGTATAATTATTATAAATGGTACATAGGTACAAAACGAACGAAAGCACAATAAATATAGTACGATCAGGCTTAAATCATGTATTAGTTAGGCTTAAATCAAGAACTGATCAGGCTTGATTTAAGTATTGGTTAGGCTTAAATCAAGTATTATCAGGTTTAAATCAAGTATTGGGCAGGCTTAATTCAATCAAAATTATCTCCATTGAAGCCCGTTCCGCACTCAAATCAATTCCATAAAATACTTAAATCAATCGCTTTATGCTTGAAATAAGAATATTTCGGCTTAAAATCAAGCCTTATCAGGCTTAATGTGCGCCATGATTAAAAATTCAGGCTTAAAAATCCGTACTTGATTCAGTTATTTTGTACTTGGTTTTAGAAAATCCGTACTTACCGCACTTTTGACACCGCTACGGCTTGTTTCAAAAAGAAGGAGCTTAGGAAAGCGCAAAGACGCTCTTGTTATACCTTCTGTGGCGAAGTGAAAAACGTCTCCGACGTCGCAAGGCTGAGAAAGATACTATATGCTTCACCCTGTACAGTGGGATATTTAAAGGATGAGGCAAATAACTGGACAAAAATCAGTTAAAAAAAAAACAAATCCTGGTGAATTTTCGAATTAATTCAGTTTCATACTCTGTTATAAAATTTTAATATTTTTTGCGCTGTTCAATATAAAAAAAAAATTATAAATGTATGCATTACATTGCTCATGTAATTGTGGTAATAATTCAGTATAAAGAGAAAATAAAAGCAGTTTATCAACTTTGTTGAAAGAAATGTAAAATAAATCGATTAATTGACTAATTTTCATACAATACATATAATACATACATAAGTAGTAATGACTTAATTAAATACAATATAAGATTAGTATGTACATTAAGGTGGGTTTTAGGACAAGTTGTGAATGACCTACATTTTAAGTTCGTTTATTTTAACGAACTGTTTATTCGTTGAGAAGATTGGCTGTATTCAAAGACTTAAAATAAAAAAATTATAATTTTTTAAATGGGGTGAGGAGATTGGCTGTATTCAAAGACTTAAAATAAAAAAATTATAATTTTTTAAATGGGGTGTATTTGTATAAATGTTAATTTATTTAATTCCTAAATTATAGAAAATTTGTTAGCAGAGTTTAACATACATAGTCATTTAATAAAGAAAAAAATTAAATTTTCTTTGAAATCAATCACCACTTGCATTTCCATCCACCCTAATATACCTACATATGAATTTACTAAATACTAAATTTATGTAATGTAACATGTTATACATGTCTCAACATTAACAGATATGAACATAACATTATTAACAGAATATGAATATGATTTGTAATGTTAACATTGATAATAACGATAATTGCCAATCGAAAGATGAAATGCAATTACAGATTCGCCAGAATGGTATGCAAAACATAATAATAGTAATAATAATTCTATGGTAGGTACTATTTTTTTTGTTTGCTGTTGCAGTTATTGTTTGTAAACACATCAAAACCAACACTGACTGTTATTGTTGATTATATTGTAGAGCGGCGAAGAAAGTAGTCGTTTCTATGAGGTATCTTGAAGTAGATCTTTAAGAAGTGAATTTAACTTATTAATTGGATACAAGTTTATTAATTTGAAATACCTAACGCTCAGACACTTCAAGAATATCACATTTCAAAATTAAAAACTGATTAACTTAAGATTATAATATTCCGTTATATAGTATTCTTCATCATTAACACCCTCGAATTGCATTGTGAACAGAGGACTTACATTATCAGGGAACCTCTTCGGATCTGTAAAAGAACTACAATCTTATATGACTTTCTCCATGAATTGCGATTAAAATAATTCAATAATTCTTAATTCGGAAACCTCTTCGGATCTACAGCAGTCCTGTCATTAAAAGCGACTGTCATCATCATGTGTTCTCTAAGAGTTCTATCATCAATCTCTACACAGAAAGAAAAATCCCATACTCAATTCAAGTAGAAAATTCTTAATTTAAGCCGAAATCGTACTTAAAAATGTAAGTACGTTCGTACTAGGTGTTTCTTAAAACAAGTATTAATCGGCTTAAATTGAAAAAAATCATGCGCTGGAAGGCTTAGAATAAGTATACGAGGTATGTTCAAAAAATATCGCGAATTTTTAACTTTCGCGGGCTACGTGTATTTGATTTTTGATATTTTTGTAGCGTTATGTTGGTACTCATGTCCCTTACTTATGCTGACAAGTTCGACCATTTTGAATGTTTAGTTAATTTTTGACAGCTGTTGTGCTTGGTTGTGTTTTAACTTGTCTTCGATTTTTATCTATTTCAGAAAATGGATCAAATAATCTGCATCAAATTTTGTGTGAAAAACAAAATAAAGTTCGCTGACGCATTCCGAATGTTGACTGTGGCATATGGTAAACCTACTTTGGACCAAAGCAACGTTTATCGGTGGTACAAAATGTTCTTAGAGGGCCGAGAAAATGCGAAGGACGAACAGCGTGCCGGACGCCCGAGCTCACAGTTTTCTCTGATTGAAGGGGCGTGGTGCGTTATGAGTTCTTGCCACAGGGTATTACGGTCAATAAAGAATATTACCTGCACGTTATGCGCAAATTGCGCGAAGCAATCCGCCAAAAACGCCCGGATTTGTGGAAGAACAAAAACTGGCTGGTGCACCAAGATAACGCCCCTGCACACACATCGTTGCTTGTGCACGAATATTTGGCCAAAAACAACACAGTAATGGAGCCGCAGCCACCGTATTCCCCTGACCTAGCCCCCTGTGACTATTTTTTGTTCCCAAAACCCATGAAAGGACGACGCTACGCCACGATTGAGGAGATAAAGACGGCATCGAAAGAGGAGCTGACCAAGATCACAAACAATTATTATTTGAAGTGCTTCGAGGATTGGAAAAAACTTTTGGCAGAAGTGTATTATATCCGAGGGGAATTACTTTGAAGGGGACAAAATAGATATTCATGAATAAATAAATACTTTTTGAACATACCTCGTATAACGCTTGAAATCAAGTAAACATTTCTTGAAAAGGAAAATTAAGCCTAATATGGCTTGAAGTAAGAAGAAAAAGCTTAATTTAATCTCTTGAGCACAATAAAATTACACTCTCATTTAAGTGTTTGATTTTGGCTGACGCAACATCAAACACACACGCATATAAATAGACGAGATGTATATGTATATGTAAACATTTGTGCACAACTACATCCAATTCGTTTCTCGTTTAAGCAGTGTTTGCAAATATATTACTGGCGTGATTTTTTGTATTTAAGTTTTTTTAAGTTGTTAATAATTCTCGTTCGTTTCATTGATGCTATTCCGTATATGTTTCATATTTAAAACGAATAATTACAGCAAAACTAAGATTAGAATTCAGGGCTTAAAAATCCGTACTTGATTCAAGTATTTTGTACTTGGTTGAAGAAACCCGTACTTACAGTAATTTTGACACCGCTGCGGCTTGATTCAAGTACGGATTACTCAATTTTTTCTTTCTGTGTAAGAGTTATACCATCATCCGATTAAGGATAGAAATTAGTAGTACTAATATTGACGATTTTCTCTTATCCGAATCTTTATCTGCCTTCTGTGGTGTTGCAACATTTCCTATTTTACAGTTAACGTGATCTATGAGGGTAATTACAGACTAGAAGATTGCTTCGGTGTCAAGGTCTACGGAATAATAAACTATAAATGTCTCTAATCAAATTCCGTTTTTACAATTTATCTATTTTTTTACCATAAGCACTCGTCAATCTGTTCTTTGAACGGAGGAAGATTGCCGAAGAGACAGACTTCTTTTCATGCTCTATATCCGAAGTTACCGAATGATTTAAACCCGTTACAGCTAACTTGGAGCTACTTGTCGATCGAAAAATATCTTCGGATTGGTAACAGTCTTGTAACAAACTAATTATTACTAGTTCAAGTTCCTTTCGATTTATAACAGTGTTGTCACTAAATGCATTATTCATCCGATCCGTTTAATTGCTCAATGAATACAGGAGTTTCTTCGGTTCTCTAAGACTGCTTTGGAGCTACTTGTCAATAGGAAAACATCTTGGGATGTATAACAGTCCTGTAACCAACTATTACACTAATCCGACAATCACCCTAGAATAGGATATCAAACAACGGGAAGTTCTTCGAATCTGTTATAGTTTTGTCTACAAATTTGTACTCAATAATCACCCTCCATCAATAGTTTAAGAGCGCCCCAGTTAGGGTTGCCAGACGATCGGGATTCGTCGGGATTTTCCCGACTTTTCGCGTATTTACAGAGTCCCGATTATTAAAGTAATTTAGGGGGGAAATCCCGACTTTTTTCCATTTACTCTCTACACTTTGGAAAATAAAAGCGCAATAAAAAAAAATAATAAAGAAAGTACAAGAAAATGCTATTTTCATATGTACTTGTTATGTACATTTGTAATTTTTCCGTCACTAATCTTTCAAGAAATGTAAATTTTGAACGAATTCAGCAACTTATATAAAAGAATAGCTATTAACGTGGGCGAATTTGGTAGAAATTTCAAAAGTTATACCAATTTTAGATGCAGTGTCCTATGACATGTTGTGCATCGACTACTGCAATCTTCGAGTTTTTTGTAAAGAATTGCCACGTATATTTATACCCTTGTTTCATGGCAGATGTTTGTCAGACATAGAAATGCTACAGCTAGACCCACCTTAAAGTATACCGATCGACTAAGAATCAGATTTAGTTATATATAGCTCATTAGTTATAAAAGCTGTATTTTACATACAATTGTTTTGAAATTTAGCATGGTAGGGTTTTTTATCCAGAGAACAACTTTGCTCATTTTGACGAAAAAATGTTTCGTCCTAATTGGCGCTTAAGCCCTATAGAAGCTATACGGGGCAAAATCGGCTTTTTTGATATGTTTGAATCGAAACAAAATATATTTGGAACATCAATTTTTAAATATTTTATATTTCTTTGCAAATAAATTTTATTTGAAAATCAATATAATATATTTGGAACGCATATATTATTATTTTTCAACAAATAATATTTGCAAACTAAATTTCTCAAATAAAATATGTGTTTAGGTACAAATAAAATTATTATTTAAGAATTTTTCCAAATATATTTTATTTGAAATATATTTCCAAAACTTTTGCTGCCTTTTTCGAATTTTAGTTTTAATTTCTTCTTGGTTTCGAATTGTACCTCCCAGTTATGATACCATATGCAGCAATAACTCCTTTTTAAATCAATCATTTCAAATTTCGGAGTATTCTGAGCCATCATTAGTTGTCAGTCCTCTAAGTACTTTATATTGATCTAAGATTTTACCATTTCAATTATTATTATATTTAAAACAATTTATGTATTTTATGAATACATAATGCAAATAAATATTTGTTTCGGAAATAACAGTCACATTGGGATGCAAACAAATAACATCTTCCCAAATACACAATTTTTGTGTGTACCAAATATTATATGTTTAGAGTGTTCCATAAACATATACATGTTTCAAGCCGAATATGTTTGGGAAAATATACTACAGAAGCGAATTTTTTTCAGCGTGTATAGTTTACATCCAACCGTTTTAAAGTAAAAGCGAATTTCGTGAAGAATAACACAAAGAAAGTATTTGTGGCAAATATAATATTGACCTACTAGCTGACCCCAGCAGACGTTGTCCTGTCCGCCCTGTTTGGGTGGTATTGGTTTGTTATTCATTGATATTTCATTCAAAAATCATCCCGAGTTTTAGGAAAAAAATCATCAACAAAATATATATTGACCATATGTCCACTACAGCGCCAACTACCGGTTACAATCATACGTACAAACTATTATCAAGACAAACCACACATACATTTTAAATTTCAGTCAAATCACTCTGGAAATGCGAATTTTGGAAATATCTTGACCACTCCGCAATTTATCGCGGTGAAAATAATTCTAAAACACAAATGACCCCAATCTGAATATATTGTTCAATTTTCAGCCCATTCGCTTTTATGGTTTCGGAGATCATGCGTTACTAACAAACGTACAAAGGATTTTATATATAAAGATAGTGTATATAAGATATTTTGAATATTCTTATGTTAGACTTTTATTGAAACTGTAATGAGTTTTTTTAAAATGCCAAAACCAATAAAATATTATCTTTTTATTTGTCCCGACAAATCCCGCTTTTAAGTCTCGGTTATCCCGACTTTTCGAATACGGTGTCTGGTAACCCTAGATGCGGCGCTATTTATCCGACCGAAACTATGATCTGCATTTTATAAAATTGTTATCTGATCCACTAAACACTAATTTATTCACATTGATTTTGGAACACACTATAGACTATATTGGTGCGGAATGTTCCCTGTCATTCAACTTCCGCAGAGTAATTATAGATCAGCATGTTAAGATTATAGTTATCAGATTCTAGATTCGTTTGTTTTTTTTTTGAGAAGTTACACTAGAACCTGGAATTCCCAAAAGATCAACTTCAAATATGACCTTACCTACAGTAAACCTACGCCATCTCGGGTTGACCATCTTCGCTATATCTAACAATGTATTACTTTCGATTTATAACAGTCCTGTCACTAAAATCATCTTTCATCCGATCCGTTTAATTGCTCAATGAATACAGGAGGATTTTCGGTTCTCTAAGACTCCATTGGAACTACCTGTCAATCGGAAAATATCTTCGGATTTATAACAGTCCTGTAACCAACTATTACACTCATCTGACAATCACGCCACTAGAATAGTACTTATATATTAAACAACGGGAAGTTCTTCTGAACTGTTATAGTCTTGTCTACAAATTTGTATTCGATAATCACTCTCCATCAACCGACTTAAAAAACCCGAGATCATCTTCGAATCTGTAGCAGTATAAAATAGTTCAAGTCCTCTTTCGATTTATAATAGTCTGATAACACTGTATTCAGCTATTAATCGGTGACCCGACTATCTATGTCTTTGTACACCTCCATACCAAATTCTCTGGTTCTAAGATAATCGTCTGTCGGAAAATCATGTTGCATTTAAGGAATATTGGGTGACCAGCCCAATGCTGTGTGGACAAAATTGGTTGTAGCTTCGGCTATGAAGTCTGGTCGGAGTGTTTAACCTGGTACCACGGCGATCTATTGTTAGAACCTAATCAGATGGGAACGGTCCTTCTTCTATGTATCTATAGGTTCGCTTTTACTTTCCATACCCATTTCCCGGAATATAGGAAAGTGTTATTATATTTCAGAAAAATCTTATCTATTTCTTGAAAGACTCTGATGATGAGAAATCAGAGTCTTTCAAGATGAGAACGGCCCTTTGGGAGTTTCATAGTGAAGGTGGTTTGAAACCATAATGGGGGTAGGCTTCGTATCGGTATAGAGTTGCACTGCAACTGGTTGATATACCCCATAGATTAGCGAATGCATTATATAGCCTCGACTCTCATAAATGCAGTCGACTGTCTCTTGTGTACATACATACTGTGATTACGATTAGGGATGTAACGAATATTCGGATTCGCATATGCGAACGTGAATTATTCGCATCATTAAAACATTCGCATTAGCAAGAAATATATTTCAATATTCGCATTTGATTTCGCTAAAGTCACTTTCGTTACATCCCTTGTTACGATCTTCACGGCAAGAATCACATAAAATCCCATTTCAACTGTATTTCAGGAAATCGAATTGTAGGTATAAAGCGACAGGTTTCTGCATTGATGATGTCTCGAAACGACTACTCCTATCTGTAGATCAATTTATATGTGATTAATGAATATTCTGACTTCATGCATATTTTTGAGAAGAGCTTTGGCAAAATAATTTAAAGGGAGGTACTCTGATCCGAGAGAAATAACCCTGTTGGTAAAGAATGATACCTACCATTCCAATCCATCGGAGTAATTATAGAAATACTCTGTCAACTGACATCTACTGATCTACTGAAATTGACCTTTGGTCTGTAGCAAGTAAATAGAGTAGTGTCCTAACAATCTGTTCATTCTTCAATAAGTGTTTTAGTCTTAGGTATATTAGAATTATCAGATCCAGATGCGTCTAATTTCTTTGACCGACTCTACTGTATAAGTAGTGAAAACTCCAGTGGTCAATAAGTGTCTTAGTCTTAGGTATATTAGACTTATCATATCCAGATGCGTCTGGTTTTTTTGATCGACTATAGTGTACAAGTAGTGAAAGACTCTAGTGGTCAACTTTAGTAATAAAGAAAATCTCCCGATTTAAACAACCATACCTCGACTTCCTCGTTACATCTAGCCATTTATCCTGCTAATTTCTAAAACCAGTTCCCCGAATCCAGGATATTAGTCTGTCTGATGTCTCGAAACAACTTTTCTTATTTGTAGATCAATAAATCTGGGATTGTTAAATGTTCTAACACCATGCGCCATGCTTGCTTCCCCATTCTCATTGATTTTGGGACACACTGTAGATTATATTGTCACAGAGAGTTCCGTTCAGTGTACCCCATTAGAGTAAATAAGGAAGTGTCTCTCTTCTGACATCTGGTAACACTGATACATGAGGTTCTAGAACATCGCGGATGAAGTTTTGCCTTGGGGATCAGGCTTTATTGATGGTTCTTTATTCAATAAATGAATTGGGTTTGGGCCGATTGATGCTATCAGATTCATTTAGCAACATCAATTTTATTGAAGTGGAAGACCTACGACTATAGTGCAGGGGAAAATCTCAGTTGTCGATTATAGTAGTGAGGTAGACCTCAGTGGTCGAGACTGGTATAGAGGGCCATTGAGACATCTTGAGGCCTGTATATGTTGCTATGATCTTTCCGGAACTTAAGTCATACTTTTTTCTCTTCGTCGGTCTGCTAACATCTATTACGTTTGCAAATCTTCCAACACGATCCTAACACAGCCATGAACTTTATTCTCGACAAGACAGAAATGTTGTACGAATATGAAATCAATCGGTTCAGTCGTTCTACGAGTCGTTGTAGAGATCACAGCAACTATCAAAACTGCACAATAATTTTAAATCCTATCTATAGCTTGTACAAATCCCAAGAAATACTTGAGATGTTAATATTGACAAAAATCGCCAAGAATGTAGATACTTCAAGATACCTTTGCAAAAACAACAAAAATTCTGCATCACTTACAACAAATATAATCTTAGGCGTATTTTCACATATTCCCTTAGAATGACAATGAGCGATTGAGGTTCATAAAGTGACAGTTTTGCTAAAAATTACAAGTAGAGTTTAATTTTCAATTAAAAATCGCAGAAGTATTCGGAAATTTCGATTATTTTAAAGAATATCGATCCTAAAACACTCATCGACTTTTAAAGGGAATTTGTGAAAATGCCACGCCTATTTTATTGACTAACATTTCTCTTTTGTTGTTGTTGTTATTTTTATTGTAATTTTTTGCTTTAGACCACAATCGGTGTACGAACATCCAGTGTTTTGCTATCCGTCAAAGTCGATGACAACGAACACGAAGTGTTATTATTATTCACATTACTTTCGATATCGGCTAAATCGTCGTTGCTGTCGCCATCTGTTGTTCTCGATGACGTTGTAGGGGCGGTTGTTATTGTTGGTGTTGTTGTTGATGTTGTTGTAATGGGCGATGGATTGTTGTTGTCTTCGATGGAGAACAGAACCACAGATGGAATGTGATGAACTTCAACAATTTCGGTGATGGTAATGCGATCATCGTCGTCAGTTTCCAATTGCGAATGAGGATAGTACAGTTGTTGTTGCTGGCTATTTGCACATTTGATCAGTCCTTGGAATGGAGGCGTTGGTGTTCTTACGCCATACATCGATGATGATGAACTTGTTGTCGAGGGTGTTACAATGATCTCCTCAAAGATGGGTTCGATTTCATCGGTACTGACGGGTGAGAGATTGGTGGTAACTGTCTTCGAGGTACTACTCGATGAGTTCGTTAACTCATTCAGTTCCGCAAGCATCTGTTCAAAGCGCACATGAGCCACCTCATCGCTATCCTCATCCGCGCCGGCATTGAGAGCATAATAGAGATTTAGATCGGCATCGGTGTCGAAAATGCTCTTGAATTGTTGAAATAGTTTCTGAGTCTCTTCATCAGCGACTTGACTGGTATCGCCTTCCAACTGATATTGTTGTGGCGGTTCGTTTGTGGTCCAAATAAAAAATTCATTTGAGCAATCTTTTTCACTTCGTTGACCTCGTCAAACCTTCTCGGTTGTCTTTGATTTTGTTTTAGTGGGTGTTAAATTGGTGGGAAAACTATAGAGATGGTTAAGAAAAAATAGCATTACCAGACGGAAATGGTTGAGTCCACAATCCTCACTTACCCTTTGTTAGCGGTGCCGGTCTGTGACTCGTCATTGCCGGCTTTCGAGGTTTGTGTTTGTGTAGAAGACATATTATTTTTACTGAATGGGGCCTGGAATGATGTTGAGGTTATGGTAAAATAACCACCGGGTTTCGGTTTCAAATGTCTATTATTGATTTGCATATGTACAGTCTTCATAAATTCAATTTGATGAGCTAATTTCTGGATTTGCTCCTGCAAAAAAGTCGACAAGTTTAAATGGGTATTTAACGATAATATATTACTCCAACTCACCTTAAGTTCTTCATTTTCCTGATACAAATCAGGTGATTCGTCTGGCACCAGACCCACGCCATTCAGCGAGAACGATGCTGTTATACTTCTCACCTTGGCCTTCTGATCCCATTTATCGCCTTGGCCCTTGAAGATACGCGATATCTTGGGACCAAATACCAGTGCAATGGTGGTTGTGGTTGAGAGTTGAGTTCGTATAAAACCCAAGGTATATTTAATATCGGGACCAGCTTCGGGGTATATTAAAATGCTGCAAATGAAAATATTCCAGATTATTATACTAACGAGTAAGCTAATGTCTTTATATTATCAGGCTGAGACGATTCATACAAAGGAAACTAAGCTTAGTGCTATTACAGGAGGAATATGACAATAAGAGAGTAATAAGAGTATAATAAATGTCCTCAACATTCATTCAGAATCTGCTGATTAAGATTTAAGAGGCGCATTTCACCTAGCTTAGAGTCAAGTAACCTCCATAGATTTTAAAGCAGAGGAACACCTCAAGGCGGCGTTCTGTCTACTCAGCTATGGAATTTTTTCCTTGAACAGTACTCGGCTTTCTCCGAAGTTGAGTTATTGTAAAGGGGTTTTAAGAGCTTGAGAACTTAAAATGATAATACAAGACATCAATATTTTTTGATAAGATTTTTTAATACAATCTGTTAGATCATCCGCCGCGGTTATATGGTCCACTCGGTCATTTAATTTATTGACTATTTATACCCTACACCACACTGTGGTACAGGGTATTATAACTTTGTGCATTTGTTTGTAACACCCAAAAGGAGAAGAAATAGACCCATCGTTTATTATACCGATCGACTTAGAATCACTTTCTGAGTTGATTTAGCTATGTCCGTCTGTCTGTCTGTCCGTCTGTCTGTGCATGTATTCTTGTAATCAAAGTACAGGTCGCAATTATGGTCCGATCTCGACGAAACTTTACACATATCTTTTTTTTGGCCCAAGGCCGATCCCTATTGAATTTGGTTAAAATCGGTTCAGATTTAGATATAGCCCCCATATATATATCAGCCCCGATTTGACATACAAGCGCTGTAAAAACTTTATTTTATATCCGATCAGTATGAAATTCGGCAGAAAGAGGTTTCTTATTATACGAATGAACACTGTTAAATTTGGAAGAAATCGGTTCAGATTTAGATATAGACCCATATATACGTTACCCCCGATTTGACATGTAAGCGCTGTAAAAATGTTATTTTATATCCGATCAGTGCGAAATTCGGCAAAGAGAAGTTTCTTATTACATGAAGGAATACTGCTAAATTCGGAGAAAATCGGCTCAGATTTAGATATAGCCCCCAATATATATGTTACCCCCGATTTCACATGTAAGCGCTGTAAAAACTGTATTTTATATCCGATCAGTGCGAAACTTGGCAGAAAGAGGTTTCTTATTACATGAAGGTATTTTGACGAATTCGGAGAAAATCTGTTGGGATTTAGATATAGCCCCCATATATATGTTACCCCCGATTTGACATGTAAGCGCTGTAAAAACTGTATTTTATATCCGATCAGTGCGAAATTCGGCAGAAAGAGGTTTCTTATTACATGAAGGTATACTGCCCAATTCGGAGAAAATCGGTTCGGATTTAGATATAGCCCCCATATATATGTTACCCCGGATTTGATATGTAAGCGCTGTAATAATGTTATTTTATATCCGATCAGTGCGAAAGTCGGCAAAAGGAGGTTTCTTTATACATGAAGGAATAATGCCAAATTCGGAGAAAATCGGTTCAGATTTAGATATAGCTCCCATATATATGTTTCCCCCGATTTGACATGTAAGCTCTGTAGAGACTGTATTTTATATCCGATCAGTACGAAATTCGACAGAAAGAGGTTTCTTATTACTCGAAAGAATACTGCCAAATTCGGAGAAAATCGGTTCAGATTTAGATATAGCTCCCATATATATGTTTCCCCCGATTTGACATGTAAGCTCTGTAGAGACTGTATTTTATATCCGATCAGTACGAAATTCGACAGAAAGAGGTTTCTTATTACTCGAAAGAATACTGCCAAATTCGGAGAAAATCGGTTCAGATTTAGATATAACTCCCATATATATGTTACCCCCGATTTGACATGTAAGCGCTGTAAAAACTGTATTTTATATCCGATCAGTGCGAAATTCGGCAGAAAGAGGATTCTTATTACATGAAGGAATACTGCCAAATTCGAAGAAAATCGGTTCAGATTTAGATATAGCTCCCATATATATGTTTCCCCCGATTTGACATGTAAGCGCTGTAGAGACTGTATTTTATATCCGATCAGTACGAAATTCGACAGAAAGAGGTTTCTTATTACTCGAAAGAATACTGCCAAATTCGGAGAAAATCGGTTCAGATTTAGATATAACTCCCATATATATGTTACCCCCGATTTGACATGTAAGCGCTGTAAAAACTGTATTTTATATCCGATCAGTGCGAAATTCGGCAGAAAGAGGTTTCTTATTACATGAAGAAATACTGCCAAATTCGGAGAAAATCGGTTCAGATTTAGATATAGCTCCCATATATATGTTTCCCCCGATTTGACATGTAAGCGCTGTAGAGACTGTATTTTATATCCGATCAGTACGAAATTCGACAGAAGGAGGTCTTTTTACATGAATTAGTATTCAGGGAAGATCGGTTCAGATTTATAGTAAAGCTCCATATATATGTTCCTCCTGATTTGGTATCAAACCGCTATAGAAGTTGTATTTTACTTCCGATCATTAAAATTTCCAGAAAAGATGTTTCTCAATTTAGGAACGAATATTGCTTAATTTTTATACCCTACACCACACTGTGGTACAGGGTATTCTAAGTTTGTTTCACGGCAGATGTTTGTAACACCTGAAAATAACACAGCTAGACCCACCTTAAAGTATACCGATTGACTCACAATCACTAGCTGAGTCGATTTCACTCCGATCGTTCTGAAATTTTGCAGTTTAGAGTATTTCGCAGCTGTAAAGATCCCTATTGAATTTGGTTGAAATTGGTTCAGTTTAGTCCTATAGAAGCTGTATTTTACATCCAATCGTTTTGAAATTTAGAATGGTAGAGCTTCTTGATCCATGAACCAACATTGCCGAATTTGAAGAAAATCGGTTAAGATTTAGCTATAGCTCCCATATATATGTTTCGTCCGATTTTGCTCTTTAGTCCTGTAGAAGCTGTATTTTACATCCAATCATTTTGAATTTTAGAATGGTAAAGTCTCTTGATCCATGAACCAACACTACCGAATCTGAAGAAAATCGGTTAAGATTTAGCTATAGCTCCCATATATATGTTTCATCCGATTTGGCTCTTTAGTCCTGTAGAAGCTGTATTTTACATCCAATCGTAAGTATAAAATGTCTCAAAAGTAAATTTATGTAAACAATTTATACATGTATTACAAAATTTATATTTCAGAGTTATTCAATATTACGAGAGTGGTGTAGGGTATTATATAGTCGGCCCCGCCCGACTTTAGCCTTTCCTTACTTGTTTTTCAATAAATCTGAAC
Organism: Eudasyphora cyanicolor; assembly: GCA_963930755.1. Classification (NCBI taxonomy): domain Eukaryota; kingdom Metazoa; phylum Arthropoda; class Insecta; order Diptera; family Muscidae; genus Eudasyphora; species Eudasyphora cyanicolor. The sequence goes on from OZ005737.1 coordinate 161,398,819, forward strand.
GTATGGCGTCAATGGTGGCTGGTATGTCGGCATAAACCATGACTTAACATAGTCCCATAAAAAGAAATGCAGAGGTGTTAGATTGCACGAACGATTGGGCCAGTGAACAGGACCACTTCTAGAAATAAAGTGGTCACAAAAGTGATTTTGCAATAAATCGATTTCTACGAGTAAGCGCAATGTACGACAGGTTGTGCCGTCTTGATGGAACAAAATGTCGTTGATGTTCAGCTGATAGCGCTCGCTATTCATCGTAACGGCAGTCAATCCCACGGCAGCCGGTTCGTTGTGCCGGATTTATCAGAAGCGGGGGCTGCCACCTCAGTACTACGTCTTTTATTTTCGTCCATTTTATGTCTGCTCCGCATTTGTGCTCTGTCAGCGGGAACCTTATACTCGTCAACGCCATGCAACATCAGTAATGTGTACCCGATGTTTGAAGTGGGTTGCTCTGGCCTTAGAACCACAGGGGAGTATCGCCGCATAGAGAGATATGAGGCAGCTTGCTGTGCCTCCATATCACACAGTATGCATTCAGAACTACCGGGGAGTATCGACACATTGAGAGATATGTTGCAGCTTGCTGTACCTCCATATCCCACAGTATGCCTTCAGCATAGCAATCATCAGTGTCGTTGGCCTTTGGCGGATTTTGGCTGATTGCAGTAGCTCACCAGATAGATATCACCATCGTGTCGTCTTGTCTGATAAATGACGTCTCCTGGCATCTGACGTCTCACTTGGATCAGACCACCTCACAATAATGCTCTCCATGGATAGACCAGCCGACTTCATCACCTCCAAACGCCGTACTTTCCTGAATTGAGGGAGAACGCGGACTGGGACGGGTTCAGATAATTCGCCAATTGCAGCTTCAGTGAACTATCCATTCCCTCAGATGTTCGGCTAGCTGCGGAAATTCCTAGGTATCATCAACGAAGCAAACTCTTGCTTTATACCTGCTGGTCGAATACCCGATATACGATTTCCCAGCATATGCAGCGAAACTCGCAGACAAGCGAGATCGTATCGTTGTTCTAACCCTGCTGATCATAGAATAAGGGAACTGTGTCTAGAAATCAGTAGGAAAGTCGACGAATATAAGCGGAATTAATGGCTGGATCATTTGAAGCAGTGCAACTTGTGGGTAACGGTTAAGTCACCCTTGAATCCAGGCAGGAGATACACCACTGTGAAGAGGTGCGGGCGTTATTTCAACCGGCAATTTATAGAGCACCCCGTGAGTAACAGAGCGAAAAGGAGAGTAATGCGTCGTATTCGTGCTCTAAGAGCTGAAGAAGTACCAACACAATTTACAGTTGGAGAAGTCCCGAGGACTGGAAAATGGGCAGAGCGGTCCCGCTACTGAAACCGGGCAAATATGCGAGTAACCAACCACCACCTTGTGGATAGGCTTCCACCTACCAGACAAAACAATAAATGGTTAGGCTAGGTTAGGTTGAATAGAGAGACGTTTAAACGTCTCATGTCCATGGACATACACTTAAGCCAATGGTTCGGCCTGTTGTGCGCTCCTTATTAATGATTTTTATACCCCACGGGTTACAGAAAATCGGTACTAGACACGAATCAGTATCTTCCAGAACAAGAAACACCTTCATGATCTAAAGCGCGAGGTCCAACGCTACGAGATCAAAGGGCTTACCAGGCAAGCCTGTAAGCTTCATACAAATCTTCGAGGTGTCTTTATTACGAGTCTTTGGGGTATATTAAAATTCCCATCTCTGAAAGCTATAAATACTAGAACGGAAGTTAAGCTTCAAACCCAACATTCTGGAAAAGGCAAAAAGGGGGTGAACCCGCGTGCAGTTTACTGGTCGTATACGCCAGTAGGTAGGCCGGTACTTCAGTATGGCATTGTTGTCTGGTGGACGGCTCTACAGAAATCTATCTTCTGAGCCATACTAAATAAAATTCAGCGAATGGCTCGAATGAGATACAACATCCAAATACCCCAGACATTATAGCAGGGCCATATGCCGTAGCTACGGCTATTAGACTTAAAGAACTGCCACTCTGGTCACAAAATGTCTAGTGAATGGCTCTAATGAGATACAACATTCAATTCCCCCAGACATTATAGCAGGGCCATATGCCGTAGCTACGGCTATTAGACTTAAAGAACTGCCACTCTGGTCACAAAATGTCTAGGGATATAGTGTTATTCTGACTCTGAACCTATTTTTGGCTAAAGGTATTTTTTTCTTTAATTTATTTATTGCACTTGGGAACATAGGGCTTCTACAAGATTATTCCAATTTATTCTATTATGGCAAAGATTTTTTAGTTCTTCAATAGTTATATGTATTTGTCTCAGTTCATGCAGTACTGTTCTGCGCCATGTGTTTTTGGGCGGTCAGGTCGTCGGCTGCCTTGTGGGTTCCATTCCAGTGCTGTTTTGGGGATGCTGTCTTGTGGTTTTCGTAGTGTATGACCTATCCATTTCCATTTTCTTCTTTTTATTTGGCGGCAAATTGTTTCTTCGTTCGTCATCCTCCACAGATCTGTGTTGGCTAAAGGTATATCACTCTTAAATCTGATAGATCCGAAAGGAAAGGTTGGATTCCAGGATATGGGAGCTTCGTGAATTTCTACACGCTCATGGTTACATAACTCAACAGCCAAGTGGACTTTGGAGTCTTTTCTAAGGCACTAGATTTATCCATGGCAAAACGATTGCCTGATAGTTAATGTGCTGACTAAAGTCGGTATCAATGTTTTCTCTTATACCTGGCAACTGTCTTCTTGAACTTACAAACTGAACTCAAAAACAAGACAAGGAATTACGTTACCTGCTTCAGGGGATCTGGAATATGTGGACATGATTATAGTGACCTGTATGCTATTCTAGTTATGAGAGAAAATGTAGTTTTATCAACGGCTAATGCCGACGTCATCGTACCTCATGTGTTTGTATGTGTTGTTGTTATTTATTGTTGGTCTGTGCTTTTGTTAATTAGTCAGAATCCAGTCGGTTGCAGATCATAAGTTTCAGTTACTTTCTGTCTATTGCAAAAATGTAATAGCAACAATTACAAAAAATGGTAGAGAGTTTTAATTGCTTGGTAGAATTGACTGCAGATGAAGATGATAGAGTGCTGTCTATTGAAACTGCAGTCAATTGTACCAAGCTATTAGAACTCACCACGCCCCTTTTGGTACCTCCCATACAAATGGACCATTTTGTACAAAATGTTAACGGTTTATAACTTCGATTCCTGCACATACAAACACTTGCAATTTTGCACAGTGTAATGTTTTTATAGTATAGTAGCTGACACGAGCAGTCGTTGTCCTGCCCGTTCTGTTTGAGATATATTTTAGTTATTCCTTGATATTTCATTCAAAAATCATACTTTCCGAGTTGCAGGAAAAAATCACCATAGAAATGTACATTGGACATAAGTCCACTACAGCACCATCTGCGTGTTAGTATCATACATACAAACAATAATCACGACAAACGACACATACATTTTAAATTTCAGTTAAATCGCTCTGGAAATGCGGATTTTTTAAATAACTTAACCACTCCGGCATTTATCGCGGTTAAAATAATTCTAAAACATAGATGACCCCGAACTGAACCTGAAGGAGTCCCTTTTTCAGTGCTTGCGTAAGATAAAAAATCTTAATAAAATCGGGTCATCCCGTCAAAAATCAGCGCTGATTCAGCAGGTTGGTAAGCAATCATACTGCATTCCTCCTAACACATTTAAAAGGGTGCATTGCTTTCGTCTGGGCCTTTTGTTTACTTTGAATTATAACTAACTTTAGGGTTTAAATGCGACGTTCCTTGGCAACATTGTTTTGCATAATCAAAAGGCGGTCCGTGAGTTATAATGGATGTAACAATATCTTTTTGTCTACAAGCTATCCTATTTATGAATGAGTATTTAATAATAATTGTTGTAACGCAACGAGAGGGTTTCCTTACACAAATAGCCCCAATACAAATGGTCGTCTCCGCTTTCATGTCTTACCGCATAAAAGACTTAATGAAATACCCATAATCACTGCATACTTAGTTTTGCATGCATCCAGTTGCCTCTAAGCAGTGGACAACTGGAATTAGGTCGGACAAAGTTAAGTAAATCTAGACATTTTAGTTGTTTGCCTTCCGTCGCATTGCTTCTTCGCATATTATTCATAAATTCTATGGCCACTGCCGCTTTGTGGCCCTAACGCTAATGATGTTGCTACTAACCCAATTCCACACAAGCAAACCAACCACCAAAATTGCCACAAGGATACTTACTGTAGTGCTACCATTGCCGTATTAACAATGGCAATATTATAAATGGCATAAGAAATGAGACGAGCCTCGTTGTACAATGACTCCGCATTGCGGACATTGTAACAGACACGTATGCCCCAGGCCAAGAAGAGAACTTCACCGATAGCCAAGCTATGGTCCCACCAATTGTATGAGCATTGCTTGAATTTCAAACCGTATTGATCGTTAATCTGCAAAAATGCGAAATAAATCAAAATGTAATTCGAGGACGTCATGAATTAGAGAAAATACTTACATAGAGAGCAAATGGAGTATCGGATATGGTCCAAGTGCCCAAATAGATTAACATCACCAACAGTATGGGCACCATCCATTGCAGCAACTGTTGATCGGTTAGCTTTACTTTGTGAGCGGATTTCACCCGATACGTTAGTGATACTCTGGAATGAAATTTATTGAAAATCAATAGTTTGGAAAATCAGAGGATAGTATAAGTGAAATGAGATCGTTTACCTCCACGTTTTCATCAACAATGATGTATATGTTATACAGAATCCCATGTGTCGTGTCCATTTTGTGGTAACACACCATGTTGTATCTAAATACGGGAATATTGCAACCATCTGTAAAGAGAAGGATAGATATAGGACATTAAATATAGAATATAATTAGGTAGGATCTGCGCCGCCAATAAGTCAAAGTAGTGTGTGATCGTGATAAGGGGGTTATATCAGAACATGGACCGATATACTTAATTTCACTAGAGACGATTTAATGCAAAGTACAAATGTTTAATCTTCAGAATTATCGGTGAGCAAATGCATTCCAAATAGCGTCAAGGAGTATACATTAAAGGAACCTTTATATTGGGCAATATCAAAGCATGGGCCAATATTTTACATTTTCACTACTGGCGATTAAATGCAATATAAAGTATAAATTCTTAAATTTCAGCAATATCAATTGAAAAAAAATATATTCTGTAGATTGTTAAGAAGTGAATTATTAACCGATACACGTCATTTGTACTAGAGGCGATTAAGTGCAATGAAGTGGGACACAAAAACTCAGAACAAAGAGGGAGCGAAAAAAACAACACCGCCTCCCAAAAAGTGGTCGCTGACATTGCCAAATCGCCGATAACATCACCAATATGTATACATATACAGAATAAAAAAAGAGGAAGCGACAAAAAATAACTCCGCTGGATTAAACCATGTGAACTAAACCTTTTATACGCAAACACAGGTACTCGTCCAAGGATCTTCTTTTCTCCCCACACTTGTCAACATTGGATGCAACTGTGCTAAGGCAAGTCAATGGAAGTATGTACCTGGCGTTAGTATATTTGCCATTCGATGCGCCGACATTGCCACCTACGTCGGAATTACAAATCGAATGGGCCAGCCTATACACGATTATCTAAGTACAGAAGACATTGGTATCTGTGTGAGGACGATTACGAAGGCTCTTGTAAAATCATTAGAAGATAGTTGCCCACTTCGAGAAAGAAAAGCTGCCTATGGGAAACCCTAGATGACTTTACAATAGAGCTCGAAGTAAAAGGCTAATAGTACAAGGTGGCGCAAAAGTAACCTTTCGATGTTTTGTGCCAAAGTCACCGACCGATTATTGGTCAAATAAATAGTCAGCAATATTCCGCGTTCTGGAGCAGTGTAGCGTAACATTGTTTATTAACGTGTATTTCGCATGTGTTTACTACACAAATGTCAAAACAGAACTGACATTAGGGGCCAATCGCAAAATTTATAGCATTTTCTGATAGGAGGATTACTTTTGCGCCACCTGTTATATTGGGACGACTACCACAAAAGACTCAAGGAATACAATAAAGTCATTAGATTGGCGAAACGTAAGAACTGGAGGCTTTTCTGTAAGCAGGTAGACAGCGTTAACAGCATGTCAAAAATAAAAAAAATTCCTCTTCCTTCAAAATTTCATATTCAAACCACATGATGAGGATGAACACAATAGAGGATACCGTAATTTTCCGACTAGAAATGCTGGGCCAACAGAGGAACAGTTACAGAACGAAAATGTGATGCATCAAGTACCTATTACGGATATAACAGATGATATGGTTAAAGAAAAAAATAAAAGCTTCTCTCCTTTCAAGGCTACGTAACCGGATGGAATATTTCCAGCGCTTCTTCAGAATGAGGTGGATCCGGTATCAAATCATCTGCCAGGAGTTTTCACTGCATGCCTAACTCATGCATATACCCCAGAAAATTAGAAGGAATCAAGGGTGATCTTCATACCCAAGCCTGGCAAGGTGAGTTATACGATCCCAAAGGTTTACCGACCTATTAGCATAACTTCCTTCCTGTTAAAACAATGGAGCGAATAATTGACGACATGGTCAAAAGTAAGATAGCAGATGACAAGCTAAAAACTGGATCAACAATATGCTAAGGAATATGTTAATTGTGAGTCATGTGACGTAATTATTGGAGACAAGGTAAGTCGTGGTATACCTCAGGGAGGCATTTTATCGCCTCTCCTATGGGTAACGACGATACACAGTCTCCTTAAAGCCCTCACTAATGAAGGGCTTAAACCAGTCTGTTATGCAGACGACGTTATAATACTTCTAAGGAGCAGACTTCCAAAGCAACTATGAAGAAGAGCTAAGGAGGCACTTAACATAGCATATAACTGGGCACAACCAAGGGGATTAAATGTTAACCAAGATAAAACAGAAATATGACTATTTAAAAGGAAAACGAAGATCCATTCTATAATAAGAAAGAAAATTGCCATATCTAAAAAGATAAAATACTTTGGAGTCATTTTGGATCAGAAACTGATTGGGAAAGGTCATATTGAAGAAAGAGTGGACAAGGGCCACAGATGTTGGTCGTTGTGCAGAATAGGGACTACGTCCAAATATGACACACTGGCTTTACATGAGCACGGTTAGACTAATAATAACCTACGACTCTGTAGCGTGGTGGACATCAATGGCAAAGAAGTACAACGTAATACGTAACAAGTAAATGCGTTATGTTCGGCCATGCCGAATCTTATATACCCTCCACCATGGATAGCATGTGACCTCACAAAATAACTCAAACCTAAATAAAATAACACCGAAAAATATCAAAAAATATAGTAGACTAGCTGACCCCAGCAGACGTTGTCCTGCCCGTCCTATTTGGGATGTATAATTTTGTTATTCATTGACATTTCATTCAAAAATGCTTAATCCCGAGTTTCAGGAAAAAATCATCAAAAAATGTATATTCACCATATGTCCACTACACCGCCATCTACCTGTGAGAATCATACATACAAACTATTATCAAGACAAACTACACAAATCGGTCATGAAATGGGAATTTTGCTAATAACTTGACCACTCCGCAATTTATCGCGGTGAAAATAATTCTAAAACACAAATGACCCCAAACTGAATATATTGTTAAATTTTCAGCCCATTCGATTTTGTGGTTTCGGAGATCATGCGTTACTAACAAACGTACAAAGGATTTTATATATAAAGATGGGAACAGTAGGAACAAGTTAGATGCTATATATGGGAGCTATATCTAAATATGGACCGATATTGCACATTTTCAATCTCAAGTTACCTGCAGCTATAAGAAGTATCTATACCAAATTTCAGCCACCTAGTTGGATGCTGCACATCCAACCAATAGATATCCGTATAAAGTATGAAGCAGCCCTCACGGCAAGACGTCTGCTTACGGCTTGATATATCTCAGAGGTAATGACTGGAAGATACTGAGAAAGTTCATGTCTACACGGGGCAAAATCGCCTTTTTTGATATGTTTAAATCGAAAGAAAATATATTTGGAACACAAATTTTGAAATATTATATATTTCTGAGCAAATAAATTTTATTTGAAAATCAATAAAATATATTTGGAACTCGTACATTAATATGTTACAACAAATAATATTTGCAAACTAAATTTCTTAAATAATATATGTTTTGAACACAAATAAAATTATTGTCTGGGAATTCTTCCAAATATATTTCATTTAAAAAAGATTTTCGAAACCTTTGTTGAATTTTACGAAATTAAGTTTTAATTTTTTTTTTTTTGGTTTCGAATTAAACCTCCCATGATACCAAATGCAGTATTAACTTCCGTTTTGAAACAATAATTTAAAATCTCTGAGTATTACACGCCATCATTAATTGTCAATCTTCCAAGTAATATATTTCGATCCAAGATTATACGATTTCAATTATTATTATTTGTTATTTTTACAACATGAAAAATTTCTAAAAAAATAACTGAATTACTGAAAAATTAAACACAGTTTAGGTATTTTCTGAATACTTAAATGCAAATAAATATTTGTATCGGAAAAAATAGTCCAAAATAAACACATATTGGGACATAAACAAAGGTTTGTTTAGAACAACATCTTCCCAAAAATATAAATTTTTGTGTGTACCAAATATTATATGTTTAGTGTGTACCCTAAACATATATATGTTTCAAGCCGAATATGTTTGGGACAATATACTACAGAAGCGATTTTTTTTCAGCGTGTAGCAACGATTTTCTGAGGTATAAAAAGATCATAAACAAGGAGCGCACAACAGGCCGAACCACTGACTTAAGTGTATGTCCATGGACATGAGACGTTTAAACATCTCCTATATTCAACCTAACCTTACTAACCTAAGTGCTATAATATTTAGTAGAAGTTGCATTTTTTCTACAACATATTGTTGAAATTGCATTTCCTAAAGGAATTGCCTCGAATTGCATTCTTTTTTAAAAAAAATTCTGAAATTATTTTTTTTCTAGAATATTTTGTTGAAATTGCAGTTTTCTACAAAATGTAAATGAAATTTATTTAATTTTTCTAGAAAATTTCCTTGAATCCACTTGTCTACAAAACTTTATCTAAAAAACCTTTCTCTAAAATCGTTTGTTGAAATTGCAGTTTTCTACAAAATTTAATAGAAATTAAATTTTTCTAGAAAATTTGTGATATTGAATTTTTTTAAAAAATATTTTTTTCTGAAAATTTCTTTCAAGAATATATGTTTGAAATTTCTTTTTGCTAGAAAATTTTGGAGAAATTGCATTTTTTTAGAAAACTTTGGTGATATTAATTTTTTCTTGAAAATTAAATTAATTCAAGTTCTCCAAATTATATCGGTTCGGTTATTTCGGAATGTTTCTCAAAAATTCTATCAAAATTTCATTCTTCTACAAAGTTTTGTTGAAATTGCATTTTCTAAAAATGTCATCAATATGCATTTTTGTTGGAAAATTTTCGGTTAACCCCATTTAATCCCATACCTGACTGTGGTAATCGAACGACCTCTACGTACCGATCATCGAATTTTTTCCACAAAATTTTCTAGAAAAATTAATTTTTGATGAATATTTTTATAAAAATGCAATTTTGTTGAAATTTTTATAAAAGTGGTACTTTGATTTAATTTACGAAAATATTTGCACCAAAATTTTTCTGGAAAATTTGGTTGAAATTTAATTTTTCTAAAAAAATCGTCGAAACTGCATTTATCGAGAAAATTTCGTTTAAATTGCATTATTTTTAAAAAATTTTGGTAAAATTAAATTTTTCTAGAAAATTGTTTGTGAAATTAAATTTCTAAAAAAAATTGGTGACATTAAATTTATTTTAGAAAATTTTAGTGATATGAAATTTTTCATGAAAATTACGTCGTAATTGCATTTCTGTAAAATTGCATTTTTCTAAAAAATGTTCTTTAAATTACGTTGCTAGGAAATGTTTGTAAAATTATATTTTTCTACAAATCTAAATAGTTTTTTCTAGAAAATTCCATCAAAACTGCGCTTTCTAGAAAATGTCAGTAAAATGTCCTTGAAATTGTATTTTTCTAAAAAAAATCGGTAAAATTGTATATATCTGCAAAATTGAATTTCTCCACAGTATATAGGTTCGGTTATTTGGGAATTTTTTTTCAAAAATTCTATCAAAATTTCATTTTTATACCCTCACTTTAGTGTGACGAGGGTATATATCATTTGCTACGGAAAAAAGTGTAACACATCGAAGGAGTGACCTAAGACCATAAGTATGTTTGGCGGATATCCGTTTTGGGTCATTTTAAGTCGAATGAGCAATGTCCGTCCGTCTGTCTGTCTGTCTGTCTATCTGTCTGTCTGTCTGTCTGTCTGCTGGCTGGTGCGCACGATAACTCTCGAAAGGAGTAACCGATTGACTTCAAATTTGGTATGTGGAAATATTTTTTTCTATCTCCGGCTAAGTTCGAAGATGGGCCATATTGGTCCACTCCTTCTGGTACCTCCCCCACAAAGGGTTAAAATGTTGTGAAATATTGATTCTTTAATAACTGCTATTATACTTATTCGAAGCTTCTGAAATTCCACACGTAGTATTAGTTTATTAGTCGCTATCAACTCGAGAAAAATGGGTGAAGTGGCCACGCCCCTTTTGATACCTCCCACACAAATGCATCATTTTGTACTAAAAGTTTACAGCTTACAACATGAATACCAGTATTTAAAAATACTTGAAATTTTGTACAGTGTAATGTTTTTGTAGTGCCTACAGTCCAGTGAAAAATAGGCGTTATTGCCACACCCGTTTTGGTATCTCCCACACAAATGCACTATTTTGCACCAAAAGTTAGCAGCTTATAACATTAATACCAGTGTATAAAAATACTTGAAATTTTGTACAGTGTAATGATTTTGTAGTGCCTACAGTCCAGTGAAAAATGGGCGTTATTGCCACGCCCCTTTTGGTACCTCCCACACAAATGCACCATTTTGCACTAAAAGTTAACAGCTTATAACATTAATAGCAGTGCATAAAAATACTTGAAATTTTGTACATGGTAATGATTTTGTAGTGCCTACAGTCCAGTGAAAAATGGGCGTTATTGCCACCCCCTTTTGGTACCTCCCACACAAATGCACCATTTTGTACCAAAAGCTAACAGCTTATAACATTAATACAAGTGTATAAAAATACTTGAAATTTTGTACAGTGTAATGCTTTTATAATGCCTATAGCCCAGTGAAAAATGGGCGTTATCACCACTCCCCTTTTTGTACCTCCCACACAAAATGGTCAGTAATACCACAATTTAATATCTCATAACGTTAATATACCAGTCCACATAAACGCTGGTGTGTATTTCCTAAACCCGTACCAGAAGGGATAACAATTTACAGAATAATTCATGTAATATTCAATATTACATTACTCACAAAGTGAGGGTATACCTTAGTCGGTTTACCCGACTAAAACTTTCTTACTTGTTCTACAAAGTTTTGTTTAAATTGCATTTTCTAAAAAATTTCATAAATTTAAGCAAGATTTGCAAGAACAATAAAAAGTTGAAGTAGTTTGTAATATAATTCAAGTTAGACATAATTTTCTATAAACGGGCAATTCCGTGAAACTTTACATAAAATTGCAATTTCTATAAAGTTTTCAATAAAAATAAATTTGTACAAAAGCAGAACTTCCCAAGAATTCCAACCAAACGGCTCCTCGTAAAAATTTTATTTTTTTTAGTAAGTATAATTTTAAGTATAATTTCTTAAATTCCAGCCAGGACAATTTATAACATGTCAAAAAGTATCATCGGCGAGGACGTTTATTTGGGGGCTATATCAAAACATGTACCAATGTGCCCCATTTTCAATAGAGATATGAATTATTACTTGTGCGGTTAGTCACAGGAAGGTTGGGGGATGTCTACAAATCTTTTCTTTAGCAAAAAATCGTATAATAAATACGTAAATATTTACAATGTGTAGACATTTTTTATAACGCCCATTTTTCAATATATGTACTACGGGTACTATAAAAGCATTGCACTGTACAAAACTTCAATTGTTTGTATGCGCAGTTATAAGCCGTTAACATTTTATACAAACGCCTATTTTTCAAGAGACTTAGATACTGTAAAAGCATTAAATTCCACATAATTTTAAGTTTTTGTATTGACTGGAATCAAAGTTATAAGCCGTTAACATGTTGTGCAAGATGCTCCATTTGTATAGGAGGTTCCAAAAGAGTCGCGTCAATGGCGCCCATTTTTCTCAAGGTTGTGTGTGAAATAAAGAATCAATGTTTCATTAAATGTTGACCCTTCGTGGGGAATATACTCGAAGGAGTGAACCAACATGGTTCATCTTTGATCTTAACCTGAGATATAAAAAAAATGTTACATATACCAAATTTGATCTCAACCGGTTACTCCTATTGAAAGTTATTGTGCGCACAAGCCAGACAGAAAAACGGACGGACGGACATTGCTCGAATGATGGCCCAAAACGGATAACCGCTAAATATAATTGGGGTCTCTTATGTCACCCCTTCGATGTGTTACACTTTTGGCCAGCAGGAACTGATAGCGGGGGTATTTCAGATTTTTTTCAAATAGACATTGTTCTCTCTTTAGGATGCTAACATTCAAAAATTCGAACAAAACTAGTTCTTTTGCGATTTTGTTTCTATTCTTTCGTGCCATCCAAACACATTTAAAAAAATCAAATGCCTCAACAAATCGACAATTTCTCGAAAATTTTGCAATTTTTAAGGACTAGATGCTCTTTTTCAAACTAGTTTGTTTTACATATTATTTCTCGTAGTCTTTATCAACAATAATGCTGAGGGTCTTAAAACAAAATTCCCATCGGTTATATAGGACCACAAATTTAGAAGATGTATTTTACATCCGACCATTTTGAAATTTGACGGAGAATAAATACCTCAATAGACGAAAAAATATTTCTTCATTCAAGAACACAGTTGATAGATAAAGTTATCGACCGTACAGTGATATTAATAATAACCCGTCGTCTGCCGGTAAAGTAACAAATTAAAGATACAAATCAAACTCATGTCAAAGACTTTGTTTATGACCTTTTTGCTAATGGACCTTCAGATGTGTGAGTGACAGCAGCATCAGTGTTTTTTGGGCAAATTTTGACACGGCATGGCCTGCGTCATCAGTTCTCTCTGCATCCTGAAGGGACAACACATTACAACATCAGATTGTGTGTTTAACATATTTAAGGTACACATTTATTTCCATTTCCTTTTTCAAATATGATGTATGGAAGTTTTAAAGAAAACCGAACAAAAAAACGGAGAAATAAAATCTATCCCATGGCCTTTGTTCACCCATGTTGAACATGCAAGTGTTTGCCCTTTAAAGTGTTGTTTTATGTTAAAGGTGTTTTACGAACTTAAACATACAGCCAAATGCCCACACACACACTCATACACCTACACGTGTATGTGTTTGCATGCCTCTGGTTGTATTCGCATTCAGCTGTCCCATATCCTGTCTGTGATAAATGAATATAATAAAAGTAAAGGCTTTTCAGGTGGAAAAAAAGGATTTGTTGTGCTACCGTTGTTGTTATTGTTGCTATTGGTGTTGAAGGATGCTACTAAATTTGAAAACATGTAAACTGGAGTCGTTTAAAAATTCATGACACCTCAATTTGTAACCCTTCGCAGCAGGAGATTTTAAAGGGAATATTCTCCTATTTGACATCCGTTCGGTTGTCATCACTCATTTGCACATTTTTACATTTCTACTTTTAACTTTTAGTGTGGGCTACTGAAGTGTATACGAGTACATAAAATGTTTTATCGAGATTTAGTATGTGTAGGGATTTGATGAAATTTTAACATCATATTAACGTGTTAATAAAGGATGAACAACTACATATAATATATGATGGTAGGGGATAATTAAATAATGGAGGACTACATCCACCCATTTAGGTTATTCACTTTGTTTGTCACACCGTAAAATATTGGCAAACATATCGAGGAGAGCGTACAGGATAAACAGGCCGTGCTGTAACTGAATGACCACAGTGATCGACTCTAGTATAGAGGAAGACCACAGTGGTCGACTCTTTAGTATAGAGGAAGACCACAGTGGTCGACTCTTTAGTATAGAGGAAGACCACAGTGGTCGACTCTTAAGTATAGAGGAAGACCACAGTGGTCGACTCATTAGTATAGATGAAGACCACAGTGGTCGACTCTTTAGTATAGAGGAAGACCACAGTGGTCGACTCTTTAGTATAGAGGAAGACCACAGTGGTCGACTCTTTAGTATAGAGGAAGACCACAGTGGTCGACTCTAGTATAGAGGAAGACCACAGTGGTCGACTCTAGTATAGAGGAAGACCACAGTGGTCGACTCTAGTATAGAGGAAGACCACAGTGGTCGACTCTAGTATAGAGGAAGACCACACTGGTCGACTCTAGTATAGAGGAAGACCACACTGGTCGACTCTAGTATAGAGGAAGACCACACTGGTCGACTCTAGTATAGAGGAAGACCACACTGGTCGACTCTAGTATAGAGGAAGACCACACTGGTCGACTCTAGTATAGAGGAAGACCACACTGGTCGACTCTAGTATAGAGGAAGACCACACTGGTCGACTCTAGTATAGAGGAAGACCACACTGGTCGACTCTAGTATAGAGAAAGACCACACTGGTCGACTCTAGTATAGAGGAAGACCACACTGGTCGACTCTAGTATAGAGGAAGACCACACTGGTCGACTCTAGTATAGAGGAAGACCACACTGGTCGACTCTAGTATAGAGGAAGACCACACTGGTCGACTCTAGTATAGAGGAAGACCACACTGGTCGACTCTAGTATAGAGGAAGACCACACTGGTCGACTCTAGTATAGAGGAAGACCACACTGGTCGACTCTAGTATAGAGGAAGACCACACTGGTCGACTCTAGTATAGAGGAAGACCACACTGGTCGACTCTAGTATAGAGGAAGACCACACTGGTCGACTCTAGTATAGAGGAAGACCACACTGGTCGACTCTAGTATAGAGGAAGACCACACTGGTCGACTCTAGTATAGAGGAAGACCACACTGGTCGACTCTAGTATAGAGGAAGACCACACTGGTCGACTCTAGTATAGAGGAAGACCACACTGGTCGACTCTAGTATAGAGGAAGACCACACTGGTCGACTCTAGTATAGAGGAAGACCACACTGGTCGACTCTAGTATAGAGGAAGACCACACTGGTCGACTCTAGTATAGAGGAAGACCACAGTGGTCGACTCTAGTATAGAGGAAGACCACAGTGGTCGACTCTAGTATAGAGGAAGACCACAGTGGTCGACTCTAGTATAGAGGAAGACCACAGTGGTCGACTCTAGTATAGAGGAAGACCACAGTGGTCGACTCTAGTATAGAGGAAGACCACAGTGGTCGACTCTAGTATAGAGGAAGACCACAGTGGTCGACTCTAGTATAGGGGAAGACCACAGTGGTCGACTCTAGTATAGGGGAAGACCACAGTGGTCGACTCTAGTATAGAGGAAGACCACAGTGGTCGACTCTAGTATAGAGGAAGACCACAGTGGTCGACTCTAGTATAGAGGAAGACCACAGTGGTCGACTCTAGTATAGAGGAAGACCACAGTGGTCGACTCTAGTATAGAGGAAGACCACAGTGGTCGACTCTAGTATAGAGGAAGACCACAGTGGTCGACTCTAGTATATAGGAAGACCACAGTGGTCGACTCTAGTATAGAGGAAGACCACAGTGGTCGACTCTAGTATAGAGGAAGACCACAGTGGTCGACTCTAGTATAGAGGAAGACCACAGTGGGCGACTCTAGTATAGAGGAAGACCACAGTGGTCGACTCTAGTATAGAGGAAGACCACAGTGGTCGACTCTAGTGTAGAGGAGGACCACAGTGGTCGACTCTAGTATAGAGGAAGACCACAGTGGTCGACTCTAGTGTAGAGGAGGACCACAGTGGTCGACTCTAGTGTAGAGGAGGACCACAGTGGTCGACTCTAGTATAGAAGAAGAACACAGTGGTCGATTCTAGTGTAGAGGAGTTTTTTTTTATATGTCCCATATAATATTTGAATATCGCTGCTTCCTTGGGAGTTGACCTTTCCACTGCCTTAAAGACATACTCGTATATTATTCGCCCAGCTTTATATTGTCGACCCCGACCTACACTATCTTTTTTTGTTTGTTACCTAGGAAACACTGTGCTACATATGAAACAAGCATACAATTAACACCAGCATCCTCCATGTGGGTACAAGGGACATGACTAAAGCGACATGTTTTTCTCCGTTCCACTTAAGTGAATTTATATATGACATACGACATGCTCGTCTGTCTCCACACATATTCAACCAAGTTCATATGAACATCCCATTATATTTAAAATGTTGAGTGGAGGAGATTTTTTTCATATTAATTTTGACAATAAAGGAATAAAAATGTGTTAACAGACGTGTCAGGCTTTCTGTTCCATCTCCGCCGTATGGCTGGAGAGGAAGAGTAAGAGTAAGAGTGTTGCTAATGGAATTTACTTGTTGACTCAAAATTAATAATATAAAAATGTGAGTGTATTGGCCAAAAGCAACAACGACGAGGATGGCTGCCAGCTATGGATGAAGCAAGGGTAATGATGGGCGGATGATGATGGCCTAGATGGACGAACGTCCCTCATGAATAAATTACGCTATGGATAAAGCCAAATTACAGTCATAATATACACACGCAGTGTCCAATTGGCGTGATACATTCGGTTCGTTCAAGTGTTGTCTGTAATCAGTTGGAATCATATCAGAACCATCAGAGCCACCCAATTGCCGGAAAATTTGTCCGACTCATTATTCAAGTTTGTAGCGGCGGTAGCAGGATGATATTGCAAGACTGCCACGAAGTGAAGTGAAAGTAATTTGTTTGATTAGTTCCGTAGGCGGTCGATTTGTAAAATTGTGGCAGTGCAAAGTGGACATACTCGTACTACAAGGAAGGGAGTTTGTTATATTCGTGTGCACGCTATTTGTTGTTTTAACTCGAGTTGCGTGTTGTTCGAATGAAAGTGTTGGAAAAACAAATCACATGAATTCGTAATGGTTAGCGATTGTCATGATCCAGACATGACTCGGCCAAAAAGGTCATTGAGCTTTTATTCGCTCCAAGACAATTATTGGCTGGTTTGAATAATAGATATTTCAATTGTCAAAGGAGGCCATAATGGAACATTGACTTCTCAATGAGTTCGATTTTCAAACAAAAGAAGACAGAAAACGATTTTTTACTAAAGAAGAAAGTAAAATTAAGCAAAAATCGGTCGGAGTCGCTATATGATACCCTAAACCACCCTATTGGAGTGGAATAAGTAGAAATGTTGTCAGGATTTAGCAATATTATGATAATGATTTGTCAAAAAATTATTGTATAGCGCTTAGATTTAAAATCGGAATGAAATTATATACCGAGGCTATATCTTAATTTGAAGCGATTTTCTTCAAATGCGGTGATGTTTATTCCTGGTTACTTAACCAGAATTTACAATTTTACAAAGATGTGTTAAAAAGTTACATATAGGGGATACATTTATTTCCGAACCGATATTATTAAAATTTACAAAGTTGTGTTATCTGCAAAATTTTGTAAAGATATCTTCAGAAATGCTGATTATAGCCCTTTATACAAAATCGAGATATAGGCATACGCACAAAGGGGCCCATATCTAAACCTGAACCGATTTTCTTCAAATTTGGTATGGTTTATTGTCTGCGTTAACACATTTTTATACCATACCCCACTGTGATACAGGGTATTATAAGTTTGTTTCAGATGCAGATGTTTGTAACACCTAGAAATACTGCAGCTATACCCATCCTAAAGTAGTCAGAATCACTAAATGAGTAGATTTCTCTCCATCCAAAGTTGTCCGTTGAGTACAGAAGAATGGAGTCACTTGCTCTACGAATAAACGCTGCTAAATTTTAAAGTACTCAGTTCAGATTTAGATATAATCTTTTCGGTTCTGCATGCAAGCATTGGCAAATCTACATTTTCCAAACGATCGGTATGCTATTTAAAAAGATGATTTCATGATCCATTGTCTGACAGAACGAGTTTCAAGGTATTCGTTTCAAATTTAGGTGCTCTATAAGATGGCGTAGGGTATCATAGAGACGGCACCGCCTGACTTTTATCTTTCCTTACTGGTTTTTAGCTATAAAACTTTTTGAATATATTGACTTCAGATATTTCAGAATTATTTTGTGAGCAGCATTGTATCGAATTTTGCAAAATTGCCGTCAAGTTTAGTATTTTTTATTAGCAACTGTTTATTATCGTTGCTGATAAGTCGTAGTGAACGGAAGTGTTTATCACAGAGCGGAAAGTTAAAACCTATTACGCAGAACCAATTACGAAATCGCAAAAAAAATTCTGTACAAAGTCTGGAAGGCCTACATCGCAGTTCCCATTACGGGCTACTACAGACAAAAAATAAATAAATTCCTTGACGGGGATGCCTTCGTGTTCCGATGGAGCGGGGTTCCCCAATCGGCCTACAGTCCGTCCATTGGTCTTGGCCAAAGCCGACCACACCAAAAATGGTGACAATTTTCCCCCAGTACTCACAACAGGTGGTACCATGAGGTGAAAACGTCATGTCCGACCGTCAAAACGGAAGCACAATGAGCACCGGATAGCGCTCAGAGTTTTGGCGAAGTTGGAGACTGTTGAGGTTTCGGCTCTTACCGAAAAACAAAAAGATGCTTCTAAGGCCAATGAGCCGACTGAAAGACCCAATTCAGCTGTGTTAACGGCTAATAAAGTCAAAAGAATCAGATCACCTGATGAACCCCTGCCTTCGAAAAAGACAAGAGGCCCTAATGTCACCATCAACAGGACACTTACCAAGCCCTTCAATGAAGTGGAGAGGGAGAGTCTACTGATGGCCGTTATAGACAGAAGTAGTGAGGATGGACAAATCCATCCTCAAGGACAAATGGAGCAATGTGCAATCAGCCATTACGGCTCATTACCTCGATGTCCGTAGAGAAATGCCGGGCAAACCAAGAATCTGCAACGATGCAGGATGGCATCAGGGGAGAGTAAATCTCTTATATTTCGGTGATGCCACATCAGTTCCGGACTCTTTGACGCATCTGACGGGGACACGCTTCTCTATGATACGAAGAGTTCGATAACACCCTTGTCGGGGTGGATGTTCATCTGTCAATTACCAATGATGGTAAGAATTCTTCAGATTAACCTCCATCGCGCTAAAGCAGCCTCAGCGGCTCTATTGCTGCGCCTGTCCACAGGTGCCATAGACATTGTCCTGATACGGGAGCCCTACGAAGTGAGAGGAAGGGTGTGCGATATCAGCACTTTAAACTGCTTGTGGCGAACTGTGAAGGGACTCCAAGAACCTGCATTTTGGCCATGAAAGATCTAAGTATCTTTCTCCTGGCTAATTTAAGTGGTAATGACCAAACATCTGCTAGTCTGGAGATCGGTAATCGCATATATACATAGGGTGGTCTCCAGTTATTTGCCTTATGTAGCTGTAGTACCGACTGCTCTATTCAGGGAAGTAGTAGAATATGCAACGTCTGACGAGGTCGAGCTGATTATTGGCGCAGGTACGAACGCTCATCATACTATCTGGGGTAGTACGGTTATAAACAATAGGGGTGAATCGCTTCTTGACTTTATTCTAACTACCAACCAAAGTGTTTGTAACATAGCTAATAAACCGACATTTACAATTAAAGACCGACAAGAAGTACTCGACGTAACGTTTGCTACTGACCGGCTGTCAGACAAAATTATTGGGTGGAATGTACTGGACGACCACTAATTCTCAGATCACCATTATACTGAGTTCAAACTCGCGGAAAAAGCGCCTAAACCTGCCGTCCACGGAAATGTGAGGAAGACAAAGTGGCACCTGTATGAGAAGAATTTCAAGAAAGTCCTAAACTCCAAACTTCTTTACGAACCGAATAACAAAGCCGGTCTGGATAATCTGGTCGAGCATGTCACCACATCATTCAATATTTCTTTTGAAGAAGCCTGTCCAAAAACAAGGTACAAGGGTAACACTAAACCCCAATGGTGGACTTCTGAGCTAACTGCTATGAAAAGGACCTGCAATAAGCTATTCAACAAGGCTAAATCTACTGGGGTCGCTAATGTTTGGGATGTATATAAAGAGCAACTCAAGATCTATAAGAAGGAGCTTAGAAAGGCGCAAAGACGCTCTTGGTATACCTTATGTGGCGAAGTGGAAAAGGTCTCCGACGCCGCAAGGCTGAGGAAAATACTATCAGCAAATAACTGGACAAAAAACAGCGTGCAGTCGCTGAATGTACTGCTCGACACACATTTCCCGGGGAACTCATCAACAGAGCCCGAGGACCAACAAGAGTGCGAGTGGACTGCGAGCGTCGCTAGCTTGTTGCCTGAGAGATCCAGAATAAGCTGGGCTATATACAGTTTGAGCCCTTCAAGTCACTTGGACCAGACGGCATCACCCCAGCAGAAATGCAGAAAATGTTAAAGTACATTATACCCTGGCTGCAGAAAATTTGTGTAGGCTGTATCAGGCTTTCATACATCCCATAGAGTGGTATTCATAACTAAAGCGGGAAAGATATCGCACACTAGGCCAATTAGCCTATCCTCCTTCCTATTGAAAGGTTTGGAAAGACTTTTAGATTATTTCATTAGGGAAAACCTGGATACAAAACTCCTGTCGGTGAACCAACGTGCTTACAATAAGGGGAAGTCTACAGAATCAGCCCTGCACGAACTTGTGAGCACTATCGAATCGTTCCTGCATTTTAAGGTATTCACCATGATGGCATTTCTTGACATAGAAGGGGATTTTAACAACAATCACTCGGATGCAATAATTGCGGCACTGTCACATCTAAACTTTAACTCTAGTTTGATTAGACTAATTCAAAGTCTGCTCAACAGAAGTCGCATTACAGCATGTCTTGGGTCCACAACTCTAACAAGGTTTGTAAACAGAGGACCCCACAAGGAGGAGTACTGTCTTTGGAACCAAGCGGTGAATGAAATCCTCATAGATCTAGAACGTTGTGGCTGCAAGGTCGTGGTATATGCGGACGACCTGGCAATCGCAGTGAGTGGCAAATTCGAAGACATCCTCCGAGATATTCTACAGGTGGCTCTGAACAAGCTGGCTAGATGGGCCAGAAGCAGCGGTTTGGGTGTTAACCCAAACAAGACAGAATTGGTTCTCTTTACTAGGATGAATATTGTCCCTCATGTGGACTCTCCTCCTCGGATAAATGGAACTAACCTAGTCTTTTCTGAAAGCGCAACATTTTTGGATAGGAAACTGTCATTCAGACTAAACGTACTGGAACGTGTAAAGAAGGTCAACATCGCCCTATATTCCTGCAGGAAGGCTGTAGGGTCGCGGTGGGGCCTCTCTCCTAAAATCGTCCACTGGATATATATAACAGTAGTTCGTCCAATACTGTTATACGGCATTGTGGTATGGTGGACGGCAACTGACAAACTAACCATCACCAACCTACTAACAAAGGTTCAGAAAACAGCCTGGCTGAGCATAAGCGGAGCCTTAAGGACTACAGCGACCTGCAGTGTCTATCAAGCCGAAATAATGGCAATATGGGAAGTCGCCAAGTGGCTGAGTCGCAACATAGTAACCATCACTGGCGTTGTCATTTACTCGGACAGCCAGGCTGCCTTCAATTCTCTGCAGGTAACATCCCTAAATTCACAAACAGCCCTCGACTGCCGCAGATCTCTTAACGATATGGCTGAGCAGTTTAATATACACCTCATATGGGTGCCTGGGCATAGGAATATCCCGGGGAACTGCAAAGCCAATGAACTTACTAAGAAAGGGACGATATTACAAATTCTTGAAGAATTTGCATATATTGGTGCGCAAATATCCACGTGCGAGCTTTGGCTTAGGCAATCAGGCAGTCCAACGAAAGATGGACAGAAATCGGCACCTGCAGGGTAGCTGGACAAATCTGGCCAAGGTATGACCTGAGAAGATCAAATTACCTTCTCGCACTAGAGAGGCAAAGATTGTCCACGTTAATTTCAGTTCTGACGGGACACTGCTTGATCGGGGAACATGCTAAAAGATTGGGTATTAACACCAATGACTTCTGCAGAAGCTGTGGAGATGAGGAAGAAGTGGAGAGCATTGAGCACTTGCTATGCGACAGCCCCGCTCTGAGTAAACTACGACTGGACATTCTGGGGTCGGCCTTTGTAGGCGGCCTAACAGATATTTCCAGTACCGATATTCGCTCTATCGATAAATTTGTATATCAAACAAGTTGGTTTCGATGAGGGGCATTTCAGCCCGTGGTAACACTAGGGACCTAAACTGGTCTATGTGAGCTTGGAAAAAAATACGGTTGCCACACTAACCTAAACCTAAAACTGTTTATTAAACCCCTATATTGCACTTATGCGTGGGGAATCCCGACGAATATTCCCGGGAATTTTGTCCCGGATCTTCCCATAGTCCAAACCATAATTATAATTGTATTACGGTCGCGGTAGACAAAACGTAAAATCCATCCGATGTTATTCTTTTCGTGTAATATGTTATGTTTTCAAACCGCTTAACCGAAACAATCATAGTAACTACTTTTGAAAATCAATAGCCTAATTTTTTAATAACCAAAATTGTCCAAAACGCAGATTTGCTAAAATAGCTACTTTTACAGAGATTCCCAAATAAGTATTTAGCCCTGAGGTATAGACTATATACATCTCAGAAGAGATTGAAGATTGAAACCGATACTGCTTTTGTCAGTGCTCACGAAAGTTCTTCAGATGCTCCGATAAACTGCTGTCACACGTCCATGGTTAAAAAAATGGAGAGTAATGGTAAATGCCTAGTCCTCCAGATACCATTTTAAATTCACTGATTCATTAAAAGGAACATGTAAAATATCTTTGAATCTATTTAGATCAATTAAAACTATCCAACTTCAGTGGCTCATCAACTAAAGATCACCCCTAGATCAACAGTTCGAAAGTTCGATTATAAAACCCTTATGGTATTCAGCTCTGGGGTACAGCGTACGCTTCTAACGTAAGCGAATTGCGAAAGAGGACAATCGAATATTCTTCGTTTAATTACAGGTGTACATTGATACATACGAAACGAATACATCCATAAGACCCCAACAGTGAAAGAGAAAATAGAAGAATATTGTCTGTTATACGTGATCAAACTATACATCTCAACTACCTGGGTCGAGCCTTAGAAGGATAGATATGCTATGAAGTTTAAAACAAAACCGAAAGGTTGCATTTTGTTCAAAACCAAACAAAAATTTACCTATTCGTAGTAGTAAAAATTCGTGCGATGTCCCTTATTGTCATTTTGATTTAAAAAATAAAAATAAATTTTATGAATTGAAAAAAAAGTATTTAGGTCCAATTCTACCAAGTTTTATTTGGAAGTTACAACAATTTGTTCTGACCCGTACTAATGAATGACGATTATTGGAGAAGTGACGTGAACACAATTGTAGTACTTGTGTACACAGCCGATCCTTCTTTAATGCAGACTTGGGATAATCCTAGTAACAGCTACAAGGAAGAATTCCGTCGCAAGTACCAGCAATCCTGGATGCTCAGTTGGCTGACCCAACACCAGGATTGGAAGATTGGTCTAATCAGTCATACGTCTTAAAGATATATGATTAACGAAACCGAATGGTCCTGTGCTCGTAGAAGGAATAAATCTACATACACTCATAATTGAGAAAGGTTTTTTCCTGATAAAAATAGGGTCAAAAAAGAAAATACTCTGTATTGTCTAACTAAATGATATAAGAATGTTTTGTGTTACAATTGTTTAATCTTTATAAATATCCATTTAAAGAATAATAAACTACAGTTCACTGCAATCAAATCATTTATGATTCCATCACATAAACATAATCAAATTAAAATTAAGTTCACATTATTACCACTACAAACTCACCTCCAAGTACATTATGGAACATCCAATGAGCGTGATTAGCAAGAAGATTGGGCTGGCAACTTTGAAAACTTTCAACTTGCGATGATGAAACAGATAGCCGGCCAGAATGCAGCAGCCCACGGCACAAGCCACTGAAATGGTGAGCAGAGATATTCTGAAATGGAGAGCAGAAGAAACAAAAACAGTCAAACACATATACAAAACTTCAACAATGACGCATATTTCCGCATATCTGTTTCGGCGGCGAAACTTACCTAAAAGGCCAATTGTAATCGGCCAAACACGGTTCGGGTCCCGTGCACGATTCACAGCCTGGAGCACACTGCAGGCAAGTGAACACATCGGAATAGTAATTGCTAATATTATCCTGATGTTCTTTCCAAGCAATTTCCATAATGGTGCCATTAAAACCATCTGGATGGCGGATGGAATAATAGCCGCGTTTGCACAGACATTGGTAGGCACCACGTGACCAAGTGTTGGCTGTTGCCAAAATCTTACTTGTTGTTATTGTCGGTGATTCCGAGGTGGGTAAACGATAATCACACTAAATCGTTATTATTCGTTGTAGTAGTGTTGCGTTGCGATGTTCGCGAAACGGGCCAAATAATATAAAAGAAACGGACACGGAAACGTGAGTTGAAAAGGAAATATATATAATAAAGTTACGTTTTGTGGAGACAGGAAACAGCGAACACAAAGAAATGTAAATAACAATTTCAAAATGTTTTACACAGTCATGTTCATTCAGGCAAACTATTGACATTTTCAACATCATTAAATTCTACTCTACTCTATATCTCCTCCAGTCATCATCTGAGCTGACATACATAGTTGCACAGTAGGGGATGTTTTTGTACCAAAGGGGGATTTTTAAAGTGGAAAATTAATAAATAATAACTTTTTAATTTTTTTACATTAAATTTTAAATAATGTAATCGAATAAACATAAATAAAAATCACCATATAAAAATTGGTGAATCTTTTGAATAAATAGAAACAAATGAAATTGAGTGAGAAATTGAGGTGAGTAGGTAGCGTGCTCGCCTACAAGCCGGGGATCGTGGGTCCGATTCACACCAGAAGCTCCGGTCTGTCACTAGAAAAATGTAGCCACATGGTTTTTAAAACCTGGCTTTCCCTGAACTGTAAAATTAGAATATAAATTTACTTTATATTATAATCCATTTAAATAAATAAATTGATAAATTGATATTTTTGTCAAAGATACCACATAACAAGTACGAAATTGTCGGTCGATTAAAGTATATCCTAGGTTAGATTAGGGTGGCAACCGGAGTTACCAACTCATTAGAGACCCCAAATGCTACCAGCTGCACGCAAAGAAAAAATTCGTTTCTGCGAAACGAAATATTAGACAACTACAATTCTCGTTTGCCTGAACTGACATTTCGTTTGTTGTGACAGAAACATATTCTCACCAAAGAAATTTCAGTCGTTGTAAACGAGAATTGTAGTTGTCTAATTTTTCGTTTCGCAGAAACGAATTTTTTCTTTTCGTGTACCCCTTATCGAAATCAACCTTCTAGATAAACAAAGCTAACAATAATACGAAAATCCTTCATCCTCCTCATCTTCACAGCTTCTGAAGAAGTTATTGGACTCAATTTCCGATCAGGCGCTGTTATATTTTGACCGTCTTTGGATGTACGTTGGACAAATTTGTCCAACTAGTCTACATGTGTCGATTTCTGTCCATCTCTCATTGGACTGCTTCTTGCCTAAGCTAAAGCTTGCATGTGGATAGTGGCGCGCCAGTATATGGAAATTCTTTAGGAATTTATAATGTCGTCCCTTTCTTAGCAAGTTGTTGTTGTTGTTGTATCAGTATAAGTGTTTTGTTGTCCATTGGGGGTTGTTTGATACGCCTTGTATTGCGGGCTGATTCCACTAGATGGGTG
The DNA here is from genome assembly GCA_963930755.1 of Eudasyphora cyanicolor. Classification (NCBI taxonomy): domain Eukaryota; kingdom Metazoa; phylum Arthropoda; class Insecta; order Diptera; family Muscidae; genus Eudasyphora; species Eudasyphora cyanicolor. Next base: position 161,424,852 of record OZ005737.1, read on the forward strand.
CAAAGAGACCGGGGCAGAGAACGAAACCAGGTTTTAGCCGATAAGCCAAGACAATTTATGTCGATATGTCGACTAAAATTATGCTTAAAATCGTCGTTGTAGTAGGCTCATACCGGCTTAAAATCGCCGCCGTTGCTATTTCTTCGCGTCTTTTCAAATATATTTGTACCTATGTCCTTATGTTGTCCACAGAAGGCATGAGAATGCACCCTGTAGGAGCTCTTAGGGAGGCATTTTAGCAGGTCTGCATGTTCTTCCACCGCGTGTCGGTCACATTCGGTGACCACATTGGTGCTGCATATTTAACCACAGACCGAACTATCGCTTTATAAGAGGTCAACAAGGTTTCTTTGTCGGTTCTCCAAGTGCTGCCGGCTAGCGACATGATGACCTTGTTCCTACTTCTCATTTTATTGCAGATATCTGTGACATGCGCGTTAGACCTGAAGAGCCTATAAAATGTGACACCAAGAACTCTAAGGTAATTCGTGGTCGGAATTCTTGTGCCATCGATTATCACGTTGAATTGCTCCTTAGCTTGCGCTGTCCATGTAGTAAACAGTATGACAGATGATTTGGTGGCGTATATCTTCAGGTTTCCAGCAGCGAAGAAATTGGCAATCTCAGATAGGCGTAGATATTCAACCAGATATGCCATCGATCAAGGTGCCTGACGTCAGAATGGTACTGTCATCAGCCATCAGATGGTGGTGGAATTGCAGAAAGGTAGAGCTTACATATTGCCGGAGATAACACCCCTCTTCGGGTTTCGACTTCTTTATCTATATTCCACATACGACTAGCGCCCACACATTAACGATTCACTGTTTCAAACTGTTCGTGAGGGTGACGTTGTTGACAGTATCGAAGGCCTTCGATAGGTCAATCGCCATGAGGACGACATACATATATGTATAGTTATGGTGTGTAAAGCAGTAGTCATACTACGCTGCTTTTGGAATCCGTGCTGATGATTCGCAATTTGAAAATGTCCAATCAGGCTAGGAAGGATTAAAGCCTAAAATGTCTTTGATACTGGCGAAAAGAAATAGGCCAGTACGATTCTCACTCGCATCTTTGCCCGGTTTCAGCAGCGGGACCACTCTGTCCATTTTCCAGGCTTCGGGAACTCTTAGGGTGGTCAGGATAGGTTGCGCACATTACTCAGGTACTCGACTCCTGGTACGTCCAACTGCTTTAGCATCAACACAGATATTCCGTCGGGCGAAGCGCTTTGGATGAATTTGCGTTACGGCAACAACTTCTTCAACTGTAAATTATGGTGAAACTTCTTCGGCTCAAGGTGCTAGTGGTGTTCAAGGTGCTATTGAACTACACGTCCGTATCATTGAGGATCATGTCCCCATCACTCTGTTCCCCAAACCCTCCTCATCCTCTCAGTGTCCGAAAGAGTGCTCTCGTCCTCAGATAAAGGTGTTACAGCCTTTGTGGTAGGATCTGAAGCTCCAGAAATTATTGGAATGGGTAGCTTCGCACTTCCCGTGGGCTGGGTGTCGACCACGGTGGATACCTCATATTTCGTAATGGGATCTTTATCCTACTTGTATACCTTCAAAACCATAATCTCGAAGCCATATCGCAGGGTTCAATTTCCATTCCATTTTATTATCATTAAAAGAGTATAACTTCTATCGTATTCGAGTAGATTGTATATATACTACATTCTTATATAGCTTAACTGGATAGCTTTTAATTAATTCCAATCTTTACTTTTTCTTATTAAATAACTTTTAGATCGAAAAGTTCTCGATATCGAATGCCGTGATTTGGCCCCAGGATGGGAATCTTTAATTATCCCAAGTATGTCAGCCGAGTTGGATGGTTCTTCTGTAACCCAGGTGAGGGCTCTGAGGTGACTAGGATGCTGTTTTTTCGAGTGGTCTGGAATCACCGAAAGCTAAGAGCTTTATTCTCCCATGATGCCACATCGTTGCAGATTGGTACTGAGGACAGCGAGGTATTGAGCCATAATGGCCGATCGCTCATGGCTTTATTTGTCCTTGGGGATGGTACCATCTTCACTACTTCTGTCTATAACAGCCATCACTATACTCTCCTTCGACACTTCATTGAAGGGCTCGGTGAGTATCCTGATGGTGGAGACATTATGGCCTCTTGCCTTTTTCGAAGGCAGAGGATCATCAGGTGATTTGATTCTTTTGGCTTTATTACGAGCCGTTAACACAGCCGAAGTTGTGGCTTTTTAGCCGACTCAAGTCGGAACCGAAGCGCTCTCCAATTTCGTCAAAACTCTGACGATCGGACAGGGCGCTTTTTCCTCAACGTACAAGCTGTTGTCAGTACTGGGGAGAAATTTTCACCAGTTTTGGACGGACGGACAATCGGACGATTGAAGAAACCTGCTCCACTGATGCATGAAGGTTCCTCCTGGATGCAGTAGGATTCAGAGCCCAAAGACCGCGTTAGTTTTTAAATTTGTTGTATGTAAAATTTTTTCTTGTCCATATAGTTCCCACGTGTCTAGGGGAGATGCTTGTATATCTTTAGGACTACATATATAGTATAAATGAGGAATCGATTCCGCATTAAGGATCAAGTTGATCGGACGCGTTTGACTATCCATCTTACCAGTCTAGTCAATTCTCCAACTATGGATGGGCAGACCAGGATTACCAACCCTTAGCAGCTCGACAATGTCGGCCGTGTTGGATGGTTCTTCTGTCATCCAGGTGAGGCCTCTAGGGCATCGGTTTTCCCCACAAAATGCATCTTGCCGCCCGCACATTTTTCACCCAGCATCGTTGCAGATTGATCTTGTACCTGGCATATCTCTAAGAGCAGCGAGACATTGGACTATTCCACATTGGATTCCACAAGACTCTATTTGGCCTGAGAGCTGGAGTCATCCACATCACTTTTGTCTATAACGAGCATCATTCGACTATCCTTCGCCGCTTCTCTGATGGGTTTGATGAGTGATTTCGAAGACAGGGGTTTAACAGGTGATCTGAATCTTTTGTCATTGCTGCCAGCCGTTAACACAGCCGACTCAGTAGCTGTGGATACATCCAAGATTATCTTATCAAAGGTAAGGACCACATTTCGTTTCTCAGTAAGAGATGCAACCTCAGCACTTTCCAACTTCAGCACGTCAAAATTCTGAAAGCTATCCGTCGCTCATTGTGCCTCGGCGTTGACGTTTGGACAGGATGATCACCTTTTACTGCACCACTTCTTTTGAATGCTGGGGGTCTTTTGCAACGGTTTTGTTTTGGTCTTCTTGAGCAAAGACCAACGGATCGACATTAGGAATATTGAAGAAGCCCGCCCCATTGGAGCATGAAGTTTTCTCCTGGTGGATGCTGTTGGATTCAGAGCGTTTGTTTTTGTTTCTTAATTAGATTTTGTATCCTTATAATTCCCATGAATGTAGGCGAAATACATGTTCCCCGGTACTTTGCTAAGGGCTAGGTGGCGAAACAACTTGCTAAGGCGTCCAGGTATCAGCAAGGCTCTGATAACACCGATGGGAACGAGGTCGCACCTTAACCCGGTATTAGGGGAGTTCGTTTTAAGTAGAATCACTTCTTGCTAGACAATTTAGCGTTACCCAGGGTATGCTACCTGAAAGCGCTCTACCGTTAACCTAACTTTTTGAGAAATATAGTATGGGATTTGGTATTTTGTGTGACTAATTAATAATTCTATTGGTATTTGTCAGACTAAAATACATAATATGAAGACATTTTGATGACTGCTACAGAGGATATGGGGAAATTGTGTGAATTTGGCAATTTGGGTAACGGTACCATTTTGTCAGCAATTAAAATTAATTTTTTTGAGCGATTCTGCACACGCTGGAATAAATAGCTTTACTAAACTCCACAAAAGTATTCCACAAATTATAAGCAGTATTTTCAATATTTATACTTCCAACATCAAGTTCAGAGTATTCGTGCAAAGAAATAACTTATCCTAACGCCTTAGAGCCACTAATCTTAGCCACATGTCCTTTCACAAAAAAACTCCCACTGTGACTGTGTGTGCCAAGCAAATGTACTACCACCACTAGTCCCTACTTCACCACTTATTAAAGTTGTGGCAAACCACGATTAAATGCCAACTTACCACCATTGTGTCACGGTGACACTTATGCGACTTGTGGAACGCCTGAATGTCATTAATGAATTCCGTCGACTGCGAACTTGTATCGACCAAATGCAGACGACGCGTCTGAATCTGTTGATAATTGAAACGATACGCCACCGGGGCCTCGCACTGATTGACACGCAATCCGGTTACGTCGATGTCGATGCTGACGAAGCCGCGCAGTCCATGTCTTCCGCTCGGTGGTATGGCAATGCTGTACGAGAGTATCCATTTGCTGAGTGAACATGAAAAGTACGGGTATGTCCACCAGCCTTTGTAGTAAATATTCGGTGGGCTGGGTGCGAATTTCGGTGAGCGTAATGCCGATGAAGAATTTTCATCGTCGAACCTGTAACGAAAAGTAGAGAGAGGGAGAGAAAGTGAGAGCGAGAGGAAAGCGGAGTGTGTTAGTATACTGTGCATGGACGTGCATATTAATTAATTGTGGAATGAATTAGCCTTGAAGTAAGAAAAACCAGTGTGCGCATTCCACATAACATGGGAAGTTTCTGAGGAATTTTAAATATAAACCTTCGCAGAAAGTATGTATGCAAGAATGTAGTTGGCTTTAAAATGTAGGTCACTTTCAATTAGTTTAATGTTATAACTGGTTAAATGCATTGAGAGTTCATCAAGACATTTTTGTGGAAATTACGGGCGAAGAAAATATCTGGTCTAATGAAAAACCCGAATGGAGTCTTGAACTATCTTTACAACTATCTTTATTACTTGGTGTGGTTTAGGGACTGGTGGAATCATCTGTCATGGGATCGCCATCAGGCTTGAAAGAGTCATCAAAATTGGATCTTCCGAATGTACCTTCACAGTAGTCGCGTTCAACATTTGAATTTTTAAAAAGTAAATGAGAGACACGGATCTTTAGGATTATAATCAATATTCCGACATCTAAATTGTTAACATTTTTTTTTCTATTCATGAAACATATAATCTTTAAACACTTTAACATCCACATATAATCAAGAGAACTTTCACTTCCTTCTGTGAGGAAATAAAAACACATTTTGTTTTCAAGCCATTATGCCAAAGATGAAAAAGTCATCTTCATCTGTGGCATCTTTAGGTTATGTCAAGTTCTTCACATCCTCTTTGATATACTAAACTGATTAAAAACTTCCATTTTTCCCCATTTGTTTTCTCTTGTTTCCTCAATCTATTTCGCATTTTTTAATAATGAAACTTATAAAACACTCGTCATTTGTTTGCAAATTCTTGGATAAACTTCGTGAAACACTCAGACACCCACCCACACATACATTGAAAAGAAACAAAAAAAGACAAGAAAATTCTGGTAGACATGACAGGAAGTACAACAACAGCAGCTGAATGTTCTACCATAAACATAAGGAAAAGTTGGCCAAAAAAAAAACAACATAAATGATAAAGAGGAAATGGAAAAAAATAAACAAAGACAACGGAAACTTTCATTAGTTAGGCACTGAAGCGACTAGTCCTTATATTATTTGTATATATTGCAATAAATGGTAATATTGTTGTTGTCGGAGTTGTTATTCGTACAATTACACAAAGACCTTAAATGGGATTTAGACAAAATGTTTTTGTAAAACCGAACACACATATTAATACATGTTGAACTGAATTCGATTGCAGTGGGAGAGGAAATGTGGTATTTATACCCTACACCACACTGTGGTACAGTGTATTACAAGTTTGTTTCATGGCAGATGTTTGTAACACCTGAAAATAACACAGTTAGACCCACCTTAAAGTATACCGATCGACTCAGAATCACTAGCTGAGTCGATTTAAGCATGTCTATCCGTCCGTCCGTTCGTCCGTCTGTCCATGTAAAGTTGTTCGTCGACTACAGGTCGCAATTTCACTCCGATCGTTCTGAAATTTTCCAGTTTAGAGTATTTCGCAGCTGTTAAGATCGCTATTGAATTTGGTTGAAATCGGTTCAGATTTAGATATAGCTCCCATATATATGTTTCGTCCGATTTTGCTCTTTAGTCCTGAAGAAACTGTATTTTACATCCAATCGTTTTGAAATTTAGAATGGTAGAGTTTCTTGATCCATGAACCAACACTACCGAATTTGAAGAATATCGGTTAAGATTTAGCTATAGCTCCCATATATATGTTTCGTCCGATTTGGCCCTTTAGTCCTTTAAAAGCTGTATTTTACATCCAATCGTTTTGAAATTTAGAATGGTAGAGTTTCTTGATCCATGAACCAACATTGCCGAATTTGAAGAAAATCGGTTATGATTTAGCTATAGCTCCCATATATATGTTTCGTCCGATTTTGCTCTTTAGTCCTGAAGAAGCTGTATTTTACATCCAATCGTTTTGAAATTTAGAATGGTAGAGTTTCTTGATCCATGAACCAACACTACCGAATTTGAAGAAAATCGGTTAAGATTTAGCTATAGCTCCCATATATATGTTTCGTCCGATTTGGCCCTTTAGTTCTATAGAAGCTGTACTTTACATCTAATCGTTTTGAAATTTAGAATGGTAGAGTTTCTTGATCCATGTACCAACATTGCCGAATTTGAAGAAAATCGGTTAAGATTTAACTATAGCTCCCATATATATGTTTCGTCCGATTTTGCTCTTTAGTCCTGTAGAAGCTGTATTTTCATCCAATCATTTTGAAATTTAGAATGGTAGAGTTTCTTGATCCATGAACCAACACTACCGAATTTGATGAAAATCGGTTAAGATTTAGCTATAGCTCCCATATATATGTTTCGTCCGATTTGGCCCTTCAGTTCTATAGAAGCTATATTTTACATCCAATCGTTTTGAAATTTAGAATGGTAGAGTTTCTTTCATGAACCAACATTGCCGAATTTGAAGAAAATCGGTAAAGATTTAGCTATAGCTCCCATATATATGTTTCATCCGATTTGGCTCTTTAGATCCAATCGTTTTTATACCCTACACCACACTGTGGTACAGGGTATTATTTAAGTATAAAATGTCCCAAAAGTAAATTTATGTAAACAATTTATACATGAATTATACCGCAGTGTACTAAAGGATGGGTCATTTAAAAGTTTTAACTACCGATTACCTGACCTGCGATTTGAGCCCTTTGGATTATTTTGTGGGGAGCCAATAAGGATAAATGTTACGTAAAGCATCCAGATACAATTGAAGTGTTGAAACATGAAGTCTAAGTTGCCATTGAAGAGATTCGACCCGAAACGACCCGTACTGAAAAATTGGGTTGATCGGATGAGGAACTGCTGAGCAATTCGTGGTAGTCATATGAATGATATTATGACAAACAACCTGTTTCTCTATTTCGAACGAAAGCAATGCGAACGAAAATCAGCTGATTTTAGACCTACTAAAAGGTATTAGAACGACAAAGCGAATGCAAACATACTGGCAGATGCCAGTTAGTAGGTCCAAAATCAGCTGTTTTCGTTCGTATCGCTTTCGTTCGATATAGAGAAACAGGCTGAAAGTTCAACCATTCCAAATTTGAAAAAATGTTCAGTCCTGTTTTTATAGCCGATTCAAATATAAAATTTTAAATTGCCAGACGTATATGGAATCATATTTAACATATTTAACATATTTAACATATTTAGCATATTTAACATATTTAACATATTTAACATATTTAACATATTTAACATATTTAACATATTTAACATATTTAACATATTTAACATATTTAACATATTTAACATATTTAACATATTTAACATATTTAACATATTTAACATATTTAACATATTCAACATATTTAACATATTTAACATATTTAACATATTTAACATATTTCACATATTTCACATATTTCACATATTTAACATATTTAACATATTTAACATATTTAACATATTTAACATATTTAGCATATTTAACATATTTAACATATTTAACATATTTAACATATTTTCATATTTAACATATTTAACATATTTAACATATTTAACATATTTAACATATTTAACATATTTAACATATTTAACATATTTAACATATTTAACATATTTAACATATTTAACATATTTAACATATTTAACATATTTAACATATTTAACATATTTAACATATTTAACATATTTAACATATTTAACATATTTAACATATTTAACATATTTAACATATTTAACATATTTAACATATTTAACATATTTATCATATTTAAATTATTTAACATATTTAACATATTTAACATATTTAACATATTTAACATATTTAACATATTTAACATATTTAACATATTTAACATATTTAACATATTTAACATATTTAACATATTTAACATATTTAACATATTTAACATATTTAACATATTTAACATATTTAACATATTTAACATATTTAACATATTTAACATATTTAACATATTTAACATATTTAACATATTTAACATATTTAACATATTTAACATATTTAACATATTTAACATATTTAACATATTTAACATATTTAACATATTTAACATATTAAACATATTAAACATATTACCAGCAAAGAAACATTAAAGTCTGGCGGTACCGACTGCACGGAGAACCATTATTACTACTATGAACAGTTGCAGGTTAAATAGAGTAAATTTATAAATTCCAGGACCTTCATAAGAGGTTTATGCTCATCTAAACATGGACCGCTATACTCCATTTTCACTAGAGACAATTTAATGCATTATGAAGTAAAAAATTTAACATTTATGTGTCCCATAGAACGCCAAGAAGTCTAATCGAAAGGGGCCTTTAAATAGGGACAATATCAAAACATGGACCGCTGTTCCTCATTTTCAATAGGGAAGATTAAGTACATACAATATAAAGTATAAGGCCCTTATTCATAAAAATTGAATGAAGGTTTGAAGAACGCTTTAACACTGCTAAAGCGTCCCTCAAACCTTCTTTAACTTTTTATGAATAAGGCCCTAAATCCTTAAATTTCTGCCAGTTCAAATGAAAAATGCATTATCTTGAGCGGCAAGAAGTGAATTCAGTTGGAGGACCAATACCAAAACATGGATCGATGTACCCCCTTTTTACTAGAGATGATTAGGTCCGATATAAAGTAAAAATTCTTAAATTTCAGCCAGATCAATTGAAAAATGTGTTCTTTAGAGCGTCAAGAAGTAACATACGAGTATGTGGGGACAATTATATGGGACTATATCAAAACATAGACCGACATGCCCCATTTTCAATAGGGATCGTCTCCAGTCTAAGAAATGCCACTGCATTGACCTGCACTTTGATCAATAGCATATATTGACAGGCAGAAGGACGTACATGGTTAAATCGACTGAGAAAGGGATTCTGTGCCGATCTATGGGTCTATCTTTATCCTCCTCCTTAGAAAAGAGGCTATATATATCATTTGCTAAAAGCCAAAAATGTAACACATCGAAGGAGTGACCTAAGATCCCAAGTATGTTTGGCTCAAATTCGATTTGGGTCATTTTAAGTCATTTTAGCAATGTCCGTACGTCCGTCCGTTCGTCTGTCTGCTGGCTGGTGCGCACGATAACACTCGAAAGGATTAACCGATTGACTTCAAATTTGGTACGCGGTAATATTTTTCTCTATCTCCGACTAAGATTGACCATATAGGTCCACTCCTTCGAGTACCACCCCCACAAATAATAAATATTTAGTTAAATATTCATTCTTTAATAACTTCTATACTACTTACTCGAATCTTCTGAAACTCCAAACATAGTATTAGTTTATAAGTCAGAAAAACTTCAAGAATAATAGGTGAAGTTGCCACGTCCCTTTTGGTACCTCCAAAACAAATGGACCATTTTGCACCAAAAGTTAACTGGATATAGCTTTAATATCAGTTCATACAAATACTTGAAATTTTGTACAGTGTAATGCTTTTATAGTTTCTACAGTGCCGTGAAACATGGGGGTTTTTGCCACGCCCCTTTTGGTACCTCCCACACAAATGGACAAATGAACAGCTTATAACTTTAATACCAGATATCCTAAGGGCTGCTCTAAAAACATCACGATTTTAGCTCTTATCATTAGGATTTGTCTGCGGTACCATTTCTAACATTCAGCTGAAGTTATTTCTAAAGGATCTTATAAATTAAATTTGCTTCTTCTACGATTAATAGTTTCTGTGTTAACGTTAATTCGTGGAAAAAGCACATTTTTATGATTTTTTTGTGACGAAACGGTTAAAATTTTTTGATTAAACCAATCATACATTAAAGCTTAACTTTCAAAGCTTACTGAGTAAAATTTTCATAAAAAATATAGCTGAGACAGCATTTGTGCGGAAGCGTCTCGAAGGTGCACCGTCTTAGAAAGCATGGGTTGTGGGAAAAACGCTTTAAATTTTTTCTGATGCACTGAATCATGTATGCGGGCCGGTTGCTTACACTGCTGTACCTTTGTCAGTTTTGCTCCGATTCACCTCAAATTTTTTCACCTCAACTTTCAAATATTCTTGAAAGGTTCTCTATTCAGAAAAAAAATTAAAAAAAAAATGCAAAATTAATTATAAACTTTACGCCCCCTTAATTGAAACGATACCAATTATTCCCAATATTATTTCAATGCCCCTTTGTACATTGGTAGGGAGGTATAGGGTATTTTATGGACGGCTCCGCCCGACTCTTCCACTCCTTCTAGAACGTCCCTCACAAAGGTTTTAAATTTAGTGAAATATTAATATTGATCTCTAACAGCTTATGTACTTCTTATCCAAATCATCTGCAAGTCTACATATAGAGATGGGTTATTTGTGGCTATCATCTGGAAAATGGGCGAAGTTGCCTCTCCCATTTTGACCATTTTGCAAAAAAAAGTTAAAAGCCTATAACTCAAAGCTAGAACATGTAAATAATAGACGTTTAGTGTAGTGTAATAATGCGATTTATGTCTTAAGATATCTCTCTAACAAATCTTATCAAAATTATATAGCCCATTACTTTAATACCAGTGCAGATAAATGCTTATAATTCTGAACAGGGCAATGTCTTTGAGATATCTACTGTTCAGCGCAAAACTGTAATTTTTGCAACATTATTCGTAAAGTGAGGTTGTACCTTAGTCATTTTACTAAGTTTGTCATTCCATTTGCAACATATTGAAACACTGATCTGATCTCCTAATGATCGTCGTAAAATTACAAGACGATTTATCCAGTCCGATGTTTAATATGTCTGTCCGTGAGGCTGTAACATTTCTTATAAATATGAGTTGTTTGGGATTGAAAGTCGACTTAATGAATGGTCCCTACCGATTATATGTCTTAATGTCATAGAAGCTACAAACATCAACCGGTGGGGATATATAAAAATATATCTATATCGCTAGTTTTCATGGGCATATCCATAACTAAATCGCTTCAAATTTTAGAACCAAAAATTACGTTTTTTTTTTTTAAATGTGTAGGACAAAAATATTTTTTGGCATAAAATGTCAAGAAACTTTGTTCAGTATATTCTTACCTACATTATTGCCAAATATAGTTAAGCGGTATCACCAAGTCTAAATTGGCTGTTGGACAAAATCTGATGAAACCTTTTCGAGAGGCTCACTGATTTTCAGAAACTTTTGAGGACCACAAAAAAAATTGGTCACTAATTTTGCCAAACCGAGTATAGGGTTATACTACCCTTTGACAGTAAAATTGAACCTATACTGTCAAGTCCGTGTATTATTTCATTATTGCACAGTGTTATGTGAGAAGTTGCAAACGAAATATCAAAATTAGTATAATGGTGTAGAATAACAAAAAGAAAACAAGTATAAGCGTTAAGTTCGGCCCTGCTGAATCTTATATACCCTCCACCATGGATTGCATTAAATTTTTATTACTGGAAAAATCTTTGGATATGGAGCAAATCATGAAACGATCCTTTTTGTTTATTAAAAAAACGAACGCTGCAATTTTTAGGCCGCAAATTCTTTAGCCAAACTCTTCACCTGAAAAATGCGGTATTTATGGTTTGAAAGAGCTCTGTTGAGAGCTACATCTACACGGGGACTACAACAAAATAAAATGTTATTTGCATATATTTTACTGAGATTAATTCTTGCCAAAATAGAATATAATCTGCAAAGTTTCAGCTAAATTTCTTAGAAAATGCGGTATTTATGTCTTAAATAAGACTTTTTGGGAGCGACATCAATAGGTGGACTATAACAAAATATGAACTGATATGATACGAGTACAGTGTGACACAATGACATATGGACCACGGTAAACAATCGGACCCTTACTGTGTTTCATTAGTAAGGGACGAAAAAAAGTTTAGCGGACACCCTTTACGTCTAAAGATTATTGAAAAACAATTTCAACACAACAAACATTTTTTTGATCCGTGCCCAAATTGGTTTTATTTGCAGCGATGTTATTTGTTATCCTATCGAAACAACCCGCATACCGTTGTTCATAATTTGTCAATGGCTTCATTTTTACCTTTGATCACTTTGACTCCGATGTCAATTTTGATTCCTCTTTAGTGTTATCTTATATGAAATTTAAGTGTCAAAATTGAAACCGCAGACAAAGTTCGCGAAGAGCGAAAAGTTGCGTCTGAAAAACTACGAACAACGACATGCGTTTTGTTTCAATAGGCAACACAGCACAAACAAAATAATTATAGGAGGAGTAGGGTGACCTGTTTTTTTTAAAATCCATAACTTTTTTTGTGGGTAAAAATAAATGCTGTTAACTCAAAAGTTTCATGGTTTTAACGAGTCTTCATGGATGCAGGAAACGAAATACAGGAAGTCAACATTCAAAATTGACTTCGGAGTCAAAAGTCATCAAAAAACGAAGTAAAGCCACTGACAAACCATGAACAATTATATGCGGTTTGTTTCGATAGGATAACAAATAATAACGCTGCAAATAAAACCAATTTGGGCCATATGTATGGTGCACGGATAAAAAAAATTTTGGTGTTCTGCAATTGTTTTTCAATAATTTTTAAACGTAGGGGGTGTTCGCCTCAATTTTTTTTGTGTGTGGGGACCGGCCCCGTGCTTGTGCTTCATGTTTGGAAACTAATTTGTCAATCACCGACTAATACAACATTTTTATGTTAGCCCACAAATCACTCTGATTTTTCTCAAAATTGTGACATATTTTCACATTTCTACTTGAATAGTGCCTTGAATGGGTATACTTTTTTGCCGGGCCTGTCCTAAAAAAGTATGAGCATGTAGTTGTAATCCTTTGTAGCAACATCTGTTTTGACACAAAACTCAATTTATGTGATAACGTTCTATACGAGTAAACGTACATTAGGGTGAGCTGTGCAAAATTATACAAAATATGTATGGCTCGGTTTTTCATTTTACGGTATAATATGCCGCCAAAATAAAATTATTTCAACTTTTTAAAATTTTTATGTAGTTTTCTGAAATGACCGCCTATCTCCAAAAATAACCAGTAAGGAAAGACAGAAAGTCGGGCGGGCCGACTATATAATACCCTACACCTCCCTAACAATGCGATAAGGGTCATTGCCATAATGATTTGGAATAATTGGTAAATGGGTAGAAACTTATTATCTAATTCTGAAACGATAATCGCTAAATTAAGCAATATTCGTTCCTAAATTGAGAAACATCTTTCTGGACAATTTTAATGATCGGAAGTAAAATACAACTTCTATAGCGATTTGATACCAAATCAGGAGGAACATATATATGGAGCTTTAATATAAATCTGAACCGATCTTCCCTGAATACTCATTCATGTAAAAATACCTCCTTCTTTCGAATTTCGTACTGATCGGATATAAAATACATTCTCTACAGCGCTTACATGTCAAATCGGGGGTAACATATATATGGGAGCTGTATCTAAATCTGAACCGATTTTCTCCGAATTTGGCAGTATTCCTTATATACATTCTCTACAGCGCTTACATGTCAAATCGGGGGTAACATATATATGGGAGCTGTATCTAAATCTGAACCGATTTTCTCCGCTTACATGTCAAATCGGGGGTAACATATATATGGGAGCTGTATCTAAATCTGAACCGATTTTCTCCGAATTTGGCAGTATTCCTTATATACATTCTCTACAGCGCTTACATGTCAAATCGGGGGTAACATATATATGGGAGCTGTATCTAAATCTGAACCGATTTTCTCCGAATTTGGCAGTATTCCTTCATGTAATAAGAAACCTCTTTCTGCCTTATTTCGCACTGATCGGATATAAAATATAGTTTTTACAGCGCTTACATGTGAAATCGGGGGTAACATATATATGGGGGCTATATCTAAATCTGAACCGATTTTCTCCGAATTTAGCAGTATTCCTTCGTGTAATAAGAAACCTCTCTTTGCCGAATTTCGCACTGATCGGATATAAAATAACATTTTTACAGCGCTTATATGTCAAATCGGGGGTAACGTATATATGGGGGCTATATCTAAATCTGAACCGATTTCTTCCAAATTTAACAGTGTTCATTCATATAATAAGAAACCTCTTTCTGCCGAATTTCATACTGATCGGATATAAAATAAAGTTTTTACAGCGCTTACATATCAAATCGGGGCTAACATATATATGGGGGCTATATCTAAATCTGCACCGATTTTAACCAAGTTCAATAGGGATCGTCCTTGGGCCAAAAAAAAATATGTGTAAAGTTTCGTCGAGATCGGACCATAATTGCGACCTGTACTTTGATTACAAGAATACATGCACAGACGGACAAACGGACAGACGGACAGACAGACGGACATAGCTAAATCAACTCAGAAAGTGATTCTAAGTCGATCGGTATAATAAACGATGGGTCTATTTCTTCTCCATTTGGGTGTTACAAACAAATGCACAATGTTATAATACCCTGTACCACAGTGTGGTGTAGGGTATAAAAATGTCCAGGACAAGCCAAATACATTTTCAATTGTAGAACTCTTACACTAGGCGTTGACAGTAGCATTTAGGAAGTAGTTAAGAACAATTATGATTAGCAGAATCCATTTATGGTAAAATCTCAAATACCATATTTTGGTACTTAGGTTGTAATTCCAGACAACAACATATATTTCCTATGTGCAAATAATTGATTCAATGTAATTAGGATAAAGTTATTTGACTATACACAGAGTTCCCAAAAAATCTTTTAGCTGAATATGTTGTATGTAGTTTTTTTCTACGAGTATGTAGTAGCACAACAATAAAATGTTTAATATTGACATAAACTTACCATGGATACATCGGTGAGGGTTTCTTTGCAATCTGCAGTCCTTCTTCTTCAAAGCGTAGTAATTCGCCATTTTTGTCGTGATTCTTTTTGATCCACCAAACGTAAGACTGCACGGAGCCATTCGTTATGTTGAGTGCCAAAATTCTGGCACCAGTCGTATATTCGTCGCTTAGCAAACCTTTGGCCAGAGCATCCGATAAACCTTGAAAGTTATAAGAAAGTACATGGATAGAGTGATAGATAGTTAAAGAGTGACTGAGGTAAGCAAATGAAGTTAAAAAGTACAGTGAGCGTCACAAGTGGGTTCATACCAGGAATTATTCCACATTTTTATACCCTCACTTTAGTGTGACGAGGGTATATATCATTTGCTACGGAAAAAAGTGTAACACATCAAAGGAGTGATCTAAGACCCTAAGTATGTTCGGAGGAAATCCGTTTTGGGCCATTTTAAGTCGAATGAGCAATGTCCGTCCGTCTGTCTGTCTGTCTGTCTGTCTGTCTGTCTGCTGGCTGGTGCGCACGATAACTCTCGAAAGGAGTAACCGATTGACTTCAAATTTGGTATGTGGTAATATTTTTTTCTATCTCCGGCTAAGTTCGAAGATGGGCCATATTGGTCCATTCCTTCTAGTACCTCCCCCACAAAGGGTTAAAATGTTGTGAAATATTGATTCTTTAATAACTACCATACTACTTATTCTAATCTTCTGAAATTCCACACATAGTATTAGTTTATTAGTCGCTATCAACTCGAGAAAAATGGGCGAAGTTGCCACGTCCCTTTAGGTACCTCCCACACAAATGCACCGTTTTGCACCAAAAATTAACAGCTTATAACATTAATAACGGTGTATAAAAATACTTGAAATTTTGCACAGTGTTATGCTTTTATATTGCCTACAGTCCAGAGAAAAATGGGCGTTGTTGCCACGCCCCTTTTGGTACCTCCCATACAAAGGTACCATTTTGCACCAAAAGTTAACAGCTTATAACATTAATACAAGTGTATAATAATACTTGAAATTTTGTACAGTGTAATGTTTTTATAGTGCCTATAGTCCTGTGAAAAATGGGCGTTATCGCCACGCCCCTTTTTGTACCTCCCACACAAAATGGCCAAATCATACCACAATTTAATATCTCATAACGTTTATACCAGTGCACATAAACGCTTATTATTCGGCGCAGTGCTATGAATTTAAAGTATCTACTGTTCAGCGAAAAATAGGTGTATTTTTTAAACCCCTTCTGGTAGCTCCCACACAAATTGACAGAATAGTTCGTGTAATATTCTATATTACATTACTCACAAAGTGAGGGTATACCTTAGTCGGTTTACCCGACTGAAACTTTCTTACTTGTCTTAAAATCATTAGAAAAAAGTGAACTCATGAGATTGTCGCTAATATTTATACCATACATCACCCTGCGGTGATGTGTGGTATTATAATTTTGTACATTTGTTTGTGATACCCAAAACTAGATGTGATAGATACATTATTTATTATTTATTTATTTATTGTCTTATAATAAGTTTCCGAGTCGGTTTAGCTCTGTCCGTATTTATACCCTACACCACTGTGGGCTACAGGGTATTATAAGTCTGTTTTATGGCAGATGTTTGTAACACCTAGAAATACTATAGATAGGCTAATCCACAGTATACCGATCGACTCCGAATCATCAGTTGAGTCGATTTAACAATGACTGTCCGTCTGAAATTGCAATTAGTTGAAATCGGTTCAGATTTAGATATAACTCCCATATATATTAATACATTATCGGACAATACATATTGGACTAACTTCATATTTCTGTTCAATCGCCAAAATCTGAAAAACTATATATATAATATATGTATTCTAAAAATTGTACCTATTATCTACGAAATTGCATCATTTCACCAAAAAAAAAACAAAAAGTCGAAAATTTGTCGTATTGAAATTGCTATAAAAGAGGCATATTTCACTCAGCTTATGGAAACATGGCATCCTCCAGGATTTCGCTGTACATAATCCAGTAAGTAATTCCATTTATTTTATGGAGGGATCCAACCCCGTTACCGTTCGTTTATAAACTTTTTTTTCATTTTTTTCTGAATAGAGAATCTTTCAAGAATTTTGTGTGAAAATTCGAAGTGAGTCGGACAAAAACTAACGAAAATACAGCAGTCTAAGCATCAGCGCCTCATATTTGACTTAGTACATCAGAACAACTTTAAAAGGGTTTTCCCACAACCCATGTTTTCAAAGACGGTGCCCTCATAACTCAACTACTGAACCGATCCTTTTGATTATATTTATCCCCTCACCTTAGAGAGGAGGGTATATATCATTTGCTACGAGCCAAAAGTGTAACACATCGAAGGAGTGGCCTAAGACCCTAAGTATGTTCGGCAGATATCCGTTTTGGGTCATTTTAAGTCGAATGAGCTATGTCCGTCCGTCTGTCTGTCTGCTGGCTGGTGCGCACGATAACTCTCGAAAGGAGTAACCGATTGCCTTCAAATTTGGCATGTGGTAATATTTTCTTCTATCTCCGGCTAAGTTCGAAGATGGGACATATTGGTCCACTCCTTCTAGTACCTCCCCCACAAAGGTTACATATTTAGTGAAATATTGATTATTTAACAACTTATATACTACTTACTTGAATCCTCTGAAATTCTACATATGGGAGCTATATCTAAATCTGAACCGATTTCAACCAAATTCTATAGCGATCTTAACAGCCGCGAAATACTCTAATACTAATACGTAGTATTAGTTTATAGTCACAATGACCTCGAGAAAAATGGGCGAAGTTGCCACGCCCCTTTTGGTACCTCCCACACAAATGGACAATTTTGAACCAAAAGTTACCAGCTTATAACTTTAATACCAGTGCATACAAATTCTTGAAATTTTGTACAGTGTAATAATTTAATAGTACCTAAAATACAGAGAAAAATTGTCATTATTGCCAAGCTCCTTTTGGTACCTCCCACACAAATGGACCATGTTGTACCAAAAGTTACAAGCTTATAACTTTAATACCAGTGCATACAAATACTTGAAATGTTGTAAAGTGTAATGCTTTTATAGTACCTAGAGTCCACAGAAAATCGGCCGTTATTGGCACGCCCTTTTGGTACCTCTCACACAAATGGACCTGTTGGTACCAAAAGTTAACAGCTTTTAACTTTAATACCAGGTCATACAAATACTTGAAATTTTGTACAGTGTAATGCTTTTATAGTACCTAGAGTACTAGAGAAAAGTGACCGTATTGGGACGCCCATTTTGCTACCTCTCACACAAATGGACCTGTTTGTACCAAAAGTTAACAGCTTTTAACTTTAATACCAGTGCTTACAAATACTTGAAATTTCGTACAGTGCAATGCTTTCATAGTACCAAGAGTCCATATAAAAATGGGTGTTATTGGCACGCCACTTTTGGGACCTCCCACACAAATGGACCTTTTAGTATCAAAAGTAAACAGCTTTGAACTTTAATACTAGTACATACTTTTACAATATACTCATACAAATTATTAAATGCAATTATAATTGATAATAATTTAATTAAACAACAAAATAGATAAATTTGCGATTCTTTTGTTTGGGACTCAAGGTGAGGTGATTCATAAGTCGGTTTACCCAACTGAACTTTCTTACTTGTTTTAATATCAGATTATCCGGTATTGAGTTATGAGGGGCACATTAAATTCAAATTTTTTTCGAGACGCTTTCGCCATTTTGTTGCCATATTTTTTATGACAATTTTACACAACAAACTTTAAAAGTTGTACTTTAATGTTTGAATCAAAAAATGTTAACCATTTCGTCACAAACAAATCATAAAAATGTGCCTTAATAAAATATTGGATCCTTTATATCATAAATGGTCTGTAAAACGTGGAGGCGGGAATGTAATGGTCTGGGGGATGCTTTTCGGGTAACGGGCTTGGAATCCTCTATAAAGTAAACGGAATTGTGGACAGGTTTATTATGTACAGCGAAATCTTGGTGAATGCCATGTTTCCCTGTATGTTTCCTCCGATTTGGCCCTTTAGCCTCATAGAACCTGTAGTTTACATCTAATCATTTTGAAATTTAACATGGTTGCCGAATTTGAGGAAAATCGGTTTAGATTTAGCTATAGCTCTCATGTATAAGTATATGTTTCGTCCGATTTGGCCCTTTAGCCTTTTAGAGCTGTACTTTACAACCAATCGTTTTGACATTTAGCATGGTAGAGTTTATTGATCCATGGACCAACACGGACGAATTTGAAGAAAATTGATTCATATTTAGCTATATATACTCGTGTATGTTTAGTCCGATTTGGCTAAATTGTGCAAACAAATTTTTGTTGAAGTACACATTGGATATATCATATCTTACCAGGGCGGTGTAGGGTATCATATAGTCGCTTTAGCCCGACTTTAGCCTTTCCATACTGTTTTTTTCGGGCCAGCAAAAAACGATTAAAAAAAAATGTTCTAATAGTTTTAACGACTGTTACTAATATTCGGGCCTTATCGAGGTTATACTTCAAAAGATATGGTCCAAATATTAACGGAACTTCCATGAAAATTGGAAATTTAGAAAAAAAATTGGTTTAGGTTTCATAAAACATTATGCCTCAATTTATACCAAAAAAGTTGTTATGTCTCGGATACAAACATATTATTTGTTGTTGCATAGAGTTATCAGTCACCGTCGACATTGGACCTCCGAACGACTTCCAATATCTTAAGTCTGAAGGACAATTTCTGTATAGGATTATACCTAGAGATTTTGCACTTTCAAAAACGCTTAGCTCAGTTCCGTTTGGCTGAGGAGGATCCGAGGATGAAGAAGGAATAGTGCCCACCAGTTCGTGCAGTGCAGGTTTTCGATGGCCATTTTTTTCCGGGTTTATGGGCCTAAAACTTAGCGACATTTGTAGTCTATTCGCTTTCTTCTTAGCCCTGCTGATCCTCGAATTCTATTATCTCATCTTTCTGAGCCTTATAAACAACGCTTCCATAAACTATCACAAATTCTGGATCATTATCAACAAAGTGGCCGCTGGTTATATTCCTATTGGTCGTTCCCGAAGTCAAAATCATTGTTCAGTCGTTTTGCGGAGGCACGAGTTATTCTAACCGGCACCATATATAGAGTACCCTGCAGATGTACGACCACACTTTTTAGTTGACGAGAAGTGCTCATATACAAAGGTCGTGTTTGTGCTTTCCTAAGGTCCTTCTTATAGAAATTTTGGTTTGCTCTTTATAGGCATCCTTGTCGTCAGTTGCGCGGTAGATTTGGCCTTGTCGAATAGCTTTTGCAGATTTTTTCTAGTCTGTAGCTCAGAAGTCCACCGTTGTGGTTTGTCATTTCCTCTATACATTGGTTTTGGACAAGCTTCATGAAGGTTTTCACATGGTGCCAACAAAATAGTATGAATTTACCGGGATCTATGATTTAAGCCACTGTCGTTTGGACTAAGCAGTGATTAGTCAGTCAATCATCCAACAGTTTAACAGAAGCTATGAACAAATAACTTTCCATTGTTTTATATTTTATTAAAAATTTGAGGGAACCAAAGACCCCAAAAGTTTACCACAAAAATCTATCTAAAGTTGTGGTAATAAACTTTTGATTATCACTCATAGCATGACGCCCTCATGTTCATCATAATAAGTACAACTTTTTATAACAACATCTAAATAAACATCCACGCAAACACATATAGTTTTCCCCGATACATATCCATGGTGTCCATTGTCCTTATTCACGTGTATAATATGTGGGGTTACACGTGTATAGCCATGCGGGTTATTTTCATGGCTAAGTTGGATTTATGGTTTATAAAATTTTTGATGTAAAGAGAATTCAGTTTGTTTTTTTTGCCTCGTGCCTACGTCAGAGAAATGAATGCTGTGTCGATTTGAGTCCTTTATGATATGAATGGAATATTCCCTATTCCCTACACACGTTACCAAGCCATGCAAAAGGATACTTTACAGAGAGTGTACAGAGTACTTTTGTGAATTTATCGAGTTCATAATAGTATACGAAATGGGTTTGAGTTTGCTTGCGAACGTCGTTACATGGGGAATTGTTGTACTCGTGATGTTGAATTTAGATTCACATTGTAGTGGGACATGAGCACTTAAGCTTAAACAGAAATACATATAAAAATGATGCTATAAACATCCTAAAGTGACCTTAGTAAAAAATGGTATATTTAAAAACTAAAACTTTCTTTTTCAATGCGGCATATACGAGTATAAAAATAATACAACATTGTTCATGAAAGTGTGGACCATTATCGACACATTTTGTCTGAGAATATATATATGTATATCGATAGATCACATCATCGTGTCACCAGTTCACCAGTTCACAGGTTGAAACCAGCTTCCCATTATCATATCCGTAGATAGACCAATAATACTGTCATTGTTTATGGGCGCTGTACTGGTGTCAATCAGAGGAAAACTATTTAGGTCGGGTTCAGATAATTCACTAATCACCGCTTCAATGAACAACTTCCCCTCCGCTGAGATGTAAAAGTGCCTGGACCATCAAAAACTAAATTTCCCAGCAAAAGCTATACAACAAAATCTTTGTCGAAGGGCTGTGTATAACATTATCTGGTGTAATATGGAGTTATAAACATGAGAAAATATTAAAAAAATGGTATGGTAAATTTTTTTCTTAAACAAAATTTTTTTAAGAAAATACTTTCCCATAAAAAAGTTTTGTTTAGTTTTCATAAAATAGTATGCTTCAACAAAAAAAAAACATTTAACGTCTCGGACACAAAAAAAAATTAGTTTCGTAGTGTAATCAGCGATTTGTATCCAAGATTAGTAGAATTTTCAACGAATACAAGGGGAGTAAATGTCTGGATAATTTGAGCTTCTTAACTTTAAATCGGCTGTCGGTCATTTTTGGCGATGTACAAAATAACTGACCCGAAGAGGCGCGCCAGTTTTTCTAACCGGCAGATTATAGACTCTTGACTTTCTTTTTTGATAAGGCGATAAGGAAAGTCATATTCATGCTATCTGAGCAGAGAACAAAATTTTAGAGTTGGCGATAATGCCCTTGTCTTTCGAAGAATCAAAGCAATTTAAAGCGACGAAATATTTTATTTGATACTGAAACAATTGGATGTATTGGGAGTCAAATATCTCACGAAAGTCCTTAACTTGTATTATGCCACTCTAATATCAAACGATCCAGTTATATCTTATTTTCCCACAGATCACGGGTGACCTCTCTTATTCGTATTCAGTATTGTTTGATAATACACCGTGGAAAGACTCACACCGCAACAAAGTCTCCAATTTATTCAGATGTATTACGAAAATCAGCATTCTGAGGGAAAAGTATTCCGAGCCCACTGTTGCCAATACCAATACCGGACCTGTCAACTGGCCGGGTCGGTGTGATATCACACCTCTGTATTTTTTTATGTGAAGTCTTCGTCGAAAAGTCAACTGCGATTTAACACTTAAAACCAATATTATTCTCGGAATCTACCCGTAGCGTTCTACCGGTAGCGATGCTGGATAGTGAGATTGAAAGCTGGACCTTCCGAATGGATAAACTACAGCGATGTCGCAGCTAAAATTTTTCTTTAGAAAGCACATGCCAGATGTTGTTCTTTCGATCGTAATGAATTTTTCGACATCCAATTATCTTTTAAATCTTTAATTAAAAATTAAAAAGATCTAAATGGATCACCTATTACATCTACAAATGGGCATATTGGTCCCGCTACTGAAACCAGTCAGGGATATGAATGATACATGATGCACTTTAAGCTTTTTCCTACATAGCCAAATTCGACATGGTCTACGTAAGAAGTAGTGAGCATTGCTGGCTCTAATTTCATATATTTATTAGCCAAGATCTTAGCTTAGGTTAGGAAGCTCACATAGACCAATTTAGGCCCCTTGTGTTACCACGGACCCCAGAAGCCCCTCATCGAAGGCAAACTGTTTGATATACAAAGTCATTACTACCACGAATATCGGTACCGGAAAAATTTGCTAAACTTCCTAGAAAGGCCGACCCCAGTACATACAGAAGTAGTTTTTTAAATACGGGTCAGTAATAAAGCTGGTGCTCAATGTACTTCACTTCTTCCACATCTCCACAGCTTCTGCAGAAGTTATTCGACGATCACGCAGTGTCCCGTCAGAACTGACACTCTAGTGCGATGAGATATCTTGACCTTCTCGGATCATATCTCGGCCAACTACCCTACAGATGTTGATATCTGTCCATTTTTAATTGGAATTACTGATAGCATATGCTTGCATGTGGATATCAGCATTTGTAACGTCCTCCGTTGCTTAGCAAGTTCATCGCCTTTGCAGTTCCCCGGGATATCCCTGTGTACAGGTACCCTTGTGAGGTATATCTTAAACTGCGCATGTCAAATCTATGTTCTTTACAGTGTACTCCGAAGCCAGCCGTATCATCAAGCTTCGAACCATCCTGCTAGTCCTCTCTTGTAGGTATATAAGTGGTGAGGATTCTCTGGAGGTGTACACATGTGGTCGTAGTCTTACCCAGAAATGAAAATTTCACCTTCGTCCACGAACTAGCCCAGTATACATGGCTCGCATTCGACAACTTTTTCAGATCATTTGCTCGGCTATCTGCGATAGCATGAGTAGTAGAAATAGGGTCCTCAAATCGGTCGTCGGTTGCACTTGGAGAACCGACATAGAAACATGTTTCACTTTTTACAAAGTGATGGGCCGGTCTGTGACAAACTGTTCAGGGCAGATGTAGTAAATATGAGTAAATTTCAGAAGCGGAATAAACATAATTCTCGGCAACGGCTTCAGGTTGTCTCTTCATGTTTTCTGAGAATCTCCTTTATGAGAATACTAAGATTATACCCGTGAAAAGACGAACAGACAAAGCTACATTATGTTTAGGTTAGGGTGGCAGCGGTCTTTTTCTTCGGCTTATATAGACCAGCTTAGGTCCCTAGTGGTACCACGGGCTAAAATGCCCTCATCGAAACCAACCTGTTTGAAATATAAATTTATCGACAGTACAAATATTGGTACCGGAAATATCTGTTAGACTGCCTAGAAAGGCCGACCCCAGTATGGCCAGTCGTTGTTTACTCAAATTGGGACAGTCGCATAGCAATACCCAATCTTCTGGCATTTTCGACGATTAGCCAGTGTCCCGTCAGAACTGATACTAACGTAGACAATCTTTTCCTTTCTAGTGCGAGGAGATATTTTGACCTTCTCAGGTCAAACCTTGGCCAGATTTGTCTAGCTACCCTACAGGTGCCGATTTGTGTCCATCTTTCGTTGGTGCCTGAATGCCTTTTGCCTAAGCCAAAGCTTGCACGTGTTCAATTATGTGATAGAACTTTTGCTCTCAAAAAATTTTGGGAAAATAATTTTTCTAAAAAAGGAGGATACAATATTCGAATCTTTTAACCAAATATTTAGGCATGCCAAAAATATCTATAAAGTTAAATAAACTTTTTATGTAAAAAAGTTTTAGGAAAGCTCTGATTATCTTTAGCTAACAAAAAAAGTAATTTTGCAAGACAATACATTAGTTTTAGGGGAGAACAAAACAAGTAAGGAAAGGCCGAGCGAAGCCAACAGCAGAATAAGCACAGATATTGTACATATGAATATGAGATAATTACCTTATAAATCTAAATCTACACAGAATTCGTTAAAATTCGACAATATGCGTTCTTCGATAAATAAATTCTATTCTACTAAATTAAAAAAAATATTGAATGTGCAATACAGCTTCCATAGCATTACAAGACCAGATCTAAAGAGACCGATTTTCACCAATTCCAATAAGTGTTCTCCCTAGTGTGAAAGAGTTTTTATTTGTAGTAGGATCGTAGTGAAATTTCGACCTGTACTTAACGAACATCTTAGGATGGACAGACGGACAGCTAGTGATTCTGAGTAGAACGGTGTATTTTAAGGTGTGTACAGCTGTAGTATTTTTTACAAATCTGACGAAGCGAACATATTTTCCAAATATTGTGGTATATTAAAACAGAGGCAGTGATTGATGAACATTTTATCAAGATTCCATGTTGAAACAATTGTCATATTAGTTGCAACTTGCAAGTAAAGCGTCGATAAATAAAAACCAGTAAGGAAAGGCTAAAGTCGGGCGGTGCCGTCTATATAATACCCTACACCACTCTCGTAATATTGAATAACTCTGATATATAAATTTTGTAATTCATGTATAAATTGTTTACATAAATTTACTTTTGGGACATTTTATACTTAAATAATACCCTGTACCACAGTGTGGTGTAGGGTATAAAAACGATGGGATCTAGAGAGCCTAAATCTTACCGATTTTCTTCAAATTCGGCAATGTTGGTTCATGGATCAAGAAACTCTACCATTCTAAATTTCAAAACGATCGGATGTAAAATACAGCTTCTATAGGACTAAAGGGCCAAATCGGACGAAACATATATATGGGAGCTATAGCTAAATCTTAACCGATTTCAACCAAATTCAATAGCGATCTTAACAGCCGCGAAATACTCTAAACTGCAACATTTCAGAACGATCGAAGTGAAATTGCGACCTGTAGTCGACGAACAACTTTACATGGACAGACGGACGGACATCGTTAAATCGACTCAGCTAGTGATTCTGAGTCGATCGGTATACTTTAAGGTGGGTCTAGCTGTGTTATTTTCAGGTGTTACAAACATCTGCCGTGAAACAAACTTATAATACCCTGTACCACAGTGTGGTGTAGGGTATAACAAGTAAGGAAAGGCCGAAAGTCGGGCGGGGCTGACAATATAATACCCTACACCTCCCTAACAATGCGATAAGGGTCATTGCGATAATAATTTGGAATAATTGGTAAATGGGTAAGAACATATATATGTGAATATATCTAATTCGGAACCGATAATCTCTAAATAGCAATATTCGTTCCTAAATTGAGAAACGTCTTTCTGGAGAATTTTGTAATGATCGGGAGTAATGTATTTACAACTTCTATAGCGCTTTGTAACCAAATCAGGAGGATCATATATATGGAGGTTATATATTAATCTGAATCGATTGTCTGTCGAATTTCGCACTGACTGCCGAATTTCGTAAAATACAGTCTCTAGTGCTTAGATGTCAAATCGGGGCTAACATATATATGGGGGCTATCTGAACCGATTTTCTCCGAATTTGGCAGTATTCCTTCATGTAATAAGAAACCTCTTTCTGCCGAATTTCGCTGTGATCGGAAATAAAATACAGTTTCTACAGCGCTTGAATTTCAAATCGGGGGTAACATATATATGGGGGCTATATCTAAATCTGAACCGATTTGCTCTGAATTTGGCAGTATTCCTTCATGTAATAAGAAACCTCATTCTGCCGAATTTCGTACTGATCGGATATAAAATACAGTTTCTACAGCGTTTACATGTCAAATCGGGGGTAACATATATATGTATGGGGGCTATATCTAAATCTGAACCGATTTTCTCCGAATTTGGCAGTATTCCTTCATGTAATAAGAAACCTCATTCAGCCGAATTTCGTACTGATCGGATATAAAATACTGTTTCTTCAGCGTTTACATGTCAAATCGAGTGTAACATATCTATGGGGGCTATTTCTAAATCTGAACAGATTTCTCCCAAATTTTGTATTGTCTCTAAGTGTATCACGAGACTACTCCCTGTCAATTTTTCTACAAATCGGTTCAAAAATGTTGCATATATGTTACAGTGCATATATGCCAAATCGAAGGTACATATATATGGGAGCTATATGTAAATCTGAATCGATTTCAACCAAATTCAATAAAGAATGATATGTGCAACGTTTCGTTGAGATCGTGCCATAATTGCGACATGTATGTACTTTGATTACAAGAATACATCTACAGACAGATAGACAGACGAACATTGCTAAATCGACTCAGAAAGTGATTACAAGTCGATCGGTATAATAAACAATGGGTCTATCTCTTCTCATTTTGGGTGTTACAAACAAATTCACAAAGTCATAATATCCTGTACCAAAGTGTAGGGTATAAATACAATTTTATTTAATTACTGGTATTGAACTACTAGTACTTGTGTGTTTTTAACGGAGCTATATCTTATTTTCAATAACATCAACTCTGGTCTTATTAGATATATAATTTCAGAAGTTTATGTTATTTAATTGCCGGAGCTGGAGTCGAATGATTTTAAAATTCGACTCCGGAAGTCGGATTCGGAGTCGAGTAGTTTTGGCTCGACTCCACAGTCCTGGATAGTGGCGCACCAATATATGTTTCGAGAATTTTTTAAGTCGTCATTTTCCTAACAAGTTCATCGGCTTTTCAGTTCCCCTGGATATCCCTATGCCCAGGCACCCATATGAGGTGTATATTTAACTGCTCAGCCATCTCGTTAAGAGATCTGCGGCAGTCGCGGGCAGTTTGTGAATTTTGGGGATGTGGCCTCCAGAGAATTGATGGCATCCTGGCTGTCCGGGTAAATGACAACGGCAGTGTTGGTTACTATGTTCCGTTTCAGCTACTTGGCGACTTCCGCCAACCTTTTCATCAAGCTTCGAACCATCCGTATTGAAGTGGAGATGGTTTCTATTTCCTGGTATTCTGCCAACCCATTCATCCATGGCTGGTATCATAGTGATGTAGTTCCTCTCAAAGGTGTGCACCGTTGATATATAGTCCACTCGGTCGGTTACAATAGCACTAAACATTGCTACATGACTTGAAATGTACTGAAACTGATTTCTCCCAAACGTATATAGGATCTTAGGTTACTCCTTCCAGGAACTGCACTTTTGTTCCGTAGTGAATGATATATAGTGATAACATCACTGTAAAGTGAGATTATAAAAATACTAGTTCTTCGTGTACAGTATTTGTCTAAATCACGGGCCAACCAATTGCTTTTTTAGGTCTCTACTGGCATAATTCGTAGATGAAAATCTCTTTTATTAGGATCCAGAAATGCAAGTGTAGGGTTTAGGTTTAGATTAACATAGATACACATAGATCAATTGAGTTCCCTAGGTAGTCCACGGGCGAAGTTGCCCCTCATCGGAATCAACTTATTTGATACACCAAGTTATCAATATCCTGCAGAATCAGTATCCAGTACACATAGTCATGCGGAAAAATAACGTAGCAAGAGCTCAATGCTCTCCACTTTTTCCTCATCTCCACAGCTTCTGCAGAAGTCATTGGACATTCTGGCGTGTTCGCCGATCCGGCAGTGTCCCCTAAGAAGTGAAAGTAACGAGGAAAGTTTTCCTCTCAAGTGCGAGGAGATATTTTTACTTTTTAGGTCGTAACCGTTTGTATGGTTATCCCCTAGCTGTACATTTCTGCCTTTGGTGTATGCAAAAGCTTGTACCAATATACACCAATATAAAAATTCTTCGAGAATTTCTCATGTCTTCCCTTTTCTTGCAAGATGTTCATATGGGGTATATGTTAAACTGCTCCGCCATATCGTTAACGGATATTCGGTATATGGTGAATTAGCTTAGGATATAGCTTCCAGAGGTTTAATGACAGCCTAGTTGTCCGAGTAATTGGTGACGCCAGTGTTGGTCACTATGTTGCCATTCAGCCACTTGGCGGCTTCTCTTGTTGTCATTATTTCGGCCTGACCAAGTTCGAGATTAAGTTCTTAAAAGTGTAATCCAAAGCGAAACTTCTCATCAAGCTTCGAACCACCTGTACAGTTTCTATTTCCTGGTACCTTTCCCGGTTTGAGTATGAATACAGCTTTGTATTCCCTCCATCAGTTGGGGATATACGAGAGCTTAGTGTGGCCTTCATACAATTGCTCCAACCAGGGTATAATTTACTTCATAATTTTCTGCATTTCTACTGTACTAGATGATTTGCGAGCCACCAAGCTGATTAGTCTGTATGTGTTGGGCAACACTTAGGCGACGTTTCTAGTCCACCTGGTCCGGGTATTTCCAGGAAAGTCTGTCCGGGTGTTTCCCGAAAAATGTGTGTCGAGTAGTATTTTAAGAGAAAATTTAGTCTACAGAGCTTTGTGGATAGTATCTTACTCAGCCTTGCGGCATCTGAGAATTTTAAAACTTCTTAACAGAAGGTAAACGAAGAACGTCTTTGCGCTTTGCTATTCTTATAGATTTTAAGATGTTCTTTATAGGTTTCCTAGTCGTTAATGACGTCAGTAGATTTTGCATTGTTTAAGAGTTTGTAGCAGGTCTTTTTCATAAACTGTAGCTCAGACCTCCACCACTTTGGTTTAGCTTTTCCATTGTACCTTGATTATGGACAAGCTTTTTATCAGTCTTTTCAGAACAGAAATTTATTTCCTGTCTATATTTAATAGTAACACGTGGTTTATTACCTTGTTACAAATAATTTGAATAAAGATAGTGGTGTAGGGTATTAAACAATAAGAAAACATAACTGAGTTGTTAAGATCTGAAATTTCCATTGCACTTACCTCCATGACGTATAATTCCCACCTCTTGCAGTATGGATGCAACAAGATCAGCCTTTTGTCTCGAGCTCTCGTAACGTTCGGAATTGATGGGTATTTGTAGCGGTCGATACAATGTCGATATACACAGTGTGCCCAAATTCTCGGTGGCAATATCATGGACTGTCACCAACGACTGTTGAATGGCATCCTGCAAAAAAACAGAGAAATAGCAAATTTAAGAAAACTCATATTTTCCCAATATTGTACCATGCCATGAGAGAAGGTACAGTAGAAACATCATCTTCTTCTGGTTCATTTTACTATTCTTTTTCCATTTTCATCATACATCCATATGTAGAGATTGTCAAAATGCCAATAAAAGTTTTCGTTCAATGTTTTGCAAGCAATTACGTTAATTGCTGTTTATGATAAATTATTCTTAAACTTGTTCTTGGTTTTTGTTGAAAAGAGTATTAAATAAAAATAAACTATACCGATTCTGTTGCTTTGTTCTTTCGTTCGATATCAGAGTGACGATGCGTATGTCCGTCCGTCTGTCTCTGTCCGTCCATGTGTGAGTATGATATACGACACAATTAAATACCAAAGATTATTTATGTTTCCTTATTTGATCCACGTTGAGACTGTATGTGTGTGTGTGTGTGAATCACAAGAGTTTATATGTATTATAATTTATTTGGATCCCTTTTAATCACTCCATTTAACCTATAATGGTGAGTGCATTTTTATCCTTGTTTCGAGTTTATTTTACATCATATGAATCATCAGTTTCCGATGGATGTGACCACGACCACAATCAATACTAATGGCAACCACACAGTCATATGCATCCAGATAGCTAGAGCTGTTGCAGGCGATTAAGTATGAGTATTTTATGTTGGGTGATTTCTTTCAGACAGACAGGCAGAGTGAGAAAGAATTTACATATATTCCAAGCAATTAAGGTTAAAATGGAAAAACGATTGTGTTTGATCACTTAGGTCAATTACAACTGAGTGAATGGCCGTAAATAATATTCAATTGCAAATTTTTTATTTTCCCTATTCTACTATAGAACCTTATTTGCAGGTTTGACCAATAACAAATAAAACCAGTAAGGAAAGACTAAAGTCGGGCAGAGCCGACTGTATAATACCCTTCACCATTGTTTGTCAACAAATTCACGGAGAACAATTATTACTATCAACAGTTGCAGGTTAAATAAAATACATTACAAAGAACGTGACCTTATTAAGCGGCGTATACGTATCAAAACATGAATCAATATAAAGTAAAATACTTAAATTTCCGCATAATGGGTTAAAAATACCTTCCCGACAACACCAAGACGTATAATCGGAAATGATCTTTATATTTTCACCAGGGGTGCAATTAAGTGCAATAGCAAGTATAAACTCTTAAATTTCAGCCAGATCAATTAAAAAATGTATTCTCTAGAGCGTCAAGAAGAGTCTTCGGTGGGGTCCTTCATATGGGGGCTATACCAAAACATGAACCAATGTACCCCATTTTTACTAGGGACAGGCCCATATACTTTATATTCTCAAATTTCAGCCAGATCAATTGAAAACTGTATCCTCTAGAGTATCAAGAAGTGACATGTGCGTATCCTTTTATGGGGGCTATATCGTTTATTATGTGATCGGCATAGAATCACTTTCTGAGTCGATTTAGCCATGTCCGTCTGTCTGTCCGTCCATGTATTTTTGTGATCAAAGTGTAGGTCGGAAATATGAAGCTATTTTTATGAAAATTGGTAGACCAGGGACGATACCTATCGAAAATGGGGTATATCGGTCCATGTTTTGCTATATCCCCCATATAAAGGTCCTCGCGATGCACAG
Organism: Eudasyphora cyanicolor; assembly: GCA_963930755.1. Classification (NCBI taxonomy): domain Eukaryota; kingdom Metazoa; phylum Arthropoda; class Insecta; order Diptera; family Muscidae; genus Eudasyphora; species Eudasyphora cyanicolor. Next base: position 161,456,486 of record OZ005737.1, read on the forward strand.
TGTCATGATTTCATGTAAATGTTGGCCAAAAATAGAAGGAGTTGTCGTAGGCACATGAAAGTTGGTACAACTCATTTTTGTAATAAGAAAATGGAGTATATCGGTCTGTATTTTGATAAGTATAAGCCTCCATAAAGGTCAAGTTTTTTAACAAGTGTGTCTGGAATTTAGAATTGCACTAAATTTAACCTGCAACTGTTAATAGTAATAATGGTTATGCGTGCATTTGTTGCCAGACAATGGTGGAGGTTTGGCCCCGTCAGACTTTAGTCCTTCCTTACTATTTTTTTATACCCTACACCACACTGTGGTACTGGGTATTATAAGTTTGTTTCATGGCCGATGTTTGTAACGCCTAAAAATACTACAGCTAGACCCACCTTAAAGTATACCGATCGACTCAGAATCACCAGCTGAGTCGATTTAAGCATGTCCGTCCGTCCGTCCGTCTGTCCATGTAAAGTTGTTCGTCGACTACAGGTCGCAATTTCACTCCGATCGTTCTGAAATTTTGTAGTTTAGAGTATTTCGCAGCTGTTAAGATCGCTATTGAATTTGGTTGAAATCGGTTCAGATTTAGATATAGCTCCCATATATATATTTCGTCCGATTTGGCCCTTTAGTCCTATAGAAGCTGTATTTTACATCCAATCCTTTTGAAATTTAGAATGGTAGAGTTTCTTGATCCATGAACCAACATTGCCGAATTTGAAGAAAATCGGTTAAGATTTAGCTATAGCTCCCATATATATGTTTCGTCCGATTTTGCTCTTTAGTCCTGTAGAAGCTGTATTTTACATCCAATCATTTTGATATTTAGAATGGTAGAGTTTCTTGATCCATGAACCAACACTACCGAATTTGAAGAAAATCGGTTAAGATTTAGCTATAGCTCCCATATATATGTTTCGTCCGATTTTACTCTTTAGTCCTGAAGAAGCTGTTTTTTACATCCAATAATTTTGAAATTTAGATGGTAGAGTTTCTTGATCCATGAACCAACACTACCGAATTTGAAGAAAATCGGTTAAGATTTAGCTATAGCTCCCATATATATGTTTCGTCCGATTTGGCCCTTTAGTTCTAGAGAAGCTGTATTTTACATCCAATCGTTTTGAAATTTAGAATAAACAATTTATACATGAACTACAAAATTTATATTTCAGAGTTATTCAATATTACGAGAGTGGTGTAGCCTTTCCTTACTGGTTTTGAATTAGCTTTACTTCTCGCGATGAATCGCGATTTGCCAAAATAGAGAGATTGAGACTCAAATTATATCATAACTCTAGAACCATTTATCCGTATTAGTTCAGGTAAGGTTTAAAGAATCCAAAATTTACTTGTAACCCCAATTAACACAAAGAGAAATAATCGAGCGTTAGTGCTAACGAAAGTTAAATTGTATGGAAATTGACAGCTATAACCCACAGTTAGCTCCAAAAATTCGTTTATTTTCTTATTTTTAATGGCCATATTTTTTCATCAGTTAAGCGGTTTCGCCGAAATCTTACAAGATATAACTAAAAAATCATATTTTTTGAGAAAACGTTGGTAAATAAACGCGGAAAAACATCGATAAATGCTCCATAATTAAGCTTTTTTCACTTTATCATTAAGTCTGAGCGATCAATAATAAAATGAGACTATTTCGAAGAAAATCAATGCATAACTTAAAAAGTTCTAACGAAATTAACAAATCTACACCGAAACTATTTTCACCTTAACTGGTATCGAAGACACTGTCCCGATCAAAAATTCCATAGGTTAGGTTAGGTTAGGAATGGTTTCATTTAATTCAAGACTAATCCGACATTTTGATAAAATAAAAAAATAATAATTGGGCAATTTTTGATGGTTTTAAATATTATCAAAATTTTGTCATAAAACTAGGTTATATCGCAGCAACCATTGTTCACAATTGTGGGCGTATAAGAACACGATTTTGTTGAAATTATCCTACTTCTACCAAAAGGAATATAATTTTTACATTTATCAATAGATTTTTTCAAATAATAATTGCTTTCTTCTTTACGAGTAGTAGGCTAGCTTTCAAAAAATGGAACAGAAATCGATTTTTTTAAATTTATTTTATATCACCTTAGAGAGGGAGGTATATATCATTTGCTACGAGCCAAAAGTGTAACCCGTCGAAGGAGTGACTTAAGACCCCAAGTATGTTCGGCGGATATCCGTTTTGACTCATTTTATGTCATTTGAGTAATGCCCATCCGTCCGTTTGTCTGTGTGTCTGTATGTCTGTCTGCTAGCTGGTGTGCACGTTAACTCACGAAAGGAATAACTGATTGACTTCAAATTGGGTATGCGATAATATTTTGCTCTATCTCCGGCTAAGTTCGAAGATGGGCCATATTGGTCCACTCCTTCTAGTACCTTCCCCACAAAGGGTTAATATTTGGTGAAATATTGATTCTTTAATAACTTCTATACTATTTACTCGAATATTCTGAAATTCCACACATAGTATTAGTTTATTAGGTACTATCACCTCGAGAAAAATTGGTGAATTTTTCACGCCCCTTTTGGTACGAGTGCCTCCCACACAAATGCACCATTTTGCACCAAAAGTTCACAGCTTATAACTTTAATACCAGTGAATACAAATACTTTAAATATTGTATAGTGTAATGCTCTTATAGTACCTAGAGTCCAGAGAAAAGTGGGCATTATTGGCACGCCCCTTTTGGTACCTCCCACACAAATGGACTATTCTCACCAAAAGTTAACAGTTTTTAACTTTAATACCAATGCATGAAAAAAATTGAAATGTTGTACAGTGTAATGTTTTTCTAGCACCTAGAACACAGAGAAAAGTGGGTGTTATTGGCACGCCTCGTTTGGTACCTCCCACACAAATATACCATTTTGCACCAAAAGTTGACAGCTTATAACTCTAAAACCAGTGCATACAAATGCCTTAAATTTTGTTCAGTGTAATACTTTTATAGTACCTAGAGTTCAGAGAAAAGTGGGCATTATTGGCACGCCCCTTTTGGTACCTCCCACCCAAATGGATTATTTTGCAACAACAGTTAACAGCTTATAACTTTATTACCAGTTCATACTTTAAAGGTATTAAAGACAATTTAAATTGATAATAATTTAATTGAAACAAAAAAATAAATAAATTTACGAATAGTTTTTGGGACTCATGGTGAGGGGAGTCACTGAACTTTCTTACTTGTTTTTAAATATTTATTCTTATTGTTTCAACTGCAGTTACTTAACCCCTGTTTCTACTAGAAAGTGATATTTTAAGCACTTGATTCCCAAATAGTTTCTTTTAATTTAGGTGAAATGCCGGCTTAAAAATTTACTATAAATTTGTTTAAATAATTTTTTCGTGTTTAGGACACCACATTACACCAGAAAATATTATGCACAGCCATTCGGCAAACATTTTTTTGCATAGTGTTCCTATTTTCTTAGATTATAGATGCTTTTTGGCCAAGTATTATAATAATAAGCCGAGAATAGATGAGCAAATTTATCTTGATGCATACCACATTTCAACGATATCGCCAATTAATTGTTGGGTCCGTGTTGTCAAATACACGCACGCCAAATTTCACGATGTTTGGTGCAATAGTTCTCCTGATATTTCGGTGTCAATAGTGGAGTCGCACTTTCCTTTTCGCCGACTTTGCCTTTCTAAAGAAGCCGGTTTGGGGCACATCGGTTGGATTGTTGTACTAAACTGTACACTTTTGACCCGTTACAAATGAGATATACTCTCCTCCACTAACGTGAGGATATAATAAATATTTTCAAGATTTATCAATGCTTTTTTCCTAATGGCAATGATGTGTTAAACAAATTTCATTTTATAGCGCTTGGATTCAAAACCGGGACATAGATATAAACAGGGAAATATCTTAATCTGAACCTGTTTTCTTCAAATTTGGCATCGCTCGTTCAAGAAACTATTATCTGTTATATATATTATGAATTTCTGTTTAATAATTCGGATTTTATTTTATATTTCTTGCACCATCGCGATTCAGGTATATATGACTTTTATATCAAAATCTGAACCGATTTTCTTTAAATTTGACAATCTTTATTCTTGGTTGAAGGAACCTTTACATATGACTGTGAAGAATGCCTGGCAAACAGAGAAAAAGCTTGAATATCAAGAAAAAGAACACAGAAGTGTTGGGAAGTGACGAGGCTTTAGAGTGTGATGTGTGCAAAAAAAGTCTCCATTCCTTATGCACACAATTAAATAAAATAGAGATAGAGAAATTGCTGGATGATGACTCTCTCGAGTTTAAATGTCATTTTTGTGTTCCTACAAATGACAACAAAGCAGAACTGAAAACAATTTTGTCAGAAATGAGAGAAATGAAACAAACAATGAACTTTATGTCATCTCAGTACGATGACATTTTAAAAGGAGTAAAAAGAAACACAAAAACAATTCAAAATTTAAAGAAAGAAAATGAAAATCTTAGAGATGATGTGAAAAAATTAAAGTCAACTGTTATGTTTCTAAATGAAGTGCGAGTGCAAAAGGACTGCGTTATAAATGGTGTCAAAGCAGATGAAAAAACGAAAGCTATCGATGTTGTTATTGGCATTGCACAGAAAGTCGGAGCGAACATTTGTTAAGACGAAGTGGAGGATGCATACTTCATAAATCGTAAACAACAAACTAATAATGCTGCTGTTGTTGTTAAGTTTACAAACAACAAGAGCAAGGCAATGTTTATGAAAGAGAAGAAGAAGTTGAGAGAGAGTGATGACATGAAAACAGTCTATATCAATGACTCTTTGTCGAAAGAAACGATGGAGGTGTTCAAGCATGCGAAATCATTGAAATCCGTTGGATTAAAATTTGTTTATACAAGTGCAGGCAAGGTTTTTGCAAAAAAGGAAGAAAATTCAAGACATTTTCGCTTGAAGACGATGGATGATGTTGATGATTTGCTAGCGAAATCCGTATCTAAGGACAAACCACGACGTACTATTATACCAGTAGAAGAAAGCGATGAAGGTGAAGAAGACGATGACGAAGACGATGAAACTGGATTCATGTCTCCAAATTAAATATTTTTGTTTTTAAAAACATTTGTATATATTATAAATATTATTTTTTTTACGTTTAACTTATGAATTCCAGTTATTTTTATAATATAAATGCTTACAATTCTTTTATTAAAAATCAAGATACAAACTTTTTAATTATTATTTCTGTGATTGTTAGAAGTGTTTCTTCTCTAAGCAAATTTAATAGATTTAAAAATGAAATAAGCCAACTTGTTAAAATACCTGAAGTCATAGCGGTGCAAGAGACTTGGTTCAGCGGTCAGTACTTAAATCTATATCGCATAGACGGATATAATGCTATTCACTGTGATAGGTTTGATGGATTTGGCGGAACATCAATCTTTATAAACTCAAAAATAAGACACAGAACCTTATTCAACAGAAGCGAGAATAATTTGGATGTCATTGAAGTAGAGTTATCGGATGTCGTTATAAATGATTATAAGGTTGTTATTGTATCAATTTATCGCTCTCAAAAATGTAATGTGAGGACATTCTTAAGGATGGTAGAAACTATTATTCAACAGCTTGATGTATGCTCCTTGATACTTGTTGGAGATATGAATATCGATTTACTCATTCAAAGCAAGTGGCAAAAGAATATGGTAGAACTGTTGAATGAATTTGATATGCAAACATGTCACAGTCTGGTCACTAGGCCAATTAGTAACAAATGCATTGATTGGGTGTTTAGCAATATCTATAATAAATTAGTTGTACACAGCATTGAAAATTCGTTTTCGGACCACAACGTGATAAGTTGTTGTATTAATTTCAATACTGATCTTGATGGTAGGATAATTGAACACAAAATACTACTGTATTCAAAATTTGTTCAGATTTTGGACAATCATTTGCCCTCTTTGGGTAATAACACTGATCCATTTGAATTGTGTGAAAGGTTTTCACACTTATTATCTTATGCAGCATCTAGAAGCAAAAGTATAGCACCATGGGTAACGGAAACTTTAAGCTCATTAATATGCTACAAGAACAAACTACTTAGAATGAGGAGAAAAAACCGAAATAAGCCTGATATTCACGACCGCCTGAAAAGAATAAGTAAAGTCATCAAATTGTGCAATAAGAAACTAATGGACAATTATTATATTTCCAACCTGAAATCATGTGGTGGTGACGTAAGGAAGACTTGGCAGTTTCTTAATAAAGAATTGGGTCGAAATATGAAGCGGATTAATGAAATACTATTGGATAATGGAAGCAGTGTTGTGGAGGATATGGATAAAGCTACTGTTTTGATCACACATTTTGTCGAATCAGTAAGAACATTGAAGCTTAATATTCAGCATTGTGTAAATGACGATATAAATATATTTAGAACTCTTGTAATGGAACAGAGCACTTTTCATCTTATTAGAGTTGATAAAGGACAGGTGATAAATATATTGGACGCTTTGGACATGAGAAAGTGTAGTGGTTATGATGGTATCACCCCTAGAATGTTGACGGCAAGGAAATCCATTGTCGCTGATATGTTGGTCAAAATCTTTAATAACATGGTTGAATGTGCAAAATAACCGGACATTCAAAAAATTCATAAAATTGTCCCTATTCCCAAAAGAACCGGCTCTAAGAACATTCGAGATTTTAGACCTGTGGCCGTTTTATCAGTGTTGGATAAAATCTTTGAAAAGTTAATTTTTGGACAACTTGCAAACTATATCGAAGAAAGAAACATTTTATATGAAAATCAATTTGGATTCAGGAAAGGTTCAGGAACAAAGGAAGCGTTGGTTAATGTTGCTGGGTTTAAAGGTGTAGCTGGGGTCTTTTTTGACTTTTCAAAGGCATTTGATTTAGTGGAACACAACATATTAATTGAAAAGCTAAAATTCATGGGATTATCAAACGAAACCATTTTATTCTTCGAAGATTTTCTAAAAAACAGATACCAATACGTCCACTTTTATTCAAAATTTACATAAATGATTTAAAGAATAGGAACTTCTATGGAAAACTTGTAATGTATGCAGATGATATATGTTTGTTTTATAGATATAAACATGATAAAGTTCTTCAAGCACAGATTGAGTATGACGCTGTATTACTAGCTGAATATGCTAGGGTAAATAAGTTAATACTCAATTCTTCAAAAACAAAATCACCACATTCGGATGGAGACAGAATAACACTACATATAAATGGAACCTCTGTTGCTGAATCCGAGAGTGTAAGATATTTGGGAGTTACATTGAGTCATAATCTTGTGAGGGATTTGCATATTGCGGAATTGAAAACAAAGATATCTTCAGCTACGGTGATTCTTTATAAATTTAAAAGTAAATTAAACATAGAAACCAAGATGATAATTTACCAGGCGTTGATACATTCGCATTTAACATACTTACCCATAATATATGGGTGGAAGGATAGCAACTCATTAAAGACTCTGCAACGTGCTCAGAACAAAGCACTGGAACTTGTTCTCAACTTACAACTACACTATTCGACTTTAAGTTTATACAAAGTCAAAGCTAAACAGATTTTACCAATTCGAGGATTATATAAGCAGCAGCTACTGCAGTATGTGTTTAAGTCAATCAGTGAATTTGGTTCGAGATCAGTTACTTTCAATCAGAATTATTTGAGGACTGGAAGAAACACAAGACAAGCAGGTAATCTACAAACCATGAGATGCCGATTGGATTTGACAAAGCAGCGTATTGGATATGCCGGACCAAATGAATTTAATAATTTGCCTGAACAGATTAAAAATAATACAACAATTTCTGCATTCAAACACAATCTTAAAATCTATTTGCTTGAGAACTTAGAAACACTTCTAATGTTATTATTACATCAATTTTTAATATTATTAATTCATATGTTGATGAGTATGCTTAATGGATTTAAATTGTAAATATTTATGTTGCCACTTTTTGCTCCTATAAAGCCTATATGGCGCTGGAGCTTCAATTGAATTATACTGTATAAATATATTGAAATAAAATAAATAAACAAAAAAAAATTGTATGTAGACCTGATATGAAATGCGGATTCCATGGCGCTTAAATTCACTAGAGGGACATAATAAAATACGGGGACTATATCTAAATCTGCATATTTACCCTTTAAGTTCTAAATCGGATTGTGCATGTATTTGAAACTATATCTAATTATGAAGCAATTTTTCCTTCCTAGTATGAAAGAGTACTTTGTGCCAAATTTCATTAAAAGATCAGGTTAAAATGGCGGGTTTTTGAAACTCTATTGACCATTGGTGCGTATAATAAATTATTTAATTAGCAAAAATATATATATAACGTATACGCCTCTTGTACGTCAAATATGTGCCTGTTTGCTAAACCGATACACAATGGGCAGATTGGATACATTTGTAATAAGTATAGATTTTCTAAAGCGTTTATTAAATTTTTTAACAAAGTGCTAGTCAAATTTATCATTGCGAATACATTTTGAATTTACATTTTTTTAGAATATTTTTCTGACAACAAATAAAGGAGTTATGATCGAATCTATGACTGAGAAAAAATCAAGTAGTGTTTTTGAAGTAGTTCTAACATTTCCGGCCGTGAATATCATATTTTCTAAGTTATAAAAAAACAGCACAAATTTAATTTTTTTTACAACGGAAAGAGAAACCATCTGTATAAAAAATTGACAAAGAGAAGTATATTGATACACTTACGAGCTATCCTTTGCCATTGACCGATTCCCGATCCGACATACCGTTAAGGAGCTAGAGCAAAAATAAACTTTCCGTTCACATTTGAAAATTATGCTAAGTCCATTTTTTTTTAATCCAAAAAAAAAACACTTTCCAGTCAACCTACGACCTTGACACCCATGAGCAATATTTTGACCGATTGTGGCTACGTGCCACACAGTAAATGAAACAATTGAATTGTTGCGCGAAAAGAAGTTGTGATTTGACACCATTAGACTATTTCTTGTGGGTTTATTTGAAATCATTGGTCTTTCGAAATAAATCAGAATCTCTTCAAGCTTTACAAGTCAATATTGAACGTGCCGTTCATGACATACGCCTTGATTTAGTGGAAAAAGTGCTCGAAAATTGGGTTCATCGAATTCGTTATTGCAGAAAAAGTCGTGGAGGCCATTTGAATGACGTTTTATTTAGAACTTAATTGTATCGATTGTACTTCACATTAAATAAAAAACTTTTGAATTTACTTAACAATAAGTGTGTGTTCTGTTTTCAAAGAAATCATATCACTCTTATTGGAAAACCCGTTATGAATGAACACTGCCAAATTTGGTGAAAATCTGATCAGATTTAGATAAAGCCCCCATATAAATATTTCTCCCGATTTTGTATGAAAGCGCTATAGAAGTTGTACTTTACCTCCGATCATTTCAAAAATTCACAAAAATATTTTTCTTAATTTAGGAACAAATACTGCTTAATTTGGGGATAATCGGTTCAGATTTAGATATGGCCACATAAATATGTTCCAGCCTATTTAGTATTTAACGCTATTGAAACTGTATTTTACGTTCGATCTTTATATAATGTGGCGGAAATGATGCTTTTGATCCAAGTTGATGAAACTCGGTTTAGATTATATATAGTACCGTCTATTAGTTACTTCCGATTCTTAGTCTATGAAAGAATACTGCGCATTTCAAGGTCCTAGTGACAAATCGGTTATCGGTTAAGGATATTGTCCCGGGCAACCCTGAATACTTCAGTTGGGGATTCCCTTGAAGTGCAGCCATCAGAGGTTGCCATCGAGATTGTAACCAAATCCAGAATTCTTTGGGCTATCAAAAACTTTAAACCTTTAAAGTCGCCAGGAGCAGACAAAGTTTCGCCGGCGGAGCTACAAGAAGTGGCTGATACAATTACTACCTGGTTCAGAGAGATATACACATGTTGTATCAATCAGGCATATACTTATATACCAACAAAAAGGAGAGAAACATAGGTCGTTTTCATCCCACAAGCGGGAAAACCGACTGGAGCTAAGGATTTCCGGCCAATTAGTCTATCGTCATTTCTCCTTAAAACTCTGGAACGATTAACAGTTTGTTACCTAGGACTACAATTGATCGCAGGTTACTGTCTACTCAGCAGCATACCTACAGCAAAAGCAAGTCCACCGAAACCGCCATGCATGATTTAGTCAGCTTTATTCGAGGATCCCTCTCTGTTAAGGATATGGGAGCTTTCATAGATATAGAGGGGGCCTTCAATAATATAAATCCAGCCGTTATAATAATGACTTTAGAAACCCTGAAGGTTGATTGCAGTATACGTAGGTTCATTCATAACCTTCTAATTAAGAGACGCATTTCATCTAGTTTAGGGTCAAATTACCTCCATAGATTTGTCAGCAGGGGAACGCTCCACTGTGGTGTTCTGCATCCTCTGTTATGGAATCTCTCTATGAACAATATTTTGCTTTCTATGGAGATGATGGGTGTCTGAGTTGTTGGCTATGCAGATGACGTGGCAATAGCTGTTAGGAGAAGTTTCTGGATACTCTCAGAGACATCCTACAGCAGGCCCTTCATACTACCGCTAGAATAGTCTTGGTGTTAACCCGACCAAGACGGAACTAGTTCTTTTCACCAGGAGAAATAAGTTACCACGAGTTACACTTGTCTCCTTGGGGTATTGAAATTCCCTTCTCTGAAAGCGCAAAATGGTTAGGTATTTTACTAAACAGGAGCACTTCAAATCCATCATTTTGGAAAAAGCAAATAAGGCTGTGGTGGCACTATATATCTTGAAAAGAGCAATAGGAAAACGGGGTCTGAACCCTCGTATAGTTTACAGGTTATATATGGCAGTAGTCAGACCGATAATGCTGTATGCTATTGTCGTCTGGTGGGAAACTCTGCAGAAATCTACCTTCTGTGCGATACTAAATAAGGTTCAGCGAATGGCTGCTATATGCATTACTGGTGCGCTGAGAACGTCACCAACTGCGGCACTAAATGTTATACTACTTTTAATGCCGCTAGATATTATAGCAATGCAATATGCCGCATGTACTGCGATTTGACTCAGGGAACTGTCACTATGGTCAGGAAATGGCTACGGACATCATTCTAGACAGAATGTCTGACCTTCCGGGCACTGTTGATTACACTATGACTGAACCATTCTTTGACAAGAAGTATCTCGCTCTTATACCTAGTAGATCAGAATGGAATGGACGTACCCCAGCACACACGAGATTCATTAACTTCTACACTTCAGCTATCGCTTGCAAAAGGACTGCCTGATTACTGTAGTGTTTAACAGGCTGAAATCTTGGCTATTTCAGGCTGCTATCAAGGCCCTGGAAACTATATTCCTGAATTCAAAAACTGACCTCGACTGTCGCAGATCTCTTAACGAGATGGCTGAACAGTTCAATATTCACCTCATATGGGTGCCGGGCCACACGGATATACAAGGGAACTGAAAGGCAGATGAACTTGCAAGACTAGGAACTGCCTTATACGCTACAGGGGACCTGAAACATGTGGGCATGCATCTAGCAACCTGCAAGCTCCTCTTGAGAGATAGTGCACTTACGGCAACAAATAACAGCTGGTCATTAGTCAGGAACTGCATACTTTCCAGGCTGATGTGGCCCGGCCAGAGAATGAAGCCGAGCCAAAATTGGCGGCGGCGGCTGCCATTGAAAATTATAGATCGTCGGCGGCGGCTAGGCGGCTAAGCCGACATAAAATTTACATTCGGCGGCTCTATGATAGACATTTTAAAATTTAAAATAATAGTTGAAAAGTTAAGCTCTGTCATTTATTCTTAAATAATAGATGTTTTAAGTTAACTGTATGATATTGTGAGGTAAAAAAATCATCGAATCCATGCCGCTAGGCGGCTCTATGATATACTCTATTTTCAAAGTATGCTAATGCTATGTATACACGATTGTCAGATCGGACAACTTTATCAACCCTGTTAAAGTGCTGCAAATGTACGGACAATGACAGATAGTTAGGCAAAGGTGAAGACGATTGCAAGAAACCGTTACAATTTCATATACATATTTAAAATATATTTTGTAAATATATATTTATATGCAGGATTGTCAATAAAAATATTTTATAGGCAGTGGCCAATAAAATGCTTTTCTGGCAATGGCGCCGTTGTCACATGCATAAACTTCGCACATACTACAATCTGCAAATTATCTCACAATGACTTGTCTGCCAACGTTGCAAGACAAAAATTGTATGTTCACACGGTTGTACGTTCAAAGGGTTGCATTTTTCCGCCATTATTCTATACATAGCTTAAGTCTAAATAGGTTGCTTCCAGGAGAGGCGAATTGGCGTTTTAGTGAAATTTTAAATTTGTGTGGAATTACCTTGTGGTTTAAATATAATGACATCTACTGTTTTGAGCTTAACTTGATTGATTCTTTAGAATGGAGGTATTAATTTATATGTTATACTATTCTTTAATATTCCATTGATTTTTTCCGAAAATATTTTTATCTCTATATGTACATAATCTAATAATAAATCTTATTATTTCCTTTAAAAAAGAATTTTTATAATTATTTTTCTATTACTATAAATTTTATGATTTTTATGACATGTTAAGCTACCGCTTGTGACAATAAACGAATCAAAACGAAAATCACTCACTTCCATATCGTCCACCCAATAAATGAATAGTGTATAATTTTTTGTCGTTTCGAGAAAATCATATTTAAAGTTTTTGTGAAATTGAAACTCGATATTATTATTTATTAATGAACAATTTCAAACACCCAATAACCAAATTTGTGGAAGTAGAATTTCAACAGATATAGAATCAATTGAGTAAATTCTTAGAATGCAATAAAAAATAGTAGTGTATATGGGTACAAATTATTCTTCTATTAAGGGGACGATATATCTGCTATATAGCTATTTGCTTATCAAAAATGTAAATTGTATCTATCCATATTTTAAAGTTTTTCTATGGAACGGCGGCTGTGTTTCAGCCGATTTGAGCCGCAAAGATCGGCGGCGGCTAAAAACGGCGGCTCGGCTCGGCGGCTTCATACTCTGGGCCCGGCCTAGACTCAAAACTCTCCAAACCACTGCTGTCGTTGTCGAGAACGGACTTCTCACTTATTGTGTCTATCATGACGGGTCACTGTCTTATTGGACAGCAAGCAGAAAGATTGAAGGTCTTGCATAATGACTTTTGTAGAAGCTGTGGAGACGAAGAGGGGAAAGGATCAATAGAGCTCCTTCTGAGTCTGTACCCCACTCTCTCTAGAATGCGGCATACAACCTTGGTCTCTTATTTCTTTGAGAAGTTAGCTAACTTGGCTGTTGGAATTCGCCATCTTTTGAGCTTTGAAAAGCAATCAAATTGGTTCAACGGGAGAGGCTAGGGATAACTTATGTTTTCCCTTACGTCCCTGTGGTAACACAATGGACTTGATAGGGTAAGTGAGTCTGTTTTTACAGGCTGCCAATCTTAACATAACCTTAACCTAAGCTAAGGTTATCGTTTCGGATCTAGATTATTATGATGAGCATCTTCAACTCCCCCTTGGAATAAGCTTTGATGAGAAGGTGGAACTAAGTACTTTGTTAACTGAAACGATACCGATTATTCCAAATTATCGCAATGCCCCTTTTACCATTGTTAGGGAGGTGAAGTCGGCCCTGCCCGACTTTCTGTCTTTCCTTACTTATTTTTTACCAAGATCCTAGTCATCCAGAAAATGGAAAAATTTGAGGTGGTGGTGCGTATCGTTTATTTCATATCAAACCGAACGATTTCACTAGGCCACAAATATTTTTTTTGTGTCCGAGACCTACAAATTTTTCTTTATATATTGAGGCATTTACGAAACAAAAAACATATTTTTTACTTTGAATTTTTTTTTCTAATATTCCAACTTTCATGGTAGTTACAGTTCGTATTCGGACTATATTTTTTGAAGTATAAGCTATCGGAATACGATTTAAATTTAAGGAATATTGATCTGAAAACATCACTTTCACGTAGAAACGGAAGTTTAGTAATTAGCAATTAGCAAATAATTAATTTTTTTTTCAAAAATAAAAATAGTGGTATGGAAACATGGCACGAAAAAAATAGAAACAAGTAAAAGCTTTAAGTTCGGCCATGCCGAATCTTATATACCCTCCACCATGTAGCATGTGATCTCACAAAATAACTCAAACCTAAAGAAAATAAGACCGAAAACACAAAAAATATAGTCGATGAGAACAGTAGGAATCACAACAAGTTAAATGCTATATATGGGAGCTACATCTAAATATGGACCGATATGGCCCATTTGCAATCCCAAACAACCTGCAACTATAAGAAGTATTTGTACCAAATTTGATCAACCTAGCTCTATTATTGCGGACTGTACCGTGATTACCACAGACGGACGGACAGACGGACATGGCTAAATCGTCTTAGAATTTTACGACGATTAAGAATATATATACATATTTTATGTGGTCTCAGATCAATATTTAGAGGTGTTACAAACGGAGTGACAAAATGAATATACCCCCATCCTATGGTGGAGGGTATCAAAATCAAAAAAAATGCTTTCTTCTATTTCTTTAAAGCTAGCATCCAAACGAAGAAAACAATGTTTATTGGCAGAAAATCTATAGATAAATATATAAATTATGCCCCATATAGCAAAAATAGGGAAATTAAAAAAAATCATAGGGAGGTATTAAAAGCGGCGCACAGTGGCGCCCGTAGAGCAAACGAGGTTGCAAAAATCTAAATTTTCATGTGCGCCGACGAAGTTTTGAATAAACCCATGTTATAGGAAACTTTTCAACGATTTCAAATATGCTACTCTTAATAATATCACATTTTTAGTTTAGAAGATGTAACCGTTCAAAGTTGACCGACTTTCGGTTTTCAAAAAACACACAATTTTTAGTCAATTTGTTGCGATTTCAGGTGTAATAGGTAACGAATCGCCTTATTTTTTGTTTGTATTTATTGATGTATTTATTAAATGTATAATGATAAAAAAAATTAACTGTTTGCTTTGTGTTTCTCCTGGTAAAACACTATTTAAAAACTATCCGTTTTTTCACTATTTTTCAACTTTGACGGAAAATAAAAAAATCTATATTTTTCTATATTTGCCATATTTTCAAAATATGTTCTTTGATTATTCCTTTACATAATCCCAAAGGTTTTATTTGCCTCTGGGCGCCCCTTTGGCTTCTAGAGGTGAAAAAGGTAAAAAAAAAGACGTGGTTCTTGATTGGCAAAAATCAAATCATTAACCCTTCGTCATACACATGTTTCTATAGTCACATTCGTAACACATGGGTCAGGAAAGACCAACTGTGTATTCATTTTGTAAAACAATAAAAACAACTCGCGTAAACTTCTGTAACTGGCACTCATGATAGAATTATTGGGAAAATTAGCTGTACGGACAGCATGGGATGCCATCATTTCCAACATGAAAACCCTTTTTGTCTGAATTCGTGGAAAGAACTAACAATTCTTGGAAAAACAAAATTACGTGATAAAATGGACGCAACAATTGTCATCCAGTCCACACGCATTCGTATTTTTAGAACAAAACATATCTTAGGGAGATGCTTCGTGTACCTGTACACGATGTGATTGGTCACCCGCCCTGTAGGTAGGCAGGTAGGCCAGCACTCCACCACACCACGCACAGTCCAACCCCGTTAAGACTCCGCCCACAAGAACCCAAGCGCGAGTTATTGAAAACATGGCGTTGAACAATTTAAAATTATTTGAACTGTTTAGAAAGTCAACCACACCAAAGTTTTTCACGGAAGCTGCTTTAGAAGAACTTGATAGCTTATACGGAAATATTGATAGAAGCTAAATTATAAAAAATAATTTTTATCTGATATATGCAAATATTAAGGCAAAATGGGTGAAATCTAATCGAACCATTCAGAAATTCAACGCCAAATATGAGGACTGGCTTAATGAAGATAAGCCAGTCCTGGATATATTGGCAGTAGATAAACCCACCACATCAACCAGAGGAGCAAAAGGAAGGCCAAAAAAAGTATTGAGGAGTGTTCAATTTTCACAAGAAAGAGGAAACTTGCCGATGCCACCAATGACTTGACCACGAAGCATTTATCGGAGGCGCTGTCTATTAAATATACAAAGGATAGTGAAAGAGTGAGGTCGCAGATTACAAAATCTGTTGCTGATGCAAGCCCACTGCGACTAAAAAGGATTAAGGAAAGCATTCCCACGCCCACAAACGCACACATTAAAAAGTATGGTTCCGAAGAAGCCTTGGCCTTGTTTATGGACTTACAACTTTCCAAAGAAAAATATGAGATACTACGGGCATCCTTGATGCGACACGGGGCTGACGTTTTACCAGGGTACAAGCATATTACGCAAGCCAAAATAAATTCACGACCACTGCATACAGAGTTTACGGAAGTCTCTGTGAAAGCCAATCTGCAGGATCTCATGGCCCATACAGCAAAACGGTTGTTGGAGAGTCTTCCTGAAAATGAGGTGAAAATTCTTCCTGAGAAACTGACATTGATCAGCAAATGGGGCTGCGATGGATCATCCGGACAAAGCGTTTATAAGCAAAGGATATCTTCCGATGACGCTACAATATCGGACGGAAATATGTTTATGGCATCTGTTGTTCCTTTGCGGCTAAAATATGATGTTTCCCTACACTGGAAAAATCCACGTCCGTCATCAGTGCATTATTGCCGACCAATAATGTTTCAGTTTGCAAGGGAATCGGCAGAACTCATAAGGACCACGGTGAAGGACATTGAAGAACAAATAAGCACGATTAAGCCTACAAAGCTGCAAATTGAAGAAGGAAAATATATTGAATGCAATTACGAGTTCCACCTGACCATGGTTGACGGAAAAGTCGTAAACGAACTGACAGGAACAACCTCAACATTGTCATGCCCGATTTGCAAAAAGAGAGAGAAGAACTTTGGTAATTTAAACGATTATACAAACGAGGAGAATTACGAATATGGAATGTCACCATTGCACGCAAGGATAAGGTGTATGGAGTTCTTGCTAAAACTGGCGTATACCCTACCACAAGAGGAGGAAAACTTCGATGAAAATACATCAATAAAGGATAAGGAAAAGATCAGAAAGAAGCAAATACAGGATGCTTTTTTTAAACAAGTTGGACTAAAAGTAGACTGTCCCAAGCACGGATACGGTAACTCAAACGATGGAAACACTTCTAGGAGATTTTATGAAAATGATGAGGCAGTAACTAGAATCACTGGAATTGAAAATCAAATTGTGAAAAGATTGGGAACGATCTTGAATGTTTTAAACTGCAAAGAAAATGTCAATTCTACAAAATATGGAGAATATGCATCGAAAACTGCATCTCTTTTAGCAGAAATGTATCCACAGAAGAAGTTGTCCCCGACCGTCCATAAAATATTGGCGCATGGCAAAGATATAATTGAGTACCAGTCTTTGCCAATTGGAGAGCTTTCTGAAGAAGCACAGGAGTCTCTTAACAAATTTTATAAAAAATATAGATTGCAGAACACATTCAAAGCATGAAGGGTAAGGCAAAATGAGGACCTCTTCAACATGTTGGCAGCATCTTCCGATCCACTTATTTCTTCCCTGCGGCATGTGAAGTCACGAATAGAGTTAGAAAATAATTATAGTTTAGAAATGATTAGTCTTTTAGATATACCTTCTCCTATGAATTGTGATGAATATTTTACAGAAAATTGAAAAAATAATTTTAAAAATGAAGTAATTTTTTTTAATTTGTTGGGTAATAATTTAAAACATAAAACCCTAAAGAAAAAAAATAAAAACAATCTAAAAATGTAAAAATATTTTTTTTTAGTTACCATAAAATTGATTTTTCTACAAATTTTAACTTTGATAACCCATAAGTAGGCCCCTACAAAGCGTAGCACCCTTTCCAAACGCTTATTTCATAGGCTGAACAGTTATCTATCATATGCTGTTTAAACTGTTCAATTATCTTATTCGGTTCAAAAGATATGATTTTTGCAACGAAAACACTGAAATGGCGCCACTGTGCGGCGTGATAATAACGGCCGTTTTACACGACACTAAAGGTACTGTAGAAGCAATGCACTTCACAAAATGTCAAGTATTTCTATGAACTGGAATCAAAGTTATAAGCCGTTAACTTTTTGTGCAAAATCGTCCATTTGTACTTTTTTACCAGACGATAGAGACAAAAAACTAATACTATATGTGAAATTGGGAAAGATTCTGATAAGTAGTATAGAAGTTATTTAAGAATCAATATTTCACTAAATGTTGATCCTTCATTCGGGGGTTACTCGAAGGAATGGATATTTTATTCGAAATTTTTGTAAACTATTTTTTGTTTTTCAAAGTCAATATTGTTTTTGATTTTAGTTGATTTAAAAATTGTATTCTACATAAATAGGAGAAAATTGTGATGTTATATTAGTCTTTTATTGATATCTCAAAAACTACCGGCGATCCCAAAATGATTTTTTTGGACATATAGGGCACAATATGGGTTATTAACCGGTCCACATTTTTTCAATTTAAAAATATTACTTTTTGAAAAAATCTAGATTTTAATTAGTGTTTTAAAAATAAAAATATGTCGTGCAGCTTCCAAACAACATCCATCTCGATATTACTATTGCTGAAGTCTTTAGGAATCTAGGTCAAAACAAAATATTTAAATATCTCTCGTAGAACAATAGTTATGATCATCCAATGCAAGCACTTTTCGATATTTTTTGCCCAATTTCGAATGTTTAAATGTACATATCTCCGATAGTTTTGATGATTTCTCAACAAAATTGTATATCCTATATCAGAGCACCATATTTCCACCAAGTTTCATCAAAATCGGAGACCATCGGCAATTTTTAAGGTACAATTAACATGGTTCTCGTCTAACATTAATTTTCTTAATTTTAAGTACAAAACGTACTTATATTCAGGGATGCCAACTTAGTGCTTTTTGCACTAGATTTAGTGCTTTACAGATCACTCAATACGCGAAAAGTGATCAGTTAGTGTTAAATGCAAAAAAAGCACTAACTGTACTCTTTTTACATTTTTCGTTAGTGCTTTTGACGCTTTTCGTACATTTGTCAGAATAAATCTGGTAACATAAAGAAATTAGACTATTTTGCTACACCATATGTATGTATGTACATCATGATTTGGCATCTTATACGTCACAATTTGAATCAAATCTTAACGAAATTAGGCATAGAAAAGTGGTTGGAGCCAATAATAAACTCTGACAAATTTTATGAAATTTGTTCAAGGTTTAGATATATTCATGTATTCATATGTACTGCCATCCCAATTTTGGGTTTAAGCGCCAAAGAATACCCGTTTCTCATCAGATCTACATACAATTTAGTATATAAAGGTTCCTTCAACCAGAAATGTCCACTATCAAATTTAAAGAAAATTGGTTTAGATTTGGATATAGACTCTATAACATATATTTCCCAATGTTGAATGTAGACGCTTTAAAATCCGCATTTCTCAACACATCTTTATAATTTGTAACGGATAACAGTTTTGAAAAATTTTAAGAAATAGGTTCAGCTTTATGTTTATCCCCTGTATATTTCTATATCCTGATTTTGAATCTAAGCGCTATAAATACAATTTTTTGGACATATTATTCTCATTAAAAAAACAACTTTGATAAAATTTGACAAAACAGGTATCTTTTTATTCTGCTCTGATGAGGGGATATATGTAATGTTGTCGTCTCCTCCCGACTAAAGCAATATTATAGTTTAGTGCTTTTTTACGACTTTTTGCCTGGACGCTTTTGCTTCGGAAAAAGTTGGCATCACTGCTTATTTTAAAAATTAAGGGCGTCTATGGCGGAAATCTTTAATTTTAATGCAAAATTTTTTTCTGTGTAGTTATTTTCTTTTGACACAAGATATAAATTGCTGTTTATATCTTGTGTCAAAAGCCTCATTGTGTTTTCTGAAAGCCTCATTGTAAGACCACTTGACAAACTGTTTAGAGATTCTGCTAATATTACCTCTTTTTAGCAAATCGGGCACACTGTACCACGTTTTGTTTAAATTCTCAATTTTTCACAGATACATACATATTTACAATTTCCTAAGAGGAAGCTAATAAAATAATAAAAGGAAAAAAGAGAAAACAATTAAAAAGATAAACATTGAAAGCATTCAAACATCCAAAACACACATCACCTTGTTCCAAATTATTGGCCACATTGCAAATTGTTAAAAAGTACCCGCGAACCGCATAATGACTTCCTCCACATCCTCCTTTACACTAACCAATACACACACATACATTCATATGAATGTACATCCCCATTCACATACATACACGATTAATTTGGCCTACTTACCCGTGTTATGATATTGCCATCGCCAATGCGAACAATATTATCCAGCGATATGGCTGTGGTGCTGCTGGTGGTTGAGGCGGCCGTTGCTGTGGCTGGAGCACTGGAGCTGCCAGTTACCGCTGTTAAATTGGCTACAAAATGTGCCGTCGAGTAATCAAATTGCAATTGTATGGCAAGGATTACAAAAATTAAATGCCACAACATGTTTAACGGCTTGTAATGCTTTTCGCAAATCCAATAATACCCTCGATGATGATGTTGATGATGAAAACAAAAACACTGTGGCCGAGGGCGATGACGATGCCGATGCAGCGGATGTTCGTGAAGGAATTGCAGGCGATGGAGGCAAGGACGCTGTCGCCAACAATGGGTTAATGCAATTTGGCCTCTTGACTTTAAGTATGTGGCAACGAGAACTTGTTGATTTCCACGTCGTGGAAGTGCTGCGAACGGTGGGGTGGCGTGAGGAAACTGCGAAGGAATTTCCTGTTTCCGTTTTTGATTTCCGCTGGCAAAAGTGGTTGAGTTGGTTGTTGTTGTTGTTGCTGCTGCTGTTATTGTTTATGTCAGTTTTATTCGTGCTGAAGTTGGCGTTGATTGTTGCTGCTGCTGTTGCTCTTGCTGCTATTGCTGAGTCGTCCTCCTCCGTTGTCGTAATCGTAGTCGAAGTGTTGGCGATAGTCTTAAGGCTTAGCGCAGCCATATTGATAGGGAGCATAGCATTGTTGTTGTTATCGTTCATAAGGATGTTGTTGAAAAATACATATATATATTCTCTGTAAATAAAAGTGGGGAAAA
Source organism: Eudasyphora cyanicolor (assembly GCA_963930755.1). Taxonomy (NCBI): domain Eukaryota; kingdom Metazoa; phylum Arthropoda; class Insecta; order Diptera; family Muscidae; genus Eudasyphora; species Eudasyphora cyanicolor. Next base: position 161,477,710 of record OZ005737.1, read on the forward strand.
CCATGTACAGAACAAATTAGAGAGTTTTTTTGTTTTCATTTTACTTCTTGTTACATAAATTTGCAATAATTTTTCATTAAATACGCAGTACAAACAAGCAGGAGTTTATACTGTAGCGGGCAAAAGTGAAGGAGCGTTGTTTCTTTGCCTTACCTTTTTTGTAATAGATTTATATTTCGTAATGTAATATAATAGCAAAGCGTAGAATAAACAAAGGTATTCGTATATCTCCTAACTTTGTGAGTAAAATAATATGGCAAAAAGAGCGGGAGACGCCAGAAAGTTTAAAAAATTGTGCATTCATTGTCTATAGTAATTAGAAATGTTGTCTCAAATACAAAATATGAAAACATTTATGGCGAATTCTTTTCTGTAAAAAAGTGCAACATGTTCATTGTCCTTTTTCCGAAAACGACACTTTTGTGATACTTTTTTGAAATTTGGTAATTATGTTACTCGAATTTAGCGCAACTAAAATTTCAAAATTTCAAAAAAGCGATATAATAGTGCTGTTTTCGGAAAAAGGGCAATACAAGTGTTGCACTTTTTTGCAGAAAAGAATTCACCATTAGTTGATTGCTCGAAATTAAAGAAAATTATTGGGAATATCACATTCATTTAGAGACAGTGGTTTAATAACTGTCGTTAAAACAATTGGAAAAAAAATATTTTTTTTCAAAAACAGCTAGCGTCCTAAGAAGAAAAGAAGGTGTACTTTAAAAATCTTTGGATAAATGTATGAATTATGGCCCATACCCATATATGCATACCCATATGGTGGAATACAATTTTTTTATATTTTTTACTTTTACCATTTTGTTTGGGAGGTATGGTATTTATGTCCATTTGTTAATAGACTATGGGTACTATATATGCATTACACTGTACAAAATTTCGAGTGTTGTGCAAAATGGTCCATTGTTATGGCGGGTACCAAAAGGTGCGTGTCAATAATGCAAATTATTTACGGGTTTTCCAATAGGGATGATATGATTTTGAAGTGACGTTTCGGCCATTTGTAATATGTCATGATCTGTCATTTGTTTTTCATTGTATTCAGAAGTGTTTACAATTTCATCATGGGGAGATATACGCAAGAACAACGTTTACAAATTATTCAGTTTTATTATCAAAATAATCGTTCTCCAATTGCAACTCTTCGTGCGCTAAGTCAATTTTAATTTAAATCTAGTCGACCTACGGCCTTGACACCCATGAGCAATATTTTAGATCTCGTTATGAGCTATCTTTTTGTCATTGACCGATTGTGGCTACCTGCCACACAGCAAATGAAACGATTGAATTTTTGCGAGAAAAGTTTGGAGATTCGATTATTTCAAGAAATTGTGATATTGAATGGCCTCCAAGAATTTGTAATTTAACACCATTAGACTATTTCTTGTGGGGTTATTTGAAGTCATTGGTTTTTCGAAATAAACCAGACTATCTTTGAGCTTTACAAGTCAATATTGAACGTGCATTCAAGACATACGACTTTTCATTTAGTGAAAAAAGTGCTCAAAAATTGGGTTCATCGAATTCATTCCTGCAGAAGAAGTCATGGAGGCCATTTGAATGACGTTTTATTTAGAACTTTATTGTATCGATTGTACATCATAATAAATAAAAAACTTTTGAATTTCTCTAACAATAAGTGTGTTTTTTCAAAAAAATCATATCACTCTTATTGGAAAACCCTGTACTATAAAAGCATTATTTACAAAGTTGCAAGTGTTTCTTTACACTGGAATCAAAGATATAAGCCGTTAACTTTTTGGGCAACATTTTCTCTTTGTTTGGGGAATTGCGAGTAAGAAAATAATACTACTTATATGTGTGGAATTGTGAAAAATGTTGATAAGTAGTGTTTAAGCCAAAACTACATAAAATTCTTCCTCAAATTGCCACTGACTTTTACAGTGTACCGATCGTACAATTCGCTACTTCAGATCAGCTTACTCTTTGATGCATCCTTGCAGAGTAATTGCCTTGATCTTGACGAATGAACTTACCGGTTATTTGAGTATTCGGTACATTCGTCATCTGGGTATGTTTACTTTTTTAACCAGTAACAACCCTCTCAACAACTCTTGTTCTACATCCAAACCACCATCTTGTCCTTATAAGGTAATTTTCCTTTCAATAAAGCTTATTTATTTAATTTATGAAAAAACTTAACACCCCGAGTTTTATTTATATTTATTTTCATAAAACCCTCGCTCACGAAACAAGTAGTATAGAAGTTATTGAATAATCCATACTTCACTACATGTTGACCCTTTGTGGGGGAGGTTACCACATACCAAATTTTAGGTCATTCGTTTACTTCTGTCGATGTTATCGTACGAATCAGCCAGACAGACAGACGGACGGACAGACCGACATTGTTCAAACGACTTGAAATGGCTCAAAAAGGATTTTCGTCAAATATTCATTTGGTCTCTTGAGTCACTCCAATAGTGAGGTATACAATCATGATTTTGTTCTTGTACCAAAAGGTCTATGATTTTTTTGATTCAAAAAGGCACTGTTTTCTTCGTTAGGATACCAGCTTTCAAAAAATGGAAAAACATTTTTATCCCCTCACCTTAGAGAGGAAGGTATATATTATTTGCTACGAGCCAAAAGTGTAACCCATCGTAGGAGTGACCTAAGACCCTAAGTATGTTCGGTGGAAAATCGTTTTGTGTCATTCTAAGTCATTTGAGCAATGTCCGTCCGTTCGTCTGTCAGTCTATGTGTCTGTCTGCTGGCTGGTGCGCATGATAACACTCGATAGGAGTAACCGATTGACTTCACATTTGGTATGCGGTAATATTTTTCTCTATCTTCGGCTAAGCTCGAAGATGGGCAATATTGGTCCACTCCTTTTAGTAACTCCCCCACAAAGGGTTAACTTTTAGTAAAATATTGATTCTTTAATACCCTCTATACTACTTACTCGAATGTTCTGAAATTTCATACATAGTATTAGTTGGATAGTCGCTAACACATCAAGAAAAATCGGCGAAGTGGCCGCTCCCTTTTTGGTACCTCCCACACAAATGGAACATTTTGCACCAAAGGTTAACTGCTTATGGCTTTAATATAAGTTCATACAAATACTTGAAATTTTGTACAGTGTAATGGTTTTATAGTGCCTACAGTCCAGAGAAAAGTGGGCGTTATTGGCACACCCGTTTTGGTACCTCCCACACAAATAGAACATTTTGTACCAAAAGTTACCAGCTTATAACTTTATTACCAGTGCTTAAAAAATTGAAATTTTGAATAGTATAATGCTTTTATAGTACCTAGAGTCCAGAGAAAAATGTGCGTTATTGGCACGCCCGTTTTGGTACCTACAACACAAATGAAACATTTTGTACCAAAAGTTAACGGGTTATAACTTTAAAACCTGCGCATAAAAATACTTGGAATTTTCAATAATGCTTTTATAGTACCTAGAGTCTGGAGAAAAGTGGCCGTTATTGGCACGCCCCTTTTGGTACCTCCCACACAAATGGACCACGTTGTACCAAAAGTTAACAGATTTTAACTTTAATACCTGTGAATATAAATACTGGACATTTTGTACGGTGTAATGCTTTTGCAGTATCTACCAGAGGAAAGTGATCCTTATTGACCGTTAAATTTACGAATATTTTTTCGGGACTCAATGTGAGGGGATTCATAAATCGGTTTACCCGACTGAACTTTCTTACTTATATTTTTGCAATGTGTAACGTTAATTCATGTTCCCTTGAAGAAGCCTCTCCAAAAACAAGGTACAAGGGTAAAACTAAACCCCAATGGTGGACGCCTGAGCTAACGGCTATGAAAATGACCTGCAACAAGCTATTCAACAAGGCTAAATCTACTGGGGTCGCTAATGTTTGGGTTGCCTATAAAGAGCAACTCAAGATCTATAATAAGGAGCGTAGAAAGGCGCTCTTGGTATACCATCTGTGGCGAAGTGGAAAAGGTCTCCGACGCCGCAAGGCTGTACAGTGGGTTACTTGCAGGATGAGACAAATAACTGGACGAAAAACAGCGAGCAGTCGCTGAATATACTGCTCGACACACATTTCCCGGGGAACTCACCAACAGAACCCGAAGATCAGCAAGACCAACAAGAAGACCAACGGTATGGTGGACTGCGAGCGTTGCTAGCTTGTTGACTGAGAGATCCAGAATAAGCTGGGCTATTAACAGCTTTGAGCCCTTCAAGTCACCTGGACAAGGCGGCATCACTCCAGCAGAAAATGTTTAAGTACATTATCCCCTGGCTGGAGAAAATGTATGTAGGCTGTATCTGGATTTCATACATCCCGAATAGATGGAGGGATACCAAAGTGGTATTCATACCCAAAGCGGGGAAGATATCACACACTAGGCCAAAAGACTTCAGACCAATTAGCCTATCATCCTTCCTATTGAAAGGTATGGAAAGACTTTAAGATTATTTCATTAGGGAAAACATGGATACAAAACTCCTATCGGGGAACCAACATGCTTACAATAAGGGGAAGTCTACAGAATCACCCCTGCACGAACTTGTGAGTACTATCGAATCGTCCATGCATTTCAAGGTATTCACCATGGTGGCATTTCTTGACATAGAAGGGGCTTTTTACAACATACACCCAGATGCGGCAATCGCGGCATTGTCACATCCAAAAGTTAACTCTAGTTTGATTAGACTAATTCTAAGTCTGCTCAACAGAAGACGCATAACAGCATGTCTTGGGTTCACAACTCTAACAAGGTTTGTAAACAGAGGGACCCCACAAGGAGGAGTACTGTCTCCACTAATTTGTAGCTTAGCGTTGAATGAAATCCTGCTAGATATAGAAAGTTGCGTACGACGTGGCAATCGCAGTGAGTGGCAAATTCGAAAACGTCCTACGAGACATTCTACAGGTGACTCTGAACAAATTGGCTAGATGGGCCAGAAGCAGCGGTTTGGACGTAAACCCAAACAAGACAGAATTGGTTATCTTTCCTAGGAAGAATAAATGGATAAATGGAACAGAGCTGGATAAATTGAACAGAGCTGGTCTTTTCTCAAAGTGCAAAATACTCGTATCTAGGAATAATTCTAGATAGGGAATTTTTATTCCGAATTAATGTACTGGAACGTGTAAGAAAAGCCAACGTCGCATTATATTCTTGCAGGAAATCTGAAGGGTCGCGTTAGGGCCTCTCTCCTAAAATCGCCCATTGGATATATATAGCTGTTGTTCGTCCTATACTGTTATACGGCATTGTGGTATGGTGGACGGCAACTGACAAACAAACCATCACCAACCTACTAACAAAGATTCAGAGAACAGCCTGCCTGAGCATAAGCGGAGCCTTAGGGACTACAGTGACCGAGCCCTACTCCATATCTCTCGCCGATTAATATTGTGGCGAGAGAAGTTGCAACCAAAGCGGCAATAAGATTAAACTGCCTATCAATGTGGAGGTACAAGAACTACGGTCACATGAGGATATCAAAGTGTAGAGCTATGGTAACCGACCGAGTGGACTATATGTATACCAACTGTGTACACCTTCGAGAGAAATTACATCACTATGATTCCCGCCAGAGATGAATGGGTTGGAAGAATACCAGGTAATATAAACCATCTCCACTTTTACACGGATGGTTCCAAGCTTGATGAAAAGGTTGGCTTCGGAGTACACTGTGCAGAGCGTAGTTTGGATATAGCTCACAGACTACCAGATGCCTACAGTGTCTATCAAGCCGAAATAATGGCAATATGGGAAGTAGCCAAGTGGCTGAGTCGGAACATAGTAACCAACACTGGCGTTGTCATTTACTCGGACAGCCAGGCTGCCATCAATTCTCTGGAGGCAACATCCCCAAAATTCACATACTGCCCGCGACTGCCGCAGATCTCTTAACGAGATGGCTGAGTAGTTTATTATACACCTCATATGGGTGCCTGGGCATAGGGATATCCCGGGGAACTGCAAAGCCGATGAACTTACTAGGAAAGGGACGACTTTATAAATTCTCGAAGAGAGTGTGCAAGCTTTGGCTTAGGCAAGAGGCAATCAGGCAGTCCAACGAAAGATGGAAAGAAATCGGCACCTGCAGGGTAGCTAGACAAATCTGGCCAATGTATGACCTGAGAAGATCAAAATATCTCCTCGCACTAGAGAGGCAAATATTGTCTACGTTAGTATCAGTTCTGACGGGACACTGCTTGATCGGCGAACACGCCAACAGATTGGGTATTGACTCCAATGACTTCTGCAGAAGCTGTGGAGATGAGGAAGAAGTGGAAAGCATTGAGCATTTGCTATGCGACTGCCCCGCTCTGAGTAAACGACAACTGGACATACTGGGGTCGGCCTTTCTAGGCAGATCTTTCCAGTACCGATATTCGTACTATCGATAAATTTGTATATTCGATGAGGGGCATTTCAGCCCGTGGTAACACTAGGGACTATGTGAGCTTGTAAAAAAAATACGGCTGCCACCCTAACCTAAACCTGACTCTATTTCATGCAAAAAAAGGCACAGTTTTGTGATTTTTTTGTGACGACACTGACAAAATCTCTTGATTAAAATCAATGGTATATTATAGTATAACTCTCGAAGTATATTGTATAAAATTTCATGAAGAAATGTTAAAAAATATAGCAATAGCAGCATCAACTCGGAACCATCTCGGAAACATTTTGAATTACGGTGTCCATCACCGAGTTATGATGGATACCGCAATTCAACATGTTTCCGAGACGCTTCTGAATTATTGCTGCTATTGCTATATTTTTTAATATCAGCAGAAATAATAAATCCTTAATTATTTCGTAAGATATTCGTTTTTCCCAGGTAACAACGGGTTTTTAAAAATTTCTATTTTTAAATTTCGGTGAAGAACGCTTTGAAGTTCAGAGTAAAGTATGATGCGCCGTTGCTTAGACTGCTGTATCTTCATTAGCTTTGCTCCGATTCATCTCAAATTTTCACACAATATTTTTAAGGGGTTCTCCATTCAAAAATTAAAATAAAAAATTTCCAAAAAAAAGTTTTTAAACGTTACCCTCAACCATAGGATGAGGGTATATTTATTTTGTCACTCCGTTTGGAACACCGGGAAATATTGATCAGGGACACCATAAAGTATATATGTATGCTTAATCGTCGTAAAATTTTAAGATAATTTAGCCAAGTCCGTCTGTGGATGTAATCATGCTACAATCTACAATAATTGAGCTAGTTGACTGAAATTTGGTACAGGTACTTCTTACAGCTGCAGGTAACTTGAGATTGAAAATGGACAGTATGGGACAATTTGTTGATATAGCCTCCATAAATAGCATCTGTCCGATCGGGCTCAAATTTGTTTTTTTTTTGTGTATTAATACCCAGAACCCTTTAAAAGAAAGACAGTCGTCATAGGTAAATATTTTGAAATAGCCGTCGTACAAAGGTTCTTCTAGATTTTACTTCCTAACGGAATAAATACCACAAATTTTAACGAATCTGGCTTAAACTTGGTAACATGAGCTTTTTTGGTACCCAAAATCATTTACCTGTGATTCGTGGTGGAGGGTATACGACTATAAGGCGATTTCGTTCCTGGAAAGAGTGCAGCATTGCCCTTTTCCCGAAAACTACACTTTACTAACAGATTAGTTCGTGGAACTACAACATTTCGACTTAAAAGGTGAAACTATTTTCTAGTATTACACCTCCAGAAAAGAAATCGCCATAATATGCGGCAAGGCCGAACTTAACACTGTCTTAACTTGTTTGTATTTGTTCCTATCATATTTTCGCAAAAGATAGAATGTATGTGAAATATATGGTCTCTAAGTCGAATAAATTTGGATAAATGGATTTTTTTACGATTCAGCATTATGTGAACAAATCAAATGATTATGTACTGTTAGATTATAATTTCCATTGAATAGTCTTTATTATAAGAGGAAAATTTGTTTTAATCTTCACTGTATTTTGTACTTGTGGCTGTGTGATTTTGTTGTTGTTGCTAATAAGTATTTACTATGTAAAGTACTCTTAATATCGCTTTTAACGCCCACACAAATAGAAATACACAGAATTAAATACAGACCTGTGTGTGTATGTGTGAGTGTGTGTGAGATTGTATGTAAATGTTCAAGTAAATGTATAAGTACTCATACGCACAGACATCGACAGAATAGAGGATACTTAAACACAAACTCAAACTGGTACTTATATTCTCTCATACTCCTATTCCTGTATACGTATATACGTATATATGTACCTACTACACATATACAGATACTACACCGAAAAATATTTTATGGAGCCATAGACAAATCATTTATTTAATTTTAGAAAAATGTACAGTGAAGAACTTCAATACGCTATGGTACTCGTACAAGGTAATATATCGAGCCCTAACCGCCAAAAAGACGTAAGCGCCACCATGATTTATTTAAATTTTTTGAGGGAAATCGTTTACTTATGACAAATGGCATGATGTGTCGGTTTTTACAGAAATTACAAAAGCTCTTGAGCGGCCGAACCAATTTTTACAAAGTCTACGTCGTTCTAAAGAGAACACAACAGGCACTATGTCATTCACAATAAATTCTCTTTCACAACAAAGACTAATAAGTGGAGATTTATTGAACCGATTTTCGACATAACTACAAAATGAACATAACTTTTCTTAAACTTTGGAGTTCATTTTAAGTTTTTTCATCTAATTGGAAATATCTTAAAGCGCCATCTTCACATAAGAATTACATTCGTGCGCCATCGTTTGTTGGAATTTATCGACTCAGCCGATTGTTGAAATTTGATCGGCTCAGCCGATCAGCCGCCGCCGCCGATCGTTATTTTTACATGCGCCGCCGCCGCCGATAATTTTGGTCGGCTTCATTGCCTGGTCGGAAATGTGTTGCTACAAAATATACCGTTATACTAAATTTCTCAGTTATATAAACAGATGTATGCATTACATAGCATTTAAACAAAAAAAATCGCAAAAGAAACCTTCTCCTCTAAATTTTTATGAGTGGCGCTTACGTCTTTTTGGCGGTTAAGGCTCGATATGTTTATTTTGGAGCAGTTGTTTGTTAGTATGTTACTAAACATTTTTGTCGGTGTATTCACATACTGTCGTATCATTTATATTTGCATTTACATATAATGTAGAAAGCATGTTTTATTCCCCAGCCCCACTTTAAAGTGAATGGAACAAGTCTTCCATGGATTGCGCCATTTGTTTTTGTATACATAAATGTTGTACAATTGCTAGTGGTTCGAGGGGGTGGTATGATAAGCTTGGTGATAGTAAAAAAACAACAATAAAATACCATAACTTTAAGCTTCACAATAGAAGATATATGGAATAATATCAAAATTTCAATATAAAAGTAAAAACAATATTTCCCCAACTGTTTAGACATCCTTGCATAATTTCCATAAAACTTTTGTCACGTTAGTGGTACAGCAGAACTTACATACGAGTGCTTATCTGTCAGTTGATGCTGATGCTCTCGACTATATTTAGGCCCGTGCACCCACTGAGAGACCTCTCCCCGCCCACTGTGCGTTCGTGTCATATTCTCAGTTATGAAAGAATTACGATGTTTGTCTAAAGGTTAAAAAATATGTCAGTTTAGAAAACATATCCTATACTTGTACCAGTTGGAGTGTAGCGACGCTGACGAGGAGGCGCAGGATGAAAGGATGCTTGTCTCTTTCTGCCTAACTGTCTGTCTGCCTGTCTGTTTGTCTATCAGTATGTTTTTATTCATAAGCATATATGTACACAAGATTTAGTTTATAAATATCCTGTTTAAGGAAATGAAAAATGTTTTGTCTGATGTTTTCATTTTGCTGCTGTCTCTGAGTGAGTTTTTTTGTTTGTTTCTTTTTTAATGTATGCATTTAACTATACCGATTCGGCATTTTGTTGTTGAGAGATTTCACTTTTCATTTTAAAAATAAACGCTGGAATAAATTAGTTTCAAAATAGTTTGACATGTTTTGTGGATATTCGTATACATGTGTGGTGGAATATTTAGTATTTTTTTGTCGGATTAATTTTCGTCATTTTTAGGAAAAAAATGCAAATTTCTATCATGAATGATGGACTGAAAATCCTAATTCGTTTATAAAATAATGACAAGTTTAGACAAGGATATAATTATAAAATATGCCAATAGGGTCGACTATGTGATACCCTAAGGGGGCTATACCAAAAAATAAGTTCATTCAGGAACGGTTAGGGGAAAAATACCAACTATGAAATATCAGCCAGACTCTTTGTACATTGAGGTTTCCAAATTATATCAAAGTCAAATTGAAAGCCGAGAAGAGTGAACAAATTAAATTTTGGGAATTTTTAAATAATTTTGGGAATTACGGGATTGACAGAAACTCTTATAGAAAAGTAGATGAGATAGACCAAATCGACTTAGCATGACTTTCTGAGACGATTTAGCTATATTCGTCTTTCTAACGATGTATTATTGCATCAATGTGCAGCTCGTAAATGTTGTACGATCGCAATGAAAATTGACATACGGGTTTTTTATGCTCCAAAAACGAACCCTATTGAAAATGGTAAAAATCGGTTGAGATTTATTTATATATGTACCATCCGATTTTATTTTTTCGACTGAGGTTGCTTTATTTTGCCCTCTATCATTCTGAAATTTGGCATATGTGTATATGTTTCTTAGCATTTGGATGAACTCTGTTTAATATTGTAAATATCTGTTCAAATGTATATATAGCTCCCATATAAGTATGTGTGCCATTCGAGTTCGCTTTATCGACTCCAGATGCTATATTTTGTCTCCGATCTTAATGAAATCTGGTACATGTGTGTGTTTCTTGGTACATGAACAAACCCCATGTGCAAATCGGTTCAGATTTATATATAGCTCCCATATAAAAGGACCATCCGATTTGACTTTTTACACCGGTTACCTTCGCTCAATCATTCTGAAATTTGGTACACATGTGTTTTTCCGATTTATATATATGGGGGATTTCATGCCAAATGAGGGAATTTTTGAAACCGATGTCTTCTGATCGGGGAGAAACTTGCACTAAGTTTAATCCTATTGGATAGTAGGTATGATACAAAATGGCAACGAGATCGGTTTAGGACTGTCCGAGTTGGAGTGGCCAAAATGACAAAATTCAACAAAGAATATTATTCACCGCTCTTCAACAACATTTTTGTCGAAGGGCTGTGAATAATATTTTCTAGTGTAATATGGAGTCCTAAGAACCAAAAAAATATTAAAAAAATGTTTTATGGTAAATATTTGTTTTAAAATCCCTATTTTCTTGGAAGGTGCCTTTAGTATTGAACTATATGCTCGATAAAGCCGGTATACACTTTAAATTAAAGGAAATTATTAGGACTACAAACGTTAGTAATGACACTTTCACATGGAAACAGAAGACTAGTAACTGTCGTTTAAAATATTAAAAAAATATGATTTATGTTTCCAAAAAAAGTTTTTTTTTTTGATGGCAATATAGATGTCAAACGGGATTGTTTTTCACAAATCCTGGGATTCGGGATTTTTAAACTACAAATCCAGGGATCCCGGGATTTTTCGAGATCTAAAAATATTTCGATATCCCGGGATTTTCGGTGTTTTCGGGATAAATCGGGTTGTTTTCTTTCTTAATAATGTGATATTTCGAAATGGAATACAAACATTCTATAAGGAGTTCAGTTTTATCATAGTTTTGTTTTTGACTATTGAGTTCGAGATCGTTGTTTTTGTTTTCTGTTAAACAGAAAAACAAACCTTCTTTAAATAAGAAATGTGTGAAATGTATTAAGGGTGGTCACTGGTTGGTGGACGATATCGTTTCGGAAGCTACCAAGCAACCTCATCGGCACCTTGGACAATAGTCAAAAACAAAACTATGAAAAGTCACAACAGATCGAATAACAAAAAAACAAGAACAATGATGAATGAGGCAGAGTACGGCCGAAAGTTTGTTGTCGCTGTAAGAAGCGACAATAACAACAAATCGTGTGCCTTCCCCGCAAATTGCAGGGACACACAAAAAACCAAACAAGAAGTGTGGGGATGTATTAAGGTTGAGAAATACTGTCTGCAATGTTTTGGAGATATGGGACTTAGAAGCCAGTTCTCAATTATTTCATATTGAGCTGCTCTCATATTGTGCCAATTATTGACAGGGTATTTTGTCCAAGGTGCCGATGAGGTTGCTTGGTAGCTTCCGAAACGATATCGTCCACCAACCAGTGACCACCCTTAATACATTTCACACATTTCTTATTTAAAGAAGGTTTGTTTTTCTGTTTAACAGAAAACAAAAACAACGATCTCGAACTCAATAGTCAAAAACAAAACTATGAAAAGTTCAGTTTTATTTTAATTTGAATAAGGATAAAAACAGCTAAAACAGAAATAATTTTTTTTTTTAAAAATACAAACTTTTATTAAAATATTTCACAACATCTTAGCTATTTCCGTTCATCGTCTGAATTATTATTGACGTTATAATTTTCCGTCATTAAACCAGGAAACATTTTTTTTATCATGAGAAATCAGTTTGACTAATTACGTTTTTATGAGAACAACATCGATGTGTTGATCCAAAGATTTTGTACTAGGATTTTTTCATAAATTTGAAAGAATAGAATACAATATTCTTCGTTTTGTGGAACACAAACTCCATTAGCGTTTTTGTTTTAAGTTTACTTGTTTATAATTAAATTTACGATGTATTTCGTAATTCTTTTCCAAATTTCTAATTTTTTCACCGGATTATATCAATGTTTTTTAATGTTAACAATTTGCTTCATTAGTTTACATTTTCGACAGGGTGTTTCTACCATTCAGTTAATATTTTATGTGATACAGCTTGGTGATAGTATTATTAATAAAATATCCTGGGATTTGTTTTAAAAAATCCCGGAATTCGGGATTTCTCATTTGACAGCACTATTTGCACGAAAAAAAAATAAAATCCCAAAAAATTTGTTTGTTCCAGTTTTTGAAATCTAGCATCCTAAAGAAAAACAATGCATATTTAAAGAAAATCTATGGTTAAATGTAGAAATAATAGCACTTTTGGTAGAAATTTCAACATAATCCTGTTTTTATACCCCACTATTGTGAACAAGTGTATACACGGAGGAAAATCGCCATTTTTGATATGTTTGAATTCAAAGTAAATATACTTGGAACCAAAATTTTTAAATATTATATATTTTTGAACAAATATATTTTATTTGAAAATCAAGAAATTTTGTTTGGAACGCATATATTAATATATTACAACAGAATATATTTGCGAACTTATTTTAACAAATAAAATATGTGTTTACAAACAAACAATGATTTTGAATTTATCCAAATACATTATATTTAAAAAAAATATTAAAACTTTGTTGACTTTGGCAATTTTTAATTTTATTTTTTCCTAGATTTTGTGTTATACTTTATAGGTAAAAATTGTCGTAAGCAGCATTTTCTTTTGTTTTACAGCACTAATTTTTAATTTATAAATAGTCCAATTGTCAATCCATCAATGCTATTTGTCGTAACCCAAAATTATACGATTTAAATTTTTCAAACATATTAAATTTCTAAAAAATTTAACCTTAAATTTCTTAAATTGCCAAAATACTTAAATACAAGTTAAACATTGTTTTGGAAATATTATTTCCAAATAAAAAATATTAGGATGAAAACATAATTTTGTTTAGAACAACATCCTTACAAACATATAATATTTGTCAGTGTCAAATATTATATATTTGGCATGTACCCTAAACATATGTATGTTTCCAGCAGAATATGTTTGGAACCATATACTACAGAAGCGATTTTTTTCAGCGTGTATGTCAAATACTGCGGGCCATAAGTGTAACACATCGATGGAGTGAGTTAAGAGACCCCAAAAATATATGTCGGAATTTTAAGTCATTTGGGCAATGTCCGTCAGCCAGTCGGTATGTCTGTCCGGTTGGCGCGCATGATAACTTTCGACAGGATTAACGATTTACTCGAAATTTGGTATGTGTCAATATTTTTTCTATCTCAGGCTAAGGTCAAAGAAGGACTGTATTGGTCCAATCCTTTGAGTACCTCCCCCACCAAGAGTTAACATTTAGTGAAATGTTGATTATCTCATCTAGTGGATTCTTTCGTGCCAGCAAAAAAGATTTTTTAAAAAAAAATCAATTTTTTTTAAATTGTTTTAACAACATTTACGAAATCGTTTAAATGGTATCTCGGCTTTGTCGAGCTTATACATCAAAGCGTATGGTCCAAATACTAAAGCAACATCCATGAAAATTGGAATTTTAAAAATATAACATTACCATAAAAAAATTTTGTTTTGGTTTCGTAAAATAGTATGCCTAAATCTATACAAAAAAAACTTGTAAGGTCTCGTAGTGTTGTTGTGTAGTGATACCTATTGTATTTAAAAAAATTGTCCGAAGTGTATTCGACAGCATTTTCTTCGATCTTTAAAAAAGGAATACAAAATTGCACTAAATGCATTTTTTATTTTCTTGTAAATTTTAAACTTTTTTGTGCATATTTGTCAAAAACTACGTTATTATTATCCCCTCACCTTAGAGAGGAGGATATATATCGTTTTCTACGAGCCAAAAGTGTAACACATCGAAAGAGTGACCTAAGATCCTAAGTATGTTCAACGGATATCCGGTTTGGGTCATTTTAAGTCGAATGAGCAATGTCCGTCCGTCTGTCTGTCTGTCTGCTGGCTGTGCGCACTATAACTCTCGAAAGGAGTAACCGATTGACTTCAAATTTGGTATGTGGTAATATTTTCTTCTATCTCCGGCTAAGTTGGAAGATGGGTTATATTGGTCCACTCCTTTTAGTACCTCCCCCACAAAGGTTTAATATTTAGTGAAATATTCATTATTTAATAACTTCTATACTACTTATTTGAATCCTCTGAAATTCTACACATAGTATAGTATATAAGTCGCTATTACCTAAACAAAAATGGGCGAAGTTGCCACTCCCCTTTTGGGCTTTTATCACTTCAGAAGCTTTATTTTACATCCAATCGTTTTGAAATTATACATTGTAGGGTTAATAATTTATACTTCGAAATTACATTTTAATTAGTAATTTGGAGGAACTTCATTAAATGCCGAAAAAATGTGCATACTTATGATTTGGAAGTACTTACGAGTATAATGTTATTCTTTTGGAAGTACTTCCTTTATTTTTTGCTGCGAAGTATTGCAAAAAATTAAATTTTTTTGAGAACGTTTTATTTATGTTTTAGTTAAAACCTTTTAAAAATATTGAAAAATTCGCAAATAATGTATTTTTTATTATTTTGTGTCTAGTCTGGTCAGTCAAGAATAAAAACAAGAAAATCGATGCATAATTTAAAATGTTTTAGCAAATATAAAAATAAAATAAATGAGAATTTTTTGATGTTTTAAGTGGTTTTATAACGAGATTTTCTTGCAAAATTTTTAAATTTTTTTGCTCATAAAGTCTCGTCTCTAATGAATAAATTGAGACCATTCCGAAGAAAATCGATGCATAATTCAAAAGGGTGTAGCCAATTTAGGAATTTCGATGGCCAATTTCTCGTAAAATTTTATTTTCTTGAATGACATCCTATTTTAGATTAATTTTCACTGTCTAAAGTCGGGAAAAGAATGAGCCAAATGTTCAATCCTTCTTCTTCTATCTACCACTCCAGATTCCATATTGTATTTCTCTGGAAGTCAGAGCATAACCCCGACCTCAGTCGGCTTATTTAATTGGGATTTTCTTATATGCTTCAAATTCTCTCCTCCATTACAACAAATACGTATTTTCTTTCTTATACATACTTAGTTTATTATATATATGAGTCATTCCATGCCAAACGGGACGATTTTTGACATCACTATTTTTGATTGCTTCGAAATGTTGTGTATGTTTTATTTACCTAAAAATATCTTATATGTAGCTCAAGAAAAAATTAAAACTTATATGTAGCTCAAGAAAAAATTAAAAAAAAATCTTTAAGAGTTATGAGCAATTTAATGTTGACGAACTAGGTATAAGATCATTTTAGGTAAATAATGCATACACAAAATTTCGAAGCAATCAAAAATGGTGATGTCAAAAATCGTCCCGTTTGGAATGGAATGACCCATATGCAAACGATTTCCGCACGTTCCTTTTATTCAAGATTCCATTCCATTAATGACAAAAGCAGTATTCTCTACAAGGAATAAGTTTCATAATATTATGCTTTATTGCTAGTAAAGTCAGAGAAGAACATTAAAGTCTCATAGCACATGGCTCTCTCATTATCTAACTATAAGTAAATATAATTACGCACAACTTTTACAGAAGAAAGGAAAGTTTTTATTGGTTTCTTATGCAACAGTTCTACTGTATTTGATTTATTTGCCAGATACAAATCTTTGCAAAAGCCACAGACAAAGCTGCCTTTAAAATCCCTTGCGTCAATACAAATTAAACAGAATAAATAATATGGAACAACAGAATTAGTAATAAAATAATACAATGGTTAGTTATATGAATCTTTGTGTTGGTTCTACGAGTATCATTGGGAATTCACTTTACCATTCTATTTTCTATCAATGGATTTATTGATAAATGAATAATAATAGTACGGTTTAGCAAAAAAAAAAAAACGATGTTTGAAGAAATGTTCTACGATTTGAATAATTGAACAAATATGTCTCTTTTTATTCCCTATACGACACTGACGTAAAAGTTTGATTCATGTTAGATTTTTGTAACACCTAGAAATAGTACAGCTAGATCTCAAAGTATACCGATCGTCTCAGAATCACTAGCTGAGTCGATTTAACCATGTCTGTCCCTCTGTTGTTTGTTGAGAATAGGTCGAAAATTGGTTCAGATTTAGCTTTAGCCCCCATATTAATGTTTCGTCCGATTTGGCACTTTAGCAATATACAAGCTGTATTTTACTTCCAATCGTTTTGAAATTTGGCACGGTAGAGATCTATGGACCAATATTGCCGATTTTGAAGAAAATGGGTTCAGATTTAGATACAGCTCCCACATATATGTATTGTCCGATTTGGCCCTTTAGCCCTATAGCCCTATAGAAGCTGTATGGCTGTTATGGCGAATTCTTTTCTGCAAAAAAGTGCAACATATTCATTGCCCTTTTTCCGAAAACGGCACTTTTGTGATACTTTTTTGAAATTTGGTAATTAAGTTACTCGAATTTAGCACAACTAAAATTTCAAAATTTCAAAAAAGCGATATAATAGTGCTGTTTTCGGTAAAAGGGCAATGCCAGTGTTGCACTTTTTTGCAGAAAAGAATTCACCATTACATTCAATTGTTTTGAAATTCAACATGGTAGATTATTTTGATCCATGGACAAACATTGCCGAATTTAAAGAAAATCGGTTAAAATTCCCATATATTTTTTTTTGTCCGATTTGGCTGCAGAGACAGAGAACTACTAATTGAAAATTGTAAACAAATTTTAGTCGAAATCTACGATGGATATTTCATTGTTATCAAATCTTATTAGAGTAGTGTAGAGCATCATACAGTCGACACCGCCCAGCTTTAGGCTTTCCTTACTGGTTTAATAATGTATAGAATACAACAAACAATAATTTGTCAGTCAAGTAAACCGACTGAAATATAGTTTTACTTTATGGCAATTGTTATTTGGAATATGATAGTTTTTGTGAAAGATATCAGACTTTAATAATTGGAAAATAAATCTAAAATACAGAATATAAATTAATTTCGATGATTGCTAAGGAAGTGGGGTACCAGAACGGACGTGGACCATTCCATTTATGAACTGTTAGATTTTTCTGAGATTTGGACTTTGTGTATCAGGTAACAAAAGATGAATACTAATTACACACATTTTGCGTCGAACTGTACTTACTGCAAAAATATTGTTCTATACAAAATATAAAAGCGATTATGTGCATTGGTATTTAGGTAAACCTATCAATCTTTAGTACAAAATGTTCCTTTGTGGGATGTATCAATAGGAGAGTGTCAGTTACAATGCATCGGAACTCCAGTACGTATGAGTGTTTTCAAAGTAAATATTGTTAATTATACGAGGTATGTTCAAAGAATATCGCTAATTTTTAATTTCCGCGGGCTACGTGTATTTGATTTTTGATATTTTTGTAGCGTTATGTTGGTACTCATGTCCCCTTACTTATGCTGACAAGGTTGGCCATTTTGAATGTTTAGTTAATTTTTGACAGCTGTTGTGCTTGGATGTGTTTTAACTTGTCTTCGATTTTTATCTATTTCAGAAAAAGGGATCAAAGAATCTGCATAAAATTTTGTGTGAAAAACAAAATAAAGTGCGCTGACGCATTGCGAATGTTGACTGTGGCATATGGTGAAGCTACCTTGGACCAAAGCAACGTTTATCGGTGGTACAAAATGTTCTTAGAGGGCCGAGAAGATGCGAAGGACGAACCGCGTGCCGGACGCCCGAGCTCACAGTTTTCTTTGATTGCAGGGGCGTGGTGCATTATGAGTTCTTGCCACAGGGTAGTACGGACAATAAGGAGTTATGCACAAATACAAAATTTTGCACTGTGTATCGCTTGTAAAGTACCTATAGTCCTGTGACAAATGGGCGTTACCACAACGCCCTTTTTTGTACCTCCCAAACAAAATGGACAAGTCATACCAAAATTGATAACTCATAAAGAGTAAATAAACGCTTGTATTTCGGCATAGAGCAATGTATTTAAAGTATCTACTGTTCACCGAAAATAAGTGTATTTGACAAATTCTGGTACCTCCCACACAAATTGACTGATTAATTCTGTAATATTTCATATTACATTACTCACAAATTGAGGGTATACCTTAGTCGGTTTAACCGACTGAAACTTTCTTGCTAGTTTTTTTTTTTTTTGCAAAAGTGTAGATTGTTTTCCTACAAAAGAACTGCTTGATAAAAAGTATCAAATGTGTCGCGGGAGTACCACGGTACTTTGAGGATTTGAAAAGTACCAAAAAAGTACTAAATTATTTTCCAGATTTTCTGGCCAAAACCTCTTAACTAGGGCAATCAAAAACCGCACCGGTTAACCGGTTAATCGGTTTCTCTTTAAAAACCGCCTATCGGTTTTCGGTTTTTTTGCATTTTCAAAATAACTCGAACCGTCGGTTTTTTCAACTCGGTTTATTCGACTTTTCTGTTTTTTGAAACCATTATAAAATGATAAAGAAAATATTATTTTTGAAATAGGAACCTACCTAAAATTTTGAAAACATCAGTATAAAAACCGTTGACTTCATTTGTGCATATCCATCGATTTCAAAATGCAGTTTTATATGTATTTATACTGCATATTTTATCGAGGGTCTAGGTGATTATTGCGGTATAGAAATTAATTAACAATCCTTTCTAATTGAAATGTAGGTATAAATAAAAATACATTTGTCCTGTTTCACATTTCGACAAGTTTTCATCTCTACAGTATGCTCAAGTGAGAATCCACTACTACTGATAATATATGTATATAATCGGTTTGCCATTTGAGCCATTCATATGATGCTAAAACCTAAGATTATGCCGATCTTCACTATTAGTCAAGTTTTATAAAAATCATAATCAATTTTTTGGTAAAGAAATCTTTTTAAAAATTGAACATAAATATTATAAATATCGCAGATATTATAATATTATATCATAAATGAAATCGAAACAATTACCTATTATAAATACTCGTAAAAATATGAAGTGTTTAAAATACAATTTTCAAATAAATCTTATGGCGAATTCGTTTCTGCAAAAAGTGCTACACTTGCATTGCCATTTTCCCGAAAACTGCACTATTGTATCACTTTTTTGAAATTTGGAAATTTTAGTTGTGCTAAAGTCGAGTAACTTAATTGCTAAATTTCAAAAAGTAACACAAAAGTGCAGTTTTCGGAAAAAGGGCAATGAAAATGTTGCACTTTTTTGATTGATTGAAATATGGTTGCGTATTGAATTTGCACTACGCTTATTTTACGTCATCTAACAAAATTTTTAGCATTATTTATGCATTTTTATTAAAAAAAAGAAAAACCCGAAAACAACCGGTTCACCGGTTTTTTATTTTCGGTTAAACCGAAAACCGGTTTTAGAGTTAACTTAATTTTCGAAGAAACCGAAAACCGTATTTTCAAAATAACCGGTTTTTTGATCACCCTACTCTTAACATTGAGTTATCGATCTCATAGAAAGGATACTTTCAGTAAGAATTGAAACTAGTGGTGCAATTACAACGCCCACCCCATGCAGTTAAAATGGTAAATGGGGTTTATTTATACAATAGTCATAGGCCCATGTTTTGATACAGCCCCCATACACAGGTCCCTCTAGATTTCACTTCTTAACGCAACAACAACCACAAATTTCCACGAATCGGGCTGAAATTAGGTAATACGACTTTATTTGAGCCCGAAACGATGCACATGCGATCCATGGTGGAGGGTATGTAAGATTAGGCATGGCCGAATTTAACGTTTTTATTTATTTTTTCTATTTTGTATAGTTATATCGTGCCAATAAAAAACAATTGTTAAAAAAATCAATTTTTTTCTTGTAGTTTTTACTACAGTTAATAAACTCATGTTTATGTCATTATTGGAAATGTCATTATTAGAATTTATAGGAATTGTAATTCCTAATTTTTCCTCCACAAACACCTATTTTTTTAACGCCACAAACGCCACAAACACCTCAAACTTCAAAGAATTTAGCTGAAATTTGGTATAGTGAGTTTATTTATACCCGAAACCATTCATATATGTACAATTAACGCTTTTACTTGTTTTTTCTTTTTTTTATGGTATTTTCGTGCCAATAAAAAACATTTAAAAAAAACAAATGTTTTCTAATAGTTTAAACGACAGTTTACTAAACTCCTGTTTATGCCATTATTAGAAATGTCATTATTAAAATTTGTGGGAATTTTAATTCTTAGTTTTTCTAAATTTGTTGCAGCAAAATTGGACTAGTCGCTCTCGAGTTATGTCAACGAAAGACACTAAACGTGACAAATTACCCTATATGATACTTACTAACTGCAAATCGATATAACTAGATTCCTAGACGTGGCCAAGCAAAACGCCGGGACACGCATACATTTTTTTGACCGATATAACTTTTGCGGGTAGTCAGAACCCCCGCTAATCACGGACCCCTACCATTTGTCGCACTGTTTACATAATTGTCATCAAACACAGTATCATTCTTGTATCTAATCTACTCTGTAAAAGTCCATAATTATCCGATTTAAAATGCAGTGTAATCGGTTTAATTGGCAAATATCGTAATTATAAGAGGATAATTGCGACCTGTACTTTGCTTACACTTTTTCAGACGGACATAGCTAAGCCCACGCACAGAGTATTATTCTAATGTTTCAAGCACTTCTCCTCTTGGGTGTTACAAACACAGGTACGAAGTCATAATATTCTGCATCACACTAAGGTATAGAGTACGAGTATAAAGACATTTTGTAATATTAGTTGCAAACGTAATTACACTTAATTTCATCTATTCCGTATTCAGATTGTACTTGTCGCAAAATTTAGCTTTCAATAGATCTGCCACCTAAAATACTAAATTTCATATTACATTTTTCTGAAGTCAATGACCATCTCTTTATTCTACTGAAATTCTATGACACTAAGATTCCACTGTGCCGAGTATCCACCAAATAAATGATTTTCGAATTCCATTATCCGAATATCCCGCTTTTCATTCTTAATCACTTAATGTTTTCGTTGATTTGACATTCATCCCTTCAATAAAATCAAATGTGAATTTGATATGGAACATTTTAATTCACTAAAAAAAAGTTAAAGGTTATGTCCCATTTGAGAATGTATCCAGCTAGGGGATAGCAAAGTACGAGTACACATATTTTGTCATGTAACTCCCCTTAACTAAAACGGAAAATCGTTTATAATGTGTTACTACAACAACACTCGTGTATAACATCAAATCACACATTGACCCCATAAATTAAAAGCCATAAGGAAATTGTGTACTGAGGTGTGCGAATGTAACAAGTTTTCCAATGCGACTTCATGCCCCAAATGGACGCAAATGAATGGAAAGCCAGGGCAGAAGCAGAAGCAACACATGTGGCACCAACGACAATAACACAACTCTACACTACAATTTAATATAATTTTACCTTTTTCACAGAAAATCCCCCGTCATTTCTATTGCGACCAGAAATGGATGTATTTTGTTACTGACTGACAAGTCTTTGACATTTGCTACAAATATCCCATTCCCAAAAAAAAAAACATCGAAGGAATTGTGGCACATTGCACAGTGGTATCGTGGGGAATAATATCAGATCTATCAATGTTCTAAATTCCAGGCACATATGTTAAAAAACATAACCTTCATAAGGGCTTTATACTTCTGAATATATGACCGGTGTACTTTTTTTTCACTAAAGGGACATTCATATGAGACTATACCAAAACATGGTCCGATGTACCCCCATTTTTAATAGGAACGATTAATTCCAATATAAAGTATAAATTCTTAAAATTCAGCCAGATTAATTGAAAAATGCGTTATCTAGAGCTTCAGATATTGACATCGATGGGGACTTTTATATTGGGGAAATTGCAAAACATAGTCCGATGTACGCCATTTTTACTAGGGATGATGAGGTCCAGTATAAAGTATAAATTCTTAAATTTCAGCAAGATTGAAGAAAAAGTGTTCTATAGAGCATCAAAAAGTGACATCGGTGGGGACCTTCATATGGGAGCTATACCAAAACACGGACCGATGTATCCCATATTTACTAGGGATGATAAAGTCCAATATGAAGTATAAATTCTTAAATTTCAGCCAGATAAAATAAAAAATGTCTTATCTGGGGAATCAAGAAGTGACATCGGTGGGGACTTTTATATTGGGGCAATAACAAAACATTGACCGATGTACCCCATTTTTACTAGGGACGAAAAGGTCCAATATAAAGTATAAATTCTTAATTTCAGCCAGATCAATTGAATAATCCGTTCTCTAGAGCATCAAGAAGCGGCATCGTTGGGGACATTTATATGATGGAATCGTCCCTAGTCTAGGAAATGCCTCCGTACCAATTTTCGCAAAGATAGCTTTATATTTGCGACCTACACTTTGATTACAAAATACATGGACAGACGGACATGACTAAATTGACTCAAAAATGATTTTATTCTGATCGGTATAGTAATGCAACAATTGAACACTTTTTGAAAAATACACGGACATAACTGTATAGGTTCGATTCTACTATACTCGGTTTGGCAAAATTGGTGACCAATTTTTTTTTATGGGCCTCAAAATTTTCTGAAAATAAGTGGGCCCCTTTGAAAAAGGTGTCATCAGATTTTCTCCAACAATTAATTGAGACTTGGTGATACCGCCTAACTATAATTGGCAATAATGTAGCTAAGAACATGCTGAACAAAGTTTGTTAACATTTTATTTTTTTCCCTTTTTTTTAAACATATCTTACAGGTATTTATACCCTATACCACACTGTTTTTCACATAAATATTTGGCAAAATTGTCGCCACGGTAAATCTGAGCAACTTTTGTGAACATATCAATACAATCTGAACATGTCTACCCACCCTAAATCGTAACAATTCATGTATAAATTGTTTTCATAAATTTACTTTTGGGACATTTTATACTTAAATAATACCCTGTACCACAGTGTGGTGTAGGGTATAAAAACGATTGGATCTAAAGAGCCAAATAATCGGACGAAACATATATATGGGAGCTATAGCTAAATCTTAACCGATTTTCTCAAAATTCGGCAATGTTGGTTCATGGATCAAGAAACTCTACCTTTCTAAATTTCAAAACGATTGGATGTAAAATACAGCTTTTATAGGACTAAATGGCCAAATCGGACGAAACATATATGTGGAAGCTACAGCTAAATCTTAACCGATTTTCTTCAAATTCGGTAGTGTTGGTTCATGGATCAAGAAACTCTACCGTTCTAAATTTCAAAATGATTGGATGTAAAATACAGCTTCTACAGGACTAAAGAGCAAAATCGGACGAAACATATATATGGGAGCTATAGCTAAATCTTAACCGATTTTCTTCAAATTCGGCAATGTTGGTTCATGGATCAAGAAACTCTACCATTCTAAATTTCAAAACGATCGGATGTAAAATACAGCTTCTATAGGACTAAAGGGCCAAATCGGACGAAAGATATATATGGGAGCTATATCTAAATCTGAACCGATTTCAACCAAATTCAATAGCGATCTTAACAGCCGCGAAATACTCTAAACTGCAAAATTTCAGAACGATTGGAGTGATATTGCGACCTGTTGTCGACGAACAACTTTACATGGACGTTAAATCGACTCAGCTAGTGATTCTGAGTCGATCGGTATACTTTAAGGTGGGTCTAGCTGTGTTATTTTCAGGTGTTACAAACATCTGCCGTGAAACAAACTTATAATACCCTGTACCACAGTGTGGTGTAGGGTATAAACATCCCTACAAAAGGGGAGGGCGGGATTGAAATGTGCTCTATTACAATAGATTAAGGGACACCGATGGAAATGAAATTTCAACAAAATGTTCCGGAATTAATTTCAGGAAATTTTGTTCAAAAATGCAATTTTAACAAAATTTTATAGAGAACTGCAATTCAACAATTTTTCTAGAAAAAATGCAATTTAAAAAAACGGGATTTTGGGAAAGGTATTTTGGGAGAAGGTACACATAAATGCAGCCCAATGAGTATTGTGGAAGTATCTAGATATGAAAGATCCCTTGGGGGGTAGTATTTCAGGGGCTAAGTAGGTTTGATGTTTCTTTGACAAAAATATGTCTCTTAGAAAATAATAAAGGGTGGTTAAATTGTAAGAGCCGATGTTGAATGTGAACCACACCCAAACGTCAAGTTTTTCTGCATTTCATTTGACATTTCTCAATTTAAGACTACATAACTCAATTTGAACCATGGAAAGATAAAAAACGCAACGCGTTAAAATTTTTAAGCCTTTTACGAAAATGGGCGTTCGAATCAAAATGCACTTCGTGATGTTTTTTTGATCAGCATAATCGACCAAATGTGTCCACAATCGGGAGAATTGTGTGAAATTTCAGCAAACCGAGTCTGTAGGAGATGTGAAAGCACCTGTGCATGCTCGCCCAGTTAGTTTGGTGCGGCTTATGGTCTGGCGACGTCATCGGGCCATACTTCTTCGAAATGAGGACGGTCAGGCAGTTACAGTGAATGGTGTTCGCCATCGTGAGGAACATATGGATGTGGACAATATGTGGTTTCAACAGAACGGTACCACTTGCCACACAGCTAACGAAACAATGGCTCTTTTGCGCAACAAATTCAATGGCCGTGTTATCTCACGTCGTGGCGATGTCAATTGGCCGCCAAGATCATGTGATTTGACACCGTTGGACTTCTTTCTTTGGGGTTATTTGAAAGAAAAGGTGTACGTCAATAAGCCGGCAACAATTCAAGAGCTAAAGGATGAGATAATTCGGCACATTAACGGCATAAAACCTCGATTATACCTCAGCGTCATCGAAAATTTGGACCATCGGATGAGGTGTGCCGCCGAGGTCGCGGCGGCCATTTGGCCGATATTTTGTTCCATACATAATTGAACCATGCCAATTTTATCATAATAAGAATAAATGACAATAATTTCCTAAATTATTTGTGTTTTATTCAAAATCAACATCGGCCTTTAAAATTTAACCACTCTTTATATGCAACCAGATAAACCGGCAGACATTGGTTTACTCTTTCCGGTAACAGAACAATATCTGCCGTGTCTGTAGCCAATTTGTAGATTTTTAGTGCATACATCTTCTACTAACTGGACCCGGTTCACTTCGTTGCCCCCCGATTTCAGATTTCCGATTCGCTCAGTTTTTGGACCAACAACGAAGACTTCCACCAATGTGCACAATATTACACTCCTTCGCTAACAAATTGTTAAAAATATATCAATTTCAAAACATGACTCATATGGGTGGTGCCGCGCCTATTGGTCCAAGCCCGCCCACTTTTATACGCGTATAGTACCACCAGATACATATGTATACATAAAATAACAACACTATCGGTAGCAAATTGTGCAAGCTATCTCATTTTTAAAATTTGGGTTATAAAAAGCGGTGCCACACCCATTGGTTCGATTCCGCCCATTTTTATCAGTTCGGGTGCTATTGAAACTATGAACCAAACGTTGAACCAAAAACTAAAAAAAAAAATGACTATAGTAGAGGTTTGAAATGAAAATCTTTATTTTACAAAATTAAAAAGTAGTTATTAAATTTTATTTGAATTTAGTATGCGAACAAAAATTTGGAGATATTTTCTGACAAGACTGAAAAAATATTTGAAAACTAAAACTATGTGAATAATATAAAATCAAACGCAAAGGTAAAGGTAATTTGATAGGGTCCCACAATACCAATACGAGTATAAAAAAGTGAACGCGGCGTTAAGTTCGGTTTATCGAATATTTTTCCGTAATAAATTTGCCACGTCTCTACATCACGACTGCCAAATATGAACTGTCAAGACTAATGTTTACCAAAATGGCGTCCGCTTCCCGGCGGACATCCTGTATATATTTTATGGAGTATTTGATCAATATTTAGAGGTGTTACAAACGGAGTGACAACATGAATATATCCCCATCCTATGGTGGAGGGTATACAAATTGGTTTAATATTCACGATCAGTCTACTTGAGTCTATCAAACTTATGAAAATAATACCAGATGCTCTCAAAAACTCAAACCGTATGAAAATATTTTTGATCGCGACCGCATTGACCACAAACTGGAAATTCTTATTTATTGCTCTTAATGGAGCCTTTAATTACACTGTGCAACCATTTTTTTTATGGGCCTCCAAAGTTTCTGAAATCCGTGGGCCCCTTTGTAATAGGTGACATCAGATTTTGTCCAACAACTAATTCAGACTTGGTGATACCGCATAACTATATTTGGCAATAATGTAGCTAAGAATATGCTGAACAATGTTTGTTAACATTTTATGTGAAAAAACCCTTTTTTCCGCACTTTTTTTTGGAATAGCGAAGGAAAAAATATTTTGTTCACTTTTTTCAGCATAATCTGCAGGGACTCGTAATTTTTCACCAACAACATTTGGCAAAATTGTAGAGACGGTAAATCTGAGCAACTTTTGTGCACATATCAATACAATCTGAACTAGTCTAGGCACCCAAAATAGCTCAAAAAGACCACATTGTACCACCACATTGTTAGTATATGACTATTTTGATTAGCAACTTTGCAGAAAATCCAAAGGCCAATATTTTTGTGGGTCATATTTACCCTATAGCTCCCCTAAATTAATGTAATTTTTGGCCTTATTTCAACATATCATAAATAACATCCCTAAAATGGTGGGGGGAGGGGGCGTTCATGAAATTTTCACAAAATTAAAATTCTATTTTGAAAAAAGCATGAAATCAGTATTTTTATCACATATTGACATAATTAACACCATATCTCAAAAACGCAAATATATGTCACATTTTTGATTTTATATTCGGATTTGGTACATCAATATCCTTCGAGATCGGGTCCGATATATGCCCGCTAGGATTTGATTTAACCAGTGCAATATTGTAGTGTAAAGAACGCGACGTCATTTTTTTTCGAAATAAGTTTTTTGTTGTTCTGATATATCTGGCTATAGAATGCCACCACTACATTTTATTAATCGTGTTTCTGGTCCACATCTTAATCATGAAAAATTAGTAGGTTTGACATTTAAAATTTCCAAAGCTTTTGATAAAGTAAACAGAATGAGTTCCATTTTTTTAATTTAAAGGTATAGAATCCCATCCGAGGAATACAACAAATTTGTTGTTGTTGTTACGAAAGTTTGTATTGAAAAAGTAAACAGAATGGGATCCATTTTTGTAGTTTAGGTTAGATTAGGTTAGAAGAGGAGGCGGCCAAATTCCGCCTCATGTCCTTGGACATACACATAAGCCAGTATTTGGCCTGTTGTGCACTCTAATTGTTAATGACTGGTCCGTGGAGAGTTATTTTGTAGTTTAAAGATATAGAATCTCATCAGCGGAACACAATTAAAATAGCGTGGGAAACAAAAATCGTGAATAAATAGTATGTAAATTAACTATTTGCAAACAAGTATAGTGCGTTTCTAAATAGCTGTCATATAAGCTATGGTTCATTCAAATCGATTCGCGTAGTCAGGAAATACAATGATAAAAATTTCAAACTTTGACACCCTGTATCTTCGTAATCTATCATGCTAGGATGCTGTATTTGTGGTACATCTCATACCCATAGTACTTCTGCAACCCCACCAAGTTTTGACGCGATCGGAATAAAATTAAAAAAGTAAGCCTTTTGACGTGTTTTTCCCCATATAATATTGCCCCACTTTGTTACTCTGTCCCGAATTTGGAATTTTTCCCCATATATTGATAAAATATTGCCACACTTTCTTACTCTGTCCCGCTTTTAGCGAAACTATTGATATTGACTCCAATAACTTACAATCTCAATTTCGTTCTTCTACGGCCAATAATTTTGAGAAAATAAATTTTTAACTAATGCTTCGCCTACCCTTGCCACACCCACTCACTAACCCGATCCAAACTATTTTTGTTGAAATTTTGTATAAGTATAATAATTCTACTAACGTGTGTTACAAATTGCTTTCTTCTAAGATCAACACATTCTAAGATATCCAAATTTTATATAATGCCACGCCCACTTATTCTATACCACCCACTTTTGGTGAAAGTGCTAATATTGACTCAAATAACAACTCTACTAACATGTGTTCTAGGATCAATATTTTTTGAGATATTCGAATTTTAAATAATATCACGCCCAAATTTGCCCCGCCCACTTTTGAAATTTTTTTTATACACACCATCTCATTTTAAAATCGTTTCAGTGGTTTCAGAGTCCATAAAGCACATACATACATTCAAAAATTTTTCCATTTTTACATAAAACAAGTAAGGAAATACAGAAAGTCGGGCGGTGCTGGCTATATAATACCCTACACCTCCTTAACAATGCGAAAATGGGCAAAGCGATAAGAATTTGGCAGTGTTCATACATGTAAAAAGAAAATTCTCTCTGCCGAATTTCGAATTTATCGGATATAAAATACGGTCTCTACAGCGCCTACATGTCAAATAGGTTATAACATATATATTGGGACTATGTTTAAATCTGAACCGATTTAAACCGAATTTGGCAGTGTTCATACATGTAATAAGAAAACTCTCTCTACGGTTTCTACAGGGCTTACATGTGAAATCGGGGGTAACATATATATGGGGGCTATATCTACATCTTAGCCGATTTTCACAAATTTAAATAGGGATCGTCCTTGGGCCAAACAAGATCACTGTGCTAAATTTCATCACAATCGGACCATAAAAACAACATGCACTTTGATCACAAGAATACATGGACAGACGGACATGGCTAAATCGACTCAAAAGTTCTATGTAGATTGGTATAATTAACTATGGTTCTATTTCTTCTCTGGGCATTACAAACAAATGCAAAAAGTCATTATACCCTGTACCACAGTATGGTGTAGGGTATAAAAACGACTATGTGGAGAGTCTGTATTTTATACAACACTCAAGTCTATACATAAGCAAAATTTCCAGATTTCTACCTCTTATAATAGCCGCAACGGTCAAGCGGTCTAAAGTCGCTTTAAAATAGCATCAATAGCAAATAGCATAGGAGATCAGTATACTTATATACACATAAATTAGTAGGATCATAGCTTATAAGGGAGTTTTAAACTATAGAATGGGGGGCTATATCAAAACATGGACCTATGGCCACCGTTGTTCGTCTGATGGGTTTTGGATATAAATACACCCAAAATACCTATATATAAAAAACGGACTGATATTGTCATTTTCAATCCCATGTTACCTGCAGCTGTAATAAGAATCTGTACCAATTTTCGTCACCAAGCTCAATTAGTGTAGATTGTAGAGTTATAATAATAGATGTACATGGCTAAATCGTCTTAGAATTTTACGACAATTAAGAATATATATACTGTATGGGATCCCTGATATATATTTCGAGTCGTTAAAAATTGGTGGAGGGTATAAAAAACTCATGTATCCTATTGTCAA
The DNA here is from genome assembly GCA_963930755.1 of Eudasyphora cyanicolor. NCBI lineage: Eukaryota > Metazoa > Arthropoda > Insecta > Diptera > Muscidae > Eudasyphora > Eudasyphora cyanicolor. Next base: position 161,507,910 of record OZ005737.1, read on the forward strand.
TGTCAACTATGTACATTATAAAACTTCTTAGTTTGGCCAATGGCCCCACTGTGCATCCTCACTTTTCATTTGAATCCTAAGTGTAGTGTGTCATGTCATGTGTCGTCCTCGTCGTTGTTGTTGTTGTTATGGTAGCAAGGAATATTGTATAATAAAGTTATTCTCTGAGTCCTCCCAAAAGGCTGGCGAATCCTTTCGCCACGCAAAGCAAATGTTTTCGTTTTGTTTGGGCAACAAGTAACGAAGGGATGGAGCAACGATGTAAAAGTAGGAAGGATGAACCAAAGAAAGAAAGACATTATGTTGTTCCGTTAAAAGCTGTCATGTAAATTTATATTTTACATTTCCATTTAAATTCACATCTAACATTGCATTTACCGGGGGATTGAAGGTCGCAAACCTTTAGTGGTTTTCTTTTATTGCGGATGTTGCCAAAAAAAGGAATATTGTGATGAAGCTTTATACGTAAATGTTATATGGACCAAAAGATGTGTAGTCTGCAACCTGAGGAACTTTTTATCGAAGTTTAGAAATGACAATATCGAAGATTCGCAGGAAAATTTGTAATATTGCGAATTCGGCTGAAAGATACTCTATTAAGATATTGATTGACATCAACATTTAATTGTAAATATATATCAATTAATATTAGAACTAACATATAAAATTATGTAGGTTTTATTGATTAAACACTTTTCAAATATATATCTATATATGGGCAGAAGTAAGTTTGTTTTAAACTTTGGTGGATTTTCAAATGTACCACAGAAAACTATATCGATCAAACCATACTCTGTTAAAATTCATCCAGCGCCGTTGAGGTGCCACTGCAAACTATTTCCTCAAAATGTCGGCATCTTTTAAGATGGTATGCCGTAGATATTTTGAAAATTCGCCTGAGAGTGTATTTATCCCTCAAGCCTGCTCTTTAAATATAGTCTTTGACAGAACGCTGCAAATATAATAGCTTATTCACAATTTGGTAAAGATTACAAAATTCCTAGTTTGCCTCAAGCTGTTTTTTATGTTTTTTAATAGTGTTTTGGTCAGTAATTATAATAATTATTTTAGAAATGTGATTTCCTTCTTAAAGTGATAGATATGATAGTTATGTACAGGGTTTTCCAGCAAGAGGTGTTATTTTGAATCACCTGCTATTTCGGTAGCTGTCACTTTTGAAGCTTTTATTCTTTACATTTGACAAGTAGAAACTACGCCATTACTAAAAATAGAACGATACATGATCCAACAATGCATTGAAGTTGTTAAAATTCGAAAATCATCGAAAAAATCATCTTGACTGATGAGGCCCATGTCCACCTCGGTGGCTACGTCAACAAACAAAATTGTCGCATCTGGGGCGCGGAAAACCCAAGAGTTATTATTGAGAAACCTCTCCATCCTTAACGTGTGACTGTTTAGTGCGGTTTATGGTCCGGCGGGGTCATTGGACCTTACTTTTTCGAACATGAGGTTGGATCAACAGTTACGGTGAATTGATTGCGCTATCGAGAGATTATTAATGATTTTTTATGGTCGGAGTTGGATGGTATTGATCTGGACAACGTTTACTTTCAACAAGACGGCGCTACGTGTCACACAAGCAACGAAACCATTGCTCTGTTACGGGAAAAGTTTCCGGACCATGTTATCTCTCGAAGAGGTGATCACAATTGGCCACCGAGATCTTGTGATTTAACACCTTGCGACTTCTTCCTTTAGGGCCACGTGAAAGATAAGGTCTACCTACGCCAACAGCCCAGCGTCGATTCATGACCTCAAAGATAGAATTCGTGAGGCTATCGAGGACACTTTGCGATTTGGTTATGGAAAATTCCATGACAAGGATATTGTCCTGTATGCGAGGTCGTGGTGGCCATTTGGCTGATGTTGTTTTTCATTATTAACGGCATACCTTCCTCTTTATTATGAAATAAACATCCGATCATTTATGTCAAAAAATTGCATTTTTCTTTGAATACCAAATTAACACCTCTTGTTGGAAAACCCAAAGACAAATAGAATATAAGAAGACATTCCTTCAAGCCGAAACGTCAAAATCTATCAGTTACGAACGAATAGGAATGAATTGTAACGCGCGAAAAAACAATATTCCGCGAACATCGATTGAACTTTTTTTGCACTTATCGATTAATATACATTTTTTAATTGTGACAATTACAAAAAATTCGGGAAAAACGGCCCGAAAATCCGCGAAAAACCTCACTCGTTGGAATCAAATTCCTATTCGTTCGTAACTGACAATTACTCGCTACAGGAAGGAATGTCTTCTTAAATTATATTGTCTTTGGGAAAACCCTTTATTTGTTTTATAAGGATATACTTATTTAGACTCGCAACTCCCAAAGTCCGCGGAAATATTAAACAGAAAACCTCCGCTTCAGCAGGTTTAAAACAAATTTACTGGATTATATTTTCAATTCAATTTCAAACACAATTTTTCAGAAGAGCAAAAAATCTGGTTTATTGTCACATTATTTGAGCTTCAGTGAATTTTTCTTCTACGATATGTTTTACATATGTTCTGCAAACAAACAATTTGAATATAATCCATTATACGCGAACTTCTGAAATACAGCCCTTTTTTTCAAAAATTTTCTATGTTTTGTGGAATTTGTAAGTATAGCAGTTTTTTCGAATTTTAATGTACATATATTAAAATAAAATATGTTGAATACAATTCTAATTAAAAAATATTTTGAAACTAAAAGCAAAACTGTCTATGGTTAAATAGTACATAAATGGCTATTTATAGGGCTATATTCGCAGATATTAAGCAATACTAAGTGTTGGTAGACAAATGAAATAAGATTATGGCGCGATTCTGTATAAAAACCGTATACATATATGTTGAAAAGAACGCTAGTGTTCCTCAATACAATGTAAAGAACAAAATATTTATGACGGTATCAACGATTTTTGTATATTTGCAATCAGTACACGTAATTCAATTGTTTATATCGTTTATGCAATGATATTCGGATGGAATCACAGATTTCAAATTCTGGTAAATGCTATCATTTATTCGTAGAAATTGGAAGCTGACCGTGGGATAGAGGCTGTTGTTAGAAAATATTGTTTTTGCGCGATTTTTATGAATGTTTTTTTTTATATTTTAAAATTATTTAAGCATAAATTTTTTTGCCTTTTCTGTGTTGCCCACATCAGGTGCTTTTAAATAAATTGCATTTCGTGATTGTGCAAATGTTTTAAAGTTATTTGAACATATTGTTTTCGGCGTTACCCACATCATCTTCTTTTAACAAATTTCATTTCGCGATTTTTTGCAACATTTTACAATATTTTTGCAAATATTTAAATGTAATTTGCACATTTTTTGTTCTACCTTTTCTGTGTAATACACTTCACTTTATTTAAAAAAAACGGTATTTCACGATTTTTTGCAAATTTTTAAATGTACTTTGAATATAGTGTTTTCAGTGTTTCATATTTAGGTAAATAGTTTAGATGTTTTGTAGATATCACCTTCATCATGTAGCGGTGACACATACTGATTCGTCTCACCTCTATAATCCCCAAAGTGACTTTGCTTGGACGGCCTTCGGCCTGGAATTAAAATTTTCTCCTCCGGGGTAAGTCAAAAGACTGCTATGCGGACCAAACAGGGGGTGCGCGGCCGGCCTTCGGCCGGGATTAAGCGTTTTCTTCTCTGGGGTATATCCCCAGGACGCGAACTTAAGTGACTTTGCAAAGATACCTTGATTAGCATAGCATTTGAACATACGGCAGAGGAGAAAATGGTTAACCCCGTCCGAAGGCTGGCCACGCACTGATTGTTTGGTCCGAGTAGCCGTCATTTGACATACCTCTGTGAAGAAAAGCTTTAATCCCGACCGAAGCCCGTCTGCGCAAAAACTACGGCCGAAGGCAGCCTGCCACAGATCACCTTGGCATTCCGACGATTCGAAAGTTGTTTTACAAAAAATGCTCATGATACATTTTACTTTGATTAGCGTGATGGACAATTGAGAATAAATTTGTTTGGGCGAAAAAAGTAAACATGTAGGATAGTTCAGTCGGGTAAAACGACTTATAAATCCCCTCATCTTGAGTCCCAAAATAATATTCGTAAATTTATTTATTTTTTTGTTTTAATTAAATTATTATCAATTTAAATTGCATTTAATAACTTGAAAGTATGTACAGTAGGGCGGGTCGATTTAAAAATCGCCCATTGCTCAGTGAAAATCGTATTCTAGGGATCAAAATAAGAAACTTTTCCGTCAGAATTCGTTTTAGAGGTATGGTTCCTTCGGCAAAGTTTCTTATTTTGATCCCTAGAATACGATTTTCACTGAGCAATGGCGACTTTTTTGCCTCACCACAAATCGACCCAGCCTAGCTCACATATATATGTTTCGTCCGATTTGGCCCCTTAGCTCTATAAGAGCTGTAGTTTATATCCAACCATTTTGAAATTTTATAGCTCCCATATATAAGTTTCATCCGATTTGTCTATAGTGGCAACTGTAAATTGTGTAAACAAATGTTAGTTAAAGTATACATACATTGGATATTTCATTGTTATCCAATCTTACTAGAGCGGTGCAGGCTATCATATAGTATGCACGGCCCTACTGTAGCCTTTCCTACTGGTTTTTATTAAATTGATTTTAGTGCGGTTTCAGTCTATTGCCTTGCAGGCATTCTTCCAAATCTAATCGGATAAAACTTGTGTAGAAATAATGAGGCAAACTGACACAACATTTAACTAAAGGCCACAAAAGAATATTCACTAACCTTGCCACCTCCCCATTAAACTGTCTTCGTATGTGTTGTTATTATTTGAAATTAATAATTTATTCAATTATCCAAATGCTATTAACTTTGTTATATAACTATAAGCTACAAAGGATATGGACACAATACCACAAGGACGACAGAAGCATTGGCAACAAAGAAATGGCCCTAAATTTATCGATAGTTTTAATTGTTACTGCAACTTTGCTGTCAACATTTGTATGTTTATGGTCAATATTACTTGGACGCCCACTGGATGTTTGAATACATCAAAATATATTATGTGTTATATACTATATATGTTTACATATATACTTAGTATCGGCATATGTATGTGTATAAAAATAAACAATAAAGTGTACATAAGGTACATGTGTGGGCAACACACATTGTGACTAGAATTACCTATGTGTGGGTGTTGTGTATTATATATATATAATTATTTAAGGGTTGGCAGACTGGTGGATTGACCACTTTGAGTGGATTAGACCTCCTGAATGGTGTTGTTGTCGCGAACCCAACAATGTATGTGACATAGCAGGCGTTTTTTTTCCACAAATATGGAACATTTAAGAAGCATTTTCCTCATTAGCGTTGAAAACACTTTAATGCGAAATGGGCTCAATGTGGCGGTATCCCCACCGCCTCTCCGGGTTTGTCCCAAAATGTCGACAAATAAATGAAATGAAGTTGACGCGCAAGTAGTAGCTGTCCATTAATTTGCGGTAGACTTGTGGGAACCTCAATTAAAAGTTGACAGTTGTGAGTTGTCATTAACGTTTTTTCAGTTGGCCTATCCTTCCTAATCATCAGCAAACAGTGTATATCATTATTATTCTAAACTCACCCTACAGGTAAACATGGTATACATTATGGCGTATAATATATAATGGAATGTACTTTAATCGATTTAGGAAAAGTTAACTTTGCTCTCAGTCAGTCAGTCTACAATGACGACACAGTCTCACTACTGTAGTATATAGCAGATATCGCTGTAAGAGGATATTGTAGTCCAATTCTCAGTATATCCTCATGTTAGTGGAGGAGGTTAAGATTTGGTAAAATTCTGTAAAATATTGAATCCCATATAACTCTTATACTACTTAGCAGAATCTTCCTTAGATTCATCAAAATTAATGGTCCTTTCATCATTATTAGTCGCTATTACCTCAAGAAAAATGGGTGAAGTTGCCACGCCCCATTTGGTAGTTTTTAGCTTCAATATTAGTTCACACAAATACTTGTAATTTTGTACAGTGTAATGCTTTTATAGTAGCTACGGTCCTGTGAAAAAATGCAGGTCATTGGCACGCCCCTTTTGGTACCTCCCACACAAATGGACTATTTTGCACCAAAAGTTGAAAGCTTATAACTCTAATGCCAGTTCATACTATAAAGATATTAAAAGCAATTTTAATTGACAATAATTTAAGTAAAACAAGTAAAAGCTTTAAGTTCGACCATGCCGAATCTTATATACCCTCCACCATGGATTGTATTCAATTCTATTACTGGAGAAATCATTGGATATGGAGCAAATCATGGAACGATCCTTTTTGTTTAAGCAAACTCTTCGTCTGAAAAATGTGGTATTTATGACCTAAATTATATATATATTACTATTATGCACCATAATTCAGCCACTGGTCCTCTCAAAGTTAGAAGTTTGTGTTATAAAAGTTAACCTAGCACCATGGGACCATGTTTAAAATTTTTAAACCACTGTACGTTATCTTCCAATTTTGCCCACTGTGCCTCGACAAGTACGAATTTGTATAAAAAACTCACTACCTCGATCCATTGCCCTACGGACATCCCTGGCTTCAATTTTCGCTACTCTTATTCTAGGCGTTAAATTTTGCGGTGGTACCATATTTATCCCTTTCTGTCCCACTGTGTCCCTAAAATTTTCATAAAAATCGATCCTTGTTCTAGTTTACATCCCAATAGCTACTCCCACAACAAATTTCATGATTCTAGCTTTTGCCATTTGGATTTGGATGTTGTAGCACATTTATCCCTTTTTACCCCACTGTGCGCGTATATGTTCGAAATTTGAAAAATCCAGTCAATTTCTGAGTCTACTCATAAGGGCTACCCTCACACCAAATTTCACGATTCTAGCTCATTGCGTTTAGATTTGGCGGTGGTACCATATTTATCCCTTTTCCCCATTGTGCGGCTAAAGTACGAATTTCGAAAAATCCCGTCTTATTGAACGTCCACATCCTCCCTCCAAATTTCATGATTATAGCTTCAGCCGTTTGGCCTGGGTGATGGTCAGTCAGTCAATCACGCAACAATTTTATATATATACATATATAGCAGATTTGAGAGCTACCACTACTAAAACAATATATAAACTGATTTGTATAAATTTTATTGAGATGAATTCTTGCCAAAATAGAATACAAACTGCCAACTTTCAGCTAAATTGCTAAGAAAATGTGGTGTTTAAGGCTTAAAAACGCTTTTTTGGGAGCGACATCTATAGGTGGACAATGACAAAATACGAACCGACCTGTAAAATTGTTGCTGTGATGAATTTTTGTCTAAGTAAAATACATTCTGCAAAGAATCATGTAAAATGCTTAGAAAATGTAGTATTTATGGTTTAAAAGGCGTATTTTGGAGCGACTTCTATAGGGTTACTATAACAAAATATGAACTGATGTATACAATTTTTGCTGTGATGAATTATTGTCCAAATAGAATACAAACTAAAAAGTTTCAGCTAAATTGCTATAAAAATGTGGTATCAATGGCTCACCGTATTTTGGAGCGACATCTCTAGGGGAGCTTCAACAAAACATTGATCGATACGGCCCATTTGCAATCCAAAACGACCTGCACTATAAGAAATATTTCTACCAAATTTGATCAACCTAGCTCTATTATTACGGACTGTAGCGTGATTACAACAGACGGACGGACGGGCATGGAATTTTACAATGATTAAGAATATATACACTTTTTGGTCTCAGATCAATATTTAGATGTGTTACAAACGGAGTAACAAAATGAATATACCCCCATCCTATGGTGGATTTTTATATTTGGGCCCTTTTTATGACAGAAAGTGCATATTTTGAAAGATCTATATAAATCAATCTGCATGTGGGAGAAGGTATCCCTTTTAATCCCAAAAAGTTAATTTCGAAAACCAATAATTTTCCTCCCATAAAAAAATCTGAAAATCACCTACTACCGTACTTTCATTATTCACGAATTTTACGTTACTTTTACTTGATCTAACCTTACTATCCGAGTCAGTGCATTTGATTTTACTTTCAATTTATTCAATGAAAATTTATTTTCTATCCGGTCTTAGGGATAAGATTAAGGAAATGTGTGCTTAAAAACTGATTGGTATTCAATTATGTGATACTTTTGGGATTTACTCGTACGACGAGTAGATATTTAACGGAAATTGAAATCGATACTGGACGACATCATTTACTGGCGTTTTTTCGGAAGATTGCACAAATTAAAATACCCCAATTTAGTAGTTGTCCCAGATTGTGCTAAGCCTGGCGGCGCCTCCTTTGGTACTTGTTTCTGGTAGTAAAGAAAATATTCATTGAGAATTGCCGACAAATTTCTTCTTGATAGACCTGTACAGTGTAGACACACACGAACAGAGTGAAGCAATTCGGTGTTAAGTGCCAAACGTTTTTTTTTGGTTTTCAGAGAAGGAAAGTAATGAAATCTTTCATTGAGTGAAATTATGTGGACAAAATGTGTAGAGAAGCGTAGACTTTGGTCATATCCATTAACTCCGCCTGGCGTTACCCTGTCGGTCCTAAGCCCGGATAAAGGAGGAGGGTTTCAAACAAAGAGGCAAACCATAGCCTGAGTAAAATAAATGCATTCCTTCAGCATCAATGGAGGTTGATAGCAGACCTGAAAAGTCGAAGCGTATAAAAAACATTATCATTAACGAAACGAAATGATATCGCTAGAAGCTCTTTCTCTGCATTAGCACTCTCCTGATCTTTACGAACTAAATTATTGTATGTGGTCTTAGAGACAAGGTAAATCGTGGTGTACCTCAGGGGGACTGGCACATTTTATCGCCTCTTCTGTGGGTTACGACGATACACCGTCTATAAAAGCCCTCTCCAACGAAGGACTTCAAACAGTCTGTTATGCAGGCGACGTTGTAATAAAGGGTCCGTCAAATAACTTTTTTTTGAAAATGCTATAAAAAAACTAATGTAAAGGCATTGGATGGTCAGTTGGCTTCAACTCCTGAACCAATTGGACTTTGTATGGCGTCATACCAAGGTCTTTATGCAAAATTCGTCTCAACGACGACGGTGAATTGATGTTGATGGCGCTTCACGCACACTTTCTGCCACAGCAGCAATATTCTCGGGTGTACGCACTGTTTTTGGCTTTTCACGCTTTGGTTTATCGATTAGGATGCCAGTTTCTTTCACTTTTTTCACAAGATAACGAACATATGGAGCTGACGGTGCTTCTCTTCTTCCAAAATCCGTACGCAATTTTCGCACACATTCTGCAACATTACAATGATTTTCAAAGTAATGTCGCAATATTCGCAATATACACATATTCGTTCAGCGGAAGGATAAAACTAATTATCTGTCAAATCAGACATGAGCTAAGTGTTACCATTCACGAAATAAGCACTAGTTGAAAAAAAACGTTAGATGGCGGACCCTTTAGATTTTTCACGAAAACCTATCCATAAAAATCCAGACTAAGGGTGATGTTTTCGAGATTATTATATTTTGCATTTTTGACGTGAATAATTTCTTTAGCTTTTTCAAACATTAAGTTTCATAAACTTTCTGGAAAAGCACAGAAATTTCGTTGTTAGCTAGAAAATTGCTGTTCACATTAAAATAAGATTGAGAATAAGACAATATTTCACTTACAAGTATTTTTCGGTAACATTAATTCAATCGTCATACCTGCAAAATAAAAGAGAGAATAGTGGGTCATTTAAAGTTGTTAACAAATTGTAAAGGGTGGTTAAATTTTAAGGACCGATGTGGATTTTGAATAAAACACAAATTATTTAGGAAATTATTGTCATTTCTTTTTATTATGATAATATTGGTATGGTTCAAATATATATTGAACAAAATATCGGCCAAATGGCCGCCGCGACCTCGGCGGCACATCTCCATCCGATGGTCCAAATTTTCGATGACGCGGAGGCATAATTGAGGTTCTATGCCGTTAATGTGCCGAATTATCTCATCCTTTTGCTCTTGAAATGTTGCTGGCTTATCTACCTACACCTTTTCTTTCAAATAACCCCAAAGAAAGAAGTCCAACGGTGTCAAATCACATGATCTTGGCGGCCAATTGACATCGCCACGACGTGGGATAACACGGACATTGAATTTGTTGCGCAAAAGAGCCATTGTTTCGTTAGCTGTGTGGCAAGTGGCACCGTCCTGTTGAAACCACATATTGTCCACAGCCATATCTTCCAATTCGGCCATAAAAAGTTCGTTATCATCTCACGATAGCGAACACCATTCACAGTAACTGCCTGACCGGCCTCATTTCGAAGAAGTATGGCCCGATGACGTCGCCAGCCCGCACCGAACGAACTGGGCGAGCATGCACAGGCGTTTTCACATCTCCTACAGACCCGGTTTGCTGAAATTTGCGCACAATTCTCCCGATTGTGGAAACATTTAGTCGATTATGCTGATCAAAAAAACATCACGAAATGCATTTTGATTTGAACGACCATTTTCGTAAAAGGCTTAAAAACTTTAACGCGTTGCTCGATTGAGTTAGTCCGATATAGAGAAATGTCAAATGAAATGCAGAAATAAACTTGACGTTTAGGTGTGGTTCACATTCAACATCGGCCCTTACAATTTAACCACCCTTTATATGTCTTGGTTAATAGGTATGAATTATAGATGTGATGCTATTCTATAGCACTTAAATGTCATATTGGAGGTAAATATATATAGAAGACATAGCTAAATCTGAACCGATTTTTTTTTTCAAAGTTAAGAGTGTTCATTCTTGAGCCAATGAACTTCTTTATGCCAAGTTTGGTAATGATAAGATGTAAAAAACAATTTCTATAGCGCCTAGATGGCAAATCGGAGGCAAAACCAGTATGGAAATGCTAAAACCGGGCGGTGCCGTCCATGTGATGATGCCCTATACCACTGTGGTAAGATTGAATAATAATGAAATATCCAATGTATACCTGAACTAAAATTTTTTTACACAATTTAGCCAAATCGGACGAAACATATATATGGGACCGGACGAAACATATATAAATATAACTAAGTAAATCTGATTGATTGTTTCTAATTCTGCCATGTTGGTCTATAGATAGAGAAACTCTACCAAGCTAAATTTCAAAATGTAAGTATCAAATGTGGACTGCAGCTTATATAGGGCTAAAGGGCCAAATCGGACGAAACATATATATGAGAGCTACATCTAAATTTGAACCAATATTCTTAAAATTCGGCCATGTTGGTTCATATATCAATAAACTCTACCATGCTTAATTTTAAAACCATTTGATTTAAAATACAGCTTATATAGAGCTAAAGGACGAAACAAGGACGAAACATATGTATGGGGGCTACAGCTAAATCTAAACCGATTTTCTTAAAATTCGGCAGTGTTGTTCCTTGGATTAAGAAACTCTACCATGCTATATATCAAAACATTTGGATGTAAACTACATATCTACATATAGGAGCTATATTAGGCCAGGTCGATTTGTGGGGAGGCAAAAAAAGTCGCCATTGTTCAGTGAAAATCGTATTCTAGGGATCAAAATAAGAAACTTTGCCGAAGGAACCATACCTCTAAAATGAATTCTGATGTCCCGGAATTTGGGTCGAACTTTTGGGTAGGGGCAAATTTTGAAAAATCCCACTTTGACCCCCACTAACTTTGGAGGCCCGACCCACCCATGCCACACACCCTGGCACACCCCCTGGAACCCCCTGGGGGTTCCATACATTTGGACTCGATTGGAGCACTCTAAATGGGTCAAAGTGGGATTTTTTCCGGGACATCAGAATTTGTTTTAGAGGAATGGTTCCTTCGGCAAAGTTTCTTATTTTGATCCCTAGAATACGATTTTCACTGAGCAATGGGCGATTTTTAAATCGACCCGCCCTAAGCTATATATCTAAATCTGAACCGATTTTCATAATATTCGGCCATGCTGGTCGATAGATCAATAAACTCTACCACGCTAAATTTCGAAACATATACGAAACGATTTTCTTTTAATTCAATACGGTTCTTTCTAGGTACGAAAGACTCCTTACTGCAAAATATCAGCACGATCGGAGTGAAATTGCGGCCTGTACTCAACGAACGACATTGTTAAATCGACTCAGTTAATGATTCTAAATCGATCGGTGTACTTTAAGCTGTACTTTCTACGTGTTACAAACATCTGTCATGAAAAAACTTATAAACACATATATTTTCTTTCGATTTAATCATATCAACAAGCTAGACAATTCAGTTGGAAAACCCGACTTAAGAATCCACTCACAAAAAAATATTCGTAGATTTATTTTTTTGTTTTGATTAAATTTATATCAACTTAAATTACTTTTAATATATTTAAAGTATGCGCTGGTATTAAATTAATAAGCTATTAACTTTTGGTGCAAAATAGTCCCATTTGTGCGGGTGGTACTAAAAGGGACATTACAATGACGCCCATTTTTCACCAAACTCTAGGTACTATAAAAGCATTCCACTGTACAAATTTTCAATTATTTGTATACACTGGTATTACAGTTATAAGCTGTTATCTTTTGGTGAAAAATGGACCATTTGTGTGGAAGGTACCAAAAGGGGCGTACCAGTAACAGCCACCTTTCTTTGGACTCTAGGTACTACAAAATGTCAAGTATTTGTATGAACTGATATTAAAGCTATAAGCTGTTAACTGCATATAGCTTTAATATCGAAATGGTCCATTTGTGTGTTTGGTACCAAAAGGTTCATGGCAACATCGCCCATTTTTCTCGAGGTGATAGCGACTAATAAACTAATACTATGTGTGGAATTTCAGAAGATTCGAATAAGTGGTATAGATGCCATTAAAGAATCAATATTTCACTATATTTTAACCCTTTGGGGGGAGGTATTAGAAGAACTGGAACAATATGGCTCATCTTCGAACTTAGTCGGAGATGGAAAAAAATATTACCACATACCAAATTTGAAGTCAAAGAGCTTCTCCTTTCGAGAGTCATCGTGCACACAAGCCAGCAGACAGACAGACGGGCGGACATTGCTCATTCGACTTAAAATTACCCAAAACGAATATCCGCCGAAAATACTTAGGGTCATAGGTCATTCCTTCGATGAGTTACACTTTTGGTTCGTAGCAAATGATTTGTAAGTATACCCTCGTATCACTAAAGTGAGGATATAAAAATTAGATGCATTGCTTGCGGAGGTTTGATTGTGGAGTTCTAAAATGAGATGAAAGCACCGAAGCACTGAACAAAAAATGCCCTTGAATATTTGTCTAACTCGGATGATGATGGAGACTCAGAACATGAATATGAATGAATACCTACGAAGAAAGCAAGATCATCAGATCCACAAGCGTTGACTTCAACGAGGATGGATATTGACAATAATTTAAAATGTTCTAAATTTTGTTTCCATGTACAGATAACATATACAAATCTCATATTTTTGGTTTAAGAATAGCTGTAATATGAATCGAAATTTTTATTTTCATGCTAAATAAAGTTTATAAAGAAAAAAACGGCATATTTGTGGATTTGTATGTAATCCAGTTATTGAGCAAAAAAGGTGAAAAATATGGAAAATGTTTTGCAATTTTTAAGGCACTCGAAGCTCTTTTTGCGGGTAGGTTTGGCCCAAAAGAGATATTCCGTACGGTATAACGAGATATAACCGTGTTAAAATATAGAAAAGTGCTATAAATCCACCTGGAGCAAACAAAAAATCGTATGGCCATTAAATTAATAATTGAGCCAACTTGACTAATCTAATGAGGCAGAAGTTCTTATTTTTGGGGTTACTTTCCCGTCCAATTCTCAGAATTGAGTCCCAAATCAATGAACTGAAAAATGCTGTACTGTGTAATGATATCAGTCAAATCTGTTGAAAAATGCGCCAAGAAGTGTAATTGGAAATGACCTTTACATGTGGGGGCTACATCAAAACTTGGAACGTTGCGCCTCATTGTCACTAGGGTCGATTTATTACAACGTAAAGTATAAAAGCTAAAATTTCAGCATGATGGGTTAAAAATGAAGTGTAATCAAAAACGTCCTTTATATGGGGTTATGTTAAAACATGGGCTGTTGTTCCCATAGTCACTAGAGACGATTTCGTGCTATATGAAGTGCAGGTCGCAAATATGAACCCAAGGTTACGAAAATTTCCAAACGAGTGAGCTGAAATTTACGAACGAAAAATAGGTACATGTATTGTTATAGTCGTCACAAAGAGGTCGCTTTAAAAGTTGCTCCTTTATGTCATAAATAAGCAAATACCTCATTTTCCAGTCGATTTGTCGGTTCATACGGCATGAACTTTGATCACAAGAATATATGGGTAGACATACGCATATGGTTAGATCAATCCAAAAAGTGATTCAATGTCGATTAGAATAATAATCTGTGGGTCCATCTCTTTTAATTTTGAGCATTAAAAACAAATGCACTAAACTGTAATACCCAGCACTACAATGCGGTTTCGGCTATAAATAGCTTGACATCTTTGCATTCCTTGCAATAACTGTACAGAATTTGTAGATTTAGGGTATTTTTTTCGTTTCGAAGTTTATTCATCATGTTTGGTTATTTGCCCAATGGATGACTGATGTTGCCGTAAAAAGTGCGTAGACGTGCTTAAGGATACACACAGACAAATACTCAGACATGTATAACAATTTCACTTTCATTCGCCCAATTCTATCGTTCCCTCATATCCGGTCAATCGATTGCTGTTGTATATACACACATGAATATGGCTTTGTGTGTATGTACTCTCAATACACATCCGGCCATATGTTCATTAGTAGTGCGTGTATATGTGTAAACGTTTTCCGCTCGAATACAAACGTGGCATTGAGTCGGTGCGGGGGCAGTTCAATTTTATGAAAACTGACATTTTCCAAAAAAGAAAAGCTAAATTTGTTTGATATGATCTTGAAGAAGGAAATGTGAATGGAATAAAGTGGAAGTGTGTTAAAGTAATTTTTATAAGGATATTTCTTTGTGAAAGATTCTAGAGAAGAACCGACGTCACTGTTTGAAAGTAAATGACATCCATTTTCAGACATTTGCAGACAAAGCCTTTCAGATATGGTGTATTAATTGTGTATGGGATTTTCAATACGCAAACAATATGTTACTTTAATAAATGCGTTTATGTATCGGTGCGGGTACATTCGTGTGTATGTTTTCAAGGGTTTTTGTAAATATTGAACACATGTGTTTCGTGGAATGATTTCACAGAAACTGAAACAAAACAAATAAGAAATGAAAAGAAAACAAAGCGGATCCGACCTTCTTCGCGGATTTTGATTTCCATTTAGAATATTGCTTTTAGAATTGGTAATATTAAACCAATATGAATATTTAAAATAGGCTTGTCTAAAATGTTCATGGTAGGTTTTTATTTGAAGTGATTTAAAGAATTGGATTAAAAATAATACCTCTACCTGTTTATTATACTCTAGACTACACTGTGGTCCTGTGCATTTGTTTATAACACCCAAAAGGATAAGAGATAGAACCATCTTTTATTATACCGATCGACTTGAAATCACTTCCTGAGTCGATTTAAACATGTCCGTCCATCTGCAGATGTATCCTTGTAATCAAAGTGCAGGTTGTAATTATGGTTCGCTTGAGATGAAATTTAGCATAGTGCACTTTTTTAGACCAGAGACGACCCCTATTGGCGAAAATCGCTTCAGATTTAAATATAGCATAAGTTATACATTTTCGGAACGCATAGACTGATTTTTACAAGCGAAGGCTCATTTTAAAGGTCGTAAGTTGATCTATTGATTGCAGTGATTCAGTTTCGTGGCCCACTGCTTTTTAAAAAAACATTTCATATAAAATTCCTGAGATGTGAATATTGCATTTGTTATATTTTAAAAACTCGTTTGAGCATTTATACAAATTAGAGCTTTTCTTTAAGGGCTGACCTTACATATATGCCAAAATTCGACAATATTTGCATATATGTATCGTTATATATTTTTCCCTTTTAATTTTAATTTGCATACTGAACCAGGAAAACACCAATATAGATTTTTGAAATATATGTAGGTATATAGGAATGTAGTCCTATCTATTCTGACTCTAATCCTGTAAATTTTAATCTGGTGTTTTCCTCCGTTTCTATGTAATAGCATTTTGACTTAAAAATCTCAGAAATCGAAATTGATTTTTATTGGAATGATTCTGTCTATTTTGTGATTTCAATATTTTTCATAATTTATAGAGGAAAATCATTGGCATTTTTTTACTAAATATTGTTTTAACAAGTAAGAAAGTTCAGACGGGTAACCCGGCTTATGAATCCCCTCACCTTGAGCCCCAAAAAAATATTCGTAAATTTTTTTTTTCTTTTAATTAAATTATTATCAATTTAAATTGCATTTAATAACTTTAAAGTATGTACTGGTATTAAAGTTTAAAGCTGTCCATTTGTATGGGAGGTACCAAAAGGGGCGTGCCAGTAACGGCCACTTTTCACTAGACTCTAGGTACTACAAAAGCATTACACTGTACGAAACTTCAAGTATTTGTATGCAGTGGTATTAAAGTTAAAAGCTGTTAACTTTTGGTACAAAAAGGCCAATTTGTATTGGGTGTACCTAAAGGGGTATGCCAATAACGCCCATATTTCTCTGGACTCTAGGTACTATTAAAGCATTACACTGTACAAAATTTCAAGTATTTGTATGAACTGATATTAAATCTATAAGCAGTTCACTTTTGGTGCAAAATGGTCCATTTGTGTGGAAGATACATAAAAGGGAGTGGCCACTTCGCGCATTTTTCTCGACGTGTTAGTGACTAACAAATTAATACTATGTGTGAAATTTCAGAAGATTCGAGTAAGTAGTATAAAAGGTATTAAAGAATCAATATTTCACTAAAAGTTAACCCTTTGTGGGGGAGGTACTAGAAGGAGTAGACCAATATGGCCCATCTTCGAACTAAGCCGGAGATAGCGAAAAATATTACCGCATACCAAATTTGAAGTCAATCGGTTGCTCCCTTCGAGAGTTATCGTGCGCCCAACCAGCAGACAGATGCGCAGACAGACAGACAGACGGACGGACATTGCTCAAATGACTTAAAATTACCCAAAACGGATTTCCCCCGAACATATTTAGAACATATTGTCTATTTACCAATTTTATTTCAAGTATGAAATTAAGTAATAGAAAGCAGAAATTTCGTTAAAAATTGAAAAAATGAGTAGAAGGTATCGGGACAATCATAAGGAGAACGATGTGTGCGGCTGTGAATGCCCATAACGTCATTTTAAATCAGCCTATTCATTGTTACAAAGTTTTGATTGGTTCTGGAATAAAAGGCATAAGTATATTTCTCAAATGGAGTAAACGAATATCAATATATTTTAGAAAATAGGTGGAAAACTAAAATATTATAATATTCAAGCAGGACGCACATCGTATTCTAATTAAGAAATTTATTCTTTGTAAAAAATTAAAAATAGCATTGTCATAAACTTTGATACAAATGTTTAAGATGTCAAAACTTGTTTTTGGCAACGAATTTTTTATTTGTAAGTTTTTACTCTAGATGTTAATGAAAGTCGGCAATATAAATATAATTCAGTGAATAAAGTGATTTCAATTTTGTTTTTCGCAAAAAAAAAAAAACAAGTTTAATAGATGCATGTTGGCTAATAAATCTTGGACAATAGTTCGTCTGCAGTCTGCAATATACACTATACTCTCAATATACCAAAAAAATATATTTTTTGTTTGCAGTACATACAAATATTACAGAATACAATAAAGAAAATGGTTGATCAAGATTTTATCAAATCCTAAGGTCACACACGTTACGTTGATATATAAACCATATCTTTTTATTTTAAATATTATTTAATTTCCTTGAATATCAGTAGTGCTACCTACTACTTAAGTATATCTGCTTTTCTGAAAGTGCAAAATTTTTAGGAATAATTCTAGATAGAAAACTGTTACTTAGACTTAACGTATGTGTAAGGAAGGCTTTATATTCCTGCAAATAGGCTGTAGGGTCGCGGTGGGGCCTCTCTCCTAAAATCGTCCACTGGATTTATATAGCAGTAGTTAGTCCAATACTGTTATACGGCATTGTGGTATGGTGGACGGCAACTGACAAACTAGCCATCACCAACCTACTAACAAAAGTTCAGAGAATTGCCTGCCTGTGCATAAGCGGAGCCTTAAGGACTACAGCGACCGAGTCTCTACAAGCCCTACTCCATATACTGCCGATTATTATTGTGGCGAGAGAAGTTGCAACATAAGCGGCAATAAAATTAAGCTCAATGTGGAGGTACAAGAACTACGGTCACATGAGGATATCAAAGTGTAGTGCTATGGTAACCGACCAAGTAGACTATATACCAACTGTGTACACATTCGGGAGATATTACATCACTATGATTGCCGCCAGAGATGAATGGGTGGGCAGAATACCAGTTAATAGAAACCATCTCCACTTTTACACAGATGGTTCCAAGCTTGATGAAAAGGTTGGCTTCGGAGTACACTGTGAAGAGCTTAGTTTGGATATAGCTCACAGACTACCATATACCTGCAGTGTTTATCAAGCCGAAATAATGGCAATATGGGAAGTAGCCAAGTGGCTTAGTCGCAACATAGTAACCAACACTGGCGTTGTCATTTACTCGGACAGCCAGGCTGCCATCAATTCTCTGGAGGCAACAACCCTATATTCAGAAACATCCCTCGACTGCCGCAGATCTCGCAGAACGAGATGGCTGAGCAGTTTAATATACACCTCATATCGGTGCCTGGGCATAGGGATATCCCGGGGAACTGCAAAGCCGATGAACTTGCATTACATCAGGCAATCAGGCAGTCCAACGAAAGATGGAATCATGCAGTCCAACGAAAGATGGATAGAAATCGGCACCTGCAGGGTGCCTCTCCTCGCACTAGAGAGGCAAAGATGGTTTACGTTAGTATCAGATCTGACGGGACACTGCTTGATGATGACTTCTGCAGAAGCTGTGGAGATGAGGAAGAAGTGGAGAGCATTGAGCACTTGCTATGCGACTGCCCCGCTCTGAGTAAACGTCGGGGTAAACATACTGGGGTCGGCCTTTGTAGGCAGCCTAACAGATCTTTCCAGTACCGATATTCGTACTATCGATAAATTTGTATATCAAACAGGTAGGTTTCGATGATTGGCATTTCAGCCCGTCGTAACACTAGGGACGTAAACTGGTCTATGTGAGCTTGTAAAAAAAAAATACGGGTGCCACCCTAACCTAAACCTAAGTATATCTGCATAAATCACTGTGAATTGTCGTTATATATTATATAGATCAAAATCAGGAAAATGTTCCGTAACAATGTCACACCCGTTCCGTTGGAATCACCCATATGCAAATTTTCAAGACAATCGTGAATGTTGAACAGATTTTTTTTCGAAAAATCGTTCGGTTTAACATGGAATGAACGATATATGTACCTCCGATTTGGCATACATACGCCGTATAAGCAACAATATTTTACCGATACTAATATGAGTAAACCTCTGAAGTGAAGTGTATGTTTTTAATAATTTAAACTCCAGAAAAGTCAAAAAATCTTAAGTACGAATAATATTTGAATTAATTTCAAGCAAAAAAACCATTTCAAATACTTTTCGAAGGAAAATGTTGATACTTTTGGTCTTAAAAAAAATAAGAGAAAATGCAACCCTGAAACTAAAAATAGAAGATTCGATCAATGAAATGTAAGTTTTTATTATAATGTTAAATTTAATAATAATAAATTTTTAATAATAATAAAAAAAAGAGACTAACACAGAAACATTTCAAATACTTTTCGAAGGAAAATGTTGATACTTTTAGTCCTAAAAAAATAAGAGAAAATGCAACCCTGAAACTAAAAAATAGAAGATTCGATCAATGAAATGTAAGTTTTTATTATAATGTTAAATTTAATAATAACCAGTAAGGAAAGGCTAAAGTCGGGCGGGGCCGACTATATAATACCCTACACCACTCTCGTAATATTGAATAACTCTGATATATAAATTTTGTAATTCATGTATACATTGTTTACATAAATTTACTTTTGGGACATTTTATACTTAAATAATACCCTGTACCACAGTGTGGTGTAGGGTATAAAAACGATTGGATCTAAAGATCCAAATCGGATGAAACATATATATAGGAGCTATAGCTAAATCTTAACCGATTTTCTTCAAATTCGGTAGTGTTTGTTCATGGATCAAGAAACTCTACCATTCTAAATTTCAAAACGATTGGATGTAAAATATAGCTTCTATAGAACTAAAGGGCCAAATCGGACGAAACATATATATGGGAGCTATAGCTAAATCTTAACCGATTTTCTTCAAATTCGGTAGTGTTGGTTCATGGATCAAGAAACTCTACCATTCTAAATTTCAAAATGATTGGATGTAAAATACAGCTTCTACAGGACTAAAGAGCAAAATCGGACGAAACATATATATGGGAGCTATAGCTAAATCTTAACCGATTTTCTTCAAATTCGGCAATGTTGGTTCATGGATCAAGAAACTCTACCATTCTAAATTTCAAAACGATTTGATGTAAAATACAGCTTTTATAGGACTAAAGGGCCAAATCGGACGAAACATATATATGGGAGCTATAGCTAAATCTTAACCGATTTTCTTCAAATTCGGTAGTGTTGGTTCATGGACCAAGAAACTCTACCATTCTAAATTTCAAAAGGATTGGATGTAAAATACAGCTTCTACAGGACTAAAGAGCAAAATCGGACGAAACATATATATGGGAGCTATAGCTAAATCTTAACCGATTTTCTTCAAATTCGGCAATGTTGGTTCATGGATCAAGAAACTCTACCATTCTAAATTTCAAAACGATTGGATGTAAAATACAGCTTCTATAGGACTAAAGGGCCAAATCGGACGAAACATATATATGGGAGCTATAGCTAAATCTTAACCGATTTTCTTCAAATTCGGCAATGTTGGTTCATGGATCAAGAAACTCTACCATTCTAAATTTCAAAAGGATTGGATGTAATATACAGCTTCTATAGGACTAAAGGGCCAAATCGGACGAAATATATATATGGGAGCTATATCTAAATCTGAACCGATTTCAACCAAATTCAATAGCGATATTAACAGCTGCGAAATACTCTAAACTGCAAAATTTCAGAACGATCGGAGTGAAATTGCGACCTGTAGTCGACGAACAACTTTACATGGACAGACAGACGGACGGACGGACGGACGGACATGCTTAAATCGACTCAGCTAGTGATTCTGAGTCGATCGGTATACTTTAAGGTGGGTCTAGCTGTGTTATTTTCAGGTGTTACAAACATCTGCCGTGAAACAAACTTATAATACCCTGTACCAAAGTGTGGTGTAGGGTATAAAGAGACAAACACAGAAACGTTAACAATCACGCCAAGATTTTGGTCAATTTAATTTTTTTGGCTTTAATATGTTTTATTTATTTTCACTACTAGAATCTGGAATCGATATTGATGACGGCGGTGGATGAAACAGCTGTTTCTGATTTCTATGCCGCCATATTTTTTATAGTGTTTTTCGATTTCATTTTCATTCGGTTTCATAAAAACGTACAAGAGCTGTAGAAGCAAAAGTAAAACGATACGATTTTGAAAAACGAACCTACTTCGTACAAAGCCTGTGTGTTTCTTATTACATTAAGCACATTACACATCCAAATATAGGGAACATCGGTTCAGATTTTCATATATCCCCCATATACTCGTATATATGTTCCTCTCGAAGTTGTAGTTTACTTTGGACATTACAAAATTTGGCAGAAAGAAGTTTCTTAATTTAGGAACGAATACTAATAAATTTGGGGATAGTTCTTTCAAATTTAGATATATCCACATATATGCATATTAGGGTGATGACCTTTTGATTTTTTTTTCTCAAAAATTATTTCCTGTTGCACGAATGAATGAACTTTTGCCTATTAATGACTAAAATAACGTTTATTCCATTTATATATTGAAAAAGGTCACGCACAAACCACTTTGAAATGATATTTTTGTTTAGAGTATCCTAGTTAGAATCACAAAGATTTGCAGACCGAATAAACATAACAAATGCATGGCTCGGCAAAACATGGCGAGTCTTCTGACTCACCACAAACTACACTTAGTGCAGTCAAAAACCATAAAAGCTTTTCTGCATAGTGTGGTAATTTTCCATTTGATGGAGCAAAATTTGCTTCTCATTGGACATGTCTGGTGTTTTGTATTAACTTTGGTTAACAATTGTTTTTGGAAGATTTTGGAGAAGTGTGGTTTCACAAAGATTTCGCATTCGCTTGCGTGTTGAAGTCAACCATATAGAGCTCCGTATCTCCCATACAATTGCAGCAGAACTGTTGATAACGAGTGTCACGGCTCAGAAATCATGATCCAGTATGTGTGCTGCCAATTTTTAATACATATTTATACACCGCCATGTATAAAATACTTGTTTCTATAATAATATAGAAACAAAATGGTCTTGAAGCCGGGAGAGTATCCTAGTTAGAATCAATTAAAATTTGTTTTTTTTTAAATCATATAAATCCAAAACGGAAAAAAGTGTCAAGTCATATAACTTTCACGAAAAGCCACATAACCTATGAACAAAATGAGACATTGATCATAGAAATCTATGAACATCTTTCGTTTTTATTTACAATTAAGTGAAGGCATCTCATTTTGAATCGAATGTATCTCTTTGGAAAAAAAACGTTGACGACTTTTTTATGATTCTCATTTTTGCTGATGTTTTTACAGAAACCATATTTATGAGCGGTCATCATTTTGAAAGTTTTGAAAAATTTCAAAAAAAAAAAATTTAAAAATTGCCCAAAATGCAGATAAATAAAAATTTTAAAATCATTTTGTGCGTGAGGTTTTTTTTTATCGAATCTCCTTATATTTAAGATTTTATTTAATCTTAAATAAAAACTCATCTAAATATGATACAGGGAAACGAGGTTGTATAAAAGTCATCACCCTAATGTATATGTTCCTGCCTAGTTAGTATTTAAGCGCTATTGAAACTGTATTTTACGTCCGATCTTAAAATAATTTTGCAGAAATAAAGTTTATGAAGTTGATGAAAATCTGTTTAGATTACATATGTTTAGTCCCATCTATTTCATCTTTCCGATTCTTGATCTATAAAAGAAAATTACTCATTTTAAGGTTATCCTTTGTGGCCTAGTTTATTATGACTGACATTTTCGACTCCTCCTTGGAGTAAGCCTTGATGAGCAGGTAGAGCAAAGTACTTTGTTAACTTAAACGAAACCAATTATTCCAAATTATTACCGCAATGCCCCTTTTCGCTGTTAGGGAGGTGTAGGATATTATTTAGTCGTCCGACTTTTTGTCTTTTTTGACCGGACACCTTTGAACTAACAAATAAATCTCTAAATCTATTCTATGTACATACACAAACAAATTATGTCGATTTTGTGGTTCACGGTCAGTTTGTTCAAAATCGTTGCGTATAATATAATTAAATATCATACATATTCTTCTAACTGTTTGTAAATTTAAACACACTTCCATAATTGAGTGTCATATGAAATAAGTGAAATTATATGTCCATTTCGAAATGTAATTAGTCAATTGATTCCAGACATTTCAGGTGTCAGGCCATCAATAATTCTTAATATTAGCATTTTATGTGACAGCTATTATTTAATGGATGAGCACGCGTCACTTTATTGAAAGTATCATTAACATTTGATTGCAATTTTCCCAAACCATCATCAAATGCATTCGATAATCGCAATTTGCCATAGACATTATAAATTATACAAAACACACACACACTTGTGTGTGTGTACAGCGCCCCTACCCCGCAATCAAACCATTCATGGACTATTTCTGAGCTTAATCGTATACATACTCAATATGCAATTAATCAATAATGTCATATATACGAGTATACTATATATTGTTGCCGCATATACCTACTACAAGTATTATATAGCCTTCTTTTATTATTAACAATTTAATAACAGAATAAAAAAATCAATAAATCATATACTAAGTATCGTAAGTATGTGTGTTATTGTTTATAATTTCCTTTCACTTGCGGCTGGGCAAAGTTGGACTTTAATGATGATTATGATGGGGGCGATGATTGGCCATTACCCGTGAGCTTTAATAATAAATTATATTTACAACACAGCACTTCACACTTATTGTACAAATAAACATTAAATAATTAACTCTCTACCTTTTACGAGCAGCATATTCATCCTATCTTTTTCTCCCCCACCTCTCTGTATCACTCTCTCGCGTACCCTCGCTAGCTCTTTTCAGAGTCCGAGGCTTGTGGTGGCGAAATCACAAAAGTAAATTTGCATAACATGATAATTATATTTTACATTTAATATCAACTTTTTATTGCGTATCGCAATGTAAACACATCAAAAAACGTACAAAATAAACGGAAACGGAAACAAAAACAGTCCTAAAACTTTTTTAATACATCGTTTCGTTTTGCTTTGTTTTGTTCGTTGCTTCTCAAAGAGAAAGAAAAAGCTCATTTGCATATTGTTTATGTTGCCTCTTTGTTCGCTGCAATATGTTTAAGTGTTTGTTATACGAGTGTGTGTGTGAGTGATGGGTATAATGGGTGTGTAAGGTGAGCATTTAATTGAGATTCATAGAGAATATTTTGAGCGTGTGTTTGTATGTATATGCCACAGGTGGTTGTGGTTACCAAGTTTTGTGCATTACTCTAGGTGAGGGCCATTTTCGGAAGATATTGGAAATTGTTTTATTTCTGTGGATTGATTAAATTATTTTACTGTCATAACACAGTGCGTCAAATGGTAGGGGTCTGTCTATTGGTCAAAAAAAGTTATAAGTGTCCTCGAGGCATCGAGATATACCGATTTCATGTTAGAAAGCATCATATAGTGGTATTTGTCACATTTGGGGGTCTTTTGTTTGATATAACTCGAGAACGACTAGTCCGATTTTGCTGAATTACAATTCCAACAAAATATTGGTTGTGCCACTTCCACGTGGAAACAGAAGTTTAGTTCGTTAAAACTATTCGAAAAAAATTTGATTTTTTCCAAAAAAAAAAAAACCGAAAATCTTGTTTGCTCCATTTTATTTATCGTATTCTATGGATAAATATATAAATTATCCCCATATTGTAAAAATAGGGGAATTAAAAAAAATCATATTTATACCCTACACCAAACTGTGGTACGGGGTATTATAACTTTGTGCATTTGTTTGTAACACCCAAAAGAAGAAGAAATAGACCCATCGTATATTACACCGATCGACTTAGAAGCACTTTCTGAGTTGATTTAGCTATACGTCTGTCCGTCCGTCTGTCTGTGCATGTATTCTTGTAATCAAAGTACAGGTCGCAATTACATATGGTCCGATCTCGACGAATCGGTTCAGATTTACATATAGCTCCCATAAAAAGGGAGCTATGGGAGCTATATGTCCAGATCAACTTTTTGAGATAAATGATCGGATGTTTATTTCATAATAAAGAGGAAGGTATGCCGTTAATAATGAAAAACAACATCAGCCAAATGGCCACCACGACCACGCTTACAGGACCATATCCATATTCAAAGACAAATTCCGCTTTTTGAGATAAATGATCGGATGTTTATTTCATAATAAAGAGGAAGGTATGCCGTTAATAATGAAAAACAACATCAGCCAAATGGCCACCACGACGACGCTTACAGGACCATATCCTTTTCATGAAATTTTCCATAACCAAATCGCAAAGTGGCTGCCCTATGTCCTCGATAGCCTCACGAATTTTATCTTTGAGGTCTTGAATCCACGCTAGGCTGTTGGCGTAGACCATATCTTTCACGTGGCCCCAAAGGAAGAAGTCGTAAGGTGTTAAATCACAAGATCTCGGTGGCCAATTGTGATCACCTCTTCGAGAGATAACACGGTCCGGAAACTTTTCCCGTAACAGAGCAATGGTTTCGGTGCTTGTGTGGCACGTAGCGCCGTCTTGTTGAAAGTAAACGTTGTCCAGATCAATACCATCCAACTCCGACCATAAAAAATAATTAATCATAATCTTTCGATAGCGCAATCCATTCACCGTAACTGTTGATCCAACCTCATTTTCGAAAAAGTAAGGTCCAATGACCCCGCTGGACCATAAACCGCACCAAACAGTCACACGTTGAGGATGGAGAGGCTTCTCAACAATAACTCTTGGGTTTTCCGAGCCCCAGATGCGACAATTTTGCTTGTTGACGTAGCCACCGAGGTGGAAATGGGCCTCATGATGATTTTCGATGGAATTCCGGATCATTTTCATGTATTTTAAGGACCCAATCAGCAAAGAAACGACGTTGTTGATGATTGGCCGGCTTAAATTCTTGTGTTAACTCAACTTTATAAGCCTCAAGACCCAAGTCTTTATGCAAGATACAGTGTAATGACGTTTGTGGACTGCCCAATTCCAAAGAACGACGAGGAATGGACAAACCTGGGTTTTCTTCAACACTTTGGGCTACAGTTGTTCTTGAGAGACGTGCACGGGTTTTATTCTTCTCATCACTAACTTGTCCCAACAGCTCGAATTTTCCCACCAATTTCAGTATTGCGGTCCGACAAGGTGCTTCACGACGACCCAAAAATGCGTTTTGCGAACTGTGACTGTCTTTCACCATTTTTGTAGTGAATTTTAATAATTTCAATGCGTTGTTGAATTGTGTATCGTTCCATTTTTAGTAAAAGAATAAAAGCTTAAAAAGTGACAGCTACCGAAATACCGGGTGCTTCAAAATAACACCTCTTGTTGGAAAACCCTAAATATGTACCTCCAAGTTGGCATATATAAAATGCATATAAGCAACAAATTTAATCCGATTTGTACAAAAATTGGCACAGAGCAGTCTCGTAATACACTTAGGGACAATAAAAAATTTCGGGAAAATCGGTTCAGATTTAGATATAGCTCCCATATATATGTTACTTCCGATGTGACATGTAAGCCATGTAAAAACTGTATATATATCCGATCAGTACAAAATTCGGCTGAAAGAGGTTTCTTATTACATGAATGAACACTGTCAAATTTGGAGGAAATCGGTTCATATTTAGATATAGCCCCCATATATATGTTCCCCCGATTTCACATGTAAGCGCTGTAGAAACTGTATTTTGTATCCGATCAGTACGAAATTCGACAAAAAGAGGTTCATTATTACATGAATGTGCATTCTGAGAAAATCGGTTCAGATTTAGATATAACATACATATATATGTTCCTCCTGATTTTGTATCAAAGCGCTATAGATGTTGTACTTTACTTCCGATCATTACAAAATTTTGCAGGAAGATGTTTCTCAATTTAGGAACAAATATTGCTTAACTTAGCGATAATCGGTTAAGATTTAGATGTAGCCACATGCATTGCACCTTGAAATATTGATCTGCGACCCCATAAAATATATAATCTTGATCGTCGTGAAATTCTATGACGATTAAGGCATGTCCGTCTATCTATATGTCTGTTGAAATCACCCAATAGTCCGTTATATTCGTAATAGAGTTAGGTTGATCAAATTTGGTAGAAATCTTTCTTATAGTTGCAGGTCGTTTGAGATTAAAATGGGCCATATCGGTCAATGTTTTGATATAGCTTCCCTATACAGTTCGCTTCATAATACGTTTTTGAGCCATAGATAACATTTGTAAAGCAATGTAGCTGAAACTTAGCAGTTTGTATTCTATTTTGACAATAATTCATCACAGCAAAAATGTTAAAGATCGGTTTATGATTTGTTATACACTGAAAAAAAATAATCTTCAATCTGATGAATTTCTACCTTGGTTTGATGAAACTTTTCTTTGTTTTCAACCTACAACACTTTTCATTGATTTGATGTAAAACGTTTCGTCAATAGTTCTTCGAAAAATTACATTGATTCAATGAATATTTGACATCAGTTTGAAGTACATGTTACATAAATTTAACGTCCAATTTTCTTTGAATTGAAGTAAATAATTCCTTTTCTTCATGAAAAACGTACTTCAGTTAATGTTATTTTTACATCAATTCATAGCAAAATGTACATCGAAAATATGAAAAATCTTCATTCAAAATTTTATTGAACTGTAGCAAACTATACTACGGGTTTTCCAACAAGAGGTTTTACCGGTATTTCGGTAGTTTACTTTTGAAGCTTTTATTCTTTGACATTTGACAAGTAGAAACTACGCCATTACTAACCAGTAAGGAAAGGCAGAAAGTCGGGCGGGGCCGACTATATAATACCCTACACCTCCCTAACAATGCGATAAGGGTCATTGCGATAATAATTTGGAATAATTGGTAATTGAGTAAGAACATATATATGTGGACCTTGGATTCTGGAGAATTTTTTAATGATCGGAAGTAAAGTACAACTTCTATAGCGCTTTGTAACCAAATCAGGAGGAACATATATATGGAGGTTATATATTAATCTGAATCGATTTTCCCTGAATACTAATTCATGTAAAATAGAAACCTATTTCTGTCGAATTTCGTACTGACCGAATATAAAATACAGTCTCTACAGCGCTTAGATGTCAAATCGGGGCTAACATATATATGGGGGCTATATATAAATCTGAACCGATTATCTCCGAATTTGGCAGTATTCCTTCATGTAATAAGAAACCTCTTTCTGCCGAATTTCGCTGTGATCGGATATAAACTACAGATTCTACAGCGCTTGAATTTCAAATCGGGGGTAACATATATATGGGGGCTATATCTAAATCTGAACCGATTTTCTCCGAATTTAGCAGCATTCCTTCATGTAATAAGAAACCTTTTTCTGCCGAATATCGCTCTGATCGGATATAAAATACAGATTCTACAGTGCTTGAATTTCAAATCGGGGGTAACATATATATGGGGGCTATATCTAAATCTGAACCGATTTTATCCGAATTTGGCAGTATTCCTTCATGTAATAAGAAACCTCTTTCTGTCGAATTTCGTACTGATCGTATATAAAATACAGTTTCTACAGTGCTTGAATTTCAAATCGGGGGTAACATATATATGGGGGTTATATCTAAATCTGAACCGAATTCCCCCAAATTTTGTATTGTCTCTAAGTGTATCACGAGACTACGCTCTGTCAATTTTTGTACAAATCGGTTCAAAAATTTTATTTATACAGTGCAAATATGCCAAATCGGAGGTACATATATATGGGAGCTATATGTAAATCTGAACCGATTTTAACCAAATTCAATAGGGATCGTCCTTGGGCCTAAATAAAGATATGTGCAAAGTTTCGTTGAGATCGGACCATAATTGCGACCTGTACTTTGATTACAAGAATACATATACAGACAGACAGACAGACAGACAGACGGACAGACAGACGGACAGACAGACGGACAGGCAGACGGACATAGCTAAATCGACTCAGAAAGTGATTACAAGTCGATCGGTGTAATAAACAATGGGTCTATCTCTTCTCCTTTTGGGTGTTACAAACAAATGCACAAAGTCATAATACCCTGTACAACAGTGTGGTGTAGGGTATAAAAATAGAACGATACGCGATTCAACAACGCATTAAAATTATTAAAAAAAATCATCAATCAAGATAGTTCACTAAATGTTAACCCTTTGTGGGGGAGGTACTAGAAGGAGTGGACCAATATGGCCCATCTTCGAACTTAGCCGGAAATAGAAGAAAATATTACCACATCCCAAATTTGAAGTCTATCGGTTACTCCTTTCGAGAGTTATCGTGCGCATCAACCAGCTGACAGACAGACGGACGGACGAACATTGCTCATTCAACTTAAAATTACCCCAAACGAATATCCGCCGAACATACTTAGGGTCTTAGGTCACTCCTTCGATGTGTTACACTTTTGGTTCGTAGCAAATAATATATTCCCTCCTCTCTAAGGAGAGGGGATAACAAAAAATAAATAAATTTACTAATATTTTTTGAGACTCATGGTGAGGGGATTCATTAGTCGGTTTACCCGACTGAACTTTCTTACTTATTTTTTTTAATAATTTGCTTAAACAGAAAGGATTGTTCCATGATTTGCTCAATATCCAAAGATTTTTCCAGTAATAGAATTGAACGCAAACCATGGTGGAGGGTACATAACACAGTACAGCATTTTTCAGCTCATTGATTTGAAACTCAATTCTGAGAATTGACCGTGAAAGTTACCCCAAAAATAAGAACTTCTGCATCATTCGTTTAGTCAAGTTGGCTCAATTAATAATTTAATGGCCATACGATTTTTTTTTGCTCATGGTGGATTTTTAGCACTTTTTCTATTTATTCATGATTTATTCATGAATATTCGAATATTTATGTTTATTCGACCTGTATGTGATTTCACGAAATTGTTTAATAATTTGAAATGTTTACCTTTTTAATTAGACATGTCACATTAGTCTATATAATTCAAATGCATAAAGTATCAAATCATACCTGAAAATAAAAAATACAAATTATTAAATATTTATTTCAATAGTTTAGAAAAAAATTAAAATATATATGCAGATATCTTATACGAGTATTTATGCTCTGACTTTAGTGGATGGTGTACATGGAATTTGCTAATCGTAGCAAAACGTGTAACACATCGAAGGAGTGAATTAAAACAAAATTTGGGCAACATTTTAAAAACACAATAAATTCGTTGATTTGAAGAATTCAGTAACGATTTAGTTCCAATTATATTGTCCCTCAGTGTTAATCGGAAAACTATTTCATTTAAATTTATGCAAAAATCGAAAAATTGTTTCTGATATTAATTTTATTTCTTTAAACATTTCTCTGTGGATTGTCCATTGCTCTCACTTTTCAACTTAAATGTACATACATTTTTTATATGTATCTAACACAAACTTTGTTTTGATGCGAATATCCATCCGTCTCTTCTATTCACAATTAGACGGACAATCTGCCCGCAGCCCAAAAGAGTGAAATTTCAAATGAGTTCCGACATCTTTAAACGTATCGTCAGCTTCACATCTAACTATGCATATAAGTACGATAGTTTGCAATTGCCTGCGGCTGTGGTGTGATTTTTCATAATAAATTATTTCAAAAGAGAAGATTGCAATGCATTTCTACGTTCAACACATACACATTAAAGAAGTTCTATATGATTTCTACTTTGTGACCAATAGCCACAGGCAATTTGTTTGCCATTCCCTACAAAAAGGCATTGGTGCGAAAAGTCCTAACTAAAGACTATTCTGTCCGAGGAATGCTTATACTAAAACGAAGAGACAACTAACTAACCACAATTTGATGTAAGTTAAGTTTAGAGTGTGTTCCATTTTCTTGTGTGAAGCTGGAATACGTAATCAATTTATGAAAGGGTTGGATACATGCGGGTTATGATTTATGTTTTTGTTCTATTTACGAGGGCGGTTCGGAAACTTCTTAGCCTAGCACAAAAAGCGCGGTATAAACAGAAAAAAGTTAAGTGTTTTGGAAACTTCCATCTCTGCTATGAACACATGTTCAATTTTGTTTCGATCTGGCAACTCCTTTATATAGAAACAGCTGTTCACAAAAGACGCATCCGCGATTTTTTTACAATGGAAAAATTAGAAATGCGTGGTGTCATTAAATATTTACATAAAAAAGGTTTATCGGGACAAGAAATTCATAATGATATGGTGAATGTGTTACGTGAAAGTGCTCCTTCATATGCAACAGTAAAAAATTGGGTTGCTGAATTTAAACGTGGTCGTACAAGCATTGAAGATGAACCACGTAGTGGACGTCCAAAAACAGCAACAACAACAGAAATTGTAGCCAAAGTGCATGATATGGTATTAAATGATCGACGAATAAAAGTGCGTGAAATAGCTAATATCATGGGCATCTCAAATGATCGAGTCCATTTAATTTTGCATGAAGAACTACAGATGAAAAAGCTTTCTGAAAGGTGCCGCACTTGTTAACAGTCGACCAAAAACGCATAAGAATGAACATTTCTCAAGCTTGTTTGGATCGTTTTAAGCGAAATAAAATGGATTTTAAGCGTCGTTTCATAACTGTTGATGAGACATGGATCCACCACTATACTCCAGAGACAAAAGAACAATCCAAACAATGGACTGAAGCTGGAGGAAGTGCCCCAAAGAAGGCAAAAACAATTCAATCGGCTGGTAAGGTTATGGCAACGGTTTTTTGGGACTTCAAAGGTATTTTATTGATTGACTATCTGCAAAAGGGTAAAACAATAAATTCAGAGTACTATTGCAACCTTTTGGATCAATTAAATGTACAAATTCGAGAAAAACGTCCTGGCTTACAACACAAAAAAATAATTTTTCATCAAGACAACACACCAGCGCACAAGAGTGTTTTAACAATGGCTAAAATCAACGAATTAAAGTTGCGAGTTGCTTGATCACCCACCTTATTCTCCTGATTTAGCTCCCAGTGACATTTACCTGTTCCCAAATCTAAAAAAAATCCTTGCTGGCAAGCGTTTTACCTCAAATGAAGATGCAATTACAGTTGTAAACTACTATTTTGAAGACCTTGAGGAAAACTATTTTAATCAAGGGATAGAATTGCTAGATAAGCGTTGGACTAAGTGTATTGAAGTTTCAGGAGATTATATTGAAAAATAAAAATATTTCTGAAAATCTAACTATTCCCTTTCATTGATAGGCTAAGAAGTTTCCGAACCGCCCTCGTAAAATGTTAAAATTTTCTATGATATCTTTTATTTAAAATATATATTTACATTACATTTTTATACCCCCATTTTACAAGGATTTCAAATGTTAAAGGGTATATATAGGGTGATCTAAGTAGATATACTTTTTTCAATAGTTTTTTTTTGACAGATCACGTGTGAGTTTTGTCATGCTGTCATGTTATTTTTGTTAAGCATTGTTTGGCATTTCATCATGGAAAGACTTACGCCTGAACAACGTTTACAAATTATTCAGTTTTATTATCAAAATAATCGTTCGCCTATTGCGCGAAGTCCATTTTTTTAAATCCAAAAAAAAACTAGTAAGGAAAGGCTAAAGTCGGGCGGTGCCGACTATATAATACCCTACACCACTCTCGTAATATTGAATAACTCTGATATATAAATTTTGTAATTCATGTATAAATTGTTTACATAAATTTACATTTGGGACATTTTATACTTAAATAATACCCTGTACCACAGTGTAGGGTATAAAAACGATTGGATCTAAAGAGCCAAATCGGATGAAACATATATATGGGAGCTATAGCTAAATCTTTACCGATTTTCTTCGAATTCGGCAATGGTGGTTCATGAATCAAGAAACTCTACCATTCTAAATTTCAAAACGGTTGGATGTAAAATATAGATTCTATAGAACTAAAGGGCCAAATCGGACGAAACATATATATGGGAGCTATAGCTAAATCTTAACAGATTTTCTTCAAATTCGGTAGTGTTTCAAAATGATTGGATGTAAAATACAGCTTCTACAGGACTAAAGGGACAAATCGGACGAAACATGTATATGGGAGCTATAGCTAAATATTAACGGATTTTCTTCAAATTCGGTAGTGTTGGTTCATGGATCAAGAAACTCTACCATTCTACATTTCAAAATGATTGGATGTAAAATACAGCTTCTACAGGACTAAAGAGCAAAATCGGACGAAACATATATATTGGAGCTATAGCTAAATCGTAACCGATTTTCTTCAAATTCGGCAATGTTTGTTCATGGATCAAGAAACTCTACTACAGGACTAAAGGGCCAAATCGGACGAAACATGTATATGGGAGCTATAGCTAAATATTAACCGATTTTCTTCAAATTTGGCAATGTTGGTTCATGGATCAAGAAACTCTACCATTCTAAATTTCAAAATGATCGGATGTAAAATACAGTTTCTATAGGACTAAAGGGCCAAATCGGACGAAACATATATATGGGAGCTATAGCTAAATCTTAACCGATTTTCTTCAAATTCGGCAATGTTGGTTCATGGATCAAGAAACTCTACCATTCTAAATTTCAAAACGATCGGATGTAAAATACAGCTTCTATAGGACTAAAGGGCCAAATCGGACGAAACATATATATGGGAGCTATAGCTAAATCTGAACCGATTTTCTTCAAATTCGGTGGTGTTGGTTCATGGATCAAGAAACTCTACCATTCTAAATTTCAAAATGATTGGATGTAGAATACAGCTTCTACAGGACTAAAGAGCAAAATCGGACGAAACATATATATTGGAGCTATAGCTAAATCTTAACCGATTTTCTTCAAATTTAGCAATGTTGGTTCATGGATCAAGAAACTCTACCATTCTAAATTTCAAAATGATCGGATGTAAAATACAGTTTCTATAGGACTAAAGGGCCAAATCGGACGAAACATATATATGGGAGCTATAGCTAAATCTTAACCGATTTTCTTCAAATTCGGCAATGTTGGTTCATGGATCAAGAAACTCTACCATTCTAAATTTCAAAACGATTGGATGTAAAATACAGCTTCTATAGGACTAAAGGGCCAAATCGGACGAAAGATATATATGGGAGCTATATCTAAATCTAAACCGATTTCAACCAAATTCTATAGCGATCTTAACAGCCGCGAAATACTCTAAACTGCAAAATTTCAGAACGATCGGAGTGAAATTGCGACCTGTAGTCGACGAACAACTTTACATGGACAGAAGGACGGACGACTCAGCTAGTGATTCTGAGTCGATCGGTATACTTTAAGGTGGGTCTAGCTGTGTTATTTTCAGGTGTTACAAACATCTGCCGTGAAACAAGCTTATAATACCCTGTACCACAGTGTGGTGTAGGGTATAAAAATGATGCCGGTGAGAACGTAACCGTCAATCGTATCGTGCCATGGTAAACGACTATTTGATGCCTGAAATTGAAGCTCGTGATCTCGGCGACATTTGGTTTTAACAAGACGGCGCCACTTCCCACACATCGCATCAATCAATGGATTCTTTGGGAGAACACTTCGGTGAGCAGATAATTTAACGTTTTGGGCCGATCGATTGGCCGCAAAGATCGTGTGATATCACACCGTTAGATTTTTTCCTGTGGGGATATGTAAAGTAAAAAATGTATGCGGACAAACCCGCTTCGATTCAGGCCTTGGAGCAAAATATCACGCGTGTCATTCGCCAGTTACCAGTCGAAATGCTCGAACGAGTCATCGAAAATTGGACTCAACGGATGGACCATCTGAGATGCAGCATTTGATAGACATAATCTTCAAAAAATAAATGCCAAAGAATGTTCTTTCAAATGATAATAAACATTCCCCATTCAATTTGAATTTTCGGTGTTTTTTTCTTTAAAAAAGTAGGGAAACTCGAAATGGATCACGCTATATTACTTGGGGTGGACTGATAGTAACTAATTTGAAATTTCTTAACCGAATGATAGAAAAACCGTTGAACCTAAAACCAGTTAGATAGTTTCAGAAGACTAAACCGACTGAAGGTGATTGTTCATAAATGCGCCTAAAAGCCAAGTACATACATATTACTTATATATGAGGTGGGTGAATTTATATATCATATATATCAAGTGAGTGGATTTTTAAAAGCGAGGTTTTCTGGTCCGGATGGAACTGGCACCAAGTTTAGTCCTATTGGATAGTAGTTATGACACAAAATTTCAACGAGATTGTGGGGTATTGAACATATTTATTTTCTATAGGACTTAAGGCTGACTTGTAACAGAATAACAATTTTAAGTGCCCATGAAGTCTCATATCCTCTTTGGTCACATCTGGTCGGTGCAACCATAACCCGAAACCCAAAAATGTAGGCAATTTTAGCAGATGTTTTTGGCTCTCAAATAATTTTTTCCGGATCCGGATGAAACTTGCACCAAGTTTAGTCCTATTGGATAGTAGTTATGACACAAAATTTCAACGAGATTGGAGGGTATTGAATTGAACATATTTATATTCTATAAGACTAAAAGGCGACTTGTCACAGAATAACAATTTAAGTGCCCATGAAGTCTCATATTAGTTTTGGTCACATCTGGTCGGTGCAACCATAACCAGAATACCAAACATGTAGGCAATTTTAACAGAT
Organism: Eudasyphora cyanicolor; assembly: GCA_963930755.1. NCBI lineage: Eukaryota > Metazoa > Arthropoda > Insecta > Diptera > Muscidae > Eudasyphora > Eudasyphora cyanicolor. The sequence continues at coordinate 161,544,084 of OZ005737.1, forward strand.
GTTTTTGGCTCTCAAATAATTTTTTAAGTTTCACCACAGGGCGGTCATAAAGTTACTATTTGTTTGCTTCAGCATGACGTCTAGCGGCATGGACCTATTTTCTTAAAAAATGGCGGAAAGATACGACGACAAAAAATTTTTTAAAAAAAATTTTACTTATTTTTTTTTGAAAAAATCTTTGTTGAAAAAATTGCCCCCCTCGATTTTCTTCAAATTTTAAAAAAATATTCGTCTTACTCTCACAAATCCAGAACAGTAAAACTGTGAGGCTCAATATTAGTAAAAGTTATCGAAATACCAAAACTAGTCAGACAATTTTCGTCTATTTTTGCAAAACACTGCACAGTGGTACGAATTCAAAAAGGGGAAATAATTCGACCGTTTTTTAACCAAACAACCGATTGCGACAAAATCTACTATGTGGATAGTCCGAAGGTTGTACAATACTCGAGTCTAGACATAAGCAAAATTTATAGCTTTCTACCTCAAAAGTAGTTTGGTGTAAAATCGCATCAGTTGGATATCAGTATATACACCTAAGTTAGTAGGATCTTAGCTCATAAGGGACTTTTAAATTACAGAAAATGTGAAAATTGCTTTGGTCACTGCCTGAGTCTGAGAATTGACCGAATTGACAAAGTTAGATATATTGCCACAGTAAGTGATGAGCGATATATTTTGAAAAGAATTTAGAAATTTTAAGAAGCGGTTTTATGTCCAGTTTGGCCTCAGGCTGTTGTTTTCGCATCTCCTTTGAGGTCAGTATGCCCATATACCTTCTTTAGATTATTAGCTCTTAAGGAACGTTTAAAAGCCGTGAAATAATGAAAACATTTCACTGCAATACTGCCCACAATGTAAGAATTGAAAATTATTATTTTCATTATATTATAATTATTTACAAAGATTAAAATTTTGTATATTTGAAGAGGCTTCTGAAAGAACAAAAACAATACTAAAGTTTTTGATACCGCTAGAACTGACCACTGGCAAAAAATGACTTCATGGATAGCCAGTGGTTTATACAACACTCCTATCTATGTGTGTGCACAATTTCAGCTTTTTAGCTCTAACAGGAGCCTCAGCGGTCAGGATAAGTGGTCGAAAATCATTTGCCGTAAAATCTAAGTAGCCTATTTTACTTTCCGGGTATTGGTCTATCTGTTGGTATTAAAAACCTCATAAAAACATCAGCGGTTTCAACGGTATCTTAAATAATATTGTCAAAATGCAATTTTTTGATTATCGAAATTAGATACCGAAAAATTCGCAATTTTATAGTTTTATTATTTTATCGTTAATTCGATGTTTTTAAGAAGTTTATCATTAAAATTTTTTCAAAAATTAATTATTTTTGTAAAATATTGTATGATATCTTTGAAACCGCTGATGAGATGAAGAAATTATAATAAAGGAAGATGAAGACTACTTAATTTAGGATTATTTGAAGCTCTGCTGAACCAATTACGATAAATAAACAGGTCCCATCCCACTAAAAGACCACAAAACGCATAAAGGAAATGACTAGAGCATTCTTTTAAGCAAAATATCAAAAATAAAATATGGGTTTTTACCAGGGATGTAACGAAACGCATTATTTTAACATTCGCATTCGCAAAAACCATCTTTGGATTATTCGCTTTCGCCAAAATATATTTGAGTATTCGGTTCCATTTGTTAAAAGTGTTAACAAGTCCTTATTCCCTTCACACAATTTGAAGATATTAATACCAAGGAAAACCTCTGCCACTTCTCTTCAAAACAGTTGAAAAAATATGTTTGTCCTTGTGGTAACAGGAGGTAAAAATATGGAAAACATTCTTAATACTTCAATATCCTGGAAAAGTATCAATTCAGTTCCTTAAATTTGTTGGTACTAAAGGGTCAAACTGTTATTCACATTCGCATTCGCATTAGCTTTCGCAAAGAATATATTTCAATATTCGCTTTTGCATTTGCTTTCGCTAAAGTCACTTTCGTTACATCCCTAGTTTTTACAAAACTGTCAAAACAAGTTCTATTTTTTTTTCTACATCGGGATAAGTTCGAAGATGGATATTGGTCCACTCCTTCTACATAGTACCTCACAAATTTTGCATTTCTGAACAGAACTTTATACAATTTAGCTGATAACAGTTTCTTGAACTAAGAAGGTTACTTGGTATTTTTAAAGAATATCAGTTCAGAATTATGTATAGCCCTATCAAATCATTTTTTTTAAATATGCAAAAATTTATGAAAATCGCTTCAGATTTAGATATACTTATATCCCAATTTTGAAACTAATCGTTATAATTTTTTTTTTGAAGGATCAATCAATTATCATAAAGAAAACAAAATTGATAAGCCTTTACAATACATATGTATACTTAATCTGCTCCGATAGTATGGTTTAGGGTATATAGCCCTTCCCTGCTGGTTTTAAATTCCATACGACTTGACAGCTGTACCTGTAGGTAAGCTCTAACTGTAGGATAGCCGAAGATGGTGAAATTGGCCTTTAATATATTGATGTCATTTAAAACGGATGCTGGATCACGAATTGAAAAGCTGTAAACGCAGTTTTACTTAAAATGGGACGAACTTTCAAAGTATACCATTTGGTTCATATGTAATATGTCGGACGGTGTTCTGTTCAATACATAGATATATTTTTATTGTCATTCTAATGAAAGTCTAAAATGTACACAAATAGTCATCCAATGAAATGCATAGCAGCCTAACAATCTAAGTTTTTTTGTCAGTGTATAGCGCCTCTGTCACAAATCTAAACTAAATGAAATGCTGCATATTTTAATATCACCTAAATTAGCTTTGCATTTTTTTAGAAAGCCGTTTTGTCCCTTTCTTGCTTTCTATGCCATTCATTAATTTGATTGAAAATAGCCTAGATCTGTTTTCTATTCATTTCAAATGGGCTGCAGGACATAATGTAATGCTTCCTCGATGCCATAGAAAAAAAGAGGACACTTTTTTGTTTCGCCACTCCTTCAATAAATGAGCGATGCCACCGAAATTGTTTTCTCTAAAAACACTTTCCATTCATAAGCGTTATTATTTCAACTCCCCTCTTTGAGATGGACTATATATTCAAATTAGTATTTAATATGCACACCCACATGCCAACGCAGACACCAGGACAAACACTCAGATCTGCCAGCTCTTTTCATTCTTCTCCACTTGAACATAATCACACTCACACGCACACACACACTCAATCGGTAACACATGGCGAACTCGTATAGTCCAATTTTGAGGATATTACAAGAAGACAAAGTTTTTCTCCAGAACTGTCAGCGTCGGGAGCATGAAAGGAAGAATACCAGGAACGACAGAAACAGGCACAGGATCTGAAACATAAAGCCAAAATGAAGGATACTCGTACTCGTGTATTGGTGATGGTGTTCCCGCTGTTGTTGCCGGAGCTTACAATGTAATATGGGTCGTATCACTTCCGTGTTGGTTAACAAAACCAAACATTTAATGTATATAAGTAGGGGCATACGTATATGTATATACAACACATTTCTGTCTAATGGTGCTTGTGAGTGTGGGCGAATTGTCTGCTGTCGAGCATTTGTCTGTATAATATTTTGAATAGAAGTTTTGTGTACATTAACTTTTCGTTTATGAGAAATACATAGAATAAACACACATATACTCGTACATTCATATTTGTATAGATATTCTCATATAGCTATTATGTTTTGACATGCATACATACATATCGTCATCAGAAACGAAAAAGGGCCTATCATCAAGTTTGAAAATTTTACAGGAGAATCAAAAAAATTAATTAAAATTAAAAGTGAGAAAAGCGGAGTTTTCAGTATAATATCTAAACATAATGATGTACATACAAAATCACACAATTATGATTTATAATTTTTTTTGTGAAAATTGCGTGAAATAGGATTTTTTAACTATGAAAAAAGAAATAATTTGTTGTTGGGACCTTTTGAAATTCGTTAATAAATTCGCCATTTATAATATTACGCAGCTAAAAATTTGTCAGGATGTGTACTTTGATGCAGTGTACCGAAATCCATCAAAAAACTGAATTTCCATTTTTCTTGTTGTTCGCCCTTTTTCGTTTCTGATGACGATATACGTATACTCGTATGACTATATATGTATACACGGTACTCAAAGGAAACGTTTTATGCACATTTGTTGCAGTGGCGCACACTGGGTCCGACTTATTTAACATATAGATTAAATAAAACCAGTAAGGAAAGGCAAAAGTCGGGCGGTACCGACTATATGATACCCTACACCACTTTACTACGATAAGATAACAATGAAATGTTGGTTGGCGATGTTGGTCCATGGATGAAGAAACTGTACCATGCTAATGTGCAAAAAACATTTAAATGTAACATACAGCTTCTATAGGGCTAAAGGGCCGAATCGGATGAAACATAAATGTGGGAGCTATATCTAACTCTGAATCGATTTTCGTTAAATTCAGCAATGTTGGTCCACAGTTCAATACAGCTTCTATAGGGCTAAAGGACCAAATCGGACGAAACATATATATGGGAGCTATACATTACAAAACAATTAGATTTAAAATACAACTAAAGAGTAAAAGAACCAAATCGGACGAAATATATAACGGGCGATCCAAGTAGAGATATTTTTTCAATAGCCTTTTTGTGACAGATCATGCGTGAGTCGTGTCATGCTGTCATGTTATTTTTGTTAAGTATTGTTTGGCATTTCATCATGGAAAGACTTACGCCTGAACAACGTTTACAAATCGTTCAAATTTATTACGAAAATTCACGTTCTGTGAGGAATGTGTTTCGTGCACTTCGCTCACCTTATGGTCAACATAATCGGCCTACTGAGCGTACTACACGCAAAGAAAAAATCGTTTCTACGAAACGAAATATTAGACAACTACAATTCTCGTTTACGACGACTGAAATTTCGCTTACGCGATATAACTTTCTGTCACAACAAACGAAATTTCAGTTCCGGCAAACGAAAATTGTAGTTGTCTAATATTTCGTTTCGCAGAAACGAATTTTTTCTTTGCGTGTATTCGCAACACCATCACCCATCTTGAGACCCAGCATTCATTATTGGATAATATTCGACCGAATAGACCACGTCCAGCACGCAGTAGCGGCCGTAGCTTAGAGTGTACACGAAGACCGTGGAGAGCCGATTCGGCGCCGTTCGTAGCAACACGGACTGACGTATGGAAATTGAAAGCATACAAAATACAACTTGTGCAAGAACTGAAGCCGCCCGACCTTCCCAAGCGACATCGCTTCGCTCTATGGGCTCTTGAAAATATCCAAAAAGATCTGCAAATTTTTTTCAGCAATGAGTCCCATTTCCGGCTCAACGGGTATGTAAACAAGCAAAATTGCCGCATTTGGGACGAAGAGCAACCTGAAAAGATTCAAGAGCTGCCACTTCATACAGAAAAAATCAAACGGTTTGGTGTGGTTTGTGGGCCGGTGGAAACATCGGTCCATATTTCTTCAAAAATGATGCCGGTGAGAACGTAACCGTCAATGGCGACCGTTATCGTGCCAAGATAACCGACTATTTGATGCCTGAAATTGAAGCTCGTGATCTGGGCGACATTTGGTATCAACAAGACGGCGCCATTTCCCACACATCGCATCAATCAATGGATTTATTGAGAGAACACTTCGGTGAGCAGATAATTCCACGTTTTGGGCCGGTCGATTGGCCACCAAGATCGTGTGATATCACACCGTTAGACTTTTTCCTGTGGGGATATGTAAAGTCTAAAGTTTATGCGGACAAACCCGCATCGATTCAGGCCTTGGAGCAAAACATCACGCGTGTCATTCGCCAGTTACCAGTCGAAAGGCTCGAACGAGTCATCGAAAATTGGAATCAAGGGATGGACCATCTGAGACGAAGCAGCCAAAGAATATTATTTCAAATGATAATAAACATTCCCTATTCATTTCGAATTTTCTGTGTTTTTTTTCTTTAAAAAAGTAGGGAACCTCGAAATGGATCACGCTATATAACATACTCGTATATTTTAATATCTAAATTTTAAACGATTTTCTAAAATTCGGCAATCTTGGTCCAATATTACCCCACATATAGTTTCAAATAACATAATAACTGATCACCAATTCTGTTTTCGGAAGAGTCATAGTCCCATAGAACAAGTTTATCGTATTGTTATATCCATACATCAGAAAGGCATTTGAGAACAAAGAATATTGTTCTGCTCTATTCATAGATATAGCGCAAGCTTTTGATAGAGTCTGGCATGAAGGATTGTTAAACAAAATAGGTGTACTTCTACCAAGTAACACGCATTAAATGCTCAATAGCTATTTGTCAGACCGGTCGTTTGTAGTAAAACCGAACGGTATTTTTTCTAGACCTAAGAAAATAACTGCTGGCGTTCCTCAGGGCAGCACTCTGGGACCCTTTCTATACATAATATATATACAGCAGACATGCCCACAAATACATTTACTCATACGTCCACTTGGCGGATGATACTGCTTTCGTCAGTATTCATAAAAACCCCTTAGTTACGTCCGATCAACTGCAGTCGCATGTCCGAGTCTTAGAGAACTGGTTAGAAAAATGGAGAATAGTGGTCATTGCTACAAAATGTACCAATGTTACTTTTACCCTTAGACGAGATACTACTCCTCCAATAACCATCTTCAATTCGTTGATTCCACAGAAAGATCGTGTAAAATATCTTGGAATTAACTTAGGTCGTCGTTTGACATGGACTCACCGCATAGGTTCTTAGATAACACAAATAGAACTAAAAACGAATCAACTTCAATGGCTCATTGGGAAACGGTCTGCCCTAGACCTTGAGTTTAAAGTCCTTTTATACAAAGCTATAATAAAGCCAATTAGGACATATGATATTCAGCTCTGAGGTACAGCGTGCGCTTCAAACATATGATGAGGAAATTCGAGAATACTGCCGAAAATATGTGGACAAACTATCCGATCACCCAAATATCCTGCCTAGATAAATTCTAAATAATGAAAGAAACAATCGCCTTAGAAGGAGGAATACACTGGACTTATTATACACTGGACTTATTATAACATATAGTAAGTATAATATACATACTATATATATATACTTAGTATATGTGTATATACTTATTATAACATATCGTCCCCTCAATAAAAGAATAGTGTATAATTTTTTTATAGTTTCGAGAAAATCGTATTTTAAGTTTTTGCGAAATTTGACTTCTTGGAAGATAAATATGTATGTTTTAGAAGAGAAACGATGTTTTCAATTTCCTGTCATTATAATACGTGGTGAAATAATCAGGCTACAGGACCAAATCGGACAATACCTATATATATAGGAGCTATAACCAAATCTGAACCGATTTTCTTCATATTCAATAGGGTTGTTTACAGGTACGAATGACTTCTAACTGCAAAATTTCAGCACGAGCGGAGTGAAATTGCGACCTGTACCCGACGAACAACATAGGATGGACGATGGACGGACAGACATGGTTAAATCGTCTCAGCTAGAGATTCTGAGTCGATCGGTATTCTTTAAGGTGGGTCTAGCTGTAGTACCGGGTTTTCCAATAGGGATATAACAATTTCGTATCTTTATGTCAACGCACCCTCAAACATTTTTAAGCTCATTTCTGGCTGAGTGGTGTTGTCAATTAACAAAATATGCGTTATTGGACAGCAAGAACCCAACATGTGCTTTAAGAGACACAATTGCATTCGCAAAAAATTACTGTGTGGTGTGGTTTCATGCCGGAGGTGTGATTGTAATTTTTTCGTTGATGAAAATAATCGTCGTGTTACCGTCAATGGAGAGTGCTATCGTCCCATGTTAGAAAATTATTTTTGGCCAGAATTGGACGAGCTTGACATCGCCGATATGTAGTTTCAACAAGACGGTGCCACTAGGCACACAGCACGCGTTACAATTGAATTGCCGAAAGGCAAATTCGGTGAACGTGTTATCTCGAGAAATGGTCCGGGAGAATTGCCACCTCGTTCATGCAATTTACCGCCATTTGATTTCTTTTTATGGGGCCAACAAGCCAACAACTTTAGGCTAGCTCAGAAATACCACCCAACGCGAAATTGCAAACGATTTGTAAATATTCTGTGCTTTATTAATATATAAAATTGTTATGTCCTTAATGGAAACCCCTTTATTTCTAGGTGTACCCACCAAGTGTGATGTAGGGAATAAATATTGAAATTTATAATATTTTAGATATTTTATAGACTTATAAAAAGTCTGCCTGCATTTTATTTTTTCCGATCCTTTCCTACGAAACCTTATATATTACAGACGGGTATATACCGATACCTTTCTCATTATATTTCCTGGATATACCACAAAAATAGCTATTTGATGAAAAAAGTTGCCATGTTTATCCCCTCACCTTAGAGAGGAGGGTATATATCATTTGCTACGAGCCAAAGTGTAACACTTCGAAGGAGTGACCTAAGACCCTAAGTATGTTCGGCGGATATCCGTTTTGGGTAATTTTAAGTCGAATGAGCAATGTCCGTCCGTCTGTCTGTCTGCTGGCTGGTGCGCACGATAACTCTCGAAAGGAGTAACCGACTGACTTCAAATTTGGTATATGGTAATATTTTCTTAGTTCAAAGATGGGCCATATTGGTCCACTCCTTCTAGTACCTCCCCCACAAACGGTTAACATTTAGTGAAATATTTATTATTTAATAACTTCTATACTACTCTTTTGAATCCTTCGAAATTCTACACATACTATTTGTTTATTAGTCACTATTACCTCGAGACAAATGGGCGAAGATGACACGCCCTTTTGGTCCTTCCATACAAATGGACAATTTTGAACCAAAAGTTAAAAGCTTATAACTTTATTAGCAGTGCCTACAAAGACCTGAAATTTTGAACAGTGTAAATGTTTAATATTACCTACAATACAGTGAAAAATGGGCATTATTGCCACGCTCCTTTTGGTACCTCCCACACAAATGGACCATTTTGTACCAAATGTTACCAGCTTATAACGTTAATACAAGTGCATACAAATACTTGCAATTTTGTACAGTGCAATGCTTTTGTAGTATCTAGAGTCCAGAGAAAAATTGGCGTTATTGGCACGCCCCTTTTGGTACCTCCCACACAAGTGGATCATTTTGTACCAAAAGTTACCAGCTTATAAATTTAATATCAGTGCATACAACTACTTGAAATTTCGTACAGTGCAACGCTTTTATAGTACCTAGAGTCTAGAGAAAACTGGCCTTTTTTGGCACACCCCTTTTGGTACCGCCACACTATGGACCATTTTACACCAAAAGTTAATAGCCTACAACTTTAGTAGCAGTACATGCTTTAAAGTTATTAAATGCAATTTAAATTGATAATAATTTAGTTAAAACCAAAAAATAAATAAATTTACTAATATTTTTTTGGGACTCAAGGTGAGGGGATTCATAAGTCGGTTTACCCGACTGAACTTTCTTACTTGTTTTATATATCTAATACCCACAGAGACAAAGTTATGGTCATATATATGTTTTTGACAAAGAATATTTTTTGGAAAGTATAACTTCAAATGGCCATAACAATAGCAGATTTTTGTGTTCTATCCAGCAAATATAATGAAAAAAGAATCGGCATGCAACCAGCTCTAATATATAAGGTTTCGTAGGAAAGGATCGGAAAAAAATTAAAAAATAAAATGTTTTAGAAGTCAGGCGGAAAATTTTTAAATTAATAAAATATTAAAAAATGTATATTTTTCAATAATTTTTTTGTAATTTGCAATTCTAAAAATTTTTATTTATTAAGGAAAATCCCACAATTCCTAAAATAGTGTCGAAAATCCCCCGAAAAACGAATTTTTGTACTTTCCCTAATATCTATTATACTTACAGCCACACTTACATATCGATATCTCCATTCTAAAACATGCTTAGTCCACTTAGCATATTTTTTAGGGAGATTGTATTTTGATTTATTAAATATTCCTAATTATATTCAGTCAAAATTTGGTGTTTATCCACCACCCCAATCAGAAGTTATTTACAAAACAACCACTGTCATTTGTCTTGCAATACGCAGGAATTCCACACAAATTTAAAAAAATCATTAAACTTTGATCGCATCTTATTTTGCACTTTGAAAAATGGAGCTATCGATGAATGAAGCTATAGATGTACAAATGTTAAAGGTTTTTATATTCTAGCTTTGCGAATGTGCCCAAGATTTGAAATTTTCGAAAAAAATTATGTAGTTTTGAGAAACGTGGCAGCACTATTAATACAAATTGTTGACCCATTGTTTTCTCGAGAACTTTCCCCAGGAAGTTTCCTTTAAGGTTAATATAAATACTTTCGTTTTTTATTTTCCTCTATATCTCCAAAATACTACATATGGGTGGTTTCGATATTACGAACCAATTTCGACATAATTTTTGGCATTGAAGTTTTTTTTTTCAGAATTCAATATTTGAGATAGGTAGATATAATCCATTTTATAGCTACTGCATTATCGAAGGTTCACATCTTTTTTGTAATTTTTAACCGAATTATACGAATTTTTTGAAAATATGGTCCCCAGGTTAATTACTGGAGAGTTTAACATCCGATCCCCTCGATCTGATGGGATATTTACATTTTGTTTTACATATCGTCATCAGAAACGAGAAAGGGCCTATCATCATATTAGAAAATTGTACAGGAGAAGCAAAAAAACTAAATAAAAAGAAAAATCTTGTCGTTATAAAAACGGAGTTTTCAATATCATACCTAAACAAAATGATGCATATATAAATTCCCATAAACATGATTTGTAACTTGTTTGTCAAAATTGGGAGAAATAGGAATTTTTAACTATGCAATAGACCATTTATTATTTTTTCGGTACTGATTTCCGGGCCGAAAAAGTTTCCATTTGACCTACAAACCTCCAATAAAAAATTTGGTGCCGATTGGATAACGCGAAGGTCTGCCCAAAGTTGTTTGAAAACACAAAACTCACTTTACATGAACAAAATTTGGGTTTTTATCAAATGTCACATGTTCAAGTAGTTACAAAATATTTTATTAGCATGAAAAGTTTTTAAATGATCTTTGAATAAAATTTTCTTTCTTACAAGTCGTAAACAATCAAAATCGACCGAGAAACGAAAAAGTTACAGCAGTTTTCATTTGAATTTTACGCCATGACAGGGCATGCATGCACACCGGCCTCTATGCAATCACATGGCCTCTATGCAATCACAATAAAAAATAGATCATGCTTGTGCATGCATGAAAAAAACAACGGATTTCCATGATAGTTGATTTTTCGCATCAGTCTGACATTTTTCTACTGGTCAAATAAGAAAACATAAGCAGAACTTTGCACCGCGCTATACGGCCATGCAACAGGTTCGTTTACAGAACGCGCTCTGCCTCCAGCCTAAGTGAATTGAGAAAGGGACAGCTTCGCACAAAATTTAATTGTAGTCATATTCTTATTTGTCTCCAGACCGACCACATCCAAAATGGTTACTAGATCCAGTGATAAATTTCGCACCGTAGAATCAGTTGGGTATGTATCACATACAATATCTGGAGCCAAACTGCCGTCAAACAGACAGATATTTCATGATGTGATAACTGTAATGTATAATGCTGCGACGCCTCTGACCACTGTTGGTGAGCTTGTGATTAATCGATCTACACATCAAAATTTTTGGGCGCCCCCAAAATCCTGGCTGGTACTGGAGAAAAGATGGCCAAAGTCGTTCATGATACACTCATCAAAAACAGGTCAAAACACTGGATCGTGTATTTTGTTGCAGAACAAATTAGATCGAAAATTAATCAAGTTCCCATGTTCTCATCACATGATGGAGATAGTATTGAAACATGTGTTTGAGGTCGAACTTCGGCGACTTGTGGTCCTGAAGTGCCTATTTTTAATCGTTTTGCTGCCGTTTGGGTAAGTCTCGACCACAAATCGTTTAAAAACGGACTCGAAGATCCAACTGTACGCTCAAAAATAAGTAATGCTGACTGCGAAGTCATTAAGAAATTCTGCATTAAACAGCTAAATGAAACACAAATCCGAGCTGATTACAAAGAACTATTACAATTAACAATAATGTTTCTTGGTGGTGTCGGCGATAACTTCCGAACACCTGGTCCAACATCCCACGCAATGTTCATGGGAAAAGGTATTTATGCCTTAAAAATATACCTATTTCTAGAGCAGTTTGCATTGACAAAACGAGAGTCCAGTGGGCGTGGTTTACATGCAAAATGCCATACGAGCACCAAATCAAGATATACACTTGTTGAAAGACAAGATGTGTCTGAAGCGGTTTTGAAGAAATGGAAAATAATTTGTGGTATTTGGCCCTACAATCAATGGCTTTGGCATTTTTCGATTCGGATGTTTCACTCGAAGAGAAACGAAAAATGGTTAGGCATCTGCAATCAACAGAGCCCGTCGTAAATCTGGAAAACGATCGAAAATTCTTCGACCCGAAACTATTGCTGTGTAATAATTTGAGCGATTTCGTCCCATACAAAACCAAAAATTTTTTCGGTGCTTTTGGATTGAGTACTGAATTTTTAAAGCATGACCCATCCATTTGGGAAGATTATCAAGATACTCTCGATGTTTGTCGTAATCTGACAAACATCGTAGAAAATGTCCCTCACATAAAAAGTCAGATCTAATATAATATTGAATTAATTGTATTTTTTGTTTTTTTCACCGATCTTAATATTTAAAAACTATTTATTAATTAATAATACAAAGAAATGTAATTTTACTTATTTAAACATATGATTTTTTGAATAAAAAATTATTTCCTCTATAAAGTGTGTTGTAAATTTTGAATGAACTTTGGGCAGACCCTAGGTTATCCGATCGGCACAAAAATTTTTATGGAAGTCTTGTAGGCCAAATGGAAAATTTTTCGGTCCGGAAATCAAAGATCGCAGCAACTTTCACTTTTTGCATCATGTGCAATAAAAGGTCTACTATGCAAGCATTACACTGTGGACAGTTTAATGCTTTTATAGTACCCACCGTCCAGTGAAAAGTGGGCGTCATTGACACGCCCCTTATTGTACCTCTCATACAAATGAACTATTTTGCACCAAATACCAGCGCATTCTATAAAGTTATTCTATAAAATGCAATTTAAATTGATAATTTAACTAAAATAAAATAACAAATAAATTTACGAATATTTTTTTGTGATGGTTGTCAATTCAGAAAAGTTGATGAGAGAAATCGGTTTAGATTATACAGGGTCAGGAAATAAACGAAAAAATCAATTTTGAAATGCATACAGAAACCTAATAACGCCGTAAAACGTTTAAATATGAACATATTCCAAAGAAATATTTTGTTGTTTGTAGGTCTGGACATCGAAAATAATTTGCAAAATCGAAAGTAATTTGCAAAAGTCAATCCCACAATTCCCAAAATAATATTGAAAATCCCAAAAATGGGATTTTTTGCATTTTCCCCTATATCTACTATACTAAAAACTAGATTGCAGATTTCCCTTACAGTTCAATAGACAAGACCTTACTACATATAAAAATAGTAACGGTTTCAATATTCGAGTTCTACGATTGGAGAAAATGTGGCTTACTTTTGAAATTTGTGTAACAAATGGTATAAATAGGAGAAACTTGACAACAATACCAGTGAATATTTTACCCATTCTTTCCTCGACGATGAACATGTTATTTTTGTTTTAAATAACATAGTCTATAAATCCAAAATAAGACATACAAGTATACCTTTTTCCCAAAAGAACTTCAAATGGCTATAACTTTTGTCTTATTTGGTATATCATATCATATAGCAAATTTGGTTGACAATTCAGAAAAGTTGACGTAAAAAATATTTGTGCATATTCTGATCCGATATTCACAAAATTAAAGGAAAGGGTCGGGCAAAAAATGAAAAATTCAATTTTCAATAGAAAATATCTCGGAGTATGGAATTCACTCCATGGAGTATGGATTTTAATAATAATACTATTTAGGATTCACCTCAAATTCACCTCTCCCTAGTGAGATTTTTAACTCCTTCCACAGTCGAATGACAATCCATGAATTGTATGGAAATTAACTTAGCATTTCATGCAGATATCGCCCAATGTGCACGGGTGACTATAGCAAAATGTACAATTTAATAATAGAAGACATATCTGTTGTAATTGTTGTTGTAGTCATTGTTGTTGCTGCATCATTTAAGGGACAATGTGTGTCTGCGCTCTCTTTAAAGTGTTTAACACTTGTTCGTTCGACCCCCCTCTCTCGCTCTCTGTCACCCACAATAAAAAATTGCTTCACTGCTCAATCTCTGACGGTGATGATATCTCTGAAGTGCTGTCAGACAGCTTTTGAGATTTTACATTTTAACAAAGGACACATAACTTGAAGAGGAGTGAGTGAGTGATGAGTGCAAAAGTATTTCTATTCATTTGGAGTAAGTAATGTTTTGGCAAGTGTTCTCTTTGTATTTTTGAAGTCATCAGGAGATTTCCCGCGCTCTGTCATTAAGATTAATCTTACATTATATTTGTGAATGTACTTTAGGTGTACATTAATAAGTCGAAATATTAAAGTAGAGTGAAGCGTGTTGAGAGGTAGATTCAACTTATCCAATCAAGATAATTAGTCACTTCTAAATTTAAGGTGCCAGTTTGTTATTAAATGATAAATAGGTAGATATATTGCAATTGGACCAATTATATACATATATCTGTACATATAAAAGTCCATGTATGTTTGTTTGTGTTTAAGTTCAAAATATAATTCTTTAATTTCACCTTTTTTATTTTCCCTCATTAGGTGGCGATTCGCAATTTTCCCCAGCGTTAGATACTGTCTACTACTTTCAAATACGACTTTGTGGTTTACGACCAAAAGTACAAGAAAGTACGACAGAATCCAATGGGTAAAAAAGCTACTATGTGAGGCCTTTCGGCATCCAAGCTTTGTTTATTTTTTGTTTATCACTCGATATTTGGATTTCGTTTATAAAACCTCTCCCAACTTTGTTATCGAAGGTAAAGTAATTGTTCTACAACAATTATTTAAATAAAACCACTCCAAACATTACTGGAAAAAATTCTAACCACCTTTGCCTATTTATTCTTTTCTTCTCTTCTCTAAATAGCTTGACCGATCTTCCCGAAATGTTCACAGAATGTAACAATATAAGTAAACTGTGGTAAAAATAGGCTACCTAAATTTTTGATATAAAAAGTGGGCGTGGCTCCTTCCATACGCCCCCATTTTTTAAAACGCCATATCTTGAGAACCTTTCTCACGATATTGATGATCTTCTTCCTGAGAATTGTTTGATTCTGCCAAGAAATGGGCGTGGCCCAGCCCATACATCTCTACTTTTGAAAACTATTTATCTAGACTACTTTGGAAGCCAAATTATTGAAATTGCAGATATGTTTAAAGCATGACACAAATGAACGGAATTGGATCAGTGGGAGTGGGCCGCTCATATACCACCATTTTTGAAAATGCAACATCTGGAAAATCACTGCTCCAAAAGTCTTCGTCTTTTTTGTACGATTAAAAAAATCTTTCTTCTGTGTACAATTTACTAAGTTAAACAAAAGACTTTTTACACCTAACAGTTATCCTGTGTAGTTACCGATTTTTTCTGTTTTCACCGACCCTGTCCTATTGTTTTGTGAATATTGGAGCAGAATATGCAACGATTTCCTTCACTTCAATTTTCTAAATTCGCAATAAAATTAGCTATGTGATGAAAAAAAACCAGTAAGGAAAGGAAGAAAGTCAGGCGGGGCCCACTATATAATCCCCTACACCTCCATAACAATGCGATAAGGGTCATTGCGATAATAATTTGGAATAATTTGTATGGGGGCTATATCTAAATCTAAACCGATTTTCCCCAAATTTGGCAGTGCTAATTTATGTAATAATTTAATATTTACAGCGCTTACATGTCATATCGGGAGTAACGTATATATGGGGGCGATATCTAAATCTGAACCGATTTTCCCCAAATAAGGCAGTATTCATTCCTGTAAAAAGAAACTTCCTAAAAAAATGTTGCTTATACAGTGCAGATATGCCAAATCAGAGGTACATATATAAGTATATGGGAGCTATATGAAAATCTAAACCGATTTTAGGACCAAAACAAAGATATGTGCTAAGTTTCGTCGAGATCGGACCATAATTGCGACCTGTACTTATATGTATTACAAGAATACATGCACAGAACGTCCAATCAACTCAGAAGTCGATCGGTATAATAAACGATGAGTCTATTTCTTATCCTTTTATGTGTTACTATCAAATGCACAAAGTTAGAATACCTTGTACCACAGTGTGGTGTGGGGTATAGAAATGATCCGGTATAACCAGCGCTGTGGAGTCGAATTCGTCATTGTTTTTGCAGCTTCCATGAAATTATACTTTCCAATTTGTATATTTTAAAATATTTTGTATAAATATATGGACGAATATGCTTTGTCCGGAATATAAGTATTTGATTTAGTACATTTTACAAAATTAATCTCGGAGTCGTAGCCGTAGTCGGAGTCGACTCCGAGATGAATTTTACAAAATTATTTAATTCAACTATTTTCCCGATCAAAAATTCCCATTGATATATATATATATATGCATATAAATATATTTATTCAAAATATGTAAAAAAATTAAATTTATGAATTTGAAAGTATAATTTCATGAAATTTGCAAAAACAACGCCGACTCCGACTTAACAGTCCTGGATATAACGTATACGACAAAAGTAGTGGATATTTGAATTTATATTTGCAAAAAATGTGACCGTTTGTATTTTTTGGGGGAAAAAGTATATGTCGTATTTTGGAATCAGAGAAGAAGTTATTTAAACAAGTAAAAACTTCCTAGAGAATGTTCTCGAAGAAAGAACCGGTCAAAAATTTGCTATACGATGTAAAAAACAAGTAAGAAAGTTCAGTCGGGTAAACCGACTAATGAAACCCCTCACCTTGAGTCTCAAAACAATATTAGTAAATTTATTTATTTTTTTGTTTTATTTAAATTATTATCAATTTAAATTGCATTTAATAACTTTAAAGTATGCACTGGTATTAAAGTTAAAAGCTGTTAACTTTTGGTACAAAAAAATACATTTGTGTGGGAGGTACCAAATTGGGCAGGCCAATAACTCGCATTTTTCTCTGGACTCTAGGTACTATAAAGGCATTACACTGTACAAAATTGTACAATGTTTCACAACATTTGCATTTATTTTTGGTAATTATCATGTGCCTTCATGTGTTTGTGTGTAAAGTGATTGTTCAATGTTTAGAATGGTAGAGTTTCTTGATCCATGAGCCAAAGCTACCGAATTTGAAGAAAATTGTTTAAGATTTAGCTATAGCTCTCATATATATGTTTCGTCCGATTTTGCTCTTTAGTCCTGTAGAAGCTGTATTTTACATCCAATCATTTTGAAATTTAGAATGGTAGAGTTTCTTGATCCACGAACCAACACTACCGAATTTGAAGAAAATCGGTTAAGATTTAGCTATAGCTCCCATATATATGTTTCGTCCGATTTGGCCCTTTAGTTCTATAGAAGCTGTATTTTACATCCAATCGTTTTGAAATTTTGAATGGTAGAGTTTCTTGATCCATGAACCAACATTGCTGAATTTGAAGAAAATCGGTTAAGATTTAGCTATACTTCCCATATATATGTTTCGTCCGATTTTGCTCTTTAGTCCTGTAGAAGCTGTATTTTACATCCAATCATTTTGAAATTTAGAATGGTAGAGTTTCTTGATTCATGAACCAACACTACCCAATTTGAAGAAAATCGGTTAAGATATAGCTATAGCTCCCATATATATGTTTCGTCCGATTTGGCCCTTTAGTTCTATAGAAGCTATATTTTACATCCAGTCGTTTCTAAATTTAGAATGGTAGAGTTTCTTGATTCATGAACCAACATTGCCGAATTTGAAGAAAATCGGTAAAGATTTAGCTATAGCTCCCATATCTATGTTTCATCCGATTGGCTCTTTAGATCCAATCGTTTTTATACCCTACACCACACTGTGGTACAGGGTATTATTTAAGTATAAAATGTCTCAAAAGTAAATTTATGTAAACAATTTATACATGTATTACAAAATTTATATTTCAGAGTTATTCAATATTACGAGAGTGGTGTAGGGTATTATATAGTCGGCCCCGCCCGACTTTACCCTTTCCTTACTGGTTTATTATAAAATTATTGTAATACATTTTTATTAAATCTCTATTTTTCTCTATTCTGCTACATTTCATCCACCGTAATTTTGATGTATTCTTTTGCAAATACTCAACAGCAAACAGTTTATTTAAATCATTTTGCTTGCGTAAATGATGCTTTAAAACATTACACGCTTCATCTAAACATATATCTTCTGATATAGAATTTACCTTTCTACGCTTACTAGATTGCGCAGTGTCATCATACGGCTTTCGTGGGCGCCCACGTTTATAGCAACCCGATAGCAACCTGAAGTTGGTTGCAATACATATCAGCCACCCTGTATTTAATTTTATCTTGTTACATAAATTAATCGATGCTAAATACCAACGGCGATTCTTATTTAATTGGAGAAAAACAGTAGTCGATCTTGAACTTTCCTTCCATTTTTTGCAAAAGTATTTAACGAATTTATATACATAGTTCATTATACCCTCACTTTAGTGTGACGAGGGTATATATCATTTGCTACGGAAAAAAGTGTAACACGTCGAAGGAGTGACCTAAGACCCCAAGTATGTTTGGAGGAAATCCGTTTTGGGTCATTTTAAGTCGAATGAGCAATGTCCGTCCGTCTGTCTGTCTGTCTGTCTGTCTGTCTGTGTGTCTGCTGGCTGGTGCGCACGATAACTCTCGAAAGGAGTAACCGATTGACCTCAAATTTGGTATATGGTAATATTTTTTTCTATCTCCGGCTAAGTTCGAAGATGGGCCATATTGGTCCACTCCTTCTAGTACCTCCCCCACAAAGGGTTAAAATGTTGTGAAATATTGATTCTTTAATAATTGATATACTACTTATTCGAATCTTTTGAAATTCCACACATAGTATTAGCTTATTAGTCGTTATCAACTCGAGAAAAATGGGCAAAGTCGCCACGTCCCTTTTGGTACCTCCCACACAAATGCACCATTTTGCACCAAAAGTTAACAGCTTATAACATTAATAACAGTGTATAAAAATACTTGAAATTTTGTACATTATTATGCTTTTATATTGCCTACAGTCCAGGGAAAAATGGGTGTTGTTGTCACGCTCCTTTTGGTACCTCCCACACAAAGGTACCTTTTTGCACCAAAAGTTAACAGCTTATAACATTAAAACCAGTGTATAAAAATACTTGAAATTTTGTACAGTGTAATGTTTTTATAGTGTCTATAGCCCTGTGAAAAATGGGCGTTATTGCCACGCCCCTCTTTGTACCTCCCACACAAAATGCCCAAATCATACCACAATTTAATGTCTCATAACGTTTATACCAGTGCACATAAATGCTTATAAGTCGGCACAGTGAAATGAATTTAAAGTATCTAATGTTCAGCAAAAAACATTTTTTATTTGATAAACCCCTACTGGCACCTCCCACACAAATTGACAGAATAATTCGAGTAATATTCAATATTACATTACTCACAAAGTGAGGGTATACCTTAGTCGGTTTACCCGACTGAAACTTTCTTACTTGTTTTTATTTATTTTTTTACAATTTTCTTTTAATTTAAATTACCGGCAAATCTTTTTAAACAGTGCATTAAGGGATGACTTTTCCGTAATATTTTGTACCTTCGAATGTATTTCAAAACTTGCACTACAAAGGTCGCGTATTGATATTTCAAAACTATTCATTGTAAGTACATTATTTTATTTAATACACAATAGATATTTTAAGTCAATATTATACGAAACACCGTTTTTTATTATGCATTTATTTTTCTTTGAAGTGTCAAATATATTTACACGATTTTTTAACAATTTTTAACTTTTACGTACAAAGTAAATATAAACTCAAAATAATGAGATTTTTTCAAACTAATACGATTTTCTGAAAACAAAGCCGCGCTACCGCTTTACTTGCAGTTTCTTGCAGCAAAACTGTGCATATATTTACAAAGGATAGCTAGGGCTACAAATCCATGTTAGCGGAATTTTTTTTCCTTTTTTAGGAAAATAATTAAAAGTTTAATTTTTGTCTAAATTTAAACAAAAAAACGCTTTTATAAATGCGATTTTACAAAGCAAAAATCTGCCAAATTTAAAAAAAGTTTACCTACCTTCTATAGTAGACAGGTTCGTGCATTAAAGATAACAATAATAACGCATATTCATTGAACTATTTGCAAATGGTATCCATTTACATTTTTAAAAGTATAGACAATTTTTTATTATGCAAAATTTACGAAATTTATACGGATTAAATGCTGAATAACTTCCGAACTAAACACAATAAAAAGAAGATTAGATTTTGAAAATTCAGTATGTTTTACATTAAAATCACTTTTAAAATCACAAAAATTAAAAAAATTTTTTTTTTTCATTTTTGAACGCTCACAGAGGAAAAAAGTACACTGTGGGACGGACGGAAATTGCTCATTCGACTTAAAATGACCAAAAACGGATATCCGCCGAACATACTCGTACTTAGGGTCTTAGGTCAATCCTTCGATGTGTTACACTTTTGGTTCGTAGCAAATGATATATATCCTCCTCTCTAAGTTGAGGGGATAATTACGGTCAGATGTGTCCACTGAGACTAAAGTTATGGCGATATTAATTTATATTTTTAAAATATAGGTAATTTTTGTATTTTATTGCGAAAAGGTATATCGTTCATTCCATATCAAACCGAACGATTTTCGTAAAAAATCCGATTTAAATATATTTTACTACAGTTAAAAATATTTTACACGTATTTTTTAAAAAAATACCACATTTTTGTTCAAATTGCATATATGACCAATTAAAAATTGCAAAAATCAAGATTGCCTCGATGATCTTTTTGTCTTTCGCGAGAAATAATTAAATCTTTATGATAGGTTTGTCCCAGTATTTTCTAAAATGCTCAATAGGCCGGATTGAAACACAAAAATTACGTTTAAACACTTTTGAATAGCACACACAAGTCATGACGCCAGCAGCTCTGTTCCAAAGGTAAATAAATCTTAAAAAAATGTAACTTTTTCATAGTTTTTCTTAAAAGAAGTGCTTAAAGTTGATGTTGGGTTTTGTAAGTGATGCTAATGCTACATTAGGCATTATAAAGGGTGGTTAAATTTTAAGGGCCGATGTTGAATTTGAATAAAACACAAATTATTTAGGAAATTATTGTCATTACTTTTTATTATGATATGATTATGCCACAACAAAAGAACACCACTGCCAAACAAGACGTTGAAGTTGTCCTGAACTTGTTGAACACAATGGTATTGGTATGGTTCAATTATGTATGGAACAAAATATCGGTCAAATGGCCGCCGCAACCGGCCATTTGACCTCCATCCGTTGGTCCAAATTGTCGATGACGCTTAGGCATAATTGAGGTTCTATGCCGTTAATGTGCCTAACTATCTCATCCTTTAGCTCTTGAATTGTTGCTGGCTTATCGACGTACACCTTTTCTTTCAAATAACCCCAAAGAAAGATGTCCAACGGTGTCAAATCACATGATCTTGGATATGATTATGCCACAACAAAAGAACACCACTGCCAAACAAGACGTTGAAGTTGTCCTGAACTTGTTGAACACAATGGTATTGGTATGGTTCAATTATGTATGGAACAAAATATCGGTCAAATGGCCGCCGCAACCGGCCATTTGACCTCCATCCGTTGGTCCAAATTGTCGATGACGCTTAGGCATAATTGAGGTTCTATGCCGTTAATGTGCCTAACTATCTCATCCTTTAGCTCTTGAATTGTTGCTGGCTTATCGACGTACACCTTTTCTTTCAAATAACCCCAAAGAAAGATGTCCAACGGTGTCAAATCACATGATCTTGGCGGCCAATTTACAGCGCCACGACGTGAGATAACACGGCCATTGAATTTGTTGTGCAAAAGAGCCACTGTTTCGTTAGCTGTGTGGAATGTGGCACCGTCCTGTTGAAACCACATATTGTCCACATCCATATCATCACACCATTCACAGTAACTGCCTGACCGGCCTCATTTCGAAGAAGTATGGCCCGATGACGTCGCCAGCCCATAAGCCGCACCAAACGAACTGGGCGAGTATGCACAGGTGTTTTCACATCTTCTGCTGAAATTTGCGCACAATTCTCCCGATTGTGGACACATTTGGTCGATTACGCCCACTTTCGTAAAAGGCTTAAAAAACTTTAACGCGTAGCTCGATTGTGTATCTTTCCATGGTTCAAATTGAGTTCGTCTGAAATTGAGAAATGTCAAATGAAATGCAGACAAAAATTTGGCGTTTAGATGTGATTAACATTCAACATCGGCCCTAACAATTTAACCACCCTTTATTTAATTGTAAATGGGGTTTAAGGTAATAGGACATGGCTTTCTACTTCTTCTGCAACGATGAATTTAAACATTTTAAAGTAAGTAAGAAAAACATGCTATTATTTGGTCTTTGACAGAGAAAACAAATTGTTTTTTATTTAGCGATAAGCAGAGATTATAACCTTTCAACCGCCACCAACGTTGGTAAAATCTGTAGGCTCTTTAAAAAGTTATGTACATTTCGTAACATCACACATCTACTCCATAATTTTCACAAAATATATATTTTACGTGCAGTGGCATTTGCAGTATAACACCGCTTAGTTTTCAATGAGTCCTTTTTTACCCTCCACCATAGGATGTGGGGTATATTTATTATGTCACTCCGTTTGCAACACTTCTAAATATTGATCTGGGGTCTCAGATAAAGTATATGTATTCTTAAATGGGCAATAGCGGTATATTTTTTAAAAAGCCCCCATATATAGCATCTCCCCAATTTTAACTTCTTAAAGTCATAGAGACCACAAATGTCAACTGATCGGGCTGAAAATGTGTAGCTGGGGTTTATTTATACCCGGAGTCCTTCACGGGAACAACGGTAGTCATAGCACCATGTTTTGATATAGCCCTCATACGAAGTTACCTCTAGACTTGTCTATGTAACATCACAAAAACCTCAAATTTTAACGGATTGGGCTGAAATGGAAACCGTAACCATTCACATGGGATCCATGGTGGAGGCTATATAAGATTCGACATGGCCGAACTTAATCCGTCTTTACTTGTTATGTTCCATGTCCTCTTTAAAAACATGCATAGTTTTTCCCACAGTTTCACTCAGTCATGTAATTTGCTTACAATTTAGCATCTTATGATTCCAATCAATAATATTTTTATGTGATTTTAACCCATAGGAAGAAAAGAAAAACGTTTGGCGACATAAAAAGTCTCTTTGAGCGTCCTCTGACCACAAACTGAATGATTCGTCTACTCTGCTTGTAGGCGAGGGTATACACGTTTACTAAATTGAAAGCTTTCTTTACATTCTTTATGACTCCATCAAATATTTATGAGAAAGCATTAACAGAGTAGCTGCAACAACAACAAAGTCAGTTGGGCAGAAACATAAAGGAGAACTGGCTGGTGGTTGTAGTCTTGTCTATGTAAATATTGTCCGTCTACCCAGAAAGAGAAAAATATATCATCGCCTGAAGAGAATTCCTGTAAACAGTGTTATGAATGACTATTATCCCGAGAGGAGGAGCAGCATCAGAGACGAAGACACTTAACAACAGGATGACTTAAAACTCATAAACAGAGTAGAGAGAAGCCGAGGAATGACTTGTTTCAGTTTCGGTTTCATTCTCGTTTGAGTCTTGCTCTGACTTCGCTTTTTATAACCTTTCAACACTTTTGTATAAATAAGTGTGTGTGTCTTTTATGCACACATGTGTCCTATTGCAATAGTATGGATAGGAGTGAAGTTGCCTTCTAGCCAAGTGTTGTTCAAAAGTAACACAAGGAGAGTACACATTATGACATTAATGTGTTTGAGTTGTATCATCACCACCGATTTTATGCTCCACCTCAGGCCGAACAAAATTTGGTGCAATCACTTTCCTGTTTTATTTGAGTTTTCATGTTCAGTTTTGATTTTGGTTGATTAAATTGAAACGGGCACATGGTAATATTTTTCCAAGGCTTTGGATATATTTGAAATTGTTTCGATAGGAACAATGCATGCAATACACGGAAAATAAGCGGGATCTACATCAAACCATCACTACTATGTATTGTTGTAGGTTTAATATAGTAAAAATATCAATATTCCTGTCACATCGGTAAAACGTAGCATCTACACCGCCACATAATTTTCATAGGGGCTTATATCACTGAACAAATTATAATGTACTCTACAATCTTGCCAGATCGTTTTTTTAAATTTATTCCTTGCACGGTCAATAAGTTAAATCGGAAGGGTCTTTCATATGGTGATTTGTGCCAAAGGCTGCTTCGATATACCACATTTTTACTCCAAAATATAAATATCTAAATTTCAGCATAATCGGTTTTAAATTACTTTTCTAGAACAAAATGTCAAGGAAACCTATTGACCGATGAATCGATGTATGTACCTATTCTTGAAGACGATTTACCCCTCAGTTTTTGTAAAATGTTTTCGTTCATCTACCACGTATCATCGTAAATCACTCAATTTATACGAGAAATATATATGCCACAGAAATCAATAATTCGTCATGTACTATAGGAAAGCCCGGACACAGTTCGTACATAATATATTTGATGCCTGTGTTTTATAGATTTCGAGTTATAGGTGATAGAAATTTGAAGTTTCGTCGTAGACGAACGAAAACGTTTTGAAAAACTGGGAGCTAGAGTTATATAAAGTTAACAGATTGCATTACATCCGAATCGGAAAAAATGCATTAGAAATGCATGAAGGCTAATCGGAATCAAAACATCGACCGATGTACCCCATATATACCTTTTTTCGCCGGACTTTTTCAATTCCCTGGAAAGCGGTATTTTTTAACCGCACCCGGGATCCAGATTAATAAAATTTGCTAAATTTGTATTTTATGTATATACAAATTACTTAACGCCATATACTAAAAATTAACTTAAAACGTAGAAGACATCTATTTTAATACCCTAACCTTACAGGGAGGAGGGTATACACATATATCATTTGCTACGAGGCAAAAGTGTAACACATCGAAGGAATAATCTAAGACCGCAAGTATGTCAGTCCGTCTGTCTGTTTACCTGTTTGTAGGCTGGTGCGCACGATAACTCTCTAAAGAATTAATCGATTGACATCTAATTTGGTATGTGGTAATATTTATTCTATCTCCGTCTAAGTTCGAAGATGGGCCTTATTGGTCAACTCCTTCTAGTACCTCCCCCACAAAGGGTTAACAGTTATTGAAATGTTGATTATTTAATAACATCTATACGAGTAAGTAACTCGAATGTTCTGAAATTCCACACATGGTAAAAGCTTATTTGTTGCTAATACCTCGAGAAAAATGGGCAAAGTTGTGACGACGCTTTTGGTACCTCCAACGGCGGAATGAAATTGGGCCCCATGAAAATACACCCCTATATTTTAATGAATATGGGCCCAAAAAATAATATGTCAAACAACAACAATTTTTTTGGGGCTTATATTAATTTTTTGTCTGCTTTTTGGGGCTTATTTTAATCCATAAATTTAGAAACAGGAGGGGCTACGCATAAAATATTTGCTCCACGTTGCCAACTTTGGATCCTGTCCATAGGAGAAAGTCTTAAACAGAGGCCTTAGGCCGTCCGCGCCGGAGAAGATTTATAATTAAATACCAGTAAGGAAAGGCAGAAAGTTTGGAATAATTATGAATTGGGTAGGAGCATATTATCAAATTCTGAACCGATAATCGCTAAATTAAGCAATATTCGTTCCTAAATTGAGAAACATCTTTCTGGAAAATTTTAACTTCTATAGCGCTTTGATACCAAATCAGGAGGAACATATACGAGTATATGGAGGTTATATGTATAAATCTGAACCGATTTCTCTGAATACTCATACATGTAAAAAGACCTTTTTCTGTAGAATTTCGTACTGATCGGATATAAAATACAGTCTCTACAGCGCTTACATGTAAAATCGGGGTAACATATACATACATATATGGGGGCTTTATCTAAATCTGAACCCATTTTCTCCGAATTTGGCAGTATTTCTTCATGTAAAAAGAAACCTCGTTTTGCCGAATTTCGCACTGATCGGACATAAAATAAAATTTTTACAGCGCTAACGTGCAGGTCGGTGGTAACGTATATATGGGGGCTATATCTAAATCTGAACCGATTTCTTCCAAATTCAACAGTGTTCATTCGTGTAATAAGAAACCTCCTTCTGCAGAATTTCATACTGATCCGATATAAAATAAAGTTTTTACAGCGCTTACATATCAAATCGGGGCTAACATGTATATGGGGGCTATATCTAAATCTAAACCGATATTAACCAAATTCAATAAGGATCGTCAGTGGGCCAAAAAAAAGATATGAGAAAAGTTTCGTCGAGATCGGACCATAATTGCGACCTGTACTTTGATTGCAAGAATACATGCACAGACAGACGGACAGACAGACGGACATAGCTAAATCAACTCAGAAAGTGAATCTAAGTCGATCGGTATAATAAACGATGGGTCTATTTCTTCTCCTTTTGGGTGTTACAAACAAATGCACATAGTTATAATACCCTGTACCACAGTGTGGTGTAGGGTATAACCAGTACGGAAAGGCAGAAAGTCGGGCGGGGCCGACTATATAATACCCTACACCTCTCTAACAATGCGATAAGGGTCATTGGGATAAATATTTGGAATAATTGGTAAATGGGTAGGAACATATTATCTAATTCTAAACCGATAATCGCTAAATTTAGCAATATTCGTTCCTAAATTAAGAAACATCTTTCTGGAAATTTTAAATGATCGGAAGTAAAGTACAACTTATATAGCACTTTGATACCAAATCAGGAGGAACATATATATGGAGGTTATATATAAATCTGAACCGATTTCCCTGAGTACTCATTCATGTAAACAAACCTCTTTCTGTCGAATTTTGTTCTAATCGGATATAAAATACAGTCACTGATCGGATATAAAATAACATTTTTACAGGGCTTACATGTCAAATCGGGGTAACTTACATATGGGGGCTATATCTAAATCTGAACCGATTTCTTCCAAATTTAAAAGTGTTCATTCATATAATAGGAAACCTTTTTCTGCCGAATTTCATACTGATCGGATATAAAATGCAGTTTTTACAGCGCTTTCATATCAAATCGGGGGTTACATATATATGGGGGCTATATCTAAATCTGAACTGATTTTCTCCAAATTTGGCAGTATTCCTTCATATAATAAGAGACCTCTTTTTGCCGAATTTCGCACTGATCGGATATAAAATACAGTTTCTACAGCGCTTACATGTCAAATCGGGGTTACATATATATGGGGCTATATCTAAATCTGAACCGATTTTCTCCGAATTTATCAGTATTCCTTCATGTAATAAGAAACCTCTTTCTGCCGAATTTCATACTAATCGGATATAAAATAAAGTTTTTACAGCGCTTACATGTCAAATCGGGGCTAACATATATATGGGGGCTGTATCTAAATTTTAACTGATTTTCTCCGAATTTGGCAGTATTCCTTCATGTAGTAAGAGACCTCTTTCTGCCGAATTTCGCACTGATCGGATATAAAATACAGTTTCTACAGCGCTTACATGTCAAATCGGGGGTTACATACAAGGTGGCGCAAAAGTAACCTTTCGATGTTTTTTGGCTGTAATTTAAAAAAAATGAAAAACTTTGATTCTTCTTGTGGATTATTTTTATTTGGTCTTTTAATTTTTTTTACATCAAGTCGAGAATATGATGTCATGTAAATGGCCGCCGCCACAGTTGATTGTCATTTGAGCCCTTTTTATGGCATTTTCCATCACATTGGCCAAAACTTCCGGCGATAGGTCCTCACATTCTTGACGGATATTGTCTTTAAGAGCTGCAAGAGTCTGAGGCTTGTTGACATAAACCCGCGACTTCAAAAAGCCCAACAAAAAGAAGTCTGGAGCGGTCAAATCAGGCGATCTTGCTGGCCAGTGCAAATCGCCAAAACGGGAGATTAGGCGCCCGGGAAATGCATCCTTCAGCATATCGGTTGTGGCACGTGCAGTGTGTGCCGTTGCACCGTCCTGTTGGAACCACATGTTTTCCAATCCCAATTCATCAAGTTGCGGCAAAAAGAACTCGTTGATCATTGCTCTGTAGCGCTCACCATTCACAGTAACCGTTTGGCCCGCGACGTCTTCGAAGAAAAAAGGTCCGATGACTCCTCCAGCGAAAACAGCACACCATACAGTGACTTTGAGCGGGTGTAATGGCTCTTCGTGGGTTACACGCGGATTTTCAGTGCCCCAGAAGCGTAAATTTTGCTTATTTACGTACCCGCTAAGATGGAAATGGGCCTCATCACTCATGATTATTTTTGATGAAAAATCATCTTCCTCTTGGTGACGATTAAGGATGGCTTGAGCGTATGTGAGACGCGAATGGCGGTCAGCAGCTAGCAGCTGATGCACCGTCTGGACTTTGTACGGAAACATCTTCAAATCTTGTACCAAACTTCGCTGACCGATTACTGGTCAAATACATAGTCAGCAATATTCCGCGTTCTGGAGCAGTGTAGCGTAACATTATTTATTAACGTGTATTTCGCATGTGTTTACTACACAAATGTCAAAACAGAACTGACATTGGTCAATCGCAAAATTTATAGCATTTTCTGATAGGAGGATTACTTTTGCGCCACCTTGTATATATGGGGGCTATATCTAAATCTGAACCGATTTTCACCGAATTTAGCAGTATTCCTTCATGTAATAAGAAACCTCTTTCTGCCAAATTTCATACTGATCGGATATAAAATAAAGTTTTTACAGCGCTTACATATCAAATCGGGGCTAACATATATATGGGGGCTATATCTAAATCTGAACCGATTTTAACCAAATTCAATAGGGAACGTCCTTGAGCCAAAAAAAAGATATGTGTAAAGTTTCGTCGAGATCGGACCATAATTTCGACCTGTACTTTGATTACAAGAATACATGCACAGACAGACAGACAGATGGACAGACGGGCATAGCTAAATTAGCTCAGAAGGTGATTCTAAGTCGATCGGTATAATAAACGATGGGTCTATTTCTTCTTCTTTTGTGTGTTACAAACAAATGCACAAAGTTAGAATACCCTGTACCACAGTGTGGTGTAGGGTATAAACAAGTTTGTATACGTGTATTATTACGTACTCCCCAGATTTACGAAAAGAAAAATTCTTAGATTTTTTGGGGTTTATTTTCATTTCATGATGTTTTATTGATTGGTATGTAATTTCCTAAATCAGTTTTTGTAACGAAAATAGGCCACAAATTTGGGGCGCACTTACATTTTCAATCTGGGGTGGATTTGATTGGTGTCCAACTTCCGACCGCCACCTCCAACACATAGGGACCATTTTACACCAAAAGTTAACTGCTTATAGCTTTAATATCAGTTGATACAAATTCTTGAAATTTTGCACAGTGTAATGTTTTTATAGTACCTAGAGTGCAGGGAAAAGTGGGCGTCATTGGTACGCCCCATTCGGTACCTCCCACACAAATACACTACTTTCCACCAAAAGTTAATAGCATATAACTTTAGTACCAATGCATACAGATACTTACAATTTTGAACAGTGTCCGGAAAAGATTGGCCGTTATTGGCACGCATCTTTTGGTGCCACCTACACAAATGGACCACTGTGCACCACAAATTTATAACTTTAATACCAGTACTTATTCGTACTTTCAATTAATTAAATGCAATTTAAATTGAGCCCAAATTTTTGAAAAACTGCTGTTTTGCCAACATACGAAGGAAAAGTATATTTACGTATAAGCAAAAAATTCCTGGGACTCCCGCACAGATTTCGCGGGATTGAAGACAATGACTTTTTCTCGGGATTTCCCGGCATGAAATTCTAGGGGAAAAAAATGTAGACATAGATATTGTATAATCTTAAATTTATTATAATCGTCCAAGCGAAAAGTGACTTTATATGGGCGTTATACCGAAACATAGATCAATATCACTATGGATAATCTATGTATGGATATAAAAAACAAGTAAGAAAGTTTCAGTCGGTAAACCGACAAAGGTATACCCTCACTTTGTGAGTAATGTAATATATAACATTACACTAATTAATCTGTCAATTTGTGTGGGAGGTACCAGAAGGGGTTTAACAAATATAGCTATCTTCGGTAAACTGTAGATTCTTTAAATACATTGCACTGTGCCGAACTATAAGCGTTAATGTGCACTGGTATATTAACGTATATTCAAATTTGGTATGATTTGGTCATTTTGTGTGGGAGGTACCAGAACTTTAGGCTCTATAAGAGCATTACACTGTACAAAATTTCAAGTAATGGATGCACTGGTATTGAAGTTCTAAGCTTTTGGTATAAAATGGTCCTTTTGTGTGGGAGGTACCAAAAGGGGCTGTAGAATAATGTTCATTTTTTACATATTACCGTATACCAAATTTGAATTCAATCGGTTACTCCGTTCGAGAGTTGTCGTGCGCACCAGCCAGCAGACAGACAGACGGACGGACGGACATTTCTCATTCGACTTAAAATGACCCAGAACGAATATCAGCCGAACATACTTAGGTCTTAGATCGCTCCATCGATATGTTACATTTTAGGCCCGTAGCAAATGATATATACCCTCGTATCACTAAAGTAAGTGTATAAACACATTGTGTTTGTCAAAACAGCTGAACAGATATTCTTGAAATTTTCACAGAACATTGCTGTATACCCGGGAATAAATATAGGCTACTTAGATTTCTGATATACAAAGTAGGAAATGCCCCGCCCATATGATTATTTCTTCTAAACCGGGATATCGGGTGGACCTGTTCAGCTGTTTTGATTGTGTTTGTCAAAACAGTTGAATAGGTGTTGCTTATACAGTACATATATGTCAAATCGGAGATACATATTTTGTGAACTATATGTAAGTTTGAACCGATTTTAAAGAGATAGTCCTTGGCACAAAAGAAAGATATATGCAAAGTTTCGTTGAGATCGAGTCATAATTGCGACCTGAACTTTAATTACAAGAATTACAGACAGACAGACGGATGGACATAGCTAAATCAACTCAGAAAGTGATTCTAAGTAGATCGCTATTATAAACGATGGGTCTATTTCTTCTCCTTTTGGGTGTTACAAACAAATGCACAAATTTATAATATCCTGTACCACTGTGTGGTGTAGGGTATAGAAACATTGTTTGAGAAATTGTGTCTTCCATAAATGTGAAGTATATATAGTAAAATATGGTAGCATACATAACTCAAATCCTTCTTAAGTCAACTTGGGCAGTTATCGATTGTGATCGCAGATATATTTCTCTATGTTTAATGGTGGAGTGTTATATATTCGGTCCGGCCCGACTTTAGGATTTCCTTACTGCTTTATTGTTTTGAAACATGTTAGAAAACAAACATTAATAAAATTTGACATTATTTTCCCTTATTATGCCCTTACATGGTGTGTAGGCTACAAGTATAATACATATCACTCCGCCCAGTTTTAGCTTTTCTTTGCTTGTTTTACAAATTATTTTATTCGGACTAATTTTGTGATTTGTAATTAATGAGTTTACAATAACCATTCTGCTATAGGACTTATACCTACAGGTTAGGGGTTAAGTAACACTATATGCTCATTTAACAGGAAAATACACGTACTTTAGCAGATGAAAGTGTCATTTCATATCAAAGTGACATATCTGAGATAAAAAACAGTAAGGAATGTCTAAAGTCGAGCGGGGCCGACTATATAATACACTACACCACTGTAGTAATATCGAATAATACAGAAGTATGCTAGTTATACTGCAGATAACAGGAACATATATATGGAGACTATATCTAAATCTGAACCCCGCTAAATTTCAAAATGATTGGATATAAAATACAGCTTCTGCAGCTCTAAAAGGTCAAATGGGAAGAAACAAGAAACATCACCCTGCTAAATTTCAAAATGATTGGATATAAAATACAGTTTATATAGTGCTTAAAGGCCAATTCGAAAAGAACATATAAATGGGGGCGATATCTAAATCTGACCAGATTTTTACCATATTTAACAGGGTTCTTCCCAGGTGTGGAGAAGTCAATATTGCCGAATCTCAGCAAGATCGGAATGAAATTGCGACCTGTACTTAACGAACAAATTTAGATTGACAGCCAGACAGACGGACGGGCAGACATGCTTTATGGACTCAGCTTGTGTTTTAGAACCGATCGGTGTACTTTATAATAACCTGTAAAAAAAATACTTCCTTTTTACCAATGTATAGAAGCAGGTTGATCTTGAGCCAGAGGAATATTTCACTTAAAATCGGATTGTTTTTACTTTTATATTCGTTGAATAGATTGCCGGCAGTTTGCAGTTATTTCTATGGTGTACGAAACACGGTTTAATCAAATTGTATTCACAAGGAAGGCCCTACAGGTCTCAATATAATAAAGCAATTGAAAAAGCCATTAGTTTCCAGGAAACTAGGACTGTTATCAACGCCATATATATATATTGAATCTTTAAAGGTTGTTCCTTCTTCTTATCAAATGTTTACTTTGCATTTATGTTTTCTTTGTCCTTCGTTTTTCTGCAGGGTGAAATAACACTATCTTTGCACGGTGTTGTCCCAATGTCTTATTGTAGTTGTCATCGTATATATGTGTGTGTGCATAAAAATTGTCATAAAACTAAAAGTTAACGACTGGCGAATAACGCCACTACTACAAGAACACAGCAATAATACCGAGCTACTCACCCAACCATTGACGACAGGGACCAGTACCGTGGACATGAGGAGAAGGAGGACGAGTGCAAAGGACTGCGTGAGGATAACTATAAAAGTAAACAATTGTTGTGCTGATGTCTGCAATTATCCGCTTTATCAGAGCGTCCCAAAGAAGATGGAGCAAATTCAACAAAGACCCCAAACTAGGAGGAATAAAACAAGGGACCATCCAGCCAAACAAGCGGATGGACGATGACTGTTGGGTCTCATTTTGCTTTATGTTGCAGAAAAATTATCACAAAAAGTCATTTGTTATGACTGCCCGAGAAAAATGCTTTTGGTTCCATTCACATGAAGGAGCAGCAGTTGAATGTACGAATGGACTAAGACCAGATGGGCAGACGGACGGACGGACTTTTAGACTGAGTACAGAATGAGGAGTTAATGCAATCGTTACGTGCATAAAATATGAAAAGAAATCTGAAATTAATAGAGTCATGCGAACAAGGCGAACTGCAATCGTTGGCATAAAACATTTGGCCATGTCTTTCCATATTTCTCTATATCTCTGGCTATTGTATCGAACACAGCCAAAGGATATGTACAAAGGATAGCTTATCTCTGATTGCAATGTTATATGCATTGTTTCACAGTTGATTTAGTTTTAATATTGTGGCTAAGAACATCACCAAAAAGGAAACGATCTAATAACAGAACAGAACCCAAGAAAATGGAAAATGATGAATACAGCGGAGGAGCGATGGGATTGCTATTCTCGTTGATATGGGTATATGATTATGTTTGTGGGCTTATCACTGAATAACATAAAATTGATGACATTTTAATGTGAATTAACTTAAGGCGGACACTTTTAGGAGATATGAAATCATATTAGGGGATTTTTGTATAATCATACAAATGTCAGTAAAATTGCTGAATGGAAATTTACATAAATTGGACAATGGCAGATTTATGTCGATTTGTGTAACAATTTGAGAAACACGTGTGATGAATTTTTGTCAAAATTCAATTTCAAATTTCATCTAAATTGCTTAGAAAATATGACATTTATAGCTTAAAGAAATATATTTGGAACGATCACTAAATCAAAACAATATGCGGTAGGCTCCCAAATGACCTGCAACTCTAAGAAATATTTCTGCCAAAAGTGATCAACGTAGCTCTATTATCACGGATTGTAACAGGTGGACATGGCTAAATGTGTCAAGAATATATGCTTTATAGGATCATGTATCAATATTTCTTTGTGTTGAGAAGGAATGACTAAGATAATATACCTCCATCCTATGATGGACTATAACTCAAACTGCAGGCATTAGAGAAGAGATCTGCTACAAAATCAAACCACAAATAACGTTCACTGCAATTATCTCTTAAAACCAAAACTTTTATATACTACACACCACTGTGGTACAAGATATTAAAAGTTTGTTTCATGGCAGATGTTTGTAATGAAAATACTACAGCTAGACCCACCTTAAAGTATACCGATCGACTCAGAACCACTAGCTGAGTCGATTTGACCATGTCTGTCTGTCCATCTTGTACTGTCCATCTTATATTGCTCGTGCTGAAATTTTGCAGACAGCAGTCTATCGCACCTGCAAAAAACCCTATTGAATTTGTTCAGTTTTAGATATAGCTAGCATATCTATGTTTCTTCCGATTTGGCCCTTCAGCCCAATAGAAGCTGTAGTTTATATCCAGCCGTTTTGAAATTTAGTTTTCAAATTGTTCCACGGACCAATATTGTTGAATTTTAAGAAAATCGGTTCAGATTTAGATATATCTCCCATATATCGTTCATTCCATGTGAAACCGAACTCCTTTTTTGGGTCAACATATAAAATAAAGTTGTATTTTGACTCTCTGCTCAAAATAAAACAATTTATACTTAGTTAGCGAAAAAAATACAAAATTTTTCCAGGTGTCACTCGTATTATCATCTGAAATTTGAGAAAATAGGAAAATATTCACAAAAGGCGAACTTTTTGAGTTATGTATTTTCGGAACGGATTTTTACAAATGAAGACCCATTTTAAAGGTCGTTTGTTGTTCTTTATACAATATTTGCATATATCGTTATTTATCTTACCTCTTGAATTTTAATTTGCATACTGGACCAGGAAAACACCAACACAGATATGTGAAATATATATAGGCATGGAGCCCTATCTAATCTGAGTTGATCCTGTAAATTTTAATCTCGTGTTTTCTTCAGTTTCTATATAATAGCATTTTTACTTAAAAATTTCTGAAATGGAAGTTATTTTTTATTGAAATCATTCTGTTTATTTTGCAATTTCAATATTAATCATAGTTTATAAAGGAAAATCATTGGCATTTTTTTGTAAATATTATTTTAAACAGGCTGAACACCATCTTGAAATTTGGAGGGTCAGACTTTAAAAAGTCTGACCTTCTCTCAATTAACCAACATTAATATATGTACTTTTAAGTAAAAGTCAAGACCTTAGGAACGAACCACCATTTGTAAAATTCCGTCCACGCATTTGCTTAATACACAACTTCCAAAGTACACCTTTGCAGATATTTTCCCAAATTTTTCAGATTTCAGATTGTAAGCCATCCAACATCTGAAAATTTGGTTTTTCTCTCGCCAACTGCAAGATGATTCATTTCGATATTAAAACTCATATACACATTTTCAAGACAAAAATGTGAGGACTAAAAAATGGCACCTGTATTACAACATTTTTAAAAAAGTCCTCGATTTCAAACCTCTGTACGAACCGAATAACAAAGTCCGTCTGGATAATCTGGTCTACCACGTCACTATTTGTGTCGATAGTTCCCTTGAAGAAGCCGGCCCAAAACCAAAAGCATGGTACAAGGGTAAAACGAAAAATAATGTTGGACTTCTGAGCTAACGGCGAGGAAAAAGACCTCTTCAATAAGGCCAAATCTACTTGGGTCACTTATGACTGGGATGCCTATAAAGATAATCTCAAAATGTAAAAAAAGGAACTTATAAAAGCGCAAAGACGTTCTACCTTCTGTGGAGAAGTGGAAAAGTTATCAAAAAAAGCTGTACAGTGGTTTATCTATTATCTATATATAAACTATCATATTATAAAAACCTTTTCGCAGAATATTGTCGTTTTAACGTATTGTAATTGTTGTGTAACGTCCGCAACGTAACGTCCGAAACAGATGAATTTGTAGTTTTTGGATGAGCCATGAAGCTATATTAATATCATTAAATATTCCTTTTTCTTTAATGTATTTCGATTCTTCTGATTACTATGCAAGTTAGCTAAAAAAATATTCAAATTCACGTTAACCTGAAAACAAAATGCGTACGAATGTAACGTCTGCAACCCAGGATTTGCCCATAAATATAATTGCTGAAATTATTACCTTATACTCGTAACTACCAGAGTTCGTTATTAGATCAACAAACTACTCTCGTTCAAGTTTCAAAAAGATCGGTTAACTCTTAAGAACTATTAAAAGCAGTGAAATAATGAAAATTGATCTGGTCACTGCTACACTGACCAGAGTCGTAGAATTAAGAATTGTTTTTTGCGTGTGTACTTATCGGGTATTGCACTACATATTTCCTAATGTTTACAATTGTATCTTATACGAGGCTCCTGAATGAACAAATACAATACTCATATTTTTAGCTAGTTTATATCCAGCCGTTTTGAAATTTAGTTTTCAAATTGTTCCACGGACCAATATTGTTGAATTTTAAGAAAATCGGTTCAGATTTAGATATATCTCCCATATATCGTTCATTCCATGTGAAACCGAACTCCTTTTTTGGGTCAACATATAAAATAAAGTTGTATTTTGACTCTCTGCTCAAAATAAAACAATTTATACTTAGTTAGCGAAAAAAATACAAAATTTTTCCAGGTGTCACTCGTATTATCATCTGAAATTTGAGAAAATAGGAAAATATTCACAAAAGGCGAACTTTTTGAGTTATGTATTTTCGGAACGGATTTTTACAAATGAAGACCCATTTTAAAGGTCGTTTGTTGTTCTTTATACAATATTTGCATATATCGTTATTTATCTTACCTCTTGAATTTTAATTTGCATACTGGACCAGGAAAACACCAACACAGATATGTGAAATATATATAGGCATGGAGCCCTATCTAATCTGAGTTGATCCTGTAAATTTTAATCTCGTGTTTTCTTCAGTTTCTATATAATAGCATTTTTACTTAAAAATTTCTGAAATGGAAGTTATTTTTTATTGAAATCATTCTGTTTATTTTGCAATTTCAATATTAATCATAGTTTATAAAGGAAAATCATTGGCATTTTTTTGTAAATATTATTTTAAACAGGCTGAACACCATCTTGAAATTTGGAGGGTCAGACTTTAAAAAGTCTGACCTTCTCTCAATTAACCAACATTAATATATGTACTTTTAAGTAAAAGTCAAGACCTTAGGAACGAACCACCATTTGTAAAATTCCGTCCACGCATTTGCTTAATACACAACTTCCAAAGTACACCTTTGCAGATATTTTCCCAAATTTTTCAGATTTCAGATTGTAAGCCATCCAACATCTGAAAATTTGGTTTTTCTCTCGCCAACTGCAAGATGATTCATTTCGATATTAAAACTCATATACACATTTTCAAGACAAAAATGTGAGGACTAAAAAATGGCACCTGTATTACAACATTTTTAAAAAAGTCCTCGATTTCAAACCTCTGTACGAACCGAATAACAAAGTCCGTCTGGATAATCTGGTCTACCACGTCACTATTTGTGTCGATAGTTCCCTTGAAGAAGCCGGCCCAAAACCAAAAGCATGGTACAAGGGTAAAACGAAAAATAATGTTGGACTTCTGAGCTAACGGCGAGGAAAAAGACCTCTTCAATAAGGCCAAATCTACTTGGGTCACTTATGACTGGGATGCCTATAAAGATAATCTCAAAATGTAAAAAAAGGAACTTATAAAAGCGCAAAGACGTTCTACCTTCTGTGGAGAAGTGGAAAAGTTATCAAAAAAAGCTGTACAGTGGTTTATCTATTATCTATATATAAACTATCATATTATAAAAACCTTTTCGCAGAATATTGTCGTTTTAACGTATTGTAATTGTTGTGTAACGTCCGCAACGTAACGTCCGAAACAGATGAATTTGTAGTTTTTGGATGAGCCATGAAGCTATATTAATATCATTAAATATTCCTTTTTCTTTAATGTATTTCGATTCTTCTGATTACTATGCAAGTTAGCTAAAAAAATATTCAAATTCACGTTAACCTGAAAACAAAATGCGTACGAATGTAACGTCTGCAACCCAGGATTTGCCCATAAATATAATTGCTGAAATTATTACCTTATACTCGTAACTACCAGAGTTCGTTATTAGATCAACAAACTACTCTCGTTCAAGTTTCAAAAAGATCGGTTAACTCTTAAGAACTATTAAAAGCAGTGAAATAATGAAAATTGATCTGGTCACTGCTACACTGACCAGAGTCGTAGAATTAAGAATTGTTTTTTGCGTGTGTACTTATCGGGTATTGCACTACATATTTCCTAATGTTTACAATTGTATCTTATACGAGGCTCCTGAATGAACAAATACAATACTCATATTTTTAGCTAGCTGACCCGGTCCACTTCGTTGTCCCAGATTTCAGATTTCCGATTCCGATTCATATACACAAAATTACAGTACTCTCGCTAACCCATAGTCCGATCCCGCCCACTTGTGGAGCAATCACGTAGACTGCCAAATTGATTCAAGATATCTCCCTTTCAACACATGGCTCACATGGGTGGGGCCAGTAGGGGCAGTAGGAATCACTAAAAAATAATAACTCCAAATGATATGGGCAGGGTCGGCGCCACCTCAATCAATAACTAATACAGCCTATGTCACCCGCTAGGCTTATCAGAAGATTTCCTGAAAATTTCATCAGAATCGGTCCAGCCACTTTGGAGTCCATACCTAACACACACTCACACCCACATACACACATCAATTTATATATAAGTATCGGGTTTGGCAAATAGGGCGCTACAAAAGTTTTTTTAAATAAAACAAAAACGGTTTTGGATATCAATGAAATTCTTTATTCCTGTGAAAGTACGTTCGATGCCATTATGTATGGAACTCGATTTCTTTTGCATGGCCACGTTCGATATTCGTACGAAGTACATCAATCGTCGCTGGCTTGTTGGCATAGACCATAGACTTGACATAGCCCCACAGGAAATAGTCTAACGGCGTCAAATCGCACGACCGAGGCGGCCAATCGACTGGACCATTTCGTGAGATAACACGTGGTTTCCAATAAACTGATTGTGGCATTCGCTGTGTGGCTTGTGGCGCCGTCCTATTGGAACCACATGTCCTCCAAGTACATATCATCCAATTGGGACCAATAAATATTCGGTTATCATTGAACGGTAGCGATTCCCATTCACAGTAACGTGCCGGTCTTGATCATCACGGAAGAAGTACGACCCAATGACGCAGCCGGCCCATAAACCGCACCAAACCGTAATTTTTTCGGGATGCAATGATGACTCATGGAGTACGTGTGGATTGCTGTCTGACCAATAACGCATATTTTGTTTATTGACGAAGCCATTCAGCCAGAAATGAGCCTCATCGCTGAAGATGATTTTTCGCACTCTTAACGTTGAGGCCACTGACTCCGAATTTCGGTAGTAAATTTTAATAATTTCGATTCGTTGTTGGCTCGTATATCTTTCCATCATGAAATGGCAAACCCTACTGAAGAGAAATGTCAAAAGAGCGGCAAAAAATATGGCGTCGTTTGCTGTCCTTGTCGGTCTACTTTTGTAGCGTCCCTGTTGAAAAACCCTATATATGGACATTTCTCCAATGCCGAATGCGACATTCGTACGCATTCAATGTGTAAAAAACATATGCCAAAACATTATTTTATTTTGACAAAAGGCGAAACTTATAGCTCTTGATTTGCACTATAATTGGTGCTAAGGTTGATTTTTGCCAAAAACCAAGCCATTCGCATGCGACAAAAGCAGAAGGTTTCAAAGCAAACTAATGAAACACTGATATGTATGTTTTGCGGATATCCGTTTTGGGTTATTTTAAGTGAAATGAGCAATGTCCGTCCGCCTGTCTGTCTGCTGGCTGGTGCGCACGATAACTCTCGAAAGGAGTAACCGATTGACTTCAAAATTGGTATGTGGTAATATTTTTTTCTATCTCCGGCTAATTTCGAAGATGGGCTATATTGGTCCTCTCCTTCTGGTACCTCCCCCACAGAGGGTTAAAACTTGATGAAATATTGATTCTCTAATAACTTGTATATTGCCTATTAGAATCTTACTGAAATTCTACACATAGTATTAATTTATTAGTCACTATCACCTGGCGAAATAGTGACTAAAAGCTGCCACGCCCCTTTTGGTACCTCCCACACAAATGGACCATTTTGCACCAAAAGTTAACTGCTTATAGCTTTAATATCACTTCATGCAAATACTTCCAATTTGTTAGTACCAAGAGTCCAGTCAAAAGAGGGCGTAATTGGCAGGCCCCTTTTGGTACCCACCACACAAATGTACTATTTTGCTCCAAAACGTAACAGCTTATAACATGAATACAAGTGC
Organism: Eudasyphora cyanicolor; assembly: GCA_963930755.1. NCBI lineage: Eukaryota > Metazoa > Arthropoda > Insecta > Diptera > Muscidae > Eudasyphora > Eudasyphora cyanicolor. The sequence continues at coordinate 161,584,717 of OZ005737.1, forward strand.
GTGGAAAGACTAGAAATTTTGTACAGTGTAATTGTTTTATGGTACCTACAATCCAGAGAAAAATGGGCTTTTGGCACCTCCCACACAAAGGTACCATTTTTTACGGAAAGTTTATAGCTTTTAACTTTTATTCTATTGCCTTCAAATACTTAAAATTTTTTTAAGTCTTAGTTTTTATAATACCTACAGTCTGTCGAAAAATTGGCGTTATTATCACGTACCTGCCACACAAACGTACGATTTTAATCACATTCGCACGCGACGTTTTATTACATCATTCTTTTTATGTTTATTTTTTTACTTTTTATGTAACTAGACATCCACAGACTGATAATAAATGATTTTTAATATAATGAATATATTTATTTTCACAACAAAAATTATTTTTCTTATATTCTTTAAATATAAATCATTAATCAAAACACCAGAAATTCAAATGTTTAAAACATAAATTTTGCAATTGTTCGACTTTGAATAAATGTAATATTTGGGAAGATTAGTTAAACTTGTAGATTCCCTATGAAAAAGTGGCAAAACAACATACTTTTATAGACTTTCATTTTTTTGGCAGTGGTTGACATCTCTTTGGAAATTCCCATATGTAGATTTAGAGTAGAGCTGACCACTGGCAAAAAAATGACTATATGAGTAGCCAATGGTTTATACAACACTCCTATCTATGCGTGTGCAAAATTTGAACTTTTTAGCTCTAACGGGAGCCCCAGCTGTCAAGTGGTCGAAAATCACTTGGCGGAAAATCGAAAATCAAAGTGGACTATGCCACCTCCCGGGAATTGGTCTATATGTCCACCAAGATTCAAGAAAATCGGTCCAGCCGTTCAAGCGTGATAGTGTTACCAACAACAAACAAACAAATGATTTTACAAAATAATGGGAAACCTCGATTTTGCATCTAAACGCTATAAAATCCGCGTTTCTCAATAGATCTTTATAAAATTGAACATATAACAATTTCTTAAACATACACAAGGCGAGGTACAAGACCTCATTTTTAGTATTCATTCTTAAAACTAGTCGAGTCCTATGAATATGACAGCCTAGACTGCTTGAAAATTCTTTCCAAAGAAACCAAAGGCTAGCATATTCCATTCAGCTTACGTATCTGTTTTTTTTTTCATTTATTTTCTTTCCATGGACTCCATGTTCTTGTAATTCCATTTTCATTTGTCCATTGAATGTTTTAATAATTACAGAACTTAATTACATGAAACAGTTACATATTTTTAATTACATGTCAGATTTAATTGACACCTGAACTGGAGACAAAATATTGTATTTTATTCTTCATCATAACGTGACGAGTAGACAAGCGTTTGTTCTTGGAATTAAAGCAATTGCTTGAGATTACTTCTTTAAAAGTTAGTAGAAAGTTTTTCAATTTAAATGTTGATGTGCGTTCGCTGGTTCGTTCGTTTGTTCGTTCTTTTGTACAAGGCAGGTATGTAATCGAGAATTTCTTTATAATTATCTTAATTTATAGTCGTATTTATTACTTTGTTAATTACAGTAAATCTCATTATACAATTAAAAACACACACACTTTCATATACTCATACAATCAATGAAAAAAGTTGTCGTATACTTAATGTGTGTGATTGCACCCAACCACTTAAGAGATGCTTAATTTCAAAAAATGCAACAAAGACGTCTTAATGTTTAAAATAGTACCAATTCGTACTTCGAATTAGGAAAAATATACTTAATATTTATATAATACTATTTAATATTTTATATAATATAATATTATATACATATATATATAATACTATATATATAACTATATAATAACTATATAATTAGTAAGTATCATATAGAGGACTTTGTAACATTTGGGAGTCGTTTATTTGACATAACTCGAGAACGACTATTCCGAATTTGCTACAACAAATTTAGAAAAATTAAGAAGTAAAACTCCTACAATTTTTTTTCAATAATGACACTTCCACGTGGAAATAGAACTTTAGTAACTGTCGTTCAAATTAATGTAAAAAAATTTGATTTTTTTTTTCAAAAACTTCAAAAAAAAACCGAAAAAACTCGCAAAAAATTAGTTTGTTACATTTTTTCAAAGCTAGCATCCTAGCGAAGAAAACAATGCCTAATCTAGATAAATGTAGAAATTACAGCACTTTTGGTAAAAACGAGAATTCAACATAATCCGGTTTTATACCCCCCTATTGTGAACAAGGGTATATGTATATCAGATGCTGTGGGCCAAAAGTGTAACACATCGATGGAGTGACCTAAGAGACCCCAACAATATTTGGCGAAAATCCGTTTTGGTAATTTTTAACTCATTCGGGCAATGTCCGTCAATCTGTTCATCTGTTGGTTGGTGTGCACGATAACTTTCGACAGGATTAGCCGATTGACTTCTGATATGGTATGTGTCAATTTGTTTCTATCTCAGGCTAAGCTCCAAGATGGACTATGTTGATTCACTGCTTCGAGTATCTCCCCCAAGACGGGTAAAATTTTTGTGAAATATCTCATAACTTCTATACTACTACGCAAAATCTTTCACAATTCCACACATAGTATTAGTTTCCTGATCGCTATTATCTTGAGAAAAATGGGCGAAATTGCCACGCCCCTTTTTGTACCTCCCATACAAAATGACCATTTTGCACAACAAGTTAACGGCTTATATCATTGATTACAGTCCATAGAAATACTTGAAATTGTGTGAAGTGTAATACTTTGATTTTACCTACAGTCCCGTAAAAAATGGGGCTTATTGGCCGGCCCCTTTTGGTACCTCCCATACAAATGGATCATTTTGCACAAAAAGTTAACTGCTTATAAGTTTGATTCTGTTGTACGAATAATCGCCCAAGGGACAATCACCCAAAACGAAAAATGTTAAATCGCCCCAATTATTCATTTCCATGAAAAATCAAAAATAAATATTGGACAATTAAAAGCGTTAACGTCGGCCATGCCGAATCTTATATACCCTCTTTAGGAGCGACATCTAAAGGTGGACTATAACAAAATGTGAACTAATTTAAAAAATGTTTACTGCGATGAATTTTTGTCTTAATTAAATACCAACTCCAAAGATTCAGTTAAAATGCTTAGAAAATGTGGTATTTATGACTTAAATACGTATTTTTTGGAGCGACCTCTATAGGGGGTCTATAACAAAATCTTTGCAGGATCAACTCAGGTTAGATAGGATTACATGCCTGTATATATCCTATTAATATTATAAAATCGTTTGTTTGTTTGTTTGTTTGTTCCAGCATCACGCCTAAACGGCTGAACCGATTTTCTTGAAACTTGGTGGACAGATAGACCAATGCCTGGGAAGTGCCATAGGCTACTTTGATTTTCGATTTTCCGCCAAGTGATTTTCGACCACTTGACCACAGAGGCTCCTGTTAAAGCTAGAGAGCTGAAATTTTGCACACACATAGACTGGAGTGTTGTATAAACTACGGACTACTCGCTTAATAGGTATTTCGGCCAGTGGTCAGTTCACGGGGCAAAATCGCCTTTTTTGATATGTTTGAATCGAAAGAAAATATATTTGGAACACAAATTTTTAAATATTATATATTTCTTAGCAAATAAATTTTATTTGAAAATCAATAAAATATATTTGGAACGCATATATTAATATACTAGCTGAGCCCGGTGCGCTTCGCTGCCCATGTCAAAATTCGCGCTGTAGAAACTGTATTTTATATCCGATCAGTACGAAATTCGGCAGAAAGAGGTTTGTTATTATATGAAGGAATACTGCCAAATTCGGAGAAAATCGGTTCAGATTTAGATATAGTCCCCATATATCTGTTACCCCCGATTTGAAATTCAAGCGCTGTAGAAACTGTATTTTATATCCGATCAGTAAGAAATTCGGCAGAAAGAGGTTTCTTATTACATGAAGGAATGCCGCAAAATTCGGAGAAAATCAGTTCAGATTTAGATATAGCCCCCATATATATATGTTACCCCCAATTTGACATGTAAGCGCTGTAGAGACTGTGTTTTATATCCGATCAGTACGAAATTCGACAGAAACAGGTTTCTATTTTACATGAATGAGTATTCTAGGAAAATCGATTCAGATTTATATATAACCTCCATATATATGTTCCTCCAGATTTGGTTACAAAGCGCTATATAAGTTGTACTTTACTTCCGATCATTACAAAGTTCTCCAGAAAGATTTTTCTCAATTTAGGAACGAATATTGCTTAATTTTGCGATTATCGGTTCAAAATACATTTATCAATTATTCCAAATTATTATCGCAATGAACCTTATCGCATTGTTAGGGAGGTGTAGAGTATTATATAGTCGGCCCCGCCCGACTTTCTGCCTTTCCATACTGGTATTAGTAATAAATTCACTGAATGAAAAAATACCGAATTCAGTGGAAAGTCCAGAAAATAGAAATGTATGCTTATAAAATTTCCAAATTCTTGTTTCATTGATATTGCATCACATTATCATATTGCGATTGTATTGGAGTGAGCAGCTGTAATTATCGCATACCGAGCATTTTTGTTCATGTATTTCCTATATAATACTTGCAAGATATATCAAAATATGGGCTGGGCCACGCCCACTGGTCCTATTCCGCCCATTTGAAAGCCAATCACGTAGACTGCTACCAGATACATATACGCAAAATTTCAACACTCTCGCTAACAAAATGAGCAAGATAATTCAATTTCAAAATTTGGCTTATATGGGCGGTGGCCCGCCCATTTGTCAGATCCCGCCAATTTTTGGACCAATCACGTGGACTGTCACCAGATACATATCTACAACATGACAGCACTCTAGATAAAAAATTGTGCAAGTTATATCAATTTCAAAATTTGGCTTATAAGGGCGGGGCCACGCCCATTGGTCCGATCCCGCCCATTTTCTGACCAATTACGTAGAATGCCACCAGATACATATACACAACATTGCAGCACTCCCGATAGCAAATTGTGCAAGATATAAAAATTTCAAAATTTGGTCATTGTGGGCGGGGCCACGCCTATTGGTCCGAACCCGCCCATTTTTGGACCAATCACGTAGATCGCCAACGGATATATATACACAAAATTCCAGGTCTCTCGCTAACAAATTGTGCAAGATATCACATTTTTTAAATTTGGCTTATATGGGCGGTGCCACGCCCATTGGTTCGATCCCGCCCGTTTTTGGATCAATCACGTAGACTGCCACCGTTTACATATACACAAAATTCCAGCACTCTCGCTAACAAATTGTGCAAAATATCTCAATTTCAAAAGTTGGCTTATATGGGCGGGGCCACGCCCATTGGTCCGGTCCCGCCCATTTTTTCACCAATTACGTAGAATGCCACCAGATACATATACGCAACATTGCAGCACTCCCGCTAGCAAATTGTGCAAGATATCAAAATTTTGTCTATGTGGGCGGGGCCACGCCCATTGGTCCGATCCCGCCCATTTTTGGACCGATCACGTAGACTGCCACCGTTTACATATACACAAAATTCCAGCACTCTCGCTAACAAATTGTGCAAAATATCTCAATTTCAAAATTTGGCTTATATGGGCGGGGCCACGCCCATTGGTCCGATTCCGCCCATTTTTGGAAAATTCACATAATCTGCCATTAAATGCATACAAACAAAATTTCAGCACTATACCTATAATAGGAGCAGAAATATCGGATTTTTAACCTGCGATTTGTATGGGAGGTACCACGCCCCTTTGTCCAATTAATTTTTTTTTTTTATATAAACCATCTCGTGAAAATTTAGAATCGAATAAAAAAAAATCATCCAAATCGCTCCAGCCGTTCTGACGTGATGCCATTACACAGATGGACCGTTTCATTTTTATATATATAGATAGATTACAACAAATTATATTTGCAAACTAAATTTCTCAAATAAAATATGTGTTTAAATACAAATAAAATTATTATTTAGGAATTTTTCCGAATATATTTTATTTAAAAAATATTTCCAAAACTTTTACTGAGTTTTTCATATTTCAGTTTCAATTTTTCTTGGGTTTCGAATTGTACCTCTCAGTTATGATACCATATGCAGCATTACCTTCTGTTTTAAATCAATCGTTTCAAATTTCTGAGTATTCCAAGCCATCATTAGGTGTCAATCCTCTAAGTACTTTATATTGATCCAAGATTATATGATTTCAATTATTATTTTTTACGAACATTAAAAATTTCTAAAAATTTAACTTTGAATTACTGAAAAATGTGACACAATTTATGTATTTTATGAATACTTAAATGCAAATAAATATTTGTTTCGGAAATAATGGTCCCAAATAAAAACATATTGGAATGTAAACAAATATTTGTTTAGAAACACATCTTCCCAAATACACAATTTTTGTGTGTACCAAATATTACATGCTTAGAGTCTACCCCAAACATATATATGTTTCAAGCCGAATATGTTTGGGACAATATACTACACGAGGCAAAATCGCCTTTTTTGATATGTTTGAATCGAAAGAAAATATATTTGGAACACAAATTTTTAAATATTATATATTTCTTAGCAAATACATTTTATTTGAAAATCAATAAAATATATTTGGAACGCATATATTAATATATTACAACAAATTATATTTGCAAACTAAATTTCTCAAATAAAATATGTGTTTAAATACAAATAAAATTATTATTTAGGAATTTTTCCAAATATATTTTATTTAAAAAATATTTCCAAAACTTTTGCTGAGTTTTTCATATTTCAGTTTCAATTTTTCTTGGGTTTCGAATTGTACCTCCCAGTTATGATACCATATGCAGCAGTACCTTCTGTTTTAAATCAATCATTTCAAATTTCTGTGTATTCCAAGCCATCATTAGTTGTCAATCCTCTAAGTACTTTATATTGATCCAAGATTATATGATTTCAATTATTATTTTTTACGAACATTAAAAGTTTCTAAAAATTTAACTTTGAATTACTGAAAAATTTGACACAATTTATGTATTTTATGAATACTTAAATGCAAATAAATATTTGTTTCGGAAATAATGGTCCCAAATAAAAACATATTGGAATGTAAACAAATATTTGTTTAGAACAACATCTTCCCAAATACACAATTTTCGTGTGTACCAAATATTACATGCTTAGAGTCTACCCCAAACATATATATGTTTCAAGCCGAATATGTTTGGGACAATATACTACAGAAGCGATTTTTTTTCAGCGTGTACAGAAGCGATTTTTTTCAGCGTGTTGCAGCGCTATCAAAAACTTGCGTATTGTTTTTGTCGTTTCGGAATCCTCTTATAAGATACAAAGTTAAAACTTTGTATATATGAAGTACTATAAACCGCAAATATATGCGCGAAAAATTATTTTGAATTATCTGAATGTGGTCAGTTTAACTGTGACCCGAACAATTTTCATTATTTATCTGATTTTAAAAGTTCCTAAAGAGCCAATGATTTATAAATTTATATGTACAGACTGATCTCAATGGAGATGCGAACACAACAATTCGATGTCCAGTCTGAGGTCAAACCGGACATAAAACCGCGTCTTAAAATTTTTAAAGCCTTTTCAAAATATATCGCTCACCACTTACTGTGGTAACCTATCTAACATTGTCAATTCGGTCACTTCTCCGACTGTGGTCAGTTTAGCATTGACCAAATCAATTTCCACACTTTCTGAACTTTTAATAGTCCCTTAAGAGCTATAATCATAATAACTTATATTTGTATACTGATCTCCAAGGGATGCCATTTTACAGCAAGCGACTTTTGACCGCTTGACCATTACGGTACCTTTAAGAAGTAGGAAGCTTTAAATTTTGCTTTGGTATAGACTTGAGTGTTGTATACCCTTCGGACTATTCACACAGTCGTTTTTGACACGTAGTCAGTTGTCGCGCTATCAAAATTTTAAATATTTTTTTGTATTTCAGAAGCGCCTAAAATGATACACAGATAAAATAATATGTAGTACTATACCCGAGAAACGCAATTTTGAATTCTACGATTATGGTCAGTTAAGCAATGACCAAAACCATTTTCAATCTTGACTGGACTTCAAGATTATTTAAGAGTTTTTCATTCTTTCAATACATTAAAAACAATACATTAGACATTTTTCGGCCAGTGGTCAGTTATAGCGCTATCAATTGTTTTTGTCCTTTCTGAAGCCTCTTATAGGACACAAAGTTAAAACTTTGTAAATATAATAATTTTGAATTCTCTGACTGTGGTCAGTGAAGAAGTGGCCAAAACAATGTTCACTATCTTACAGATTGTAAAACTTCTAACTCCTATTCAAAATATATCTCTCACCACTTAATGTGGTAAGATATACATATATAACGTTGTCAGTTCGGTCAAATCTCAGACAGTGGCCAGTGTAGCAGTGACCAATGCAATTTCCACTCTTTCTGTACTTTAAAGGGCCCAAAATGGCAGTGCTAATACTAATTCAAGCGACTTTTGGCCGCTTGACCGTTGCGTCTCATATAACAGGTAGAAAGCTAGAAACTCCAGTGTGGTATAGCCTACGGACTATTAACATAGTCGTTTTTTGGCCAAAGATAAAATAATATGTAGTGTAATAAAAAAACAATTTTGAATTCTAAGATTGTTGTCAGTAGTGATCAAAGCAATTTTCATTCTTCAACTACATTTCAAAATTCTTTAAGATTTTTTCATTTTTCCAATAAAAATCCCATAAAGATCTGTGGAGCTGCACATGTATGTGCACAAAACGATCTTCAAGGAAATGCGTCGTCCGGCCTGAGGACAAGAGGTACACAAAAACGGAGACATAATGTTTAAAAGTCTTTTCGAAATATATCGCTATATACACCGGTAATATTTAAACAAAAATGTATACGAGTATATCGAAATTTGAAACATACATAGCATATTATGCATTTGTTTCTCAGCCACTTATTTGGTGACCTCTTGACCACAGACCCCATAAAAGTATTAATTTGAAAGTTTGCACACATATCGTACATTTGAGGTTGTGCTTTCATATTTACAGAATTTTTTACTGTTGTCAGTGAATTTGTTTGAGTTTTTGAGAGCATCTGTTTTTGAGAGCATCTGGAGTCTGATAGACTTTCAAGTAGACTGATCCTGGATGGTAAACAAATTTTTAATGATCGCCGTATGATCAAATATTCGAAGGTATTTGTAAACCAAAGATTTTAAATACGTATTTTTACATAAATTTTGCTATAGCCAACATTTTTTTTAGGTTTTGGGTCCTTATTTTTTATTCAAAATCAAAAATAATACTAATGTTTGGATCACTGCTTTCAAAGGCAACCCGGGCATCGCCGGGTATTTAAATGCTAGTATTTCATATATCTCTGTTGCTGGTTTCCTGGTCCAACATGAAAATGAAAATTTAAGATGCAAATTATATAACGATATATGCAAATATTGTCTAATTTTCGCATTTATCAATAATGTCCTCAAGACCTCCAAGAAGAGCTCAAATTTGTATAAATCCAAAAACGCGTTTTTTTAAATATAAACCAGTAAGGAAAGGCAGAAAGTCGGGCGTGGCCGACTATATAATACCCTACACCTCCTTAACAATGCAATAAGGGTCATTGCCATAATAATTTGGAATAATTGGTAAATGGGTAGAAACATATTATCTAATTCTGAAACGATAACCGCTAAATTAAGCAATATTCGTTCTTAAATTGAGAAACATCTTTCTGGTATTTATTACAGGTCAAATCGGGGGTAACATATATATATATGTGTTATATCTAAATCTAAACCGAGTTTCTCCGAATTTGGCAGTATTCCTTTATGTAGAAAGAAACCTCTTTTTGCCGACTTTCGCACTGATCGGATATAAAATAACATTTTTACAGCGCTCACATTTCAAATCGGGGGTAACGTATATATGGGGGATATATCTTAATCTGAACCGATTTCTTTTAAATTTAAAAGTGTTCATTCATATAATAGGAAACCTCTTTCTGACGAATTTCATACTGATCGGATATAAAATACAGTTTTTACAGCGCTTACATGTGAAATCGGGGGTAACATATATATGGGGGCTATATCTAAATCCGAACCGATTTCCTCCGAATTTGGCAGTATTCCTTCATGTAATAAGAAACATCTCTTTGCCGAATTTCGCACTGATCGGATATAAAATACAGTTTTTACAGCGCTTACATGTCAAATCGGGGTAACATATATATGGGGGCTATATCTAAATCTGAACCGATTTCTTCCAAATTTAACAGTGTTCATTCATATAATAAGAAACCTCTTTCTGCCGAATTTCATACTGATCGGATATAAAATAAAGTTTTTACAGCGCTTACATGTCAAATCGGGGCTTACATATATATGGGGGCTATATCTAAATCTGAACCGATTTTAACCAAATTCAATAGGGATCCTTGGGCCAATAGGGATCCTTGGGCCATAATTGCGACCTGTACTTTGATTACAAGAATACATGCACAGACGGACAGACAGACGGACAGACAGACGGACAGACAGACGGACAGACAGACGGACAGACGGACAGACAGACGGACAGACGGACATAGCTAAATCAACTCAGAAAGTGATTCTAAGTCGATCGGTATAATAAACGATGGGTCCATTTCTTCTCCTTTTGGGTGTTACAAACAAATGCACAAAGTTATAATACCCTGTACCACAGTGTGGTGTAGGATATAAAAATGCAATATTCACATCTTAGAAAATTTTTAAAATTTTTTTTTTTTAAAAAAGAACGGGGCTGAACACCATCTTAAAATTTTTCGTGTTTGTTTAGAATTTATGCGGCTACATAACTTTTCACAGAATTTTAAATTGGTTTCATTGATGTGTAAATCTGGATTCAATTTGTTGATGCATCGGATGCATTTAAAAACGTTAAGGACGGGAATCTAAAAAGAACACATTACAACCTTAAAAATGAGCCTTCATTTGTAAAAATCCGTCCGCCCGTTCTAAAAATACATTACTCGAAACGTACGCCCTTTGAGAATATTTTCTTATTTTTCCAGATTTCAGATGCTAATAACATCTGGAATGTTTGTTTTTTTATTTTTTTTTCGCAGTCTAGAAATTGTTTTATTTTGAGCAGAAAATCGATAGGCAAATTTATTTTTAAATTGGAAAGGTGCCTAAAAATGTGTTCTGTTTAATATTGAATGAACGATATGAGAACATGCAAACTGTGTGAAAGTGATTTTGCATGCAATATGATGCACATTTTTTATCGGTGGTTCTCGAGACTCTTATACAAAACACTTGATATCTTTCTATTTGGCTGAACTGAAACATTTCGCCGAACTGAAATGAAGTGGACCGCGTCTTCTAGTACTAATTATATAAATGACATATATATCTAACTTTTTTTCAGTTTATTTTTCAGACAAACGCAGTGATCTATAGGTTCTCTATTTCCTTATCCTATGGCATCACATGCAATCACTATCATCTAAACTATGCTATCTTATTGTTTGAGTATAAAGTTATTATCGAGAATACCTTAAATAAGAGTGTCCCAACACTTTTTAATCCCTGTATACAAGCAAGAATATATTGTCATTAGAAATGCAAAAGGACCAATCATATGTAATGAAAATTTTAAAAGAGAAACATAAAAACTGGATAAAATGACAAATTTAGGGGATAGAAAAATTGGATTATCAAGCAAGTATTCAAAGTAATTTTTATGTTGTGCTCAATGAGCCTTTATAACTATAAAAAAATATAATTAATATGTTGTTCGTCCCTTCTGAATTCCGTTTATAAAGTGTGTACTTTTAATAGTGGAGCTCTAAAATAAACTATTATCTATAATTTTTTTTAACTTTTTGGCTGATAGACCATTTTGCATTAGAGGTGACGATATACACAAAATAATGTACATAGTTACAAAAGAAGTGTGCTATAACATACACACACATACAAAATGGGAGTAAAGAAAGGAGCCGGCACAGTCTTAAAGTTGAGTAGTTAAAGAGAAACAATTCTCGACAAAGGAAAGACTTTAAGTGAGAGAGAAACGAATGCAGAGAGGAGATGGAAGCATTGCTGAAAAACAATGGAAATTTAATTTCGTTTTAATAATGTTATCTTAAGCACACACACTCGTACATATGTATGTATAAGGAATACAAACTCTTTCTTTTCTAGCATAGATACCTACGCAAGAATTTGTACACTCATGTGCGAATATACGTACGAGTATAATACATATGGGTGTTTCCAAAAACCCCGAATGTTTCGGAATATGGACTAAATATCTTTCGCTTATTATTGTCATATGCAAAATTTCAGATCTTTAAGTGATATATGAGATTGATCTTACGCCCTCTGGTTTCAAACATTAACAAGAGCTAATAAGAACAAAACAAATTTTCGTTTTTTGATGAAAATCGATTCAGAAGCATGATTCCCATCAGCTGTAAAAATTTCGCAGCTGACAAATGTACCGTTACGAAGAAAAAGTCAAAATAAAAATAACTCAAACGACATTTAGTTTTAGTTTACAAAATTCCTGACCGCGTAGTGTCGTTTAAGTTAAATTTTCATTCTGAAGTTTATTTGAACGGCGTTAAAAAATTTAGCAGTTTTGCGTTGATTGTTGCTAATCTTTATTAAAATGGCATCTGGTGAAAGAAAGGCAACTATGTTTTTGTTGATTATGGAAATTTCTTCGAGTTTGACCAGATTTGCAATACACATGTGATGTGCCCAATAAGAAACTAATGCAAATCATTTTTGGCTGCTTTTTCCTAAATGTGATTTTTATACCCTACACCTCACTGTGGTCCAGGGTTTTATAAGTTTGTGCATTTGTTTGTAACACCCAAAATGAGAAGAGATCCATAGTTTATTTTACCGATCGACTTGGAATCACTTCCAAGATCTTCAAGGTTCAGTGCACCCCCAGATAACCAAACATTTTTAAAACAATAACGATAACCATTAGCAAAATGTTCGATTATTCACGTAATATTTTTAACCACCATTTACAAAATGTGAAGAATTTGGATCTATCTGACTACTACGATATACAAGATTTTACAAAAAAATGTAAACTTTATTTTGTTTTCCTTCATATGTGGACTTGATGACCCATTTTGCAGTTTTTTGACAACTAAAGAGGTTAGACGTCTTTTGGTGTGCTTGGCGACTTTTAGCTATCGGAAATTGAATCAATGAAGCTGTATTAGATTTTGAGTGAACGGTATTTGGCGTGTCTGCTTTGAACAAAAAATTATTGTAAATTAAACAAGAACTTCATAGATGGAAGATTGCTCCCTAGACTACTCAGAATATCAATAACCGATGGAAATGTTGAAACAGTGGAAATAGTGGAAAATTTAGAGTGTAATTTGGAGAAGTTGCGTTTGGTTTATTGCATTCAATTTTTCAGAAGTATTGGACATGAAACTTGTTGTTCACAAATAGGTAAATTTTGACTAAAAGAACTGTCGCATGTGCTCGATGGGCTCATATCTGCCTAATATGACATTTTTCTGTTTCTAAAACTGAAAATGCAAATGAAAGGAGGGAGATTTTCCCCGAGTCCATACCAAAATTCGCATTCTAGCAGTGTAGGGGAACAAAAATTATATTCATGAATAAAAAATAAGTATTTTTCCACAAAAAACAAAATTAGATTTTTTTCCAAACAAAAAAAAAATATCGAATGAACCATGAATCATATCAGTGGAAATTGGGGAATTCCGATGCGCTGGAATAAAGTGACTTCTAGAATGTGAAGATGTGAAATCGCAAGGTACAGTTATATGTTAACTGAACAGTACTTTGATCACAAGAATGTGTTCACAAAATTGGGAGTCCATAAGTCGTAAATCAATTTTCGAAAAAATCTGGCATTTGCATGTAGCTTTTTCAGGCAAAATGAAATGTTCAAGAGTTTTGCTGTAGATATATCCCTCAGTGTGTATTGTGAAACATCATGTACTCGTAATTTGTCAGAAAATACTAAAGCAAACAAACTATTTTATACCCTACACCGGACTGCGGTACCGGGTCTAATAAGTTTGTTTCATGGCCTACCTAACACCTAGAAATATTACAGCTAAACCTTCCTTACAGTATACCGATCGACTAAGAATCACTAGTTGAGTCGATCTGTTCATCTGCAATTTAACTCCGACCGTGTTGAAATTTTGCAGTTAGGAATCTTTTGTGGATTCTTGGGAATTCCGGTACGAAAGACCATTTTCCAATTTGTCCATTCGCGTTTAGACTTTGTAGATTGTTTGTAATTCAAAAATGTTATGTGTATAATTTTCATCCGGACGTCTTGTTCAACCTGGTATGCCGCTACGTCACCCTAGTGGGCCGCGAACCTCCATTTGAGAAGTCCTGCCATAAACACTTACAATTCTCTACTGTGGATTTTTTTGAAGTATCAACTGTTCGCCAAAAAAATAGGTATATTTGTCAAGCCCATTCTAGGAGCCCCACACAAATTTACAGGTTAATTTGCACACAATTTATCCATACTTTTATATGTTTAGATTTATTTGTGTCCATTTTATATGAGTGTTCAACAAGAAATTGTAAAAACCATCATTTGGTCTAATAAACTCGCACCGTCCGGAGGTGATAATTGATTTGTCAGTAGGGCAAAGATAAAACAAGTGTGTCAACGATTTTTTGAAAGTTGTGCGATTTTGGAAATTTGTATTTTGTTCGGTGCAGATTCGCAAAAAATAAAACAATTTTTTTCGCGAGATATAACCGAGTCATTTTTTTCGAGTGTATTTAGAAAATTGCCTATTATTTATAAACCATTAGACTGATTCGACTGAAATTTGGCACATGGGCTCAAAAACAATTAAATTATGAAGATTTATTCACATTTCAAATTTTTACGAAACGTTTTTGAAAATATTGCAAAATATTGTTTGCACATGGGATTATATCAACTTTCTGGAGCAAAAATTTTGAAAATATTGTTCCCCCTCTAAAATGAAACTTTCAAAACGCCGATACTCGTATATTCTTTTTTTACACCCTCTATCAGAATCTGTAGTCGAAAACTTGTTATTTTCGAAAAAGTTTAATTTTGTTCCACAGTGTAATGGTTTATTGCAAAAAATGGTCTTAATAAAATCAATGTAGCGTCGAAGTGGCTGCGACCTACCAAAATATTTTTTGTAATTATGATTCATAACAACATAAGTAAAATTTCGGAAATAAAATTTTCAAAATTTTTGCTCCAGAAAGTGGATATATTTGCATGTGCAAAAAATATTTTGCAATATTTTCAAAAACGTCCGATAAAAATTTGAAATGTGAATAAATCTTAATAATTTAATTAAATGTGAATAAATCTTAATAATTTAATTAAATGGTTTATAAATAATGGGCAATTTTCTAAATATACTAGAAAAAATGACTTGCCTATATATCGAGAAAATTTTTTTTTCCTAAACTGTTCAAATTGTTTTTTTTTTGCGATTCTGCACAATTACATTACAGCTTAACTCCTCGTATACCTATTTTTCGGATGCTACTCCCATCATTCAGTGAGGTTTAGCTGTGGTTATTCGGTAAAAAAAACAAGCCCTATGAGGCATAGCTTCTTCTTAAATTTTTGTATTTAAGCCCTAGTACAAGAAATTATTTCATCCACTTAATAACTTTTTGTATTTTCCGCAAGTGAAGATTTCTATATGTTTTGGGTCCCGGAAAAAAGGAAAAAATAAATCAAAATCTACTCAAACCAGTAGGGAAAGACAGAAAGTCAGGCGGCCCGACTACATACATAATACCCAATACCTCCCTAACAATGCGAAAAGGGACATTGCGATAATAATGTGTAATAATTGGTTTCTTTTCAGTTAACAGAGTATTTAGCCCCACCTCCTCATCAAGGCTTACTCTAAGGAGGAGTTGTAAATGTTGATCATTATAAACTAGATCTGAGACGATAACCTTAAATTGCGCTGTATTCTTTCCTAGATCAAGAATCGACAGGAACAAATTGATGGTGCTATACCTAATCTCAATAGAATTTCATCAACTTCGATCAAAAACGTTATTTCTGTCAAATTATAAAATGATCGGACGTAAAATAATGTTTCAATAGAGCTTAAATACTTAATAGGCAGGAACATTTGTATGTGGCTATATCTAATCTGAAACGATTAACCCCAAATAAAGCAGTATTCATTCCTAAATTAAGAAACTTCTTTCCGCCAAATTTTGCAATGATTGGAAGTAAAATACAACTTCTATAGCGCTATGATACCAAATCGGGAGGAACATTTATATAGGAGGGCCATATAAAAATCTGAACCGATTTTTGCCAAATTTGGCAGCCATGTAAAAAGAAACCACTTTCTGCCGAATTTCCTACTGATTGGATCTAAAATACAGTTTCTACAGCGCTTACATGTCAAATCGGGGGAAACATATCCATGGGGGCTATATCTAAATCTGAACCGATATTTCTTAATCGCTGGAATTTTCTTTCTGGTCGGAGAGAGTGGAGAGTGTGCGTGGCTTATAGTGGCTGACGGGAGATTTGTATTCGTCTGCCTTTCAGTTGCCATCATGCATTGGACACGTGAGGAGATGTCATTTTGTGTTGAAGCGAATTTTTCAAATGCGCACTCGCTCGGGGTGATGTGAATCACTCGAGGTGATGTGAACTGGCCGGCACTCTCACAGGCCCATGCGATTTTTTCCATACGAAGGTGTATACATACATATCAACAGTCCCAACACCTTGGAAGACCTAATTAACAATATTGAGGCTGAAATTGGCAGAATACCAGTCGACATGCTTGTTAGAGTTCATGAAAACTTCAGAAAACGTATGCAGCAGTGTGTGAATAGCGAAGGTCGACATTTGCCAGATACACTATTTAAAACCATGTAATTTAAAAATTCCTTTACTGTTTAATATAATTAAAATATAAAATAAATTTTTCTAAGGTTCATAACTTTTTGATTTCATTCCCAAATAAGCAAATTGCCGCGCTCCACCCTGTACAGTGCATATATGCCAAATCAGAGGTACATATATGTATATGGGAGCTATATGTAAATCTGAACCTATATTAACTAAATTATATGTGCAAAGTTTCATGAGATCGGACTATAATTGCGACCTGTACATTGATTATAAAAATACACAGACAGACGGACATAGCTAAATCAACTCAGAAAGTGATTCTAAGTCGATCGGTATAATCAAAGATGTGTCAATTTCTTCTCCTTTTGGGTGTTACAAACAAATGCACAAAATTGTAATACCCTATACCTCAGTGTGGTGTAGGGTATAAAAACAACCATAACGCGAACAACCGAACAACCGTGACACTTTTATAATACAGTGTATTATAAAATACCTATATTTTTTATACCGATCGACTTAGAATCACTTTGTGAATAAGTTTTGCTATGTCCATCTGTCCCTCAGTCTGTACATGTATTCATGTAATCAAAGTACAGGTAATAACTGTCTGATCGCAATTAAATTTAGCACGTACACATATATCTTATTTGACCCAAGGACGAACCTAATTGAAATTTGTGAAGAGTTAGATATATCCCCATATATATGTTCCTCCCGATGTGGCATCAAAGCGCTATAGAATTTGTGTGTGATAACTGATCATTATTAAATTAGAAGAAACTATTTTTTTAACTCAGAAACGGATACTCCTAAATTTTTGGAAAAATCGGTTCAGATGTAGATATAGCCCTCATATTAATGTTACTCCCGATTTGACATGTAAACGCAGTAAAAATTGTTTTATAACCGATCAGTACGAAATTCATCGAATGAGGTTTCTTGTTTAATAAATGGACACTGCTAAATTTGGTGAAAATCGGTTGAGACTTAGATATAGCCCCATATATATCTTACACCCGATTTGACATTCCTTAAGATAGCATGTCTTAACTTCATATTTCTATATAAAAATGTCCAGAAAAGCAAAATTTAAAATCTGAAAAATTGCCAGTCTCAATTTGGAAAAGCCCATATATAAAACCAACTTCAATGTATATGTAGTCAGAGATTAATAGACAACGTTATGTGTGGTGGAAGTATATTTAACATCAAGACTGTGGGTATTTAATCCGTAAGACTACGATATTTGTATTGTCATTCAAAGTTAAGAAGTTTCCAAGACAGTTTAGTGCATACTACATACATACTCGTACATATGAGTATATTAAATATCTATGCTGGGAACAGTGTTGTAAGCGAAATTTGCCCAATTGTTGCTAAACACTTAATTTCAGTCAATGCGAATGTCAATAATTAAACCACATATAAGCAATTCAAATTAAAACTAGTAAGAAAGTTCAGTCGGGTAAACCGACTTATAAATCCACTCACCCTGAGTCCCTCAAAATATATTCTCAAATTTATTTTTTTTTGTTTTAATTAAATTATTATCAATTTAAATTGCATTTAATAACTTTAAACCATGTTCTGGTATTAAAGTTAAAAGTTGTTTACATTTAGTACAAAATGGTCCATTTGTGCGGGTGGTACCAAATGGCGCGTGTCAATACCGGTCACTTTTCTCTGGACTCTTGGTACTATAAAAGCATTACACTGTACAACATTTCAAACATATGCACTGGTATTAAAGTTATGAGCTGTTAACTGTTGGTGTAAAATGGTCCATTTGTGTGGGAGGTACCAAAAGGGGAGTGGCAACTTCGCCCATTTTTCTCGAGGTAATAGTGACTAATAATCTAATACTATGTGTAGTATTTCAGAGGCTTCAAATAAGTAGAATAGAAGTTATTAAATAATCAATATTTCACTTAATGTTAACCCTTTGTGAGGGAGGTACTAGAAGGAGTGGACCAATATGACCCCATCTTCGAATTTAGCCGGAGATAGAAGAAAATATTACCACATACCAAATTTGTAGTCAATCGGTTACTTCTTTCGAGAGTTATAGTGCGCACCAGCCAGCAGACAAACAGACGGACGGACGGACATTGCTCATTCGACTTAAAATGACCCACAACGAATATCCGCCGAACATACTTAGGGTCTTAGGTCACTCCTTCGATGTGTTACACTTTTGGCTCGTAGCAAATGATATATACCCTCATCTCTAAGGTGAGGGGATAACAAGTAAGAAAGGGTTTAGCCCTAACAAAAGAAATAGACTAGTTTTATCGGTGATATTTTTTCAAATTTGTTAAGAGTTGTTATGTTATTAAATTAAATTTAATAAAATTAAATAAATAAAATAATCTGAATCTTAACCGAATTCGGCAGTGTTAATGCGAAATACAATCTATATAACGCTAAGAAACCAAATTTGATGGATTAAAAATATATATAGGGTCTCTTCCTAAACTTTTAAATCGTTTTTTTTTTAATTTGGAAGTGTCTACCTATATAAAGATAGTACATTCTCCACAATTTCAAAGTAATTGGATGTAAAATATAGTCTGTATATCGCACCTGTTCAACAAAAATGTAACAACTCAAAATGAAAAAAATTTTACTGGAGGCCAAAAACTGCTCGTGTAAATATTAATTTAAAAAATATATTAACGGAGATATGTCATTGCAAGAAAATACATACCGTCGCAGTTCATGCTGATGAACCTCTTGTGTACGTGTGTGATTGACATTTTCGATACGCATATATCAATAAAAATAAATATTTATAAATTTTTATTTACTTTTCACACAAAACTACATATTTAAAATTTTCATTGTTTACATGCTTATAATAAAATTTCCAATAATCTGACATATAATGAGGAACAAAGTTCATCTGACTGATAGGTGTTCATTTTAAAAATATAAAGTATTTTGATTTTCATAATGCAACCAATACATTATCATGTTGTGTCAAATTCACCAATACACACAACCTGCCGTTCCAGTACTCATCTATGGCGGCTTAAGAAGATATTTTCATAATAATTTACATATTTTTTTAAATGTCAATAGTATTAACGAAAGCTTTTTTGGCATTTACTGATTTTTTCCCATTTGAGGTGTTACCCTTTTGTTGAACAGGTGCTAAATGTACCGCTAAGAGGCCATATCTGGAAGGTTTATTTAAAAACTATACTCTGCCATATTTCATAATTATCGTTTTAAAATGTAGCTTCCAAAGCCCTTAGATGGCAAATCTGTATGACCTTTATATTGGGGGTATATAACCTAATCTGAACATTTTTAATTCCCTACACCACACTGTGGAACAGGGTATTATGACTTTGTGCATTTGTTTGTAAACACACATACCGATCGACATTGAGTCAATTTTTGAGTCGATTTAGCCATGTCTGTCTGCCCGTCCATGTATTCTTGTGATCAAAGTACCGGTCGCAACTATGGTCCGATATCAACGAAACTTTTGAAATTGGTCAAAATCGGTCCAGATTTACATATAACTCCCATATATATGTAACTCCGATTTGACATATATGCACTGTATAAGCAACATTTATCAACCGATCTCAATAAATATTGACACAAAGAAGTCTCTTGATAAACTTAAAAATAATATTAAATTTGAGGAAAATCGGTTCAGATTTAGATATAGCGCCCATATATATGTTATACCATATATGGGTATAACATCGGCATTGATAGTCGTACCCCGATTAGGTATCAATGGGCTATAGAAGTTGTACTTTACTTTCGATCATTGCAACATTTGGCAGAAAGAAGTTTATTCATTTTGGAACTAATACTGCTTAAATTGGGGATAATCGGTTTAGATTTTGATATAGCCACGTACCATATATAGCCTTATATACTACGTTACTGCATATTTAGAATTTAAGCGCTTTTAAAACTGTATTTTACGTCCTCTCTATATTATCTATATTAGATCTGAAATTACGTTTTTGATCCAAGTTGATGAAAACCTGTGAAGATTATGTATATTCCTAATTGATTGTTTCTTGATCTGATCTGTGAAAGAATGCTGCGCATTTTATGACTATCGTTTCAGATCTAGTTTATTATGATCAACATCTTCAACTCCTCCGGGGAATAAGCCTTTATGAGGAGGTGGAGATTAATACTTTGTTAACTGAAACGAAACTAATTATTCCAATTATCGCAATGCCCATTTTGGCTTTGTCTGTCTTTCCTTAATGGTTTTTAAAACTGCGCTCGTTTATTTATTTATTTACACCAATTACTGTACAAAGTAAATTTATTTTCTAATTTTACGGCCCATGGAGAAGCCGTGTTGCAAAGACATGTGGCTAGATTTTGCAGTGACAGACCAGAGCCTCTGGTGGGAATCGAACCCACGACCCACAAACTCATAAGCGAGCACACTACCAACTCGCCTGCTGAGGCGCTCAAAAATCTGTTTAGATTATGTATAGTCCCATCTATTTGATATTTCCGATTCTTGATCTATGAGAGAATCCTGCAGGTTTTACGGTTATCGTATCAGATATAGTTTATTATGATCAACATATTCAATTCCTCCTTGGAATAAGTCTTGATGAGGCGGTGAAGCCAAGTACTTTCTTAACTGAAACTAATCCAATAGAATATTATATAGTTGGCCCCGCCGGACTTTCTGCCTATCTTACTGGTTTAATTCTGAGGCATATCTGCTTATTTCAAAAGTTTTCTTCATGTTGAATATCATACTCATCAGATGAAAAAAGTGGCTTCCTTAGCGCTAAAGTTTAAAATCGGATGTATAAGTATGGAGACTATATGTAAATGTTGACTGATTTTGATAAATTTCAAACGATGTTGTCCCTGCCTCATCAAAAGTTTACTAATTTGAGAAATAAATTCCTCAGACTACCTATGTACCAAATGTCGAATGGGGTCGGGTAGACAATTTGCCGAGAGGCAGTTCTTTCCGACTTGATGGTACATTTTGATCGGGTCTCGAATTATTTGGTTTTATACTCTATTTCTCTTATTTTGACTTTCTCCCTCTATCACACTGGATGCTGTGCAACATATCCTTGCTTTGTCGACAATGCTTAAAGTTATTGTTCTTATTTCTAGAGCTGGGAGAAGCAAAAATTCATTTAGTTTTCTTGTCACTGATTGAATTTTCCCCTAAAAAATAACAACAAATTTCAATGGAAGGAAAACTGAAACATTATATGAATTATAAGATAATTCTGCAGTAAATGTTTAACAAATCAAATTATTTTGTGTAGAACAAAGATCAAATAAGGACACAATGCCTCCTACAAAGAAGACGATATCTTTAGTCACCAACACCATAAATATGTATCAGTTTGTGTACATGTATTAATTTATGGTTGTATGAGTTAGTCTTACATACCTTTCGCTTTAAATCAATTCATCATCGCTCTCTGTAACACCTTTAGATTAAAGTGTAATTTTCATCTATTGCATGTCTCTGTCTCTATCTTTATGACTGCCTTAGTTGTTTGCCATTTTCTTTGACTTTGTCAGGAAAGGGAGTCGTCTCCTTACTCCACCTTCTGAGGACGGCGGGGGCATAGACACCACCGCATTCAGTTCATTCTCTAGCCCAGAAATTCAAGCATTTCTGAGTTGTCTGCCGGAGTGTATGTGTGTTTGTGGCTCTGGTTTGAGTCTCTGGGTTCGTGTTTAAGAGCCTTTGTTTTGACAACGCACCGACAACAGACCAGGACAGGTATATCCAACTAATATAATTATATTCTTACTTTCCTCCTCGTATTCTTTTTCTTCTTGTGCGTCTCTCAGTATCCTTTTCCGACGATTCGATTTCTATTCACAGAATCTGAGAAGTTTGCTTCAGTTTATCTTTTAACTTTGTGTTCACCTAGAAGAAGATATTGTAATAGTATTATTGTTATTGTTAATAATTTCTTCAGTTACTAATTTGAATTAATTAAATTATCTTTATGACAGAAACGCATAACTCATTTGGGTACATATTTGGCTAAACTCTGGGGAAGGGAAGTGGGAAGTGAGCGAAACGTTCACTTTAGTAATGCTATAGACTAAAAAGTTGAATTTAATTTAATATTTTTGAAATAACATCTTTGACTTATGAACCACATCAACGAGCTCTAAAGGAAAAGCGACGCACAGTAAACAGTTCAAATAAAACGGAATATAAATCTTACGTTTCGCAGTAAATCAAGCGATTGTCCGTAGTATTTAATATTTTTATTTATTGAATAAGAAGAAATATTGTCATGTTTTATCAACGTTTGTTTTATAATCTGTGGACCTTTTTCATCAAATGTGATGAAAGGTTTCTTAGAGGTTTGAACAGAGGAGAACCAAAAATTTTATTCATAAACAAAAAAATCATATTTTAAATCGTCCATGAAGTTGTCACTATTATTAAACGCCATGAATTGTTTTTCCACAACGCCGGGCGTTTTTTTGATATTGCTCCTCGCAAGCGACTCATAACTTCAAGAAAATATTCCTTGTTAACCTTACGACCATGTGGCAAGAAACATGTGGCATACTCAGTTTTTTATTTCGTGATCGTTTGTCCTTTTTACAGGATTTTGAAAATTTCAAGGATAACAATTTTAAAATATTTTTATTTGCAACAATACAACAATGCGTATTGATAAATATGGGTATCCAATAAAAGGGGAGAATTCCCGCAATTTAATAAATTTTTTGGAAAAAATTCCAAGGACGAAGGCTACAAAAAAATGTCCTCTTAAACTTTAATCCTTTAATATTCTTCAAAGTTGTGCAAGTAAAAATCGTAAAAAAATACGTGTTACGGAACTCTAACTGACACAACACACATTACAATTTCAGCCTTCTATCTTTAACGGTTAAGGAATAACAATTATTTGAATTTCACAGCCTATATAGCATATTTAGGACACCGATACAAAAAAAATATTTTATTCTCTCCCACGAAAGGCACTATATAAAATTTAAAATATAGGGCACTAGTAGGAAAATAATGTACTAACTTCCTTATTTCGTGATCGTTTGTCCTTTTCACAGGACTTTTAAAATAACAAGGTTAACAATTTTGATATAACTTGTTTACACATTTTAAAATGTGAATAACATCAATATTGTTATCAAACGAAAGGGGAAAATTCCTGCTATTCACTAAAATTTTAGGAAAAATTTTCCAAGGACGAGTAATATTTAAAAATGTCCTTTTAACTGTTATCTATTAATATCCTTTAATTTTGTGAGTAGAACAATTTCATCAAACGAAATCAGCCTTCTATCAGTGTGAGTTAAGGAATGGCAATTATTTTAAATTTGCAATCTTAAGAAAAATATCAAAAAAAATATCGTAAAGAAAACGCAAAGTATTTAAAACAGAAAGGAAAATACTCGCGCACCGTACAAAGACAATATGCTAAGTGTGTTTATTCAATATATTAATATTTTTCATGTTTACATATATTGTATGTATTTTATATATTTTAAATGTTTATGTTAAATAATATTCTTTCAGTTGGTTGAAATGAACTCTTCTGCATTTCCGTTATTGTTGGTAATCTGAATCGCGACATATAGACCACAGGTATTCCGACAGCATATGACAATCATTTTTTCCACTAAATCGCTTTTCATTGATGGCGAGGTCTTGGTGAAACCGTTCACCGTGTTCGTCGCTGAAATTTCCCAAATTGTCGGGGAAGAAATCGAGATGGCTCGCAAGAAAGTGTAGCGACATGTTAACACCAATTTCTCGGAAACTTTCCAGCATGTTGCGAACAATGTCTTCATAATTTTCATCTTTTTTGTTCCCTAGGACATTCTCTACTACGCTCTGGAAACATACCAATGCCCTTTTCTCAACAGGTGAGAGACAACAGGTATCGGTGTCCTAATATGCTATACGAGTATAGGCTGTGCAATTCAAATATTTGTTATTCCCTAACCGTTAAAGATAGAAAGCTGAAATTTTAATATGTGTTGTGTCAGTTAGAGTTCTGTAACATGTATTTTTTTTACGATTTTTAGTTGCATAACTTTGAAGGATATTAAAGGATTAAAGTTTAAAAGGACATTTTTTGTAGCCTTCGTCCTTGGAATTTTTTTCCAAAAATTTTATTAAATAGCGGGAATTCTCCCCTTTCATTTGATACCCATATTTATCAATTCGCATTGTTGTAAGTGCAAATAAAAATATTTTAAAATTGTTATCCTTGAAATTTATTTATTTATTTGAATTACAATACAAAGTAAATTTATATTCTAATTTTAAGGTCCAGGGAAAGGCCGGGTTACAAAGACCATATGGCTAAATGTTTGCAGCGACAGACCAGAGCCTCTGGTGGGAATCGAACCCACAACCCCCAAACTCATAGGCGAGTACGCTACCAACTCGCCTACTGGGGCGCTCATCCTTGAAATTTTCAAAGTCCTGTAAAAAGGACAAACGATCACGAAATAAAAAACTGAGTATGCAGCTTATCTACTGTTGGGCTATAGTTTAATTTCTATATAGTCTCGTTCTTGGGAGGGAAGTCGTGTCGCACAGTGTTATAGATAGACTGACAAAGAAAAAACACGAATGTTTTTCACAGTTCTGGTATCTTCCACCCCATGTGCCATACTCCCTATTGCATTACTCACAAAGTAAGGGTATACTTTAGTCGGTATAACCTACTGAATTTTTTTTCTTGGTCGTTTTTTTTTAGATGTTTATCATTAATTTAATAGATATACAAGAAATATAATGTTTCTAACCTGAACAATTCTTTAAATTTTGGAAACTTCGTAACATATATAAACAATTTTGATATTTTCTTTTTATTTGAAACCCATGCAGAAGTCAATAAACAAACTTATTTTTCTTCGTTTTTTCAAAATTACTATTTACACTGGATTAATGCAACTAAAGTACATGTAACGGGTCGTGCAAGTGGAGGTTGTTTGTTTGGTTACAAAAGAGATATAAAGAAACAATACAAACTAAGTTTCATCGATACTCATGCCTACACAGTACTATCTGTTAATATTGATGGGATTTTATTCTATTTCATTCCAACCTATTTAAACTGCACAAACTGGAAGAACGATGCAGAAAAGTTTGGATCCTTCTTAGATGATCTCAATCCAACCAACTTCTGCATAATGGAAGATCTAAATGCAAGAATAGGTGAACAACAGGATCTAGATGAGAACCTTATAAGAGGCTTGCCTCATATTAGCTTATTTAGGCGATCTAAAGATAAAAATACAAATACACAAGGGAGGCAACTTTTGAATATCGTCGAAAACATAGGTGGCATTGTTGTGAATGGGAGAATTGTAGGTGATGTGGATGGGAAATACAGTTTTTGTGGGGTAATGGGAAGCTCTGTCATCGATTATTGCATCTGCTCGGCTAACTACTTACAATATATTGACAGCTTCAAAATATCTTCCAAACCGTTTTCCGACCACATGCCGTTATGTCTTGAACTTAAAATTCCAAAATGCACAAGCAATGTAACTAGCAAAAATACTGTAACAAGACTTTATTGGAACAATAGGTACATAACGCAATACAGACTGAATCTCAGCGAACATACAGAAAGTCAAATCTACAATTCAAACATGTCGGTAGAAGATATGGTTAATAGTATTGCGGATAAAATTAGACAGACGCAAATTAAGAACACAAATAAAAAATTTGTTGAGCCCAAACAACCATGGTTTAATTGGACATGCTTCCTCTTACGATCAGTTATGCGCAAAAATCTAAAAACCTATAAGAGATTACATACCGTTACCAATAGATATTATTCATCGAGAATCAAACTTCAAAAACTATGCAAAGAAAAGAAATTACAATACTATAATAACAATCTTAAAAAATTAGATAGGGTATCGAGTAGCAAAGATTGGTGGAGCTTGTCAAATTCCTCACAAACACAAAGGAAATCTCGATGCGGATGATTTCATGCTACATTTTAGTTCGTTATTACTGAATCGAAATGAGCCGCAAGCCATAAGCTGGTGTTTGCCTTACTATGTTGATCCATTCCTTGATTCTCCTTTTGAATTATGTGAACTAAATGGTGTAATTAAGTTGTTGAAAGCCAAAAAATCCCCAGGACTGGATGGAATCCCTTACGAGTTCTACAAATATGCCCCTCACCACTTACTACAAGAGATACTGGCTGTCTTTAATAAAATATTCCTCTTTGAAATTATACCGTTATCCTTCAAGGAATCTATTCTTATACCTCTATTTAAAAAAAGGTGATGCCAATCTTACGACCAATTACAGAGGCTTATCCCTTTTAGACACAATTAGTAAAATCTTTAATTCTATACTATTAAATCGAATATCGAACTGGACAGAGAGACATAACATCTTGAATGAGCTCCAAGCTGGTTTTAGAAAAGAGTACTCAACGATTGATAATATATTCAATTTGTTAAATACAGTAACTCTAAATCTTTTGAAAAACAAAGCCACTTATGCATTTTTTGTAGACTTTTCATCTGCCTTTGATCTGATTCCCAGAAATAGCTTATTCTATAAACTATCAAGTCGTGGTCTATCCACAAAAATTGTGAGAATCTTAAAAGCATTGTATGCAAATAATAGGAGCAAAATATGGGACGGAAATACGTTTTCAGAATACTCTTCAGTAGAAACAGGAATGAAACAAGGTTGTACACTAAGTCCATTACTGTTTTCTCTATATATAAACGACCTGCCTCATGTTTTACCAGGTGGTGTAAATGTAGCGGATACTAACATAAAAGTCCTTCTTTATGCGGACGAGATCGTCATTCTATCAAAAAATGATAAAGAATATTGGTTGACATGGAGTCTAAAAGTAAATCTTTCCAAATCAAAAGTATTGATCTTCCGCAAAGGCCCAAGAGTGGCTGCCAGTTTGAAATGGCAGTACGAAAATCAAAATATCGAAATTGTTAATAGCTATACTTATCTTGGAGTCGAAATAACGTACAATCTATCTTTCAGAAAACTTTTGCAAAATAAACTCACCGCCTCTAAAATCTCAATAAATTCCACTTGGTCAAAATATATAAATCACCCTAAAATATCAAAAACAAATAAACTTAAAATTTTTGACTCATGTTCAAAATCTATAATGTTCTATGCAGCTCAAGTCTGGGGATATAAAATATATGAGGACGTCGAGAAATTATTTCGCTTTTTTATTAAAAAAATGTTATATCTGCCTAACAACACACCGAACTATATGCTGTACCTTGAAACCGGATTGAGTTCCTTATTTTGCTCCACTCTGAAAACACATTTTTGTTATATTAATTGAATACTACAGCTCAACCATCAAAGGCTACCACGTATTCTTGCAGAGAGGGTGATAGAATTGAACATATCTTGGGCAAAAGAATGGTCTAATTTGTGTCAATTCCTACAATTTTCTCCTCCCAATAGCAGAGCTCCTTTATCTACGTACTGGAAGGAGATAATAGATCTATTGAAAACAAAAGAAAAATATGACTTTGAAATAAATGGAATGGGTTCTCAACTCCATGAACTAAATCCTCAACTAGAATACAACTGGATGTCAACACTTGCTGCAGAGTTATCTTCACGGGCTACAGGTATGATTGTGAAGGCTAGAGGCGGTCTACTTGGTCTAAACGCGCGAGCGTTCAGAAACAACACAGATGGTATTTGCTCACGAAATAACACGAATGAAATTGAGAACACTTTTCACTTCATCGGCTTCCAATATATAGGGACCTCAGAAAATCCTACTTAGGTCAATATACTCTTAACGTAAACGAAGTACTAATCATATTAAATGGCACGAATTTCTTATCTTTATACAAATATTTGGAAAACTGTATCAATTATAAAAATTGTATACTAAATGAATTTAATGTTTAAAATAAGCACGAATCGTAAATCTTTATATGTGTATTAAATAAACTGTACCAAGTATAACAACTATATGCACAATGAAATAAATGTATATAATACTAAGCGATAGTAAACAATTATTATTAACTCCAAATTATATGGCTAACAGCATTTTTGCTACGCCAAATATTGATTTTAAATCACAATATATATCACAAGTATCACATTGTAAAATTAATAATCTATTAATAAATAATAATAAATAGATATACAAGTCGCATCGCACTAATAGACCACAAAGCTCTTAAAGGAAATAACCCAAGCTTTCAATGTGGCTTAAAAACATGTTTGTCAAATTTCATTGCGATCGTGCAATAATTACGACCTGTTTATACCCTACACCACACTGTGGTACAGGGTATTATGACTTTGTGCATTTGTTTGTAACACCTAAAAGGAGAAGAGATAGACCCATTGTTTATTATACCGATCGACTCAGAATCACTTTCTGTCCGTCTTTCTGTCCGCCTGTCCGTCTGTCCATGTATTCTTTTAATCAAAGTGCAGCATAGTGCTCTTTTTTGGCCCAAGGACGATCCCTATTGAAATTGGTTAAAATCGGTTCAGATTTGGATATAGTCCCCATATATATGTTTCACCCGATTTGACATTTAAGCGCTGTAGAAACCACATTTTACATCCGATCTTTATGAAATTCGGCAGAGAGAGTTTTATTATTACGTGAATGAACACTACCAAATTCGGAGAAAATCCGTTCAGATTTAGATATAGCCCCCATATATATGTTTCACCCGATTTAACATTTAAGCGCTGTAGAAATCGTGTTTTATATCCGATCAGTACGAAATTTAACAGATACAGTTTTTTTATTACATGTATGAACACTGCCAAATTCGGGGAAAATCGGTTCAGGTTTAAACATAGTCCCAATATATATGTTACACCCGATTTGACATGTAAGCGCTGTAGAAACCGTGTTTTATATCCGATCAGTACGAAAATCGGCAGAGAGTTTGCTTATTTCATGTATGAACACTGCCAAATTCTTATCGCAATGCCCATTATCGTATTGATAGGTAGGTGTAGGGTATTATATAGTCGGCCCCGCCCGACTTTCTGTCTTTCCTTACTGGTGTTGATTACAAAAATACATGGACAGACGGACTTAGCTAAATCGATTCTAAATAAGTCGATCGGTATAACAATGGGTATAACGTCTATCTACTCACCTATTAGGTGTTACAAACAAATGCACAAACCTATAAAACCCCTTACCAGACTGGGGTGTAGGGTATCATTATTAATTTAGAATTCGGCACTGCAAATAAAGACAACCCTAATTTTGTTTGCAATTCATAAAGTTACAAACTAAACTTCATATACAAAATAATGTTTCTTCACCTTAAATTGGCTTATTTTTTTCAAAAACTTATTACAATTCACGCAATCACAATTTGGCATAAATTGTTTATTTTTTTCATGAATAAAGGTTAATGTAATCAATTTGACAAAAGTGTTTGACGGGATGTCTTCCTGCAGGCGATGGCGCTGGACACGTATTTCGACTTTTTGCCACAACATAATTGCAAAAAGGTATAAAAAGTAAAATCCTTGCAAGAGAATTTCCTAGAAATATGTTAAAGGTCGTCTTAGTGTTTTTGGCAACTTTAGTGGTGGTGATTGTGGTGCTGGTGATGGTTCTTGTGATGGTGCTTGTGGTGGTGGTTGTGGCGGAATGGATTACAAATTCTGATTACGAAAGAAGAATTTCAGCCAAAGATTATTACAAAGTAATGCGAAGACTTTGCTTCAAGGGTACTTTTTGGTATCTCAGAAATAATGCTCTGTTCGTTCATTTCGTGAATATTCGTTATTTCAAATGTCTTCGGGCTAAATGTGGTGTACGTGTCATTGTGGGAAATGTGGGAAAAGGTTTTCGAGGCAAAAGGAACACACATCCCTCCTCTGATATCAATATCATTTAATCATGACAGCTTTTTAACACTTCAGTTGGGTTTCGCGTTCGACTGTTTCATTTTCTGTCTTTTCTACCACAATTTTAAAATATATTTTTTTATTTTTGCCCAAAAAAAATTAAATGGAAACACATGGAGTCCTCCGGACATAGATTCAAGCCCACAACCAAATATTCCTTTTCTAGGACTGCGGCATATGTCCGTGTCTTTTTACATGCTGTACACTTGTATTGGGTTGGCAGTTAATTACAATCTTGTGGTTAGTTAGTACGATGCCTCCTTTGCCCTCCGATTTCCACCGCACCATCAACTTTCTAAATGGCATGACCGACCAGCTCCGTGGGCTGCATTCTCTGTGTTTGCGAACAAAATTTAATTTCTTTTCACACCTCAGGCCATGGAATAGTTGTTGTAGCACGTGTTGGGAACGGATAGCAACTTTCGCATGAATACATTTACATAGACAACTATAGGGGAATATTAAGGAAAAATGTACTAGGAAATAAGGACATGCCTAGAATTCGCTTAAGTTGAGTAGAAATGAATCCAATTCGAATACGAAATGAAGTCGGATTTTCATCTAATCCAACTGAAATCACTGATGTGATCAAATTATGATTACTGTTCTCTGGAATATTCCATTCTAATAAGCAGTTACATAGGATGATGATGATGATCTTGTAACAAGTTGAACTATAATCACTTG
Source organism: Eudasyphora cyanicolor (assembly GCA_963930755.1). Taxonomy (NCBI): domain Eukaryota; kingdom Metazoa; phylum Arthropoda; class Insecta; order Diptera; family Muscidae; genus Eudasyphora; species Eudasyphora cyanicolor. Next base: position 161,616,192 of record OZ005737.1, read on the forward strand.
GGGAAGGATCAAATATTCGTAGCTGAATATATTGCAGCAGATTGAGCACATTTAATAAAAAATGTGGCTTTCATTTCGCTGGAAATTATTTTGAATAAAATATAATTATAATAAAGGGTGGTTAAATTGTAAGGGCCGATGTTGAATGTGAACCACATCTAAACGTCAAGTTTTTTCTGCATTTCATTTGACATTTATCAATTTCTGACTAACTCAATATGAACCATGGAAAGATACACAATCGAGCAACGCGTTCAAGTTTTTTAAGCCTTTTACGAAAATGGGCGTTCAAATCAAAATGCATTTCGTGAACTTCGTGCACTTCGTGATGTTTTTTTGATCAGCATAATCGACCAAATGTGTCCACAATCGGGAGAATTGTGCGTAAATTCAAGCAAACCGGGTCTATAGGAGATGTGAAAACACCTGTGCATGCTCGCCCAGTTCGTTTGGTGCGGCTTATGGGTTGGCGACGTCATCGGGCCATACTTCTTCGAAATGAGGCCGGTCAGGCAGTTACTGTGAATGGTGTTCGCTATCGTGAGATGATAACGAACTTTTTATGGCCCGAATTGGACGGTGTCACTTGCCACACAGCTAACGAAACAATGGCTCTTTTGCGCAACAAATTCAATAGCCGTGTTATCTCACGTCGTGGCGATGTCAATTGGCCACCAAAATCATGTGATTTCACACCGTTGGACTTCTTTCTTTGGGGTTATTTGAAAGAAAAGGTGTACGTCGATAAGCCAGCAACAATTCAAGAGCTAAACGATGAGATAATTCGGCACATTAACGGCATAGAACCTCAAGTATGGCTCAGCGTCATCGAAAATTTGGACTATCGGATGGAGGAGCGCCGCCGAGGTCGCGGCGGCCATTTGACCGATATTTTGTTCCATACATAATTGAACCATACCAATATTATCATAATAAAAAGAAATGACAACAACTTCCTAAATAATTTGTGTTTTATTCAAAATCAACATCAGCCCTTAAAATTTAACCACCCTTAGATGTAGCTCTCAAAAAAGCGATTTTAAGCCATAAATACCACATTTTTCAGGTGAAGAGTTTGGCTAAAGAATTTTGAAGTTATGTGTTATGTGTGTAATGATAACTCGTTGGTAAGGTCTTGACTTGTACTTTAAAGAACACTAGCTGGACCCGGTCCACTTCGTTGCCCCAGACTTCAGATTTCCGATGCCGTCCATTTATCAAAACATGGTTCATGTAGATAGCGACAGTAGGAATCTCGTTAATCTATTCGTAGGTACGGACAGTAGGAATCACTAAAAACATTGGCTTATATGGCGGACCCACGCCCCCTCAATCAAGAACTTATAAAGCCTATGTCACCTTCTAGGCTAATATGGGCCGGGCACGCCCTTTAGTCCGATCCCGGCTATTTTTGGAACAATCACGTAGAATCACCAGATATATATGTTCAAAATTACAGCACTCTCTCTAACATATTGTGAAAAATATCTGAATTTCAAAATATTAATTATATGGGCGGTGCCACGCCCATTGGTCCGCTTCCACCCATTTTTGGACCAATTACGTAGACTACCACCAGATACATGTGCACAAAATTACAGCGCTCTCGATAACAAATTGTGCACGATATCTTAATTTCAAAATTTGGCTTATATGGGCAGGGCCACGCCCATTGGTCCGATTCCGCCCATTTTTGGACCAATCACGTAGGCTACCACCAGATACATATGCACAAAATGACAGCACTCTCGCTAACAAAATGCGCAAGATAAGTAAATTTCAAAATTTGGCTTATATGGGCGGTGCCACGCCCATTGACCCGTTTCCGCCCAGTTTTAGACCAGTCACGTAGACTGCCACCAGATACGTATACACAAAATTCCAGCACTCTCGCTAACAAATTGTGCTAAAACTTTGTGCATTTGTTTGTAACACCCAAAAGGAGAAGAAATAGACCCATCGTTTATTATACCGATCGACTTAGAATCACTTTCTGAGTTGATTTAGCTATGTCCGTCTGTCTGTCCGTCTGTCTGTCCGTCTGTGCATGTATTCTTGTAATCAAAGTACAGGTCGCAATTATGGTCCGATCTCGATGACACTTTACACATATATTTGTCTTTGCCCAAGAACGATCCCTATTGAATTTGGTTAAAATCGGTTCAGATTTAGATATATCCCACATATATATGTTAGCCCCGATTTGACATGTAAACGCTGTAAAAACTTTATTTTCTATCCAATCAGTATGAAATTCGGCAGAAAGAGTTTTCTTATTATATGAATGAACACTGTTAAATTTGGAAGAAATCGGTTCAGATTTAGATATAGCCCCCATATATACGTTACCCTCGATTTGACATGTAAGCGCTGTAAAAATGTTATTTTATATCTGATCAGTGCGAAATTCGGCAAAGAGAGGTTTCTTATTACATGAATAAATACTGCTAAATTCGGAGAAAATCGGTTCAGATTTAGATATAGCCCCCATATATATGTTACCCCCGATTTCACATGTAAGCGCTGTAAAAACTGTATTTTATATCCGATCAGTATGAAATTCGTCAGAAAGAGGTTTCCTATTATATGAATGAACACTTTTAAATTTGGAAGAAATCGGTTCAGATTAAGATATAGCCCCCATATATACGTTACCCCCGATTTGACATGCGAGCGCTCTAAAACAAAATCCGATCAGTGCGAAAGTCGGCAAAAAGAGGTTTCTTTCTACATGAAGGAATACTGCCAAATTCGGAGAAACTCGGTTTAGATTTAGATATAACACCCATATATATGTTACCCCCGATTTGACCTTTAAGAAAGACCAGAAAGATGTTTCTCAATTTAGGAACGAATATTGCTTAATTTAGCGATTATCGTTTCAGAATTAGATAATATGTTTCTACCCATTTACTAATTATTCCAAATTATTATGGCAATGACTTATCGCATTGTTAGGGAGGTGTAGGGTATTATATAGTCGGCCCCGCCCGACTTTCTGCCTTTCCTTACTGGTTTTTTTATACAAGCTCACATAGACCAGTTTAGATCTCTAGTGTTACCACGGGCTGAAATGCCCCTCGTCGAAACCAACCTGTTTGATATACAAATTTGTCGATAGTACGAATATCGGTACTGGAAAGATCTGTTAGGCTGCCTAGAGAAGCCGACCCCAGTATGTCCAGCCGTCGTTTACTCAGAGCGGGGCAGTCGCATAGCAAGTGCACAATGCTCTCCACTTCTTCCTCATCTCCACATCTTCTGCATAAGTCATTAGAGTCAATACCCAATCTTTTGGCGTGTTCGCCGATCAAGCAGTGTCCCGTCAGAACTGATACTAACGTAGACAATCTTTGCCTCTCTAGTGCGAGGAGATATTTTGATCTTCTCAGGACATACCTTGGCCAGATTTGTCTAGCTACCCTGCAGGTGCCGATTTCTGTCCATCTTTCGTTGGACTGCCTGATTGCCTCTTGCCTAAGCCAAAGCTTGCACGTGGATAGTGGCGCACCAATATATGCAAATTCTTCGAGAATTTGTAATGTCGCCCCTTTCCTAGCAAGTTGCAAAGCTGTTGCAGTTCCCCGGGATATCCCTATGCCCAGGCACCCATATGAGGTGTATATTAAAGTGCTCAGCCATCTCGTTAAGAGATCTGCGACAGTCGAGGGCTGTTTGTGAATTTAGGGTTAAGATGACCAACACAACCCTTTGACCAATTCAAAATGTTTCAACCCCACCATTCAAAAACACCAACCCCAATTTGTGGAAATTCTAACGATCTATACTTGAGCTATGGGTTATGTAGGTCGCGCAACGCCCCCATTTGACCGTTCCCAAATTTTTCTCCATAGAGTCCTTCCTTGAGGCAATACAAATACACCAAGTTCAATATCGTACAATTAGCTATATCCTTTCTCGAGCAATGAGGTTGTTTTGGGCCTATCGCGCCCCTTTGAACAATCCGAAATTTCCTCTTCAGTGTCACTGTCCAAGAGGAATCCATCAATCACAGAATCGTGAAAAGCGAACGATCGTTCTCGATTGATGAGGTTATGTTGGCCGCGACATACCGGTTTAACCAATCCAAACATATTTACAAAGATTTAGGTTTGTTTCTTATAAAAGTCTTCTGAAATAATAAAAATAACACTCACGTTTTTGATAGCGCGAGAACTGATCACTGGCCAAAAACCGATTCTGTGAATAGTTCGGCGTTTATAAAACACTCGATCCTATCCATATGCAAAATGTTAGCTTTGTAGCTCTTACAGGATACTCAGCGGCCAAGTAGTCCAAAACCGCTTGGTGTAAAAGCACACCCGTTGGAGATCTGTATATATGTATGGACATCAGTTTGTAAGCTCATAGTTCTAAAAAGACTGCCAATTGCTTTGGTCACTGCATTTTGACCTCAGGCTGGACAATGAATAGTAGTTTTCGAATCACCTTTGATATATGTTCGTACATTTCCATTTAACGATTCTTAGCTCTTAAATAACTTTTAAAAGCACTGAAATAATCAAAATATGTGGTTACTGCTACACTGACCACAATCTGAGAATTCACAATTATTTTTCGCGTTGACATTTGTCGTGTATAGTACTACATATGTACGAAATTTTATCTTTTGATCTTATAAGGTGTTTGAACAAACTCAATACTCAAGTTTTTGATAGCTCTAGAACTGACCAAACATTACTGCGTGAAAAGTCCGTTGTTTATACAACACTTTGGTGCATGCTTGTGGAAAATTTCAGCATTCTAGCTCTTAAAGGAACCTCAGCACCACCTGTTGAGAATTTTGCGACTTTTATTTTTCCTAAACCTTCGCGGAGCAATTACGAACAAATTCGCAGAAGGAAGTCCAATTTGGTCCAGTAGTTTTCAAGTTTTAAGCAGTCGAGCAAACCGAAACGATTAATTTTTATATATACAGATTTAAAAACAATTTTTTCATAAAAATGTATGTGTCCACGTAGCTCAGTTGGAAAACATGTGGCTCACAAAATGGAAGGTTCTGGGATCGAATCACATTCGGAGCGGAGGTAAAATTTTATATATATAAATTTGAACAATTCCTAAAACAAAGAAGAAGTGATTAATCCAAAGAGCAAAGTATTAAGCGATTCCAACATATAAATGGAGGAGGTGATTAAAAGTCGCAAAAAAATTTCAAGGACTAAAAAAGTCCAAGAAAAATTTAAATTTTTTTTTTTGCATAAATTTAATTAAATTTGTGTAAACATTTACTTGCAATAAGGACAAAAATATGCAGACTTTGCATAATTTCAAGTCAGGATTTGTTAGTATTGAGTTCATTTTCCCTATTTTATTTTCAATAGTTACTTAAAGGGAAGCACGAGTTTACTAGAATTAAGTTCAAAATATTTCATAATAGTGAGGGAATCTATGAACTTGATATAAGGAAAACTATCTTTAGCGCCATACGAAGTTCAATATTCCTACAGTTTAGTTCATTTTAACTTGCTCCAGGGTTCACTTTTTTTGAGTGCACGAACGTTTCATATCAAATTTTAACATTTATTTACTTATATAGACCCTATATATAACTATATCCCTATTTTGCATCTAAGGCTATTTATTCTGAATTTTTAAACAGAGTTTAAAAAGTTTAAGGATAACAGTTTTTTGAACCGAGAAATAATGTTGCAAAATGTGAATAAAATCGCTTCAGATTTAGATATAGCCTTTGTATATACTTATATCCCGATTTTGAATCGAAGCGCTAGAAAATATTTCAACTACTTAAATGTGTTCAACTTGGCATGGAATGAACAATATGTAAGTCGATTTTGCCGTGAAAAACCAATTATTTTTCTTCTGTCTTTTGGAGAATAGTTTTGCAACATGGACAATGAGTTGAACCAAACACAATGAATAATTTTCCAGAGTAGATGTTAGGTTGGATGTACGACAAGAGAGCATTGATAGCTTCTAATGGAGCAGACATGACCCAAACACGACAAGGAGATGGGGGAGGGATGTCCGACTAAGTATAACTACAAAAAACTAGTGGTCGTACCAGCAAGTAACAACAAAAACAATGTGGAAATAACTGCCGTGGTCGCAATACAAATGAAAGCAATTAACCGTAAATTAGGAAAAATACCGGATATATACAAGTCTAACATAAGACTCAGCTTCCTTGTAGCTCTCTTTCCACCTTGTTAACTCCACCTTTTTTTTTTTCTTTTTTCCCCACATCGGGTTCTATAACAACGCATACCATTTTAAATGGTAGGCGTGAGTGGCCGGCCTAAGGAATCCATACAAACAAGAGCACATAAAGGGTCATTGTGTTTGTGTGTGCCGTTTTAAATGGAATTCTCTTTTAAGGACTTTCACGGCAACAGAGAAGGGCTTCTAAACCAAGACCAGACACACTATCACTCTCACACACAGCCACTTGCACAAATGTGTAATATCTAGATTTCTTTTTAACTTTATTAATTTGTTTGAACTTTACGTACTTTGGTGGGGTGGTTCGTTAAAGTTTAGGGTCACAGCAATCATACGCCTTCAAATTCATTAGGGACACATTGTGTTTTACGCCCCCTTATACGCCATTCCTCTTTTCTTCTTTACTGGGGCGAAATTATTAATGAAATCTGTGAATTTCGTACGGTTTAAGGTCACTTTTGTTAGATTTCTTTAGAAAAAACTTTGAACAGGAAAGCATTTGGCTGAGTTGGATGTATTCTGAATTTGGAAGTTTATCAAGAAAATATAAATGAAAACTTCTACCGAAATCTTTATATCTTACAAAATTCGTAGCATGGGTGTATGTGCACTCCAATACCAAATGCTCTGTAAGTAGATAAAAAGAAAGAAAGTCTAAACAATACAAAACAATTTCAAGCTATAAGTCATTTGTGTCCCAAAAGGCAAAGAGCAGGGAGAAGGGTTGAAATTTAACCACCAGAATATAAAGGTATTCTTTTGTTTTAAAATGTTGATAAATAATACAGATGACACATTAATCTACCTTTAGGAATGGAATTATCAACAAAAGGTTATTTTTAATTAACTACACTATGCAACAATACATCAGTAGATCTTCTAACCATTGTACATATCTATTACAAGTAGGACAATCTCAGTCCCACCTTTGGTGGGAGATACTGGAGCTTTACTGATGATTCGGTTTCATGTTGAAGTCATTGGAAAATTTAAAATTCGTTATACATTAACTTGTCAGTTTGTGTGGGGATGACGAAAGAGATGTTGGGAGCAGAGTTGCCAGAAATTACGATTTATCGTCGATTTTGACGATTTTAGGGCAAAAAAACCGGATTCGACGATTTTTAATGTTTTGAAATAGTAAGAAAAAATTAACTAATTTTTATTAGAATGGGGGGTATATTCATTTTGTCACTCCGTTTGTAACACCACAAAAAATTGATCTGAGACCCCATCAAGTACATATATAATTAATCGTCGTAAAATTGTCCGTCCGTCCGTCTGTTCCTCTGTTGTAATCACGCTACAATCTATAATACTTGAACTAGGTGGCTGAAATTTCGTACATATACTTCTTATATCTGCAGATATGATAGAAGAACGGTAGTTATAGATCCATGTTTTGATATAGCCCCCATACAAAGGTCCCTCTAGATTTGGCTTCGAAACGCCACAAAAACCTCAAATTTCAACGAATTGGGCTTAAATTTGGTATAATGAATTTATTTGTATCCGAAACCAATCACATGCGATCCATGGTGGAGGTTATATAAGATTCGGTATGGCCGAACTTAACCCTTTTACTTGTTTTTCTTTAAAATTCAAATTTTCATGGAAGGTACCTATAGTCTTTGGACCATAGTATTTTTATATAAGTATATGTTGTTGCTCAAATGAAAAAAACTGTAAAAAATATTAAAACAATCGCCAAAAAATGCCTTTTTCCTTTAGAATCCTAACGAAGAAAACAATGCATACTTGGAAAACAACAACAAATATAAAAGCATTACACTATACAAAATTTTGAGTGTTTGTATGCGCAGAAATCGAAGTTATAAGTCGAAAACGTTTTGTACAAAATGATCCATTCGTATGGGAGGGAGCGTGACAGTAACGCACAGATTTTTTACGGGACTTTAGGTATTATAAAAGCATTGTACTTCACAGAATTTTAAGTATTTTCTTAGGAGGTACCAAAAGGGGTGTGACTTTGCTAATTTTTCTCAACCAAGAAACTTATACTATGTGTGGAAATGTGAAATATTGTAATAAGTAGTATAGAAGTAAATACAAATTCAATATTTCACTCAATTTTGAACCTTCGCACAGTGGGCTAAAAAATTGACTTAATTCTTCCATTTCAAAACCACTTATCGTATGGCGATTTTAGGTGTGTATACAAGAGGTGTTAGAGGGTTTAAGTTCGGAACTTGGGCCCCCTATCTCATACAGGGGCGGAGCTACAGGGCCCTAAAGTTGACCACCTCGGGTATATAAAATTTTCATCGGCTTCTAATTTTTGAATGGAGTGTCCGGTTTTAGTGGATACTCCTAGACCAGACCTACAATAAACATTTTATAGGTTGAAGATAGCTTGAATAGTTTCCGAGATATGTGGATTTTAAATTTGAATTTTTCAAATTTATCAAATTTATACTAATTTTAAAGGAGACGTTTCACAGAATCTGGTAGAGAAAATCCAAAGACAAAATTTTAATTGGTGTGGGTGCCACCCTTCTCCGATTTGGACCCTTTTTTACATAAATTTCAAAGATTTTCTCCAATCTCAAAGCTAAATTGTTAAATTTGTATTTTTATTTATTTTTTATTTGTACTAGGGTGTAACAAAATCGACTGCAAAGGGAATCCCGAGCGCGGCTTTTCGTATCGAAGATATAGGAATAAAGTAAAAAATCCCATTTTTGGGGATTTTTGATGTATTTTTTGGGAATTGAGGGATTTTCCATTAGAAATTTCCAAATGTTGCGTTTGATTATTATTTCTAATATCAAAATAAAGAACTTAAAAAAAAAACATCGGAATGTAAACATTTTTAAGAATTTTATGCCGTATATGCGTTTCTGTCTATATGCAAAATATTTTTTTATACACTACACCACACTGTGGCACAGGGTATTATAACTTTGTGCATTTGTTTGTAACACCCAAAAGGAGAGAAAATAGACCCATCGTTTATTATACCGATCGACTTAGAATCACTTTCTGAGTTGATTTAGCTATGTCCGTCTGTCCGTCTGTCTGTCCGTCTGTCTGTGCATGTATTTTTGTAATCAAAGTACAGGTCGCAATTATGGTCCGATCTCGACGAAACTTTACACATATCATTTGTTTGGCCCAAGGACGATCCCTATTGAATTAAAATCGGTTCAGATTTAGATATAGCCCCCATATATATGTTACCCCCGATTTGACATGTAAGCGCTGTATAAACTTTATTTTATATCCGATCAGTATGGAATTCGGCAGAAAGAGGTCTCTTATTACATGAAGGAATACTGCCAAATTCGGAGAAAATCAGTTCAGATTTAGATATAGCCCCCATATATATGTTAGCCCCGATCTGACATGTAAACGCTGTAAAAACTTTATTTTATACCCGATTAGTATGAAATACGGCAGAAAGAGGTTTGTTTTTACATGAAGGAATACTCCTAAATTCGGAGAAAATCGGTTCAGATTTAGATATAGCCCCCATATATGTGTAACCCCCGATTTGACATGTAAGCGCTGTAGAAACTGTATTTTATACCCGATCAGTGCGAAATTCGGCAGAGAGAGCTCTCTTATTACGTGAAGGAATACTGTTAAATTCTTCAGAATACTGTTAATCAGTTCAGATTTAGATATAGCCCCATATATATGTTACCCCCGATTTGATATGTAAGCGCTGTAAAAACTGTATTTTATATCCGATCAGTATGAAATTCGGCAGAAAAAGGTTTCCTATTATATGAATGAACACTTTTAAATTTGGAAGAAATCGGTTCAGATTTAGATATAGCTCCCATATATAAGTTACCCCGATTTGACATGTAAGCGCTGTATCCGATCAGTGACTGTATTTTATATCCGATCAGAACGAAATTCGACAGAAAGAGGTCTGTTTACATGAATGAGTATTCAGGGAAATCGGTTCAGATTTATATATAACCTCCATATATATGTTCCTCCTGATTTGGTATCAAAGCGCTATATAAGTTGTGCTTTACTTCCGATCATTTAAATTTTCCAGAAAGATGTTTCTCAATTTAGGAACGAATATTTAGCGATTATCGGTTTAGAATTAGATAATATGTTCCTACCCATTTACCAATTATTCCAAATTATTATCTCAATGACCCTTATCGCATTGTTAGGGAGGTGTAGGGTATTATATAGTCGGCCCCGCCCGACTTTCTGCCTTTCCTTACTGGTTTAATTATACCCTACACCACACTGTGGTACAGGGTATTATAACTTTGTGCATTTGTTTGTAACACCCAAAAGGAGCCCAAATAGACACATCGTTTATTATACCGATCGACTCAGAATCATTTTCTGAACTTTACACATATATTTTTTTTGGCCCACGGACGATCCCTTTTGAATTTGGTTAAAATCGGTTCAGATTTAGATATAGCCCCATATATATGTTGTCCCCGATTTGACATGTAAGCGCTGTAAAAACTTTATTTTATATCCTATCAGTATGAAATTCGGCAGAAAGAGGTTTCTTATTATATGAATTCACACTGTTAAATTCGGAGAAAATCGGTTCAGATGTAGATATAGCCCCCATATACCCTCGCATATGTTTCCCCCGATTTGATATGTAAGCGCTGTAAACACTGAATTTTATATCTGATCAGTAGGAAATTCGGCAGAAAGATGTTTCCTTTTATACGAATGAAGACTTTCAAATTTGGAAGAAATCGATTCAGATTTAGATATATCCCCCATATATACGTTACCCCCGATTTGACATGTAAGCGCTGTAAGAATGTTATTTTATATCCGATCAGTGCGAAATTCGGCTTAAAGGGGTCTCTTTCTACATGAAGGAATACTGCCAAATTCGGAGAAAATCGGTTCAGAATTAGATATAGCCCCCATATATATGATACCCCCGATTTGACATGTAAGCGCTGTGGAGACTGTATTTTATATGCGATCAGTACGAAATTCGACAGAAAGAAGTCTTTTTACATGAATGAGTATTCAGGGAAAATCGGTTCAGATTTATATATAACCTCCATATATATGTTCCTCCTGATTTGGTTTCAAAGCACTATGGAAGTTGTACTTTACTTCCGATAATTAAAATTTTCCAGAAAGATGTATCACTTTAGGAACGAATATTGCTTAATTTAGCGATTATCGTTTCAGAATTAAATAATATGTTCCTACCCATTTACAAATTATTATCGCAATGAGCCTTATCGCATTGTTAGGGAGGTGTAGGGGGTTGGCCCCGCTCGACTATCTGCCTTTCCTTACTGGTTATACCTGTCAATGATTAAGGGTTTCCTAGAAATAGTGCCACAAAACAATATTTTCTGAAAGGTAAATCTTACTAAATTTTATTATTGTTTGATAAAAACATGTGATCTACAAGAAATCAAGAAGGTAGGGAAAAATTAAAAAAAAAAGAATTTTGCATATAAAGAGAAATGTAAATACGGCATAAAATTCTTAAAAATGTATATATTTCGATGAATTTTTTTTAAGTTCCTTATTTTGGTATTAGAAATAATAATCAAACGCAAAATGTGGACATTTCTATTGGAAAATCCCTCAATTCCCAAAAAAACATCAAAAATCCCCCAAAATGGGATTTTTTACTTTTGTCCTATATCTTCGATATGAAAAGCCGCGCTCGGGATTCCCTTTTCAGTCGATTTTGTTGCACCCTAATACAAATAAATAAAAAGAAAAATTTAACAATTTTGCTTTGCGATTGGAGAAAATCGATCAAACTTTTGAAATTTATGTAAAAAATGGTCCAAATCGGAGAAGGGTGGCAACCACACCAATTAAAATTTTGGCTTCGGATTTTCTCTAGCATATTTTGTGAATTCAAACAAAAGAACGGCAAACGTGACAAATTTCCCTATATGATACTTACTAACTTCAAATCGATATATCTCGGTTCCTAGACGTGACCCAGCGAAACGTCGGGACACGTATAACTTTTTTTTTGACCGATATAACTTTTCCCGGTAGTCAGAACCCCAGCCGTAGTCAGAAAGGTCTGAACACACGGTTGTATGATCTTGCAATGTTACCAACTCTCTCAAACTGCTGCAAATGATCTGACATTGAGTTGTCAGTTTAGACGATTGAAATAAAGCCTTATAATTTCATAGTTATACTCGCACTCAACACCACACTTTGATAATACTCTGTACCACAGTGTATGTGTATACGTTTGTTTCATGAAAGATGTTTGTAAAACGTAGAAATATCACAGCCAAACCCACCGTAAAGTATACTGATCGACTCAGAATCAGCTGAGTCATTTTAACCATGTCTGTCCGTCCGTCTGTCCGTCTGTCCATATGTCCATCTTATGCTGTTCGATGAGCACAGGTCGCAATTTCACTCTGATCGTGCTGAAATTTTGCAGTAAAAAGTCTTTCGTACATATAACGAACCCTATTGAAGAAAATCGGTTCTGTTGTAGCCATAGCCCCCATATATATATTTCGTCCGATGTTGACCATTAGCCCTATAGAAGCTGTATTTTACATCTATTGGTTTGAAATTTAGCATGCTAGAATTTATTGATCTATGGACCAGCATGGCCGAATTTAAAGAAAATCGGTTCAGATTTAGATACAGCTCCCATATATATGTTTCGTCCGATTTTTCCCTTTAGCCCTATAAAAGCTGCAGCTTACATCTAATCGGTTTGAAATTTAACACTACCATAGTGTTTCTTTATCAATGGATCAATATTGCTCAATTTGAAAAAAATTTATTCAGATTTAGATATAACTCCCATATATATATGTTTTGTCCGATTCGGCCCTATAGAAGTTGTAGTTTACATCCAATCGTTTTTAAATTTAGCATGGTAGAGCTTCTTGATCTATGGACCAACATTGCCGAATTTCAAAAATTATTGGATCAAATTTAATTATAGCTCCCATATATATGTTTTGTCCGATTTGACCCTTTAAAGCTGTATTTTAAATCAATTGTTTTGAAATTGAACAGGGTAGAATTTATTGACCTATGGACCAACATTGCAAAATTTGAAAAACAAAACTTTCAGATTTAGTTATATAAAAGATCCGCCAAATAACTTTTTTTTTGCAAATTTTTTTTTCTCAAATTTCTTTTTTTATATGAAAGTACAATCCTTCCGGTTAATAATGCAAAATAATTTAATTCAAATAGCTGCCTCGGCTGGCCATGCAGTAGCCTACACGATCGGTCCAATTTTTAAGCACATTATCGATTGTGTGCAGCTGTATTTCACCAATGGCTTCACGAATATTGTCCTTTAAAGCGTCAATTGTCTCTGGCTTGTCGACGTAACAGTTATCTTTGAGGGCACCCCACAAATAATAGTCCAACGGTGTCAAACCGCAGCTCCGAAGTGGCCAAACGACATCAGCTCTGCGGCTGATAATGCGATCTTAAAAACAGCGCGCAAAACATCGAGTGTAGCTTCGACTGTGGGGCACGTAGCGCCGTCCTGTTGAAACCAAATGTTGCCAATATCCTCCTCTTCAATTTTTGTGAACAAAAATTCGTTCATCATGGCCCGAAACGATCGCCATTGACTGTAACGGCCACTCCTTGCTAATTTTCGAAGAAAAATGGCCCAATTATGCCTCTGGACCAAAATCCGCACCAAACAGTGACTCGTTTTGGGTGTATCGGCGTTTCAATGTATGCGTGCGGGTTTTCTGTGCCCCAAATGCGACAATTTTGCTTGTTAACATACCCGCCAAGATCAAAATGAAAAAATCAAAATCAAATGAAAATCAAAAATGAAAAAATATTGAAAATCAAAATTTTCAAAGTAATGTCGCAATATTTCCCCGCGTTGTTCAAGCGTATACACAACCATATTCGTTTAGCGGAAGGATAAAACTAATTATCTGTCAAATCAGACATGAGCTAAGTGTTACCATTCACGAAATAAGCACTAGTTAAAAAAAAACGTTAGATGGCGGACTCTTTATATGTTTCGTCCGATTTGGCTACAGAGACAGAGAAGTACCAAATGTAAATTGTGTATAAAATGTTTACTAAAAGCATGCGAGTACATTGGATATTTCATTGTTATACAATCTTATTAGAGTGATGTAGGGTATCATGTAGTCGGTACCGCCCGACATTAGACTCTCCTTTCTAGTTATTTTATATAAAAGTATGATCGGTCATGAATAACATGAGACCATTCCAAAGAATATCGATTCATAATTTAAAAAGTTTTAGATAACTTAGCAAATCTACCAACTTTACGTCCTCCATCAAAATAAAATACATACAAAGAAGTTACAAGTATTTTAACTTCTACACTTCTTAACCGAATATCATATTATTGTAGAAATTAGCTACAACTTTTTGCTCGTTAATTATGAACTTTATTTTGTTTCCTTCAAAAATGTTGTACAATTAGTTTATTATTTCATTTGTCGTTTAATTGCTCTACTTGTAACATTTTTCAACAAGTGTTTAACAATTATGCTAAGTCATAATTAAGATCAGACCTTTAAGTTTTTTCTTATGAAACTTAATTTTACGAGTATTTGTTTCGATATGCAATTATTATGTTATAAGTTAGGGCGGGTTGATTTGTATGGATGAAAAAAAAAATTAAAAATCGTATAGCATAAACGTAATCTACTTTAAATTCTAAGAAAATTCTCCGAAGAAACCATGGGTCTAAAATCAAAACCTAATCCGCGCCTCTCGACTTGAAATTCTATACAAACTTTTTAATTTGGGTGAATATTTTTTTTAATGAAAAAAATTTTGAGTGTAAAAAAGATATAAAGTGCAAATAAACTACCTTACTAAACAATTTTATTCAGAAAATTCTATTTCTTTTTGGAAAAATCTATTTTTAGTAATATTTATATATTTTGACAAAGGCGGGCATATAAATTTTCAAGTCGAGAGGCGCGGATTAGGGTTCTATTTTAGATACATGGTTCCTTCGGAGAATTTTCTTAGAATTTGATGTAGTTTACGTTTTTGCTATACGATTAAAAAGAAAAAAATCAACCCGCCCTATTATAAGTACTTACAGCTTGTGCTTTCAGCATTTAGTTTTAGTTAAATATTTAATGACGCTCTCTTGTTCGTAGTGAATGTTTGCCTTTTTTATTGTTACATTTTACAATTGATTCCAAATGAAAATGTTCAACGAATATGAAAACGAATTCGTTGATTTCCACTGAAAGCAGCAAAAAGGGGTAATAATAAACGTTGAACGAGGTCAGGATTTTCATTATGATGAATAAAGTAAAAACCTTTACTGCTTAAGTGTATATTTTTTAAAATGAAAAAATACTTATTTAAAATTTGTGGTTAGTTCCTTTATAAGAATTATCATTATGTATATTTCTTTGACATAACAAAGTGCTTTCTTATAATATACGTTTCAGAAAGTATGTACTTGGTGGAAATATGACCAATTCCCGGAAATTAAGCTACTTCGATTTCCCGCTTATTGATTTCCGAACACTTGATCACTGAGGCTTCCGTTAGAGCTAGCAAGCTAAAATTTTGCACACGCATAGAAAGGAGTGTTTTATAAACCGTAGTCATTTTTTGCCAGTCGTCAGTTCTGGCGCTGTCGAATTTTTCTCACGTTGCGGTCAGTGTAGCAGTGATCAGAACAATTTCATTATTTGATTGATTTTAAAAGTTCCTTAAGAGCTAATAGTTAAAAAATGTATATAAACATACTGACCCCAAAGGAGATGCGAAGACAATAATTCGATGTCCAACATGAGGTCAAACCGGACATAAAACCGCGTCTTAAAATTTCGCTCACCATTTACTGTGATAATATATCAAACGTCGTCGATTCCATCAATTCTCACTGTGGTCAGTGTAGCAGTGACCAAAGCAATTTTCACTCTTTCTGTACTTTAAATGTCCCTTTTCAGCTTTGATCTTACTAATTTATGTGTATCTCCAACAGATGCGATTTTACACCAAGCCAATTTTGACCGCTTGATCGTTGCGGCCTCGAGGTAGAAAGCTGGAAATTTGGCTTGTGTTAGACTCGAGAGTTGTATAACCTACGAACTATTCACATAGTCGAGAACATACGTACATATTAAGTATTTGTTTCTTCGCCATGTGTTAGGTGATCTCTTGACCGCTGACCCCATGTAAAAGTAATAATCTGAAAGTTAGCATACATACAGCTAAGGGCGTGGCTGGTAAATGCTTTTCACATTCACACGATTCGAACTGTGATCAGTGCAGTAGTGACCACAACTATTTTCAATCTTTCAAAAGTCGCTAAGGAGTTAAGTATCTATAAATTAATGTGTATGTACAGATCTTTACAGAGATGCCAACACAAGTATTTTATGTCCATTCTGGGATCAAATCTTTGCTTTGCATCTTAAGCAAAGGCTAGATCTGTTCACCTTATCCGACGAGGGTCCACATGCGTGAAATATGCATCCTAGTAAAGAGAACAATTCAGTCTTGTTTGGTTGACGCAAATCTAGACAATTTGTTCAAAGACACCTGTAGGATGTCTCTGAGGACGTTTTCGAATTTGCCAGTTACTTCCATGTCCTTGCAGCCACAACGTTCTAGATCTAGCAGGATTTCATTCACCGCTCGGTTACAAATTAGTTGGGACATTACTATTCCTTGTGGGTTCCTTCTATTAGAGTTGTGGACCCAAGACACATGTTATGTGTCTTCTGTTGAGCTGTCTTTGAATTAGTCTTACCACATCTGAGTTAATGTTGTCAGAAGCCCCTTCTATGTCAAGAAATGCCACCATAGTGAATTCCTCGAAATGTAGGGACTTTTCGATAGTGTCCACATGTTCTTGCAGGGCAGATTCTGTAGACTTTCCCTTGTTGTAAGCTTGTTGGATCCTCGACAGGAGTTTTGCATCCAGGTTTTCCCTAATGAATGAATCTAAAAGTCTTTCCTGACCTTTCAATAGGAAGGAGGATAGGTTAATTGGACTGAAATCTCTTGGCCTCGTGTGCGATATCATTCTTGCTTTGGGTATGAATACCACTAAGGTATCCCTTAATCGAATTGAAATATATGCGAGCCTGATACAGCCTTCATAAATTTTCGGAGATGTAATTCATCATTTTCTGTATTTTTTCTGGAGTGACACCGTCTGGTCATAGTGATTTGAAGGGCTCAAAGCTGTTCATCAGCCAGCATATTCTGGATTTCTATGCCAACAAGCTAGCAACGCTAGCAGTAGACGCTCTCTTGATGGCGTTGCTGATCCTCAGGTTCTGTAGGTGAGTTCCCTGGGAAATGTGTATCGAGCAGTACATTTAATGATTAATCGCAGGTTTTTGTCCAGCTATTTGTCACATCCTGCAATAACCCACTATACAGGGTGCAGTAGATAATATCTTACGCAAGGAGGTTTTGAGTTGTTCTTTATAGGCATCTCAGTCATTGTGACCCTAGTATATTTGGCCTTATTGAATAGCTTTTTGCTAGTCTTCTCATACATCGCATGTTACCAAAACATACATTCTACATATTTTCGATATGCTAATGTCCTATATTTGAACGATAAAACAATATATTTCCGTTAATATATTATACTGTTTTTATACCCTACACCACACTGTGGTACAGGGTATTATAAGTTTGTTTCACGGCAGATGTTTGTAACACCTGAAAATAACACAGCTAGACCCACCTTAACGTATACCGATCGACTCAGAATCACTAGCTGAGTCGATTTAACGATGTCCGTCCGTCCGTCCGTCCGTCCGTCCGTCTGTCCATGTAAAGTTGTTCGTCGACTACAGGTCGCAATTTCACTCCGATCGTTCTGAAATTTTGCAGTTTAGAGTTTTTCGCGGCTGTTAAGATCGCTATTGAATTTGGTTGAAATCGGTTAAGATTTAGATATAGCTCCCATATATATCTTTCGTCCGATTTGGCCCTTCAGTCCTATAGAAGCTGTATTTTACATCCAATCATTTTGAAATTTAGAATGGTAGAGTTTCTTGATCCATGAACCAACACTACCGAATTTGAAGAAAATCGGTTAAGATTTAGCTATAGCTCCCATATATATGTTTCGTCCGATTTGGCCATTTAGTCCTATAAAAGCTATATTTTACATCCAATCGTTTTGAAATTTAGAATGGTAGAGTTTCTTGATCCATGAACCAACATTGCCGAATTTGAAGAAAATCGGTTAAGATTTAGCTATAGCTCCGATTTGGCCCTTTAGTTCTATAGAAGCTGTATTTTACATCCAATCTTTTTGAAATTTAGAATGGTAGAGTTTATTGTTCCATGAACCAACATTACCGAATTTGAAGAAAATCGGTTAAGATTTAGCTATAACTCCCATATACATGTTTCGTCCGATTTGGCCCTTTAGTCCTGTAGAAGCTGTATTTTACATCCAATCATTTTGAAATTTAGAGTGGTAGAGTTTCTTGATCCATGAACCAACAGTGCCGAATTTGAAGAAAATCGGTTAAGATTTAGCTATAGCTCCCATTTATATGTTTCATCCAATTTGGCTCTTTAGATCCAATCGTTTTTATACCCTACACCACACTGTGGTACAAAATGTCCCAAAAGTAAATTTATGTAAACAATTTATACATGAATTACAAAATTTATATATCAGAGTTATTCAATATTACGAGAGTGGTGTAGGGTATTATATAGTCGGCACCGCCCGACTTTAGCCTTTCCTTACTGGTTTTAAATAAATAACTCCAAAATAAGAAATATCCTTTTTTCCCCAAAAAATTATTTTTTTTTGGAAATATAGCTTCAAATGTATATCGGATAGAATTTTTTTATTATATAAGAAATTTTGTTGTCAATTTAGAAAAGCTTACCGAAAAAGTTCGGTGTATATTCTAATTCGATATTCAAAAAATACTAGGGCAGGGTGCGGAAAAAATCTCGGTAACTATGTAAGATAACTGTTAGGTGTAAAAACCTTTTGTAGACATCGGTAAGTAGAATCCACAAAAAGATTTCTTAAATCGGACGAAAAAGACAAAAGTTTCACGTTTTGACTTTGTATACCATAGGGGGCCCAAATTCAAAACATACGCTCTCTAATACCTCTTCTACAAATATGCCAAGTTTTGTCGCAATCGTTTGACTGGTTAAGAAACGGCATAATTATTAGCCTCTTTCCAATTCCTTCCACTGTGTAATGTGGCCTATTTTGAGGCCCTGTAGCTCCGCCCCTGTATTGTATAATTGAAAATTTCGCCGTAATATGTTGCTTGTTAAAAAACGGCAGAGTTTTTACTACTTTTTTGAATTTCTCCCACTATGTGGGACGGAAAATTTCTCGCATGGTGTTTAACCAATGGAGAGAGCAAATTAAAAATGTTAAGTGGTCATTCTGTTCAATTTCGACTCTGAGCGCATATCTCCTTAAGATGTTTCATTTGACTAAAAATGGAACAGTATATCGAGCCCTAACCGCCAAAAAGACGTAAGCGCCACCATGATTTACTTTGAATTCTTTGGGGGAAATCTTTTATTTATGACAAAGGTCATTACGTTTCCGAAATTTATAGCTGCAAAATGTACCGTTATACTAAATTTTACAGTAATATAAACAGATGTATGCATTACATATGCATTTAAACAAAAAATAATCGCAAAAGAAACCTTCCCCTCAAAATTTTTGTGAGTGGCGCTTACGTCTTTTTGGCTGTTATGGCTCGATATGTTATACTAAGCGTCTATCTCAAAATATTTATCATTATTTGGTTGCTAACAAATAAGTGATTATCTTCATATTTTATCGCATAGGAAATTAGCATAAAACGCAACAAAATACATTGCAGATGTCTTTACCGCATATGTGGTATTCGTCTCAATGATCCTACTATTGACCCCGCTCCACCACTCTTCGTTTATTGCATTGAAATATTTCATAACCACGACCATATGCTAACACAAAATAAAATGGCACATTCATCCGCCAAGTGAACAACAGCAGCCAGGCATTGTTCTGCAGTAATATGACATTATATACATATTTGTGGCCTTGAAAATAGTATAAATTGTGGTTTCAGTTCGTGCTGCAATGAGTGTTGGGTGATTTAGGCATACTTTAATGTCATTTATGCGCAGTTAAAATCTGATTTGTTCAACATCCTGCAACAAAGGATATGATGTAAAATATTCGCCGCTATAAATGTACCGGGATAAATGTTTGAACACGTGACACAGACCTCAATGGCTTTATTTCTTCTGCATCAATTATTTTTTTTTTCAATTCTCCTGTAACGAATACAATGGCCTCCCTATACTTCAGTTTACATTTTCCCTTAATTTCCTTTTCATAAAGCCATAAACACAATATAATTGTACCTCATTTTTATAATTTTTTAATACATGGTCTTTTATTAAAATTGTTGGTTTTAGTTTCCAAAGTGAAATTTAGAATTTTACTACAGACATCTAAGTACAGACTATACAATTTTCATTACGAAGGGTGACGTATGAGTAATGCCATCAGACTTGCCATAATCCATGGGGTTTGATGTACGACATCCGTTTCGTTCAATCCATTAAAAGTCTTCGTCGTCTAATCTGTGGCAAAATGCGAGAACTCCAAAGCATTAGAGTGAGGGAGAGCGAGAGAGACCAAGTTTTCCCCTCCGTTATGGCCTTTTAAGTTTAATGTCAGTTTGTAAAGAATTTTAATTCATTATCAAAGTCAATTAGAGCTGACATCAGCCATAAAAGATTGAACGGAACGCTGAGCACAAACCAGAGTTGTTTATGATTTGCCAATGAATGGATTTATTGCATTTTCGCCTTCGTCGTCGACTTCGACTTCGTTCGTTCGCTTCCGTTTCCTCCTCGATGTTTTGGGAGGGAAAAATGTGCAAAAGTTTTTCACATCAAACATCAAAGCATTGGGTTTTTTTTAGTGATTATGAGTATGGGTTTGTGTGCGTATTTCTGTCGTTATAAAGTTAATAATTCAATTAATTCATTTTTATAAGTGAAGAGTTTTACTTATGGCGAATTGTAGAGAGGAACTTGATAAGCCGGAATAGAAATCAATCAATATTCATGAATTTCATAAAGAATGCAATAAGTTTTTACTTATTAAAATTATATTTTCTTAATGGTGGCTTTAGGGATTCCAGGTTACCTTTTAAAGTTAGTATAATTTCCATTAGCTGTCTTTGTCTTTTTTTTTGTGTGTTACATAAAAAGGTTTTTATACCATCCACCATGGTACAGTGGGTGGAACTAAAAAAAGGAAAAAATCGGCATTTTTTAACCACCACCTTAGGCGAGGTAACTTTCGTTTTTTCATAATATCTTTTTTAAATCTACAAAACAATTTTTACACCTAAGAGTTGTCTTTTATAGCTACCGAGATATCTGCAATTGAAAATTAAACTTTTTTAATTTTTTTCCCACCTCTTTCCTAATATTGTCTGAACATCGGATTGACAAAAATACAAAAAAAATATTTTTTTCTAAAGTATTACTTCAACTCACCATTACTTCTGTCTAAGCGGGTATATCTAATAGTAATATTTTTGCATTAAATAGCTAATTTTCTTGTCTAAAAAATAATAAACAGAGGAATAATCAGGCTCTGATATATAACGATTAGGAGCAATGGATCGGAAAAAAATGTTTTTAAACGCAGATGGAAACTTGACAAATATACACGGAGAAAATTGTTGATATGTTTAAATTCAAAGAAAATATATTTGGAAACCAATTTTTAAATCCCATTTATAACGGGTTTTCCAATAGGGATGATACGATTTTGAAGTGACGTTTCGGCCATTTGTAATATGTCCTGATCTGTCATTTGCTTTTAATTGTATTCAGTAGTCTTTACAATTTCATCATGGAGAGATATACGCAAGAACAACGTTTACACATTTTTCAGTTTTATTATCAAAATAATTGTTCTCCAATTGCAACTTTTCGTGCGCTTAGTCCATTTTTTTTAAAAATACTCTTTGAAGTCGACCTTCGACCTTGACACCCGTGAGCAATATTTTAGCTCTCGTTAAGGGCTATGTTTTTGCCGTTGGCCGATTACCGTTCCGACGTACCGTTAATGAGCTAGAGCAAAAATAACCTTTCCGTTCACATTTGAAAATTATTCCAGGTCCATTTTTTTAAATCAAAAAAAAAAACCTGTAAGGAAAGACAGAAAGTTGGGCGGGGCCGACTATATAATACCCTACACCTACCTACCAATGCGAAAATGGGCATTGCGATAAGAATTTGGCAGTGTTCATACATGTAATAAGCAAATTCTCTGCCGATTTTCGTACTGATCGGATATAAAACACGGATCCTACAGCGCTTACATGTCAAATCGGTTGTAACATATATATGGGGGCTATATCTAAATCTGAACGGATTTTCTCCGAATTCGTTCCTGCAGAATAAGTCTTGGAGGCCATTTGAATGACGTTTTATTTAGAACTTAATTGTATCGATTGTACTTAACATTAAATAAAAAAACTTTTGAATTTGCTTAACAATAAGTGTGTTTTTTTTTCAAAGAAATCGTATCACTTCTATTGGAAAACCTTGTATTATAAAATCGTTTGTTTGTTTTTTTGTTCCATCATCAAGCATAAACGGCAGAACCGATTTTCTTCAAACTTGGTGGACAGATAGACCAATGCCTGGGAAGTGCCATAGACTTCTTTGATTCTCGATTTTGCGCCAAGTGATTTTCGACCACTTGACCGCTGAGGCTTCGTTAGAGCTAGAAAGCTGAAATCACACGCATTGACTGGAGTGTTGTAAAAACCACTGGCTACTCATGTAGTAATTTTGTTTGGTAGTGGTCCTTTCGAACGCTATCAAAAATATCAGTTCTGTTTTTGTCTTTGCAGAAGCCTAAAATACAAATCTAAAACTTAGTAAATATATAGTACAAAGTTCTTTAGAGCTAATAATCTAAAAATGTATATGTGAAAACTGACCTCGAAAGAGATGTAAAAGCAACTTTGCGATGCCCGAGCTGAGGTCAAACCGAACCTAAAACCACGTCTAAAAATTTCTAAAGCCTTATCCAAATATATCCCTCATCACTTACTGTGTTAACAAATCTAACGTTGTCAATTCGGTCAATTCTCAAACTGCGATCAGTGTAACAGTAACCAAAGCAATTTTCGCTCATTCAGTACTTTAAAAGTCCCTTAAAAGCTATGATCCTACTAATGTATGTGTATATACTGATCTCTAACGGATGCGATTTTATACCAAGCTGCTATTGACCGCTTGCCCGCTGCGGCTCCAATAAGTGGTAGAAATCGAGTGTTGTATAACACTAGAATTCTACGACTGTGGTTAGTTAACCAGTGACTAAAACCATTTTCATTCTATTACTGAATTTCCAAATTTTTAAAGGGTTTTTTCCATTCTTCCAACACCTTTAAAATCCCATGGACCAACACATATAACCATACCTCCATTCTAAAACATGCTAAGTGGACTTAGCATAGTTTTAGGGAGATCGCATTTTTAATTTCTAAATATTCAAAATTATGTACAGTCAAAATTTGGCGTTTATCCGTCAACCCAATCAAAACTTATTCACAAAACAATACACGTCATTCGATTTGCACTATAAGGGAAATCCATACAAATTAAAAAAAAAATCATCAAACTTTGATCGCTTCTCCTGAAAAACTACCTTTTTGCACTTAGCATAGTTTACAATGGAGGTATCGATATAAACATATACCGATCTTAAAGGAAATACGTCGTCCGACCTGAGGTCAAGATGGAAACAAAAACCGCAACCAATTACAGCGGTAATATATTTAACAAAAATTTGGCTAATTTTTAGTGTGGTCAATATATGCACTTTTTATCCCCTCGCCTGGAGTGACCTAAGATGCTAAGATGCTATGTTCGGCTGATATCCGTTTTGGGTCATTTTAAATCGAATGAGCAATGTCCGTCAGTCTATCTGTCTGTCTGTTGGCTGGTGCGCACGAAAAGTCTCAAAAGGAGTAACCGATTGGCTTTAAATTTGGTATGTGGTAATATTTTCTTCTATCTCCGACTAAGTTCGAAGATGGGCCATATTGGTCCACTCCTTCTAGTACCTCCCCCACAAAGGGTTAACATTTAGTGAAATATTGATCATTTAATAAATTGTATACTACTTATTTGAATCCTCTGAAATTCTACAAATAGCATTAGTTTATTAGCCACTATTACCTCGTGAAAAACGGTATTATTGCCACGCTCCTTTTGGTACCTCCCACACTAATGGACCATTTTACACGAAAAGTTACCAGATTATAACTTTAATACCAGTGCATACAATTACTTGAAATTTTGTAGAGTGTAATGATTTAATAGTACCTAGAGTCCAGAGAAAAATTGGCGTAATTGGCACGCTCCTTTTGGTACCTCCCACCCAAAAGGACATTTACGTACCAAAAGTTAACAGCTTTTACTTAATTACCAGGGCATACAAATACTTCAAATTTCTTACAGTGCAATGCTTTTATAGTACCTTTATGGTGCCCCCCACACAAGTGGACCTTTTTACACCAAAAGATAACAGCTTTTAACTTTAATACCAGTACATACTTAAAAGTTATTAAATGCAATTTAAATTGAAAATAAATAAATTTACTAATATTTTTTTGGGACTCATGGTGAGGGGATTCATGAGTCGGTTTACCCGACTGAACTTGTTTTATAATTTCCTCTATATCGCAAAAATTCTACATATACCTTTTTGTAAAAAATACAAAAATTACCTATTGTTTGAAAATATAAATTAAAATTTAAAAAAAATCTGAAATTTTTTACATCGTATACCAAATTTTGTTGTCAATTCAGCAAAGTTTAGGGGCAGGGAAAAATGAGAAAATAAATAGAAATCATAACATATTTAAAAATAAACATTTTTCAATGAAATGTTTTGTAGTTTGCAGGTCTTGATATTAAAAATCGAAAGTAATTCGCGAATCATTATATTTGCAATAATCAATCCCAAAATAATTTTGAAAATCCCCAAAAATTTGATTTTGTGGTTTTTGCCTTATATCTGCTACTGTAAAAAATGTTGCAAAATGGAGAAGCTTGGCAACAATACCAGTGAATATTTGTGACCCATTCTTGCTTGGAGAATATTCTCTAGCATGTTTAAGATGAATATAAATAATATGACATATATCTTTCCAAAAAAATTATTTTTTTGTGAAAATATAAATTTAAATGGCTCTTACTTTTGTCTAATTGGGTTATCGGATCCTCATCATATGTTAAACTTTGGTACCTATTCAGAAAATTGATGTGAAATATTCTGCTCCGATATTCACAAAATACTAGAACCGCATCGGGAAAAGGAATAAAAATTAAATTTTCAATTGCTTATGTTTTGCTAACTAAAGGAGGTAACTCTTAGCTGTAGACGACAAAAAGGTACACGCGCTTAAACATTTTGTTCGCCCGAGTTGGCCAATTTTGAGGACCTGTAGGTTCGCCTCTGTATACCAAAGGGTGGCCCAAATTCAAAACGTATCTTCCCTTATGCCTCTTCTACAAACATGACAAATTGTGTTTCAATCGGTTGACCGTTTAAGAAACGGCCGAAATATTTTAATTTTAAAAGTATACAGTGTATGTATATTTAAAACCAACAGTCACAAAGTGAAGTTTAAATCACTTTCGTGGACAAGACAGGACAATCGTTTAAGGGCTGTGTAACACAAAAACAAATACGTATATAATAGACATCTGAATGCATATCGAAAAAACTCTAAATGAAAGTAGTCCAATATTGATTACGTATCTGTTGAGGCACATTAGAGAAGAGCCCAAATATATTTTCCGCAATGTTATTAACACTACCCACACACGCAACCAAATGAAAATGTACACACACTCAAACGACAGTGAAACGAAAAAAGGTAAACGAATCAAACAAGCGAAAACACCCACAGTAGGGGAGTAGGAGTATAAATACTCTACTCTCATTAAACGGAGAGCGCGTGTCTCATCAAAGAGGACTGTTGTGAGTTGTGTTGGTAGTGGGTGGCTGGGTGTATTGTTGTTGCAACATATAAACAGACGACACACGCGTTGTAATCTATAACGACGAAAGCGGAAATTTTCATTACCAAATGGCAACAGAAACAACCTGTAAGTAAAATGCAAATGTCAAGAGCGAATTCAAGAGAGCAAATGCAAAAACCGACAACAGCAAAGGCAAGCTTTTGTGATTATGGTTGGCTATATACTTGGATAACACAAGTTTACAAGAGAATATATTCAGTATGTTTAATAATTGCAGATTTTTTGTGTGTATTACAGCCACCTGGCATATAAAAGTAAATTGAAAAATTATAAACCGGACTTGTTGAAACCTGAGCTCGCCGAGACCAACCGCTTGAATTTCAAGAAGAGCATAATCCGTTAACATGATTCGAAAACCGTTACCATTGGCGGTAATATTCAGATTTTCCTCATTTTTGATGAAATATGGGCAAATGATTCCACCAGCCCATAAACCACAACATACCGTTGTTTTTAATGGATATAATGGTAGCTCTTGGTACTCTTCGGGTTGCTCATTAGCCCAAATACGGCAATTTTG
Organism: Eudasyphora cyanicolor; assembly: GCA_963930755.1. Classification (NCBI taxonomy): domain Eukaryota; kingdom Metazoa; phylum Arthropoda; class Insecta; order Diptera; family Muscidae; genus Eudasyphora; species Eudasyphora cyanicolor. The sequence continues at coordinate 161,642,983 of OZ005737.1, forward strand.
TTTATAAACGTCACATCAAAATTTCACGATAAAACACAGGATTTTCATTTGGAACAATTTTGAGACAGTGAAAATCGTATTCTAGGGATCAAAATAAGAAACTTTGCCGAAGGAACCATACCTCTAAAACGAATTCTGATGTCCCGGAATTTGGGTCGAACTTTTGGGTAGGTGCAAATTTTGAAAAATCCCACTTTGACCCATTTAGAGTGCTCCAATCGAGTCCAAATGTATGACCGACCCCCACTAACTTTGGAGGCCCGACCCACCCATGCCAGTGGCACACCCTCTGGAACCCCCTGGGGGTTCCATACATTTGGACTCGATTGGAGCACTCTAAATGGGTCAAAGTGGGATTTTTTCCGGGACATCTGAATTCGTTTTAGAGGTATGGTTCCTTCGGCAAAGTTTCTTATTTTGATCCCTAGAATACGATTTTCACTGAGCAATGGGCGATTTTTAAATCGACCCGCCCTAATGTATAGTATAAAAATTTTTTACAGCTTACTGATTTCCTAAATTGGTGCAGCTTCTTTAATTTATATTCTTATTACATATAATAATATATTAATAAACATACATTTATTAAATAATACAAATTGTTACACCGTACAAAATATTTTTAAAAATTTCGTTACGCTTGAATCGAAATGTAAACGAGTACAATTGGAAGTACGTTTAATTTGAACACGAATTCAAACTTGGTACCCAAGAGCAGGTTCATGACATTATTATTATTATTAAAATTATTATTAAAAAAAAACTTTTTATTAAAAACTATTAGGAACGGTATAAGTTCGGTTGGGCCGTATTTTATATATTCTCCACGATGGATTGTGATCAATTCAATAACCGGAAAAACCTTTGGAAATGAAGCAAACCATGGAACGATATAGTTATTTTTTCCTTTTTTTGTTATTATTAAAAAATGAACGCTGAAAATGTTTAGCCAAATTTTTCAAAAAACAAGCCCCCTATGGCTTAACACATTTAGTTAAATTCGTTGTGCAGAATGTGAAGATGTGTAGCATAAACTTCAAAAATGAAATCCTAAGTATCTGGAAAATGTGGTATTTATGAATTAAATAAGCGTATTTGGGGGCGACCTCTGTTAGGGAACTATAACAAGATATGAGCCGATTTGTATAATATTTACTGTAAAGAATAAATAAAAGTGCAAAGTTTCAGCTAAATTACATAGAAATTGTGATATTTATGGCTTAAATAAACGTATTTTTTGGCGACCTCTATAGCGGGACAATAACAATATACTCGTACAAACATATTTGTAAAATCTTTGTTGTGATGAATTATTGGCTAAAAAGAATACAAAACGCAAAATCTGAGCTACATAGCTTCTAAAATTTGCTTTTTATGGCTAATAACCTGCAACTATATGAAGTATTTCTACCAAATTTGATTAACCTAGCTCTATTAATACGGACTGGAGCGCAATTTCAACAAAAAACGAAAATAAGTACGTTTTGTACTCCAAATTAAGAAAGTGTACTTATTATTAATGAAATTATCTATATTTTAAGTACAAAAAGAACTAATTTTTATAACACCCTGTACCAGAGTCTGATGTCAGTTATTAATGTATGTTAAGGGCCTAAATGAAGAGTAACACAAAAAATGGTGTTAATGATGAGATTTAATACATTTACAAACTTCAGTAGGCCATATTTCGAAACCTCGTTTAACTAATAGGTTGGGAAACTGGAAATTTTGGAATGTTTACCCCATATTTAGAGCTCTAAAATATTTCTTTTGAAGGTCACTTTGTCAGCAACTGCAAATGTGCTAAATAAGTCAAATTTGTTGGAGCTCTATCAAAGACTGAATCAGTAATAACCATCTGCTCTAATAAAGAATCTGGACAAAATGTATTGCTATCTGGCTGTTGGTTGCTATCTAATTGTTGGAAATATGTGTATTTTATAGCTGCAGAAAATCAAATCGATGGTATCCTTAGTGTGATGACTATATCGAAACGTATAGTCATCACACTAAGGGTGGTTGAATTGTAAGGACCGATGTTGAATGTGAACCACACCTAAACGTAAATTTTTTTTCTGCATTTCATTTGACATTTCTCAATTTCAGACTAACTCAATTTGAACCATGGAAAGATACACAATCGAGCAACGCGTTAAAATTTTTTAGGCCTTTTACGAAAATGGGCGTTCAAATCAAAATGCATTTCGTGATGTTTTGTTGATCTGCATAATCGACCAAATGTGTCCACAATCGGGAGAATTCTCCGCAAATTTCAGTAAACCGGGTCTGTAGGAGATGTGAAAACACCTGTGCATGCTCGCCCAGTTCGTTTGGAGCGGCTTATGGGCTGGCGACGTCATCGGGCCATACTTCTTCGAAATGAGGCCGGTCAGGCAGTTACTGTGAATGGTGTTCGCTATGTAGACAATATGTGGTTTCAACAGGACTGTGTGCCACTTGCCACACAGCTAGCGAAACAATGGCTGATATTTTATTCCATACATAATTGAACCATACCAATATTATAATAAAACAAGTAAGAAAGTTTCAGTCGGGTAAACCGACTAAGGTATACCCTCACTTTGTGAGTAATGTTATATTGAATATTACTCGAATTATTCTGTCAATTTGTGTGGGAGGTACCAGAAGGGGTTTATCAAATGCACTGGTATACACGTTATGAGACATTAAATTGCGGTATGATTTGGGCATTTTGTGTGGGAGGTATAAAGAGGGGCGTGGCAATAACGCCCATTTTTCACAGGGCTATAGACACTATAAAACCATTACACTGTACAAAATTTCAAGTATTTGTATACACTGGTTTTAATGTTATAAGCTGTTAACTTTTGGTGCAAAAAGGTACCTTTGTGTGGGAGGTACCAAAAGGGGCGTGACAACAACACCCATTTTTCCCTGGACTGTAGGCAATATAAAAGCATAACACTGTACAAAATTTCAAGTATTTTTATACACTGTTATTAATGTTATAAGCTGTTAACTTTTGGTGCAAAATGGTGCATTTGTGTGGGAGGTACCAAAAGGGACGTGGCGACTTCGCCCATTTTTCTCGAGTTGATAACGACTAATAAGCTAATATTATGTGTGGAATTTCAAAAGATTCGAATAAGTAGTATAGCAGTTATTAAAGAATCAATATTTCACAACATTTTAACCCTTTGTGGGGGAGGTACTAGAAGGAGTGGACCCATATGGCCCATCTTCGAACTTAGCCGGAGATAGAAAAAAATATCACCACATACCAAATTTGAGGTCAATCGGTTACTCCTTTCGAGAGTTATCGTGCGCACCAGCCAGCAGACACACAGACAGACAGGCAGACAGACAGACAGACAGACAGACAGACAGACAGACAGACAGACAGACGGACGGACATTGCTCATTCGACTTAAAATGACCCAAAACGGATTTCCTCCGAACATACTTGGGTTCTTAGGTCACTCCTTCGACGTGTTACACTTTTTTCCGTAGCAAATGATATATACCCTCGTCACACTAAAGTGAGGGTATAAAGAAATGCCAATAATTTCCTAAATAATTTGTGTTTTATTCAAAATCAACATCGGCCTTTAAAATTTAACCACCAAATTCCAAATTTAAACCTACACTGAAAAATATATTGTCCTATTGTTAAATATTTGGACCAAATAGTCCTGATCTTTAAAATAACGACATCTAGCACATTAAATAAAGATAGTTTACCTAATATTAAACCAGTAAGGAAAGATAGAAAGACGGGCGGATCCGACAAAATAATACCCTGCACCTTCCTAACAATGCAAAACGAGGCATGGCGATAATAATTAAGATTTCGTTTCAGTTAACAAAGTATGTATATAGCTCCACCTCCTCCTCAAAGGGGACTTGAAGATGTTGATCATAATAAACAAATTAAAATACCCTGTATCACAGTGTGGTGTAGGGTATAAAAATGTGCTATCTACAGCGTCAAAAAGGACATCGGTTGGGACACTTATATGAGGGATATATCAAAACATGGACCGATATGAATAATTTTCAATGGAGGTCGTCTCTGATCTAAAGAATGTATCTACAGAGCGTCAACACATAGACCGATCTGGCCCATTTTCACAAGGTACGATTTAGGGCAATATAATGTATACATTCTTAAATTTCACTCAGATCAAATGAATAATGTCTTTTCTGGTGCGTCAAGAAGTGATACCGGAGGGAAGATTTTTTAACTAAAAATAAACAGTTTTTCAAGAAAAATAATTTTCTACATATAATTGATGATTTTTTGCAACTTTTTTTAGCAACACTGTTTTTGGCAGCTCAGCTGTTTTCATCTTTAAACATTGAATTATCTCGTTCTATCGACTCAAATTAAAATTGCGTATATTTCTCTAAATTGTATGTGATTTTTTTAATCAAACCCGAAAGCTCTTAAAAAATCACTCTTTACATCAAAACAAGCACCGATAATCCAAGAAATAACTCTGTGCCAATTTTCGATATTTCTCCAAATTTGACTGTATTTATTCATGTCAAAGGAAGCCTCTTTCTACCGAATTAAGTACACATCGGATACAGTTTCTACAGCGCTTACATACCCCCATACATATAAAGGGTTTTCCAACAAGAGGTGTTATTTTGGTATTCAAAGGAAAATTCAATTTTTTGAGATAAATGATCTAATGTTTATTTCATAATAAAGAGGAAGGTATGCCGTTAATAATGAAAAACAACATCAGCGACACGGTTACAGGACCATATCCTTTTCATGAAATTTTCCACAAGCAAATCGCAAAGTGGCTGCCCTATGTCCTCGATAGCCTCACGAATTCTATCTTTGAGGTCTTGAATCGACGGTGGGCTGTTGGCGTAGACCTTATCTTTCACGTGGCCCCAAAGAAGAAGAAGTCGCAAGGTGTTAAATCACAAGATCTCGGAAACTTTTCACGTAACAGAGCAATGCCTTCGTTGCTTGTGTGGCACATAGCGCCGTCTTGTTGAAAGTAAACGTTGTCCAGATCAATACCATCCAACTCCGACCATAAAAAATCATTAATCATCTCTCGATAGCGCAATCCATTCACCGTAACTGTTGATCCAACCTCATTTTCGAAAAAGTAAGGTCCAATGACCCCGTCGGACAATAAACCGCACCAAACAGTCACACGTTGAGGATGGAGAGGCTTCTCAACAATAACTCTTGGGTTTTCCGAGCCCCAGATGAGACAATTTTGCTTGTTGACGTAGCTACAGAGGTGGAAATGGGCCTCATCAGTCAAGATGATTTTGTATCGTTCGTATCGTTTTTTTGTTCGATCGTTTTGTATTGTTCGATGATCGTGTATCGTTCCATTTTTGGTAATGGCGTATTTTCTACTTGTCAAATGTCAAAGATAGATATTATCTCAATTTATATGTTCCTCCTGATTTGGTATCAAAGCGCTATAGAGGTTGTGCTTTACTTCCAATTATTACAAAATGTAACAGAAAGATGTTTCTCAATTTAGGAACGAATATTGTTTAATTTAGCGATATTCGGTTCAGATTTAGATACAGCAACATATATATGTTCCTACCTATTTTCCAATTATTCCAAATTATTTTCGCAATGACCCTTATCGCATTGTTAGGGAGGTGTAGGGTATTATATGGTCGTCCACGCCCGACTTTCTGCCTTTCCTTACTTGTTTTAAGTATAAAATGTCCTTATTATAAGTTCAGAATGTCTGCTAAATATTTAAAATTTAAATTTTTTTTGCTCAGTGTAGGTCTAGTAGGCGTTTTTGCTATTTATTATGAAGAATCAGCTTTAAGACAATATGATTGTAAAGTAGTGTAATTTATATTTTCTTGCTTGTAGTTCTTGTTGCTGTCTTTTGCTTGGTGGATTAGTGATATTGTTGCTGCTCACTTGTACACTCAAGTTATTGCATTTTCCAGACAATTTATTTGCATTACAATGCATTTTCATTGTTTGGGGATTTTCTGTGATAGAGTAAGTACCATAATTCATGAATTTATTCAATGTTCATGAAGAAATACACCAAAGTTCAAAAGTCATGTGGGAGTATTCAAACAATTTTCTTGAATTTTTCTTAAACCTTTAAGACAACGATTAGTGTTATATTTACGTAAGTTGGAGGTCCTTTAAAGTTTCGTCGTTTTAGTTTGCTGGAGTTTATTTTTCTTTTTTGTTACTTTTCGCTGGTATCACATTTATTTTCTTTGTTTTCACTTTAAACACATTTCGTTTTATATTTGTTCCCTCAAGGACTTTAAAAACGACAATCACTTTCGATTACCATTCACCAGTGTATGTGTGTTGGTGCGTATACATATGAATATTTGCGTATCGCTGCCTTGTCTTGTTGTTTTGGGGGAGCACAAGGGCCTCCATAAGTTAGCGGGTGTATATTGTATGTTGAAGGTTCAGCCCATTCAAATACATACATACATAAATATATATAGAGGGATACAGCCTTATTCTCTTTTACTTAAACACCATCACCCGCACTCTAATACACACGTACATACATTCGTATACATGAGGGCTTTCACTTTTTTTTCTTTGTGCTTTTTTGCGTCTTCGTTCCGTTTCATTTAATTTTTATTGAGTATTTGTTTTTATCACTAAAACTTCAGCAAATATTGGTTTCAATTAATTATTAAAATAAATGTTGATTATTTAAAAAATACATTTATTGAGAATTATTAATCAATTTCACCGACATCTAATAAAACACCTTTATTAGCTTTATCAACAAATAAACCCATACAATAAAATGATTTTTTAACGCACTTTTTGTTTTGTTGTTGTTACTCCTCCCGCTGCTGCTAGTCTGGTATTCCTGTTTGCTTTTTGGTTTGTCTCTTTAAGGAGTCTCAACAGTCTGAAGGAATTTTTATCCGCTACCGTTTTATTGCACGACCGTTACGCTCAGAACTCCACCACGAACTGATAAAATTCTATCACAAGTTTTACTTTGTTATACTAAAAACATTAAAGCTACTCGCATCGCAGGCCAATAAAATGTTTATGTTTGAGTGTGTGCATGTGTGCGCGCGCTTTGCGTAAGACGAAAAAACCGAAACAATCGAATTGCTCTCTTTAATATCCTTTTCCAAACAACGCATACAAAAAAACACGCACACACACTCACTGCTGCTGGTCCTTCGTTGATGTTGAGATATGTGTATGTGTCATTTGGTTTTGTGATAACTTGAAATACTCTCCTCCATTGACATTGTTATTGCTGTTGAATTAAAAACAAAAACAACAACAATAACAACGACGCGCCATCAGATGTTGTCTAATTTATGTAAGTGTATGTGTGAAATAGACTCGTACAAGTTGTTTTCACTTTAATATGGACTATTCAATGTTTTGTTTATTTATGTAACAGTTTTGCCCTACGAAACTCACCTCATCTGCTTCTCTATTTCTCTCTCTCGCTCTTTTCTCTCTTTCTTTGGCATTTTGTCTCCGCGCTGAGAACGCTTGCAAACAAACACCTGTAGTCATGTCGAAAAGCTCTTCCGACAAAAACAAAGTCAGAGTTGCCATAATTTCCTAATATGCCAGAGAAAAAGTTCGTGATATTGGAAAATAAAGCAACAAACAATTCAATTTAATTTCACATTTCAAAATAAGAAGGGAGAAATAAAAGTCAGATCGGGCCGACTATATAATCCCCTACACAAATACTAGTACTACAATCTGGGTTTGCAAAAGTCTGGGGGAAAATCCCAATAGTTCAATTTCGAAGTGTACATAACAAATATTTGTTGTTAGTGTCAAGAACAACATCAAAATCACGAAATTTTAGTGAAAGAATTGTATTATAAGAGGTAATATTACCTGACACCGCACTTTACCAAACAACTGATTGCGACAAAACTTAGCATGCTTGTAGAAGACGTACTAGATAACACTATGCAACAAAAAAAATTCCTTCCGAGACCTAAAATTTTTTTGTATAGATTGAAAAATACTATTTTATAAAACCAAAAACAGTTTTTATGGTAAAGTTTTTTTTTTTAATTTTTTTCTAGAATTCAAATTTTCGTGGAATGTACCTTTAGTATTTGAACCATATTATTTGAAGTATAAGTTCGATATAGCCGGCATACCATTTAGATTAAAGGAAATTATAAGGGCTAAAAATGCTGAAAACATCACATTCATGTAGAGATTGAAGTTTAGTAACTGTCGTATAACAATTAGAAAAAATCGATTTATTTTTTTCAAAAACATTGTTTTTGTTGGCACGAAAAAAGCCATAAGAAATAAAAAAGAATTCGCAAATAACACTATGCAACAAATGAACACCTTTTGAAAAATACACGGACTTGACTGTATAGGTTCAATTCTACTATCAAATGGTAGTATAATATACTCGGTTTGGCGAAATTGGTGACCAATTTTTTTTTATGGGCCTCCAAAGTTACTGAAAATCAGTGGGCCTCTCAAAAAAAAATGGGGCCAAAAATTACAATTATTTTGGGGAGCTAGAGGGTTAATATGTTCCACAATAATATTGGCCTTAATATTTTCCATAAAGTTGCTGAACATACCCTATACCAAAAAAAATATTTTTGTTACATAATAGTGAAATACTAACATTTTTTGGTATACAATGCGGTTTTTTGAGCTATTTAGGATACCTAGACATGTTCAGAACATATTCAGACCAGAGACGTACCCAGAGGGGGGGCCTCCCCCCTTTTAGGGGGCCAGGGACGTACCCAAGAAAAAATGTTGTTTTTGTCGACCGGTGTAATTATTGGTTGGCTTTAAATTTATGATAACCAGATATGGCGAAAATTAAGTTAAAATTACATTTATGATTTCTTATCTATCTACCTTTTTAACATGTAGGTTGCAGTGATGGAATGAGTTTGCACAACCGTGTATGTAAATTTGACTTTATATTGGGAGTGGTAATAAGTAGTACGCTTTTGGCCATTACACAGAACTTATCACGGTATTTGCAAACGATTAACCTAGATACAAGGCTTACGAAATCATAAAATTGGCAACGACTAAATTAAGTGACATGCGTAGAACTTCAGATGCGGAGTTTGATAAACTGTTTGAAGAATCTACACAACTTGCAAGATGTTTTGGAATAGAAGCTGCACTACCTCGAAGAGTAGGCACTCAAAAGTGTAGGGCTAATATTCCTGGTTCAGATGCCAAGGCGTATTTTAGGACAACATTGTTCATACCATATCTGGACGAAGTAATATCACATTTAAATAATAGATTTTCCGAACATGAAGCTTTAAAGACAAGTCTGTTTAATATCGTTCCGATACGAGTTGTAAATCTAATAAAGGAAGATTTCGAAGTAGTCACACTTTTTTACAAAAACGATTTAAAAAATTCAGCAAAATCTATTTAGCTGAAATAAGTATATGGATTGATTATTGGAAGCAGAAAAATGATAAGCCATCAAATGCATTAGATGCTATATCAGTTTGTGATGAGGACATGTTCCCAAGCGTTTTTACCCTTTTGCAGATACTGGCCACAATACCTGTGACAACGGCATCTGCTGAGCGAAGTTTCTCGACGTTAAGAAGAATAAAAACTTATCTCCGGAAAAGAATGGAAGGAGAAAGGCTATCTTATCTGGCTTTGATGTGTATATATACAAAGATGAAGTCAAAATCGATGAAATAGTTGATATATTTCTTTCAAAAAATCGAAGATTACATTTTTAACTCTTACGTATTTTATTATAAAAAGTTTTACTGATCTCGTACTAAAGTACACATTTATATATAGGAATAAAAAACTAAGGAACTTAACTTCCATTATCTACACAATAAACGCAATTTTTTAATTGTTTATCTTTGTTATGGAAAAAAAGGTTAGGCCCCCTCCGAACCAAAATCCTGGATACGTCCCTGATTAAGGCCAATATATTTGTGGAACATAGTAACCCTCTAGCTCCCCACTGAACTGTAATTGTTGGCCCCATTTTAACAAATCGTAAAAAAACACCCTTAAAATGGGGAGGGCGGGGATGAAATGTTTCACAAAAATGTTGGCAATAAAATTTTACTATATATGTGTCAGAACAAACGAAAGCTCAAAACTTAACACAAATACCAGAAAAAGGTCAAATAATGTATATTGCCAAATATAGTTAAGCGGTGTTTCCAAGTCTGAATTAGTTGTTCGACAAAAGCTAATGACACCTTTATCGAGGGGACCACTGTTTTTTAGAAACATTGGAGGCCCATAAAAAAAATTGGTTACCAATTTCGCCAAACCGAGTATAGGGTTATACTACCCTTTGATAGTACATAGAATCGAACCTATACTGTCAAGTCCGTGTATTTTTTCACTGTTGCACAGTGTAATTAGTTTGATCCATTTTTTGAATGCTAGCATCCTAACGAAGAAAAGAGTGCCGACATGAATTAGGAAATTCAAAAAAATATTTTTTTTTTATTTTATTTTGGCAATTTTGATTGGGAGGTACCAAAAGGATCGTGGCAATAACGCCCATCTTTTTACGGGACTGTAGGTACTATAGAAGCATTACACTTCACAAAATGTCAAGTATTTGTATGGACTGGAATCAAAGTTAAAAGCCGTTAAATTTTTGTGCAAAATGGTCCATTCGAATGGAAGGTACCAAAAGGGGTGTGGCAACTATGCCCATTTTTAGTTTCTAGTACGTAGTATATAAGTTATGGGTTAATCAATATTTCACAAATTTTGATCTTTCGTGCGGGAGGTACTCGAAGGAGTGAACCTACGTAGCCCATATCTGACCTTAGCCTGGATAGAAAAAATATTAACACATACTAAATTTGAAGTCAATCAGTTAATTCTGTCGAAAGTTATCGAGCGCACCAATCAGAAAGACATACGGACATTACTAAAATGGCTTAAAATGCCCCAAAACAGATTTCCGCCAAATATTCTTGGGGTCTCTTAGGTCACTCCATCGATGTGTTACACTTTTGGTTGACAGCACAATTTGTTCACAATAGGGGTGTATAAAAATCGAATTTAGTTGAGATTGTATTATTTTTTTCAAATAGGCATGGTTTTCTTCCTTAGCTTTCGAAATATGGAACAAGCCATTTTTTGACGAAATTTTACTATTTTGGATGGTTTTTTTTTCGTGCGAGATAAAAACGATTTTTTAAAATAAAAAATTAATTTAACCACAGTTTCTAAATTTCTGTTTCCACATAAACGTGTCATTACATTTGTAGTACTCAAAATTTCCTTTAATTTAATGTGTATCCCGCCATTATCGAACATATACCTCAAAGAATATGTTCTACATATTAAAAGCAGCTTCCAAGAACTTTAGAATTTTAAAGAAAAATTAAAAATAAAAAAAAATTTAGCATAAACATTTTTTTTCGTGTTTAGGGCTCCATACTCGTTTTACATCAGAAAATGTTATGCGACAAAATGTTGTTGCATATTGTAATTAAAGTTTTAAGACCACTTAAAGTTATAATTCCAAATTTTTTTTTAAGTTTTTAGCATTTTTGACAATATATATTTTTTTAAGTATAGCATCAAATGGCCCTTATTTGATATATGTGATAACAAAATAAATTTCCCAAATATAAAAATTTGTTGTATATCCGAAAATATAATGATATAAGAATTGTCATATATCCGGCTCTAATATGTCGCTGTCCCTAGGAAAGGACTGGGACAAATATTTAGAAAAAATATTTAAAAATTAATTAATTTATACACATATTTTTTTCAATTTTATTTATTTATACAATTTTTAACAAAAATTACAAGTTTTTTTTTATATGTACATGTTTTGCACGACAAAGCAATTTATAAATAAATAAAATGTAGTGTAGGTATATATCTGACAATGTTTTGTATAAAACGTCTGTCTAATATAATATAATATGTACTTATTAAGCTGTTTCTTAACTAAATTCTGTTAACAGGAAATATCTATAGTTATAGGCATATTTAAAAAAATTTTATATTTAAGCGGTCCCAATTATCTTCAATGCCATCAAGAATAGAGACGATGTCATTTTTCGTTAAACCATTTTTCCCAAACGAAGATACTCGATTTTCCGCTAGAATTTCGAGTATCTTTGTTGTTACTTACACAAGACGTATTTTTTGGTTGCTCCATTTCGAACTGCGAAAACAAGGAGACAAACTGCCCAAATCACTCATCTATTGGGCTCTAAGCGGAGATTACTGCTGGAACTACTGTGATGCATAGAGGTAGCTCGGTTCGTCGTAGTGGTAAGCGAAAATTGTTTGTAATTTGTCAAAAAATATTATACACAAATCAAAAATCCTGGAAGTGTTCAATATAAGTTGCACCAAAGTAAATAAAATATTAACATCAGCTGACTCTTTCCTTCAAACCTATGGATGGTATATCGACGATAAATTTGCCGAAAAGTTATCGATATACCGATTAAAAAGTAGTGCCAAATTACTATCATACAATATCGTTAAAGTACATAAAGGTGTGTGTCGCTGAGATAATATATGCCTAAAAATATGCAACATAATAAGGATGATAATTTAACACCCAAGGAAGTATTCCGAACTGTCACCAGGACAGCAAATTAACAACACAAATATGAATGCTATTCTTGAAATTATCAAGACAACAATTAATGCGAATTTAAATGAGAAACTGCAAGTGTTGCCTACAAAAGCAGATATAGAGGAAATAAAAACAGAAATTATTACAGTTAGCTCGGAAATGCATTCGCTACGAGAAGAGAACAAATACTTGAAGGAAGAACTAACTAAAGTTCAGAAAGAAAACGAAGATAATAAGAGGAATATACAATGGCTTCAACACCAAATAAAATCCAATAAACTATATATCGAAGGTTTAGATTCAACAAATTCACCTTTCTCAGAAGTTAAAAAGCTATTGAGGGATAGGCTCGAAGTAAGCGTTAAAATTGTTCATGTAAGAAAAGTTTTCGAGAAATGAGGTAAAATTGCCGTAGTTGTTGAATTTGAGTCAGAACAAAGCATAAAAGAAGTTTTTAAAAATATTAAAAAGTTGAAGGATATGAACATACGTATTGAACGAGACATGAACCCCACACAACAACAAAATAAAAAAGCATCCATGCAATTGAAAAGAAAAATACTTGAGATCAGTAAGGAGCACAAAGTACTAGTTAGGGGAGATAAGCTGAAAATAAACAACCATTGGTTTAGCTGGAACAACGAAAAAACATTGGTATCTGGAAAGCTTACTGGAGAGGAGGTATTAGCTAAAATGTATGGCGAACAAATGAAATCAGTCGATTTAAAATACGAAGAAACTTTGAATAATACCTCAAAAAACTAGCAGAAAACAATGATATAGATATAAAAACCACTCAATTCAAGCTAAAAATAATATCATACAACATAAACGGGTTAGAGAATAAATACCTGTACCCATCTTTCTTTAATTATTTACACACATTTGATATTATCATGCTTTTAGAAACTCACTTAGAAGAAAATAAAATCCAAAATTCAATAAAATATTTTCGTAATTTCGATTTACTTTATAAGCCGGCAATAAGGATAAATAGATTCGGAAGAGCATGTGGAGGAATATTATGCGGTATTTCTAAAGACTTAAGAATGCGAAATATTAATTACCAAGCGGAAATTGCAGATGGAAAATTTATATTAAAATTTAAAACAAAATCATATAATTTCACTATCTTTCCTATGTATTTGAGACCTGCGGATTGGGCTATAGATTTCAATATGTTAAAAGATTCCTTAGATAATAATAAAGCAGAAAATTCAATAATATTGGGAGATGCAAACGTAAGAATTGGACGGCTTAACCAGGATATTGTCGATGTCTATATGGATCTTTTTACAGCTGGATATCGGGAAAGAAATTCGCAGGATACAATTATAAATACAAAAGGCAGACAATTGGTGGAATTTTGCAACGATAACAATTTACTAATATTAAATGGCAGAACAAATGGTGACGAACAAGGAAACCTAACGTTCATCAACAGCCTTGAAGAGTCAGTCAATGATATCTGCGCTGTATCACAGGACATTCTCCAACATATTGTTAAATTTAGTGTAGAAGAACAATGTTGGTCTGATCATATGCCGATTACATTAGAAATCATATTAAACAGTTGTAGCGACAATACGGAAAAATTGGCCTTACTTCCTAAATTGCAATGGAAGGAAAATTATAAAAGCATATACCAACGCAATCTAGACCAAAACCTACTAAGTTATCCGACCCCTTATGTTGTACCAAACCTGGATGATCTTGGCGAAATTATAAAGAAATCTGTGAAAAATCATACGATTCGTAGCAAGAACATTGTACAGAAACAAAGATGGTACAATAATAATTGTAATGTCGCGCGAGAAAAGTGCATTCAAATGTTGTATAAATATAGAGAAAATCGTAACAACGAAAACAAGAATATGTACACAAAAGCCCAGAAGGAGTACAAGCAAGTCTGTAAGGCAAGCGAGAGAGAATACTTAGAAAATCTAGTCAAAAAAATTAATCGCATATATGATAGCAAACAATGGTGGAAAATGGTAAAGGATTTGAGGAATCATCACTACCAAATATGCTCAGATATCACTGCTTCAGAGTTTAAAAACTATTTCGAAAATTTGCTCAACCAAACGCAAGATATGGTTGAAGTACAATACGCACCTTTATTTATACAGGACTAGCGGACTCGGCGAACTTCGCCTCGCCCCAATTTAACGCCTTCAGATAAACTCCAGAGTGATAATAAAACACAGATAGTTAAAATTTTATTGCGATTTGTTTAAAAGGAATCGAAATCAGTAGAGAGCGATGTGATAAACAACAAACAACGAAGACAGAAGACAGGCAACGTACAGATGACCGTGCGAAAAACAGGGAAATTCGAGATTAATTCCACAGACTTCCTACGATTTGTCTTGAGATTTATTGATCGTACAGGGAACTGAATCCGCTTGAATTGGAATGAAAGATCAGTTGGAATAATCGGAATTCGTGGGATAAGGACTTTCTCTCCTTTGAATTTTCCCTTGATGATCGTCGCCTGAGTCACATTGTCCATCAGTTTCATAATGGACAACCGCGAACTATGCACAATTTCGGATGATTCAGATTCCGCAACATGATTATGATCGAATCCACCTTCAGCTGTAAATTATGCGGCGGAGCCCCTGGCACATCAAGCGAGTTCGATTTTACTTTGAATAATAAAATTCATGCTATCGACGTCCTTATTCTTCGCTGCTAATATTGCCCGTTCACTAATCTAATCGAGATTTGGAAACACTTTGGTGATGAGTTCCTCGTTCGACGATGTGAACTCGCAAAAATTTGCCGGGAACAATATCAATGCAGTGGAAACATCAACCGTAATTTGGCCATTGCCAAGCGCCAACAGTTGTTTCGAGAATTCAAGAGCCGATGAGTCGTTCTGCAACGCGACTCTCATGTTCGTTGTCAATTTCAACTTCTTGACATGCCGCCACAAAGACCACGATTTCAGGCATGCATTAATTTCATCGGCAGTAGATTTCGGGATGGCGGGAAGCGTTTGACGAAAATCTCCGGGCAGCAATATCATAGACTCACCAAATTGTCTCAAATCACGTCGTAAATCCTTCATCGTTCGGTCAACTGCCTCCAGAGCTCGTTTATGCGCCATCGTGCATTCATCCGAAATTATGATTTTGCAGTGCCCGCAATCCAATAAGATAACCTTACCTCTTATACTCAAACTTATTATCTGAAAAAATTTTCGAACTGATAAATATCGCGTTGAATTTTAATTGATCGTAATGCTTGTACCGTTTGTCGATGTGATACGCGAAATCAGTGTAACAATACGCAAAACTCGAATGAATTGCAGCAAGAAAAATATCACATACTCGTACATATGTTTAATAGAAAACTTTTTTGTTTAATAGAAAATTAATAAAAAAAATTGGATTCAAAAAGAGAGTAGTAGATAGGAACAGTAGGAATCTCGCAAGAAATAGCAATTTTCGATTTTCCCAATTTTCCGACTTTTTTCCAAAATTTTCTTGTGTATTCTTCTTATTTGGCCGGAGACCTGTCCGAATTGGTGCTAATCACCGAAATCGGTCCAGGCGTTCTCGAGTTATAAGCGTAGTAACTAACATCACTTTCTTTTATATATATAATAGATATAGATTTGGATAGAGATATAACTATCCAAGAGTTAAAAGTCATGCTTAGAAAGGTGAAGCCAAATAAGGCCCCAGGCGAGGATAGAATATCTTTCGAGTTTTTTATCAATGCCACGGATCAATTCCACGATAAACTCGTACAAGTCTACAACACAATTTTCAGTGGACAAAGCTTCGATAAGGCATTTACTAAAACAGTAGTATTTCCAATATATAAGAAAGGCGGCATACGACAACCACAAAACTATCGAGGAATATCATTTATGAATTGTGCTGTGAAGATATTTATGGGCATCCTTAATGAGAGGCTGTATAATTGGGTGGAGAACTATCGAGTTATGATGGAATATCAAGCAGGATTTAGGAGGCAATATTCCACTGCAGACAACATATATAATTTGGCCGCTATCGTAAGCATTATGCAAAGTGAAAAAAAGAAAACGTATGCCTTTTTTATTGACTTTAAGGCGGCATTTGATAATATATCGAGAAAATCGCTGATATATAAATTATATACTATTGGAGTTTCCTATAAATTCGTAAAGTGCATTGAAAATATATACAACAATACCCAGAGCGCTATATGGAATGGTGTCGAACTCTCTGACTATTTTGAGACAAAATCAGGGTTGAAGAAAGGTTGCCTGATGTCTCCATTATTATTTGCACTATATATTAACGATCTGCATGAATGCCTAGGTGGGGGAATTATCATCGATAGATTGAATATCCGTCTCTTGCTTTATGCTGATGATATCGTGATATTGGCCGATGACCCTTCTACACTGCAGCAGATGATTAATAACTTGGAAAAATATTGCAAAATGTGGAATCTTGAAGTAAATTTAACCAAATCAGAGATTATGGTGTTCAGAAATGGTGGCCGATTGCGAAGAGACGAAAACTGGGTTTTTAATAATAATCTTGTAAAAATAACATCAGAATACAAGTATTTGGGTGTCATATTCACAACAAAATTGAGCTTTACCAAGCATATTGAAAACAGAAGTATACAAGCCAAAGGCGCAATTAATTCAACTTGGAGAGATTTTATCGGCAAAAACAATGTTAGCATGAGTGCAAAATGGAAAGTATATATGGCTGTATGTAGATCCATTCAATCATACGCGGCACAAGTCTGGGGATATAGTTATTACGAGGAAGTCAATAAATTCCAAAGATATTTTATGAAGAAAATATTGAACTTACCAAGCTTTACTCCCAATTATGTATTAATGCTCGAAACGAATGCTGAAGACAGTCATATTTTTACTCTGAAACTACACTTTAAATACATACACAAAACATTTTTTCAATACCACTACCTCTCCAGAGTGTTATTTCAACGAGGACTCTTATGGGCAAAAGGATTAAAGGAGCAGTCCAGCGCACTTGGAGTAGATTGGCCGGAACAAATACCATCAGAATGGCAATGGGACACTTTTTGTTCCGATTTCATATCTAAATTAACCTACAACAAATTAAATGAAAGACTTCAAAAGAAGATGGAAAGCCCTACTCGTATATACAAATATTTAGATTACACCAAAGGTCAAACATATGTACATAACCGACAATATGAACCCAACAAAACTTAAATGGATTTTCAAGGCTAGATGTGGATTAATTGAACTTAATAGCAACAAATTCGGGGCTCAATATGTGGATACAATGTGTAAATTGTGCAACTTAAATGAATGTGAAACCCTACAACATTTTCTTGGAGTTTGCCCCGTTCTAATATATACATATACATAGCGGACCCTAGAAAAGGATTGGGAAAAATATTAAAAAAAAAAACATTGCAGTCGGGTAAATCTTTGTAAGTAATGTAATGTAAACCGAGTGGTAGATGTCGTATCTTTATGTCAACGCACCCTCAAACATTTTTTTTAATCTTTCAGTGTCAAAACGTTAGTCGAAGTCAATATTTTCATCATGGTAAAGTTCACTTACGTGCAACGTTTGGAAATCATTAAAAATTACTACCGAAATTCTGCGTTGGTGGTCGCAATAATAATTTCCGGCCATAATAATCATCTGCTCCGTATTTTTTCGTAGATGAAAACAATCGTCATGTTACAAAATTATTTTTGGCCAGAATCAAATGAGCTTGACATCGCCGATATGTGGTTTCAACAAGCTGATTTCAATGAGTATTAATTTGATTTTTGACACTTGCGCCGCCACATCTCTCATTCTTGGACATTCGCTCTGTACGCAAAATATTTCACTCGCTTAAGTACATCTTGCTGTGCAAAGGTAAATCTTCGTTACCATTTATACTTAACAAAGCTCTTTTCCTCCATAGTGAACCTCCTCTGCCCCCGCCTGGGTACAATGCGAATCCATCATGCTGAAAATCTCGATAATCGAACCATCGATTTTTGAGTTATGATGTTTTGATGGCCGTGTTGCGCCGATTTGAAAAACCCTCCTTAGTGTCCTTCCCTAGGGCCAATACAAATCCATCAAGACCAAAATCGAACGATCCATTCTGAAGCTATGGGGTTGTGATGGCCGCGCCATGCCTATTTGACCAATTCTAAAATTTCCTACATAGAGTCCTTTCCTTGGGCTAATATGAATACACCAAAATCGTGAAAGTTCCAATGATCCATTTTGCTCCATAGGGTGTTTCATTGGGCAAATATAAATACATGTACATCAAGTTCAATATCGTAAAATTAGAATGATCCATTTTCGAGTTGTGAGGTTGTGTTGGCCTTGTGGCGCCCTTTTGACCCATACGAAAATGTCCTCAGTCACTGTCCAATACGATCCCATCAGTCTCAAAATCGTGAAAATCGAACAATCCGTTCTCGATTTATTAGGTTATGTTGACCGCAACACACCCGCTTGACCAATTCTAAATATTCCTCCATAGTATCGAGAGGGTATATTTATACCCTCACTTTAGTGATACACACCAAAGAAGTGATCTAAGACCATAAGTATGTTCGGTGGATATTCGATTGGGTCATTTTAAGTCGAATGAGAAATGTCCGTCCGTCTGTAAGTTGGCTGGTGCGCACGATAACTCTCGAAAGGAGTAACAGATTGACTTCAAATTTGGTATACGGTAATATTTTTTTCTATCTCCGGCTAAGTTCGAAGATGGGCCATATTGGTCCACTCCTTCTGGTACCTCCCACACAAAGGCTTAGCATTTAGTGAAATATTGATGCTTTAATAACATCTATACTACTTATTAGAATCTTCTGAAATTCCACACATTGCATTAGTTTATTAGTCGCTGTCACCTCGAGAAAAATGGGGAAGTTGCCACGCCCCTTTTGGTACCTCCCACACAAATGGATCATTTTGCATCAAATTGAACTGCTTATAACTTAAATGCAAGTGCATAAAAATACTTGAAATTTTGTATAGTATAATCCTTTTGTAGCGCCTATAGTCCGGTAAAAATGGGGATTATTGTACAGCCCCTTTTGGTACCTCCCACACAAATGGAACGTTTTGCGCCAAAAGGTAACAGCTTATAACGTAATACCAGTGCATATAAATACTTGAAATTTTGTACAGTGTAATGCTGTTATAGTGCCTACAGTCCTGTGAAAAGTGGGCGTTATCACCACGTCCCTTTTTGTACCTCGCACACAAAATGACCGGGTCACATAAACGCTAATGATTCGGCACATTGCAATGTATTTAAAGAATCTACTGTTTACCGGAAAATATATTTGTTAAACGTCAATGATTCGGCACATTGCAATGTATTTAAAGAATCTACTGTTTACCGGAAAATATATTTGTTTTGTTAAGCCCCTACCGCCCACACAAATTGACAGATTAATTAGTGTAATGTTTTATATTACATTACTCACAAAATGAGGGTGTACCTTAGTCGGTTTACCCGACTGAAACATTCTTACTTGTTCACGTTGTATAATACTACAAATTTACAGAGATTTATGTTTGCTTCTTTTAAGAGTTTTCTGAAAGCATAAAAGTATCACCCACGTTGATGATAGCGCGAGAACTGACCACTGGTCGATCATGTGAAAAGTCCGGGGTTTGTAAAACACTCTAGTCTATCCATATTCTAAATTTCAGATTTCTAGTTATTACAAGAGACTCAGCGCCCACGTCGTAAAAATCACTTGGCGTAAAAGCAAATCCTTTGGAGATCTGTATATATTAACATCCGTTTGTAGTCTCATATTACTTAAAGGACTTTTTAGGACCTGAAAGAATGACAATTGCTTTGGTCACTGCTCACTGCTTGACCTCAGTATGGACATTGAATAGTTGTTTTCGAATCCCCCTGTATATCCCACACTGCGGTCCAGGGTATTTTGACTTTGTACATTTGTTTTTTAATACCCAAAAGGTGTTAAGATCTTCATGTTTACAAAAGTTAGACTTTTGATCTTATAAGATGCTTAGGAAAGGACAAACACAATATGTAATCATATTTTGATCCGACCCCCACTCAGTGAAGTGCTCAGTGAAAATCGTATTCTAGGGATCAAAATAAGAAACTTTGCCGAAGGAACCATACCTCTAAAACGAATTCTGATGTCCCGGAAAAAATCCGACTTTGATCCATTTAGAGTGGTCCAATCGAGTCCAAATGTATGGAACCCCCACCCCATGGGTGGGTCGGGCCTCCAAAGTTAGTGGGGTCGGTCATACATAAGTTTCTTATTTTGATCCCTAGAATACGATTTTCACTGAGCAATGGCGACTTTTTTTGCCTCCCCATAAATCGACCCGGCCTAATATATATATATGTTACAAACATAGTGACAAACTGAATATACCCACAATGCCATGGTGGAGGTTATATCGCGTGTTTTTTAGGGGTATAGAACTTCGAATTGAAATAAAACACAAGAAAATCGTTTTAAGGTCCATCAATTTGGCTTTATTGGAAGGATAATTTTATGCCATTAATGTTTAAATATGATTTCGGGCATGTGGCCGCCGCGGCTGGCTCGAATAAAGCCAATTCTACAGGTCCAATTTTCAACCACTTTTTCGAGCATATGGGGCCGTATGTCGGCAATAACGCCACGAATGTTGGCTTTCAATTCCCCTAAAGTTTCTGGTTTGTTGGCGTAGACGAGCGACTTCACATATCCCCAAAGAAAATAATTCAACGGTGTCAAATCACACGATCTTGGTGGCCAATTGACAGGTCCATTCCGCGAAATTATGCGCTCATCGAATGTTTCCTTCAATAAATCGATTGTGACGTGCGCTGTGTGGCATGTAGCGCCGTCTTGTTGGAACCACAACTCATCCACATTCATGCCATCCAATTCGGGAACAAAATAGTCGGTTATCATGGCTCTATACCGGTCTCCATTAGCTCTCCACAGCTCCAATTGCTGTGCACGGTGGCGAATCGATTCATTCGGGTCCTCTTCAACACTTTGCTCTACAGCGGCAATTGTTTCTTCGGTGCGCACTGTTCGACGTCTCTGCGGATGCGTATTATCACATAGAGTAAACGTAGTGCGAAAACGATCCATGGTTAACCGAATTAATTGCTCTGATGGACGATTATGTCGACCATAAAATGGACGGAGCTTGCGGTAAACTTCGCGAACTGAACCATTATTTTCGAAATAAATTTGTACGATTTGCAAGCGTTGTTCTTTTGTCAACCTGTTCATGATGAAATGGCAAACCAAACTGAACATAAATGACATTAGAGTTGCCAGATTTGACCACAAAATGCCAGTTTTATCTCTATTCGAAAAACAAAGCTGTAAAAAAACACCCGGTACAAATCGTATGGTTCGTATATGCGACGTATAAGTACTGCCATTACTAATGTATAACTCATACGCACCAAATAACGCATATGTGGCGCTTCGTCTAAATCATTAAAACCTACACCACACTGCGGTCCAGGGTATTATGACTTTGTACATTTGTTTTTTAACACCCAAAAGGAGAAGAAATGGACCCATCGTTTATTATACCGATCGACTTGGAATCACTTCCTATGTCTATTTAGCCATGTCCGTTTGTCTGTCAGTCCGTACTTTTAAATTTAATTTCATTCATTTCCAATATGATAATGTTTATTTTGTAACTAAACAACAATGCAGATATTTAATATTGAACGACAAAACCCACACTCCTATCAGAGCTCATTGGTATTCATATTCCTTCAATTAATTAAATAATTAATTATTCCATGGAACACATTGGAGTACATAATTAATTTGTAATTTTGTATTAGTACACAATGACATTGTCATACATGCTACATATACATAAACTGAAGTGAAAATTTATCTGTACGAATCAATAGAGATGCAGGGGTACTTGTCCATTCCAATTTGTAATGCCAAAAATATAAAAAGACAAAATGGAAATACATCAAAATAAATCCAGTTTAGTTTGGGGATACTAAAATACTTCCTAATTTGTATTAAAGCCCTTTATCTCCATTTAATTTTTGGAAATTTACTCGAACATAAGTAACGAGGGTTCCGTGCAGTCGTTCATGTCCGTCCATAAAGTTAACCCTGCGTTTTTTAATAAACTAATTGTCCTGGGCAAACAACAAGTACGAAAAGTACTGAACGTGTCCATCGACAAAATGATGATATCAAGCGATTCAGTATCGCGATTGTTATGCTTAAAAGCACCGCCACTATTCCTAAATGGACACCATTTAAAAGGGCAAAACAACCCTTTTGGACGAACACAAATTCTCAAAGCGATTCGGTGGTGAAGTGGATAAACTCGTAACGGAACGGAATAAAAACTGACTTAAAATAAAAGAAAATTAAAATAACAGCAGAAATCTCTAAGTGAAAGTTAAAGTCAAATAAAAAAATGAATATATTTATATTAACTTTTTCATTGGTAATTTAAGAAGCTCTTGGACTAAAAGTGCTTTTAAACTAAAATATTTATAAAGTTTTTCCACGAATTTGCTTAAGTGCAGTGAAAATTTTATTAAAAATCAAAATTTACTTATATGAAAATACAGATGGGGATTAAATTCTCAATTGAAAAAGTTTGTGTATTAATAGTGGAATTAATCCAAAATGTAGTGCAATTAACAAAGTGTTTTATTGAAAATGCTTGCTAATAAATAATACATTTTATCTAGCGGAATAAAACTAACCTACGTATTTTGAATCGGAATAATATTAGCATTCAACTAGAAAAAATAACCAATTTCAGTTGCGGCTTGCACTGTATTTTCGCAACAATTTTTCGATCAACTATTAGCTTGAAACTCATGGATCAGTGACACATAAAAAATACTATATCCAGGACTTATATTCAAAAATGGCTATGAACAAAAACATAATTTTTCAGGAGAGCGAAAAAAATGTTTTTATACCCTTCACCATAGGATGGATGTATACTAACTTTGTTATTCCGTTAGCAACACCTTGAAATATTGATCTGCGACCCCATAACGTATATATATATTCGTGATCGTCGTAAAATTCTAAAACGATTTAGCCATTTCCGTCTATCTGTCCGTTTGTCTGTAGAGGCCTTAATAATAGAGCTAGGTTGATCAAATTTGGTATAAATACTTTTTATAGTTGCAGGTCATTTGGGATTGCAAATGGAGCATATCGGTCAATGTTTTGATATAGCTCCCCTATAGAGGTCGCTCCAAAATACTTTTTTTGCGTCCTAGATACCTCAGTTTTAAAGCAATTTTGCTGAAACTTTGCAGTTTGTATTCTATTTTGACAAAAATTTTACAAAACGGTTCATATTTTGTTATAGTCATCTTATAGAGGTCGCTCTAAAATAGGTTTATTTTAGCCATAATTACCACATTTTCTAAGCATTTTAAGCGAATCTTTGCAACTAAATAAAATATATTTAGACAAGAATTCATCACAGTAAATTTTTTTAAATCAGTTTATATTTTGTTATGTTCCACCTACCTATAGCAATAAACACCACATTTTCTAATCAATTAAGCTGAAACATTGGAGTTTGTATCCTATTGTGGCAACAAATAATATCAATAAAATTTATACAAGTCAGCTTATATTTTGTTCTAGTCCCCGTGTAGAGGTAGCCCTCAAATATGCTAATTTAAGCCATAAATACCACATTTTTCAGATGAAGAGAAGGCCAAAGTGTTTGAGGCCTAAAATTTGGCTTAAAATTGCAGCGTTCCATTTTTTAATAATATTTTTTGATTGAACTAAAAGGATATGTCCAAAATTTGCTCAATATCCAAAGATTTTTCCAGTAATAGAATTGAATATATCCATGGTGGATAAGATACGGCATGACCGAACTTAACGCTTTTACTTGTTTTCCTTAGTTTTGAGAGTAGTTATTAATTATTCTTCTACAGTGTAATCTAAAGACGATTACTAATTGATCCAGTTAAAAATTTTTCAAAATTCCTTATTATTCGCGCTCTTATGATGATAGCCACTTTTACATTTTATATATGGGCACTATGAAAGTTCAAATTAGCAGATAGCCATTATTGCAAAAAAAAAAAAACATAAATACGATTTTAAGACTCGTTAAAGTTTTTTAATTAAATTTTCAAATTTGTATATAAATCAACATACAACAATCCTATTAATATTATAAAATAGTTGTTTGGTCTCTTTGTCTTTCTTGAAACCTGGTGGACAGATAGACCAATACCTAGGAAGTGTCGTAGGCAGCTTTGATTTTCGATTTTCAGCCATGTGATTTTCGGGCACTGCAAATATCTCGCTAAATAGGCGTCGTAGGACAAAAAGGACTAAATTTTGTTATCATTATATTTTGCCTTAACAAACTTAAAATGCAAATATCTCGCTAAATAAGCATCGTAGGACGAAAAGGACTAAATTTTGTTATCAATTATTTTGGGCAAACAATTTTAAAAATTTAGCAAAATTTAAAATGCAAATATCAAGCAAAATAAGCGCCATAGGACGAAATAAAATAAATTTTGTTATCGTTTATATTAGGCCAAAACTTTAAATTTCCTTAGCAAAATTTAAAATGCAACTAAATATCTCGTTAAATAAGCGTTGTACGACGAAAAGGATTCAATTTTGTTAACAATTATTTTGGGCTAATATTTGGAAATTAAAAAAATTATCCTGCTTAAGACCTCAGTAGTCAGGGCTTGCATTATATTTGTAATTTAGTTATAAGTATAATTGTTAATAAATAAATAAATAAATAAAAAAAATTAAAATGCAAATATATCGCTAAATTTGCGTCGTAGGACGAAAAGGACTAAATTTTGTTAACATTTATATTTGGCCAAAATTTTTAAATTTCTTGGCAAAATTTAAAATGCAAATATTTCGCTAAATAAGCGCTATAGGACGAAAAGGACTAAATTTTTTTATCATTTATATTTGGCCACAATTTTGAATTTCCTTAGCACCAGGAAAAATGCAAATATCTCGCTAAATAGCAATATTTTAAATGTAAATATCTCGCTAAATAAGCGTTGTAGGAAGAAAATGCCTAAATTTTGTTATCATTTATATTTGGGCAAAATTTTTAATTTCCTTAGCAAAAATTAAAATGCAAATATCTCGCTAAATAAGCGCCGTAGGACGAAAAGGACTAAATTTTTTATCATTTATATTAGGCCAAAATTTTAAATATCCTCAGCAAAATTTAAAATGGAATGTTTTGCTAAATAATTTGCTAAATTTATTTATTTATTTATTTATTCAGTCTATGGATTACAATCCTTACAGACTAGCAATTAAAAATAAATTAAATCTAAGGTTTCACAAAATGTTTTTAAAGAGTATGAAAAATCTAAATTACATTGTTTATTAATATTGTTAAACTCTTTTAAATACCTTAAAATAGGTTCAAAAGAAGAGTAGTTACTCCTATGAAAAGGGATATAAAAATAGGCATTATAGCGTAGTGATCTAACTGGAATGTTAAAGCCAATAAGACTAAGAAGTGAGGAACAATCTATAAATCCATTAATTAATTTATATATAAACAAAACCGAGCATTTAGACCTACGGTTTTTAAGCGTTTTCAGATGTATCAGCCTACATCTGGCTTCATAAGTAGGAAGAGGTGATCCAAATGGCACAGATACCAAAGCAAACTTCAAGAATTTCTTTTGCAGACGTTCAATTCGACTATTATGTACATCATACAGTGGGTTCCAAATTATGGACCCATATTCCAATTTAGATCTCACAAACGTTACATATAGTAATTTACGTGTATATGGGTTAGTAAATTCTTTACTATTTCTCTTGACAAAAGCTAGCATAGAATAAGCCTTGGGCATTATGAAGTCGATGTGTAATTGGAAAGTTAGCTTATTGTCGAAAACAACGCCAAGATCCAGAATGCTATCCACATTCAGCAGTTGTTGGTTATTTATGTAGTAAATGGAGTTTAACATATTGAAACGTCTCCCAAAGGAGATATGAAAACATTTAGAAATATTCAACGGTAAGTGGTTCGAAACACACCAAGAACATAGCCGATTTATATCCATTTGGAGAGAATTAACGTTACTAACATTTTTAACATTCAAGAAAATCTTTATATCATCTGCATAAATTAGACATTTTGATGATTCAAAACATGAAACTATATCATTTAAAAACAATATAAATAAAAGCGGGCCCTTTACACTTCCCTGGGGTATACCTGAACTAGCAATATAGGAATTTGATTTTGCGTTATTAATAGATACAAAGCATTGTCGATTAGCTAGATAGGATTCCAACCATTTTAAAATTGAGGAATGAAATCCCATTTTAGCTAGCTTTAGCAGCAATATAAAGTGAGAAACCTTATCGAACGCTTTACAGAAATCAAAATATATAGTATCAACTTGAGACCCAGCCTCAAAGCTATTTAGACAAAAATTCGTAAAAACAAGCAAATTGGAAATTGTAGAACGATTTTTCATAAATCCATGTTGAGATTCCGATAAGAATTTATTTGTAATTGCAGATATTCTATCAAAAACTAAGTGCTCAAATATTTTTGATACATTGGCCAGTTTTGATATCGGCCTATAGTTGGATATATTAGCCCGAGAACCAGATTTATGTATAGGCGTAATAGAGGAAACTTTCCAGCAATCAAGAAAAATGCCTTCCTTTAAAGAATAATTGAATATATACTGTAAAGGGAAGGTTAGAGAGATAGAACATTTTTTTCAAAATATTGGAGCAAATCCATCAATATCATTTTTTGCAGAATCCTTAAGATTCATTAGACCTGATTCAATTTCACTTTCAGTAAGCTGCAAGAGTCCTAAATCAATAACTGAATGTACAGTATTGAGTAGGTTTTGGTCAACTGCATTGGAATCTATAACTTGAAAATTCGACTTAAAAAAATTAGCAAATAAATTGGCTTGATCTTCCGGTGTATTAGCATTAATGTCACCAAAAAACATTGCTGACGGATAATCAGAGCAACGTTGTTTCGATCTGATAAATTTCCAAAAAGATTTAGGATTATTATTAATTTTGCTTTCAAAATTAATAATGTACTGCTTGTAAAGGAATTTATTGAGGAATGCAAACTCACGTGAGTAATGCTCATGCATTTGTTTACTTTCATCTGAATTAGTGGATTTATAGATTTTGTAAAATTTGTTACGTAAATTCTTAAGCTTTTTTAAACCAGGGGTATACCATTTTGTTACACATTTTTTTTGGGCCAACGTTTTTAATATATAGCAATATTTTAAATGTAAATATCTCGCTAAGTAAGCTTTGTAGGAAGAAAAGGACTACACTTTGTTATCATTTATATTTTGCCAAAATTTTTTAATTTCCTTAGCAAAATTTAAAATGCAAATATCTCGCTTAATAAGCGTCGTAGGACGAAAAAAACTAAATTTTATTATCATCTATATTTGGCCAAATTCCTTAATTTCCTAAGCAAAATTAAAAATGCAAATATCTCGCTAAATAATCGTCGTAGGATGAAAAGGACTAAATTTTGTTATCATTTATATTTGGCCAAAATTTTGAATTTGAAACTGAATTCTGACCCCTGAAGTTCCTGTCAGTTCTAGAAAGCTGAAATTGGACATACGCATAGACACGAGTGTTGTACAAACCACTGACTTTTCAAATATTCGTTTTTTGGCCCTTGGTCAGTTCTCGCGCTACCAAAAACTTTAATATTATTTCCGTCCTTTCGGAAACCTTTTATACGGCACAAAGTTAAAACTTTGTAAAAAAAAACGAAAAATAAAGATTGACAGTGGTCAGTGTAGCAGTGACCTACAAGTTTATGTATTCTTCATAAAAATTCACTTTATATTTTATATTACCACATGCATTGAGAGGGATTTTAATTGCGATATTTTCGGGTCATATTTTCCTGGACAAGTTCTAATGTTTATAAAACGAATAAGCTTTCCATCACGATAGTCTTTAAAGAATGAAAATAAAAAATAATAATAAATTGCAATACGTTCTAGGAAATTACTACAACCGTCTTCATGTTACTCCTCTTTTGAAATATTTTTCATTTTATTTTATTTTTTATGTTCATAGCCACTTTTAAATTCACAAACTAATGTGTGAATGTATAGCCAAATCAGAAATATTAGAAAATTTCAATTCCAAATTTTTATGACAGATGACCGCCAAATCAGAGAATAATTTGCCATCAAAAACCCATAGGACACATCGCAAAATTTTTTTATGACTCCGATTTGACACTGACATTTCAACTTATTGGGCTGAAAATTGGTTGATTGGATGATTATACCCCCACTTTAATGTAGGAGCAAAAATAATTTTTTTAACGTAGAAGAAATGTGTGCTTGTTGAAACCTTTTCTCGCTTTGTGTACAGATTCCGGAGCAAAATTTGGTGGAATGCGGCTACCGGTAACTTGGGCTTGAAAATGGGCAATATCGGTCCATTTCTGGTCCAGAAATTCTAGATATGGTCCCCCTATATACAGGGTCCGCCATCTAACTTTTTTTTTCAACTAGTGCCTATTTCGTGAATGGTAACACTTAGCTCATGTCTGATTTGACAGATAATTAGTTTTATCCTTCCGCTGAATGAATATGGTTGTGTATACGCTTGAACAACGCTGGGAAATATTGCGACATTACTTTGATAATCATGGTAATGTTGCAGAATGTGTGCGAAAATTGCGTGCGGATTTTGGAAGAAGAGAAGCACCGTCAGCTACGTATGTTCGTTATCTTGTGAAAAAAAGTGAAAGAAACTGGCATCCTAATCGATAAACCAAAGCGCGAAAAGCCAAAAACACTGCGTACACCCGAGAATATTGCTGCTGTGGCAGAAAGTGTGCGTGAAGCGCCATCAACATCAATTCACCGTCGTTCTCAACAATTGAACATTTCGGAGACATCATTGAGACGAATTTTGCATAAAGACCTGACCATCCAATGCGTTTTCGCTTCGCTAAGTGGGCCTGCGATCGACTTACAGAAGATGCCGATTTTGCCAAAAAAATCATCTTTTCAGATGAAGCTCATTTCGATCTTGGCGGGTATGTAAACAAGCAAAATTGTCGCATTTGGGGCACAGAAAACCCGCACGCATACATTGAAAAGCCGATACACCCAAAACGAGTCGCTGTTTGGTGCGGATTTTGGTCCAGAGGCATAATTGGGTCATTTTTCTTCGAAAATGAGCATGGAGTGGCCGTTGTTGTTGTTTTAGCAGTATATGTGTTTGTTATCCATTAGTTGTTCTCATTCGCCTTGTAGAGTGGTTTCTGCTGTATTGGTTTCCAGGCCGAGGAAGATGGCTGCTTCCACTGGTTGGGTCCAAAGAGACCTGGGAACAAGTTGAGTAGGTTTGGCAGGGCAGTTAAAGAGGTGTAGTGTGTCGTGTGGTCCCTGGTTACAGGCGGGACATATGTTCGATGTGGTGCCATCAATCCTTGCCCAGTATGAATTGAGGCGGCTACACCAGCCAGATCTTAATTGGGCCAAAAGTACTCTTGTCTGTCGTGGTAATTCCTCTTCATCTGAGGCCACTGATGGAGGGTGGTCTCCTAGTACGACATTGACTCTGTAGTTATTCACGGCTTCAGCGACTCCGTCAGAGTGTATGTCTTGCCTGAAAGCTCTTTGGTCTTGAGGTTCTCTCTTATAGCGTTGGACCTCGCGCTCTAGATCATGAAGGTCTTTCCTGATCTGCCTGGGAGGTGGGCGCCTATCCACTATATGGTGATTGGGATGGCTGGGACGGTAGCAACCAAGCAGATACTGCTTCGACAGCAAAAAATTGTGTCGTCGCACGGTAATGATATTCGTCTCCTCATGTAAGTGGTCCACATAGGACATGAGGAGGCACCCTGTCGCAGTTCTCTGGTTGGCATTTTGGCAGGTCTGTATATTCTTCCACTGCGTCTCGCTCACATTCGGTGACCACACTGGTGCTGCATAGTTTACCACAGACCGACCTATCGCTTTGTAAGAGGTCAACAAGGTTTCTTTATCTGTGCCCCAAGTGCTGCCGGCTAGCGACTTGAGGACCTTGTTCCTACTTCTCATCTTATTGAAGATAGCTGTGGCATGCGCGTTAGACCTGAAGAGGCTATCAAATGTGACACCAAGAACCTTAGGGTAGTTGGTGGTCGGAATTCTTGTGCCATCGACTATCACATTGAGTTGCTCCTTCACTTGCGCTGTCCATGCAGTAAAAAGGGTGGCCGATGATTTGGTGGCGGATATTTTTAAGTTCCTCGCAGCGAAGAAATTGGCAATCTCAGCGAGGTAGATGTTCAGCCTTCCACATATGTCATCGATGTCATCAAGGAGTGGCCGTTACAGTCAATGGCGATCGTTATCGGGCCATGTTGAACGAATTTTTGTTCACAAAAATTGAAGAAGAGGATATTGGCAACATTTGGTTTCAACAGGACGGCGCTACGTGCCACACAGCCGAAGCTACACTCGATGTTTTGCGCCCTGTTTTTGAAGATCGCATTATCAGCCGCAGAGCTGATGTCGCTTGGCCACCTCGGAGCTGCGATTTGACACCGTTGGACTATTATTTGTGGGTGTTACGCCGACAAGCCAGAGACAATTGACGCTTTAAAGGACAATATTCGCGAAGCCATTGGTGAAATACAGCTGCACACAATCGATAATGTGCTTAAAAATTGGACCGATCGTGTAGGCTACTGCATGGCCAGCCAAGGCAGCCATTTGAATGAAATTATTTTCCATTATTAAAAGGAAGGATTGTACTTTCAAATAAAAAAAAAATGAGAAAATATTAAAATATTAAAAAAAACTTATTTGGCGGACCCTTTAGCATCTCCCCGATTTGACTTATTAACGCCATAGAGACCACAAATGTCAACTGATCGGGCTGAAAATTGGTAACTCGGTTTATTTATACCCGCAAACTTTCACACGAACAGCGGTATTCATAGGTCTATGTTTTGATATAGCCCCGATACAAATGTCCTTCTATATTTTACTTCTTAACGCAACAAAAACCAAAAATTTCAACTAATCGGGCTGAAATTGGGTAACATGACTTTATTTGTTCCCGAAACCATTCATATGCTGTCCATGGTGGAGGGTATATAAGAATCGGCATGGCCGACCTTAATCCGTTTTTACTTGTTATACCCTCACCTTATGTTTTAGTTCGAAGATGGGCCCTATTGGTGGTCTCCATCTAGTACCTCCTCAACAAAGGGCTAAAATTTAGAGAAATACTGATTATCCAGCAACTTCTATACCACTTAATCGAATCGTCAGAAATTCCAGACATTGTAATAGATTGTTTGTTGCAATCAGCTTGAGAAAGAAATTGGCGATGTGGCCCCGCCCGTATATATATACTTCCCACACAAAGGGACAATTTTGTACAAAAAGTTAACAGCTAATAACTTTAATACTAGTATAAGGACATATAAATGCTTGAAAATTTGTGCAGTGTAATGCTCCTATAGCACTTTTGGTCCGGTAAAAATTGGCGTTACTGCCACGCCCCTTTTTGTACCTCCCACACAAAAAGACCATTTTGTACAATTAATTAACGGCTAATATGTTTAATACCAGGACATATAAAAACTTTAAATTTTGTTCAGTGTAATGATTTTATAGTTCCAACAGTCCTGTAGTCCTTTTGGTACCTCCAACACAAATGGACCATTTTGCAACGAATGTTAACTGCTTTATAAGTTGCTTTGATACCAGTGCATACTTTAAATTTTTTAAACGCAATTTAAATTGATAATAATTTAAATAAAACAAAAAAACATATAAGAAAATTTCAGTAGTGTAAAACGACTAAGGTATACCCTCCCTTTGAGTAATGTGCACGATAAGTCTCGAAAGGAGTAACCGATAGACTTCAAATTTGGTATGTGGTAATGTACAAATGGACCAACAGAAAATTCTTGAAATTTCGTACAGTGTAATGCTTTTGTAGTAATATGTGTGAAAAATATGCGTCATTGGGGCGGCCCTTTTGAAACCCCACACACGAATGGTTAATGTTTTTGCAATTTAAATTAATAATAATTTAATTACTCTGCTACATCAAGATGGTGTAGGGTATCATATAGTCGGCAACGTCCGACTTTAGACTTTCCTTACTGATTATAAACTCGTATAGATTAACATTCATTCTTCAGGAGGGATCTTCGGATAATTCGCCTGTAGTTCTATCAGTTCCGGCGTTCATTGATTTTAGAATGTTTCTCTAACCTACGAGTACATGTATTAAGCCATTCAAATAAATTCTCTCATATCTTTCTTTTTTTTCCAGCTTTATGGCATCATGCCATTTGAACGTCTCAATCCCCGATCGAATATATTCCACTACATACAAATGGTGGTCATTCCAATATTCTACATGGTTTGTTATAGTCTCATTAATTTCGGACCCTTTGGCATCTATCAACAGATCAGTTGTGACAGTGTTTGTCGTTTGGGAAATTCGCTGCTAATGCATCTGGGCTGCTTTCTCTATCTCTCGATGCATGCCTTGAATCTCTGGCGTCGCAAGACATTCTTTATAGTTTTTCAACGATCTCTGAAGGATATTGATGAGAATCTAAAAAGATGTGAAGCCATCGGAGGGGCGAAAAAAGAAACGAAATCTCATCGCAAGAGAACTATAATTTTCTATGTCACTTGGTTGGTGGTAATCATGGCATTTGCCTTTTCCATGTACTTTGACGTCAAGGAATTGGTTTAGTGAGTTGAGAAAAAGTGTTTCAGTTATGGTCCTCAAAAAAGCAAACGATTTCATTTAATTACAGTTACTATCACGAATATTTCTTCATCTCTTTGATGGTATCAAATTTCCCATATTCAGCGTCCAGTGCAATGTTGGGCCAATTTATTTATTTTGTTTCCGAAATCTCACAGCGTTTTCAGAAATTAAATGAGCTTTTTGAGAGAATCAGTCATGAGAGTGATCGAAAACATGCTCCGTTGATGATATTCGATATAGAGACGGATGCCAAGAAGGATCTGCCGGCCAATCAAAACTTAAGGCAGAGACACTTTACTGAAACACTGACAGCTGCCAATGATGAGACTGATGAGTTCAATGATGATGTGGACTATTTCTATGACACCGAAACGAATGCGGAAGATGGGTAAGTGATCAATTGAGAATTGGAAAAAAAATCACTCTAAACCACTTAAACAATTTAGTTCGACTTCTGAATGTAATCTACCCGAACTCTTCAAACTCCATGACAAAATTCTCTCACTAAGTGTCCTCACCAATGCCCAGTATGGTCCACAGTGTGTTCCCTATATGGCTGTCTGTTTTGTGATTACGATTTTTGCCATTTTCCTCGAGACAAAGGTGTTCTTTGTGGTTGGAGGCAAAAGTCGTCTGCTGGACTATGTCATATTGCTGTTCCTGGTCTGGAGTGTCATCACCATGTTTGTGGCCTATATGGTATTGCGCTTGTGCTGTAATGCCAATGGCTATTCCAAACAATCGGCCATGATTGTCCATGAGATAATGCAAAAGAAGCCGGCCTTTATGTTGGGCAATGATGTCTACTACAATAAAATGAAATCGTTTACTCTGCAATTCCTACACTGGGAGAGTTACTTTCAATTCAATGGCATTGGTTTGTTCACCTTGGACTACACGTTTATATTTTCGGTAAGTTCGGGGTTGGGGGATAGAATGTTACTAATTCGATTGCTTTCCACTATTTCGTGCTTCTATCTCTTCCAGACTGTCAGCGCAGCCACTTCGTATCTGATTGTCTTGCTCCAGTTCGATATGAGTTCCATCTTGAAAGGTGAAGGGTTACTTTAATGCTGTCATCCACCGCGCTATCCCTCTATTTCAAACATTTTCCATCCTTTTGCTTTCCAAATAAAGTTACACATTTTTTCCTTTCCTTTTTGCCGTCGACATTACCTCACGGCAATGCTCAATCAAATTATGTTTCCTTTTCTCGCTGTTCGAAGGAACCTAATTTAATTTTGTTTTTTTTTTTTTTTGATTGACTGGCAAAATGTTAACACTCAGTTGTGGCTGTGTATTGGTGACATATTCTTGTAGTTTTTTTGCATTTCATATTAAGGTTGGGATTCAATTTTTACGGCAGTATATTGGATTTGAAATTCAGTTTGTAATCTTCATAGCATTTTTTTTTTAAATAACAGATATGGTGGCAAAAATCTGAAAAATCATTTGTAGCCTATAATACACTCAAAACTGTTTTTTTTCAAAAATGTTGTTTTTGAAAAAATTGCTATTCGTAGTGCACATTAGAAAATTTATTTAAAATCGTACCCACTTTTGAATTTTTCTTACATGCATTACCTATCAAATTGTCCAAGTAAATATAATTTGCTTCGGAGATTACACTAGTATACAACATTTTTGGCGAAGGGCTGTGCATAACATTTTCAGGCAAAATGTGTTTTTTTAATTCCGTTTTTTTGGAAATTGCTTCTAGATTTGGATCATATTTTTGAAACATAAGCTCGAACAAGCCATTTAAATTAAAGGAAATTTTGAGGGCTACAAATGTTGAAAATAGTTAAAAAAATGATTTTTATCAAAAAAATATTTTTTGGTTGCACGAAAAAACCATAAAAATAGAAAACAATCGAAAAAGTTTTTACCATTTTTTTTAAAGCTAGCATCCTAGCCAAGAAAACAATGCACTTTGATAAAAAATAGAAAAATCTATGGATAAATGTAGAAATTATAGCCCTTTTGGTAGAAGTACAAGAAATTCAAAAAATAGCATGTTTTTATACCCTTAACCCTCTGCGACTGACGTAACTTAATTTTCACTATTGCACTGACGTTGTAGTATACCAGACACAATTTCGTAGGCTTATATTTTTCAAAATTCGTTTTTACACCTACTGAAATTATATACGTTTTTAGTTTAAGGGTGTAAGTTGTAATTTATCATATTAGTTTTTTAAATTCAAAAACATATTTCATGTTAAAGGATATTTTTTGTCATGTCACAAACAGGCACCCCAAAACTTATATCTAAACAAAAAACTCAAAACAAGTAAGAAAGTTCAGTCGGGTAAACCGACTAATGAATCCCCTCACCTTGAGTCTCAAAAAAATATTAGTAAATTTATTTATTGTTTTTTGTTTTATTAAAATTATTATCAATTTAAATTGCATTTAATAACTTTAAAGTTTGTTCCGACATTAAAGTTAAAAGCTGTTTACTTTTGGTACTAAATGGTCCATTTGTGTGAGAGGTACCAAAAGGGGCGTCCCAATAACGGCCACTTCAAGTATTTATATGCACTGTTATTAAAGTTAAAAGCTGTTAACTTTTGGTACAAAAAGGTCCATTTGTGTGGGAGGTACCAAAAGGGGCGGGCCAGATACGCCGATTATTCTATGGACTCTAGGTACTGCAAAAACATTACACTGTACAACATTTCTAGTATTTGTATGCACTGGTATTAAAGTTATAAGCTGGTAATTTTAGGTACAAAATGGTTCATTTGTGCGGGAGGTACCAAAAGGAGCATGGCAATAAGGCCCATTTTTCACTGTATTGTATGTACTATTAAACCATTAGACTGTACAACATTTCAAGTCTTTGAATGCACTGGTAATAAAGTTATAAGCTATTAACTTTTGGTTCAAAATTTTCCATTTGTGTGGGAGGTACCAAAATGGGCGTGGAAACTTCGCCGAGGTAATAGTGATTAATTAACTAATAGTATGTGTAGAATTTAAGAGGAATCAAGTAAGTAGTATAGAAGTTATAAAATAATCAATATTTTACTAAATGTTGACCCTTTGTGGTGGAGGTACTTGAAGAAGTAGACTAATATGGCCCATCTTCGAACTTAGCCGGAGATAGAAGAAAATATTACCACATACCAAATTTGAAGTCAATCGTTTACTCCTTTCGAGAGTTATCGTGAGCACCAGCCAGAAGACAGACAGACAGACATTATCATCATTCGACTTAAAATGACCCAAAACGGATATCCGCCGAACATACTTAGGGTCTGAGTTCACTCCTTCGATGTGTTACACTTTTGGTTCCTAGCAAATGATATATACCCTCCTCTCCAAGGTGAGGGGATAAAAATGGACAAGTTACTAGTTTGAAGTAAAAGCAACTAGTATATATATTTATACAAACTAGTAATTTTGATTGTATGGATGTTATCGCCTTATGCCGAAAAATTTGTCGGGAGGTGGGTTTTAAATCGCTTCCTCATGGTTTCTTAGTTAAACCTCGCAATTCATAGGAAGATTTGTAAATAATAATTACGCAATCAAGTATGTAAATATTTGTTGACTGACTATAATGCAGGAGGTAATAAGATGTCTTTAATAGGTAATGCAAGTTGTAATGACATATACTTACCAAGATTTTGCTAGGCGGTAATAACCTCGGCCAAACTTCAAATTGTATAGGCGGGGTCACAGTAATGCCAGACGCATTTGACCCAAAATCCAGTTGCGTACATCTTCTGAGATTTTTCCGGGCGAAGGGAATGTTTCGAAAACTGATGTGTATTAAAGTCGAGGGGGCCGACTGAATAATACCCTCCACCATTGTTTCCCAACAAATGCATGGATAACCATTATTACTATTAACTGTTGCAGGTTAGATAGAGTAAATTTCTAAATTCAAATCTTAGCCAGACCAATTGATGGACGATTAGGTCCAATATAAAGAGGAAATTCTCAAATTACTGCCAGATACATTGAAAAATGTGTACTCTAGAGTGTCAAGAAGTGACATCGGTGGGGACCGTTATATGGGGTATATATCAAAACACGGACCGATATACTCGATTTTCAATAGGGATCGTCTCTAATATAAGAAATTACCCTGTATCAATTTATATTTACAACCTGTACTTTGATAACAAGAATACATGGAAAAACAGACGGACAGGCTAAATCGACTATAAAAGCGATCGGAATAATAATCTATGGGTCTATATCTTTGTTTTTAAGCGTTACAAACAAATGCACAAAGTCATAATACCCTGTGATTATTACGAAATATTCATATTCTTGAAAATTAATGATAAGCGGTTCAGATTTATGCCCCGATTTGATATGTAAGCTTTGTAGAAACTGTATTTCATATCCGATAAGTACGAAATTCGGAAAAATAGGTGTCTCATTACATGGAAGAACACTTCCAAATATGGGGATAATCGGTTCAGATTTAGATATATTCCCCATATATATGATCCCCCCTATTTGATATAAAAGCGCTATATAAGTTGTACTTTACTTCCGACCATTACAAAATTTGCCAGAAAGAAGTATCTTAATTTAGGAACAAATCCTGCTTAATTTGGGGACAATCGGTTCTGATTTAAATGTAGCCCGTATGTTCCTGCTGTTGACGCAATAATTTAATTCAAATGCTCCGTTTATGATCGAATGAGACGAATGTTGACGGAGCAACAATGAAACGAATGCTGCGTATATAATCGAATGAGTTGAGAACAAAAAAAAACCAAACGCAATTGCAATGCAATTACAGTGAGTGTTTGTAAGTATGTACATACAATTGTCGATATATGATTGATCACGTATATACTTTATTGCTAATACAAGAAACGATAAACGAATGACGTGATTCAAAACAACAAAAAATAATGCGACGTGTAACAAACAATTCGTCAATTTATAGATTTGAGGAAGAGCTTTAGGTACAGTTAAACATAAAAGAATGACACAAATAGAGACGATAATACTACATATTTTGATAACTTTTAACAATTATAGCAACCAAAACACTTGGAAAAATATAATGCACATTTGACAACAAAATTATACTAAAAATAATTAAATATTTATTTGTTCTCCGAACACCTGACTATTTAGTATTTAAGGGCTAATGAAACTGTATTTTACATTTCAATGCCTTAATGCCTAGGGTTTGACACCCAATTTTTCCCGAGATTATCAATAAATGGTTTTGTTGGTCGAAATTAAAACTGGTAAATGTGTTGGTCTTGCCACGACATTTAATTATACCCTACACCACTCTGTGGTACAGGGTATTATAAGTTTGTTTCACGGCAGATGTTTGTAACACCTGAAAATAACACAGCTAGACCCACCTTAAAGTATACCGATCGACTCGGAATCACTAGCTGAGTCGAATTAACGATGTCCGTCCGTCCGTCCGTCTGTCCATGTAAAGTTGTTCGTCGACTACAGGTCGCAATTTCACTCCGATAGTTCTGAAATTTTGCAGTTTAGAGTATTTTGCGGCTGTTAAGATCGCTATAGAATTTGGTTGAAATCGGTTCAGATTTAGATATAGCTCCCATATATATCTTTCGTCCGATTTGGCCCTTCAGTCCTATAGAAGCTGTATTTTACATCCAATCGTTTTGAAATTTAGAATGGTAGAGTTTCTTGATCCATGAACCAACATTGTCGAATTTGAAGAAAATCGGTTAAGATTTAGCTATAGCTCCCATATATATGTTTCGTCCGATTTGGACCTTTAGTCCTATAGAAGGTGTATTTTACAACCGATCGTTTTGAAATTTAGAATGGTAGAGTTTCTTGATCCATGAACCAACATTGCCTAATTTTTTGGCCCTTTAGTTCTATAGAAGCTATATTTTACATCCAATCGTTTTGAAATTTAGAATGGTAGAGTTTCTTGATTCATGAACCAACATTGCCGAATTTGAAGAAAATCGGTAAAGATTTAGCTATAGCTCCCATATATATGTTTCATCCGATTTGGCTCTTTAGGTCCAATCGTTTTTATACCCTACACCACACTGTGGTACAGGGTATTATTTAAGTATAAAAAATATCCCAAAAGTAAATTTATGTAAACAATTTATACATGAATTACAAAATTTATATATCAGAGTTATTCAATATTACGAGAGTGGTGTAGGGTATTATATAGTCGGCACCGCCCGACTTTAGCCTTTCCTTACTGGTTTTATTTTATCTTTAATTAATTTATATCTCTAGAAACATCCTGTGCATGTTAGAGGAAAGCCATATGTTAAGAAACTAGACTTCAAGTTACAAATCGTCGTTGCGCCGACGAAAACTCCTGTGTGTATTTTTTGAATTTTTTTTATTGGCGAATTAGAATATCCTAGCGGTCATTCGACTACTAACCAATGCATTTTGCGAAGTTACCTAAAACTACTATATATGTATCTCTTTATAGAAATGCTCCGACAAAAACTCCTATGTATGTGTTGTAGTCACAGCGTGTCCCAAGGGATAGATTGGACTATGAATAGATTAAAATTGAATCTGCTTCCGAGTTATCGCGAAAACAGTACTTTCACCCAAAACAAACTTAATAGCTTTGATTTGTAAAGGAAAACGCTGAAATTAAGAACTGTAGCACAATTTCTTTTAAATATGATCATTTGTATGACGCTTTGTAACGTCCGCTATATTTGCAATGTTTATTCCCTACTCTACACTGTTGTCCAGGTTATTATGAGTTTGTGCATTTGTTTGTTATACCCTAAAGGAGAAGAGATATACCCATCGTTTTTGATACCGATCGACTTGGAATCACTTCCTGAGTCGATTTAACCATGTCTGTCTGTCCGCCTGTCCGTTTATAGATGTAACGTTGTAATCAAAGTGCAGGTCGTATTTATGGCCCAATTGTGATGAAATTTAGCACAATGCTCTTGTTTGGCCCAAGGACGATCCCTATTGAAATAGGTCAAAATCTGATCAGATTTAGATATAGCCCCCATATATATGTTACACCCGATATGATATGTAAGCGCTGTAGAAACGGTTTTTAATATCCGATCAGTACGAAATTCGGCAGAGAGTTTTCTTAATACATGTATGAACAGTGTCAAATTCTTATCGCCATGCCCATTTTCGCATTATTAGGGAGGTGTAGGGTATTATATAGTGTCGGCCCGCCTGACTTTCTGTCTTTCCTTACTTGTTTTTTTGTTATAGAAATAGTTGTAGTCGTTTTTCATATCTCCGAAACATTCTTTGACCACTTTTTCCTAGGACTGCCGTGCGCCTGATAATAGCATTATAAGTAAAATAATTCTGAACTCAAATGTTTTTTGTTCGAAATTTATTCGTCGCTGGATGTTTAATTAAATATTATTAATTGTATTAAATTCGCAATATCATTTTTGTAAAAATTTTGTGGCGTATGTCGAATTTATGGATTACAAAAATTTTGGTATAGAATAATATTGCAAATATCGCCAACAGTACATACCGTCTTACAAATGTTCATATCTATTGGAAATTATGTTATGGTTTTAAATTTCCGCGATTCAATGTAATTATGTTCGGTATTTTGGTTAAAATTTGTATTTATCGCTATAACTCGCGAAAGGAATTAGATCAGATTTTTAGCTCTTCTTATTTGAGTAGAGAGGATAATTCTGTAAAAACTTCATTAGCGGTTTTTGGCCACAATCTAGGCCAAATTTAGATTACTTGAGGCACACTGTCAACATTCAAATATCAAAACTGTTATGTGTATTTTTTTGTTTTATTAATATGTATTTAAAATGCTTCAAACAAAATATCCTATGTGTAGATTTTCTTGAAAACAATTTTTGTCATGATATATTGGTGGTAAATATTTAAAAGAGAAATTAAAAAATCAGAGATATTAAATATATCTCGCTTTGACGAAATGGGACAGTTTTTTGTCTCTCCTGAAAACTAGTAAAAAAACACATAGGAGTTTTCGTCGGCGCACCGCAAAATAGAAAAGGGTAAATGAATTGAATTGAAAAAATGTATGTTACGTCCGACCTTTAAATAATTTGGCAGAAGGTAGGTTTTTGATCCATGTTGACGAATATATGTTTAGATTATGTATAGTCCCATCTATTTGTTCCTTCCGATCCCTAATCTATGAACAGTTTTCGTTTCAGATCTAGTTTATTATGATCAACATCTTCAACCCCTCCTTGGAATAAGCCTTGATGAGGAGGTGGAGTTAAGTACTTTGTTAACGGAAACAAAACCAATTATTCAAATTTATTATCGCGAGGCCCTTTTTCGCATTGTTAGGTAGGTGTGTGGTATTACATAGTCGGCCCCTTCCGACGTTATGTCTTTCCTTACCTTACCTTACCGCTTTACAGCACAGCTTAAAATATATTCATATGATCGCGGTGTAGGGTAAATTGTTGTCCAATACCCCC
This sequence comes from Eudasyphora cyanicolor, assembly GCA_963930755.1. Classification (NCBI taxonomy): domain Eukaryota; kingdom Metazoa; phylum Arthropoda; class Insecta; order Diptera; family Muscidae; genus Eudasyphora; species Eudasyphora cyanicolor. The sequence continues at coordinate 161,684,760 of OZ005737.1, forward strand.
ACCTTTAACAGCTCTCAATTTATTTTCTCTATTATAGACTAGATAAGTTCTTCATCATTCTCCTCGCTTTTTTATGTGTTAACATCTTGTAAAATTGTATAAACTAAAGCATCCTCTGCTCCATCCAATTTCCCCTACGCTCCGCTCCCGAATCGCCGACGACGAATGTCAATTCCGCCTAACTTATTTCCAGTCGCAATTAAGTTTAACTTATGGTGGTTTCCGTTTCCTTAGAAAGTAAAATGGTTGATGTTAACTCTGGTACGACCAGCATACTCACACACACAAACACACTTTCTATGTTGTGTTGGTAGCGTTGGATTTTATTTGATTTCAATTCCTTGATTACGGATTTTGGTCCTAAGTGAGTGAGTTCTTGCTTGTAAAAGTAGATAAAAAATCGAAGCTGTTGCAATATTGGTTTTAAAAGGAAATTATCGATTAAGAGTTTGCTGGTCTTCGGGTGATTGCTGTTCGGTTGGGTTTCCAAGGGATTCGATTTTATGGCACATTTGAATAACATGTTCGAGCAATAGGGAAAATGTGCTTAGTCAAATACTATTAACATTGTATGAATTAAAGATACAAATTTCGTTATCATTTTCAAGTCAATTTTACAATCATTTACCCTAAACGATAACGATTTTGTGGTGGATAAAATTGGAATATTTATAAACTCACAGAGACAAATTGTAAATAATATAGTATAGATTAATAATTGAAAGGAATTTGAAGAAACTTTGTGAATCAGAAGTTGAGGTTTATTTTTATTGGTTCAAAAAATTTACGGAAATGAAATACCGGGAAAACTAGAAATTCAAATATTCCGAAGAGTTTTTGGGTCGAAATTTCTTACTCCCGGAAATATTTGAAAACCAGTAAGAAAAGGCTAAGGCCGAATGTGTGATACCCTAAACCACGCAAGTTCGTAAACCTGGATAACAATGAAGTAACCAATGTATACTTCAAATAAAATATGCTTACACAATTTATATTTGGTACGCCTCCTGCTCTGTAGCCAAATCGGCGAAACATATATAAGAGCTATAACTAAATCTGAACAGATTTTTTCAAGTTCGGGAATGTTGGCCCAGGGATCAAGAAACTCTGCAATGATAAATTTCAAAACAACAGCTTCTATAGGGCTACAGCTACACCCTCAGGACGAACACAATGGTCTTCGAGTGAAGTGGTGTTCGCCAGCAATGGTTGTGTGCCGCGCTTCCTTAACCTAACCTAACCTATAGGGCTACAGCTAACTGAACCGAATTTCTTCAAATTGGTCCATGGATCAAGAAACTCTACCATGCTAAATTTCTAAACAATTCTATGTTAAAAATATTTTATATAGGACAAAATGGCCAAATCGGACGAAACATATATATGTTTCGTGAACCTACATTACTCAATGGACCTACATTTCTTGAAATTGAGTAATGTAGGTCCATGGATCAAGAAATTTTACCATGCTAAATTTCAAAATGATTGGATGAAAATACAGCCTATATAGGGCTAAAGGGTCAAATCAGACGAAACATATCTATGGGAGCTGCACGCTGAAAAAAATCGCTCCTGAAATATATTGTCCCAAACATATTCGGCTTGAAACATATGTATCTTTAGGATACACTATAAACATATAATATTTGGTACACACAAAAATTATATATTTGGGAAGATGTTGTTCTAAACAAATCTTTGTTTACATCCCAATGTGTTTATTTTGGACTATTTTTTCCGAAACAAATATTTATTTTCATTTAAGTATTCAGAAAATATCTAAATTGTGTTAAATTTTTCAGTAAATCAAAGTTAATTATTTAAAAAATTTTAACGTCTTAAATATAAAAAATAATAATAATTGAAATCATATAATCTTGGATCGAAATATATACTTGGAGGATTGACAACCAATGGTGGCTTGGAATACTCAGAAATTTTAAATGATTGGTTTAAAACATAAGATATTGCTGCATTTGGTATCATAACTGGGAGGTTCAAACCAAAAAAAAATTAAATTTAAATTCGAAAAATTCAACAAAAGTTTCGAAAATATTTTTTAAATAAAATATATTTGGAGAAATTCCTAAACAATCATTTTATTTGTATTCAAATACATATTTTATTTGAGAAATTTAGTTTGCAAATATTATATGTTGTAACATATTAATATACGAGTTCCAAATATATTTTATTGATTTTCAAATAAAATGTATTTGCTCAGAAATATATAATATTTAAAAATTAGTGTTCCAAATATATTTTCTTTCTATTCGAACATATCAAAAAAGGCGATTTTGCCCCGTGTGTATCTCAATCTGAACCTATTCCAACCAATTTCAATAGAGTACTTTCCAGGTGCGAGAGACTTCTAACTTTAAAATTTCAGCACGATCGGGTTGAAATTGCGATCTGTACTCAACGAAGCTTTAATATTTTTAAGTGTTACAAGCATCTGCCACTTATAATCCCTGGACGGGTGTGGTGTTTGTTTCAATGTTTCTTTCGATAAAAATTCGGGTTTTGTTTATACCCAACACCACACTGTGGTACAGGGTATTATGACTTAGTGCATTTGTTTCTAACACCTAAAAAACAAAGAGATAAACCCATTGCTTATTATACAGATCGCCAAAGAATCACTTTTTGAGTCGATTTAACCATATCCGTCTGTCTGTTTGTCGGTTTATCTATTTTGTCTGTTTATCTATTTTGTCTGATTGTCTGTCATCTGTCCATGTCTTCTTGTAACCAAAGTGCAGGTCGCAAAATAAAGCGATCTTTACGAAAAGAATCACTTTTTGAGTCGATTTAACCATATCCGTCTATCTGTTTGTTGGTTTGTCTATTTTGTCTGTTTGTCTGTTTGTCTGTATGTCTATATGTCTGTATGTCTGTTTGTCTGTTTGTCTGTCCATGTATTCTTGTGATCAAAGGGCAGGTCGCAAATATAAAGCGATCTTTACTAAAATTGGAACGAAAGCATTTCTTAGACTAGGGACCCCTATCCCTATTCAAAATGGGGCATATCGATGTCCATATATATCATATCCATGGGGGGATCCATATAAAGGTCCCCACCGATGTCACTTCTTGACACTCTCGAGAACACATGTTTCAGTGATCCAGCTGAAATGTAAGATTTTACACTTTATATTGGACCTTATCGTGACTAGTAAAAAGGGGCACATCGGTCCATGTTTCGGTATAGCCCCCGTATGAAGGTCCCCGAATTTAGCCTTTCCTTGCTGTTTTTCCTATTATTGAGTTCATTTTATTTATTTGCCAGTTTTTTCAAAATTAATAACTACGTGAGATATCGATAACTAATCGAGATATCGACAACATTTCTTTTCTTATTCTTATTATTTTGAGATGCTCTATTCAAATATATAGTCAGATTGAGGGGCCTCTGATATTATAATTTTCCATCATTAACCTGTACGATATATTTTAAAAATTTCGTATAACTCGGTTAAAAATTTAAAAAAATGATGTGTACCTTTGATAATGGAGATGCTATTCTTAAATGGATGAAATCTGAATACTGAATCTGATTGCTTGAAACTATAATGCCACAAATGATGTCGATATTGGCACGTAATGCTGAAATCACCTATATAGTTGTGAATATAATGGTGCAGATGTGAAATAGGGCACCTATATTTTAAGTCAGAGGATCTAATTATGGTTCGATTTCTTTTCATTTGTGCTGAATTCTGTATACGATTATGTCTTATAAAGATGAGGGAGGATCTTTATAAGACAAAATCGTAGTATACTTGTATGCAATGAGGACTACTTAATTGCAATCCTTAAAGTGTTACCAAATAGTTGAGACAAGTGGGCCATTGACTTTTACATATTAAAGAGTCTATTTTGTAAGTGGTCCTTGCGTCAGAACTCCTAATTTTGTTGTGGGTCTAGCTTATTTCCTTCTTACATACATATTTATAGCCTCTAACAAAAAGCATGTTAATTTTCCATTGTACTCACACACCCTCATAAGTATAGCATCATTTACCACTTCCAAGTTCGTCAATGCGTTAGAGTCCATCGAGATGAAGATAGGACATTTTATGACCACATGGTTGCCACAAGGGGCGATACCAACTAAGAGAGGGAGATATGGTATTGACTGCAACGAATTTAAGGTACCCTTCATATTGGAGTTTTCTCAATTTCATTTCTTTATACAATTCTGAAATATAAAAGGCGGATGTTTATAGTAAAATTGTAATACTAATATACCAATATTTCAAAACACATATTGCATTTTATTTCACCTAGAATCATTCACAACAGCAAGGGTCATCGCTGAACAGTGGGAGGAATAAAATAAGGGAAGAGGTCTGCAAAAGCATTTTACACGTAAGAGTTATCTCATACAGTTACCGAAATGTCTGCAATTGAAAGTTGAAGTTTTGGTAAATATCAGAGCAGAATATTCACCGATTTCTTTCATATCAACTTTTCTGAATACGTAACAAATTAAATCCTATATAACCAATGTGACAAAAGTTTTAGCCAAAGACAAATAGAATATAAGAAGACATTCCTTCAGGCCGAAACGTCAAAATCTATCAGTTACGAACGAATAGGAATGAATTGTAAAACGCGAAAAAACAGTATTCCGCGAACATAGCTTGAACTTTTTTTTGCATTTATTGATTAATATTAATTTTTTAATTGTGAGTGTTACAAAAAATTCAGGAAAATTGGTCTGGGAATCCGCGAAAAACCTCACTCGTTGAAATCAATTTCCTATTAGTTCGTAACTGACAATTACTCGCTACAGGAAGGAATATCTTCTTAAATTATATTGTTTTTGGTTCTAGCCACCTGAAGTTATATTTTCCAAAAAAAACAATGTTTTTTTTTGGGAAAAAATTATATGTCGTATTTTGGTGTTATAGAAGAAGATTGTTTTAAAAAAGGTATAATATAGTTATATTCATCTTAAAGGAAACTTTCCAGAGAATGTTCCTGGATCAAGAACGGCTCAAAAATATTAACTGGCATTCTCCAACGTATACTATTTTGTACACAAATTTCAAAAGAGTGCCCCATTTAGTCCAATCGCAAAGCTAAAATATTAAAAACTTTTCTAATTTGATATATGATAAGATATTGCACGTGAATATATTAGGGAAAATTTAAAAAATTCCATTTTTATGGAATTTCAAAATTATTATGGGAATTGTGGGATTGACTTTTGCAAATATTGTGATTAGCAAAACACTTTCGATTTCTGATGTCAAGACGTACAAACTACAAAATGTTTAATTAAAAGGTAATAATTTTTAAATATTGTATGGCGTTATTACATTTCCGTCTGCATTTGAAAATAGTTTTCTTTTTCATTTTTTTCCTGACCCTGTCCTAGCAGGACAATTCCAAAGCAATTCGATCAAATCAAAAAATTAACCCTTTTAATTTTCACTACATTTAGCACAATAATTCTCCTTGCGGGATTTTTTTTGACGTTTTTAGTTTTTCAAAATTTATTGTTGTTTTTGTTTTTTATCCCAAGGATTTTTTCAAAATTAATATTTGTAAAATTAGCCATATCTTCTTAATCGCTTTAACTATTTGAAGATTCACCTCTTCATAGTTGTGTAGCAGATATGAAAAATATGGAATATATCCTGAATCCTTGAATATTCTAAAAAAGTATCAATTCATGTCCTTGATATTTGTGGTACTAAAGGGTCAAACTATTAACTGACTATGAAAAACTCAGAATGGAACCTTGATGGACCTAAAAGGTATAGCAATTATATTGATTCAATATTATAATTTTTATGGTATATATTTTATATGGAATTTTAGATTCGTTGGTTGGACAAGTGCAACTTTTAAACGGCTTGACCGATTGATGTTAATTTTACACATTATATTTATATTTATCAATGTGTTGGATCCGATAGGTAGTGCAGTATTCAAGTTATTAACAAATTCTTCATTTATGGACCAAAATGGCTGATACTCGTGGAATAAATCAATCCATATTTTCAAAAATTATGTACCTATTATATTTTCTTTTTTTGAAACAAGGTATATGTAGTATTTGGCGAAAATGGAGAAAGTTATAAAACGAAAGTATAAAATAAAAATTGGTGGAATTCTACTTCCACAAAGTGGGTCAAAAGTTAATTTGAAAAAATAGTGTATATATTTAGTACTATATGGGACTTTGTATACATTTAACGCACTTCATCTGGCTGTAGCCTGATAATTTCATCACATATTAAAATGACAAGAAATTGAAAACATCGATTCTCTTCTAAAATATACATATTTATCTTCCAAGAAGTCTAATTTCATAAAAACTTCATGTGATTTTATTGAAACTACAAAAAAATAATAGTGTGTTTTATTGGGGGGACGATATAATCATCTTAAATGAAACTTCCTGGAAAATTATTTCTAAAAAACGGCGGGTCAGTGTTTTTTATACCCTCACTTTAGTGTGGCTACTGGCCAAGAGTGTAACACATTTATGGAGTAACCTAAGACCCCATGTATGTTCGGCTGAAATCCGTTTTAGGTCATTTTAAGTCCTTTGACCAATGTACGTCCGTCTGTCTGTCTGACTGCTGGCTGGTGCGCACGATAACTCTCAGAAGGAGTAACCAATTGACTTAAAATTTGGTATGTGATAATATTTTTTTTCTATCTCCGGCTAAGTTCGAAGATGAGCTACATTGGCCCACTCCTTCTAACGGATTTTCCAATAGGGATGATATGATTTTGAAGTGACGTTTCGGCCATTTCTAATATGTCATGATCTGTCATTTGTTTTTCAATGTATTAAGTAGTGTTTACAATTTCATAATGGAGAGATATACGCAAGAACAACGTTTACAAATTATTTAGTTTTTATATCAAAATAATCGTTCTCCAATTGCAACTTCACGTGCACTAAGTTAATTTTTTTTTCAATCCAAAAAAAGACACCTTCCAGTCGACCTTGATACGACGTACCGTTAAGGAACTAGAGCAAAAATAAACTTTCCGTTCACATTTGAAAATGAAGTAAGTCCATTTTTTAAATCTAAGAAAAACACTTTCCGGTCGACCTACGACCTTGATACACATGAGCAATATTTTAGGTCCCTTTAAGAGCTATCTGTCTGTCATTGACCGGTTGTGGCTACGCGCCACACATCAAATTAAACAATTGAATTGTTGCAAGAAAAGTTTGGAGATTCGATTATTTCAGGATATTGTGATATTGAATGGCCTTCAAGAAGTTGTGATTTAACCCCATTAGACTATTTCTTGTGGGGTTTTTTGAAGTCATTGGTCTTTCGAAATAAACAAGACTCTCTTCAACCTTTACAAGTCAATATTGAACGTGCCATTCATGACATACGACTTGATTTAGTGGAAAACGTGCTCGAAAATTGGGTTCATCGAATTCGTTCCTGCAGAAGAAGTCGTGGATGAAATTTGAATGATGTTTTATTTAGAACTTAATTGTATCGATTATACTTCACATTAAATAAAAAACTTTTGAATTTCCTTAACAATAAGTGTGTATTTTTCAAAGAAATCATATCACTCTTATTGAAAAACCCTAGTACCTTCTCCACAGAGGGTTATTAATTAAAATCAATAAATAAATTTATTCAAACATTGATTCTCTAATAATTTCTATACTACTTATTAGAATCCTCTAAAATTCCACACATAGTATTAGTTTATTATTCGTTAACACCATGAGAAAAATGAGCGAATTTACCACGTCCCTTTTGGTACCTCCCACACAAATGGCCCATTTTGCACAAAAAGTTAACATTTTATAACTTTAATACCACACGGAGAAAAAAATATGTTTGGATGCAATCATATATATGTTTGGGACGGGCACAATCATATATATGTTTGTGGGTAAACATATTGTGTTTGCACACAATCATAATATGTTCGGGGCAAAATTCTAGCATATTAAAAAACGATATGATTGTGTCCTAACATATTTTTTGCAAAATAATATATTAGAACGTATTTTTTAGAGTTTTAGAGAGTATTACTCTCTGAGAGTCCAATTATATGACTCATAATTTTGTGCAAAGAAGGGTAATATGTATATGGTAACCGTGTGTATGAGGAGGAATGGCACCGACACCAAAGGGTATTATTATTATTTGATGATGCTTACTCGCCCGGTCGAGCTTAAGGTCGGGTTTTTTATTGAATATGTGTGGTGAATGTGAATGAATTCAAAGAAATTAGTTGTAGTTTTAACACGTACAACAAATTCAAAATAAAAGAAAGAATATGATATCAAAGATGTATAGAGGTTATTCATTAAAACACACAATTATTTTGGTGCAAAATTAATTTTTTTAAAAAGGAATGTATGTTACTTCAACACATTTTATTTACAAAACGTTCTATAATACTGACGCCGTTTTATTGCCCCACATAAATTATTTTGCCAACATACATATGTATGTACGTATGTATGTGGGCTTATCATGTTCTTTGAACAAACACACTCCCGCACTAACAAATTGTTTTCATCTGAAATGACCCCGGGTACAGTAGTGAAGAGTGCACTGTACTATTGAAGTTTTGCCTTGCTCTGCACATTGCACAAATTCTTTTAAAGAGACACAACTCAAAATTTAGTAATTTTCAGAAAACTCAAAAACTATTCTGCAGCTCATGAACTACTTTTCAGAAGCAAAGTGTGTATTACTGTTTGTTGTTATTGTATTTCTGTATTTGACGTAGTGAGTGACGATTTACATTAGGTTACTTGTTGCTGTGAACCGTTATAGTTTCATGATGGAGCGAAAAGAGTAGAAGAGATCAATCATATATATGATTACATACTATCATATATATAATTACATACAATCGTATATATGATTACAAACAATCATATTGCATATAATCATATATATGATAAAATACAATCATATACATGATTACATACAATCATATATATGATTACATACAATCATATAAATGTTTGCATACAATCATATATATGATTAAATACAATCATATATATGATTACATATAATCATATACATGATTGCATACAGTCATATATATGTTTGGACATAAGCATATATATGATTACATACAATCATATATATGTTTGCATACAATCATATAAATGTTTGGGAACATTACCGCTACCCCAAACATAATATGTTTGGGAGCTGCTCCAAACATATATATATGTTGCCTGCAAAATATGTTTGGGACAATATGTTACAGAGGCCGTTTTTTTCCTCCGTGCAGTGAATACAAATACTTTAAATTTTGTACAGTGTAATATTTTTATTGTGCCTACAGACTAGTGAAAAATTGGGGTATCTCCCAAACAAATGTGATATTTTGCACCAAAAGTTAACAGCTAGCATACTTACAATTTTGTGCAGTGTAATGTTTTTATAGTGCATACAATCCACTGCAAAATGGGTGTTATTGACACCCACCTTTTGCTACCTCCCACTTAAATGAAGTATTTTGCACTAAAGCTTAACAACTTATAACTTTAATACCAGTGCATTTAAATACTTGAAATTTTCTACAGTTTTTATAGTAATTACAGTCCAGTGAAAAATGGGCGTTATTATCACGCCCTTTTTGGTACCTCTCGCACAAAATTACTATTTTCAAAAAGTTAACAGTTTATATTATGAATACCAATGCATAAAAACACTCAAAATTTCTGCACAGTGTAAAGGTTTTAAAATTCCTACAGTCCTGTTAATAATGGTTTTTTTCCACACACCCGTTTAAGTACCTCCCACTCAAAAAGACCCAAGACATACCAATATAAAATAGCTCATATTAGTATGTATTAATACATATTAATACATATTCCACTGAATATTTATATAGCTCACAAAGTGAGGGTATACCTTAGTCGGCTTATCCGACAGAAATTTCTTACTTGTTTATTATAATGGTTGCCACGCTTCTCAATTTTTTTTTATTATAAAAATTTCAAAACTCGTCAATCGCAATCACCATGCTTCTCCAAATTATACCGTTTTATACGAAAATATTTATAACATATTCAACAATCCTACATGAAGCTTCCTTGAGAAAAAAGAACGGGTAATTTTTTTTTTATTATAATTTTTAGTTGCCACACTTCTCCAAATTACAAAGTTTTTTACAAATATTTAAAATTGTAGCTACATTTTAAACAATCGCAATAGTAGAACACGAAAATTTCTACAATTTTAATATGTAGTAAGGTGTTGCACGATAATCTGCAAAAGGAATGTTGAGCCCGGCATTTAGTAAAGTAAAACAAAAAAATACCATTTTTGGGGATTTTTCGAATTTATTTCGAGAATTGTGGGATTTAACTTTATAATTGTACCGGTTACAATGGGTTGCTTGCTTAAGAAACGGCGAAATTATTTCCCATTTTTTAACCTCCACCATAGGATGCGGGGTATATTCGTTGTGTCACTCCTCTTGTAACACCTTTAAATATTGATCTGAGACCCCATATAACTTGGGATTAAAAATGGGCAAAATCGGAACACTTCTCATATAGCATCTCCCTGATTTGACTTCTTAAAGTCATAGAAAATTGGTAACTGGGGTTTATTTACACACGGAATCCTTCACACTAACAACGGTAGTCATAGGTCCATGTTTTGATGTATCCCCATACAAAGGTCCCTCTAGATTTGACTTTGTAACTGACAAAAAACTTAAAATTTCAATGAATTGGACTGAAATTTGGTATAATTAGCTTATATGTACCCGAAACCATCCACATACGATCCATGGTGGAGGGTATAGAGATTCGGCATGGCCGAACTTAATCTGTTTTTACCTGTTAATTACTCCCACTGTGCTGCGGCGGATATTTGTTCAAAGTTCGATGATATCTCAGACACTTTGCTTTTTTTTAATTTAAAGATACCCTTTATAATAATGTGAGAACATTATTTGTATTATAGCCAGAAATTTGAAATTTTCAGCAATTTAATAGCTCAGTAAGAATTTTTTTTAGTTTGAGACAATTGTTTCAGTTACGTTCTGTCTATGGCAAAAATGTAATACAAACCAGTAAGGAAAGACAGAAAGTCGGGTAGGGCCGACTATAAAATACCCTTCACCACCCTATCAATGCGAAAATGGGCATTGCGACAATAATTTGAAATAATTGGTTTCGTTTCAGATTCACCTCCTCAGCAAGGCTTATTCCAAGGAGTTGAAGATGTTAATTATAATAAACTAGATTATTTTTTGAAGATTATCAGACAAGTCGCACGATAATGAACTCATACGAAAACGTAATCATTTCAGTGTAAATTTTGGTTTCTCTATCTCTCTTTTCTGTCATCTGGGCGAACACAAATGTCAGATCGATTCACTTTATATTATTTGTCGGCTGATAGGAACAAAACGTTATTAAAAGCATAAAATAAGTAGATATTAATACATATAATTATGGAAAAAACAATTAAATAATAATAAAATTGCATACATATGTTAACATATTAAAGCATAAAGAAGTCAAAATTGGCAGTTCGCTAAGATGAAAAAATTCATCAGTGCACAATCAGCGAGACGTGAGAGAGAGAGAGAGAAAGAAATGAGAGTGTTGGATCAGCTCAGATAACCCACCCATTTTTGGCCAGACTTACCAGTTTTTTTTTATTGCCAAACACCAAATTTGTATTTTTTATCCCCTAAATCCCGAAAAAAAGATTTCTCATCCCCAAAAAAATCCCCAGAAAATATTTTAACTTATGTGAATGGTGAATTTTAAAATTCAATGCACTTTGTACTAAAATTCATTTTGTTTCTACAAAACGTACGTTGTGAAATTATCAAATATATCTGATTCAAAATCTTCCATCTCGTCTACATCATCTAATTTTTTTGTATATGTTTTTGGTATTAAAAGTTTGATCATTTCTGCCAATGGACTAAATAATTGATAACACACTGAATTTTTTTCAAAGTACATCAAAGGGTTAATACTAGTAATTCCAGTTCTTTAAAATTGGGTTGGACCAGCAGAATCCTGTTACAATACAATTGTTCGTAATGTCGGCTCGGAAGAATTCTTTCCGTTTTATAAACCGCATTTGGTTTCAATTAAGATTTATAAATATTTATAGAAATACGTATTGGCAATTACTACAGGTTGTCTATTTAAGTCGTTCTCTAATACACTGCGAGTCAAGCTACTTTTTGTAGGAACTTTTGACACAATTTTTACGGACGCATTTTCTAAAAAAAATAGATTTAACAGAAAATTCAAATTTTAACATAAATAAAGACATGTAATTATAAAAAATTGCAATCCCCGCCAAATCCCCGGAACCCCAAACCAAAAAGTATATCCCCTTTCGCGAAGAAAAATCCCCAAATTTGGGATAAATCCCCTAAACTGGCAGAGCTGCGCTAGTGTACATAAAGAATACAGAGGTGTATTTTCTAAGGTCGACCATAAACAAATGTGTGTGTTATGAAATTATTGATCTGGCAATTACATTATTTTCCAATTGGTAAATTGCAAACGTCATTGACGAAAGGCCAGGCGAACGAACGAACCAACCTTAGAGAAGAGACTTTCGTTAGAAATACAGAAACAGGCCGTATGTCTATCAAATGTTGGCCGTGGCTACGTCTCAGATGGTCCAGCCGTTTTCATTTCGACAGGTAACTGGCGAATGACACGCGTAAACGTTGTTCATGCGTAAGTCTTTCCATGACGAAATGCCAAACAATACTTAACAAAAATAACATGACAGCATGACACGACTCTGACGTGATCTGTCAAAAAAAGGCTATTGAAAAAAGTATCTCTACTTGGATCACCCTATATATATCGTCCCCCCAATAAAACAATAGCGTATACGCATATACACTAGACCGGGTCATCAAAAAAAGTTATCAAATGCGAGGCGGAATATTAAGTCTTAACTCGGGACAATTGCAAAAACATTTTTTTAAATTTTTTTCCGAGCCCGCTGAATCGGCCCAAAATCGTTTTTTTATCGTATCGGGTCTCAAATATGAAAGCTCGCCCCCAGACAATCGCAAAAACATTTTTTTAAATTTTTCATTTTTATCGTAACTTTTTTGTTTGTAGCTCGATTGTCACCTGCGATGTGTATACCGTGATACCGATGTGTGATACCGTTCGTCGTGTTCTAAGAACGGTACGTTATCGTAGTGGTACCGTTCGCGAACAGTAACACTAAAAAAATGTTTAGTGTATTCTGTTCTCTTGTAAGTCCAGATTTACACTAGTATATTTTTTTCAGCAGCTTATCCGCTAATTCTCTTTTAAACTTGCCTCTGCGTTTAGACACGTAATTTTGTTTCGGGTATTTCTGTGTGAATTGTTGTTGTTTCAAAGTCCGAGTGAAAAGCACAAAACGTTCAGTCCGATAAGCCCGAGTACGGGAGAATGTTTTTTCCCCCCTCTTGCCGACTGCCTCTCTCACTGACAAAACGCCGATAATCTGCTGAACATTCAGCCAATGTAAATAGGGACTAAGGGTTGCGATACTGCTCCGTTCGCGACGAAGGAACGGTACAGAACGCTAAGGAACCGTTCCTTAGTGTTTTTTCCGAACGCTGCTTTGAACCCATTTATATACAATTAACGAACATTTAGAATAATAGAATATCATCTGGCTGTATCCTGATTATTTCACCACATATTAAAATGACAAATAATTGAAAACATCGATTCTCTTCTAAAATATACATACATATTTATCTTCCAAGAAGTCTAATTTCACAAAAACATTAAATGTGATTTTCTCGAAACTACAAAAAATGTATACACTATTCTTTTATCGAGGGGACAATATGTATGTGGCTATATCAAAATTTGAACCGATTATTGTTAGTTCATAAATTAAGAAACCTCGTTCCGCAAAATGTTGCAATGATCGAAAGTAAAGTACAACTTCTCTTGGGAACATATATATGGGTGCTATATCTAAAACTGAAGCGATTTTCCCCGAATTTGGCCGAGTTCATTCATGTAAAAAAAAAGACATCTTTCTGCAGACTATCGTACTGATCAGATAAAAAATACAGTTTCTACAGCGCTTACATGTCAAATTGGGCGTAACGTATATATGGGAACTATATCTAAATACGAGTATGAACTGATTTTCCATGAATACGGCAGTGTTCATTCATGTAATAAGAAAACTCTCTCTGCCGAATTCTGTACTGTAATATATATTAAGGGACTATATCTAAATACCAGCCTGATTCTGTAACTTAACAATTTGCTTTCCTTCGCCTGCCAGACGACAAACAGCTGATTATGGTTTCACTAACTACCATCACAACGATAAGTCGAACGGTAATGAACTCTTACGAAAACGTAAGCATTTTAGTGTAAATTTGGTTTCTCTATCTCTCTTTGCTGTCATCTGGGCGAACACAAATGTCAGATCGAGTTACTTTATTTTATTTGTCGATTGATAGGAACAATGACAAAAAACGTTACTAAAAGCAAAAATAACTACATATTAATATAATTACGGCAAAAACAATTAAATAATAATAAAATTTTGTACATATGTATACATATTTAAGCATAAATAAGTCAACATTGGTAGCTCGCTAAGGTGGAAAAAATCATCGGTGCACAACGAGAGAGACCTGAGAAAGTTAGAAAGAAATGATAGTCTTGGTTCAGCTCATCTGACCCACACAGAGTTGATTTTTTGGCCACCGCTAGTGTAAAGAGTACATAGGTGTATCTGCTAAGGTCGGCCATACAAAAATGTGTGCTTTTTAAGCCGGAAGTTGTAAAATTATTGATCTGGCAATTACATTATTTTCCAATTGGTAAATTGCTAAAGTCATTGACGTAAGGCCAGACGAGCGAACGAACGAACCTTAGGGAAACCTAATTCCTGACGAAAGTGTGTGACTTTCGTTAGTCCATATTCACACATGTAATTTCCCCCCCTCAGAAGAATTACAGTGTTTGTATTGCAAATGTGAATATGGAGTTAGAAATACAGATACAAGCCGTGCGAGTATGAACGGATTTCCCACAAATTTGGCAGTGTTCATTCATGTAATAATAAAACTCTCTATGCAGAAAAATTTTGCTTGTACAGTCCTATATGTCAAAACGGAGGTGCATATGTGTATATGGGAGCTTTATGTAAATCGGAACCGATTTTGACCAATTTCAATAGGGATCGTCATCACAAACGGGGCATAAAAATGACCTGCACTTTGATTACAACGATACATCTACAGACGGACAGACAGACGGACATGGTTAAATCAACTCAGCGAGTGATTCCAAGTCGTTCGGTGGGTGTTACAAACAAATGCGCAAACTTATAACACCCTGGACCACAGTGTGTGTGCTGTATGGTATCAAATAGTAGCGAGTTGCTAGAACTGACTGCAGTTACGATAGGCGGATGGTAAAAAGCGGCAGGTCAATTTGATCCTTAACGCTGAATCCACCTCCCATATACAACGTGCAAGTGCAACCCTACAGTATGGCTTCGAGACTATAGTCTTGAAGGTATACAAGCAGGATATAGTTCCCACTGCGGAAGGTGAGTCGTCCACCGCGGTTGAAACACAGCTTTCTGGAAGTGCGGAGGTATCCACGCCCATTATTTCGGGTGACTCCAACTCTAACAGAAGATCTGTAACGTCCTACTCTGAGGACGAAAGCTCTACTTCTGACACAGAGGGGCTGAGGGGAGTCTCCGGACTCTTTGACGCATCTGGCGGGGACACGCTTCTCGATGATACGGACGAAGAGTTCGATAACACCCTTGTAGGGGTGGAAGTTAATCTGTCAATTACCAATGATGGTAAGAATTTTACAGATTAACCTCCATCACGCTAAAGCAGCCTCAGCGGCTCTATTGCTGCGCCTGTCCACAGGTGCAGTAGACATCGTCCTGATACAGGAGCCCTACGCAGTGGGAGGAAGGGTGTGCGGTATCAGGACACCCAACTTTAAACTGCTTGTGGCCAACTGTGAAGGCACTCCAAGAACCTGCATTTTGGCCAGGAAAGATCTAAGTATCTTTCTCCTGGCTAATTTAAGTGGTAAAGACCAAACATCTGCTAGTCTGGAGATCGGTAATCGCATATATTGGGTGGTCTCCAGTTACTTGCCTTATGAAGCTGTAGTACCGACTGCTCTATTCAGGGAAGTAGTAGAAGAAGCAACATCTGACGAGGTCGAGCTGATTGTTGGCGCAGACACGAACGCTCATCATACTATCTGGGGTAGTACGGATATAAACAATAGGGGTGATTCGCTTCTTGACTTTATTCTAACTACCAACCTAAGTATTTGTAACATAGGTAATAAACCGACCTTTACAATTAAAGACAGACAAGAAGTACTCGACGTAACGTTTGCTACTGACCGGCTGTCAGACAAAATTATTGGGTGGAATGTACTAGACGACCACTCATTCTCAGATCACCATTATATTGAGTTCAAACTCGCTGAAAAAGCGCCTGAACCTGCCGTCCACAGAAATGTGAGAAAGACAAAGTGGCACCTGTATGAAAAGAATTTCAAGAAAGTCCTCAACTCCAAACTTCTGTACGAACCGAATGACAAAGCCGGTCTGGATCATCTGGTCGAGCATATCACCACATCATTCAATAGTTCCCTTGAAGAAGCCTGTCCAAAAACAAGGTACAAGGGTAAAACTAAACCCCAATGGTGGACTTCTGAGCTAACGGCTATGAAAAAGACCTGCAACAAGCTATTCAACAAGGCTAAATCTACTGGGGTCGCTAATGTTTGGGATGCCTATAAAGAGCAACTCAAGATCTATAAGAAGGAGCTTAGAAAGGCGCAAAGACGCTCTTGGTATACTTTCTGTGGCGAAGTGGAAAAGGTCTCCGACGCCGCAAGGCTGAGGAAAATATTATCAGCTTCACCCTGTACAGTGGGTTACTTGCAGGATGAGGCAAATAATTGGACCAAAAACAGCGAGCAGTCGCTCAATGTACTGCTCGACACACATTTCCCGGGGAACTCTCTAACAGAACCAGAGGATCAGCAGGACCAACAAGAGTGCGAGTGGACTGCGAGCGTCGCTAGCTTGTTGACTGAAAGATCCAGAATAAGCTGGGCTATTAATAGCTTTGAGCCCTTCAAGTCACCTGGACCAGACGGCATCACTCCAGCAGAAATGCAGAAAATGTTGAAATACATTATCCCCTGGCTGGAGAAAATTTATGTAGGCTGTATCAGGCTTTCATACATCCCGAATCGATGGAGGGATACCAAAGTGGTATTCATACCAAAAGCGGGGAAGATATCACACACTAGGCCAAAAGACTTCAGACCAATTAGCCTATCCTCCTTCCTATTGAAAGGTCTGGAACGACTTTTAGATTATTTCATTAGGGAAAACCTGGATACAAAACTCCTGTCAGTGAACCAACATGCTTACAATAAGGGGAAGTCTACAGAATCAGCCCTGCACGAACTTGTGAGCACTATCGAATCGTCCCTGCATTTCAAGGAATTCACCATGGTGGCATTTCTTGACATAGAAGGGGCTTTTAACAACATTCACTCAGATGCAGTAATTGCGGCACTGTCACATCTTAATGTTAACTTTAGTTTGATTAGACTAATTCAAAGTCTGCTCAACAGAAGACGCATAACAGCATGTCTTGGGTCCACAACTCTAACAAGGTTTGTAAACAGAGGGACCCCACAAGGAGGAGTACTGTCTCCACTAATTTGGAACCTAGCGTTGAATGAAATTCTGCTAGATCTAGAACGTTGTGGCTGCAAGGTCGTGGCATATGCGGACGACGTTGCAATCGCAGTGAGTGGCAAATTCGAAAACGTCCTCCGAGACATTCTACAGGTAGCTCTGAACAAATTGGCTAGATGGGCCAGAAGCAGCGGTTTGGGCATAAACCCAAACAAGACAGAATTGGTTCTCTTTAATAGGATGAATAAAGTCCCACATGTGGACCCTCCACCTCGGATAAATGGAACAGATCTAGTCTTTTCTGAAAGTGCAAAATTTTTAGGAATAATTCTAGATAGAAAACTGTTATTTAGTCTTAATGTATTGGAACGTGTAAGGAAGGCTAACGTCGCCTTATATTCCTGCAAAAAGGCTGTAGGGTCGCGGTGGGGCCTCTCTCCTAAAATCGTCCACTGGATATATATAGCAGTAGTTCGTCCTATACTGCTATACGGCATTGTGGTATGGTGGACGGCAACTGACAAACTAACCATCACCAACCTACTAACAAAGGTTCAGAGAACTGCCTGCCTGAGCATAAGCGGAGCCTTAAGGACTACAGCGACCGAGTCTCTACAAGCCCTACTCCATATACTGCCGATTAATATTGTGGCGAGAGAAGTTGCAACCAAAGCGGCAATAAGATTAAACTGCCTATCAATGTGGAGGTACAAAACCTACGGTCACATGAGAATATCAAAGTGTAGTGCTATGGTAACCGACCGAGTGGACTATATACCAACGGTGTACACCTTCGAGAGAAATTACATCACTATGATTCCCGCGAGAGATGAATGGGTTGGAAGAAAACCAGGTAATAGAAACCATCTCCAATTTTACACGGATGGTTCGAAGCTTGATGAAAAGGTTGGCTTCGGAGTACACTGTGCAGAGCTTAGATTGGATATAGCTCACAGACTACCAGATACCTGCAGTGTCTATCAAGCCGAAATAATGGCAATATGGGAAGTAGCCAAGTGGCTGAGTCGCAACATAGTAACCAACACTGGCATTGTCATTTACTCGGACAGCCAGGCTGCCATCAATTCTCTGGAGGCAACATCCCTAAATTCACAAACAGCCCTCGACTGCCGCAGATCTCTTAACGAGATGGCTGAGCAGTTTAACATACACCTCATATGGGTGCCTGGGCATAGGGATATCCCGGGGAACTGCAAAGCCGATGAACTTGCTAGGAAAGGGACGACATTACAAATTCTCGAAGAATTTGCATATATTGGTGCGCCACTATCCACGTGCAAGCTTTGGCTTAGGCAAGAGGCAATCAGGCAGTCCAACGAAAGATGGACAGAAATCGGCACCTGCAGGGTAGCTAGACAAATCTGGCCAAGGTATGACCTGAGAAGATCAAAATATCTCCTCGCACTAGAGAGGCAAAGATTGTCTACGTTAGTATCAGTTCTGACGGGGCACTGCTTGATCGGCGAACACGCCAAAAGATTGGGTATTGACTCTAATGACTTCTGCAGAAGCTGTGGAGATGAGGAAGAAGTGGAGAGCATTGAGCACTTGCTATGCGACTGTCCCGCTCTGAGTAAACGACGACTGGACATACTGGGGTCGGCTGTTCTAGGCAGCCTAACAGATCTTTCCAGTACCGATATTCGTAATATCGACAAATTTGTATATCAAACAGGTTGGTTTCGATGAGGGGCATTTCAGCCCGTGGTAACACTAGGGACCTAAACTGGTCTATGTGAGCTTGTATAAAAAATACGGCTGCCACCCTAACCTAAACCTAAACCTACGATAGACACCACTCTATCATCTTCAGAGTTCGATAACAATAATGAACGTTTTTAACTTAAATCAGCTTGAAATACTTATGGAAGTACATAGTAAATTTAATTAACTTTTTATTTTAAATGGACGTAACTGAAAGTTTATATATTGGAATATATTTCATTCCGTAAATGAAAGCAGTGACACATGTGTTGGACATGGATAAGGTGACATACAATAAGTAATTGTATCTCACTAACATTAAGCATGGAATTAGCGAAGCGCATCGGATATTGTAGTTCATAGCTGATAGGACTAGAGTAGGACATATTCAAGTCGTTACATATCCACTAAACTACAAATCATTAATTTCCATTTCTTTTGATAAGAAAGTGATTGACATGAAATTGTGTCTATTCGAGATTGAAACAATATTTATGTTTGAATCTCGACAAAATACATCAGTACTCGTTCATAAAGTTAATCTTGCAACGAACTACATCATCGACATTAGCTATAATGATCCAAATGATGATTATGATAACGACAACGATGGGGATGCTGCTGAAACTAAAGATGATGGCGATGACGATATGGAGGGCTACAGGGATAATACTGGAATAATGCAGAGTTGTTATTCGAGTTTGGGGGGGAGAATGAAAAGAGCGTGTGTAAAGATTGCCAAACCCATCAGTAGTCATTCCAACTATTGTTTACGACCATTGTAGGAATAATTGAAGCATCCTTCAACACACGCACACACACAACCGCGCACAACGACTAAATCAACTGTTTGTGCTGCTGATGTGTATGTGTTAGTATAGTCCTGGCAATGATTACGTATAATGCTAATTCTACTTTGGCAGAACGCCATGGATTGCCTTGTAAGAGGTTAGTACCTTGCCGAATTACTCGGGCTCTGATTTGAGATGACTGCATATAAAGGGTGATTCGTGTTGAGTGTCCACATAACAATGGAAAATTATTTGCTGACAGTAAAGTGTGCATCACAACAGCGAGTTATTCAGATACATTATAAAACAAAACCAGTAAGGAAAGGCAGAAAGTCGGGCGGGGCCGACTATATAATATCCTACACCTCCCTAACAATGCGATAAGGGTCATTGCGATAATAATTTGGAATAATTGGTAATTGAGTAAGAACATATCGCTCACTTACTTCAAGAGTGTCATAACTCAAAATTGAAAATTGTCAGGATGAGTAACATTAAGTCCGTATAAAAAAATAAATAACATAAAATAAGACGTTTAAAAAAGGTGGAATAATTCGAAATATGATTGTTAAATTATAAACAAAGTTTCGTTGAGTTTTATTTATGTATATTTGTAAAATTAGCATTTCTGTAAGGCAACCTCAAAAATTTTTAATTATGACTTACGACAGTCTTGAAGTGAATGAGCGATATATATGTGGATATATCTAATTCTGAACAGATAATCGCTAATTTCAGCAATATTCGTTCCTAAATTGAGAAACATCTTTCTGGAGAATTTTGTAATGATCGGAAGTAAAGTACAACTTCTATAGCGCTTTGTAACCAAATCAGGAGGAACATATATATGGGGGTTGAATATTATTCTGAATCGATTTTCCCTGAATACTCATTCATGTAAAATAGAAACCTCTTTCTGTCGAATTTCGTACTGATCGAATATAAAATACAGTCTCTACAGAGCTTAGATGTCAAATCGGGGCTAACATATATATGGGGGCTATATCTAAATCTGAACCGCTTTTCTCCGAATTTGGCAGTATTCCTTCATGTAATAAGAAACCTCTTTCTGTCGAATTTCGTACTGATCGAATATAAAATACAGTCTCTACAGCGCTTAGATGTTAAATCGGGGCTAACATATATATGGGGCTATATCTAAATCTGAACCGATTTTCTCCGAATTTGGCAGAATTCCTTCATGTAATAAGAAACCTCTTTCTGCCGAATTTCGCTGTGATCGGATATAAAATACAGTTTCTACAGCTAAATTGAACCGGGGCTAAATTGAACGGGGGGCTAAATCTGAACCGATTTTCTCCGAATTTGGCAGCATTCCTTCATATAATAAGAAACCTCTTTCTGCCGAATTTCGCTCTGATCGGATATAAAATACAGTTTCTACAGCGCTTGAATTTCAAATCGGGGGTAACATATATATTGGGGCTATATCTAAATCTGAACCGATTTCCCCCAAATTTTGTATTGTCTCCAAGTGTATCACGAGACTACTCTCTGTCAATTTTTGTACAAATCGGTTCAAAAATGTTGTTTATACAGTGCATATATGCCAAATCGGAGGTACATATACATATATGGGAGCTATATGTAAATCTGAACCGATTTTAACCAAATTCAATAGGGATCGTCCTTGGGCCTAAATAAAGATATGTGCAATGTTTCGTTGAGATCGAACCATAATTGCGGCCTGTACTTTGATTACAAGAATACATCTACAGACAGACAGACTAAGAAAGTGATTACAAGTCGATCGGTATAACAAACAATGGGTATATCTCTTCTCCTTTTGGGTGTTACAAACAAATGCACAAAGTCATAACACCCTGTACCACAGTGTGGTGTAGGGTATAAAAAATGCACGTTGTTGTTTATATGAATTTTTTTGGAGTACGTAATAATTATTTTTTCACAAATTCTAAAATACTGGGTCGATAATTTGAAAATACATAAGCATTTTTGACAAGATTGCTCCGACAAAAATATTGACAGAGATCGAGAAAGTTTGGTCTATGAAGCGGGCACATCGAATCGTTATATATCGCAGCATCTGGGGTTTCCGTATTCAGCTACGCAGAAATTTTCCTAAAGACACCCATATTCTAGATATAAGAATTCGGAGATACTGTTTGGTCTCCAGTTTTTTTTTGCCTTTTGAATAAGTAGAAGTATCCTCAGCTGCCTTCAGAAGAGTTGTAGAAGACGTAATCTTAGATGAATGCGAGCTGATAATTAGGAATGGTGTTAACACTCATCATCCTTTTTGGAGCCGTACGGATACCTAGCGATCTTTACAAATGGAGTCGGGAAGGAAGTTGTAGATGTCACGTTCGCTACTGATTCGCTGTCAAGCAAAATAATTGTGGGAATGTATTGGACGAAAACTCTTTCTACTCCTTCCTGTAGTCCACAGAAATGTAATGTGAAAAACTCCACAATTCAAAATTTCTATTCGAACCGAATGACAAAGTCGATCTGGATAATCTAGTTTATTTAATCTCTACATCTTTCAACAGTTCCCTGGAAGAAGTTTGTGCAAAACCAAGGTACAAAGGAAAAACTAAACCACAACAGTGGTCTTCTGAGCTAAGGGTTAGGAAAACAGATCTCCAACAAGCTATACAATAAAGCCAAATCAACTGGGGTCACTAATAGCTGGAATGCCTATATATGAATAGATCAACTCAAACTCTATAGATCTCAAACTCTAACGACCTTAGGAAAGCGCAAAGATTTTCTGGTACACCTTTTGTGGAGAATTGGGAAATATGTCAGATTCCGCAAGTATGAGAAAAATGTTATCCACTATACCCTGCAAGGTAGCATGTCTGCAGGATGACCATAACAATTGCACAAAAAAACTGCGAGAAGTCTATTGAAATACATGTGCACACACATTTTCCGAGAACTCCCGGAGCATCAAGACAGTGTGTTGACTACAAACGACATATGCAGACTAAGCTGGGCGATTGACAGCTTTTAGCCCTTCAGATCACCTGGTCCAGATGTTATTTCTCCAGTAAAAATGCACAATACTAGTATTCAATTTTAATATATCATTCGTAACGTTGACTTATATTCCTGAAGTTAAGCTGCAGGAAATCAGATCTCTAAGCAAAATGCACTGAGCACTGGCTCAGTCCTGGGAAGCAAAAAAATTAACTGGCCAACATGCTATATTGCACCATGATCAATTCGCGATAAAAGTGTAACGTTATGATACCTAGCAGTGAAGATTGGTCGTTAAAAAGCCGATAAAATTTTAGTCTTTATGCACGGGTCAAAAATGGAGACGGGCATGGAAGAACCCGCATCTCTGGTGGAAGTTAAACACCAAAACGACTAGATTGGAGTAGTATTGACCAAGTCGATGTGGGAATAAATACAAAACTACAGGGTGGCTCGATCTCTTTGGACGGTCATTAATGTGTCTGGTATCAAAGAACTGCTTTTCCTCGAAAAGATCACACCCAGTATTTTCACAGGAGTCATCATTGCACACTGCGTGATTGGCCACATTACGGCACGCATGAAGCTTCCATACGAGGACTTTTGTAGAAGCTGTTAGATAGAGAAGACGAGGAGTCAGTGCAGTACTTGATATGCTCATGTAAAGGACTGAAAGAGTATAGTCTAGCCTTTTTAATACACAAGCCTTTCAAAGAAATGGAGAAAACAGAAAAGCGTGGTAAGGGATTAAAGGGGTGGAAACAAAATGGGCGTTTCCATGCCGTTTAAGCTGATGGATGAGTAGTTGTTATCCCTAGCCATTCCAGGCAGCTAATGAAGTAAAGGATTCTGTTGATGCTGTGCAATGACAGAGCTTCAAGATCTCCGATCATAAAGTCACCTAGGTAGCGGTGTCTTCTTCTAGATAGTAAAGGGCATTGTCAGAGAAGATGCTCAATCGTTTCCAGTTCCTCCTCATCTGTACAGAGCCCACAGTAGCCCTCGAAATCACGTTGCTGCTTTGATGTCAGTGCTCTAACATTACATGGATCTGTGAGTACGCCCACCAACGGGCGTGAGGTTCAACAAATCGGTGGTTCTGGTTTGTGATGTGACTCGCCAGAGAGACCTTGTGATTTTACAGTCCGATCTGGTTGACAATTTCTGGTTAAATCTCTGTAGAAGCGCTCTATATTGCGGAAGAATTCGCACAGTGGAGGATATAGTGTTTATTCTGTTCTTGTGGCATCCATCACCGACCCTCCCCCTGCGAGTTCATCACCCTTCTCATTCCCGTCAATGTCACAGTGTCCGGGAACCCAGCACAGTTTAACATTAACTGACCCATTTTGCATTTCTAGTATATATCCATTTACTACTTTGGACTAAATAACGTTTGACTTCAGTGCCTTCAGAGCGGTTTGAATGTCAACATAAACCGTTATGCACTCGTCCTAACTAAAATTCCTTGGTTAATTAAACGCAAGGTTTCCTGGAATGCAAAAACTTCAGCCTGAAAAACACTGCAGGTACCAGACAACTTATAGGATCTACTTATGCCAAGAGATTCACTAAAAATGACTGCCCCATGCCTACATCAATTTTTTACCCATCTGTATATATCGAGTGACCGCCCAACCATTCTGTCCTAGAGGGGATCGTCATGTCTAACCTGGTGAAAAAGTTTAGAACTGACAAAAATATTTCGTTCGTCCTGCTATTTTCCTCAGATTTGGCTTGGCTGATGCCTCAGTTAGGATCTTTGAGTGACCCCAGTCTGAGTTGCGCCCCAGTCTGAGTTGCGATACCTCCATTCTAAACTATGCTGAGTGAAAAAAGATAATTTTTCAGGAGAGGCGATCCTTTGTAATGGAAAGCGAGTGACCTGAACGGTTTTGTGAATAACTTTTGACTGGGTTGGGGTATAAACACCAAATTTTGACTAAATACAATTTGGAATATTTAGAAATTAAAAATACATCTTCCCTAAAACTATGCTAAGTCGACTTAGCATGTTTCAGAATGGAGATATCGATATGTGACTCGAGGGGTCTAATTGCACAGTTTGTGGCGCCACACTTAATGAATTAAACTATCGGTTGAAGGTTCAGTAAAGTATTTATTGCCTCTTGTGGTGTACTCCTTCTCGCGCCTGTTATGAACAAAGTTGCGACGCTTTGAACTTTCTCCAACAATTTTAGGTGATATCTATTGTAACGGACAAAATGCCATTTTATCCGCACATAGTCATTTATTACCACTGTGCATTGTAATTCTCTCTAAGTTAGCCACTACGATCCCCCATTGACGTCATCAAACGCAATAGCAGGGCATCCACCATCGCCACTGCGCTAAGCCATCACAGCGAACACACGCACGCACCCACATACGACCATTGACAGCCACAGCCACTGAGAACGAATATATGGCTATGCTTATACTTTCATTTTCTGGTTGTAACATAAAAGTAAATTAAAATACACGCTGTGCATATAATTCTCGATCACTTTGTATAGCCTGTGGTATAAGGTGTTGACGTTTTTCAGTCAATGGTATGGATCAACTGAGCTACCAACCGAGTTGAACGACAAGTGTCATAGACCGCAGTCCGAATACTTAACCCGAAGCAACAGAGATCCGCCCAATAGTCCTTTCCAGGACTAGTAGTAGTAGAACAGTCCTCTTCAGGACAAGTAGTTGTAGAACGGTCCTCTTCAGGGCTTTAACGCGGTTCGCCCGCTAACGCGATTCGCTCGCTTACGAGGTCCGCCCTCTTACGCGGTAAGACTGCACACGTGGTCAGCCCGCTTACGCGATTAGCTCGCTTACGAGGTTCGC
The DNA here is from genome assembly GCA_963930755.1 of Eudasyphora cyanicolor. Taxonomy (NCBI): domain Eukaryota; kingdom Metazoa; phylum Arthropoda; class Insecta; order Diptera; family Muscidae; genus Eudasyphora; species Eudasyphora cyanicolor. The sequence goes on from OZ005737.1 coordinate 161,710,789, forward strand.
CCTCTTACGGGGTTCGCCAGCTTACGCGATTTGCCCGCTTACGCGATTTGCTCGCTTACGCGGTTCGCCCGCTTACGCGATTCGTTCGCCTACGTGGTTCGCCCGCTTCTCAATTAACTGTCTTGAAGCCATCTCTCACTAAATAAAATCGTCTGTTCCATTCGCAGGTTGCCGTCGAAGATCAATCCTACTCCACTACACCGAGGACCAAGTCCACGCCGCCTAATCTGCCAACCGCCTGTGCGTCAGAACTGGGTCATTTACCGAAATCCAAAACATCACGCCGCATAATCCTCCAACCGCCTGTGCGTCAGAACAGGGTCGTTCACGGAAATTCAAATTAAAACACCGCATAATCCGATAACAGCCAGTACGTCGGGTCATCTACGGCCACCGGAACCCGCCACGTGCCTATGTTGGGCGTCCATCAAGCATCTGTATGAGGCGTCCATCAGGCGTTACGATAGTTTACATACCACCGTCTTATTGAACGATAGCCTTCCCTACAATCTTCATCGACCATTATTGTGCAATCTACATCTGGAACAGGCAAAAACCAACGCACTAGAGACGCGTACCCATACTCCTGCGTATAGAGCGAAACTCCGTTCATGCAACGAACTATCCTATATAGAGCGACTCATTATTTGAATAAAATAAAATATTAGTTGTTGTACAAATTTCGTGCCCTAAAAAGGGAAAATTGTGTGTTCTTATTTAAGGTTTTAGAGCGACTCATTATTTGAATAAAATAAAATATTAGTTGTTGTACAAATTTCGTGCCCTAAAAATGGAAAATTGTGTGTTCTTATTTAAAGTTTTTGTGGGTCCTTGAATTCATCCTGGAGGCGGCTGAACTACCTCAGCCTATGAATAAAACCCCGTTACACTATATTTAATTGCTTTCCACCACACCACGGAACCATAGACGTACAATTAGGAATCCCGAATTGGATCACCCTTTGCATACAACAGTACCATTGCCTGTCGTCAATAAGACAATGTGGTGGGCAGTACGTAAGAAATGTGTAGCACTTAAATAATACATAAATACAGTTTCATCCTCAAGCCGCTACCACAAGGACCAGCAAACGAATTGGGGGAGATTAAAGTTTTTGGCCTAAAGACAATTTGCCGCCTTTAAACTGCTCCACACGCAGCAGAGCAGTCAATCAAGAATGTACATGGTTTTTAATTATGCCAATGTCTTTAGATATTAAAATACCTTTTCGTCTTTTAACGAAAATGAAGTGCCGCTGTTCATTACCGACACAATGTTCTAAATAATTAATAAGGTTTAAGGTTTTGAACCGTTGTTGTAAGTAATTACATAAAATGCTTAAACTCGAGGGAAATTACATTTTATGGGCCCAAAATAATTACAACTATTCCAAAATTACTTCGACGTGCTATGGAAGTTATAGTTGTTATATTTGTTGCTCTCGTCGGTTGTTGTATGTATGTAGGTATATAAGCGAATAGAGAAAACTAATTTTGTGGGTTAATTTTTATTACATAGTTTTAGGTTTCTTCATTTACAACTAATTAAAAGAGGTTATAATTAAACATTACTTATTACATAATATCATAACTGCAACAGAGTAATGATAATTTACATGTCGTATGTTGTACGACTATAGAGCCTTATGTGGATACTTAAACTTAATTTAATGTGATGTAAAAAAATAGGGGCAAAAGTAAACATTTTTGAATCTGTTGTAATTAGGTGAGGTGGAGTTGCGCTTCAATATTGCTACAGACATTAGGATTGTTATACCCTCCCTTACAGGGTGTTCAATTAATCCTATTAATTGCATAGACCCGTTTGAAAAGTGCACCTACGACATTTTATACAGGAAAATATAGCTTATATACCCTCACTTAATGTGGGAGGTTATATATAATTTGCTCTTTTGAGCTATGTCCGTCTTATTATACGTCCGTCTAGCTGGTCTGAATGCATTCAAGTTTTGTTTATGGTAATATTTTCGTCAAACTTATACGGTTTACTGATGGAAAATAAAAGCACTCTCTCATAATTAGTCAAATTTTATGAAATTGAAAATTTACGTACATAATACATACTCAAATGCTCTGTAAATTAGCATATTACATTGTTTAAATTCGTAACATTGTCGCGCATTTTCCCCAAATTGTGCATTTCCTTCGTTGATTGGCAACCCTGGCGGGTAGAAGGAGAAGAGGTCTCATTGTACGGATTGTGAGAGCGCTTTCCAGTGTCTGGTACTCTCCTTCGACTCTCTTGGGACGATATTCTATTTTAGTTGAACAACGCGACTGAAGTTTACCCTCAAGAATTATAACCCTGTATTACACCGTGGTACATTATAAGTTTATTCTGGACCCGATTTTTATAATACTCATCATAATGCCAGACCCACCTTAAATAATACTGATCGCATTAAGGCCAGCTTAAGGGCCCCTTACATTGTGGATTTGTTGTCAAGCATCATGTTCTCTCAGATGTTGTGTTCGACGACTGTTTGCCCTTAGATTACTCATGCAATCTCTACAACATCATTTCATCTACGACAGCAACGTGGTCGGTTGTGCGTGTGCAGCGAAGAAAAAGATCAAAATGACGTCGGCAAAATGAAAATATGCGACCATAAAAATTTGGGTATTTTCCTTCAACCTTTTTAATGAATAATTAGGGAATTTTTGAAATAATTTGTTTATATCCACATACCATATGAGTGTGCATCGTGCGTTCTATTTTTTAATGTGAACTACAAATGTACCTGATAAAAATTCTACCTGACTTTGCAATCCATTTGTTTTATGTTTTCATACAAAATAATATGTGCAGAAACAGAGGAGAAAAGTAAAATAAATGTCATGCCAACATCGTTGTTACTTAATTACTTTTACAAATATTGCCTTCCAAAAATTATGTTTGGGAGAGACAGACACAAATTCTGTATACTTTTGAAGGAAATGAAAGGAAAGTGTTCATTAAATTAAAATGCTTAACAAATCTACGAAAAATATTTATGTACATATTTATTTTCCACAAGAAATTGTATATTGCCTTCAAACCAACATAAAAAATAGTTTAGTTTTTAAAATAAATTTTTAACAAGCCGTTCATTCAAGATAAATTAAGCGAAATTTATTTTTCAAATTTAAAATCAACGTAAATATTTTTAAAAGAAAAATAATAATAATTCGTATAGTCTTCACTTTTAATTTTCCATAATTCTGGCACACTGTTGTATAATTCAAAGAAAAACCAACCAAAATTGCCTATCTCTTTCCATTTTCAGTTTTACGCATTGGATTTGGTTGGATTTTCTTTGAATTATACAACAGTATGCCAGAATTATGGAAAATTAAAAGTGAAGACTATAAGAATTGTTATTATTTTTCTTTCAAAAATATTTACGTTGATTTAAAACTTGAAAAAATAAATTTCGCTTAATTTTCCTTGAATGACCGGCTTGTTAAAAATTTATTTTAAAAACTAAACTCATTTTTTATGTTGGTTTGAAGGCAATATACAATTTCTTGTGGAAAATAAATATGTACATAAATATTTTTCGTAGATTTGTTAAGCATTTTAATTTAATGAACACTTTCCTTTCATTTCCTTCAAAAGTATACAGAATTTGTGTCTGTCTCTCTCAAACATAATTTTTGGAAGGCAATATATGTAAAAATAATTAAGAAACAACGATATTGGCATGACATTTATTTTACTTTTCTCCTCTGTTTCGGCATATATTATTTTGTATGAAAACATGAAACAAATGTATTGAAAAAGCCAGGTAAAATTTGTATCAGGTACATTTGTATATCACATTAAAAATATAACGCACGATGCAGACTCATATGGAATGTGGGTATAAACAAATTCTTTCAAAAATTCCCTAATTATTCATTAAAAAAGGTTGAAGGAAAATACCCAAATTTTTATGGTCACATATTTTCATTTTGCCGACGGCATTTTGATCTTTTTCTTCGCTGCACACGCACAACCGACCACGTTGCTGTCGTAGATGAAATGATGTTGTAGAGATTGCATGAGTAATCTAAGGGCAAACAGTCGTCGAACACAACATCTGAGAGAACATGATGCTTGACAATAAATCCACAATGTAAGGGGCCCTTTGGAATCACTAGGTGTATCGATGTAACAACCATTACTCGTCGTCTATCTGCCCTACTTGGTAAGTACATGTCATTACCACTTGCATTACCATGTAATGACTTATCATTACCCTCTGCATTGCGTTGAATCAACAAGTAATGACTTACCGATATTAACGTAAATAAGTACTTATTTGTAAGTTAACTTATGTCGGGTATTAGAAAGTAAGCGAAAAAACAAATTTTTTTAATTAAATTTGATTTATAAATGTAACAAAATAACGAGTAAAATCCAGTAAGGAAAGACTAAAGTCGGGCGTGGCGGACTATATGATACCCTACACCACTTTGTTATCAGAACTACCACTCAAATTCACAATATTGAGAGATATATTTTACATATGTGGTCAATATCCAAATTTGAACCCATTTACCCCAAATTTGGCAGCGTTCGTTCTTCTACCAATAAACTCCACTATGTCAAATTTCATAACGATCGGGTGTTAAATAAAGCTTTTGTGACACTTTGATGCCAAATCGGATCGTATATATTTATGTGGGCTATATATAAATCTGTCAAGAAACTCCTCTCTGCCAAAATTAATAATGATCGGATAGAAAATAAAGCTTTTGTAGTACGTTGAAGGGAGGCAATATCTAAATCTGGACCGATTTCTTTCAAATTTGATAGTATTCGTTATCGGATCAAATAACTCCTTTATGCGAAATATGGCAATGCTCAGATGTTAATAACGATTTTTATAGCACTTAGATGTCAAATCAAAGGTAAATATATATGGAGGATATAGCTAAATATCATAATCTATTTGAAAATCTTAGTTTCTGTGTCAAGAAACTTCTCTCTGCCAAATATTATAATGGTGGGATGTAAAATAAAGCTTCTCTAAGACGTTGATGCCAAATCGGTATAAAGAATTCGTTGCTATTTATAAATCTGAACCGATTTCCTTCAAATTTAACAGTAATCATTCTTGGACCAATGTACTTCTTTATGTGAAATCTTTTTAATGCTGTTATGTAAAATACGATCTCTGTAGCGCTTAGAAGCCAAATCGGAGGTAAATACTAGTATATATATGGGCTAGATCTAAATATAAACCGATTTTCTTCAAAGTGGTCAATCTTCGTTTCTGTCTCAAAAAAAAAAACGCATCTCTGCAAAATTTAATAATCTTCGGGTGTAAAATAAAGCTGCTCTGACACGTTGATACCAAATCAGAAGGAACATATATATGGAGCTGTATCTAAATCTGGACCGATTTTCACCAGGTCCAATAAGGATCATCCTCGGACCAAAAAAGAGCACTGTGCTAAATTTCATCACCTTCGGACCACAAATACGACCTTTACCTTGATTATACAACTAGAAGTATACATCTGCAGACGGACGGACATAGTTAAATCGACACATGAAGTGATTCCAAGTCAATCGGTATAATACACGATGGGTCTATCTCTTCTAGTTTTGGGTGTTACAAACAAATGCGCAAACTCATAATACCCTGGACCACAGGGTATTATCTGTCTGTCCATCTGTATGTCCGTCTACCCGTGCATGTATTCTTGTAAGCAAAGTACAGATCGCAACTATGGTCCGATTTCAAAGAATCTTTGCAAATATCTTTCTTTTGGCGCAATTTGGTCAAAATCGTTTCAGATGTAGACATAGCTCCCCTCCGATTTGGCACATATGCACTGTATAAGCAACATGTTTTATCCCATCTGTATAAAAATTGACAGAGAGGTCTTTTGATACACTTAGAGACAATACAAAATTTGAAGAAACTCGGCGCAGAGTTAGATGTAGCCTCCATATATATGTTACCTCAGATTTGGCATGTAAGAGCTGTAGAAACTATATTTTATATCCGATCAGTACGATATTCGGCAGAAAGAGGTTTTTTATTTTACATAATGTCCAATTCGGGGAAAATCGTGAAAAAAGTGTTCAGATTTAGATATAGCCCCAATATATATTCCTCCCGATTTATTACTCCATGCGACACAATTCTTCACCCATGAACGAAACTAAGTACAAGTGAAACAATAGACCATAGGTAGAAAAACTGCATACTCAGTTTATTATTTCGTGATCGTTTGTCCTTTTAACAGGACTTTTAAAATGTCAAGGATTATATTTATACCCTACACCACACTGTGGTACAGGGTATTATAAGTTTGTTTCAGGGCAGATGTTTGTAACACCTTAAAATAACACAGCTAGACCCACTTTAAAGTATACCGATCGACTCAGAATCACTAGCTGAGTCGATTTAACGATGTCTGTCCGTCCGTCCGTCCATCCGTCTGTCCATGTAAAGTTGTTCGTCGACTACAGGTCGCAATTTCACTCCGATCGTTCTGAAATTTTGCAGTTTAGAGTATTTCGCGGCTGTTAAGATCGCTATTGAATTTGGTTGAAATCGGTTCAGATTTAGATATAGCTCCCATAAATATATTTCGTCCGATTTGGCCTTTAGTCCTATAGAAGCTGTATTTTACATCCGATCGTTTTGAAATTTAGAATGGTAGAGTTTCTTGATCCATGAACCAACATTGCCGAATTTGAAGAAAATCGGTTAAGATTTAGCTATAGCTCCCATATATATGTTTCGTCCGATTTGGCCCTTTAGTCCTATAAAAGCTGTATTTTACATCCAATCGTGTTGAAATTTAGAATGGTAGAGTTTCTTGATCCATGAACCAACACTACCGAATTTGAAAATCGGTTAAGATTTAGCTATAGCTCCCATATATATGTTTCGTCCGATTTGGCCCTTTAGTCCTATAGAAGCTGTATTTTACATCCAATCGTGTTGAAATTTAGAATGGTAGAGTTTCTTGATCCATGAACCAACATTGCCGAATTTGAAGAAAATCGGTTAAGATTTAGCTATAGCTCCCATATATATGTTTCGTCCGATTTGGCCCTTTAGTCCTATAAAAGCTGTATTTTACATCCAATCGTGTTGAAATTTAGAATGGTAGAGTTTCTTGATCCATGAACCAAAACTACCGAATTTGAAAATCGGTTAAGATTTAGCTATAGCTCCCATATATATGTTTCATCCGATTTGGCTCTTTAGATCCAATCGTTTTTATACCCTACACCACACTGTGGTACAGGGTATTATTTAAGTATAAAATGTCCCAAAAGTAAATTTATGTAAACAATTTATACATGAATTACAAAATTTATATATCAGTGTTATTCAATATTACGAGAGTGGTGTAGGGCCTGACTTTAGCCTTTCCTTACTGGTTTTGAAATATTTTTTCGATCTGCTTTCATAGTACATATATTTGGTGGCTCCCGAACAGATCTGTCTATCGAACAATTACAACCACCCCCAATACATGTCACTTACTTCTTCTTTAATTTATAACAAAGTCGCTTTCATATACTGAAAACAATAATAACGATCTTGAACCTAAGTGCAAAAACAAAATATGTATTATGAATATGATCGAATAACAAAAAAAAAAAGAAACAAGAATTTTTTCTTTGTACATTTTACAATGTGAATTGATAAATATGCATATCAAATGAAAGGGGAGAGTTCCCGCTATTTTATAAATTTTTTGGAAAAAAATCCAAGGTCGAATGCTATAAAAAAATGTTCTTTTAAACTTTTATGCTTGAATATACTTCAAGGTTGTGGGTTTAAAAATGTGAAAAAATATACGTTACGGAACACTGACCGACATAACATATATTAAGATTTGAGCTTTCTATGTTTAATGGTCAAGGAATTACAATTATTTGAATTACACTGCCTATATCATATACAAAATAATGTACTAACTTTCCTATTTCGTGATTGTTTGTCCTTTTCACAGGACTTTAAAAATTACAATGGTAACAATTTTGATATAATTTTTCTAAACCAACTATTCATTAAAATTTTTGGAAACATTTTCCTAGGACGAAGAATATTAAATATGTTCTTTGAAACTTTTATTCTTTAATATCCGTAAAAGTTTTGTGTAGAACAATTTATTCAAACAAAAAATATAAATGTATAGAAATTACACTCCTGTTTCATTTAATATGCATATTGATATTATTCGTTTTTTAATTGATGTCCAAAAAATTATATCAAAATTGTTACTATTGTAATTAAAAAGTTGAGGGCAAGTAATAAACTTGGAAAATTGGAAACCTTTCGAAGCCTCGAAAAATGAGTTGAAGCACTGGGCAGTGATGCCTCACAAAACTGTGTGGAATAGCGCAACAGTAGGAGCAACTGCAAAGATACTGTGAGGTGACCCAAATGAAAAGAAAGCAAGAAGTCTTCTGAAACTAAACAAGATCGATATTAGTAAGATGATGAGTGTTCTAACGGGACACTCAAGCTTACAAGCACATCTTCATCGCATAGGACTAGCAGCAAACGACGAATGCAGGGCATGCGGGGAAAACATCGAAACGATGGAACATTTTTTGTGTCACTGCCCGGCTTTCACACATGCAAGATCCCAACATTTCGGGTCCGACATATTACCGTACTTGACTCAACTCAGAGAATATGACTGGAAGATACTGAGAAAATTCGTGTCTAGTACCGATTTGCTGTAACTCGTGAGGTATAAAAAGATCATAAATAAGGAACACACAACAGGCCGAACCACTGGCTTAAGTGTATGTCCATGGACATGAGACGTTTAAACGTCTCCTCTCTTCAACCTAACCTAACCAAATTTATATAGGACAAACGATCACGAAATAAGGAAGTTAATACATTATTTTCCTACTATGTAGTGCCCCATATTTTCAACTGTATATAGTCCCTTTCATGGGGGGGGGGGGGGGTGAATAAAATGTTTTTTTGTCTCAGTGTCCTTAATATATTACATAGGCTGAGTAATTCAAATAATTGTTATCCCTTAACCGTTAAAGATAGAAGACTCTAATTATACCCTACACCACACTGTGGTACAGGGTATTATGACTTTCTGCATTTGTTTGTAACGCCCAAAAAGAAAAGAAATATAACCATAGTTTATTATACCGATCGTCATAGAATCAATTTTTGAGTCGATTTAGCCATGTCCGTCTGTCTGTCCGTCTGTCTATCCATATATTCTTGTAATCAAAGTGCAGGTCGTATTTATGGTCCGATTGTGATGAAATTTATCACAGTTCTCTTTTTTGGCCCAAGGACGATCCCTATTGGAATTGGTCAAAATCGGTTCAGACTTAGATATAGCCCCCATATATATGTTAGCCACGATTTGACATGTAAGCGCTGTAGAAACTGTATTTTATATCAGATCAGTACGAAATTTGGCAGAGAGAGTTCCTTTATTACATGAATGAACAATGCTAAATTCGGGAAAATCGGTTCAGATTTAGATATAGCCCCCATATATATGTTAGCCCCGATTTGACATGTAAGCTCTGTAAAAACTTTATTATATATCCGATCAGTATGAAATTCGGCAGAAAGAGGTTTCTTATTATATAAATGAACACTGTTAAATTTGGAAGAAATCGGTTCAGATTTAGATATAGCCCCCATATATACGTTACCCCCGATTTGACATGTAAGCGATGTAAGAGGTTTTTTTTTACATGAAGGAATACTGCCAAACTCGGAGAAAATCGGTTCAGATTTAGATGTAGCCCCCATATATATGTTACCCCCGAATTGCTATGTAAGCACGGAGACTTTATTTTATATCCGATCAGTACGAAATTCGACAGAAAGAGGTCTTTTTACGTGAATGAGTATTCAGGGAAAATCGGTTCAGATTTATATATAACCTCCATATATATTTTCCTCCAGATTTGGTTTCAAAGCGCTATAGAAGTTGTACCTTACTTCCGACCATTAAAATTTTTCAGAATGATGTTTCTTAATTTAGGAACGAATATTGCTTAATTTAGCGATTATCGGTTCAGAATTAGATAATATGTTCCTACCCATTCACCAATTATTAAAAATTATTATCGCAATGACCTTTTGGCATTGTTAGGGAGGTGTAGGGTATTATATAGTCGGCCCCGCCCGACTTTCTGCCTTTCCTTACTGGTCTTAATATTTGTTATGCCAGTTAGAGTTCTGTAGCATGTACTTTTTTCATATTTTTAAACCCACAACTTTGAAGGATACTCAAGGGTTAAGGATAAACGTATAAAAGGACATTTTTTTATAGCATTCGTCTTCGGAAATTTTTTTCCAAAAATTTTATTAAATAGCGGGAATTCTCCCTTTCATTTCATATGAATATTTATCAATTCACATTGTAATAAGTGCAAAGAAAAAATATTTCAAAAATATTATCCTTAAAATTTTAAAAGTCGTGTTAAAAGTACAAACGATCACGAAATAAAAAACTGAGTATGCAGTTTTGCTACCTATGGTTTCTAATTTAAGTTGTATATAGTTTCGTTCATGGGTGACAAAAAAAGTTTACATTTGTCGCACGGTGGTATCAAAGCACTTTAGAAGTTTTACTTTACTTCCGATCATTACAAAATTTGGTAGAAAGAAGTTTTTTAATTTAGGAAAACTGCTTAATTTGGGAACAACACTATGCAACAAAATTTTTGTCGAAGGGCTGTGCATAAGATGTTCTGGTATAATATGATGTCTTCAACACGAAAAAAATATTTGAAAAAGTTTTATGGTAATTGTTATACCCTACACCACACTGTGGTACAGGGTGTAATAACTTTGTGTATTTCTTTGTAGCACACAAAAGGAGAAGAAACATACCCTCGTTTATTATAACGATCGACTTAGACACAGTTTCTGAGTAGATTTAGCTATGTCCGTCTGTCCCTCCGTCCTTCCATCTGTCTGTGCATGTATTCTTGTAATCAATGTCCATGTCACAATTATGGTTCGATCTCAACAAAACTTAGCACGTATCTTTCTTTTGGCCCAAGGACGATCCCTATTGAATTTGGTTAAAATCGGTTCAGATGTACATATAGCTCCCATATATATGTACCTCCGATTTGTCATATATGCACTGTATAAGAAACATTTTTGAACTGATTTGTACAAAAATTGATATAGAGCACTCTCGTTATACACTTAGAGACAATACAAAATTTGGGGAAAATTGGTTCAGATTTAGATATAGCCCCATATAGATGTTACACCCGATTTCACATGTAAGCGCTGTAGAGACTGTATTTTATATCCGATCAGTACGAAATTCGACAGAAAGAGGTTTCTTATTCATGAATGACAATTAGGGAAAATCGGTTGGGATTTAGATATAACCTCTATATATATGTTCCTCCCGATTTGGTATCAAAGCGCTATAGAAGTTGTGCTTTACTTCCTATCATTACAAAATTCGCCAGAAAGATGTTTCACAATTTAGGAACGAATATTGCTTAATTTAGCGATAATCGGTTCAGATTAAGATATAGCCACATATATATGTTTCTACTTATTTACCAAATATTCCAAATTATTTCCGGAATGACCCTTATCGCATTGTTATGGAGGTGTAGGGCATTGCATAGTCGGCCACGCCCGACTTTCTGCCTTTTCTTACTGTTTTTTTTTTGTTTTTTTTTACAATCCCCCTTTCTTGGAAGGTGTCTTTAGTATTTTACGTAAATGCTCGATAAAGCCTGCATAGACGTTAAATTAAAGGAAATTATGAGGACCACAAATGTTAGGAGTGACACTTTCAGGTAGAAACAGAAGTTTAGTAACTGTCGTTAAAATAATTAGAAAAAAATTGAGTTTTTTTCAAATAAATCGTTTTTTTCTGGCAAAAAAGAAAAAAATTAGCAAAAAAATGCTTTGTTCCAATTTTAGAAAGCTAACATTCCAACGAAGAAAACAATGCCAATTTAAAGAAAATCTATGGATAAATGTAGAAACTATAGTACTTTTGGTAGAAATAGGAGAATTTCAACATAATCCGGTGTATAAACCGCCTATTGTGAACAAGGGTATATATCAGATGCTGCATGGCAAAAGTGTAACATATCGATGGAGTGTCCTAAGAGACCTCAAGAATATTTGGCGGAAATGCATTTTGGGTCATTTTAAGTCATTTTAGCAATGCGCACGATAACTTTCGACAGAACTAACCGATTTAATTCAAATTTGGTATGTGACAGACTAATGTCGAAGATGTACAGGGTTGCCCATATTCGACGGACCCACAGACTCGTTGGGCCCATTCCAATCGACGAGGCTTGTCCGCAGGCAACAATCTTTGCGTCAATTGAATTTTGTACGGGAACAAATGCAAATCAACGCGAATAATCCGTTGTAAAGTGGACCGAGCCATGCCCAACTGCTGAGAACGGCGTTTTTGGGATGTTCTTGGGGACCTCTCAACACTGGCTCGTACGTCAGCGATATTCTCGGCCGATCGCCTTGGTCGACTTTTATTTGGCCTCTTCGGATTAGAAAGAGCCTCAACAGTCGAAAATTTTTCGTATAAACGCTTAATGGTGTTCTTAGAAGGCGCACTTCTCACATTTTTTAATATTTTAAAAGCACGTTGACTTGACTTCTTCTGTTGAATGTAATTTCAACTATTTCAGAGCGCTCGCGTGGCGTGTATTGTTCCATGGTAAAAATCTGCTTGGACTGACGCTTCAAACGCGGTATGTCATTAAGCGATCTGACATCTCTGTCAAAAGTTATGGCGTTGCCAGATGGGTCCGTCGAATATGGGAGACCCTGTACTATGTTGGTCCACTTTAGTGGAATTTTGAAATATTGGTTATCTTATAACTTGTATACTACTATTCAGAATCTTAGACCATTCCACACTTATTATTAGTTTCTTGGTCGCTATCATCTTGAGAAAAATGAGCGAAGTTGCCACGGCCCTTTGTTACTTCCCATTCAATTGAACCATTTTGCACAAAAAGTTAACGGCTGATAACTTTGATTCCAGTCCATAGAAATACTTGAAATTTTGTGAAGTAATGCTTTTATAGCACCTACGGTCCCGTGAAAAATTGGCATTATTGCCATGCCCCTTTTGGTACCTCCCATACAAATGGAATATTTTGCACAAAAAGTTAACGGCTTATAACTTTGATTCCATTCAATACAAATACTTAACATTTTTTACACTGTAATATTTTTATAGTACACATAGTATATTACAAAATTGCCGTTATTGCCACGCCGCTTTTGGTATCTCCCAAACAAAATTGCCAAAATAATAAATATGAAAAATTAGTTTTTTGAATTTCCCTATTTTTACAATGTGGGTCATCATTTATACATTTATCCAAAGCTATTTTGAAAATAGGCATTGGTTTATTCGTTGGGAATAGCTTTCAAGAAACGAATGAAACAATTATTTTTGCGAATTTTTTCTATTTTTTACAGATTTTTTCGAGCCAGAAAAAATTTTATTTTTTAGGAAAAAAATATTTTGTTTTTAATTGTTTTAACGGAAATTTTCAGCATTTTAGGCCTTTCAAATTCCTTAAATTCAAATGGTTTCGCGGCTTTATCGAGTTTATACTTCAACAAATATGGTCCAAATACTAAAGGTAAATTCCACAAAAATTGTAATTTTAGAAAAAAAAATTGTTTTGGTTGCATAAAATTTTATGCCTTTTGTTGCTTAGTTTAATTGGTACAGATTATTATGAGTTTGTACTAAATAGGCAGAAAGTCATATATGTGGCTATATATAAACATATATAAGTTCCTGCCTATTTAGTATTTAAACGCTATTAAAACTGTATTTTACGTCAGATCTTTATATATTTTGGCAGAAATGAGATTTCTGATTCAAGTTGACAAAAATCTATTCAGATTATGTATAGACACATCTATTTATTTTTTCCGATTTTTGAGCTATGATCAACATCTTCAACTGCTCCTTGGAATAAGCCTTGATGAGGAGGTGGACCAAGTACTTTGTTAACTGAAACGAAACCAAGGTATAGGGTATTATACTGTCGGCCTCGTTTGACTTTCTGTCTTTCCTTACTGGTTTTAATAGTTTCTAAGAAAAAAAGTTTCTTTTAAAATATTAGCATTGAAAATGGGCATAAAGAATTTGTTAAATAAAGTGAAAAATTCACAATACTTCTAAATTAAACGAATATTTGAAATGTTTTGTTTGCTTTATTATTTTTCATTATGGTTTGTGATTTGACAGTTGACATGCAATCCGAAAGCTCTGCTTTCAATTACCATCCGGGGCCACTATATTTGAACCTTTTTTTGATATTTCGAGAAACTTATATGTAATCGTGAATTGTTATTGAGATCTGCTTAATTAAACTAGGTATGCAGATTTTCTGCAGGTGGTCTATAGTTTCAGTTCTATATAGTCTCGTTCTTGGGAGTGAGAAAAATTGACCCATGTAGCACGATGTAATTTCATAAAAGCTCAGTTTTTGTATTTCTTTCTTATTTTAAAATTTAACTCTGGGATTTTTTATGAGAAAATAATTTTGTTTGATATATTTGCAATATCACCTGAATTCCGAACCCCAAAAATCACAATATTGCGGAGATTCACTGCTTGGATAACATCTTATCATTGCATGTGGAGTTAGTTCACTTGTTTTTTTTTTATAATCTATATACACATTTACATATTTCTTTCATCTGGAGCACTTATTGTATAAGTGAATTTAATTAAATATATGTTGTTGTCTTTATACGGTAGTGGCCTGCGATCGACTGCATTTAAAAATACTTATTCGCAGAAATTTTGATTACTGAAAAAACGAACAAGCAGAGTGGTTTGTTTGTCTACTATGCTGTGTTGTTGTACTTGTAGCGATTAAAAGATTTTTCCAATATCAACAACAGAATCGGCCGCAGCAAGTATGTGTGTGAGCGAATACTTTGAATGTGTGTGTGCGTGAATACTTTGTTTAACATAAATAAAGAGTTTTTTGTATTAATCGCGCGAACCACAAAACCCCATTGTGTTTAAATAAATAAACTTTTAATAACAATTCATAGGTGCATAGTTTTTTTTTTTTTTTAGTTTATTAAATCATTATGTTATTACATCTTATACATTTCAAAGCCTCAGCGCCATATAGGCTTTATAGAGGCAAACTGGCAACAATATACGTACTACTTAATATACATAGTATCAAAAATTATCAATATTATAAAAAAAAAAAATGTGATTAAACAGTTATATTAGAAGTGTTTCAAGGTTCTGCAGTAAGTGATCTTTTAATAACTTTTTAAAAGAAGAAATGCCTGTTGTATTTTTAATATTAACAGGCAAACTGTTGTAAATACTTGGCCCCGAGTATTTGATGCGTGGTTTGGTAATATCTAAGCGACATCGTGCTGCTGCAATATTTCCACCTTGCCTTGTATGTCTTCCCGTTATTGCAATATTACGGGAGAAAATTGTCGATCCAGATCCATTTCCATTTTTTTACCATTTTTTTTTTTTTTAAATTTAATTAATTTATTAACAAATTTCAGTTTACAGATAAGTATGCCTCAGCGTCAGATGACTTTATTGAGGCGAGTTGGCAGTAATTAAAGCTTTATAATAAATATAAATAAATCATATTAATTAATATAAAGATTGGTTAACAAATTATGTTAAAAATAAAAAGTACATTCATAACTTTAGAAAAAGTGAGATCATAGAATTCATTCTTACTAGAAGCTAGCCTAAAAGTGTAGCAAGATTACTTATGAAAAAGCTTTTTAAGTTCAATTTAAAAGCTGAAACTCTGTCCAAATTTTTAATGTTTTCAGGCAGATTGTTAAATTCCAAGCACCCCATATACTCAATTCTCTGCTTCGTGACTTCCAGTCGGCATCGTTTTACTCTTAAATTTGAGTTATTTCTAGTCTGGATTGCACTCTGATTTTGTTCAAAGTTTATAGCAATGTGACCAATATTGTGGAGCATCTTAAAAATGAATAGCAGAATTTGCATCTTATATAACCCCTGAATAGGTAAAATATTCTTACATACATCTTTGTACAATGATAATGTTGGAAATAGAATTGGTAAGCTATACACCGACTTTAGAGCTTTATTTTGCATCCTTTGCAAGGATTTCAGTTCTGCAGTTTTTTTACATCCGTAGACAGAAACTATATAGTTTAGATGACTATGTTCCAATGCATGATATAACAGTAATTTTGTTTCTTCGTTGAACTTGTTTTTGAACTTGTACATCAAACCAATTGCTGGGGATATTTTTGATTTTAACTCTTGAATATGTAAAGTCCACGTGAGATTGTTCTGCAAATGTACGCCTAGGTATTTTATTGACTGACTTTCATAGACTTCTTCGCCATCAACAAACATTCGGAATTGACCAGAACTTGTGTCATTACGGGGCTTAAAGCGTACAATTTTTGTTTTGGTTTTATTAATAAGCAATTTGTTAATACGTGCATATTCAAAAATTAAAGCTGCGTCTCTCTCCATATACGATTTCAAAGCTGTTTCATGTTTATAAGGATAAAACAAGGATATGTCGTCTGCATACATATACAATTTTCCATAAAGGCCAAGCTTCGTAATATCGTTGACATACACCGCGAACAAAAGAGGCCCCAATACACTCCCTTGAGGTACACCATATTCTAAATCACCCACGAAACTTTTGATTCCATTAATTTCAACGTACTGCTTTCTTTCTTCCAAATAATTCTTTAGAATGTGCAATTCTTTTCCATTTATACCATAATACTCCAGTTTCTGACACAAAATGCCATGGTCCACTAGATCGAATGCCTTCGAGAAGTCGTAGAATATACCAGCAACTGCATTATAACCCTGATCAAGACCTTGACATATATAATTTACGACATTAAGTACCGCATGCTCCGTTCCACTTCCTTTTCTAAACCCAAATTCCTTGCAACGATTTAAACATATAAATCGAAATTTGTTGTTTATATAAACCATAAATTGGAAGCACGTCTTTAGATATATGTCTATACAAGTTTAAAGAAGGATAACGTGTAGGTAGATTGTGAACTATTTTTAAAGCCTTCCTTTGAGCAGCTTGCAAAGATCTTAAGCAACTGTTGGTTCTCCAGGCATAAATCATAGGCTGGTACGTCAAGTGCGAATGTATCAGTGTTTTGTATATTAACATTTTTGTGTCGGTTTTTAATTTATTTTTAAAATTGTACAGAATTCCTGTAGCAGACGAAATTCTGGCCTTTACATTCGCAATATGAGAATCCCATAACATGTTTTTATTCATAGTAACGCCAAGGTATTTCACATTATCAGATTCATCAATAGAGGTGCCGTCAACATTAACACTCATCGCAATATCATTTCTGCTTGCATATGGCTTGAATCGTATAAATTTAGTTTTATTTGAATTTAAAACCAACTTGTTGATACGCGCATACTCAGCTATGATTGCGGCGTCGTATTCAATATGAGCTTTTAGGACTTTCTCATCCTTATAATTGTAAAAAAGACATATGTCATCTGCGAACATGAAAAGTTTGCCATGGAAATGTATATTCATTCGCCCTTATTCCAGTTGGCGTCGCACAGTGGAATATTTTCACACAAGAGGCGGCAAAAATTAGAAGGAATTGAGCTAGAGCTTTGAAATTTGGTACATATCACTCATTTCGCCTAATTAGCTAAAAACCAATTTTTTGTTTAAATCCGCCCATAACCACGGCTACTTCCCACATAACCTAAAATTAAAAATCTTAGAATTTTTCTCAATTTAGCTTTTATATTATTACAAATCGCTTGTGGAGATTGTATTTGAGTCCTCAATTATATAAAAATTACAAGTGCCACGCCCAACGCCCATATATCAATTTTCATTTTATACGATGTTGGCAATTTTTTTATAAAACGCTTTGTATCTTTTGTTTGGTGTAAATTAGTACGTAGTACAAAGCAAATAACTAAAGCGTAATACATTAGCTCAACATTTGCAAAAAAATCACGATGAAATAGTTTACAGTTTTTTGTTAATTAATCAATCATTCCAACTATCCAGAAAAAATCATCATTGATTTAACAATGTGTTCTTTAATAATACGTCAATTTTAAAGCATACTTTTAGGAATATGTGGAAAGAACACACAAACAATGAGGCATGTATATATAGTAGACTAGCTGGAAATCTGAATCTGAATTTAAAAATTTGGCTTATACTCGCATAGGCGGGGCAACGTCCACTGGTCTGATCCCGCCTATTTTTGGTCGAATCACGTAGACTGTCATCAGATACATATACCCAAAACTGCAGCTCTCACTTAAACAAATTGTGCATGATATCTCAATTTCAAAATTTGGTTTATATGGGCGGGGCCAGGCCCATTGATCCGATTCCGCCCATTTTTGGAAAATTCGCATAATCTGCCACTAAATGCATACACACAAAATTTCAGCACTCTAGCTAAAAAATTTTCTCAATACCTAAATTTGACCCATATGGGCGGGTCCAGGCCCACTTAATATATCGAAAATTCAAGTACCCTATTTTCAACACCCCCTACACATGTACATTCTGTGAAAATTTCAAGATGATCGGTCAAGCCGTTTAGACGTCTATACGGAACAAACAAACCCACAAACACTCTCTTTTATATATATAAAAAATAACATGACATCATGACACGACTCACACGTGATCTGTCAAAAAAGGCTATTGAAAAAAGTATCTCTACTTGGATTACCCTAAATATGCTACATTTCAGAAAGTTAGACGGCAAAATATAGCATCCGCAGTCCAAAAAATGCAATGGTATGAAACATATATCGATACCTCAATTCTAAACAATGCTAATTGCAGAAAGGTTGTTCTTCAGGAGAGGCGATCAAAGTTTGATGAATTTGTGTGGAAATCTTTTATAATGCAAATCGAATGACTTGTACTGTTTCGTGAAGAACTTTTGATTGGGCTGACGGATAAACATCAAATTTTGACTGAATATAATTTGGAATATTTAGAAATTAAAAATGTAATCGCCATAAAAACATCCTAAGTCGACTTAGCATGTTTTAGAATGGAGGTATCGATATGTATATGGCAGCCATATATAAATCTGAAAAAATGTTCACAATTTTCAATAGGGTTCGTCCTTGAGTCAACAAAAATGAAGTAAACATATATTATATTGGAGCTATGTCTAAGTTTGATCCGATTTTTACACTTTTCAGCACAGTTCTTCCAAATATTATATCACACATAAATATATGCTACATTTCAGAATCGATATAGATATGTATATGGCAGCCATATATAAATCTGTAAAATTTTCACCATTGGGTTCGTCCTTGAGTCAACATAAATGTGTGCCAAATTCCCTACGATCGTTCAATAATGATGGCCTCTACATATATTACAATAATACGTGAACATACAGATGGACGGTCTTAGCTAAATCGACGGTAATAAATGTAATAAACAATAGGTTTATCTCATTTCCTTATGTTACAAACAAATCGACAAAGTTATAATACAAAAACAAATACGAAATTCATCAGTATTGAATTTATGTATATTCGGTTTATTTTAAACTAGAATTTGGGACATTTTAATATTAACAATATGATACAATATACACTATGGTATCATGTTACACATGCGATATATAAATCTACTATTTAATAACGCCTATGTTTTTTGGGTAAAGCATTTTAACCTATAAGTAACAATGGTGTTTATATATTTATTTGGAGGGCAATCCACTATGTATGTATTAACTCAGTGAGTATTTATCTAACAAAATTTATTTGTATGTATATTAATTATTTATTCTATGATTAAATTTCTCATTTCCTCCGGAACATCAAATTTTTTGGTTTTCGTCGTCTGTCTAATTGTATTTATAAGTGGATCGGATGATACAAGCAATAGACCCATCACATCTTTATTAGTTGCAATTCTGCTACATTTTCTAGCGTGACTGAATCGGTATTTCCTATAATCTTTATTTCGAGCCTCCTGAGCTTCTTCGGAGAGCATTCCTATGGGCAAAACGGCCGCGGCAACGATTTTGCTTCCATGAATCAATATCTTATGGACACTTACTGGCATATAGTACCATGGATAAAGATTAACGAAGATATCAGCTGTTTCAGAGCAATACGTTCCGAAATTAATAGCATTTATAGATAGATTACTATTAATTGTTTTTAGTATAATACTAAATCGTCGTATGAGTTCTTCGTCAACGCCAACTATATCGGCTGTTACAGCTGGATCTTCAAAAAATCTGCGTGATGTGTTGCCGTCATTTGTGGTACCCATTCCTTGTTTGACAACATCGACATTTATGCCTAGAAACAATCATTCAATTATAATTTGCTTTAGTTAACCGGGGGAAATCATGTAGGTGGTCTCTTTTAAATTTTTTTACCTAATATTGGTTTTAATTTGGCTTGTATCTCCTTTTTGGTTTCCTCCTTTTGATTCTGGGTGTTTTTATTTGTCCTCCATGTTGCAAAACTTTTATTATATGCTATATGCAATATACATTCCATAAATTTAATTCGTGCATGCAAAGGAGACATGCCTAGTTTCAGAGCATCTTCAGATTCTGGTTTTGCTCTTATAAGATTCAGCTGATTCATCTGACTTGGTTTTGCTTTGCATATCATGCATACAGCCATGGATGTGGTATCTGTCACGATGCTTGCAACTTTACCATCGATCATAGTAAAAAGAAGAGAATGCTTTATCCGAACTGATTTATTATGTACATGGGATATAGTTTCAGAAAGGTTCTTCATTTCAGTTTCAACCCTATTCACTTCTTGCTTCACGACCTCTGGTGTTTCCTTAACGAACTGAAATTTAATAGGTCTACAAAATCTTGTAGATGATGGTCTTGGATTCTTCCAGCAAACTACAGACTCGTCATCATCCTTCACCAACATTAATGGTACCAGCGATGTAAGGAACATGCTTGAATCACTCATAGTTTCATCCGTAAAACTTTGTTTATAGTTGCTATGTCCGGACGATCCATCACATCCCCATTTACATACAAGTTTCATATTGGTTGGCATATCATTTACCTCTTTCTTTGATTTTGCTAGCAGAATTCTCTCCGCAGTATGGTCTAATAAATCCTGGAGATGAACTTGACTAAAGGTTTCTTCTACCGTTACATTTTTAGGGATACATTGTTTTTTGCATGCCACCACTTGATAATACGCTGGAAAAATATCACATCCCACTTCCTTCGCAGCATTTCTAAGTACTTCATATTGATATTTTGAGAGCGATGCATCGAGCATAAGACTTACAGCCTGTTCAGCTAAATGTAACAAAACGCAGACGTGCGATAGCTACCCAAGCAATAATTTTCTTCTTCTTATTCTCACCCAAGCGATCAAGTTTTTAATTTGGTTCATTGTCACTTATCGTTCGGGTAAGAAAGCTCTTTTCTTCATCGTCTTCCTGTCAAATACCAATATTACCTACATGTTGTTATTGACATTTCTTAAAGCTTTTTCCACACGAAAATATCAGAACGGGGGCAACCCTATCCAACAGCTGTAAAAGTAGCAACAGCTGATTCTAGACAATTAGAAATAATCAAGCAACCGAAAATAAATACAATTGTTTGCTCGATTGATCATATATGTATATATAGGGGCTATATCTAAATCGGAAAGCTTCTGTACCCATTTCAGTAAGTCATAGAGTTAAAAAGAAAGTTCTTGCTACATTTGATAGTGATCTGAGCATAATACTGTCCTGTATTTGGTAACAAGAATACATTTACAAACAGACGGACGGACAAAACCAAACCAATTCAGAAAGAGATTCTTGGTTGATAGGTATAATAAACGATTGTTTGGGTCACCTAGTTTAAGGTATTATGAAATAATTTAAAAAGCAACAGTGTAGTTGTAGGTTTTCAATACATTTTATACACACTAATAAACAGAGGTTTTTTGAAATTATGGTGGATACTTCAACAAAAGATACATGGTAATGTTGTTTGGTTCATTTATCCATTTTTTATTCATTTTCCCAACAATTTTCACTTTATCTTTCAAAAGGACGGCAAACATAACCGACACGAATGCATTTTTCTGATCGTCTGATTTGACATTTCATTTCGTTCGTTGTTGTCTTATAAGAACCAAAATGTTGGCGATAATTGAAAGCTTCTTTGTTTATATCCAAAACAAAGTGTGTAAAAACCAAAAATTTCATTCGCTTGCCATTTGACGTGCGAAGTGGCAAAAAAGAAGTTACAAAAACAGGCCCTTAGTGCTTTTTCTGGGGAAAACCTTTTAAATGGCAAATTTTCTTGCGCTTGTTGTGCTGCAGATTTAAGAAGGCCGTTATCTACCATCGCTCGTAAATTAGATAATTTTGCTCTTTTTGCACGAGTTCCCGCCTCCTCACAAGTTTTTATAGGGCGGCCGACTTTTCTAGACGTTGAACAACCTGGTATATTGTCATCGGAGACATACTTAGATATTTCATAAACAGTGCTCAGCCACCCTTCATTATACTTAACGAAATGCGTTCTTGTACGAGAAGCTTTGTTCCATCGAGTTTTTAACATTGGACAAAATGTCTGAAGTATGTAAACTCGAATTGTTTCTAATTCACTCGCTGATAAATTGTCACACTGTGTTGCAATAACTGACAAACACGAAGTTATGTCGAATTTGTAATCAATCAAAATATCTGCCAATTCACTATAAGATATTCGAAAAGTTTCCATTATGATACAAATGTAATTAACACAATTGAAATTTCATTTATTTTTGACTATATAAAATTTTCTTTGACCAAATGACACATAATTTGACATATACCGCAGATAATAAAGCTACTGCAATCATAATTCCTTTCTAATTTTACAAGTACCAACAAATACGACAACATTTTTATACCCCCACTTTAGTGTGACGAGGGTATGACCTAAGACCCCAAGTATGTTGGGCTGAAATTCGTTTTGGGTTTTTTTAAGTCGAATGAGCAATGTCCGTCCGTCTGTCTGACTGGAGCTCACGATAACTCTCGAAAGGAGTACCGGATTGAGTTCAAATTTGGTAAGGGATAATATATTTTTCTATTTCAGGCTACGTTCGAAGATGGGTCGTATTTGTCCACTTCTTCCAGTACCTCCCCCACAAAGGGTTAAAATGTTCTGAACTATTGATTATTTAATTACTGCTATACTATTTACTCGAATCTTCTGAAATTCCACACATAGTATTAGTATATTAGTCGCTATAAACTAGAGAAAAGTGGGCGAAGTTGCCACGCGCCTTTAGGTACCTCCCACACAAATGCACAATTTTGCACCAAAAGTGAACAGCTTATAATATTAATACCAGTGTATAAAAATATTTGAAACTTTGTGCTGTGTAATGATTTGATAGTGCCAATAGCCACCACGCCCCTTTTTGTACCTCCCATACAAAATGGCCAAACCATACCACAATTTAATATAATATCTCATCTGATTAATATTTGATAATTCGGCACAGTGCAATGAATTTATAGTATCTACTGTTCAGCGAAAATAAGTGTATTTCTTAAACCCCTTCTGGTACCTCCCACACAAATTGACAGAATAATCAGTGTAATATTCAATATTACATTACTTACCTTGGTCTGTTTACCCGACTGAAACTTTTTTTGTTATATTTGCAGTCAATTTATCATTTGCCCCTTAAGGTATGCTTTGGTAATGTTGTTCAATACGTAGCAAGATGGACTAAAAATAACTAATTTTGGGTTGTTTTTTGCAGAGTAGGTTTTACCATTTCGTTAAATAAATCAACATAGGCAGGTATAGGCAGAATTTTCTTTTTGCAATGGTTAACTAAGTCCCTAGTTTATCAATTTTTGTTAATGACAAGACACCGGTCGGCCTCGGAAGTATAGTTTTATCCTGGAGAAAATGAAACTCCCTGATTTTTGGCAACTTGCAAGTAAACCACAGATTAAATAGGAAAATGACAACACAATTATATTTTTTTAATGCAAAAAAACACTTCAAAAGGTTCTGTATAGAATGACTTAAACGCAGTTCCAATGCGTTTCATAGTTTCGGAGATATGGGCTTACAAAATACCCCCTTAAATGATAAACTTTGGAACCAATGTACCATTTATGAATTTCAAATGCTTGTACCGCGATATTTCGCCAAGATATCAGCAAAACCTTTAAAGATTTTATTAATTGGAATGTTCTTTACAGATTGGTGTCAAACATTTTGAGATTAAGCCTCATGAAAATTGGGAGTTTTTGCCGCTCATAACACACTGTGCGTCGTCGACATCGATTCTTAGTCGACACTGTTTAGATTGACGACTTCATAAATTTTGAATTTTTTTAAATATTTTTATGTTATAAAAAGGGTTTTTGTTAGTTCATGGATACCAAAAACATTCGTTTTTGCGTAAAGATGACAAAGCTAGAACTTCATAGATATGACGAAAATGATGTGACGACGTCGACGACGCCAACTGGAATAAGGGCGATTATATCATTAATATAAATTTTGAACAACAAAGGACCAAGAACGCTGCCCTGAGGAACCCCGTGTTTAACTGATAGCATTGTGCTTTTAGTAGCGTTTATCTGAACATACTGGAATCTGTTGGTTAGAAAATCTTGTAGATATAGATTGGATGTTGCATCACAAATGCCAACGACTCGAAGTTTTCTTATTGATATGTTGTGGTCAACTAGGTCAAATGCCTTAGAAAAATCAAAGAACACTCCAGCAACTACTTTATACCCAGCATCTATACCAGCACAAATATGTTCCATTACATTTACCAAAGCTTTGTCAGTACCGGATCCTTTTCTGAATCCATATTGATGTTCATAAAGTATTCCATTGCGGTGGATGTAATCAGCTATTTGATTATATAAGTTTTTCAAAAATTTTGTCTATGATTGGTAGAACTGATATAGGCCTGTAATTAGTTATGTTTGAATAATGATTATACCCTACACCACACTGTGGTACAGGGTATTATAAGTTTGTTTCACGGCAGATGTTTGTAACACCTGAAAATGAAGCTAGACCCACCTTAAAGTATACCGATCGACTCAGAATCACTAGCTGAGTCGATTTAACGATGTCCGTCCGTCCGTCTGTCCATGTAAAGTTGTTCGTCGACTACAGGTCGCAATTTCACTCCGATCGTTCTGATATTTTGCAGCTTAGAGTATTTCGCGGCTGTGAAGATCGCTATTGAATTTGGTTGAAATCGGTTCAGATTTAGATATAGCTCCCATATATATCTTTTGTCCGATTTGGCCGTTGAGTCCTATAGAAGCTGTATTTTACATCCAATCGTTTTGAAATTTAGAATGGTAGAGTTTCTTGATCCATGAACCAACATTACCGAATTTGAATAAAATCGGTTAAGATTTAGCTATAGCTCCCATATATATGTTTCGTCCGATTTGGCCCTTTAGTCCTATAGAAGTTGTATTTTACATCCGATCGTTTTGAAATTTAGAATGGTAGAGTTTCTTGATCCATGAACCAACATTGCCGAATTTGAAGAAAATCGGTTAAGATTTAGCTATAGCTCCCATATATATGTTTCGTCCGATTTTGCTCTTTAGTCCTGAAGAAGCTGTATTTTACATCCAATCATTTTGAAATTTAGAATGGTAGAGTGTCTTGATGCATGAACCAACACTACCGAATTTGAAGAAAATCGGTTAAGATTTAGCTATAGCTCCCATAAATATGTTTCGTCCGATTTGGCCCTTTAGTCCTATATAAGTTGTATTTTACATCCGATCGTTTTGAAATTTAGAATGGTAGAGTTTCTTGATCCATGAACCAACATTGCCGAATTTGAAGAAAATCGGTTAAGATTTAGCTATAGCTCCCATATATATGTTTCGTCCGATTTTGCTCTTTAGTCCTGAAGAAGCTGTATTTTACATCCAATCATTTTGAAATTTAGAATGGTAGAGTGTCTTGATGCATGAACCAACACTACCGAATTTGAAGAAAATCGGTTAAGATTTAGCTATAGCTCCCATATATATGTTTCGTCCGATTTTGCTCTTTAGTCCTGTAAAAGCTGTATTTTACATCCAATCATTTTGAAATTTACAATGGTAGAGTTTCTTGATCCATGACCCAACACTACCGAATTTGAAGAAAATCGGTTAAGATTTAGCTATAGCTCCCAAATATATGTTTCGTCCGATTTGGCCATTTACTCCTATAAAAACTGTATTTTACATCCAATCGTTTTGAAATTTAGAATGCTACAGTTTCTTGATCCATGAACCAACATTGCCGAATTTGAAGAAAATCGGTTAAGATTTAGCTATAGCTCCCATATATATGTTTCGTCCGATTTTGCTCTTTAGTCCTGAAGAAGCTGTATTTTACATCCAATCATTTGGAAATTTAGAATAGTAGAGTGTCTTGATCCATGAACCAACACTACCGAATTTGAAGAAAATCGGTTAAGATTTAGCTATAGCTCCCATATATATGTTTCGTCCGATTTGGCCCTTTAGTTCTATAGAAGCTGTATTTTACATCCAATCGTTTTGAAATTTAGAATGGTAGAGTTTCTTGATCCATGAACCAACATTACCGAATTTGAATAAAATCGGTTAAGATTTAGCTATAGCTCCCATATATATGTTTCGTCCGATTTGGCCCTTTAGTCCTATAGAAGTTGTATTTTACATCCGATCGTTTTGAAATTTAGAATGGTAGAGTTTCTTGATCCATGAACCAACATTGCCGAATTTGAAGAAAATCGGTTAAGATTTAGCTATAGCTCCCATATATATGTTTCGTCCGATTTTGCTCTTTAGTCCTGAAGAAGCTGTATTTTACATCCAATCATTTTGAAATTTAGAATGGTAGAGTGTCTTGATGCATGAACCAACACTACCGAATTTGAAGAAAATCGGTTAAGATTTAGCTATAGCTCCCATATATATGTTTCGTCCGATTTGGCCCTTTAGTCCTATATAAGTTGTATTTTACATCCGATCGTTTTGAAATTTAGAATGGTAGAGTTTCTTGATCCATGAACCAACATTGCCGAATTTGAAGAAAATCGGTTAAGATTTAGCTATAGCTCCCATATATATGTTTCGTCCGATTTTGCTCTTTAGTCCTGAAGAAGCTGTATTTTACATCCAATCATTTTGAAATTTAGAATGGTAGAGTGTCTTGATGCATGAACCAACACTACCGAATTTGAAGAAAATCGGTTAAGATTTAGCTATAGCTCCCATATATATGTTTCGTCCGATTTTGCTCTTTAGTCCTGTAAAAGCTGTATTTTACATCCAATCATTTTGAAATTTACAATGGTAGAGTTTCTTGATCCATGACCCAACACTACCGAATTTGAAGAAAATCGGTTAAGATTTAGCTATAGCTCCCAAATATATGTTTCGTCCGATTTGGCCATTTACTCCTATAAAAACTGTATTTTACATCCAATCGTTTTGAAATTTAGAATGCTACAGTTTCTTGATCCATGAACCAACATTGCCGAATTTGAAGAAAATCGGTTAAGATTTAGCTATAGCTCCCATATATATGTTTCGTCCGATTTTGCTCTTTAGTCCTGAAGAAGCTGTATTTTACATCCAATCATTTGGAAATTTAGAATGGTAGAGTGTCTTGATCCATGAACCAACACTACCGAATTTGAAGAAAATCGGTTAAGATTTAGCTATAGCTCCCATATATATGTTTCGTCCGATTTGGCCCTTTAGTTCTATAGAAGCTGTATTTTACATCCAATCGTTTTGAAATTTAGAATGGTAGAGTTTATTGTTCCATGAACCAACACTACCGAATTTGAAGAAAATCGGTTAAGATTTAGCTATAGCTTCCATATACATGTTTCGTCCGATTTGGCCCTTTAGTCCTGTAGAAGCTGTATTTTACATCCAATCATTTTGAAATTTAGAATGGTAGAGTTTCTTGATCCATGAACCAACGCTGCCGAATTTGAAGAAAATCGGTTAAGATTTAGCTATAGCTCCCATATATATGTTTCGTCCGATTTAGCCCTTTAGTCCTATAAAAGCTGTATTTTACATCCAATCGTTTTGAAATTTAGAATGGTGGAGTTACTTGATCCATGAACCAACACTACCGAATTTGAAGAAAATCGGTTAAGATTTAGCTATAGCTCGCATATATATGTTTCGTCCGATTTGGCCCTTTAGTTCTATAGAAGCTATATTTTATATCCACACGTTTTGAAATTTAGAATGGTAGAGTTTCTTGATTCATGAACCAACATTGCCGAATTTGAAGAAAATCGGTAATGATTTAGCTATAGCTCCCATATATATGTTTCATCCGATTTGGCTCTTAAGATCCAATCGTTTTTATACCCTACACCACACTATGATACAGGGTATTATTTAAGTATAAAATGTCCCAAATGTAAATTTATGTAAACAATTTATACATGAATTACAAAATTTATATATCAGAGTTATTCAATATTACGAGAGTGGTGTAGGGTATTATATACTCGGCACCGCCCGACTTTAGCCTTTCCTTACTTGTTTCCTTTTGGAATTGGTATGACTCGATGGACTTTAAGAACATTTGGATATATTTGCTCAACAATCATGTTGTTAAAGATGCGCGCCAATATATCCGCAACGTACGATTTACGAATAAGCAACATTTTGGGTGTTATATTATCACATCCTGAACCTTTATTAACTTTTAAAGTATCCATGACAAATTCAACTTGGCTTTTACTTATTCTTTGTAAGTTAAAACAAGTTCGCCGTGGTATCAGGGTTCCAAAAATGTTGATATTATCATCACTATAACTCGTCATGTTTCTTTTCAGCGTACTAACCGACTCAATAAAGTACTTGTCAAAAGCTATGGCTTTATCATTATCAGATATACACAAGGTTCCATCTTCCGAAATAATTTCTTTGATCGGTTTATTGTTTCGGCCAAGTTCTTTATTAAGAAATTGCCAAGTTTTTTTAGTATCGCCTTCATATGAATTAAGGTTGTGCATATAATAATTATCCATAAGCTGTTTGTTACATTTTTTTATAACTTTCCCAATTCGCTTCAATTGCTCATTAATACTGCTTTTGTTTAAAATGTTCCTTCTCCTTTGCAACAGTTTATTCTTATAATCTATTAATGATATCAAAGTATCAGTTATCCACGGTGTTAGTTTTTTACGAATATTTATTGATTTAGGCGTATTTATCATGCACTGTGTCGCCGCCGTTGTACATATTTGAACAAATTTGTCACACAAGACTGACGAATTTGTTATATTTTCCAAAGAAGGTAGGTTATTATCCAGAATAGTACCAAATTTTTCAATATGAAGTTGTTTTCTGTTTTCAATCACTGCGTTAGAAGCATGATGATTTAAAAATATGCAGCAACTTAGAATATTATGATCCGACAATTTATTCTCGATGCTATGCACAATTATCCGTTCAGAGGTGTTACTACAAACCCAGTCAATTGACGTATTGCTTTGAGGCCTTGTAATGTGGTTATGGCATGTTCTAACGTCGAACTCAGTGAATAGATCATTCAATAGACGTAAACTTCTACTGGAAACAAGACGATCAATGTTCACGTCACCAACAATCAGTGTTGGACAAACGTAAAAGCTTTGAAGAAAAGATTCTATTTTACCCAAGAAAGAATTTATTTTACAGCGTTGTGATCTATATATTGACATAATAATCAGATTCGAGTTGTTATATCTAATAGTTCAATAGCAATTGCATCAACGTTATCTTCACTCTTCACAAATAATACCCTGTGCCTCAAATTCGAATTAACAAAAATTGTTGTACCGCCATATCCATCGTATCTGCTACAATGAATTGCATCGTAACCAGGTATATCATATAAATTCAAATACTGCTCATTAAACCATGTTTCTTGAATGGCTATGATCTCAGGTAGCTTTGTAAGTAGGCTTACTTCACTCTTGAAACGGTTGAACTTACTGATGGAAGAAACACTTCTAACGTTAACTGACAAAACATTTACAAAGTTTGCAGTGTTTTCTACCATAAATGAATTATATAAATACGTATTTTTAAAATATTTGGAATTCATAGTAATATTTTTATTTAATAATTTATTATAAGATTTACTGCCAAATGTTCCTAATTTGGTGATAAATAACAATTGTCAGCATCATCATCATCACCAGTATCGTCATCATCATCAGCGTCATCATCATTAACATTACTAGCAGCACCACTGCGACGTAACGTCAAACTTTTAGAACTTCCAGAAATATTCATTAATAATTGATCGACATCATCCATAGACCTTAGACGAATTTGTCTGGAATTGACATCCTTTTTGGCGAATATTCTTCCAGCATTAGTGTAGATAAACTTAAAGCCGACAGCTTTCAACGACTTTGCATGTTTAAAAAGATCCAGGGTCTCTTTAGACAGATAATCGTTAACATAAACATTTTTCATATCATCCATTCCCCTCAGTTTCTTTTTCGCTCTCATAAACAATGTTTTGCTTTTGCTGTTCGTGAACTTCACAACAACAGACGATACATCAGATTGTTTTCTCTTGTTGACGAAGTAAGCATTATCAATTTCATCCTCACATATATTAGCACCAGACTTCTGCGCTACTGAAAGCACCACATCGATTGCTTTATCCGCATCTTTCGGATTGACCCCGTTTATAATGCAGCCGTTCTTGACTCTCTCATCATTTAAAAATGCTACACTCGATTTAAGCTTTTTAACATCATCTCGAAGTAGTTTGTTTTCCTTCTGTAATGTTTTTATTGTTTCGGTATTTTTTTTCACACCTTTCAAAATAGAGTCATATTGTGACGACATAAACATCATTGTCTCCTTCATCTCTCTCATTTCTTTTATTATTGTTTTCATATCAGATTTGTTGTCATTAGGCGGTTCGCAGAAATGACATTTATATTCAAGAGAGGAGTTTTCCACTAGCCTCTCTATTTCAATCTTATTCAGTTGAGTACACAACGCATGGAGAGTTTTATGGCAAACGTCACAGTCCATAGCATCATCACTTCCCAATACTGGAGTTTTGCACTGAATGCATCATGATACAATAATTTTTTTTTTTTTTTTTGTTATCGTCAAGTAGTGTTGGACGAATACACAAGGTATTCATATACCAGGGCTGCTTATTTAGTTAGTTTATTCGATAAGATTATCGATTACGACTGCTATCGGGTATTTGGGAACTAGTTGGTTTTGTTTTGCTACTGATTCTTTGACGTCTCATAGTGAGAGATGTAAATAAACGTTTAATGTTTAATGCGTATTGGTGAGTCATAGTTGGATTTTACATCTATGAATGAAAGTGCAGAGCTCTTCAAGTTGTTGGAAGGAGTAATTCCGCAGTAAATTTGGTAAGTTGTTCAAACTTTTAAAAAGGGAAAAATCCTTTCTAATATTTTTATATTTACAGCATTTGAAGATAAGATGTTCTTCCGTTTCTGGAGTTTTACAAACATCGCATGTGTTGTTGTTGGTAAGGTTGATACTGTGTAGGTAAGTTTTTCCATAGGTGTGCCCCGCAAGCAATCTATTTATAATTTTGATGTTTTCAGATGTAAGGGAAGAGCCGGCAAACCAGTGTACTTTAGGTGGACTGGAGAAGAACTGTGCAAAGTATGTACCTTTTGTTGTGGATATATTTTTATACTTATTTGTCCATTCATTCCACAGGGACTGGTAGATTGACGAAATGACGTCTTTCACAGCTAGGTTGTGGCGAATCAGGCAGCCAACTGTTGCGGCTTGTTTGGCGAAATAGTCTGCGCGCTCGTTCGCTGGAATGCCAATGTGGGAAGGAGTCCAGATGAAGGTGAGTAGCATAATCGCGGATGTGTTGATTTTACGGATGATATCGTTAGCTAGATAGTTGTGTGAAGAATTTTTTTTTAATAGTAAGCATGCATTTTTGCTGTCAGTCAGGATGGCAGCCTTTTCTATTCCGTCCTCGATGATTAGGTCTACGGCTTTATTTATCGCATGAAGTTCACCCATTAGGGAAGAAGTTCTGGCATTAATTTTAAATACAAAGTTCTGGTTGCAAGAAATATTGCAAACAGCGCATCCGGTTTCATTTTGATTTACTGAGGCATCAGTTGCCCAGATGGAACATCCAATGTTTTTAAGGTCGTCGAGTTTTTCTTGTAGGCTTGATCTGAAATATTCGTTTGGTATGTTATTTTTGGAATATTGGAATATGTCCAAAAGAAAGACAATTTTGTTGTTCGGGTATTCATATTGATTGACTATGGTGTTATCAAATATGTTTTTAAATTTGTTGTATATAAGACCAAGACTTGTTTTGTTTGTCGGGTTTGATGAGATTTTATCATATACTTGACGATTAAAAATTTTGAATTTTATTAATTCCTTTGCCGCTAGGTATTGTGACCGCTGTTCCGGGGGCAAGATTAGAGCTAGAGCATAAATTATGTGAACCGGAGTTGAGGGGGTCAGCCCCAAATTTTTTCTAAGAATCTGATTTTGGAATGTAGTTACTTTTTTGTTCAGATACTTTGGCATATGGGCCATGGATGAAATGGAATATTCTTTCTTCGAGAACAACAGTGATTTCGATAAGTTTAAAGCAATTTTGGGGTACAGGCCATGTTTTGCTGAGTTTAACATTTTTAGAGCATTCAGTGATGAGTTACAGGATGAGATGACTTCCTCATAGTGGTCTTTTAGAGTCAGGCTGTTCTTAATATGTCTTCCTAGGAATTTAATTTTAGTGACAGCTGTAATCTTTGATCTTTGGATTGTAATATCTGGAACTTTTTTTCCACCTTTTGCCACATACATGACAGCCGTTTTTTCGGGATTGTATTGCAGGTTTAATTTTGAAAGCAAGTTGCAAAATTTATTAACTTTTATTTGAAGATTATGGTTAGCAGACTGGAAGTCTTTGTGGGTTGAGAGAATTATAAAATCATCTGCAAATTGGAAAAAGTGGGTGGACTGGTCTGCAAGGCCATGTAATCCGATGGTGTATATATTGAAAAGTGTAGGGCTAAGGCAGCTTCCTTGTGGGAGCCCATTGTAAATATCGAGACATTCGTTTTCCATAACTAGGATTCGATGTTTAAGAAAATGTGTTATCCAGTTTAGAATTTCACCGGGGCAGTCAAGCTCTGATAAAATTTGGTGTAAAAGTTCAATCTTAACGCAATCGTAGGCTTTCGCTACATCAAGTGTGAAGAGAATGATTTTTTCACCTCTTTCTTTGTGATAGTTAATCGTATATAGAAGATCGTTTATGCACATTGATGCTGAGAAATGTTTTCTGTAAGCATATGTGCTTTTTGGAAGTATTATATTCTTCTAGAAAAGAGTGTAGACGTTCCTTGATTATGAGATTTATGATTTTTAAAAACACAGAAATGAGTGCAATTGGTCTGTAGTTTGTGAAAATTTCTAGATCCTTTCCTCTTTTTTGTATGGGGACTATTTTTATTTTCCGCCATTGATGGTTAATTGAGCAGTTTTTCCAGCTATCATTCATAGCATCAAGAAGATTTATTTTTGCGTTGTTGGATAGATGGTTAACCATTTCGTAGGTGACGCCATCTAGACCAGCAGCCGAAGGTTTGTTTTTGTTTTTTAAGACATTATCTAGCTCATCAAAAGTAAGTTTAGTGACTGAGGGTGAAGTGTTCATCGGGATCGAGATTGGAGAGTTGTTCGGGACTTGATCTCTTATATGAATTAGGAAGTCTTTGTTATTGTCCGAGGACCATTTTGTTG
Source organism: Eudasyphora cyanicolor (assembly GCA_963930755.1). Lineage (NCBI taxonomy): Eukaryota > Metazoa > Arthropoda > Insecta > Diptera > Muscidae > Eudasyphora > Eudasyphora cyanicolor. The sequence goes on from OZ005737.1 coordinate 161,744,624, forward strand.
GTAAGGAAGGAGATAACGAATTTTTACACCCGCGTACAAATTTAAATAAGGATTTTGAATTGGGATTTTCATTAAGTTTTTCAATTTTTGTTTTGAAGTTTATTTTTTTTTGCAAATTTTACAGCATTTTTGAAATTTTTAATGGCATCGATCAATTTTAAAGCATTAACATTGTTGTTGTTTAGATTGAAGGTTTTCTGAGCTGCCAGTTGGAGCCTATGTAGCTTTTCAACATCGCTATTCCACCAGGACTTTGGTGTTTGGTTATTTTTAATGACGTACGTTGCATTTTTGATCTCAGAGTGAAAAGTATTTTGTATATCATCGAAAACCGGATTTAAATCAACATTTTTGAGATTTTTTAAAAGCTTTTGTTTTGCTAAGAATTTTTTCCTTTTATAAGTAATATTTTTGATCTTTAAGGTTACCGGAAAATGGTGACTGCCTCCGATAGTAGTTTTGTAGACTTCCCACGATATGTCTGTAGTTATGTTTGAAAATGATAGGTCTAGCACTGAACCGGCTGGATCATTAAGACGTTTCTTGAAAGTATAATGGCCATTATTTAAACAGCGGAAATTTGATGCATCAAATAACATTTTGATTAATTTACCGCGTTGAGAGTCAAAGTTATCACCGTAAGTTGTGTGTCGCGCATTGAAATCTCCGCAAATAAGAACATTGGATTTAGTTTCCAAAAAAGACAGTAGCTTTTTTAGCTCATTGTTGATAGTTTTGCATTTCACTGAATGAGGTAAGTATATCGATACTATGGTTAAGTTCGTTGAATGGTTGGTTGTTTCGCAAATGAGAATGTCAAGTGCGGTGTTAAAAGGTATTCTTTTAAAATTGATACGTTTTTTAAAAAGGATGGCAACTCCACCGTAGTTGTCCCCTCTTTTTTTAGATACTATATTGTAGTCAAAAATTGCAGATGCGTTTTGGCTTTCATCGACGTTAAAAATCAATCTCTAGTTTTTGTAAATAGAATTGTAAAAAAATTTTATTTTCATTCAGACTTTGTATATTGTATTGTAATAAATTCATTTATTTTTATTTTGTAGTTTTTGTTTTGAACTGAATTTGTGTTGTTTTTAACTTTTTTAATTAATTACTTGAATTAATGATTATTTTTATTTTAGGTTGGAGAATCTTGATTTTCTACTTCATATGCTGTGCAATTTTTGTTTCTGGTTGGAGCTGATATAATGGATTTCTGGAAATTTTTTAAAATGTTAAGGCCTTCGTTGCTATTTAGAGAGGTAAGTATCTTCGACATTTGACTTGCAAATACTGATAATGTTTTTTCTAGATCTGACACCTTGGAAAAGTTGGGGTAATTGAAAACAGGCTGTGCTGGTGTTAGTACTACAGGACTTGCCACAGTGTGGATTCTTTTTGGAGCTGGAGCTGCTATTGTACTGTATTTTATTCTAGTTATTCTTCTATTTATTTCATCATTGATGTTTCTTTTTAGTGGTTCTTTGGTTCTTCTGATAGACGGAAAGTTGTTTTGATAAGCCTCATCGGAGAGGATTTGATAGAAATTTTGCGTTTCAGGGTATTTCTGAAATACTTCTTTCCTTGAGAGATATACATCTTGGTGAGTTGCAAACTCCTTTACATAAAGTTGTAGCTAGACACTCGCGACATTTTTCTTCCTTACAATTAATTGGGCAAATAATAAATTGACCGCATTTCAGGCATCTTTTGGATGATCGACAACGGCTGGCAATATGGCCTAGGCGACCACAGTGCAGACATTGACGAATAGGAGGAACGTAGAGCTCTGGGATTATCTTTGCTCCACACATAAATATCTCAGGAGGCGGACCGTCACTAACTATTCCAATCTTCACTGTTTCAGTTGGTTCGTATTCATTCTTGTCGTTTTTTCTTGAAAAGCGGTATATAGAAATAACTTCCATTTCGTTGTTTGCTTCAATAGATTCTTTTATTGTTAGTCCTTTTATGGATTTCGGTACGTTCTTAACAATATAAAATCTCTGAACAAAACGATCAGGTATTTCAGCTTTCAATCCTATTCCACTGAGATTGGGGTTCAAAGCAAAATTATTGGCGGCATTAAAGTTATTGAAAGTTATGCGGAAGGTGTAATAACCAATATTTTTACAAACATAGTTGTTGGGGATATTAATTTTTTGGAAACGAGCATAAAGGTGAAGTTCACAGTTCTTTCTTCTTGTGCTGACCGGGGTAGCAGATGTAACTAATACAAAGAACGGTCCGGGATGATGCTGAGGATATAGTATGGTTGTATTTACAAGTTTGTTGTAGTTGTGTTCAACCGGAATGTCTTGAATAAAGTTTTGATTATCATTTTTAATTTGATTTTGAATTGGATTTTGATTTTGGTTTAGATTATGATGCTGTTTAGAAGTAGATGGTAAGTTATCTAAATCATTGATATTTCTAATAGGTTGACCATTATTGTCTTTGAGGGATTTATTCCCTCTGATCATGCTTTGCGCTCTTCTTTTGTCAGAAAGAGGAGGCGGTGGTAGTGGAGGCGGGGGTGGTTCCCCAACTCCACCCATGTTGGAATATTTTTATTTATTTTTCTTTTAAATTATTTTTGTTTGTATGAAAACACTGTTATAAGAAAAGAAAAGGAGGAAAACAACCAGTTTTCAGATGTTCACAGAAAGCCGCTATGTGTGGTGTTGTTGTTTTGTTGCACAATACAAATAAAACGAAAGGCAAGCGTTAAGACAGTCCTATGCCAACAGCTGTTGGATTGGTACTGGATACAATAATAGAAGGTAAAATCACTTGCACAACAACAAAACTGGGATACAACCCTGTACATTATTTTCGTACAATAGCTTGTCAAAATAGGCAGCCGACTCGAACAGCTGACCAACAATTGGTTGTCAAATAAATTTTTTATTTGAAATTTGATTTTCTTTGAAAAGGATAATTTTTTCTAATATTTCAAACTTACGTGCAATTACCCTTTAATGTAAATCTGGTGACTGCAATTTTATTCAGTATAGCAAGTTTTCTCTTGTATTGGGATACACACACAATGTAAGTTTTGTCTTTAAGAAACTATAAAATTGAAATAATTTCCTCATTTTAATCTCGGAAGGATAGTGTCATTATTCTTCATGACACCTGGATGTTTTTGCTGTTACAGTATTGAGTAGCATTGATGATGGATGGCATATAATACAATACTGCCCGGTCGAGCTTTCCAACGATTCTACTTCTTTGGAATACATTTTTTAAAAGGTTTGTCTCTTCAGAGCTTTTCCTTACAAATGAGGCATAAGCTGAATGCGGCCATACGTGTCATACATATCACCCATATCAGTAAAAAGGCAGAACAGAAAAAATGGAGCAGTAAATGCATAAAATGGAAGACGGCCGGCCTCTCGTGCAATGGAATTAACTCAAAATGCCGACAGAAAGAGAAAGATCCTCTTGAGCAGAATGGGCCTCCTGATGACGTAGAGGACTTTGGGTTGAAGAGCTACTCCTCATGTTAAAACCAATTTTCAGGTTGTGTTTATTTTCTAGTTAGGAAATAAGTTTTTCATGTTATAAGAAAATACATATTCGTACATATGTATATGGACCATTTATTAAAAAATATGATTAACGAATAATGTAAAAAGAATTGAACGTATTATATATATTTTTTAATTTAATAACAAAGTTTGTCGTTGATACAAATAATAAGTTGTTAGCTGCAACATTGTTCAAGCTACATCTGTTGAATTGTCCATCAATTATTCAGTTTTATGAAAATGGGTGTTGTCTTCCGCCTAGTTTACCATTTGTTGATGAACAAAATTGAACAAACAAGTGTTCCAAGAACGTCCAATTCAAATCGAAAAAGTTGCTGTTTGATGTGGATTTGGGGCTTACCAACTTCTTTTGAGCTGAATTGGATGATATGGACACTAACATGTGGTTCCAACAGGACGGCGCCATAGCCACACAACTCATGCTACATGGCATCGTCCTCTCACGAGGAGGTGATGTGAACTGGCCTCCGAGATCGTGCGATGTGACCCAATTAGAATTTTTTGTGGAGTTTTGTTAAGTGATACGTCTATGAGAACAATCTACAAACCACAACAGCCAACACAACCCTTGACATCGGTAAAATTCAGCTTGTCTCATGCGCCAGTCATGGAAAATTCGAAATTACGGATTCGAGACTCTGCGAAACCGTGGCATACATTTGCAAGATATTATATACCATTTATAATGACATCAATAGGACTTTAAAACGAAATTAATAAAGTTATGTGATATCACACATACACACTTTGCTTTATTTACATTTAAATATAGGAAATGTTAAATACAATTTACATTATTTTTAATTTGCGTGAATTTTGTTTGATTGTACACAATTTTTTAAAACGCTCATAACAACAAAATGTAAACAAACAATCAAACGTCATCCATGAGTTTGACAGTTCATTGAGCTCTGAAAAAATGGCGAGAAAATCAGCTGTTCGCTGTACGCTACCTTGTTCAATATACCTTGGAATGCATGTTATGGTTTTTTTCTTATTAGCAATGCTTCTACGCGGCTTTGCAGGCATATTTTATATTGCTCAGAGAGATAGAACGTTTCTCTTTCAAACACACTAGCACTTCAATTGTTTGTGTGGTTGTTTACCACTGAAATTGACAGTTTTCGTACTCAAGACGCGCACGGAGCAAAATGTGATGTTTATCGCAAGAGAGTTGCCAGACTTAATTATTTCTTATTTCTTATTTAGTTTTAGTCGTACACCTAAGTTCACAGTAAACCAAAAAGTATAAAGTAAATTTTTGTATGGCATACGGTTGTGCAATCGATTTGGATATATAGTACGGTACTGAAAAATAGAGAAGTTGCACCACATATTTCAGAATAACTCGAGAACTTAAGTTAAACTTAAGAAAGTGACACTTGAATTATTTTCAAATACTTATAATAGAGCATTTTCATGTTAAGTGATCACAGTATTTTTGACTCATGTCACGGATTTTGATGAAACTTGGTATAAAAAAACAGGCATATTATGAAGATTTTAAAATTTTTGAAAGTGTGAATTTTGAGGAATACTCGTTTTGCTGAAAAAATTATATCATATTATCGGTAAAAGCTATCAATATGGGACTTTTTGCAAAATGTTGGTCATTATTTGCACTCTTAATGAAAAATAGAATATAAAATTAAAAATATATTTTTTTATTCAGTCAGAATTTATTTTGGTTTGAGACCATATGTTTCAGTTACTTTCTGTCTATTGCAAAAAAGCAATAGAAACAAATACAATAATTGGTAGAGAGTTTTAATTGCTTGGTAGAATTGACTGCAGTTTCGATAGACACCACTCTATCATCTTCAGAATTCAGCAGCAATAGTGTATGTCTTTAACTTAAATCAGCTGAAGCACTTATTGAAGCAGTAAATTTAATTTAACAAGAACTACTAACCAAACCCGTATTTTGCCGAACTAAGTCAACATACTAAAACTCTCATACCAATACATTTTTGTTTTTTTTTGCTTGGATTCGCATCGCGAGCCACGAAAACAGATGTATTTTTGTCAACGCCTAATTGCGACGTCATCGTACCTCATGTGTTTGTAGGTGTTGTTGTTACTAATTGTTGGTCTGTGCTTTTGTTATTCAGCCAGAATTTACTTTGGTTCGAGACCATATGTTTCAGTTACTTTCTGTCTATTGCAAAAAAGTAATAGAAGCAAATACAAAAATTGGTAGAGAGTTTAAAAAAAAAGAAAATGCATTTGCATGAGAGTTTTAGTATGTTGACTTAGTTCGGCAAAATACGGGTTTGGTTTGTAGTTCTTGTTAAATTTAATTTACTGCTTCCATGAATATTTCAGCTGAGTTATGTTAAAGAGTGGTGTCTATCGAAACTGCAGCCAATTCTACCGAGCAATTAAAACTCTCTACAAATTTTTGTATTTGTTTCTACAACTTGTTTGCAATAGACAGAAAGTAACTGAAACATATGATCTCGAACCAAAATAAATTGGTTAGTAGTTCTTGTTAAATTCAATTTACTGCTTTCATAAGTATTTCAGCTGATTTAAGTTAAAGACATACACTATTGCTACTGAATTCTGAAGATGATAGAGTGGTGTCTATCGAAACTGCAGTCAATTCTACCAAGCAATTAAAACTCTCTACCAATCTTTGTGTTTGTTTCTATTACTTTTTTGGAATAGACAGAAAGTAACTGAAACATATGGTCTCGAACCAAAATAAATTCTGACTGAATAACAAAAGCACAGACCAACAATAAATAACAACAATTTTATTGTTGGTCTGATCTAGATCTACATTCTAGCCAAGTTCCACGATGACCTTTTTTGTCTTTCTCGAGAAATAATTAAATCTTTATAATAGGTTTGTCCCAGTATTTTCTAAAATGCTCAATAGGCCGGATTGAAACGCAAAATATTACCATTAATCACTTTTAAGTATCACACATAGGACATAGCCTTCTACTTTTTCTGCAACGTTGATTATAAACATTTTAAAGTAAGTAAGAATAACATGCTATTATTTGGTCCATGGCATCGAAACCTAACCTAAACCATAACTTTTTAAATAGCCTACAGATTTTAGCGACGTTGTTGCCGGATGAAAAGTTTAAATCTCTGCTTATGGCTAAATAAAAAATTGTTTGGTTTCGACGCCATGGACCAAATAGTGGCATGTTATTCTTACTTGCTTTAAAATGTTAATAAATAAAACGTATTTACAATGTACTCTAATGCCTAATGCTGCATTTGCATCAATTACAAAACCCAACTTCAACATTAGAGAAAAGCTATGAAAAAAGTAAAATATTTCTATTTTTGCAAAGATCGTCCTTGCGCGACTTTAAGGAAATTTTTAAGATTTGTTTCCATTTGGTACAGAACTGTTGGCGTCGTTATACGACTTTTGTGTGCTACTCAAAGTGATTAATGGTAATATTTCGCGTTTCAATCCGGCTTATTGAGCATTTTATAAAATACTGGGACAAACCTGTCATAAAGGTTTAATTATTTCTCGAGAAAGATAAAAAAGGCCATCGTGGAACTTAGCTATATTGTAGAGAACAATTTGTCCTAAAATACAAAAAATAAAATTTAAAAATCAAAAGGGGATTATTTTTAACAAAATAATTTTAATAATTTTTCGACACAAATTTAGAAAAAACTAATTTAAATTTTATTTTCTATTTTTCATTAAGAGTGCAAATAATTACTAACATTTTCAAAAAGTCCCATATTGCATAGTAGGCCTGTTTTTTACTTTTTCGCCACATAATTTGCATAGATTTATTGACAACACTTAGTACAACCATTTATAAAGTTTCACCAAAATTCGTGACATGAGCCAAGGAAGTGCTCAATACCATTTTTTCTTTTGTTCAATCGTTTCGAAGATACACAAGGTATTGCAAAAAAACTCTATTTTTGAGAAAATTTTAATAATTTCACTGTCCAACATCATTTGTGGAACAGAATAGCGACCCTCTTATATTGAAAGGGCATGTTGAAAAGATAATTTTTGTAGAAGAAACTTGTGGTCAAGCTGGTCTGAGTTTTTTTACAGTGGGTCAAAGTTTTAATTTTTTGGTCGAAGGTGGCATTGTAATAAATGAAAAAAAAGATGTAAGTTAATCTGAGGATCATTTTTGTGGAAGATCTTAACCCCCTCAATGGGTCAACTTGGCCCATTTTTCGAAAAAAAAAATTAAAAAAGTCGTTTGAAATAAATTTATTTTATATAATTTTTTTGAATAAGTTGGCCTGTAATTTTTGCTGATATGCGTAAAGAGCTATTTATTTATTTATTCTTAGCTAATAGCAGCCGTAATTATAACAATATATACACATATAAAAAATAAATAACATTTAAAACAAAAGAAAAAGTAAATAAATGAGAAGAAATAGGAATAACCGGAAATTAAAAAACAAACAAACAAAATTTAACTGAAGCAGAAATTAGAAAGGGGACAGGTAGGGTCAGGAACTAAATTAAAGTAAATAGATGGTAAAGATGGAAGGGCACAGCGGGAACAAAGTGTTTCAGGATCGGGACGTCGAAGAATCAGAGGAATATAACGAGTCAAGAATAGAGAACAGCAGGAACAGAGTGTTTCAGGAAAAGAGTATACCAGGAAGATATCACAACAGGAAACTGGGAATTGTAGGAATAGAACGTATAAGGAACAGAGCATAACAGGACAGAAGCACAGCAGGGACAGAGAGTTACAGGAACGTAGTTTAGTAGAAACCGAGCATGGCAGGAACAGAAAGTAGAAGGAGCACAGCAGGACCAGAGCGTTACTGGAACTGATATGACAGGAACATAATATAGCAGGGACGAAGCGTAGCAGGAACCGAAAATTTCAGGAAACAGAAAGCAGCAGGAACAGAGCATTGCAGGAACGGATATTTACAGGAACATAACAAAAAAAGAACGAAGCAGGAACCGAAACATAGCAGGAAACAGAACCTAGCAGGAACAGGGCGTAGCAGGGACAGGACGTAGCAGGAAACTGGACTGGCAACCGTCTTTTAACATAGCGCTAGATAACGTACGATCAATATAAAAAGAAAACCAGTAAGGAAAAGCTAAAGTCGGGCGGTGCCGACTATATAATACCCTACACCACTCTCGTAATATTGAAAAACTCTGATATATAAATTTTGTAATTCATTATAAATTGTTTACATAAATTTACTTTTGGGACATTTTATACTTAAATAATACCCTGTACCACAGTGTGGTGTAGGGTATAAAAACGATTGGATCTATAGAGCCAAATCGGATGAAACATATATATGGGAGCTATAGCTAAATCTTTACCGATTTTCTTCAAATTCGGCAATGTTGGTTCATGAATCAAGAAACTCTACCATTATAACTTTCAAACCGATTGGATGTAAAATATAGCTTCTATAGAACTAAAGGGCCAAATCGGACGAAACATATATATGGGAGCTATAGCTAAATCTTAACCGATTTTCTTCAAATTCGGTAGTGTTGGTACATGGATCAAGAAACTCTACCATTCTAAATTTCAAAACGATTGGATGTAAAATACAGCTTTTATAGGACTAAAGGGCCAAACCGGACTAAACATATATATGGGAGCTATAGCTAAATCTTAACCGATTTTCTTCAAATTAGGCAGTGTTGGTTCATGGATCAAGAAACTCTACCATTCTAAATTTCAAAATGATTGGATGTAAAATACAGCTTCTACAGGACTAAAGGGCCAAATCGGACGAAACATGTATATGGGAGCTATAGCTAAATCTTAACCGATTTTCTTCAAATTCGGTAGAGTTGGTTCACGGATCAATAAACTCTACCATTCTAAATTTCAAAACGATTGGATATAAAATACAGCTTCTATAGAACTAAAGGGCCAAATCGGACGAAACATATATATGGGAGCTATAGCTAAATCTTAACCGATTTTCTTCAAATTCGGTAGTGTTGGTTCATGGATCAAGAAACTCTACCATTATAAATTTCAAAATGATTGGATTTAAAATACAGCTTCTATAGGACTAAAGGGCCAAATCGGACGAAAGATATATATGGGAGCTATACCTAAATCTAAACCAAATTCAACAGGGATCTTTACAGCTGCGAAATACTCTACACTGCAAAATTTCAGAACGATCGGAGTGAAATTGCGACCTGTAGTCGACGAACAACTTTACATGGACAGACGGACGGACGGACAGACAGACATGGTTAAATCGACTCAGCTAGTGATTCTGAGTCGATCGGTATACTATAAGGTGGGTCTAGCTGTGTTGTTTTCAAACATCTGCCGTGAAACAAACTTATAATACCCTGTACCACAGTGTGGTGTAGGGTATAAAAACAAACAAACAAAATTTAACTGACGCAGAAATTAGAAAGGGGACAGGTAGGGTCAGGAACTAAATTAAAGTAAATAGATGGTAAAGATGGAACAGAACGTAGCAATAACAAGGCGAAAACAGGAACAGAGCGTAGCAGGAACAGAATACAGCAGGATCAGGGGTAGCAAGACCAGAGCACAGCGGGAACAAAGTGTTTCAGGATCGGGACGTTGAAGAATCAGACTATAGCAAGAATAGAACGAGTCAAGAATAGAGAACAGCAGGAACAGAGTGTTTCAGGAAAAGAGTATACCAGGAAGATATCACAACAGGAAACTGGGAGTTGTAGGAACAGAACGTATAAGGAACAGAGCATAACAGGACAGAAGCACAGCAGGGACAGAGAGTTAGAGGAACGTGGTTTAGTAGAAACCGAGCATGGCAGGAACAGAAAGTAGCAGGAGCACAGCAGGACCAGAGCGTTACTGGAACGGATATGACAGTAACAAAATATAGCAGGGACGAAGCATAGCAGGAACCGGAAATTTCAGGAAACAGAACGTAGCAGGAACAGATATTGACAGGAACATAACAAAACAAGAACGAAGCAGAAACCGAAACATAGCAGGAAACAGAACGTAGCAGGAACAGGGCGTAGCAGGGACAGGGCGTAGCAGAAAACTGGACTGGCAACCGTCTTTTAAAATAGCGCGAGATAACGTACGATCAATAAAAAAATAAAAATAGTTAAAGAATAGATTCAATTACTACGCGTTGTATCATTGAAATCGAGTCAGAAGATGAAAAGAAAGAGTAAACCGAGTTAGAGTTTTTGCGAAGTGAGTTTAAAGATTAGATTCGAGGATTACGCGTTTTATCATTGAAATAGACTCAGAAGTTGAGAAGAGCGAGAAAATCGAGTTAAAGTTTCTGCGAAGTGAGTTTAGAGGATTGAATTGTTCATAATTAAATCTACAAAGATCAATTTTTAGAGGAATAAAATTACGAGTCGAACGAGCAGGAATGTTAAAGCGTTATTCGCTAACTAAATAATGTGAATTTATTTCTCCATTAATCAAGTTAACTATAAATACAATACGTAACATAAACCTTCTTTTCTCAAGGGAAGGAAGATCAATCAGTTTCAGCCGATTGAAGTAAGGTGGCAAATTTAGAGGCTCACTCCAGCCAAGACCACGTAATTCAAAAAGTAGGAATTGTTTTTGTACTGACTCAATCCTGTCAACGTAAATGTTATAATGAGGGGACCATAAAACCGAAGCATATTCCAAAGTAGGCCTAACAAAAGATGTGAAAAATTGTTTAGCCAAATATGGGTCGTTAAATTCCTTAGACCATCGTTTGTAAATCCGAATAAACTCATAGATTTCGTCACACACGATTCAATATGTAAGTTAAATTCGAGTTTGGGGTCAAGTAAAACTCCTAGATCATTGAAATTATCAACATTCTCAAGGGTCTAATTGCCTATAGAGTATTTAGTCCGAGAGAAAGACATTTTCTTGCATTTTTCAAATTTAACGAACCGATGCAAGATCATTAAGATATAGATTGCACAGAATAGGACCTAAGTGACTACCTTGTGGAACACCCGAAGTTACATAAATGATACGAGACAGAATAACTTTAAAAAATACTCTCTGAGTCCTACCTTTTAAATACGAAGATATCCAACAGATAAAGCCAAGAGGAAAACTAATTAATGTAAGCATCAGTCTGTTTTTTCTGTTCTACGTTTGCGATACAAAGGAATAATAAAACTTTCTTTCTATACGGGAGAGAATATACCAGAAGATAGAGATATATTAAAGATGTGAGTAAGGGATATGTATAACTCATAGGCACATTCGCATAATATGAAATTCAGGACTCTATCCGGACCTGGAGAATAGTTTAAAGGCAGAGATAGTGAACCTTCTAAAACTTCATTGTAAGATAATGACATTTGTGAAAAAAGATTAAATGAGCAAATTTTATACGGGTATTCAGTAAAGGGCAGGATGTTTTTAGTATAAGTACTTTGAAAGAAATTCGCGAAAAGGTCCACAATTCCTGAGTCTACGGATGATTCCAAGTCACCACATTTCATAGTGCTTGGAAATCCAACAGTTTTTCTTTTACTGTTAACGAAGTTATAGAAATCTTTCGGATTTGATTTCAGTTTACATCTCATTTTATTTAGATAATTGTTATAACAAATATAGTCCATCTAGATTTTGCTACGGAGTATTTTATTCGACAAGAACCTTATCTGCTCAAATGGGTATAAGCAGACAGTCATTGCAGTCAATTTTGCACAAAGATTTGGCGTTATTCCCATATAAAATGGCCAACAAAGTGAACTCAGCAGACTTCCCGATTCGCATGGAATTTTGCCAGAAGATGCTTCAAATGGTGGAAGAGGACGGAAACATGTTGAACTATCTGTTCATGTCTGACGAGGCCCATTTCGACTTAAACAGCGACATAAACAAACAAAATTGTCGAATATGGAGTGCTTCCAACCCACAGATACTCCATGAGACGGAATTGCATCCACTTCGTGTCACAGTGTGGTGTGCAGTTTCATCACGCTGCATTGTCGGGCCCTACTTCTTCGAAGAAAACGGTCACACCGTTACAGTTACTGGAGGCCGTTACTTGAGCATGTTGAGAGAGTTTTTCTATCCAGAATTACGCCGAATGAGAATTTCTTTCAACTATGTGTGGTTTCAGCAAGATGGTGCAACTCCTCACATAGCCCGGCCTGTTATGATAGAATTGCGGCGAAAATTTCCCAACAAGCTGATATCCAAAAACTCCACATTCCGTTGGCCCGCCAGGTCGCCTGACCTTACTGCACCTGACTTTTTCTTGTGGGGTTATTGCAAACAGGACGTCTACAAAGCAAAACCAACAAATTTGAATGAATTTAAGCTATCCATTCGAGAAACAATTGCGGCTATTCCCGTCTCAACTCTCCAAGCAGTAATGAACAATTCTTTGGTAAGATGCCGCACAGGCATCAACGAGCTGGGGGGGGGGCATTTAAATTCCATTATTTTTAAAACTAATTAAGCTATATTTAATTAAATTAAATGAGCTTTAACATGAATAAAAGAAAACTGAATTCCATACACTGAAAAAGTTATTTGAGTTCTTAATGTAGCAATATTCATCAGCCACCCTGTATTAGCCAGTCTATAGTTAAATTACACGTATTTATTTGAACTAGAATGATTCTGTGAGCAATAGGAGCTTAGTTCAATAGATAAAGAAACTGTAGGATGATGAATATCTTCAGGCAAGACAAAGGGGAGTGATCTAGATACGGTAATGTCGGAAGAGTTACAAAAAACAAGGTCTTACCTCCTACCAAAGTCGTTATTAATATCCGAAATTTGTGTAAGTGCGATGTCCGGTAATATATCAAAAAAACATCTAAAACGCCCTACATCGGAGGGAAAGAGGATGCCACTATCCTGACAACGTGACCAGGAGACTTTAGGCAGATTAAAGTCACCAAGCATAATAATAATATCGTTGAAGCTAGTCATACTGTTCACTATTTTTACATAATTAGCTTGTCTTATAAAGAGATCTACATCAGGATCAGGAGGAATATATGAACAGGTTATAAACAAAATAGTAGAGCCAACTGAGCATTTGACACACAGAAATTCATCCTCACTATTTAAAGGTATTTCAACAACGGAATATACTAAAGAACCACGTACAGCAATCAAGACTCCACCACCTCTACGTGTAAGACGATATTTTCAATAAATTTGATAATCATCACAAAGAATTGCTGCATTAAATTAAATTAAAACAAGAATATCAAAATTGGAAGAGAAACTATCAATAAATACATTTCTAAGTTTGGTGTTTAAGCCTCGGACATTCTGATAGAGGATTGAAGTAATTAGTTCTTTGGAGTAGGATGATTGCCAGTTAAAGGACGAATACCAGCATTATAATTCCGTCTTGATCTATCTCTTGGAGCAAATTCTTTCACAAGTAAACCAGGGGGCCAAAACGATTCGTCAACTAAGGTGGAAAATAATTTCTGAGGGACAAGGATCTTAAACGAGGCAATATCTCTCGGTTGGGATGGATTAAATTTAGACAATTTCTATCATTAAATTCACTACATCTAGACATGATATAGGCACTAAGATTATCTTCACTAGTGTCCGGTGCAAGTCTAGATATAAATATAGTTTTACGAGGGGGAACAACAACTAAATCGCGATTAGTAGGATGGACATCCGAAGCAGATTGGGAGAAAGATGGCGAAGATTGGACAAGTGGGATTGATCGCCCGGTGGTAACAGAGATGGGTTCAACAAGGGGCGGAGGAAAATTATTAAAATTAAATAAATTATTATTGTTGTTATTATTGTTATTATTAACGTTATTATCATTATTATTATTATTATAATTATTGTTAGTATTATTACACTATGCAACAAAATTTTTGTCCAAGGGAAGTGGATGACAGTTTCTGGTGCAATTAGGTGTCACAAACATGAAAAAAATATTAAAAATTTTTTTACAACAACTAAATCGCGATTAGTAGGATGGACATCCGAAGCAGATTGGGAGAAAGATGGCGAAGATTGGACAAGTGGGATTGATCGCCCGGTGGTAACAGAGATGGGTTCAACAAGGGGCGGACTATAATTTTTATAATAATTTTTTTTAAGTATAAGCCTGATTGAGCATCAAATTAAAGGGAATTATGAGGGCTACATATGCCGCAAATATCGCTTTCACGTAGAATCTTTGGTTTAGTAACAGTCGTCAAAAATATGGGAAAAATTATTTTTTTTTAAAAAAAAAACACTTTTTCCTGTTACAAAAAAAAACATACAAAATAGAAAAAAAAACGAAAAAAAAATATTTTATCACATTTTTAAAAAGCCAGCAAGCTAACGAAGAAAACTGTCTATTTGTAAAAATCGACGGATAGATGTAAAAGTTATGAGCCATTTTGTAAATGTTAGGGAAATTCAAAAAAATCTTGTTAATTGAATTCGCCATATGTGAGAGAGACATATAAAAGACATTGCACTTGCATTTTATTTTATGAGGATTGATGTCAGACATTATAAAATTATAGAGAGGACGAGGTTTTATGGCCGTTCATAACCCTTCATAAAACATGACATGCAATGTGAGAGCTATATTGGATGGGATCCGCTCAGATAGAGGGTCATTCAACAATATTTGTGGTTTTTTATACCCTGTGGTACAGGGTATTATGACTTTGTGCATTTGTTTGTAACACCCAAAAGGAGAAGAGATAGATCCATTGTTTTTTATACCGATCGACTTGTAATCACTTTCTGAGTCGATTTAGCTATGTCCATCTGTCTGTAGATGTATTCTTGTAATCAAAGTACAGTTCGCAATTATGGCCCGATCTTTACGAAACTTTACACATATCTTTTTTTGGCTCAGGGACGATCCCTATTTAATTTGGTTAAAATCGGTTCAGGTTTGGATATAGCCCCCATATATATGTTAGCCCCGATTTGACATGTAAGCGCTGTAAAAACTTTATTTTATATCCGATCAGTATGAAATTCAGCAGAAAGAGGTCTCTTATTATATGAATGAACACTGTTAAATTTGGAAGAAATCGGTTCAGATTCAAATATAGCCCCCATATATACGTTACCCCCGATTTCACATGTAAGCGCCGTAAAAAATTTATTTTATAACCGATCAGTGTGAAATTCGGCAGAAAGAGGTTTCTTATTACATGAATACTGCCAAATTCGGAGAAAATCGGTTCAGATTTAGATATAGCCCCCAAATATAAAGGGTGTCCCAAGAAGAGCGCAATTTTTTAATTACTGATGCAGCAATTGAATTGTTTCTCTGGCTGTATGACATGTGGCGCCGTCTTGTTGGAACCACATGCCCTCCACATTCATTTCTTCAATTCTAGGCAAGAAAAAACTGGTTATCATTTCACGATACCGAACACCATTGACTGTTTGCGCTTGACCTGCCTCAAAGGTCCAATGATTCCTCCAGCCCAAAAACCACACCACACAGTGACACGTTGAGGATGCATTTGCTTCTCGTGAATCACTCGAGGATTTTCCGCACCCCAAATGCGACAATTCTGCCTATTGACGAAGCCATCAAGATGAAAATGGGCCTCGTCACTGAAGATGATTTTATCGGCAAAATCAGCATTTTCATGTTGTCTCTCCAATACCCAATTAACGAACTCCCTTCGCTGTCCTTCTCCATTTTTACTAACCTCGTACCTTCTACTAACAAACAATAACAATTATTCAAATGTCAAACAATGACACTTCGAATGTTGCGAGATTTAAAAATTGCGTTCTTCTTGGGACACCCTTTATGTTACCCCCGATTTTACATGTAAGCGCTGTAAAAAGTGTATTTTTAATCCGATCAGTACGAAATTCGGGAGTAACAGGTTTCTTATTACATGAATTAATACTGCCAAATTTGAGGGAAATCAGTTGAGATTTAGATATAGCCCACATATATATGTTACCCCCGATTTGACATGTAAGCGCTGTAGAAACTGTACTTTATATATAAGTTACCCCGATTTGACATGTAAGCCCTGTAAATATGTTATTTTATATCCGAGCAGTGACTGTATTTTATATCCGATCAGAACGAAATTTGACAGAAAGAGGTCTGTTTACATGAATGAGTATTCAGAGAAATCCGTTCAGATTTATATATAACCTCCATATATATCATATCAAAGCGTTATGTAAGTTGTACTTTAATTCCGATCATTAAAATTTTCCAGAAAGATGTTTCTCAATTTAGGAACGAATATTGCTAAATTTACCGATTATCGGTTTAGAATTAGATAATATGTTCCTACCCATTTACCAATTATTCCAAATAATTATCGCAATGACCCTTATCGCATTGTTAGGGAGGTTTAGTGTATTATATAGTCGGCCCCGCCCGACTTTCTGCCTTTCCTTACTGGTTATTTATAAGGTTTCCATTCAGTTACGCCTTTTATGGGCATGGACATCCCAGTCGTATATACAGGTAGTAAAAGTAGAAAGCGGCAGTCTTGAAAATATTGGGTGTCTACTTTAGAAGCAAAATATATGTCAGCTGCAGGTACTGCAACTTATGAATGAAATTTCTTATTAATAAATTAGTATAATTCAGCGCTTTAAAGAGATAAGTCGATTTTTTGAAAAATATTACAAAGTTATATTTCGAAGTATGAGTAAAAAGCAAAGAACTTTTCAATGTGTAAATGATCCCGACAATTTCTGCTACATCTGCGGAAAATATGTAATTAAAAAAATCGACGTGCATTTAGTAAAATAATAGAAGAAATATATGTGTAATATTTTGGTATACGAATTAAAAATATGAACGAACCGTGGACACCTAGTATTTTGTTTTTATTCGTGCCATGTAAATCTTACTCGATGGACTAGTGGAAGAATGCGGTAAGTAATTCACAATTAATGTATTACAATGTTTTGTGGAATAAAACGTTTTAATTTTAGACTTCACGTGCAATTTGGAATGCCAATGATTTGGAGACAACCATTCATTCACGACACGGACTGCTATTTTTGTCTAATTTAATAGTTTGGTGCAGGAAGTGTCCAAGTATAGCTAACAGCCTAATAACGGAAACATCATCAAGTTCAACTGAGTACTCAACTCTGAGCGATTCAAGTTTGAGTCAGAAGTGATCGCTTTCAACTCATTGATCTAGTGAGAGATTTGGAACCGACCAAAGATAAGGCAGAACTACTTGCATCTGGGATGAAACAGTATAATATTTTGGCCCCAGATGTTAACATATCATATCATATCCGTGATATACCTTACAAACAATTTTATACAACTGTGGATAACAGATGCTTTTGCAAGGACATTCCCGGATTGTTCGAGGAACTTAATCAAACATGCAATTCAAAGAAATGGTGGTTACTTGTTGACAGCAGTAAAGAAAGTTTGAAAGCAGTACTTTTACACAACGGAAATCAGAAACCGTCGATTCCCATTGCTCATGCTGTCAACACTAAGGAATCATACGAAACAATGCCTAAATTGATAAAATACATAAAATATGAACATGACTGGAAAATTTGTTGCGATTTAAAAGTAGTTGGTATGTTATGCCTCTGGGATAGCCGATATTTTGCCACAACTGCATATTAAGCTGGGGCTCTTTAAACATTTTGTAAAAGCCTTAAGGAAAGATGGCAATTCACTCTCATATTTAAAAAGTTTATCTTTTCTTCTTTTCAAAAAATCGAAGAAGGAGTATTTGATGGGCCTAAAATAAGGAAACTGATGAAAGATGTGAATTTCGAATCATATTTGACGTCGGATGAAATTGCAGCATGGAGGTCGTTTAAGCTTGTAGTTTCAAATTTCCTTGGATCCAATAAAAGCCCGCAATATGAAACAATGATTAATGATTTGTTAAAAAATTATGAAAAAATTGGTTAGCAATGTGTTTTTTTTATATTTATGTATATAACACATATGTATGTATTCTTCCAACTTATTTTTCGCTTTATGTATTCCAACACGTGTAAATATGTCCCTCAAAATTCATTTCTTGCATTCTCATTTAAACTTTTCCCCCGAGAATCTTGGCGACGTAAGTGACGAACATGGCGAAAGAATTGAAGTCAATCGAGCGTCGTTACCAAGGGCACTGGTAGGATGCAAACTTCTAAAAATTTAACTAAAATATTTTTTTTCGATTTTTTTCTATTTTTTGTGTTTTTTTTGTCCCAGGATTTTTTTTAAATCTACTTTTTCCATTTTGTTTAATGACTGTTACTAAACCACTGTTTCTAAGTGAAAAAGATATTTCCAACATTGGTAGTAGCCCACATAATAAAATAGCTTCAATTTAACGTATAAGTCGACCGGATCGGGCATATACTCCAAAAATTATAGTGCAAATACTAAGGGTACCTATGACGATAATAGTATTTTGAATAAAAAAAATTTTAAAAAAAATTTATCCATAAAAAATTTTTGGTTTGGATTTTATATAACAGTATGCCACAATCTATACAAAAAAATAATTGTTAGGTCTAGGAAACAAAAAAAATTTTTTTTGTTGCATACACGGGGGAAATCGTCATTTTTGATAAAACGAAACGATTTTTTTAAATATTATATATTTGTTAACAAATAAATTTTGTTTGAAAATCAAGAAATTTTGTTTGGAACGCATATATTAATATATTAGAACATAATTTATTTGCAAACTGACTTTCACAAATAAAATGTGTGTTTACACACAAACAATGTTATTGTTTGGGAAGTTTCAAAATATATTTTATTTAAAAAAGATTATTAAAACTGTGCTGACTTATTCGAATTTTAGTTAGTTTTTCCTAGTTTTCGTGTTAAACTTTATAGCTAAAAATGTCTTTTATTTTATAAATATTCCAATTCATCACTCTTTGTCAATCCATCAATCCAATTTATATTTACGAAAGATTATACATACGATTTATGTTTCAATTAAGTTTTACAAAAATATAAAATTTATAAAAAAATTGCTCTTTGAACATCTGAAAAACAGAAAACTTGTCTTTATATTAAGGCATTGATACATTGCCAAAATATATAAAGAGAAATTAATCTTTATTTCAGAAAAACTAGTTCCAAATAAAAAATATTAAAATGTGAACATATTTTGGTTTAAAACAATATCCTCCCAAACATATAATATTTGTGGGAGTCAAATATTATATATTTGGAGTGTAACCTAAACATATGTATACTTCAAGCCGAATATATTTGGGAGTATATACTACAGAAACGAATTTTTTTCAGCGTGTAGTGTTATCGAAATTATTATTATTGTTCATTTCGGGAATTAAAGTATTAGGATGGACTGTACTATGGTTGGGAGAAACTGGTGATAAAAATGAAACCAATAATTTACGAGCGGTAGAAGGATTCGTATTTGTGAAATTCGGAATTGAGAGGGATGAAGGCTTCTTTCTTTTAGATGAGGGGGAATCAATTAGATTCTCAGGCCATTTAAAATTATCAAACATTGATTCAATATTTTTAAACCTCGAGAAATATATTTACAACTTTGGTGTCTTTGGCGACCCCCACTGAGATTTTCCGGCAAAAATTTTCGTAGAAAATGTTAATCCTTAAATGTATTTTTTGAAAGTCCTTTTTTGTTTTTTTTTTTTAAAAAATAAAATAAAAACAGTAAAAGCATTAAATAAAAAAAGAAAGAGGTTTCTTATTACATGAATGAATACTGTTAAATTCGGGGAAAATCTGTTCAGATTTAGATATAGCCCCATATATATGAATTTTACACCTGATTTGACATGTAAGCGCGTAGAGACTGTATTTTAATTTTGATCAGTACGAAATTCGACAGAAGGAGGTTTCTTATTACATGAATGAGCATTCAGGAAAAGTCGGTTCAGATTTATATATAACCTCCATATATATGTTCCTCCTGATTTGGTATCAAAGCGCTATAGAAGTTGTACTTTACTTTCGATCATTACAAAATTTGGCAGAAAGATGTTTTTTAATTTAGGAACGAATATTGCTTAATTTAGCGATTTAGATTTAGCAACATGTAGATGTTCCTACCTATTTACCAATTATTCCAAATTATTATCGCAATGACCCTTATCGCATTGGTAGGGAGGTGTAGGGTATTATACAGTCGGCCCGCCAGACCTTGTGCCTTTCCTTACTGGTTTTCTAAAAAAAGATTGACTGATTTTTTTTAAAATTTTGTTATGTCAATGGTTGTAGCTCGGTTGTAAAATCGGTATTTGGATATTCATTTTTCATTCAACATATGCACTTATATTTTGCATATATGGAATATGCGGATTGCGTTGAATTTTGAATCAAAATATATACCTAATCCCAAACTATGAACTTCTTCGGAAGTCAAATAAAGATTGCATAAAATTCCGCTGTCTAGTTATGACCCATTTTTTATAATTACGCAAAAAATG
Source organism: Eudasyphora cyanicolor (assembly GCA_963930755.1). NCBI lineage: Eukaryota > Metazoa > Arthropoda > Insecta > Diptera > Muscidae > Eudasyphora > Eudasyphora cyanicolor. The sequence continues at coordinate 161,765,520 of OZ005737.1, forward strand.
TTTCATACATAAAATGCAAAATTATATATTTTGGTATATTATTTATTTTGGTAATTTTCAGTGGGAGGCAATAACACCAAACGGCTATAAAACATTATGTATATTACATTAGGTTAGGTTAGGTTGAAGAGACGAGACGTTTAAAACGTCTCATGTCCATGGACATACACTTATGCTAGTGGTTCGGCCTGTTATGCGCTCCTTGTTTATGATCTTTTTATACCTCACGAGTTACAGAAAATCGGTACTAGACACGAATTTTCTCAATATCCAGTCATACCCTCTGAGATGAGTCAAGTCTGGTAATATGTCGGACCCGAAATGTTGGGATCTTGCATGTGTGAAAGCCGGGCAGTGACACAGAAAATGTTCCATCGTTTCCATGTTTTCCCTGCATTCGTCGTTTCCTGCTAGTCCCATGCGATGAAGATGTGCTTGTAAGCTTACATTACATTAGAGCCGATACCATTTTTTGCAAAATGGTCCATTTGTGTGGTAACAAGAGGGGCGTGGCAATAGCGCCAATTTTTCACGGGACTGTGAACACTATAAAGGCACTACAAACATCAAATATTTGCAAGTATTGGAATGCAAAATGATCCCTTTGTGTGGAGTTGCAGAAGATTCCGATAAGTGGCGTAAACGTTATTAAAGAATTAATATTTCACTAAATTTTAACACTTTGTGGAGGACCAGTTACATCGAAAGTAGCGTGAGAAAAAAACTCCGCATACCAAATGTTAAGTCATTCCTTTGAAGAATTATCGTGCGCAGAAGCCATCCATTAACAAATACATACACACGATACAAGGCCAATTTTCGGATACATTTGATGTTGTTTCTGGAGTGAAACAAGGAGACAACAATCTACTCAAAGTTGTGTTTATACAGGCGAATGTTTGATAATTGCCAGAAACAAAACCAACCTGGAGGAACCTTTCCAAAATTAGAAGAAGCAGCACAGGCTACGAGACTCATAATTGATAGGGGCGGAATGAAATTGGGCCCCAGGAAAATACACCCCAATATTTTTATGAATATGGGCCCCAAAAAATAACATATCAAACAACAACAATTTTATTTGGGGCTTAATTTCATTTTTTGACTGCTTTTTGGGGTTTACTTTCATTTCTTGTCTCCTTTTTGGGGCTTATTTTCATCTATTAATTTAGAAACAGGAGAGACTACGCATAAATGTTTTGCTCCACGTTGCCTACTTTGGATCCTGTCCATAGGAGAAAGTCTTAAAATGAGGCCGCAGGCCGTAGGCCGACCGCACAGGAAAAGATATATAATTAGAAAATAGGTTTGTATACGTGTATTATTGCGTACCCCCAGATTTACGAAGATAATATTTCTTATTTTTTTTTTGGGTTTATTTTCATTCCATGCTGTTTTCTTTATTGGGGTGTTATTTCCTTAATCAGTTTTTGTAACGAAAATATGCCCCAAATTTGGGGCGCACTTTCATTTTCAATTTGGGGTGCATTTTCTTGGGGTCCAACTTCCGGCCGCCATTGATAGGAACAAAACAAAGTTAATGCTCCGATCACACATACAAATCTTGTTATAGCAAATAACGTCTACGGGTCGGTTGAGATATTTAAGTATATCGGTATTAATCTATGTTCATATGGAGACACGACAATAGCAAGCCAAGATCGCATACAATCAGCGAATAGATCCTGGTTGATTAATTATCTAACCAGTAACGAAAGGCATAAAGTCGGGCGTGGCCGACTATATAATACCCTACACCTCCCTAACAATGCGATAAGGGTCATTGTGATAATAATTTGAAATAATTGGTAAATGGGTAGGAACATATTATCTAATTCTGAACCGATAATCGCCAAATTAAGCAATATTCGTTCCTAAATTGAGAAGCATCTTTCTGAAAAATTGTAATTATCGGAAGTAAAGTACAACTTCTATAGCGCTTTGATACCAAATCAGGAAGAACATATATACGGAGGTTATATATAAATCTGAGCCGATTTTCTCCGAATTTGGCAGTATTCCTTCATGTAATAAGAAAACTCTTTCTGCAGATTTTCGCACTGATCGGTTATAAAATACAGTTTCTACAGAGCTTACATGTTAAATCGGGGGTTACATATATATGGGAGCGATATCTAAATGTGAACCGATTTTCTCCGAATTAAGCAGTATTCCTTCATGTAATAAGAAAGCTTTCTTTTGCCGAATTTCGCACTGATCGGATATAAAATAACATTTTTACAGCGCTTAGATGTCAAATCGGGGGTAACGTATATATGGTGGCTATATCTAAATCTGAACCGATTTCTTCAAAATTTAACAGTCTTCTTTCATATAATAGGAAACCTCTTTCTGCCGAATTTCGTACTGATCGGATATAAGATAAAGTTTTTACAGCGCTAATATTTCAAATCGGGGTAACATATATATGGGGGCTATATGGAAATCTGAACCGATTTTAACCAAATTCAATAGGGATCGTCCTTTGGCCAAAAAAATATATGTGTAAGGTTTTATCGAGATCGGACCATAATTGCGACCTGTACTTTGATTACAAGAATACATGCACAGACAGACGGACAGACAGGCAGACGGACATAGATAATGTGGTGTAGGGTATAAAAAGCTAAAACTCAATCTGTATGTACTATATACTTTCGTACAGGACGTGTTAGCAACAGTCAGGAAAATTCTTGGCAACCTGATGGTTTAAGAAAAAGAGGACGTCACAGGAAAATATGGAAAGACTATGTTGAAGAAGACCTACAAAAAGTTAAGGTGGAAAACTATAGACAAAAGGCCTCAAGTTAAAAGGCTAGTTTTTGGCATTTTTGTTTTCGATTCTGACCATAAACAAGTAAAAAACGTTAAGTTCAGCAATTTCGAATTTTATATACCCTCGACCATGGTTTGCATTCAATTCTATTACTGGAAAAATCTTTGGACATGGAGCACATCTTCGAACCCTACTTTATTTGAAGCAAAAATTATAAAAAAGAACGCTACAATCTTTAGCCAAATTTTAGACCTTTAGCCAAACTCTTCATCTGAATAATGTGGTATTCGTGGCTTAAATAAGCTTATTCTATACGGAGACTACAACAAAATATAAACTGACAAAATTTTCTTGCCAAAATATAATACAAACTGCAGAGTTTCAGCTAAATTGCTTAGCAAATGTGGTGTTTATGGTTTAAACTAGCCTTTTTGGGAGCGACATCTATAGGTGGACTATAACAAAATATGAACTGATTTACAAATTTTGCTGTGATGAATTCTTGTCTAAGTGAAATACAAACTGCAAAGATTCGTTTAAAATGCTTAGACAATGTGGTATTTAGGATTTAAATAAGCATATTTCGGAGCGACCTCTAAAGGGTGACTACAAGAAAATATGAACCGATTTGCAAAATATTTACTGTGATGAATTTTAGTCAAAATAGAATAGAAACTACAAATTTTCGCAAAAATTTATTTAAAAACTTGGTATCTATGGCTCAAAAACCATATTTTGGAGCGACCTCTATAGGGGAGCTATATCAAAACATTGGCCGATATGGTCCATTTGCAATCCCAAACAACCTGCAACTATGAGAAGTATTTCTACCAAATTTAATCAAACTAGCTGTTTAACTCCGCGCCAGAGTGGGGGTGTTAAAAAAAAGAACACAAAATTTATTTATTTTTTGTTTTAATTTTATTGTGCAGAGTGCCGTATGCGGTGCGGGTGAGTTGAGAACTCAACGCACGAATGTGACGGCGTTGCCATTACAACGACGGCGTTAGCAGCACTGTATTTCAGCTGCATCGTTCTTGAAAGTTGAGGTAGGCTTTCTCGGTTAACCGAGAAAGCCGGTTTTTTCATGTCGGTTAACCGGTTTTTTTATTTATTGTTTAAAACAAAATTGATGTATTGATCTATTTTTTCTACTTGTTGTGGATACCATTTATATGCAAAAAAACCAGTAAGGAAAGGCTAAAGTCGGGCGGTGCCGACTATATAATACCCTACACCACTCTCGTTATATTGAATAACTCAGATATATAAATTTTGTAATTCATGTATAAATTGTTTACATAAATTAACTTTTGGGACATTTTATACTTAAATAATACCCTGTACCACAGTGTGTTGTAGGGTATAAAAACGATTGGATCTAAAGAGCCAAATCGGATGAAACATATATATGGGAGCTATAGCTAAATCTTTACCGATTTTCTTCAAATTCGGCAGTGTTGGTTCATAGATCAAGAAACTCTACCATTCTAAATTTCAAAATGATTGGATGTAAAATACAGCTTCTACAGGACTAAAGGGCCAAATCGGACGAAACATATATATGGGAGCTATAGCTAAATCTTAACCGATTTTCTTCAAATTCGGCAATGTTGGTTCATGGATCAATAAACTCTACCATTCTAAATTTCAAAACGATTGGATGTAAAATGCAGCTTCTATAGAACTAAAGGGCCAAATCGGACGAAACATATATATGGGAGCTATAGCTAAATCTTAACCGATTTTCTTCAAATTCGGTAGTGTTGGTTCATGGATCAAGAAACTCTACTATTCTAAATTTAAAAATGATTGGATGTAAAATACAGCTTCTTCAGGACTAAAGAGCAAAATCGGACGAAACATATATATGGGAGCTATAGCTAAATCTTAACCGATTTTCTTCAAATTCGGTAGTGTTGGTTCATGGATCAAGAATCTCTACCATTCTAAATTTCAAAATGATTGGATGTAAAATACAGCTTCTACAGGACTAAAGAGCAAAATCGGACGAAACATATATATTGGAGCTATAGCTAAATCTTAACCGATTTTCTTCAAATTCGGCAATGTTGGTTCATGGATCAAGAAACTCTACCATTCTAAATTTCAAAAGATCGGATGTAAAATACAGCTTCTATAGGACTAAAGGGCTAAATCGGACGAAACATATATATGAGAGCTATAGCTAAATCTTAGCCGATTTTCTTCAAATTCGGCAATGTTGGTTCATGGATCAAGAAACTATACCATTCTAAATTTCAAAACTAAAGGGCCAAATCGGACGAAAGATATATATGGGAGCTATATCTAAATCTTAACCGATTTCAACCAAATTCAATAGCGATCTTAACAGCCGCGAAATACTCTGAACTGCAAAATTTCAGAACGATCGACTCAGCTAGTGATTCTGAGTCGATCGGTATACTTGGGTGGGTCTAGCTGTGTTATTTTCAGGTGTTACAAACATCTGCCGTGAAACAAACTTATAATACCCTGTACCACAGAGTGGTGTAGGGTATAATAACAACGATGAGGTGGATAATTCTGACAGTTGTTCTGAATATTCCGAAAGTGAATATGAATTCACTGATCTTAAAAATGATTTTGGCGTTATTCCTGATATCCATGATGTAATAAGTAAAGTCAGGAAGTAAAGCAAAGCATTCAAGAAGTCGTCCATGAAGCACAAAACACTTCAAGCATACGCTCAAGAACGGAAAGACAAATAGCTTCGACTTTTTTGCGATGTTAAATCCCGACAGAACAGCCAGATACCTCTGATTCGGTTTGATATATAAGTTGTTATATTGTTGAGTCAAATAATTTAATTTTGAATTTATGTCACACACCGAATCGAAAAACGAAAAGCAAGCAACATTGTATGATGACTTTACTGTTTTTGAAATGTTTAAGAAGAAAACGGAGAAGCTGTGTTACTTATACAATGCTTTAATGACGATCGGACTGATATTGACTACATCAACGTTTGTGAGCCTTTTCAACGTCAAGTTACATAAGCATTCTAAATGATTTATTCTAAATGATTTATTATTTTTTAAGGTAATTTCAGAAATATAACACTTTCTATTGAAAGTAAACCAAAAAATTAAACCTGTAATAAACGAAATAATAATCTATTTTTGTTTACTAATTTTTCCTACAATTGATTGTTAGTTGTTTTTTGGTTTACAATAAACATTTAATGACATTTTAATCACTTTCGTATATTATTTAAAAACCGGACTAAAAACCGGTTAACCGGTTTCGACAAAAAATAATAACCGAAAACCGGGTTTTAAAAAAAGTAATATTTCGGTTAAACCGGAAACCGCTTTTTCGAAATAACCGGTTTTTTTGGACACCCTATACAAGATGGTGTAACCGACATATTAAAATGCTGCTCTCTGACAAGGAAACATTTGTAACTTCTTCGACGACCCTTCACCACTTATGTACATCAAACCTGACATACATTTTTCAATAATTTATACTTTTTTGTTTACTGTGATTGATCATACATTTCTTATCTAATCTTGGAACCACTTGAGCCACGATCGATATTTATATTGACGCCTAAAACTATGCACCGATAAATATTTGGCCAAATTGTTCTTTGTTTAAACGCAATGGGGTTTTTGTGATTCATGTGATTAAAACAAAAAACCTCTTTATTTATTTTAAACAAAGTGTGTACTCACTACATACGTACGTACACACATACCTGATGTGCCCGATGATGTTGTTGTTGATATTGGAAAAATCTTTTAATCGCTACAAGTACAACAACACAACACAACAGACGAACAATACCACTCTGCTTGTTCGTTCGTTCAGTAAACAAAATTTCTGCGAATCAATAATTTGAATACAGTCGATCGCTGGCCACTGCGGTAAAAAGACAACAACATTTCTTTAATTCAATTCATTGATAAAATAAGTGCCCCAGAAGAAAGAACACAAAACAAATATATAAATGTTTATATAGATTATACAACAACAAAAAACACATTAAACGAAAGAAATGAATTAACTGCACTCGCAATGATAAGACGTTGTGGAAGTGAATCTATGGAATATTATGATTTTTGGTAAATTCCGGCAGAATTATTTTCTTATAAACAAAGACCTTTGTTAAAATTCGTAATTAACTTAACGGGTTGTTTAAAAATGTCTTGTCATGGAAACGACAAAGGATTGTATTTTGTATGAGGAATGTTTAAAGGAAATTCCTTCAATTACTGTTAAAAGTTCACAAAACGATGCGGAAGCGGAAACGCATATTAATCTGTTAAATGATCACAAGGAATTTGTTGATAGTTTACGACAAAACAAACGCCTATGGAAGGTCCCGTGGTTCATATTGATAATGTGTTTACTTCAGGTAAATATAAACAAAAACAGGCGTAAGTGTTGCAAAATCAAAAGTGAAATATTAAAAATTTAAGGAAGTCTAAAGTCTGAGGCAACAGATTAGGTGATAATATACACCGCTATTAATATAAAATATTATAATAATAAACGCAGACAAAGAAAAAATTAAAATAAACAAGCAAAAGCGTAAAGTTCGGCCATGTCGAATCCTTTATACCCTCCACCATGGATTGCATTCAATTCTATTACTGGAAAAATCTTTGGATATGGAGCAAATCGTGGAACGAACCTTTTTCTTCAAGAACATTATTAAAAAACACGAACGCAGCAATTTGTAGCCAAATTTTAGGCCCCAAATTCTTCAGCTAAACTCTTCATCTGAAAAATGCGGCTTAAATTTGCATATCGCTCACTCACTTCAATAGTGACAAAACTCAAAACTGAAAATTGCCGAGATGTGTAACTTTAAGTCTGTCAAAAAAGATAAGTAAAATTTTAAATTTTGAGTTATGTCACTCTTGAAGTGAGTGAGCGATATGTGAGAGCTAACTCTACGCGGGGAGTGCAACCAAATAAACACTGATTTTTATAAATTTTATTGAGATGAATTCTTTCAAAATAGAATGAAAACTGCAAAGTTTCAGCCAAATTGCTTAGAAAACGTGGTGGTGTTTATGGCTCAAACAAGGTTGAGATATTGAATAGGAGAAAAAAACATATGACCGAAATTGAATTTCATTCTTAAAATGTAACATTTGCACTACACCTGGAACAAATTTGAACTCTATATCTTAAATATTCTGTGTTTTATTAATATATAAAATTCTTATGTCCTTAATGGAAAACCCTTTACTTATGTCTATTTCCACTGAAGAGGGACTCAGCCAAATCCAATCCAATCTCTATCTATAAATAAGTCCACGTTTGTAGAGACGCTTATATAAACACTGATTTGTATAAATTTTATTGAGATGAATTCTTTCAAAATAGAATGAAAACTGCAAAGTTTCAGCCAAATTGCTTAGAAAACGTGGTGGTGTTTATGGCTCAAACAAGGTTGAGATATTGAATAGGAGAAAAAAATTTGCGGAACAAACCTACCCGAAACCAGTAAGGAAAGGCTAAAGTCGGGCGGGGCCAACTATATAATACACTACCCCACTCTCGTAATATTGAATAACTCTGATATATAAATTTTGTAATTCATGTATAAATTGTTTGCATAAATTTACTTTTGGGACATTTTATACTTAAATAATACCCTGTACCACAGTGTGGTGTAAAATCTTAACCGATTTTCTCTAAATTCGGCAATGTTGGTTCATGGATCAAGAAACTCTAAAATTCTAAATTTCAAAACGATCGGATGTAAAATACAGCTTTTATAGGACTAAATGGCCAAATCGGACGAAACATATATATGGGAGCTATTGCTAAATCTTAACCGATTTTCTTCAAATTCGGTAGTGTTGGTTCATGGATCAAGAAACTCTACCATTATAAATTTCAAAATGATTGGATGTAAAATACAGCTTCTACAGGACTAAAGAGCAAAATCGGACGAAACATATATATGGGAGCTATAGCTAAATCTTAACCGATTTTCTTCAAATTCGGCAATGTTGGTTCATGGATCAAGAAACTCTACCATTTTAAATTTCAAAACGATCGGATGTAAAATACAGCTTCTATAGGACTAAAGTGCCAACTCGGACGAAAGAACCGTTCGTCACCATGACGAATCAGTTTTGTCAATATATCTTCGTACTGGTGACGAAAAGTTTCGTACATGCGATGTTTTTGTACGTCAATAGAACGAACACAATCATCAATCCATTTTTTCGGTGATTTCGAAATTCGTCGAGGGAACGATAAGGTTTCATTCCCACGACGAAAAGATATATATGACCATTTTGCTGAAAATATGATAAAATGAAACAATCAATTTATAGTTTGTGCTTAATTGCACTGTTCTATATGCGTTCTGATTACCTTAGTTAAATAATTTGTTGTAAAAGTTTAATTTAAAAAATCTTATAATGGTGATGAATGGAGTTCGTCGTGGTGATGAATGGCATTCGTCGTGATGATAAATAGAGTTCGTCGTGGTGATGAATGGGATTCGTCGTGGTGATGAGATTCCTCTGTTGGCAAATACATTACTTGATGAGATTATTTTCGATTTAAAATATCAGAAGTAATGAATACTTCTTGTTCGTTTGCTTTAAGCCTTTCCTGATAAGAACTGCGTTTCGAACCGAATAGTCAGAACTGAACATGGCAAAGCAGTCAACTAATTTTATTTTTCATGCCGTTTTTAATGGTCTAAAATCAGAAAAAAATGTATTGCAATTTTTAAAATTTAATAGCCGGGGCATGAATTCATTGTGATGATGAATGAGATTCGTCCTGGTGATGAATGACATTCGTCGTAGTGATGAATGACATTCGTCGTAGTGATGAACTCGATTCTTCTTGGGGATGAATGGTGTTCATCGTGGTGATGAATGGGATTCGTCGTGGTAATGAACTCGATTCATCGTTGGGATGAAATGTGATCATCCTGAGGACGAAAGTTCTTGGAAACAGAGATTCGTCATGGTGACGAACAAATTCATCAAGAGGATTATTCCGTACGTTAGCTGACTTTTGACGAAAAAATAATCGTGATGATGTACAAATTCGTCGTCATGACGAAGCTTTTTCTATCAGTGTATTGTGTAGGGTATAAATATATTATGCTCGGTGACAATTTTCGATGATCTAGCGCCACTCCTTATAGTTTATGCACAAACATTTATGAAGCCATCGCACTGTGTGAAGGAAGGGAGATGCCAGAACGTTGAAAATTCCTTGTCACTCATTGGAAACGTTGTCTCAAATTCAAACTATGAAAACATTTATATGATTGCTGAAGAAGTTATGGGAATGTTATGTTCGAATGAATCTGTCAATTTGTGTGGGTGTACCCTAAGGGGCTAGATAAATACATACATTTTCCGGTGATCAATAAATACTTCCAAGATATTGCACTCTATAGAATTGTAAAAGTTTATGTGCGACTGCCACTAACGTTATGCGCCATTCAATTTTTGTGTGGGAGGTACCAAAAGGGGCGTGACAGCAAAGTCCTTTTAAAAATCACATGGGCGAATTCACACTCTCCTGTCCGATATCTCCCAATTTATGTTAGGTCACGCATTCATGCATTCACACGAAATTTCAGGGCACCTGGTTCAATGTTTATCTATATATGGTGAAAAACATGTAAAAGGGCCAACTTTTTAATTTTTTTTCGGATCGCGTCGGAATTTGGTGGGATTGCGGAAGTACTATGAGTATGAGATGTACAGCTTCCTAGCATGATAGGTTATGAAATATAGGGTGTCAAAATTTGATATTTTGACCATTGTATCTCCCGACTACGTGGACCGATTTGAATGAACCGTGCCTAATATGACAGCTATTTAGAAACGCACAAAATGTACAATGATACTCGTAATTGTTTGCAAATATTTAATTTTCATACTTTTTTCTTGCGACTTATATTTTCCTCGCGATTTTAATTGTGTTTTGCGAACTACAAAACCGAAGCCCATTCTGTTTACTATATCAAATGTGAATGACATAAACAACAAAAGCTGTGGACATTTTAAATGTCAAACCTACTTATTATTCATGATTTCTTTCGTATTATAAAGTGAGTTTACTTTAAGATGTGGACTAGAATCACGATTAATAAAACGTAATGATGGCATTCTAGATATACCAGAACAACAAAAAAACTTATCGAATAAAATCGATATGGCATTTTTACACTGCCCAGCAAAATTTCTCATTACCAAATAATCCGACGAGTAACCAAAGTTCGATAATGGTAAGTACTTATTATTTAGCCACTTTTGTCATTATTTTAACATGGGGATGTCATTGGAGAAAAGTACTTCCCAAAAGCATACAATAAAGTAGCATAATAAGTACCTATTTCTAGCATAGGCATACCACATAAATATGTGCTTATATTTTCACGATTTTAAGTACTTGAATAATGCATTACCAATATGTTCAAAATAAGTAGTAGATATGGTAGATATGTAGAAATGGTCGTTTAAAGTGATTTTTTGCATATTGTCGCGCATATTTCTCGAAACAAACAATTTCCTCATGCCAGATTCGAATTTCTGAACCCAAACCTCCAGTTAAAAAAGTCTTCAATGATTTAACATCTTAAGACATACAGAAATATTTATGGTATTTTTGATTAAAATCTACACGTACTATTTGAAAACATTCCATTTATATTAAAATTTGGCAAAACGATTTTGATAACAAAAAATCACTTATTTCTGTTATTATTGGTAAGTCATTATTAATTAGCCGAAAGTAATGCAGTGAATAATGAGATGTCATTATTTGGTAATGCTGGGATAATGACAGGTACTTACCAAGATTTTGCTGGGTGGCCTACCATATTGCACTGGTCAAATCAAATCCTAGCGAGCAGATATTTGACACGATCTCGAAGGATTTTGTTGTTGTAAATCCGAACATAAAATCGAAAATGCAATATATATTCGCGTTTTCGAGATATGGTATTAATTATGTGATAAAAATGCTGATTTCACGCTTTTTTCAAAATAGAATCGCGACAGACGCACTGTTACCAAATAAAAATTGCAGGTTTCGCAAAAAATCGCTTTCATATTAAAACGTGTATCGAACGAATTAAGCGTTTATTTTATAAAGGGTCAAAATCATACACCATCTCGTAGATATTATATTTTATTGTTTTTATTTTTCAATTGTACTCGTAGCTTTATTAAAAATACGATTTCTCCGACTAGGCTTCCCGGGTGATATCTCGGAGAAGACTTACGATTATAACTGTTTGTGAATACTCGTATTACAGACTCATTCATGGACATGGTTAAATCGACTCAGGAAGTGCTCCCAAGTCGATCAGTATAATATCTATCTATCTCTTCTCCTTTTGGGTGTTACAAACAAATGCACAGACTCATAATAACCAGGACCACAGTGTGGTGTGACGACAAATTAGTATACGAGTATAGAGGAGCTATTACAAATTGGAACCAATTCTGTTGTATTTATTTATCCATGGTTAAAAAAAAACTCTTCTTCGTAAAATTTATAAAAATCGGCTGAAAAGTGCTGGACATTGGTAGATGTAGCACCCATATATCGTGCTACATCCACAGCTGATCCTATTACCTTGAAATTTTGCAGTGGTGGATGTTGGTTTAGATTTGCATGTCCCTAAAAATAAAATTATAGGTTTTTACAATAACTTCAAAACAAGCTTTAATTTCCCAAAAAAAATCACAAAAAATATTTATCAGAAGAATTTTATTTTCTTAAAAAGATTGAAGAAAAAGTTATCCAAAAAACTTTGGCAACATTTTCTAGATAGATACTTACTTATATGGACAGGAAAAAGGGCTGTTTGACCAAAATGTTAAAATTCAACGCCCTCCAACTCGGACAGTCCTTAGCCGATCTCGTTGAAATTTTGTGTCATAACTACTATCCAAAAGGAAATTTGGTGCAAGTTTCACCCCCATCAGAAGACATCGCTCTTATGAATTGACTTACTTGACATGAAATACCCCATTTATATATATATATATATATATCGCTTACATGGAAAATAAATTCTTTTGGTCAAAAATGTACATTGATTGGATTAAAAAGCTGGTGATACCATAATATATGATTTGTCCTCGGATAGATAAAACACTCCTGCCAAATTTGTTTGAATTTATTAATACACTTATAAACTATTCGCATTAGTAGTAATACCGAAATTTTAAACAATATCTAAGCCCTTTGTTTTATTAAGCATTCTCAAAACGTTTCACAACCAAATAGTCCGCTTTTGCGGACTGTACTTTCAGTACTCGTATCACAGGTAGCTATCGTTTAGATAATAACGAGGGAAATTATTGTTCAGTTATAATGTTTCGTTTAAATTAAATTGTATAACTTAATTAATTTTAAAATTTTAGCTTCTGAATTATTATTAATTTCGTGTACTTCAATTGTAAAAATTACAAGTAATGAGTGATTCATCGTGAGGCTTGATTTATAATATTAAATAAAACACATAAAATTAAAAGTGATCTTAAAAAATTTATTATCGGTTAAAAGAACAATTTTTTGCATTTACTGTTTGAAAAGATACATGTAAATTGTGGTCCATTCGGAAGATCCAATTTTGGGAGACTCGTTCGAGCATAGCGACTGGTATCTTGCAAATAACACTAGTAATTTTGGCTACCACAGCGTCAATCATAGCTGGCTTATCCCCTGAAGGCCTCAGACTTTACATATCCCCAGAGAAAATAGTCCAAAGGTGTGATATCGCAGGATCTAGGTGGCCAATTTCCCGTAGCAAAACGTGGAATTAGGTTAGGTTAGGTTAGGTTGAAGAGAGGAGACGTTTAAACGTCTCATGTCCATGGACATATCTAATCACGCTCATGTAAAGCCAGTGAGTCATATTTGGACGTAGTCCCCATTTTAAACCTATAGCTCTTCTGCACAACGACCAACATCTGTGTGCCTTTGTAACTCTTTCTTCAAGATGATCTTTCCAGTACAGTTTCTGATCCAAGATTACTCCCAAGTATTTTACCTATTTAGTTATAGCAATTGTCTTATTCAGGAATCGAGGCGGGGTAAAACGTGGGATCTTCGTTTTCCTTGTAAATAGACATATTTCTGTTTTGTCTGGGTTAACATTTAATCCCCTTGGTTGTGCCCAGTTATATGCTATGTTAAGTGCCTCTTCAGCTCTTCTGCATAATATATTTGGATGAAAGCCCCTTAGAAGTATTACAACGTCGTCTGCATAACAGACTGGTTTAAGTCCTTCATTGGTGAGGGCTTTTAGGAGACTGTGTATCGTCGTAACCCATAGAAGAGGCGATAAAATGCCCCCCTGAGGTACACCACGATTTACCTTGTCTCTAATTTTTACGTCATATGACCCACAAATAATCCACCTATTCCTTAGCATATTGTTGATCCAGTTTTTCAGCGCCCGGTCAACCTGAAACTCGTCTAAGGACTGGATAAGTGTATCGGTCTGTACATTGTTAAATGCGCCATCAATGTCTATGCAAACAGCAAGTGTATACATTTCTTTACTGAAGGACTCTTCTATGTGGTGCACTACCTCATGCAGAGCTGTTTCCACTGATCTTCCTTTGACATAGGCGTGTTGTTTGAATTTTAGCCTGTCATCCGCTATTTTACCTTCGACCATGTCATCAATTATTCGCTCCATTGTTTTTAACAGGAAAGAAGTAAGGCTAATGGGTCGATAAGCCTTTGGGGTCGTGTAACTCGCCTTGCCAGGCTTTGGTATGAAGACCACCCTTGATTCCTGCCAGTTTTTTGGGGTATACGAATGGGTTAGGCATGCAGTGAACACTCCAGCCAGATGAGTTGATACCAGATCCACCTCATTCTGCAGAAGTGCTGGAAATATTCCATCCGGTCCCGCAGCCTTAAAGAGATAAACGTGGAATTAAGAGCTCACCAAAATGATTTCTCAACAAGGTCATTGTTTCACACACTGCATAGCTTGTAGCGCAGTCTTGTTGAAAAAACTGCTCACCAAGACCATACGCCTGAATTTCAAGAAGCACATAGTCGGTTAACATGGTGCTTTAACGGTTACCATTGACGGTAACATTCTGATTTTCCACATTTTTAAAGAAATATGGACCAATGATTCCACCACATATCGTGCCTTTTGATGGACGTAATGGTAGCTTTTGGTAGTCTTCCGGTTGCTCATAAACCCGAATATGGCAATTTCGTTTATAAACGTATATATTGAGCCAGAAATGTGCTACATCACTGAATAACATTTCGCAATAAAACACCGGATTTTCATTGAGTTTTTCTGACAAGGCAATTTGATATGAGTCACGCGTGATCTGTAAAAAAAGCATATTGAAAATCAAACCTCACGATGAATTACCCGTTATATGAAAGTATATTTTAGCCTTAGCAATTATTGTACAAATACAAATTGCAAATGTTTTAATAATTAGAAATTACGAATGTGTGGTTTTTGGGGACACGGCAGAGAATAATGCACTTTTAAAATGTATTCTGTGTCAGTCTATGACGTCTGTGTCAGGCAATTAGTTTAACCACAGTTAACTGTGGTTTAAAGTCTGTCTGACTGACGAGTACAATGCAATAACTAAATCGTCATCACCTACATACAAATTAAAGCAGGCCAATTAGACGATATCGAATTACCACTACTTCCCACTGCCTGAAAACTCAATTCAAAAATGTACTTGACATTTCAAATTACATACCGATTCGAATTCATTGAATATTACATATGGCCAATGGGTATAAACAACATATTAAATACAAGCATTGAATCAGAGCATAATTTGTCACAAACATTTTTAGCCATGAAATGCAACGTATTATACCATTTTGGTCACTCACACGAGTTGAGCTTTAACTTCTCTTCAATTTGGTGGCAACAATCTGTGAGAAATCATCCATCCATCCACCCTCATCTCATCATGACACACAATTGTTAAACAATTGGCCATAACATAAAAGTTGAATGCATTCGATGATCGATGAAATACAAATGCTTTTGGACAGTTATGCTTCATTTGCAACATTCTGGCAGCACCCAGCTCACTAGCTCCCCAGACCCCGAGTAAGCAGCCACCAGAGTAACCACATCATAACCGCTGCCACATGTTGACATGTTGGCAGCTTCAATGCCAAAACACACACAATGCACATTATGCCACCAAACAACACACGGAGCTCAGAGAGGGACACAGACATGCGTCCGCATTTAAGTGAACCCTGCAACTTTGTGGTTCAAGTTTCACACATTCGTTTCGGGGCAATAGCAACATGTGGTTTTATCCAACAATTTTTCTGGCTTTACTTGGAGATATTGTTTGTATAAATAGATTAGTTTTTTTTTCGATAGTGTTAGATACGGAAGAGCTTCCTTCTTATGGTTTTTATTGGATTTGAATATCATCATATTTAAAAATAAATAAATTAAATGAATAGTTATAAATCAAAAACTTCTTAAATTCTGCATAAATTTTTCGGATATTCTACTATTCTAATCAGTCAACAAGTAAGAAAGTTTCAGTCGGGTAAACCGACTAAGGTATACCCTCACTTTGTGAGTAATGTAATATTGAATATTACTCGAATTATTCTGTCAATTTGTGTGGGAGGTACCAGAAGGGGTTTATCAAATACACCTTTTTTTTGCTGAACATTAGATACTTTAAATTCATTGCACTGTGCCGACTTATAAGCATTTATGTGCCCTGGTATAAACGTTATGAGACATTAAATTGTGGTATGATTTGGGTATTTTGTGTGTGAGGTACAAAAAGGGGCGTGGCGATAACGCCCATTTTTCTCAGGGCTATAGGCACTATAAAAACATTACACTGTACAAAATTTCAAGTATTATTATACACTTGTATTAATGTTATAAGCTGTTAACTTTTGGTGCAAAATGGTACCTTTGTCTGGGAGGTACCAAAAGGGGCGTGACAAAAACACCCATTTTTCCCTGGACTGTAGGCAATATAAAAGCATAATACTGTACAAAATTTCAAGTATTTTTATACACTGCTATTAATGTTATAAGCTGTTAACTTTTGGTGCAAAATGGTGCATTTGTGTGGGAGGTACCAAAAGGGACGTGGCGACTTCGTCCATTTTTCTCGAGTTGATAGCGACTAATAAGCTAATACTATATGTGGAATTTCAAAAGATTCGAATAAGTAGTATAGCAGTTATTAAATAATCAATATTTCACAACATTTTAACCCATTGTGGGGGAGGTACTAGAAGGAGTGGACCAATATGACCCATCTTCGAACTTAGCCGGAGATAGAAAAAAATATTACCACATACCAAATTTGAGGTCAATCGGTTACTCCTTTCGAGAGTTATCGTGCGCACCAGCCAGCAGACACACAGACAGACAGACAGACAGACGGACGGACATTGCTCATTCGACTTAAAATGACCCAAAACGGATTTATTCCGAACATACTTGGGGTCTTAGTTCACTCCTTCGACATGTTACACTTTTTTCCGTAGCAAATGATATATACCCTCGTCACACTAAAGTGAGGGTATAAAAAGGAAAAGCCAAAGTCGGTCGGATCCGACTTAATAAGGTCGGTCTCAAAATAAGCCTACTTGACATATAGATGGCGGTTGTATTTAAAAAAAATACTTTCGTGAAAAGTGTCAACCTTCTAAAACATATGTTTTAACCTTCTAGGCGCTACTTTGTTTAGTTTTTTGAGCACTGCAAAGTAAACAATCTCCGTAAATATGGAAAAAATTGGTCACATTTGAAATCTCTCAGTCCAACCAATATTAAAACCGAGCTAGATTCTACTTTGGTGGAGTCTGCTTCTACGTTTACAACTATAAAATATTGGGTGGCGGAGTTGAAATGGGGCCGTACAAGCCACCAAGACAAACACCGTATTGGTCGACCAATTGAGGTTTCCACGCCAGAAATGGTTAAAAAACAAATAAAAAGTTTGTTCGGGTAAACCGACTTATGAATCTCCTCACCTTGAGTCCCAACAAAATATTAGTAAATTTATTAATTTTTTTGTTTTAATTAAATTATTGTCAATTAAATAACTTTAAAGTATGTACTGGTACTAAGGATAAAAGCTGTTTTATTTTGGTACAAAATGGTCCATTTGAGTGGGATGTTCCAAAAGGGGCGTCCCAATAACGGTCACTTTTCTCTGGGCTCTAGGTTCTATAAAAGCATTACACTGTACAAAATTTCAAATATTTATATGCACTGGTAATAAACTTATAAGCTGTTAACTTTTGGTAAAAAAATATCCATTGGTGTGGGAGGTACCAAAAGGGACGTGCCAATAACGCCCATAATTCTCTGGACTCTTGGTACTATAAAAGCATTACACTGTATACAATTTCAAGTATTTGTATGCACTGGTATTAAAGTTATATTCTGGCAACTTTTGGTACAAAATGGTTCATTTGTGTGGGAGATACCAAAAGAAGCGTGGCAATAATGCCCATTTTTCACTGCATTATAGGTACTATTAAACCATTACACTGTACAAAATTGCAAGTCTTTGAATGCACTGGTAATAAAGTTATAAGCTTTAACTTTTGGTTCAAAATTGTCCATTTGTGTTGGAGGTATCAAAAGGGACTTGGCAACTTCGCCCATTTTTCTCGAGTAGGAGGTACTAGAAGGAGTGAACAATATGGCCCGTCTTCTAACTTAGCCGGAGATAGAAGAAAATATTACCACATACCAAATTTGAAGTCAATCGGTTACTCCTTTCGAGAGTTATCGTGCGCACCAGCCAGCAGACGGACGGACATTGCTCATTCGACTTAAAATGACCTAAAACGGATATCCGCCGAACATACTCGTACTTAGGGTCTCAGGTCACTCCTTCGATGTGTTATAGTTTTGGCTCGTAGCAAATGATATATACCCTCCTCTCTAAGGTGAGGGGAAAAAATTCAGAAAATGGTATTGGATGACCGTCAAAAGAGGGCTATACTCGTACATCGCATATTGTTGACAGAAAATTTTATGATGAGAAAGCTGTGCGCAAGATGGCTGCCGCATTTGCCAATAAACAAGACAATGCACAAGTTCACACATCTACAATTGCGATGGCAAAAACCAATGAATTAATGTTCGAATTGCTTTAGCACGCACCTTATTCGCCAGATTAAGCGCCACAGATTATTTTTTTGTTTCTAAACTTGAAAAAATGGCTCTGCTGAAAAAGTTTTGCCTGCAATGAAGGAGGCTTGCGAAAGTTGCGGTTGATGGCTATTTTCATGAGCTAGACAGAACTCTCTAAACTGGGCATCGAAGCTTTTGAAAATTACTGGAAAAGTGTACTGAGCTAAATGAAGAACAATTTTCCCAAACTTTTTGTGTTTTCTTTGTTTTGTTTTCTTTGTAGTTACCCAGCAATATTTCTCATTACCAAATAATCCGACGAGTAAGCAAAGTTCGATAATGGTAAGTACTTATTATTTAGCCAATTTTCTCATTATTTTAATATGGGGATGTCATTGGAGGAAAGTACTTCCCAAAAGCATACAATAAAGTAGCATAATAAGTACTTATTTCTAGCATAGGCATACCACATAAATATGTGCTTATATTTTCACGATTTTAAGTACTTGAATAATGCATTACCAATAAGTTATAAAATAACTAGTAGATATGGTAAATATTACAAATGGCCATTTGGAGCGATTTTTTGCAAACCCCCATGTGGAATTCTTCAATGGTCTAACATTATAAGATAAACGTAAATATTTATGGTATTATTTGAAAACATGTTGAAAAATAAGTAAATCCTGTACAGTAACCCATATATGGCCAAAATTGCATTATATTACAATTTACCAAAATTATTTTGATAACAAAAAATCACTTATTTCTGTTATTATTGGTAAGTCATTATAAATAAGCCGAAAGTAATGCAGCGAATAATGAGATGTCTTTATTTGGTAATGCAGGGAATAATGACAGGTACTTACCACGATTTTGCTGAGTAGTGCAGAAAAAGTACAGTTATAGTTGATTCAAATATGAAATTATTACCCTATAACTCGCAGTGTTAGTTCTTCGATCAACAAACTACTTGTTGAAGTTTCTGAAAGTTCGATTGGAGAATGTAGCTCTTCTGAGGCAGACACGTATATATTAGAGCTATATCTAAAAGTTAACCGATTTTCTTAAAGTTGTTTGTTTTTGGATTCTCTGACAAATTTCATAATCATAGGATGTAAAATCCAGCTACAAATCGACCTCTCATACAAATGGTAAACCATTTGTGAAACATTAAGTGGTTATTTACGGGTTTCATCAAAATCTGTCCAGCCAGAAGGGGCGTAGCAGTAACGTGTTTTAGGGGGTAACTAAAGGGACGGGTTCACTTCGCCCATACCCTGTACCACACAGTTAGGTTAGGTTATGTTGAAGAGAGGAGACGTTTAAACGTCTCATGTCCATGGACATACACTTAAGCCATTGGTTCGGCCTGTTGTGCACTCCTTATTTATGATCTTTTTATACCTCACGAGTTACAGAAAATCGGTACTAGACACGAATTGTCTCAGTATCTTCCAGTCATATTCTCTGAGATGAGTTAAGTCTGGTAATATGTCGGACCCGAAATGTTGGGATCTTGCATGTGTGAAAGCCGGGCAGTGACACAGAAAATGTTCCATCGTTTTGATGTTTTCTCTGCATGCCCTGCATTCGTCGTTTCCTGCTAGTCCTATGCGATGAAGATGTGCTTGTAAGCTTGAGTGTCCCGTTAGAATACTCATCATCTTACTAATATCGATCTTGTTTAGTTTCAGAAGACTTCTTGTTTTCTTTTCATTTGGGTCACCCCACAGTATCTTTGCAGTTGCTGCTACTGTTGCGCTATTCCACACAGTAGTACATGGTATTATAAGTTTGTTTCATGACAGATGTTTGTAACACCGCCTGAAAAGGAAGTATGACAGAACTGCCTGTGGCAGATATGCGTATTATTGATAACATTGTGTACAAACTGAAAAAAATTGCTTCTGTAGTATATTTTCGCAAACATACTCTTGAAATATACATTGTCCTCTTTAAAACAAAGTAAACTGTGCAAAAAATCGGTTCAGCCGTTCGAGAGCAATTACAAATTTGTAACACACAAAGTCTCATTTTGGCCCAAAATATTTGGCACCGTACTGTCCTAAACTAATCTTTATACATTGTCATAAACAAATTGTCGTTTCCATTCTTATATTTATACCTTACACCACACTGTGGTACTGGGTATTATAGGTTTGTTTTGTGGCAGATGTTTGTAACTGTTTGTTTGTAGAAATAACACAGATGGACTAACTTTAAAGTATACCGATAGATTCTGAATCACTGGTTGAATCGATTTAACCATATATCTCCGTCCGCCCATCTTAAGTTGTTCGTTAAGCACAGGCCGCAATTTCACTCCGATCATGATGTGATTTTGCAATGAGGACCCTTGCACACCTGGAAAAACCCCTTTTAAAATTGTTAAAAATCGGTTCAGTTTTAAGTATAGCCCCATATTTATGTTAGAGTTGGAGTTTCTTGATACAGGGATACATTTTGCCGAGTTTGAAGAAAATCGCTTCAGATTTAGATACGAGTATATCCCTCATATATTATATCGTCACCAGAAACGAAAACGGGCGTAACAACAAGAAAAATGGAAATTCAGTTTTTGATGGGTTACGGTACAGTGCATCAAAATACACATCCTGACAAATTTTTAGCGGCGTAATATTAAAAACGGCGAATTTATGAAAGAAATTCAAAAGGGCCTAACAACAAATTATTTCTATTTTCATAGTTAAACAAATTCTTTTTTACAAACAAGTTATAAATCATGTTTATGTGCTTTTATGTTTAGATATTATCCTGAAAACCCAGTTTTTCTAACTACAGCACTTTTCATTTTATTTAGTTTTTTGCATCTCCTGCAAAATTTTCATATATGATGATAGGCCCTTTTTCGTTTCTGATGACGATATGTTCCTGCCGATTTGATATATTAGCACTACAATAGTTGTATTTTACATCCAATCATTTTCAAATTTATCAGGCTAGAGTTCCTTCATTCAAGGATCCAAATTGCCGAATTTGAGGGCAATATATATGTTTCGTCCGATTTGGCCCTTTAGTCCTATAGAAGCTGTATTTTACATCCGATCGTTTTGAAATTTAGAATGGTAGAGTTTCTTGATCCATGAACCAACATTGCCGAATTTAAAGAAATCGGTTAAGATTTAGCTATAGCTCCCATATACATGTTTCGTCCGATTTGGCCCTTTAGTCCTGTAATAGCTGTATTTTACATCCAATTATTTTGAAATTTAGAATGGTAGAGTTTCTTGATCCATGAACCAACACTGCGGAATTTGAAGAAAATCGGTAAAGATTTAGCTATAGCTCCCATATATATGTTTCGTCCGATTCGGCCCTTTAGTCCTATAAAAGCTGTATTTTACATCCAATCGTTTTGAAATTTAGAATGGTAGAGTTTCTTGATCCATGAACCAACACTACCGAATTTGAAGAAAATCGGTTAAGATTTAGCTATAGCTCCCATATATATGTTTCGTCCGATTTGGCCCTTTAGTTCTATAGAAGCTATATTTTACATCCAATCGTTTTGAAATTTAGAATGGTAGAGTTTCTTGATCCATGCACCAACATTGCCGAATTTGAAGAAAATCGGTAAAGATTTAGCTATAGCTCCCATATATATGTTTCATCCCATTTGGCTCTTTAGATCCAAACGTTTATACATGAATTACAAAATTTATATATCAGAGGTTTTCAATATTACGAGAGTGGTGTAGGGTATTATATAGTCGGCACCGCCCGACTTTAGCCTTTCCTTACTGGTTTTATTTGTATTCAAACAGATATTTTATTTGAAAAATTTAGTTTGCAAATATTATATGTTGTAACATATTAATAGACAAGTTCCAAATATATTTTATTGATTTTCAAATAAAATTGATTTGCTTAGAAATATAATATATTTAAAAATTTGTGTTCCAAATATATTACCTTTCGATTCAAACATATTTAAATAGGCGATTTTGCCCCGTGTATATCCCTCATATATATCGTCACCAGAAACGAAAACGGGCGTAACAACAAGAAAAATGGAAATTCAGTTTTTGATGGATTTAGGTACACTGCATCAAAATACACATCCTGACAAATTTTTAGCGGCGTAATATTAAAAATGGCGAATTTATTAAAGAAATTCACAAGGACCAAACAACAAATTATTTCCTTTTTCATAGTTAAAAAAATTTGTTATCACAAACAAGTTATCAATCACATTTATGTGATTTTATATATGCATCATGTTTAGATATTATCCTGAAAACCCTGTTTTTCTAAATACAGCACTTTTCATTTTATTTAGTTTTTTGCTTCTCCTGTAAATTTTTCATATATGATGATAGGCCCTTTTTATACCCTACACCACACTGTGGTACAGGGTATTATAACTTTGTGCATTTGTTTGTAACACCCAAAAGGAGATGAAATAGACCCATCGTTTATTATACCGATCGACTTAGAATCACTTTCTGAGTTGATTTAGCTATGTCCGTCTGTCTGTCTGTCTGTCTGTCCGTCTGTCTGTCTGTGCATGTATTCTTGTAATCAAAGTACAGGTCGCAATTATGATCCGATCTCGACGAAACTTTACACATATCCTTTTTTGGGCCCAAGGACGATCCCTATTGAATTTGGTTAAAATCGGTTCAGATTTAGATATAGCCCCCATATATATGTTAGCCCCGATTTGACATGTAAGCGCTGTAAAAACTTTATTTTATATCCGATCAGTATGAAATTCGGCAGAAAGAGGTTTCTTATTATATGGATGAACACTGTTAAATTTGGAAGAAATCGGTTCAGATTAAGATATAGCCCCCATATATACGTTACCCCCGATTTCACATGTAAGCGCTGTAAAAATGTTATTTTATATCGGATCAGTGCGAAATTCGGCAAAGAAAGGTTTCTTATTACATGAAGGAATAATGCTAAATTCGGAGAAAATCGGTTAAGATTTAGATATAGCCCCCATATATATGTTACCCCAGATTTGACATGTAAGCGCTGTAAAAACTGTATTTTATATCCGATCAGTGCGAAATTCGGCAGAAAGAGGTTTCTTATTACACGAAGGAATACTGCCAAATTCGGAGAAAATCGGTTCGGATTTAGATATAGCCCCCATATATATGTTACCCCCGATTTCACATGTAAGCGCTGTAAAAACTGTATTTTATATCCGATCAGTATGAAATTCGTCAGAAAGAGGTTTCCTATTATATGAATGAACACTTTTAAATTTGGAAGAAATCGGTTCAGATTTTGATATAGCCCCCATATATACGTTACCCCTGATTTGACATGTGAGCGATGTAAAAATGTTATTTTATATCCGATCAGTATGAAAATCGGCAGAAAGAGGTTTCTTATTACATGAAGGAATACTGCCAAATTCGGAGAAAATCGGTTCAGATTTAGATATAGCTCCCATATATATGTTACCCCCGATTTGACATGTAAGCGCTGTAGAGACTGTATTTTATATCCGATCAGTACGAAATTCGACAGAAGGAGGTCTTTTTACATGAATAAGTATTAAGGGAAGATCGGTTCAGATTTATATTAAAGCTCCATATATATGTTCCCCTTGATTTGGTATCAAACCGCTATAGAAGTTGTATTTTACTTCCGATCATTAAAATTTTCCAGAAAGATGTTTCTCAATTTAGGAACGAATATTGCTTAATTTAGCGATTATCGGTTCAGAATTAGATAATATGTTTCTACCCATTTACCAATTATTCCAACTTATTATGGCAATGACCCTTATCGCATTGTTAGGGAGGTGTAGGGTATTATATAGTCGGCCCCGCCCGACTTTCTGCCTTTCCTTACTGGTTCGTTTCTGATGTCGATATGTTCCTGCCGATTTGATATATTAGCACTACAATAGTTGTATTTTACATCCAATCATTTTTAAATTTATCAGGCTAGAGTTCCTTCATTCAAGGATCCATATTGCCGAATTTGAGGGAAATCGGTTTAGATTTTGATATAGCCCCCGATTTGGCCTGCTAGCGCTATAGAAATTGTTTCACATTTAATCATTTTGAATATATCAAAAGCAAATTACTAACTAGAGTGGTGTGAGGTATTATATAGTCGGCCTCGGGTAAAAAAATACAAACAATTCTATTTATTTCTATGTGTACACACTGTGTACATATTCAAATTTGTCTTAGTTTGCTCCACTGTCCACAAAACATCTATTTCATGATATGTTTCCATATTCTCAAACATGCGATGCTGTTATTATGCGTCTGCGTAGTTAGTTAGTGTTATTTTAATTTTTGTGTTGCATCGATCATTAGAGTCTTTATTGATTGGAAATGATTGTATCATTCATTCGCTCAATCATTTGTGCACTCCACATTTGCCGTAATGATGACCGGGTTTGATGCGGTCGAAGTTGGTGGTGTCTGGTGGAGACGATGATACCGATGCTGGTGATGTTGGTGGCGTTGTTGTGTCATGGAACAAGCAATGCCGCGTTTTATTGCGAAAAATTATGTCTGCATTGGCATGAAATGCATGTCATGGCAACTTTATTTATTCGGCCGACTACTTAACGTGATTTGCCCATATTCGTTGGCAGAAAATCGTGTAATGAGTTATCTAATGACTAATTGTGCAGTAGAAAAATCCACTCATCTCAATTTAGGCGAACAAATAAAGATATCAACATTTCGGCATTTGATGAAGTTGTTTATCAAAATATTCCAATAATTCTTAGAGGTATTTTTTTATCGAATACTTTTGTCTTACTTATGTGTGTCTTTGATTGTTTTTCCCCCACAAATAGATCTTATTGTACTTAATCGACAATCGATGTGTACGTCAGCACTTGATGTTTATGCCGGACGGTGCGAATGAATACTGGCGCTATTTTACGTATATGTTCCTCCACTCTGATGTTCTGCATCTTACGATGAATGTTTGTTTACAGGTGAGTCCAGATTAGAGCAGAAAGGAAACGAACACAAGTAAATATAAATTTTCTATATTGATCGATATTTTTGGGTCAACAAAATATGCTTTAAATTTGTGTTAACAATGTGGAATATGTATTATGTGACAGGATGCTAATAGTCAGATCTGTTGTTTATGCTACCGATTAATTTTTGAATTATAATACTTATGAAAGCGTTAGGTAATTTCTTTGAAAAATGAAAATTTCTTAGTGTTTGGAATAAATAAAATATATTAAAATAATCATATGATTAATTTCGTGATAAATTGTCACATTTACATTTTAAAACAGGGCATTTTTGAGGCGGTATTACAGAATTTTCCAAGATACCATTACATATGAGTTTTTTCAAAATTACGGAACTAAATCAAGAAAGAGTTTACATAAAGTTTGCCGAAGTGTTTGCTTCATTTGCTGGGGCAATTTAGTGTTCTAAACACGAAAAATATTAAACTGGTAAGGAAAGACAAAAATCGGGCTGGGCCGACTATACTACAACATCTTAATAGATCAGAATAAGCACGGATATACTTGATCTAAATTTGAAACGAATACCTTGAAACTCGTACTATCAGCCAACTGATCATAAATTCACTTTTTTTAAATTGCATAAAAAACGTTTGGAATATTTAGTTTTTTCAAACCTTACATGCATAACCGAAATGACTATATTTAAATCTGAAGTGATTTCTTTAAAATTTAGCAGAGTTTATTCGTAGATCAAGTGACTGCCTTCTTCCAATTTTCATTACAAGGTCTGTGCATACATATAGGCCTTAGATTTCAATTTAATTTCACACTAAATTAGTAGTCTATTTGAATGGCTGAAAAGAATTCCCTGTACCAATATTTACCTTGATATGATGCAGCTTCTATAGCACTTAGATGGATATGTACTTATGTATATATGGGGGCCATATAATGACGATTTCTTTTCTGGAAAGATTTTTGCGCCATCGAGGTGATGTACATACTATCAAATATTTGCAACTTTTAGGCCTCCTGAATTTAACCTAATTTTCAAATTTCTAAAATGTTTTTTAAATGTGCAGTTTTCCGAAAAGAGTTTTCCAGAAACGATATCGCCAGTAATCTGAACCAATTTCCACTAAATTTGGTCTTTATTAATGGGTGAAAAGATTTGTCTCTGCTAATTTTTACCTCGATCTTGTGTAAAATACACCTTATATAGCCCTTAGAACCAAAATCGGAGGATAATATACATTAGGGCGGGTTGATTTAAAAATCGCCCATTGCTCAGTGAAAATCGTATTCTAGGGATCAAAATAAGAAACTTTGACGAAGGAACCATACCTCTAAAACGAATTCTGATGTCCCGGAAAAAATCCCACTTTGACCCATTTAGAGTGCTCCAATCGAGTCCAAATGTATGGTACCCCTAGGAGGTTCCAGGGGGTGTGCCACTGGCATGGGTGGGTCGGGCCTCCAAAGTTAGTGGGGGTCGGTCATACATTTGGACTCGATTGGAGAACTCTAAATGGGTCAAAGTGGGATTTTTCAAAATTTGCCCCTACCCAAAAGTTCGACCCAAATTCCGGGACATCAGAATTCGTTTTAGAGGTATGGTTCCTTCGGCAAAGTTTCTTATTTTGATCCCTAGAATACGATTTTCACTGAGCAATGGCGACTTTTTTTGCC
Source organism: Eudasyphora cyanicolor (assembly GCA_963930755.1). NCBI lineage: Eukaryota > Metazoa > Arthropoda > Insecta > Diptera > Muscidae > Eudasyphora > Eudasyphora cyanicolor. Next base: position 161,793,054 of record OZ005737.1, read on the forward strand.
TCCCCACAAATCGACCCGGCCTAATATACATATATATATATGAGCGCTATATATAAATCTGAACCGATTTTCATCAATTTCAATAGGGATTGTCCCTGCGCTATGCTAAATTTCGTAATAATCGAACCTTAATTACCTTAATTAACGGACATTGTTAAATTGAAGTGATTCCAAGTCGATCGGTATGCACAAGTGCACAAACTCATAATACCCTGGACCACAGTGTGATGTAGACTATAATAAATTTGTATGTTTCTTTTGTTTCAAAACTCCAATTTTCATGGACATTACCTTTAGTATTTGGACCATATTTTATGGTTTCTACAAATGTTTGATAATGTTTCACGTATAAACAAAGGTTTAGTAACAGTCGATGCTTTATATGGGGGCTATATCAAAATATTGACCGATATGGCCCAGACGGACGACGGATATGGCTAGGTTAGGGTGGCAGCCGTATTTTTTATACAAGCTCACATAGACCAGTTTAGGTCCCTAGTGTTACCACGGGCTGAAATGCCCCTCATCGAAACCAACCTGTTTGATATACAAATTTGTCGATAGTACGAATATCGGTAATGGAAAGATCTGTTAGGCTGCCTAGAAAAGCCGACCCCAGTATGTCCAGTCGTCGTTTACACAGAGCGGGGCAGTCGCATAGCAAGTACTCAATGCTCAATTGATGGCAGCCTGGCTGTCTGAGTAAATTGCAACGCCAGAGTTGGTTACTATGTTGCGACTCCGCAACTTGGCTACTTCCCATATTGCCATTATTTCTGCTTGATAGACACTGCAGGTATCTGGTAGTCTGTGAGCTATATCCAATCTAAGCTCTGCACAGTGTACTCCGAAGCCAACCTTTTCATCAAGCTACGAACCATCCGTGTAAAAGTGGAGATGGTTTCTATTACCTGGTATTCTTCCAACCCATTCATCTCTGGCGGGAATCATAGTGATGTAATTTCTCTCGAAGGTGTACACCGTTGGCTGATATGTAATGCAACAAAGTAAAGCGCTATATTTTTTTTAATTTTTTTTTTTAATTTTATTGTTCAAAAGCAAAAATGTCGGAAAAAACATAAAATTTTAGAAACATTTTAGATTTGTTGGAATTGGCCACCTTTGGCACGAATTATGGTCTTCAAACTGCCGACAAAGCCATAACCCGCTGCACGAAAGTGGCTCTGCGGTATTTTGGCCCATTCCCGGCGAAGCGCCGTCTTGAGATGATCGATACTTTGGTATTTTTTAGTGCGAACCTTACTCTCTAAAATACCCCAGGAGCAAAAGTCCAACGGATTGGTGGCCATTGTGCGGTAGAAATGAAGAGAGGAACCTCCTTTTTAAGCCTTTCTTTGTTGACGCGTGCTGAGTGCGATGGTGCTGAGTCCTGTTGGAATGTCCATGGTCTGCGGCCGAAATGTTTGTCTGCCCAGGGCTTCAATACTGTCTTTAGGACATTTTCCCGATAATATTCGGCATTTATTTTGACCCCATGGTCGATGAATACGAGCGGGGAGCGACCATCGGCCGTTACGGCGGCCCACACCATTACCATCGGCGGCGCTTGAGTTCTGGTGGCCAATCGAAGGTGTAAATTTTCATCTGACCTCTTTGGCAAGTAAACCCGATCATTTTGTTTGTTCACAAACTGCTCAATTTGGAATGGCTTCTCATCGGAGAAAACCAAATTCGGTAACTGGCCACTTTCGTGCAAGCGAAGCAACTCCTTGGCTCTTTCCAGTCTAATTTTTTTTTGTGCATCGGTGAGCTCTTGCACTCTTTGGAACTTCAATGGCGTTAGTCCAAGTTCATTTTTTAATATGTGTTGTATCCGTTCTCGCGATATGTTCAGCTCACGAGTAATTTTTCTACCACTGCGGCGTGGATGTCGATCAAATCTGGCCTTCACTTTTCGGATCATTTCTGGTGTTGTTTTTTTTCGTCCACTTTCTGGACGCGATGCAACACTGCCAGTATCACGGTAACGAGCAATGGTACGAGAAACAAAAGATGTATTCACATTTAAATGCTGGAGGGCTCTAACGATAGCCACTTGTGTTTTTCCACCCAAATATGAAGCAATCACACTATCACGCTTGAATTCCATCACGAATAACTTTTTTCTGAATGCAATAGATCAAAATGCTTTTGTAAGCTTGTAAACAATAAAATGAACTGTCACTGAAATAAATCTGCCAGCTATCAGACCAGCGGTTTAGAAATGATAGCAACCTGAAGTTGGTTGCAATACATATCAGCCACCCTGTATAGTCCACTCGGTCGGTTACCATAGCACTATACTTTGATATTCTCATGTGACCGTAGTTATTGTACCTCCACATTGATAGGCAGTTTAATCTTATTGCCGCTTTGGTTGCAACTTCTCTCGCCACAATATTAATCGGCAGTATATGGAGTAGGGCTTGTAGAGACTCGGTCGCTGTAGTTCTTAAGGCTCCGCTTATGCTCAGGCAGGCAGTTCTCTGAACCTTTGTTAGTAGGTTGGTGATGGTTAGTTTGTCAGTTGCCGTCCACCATACCACAATACCGTATAACAGTATTGGACGAACTACTGCTATATATATCCAGTGGACGATTTTAGGAGAGATGCCCCACCGCGACCCTACAGCCTTTTTGCAGGAATATAAGGCGACGTTAGCCTTCCTTACACGTTCCAATACATTAAGTCTAAATAACAGTTTTCTATCTAGAATTATTCCTAAAAATTTTGCACTTTCAGAAAAGGCTAGATCTGTTCCATTTATCCGAGGTGGAGGGTGCACATGTGGGACTTTATTCATCCTAGTAAAGAGAACCAATTCGGTCTTGTTTGGGTTTATGCCCAAACCGCTGCTTCTGGCCCATCTAGCCAATTTGTTCAGAGCCACCTGTAGAATGTCTCTGAGGACGTTTACGAATTTGCCACTCACTGCGATTGCCACGTCGTCCGCATATGCCACGACCTTGCAGCCACAACGTTCTAGATCTAGCAGGATTTCATTCACCGCTAGGTTCCAAATTAGTGGAGACAGTACTCCTCCTTGCGGGGTCCCTCTGTTTACAAACCTTGTTCGAGTTGTGGACCCTAGACATGCTGTTATGCGTCTTCTGGTGAGCAGACTTTGAATTAGTCTAATCAAACTAGAGTTAACATTAAGATGTGACAGTGCCGCAATTACTGCATCTGAGTGAATGTTGTTAAAAGCCCCTTCTATGTCAAGAAATGCCACCATGGTGAATTCCTTGAAATGCAGGGACGATTCGATAGTGGGCACAAGTTCGTGCAGGGCTGATTCTGTAGACTTCCCCTTATTGTAAGCATGTTGGTTCACTGACAGGATTTTTGTATCCATGTTTTCCCTAATGAAATAATCTAAAAGTCTTTCCAGGCCTTTCAATAGGAAGGAGGATAGGCTAATTGGTCTGAAGTCTTTTGGCCTAGTGTGTGATATCTTCCCCGCTTTTGGGGAAGGATACCACTTTTGTATCCCTCCATCGATTCGGATGTATGAAAGCCTGATACAGCCTACATAAATTTTCTCCAGCCAGGGGATAATGTATTTCAACATTTTCTGCATTTCTGCTGGAGTGATGTCGTCTGGTCCAGGTGACTTGAAGGGTTCAAAGCTATTAATAGCCCAGCTTATTCTGGATCTCTCAGTCAACAAGCTAGCAACGCTCGCAGTCCACCATACCGTTGGTCTTGCTGATCTTCGGGATCTGTTGGTGAGTTCCCCGGGAAATGTGTGTCGAGCAGTACATTGAGCGACTGCTCGCTGTTTTTGGTCCAATTATTTGCCTCATCCTGCAAGTAACCCACTGTACAGGGTGAGGCTAATAATATTTTCCTCAGCCTGGCGGCGTTGGAGACCTTTTCCACTTCGCCACAGAAGGTATACCAAGAGCGTCTTTGAGCCTTTCTAAGCCCATTCTTATAGATCTTGAGTTGCTCTTTATATGCATCCCAAACATTAGCGACCCCAGTAGATTTAGCCTTGTTGAATAGCTTGTTGCAGGTCTTTTTCACAGCCGTTAGCTCAGAAGTCCACCATTGGGGTTTAGTTTTACCCTTGTACCTTGTTTTTGGACAGGCTTCTTCAAGGGAACTATTGAATGATGTGGTGATATGCTCGACCAGATTATCCAGACCGGCTTTGTCATTCGGTTCGTACAGAAGTTTGGAGTTGAGGACTTTCTTGCAAGTGCCACTTTGTCTTTCTCACATTTCTGTGGACGGCTGGTTCAGGCGCTTTTTTAGCGAGTTTGAACTCAATATAATGGTGATCTGAGAATGAGTGGTAGTCCAGTACATTCCACCCAATAATTTTGTCTGACAGCCGGTCAGTAGCAAACGTTACGTCTAGTACTTCTTGTCTGTCTTTAATTGTAAAGGTCGGTTTATTACCTATGTTACAAATACTAAGGTTGGTAGTTAGAATAAAGGCAAGAAGCGAATCACCCCTATTGTTTATATCCGTACTACCCCAGATAGTATGATGAGCGTTCGTGTCTGCGTCAACAATCAGCTCGACCTTGTCAGACGTTGCTTCTTCTACTACTTCCCTGAGTACAGCTTCATAAGGCAAGTAACTGGAGACCACCTAATATATGCGATTACCGATCTCCAGACTAGCAAATGTTTGGTCTTTACCACTTAAATTAGCCAGGAGAAAGATATTTAGATCTTTCCTGGCCAAAATGCAGGTTCTTGGAGTGCCTTCACAGTTGGCCACAAGCAGTTTAAAGTTGGGTGTCCTGATACCGCACACACTGGACGACTCACCTTCCGCAGTGGGAATTATATGTATCCTGCTTGTACACCTTTAAGACTCTAGGGTGACTTGGGATGTTGTTTTTTTCGACAACATCCAACTGGGCACCCGGCCACACCTCACCCGCTCGACTCAGAGCAGCCTTATACAGGTCTACTGATCTGGCATCACCGAAATATAAGAGCTTTACTCTTCCCTGATGCCATCCTGCATCGTGGTGTTCCCGGCGTTTCTCTACGGACATCGAGGTAATGAGCCATAATGGCTGATTGCACATGGCTCCATTTGTCCTTGAGGATGGAGCCATCCTCACTACTTCTGTCTATAACGGCCATCACTAGACTCTCCTTCGCCACTTCATTGAAGGGCTTGGTGAGTGTCCTGTTGATGGTGACATTAGGGGAATTTATTAATTTTTTGTCTGTATTAGCCCGTAATAGGTACTACGATGTAGGCCTTCCAGACTTTGTACATATTTTTTTTGCGATTGCGTAATAGGTACTGCGTAATAGATTTTAACTATCCGCTCTGTGCTAAACACGTCCGTTCACCACGACTGATCAGCAACGATATGGCGAAATCGTCTTAGAATTTAAGGACGATTAAAAATGGGGTCTCAGATCTATGTTACAAAATGACAAAATGAGTGACAAAACAAGTAAGAAAGTTTCAGTCGGGTAAACCGACTAAGGTATACCCTCACTTTGTGAGTAATGTAATATGGAATATTAAACGAATTATTCTGTCAATTTGTATGGGAGGTACCAGAATGTTTTTAACAAATACACATATTTTTCTCTGAATAGTAGATTCTTTAAATACATTGCACTGCGCCGAATTATAAGCGTTTTTTGCACTGGTATATTAACGTTATGAGATATTAAATTTGGTATGATTTGGCCATTTTGTGTGGGAGGTACAAAAAGGGGCGTGGCAATAGCGCCCATTTTTCACAGTGCAAATGACACTATAAAAGCATTACGCTGTCCAAAATTTAAAGTGCTTTTATACACTTGTATTAATGTTATAAGCTGTTATCTTTTGGTGCAAAATGGTACCTTTGTGTAAGAGGTACCAAAAGGGGCGTGAATATGACACCCATTTTTCACTGGACTGTAGGCACTATGAAAGCATTACACTGTACAAAATTTCAAGTATTTTTATGCACTGGTATTAATGTTATAAGCTGTTAACTTTTGGTCCAAAATGGTGCATTTGTGTGGGAGGTACCAAAAGGGGCGTAGCAACATGGCCCATTTTTCTCGAGTTGCTAGCGACTAATAAACTAATGCTATGTGTGGAATTTCAGAAGATTCGAATAAGTAGTATAGCAGTTATTAAAGATTCAATATTTCACAACATTTTAACACTTTGTGGGGGAGGTACTAGAAGGAGTGGACCAATATGGCCCATCTTCGAACTTAGCCGGAGATAGAAAAAAATATTACCACGTACCAAATTTGAAGTCAATCGGTTACTCCTTTCGAGAGTTATCGTGCGCACCAGCCAGCAGACACACAGACAGACAGACAGACAGATAGACAGACAGACAGACGGACGGACATTGCTCATTCGACTTAAAATGACCCAAAACGAATATCCGCCGAACATACTTAGGGTCTTAGATCACTCCTTCGATGTGTTACACTTTTTTTCGTAGCAAATGATATATACCCTCGTCACACTAAAGTGAGGGTATAATGAATATAATATTTATGTCTGCTTTTGAAAATTTATTTTTTTACTTTTTCCCCAATGCTCTCCTAGCATTTGGTTAATATTATATTAATTATACGCCGTAATGTCAAATGTAATCAAATGTGTCATACAGACATTTTTGAATTAACAACGTTTAGATGAACCAACTCAGACAAAAATTATGGCAATTTAAAGTTATACTTTCCAAAAAATATTTCTTGTACTTCTTTGGGAAAATATCCTTTGAAATAGTAGAATCCGAGACCTAAAAACTTTTTCTGTGTAGATGGATTTTATAAAACAAAACAACTAATACACTCATTATACCAAATTTCAGGTTGAAATTTGAGGTTTCTGTGGTGTTAAGAAGTCAAATCTAGATGGACCATTGTATGGGGGCTATATCAGAACATGCACCTATGACTATTGCTCGTGGGAAGGATAGCGGGTATAAATAAACCCCAGTTACCAACTTTCAGCCCGATCAGTTGACATTTGTGGTCTCTATGACATTAACAAGTCAAATCGAGGAGATGCCATACATGGGGGCTATATCGAAAATTGGACCGATATTGCCTATTTTCAGTCCCAACATACCTGCAGATATAAGTAGTATATGTACCAAATGACAGCCAACTAGCTCAAGTATTATGATTGTAGCGTGATTACAACGGACGGACGGACATGGCTAAATCGTCTTAGAATTTTACGATGATTAATAAAATATATACTTTATGGGGTCTTAGATCAATATTTAGTGATTTAATTTTTTTATACCCTCCCCATCCTATGGTGGAGGGTATAAAAAAATTTTCTTTAAGGTTCTAATTTTTATGGAAGTTACCTTTATTATTGGCACCATTTTTTTGAAGTATAGGCCCGATAGGAGCTTGCTACCCTTGCATTTACATTTAACAAATGATGGGAATGTCACTTTCACGTAGAAATGGTTTTGTGTAAAACAATTAGAAAAAATTAATTTCTTTCACAAAATTGGTTTTTGTTGGCACGCAAAAAATCGGAAAAAATATGTTTGTTTAAATTTTTTAAAGCTAGCATTTTAACGAAGAAAACAGTGCCTATCTGAAGATCTAAGGATAAATGTATAAATTATGACCCATATTGGAGAAGTAAGGGAAATTTACAAAAATAATTTATCTTATTTTTTAAATCATATTTTTAATATCGACCTATGTAGTTTATTTTTGGCTAAGATATTTATAAGCAGTTACAAATAGTAAAAGTTTCCTTTAAGATGTTATACTTTTTTTAACTAACTTCTCTAAAACCCGAAAATACATCCCCATTTTTTCCCAAAAAAAATTGAAAAACTGTTTCAAATGGCCATAACTTTTGTCCTATAAATTTTTTTCATCCTATACAAAATTTTATTGCCAATTCTGCATTTGATCATTTTCCTCACCCCGGGTGGCAAACTTTGAGGGCAAAATTTAATTTTAATTTTTGGTAATCGAGTTCTAGATCGTTGTTTTCTGTAAACAGAAAACACTCATATCTCCAAACATTGCAGACAATAGATGTCAACCTTAATACATCTCCACACATTGCCACGTCCCTTTTGGTACCAAACAAAATTGCCAAAATAAAAAATATGATTTTTTTTTTTTTAATTTCCCTCACTTTAACAATATGGGTCATAATTTATACATTTATCAATAGATTTTTTGCGAATCGTCGTTGTTTTCTTCGTTAGGATGCTAGCTTTCCAAAAATGCACAAGCAATTTGTATACCCTCACTTTAGTGTGACGAGGGTATATATCAGTTGCAACGGACAAAAGGTGTAACACATCGAAGGAGTGACCTAAGACCCCAAGTATGTTCGACGGAAATCCGTTTTGAACAATTTAAATCATTTGAGCAATGTCCGTCCGTCTGTCTGTCTGGCTGGAGCGCACGATAACTCTCGAAAGGAGTAACGGATTGACTTCAAATTTGGTATGGGATAATATTTTTTCTATCTCAGGCTAAGTACTAAGTACATCCCACACAATGGGACCACTTGGTACAAAAAGTTAACAGCTTATAACTTTAATGCCAGTGCATAAAAATACTTGAAATTTTGCACGGGATATTGCTTTTATAGTGCCTACAGTCCAGTGAAAAATTGGCGTTATTGCCAAGCCCCATTCCTCTGGACTCTGGGTACTATAAAAGCATTACTCTGTACGAAATTTCAAGTATTTATATGCACTGGTATTAATGTTATAAGCTGGTAACTTTTGGTACAAAATAGTCCATTTGTGTTTGAGGTACCAAAAGGGGCGTGCCAATAACGCCCACTTTTCTCTAGACTCTAGGTACTATAAAAGCATTACGCTGTACAAAATTTCAAGTATTTGTATGAATTGATATTAAAGCCATAAAGTACCAAAAAAGGAGTGTCCACTTCTCCCATTTTTCTTGACGTGTTAGCGACTAACAAACTAATACTATGTGTGAAATTTCACAAGAGTGGAGTAAGTAGTATGGAAGGTATTAAAGAATCAATACCTCACTAAAGGTTAACCTTTTGTGAGGGAGGTACTAGAAGGAGTGGACCAATATGGCCCACCTTCGAACTTAGCAGAAGATAGAGAAAAATAATTCCGCATACAAAGTTTGAAGACAATCGGAAGACAATCGTGCGCCCCAGCCAGCAGAGAAACACACAGACAGACAGACGGACATTGCTCAAATGACTTAAAGTTACCCAAAACGGATTTCCGCCGAACATACTTAGGGTCATAGGCCACTCCTTCGATGTGTTACACTTTTGGCTCGTAGCAAAGGTGAGGGGATAATGAAATATAATGCCGTTAGAAATACGTGGTTTTCAGGATAATATCTTAACATAATGATGCATATATAAAATCATAAAAACATGATTTAAAACTTATTTGTGAAAGTTGCGTGAAATAGAATTTTCAAACTATGAAAAAAAGATAATTTGTTGTTAGGCCCTTTTGAATTTTATTAATAAATTCGCCATTTTTAATATTACACAGCTAAAAAAATTTTCTTTAAAGTTCTAATTTTTATGGAAGTTACCTTTAGTATTGGGACCATTTTTTTTGAAGTATAGGCCCAATAGGACCTTGATACCCTTTAAAAACAACGTTGGTTCCATTTACATTTAACAAATGTAGGGAATATTACTTTCACAGTTTTGTGTAAAACAATTAGAAAAAATTGATTTCTTTCACAAAATTGGTTTTTGTTGGCACGAAAAAAACCGGAAAAATATGTTTGTTTCAATTTTTTAAAGCTAGCATTTTAACGAAGAAAACAGTGCCTATCTGAAGATCTAAGGACAAATGTATAATTTCTGACCCACATTTTTAATATTACACCGCTAAAAAATTTTCAGGATGTGTATTTTTATGCAGTGTACCGAAATCCATCAAAAACTGAATTTACTTTTTTCTTGTTGATACGCCCTTTTGCGTTTCTTATGACAATATATGGGCACTAAATCTGGACCGATTTCCTTAAAATTCGGCCAAAAGTGTAACACGTCGAAGGAGTTTCCTTAGACCTCTAGTACACGCTGAAAAAACGCTTCTGTAGTATATTGTCCCAAACATATTCGGCTTGAAACATATATATGTTTAGTGTACACTCTAAGCATATAATATTGGGTACACACAAAAAGTAAACAACATTTTGTTTACATCCCAATATGTTTTTATTTGGGACTATTATTTCCGAAACCAATAATTATTTTCATTCAAGAATTCATAGTTATTTTACTAATTCAAAGTTATTTTTTATTGTTTGTAAAAATAACAAAAATTTAAATAAATTACTTGGAGGATTGACAAGAAATGATGACTTGGAACACTAAATCAGAAATTTCAAATGATTGATTTAAACAGAAGTTAACTCTGCATAAGGTATTGTAACTGTGAGGTACAATTCGAAACTAAGGCAAAATTTAAACTGAAATTCTAAAAAGACAGCAATAGGTTTGAACATCTTTTTTAAATAAAATATATTTGGATAAATTTCTAAACAATAATTTTATATTATTTAAACGCATATTTTATTTGAGAAATTTTAATATATTTAATATATTTTATTGATTTTCAAATAAAATGTATTTGCTCAGAAATATATAATATTTAAAAATTTGTGTTCCAAATATATTTTCTTTCGATTCAAACATACCAAAAAAAGGCGATTTTACCCCGTGTATATTTGGGGAAAATCCGTTTTGGGTCATTTCAAACATTTTAACAATATCCGTCCGTCCGTCTGGCTGGTGCGTACTAAGTATAACTCTCGATAGGAGTAACCGATTAACTTCAAATTTGGTACATATTAATATTTTTTTATATCAGACTAAGATCAAAGATGGACATATTCGAGTACCTCCCCCACAAAGGATCAACATTTAGTGAAATATTGACTCGTTAATAACTTCTATACTACTAATACTTAAGATTTTGGGGAGTGTAATGCTTTTAGAGTACCTATAACCCCGTTAAAAAATGGGAGTTATTACCACGCCACTTTTGGTACATCCCATACAAATGGAACATTTTGCACAAAAGGTTAAAGGCTTATAACCCCGCTTCCGTCATGCACACACACTTGAAATTGTGTACAGTGTAATGCTTTTAGAGTACCCATAGTCTATTGAAAATAGGCGTTAACCTCACGCCCCTTTTGATATCTCCCAAACATAATGGCCAAAATAAAAAAAAATATAAATAATGATTTTTTTGAGTTTCCCTTACACTTACGAGTACAATATAAATCATAATTTACATTTACCCATAGATTTTTTTCAAATACGCTCGTTTTCTTCGTTAGAAAGCTAGCATTTAATTATTTTTATATTTTTATGGCAGTTACTAAACAACTGTCTCTACATGAAAGTTACATTCCTACATATGTTATGTTTTTCTCAAATTTTAAAAGGGATCTATCGAATATAGTTAAAATTCTCCATGGAAGTTGGATTTATAGAAACAAATTTTTAAGAAAAACTTTAGCATAGAGAAATTGTTTGTTTTGGTTTTATAAAATAAATAGTATGCCTCAAACTACACACAAAAAAAGTGCTTAGGTCTCCGACACAAAAAAATGGTCCATAGTATTATCACTGTAGAATCGTACAATTCTTTTAGGAAATAAATTTTCCACTTAGTAATAAACCATTCTATATTTGTGATGGGAATTAAAAATTAGTTATAAATATACATTTCTTAATATTCATATTATCCATTAAAGCCTTAAATGTTTTCATAATCCTTCTTTTTTATTCACAGCTCCTGATAGCCTTCTGTTTAGAGAGCGAACAGTGCCATTGGAAAGTGGCAACGATATACATAATTGGCGGAATTTCTGGTTCATTGGCCACTCTGTGCTTGCAACCAGAACTCTCGCTAATGGGTGCTTCGGCCGGCGTATACGCGCTATTGATGAGCCACATACCGCATCTTCTAAAGGTCAGTGAAGCGTATCCCAATGCCTCCAAACAACCCCACCCGCCGGAAATCACTCACGTTGTGTTTTGTTAAACAACGCAGATGCGGACGTAAAAACAGACAAAGATGATGGCCGTTTATTTTTATTTGAACGAACTCACAGACTCGCCATCGAGTCTGTTTTTCATCCGTTTTTACTCTTAATGACAATGGGATGCGGTGGGGTTCATAATTTCTGAAATAAATCTGAAATTTTATTTTTACTTTATTCTCTATATGTGAGTGTGTCTGTGTCTTTGCAGAATTTCCATTTACTGGCCCATCGGTATTTGCGTATTTTGGCTTTACTGATTTTATTTCTGAGCGACATCTGTTTCACTACATTCCACGTCCTCATCAATCACAACACAAATCCACGCATATGTGTCGAGGCGCATGTGGCAGGTGCCATCACAGGTCTGGTGCTCGGCTTCCTCATCTACACATCCAAAGGCAGTGCGTCCGCAATCAGTGATGAGAAGAGAAAGCGCCAACCGTGTTTTTGGGTTGCATGCAACAGTTAAGTGTTGTGTGTGTGTGTCAGCGAACACTCCTCTGTGATGACAACGTAACAACGATGACAATGCAAACGCTGCACAGTGGGGGGATTTCGAAAAAAGAACCGGAAATAATTCTCCGATTATTAACGATGCGATATTAATGATCTTACTATCTCCCATACAGAGGTTGTTGAGTTTGATATTTTTATAGAAATGCTGATATTTCAAACACAAGACATTTGATTGGCCACGAAGAAGGGAAGCTAACAATAGCTATCATATCTAAACGTCGTCAGGTGGATAATAGTTGATGATAATCTTCAATAACGCAGCATTATCTAATATAAAGCGAACATGTTATTTACCATGCGGACAATATGAGACTGATGGTAAATGAAAAATAGTCCTATGTATGTCCCACAATAATCGGTCATATATGCCTGAAAGAAGACTGAAATATAAGGATTACCAACGAAAGCGTCTTTCCGAATACCTATAATTTCCTATGATGAGTCCAAAAATGGTATTGGATTCTATATAACCCCAAAATACGCAAACCTATTTGTTTTTAAATGTTCATATAGGAAACATTTTTCGTTAAAATTTACTCACTTGACATAGTGATGGATGAATTGATGGATCGTTAATACATACTCGTAGTAATATTTAAAAATCTGTAAAAATTTAATTTTTAAAAAACAATAAAGAATTTATAGTAGACTAGCAAATACCCTCCCAGCTAAATTTCTCGTTACCAAATAATCCGACGAGTAAGCAAAGTTCGATTATGGTAAGTACTTATTATTTAGCCACTTTTCTCATTTTTTTAAAATGGGGATGTCATTGGAGGAAAGTACTTCCCAAAAGCATACAATAAAGTAGCATAATAAGTACTTATTTGTAGCTCGATTTTATGTACTTGAATAACGCATTACCAATAAGTTATAAAATAAGTAGTAGATATGTAGAAATGGCCATTTAAAATGATTTTTTGCATATTGTCGCGCATACTTCTCGAAACAAACAATTTCCTCATGCCAGATTCGAATTTCTGGTATTTTAATTCAAATCTGCACGTATTGTTTGAAAACATGTTGAAATATAAATAAATCTTGTACAATAACCCACATATAGCCAAAATTGCATTATATTAAAATTTGCCAAAATGATTGTGATAACAAAAATCACTTATTTTGGTTATTATTGGTAAGTCATTATTAATAAGCCGAAAGTAATGCAGCGAATAATGAGATGTCATTATTTGGTAATGAAGGGAATAATGACGGGTACTTAACAAGATTTTGCTGGGCTCTGTTTAAAGTAGTATTTTTCTTAAACTTTATGTCCGTGGTTTCCTTGATCTCAAATACAGAATTTCCCTCTAAAATCCTTAGCATTTAGATAGTATTACTGTTCTTTTTACACCATAAAAATTAGTATAACGAATCTTGCAGTCATTCGATATTTTAGCTTATTAAACAGATCTAGCAATCGTCACAATTTCAATGTTGCGATTTATATCAAGTCCACTCTTTTAATTTTTTACAAATCTTAAGCGACCATGTAACAATACAAAAAATAGAGCGATTTAACTGTTTTTGTGTCATTCACCTACAAACACATATACGAGTAGAATGTTAAGCCGAATGTTCACCCGTCCGATTAACATAAGAACGCACACTAAATTAATTGAAAGTCGGTATCATCGATATCTGGGTACATTATATTAGTTATTTATTTCGTATGAGAGGAGCCATGCCTACTTATCCCAACCTTTTCACTGCAGCTGAAGTTATTTCCATTGGATCTACCAACTGAGAGACTAAATGTCATTCTTCTACGGTTTCTGATAGGAAATATCCTTCATAAAGAATGTCACGCCCATTTATTTATTTCCACCCACATTAATTTTTTCCACCCACGCAAGTAACTCTTTGATCAACCATTTCCGAGATATACTTTCTTTAAATAATGTCTCACCCACTAATCCCATCACACCCACTTTTCGAAGGATTAATAACATTGACTTCAACATACAAAACAAATTTCGTTCTTCTACGATTAATAGTTTCCGAGATATTTACATAATATTGAAATTTCCCTTCCATTATTGGTAAAATTACTAATATCACTGTGCTTGAAATGGACACTTTCAAAATGTAACAGAAATGAGACCTTATGGATATACCTATTTCGACATTGCTGAATCCAGCAGTGTTAGCCGTTTTTCTAGGTTAGCTCTTGTTTTCGCGATATTGGACCACAAAGTTTGTAAGGAAATCAAAGAGGTTAGTTATCTCGGAGGTGATTTCGAAGTGGAAGGCTTCGGAATACACGTTTCATTCCAAAGAACGAAATAAAGGGAACCATTCGAGAATTATTTTGCTCAAAATAGTCAACCACGCTTCTCACCTCTTTACCCCTGAAAAAGTGCAATCAAATCTTACCATATGTCAAACGTCAAAAATATTCCTCGCGAAAAATTACTATGAGTCTCCTTTCAACATATTTAAGATACATATTTAGGATACCTTTGAAATTTCCATTGACACTAACCAAAGAATAATTTACAAAAATTTAAGTCAAAAAATTTTATTACAAATATTTTCTGCTATGAGCAGAAAAATACACAAATTATGTAAAAACTCGAAATCTGCTTAATTCTCATAAAAAAAAGTGGAGAAAGGACTAGGATAGTATTTTTTCGCGATGAATATTTTTCTCAACGATGCCTTCTAAAAATATCGACGATATGTATGATTTTTAACATATGGTAAGATCTTATTGCATTTTTTCGGGGGTAAGGGAGTGAGAAGCGTGGGCGACTGTTTTGAGAGAAATAATTCTCTAAATGTTCCCTTTATTTCGATCGTTTGACTGAAGCGTATATTCCGAAGTCTTCCACTTCAAAATCACCAAAGAGATATGTAACCTCTTGATTTCCCAACAAACTTTGTTGTCGAATATCGCGAAAAGAAGAGCTAACATAAAAAAACGGCTAATGCCATTGTATTCAGCATGGCCGAAATAGGTCTATCCATAGGGTCTCCTATCTGTTACATTTTTGGACTAGCACAGTGAATTTATTCCAATAACCTAAAATCCGAATTTCGTTCTTCTGAAATCAATAGTATTCGAGATATTAAATGTCCAATAAACCTTCGCCCACTGTTCCCGTTTTTATTTATCCGATCTAGCACATTTTTATTGAATTCTTCGATAATAACTCTACTAATGTATATACCAAATTTTATTATTCTACGATCAACACTTTCTGAGATATTCAAATTATGAATAATACCACGCCCTCTTTTGATCCCGCCCCTTTTTTTAATTTTTAAGAACCATATGTGGACAAGAATCTTCATATAGAAGACACATTTTTAAAATCGGTCCAGAAGTTCTTGCAAGATGCCGTCACTGTGGTCCAGGGTATTATGACTTTGTGCATATGTTTGTAACACCCAGAAGGAGATGAGATAGACCCATCGTTTATTATCACTTTATAATCATTTCCAGAGACGATTTAACCATGTCCGTCTGTCTGTCCATCCGTAGATGTATCGTTGTAATCAAAGTGCACGTCGTATTTATGGTCCGATTGTGATAAAACGTAGCACAGTACTCTTCTTAGGCCCAAAGACCAAATTGGTCGAAATCGGTTCAAATTTAGATATATCCTCCATATATATGTTACCCCCGATTTGACATGTAAGCGCGATCAGGACGAAATTTGGCAGAGAGAGTTCTCTTATTACATGAATGAACACTATCAAATTTGGGGATAATGCTTTCAGGAGTTAACAGTACCCGACACAAATATTCTCCGTATCTTGAAGTCACATCCTATTAGATGGGTCAGATCTGATTTTGTGTCAGACCCGAGGTATCGGGATCTTGCGTGTGAGAACGCTGTGCTATGACACAGGAACTACTCCATAGTTTCGATCTTCTCCCTTGCTGCCCGGCATTCGTCTTTATCTGATTGTTCTATGCGTTAAATGTGTGCTAATAAGCTTGAGTATTCTGTGGTACAGGTCATTACAATTTTATTTAGTGGCATTTATTTGTAACACAACATACCTAGAAATACTACAGCTAGACAACCTTAAAGTAGCTGAATCAATTTCCGTCCGTCCGTCTTTCTTTCTCTCTTAAGTTGTTCGTTAAGTACAGGTCGCAATCAGGCAATGAAGCCGACCAAAATTATCGGCGGCAGCGGCGCATTTAAAAATACCGATCGGCGGCGGCGGCTGATAAGCTTAGACGATCAAATTTCAACAATCGGCTGAGCCGAAAAAGTTCCTACAAACGATGGCGCACGAATGTCAATCTCAGGCAAAAATGGCGCTTTAAGATATTTACAATTAGATGACAAAACCTAAAATTAACACAAAAATTTATGAAAAGTTAAGGAAGTTTTGATTTAATGTCGAAAATCAGTTCAATAAATGTCTACTTATTAGTCTTTGTTGTGAAAGAGAATTTATTGTGAATGACGGCGCCGGCTGGAAATAAATGGCAGGCTGCGGCGCGCCGCCGATTTGCGCCGCGTCGGCTTCTTACCCTGGTCGCAATTCCATTCCGATCTTGTTTAGATTTGGCAGTAAGCAGTCTTTCGAAACTGGGAAGAACCCTATTGAAATTGGTCTAAATCGGTTTAGATTTAAATTAATTAATTTGACCTATTAGCGCTACAGGCGCTATTTCACATTCAATCATTATACCCTACACCACACTGTGGTACAGGGAATTATAAGTTTGTTTCACGGCAGATGTTTGTAACACCTGAAAATAACACAGCTAGACCCACTTTAAAGTACTGAATTTGGTTGAAATCGATTGAGATTTAGATATAGCTCCCATATATATCTTTCGTCCGATTTGGCCCTTTATTTCTATAGAAGCTGTATTTTTCATCCAATCATTTTGAAATTAAGAATGGTAGAGTTTCTTGATCCATGAACCAACAGTACCGAATTTGAAGAAAATCGGTTAAGATATAGCTATAGCTCCCATATAACAGGTGGCGCAAAAGTAAGCCTCCTATCAGAAAATGCTATAAATTTTGCGATTGGCCCCTAATGCCTAATGTTGACATTTGTGTAGTAAACATATGCGAAATACACGTTAATAAACAATGTTACGCTACACTGCTCCAGAACGCGGAATATTGCTGACTATTTATTAGACCAATAATCGGTCGGTGACTTTGGCACAAAAAACATCGAAAGGTTACTTTTGCGCCACCTGTTATATGCATGTTTCCTCAGATTTGACCCTTTAGTTCTATAGAACCTGTATTTTACATCCAATCGTTTTGAAATTTAGAATGGTAGAGTTTCTTGATCCATGAACCAACATTGCCGAATTTGAAGAAAATCGGTTTAGCTCCCATATATATGTTTCATCCAGTTGGATCTTTAGTCCTGTAGAAGCAGTATTTTACATCCAATCGTTTTTATACCCTACACCACACTGTACAGGGTATTATTTAAGCATAAAATGTCTCAAAAGTAAATTTATTTAAACAATTTATATATGAATTACAAAATTTATATTTCAGAGTTATTCAATATTACGAGAGTGGTGTAGGGTATTATATAGTCGGACTTTAGCCTTTCATTACTGGTTAATTATGCCATTACTAAATGACATAATATGCTTAACAATTTTATACTCATAAAAAAGTGTTCGTACATTTTTAATTGATTTTAGAAATCTTAGTGCTAATATTGATCTTACAATTCAAATTGAAGATTTCATTGAATCATTTGGATTGTTTTAACACACTAAATAAAAATGTCAAATATGCATATAATTCCTAAGAATATCTCTTAATTTAAAACCTCACTGTTAAGTATAATATTATTATTTATTTAATGAATCATTATGAAGAAAATATGAAAAAATTGAATTTCGAACGAAAACCAGTAAGGAAAGGCTAAAGTCGGAGGTGCCCACTATATACATACATACGTGACAGATTTATATATAAATTGTTCTTTTTCTTTGACAGTGTTAAATTTGTTTATATTTTACTTTATGAGATCGTCAATTGTTTTCTTTGGGAAATTATTTTGGCTTAATATATATTTGATTTTGTTTATATTTTGAGCATGAAATTGTTGGTCACTTATTTTTAAAACCCTATTTATGAAATTTCGCGCTGTATTGTATATTATCTTCTTCGGGTGCTTCGAATAAAAATTGACGAATCGGCCCGAGGCAGTTGGTTTTTGATACCAGTCCATGAGTATTGTATTATTATTCCTTATTAGTAGGGTGTCCAGGTACGCGAGTTTTCCGTTTTCTTCTTTTTCCAAAGTGAACTTAATATTATGATTAAAACTATTGAATTTCGTCAAGATTTCATCTATTGCACTTGATTTTACTATTCCAAAAAGGTCGTCAACGTATTTCGTCAGGAGCTTAGGTCTAATATCACGGCTTTCCACATATCTATCCAATAGTTCCTCCATTACAATGTCGGCTATAATTGGAGATGCAGACGAACCAATAGGCAGTCCCTAACTACAACAAAAGACTAACGTTAGAGATGCGAAGCCACGAAGGATGAGTTGAAGCATTGGGCAGTGATGGCTTACAAAACTGTGTGGAATAGAGCAACTGTAGGAGCAACTGCAAAGATACTGTGGGGTGACCCAAATGAGAAGAAAACCAGTAGTTTTCTGAAACTAAACAAGATCGAGGTTAGTAAGATGATAAGTGTTCTAACGGGACACTCAAGCTTACAGGCACATCTTCATCGCATAGGTCTAGCAGAAAACGACGAGTGCAGGGCATGCAGGGAAAACATCGAAACGATAGAACATTTTCTGTGTCACTGCCCAGCTTTCACACATGCAAGATCCCGATATTTCGGTTCCGACATATTGCCAGACTTGACTCATCTCAGAGGATATGACTGGAAGATACTGAGAAAATACGTGTCTAGTACCGATTTTCTGTAATCCGTGGGGTATGAAAATCATAAATAAGGAGCGCACAACAGGCCGAACCACTGGCTTAAGTGTATGTCCATGAACATGAGACGTTTTAAACGTCTCCTTTATTCAACCTAACCTAACCTAACCTAGAGATGCTTCACATTCTCAACACAAAATCAAAACTCAGGATGAACTACAAGAGCGACACTGAGAACTGCGCGCAGAGCTACCGCTTTCTTATTGGGAACATATGAGTGCAATTACAGATGACGACGTTAACAGATCAACAGACAATAGTGATAGTTTATGAGTTATTTATTTTATTTATTTGTAAGTTGTGAAGTGTCGTATTTATATGTTTGCAATAACTTTTATTTATATAAAAATGTTCTTGTTTTTCAATAAAATTGTAGAATTCCTGAAGATGATCTTCAAAGAAGATCGAAATATCGAATAAAATAATAATAAATAAACAAAACAACAAAGACCTCGAGCTTGATTTTTTAAAAAAAAAAGAACAAAAACACGTAAGAAAAAGGTCGAATACCAAAAACAAACATCAAGAATAATATCTATAATAATTACCCGAAACTTCTGCAATTCCACACTTAGTAATAGTTTATCTGTCGCTATCAATTTGAGAAAAATAGTGGACCGCCCCTTTTGGTACCTGCCAAACAAAGAGACCATTTTGTACAAACAGTTAACTGCTAATAACTTATATATATATATATAATGGATCGTGAGGTTTGATTTATAATGTAAAATAAAATAAAGTGAACTTAAAATTGTATTATCGGTTAAATGAACAATTTATGTCATTTACTTTTTGAAATTTATATCATGTAAATTTAGGCCATAACTACGCCTGAGGTGGTCCATTCAGAAGGTCCAATTTTGGGCAACTCATTCGAGTAATGTTGGCCTCCAAAGCGTCAATTGTATCTGGCTTATTCATGAAGACCTCAGACTTAACATATCCGCAGAGAAAATAGTATAAAGGTGTGATATCGCACGATCTAGGTGGCCAATTTACGGTAGCAAAACGTGATTCTCAACAAGGTCATTGTTGCATGCGCTGTGTGGCTCGTAGTGCCGTCTCGTTGAACAGTGGATAACCGAGATCATGCGCTTGCATTTCAGGAAGCACATAGTTCGTTAACATGGTGCGATTCTGATTTTCCTCATTTTTGAAGAAATATGGATTGTTTATTAACATATCCATTGAGCCTGAAATGTGTTTCAAAACTGAACAAAATACACGATAAAACACCGGATTTTTATTTGGAACAATTTAGAGACGCTGTTGTGGTATGAGTCCTTCCATGATGACTTGCCAAATGATACTGAACAAAAATTACAAATGACATGGATACGATAGGTCGATATATTTTTCAATTCCTCCACTGTGCAGTCAACATCATTGTCGACTATTGTATTGTGTTCATTTGGTGATTGTGAAAAATCCAATTATCGATTTTATGTATTTTTTTCATCATCAATTTGCAGTTAATTTTATTTACGAGTATTTTTTGTTTATTTGTTTCGTAGCGTTAAATTATCAATTTACATAGTTAATTTAATTGTATGTATGCATGCTTCTATCGGTACTTAATTCTTACGTGAGCCAATCATGCATTGTATTTCACCCTTCCGATAGTTATGTTCACGTTCACGTATAACCATTTACATCTGTATTTGGTCACTTGTCGTATCTGTTTGTTTAGCGCATTGTTATTGTTAAGTTATTGTTGAACAAACATTTATTGAATTTATTTAAGCTTTTTTTATATTTGTAATTAGAAATTTTTGACACTTTCATCCATTTAAATTTACTTTGCCGTAATCGTCGATTGAGTCACGTAATTAGTTGTGTTCACACTTGTAGTCGTAAATCATACATATTTGGTTGGGTTCGATCAAATGGGTCAACCAAATTGAGAGCCATCAAATATGACAACTTACTAATGTTAAAGAAGGAATAGACTTTTTGATGATTATGTATTTGAAAGCCAAATATTTAAACAGTTGTACCACATTCGATTAAAAACATAATAACAAAATAAATATACCTGTTACTCGCAGATTGATTATATACATATTCAGTTAACTTATTATACATGTGCAAACAGAGGTGGTGAAATGACATTTTTTTTTAATAATTTACAAAACCTTTTATAAGGTAAAGAATTATTTTAAATCGTAAGTATAATTTATTGCTAAACGTTTTTCAGAAAAATATGTTTGGAAAAACCATTTCTGCCTAAAATGTTAAAACCTAAAGATATCTAAATTTTGACCTGTGACACTTGTGAAAGAACTACCCATATATGGAGGCTATATGCAAATCTGAACCGATAGATTCAAACTAGGTACTTATACTGTGGACCCCTGTGTCAAGAAACTCTACTCTGCTAAATTTCATAATGATGGAATGAGAAGCACAGCTTCTATAGCGCGAAAAGGCCAAATCGGAGGGAATATAAATTTCGGGGCTATATGTAAATCTGAACCGATTTTATTCGAACTCGGCCAAGTCTGTTCTTGTATGAAGGAACTCTACCCTACTATCGGAGTGAAATTGCGACCTGTACTTAACGAACTACTTAAGGTAGACAGACGGACAGACAGACGGACGGACATAGTTGAATCGACTCAGCTACTGAATCTGAGCCGACTGGTATAATTTGAGGTGGGTCTAGCTGTAGTATTTCTAGATGTTACAAACATCCGTCACAAAACAAACTTAAAATACCCTGTACCACAGTGTGGCGTAGGGTATAAAAATAGAGGTTGAACCATATATTTTAGCATAACTTGAGAACCATTTAATGTAGTTGGTTAAGAAAAACTTTAAATAATTCTGATTTAAGTAGTCTTCACCTTCTACTAATTTATTTTTTTCCTTCTATTAGCGGTTTCAAAGAAATCTTACAAGACATTGCGAAAAAATCTATTTTTTTGAGAAAATGTTAATAATATTTTAATGAAAACTTCTTAAAAACATCGAAAAATCCACAATTATTACTATTAGTCAGATCGGTCATGAAGAAAATCGATGTATAATTTAAAAAGTTGTCGCTACCGATTACCATTGACCAATTATAAATTGTCGTCCATAGTTTCGATCATTGGCAAATACGAATTCATCAAACCCAAAATTGAGAATTTGAGTTTGTATCGGCGCACGATGGGTAAATATGATGAAATATGCGCACATAGGACTTTGAAAGCAACTATCACAAATATTTTTTTGGGAATGTTGTTTTATTGTGGACTAGCGGGACCCGGTCCACTTCGTTGCCCCAGATTACCGATCCCGTCCATTTTTGACCAAGCACGTAGGCTCCCATTAACTACATATACACAAAATATGTTAAAAATATGTTTGGATGCAATTATATATATGTTTGGGACGGGCACAATCATATATATGTTTGTGGGTAAACATATTATGTTTGCACACAATCATAATATGTTCGGGGCAAAATTCTAGCATATTAAAAAACGATATGATTGTGTCCTAACATATTTTTGGCAAAATAATATATTAGAACATATTTTTTTAGAGTTTTAGAGAATATTTCTCTCTGAGAGCCCAATTATATGACTCATAATTTTGTGCAAAGAAGGGTAATATGTATATGCTAACCGTGTGTATGAGGAGGAATGGCACCGACACCAAAGGGTATTATTATTATTTGATGATGCTTACTCGCCCGGTCGAGTTTAAGGTCGGGTTTTTTATTGAATATGTGTGGTGAATGTCGAATTCCAAGAAATTAGTTGTAGTTTTAACACGTACAACAAATTCAAAATAAAAGAAATAATATGATATCAAAGATGTATTGAGGTTATTCATTAAAAAACACAATTATTTTGGTGCAAAATTAATTTTTTTAAAAAAGAATGTATGTTACTTCAAAACATTTTATTTACAAAACGTTCTATAATACTGACGCCGTTTTCTTGCCCCACATAAATTATTTTGCCAACATACATACCCAGCAAAAAATAAAAGAAGTATTTCCAAAAGAATAACATTATAAGTACTTCCAATTCATAAGTATGAACATTTTTTCGGCATTTAATGAAGTTCTTCTAAATAACTAACCAAAATGTAATTTCGGAATATAAATTATTAACCCAAGAATGCATAATTTTAAAACGATTGGATATAAAATGAATCTTGTGAAGTGATGAAAGTCCAGATCGGAAGGAACATATGTATGAGGGCTATGATATATATGTAAAATACTGCGTCTATAGTGCTAAAGGGAAGAAATATATATTTATATGGCGGCTATATCAGAATTAGTGAATGGTTCTGGAAGCTAGTCGACTTTTTCATCAATTAAATTTCGTTTCAGTCGACTAGGTCGATAAATCGGACCTACACGTCGACTTTTTCATAGCCGATTAAAATAACAAAGTCATTTCAAAGTATGCTGATTTTCTTCGAAATATGTTAAATTTTGGAATTGTAGTACATTGGATTGCGATAAAAACTGAATTTATTAACAACACTTTATACTTTCCAAAAATGTTAATATAGCGTCACCAGAAATGCCCAAGAGCGTAACCCTCAAAAAATTAAAATTCGTTTTTCGTCAAAAAATCACGATTTTATTCAAGAAAAAAAGACGTAACATCAAGTGCTCGTTTTTGATAAAGAACAAAAGGCGTAACTCACATTGTATTAGACAGAACGTACTGTATTCATCTATTTAACCTTTGTAGTTGTTCTCTTGTTGCTGTTTTGATTTTTGTAAATCGTGTTTGACACCTATTTTAGATGTAAAATTCTATATGGGTCTGTATTTAAATTTGGCCTTTATCTGAAGGGTATCCATTTTTTTATCAAATGTCGCAGTGTTCCTGATTCTATAAACTAATATCTGCCAAATTTAATAATGCTCTGATGTAAAACATGAAAACACATTTTCCAACCTTGCTAGTGACCGTTTATTCTCGGATTAAAAAATCCTTTGTGCAAAATATAGTACATTTGACTAAAATATGACTTCTATGGAGCTTAGATGCTAAATCGGAAGGTACACATCCATGCGAGTATGTGGGGCTATATGTACATTTGAACCGATATTGTTCACACAGATATTAACTGTTAAAATAAGACACTCTTTACCAAATTTCATGAACATCGAAAGGAAATTATATCTTCTATAGAGGGTATAAGCTAAATCGAAGGTACATTCATATATATTACGATATCTGGTTCTAAACTGATATTCAAATAGTTAAGAGATTTTTGATCGTTCGCCGTAGACGAAAGAAATACGGATTGTCTTTCAATTTCAATACGAATTGTCTTGTCCCAAAATAAAGATATGTACAAAATTTCTTTGAGATCGGACTATATTTGTGACCTGCACATAGATTCCAAGAATGCATGCAGAAACTGACATAGCTAAATTGGTTCAGAAAGTGATTCTAAGTCGATCGGTAGAATAAACGATGGTTCTATATATCTCTTCTCATTTTTGGTGTTAGAAACAAATGCATAAAATCATAATAAATTGGACCACAGTGTGGTGTAGGTTATAATTAAATAATATTAAAAGAATTTATGGTAATTAAATATACCATACCATACATACTGTACCACACTGTGGTACTTTACTACTCTCTGAACCGGGGCTACGGAAAACTTTTTTTTGTGTGAATGTTAATTACACTATGGGGTCACACTTTTCAAGAGCCATCTACACCATACAGATTACAGACATCTTCAAATGTCCTAAACATACATACATATATATGATCGTTGATCTCTTTGGCCAATAGTATATTATTTATACGTTCCCTTCCCTATGTCAACATTTGTATTCCTTTAAAATATGAAATCTCTGGACCCAAAGATGTTAATAAGAACGACATACATTCATCAAATAAATACAACACCAAAAAAGCAAATCTTACAGTGCTTTAAAAGAGTTGTGCAAAAGTGGTGACAAAGAAGTACTTCCCCGGCGCGACAACCCCTTGTTAAATTCATTGGTGAAAATCCAAATAAGAACAACTACCGGATCATAAGTTGGGGATTTTTATTGCTTCTTTGGATGCTCTTTTTTTGCTGGGTATGTATGTACGTATGTATGTGTGCTTTTCATGTTCTTTGAACAAACACACTCCGCACTAACAAATTGTTTTCATCTGAAATGACCCCGGGTACAGTAGTGAAGAGTGCACTGTACTATTGAAGTTTTGCCTTGCTCTGTACATTGCACAAATTCTTTTAAAGAGACACAACTCAAAATGTAGTAATTTTCAGAAAACTCAAAAACTATTCTGCAGCTCATGAACTACTTTTCAGAAGCAAAGTGTGTATTACTGTTTGTTGTTATTGTATTTCTGTATTTGACGTAGTGAGTGACGATTTACATTAGGTTACTTGTTGCTGTGAACCGTTATAGTTTCATGAAGGAGCGAGAAGTGTAGAAGAGATACAATCATATATATGATTACATACAATCATATAAATGTTTGCATACAATCATATAAATGTTTGCATACAATCATATATATGATTAAATACAATCATATATATGATTACATATAATCATATACATGATTACATACAATCATATAAATGTTTGCATACAATCATATATATGATTACATACAATCATATATATGTTTGCATACAAACATATAAATGTTTGGTAACATTACCGCTACCCCAAACATAATATGTTTGGGAGCTGCTCCAAACATATATATGTTGCCTGCAAAATATGTTTGGGATAATATGTTACAGAGGCCGTTTTTTTCCTCCGTGTTTGGACGGCACCACACCTATTCCACCAGATATATAAAATTACACATCTCTCGATAACAAATTGTGATAGATATCTCAGTTTCAAAATTTGGCTTATATAGGCAGGGCCCATTGGTCCAATCTGGATAATTTTTGGGCCAATCTCGTAGAATACCACCAGATACATATATACAAAATTCCAGTTCTCCACTTCCAAAAATTGGCTTGTATGGGCGGGGCTACGCCTATTGGCCCGATGCCATCCATTTTTGGACCCATCACGTAGATCGCCAATAGATATATATACACAAAATCCCACCCTAAGAAAAAAATCGCTTCTGTAGTATATTTTCTAGAAACATATTATATTTGGGAAAAATTACTTTTTTCCTGTAGGTAGGAAAACAAATTCTGTAGCCGATTTAAATATTTCCCCGTTTTTTAAAGATAATTTGCACCAAATCTCCGAAAAAAATATCATTGATAAGAGAGATATTCAAACTTTTTTTTCGGTATGTAAATATAAAATATTTGCACCAAAGTATATTTTATTTAAATTTTGATCCCAAACATATTTTGTTTCCTGTTTTTTTCTCTCGCTAATAAATTGTGCAAGCAATCTCAATTTTGGCTTATATGGGTGGACCACGCCCATTGGCCCGATTCCGCTCATTTTTGGACCAATCTCGTAGACTGCCACCAGATACATATACACAAAATTCCAGCACTCTCGCTAACAAATTGTGCAAGATGTATCATTTTTAAAATTTGGCTTGTATGGGCGGTGACACGCCCATTGGTCTGATCCCGCCCATTTTTGGACCAATCACGTAGACTGCCACCATATACATATACACAAAATTACAGCACTCTCTCTAACAAATTGTGCAAGATATCTCAATTTCGAAATTTGACTTATATGGGCGGGGCCACGCCCTTTGGTCCGATCGCGGTTTTTTTTTGGAACAATCTCGTAGACTACCACCAGATATATATGTACAAAATTACAGCACTCGCGCTAACAAAATTTTCAAGATATCTCAATTTAAAAATTTTACTTATATGAGCGGGGCCACGCCCATTGGTCCGATCCAATCACGTAGACAGAAGATCGGTCCAGCCGTTTTGACGTCTATACGGTACAAACAAACCAACAAACAAACAAACCAACAAACAAGCAAACAAATACACATTCTTCTTTATATATATAGATAACTTTTAATGAAAATACACATTTGAATTTGTTGATGTTATTTATTGTTGGTCTGTATTTTTCTTATTCAGTCAGAATTTCTTTGGTTTAAGACCATATGTCTCAGTTGCTTTCTGTCTATTAAAAAAAGTAATAGAAACAAATACAAAAATTGGTAGAGAGTTTTAATTGCTTGGTAGAATTGACTGCAGTTTCGGTAGACACCACCCTATCATCTTCAGAATTCAATAGCATAGCACCGATCATTTTTAATTAAAATTCTCTTTTTTTATTAACAGTCGCAGACCCATAGTATATGTCCATAAGTCCATCAGTGCAAAACTTCAGCTTTCAAAAATATTGCAGACTACGATTTTGTATTATTCAATTGTTTTAGTTTCAATTTCAAACACTTGCCCGGTTTTGTAGACTTTTAACGACTTTTTTTGACAAAAATATTTTTGAACTTCAGAGGTCTATACATTTTAAGCGCAGCAGCACAAAATCAAGGTCACCGATGCTGGTACGATGTTCTGGTTTTTAAATTCATTTCCACAAAGTCGCGTTTGTAGGCCCACTGTGCGCTTCACGGTAACAGGAAAATAAAATCGGGGTACACCAATTTCTTCTCCAAAGAATTCTCTTGAAGGTGGTCCAAACCGTAGAACTCTATCTCTAACGGTATAGTCATGAGATATAAAATACTGTTATGCGCGCGTATTTACCCTTTTTTGCCCACTGTGGGGCGGTGGGTAAAACTAAAATTGTCCACTACAGTGTCCATCCTTCATGAAAATCTAATAATATGTTCTCCAGTTATGGTACCGCACTCCTTTGACCAATCATGAATAATGCTCCACAGTGTTTTTCTCGGGACAAATACGAATAAATCGTGAAAATCAGACGATCTGTTATCGACTAATTAGGTTATGTGGACAGTTTCACGCCCCTCTTGACCAATCATATATGTTACTCCTACATTGGGCAACTACGAATGCATCAAGCACAAAATTATGAAAATCTAATGATTCAATCGACTGTTCGCGAGTTATGAGGTTGTATGGCAGCGCTTCTTTGACAAATAATAATTTGTTCTCCACTGTCATAAATAACCAACTCTCATTAATAAATTGTGCAATATATCCCAATTTAAAAACTTCGCTTATATAGGCGGGGCCACATCCATTGGTCCGATCCCACCCAGTTCTGGACCTATCACGTAGACTGCAACCAAATATATATACACAACATTACAGCATTTTCGGTCACAAACTGTGCAACATAGTTTCAAAATTTTGCTTATATGGGCGGGCCACACCCGCCACTTTAGGACCGATCACAAAATTCGCTTGGTCGCTCCTTATTCGCTTATTTAAAACAAAAATACCACATTTTCTTAGCATTCTAACTGAATCTTTGCAGTTTGCATTTTGTTTAGACTAGATTTCATCACAGTAAACATTTCTCAGTATACATTTTTCAGTTTACAATTTTCAGTTTAGAATTATCAGTTTACATTTTGTTACAGTCCACCTATAGATGTCGCTCCCAAAGAGGCTTGTTTAAGCCATAAACACCACATTCTCTAAGCAATTTAGCTAACACTTTGCAGTTTGTATTCCATTTTGGCAAGAATCCATCTCAATACAATTTATACAAGTTTTATATTTTGTTGTAGTCCCCATGTAGTGGTAGCCCTCAAATATGCTAATCTAAGCCATAAATTTCACATTTTACGGATGAAGAGTTTGGCTTAAGAATTTGAGCTCTAAAATTTGGCTAAATATTGCAGAGTTCGTTTATTTAATAATTTGTTTAAACAAAAAGTAAGAAAGTTCAGTCGGGTAAACCGACTAAGGAATCCCCTAACCCTCAGTTTGTAAGCACTGGTATAAAAGTTATAAGCTGTTAACTTTTGGTACTACATGATCTATTTGGGTGGGAGGTACCAAAAGGGGCGTGCCAATAACGCTCACTCTTCACTGGACTGTAGGTACTACAAAAAAATTACACTGTACAAAAGTTTAAGTATTTGTATGAACTGATAATAAAGCTATATGCAAAATGGTCGAATAGTGTGGAAGGTATCAAAAGCGAGATGGCAACTTCGCCAGTTTTTCTTGAGTTGTTAGTGACTAATAAACTAATACTATGTTTGGAATTTCAGAAGATTCGAGTAAGTAGTATACAAGTTATCAAAGAATCAATATTTCACTAAATGTTAACCCTTTGTGAGGAGGTACTAGAAGGAGTGAACCAATATGGCCCATCTTCCAACATAGCCGGAGATAGAGAAAAATATTAACGCATACAAAATTTGAAGTCTATCGGTTAATCCTTTCGAGAGTTATCGTACGCACCAGCCAGCAGACTGACAGACAGAAGGACGGCCGGGCGGACATTACTCAAACGACTTTAAAAGACCCAAATCGAATTTCCGCCAAACATACTTGGGGACTTGGGTCACTACTTCGATGTGTTACACTTTTGGCACGTGGCAAATAACATATACACTCCTCTATAAGGTGAGCGGATAAAAAGGATCGTTCCATGATTTGCTCCATATCCAATGATATTTCCAGTAATAGAATTGAATGAAATCCATGGTAGAGGGTATTAAGATGAGGCATGGCCGAACTTAACGCTTTTACTAGTTATATATGTACTAGCCACTAGGTCCTCTTCTTTGCCCCAGATTTCAGATTTCCAGTCCCCTCCATTTTTGGACCAATCACGTAGACTGCCACCAAAAACATACTGGTATACACAAAATTACAGCACTCTCGCTAACAAATTGTGCAATATATATCGATTTCAAAATTTAGCTTATATGGGCGGGGCCACGCCCATTGGTCCTACCCATTCGGGATCACGGTCCAGTCCCAATCATGGATAGGGACTGTAGGAATCTCGTTAATATGTTCGTAGGTACGGACAGTGGTATTCTGGATTTAGGTGCTCTTAACACTTGTGTGAATACATGCGTCGACCAACATCTGGGTGCACTGTCCTGGGAATAGATGGGAACTATAGGATTTGCAGATCTCCCCGTGGGTGGAGACAGTAGGAATCACTAAAAAAATAATCACTGCAACTTGACTTGTCCAATCAAGAACTAAGATACTGAAGATCTGAAAATTTCATCAAAATCGGTCCAGCCATTTTGGAGTTCATACCTAACACACACATCAATTTATATATATACAGTTAGATATAGATACTAATTTAAATTTCCGTATGATAGGTTAAAAATACGTCCCCTAGAATGCTATGATGTATAATCGCACGGGACCTTTATATTTTTATTAGGGGCAATTAAGTGCAATGTTAAGTATAAATTCTTAAATTTCAGACATATACATTGAAAATTTTCTTTTCTAGAGCGTCAAGAAGTGCCATCGGGTGCGAACCTTAATATGGGGGCTATGCAAAAACTTGGACCGATGTACCCCATTTTTATTAGGGACAATTCGGTCTAATATAAGGTATAAATTCATAAATTACATTCATATAAATTGAAAAATTTGTTCTATAGAGGGTCAAAAGTAAAATCGGTGGGGACCTTTATATGAAGGCTATGTCAAATAATGGACCGATGTACCCCCTTTTTTCTAGGGAAGATAAGGTCCAATATATACAGTACAAATTACAGCCATATAAATTAACCGAGCGCCCCAGTAGGTGAGTTGGTAGCGTACTCGCCTATGAGTTTGGGGGTCGTGGGTTCGATTCCCACCAGAGGCTCTGGTCTGTCGCTGCAAAATTTAGCCATATGGTCTTTGTAACCCGGCCTTTCCCTGGACCTTTAAATTAGAATATAAATTTACTTTGTATTGTAATTCATATAAATAAATAAATAAATTAACCAGTAAGGAAAGGCAGAAAGTCGGACGGGCCGAATATATAATACCCTACACCTCCCTAACAATGCGATAAGGGTGATTGCGATAATAATTTGGAATAATTGGTAAATGGGTAATAACATATATATGTGGATATACATAATTCTGAACCGATAATCGCTAAATTAATCAATATTAGTTCCTAAATTGAGAAACATCTTTCTGGAGACTTTTGGAATGATCGGAAGTAAAGTACAACTTCTATAGCGCTTTGTAACCAAATCAAGAGGAACATATATATAGAGGTTATATATAAATCTGAATCGATTTTCCCTGAATACTCATTCATGTAAAATAGAAACCTCTTTCTTTCGAATTTCGTACTGATCGGATATAAAATACAGTCTCTACAGCGCTTAGATGTCAAATCGGGGGTAACATATATATGGGGGCTATATCTAAATCTGAACCGATTTTCTCCGACTTTGGCAGTATTCCTTCATGTAATAAGAACCTCTTTCTGCCGAATTTCGCTGTGATCGGATATAAAATACAGTTTATACAGCGCTTGAATTTCAAATCGGAGGTAACATATATATGGGAGTTATATCTAAATCTGAACCGATTTTCTCCGAATTTTGCAGTATTCCTTCGAGTAATAAGAAACCTCTTTCTGCCGAATTTCGCACTGATCGGATATAAAATACAGTTTTTACAGCGCTTACATGTCAAATCGGGGGTAACATATATATGAGGGCTATATCTAAATCTGAGCGGATTTTCTCTGAATTTAGCAGTTTTCCTTCATGTAATAAGAAACCTCTCTTTGCCGAATTTCGCACTGATCGGATATAAAATAACATTTTTACAGCCCTTACATGTCAAATCGGGGGTAACGTATATATGGGGGCTATATCTAAATCTGAACCGATTTCTTCCAAATTTAACATATATATGAGGGCTATATCTTAATCTGAACCGATTTTATCCGAATTTAGCAGTATTCCTTCATGTAATAAGAAACCTCTCTTTGCGAATTTCGCACTGATCGGATATAACACACAATTTCTGAAGCGCTTACAGGTCTAATCGGGGGTAACATATATATGGGGGCTATATCTAAATCCGAACCGATTTTCTCCGAATTTAGCAGTATTCCTTCATGTAATAAAAAACCTCTCTTTGCCGAATTTCGCACTGATCGGATATAAAATATCATTTTTACAGTGCTTACATGTCAAATCGGGGGTAACGTATATATGGGAACTATATCTAAATCTGAACCGATTTCTTCCAAATTTAACAGTGTTCATTCATATAACGAGAAACCCCTTTCTGCCGAATTTCATACTGATCGGATATAAAATAAAGTTTGTACAGCGCTTACATGTCAAATCGGGGGTAACGTATATATGGGGGCTATATCTAAATCTGAACCGATTTTAACCAAATTCAATAGGGATCGTCCTTGGGCCAAATAAAACATATGTGTAAAGTTTCGTCGAGCTTTCCACAGCTTTGTTTTTCGAATAGAGATAAAACTGGCATTTTGTAGTCAAATCTGGCAACTCTAATGTCATTTATGTTCAGTTTGGTTTGCCATTTCATCATGAACAGGTTGACAAAAGAACAACGCTTGCAAATCGTGCAAATTTATTTCGAAAATAATGGTTCAGTTGCTGATTTTCATCGCAAAATTTTGTTCAGTGATGAGGCTCATTTTTGGTTGAAAGGCTACGTCAACAAGCAAAATTGCCGCATTTGGAGTGAAGAGAATCCACATGAGACCCTTGAGACGCCATTACATCCACAAAAACTGACTGTTTGGTGTGCTCTATGGGCTGGTGGAGTTATTGGGCCATACTTCTTCCGAAATAATGCTGGAGAGGCAGTTACCGTTAATGGAGACCGGTATAGAGCCATGATAACCGACTATTTTGTTCCCGAATTGGATGGCATGAATGTGGATGAGTTGTGGTTCCAACAAGACGGCGCTACATGCCACACAGCGCACGTCACAATCGATTTATTGAAGGAAACATTCGATGAGCGCATAATTTCGCGGAATGGACCTGTCAATTGGCCACCAAGATCGTGTGATTTGACACCATTGGATTATTTTCTTTGGGGATATGTGAAGTCGCTCGTCTACGCCAACAAACCAGAAACGTTAGGGGAATTGGAAGCCAACATTCGTGGCGTTATTGCCGACATACGGCCTCATATGCTCGAAAAAGTGGTTGAAAATTGGACCTGTAGAATTGGCTTTATTCGAGCCAGCCGCGGCGGCCACATGCCCGAAATCATATTTAAACATTAATGGCATACATTTATCCTTCCAATAAAGCCAAATTGATGGACCTTAAAACGATTTTCTTGTGTTTTATTTCAATTCAAAGTTCTATACCCCTAAAAAAAACACCCGATATATGGGGGCTATATCTAAATCTGAACCGAGTTTAACCAAATTCAATAGGGATCGTCCTTGGGCCAAAAAAAAGATATGTGTAAAGTTTCGTCGAGATCGGATCATAATTGCGACCTGTACTTTGATTACAAGAATACATGCACAGACAGACGGACAGACGGACGGACAGACAGACGGACAGACGGACATAGCTAAATCAACTTAGAAAGTGATTCTAAGTCGATCGGTATAATAAACGATGGGTCTATTTCTTCTCCTTTTGGGTGTTACAAACAAATGCACAAAGTTATAATACCCTGTACCACAGTGTGGTGTAGGGTATAAAAATATATTCTCTAGAGCGTCAAGAAGTGACATCGGTGGATAACTTTATATTGGGGGCCGATATGTCCCATTTTCAATAGGGATTGTCCCTAAACCACAAAGCTCTTAAATGAAATGACATAAGCTTTCCTTTTAGCAAAAATAAATACATTTTTTTATTTTTCTGTCAAAACTAGTTTTAATTGCGCAAAAGTAAATCATTAAAAATATTTTTGCGAATGTTTTCTCACGTGACATTAAACCATAATTATATGTTAATTTGGAGAATACTTAAATTCTAAAATACGAAACTTTTTCTCTCAAAATTGTTTGAGACTGCGATTATCTGTCTGTAATTCTAAATTAAGCGAACTTTCTGTAACTACATATAAAACAAATAGTCTAAAAAGATTCAGACTGGCAACACTGAACTTCCTTAACTCATTATGATAACTCGATTTCTTCTTAATACGAAAAATAACGTTTTACAAAAATACTCATGTGTACTTATTAATTTTTCCGCAATCCTAAAAGTATGCTTTAAAAAGAGAAAAATGTTCATATGTTAAACGCACCGAAGACAATCAGTTAGGCCGAATGTTCAGCTGGAATGCACATTAGGATGAACTACAATAAAATGGAAGAAAGAAAAACTCGTCGTGTTTCTGCTTGCGTTACTATAGTTCGAGACGATTTTTAATATAAATATTTTAGTATATGGCCTAATTTTACATATTCAGGTGAACATTAAAATTTGTGTAGATGAGAACATTTCTTATTGAAATATATATCGGGTCCGTCAATAAGAGCGCTACAAAAGTTTTTTTAAATAAAACAAAAACGGTTTTGGATATCAATGAAATTCTTTATTCCTGTGAAAGTACGTTCGATGCCATTGTGTATGGAACTCGATTTCTTTTGCATGGCCACCACGGGCACGCTTGCAGAAGTCCAGACGCTGAACCCAATTTTCGACGGTTTTCAAGCATAAATCGGCCGATACTGCTGCAATTTCACGTTCGATATTCGTACGTAGTTCATCAATCGTCGCTGGCTTGTTGGCATAGACCATATACTTGACGTAGCCCCACAGGAAATAGTCTAACGGCGTCAAATCGCACGACCGAGGCGGCCAATCGACTGGACCATTTCGTGAGATAACACGTTCTCCAAACTTGGTTTCCAATAAATTGATTGTGGCATTCGCTGTGTGGCTTGTGGCGCCGTCCTGTTGGAACCACATGTCCTCCAAGTCCATATCATCCAATTGGGGCCAAAAATATTCGGTTATCATTGAACGGTAGCGATTCCCATTCACAGTAACGTGCCGGTCTTGATCATCACGGAAGAAGTACGGCCCAATGACGCCGCCGGCCCATAAACCGCACCAAACCGTAATTTTTTCGGGATGCAATGATGACTCATGGAGTACGTGTGGATTGCTGTCTGACCAATAACGCATATTTTGTTAATTGACGAAGCCATTCAGCCAGAAATGAGCCTCATCGCTGAAGATGATTTTTCGATTTTTCGCGCTCTTAACTTTGAGGCCACTGACTCCGAATTTCGGTAGTAAATTTTAACAACTTCGACTCGTTGTTGGCTCGTATATCTTTCCATCATGAAATGGCAAACCTTACTGAAGAGAAATGTCAAAAGAGCGGCAAAAAATATGGCGTCGTTTGCTGTCCCTGTCGGTCTACTTTTGTAGCGTCCCTGTTGAAAAACCCTTTATGATGCGCCGATTTAGGTAAGGTTACACCCAAGAAAATAATTGGTTGGAGTTCGATAGTAACAATAAAAGAATAGTAATTGTTGTATCTATATATACCAGTAAGGAAAGACAGAAAGTCGGGCGGGGCCGACTATATAATACCCTACACCTACCTACCAATGCGAAAATGGGCATTCCGATAAGAATTGGGCAGTGTTCATACATGTAATAAGCAAACTCTCTCTGCCGATTTTCGTACTGATCGGATATAAAACACGGTTTCTACAGTGCTTACATGTCAAATCGCGTGTAATATATATTGGGACTATGTTTAAATCTGAACCGATTTTCCCCGAATTTGGCAGTGTTCATACATGTAATAAGAAAACTCTCTCTGTTAAATTTCGTACTGATCGGATATAAAACACGATTTCTACAGCGCTTAAATGTTAAATCGAGTGGAACATATATATGGGGGCTATATCTAAATCTGAAACGATTTTCCCCGAATTGTGCAGTGTTTTTTCATGTAATAAGATAACTTTCTCTGCCGGATTTCGTACAGGTCGGATGTAAAATACGGTTTCTACAGCGCTTTCATGTCAAATCGGGTGAAACATATATATGGGGACTATATCTAAATCTGAACCGATTTCCCCCGAATTTGGCAGTGTTTATTCATGTAATAAGAGAACTCTCTCTGCCAAATTTCGTACTGATCTGATTTAAAATACAGTTCCTACAGCGCTTACATGCCAAATCGGGTGAAACATATATATGGGGGCTATATCTAAATCTGAACGGATTTTCTCCGAATTTGGTAGTGTTCATTCACGTAATAATAAAACTCTCTCTGCCGAATTTCATAAAGATCGGATGTAAAATGTGGTTTCTACATCGCTTACATGTCAAATCGGGTGAAACATATATATGGGGACTATATCCAAATCTGAACCGATTTTAACCAATTTCAATAGGGATCGTCCTTGGGCCAAAAAAGAGCACTATGCTAAATTTCATCGCAATCGGACCATAAATACGACCTGCACTTTGATTACAAGAATACATGGACAGACAGACAGACGGACAGACAGACGGACAGACAGACGGACAGACAGACGGACATGGCTAAATCGACTCAGAAAGTGATTCTGAGTCGATCGGTATAATAAACAATGGGTCTATCTCTTCTCCTTTTATGTGTTACAAACAAATGCACAAAGTCATAATACCCTGTACCACAGTGTGGTGTAGGGTATAATAAATATTTAAAAAAATAATAAGATTGATACGATGAAATGAAAATGCTTGTAACTAAATTGAGGTTGATACAACAAATATTTAATTTTAACAACATATAATATTTATTGTTTTTTTCATTGACAATCGGTAAGTTGTGGTAACTACTTTTACATTTTCATTATAGTACCATATGTTCGATATTTGGTAGTGACAACGAATGTTTCATTCTTGACAACAGAAATTGTATCAATAGACCAAAGATTATTATTGCAACGAATATTTCGTTAATATAACAGAAAAATATTAATAAATAATCGTTTTTTGGTTATCCCAACAATTTCCCAAATTTAGAATATTTAAATACATTTTGGGAAATACAACGGAAGCTTGGTTGCTATTTATACCGTATACCACACTGTGGTACAGGGTATTATGACTTTGTGCATTTGTTTGTAACGCCCAAAAAGAGAAGAAATAGAACCATAGTTTATTATACCGATCGACATAGAATCACTTTTTGAGTCGATTTAGACATGTTCGTCTGTCTGTCTGTCCATGTATTATTGTGATCAAAGTGCAGGTCGTATTTATGGTCCGATTGTGATGATAGAGCACTGTGCTAAACTCTTTTTTGGCCCATGGACGATTCCTATTGAAATTGGTTAAAATCGGGTCAGATTTAGATATAGCCCACATACATATGTTACCCCCGATTTTACATGTAAGTGCTGTAGAAACTGTATTTTATATCAGATCAGTACGCAATTTGGCAGAGGGAGTTGTCTTATTACCTGAATGAACACTGCCAAAATCGAGGAAAGTCGGTTTATATTTGGATATAGTCCCCATATATATGTTACACCCGATTAGACATCTAAGCGCTGTAGAAACCGTATTTTATATACGATCAGTACGAAATTCGGCAGAGAATGAACATTATTACATGAATGAACACTAGCAAATTCCGGGATTTTCCCGGATTTAGTTATAGGCCCCATACCTATGTTTCACCCGATTTGACGTGTTAGCGCTGTCGAAACCGCATTTTATATCCGATCAGTACGAAATTCAACAGCGAAAATTTTCTTATTGAATATTTTCTAATGTATTAATACTGTCAAATTCGGGAAAATCGGTTCAGATATAAACATAGTCCCAATATATATGTCACACCCGATTTGACATGTAAGCGCTGTAGAAACCGTATTTTATATCCGATAAGAACGACATTCGGCAGAGAGAGCTTTCCTATTACATGAATGGAAACTACCAAGTTCAGATTTAGATATAGCCCCATATATATGTTTCACCCGATATGACATGTAAGCGCTGTAGAAACTGTGTTTTATATCCGGTCACTACGAAGTTCATCAGAGAGAGTTTTTTTATTACATTGTTAGGGAGGTGTAGGGCATTATATAGTTGGCTGCGCCCGACTTTGTGGCTTTACAAAAAATAAAAAATAAAAGCAACAATCATGAAATTGAAAGCAAAAGGTTAAGCGATATTTGCATAAAAGTTTTGTTATGCATTGTACCCTTGTATACTAAAATTTGTGTGAAATATGTCCATATCTCATAAAAGGGATGAATTTGCAAAATGGCATTTTTAATTTGCTTATGAATTGTTTTGTTTTTGTATTCAATAAATGAAACAAATATTAATGAACACGGATTTTAATTAATTGTCCGTAGTATATGACTGACAAATTGTCAGAACAACCAATTTTAAAAACAGTTGGTTGTGGCAACGTACAAAAGTTCTTTTAGCTACTTTTTTCGTAGTTGGCGCAACCAAATATGATTGTTGTCAACATAGAAGCTGAAGTATACCACAACCAAAATGTTAGTTGTCTGATGGAATCACATGATAGTAGACAGAACTACCAAAATTCGCTTGGCAAATAATTCGGTTGATGCAACCAAACTTTTTTCTGTGTGTAGGTTTTGAGAGGGGGTGGCTGTATGTCAGACACAATGAGTGGTATCGCAGTGAAAAGGCAAAAGGCTTCCAGCCCCTCCCGTTGAACCAATTTGATTACTTGGAAAACACTAGAGATGGTGGATGTTGACATGAGCCTTATTACCGGATCGCTAGGGGCATGTCCAAATATTCCAGTTATCCTAGAGCATGGAATGTAATTGTTGTAGTCTAGCAAGTTCAATTGTTTTACTGCTCCATAACGAATATGTGTTGCTGGCACCCAAAACAGGCAAACCCCAATGAACTGTTTAGCCATCTTACCAAGAGATCTGTGACAGTTGAGATACTTCTTCATTTCAAGAAGACAGTTTCCCAAAACTTCATAGCAGCTTGACTATCAGAGACAGTTAGTACTAAGAACATTAATTACACTGAGCAAAATTTTTTTGTGTTAGAGTCCTAATATTTTTTTGTGTAGATTAAGCTAACTACTCCATAAAATCAAAAAATACCCCCCAATTTTCATGGGGGGTATTTTAGTATTTTGACTATATTTTACGAGCATATATGCCCGATAGTGCCGGAGTAACCATTAAATTTAAGGCAATTGATTGCTACAAATAGGGAAATATCTTTTTCGTTAATAAAGTGAATTTTATTCTTAAAAATCGTTTTTTTGCTGGTACGTAAAAACCATCGAAGTTAGAAAAAAATAGGAAAAAAATTTCTTATGTTTTTTATAGCTAGCATCCTAACAACTAAATCAATGCTAGCTTGCTACAAAGGGTTACCGTTTAGTGAAGTATTAATTTTGTAAAACTTGTATACTACTTATCGGAATCCACACATAGTATTAGTTTATTTGTCGCTATCACCTTGATAAAAATGGGCGTTATTGCCATTACCCTTTTGGTATCTCCCACGCAAATGGACAATTTTGCACACAATGTTAACGGCTTATCACTTTGATATATGTATATAAAAACCATTTGATTTCCATAAAAGGGAATTGTGGGAACCTATAGTGATTTTTTAGAAGAAATTTTGTGTCGAATACATCACCCCAAAAATCCATCGAGATTTACGACTTTTGATACTGCATTATTTTACAGGAGACTTTCAGGGGTAAGAGGATGATTGGGGTTGTCGGGTGTTTTCGGAGAAATACTTCTTGAAGTGTCTCCTTTCCTTTGTTCTTTGACAAGGAACATCTATTCCGAAGATTTCTATACTAAAATTGGAACGTTTGCAAACTTTTTTTATATTTTTTTTCTGAATAGAGAATCTTTCAAGAATATTGCGTGAAAATTTGAGGTGAATCAGAGCAAAACTAACCAAGATACAGCAGTCTAAGCAACAGCGCCTCATATGTGACTCAGTACATCAGAAAAACTTTAAAGCGTTTTCACACAACCCATGTTCCGAACCGATCCTTTTGAAATTTTAACACTATTTCATTACAAAACTTACGATGTAACGCTGTCGAGATTTTTTTTAAATTATTAATTTTTTTATTTAACAATAACCAATTAGTAAATTTTTTCTCGCAAAAATCGCATTTTTCACAAAAATTTAAATTTCAGCGTTACCTGGCTATAACGATTATCTTAATAAATAAAATTTTATATTGTAATTTCAGATGATCCGGTATCGAGTTATGAAGGGCACCGCAATTCAACTTTTTATCGAGACGCTTCCGCATAAATGCTGTCGTTGCCATATTTTTTTTAATATTTTTTATGAAAGTTTTACACAATAAACTTTGAAAGTTATACTTTAATGTATCAATAGTTTCAATCAAAAAAATGTTAACCGTTTCGTCACAAAAAATCATAAAAATGTGCCCTTTTCACGAACTAACGTTAGCCCCCTTAAATAAACCCTCCCGAATATTATTCTGCACCAAAATTAAAATGTTTTGAAACGGATTTTCGCCAAAGGTGCAAGGCCGCTCCTTCAATCAGCCCTGTTCTGGCTCTCACCAAATATTCAATTCACTTCATCCAACGAATGGAGAGGTGTTCTGGTTCTCACGTGAATTCTCTTTTTCGAACTTCTGCTCAAAAAAATCGAAACATATGTTTTTGTCTACAAAGCCATAATTTGCAGACAAAAACGTAAACAAAACAATTTATTCTCGCGAAGAATCCGACAAGAAATTAAAAAAAGAAAATCTAAAGATTTATTTATACAAAAACACAATAAAAAATGTGCCAATAGCTTTTCTCTTAGCCATTAGGGATTTATGCAGTTCTTGAGGAACGTATCAAAAGGCGGCACTTGCGTGACTACTCAAATCCAATGGATATTCCAAATTCGAGGTAAGTTAAGTGTCGTTAATCTGTTTAACATAATAATGTATGCCTTTAAAAGTCTTATAGCTTTTTACCGGCTTAATAAAGACGGATTTTCAATGATCCTTGATCAAATTGCACCCTACATTAGCACAGGCTCAATACCACAAAAAATACAATTGGCGGCAGCTTTGAGATTTCTTGCGGTAGGCGCTTTTCAAGGTGTTATAGCAAACGACATAAATATAAGCATGGGAAGGACTACATTGTGCAAAATAATGTGGAAAGTGGTAAACGCTATTGAGGACAAAATATGTCCACAATGGATTAATATGGAAATGAGTCAGGCGGAAGTCAGTGCTTCAAAAATGCATTTTTACCAAAAGCATGGAATTCCCGGGGTTGTTGGCTGTGTCGACGGTACTCACGTTCGACTCATAAAACCTCCAGATGGAGAAGCGCTTTTTTATAACCGAAAGGGATATTTTAGCATAAATACCATGATTGTAAGTATAAATACACATTCATTTATATTGGTTTGTGT
This sequence comes from Eudasyphora cyanicolor, assembly GCA_963930755.1. Taxonomy (NCBI): domain Eukaryota; kingdom Metazoa; phylum Arthropoda; class Insecta; order Diptera; family Muscidae; genus Eudasyphora; species Eudasyphora cyanicolor. The sequence goes on from OZ005737.1 coordinate 161,834,710, forward strand.
AAACGCTTTTTGTATTAAGGTTTGTGACTACGAAATGAAAATACGGGCCGTTGACAGCACTAGACCTGGATCGTGTCATGATTCATATATATGGAAATCAGGTATAGCAGAGAATCATTACGCCTTTTAGCTGACGGAGGTTACGCTTTGGAACCATACCTTATCACGCCATATAGAAATCCTACATATAACTCCAGTGAACACAAATTCAACAAAGTACACTGCTCAGCACGGAACATTGTTGAGAGGACTATAGGCAACATAAAATCTCGTTTCCGATGCCTACAAGCGACCCTCCACTACGAACCAGCAAAAGTAAGCAGAATTATTAATGCGTGCTGCGCACTGCACAATATTTGCAAGCATTTTAATTTACCTATGGATGCTGAAGTTCCGATACCTGACGATGACAACATTGAAGATGTGGAACAATTAAGTAGTGGTACCGATGGCACACGAGTAAGAGACGAAATTGCACGTTCAATAGTTCAATAAAACACAGTCTTTAGAATGAATAAACTAAAAATACAAAACAAATTTTATATTTTTCAATTTAAAAGGTTATCGACCTTATTTTATTTAACTTTTTGTTAGTTTTAGAATATTTCTAAATGGGCTTTCAAGGTCATTGTTTTTATGCAAATAAAAGACTTTATTTCATACTTTACATCCTACGTTTCGTTGGGATTTTTCCAACATCTTCAGGGATGAATTTTATTGAAATCTGGCAACGACATATTTATAAAACAGAAAGAGGAATTCAATAGTAGCCATGATATGTTTTAACACTATAAGAATACTTCACTTACATTTAATCTTTCGTCATATTATTTGAATTATTTATAAAAATTAATATTTAACGACGCAGTACAACATTAAACATAAAATTAATAAATAATTGCAAAAATAATTACTAAAATATTAAAATATCACAGAGAAATTCCTTATAGCTACGATCACAGTTGAAATTGAACTAAAACTAAACTATTGCTATGGTGTAGATTGCATTGGTGTTGTCTTTGTCCTCCTTTCTGTTTATTGCACTTTGTAGCTTTTGTTGTATTCTCAAACTCTCTAGAGAGTATTTTATTTGCTGCAGTCTTTTATGAGATCTATTAGATATATATGTATTTATTAACTATATTGTCAATTTAAAGTCCCATCTTCAATTGTTCCATCTCGATGGACTTCAATTTCAGCTCATTTCGGGTGAGCAAATGCTTCTCCATTTGTATGTGGTGCCTTTTGTTTTCTTTTATTTCCTCCTTTTTTAATGAGACTAGTTCATCTAGCTTATTTTCAATGCTTATTAATGTTTGACTATTGGCAACCATCACTTCCTTTATTGCACTAATACCACCCGAAACACACTTAAAATTTTTCGTTTCCTCCTCCATTAAGTACTCCACGTCCGATGGTTTCTTTCTCTTTGGTGCCGGTGGCTCAACGTTGGGAGAGGCAATTGGCGAATCGGGTATATCGCCGAAATCAGGAGAGTGGCTGCGTACACGCTTTGATGCAGTCACTGTATTTGCAGCTGATGATGTGGCAAGTTTTTCTGCTGGTTTTGCACTTGACGTTTCTTTGGGCCTAATACGACTTGCATGCGATGTAGGGGGCCACCTAATTTCTGGGTGTTCTTTATCCCATCCGCGCACATATAAAGGTCCACAAAACAGCAACACGTTCTTCCAAAGGTGTCATTACATATTTATTATATTGGCCACCACCTGTTGCGCGACATTCCCTTTTGTTATGTGTAAGCTTGGATTTAATGTTCCGTTCTTGTTTGAGGTCCGCATGAATTAAGGTTTGTTGCCAGGTCTGACCACAGTTTATCCTGCTCTGCTTTATCCATCTTTGAGTAGCCCATGGCCAAGTCTGGGTGTAACTCCATGAACTGGACGAAAATCTCATTGTGAGAACTATTTTTTCGTGGGGACCTGTAGGATAGTAATGCAATGAATTTGAACAATTAGCTTCAGCAAAAATCTCAGCATACTTACATCTTGTAAAATCTAAATCCTTTGGTTATTTTCCGTCCAATTTTTGTTTTATGTTTTTTTGTTTTGTCAAGTTGGTGTTGATTGTTTTATGTTTGTTGTTTTTGTTACGTTTTAATAGACGTCAAACATTTGACACTTTGCAGAAGTAGAGTTGCCACACGGTTCATAATAGGCAAATTGACGATAATTTTAATTATTTTACTTATATTTTTGTTAAATTTAGTAAATTTTTAAAATGGAATAACATTTCTGTACCAAAATTAAGTTATCCGATGCAAATAACCTTGAGGTTACTCCATTAAAATGGTTGTATTTCAAACCAACAAACATCTTGCATCTCTGATTTTTCGAAGTCAAACCAAATCAGCTGATTTGCCAAGAATTCACTTACTCACATCACAAAAGAAAAAAAGTTGGTTGCAATTTTGGACTTATTTTATAAAACCTAATTTATTAATTAATTTGATTATTTTATCGTACAGAAACTTGTAATTAAGAAGTAAACATTACAAATTTTGTCACGGCACAGTTAATTTGTGATTACAATAATTATTCTTTCCAAAAAATGAGAACTCACAGCGCTCTCACAATGGAAAACATGGTGAGAAAAAATTGCATGAAATGGGGTGAAAGTGAGTTGCAGAACACCTCTCGGTGAATACTTCTCACTTCGCCACCACAAGTGAATTCCAGAACATGGGCGAATGTGTTACATTTTGTCGTACTATATCAAATCCGTCCTTGTATAGAAGTATAAAAGAAAAACGGCTTTGTGTAACTTTTTGTTTAAATTTTATTTATTTTTAGATTTAAATCAAACTTACCTCTGCGAACTATAATAAAAATTAGTAGAAAAATAATTTAAATATACAACTTATAAATGAAGTGCTAACTACTTAGATGCATACTTATTTAAGACTTTCTTAACACTTTATAATGTTATTCATATTAAAAAAATGGTTATGTAAATAAATATAAAATTGGGTAATTGTGTTTCACTAAACTATTCGATTTCATGGTTTAAGAGATTAAACACAATGAGGACGTTTGGCGATGTGCAATTCTTAAGGCGGGTCAACTAAGCTTCCCTTGGCGGATTACATTAAGAATTACACGACGAAACGCTGTAATCCTGGATTGCGTTTAATCTCTAATTTAAAATTAATGTGATTGCTATATGTAAATGTACTTATCTATTTTTTTATTATCGTACTTATCTATTTAAGTCTATGTTGTAATATAAATATTATATTAGATCTTAAAGCATTGTAATGTGGGTGTGTGTGAACTTAAACTAACTTTAGTCTCTCCATAAACGTTGTCCGCTTAGGATGTCTAAATACAGTGTTAATACTAGGGATGAAATGGATTTCATTCCAATTGAGATGATATCGATGGTGTTGTGTCTCCTGTCTCCTAACAGTCTAACGGTGCACATTTCACCCCAATCTCAGTGCAACGACATTCCTGACAGGCGGAGGAGAGTTCGAGTATGATGCGACCAACTCGATACATGCGACCATAAATATTGCAACCAGCTAATTTTAAAATACCGGTTGGATCAATTAAATTATTCAGCGACAAATGTGGCTGTTGTTGTTGTGGCGGCGTTAGTTGACGTGTCGGCGGTGATGTTGACACCTCGCTGCGGATATGCGACGCGGTAGATTGCTGAGAGCGTCGAGAAGATGCTCCGACGACACCTTCCTCCAGTTGAAGTTTGTGCTGATATTGTGCCTCGGGACCCATTAATTTGACATGGTTAGCAGATGAAGCATAAGACGATGACGAGGGCGTATCTGGTGAAGATGAAGATAGCGGAAGGGGAGGTGCTGCATCTTCATATCCCTTGGCCACCACAAAGGTTTGGCTGGGAATAGCAAATGAAGGCGTTGCTGAATTACGTTTTACTTCAAAGCTGGCATCCATGAAAGGTAATTTGTCAAAAGGTGACATTAAAAACGGATTTGTAGTCGTTGATACTGTCGTCGACGAAGGCGGCGGCGATGGATATGGCGTTGTTGTTGTTCTCCTGGTAGTCGTCGTCGTCATTGTTGTGGTTGTTGCCATGGTCGTCCGCGTTGTAGTTGCCGGTGTTGTTGTGGTTATTGGAACTTTGTTTGTGGCCTTTTTGTTTGGTGTGGCCGTTTTGGGTCGGTTACCACTGCTACCCGTACGTTTTGTTGACTTGGCTGAGTTGGCATCAACATTTGTCCCATTTACCCGATGAGTTGTTCCCTTGGCTGTTGCTGCTGCTGCGTTTACGGCTATCCGCGTGGTATTGGCCGTGTTTGCTGCTATAGCTGTCGGAATGGTTGTAGTGTTTGTTGGCCTAGAGGTAGGCTTATAGTGCCTTGTAGGTTTAGGACTTGTTACACGTCGTGTTGCATTGGCTTTTGTCTTCGTCGATGAGGATGATGATGATGATGACGGCGATACAGCGGCGGCTGATGACGCCAATATCTTTGTTGCAGTTGGTTGCACATGGCCGGTTGCCACTTTGTTTTTGGTCAATTTCAATTGTGGTTGTTGTCGGGTTGTCGTTGTCGATGCTGAGGCAATTGTTTTATTGCGATTATTCTTCATGACCGGCCTTTTGCTGGGTGCACTGATTGCTGACGTCAATAATGTTTGTTTAGCCTCTAAATTTGCGGTTGATATGGGTATTGGTGTAGTTTCGGTGGTTGGAGAATAGGTGGTTTCCTTTTCCATGTGCTTGATGACTGCCTCTGGCAGTGACTTGAATGGTGGTATTGTCGTACTCACATCATCTGCCTGTTGGTCCAGGGTTTCATGTTTCTGCTGCTTGTCATCGGCATTACTCATCGCGTTTTCTATATTCTTCAGTCGGGGATCATTGTCTTTTGTCATCGTCGTCGTCGTCATTGCTGTTTGTTTGTCACTCATGTTTTGTGTAATTCTTATCGAGGATTCCTCTGCTTTGTTCTTGTCCTCAATGTCGGTCATTGTGTTCTGTCGATTTGAATCTTTATGGAAATGAGTGGCCGTTGTCGCCGTCGTCATTGGCGATACTGCCTGGTCTTCCATATTCATGTCAAAGGAGATTTGTACTTTTTCATTTGACGGCTGAGGGGTTGTGTTCGATTGGGTTATCAAATTTTTCAGTTTATCCTCAATTAGAGATGTGAGATCTGGTGGTAGCTCTGTGCGGATGACATCTTTAAATGGATCGGGTGTTGTGATTTCTAGAAGAAAACATAGAAATGGTAATATGAGTGAAAAGACGTGGAATAAAAATGGATTTAGTCATTTAAAATATAACAATATAACTTAGACAAAATATACACGAATTACTTGATCTATGCCTGTAAACTTTGTGAAACTTCGAAACTATTTCTGGGAATATGAGAAGTGGTATGCCTGAAGGACTCGACTCTTCTAGATGTATGTAGAGGAAGTCTTCAGTGCCCGACTCTACTAAAGACGAAGTAATCTATGGTGAACTCAAGTATATAAACGGGTTTTCCATTAAGGACTTAACATTAACTTTGCCAAAGCCCAATCGGAGAAGTTTCGGCGTTTCAAATGATCAAGTGGCTTTAGTTCTTGAGTAAGTTTGATCTTATAAGAATAAAGGCCACAGTGTGGTTTGAGAGATGTATAAAATATAAAATATGACCTCATTGATTGACTCTTCTCAGTGGTCATCTTTAATATAAGTAGAGCCAGATATCAGTGGCCATATTTTGCATACATAGAATAATACTTCAGTATTCGATTATTTTATAGAAGAAGATCTCAGCGCTCGATTCTAGCAGATATAGAGGAAAATTTCTGCGATTAACTCTGGTAAATATAAATGATGAACTTCAGTGCTCAAGTCTATCACTTCAGTGGCCGACTCTAGTAGATATAAACGAATATCTCTGCAGTTTGGCTCTGGATTATATTGAGGAAGACTCCTATGGTCTTCTCGGAAGATCTCAGTTGTTTACTCTATATGAAACAACACCTCAGTGTACGATTCCATATAGGCGATGACCTCAGTGGTCGACTCTATTACATATAGAGGAAGACTACAGTTCTCGTGTCTAGACTATTTAGAGGAATACTTTAATGGTCGACTCAATTACTATAGAGACCATATATATAAAGACTTCAGTGGTCGACTGCAGAAGGTAAGACAATAGTACAGAATAATACCTCAGTGGTCGACTTTAGTGTTGAAGAAAAATTCAGTGGTCAGCTCTAGTAGAGAAGATCCTCCTACAGGTGTGGGTGCCAATCCTCCTACAGGTGTGGGTGCCTTGGCGCCTGTAGTCGCAGACAATGCAACAAGCGCACATACAGCCATTGGCAAAAATACGGAGAAGGAAGAGGAGGAACCACGGGAGAGTATTAACTGGACCCAGCCTTCTAGTACAGGTAGAGAATCCGATTCCGACTCAAACGAACACGTTAACATTACTGTTTTAGCTAACTCCAAAGACGTCGAGGTCAGCAAGATGGTAGAAGAAGTCAACGCGTGCATGGCACAGCTCACGACAAAAAAGAAGAAGCTATCAGGGGCACAACGACGAAAGTTGAAGAAGATGAACCGAAGCAGCAAACAGGCCATAGTGCAGGATGCTCCAAAGGAGCTATCTGAAACTCCATCCACCTCTGCGGAGGCAGGAAAGAGGATCAGATCTCCAGAAGAGCAGAACACTGCGAAACCGCCGAAGAAGAAAAAGAGCTCCCCGCTTTCAAGTAAATTGGAGAGAACAAGTCAAGCCCCTCACGAAGGAGACTCCAGTCTGTATCCTGGTGGAGAGGGCGGCGACAAAGTCGATCCAACTACAAAGGAAGCGAGCGCAACCACGGAACCCTCCGGAAAGCATAGTACATCCAAAAAGATGTCACGATCTTTACGGAAGAGGAAGTTGGTTGATGAAAAAGGTAAGAAGCCACCATCTTATGCCAAAGTAGCCAGAAAGCAATATAGAGACGAGCTCTGCTACGCAGTGATCGACATCAACAGAGCATCCGGCAAAATCCCCACTGACCAACACAACAACGTTGAAGACTTGGTGAATAATAAAATTGTGGAGCACGCTCTCAACTCCGACGACGGGCCCCCAATTCAAATAATGAGCAGCGAGTTCAAAGGGGACACACTGAGGATGAATTTCGCGTCACCAGAATGTATAGAGACCCTCAAAGAGCTTGTGGATAGCATCCCCTCTCCCTGGGAAGGCGCTAAGCTGAAACTGGTAAGGAGGAGGGACATCCCTCAGCTCATAAAAACAACAGTACACGTCAAAGGATGGGACAGCAATTTCACATCAGAACGCATGCTCAAACTCTTTGGCCAGCAAAACAAGGGACTGGACGTGAAGAGGTGGGAAGTCTTCCACAGAGAGAATGACCGTGATGGCACTCTCCTTGTGGTGGGTTTGGATCGGCTCTCCATGGCCAGCCTGGTCAAGACGAAGGGTATGGCGTTCTATGTGAACAAAGCAGTCTTCTTCAAAATTGGTAAGGCTTTGGTTGGCGCTGAAAACCGGACAACTGAGCCAATAAATAATAAAGGCAGCGATGAAGATAAGCGCTCACTGCAGCCAAAAAATGATGAGGGAGCCGAATCTACAATCACTGACTCCCAAGAAGACCGGTTACTGGAGGACCAATGATTGAAGTCGTCCAGATAAACCTCCATCGGAGCGAGGCGGCAACCAACGCTTTGATGGAAATAATAAATAAAGGTAAGACTCATATTGCTTTAATCCAAGAACCATGGACGATTCGAAACAAGGTTACTGGCTTAAATCACGTTAATTACCAACTGTTTTATGCAAATACAGGAACTAGACCAAGGACTTGTATTATATGTCACAAAAATTTATGTTATCTTTTTTCTCCAGAGTTGTCAACATCGGATGCTACAGTACTGAAACAAGGGAATGGAAGTGTATACCTAGCATCAGTATATCTGCCTTTCGATTCACCGACATTACCACCTACGTCGGAACTACAACGCTTGGTGAGGAAAGTCAAACAAACAGGTAACGAAGTACTAGTAGGTTGCGATGCTAACTCTCACCACGTCGCGTGGGGTAGTACTAACATTAATAAACGGGGCCAGGCCCTAGTAGAATTCTTGAATACTAACGACCTAATAACACTTAACATAGGTAACACGGCTACCTTCGTTAATAGAATAAGGGAAGAAGTATTAGATATAACAATATGTTCAGAAAATCTAATAGACGTGATACAGGAATGGAGGGTCTCTGAAGAACATTCTTTTTCTGATCACCGTTACATAAGGTTTAAGATAGCACGGCCACCGCCGAACCCAATAAGTTTCAGAAATAAGGCCAAAACTAAATGGACAAAATTCGGGAAGCTAATTAGAGAAAGACTAGGGCATGGACTTTTCGAGTGCCTAAGTGTTGAGGATATTGACACTAATGTTGACTACATTACGGATATATTAGTAAGGTCTTTCGAAGACAGCTGTCCGCTTCGAGAAAGGAAATCAGCCCAAGAGAAGCCTTGGATGACCGGGGAGATTCGCAACATTGGGAAAGAGGTCCGTAGACTTTACAATAGGGCACGCCGTAAAAAATCTCCAGTATACTGGGACGACTACCATAGAAGACTCAGAGAATATAACAAAATCACAAGAACAGCAAAACGAAACTCCTGGAAGCTATTCTGCGAACAGGTCGATAGCGTTAACGATGTTTCTAAAATTAAAAAGTTCCTCTCAAAAAACCATACCCAAACCGAAACAATGGTAGACGATATGGGCAGAAGAGTGGACTCAACCGAAGAGATGGTAAGACTTTTGATGAACACCCATTTTCCGCAAGGTACGACGGGCCAGACTGAGATACCGAACTACAGTGAAAATGAGGAACAACTAAGTCATATCATTACAGACCATATGGTCAAAGAAGCCGTAAGAAGCTTTTCACCATTTAAGGCACCAGGACCTGATGGAATATTTCCGGCACTACTACAGATGGAGGTGGATTACATATCAACTCATCTAGCCGCCATTTTCACAGCATGTCTAAAATTCGCATACACACCGAATGCCTGGCAGGAGGCAAGGGTAGTTTTCATACCTAAACCCGGCAAGGCAAGTTATGCAACACCTAAGGCTTATAGACCAATAAGCCTAACATCGTTCTTACTCAAAACCATGGAGCGTATAGTGGATACCATGATTAAAAGTAAGATACCAGGCGAAATGCTAAAATTTAGACAACATGCCTATGTTAAAGGGCGATCGGTGGATACCGCCCTACACGATGTAGTACACAACATAGAAGAATCCTTCAATGGAAAGATGTATACACTTGCGGTATGTATAGACATTGAAGGGGCGTTCAATAATGTACGGACCGACACACTCATCCAATCCTTAGACCAGTTTCAGGTGGACCGGGCTCTCCGAGACTGGATAAGCCACATGCTAAGGAATAGATGGATAAATTGTGGGTCCCACGACATAAAAATAAGAGACAGAGTAGCACAGGGAACACCACAGGGCGGTATTTTATCACCACTCCTGTGGGTCACTACTATAAATAGTCTCCTAAGGATACTAACGGATGAAGGACTTAAACCAGTCTGTTACGCAGATGACGTTATAATACTTCTGAGGGGGAAGAATCCTAATCAACTTTGTAGAAGGGCCGAAACGGCTCTAAAAATTGCATATGACTGGGCTCGACCGAGAGGCCTAAATGTAAACCCAGAAAAGACAGAGATATGTCTGTTCACAAGGAAAACGAAGATTGGTCAGTATGATGACCCGCATTTCCTAAACAAAACAATTCCAGTTTCCAACAGGGTTAAATACTTAGGTGTTATCCTGGACAGGAAACTAAATTGGAAGTGCCACATAGAAGAACGAGCAAACAAGGCTCACATATGCTGGGCACTATGTAGAAGAGCCATTAGCTCAAAATGGGGCCTTAATCCAAGTATGACACAATGGCTCTACAAGAGCGTAATCAGACCTATTTTGACTTACGCATCAGTAGTGTGGTGGACATCAATGAAAAATAAGTGCAACATAATGATATTACAAAAGGTCCAACGAATGTGTTGTCTCGGCATAAGCGGGACAATGAGGACCACATCCAGTAGGGCATTGGAGACGATCTTGAATATCCAACCAATAGAAATACAGATTAGATATGAAGCTGCCCTCACGGCGACGAGGCTCAAAGTGATGGGCGAATGGATCGAAAGCGATCACGTGTCATATCATCAAAAGATTGCTGAGGTAGTGACGGTGGATTTAACTGACATATCATCAGTATCCGACAGAATACCTGAAAGATCAATGGTTGCTGAGTGTGAGACCATGATACCAGACAGACAATCCTGGATTGATGGAACCGTAGTACAGACAACATCTGGAAATTGCTGTTATACAGATGGATCGAAACTAGGGGAGAGAACGGGCTAGGACTTTACATCGAAGAACCGGAAACCGAACTCTTATTCCGTCTGCCAGACCATAACACAGTCCTGCAGGCGGAAGTCCGAGCAATTACAGAATGTGTGAGCTGGCTTGGGACTAACACAAGACCAACAAAAGTGAATATTTTCACAGATAGCCAAATGGCTATTAGGGCGATAACGTCTAGAACGGTGAGGTCGAGGATTTTAGATTGTAAAATGGCGATTAACGCCTACTCCTACACTATATGCATCATATGGGTGCCTGGCCATTGCGGAGTAAGGGGTAACGAGAAAGCAAACGCCTTGGCATCTAGAGCCAGAGACTTGCAAACAACAACATTAGAGAACGCAAAACCCTTCAGAGTTATGCGTTCTGAACTACAAATATGGGCGAAGAACGCCCATATCACGCTATGGAATAGTGAAAACGTTGGGAAGACAACGAAGGTCTTGTGGGGTGACCCAAACGAGGACAAGGCCAAGACCTTACTGAGATTGAGCAAGGTAGAAATTAGTAAGATCATGGGCGTCCTTACAGGACACACATGCTTACAAGCACACCTACATAGGATAGGAGTTGTAGATGACAGCATATGTAGGGCATGCGGGGAGGATGATGAAACGTTGGAGCATTTCCTCTGCCACTGCCCAGCGTTCGCCAACAATAGATCACGTTTCTTAGGAAATGATGCTATACCAGACTTGACCCAACTTAGGGGCGTAGACTGGAGGAAAATTAAGGACTATGTCGACAGTACAGAGTTCCTAAAATAGCTTACCGACCTTTCTAAATAATAACAATTAGAGCGCACAACAGGCCGAATACTGGCTTACGTGTATGTCCAAGGACATGAGGTGGAATTTCACCGCCTCCTCTTCTCAACCTAACCTAACCTAACCTAGTAGAGAAGACCTTATTGGTCGAATATAGTACAGACAAACACAAAAGTAATCGAATCTGGTACAGCCGAATACGTCAGTGGTCGAATCTACTTCAGACGAACACCTGAGTGGTCGAATCTAGTACTGACGATCATATCAGTTATAGAAGCTAGTATATATCGAGCCCCAATGATCGCATTTTGTAGACGTAGAGGATGACTTCAGTGGCCGATTCTAGAATAGTCGAAGACCTCAGAGAACGATTCAAGAATACTCGTATACTCAGTTATCGGATCTTGTAGACAAGGGCGATTACTGCAGTGCTCGATTTTTTACAGTGCTCGATCCTATTAAAGGGAAAGACCAAAATGGTCGACTCAGTAGAAATGGAGAAAGACTTCAGTGATCCACGCCAGTAGAAAGATAACCTATAGATGAGGATTTCAATAGTCGCCTCTAGCAAATATGGTGGCAGATCTCAGTGGTTGTCTCTAGCGACTCTAGTATAGAACAAAAATTCAGTGTACGGCTCTTTGTAGACGAAGAACTCAGTGGTCGACTCTAGTAGATACAGAGAAAGATTCTATGGTGCACGCTAGGGATCTTATAGATTGTGACAGAAGTGGCGAATCTAGCAGATATGAAGCATACATGATTTTACTATCTAGTAGGTATAGAGGAAGACCTCTGTGGTTGATTCTATTATAAAGGAAGGTTCAGTGTTCGACTTCTGTGGATATATATGAAAAACTCAGTGGGCGACCCTAACATAGAGAGAGACTAAATTAGTCGACTCAGTAGATATAGAGAAAGACTTCTGTAGAGCACGTTAGTAGCTAGAGACCTTATAGATGACGACTCTAGCAGATATGAAGTAAGACCTCAGTGCTCGACTCTAGCAAATATGGAGTCCGATCTCTTTTTAGATGAATACCTACGTGATTGACTCTAGTAGATACAGGGGAAGGCTTCAATGACGATTTTAGGATACAGATACTCTTTTTATGAAGGCTTCAATGGTAGACCCCAGTGAATACTCTAGGGATGAAGACTTCTTTTATCAAGTCTAGTATAGAATCGATCTAATACTAGATTCATCCTCAGCGTATACTGTAACAGATATGGGACAAGACTTCAGTGGTTGACTCTAGAGGATACAGAGAAAAATATCAGTGGTCGACTCTAGTGTAGAGCAAATATCGAGGAAAGCTTCTGTGGTTGACACTATTAAATATGTGAATACTTCAGTGGTCGACTTTAACAAAGACGAAGACTTCAGTTGTCGACTCTAAGAGGTATAGAGGAAGACTTCTGTGATCGACTGTAGTATATATGAAGCCCTCTATGTAAATGTAATGTGTAATACTCTTTAGATGAAGGCCACAGTGGTGACTCTAGTAGATAAAGACTTTATAGATTAAGGCTTTAGTGGTAGTCTCTAGTATATATTGGGGGAGATCTATCTAGTACATAGTAGACATCCGTGGTTGAATCTAGCAGATATGGAGGAAGACCTCAGTGGTTGACACTGCCGACTCTTGTATAGAATAAGAATCCAGTCTACGACTCTTTGTTGGCGAATGCCTCAGTGGTCGACTCTAATTGATATGGAGAAAGTCTTTATTAAATATAGAAGAATACGTTAAAGATCGGCCTTAGACATAGATACTCTATATATGAAAGCTTCAGTGGTCGACTGCAGTAGGGGAACACTCTAATGATAAAGAATTCAAGTCAAGTAGAGAATCGATATAGTACTGAATAAACCTAAGCTGTAACAGATATGGGCTAAGACTTAAGTGGTTGCAGTGGCAGATAAGAAGCATACATAACCTTAGTCTTTAGTAGATGTGGAGGAAGAACTCTGTGGTCGACTGTATTATAAAGGATAGTTTCAGTGTTCGACTCTGGCGGATATATGGGAAAACTTCAGTGGTGCACGCTAGTAACTAAAGACGCTATAGATGATGACTTCAGTGGTCGTCTCTGGCAGATATGAAGCAAATCCTTATAGGTCAACTCTAGCGACACTAGTATAGTAATACGATTTCAGTCAACGAGGCTTAGCAGATGATGACCTCAGTGTACGACTCTAGTATATATAGAGACAAACTTCAGTAAATATAGAAGAATACTTCAATGGTCGACCGAGTAGGTAGATACTATATATGTGAAGGATTCAGTGGTCGACTCCAGTAGCTGAATACTCTAAAGTGCAAGTGCAGTACAGAATCGACCTGGGATTAGACTGTATCAGATATGGGCAATACTTCAGTACTCGATTCTAATGGATAGAGAGAAAAATGTCAGTGATCGACTCTGGTGTAGATTAGATATAAGTTTTAGGTTTAGTATGGAAGATGGCGACGTTATATACGGATTAGGTTAACCCTCTTTAAATGAAGGCAACAGTGGTCGACTCTAGTAGATGAAGCCCCATATATATAAAGACTTTAGTTGTAGACTGTAGCTGATATGGAAGAGAGGCCTATTTAGTACAGAATATGCCTCAGTGGTTGAGTCTAGCAAACATGCAGAAAGACCCCAGACGTGGAAACTAGTATGGAATAAATCTTCAGTGATCGACTCTAACTGATATGGGGCAAGACTCGAGTGGTCGACTTTAGGTGATGTAGAGAAAATATCAGTGGTTGACTGTACTATAGAGGATTGCTTTAGCGGTCGACTCCAGTATTAAGATGGAACATTACACAGGTTATAGTATCTGACAGCCTACCCTTTTACCATAAATAAACCAGAAGGTAGTATTTGATTGATTGGATTTTCTACGATTCCTTGTTGGCAGGTTAGTATGAGAAAATATATTATAATTGGTATTTTTCAATTGCTTCTCAACTGCAGAAACTAACTCTTCTCTGCTAAAGAATGTAACAGAAATACGTAGATATTGTTCGTACTTACCTATAACTTTTGTCGTATTCAAAACATCTCCTGAAGTTGTAATATCAATAATATGCTGAGTGACTTGATAACTATCACCAACTTTTACACTGACATTATCGTGATCATCGTCCAAAATCAATGGATCCCTTGGAACAAATCCACCTTCTGTCTTGGTGGGTGGCGAAAAGCCCTTCGGAGCTTGGAGACCTGCCCCGACAAAATCGTATTTTACAAAGGCCGGAGAACCTAAAGTGCCATCAAATTTTCCTGCTGTCGAAGAAATCGAAGAATCAGGACCTTCAACATTGAACTTGTAAATATATTCGGCTTTACTGCCATCTTCTATATCGGGATAGAGGGGATATTTCTCAGTTATGGATGGGTATATGTTGGCGTCATCATATTGATCATAGTCAATTCTTGAAGTTGGTCCAGCCGAATGGTGATAGTAATCATATGAGGACGGTTTATTGTGATCAGCCTTTACAGCATCGGTGGGCAGGAAGGGAATAATTTTCAGATTAGGAAGACTTGGCGGCAGAGTATGATCAGCATTACGATCGAGTGGCTCAGCTTCCAGAATAGTGGGATTAGTTTTAATGACCACTGGCTTTAAGGTAGATGTTGTGGAAGGTTTCGGCGTTGTAGAAGTAGTCGTTGTAGTTGTGCTATTGTTAATGATGGTCGAGGCGGTACTGCTGACGCTCGGTGGTGTAGTGGCTTTTGTGACTGGTATCGTGTAGAGATTTTCCGAAATTGGTATCATAGGATTTTTACTTAAATACGGTGGTAAAGGTTTGAAAGTGGTATTTACCAAACCTTTGGTAGATATCATAGGAGGTTTCACGGTTAAATTTGCTATTTTTGAATTGATACGGCTGTAGGTTTTATCCGTAGGTAAAGGCTTGAAGTATGGCATTGGTTTGGGTGTGGGTAGGTTTTGACTTGTGGTTTTATTGGTTGGATTTTTCTGATGTGTTTGATTTATGGAAATCGTGGAGTTTCTTACTGGGTTATCATTTGCTAGAATACCACTTAAGCCGTCAAGGAGAACTGACAGAAAGTCTGAACCATTTGCGGGTTGCGCTGGTTTTGTTGTATTTTTGTTGACACTTGGCGGTTCATACTTCACTGGTACGGATTCTGTTTTAAAGAGAACTTCCGTACTTTCGGTTGAGGTTCTGATAATTGGTCTTTTTGTGGCAACTGTTGGTTTTTCAGTATTCTTTTTGAAAGCTATTGTCGGAGTTTGCTTGGTGGGTTGTTTTGTTGTAGTCACAATTTCGGTTCGTATTGGCTCGGTCGATTTGTCTCCCTCTGTGGTTTCGGTTAAAGTGGTCGGCAGAGTTTGTGTTGTGTCCTCCGTTGTTATAGATTCTGTGGTACTTTCCACATCAGCAGTGGTAATAAATATTTTATCTTGATCTGCAGCACTCAAAACTCCTACTTCTTCCTCACTTTCAGTTAAATTATTCCGATCCAAACGATCAATGGTGGTGGTGCTGTCGAAATCAGTTAGATCTTGTATTGTGGAATCGTCGTTAGTATCAATTTTATCCGACACAGTAGAACCGCTCACAGCTTCTTCATCGGGAGCCAACAATAAGTCAACCCACGACAAGCCTGTGGTTGTCGTTGCAGTTGTCTTCTCCTCAGGTTCCGATTCTTCTGATGAGTTTTCCTCCGCATTTGCTTCCGAAGGGCCCAAGAGCAGATCCAAGAAACTCAGTTCGGTAGTGGTACTCGGCCTGTCTACTAAACCCAATGGTATAGGTGTGGGTGACGGTTGTATTCCGGCTAAATCCGCATTGTCCGTTAACTTTTGATTGTTATTGTTATTGCTATCGATAAATTCTAAACCCTCTCGGAGAGTATCAAAAATACTTTTCTCTGTGGTCTGATCCCCGGCAGTCTTTGTCTTTACCGGTTTCTCCACCACTTCCGGATGTCTGTCGTGAGGATATTGTACATCAATATCAGAAGTACCGCTGGCCTCTTGGTCTTCGTCTTTTCCAAATAGCAAAGAGAATAAATTAAATTGTCGTGAATTTTGTGATCTCCTATAATCACGTTGACTGCCACAGTCATAACTGGATGGGCAACATTGTCCTTTGGGTACAACCGGTATACAATTTCTCAAGGCAGGGGCACATTTCTTGGGAGCACATTTCCTTTGGCCACGTATACAGAAACAAATATCACAGGGTTTGTCCTTGTCCGATTTCATCTTTTGTCCCTCGGCATAGAATTGTTGGCCCACCGTGCAGCCCCGATTTCGCTGCAAACGCTGGGACATACGAACGTAATGCTTATTGGAGGTCTTGCGATAACGTACTTCTTGTGAGGATTTTCCCGTCTGTTTGGTGCTGCAGTCATAGCGCACGGGACAACAGGTTGAGTCGACAAAGATGGGTTTGCAACCTTCCAAAGGAAGCATACATTTGGGTTTCACACATTTCTCGGTGCCGCCTGTAGAAACGAAAATAAAGTGATCGATTACGATTAGTCCCCTAAGAGATCTGGTAAAATAAACTTACCAATGCAGTAGCAGTAACTACAGAGATTTGAGGAAGACATTGCTGATCCCGATTTGTAGACAGTTCCATTTTTAACACAAACTGTAAAGAAATGCATAAATGTTTGAAGTATTATTGACATTAAGATACAGCAGATTTATGTTTACAAATGCAGCATAATATGATTTGAAATTGGAAAATTTTCCTGGCTTAATTAACGTCATTTTCTATATCAGCTTCTTTGCAGAAACTCTATTACTTTCACTTATTCTCCATGAAGGGGTAGATCATCAGGGAGAATTTGCTACGATTATTTCATGCGATATATCAGTTTTATTAACCACGGCGAGTTGTGTTCATAAACTCTTTGATATTCTTAATACTCATTGTATAACACGGTACGACAAAATTGATCAAAAATTAATGCTCTTCGAAATTTCTATAAAATTCTAAAAGCTGACTAGAAACAAAACATCCGTGTACTCAGCTTTTTATTTTCTTGTCGAGTTTGCGTTTAAAAGCACATGCAATTTTTTAAGGATATAAGTATTAAAAATGTTTTTGTAATTTTTCTGAAATTCCTAATAAGACGATATCGGGTGTCAAATGAAAGGGCACATTTTGGGCTATCTAATTTTTTTTTTGTTTTTAGAAAGTGGAACTAACAAGTTGCAAACATGCCCTCGCAAATTTTAGACCACCGTTATCCTTTAAGATACACTGTAGATAAATTCAAAAAAGATTGCTGTTCTCCTATTCCAATATCAAAATTTTAGCATTCCATGTTGATTAGTCTGTTTTTAGAACTATTTTAATTTTCTATTGTTAATATTTCGTTAATTTCCTATTTAAATCAATCTAAATGTGATATATGTAAATATTCAACATAATTGCTTACATTATTTCATAGAAGACCAAAATTTGGATTAAAATACGAGTAGTTCTACAAAAGAAACAAATCAACGTACAATGCTAAAAAACTATATAATACCCTACACCTCCCTAACAATGTAAAAACGGGCATTGCGATAATAAGTTGGAATAATTGGTTTCGTTTCATTTAACAGAGTACATAGCTCCACTTCTTCATTAAGACTTATTCCAAGAAGAAGTTGAAGATGTTAATCAAAATCAACTATATTTGAAACGATAATCTTAAAATGCGCAGTATTTTTCATAGGAAGGAACAAATAGATGTGACTTTACATAATCTAAACAGATTTCCATAAAAAATACAGTTTCTACAGCGCTTTCATGTCAAATCGGGTGTAAAATATATATGGGGACTATATTTAAATTTGTACGGATTTTCTGCCAAAATTGGCAGTGTTCATTCATTTAATAAAAAAAAACTCTCTGCCGAATTTCGAATATGTGGTGGCTCCGTTTTGTGAGCCATATGTTTACCAACTGTGCTACGTAGACACTTACATTTTTATGAAAAATTTATTTTAGATACAATTATACATCCCAAAATTTTCGAAACACTGTATTTTTATGTACCCTTGAATTTGATAAAAGGATTGCCATCATTGAATAATAAATAAAGTTGCAATATATTATATTTATAGGCGGTGAAGAAATTTTGTTATGAATGACATCCTCATATCAATCCCAAAATAGTTTCGTAGCTCGATATTTAGTGTGCCTGGCTCACAATCATAAGGTTGTCGTTTCGACTCTCGTCCAGGGCGTAAAAATTTTAATGTTTTGCCAAAAATTTAAGTTTCTGCAAGTAACAATTTGCGGAAAAATAAAAATTGCGGAATAAAAAGGATATATAAGTTCAAAAAAGTAAATTTTTCCTTGATTTTAGTATGTTTTCCTAATTTTGAGTTCAAACTCATGGACATGAAATTAGGATTCTTGATTATTTTTAGTTAAAATTTCCTAAAACTCATGCTTTCCATTATTAGTACATAATTTAATTTATTGGGGTCCATCGCATATGACTAAAATTGATAAATTTATGAATATTCGAACTTTTTTCAAGAAATATTATTTTAGTAAAAATATGTCCTCATTTTTAGTCAATGAAATATGTATTTTGCATATCCCAAAAAAAAATAAAGTTTAGTAGTACTAAGTAAAATTTCACAGTTTTAAGAAAAAATTAACTCAATATGAACAAAAACATTGAACCAAATTGGAGTATGGATTTTATTAAATTTTCGGAAATACATATTTTACATATCGCATGATCTTGCCAATTTACGTCTCCAAAACGTGAAATTACGCGTTCTGGAAACTTCTTACGCAATAAAGCCAAAATCGCTCGAGTTGCGTGGCTCTCGGTTCCGTTTTGTTGAAACCATATATCGTCCAGTTCATAATCTTCAATTGCAGGCCAAACAAGTCGGTTATCATATTGACACTAACGGTTCTTCCGTCGTCATTTTCAAAAATGCTACCTAATGACATCAATGACAGACCATAATGCGCAACAAACATTCGATGTTTTCGGATGCAATGGCTTTTCCACAATCACTTCTGGGTTCTCCGCGCCCCAAATGCGACAATTTTGCTTGTTGACGTATCAAATGCGTACCGATGCGTATGAATAAATTATGTTTAATTTTTTTAAAATTAGACTATGTCCTTACAAAATTCTTAGAAATATTGGTAAAATATATAAAAATAATGTCATAACATTAATCAGAACCGCTAAAATATATTTGCATTCGGGAAAGGGAAAACTAAAGTCTGGCGTGGTCGACTTTATGCATTATTACAAGGTTAGATAGATTACACATTTCTAAATTCCAGGCAAATCGATTATAAAGGTACGAGTAGCATCTACACTGGTAACAAGTCAAATTCTTCAAATTTATAAACACAAAAGTAATGACAATTCGATGTTATATATGTAAAAAAGCGATTTTTTGTAATTTTTTTTTGAAAAGTTATGTCTTATTTTGAACTATAGAACAGTTATATCAAATGACCAAAACTTGTCATTATGGCTATATCGGAGTGGTTAATCTAATGGCCACGTTTTCTTCATCAGAACAAAATTTTGTGGTCTATCCAGAAAAGAGAATGAGAAAGGAATCGGTATATATTCGGATCTATGTATACGGATTCGTAGAAGAGGATCGGAAATAAATTAAAAATAAATGTTTTCAAAGGCAGACAGAAACTTTTTAGAATATATATGAACAACAACAAATCTGTTAAATATTTTAAAATTAATATATTTCAATATTTTGTTTCTGTCGTGACTCTAGAATCGAGGTTAATTCTAAAATTATTATATTTGAAGCAAGTTTAGTTTTAGCGAAAAATCCCAAAAAGGTTTTTTTCTAGTTTTTCCCCAAAAGCTAGGCTCATAATTTCTTTTGCAGTTTACAATGTAACACATTCCTATATTTAAAAATGGTTAAGTTTTTCATATTCTAGCTTTGCGATTGTCGAAAATGTGGCGAAAATTTGAAATTTTCGTAAAAAAATGGTGTAATTTGGAGAAGCGTGGCAACACTATTATTAAACATTTTTGATCCCTTTTTTTTTCGAAAACATTCTTCAGGAAGTTTCGTTTAAAAAGCTAGGCTCAAAATTTCTTTTGCAGTTTACAGTGTAACACATTCCTATATTTAAAAATGGTTAAGTTTTTCATATTCTGGCTTTACGATTGTCGAAAATGTGGAGAAGATTTGAAATGTTCGTAAAAAAATTGTGTAATTTGGAGAAGCGTGGCAACACTATTATTAAACATTTTTGATCCCTTCTTTTTTCGAAAACATTCTTCAGGAAGTTTCGTTTAAGAAAAATATACTTTCTTTGTTATTTTTCTCTATATCTCCAAAATACTACATATCGTAATCAGAAACGAAAAAGGGCGTGACAACAAGAAAAATTAAAATTCAGTTTTTGATCGATATTATTTTTCTCAATAAAATACAATACGAGTATTTTTTTGAAAGTTTTTTTTTTTGAAAATATAAATTGATATGGCCTTAACTTTTGTCTCGAAAATTTTTAACATCGTATAGCAAATTTTGTTGTCAGTTCATAAAAGTTGACGTGAGAAAAATGATGTGTAAATGATGCAAATTGGAGTTGCTTGACAACAATCCCAGTGAATATTTTTGACCCGTTCTTTTTTCGAAAATATTCTTTAGGAAGTTTCCTTTATATGAATATGGGTATTACAAGTTTGTTTCGGATGTTTGTAACAACTAGAAATACCACAGCTAGTCCCACCTCAAAGTATACCGATCGATTCGGAATCACTAGCTGAAGGATTTCAGATTTAACTGTAGGTGCCATATATGTGTTTCGTCCGATTTGGCCCTTTAGCCCTATATAAGCCGTATTTTAAAACCAATTGTTTTTAAAGTTAACATGGTAGAGTTTCTTGATCCATTAACCAGCATTCCCGAATTTGGCACCATATAGATATATGTTTCGTCCGATTTGGTCCTTTAGCCCTATAGGAGTTGTATTTTACACCCAATTGTTTTGAAATTTAGAATGATAAACTTTCTTGATCAGTGCCGTGCGCAGTATTTTGTTTTGGGGGGTGGGGGTTTTTCACATATGGTACCCAACTTTTTTTTTATTAAAAATTAATGGTTGGCGTTTTTAATACATATACATATATTTATATTGATTAACATTAAAAAATACTTAGGATATATTTTCATTAAGAATTGTATTAAATTAAATCATATATTAATTGTATTACGGCCTGTTTCTGTATTTCTAAAGAAAGTCTTTGCGAACGAAAACCAGTCACTCACTTTCGTCAGGAATTTGGTTTCTCTAACGCTCTATCGTTCGTTCGCCTGGCCTTACGTCAATGACGTTAGCAATTTTCCAATTGGAAAATAATGTAATTGCCAGATCAATAATTTCACAATTTCCGGTCTAAAAAGCACACATTTTTGTATGGTCGACGTTGGCAAATACATCTCTGCACTATTTACACTAGCGGTGGCCAAAAAAGCAACCCTGGGTGGTCAGCTGAGCTGCACCAAGACTCTAATTTCTTTCTCTCTCACGTCTCTCTCATTGTGCACTGATCATTTTTTTCCATCTTAGCGAGCAACTTCTTGACTTCTTTATGCTAAAATATTTACACATATGTACACAATTTTATTATTATTCAATTGTTTTTACCATAATCGTATTAATATCTACTTTTTTTTTGCTTTTAATATTGTTTATTTTGTCACTGTTCCTATCAGTCGACAAATAAAATAATGTGACTCGATCTGACATTTGTGTTCGCCGAGATGACAGCAAAGAGAGATAGAGAAACCAAAATTTGAACTGAGTTCATTATCGTACGGCTTCTCGTTGAGATGGTGGTTGGTGAAACCCAAATCAGCTGTTTGTCGTCTGGCAGGCGAACGAAAGCAAATTTTTAAGTTACAGAAACAGGCTGTTAATGTTTTAATAAATTGACACGACGAGGCGAAATAACAAATTCGTCTAATACTGCGTTAACATCTACTGGAATGTCTCGATGAATATTCAACGAAGCCAATCCATTTCAACGATTTTCAGTTTTGGTTGACCGCAAGTAATTTTTCAGCCGACGCAATGTTGAAAAAGAGGGTTCGTTTGTCGCTGTTGTCACAGGTAACACCGCCATCACTGTCAATATTTTCTGAACGCTTGGAAATGCATCTATATTACATATATCAAGAGCTTCCAGGGAATTTCTGACATTCTCCGCTTCAATTCTTCTTCTCCAAAGCTTCACTTCACTAATCCACACTTCAAAAGAACTATCAGGCAAAATTGATGCATATTTTTCAAATAATTGTTTACAATTTTCTTCATTTAGTATTGTCATTTTAGTTGGAAAAAGACATTGGAAATTTGACAAAATTCCACGATCAAAAAGCGATCTTGGAGATGAGTGATGAATGAATCTATATATGTAATATAGGTCGAAATCTTGTAATATTCTTTAATATTTGTTGCATCAACATTGCAACAATGACTTTGTCGAGCCGTAATCCTTGGTTTCTTGATTTTAATGTCCTGTTCTTCACAAAATATTTTAATAGACGAAAAAATCGCTCCAAAATGTTGAGTACAATTTTCGCGCATGTCCATCAATTCCTTTTTCGTATTTTCTGCCAGGTGGACGGATTCAGCTAAATCTTGATTTTCACTTTGAAGAACGCGACTTAATGATAATGCCAAGCAGTGAACTGAATGAACTACGTGGACCGAAACTTGAAAATCCAACGTTTTAATAGCCATAAACAACTGAAATGCAGATGTTGTAGTTTTCTGATCAGACCAGGTGGTGTAGATGCATTCCAAAGCCTCGATAACGACTACTTGTAGGTGAAGATATATTGTTCTACCCATCGAGTTGCGCAATACAGCTTTAGTTTTTGCTTTTTATCATCACGGAGATTGCTGTTGTTAGAAATTGCTTCTTGAAGAGCTATTTGCCTTTTAGGATATTGAAAAAGTGGTAGATGGTTTGGATAGTGCCGAGACAATTTCTTATTGGGGCTACTTTGAATACAGTGCTAAGCTGTACTTTTCTTGGATATATGCTTGCGCCCCATGAAATTCTCCGTTCATTGCTCTTGCGCTGTTTTCCATCGAACTGTTTTTTTTTTGGGACGAAACTCAAAAATCTTCGCAAATTTTATATCGCCCATCGTTTTCTTTAAGGTACCGGTTACACATTGAAACTTGCTCAATCCCTGAAATATTAGCTAATTCGTCCGCCATGACGGTGAAAGCTTTGGAATTATTTGTTTTCTTAATAAGTTGTCGGTGCATAAGACTGTGACAATACTTATAATTTCATTTTGAACACGATTGCTTATATACATTGCGTTTCGCGGTGAATTTGTCAAGTGACTATTCAAATTTGAATCCGTTATCGCCCGATACCTTAGCAAGGCTGTAAAATTGCCATCATTTTGAATAGTTTCATTTGAATCGATTCTGCCTGTATCACATCTTACTCTCAGTGCTAATTCTTGTCGACCACAAAGGACTACTGTTTGAACTATTGCTTCCAAATGATTTCTATTTTCGTTTACGAACAGCTTTGCCTGAATTTGTAATTGTTTATCGATGGACGCTGTGGCTTGCTTTTCTACATTAAATCTCTTTTCAGATTTCAATACACTGTTTCTATGGTATTCGAGTTATGAATGGTGGGTGAAATACGTCCAGTGCTTCTTTCCAATTATTAAATGGTCTTGACACCAAGTTTCCTAGTTTTTGGTTATGCACTTCTGTATCCCTGGGAGCAAATAATACACATGTTTTACAGAAAGCACCGACTTGATTCGCAGAGTACGTCAACCATTTATATTTATGAAACCAAGAAAGTTGGAATTTTAAACTACTTTGCACAGTCACTGTAAAACTATAATTATCTGGAGGAATCCAGATTTCTTCATGAAGACATTCTATATAGTCGATACTCTCTGAAGCTGACTTGTTCACGAATAAACATATATCATATGGTGATACTTCGTGTGGGTTACTGGAAGCTGTAGAGTTTGATGTAGTTGGCTTTTCCATATGGCCATCATTCGTTTCGACGGGCAAATTACATCTCTGTGGATCCTAAATCATGAAGAATATTTAGAAAAATTCATTGTAGATATAGTAACCAGTAAGGAAAGGCAGAAAGTCGGCGGGGCCGACTATATAATACCCTACACCTCCCTAACAATGCGATAAGGGTCATTGCCATAATAATTTGGAATAATTGGTAAATGAGTAGAAACATATTATCTAATTCTGAAACGATAATCGCTAAATTAAGCAATATTCGTTCCTAAATTGAGAAACATCTTTCTGGAAAATTTTAATGATCGGAAGTAAAATACAACTTCTATAGCGGTTTGATACCAAATCAGGAGGAACAATCAATATAAATCTGAACCGATCTTCCCTGAATACTCATTCATGTAAAAAGACCTCCTTCTGTCGAATTTTGTACTGATCGCATATAAAATACAGTCTCTACAGCGCCTACATGTCAAATCGGGGGTAACGTATATATGGGGGCTATATCTAAATCTGAACCGATTTCTTCCAAATTTAACAGTGTTCATTCATATAAAAAGAAACCTCTTTCTGCCGAATTTCATACTGATCGGATATAAAATAACATTTTTACAGCGCTTATATGTCAAATCGGGGTTAATGTATATATGGGGGCTATATCTAAATCTGAACCGATTTCTTCCACATTTAACAGAGTCCATTCATGTAATAAGAAACCTTTTCCTGCCGAATTTCATACTGATCGGATATAAAATAAAGTTTTTACAGCGCTTACATGTCAAATCGGGGCTAACATACATATATATGGGGGCTATATCTAAATCTGAACCGATTTTAACCAAATTCAATAGGGATCGTCCTTGGGCAAAAAAAAAGATATGTGTAAAGTTTCGTCGAGATCGGACCATAATTGCGACCTGTACTTTGATTACAAGAATACATGCACAGACGACTCATAAAGTTATTCTAAGTCGATCGGTATAATAAACGATGGGTCTATTTCTTCTCCTTTTGGGTGTTACAAACAAATGCACAAAGTTATAATACCCTGTACCACAGTGTGGTGTAGGGTATAAAAACTCAACTAAGAACGAATGTTCGAGGCAAGCGTGCCAACTTAAAACGCTGATCGAATGCACGTAGTCTGAGAAATTTCAAAATTCACCTTTTCTATTGAAAAGACCTCGTATCATACTAGAGCGGTTTAGGGTATTATATGGTCGGTACCGCCCTACTTTGCCTTGCCTTACTGGTAACAGTGATATGATTTCTTTGAAAAAAAAAACTCTTATTGTTAAGGAAATTGAAAAGTTTTTTATTTAATGTGCAATCGATACAATTAAGTTCTAAATAAAACGTCATTAAAATGGCCTCCACGACTCCTTCTGCAGGAACGAATTCGATGAACCCAATTTTCGAGCACTTTTCCCACTAAATCAAGTCGTATGTCATGAATGGTACGTTCAATATTGACTTGTAAAGCTTGAAGAGAGTCTGGTTTATTTCGAAAGACCAATGACATCAAATAACCCCACAAGAAATAGTCTAATGGTGTTAAATCACAACTTCTTGGAGGCCATTCAATATCACAATTTCTTGAAATAATCGAATCTCCAAACTTTTCTCGCATTGTGATAGGCTTTGAGAGTTTGGTTATCGAATCGTCAATCGAAGGCTTTTTGAAAAGCCGGCCATGTAGATTACTGATGAAGGGTGTGACGCCCCAGAAATCATGATGTAATCTTTGGGCACGCAATGAAATACTTGCAATATATTTTGCCATGCAAAATACTTGCTTTCTATCAATGTATAGAAGCAGGATGGTCTTGAGCCGAGAGAGTATCTCAGTTTACTTCATAACGATTACCGATCGAATAAAAACGGGCAACCGGCATATATGATAATACTCATAAGAGCCGGTAGTGGGATATACACATGAATCAGACGAAAATACACCCGCTTGCACATTTTGTTCACCCGAGGTGGAAAACTTTAAGGCTCTGTAGCTCTGCCCTTGTATACCATAGTGGGTCCAAACTTAGAACTCTAGTTCTCTACGAGTAATACCTCCTCTACAAGCCATCCATGTTTTGTCGCAATCGGTTGTTAAGAAACGGCCGAATTACTTCCCTTGTTTTAATTCCTACAACGGTAAAGCGCCAAGAACTGACATAGGAGTAAACCTTTATATTGGGGCTATATTATAACATGGACCCATTTTCAATAGGGATCCCCTATGAGATGCCACTGCACCAATTTTCGTACAACTAAGAAAGATTTTCTATCGTCGAACTACAAAATAAATGATGAGTCTATATCTTCCCCTTTAAGGTGTCACAAACAAATACGCAAAGTCGAAATACCACCATAGTGTGGTGTAGGGTATGCAAATGTTCCTATAGATCTTGAGAGGAGCTGTTATGGTGCAAGGCTTTCGGAGACTCTGGTTCCAATCCCGGTGGAAGTAAAACGTTCTATATTAATGTAATTAAATAAAAGTCACTCTTTCTTTTTTTACAAAATAGCAAAAGCTAATTAAATACTTTTCTCCATTTTATGGATTTATACTTCCAAAGAACACCCAAAAACAAAATTTGCATTAATTATTAGGCGACGTTAAATAGCATTATAGTATATCATTGTATTTGATATAATTTAGAAGTATTTATGAGGATCACACATTTAGGTCACTCCCATGATCACATTTTGTACCATTTACAAATTCTCACGTAAAGAAAGGATAGAAAAAAGTCCTCAGTTTTAAATAATTCGTATCCTTCAAACACTGTGCAGTGAATGCAACCTAAATCAGCGGCATCTGGCAAGTGACTATCAAGCTTCCATGGCTACACTAAGTAATATAATTTAATACAAAACATGACCAGATTTAATTAATGATTAATTTTTTAAACTGCCACATCAACACGTTAATCCTTGGTTAATGTGAGATCGACAAAAAAGAAATTGAAATGCAGTCTAATTAAAATAACCATCACCATTTAAAGCTAGCCAGCCAGACAGAGGGCCAGCCTCCCCATACGGAGTCGGAAACTTACCGTATAAATCCACGTCGGTATCGTCGGAGCGTCGCTGCAGCATATTGTCATTGACTACACGATCAATTGATTCACGCTCGTAATGATCCAAATAAGCGATAATACGTCGCGTGGCCGGTATCTTGTAGAAGGCATCTAAACGTGCACACGACAGATACGGACAACATGTGTTCTTCTTCTGAACTACGACACAGCCTCGAGGTGGTGGCATCGGCATCTCGGGGCAAACTTTGAGGCGACACACCAACGTTTTCTTGGTGCACTGACAGTTGAGACACTTCTCGGTGGTGGGAACTAGTGATTTGTCCGCATACCAAGTACCATTGTGGTGGCAACCTGCAAAAGGAAAACGGAGGGAAAAACAACAAAGACGAATTAAAAGATGAACACAATCTTAAGCGGAGTGTTTTTATGGAAGACAGCGATTATCTGCACTACGCATAACGATGGCCATCACCATCCCACCATACTTGTACCATACCAATGGTGAATGGAAATGGTGGGATGGGAATGAAATATAAAAATTAGTTAGGAATTGTTAAGGAAATTGTTATAGTTTTTTTTTTTTGCTTCTCTACTTCTGAAGTTAAAGTGTTGCTAACGATGGCGATGAAGATATTACGATAACGTTTTCATCTCCACGTCTTCAAGCTTAAAGCTGTTGCTGTTGTCAGGCTTGTTGGAAGGCACTTGTTACCAAGGAGTATCTGCCATGAACGACTATGGGAAGAATTACTAAAAACGTGCGTTCATAATGCTACAACTGCACTGTGGATTCAAATAAATGTAATTTTAAATTGTAATACAATTATGTACTTCCAGTAATACAAAGCAAAATAACCAAGCGTTAGAGCTAAATATACTTAAGTTGTTTAGATATTGACAGCTGTAACTCTTAGTTAGCTAAAAAACGTAGTTTATTTTCTTATTGATAATGTCGAATATATTGATTAAAACATGGTTCAAGTTAAATATACTTTATCCGATAGAACTACAGCACATAATGTTGCTATTTATTATTTATTTATGTATATGAATAACAATACAAAGTTAATTTTTATACTAGTTTTACGGTCCATGGAAAAGTCAATTCCCCCAATATCTACCCCATGGTACTAACACCAATAGAAGGGGACTATCCCTAATAACATTTTTGAATACAAACGACCTCCTAACATAGGAAATACGGCTACCTCTGTAAAAAAACAGAGAAGAAGTATTACATACATATAACAATATGCAAAGAAAACCCTATTGATGTGATTCATAAGTGGAGGGTTACTGCCGAGCCAGTTGTGGTAGTTATATGAATGATATTGTGTTACATTATTAAATGACAAAGTTCAACCTTTCCAATAAAACCAGAAATTTTAAAAAACTATCAGTATTTTTTTTATAGCCGATTTCAATTTTAAATGACCCACCCCTTACTTAGACATTGTTTGGGCCAGCCTACACGCGATTATCTAAGTACAGAAGACACTGATATCAATGTGAAAAAGATAACGGAGGCTCTTGTAAAATCTTTCGAAGATAGTTGCCCACGTCGAGAAAGGAAATCTGCCTATGGGGAAACCTGGATGATAGGACAAATTCGCTCGGTTGGTAGAGATGTCGCACAGTGGGAGGAATTCAAAAAAAAGGAAATAATTCCGCCGTTTCTTAACCAGACAACCGATTTCGACCAAACTTGGCATGGTTGGAAAAGAGGTATTAGAGAAGTTAAGTTTTGAGCTTGGGCTACCTGTGGTATACAGGAGCGGAGCTGCAGGGTCTCAAATTTGGCAACCTCCGGCAAACAAAATGTTTAAGGTGGATTATTATAAGGAATAGGTGGATTATTTGTGGGTCATATGACGTAAAAATTAGTATATGTGGTACACCTCAGGGGGCTTTTTATTGCCTCTTGTATGGGTTACAGCGATACACAGTCTCCTTGTAAGCAATTATAAATGAAGGACTAAAACCAGTTTGTTATGCAGACGACGTTGTAATACGAGTACTTCTAAGAAACAGGCATCCAAATCAATCATGCAGAAGAGTTGAGGAGGTACTTAACATAGTACTTATATTTGCAATAGTTGCAGAACTGTTTTATTCAAGTGGTCAAATGGCAAGAACATCTATTTCGAACAAAACCTAGGTGCGGCGAGCACCTCGGGAAATTATCAAGGATTTTGGAACAAAAGCATGCTGGAAGAATATTGCTGGACTCTAATACGTGAAACCGAACCAACAAACGACTTTCAAATGACGCCATTCACTTTTGAAAATTCAAAATAGATTTTTAAATAAACTAATGATTTTTTATGTAAAAAACATTGTTTTGTATCTCGAAAACCTGACGTGATAGAATCCAAAACCAATCACAAATTCGAATTCAGCCCACCAAATTAACCTAGAAAAGATATTCGTTGCTCCTGTCCAAAACCTGGTTCTTTTGCTCAAGGTGGATTTTTAGCACTTTTTCAATATTTTAACACGGTTATATCTCGATATACCGTACGGAATATCTCCGCTGTGTCTGCAACAAAGTTGTAGATATTGAATAGCAAAACAAATGCGGATCAAACATGCCCGAAAAAAAGTGCATCCAGTGCCTTAAAAATCGCAAAAATTTCCATTTTTTCGCCACTTTTTCAAATTGTTTCACGTTTTTTTGCTTAATAACCGGATTACAAATCCACAATTATGCTTTTTTTTTTATAAACTTTATTTTGCATGAAAATAAAAACTCCGATTCATATTACAATTATTCTTACACAGAAAGAAACATGGAAACAACATTTAGAACATTTTCAATTTTTGTCAATATCATCCTCGTTGAAGTTGACGCTTGTTGTTCTGATGATCTTGATTTCTTCGTAGATTGTTCATATTCATATTCTGAGTCTACATCATCATCCGAGTTAGACATAATATTCAAGCACATGTTTTGTTCAGTGTGTCCATTTCAGTATCATCTTCATCTTCGGTACTTTCATCTTCAAACTTCATAATTTTAAAACTCCACCAACAAACCTCCGGAAGCAATGCATCTAATTTTTTGGCTTTGAAACGTTTTTCCGTAGGTATGGCCACCTGCTGAAACCTCTCTCCTTGTTCGTCCGTTTCCTGAGGTAATTGGTAATCCTGTTATTGAGCAAAACATGTTTTTCTCCAATTCAATATCTACGACTCTGCTTCAGACACAGAATAGATATTCCGTACGGTATACCGAGATATTACCGTATTAAACTATCAAAAAAGTGCTAAGAATCCACCTTGAGCAAAAAAATTCGTATGGCCATTCAATTATTAATTGAGCCAACTCTACTCAACGAATGTTGCAGAACTCTAGACTACTTTCACGTCCAGTTATCAGAACTGAGTCCCAAACTCATGTGTTGTACTGTGTAATGAGAGTGATTAGACCAATAATACCCTAAGCATCTGTAGAATGTAAATGTATTGCCAAATTGTACGTGCTGTCTAGACATAAGCGGGGTAATTAGAACCTCACCAACAAGAGCTTTGGAGACTATACTCGAGCTGCAAATCCAACCAATAAACTTCCTTATAAAGTATGAGGCAGCCCTCACAGCAAAAACTCCACAAGTGATGGGTGAATGAATAAATAGAGACCACCATCAGGTGATTTTAGAATCTTTATATGGTTACATTCAAACAATGAAAATCTTCGATCGCATTCCAGAGGTGCGGCTTTGTGCCAGGCAGACGCTCCTGGAAGAATGTAACACTGGCTCATGTGCCAGTGTGAATCTGCTGTTACACGGATGGGTCCATGCTAGGTGGAAGGACGGGTCTGGGACTTTTTATTGAGTACTCATAAATCGAACTTTGCTTCCGCCTCCCAGACCATAACACGGTATTTCAAGCAGAAGTTCGGGCAATCACGGAGTGTGTGAATTGGCTCAATAATAACACAAAGCCTTAATAATGCAACATCTTTAAGACTCAAATCCAGAATTGTGCTGGACTAGTATTGAACGGGCTTGGCCTCAAAGGGCAGATAACTTTGAGTAATAAACTTAGAAAATTGGAAACCTTTCGACGCCACGAAAGATGAATTGAAGCACTGAGCAGTGATAGTGGTCGAAACTGCAAAGGTACAGTGGGTGACCCAAAAGAGAAGAAAAGAAGAAGTTTTTTGAAACTAACCAAGATCGAGATTAGTAAGACGAAGAGTAATCTAACGGGACAATCAAGCTTAGAGGCACATCTGCATCGCATAGGACAGGCTGCTAACGACGAATGCAGGACATGCAGGGAAAACATCGTAACGATGGAACATTATCTGTGTCAATGTCCGGCTTTCACATACGCAAGATCCAGATATTTCGGGGGACGCCCTACCTGATTTTACTCATCTCAGAGGATGTGACTGGAAGATACTGAGAAAATTCGTGTCAAGTACCGATACTGTAACTGTTAAAAAATCATAAATAAGGAGCGCACAACTGGCCGAACCACTGCATTAAATGTAGCGCCCCAGTAGCTGAGTAGGTAGCATGCTCGCCGTTGGGTTCCTACCAGAGGCTTTGGTCTATAGCTGCGAAAATCAAGGCTTTTCCCTGGACGGTAAAATAAGAATATAAATTTACTTTGTATTGTAATTCATATATAAATAAAAAAACTCAAACTTTCCTGAAAAACTAAAAATAACCTGAAAGGAATGCACATGAGACCTTGAAACGTCTCCTCTCTTCAACCTAATGTAACCTAAACTCTCTGACTAATCCACAAAGCAATTAGAACACGCACAATTGTGTGTATGTCCAAGGACGTGAGGCGTAGCAAATTTGCTTCCTCTTCTCAATCTAACATAACCTAACCATATAATTGATGTCTTTATAATAACATCCGTAGTTGGTTAGTATTCCACTGTGCGTGAATGATAATAAAATAGGTAACAAACTACAAAGTGGTTAAAGGAATGCTTAAGATTTATCACTTTTACCACAATTAATTTCCGTGGTTATTTATCAAATTTGTATGTAGACTAAACTAAACGGAACGGTTTCAATTGTCCGAAGAAGCAACTAGTACTAATCAGTGTCTCCAGATAGGAACGTAGATACCACAGACGATAGAAGTACCAGCAATTGGCTGGCAGGTTGTTTACAACCCACAATAATGGTACGAGTACCACACACAATCATTCTTCACTCACATACTTAGTCAGTCTTGTCCATTTAGCCATGTTCGCGGTGGCTGTCGCATGACTGATACTGGTGGTACTCCAGTACTCGTAGTCACTCTGAAAGAGCAATAAAATAATAATAACGCTTCGCCGCTCAACGTTCCATCCAGATTTGTAGACAATGCTTTAATTTAAAATGCAGTCGATGTCAGTGGTTCAGTGTCTGTTCCTCGGCTGTGAGAATATGTGAACATTCAAAGATGCTCCATCTGATGCTGAAGCAGAATACGACAAATGGTTTCTGTTGAACTTTGTCGAAACACGACTGGTATATGTGAAATTTCACTTTTACTTGCACTACGACAATGACGATGACGACGACGAAGATTGCCGCTTGTAATTATGAGAAGGTAAGTAAGTATTGAAAATAATTAATTATGTTGTTTGTTTGCCGCGAACGTTTTGGGAACATGACTTGCCGACTGACGACACGGAGAAGATTTGATGTTCTGATTTTTCAAATGAAAGTAGCTTTAAGATAGCTGCAAGCAAGTTTTGTTAAGAGATATTGTGAAAGGTTGGGAAATTTTACAAATCAATGTTAATAAGGTATTTTGTGAGGAAAGAATTGCATTCAACTGTAATGTAAGTAAATTATGAATGGCATCCCTGTATAGGTGATTAGTTGAGATGATATATGTAATAAGGGTTTATTTTCAAATCATTAAGAGAAAAACAAAGAATAAGTTCTTCAGTGCAGTGTACTGTAGTATAGTCGTTGTCAGTTTAGATGAAGAGCAGTAAGTTTTCTTAACTTTAGTTTGTATTTCCGAAGAGGGTTGTAATCATTAAATCTGTAGTGTTCTGGAAAAATAAAAAGAAAACGTCCAATATTTTACTAGTTCCTCTTTATACCCAACATCACTGTGGTTCAGGATGTTATGTCTATGTACGTTAATTTGTTTGTAACGCCTAAAAAGATAGACCCATTGCTTATTATAGCGATCGGCGTAGAGTAACTTTTTGAGTCGATTTACCAGGTCTGCCGGTTTATATTTTATAGTGAACAAAGTGCTGGTACACTTAGACTAGCGACGACTGGTCAACACCGATGTTATCTCTTAATGTTACATTGATCTGGCTGAAATTTAATCTTTATACTTTTATTGCACATAATTTCTGCCTTGTAAAAATGGAGCACAACATTTTAACTGATAATGCTGAAATGTAAGGAGATGAGATATCCATTCACTTTCTGAGACGATTAAGCTATGTCCGTCTGTCTGTCCAGGTTGCAATTATTTTCTGATCGCGATCATATTTGATACGTACTCGTATATCTTGTTTTGCCTAACTCTATTGAAATTGGCGAAAATCGTTTTAGATTTAGATATAGCCCGGATGTGGCATCACAACGCTCCTATCGTCCCATCATTACGATGGGAAAAAATAGCAGAAAGACTAAGCTCAGGAAGTAATACTGCTAAATTTAAGGAAACCCGGTTTATATTTAGACATAGCACCCTCATATATTGTCCCCTCAATAAAACAATAGCGTATACGCATATACACCATTATTTTTTTATTGCATTATAAGAATCTACATAATCTAGCTGGTTATAATTTGGTGGAATTCTACATCCACAAATTGAATCAAAAGTTAAATTGAAAAAATACTGTATATATGTAGTATGACACTTTGATCCCATTTATATACAATTAACGCACTTTGAGTAAACACAGATAGTATAGTAGTAATAGTATAGTATAGTATAGTATAGTATAGTATACTTAGTAATAGAATATCATCTGGATGTAGCGTGATTATTTCACCACATATTAAAATTACAAGAAATTGAAAACATCGATTCTCTTCTAAAATATACATATTTATCTTCCAAGAAGTCTAATTTCACAAAAACTTAAAATGTGATTTTCTCGAAACTACAAAAAAAAATTATACACTATTATTTTACTGAGGGGACGATATGTTCCTCCCTATTTGGTATCAAATCACTTTAAAAATTCTACTTTATTCCGATCATTACAAAATTTGGCAGAAAGAAGCTTATAATGCTGCTTAAATTTGGGATAATCGGTTCATATTTAAATGTAGCCACATACATATATACTAGGCCGGGTCGATTTGTGAGGAGGCAAAAAAAGTCGCCATTGCCCAGTGAAAATCGTATTCTAGGGATCAAAATAAGAAACTTTGCCGAAGGAACCATACCTCTAAAACGAATTCTGATGTCCCGGAATTTGGGTCGAACTTTTGGGTAGGGGCAAATTTTGAAAAATCCCACTTTGACCCATTTAGAGTGCTCCAATCGAGTCCAAATGTATGACTGACCCCCACTAACTTTGGAGGCCCGACCCACCCAGGTACACCCCCTGGAACCCCGTGGGGTTCCATACATTTGGACTCCATTGGAGCACTCTAAATGGGTCAAAGTGGGATTTTTTCCGGGATATCAGAATTAGTTTTAGAGGTATGGTTCCTTCGGCAAAGTTTCTTATTTTTATCCCTAGAATACGATTTTCACTGAGCACTTCACTGAGTGGGGGTCGGTCATACATTTGGACTCGATTGGAGCACTCTAAATGGGTCAAAGTGGGATTTTTCCAGGGCATCAGAATTCGTTTTACAGGTATGGTTCCTTCGGCAAAGTTTCTTATTTTGATCCCTAGAATACGATTTTCACTGAGCAATGGGCGATTTTTAAATCGACCCGCCCTAATATATACTATGTTCCTGCCTAATTAGTATTTAAGCGCTATTGTAACTACATTCTACGTCCGATCTTTATATTAACTGGCTGAAATTAGGGTTTTGATCAAAGTTGATGAAAATCTGTTTAGATTATGTAAAGTCCAAACTATTTGTTCCTTCCGATTCTTGAGCTATTAAAGAGTTCTGTCCATTTTAAGATTATATTTTCAGATCTAGTTTATTATGAGCAACAACTTCAACTCCTTCTTGGAATAATCTTTGATGAGTTGGTGTAGAAAAGTACTTTGTTAGCTGAATCGAAACCAATTATTTCAAATTATTATCACAATGCCTTTCTGCGCATTATGAGGGAGGTGTAAGGTATTATATATTCGACCCCGCCCATCTTTCTGTCCTTCCTTACTGTTTTTTTCCCAAAATTTCCAAAAATGAGTAGGAATGTCATGCGATACATAAAATAAATGTTACTATGTTTTAAAATTTTAACCCTTACACCACTCTGTGATACAATAACGCCCAAAAGTATTGAAGGTGGTATATCGATCAGATTCAGAATTACTGGCTGATTCGATCTAACCATTTCTATCCTTTCGCCTGTTTGTCCGTCTATCCGTCCGTCTGTACGAGTTAAGTTGTACGCAAAGTATAGTTAGCAATTTTACTCCGATCTTGCTGAAACTTGACACAGCGCTCTCTAGGACGTCAAGAACGAAGTCTATTGTATTTGGGAAAATCGGTTCAGATTTAGACATAGCCACAATATATATGTATGTACCTCACATTTGCCATCTAATCGCTAAAGAAGCTGTATTTTACTTTCTATAATTAGGAAATTTGTTAGAGATACTTTTCTCGAACCTAGAACACTGTCGAGTTGGACAACTATTTAGATAAAACACCCATTTATACGATCCTTCCGATATAGCCTCCTATCTCTATATAAGCTGTAGATTGCCCCAATCGTTAAATTTGGGAAAGAGAAATTTTCTTAATCCACAGACGAACCCAGCCGATTTTGAAGAAAGTTCTACAGAATAGAATATAGATGTAGTATCTGTATATCTTTCCATCCAGAAATAGTATAATAGTATATAATAAGTGCAATATGAAAAGCATTTGCAACGTCAAATCGGTGCTAAGGGGTTTTCTTAATCATGGGTTAACACTGACGCTTCAGACCTTTATATACCTGTTGTTGAAATTTACAAAAAAAAAGAATGCCAATGTTAGAGATGAAATAGTCGTTTCCGTCTATCTTAAGCCTTTACTTATCTAGTACAGTTTAAGTCTATTATAGCTCTATATACGGGGGCGGTCCCAAAATTGGGCGATCTGAAGGTAGTAGTTTGAAACAAGTTAAGACGGATTAAGTTCGGCCATGCCGAATCTTATATATATTAAAATTCCTAAAGAGCAAAATAATTAGGAATTAAATTCAAAAATATATTGATTATAAATGGACCTACTTTTTTGTATGGAAACCACTAGAAATTGTTTTTTAGTATTAATATGATGTGCTGAGCACCACGTATGAGCCAATCTTAAGTAAAATTCAGAATAAAATGACGAATGCTCAGGGACGCTACCTCGACAATTAATTTGTTGTTTAACTATTCGCCTTAAATTGAATGACAACTAAATAAATCTATTAAATTTATAAATAAAATATTATTGCCAGATTGGTTACAAAAATCAGGTAGAATTTGAAGTTGGCAGCGACAACTCCCTTTATTCCTACACTGAAAACAAAAATTGTCATAAAATTAAAGAATGGCTCCAAAGACGTCATTAGTTTTTAAAATAAGTACATTTTGTACTTAAAATATAGATAATTTCAATAATATTAAGGAATTTACTTAATTTTAATAAAATTTTCCTAATGTTAATTACAAAATTTACTTATTTCGAAGACTAAGGACGTCTTTGGAGCATTTCTTTAATTTTATTACAAATTTTTTTCAGTGTGTGATGAATTCCGGTTATAAATAGACGGCAGTTACCAATTTTCAGCGAGATTTGTTGAAATTTGTGGTCTCCACGACGTTAAGAAGTCAAATCGGGAAGATGCTATATACGGGGGCTATATCAAAAAATGGACCGATATTGCCTGCAGCTATAATAAGTATATATGTATAATATATATATATATATGAAATCGTCTTAGAATTTTACTACGATTAAGAATATATATATATATTGTGGGGGTCTCAGATCGATATTTAGAGGTGTTACAAACGGAGTTACAAAATGAATATACCCCCTCCTATGGTGGATGGTATATAGAAATGGACCGATATTTCCCATTTTCAATCCCAAGTTACCTGCAGATATAGGAAGTATCTATACAAAATTTAATTCATCTAGCTCAATTATTGTAGACTGTAGCGCGATTACAACAGACGGACATGACTAAGTCGTCTTAGAATTTTAGGACGTTTACGAATATCGTTCATTCCAAATCAAACCGAACGTATTTTTGGAAAAAAAATCTGGTCGATATTGCCAATTGTTTTGAAAATACGGAAATTAATCATCTTGTAGTTGGCAAGAAAAAAACAATTTTTTTTTCAGATGTTATAAGCATCTGAAATCTGAAAAATTTGATATATGGGCATTTCCGCCGAATGGTCAACCGGGGCCGAAAAATAAAATGTTGGTCGTCATCGTATTTTATTGTGAATAATTATAAAAAAATGTCTAAATTTTTAAAATATAATGGTTTCATAGCATATCTCAGTTGTTTTCATGAGAAAATTTTTCTAAAACTGAAAAATTGTATTTTTTCCATTTTAAGCTACTTTTACAGACAATTTTATATTTAATTATTTTACATATAAAAACATATGTTATCTTTCTACTATTATAATCAATTAAGAAGAGAAAAATGCAACGAGACCAAAAAAAGTTCGAATAACGATTAATTTAACGGTTAAAACAGATGGAAAATCGTACGTTCGCGACCGGCACCTAAGCCAATTAGAAAAAACACCTATTGAGATAATTTATTGTGTAAATACTCGATAGAAAGCTACATTAATTCTCTTTTAAAATAAATTAATAGCTTTAGCATATTCCGTTAATTTTCGCCGATTATTGCATGTTACTAGATTCAGCCAAAGTTGACTTCTATTTCGCGTACGTTCGTGACCACATGTTTATTTAGTTAAACTAAAACTCGATGAAACCCATCTTTTGCACCTAACATAGAGCTACCAATATGCTATCAAATCACCAAAAAAAAATGCGGGGAAAATTTTTGTTTTCTATATTTTTTGTACATCAAAAGCGTACGAACGTACGTTCGCGACCCGCGGAAATGCCCATATGCAAATATTGGCGAATTTTCGCATATATCGAGGATGTCCTAGTCAAAACTTTCAAGAAGAGCTCTAATTTGTATAAATCTACAATCGCGTTTTTAAAGTATTACAAATGCAATGTTCACATCTCATGAATTTCTTTATTACTATTTTTTAAAAAAGAACGGGGCTGAACACATCTTAAAATAAATCCCTGCTATGAACAATAGATCTTACGACCTTTAAAATGAGCCTTCTTTTGTAAAAATCCGTCCACGCGTTCCGAAAATACAGAACTTAAAACGTTGAGAATATTTTCCTATTTTCTCAGATTTCAGATGCTAATAACATCTGGAAAAAATGTTTGTATTTTTTTCGCCAACTATAAAATTTTTTGTTTTGAGCAGAGAATCGATATGCCAATTTATTTTGATATCGGGAATGGTGACCCAAAAAAGGTGTTCGGTTTGACATGGAATGAACGATATAAATTTATGGATTCTCAGATCAATATTCAGAGGTGTTACACACGGATTGACAAAATGAATATACCCCCTATCCTATGGTGTAATGTATATAAAATTACTTTTGTAAAAAGTGGCAACCTTCTGAAATATCTGTTTTAAGTTTCTAGGCGCCACGTTGCTTAGTTTTTTTTTGAGCACTCAAAAAAAACGATCTCATTGAATTTGTAAATTTGAAAAAAATTGGTCACCGATGTGTAATACAATATTTTCTTTTAAAAGGTCTCAGTTCAGCCAATATTAAACCGAGGTAGATTCTACTTTGGAGTAGTCTGGCCCTTCGTTTACAACCATAAAATATTGGCTGGCAGAGTTTAAACGGGGCCGTACGAGCTGCCAAGACGAACACCGTAGTTGTCTACGCCCGACACGGTTAAGAATATCCACAAAATGGTATTGGGTGACCGTCAGCTGAGAGTTCGTGAGCTAGGCATTTCAAAAAGTGCTATACATTGCATATTAATGTAGAGAAGGTTGTGCGCAAATTAAAGTTCGAATTGCTTCAGCACGCACCTTATTCGCCAGATATAGCTTCACCGGATTATTTGTTGTTTACAAACTTTAAAAAATGGCTCGGCGGAAAAGATTTACCAGCAATGAAGACGTAGAGATTACGGTTGATGACTATTTTCAGGAGCTAGATAGTTCTTACCATAAACAGGGTTAGAAGTTATAGAAAATCGCTGGAAAAAGTGCATCGAGCTAAAAGAAGATTGTTTTGAGAAATAAAGAAATATTTCACCAAATTTGTTGTGTTTTCTTTATTAGGTCGGCTAATTGTGGGACCACCCTCGTAGGTCTTTCTGCATTTCAAATATAATTCAGTTGGTCTTTAACTCTTTCCATTACAACATGACCCTATGCTCCAAAATGGAAAGAAGGGAATAAATATAATTACAACAAAGTGCATTGAGAGAGGTCACATTTTGACAAACAATAGTCACTTTAATTTAATAAGCGTGATCCTCAACCGCTCACCATTAAAAACATAAAAAAATAAATTTATTTTTGCAAAGAATCATTGGCCCAAATGACATTTCTCCAAAGTTACAAGCCAAAATACATCATTAAATAACAAACTCAAAAGCCGTTTGAAAATCTAAGTATAATTTCCTTAGACATGAGTTGCAAAACAAAAAGACCTAAATTAGTTTTTTTGTGCCAAAACCAATATTATATTCTCCAATCAAAAGTCATTGTTATTTGATTTCATTAAATTACTTTACGGTGAAAGTTTACTTAACTAAAATCAATATCAACATCAAAATCAAGTACAAATACTCGTACAGCAGTTATAACAACAACAGAATGACATCTTAAGAATGCCCCGAAAAAAAGTCGCTTTCAAGGCGATTCAGATTCACTTCGAAATCGTTCAAAAGGCATTAACTTAAATAGTCATTAGATGGGCAGAGAGAATCGGCCGCAAGTTGGAACAAAACAAAAGTAACTTGATATGGGCTATGTGCTATGTGTATGGTATTGGCACAGGAATGGGATTGGGCCATCGAACGTTTTGAGGGGGAAAAAAGGAAGCCTTTCACGAAACCGCTGGAAATGATGTCTACCCAAGAAATAACTACAATTTGCTTTGGTTCAGTTTGGTTTTGTTGATTTTTTTTTTGGTTTTTGTTGTTTTCAAAAGGGTATTTCTTACAAATGGGCCAGATTAACTTTTGGGTAAGACTATTATTGGTTTTTGCCTGTTCGTTTGTTTTTTTCCTTCCATTTCAGCGTTATTGTCATTTTAAAGTGAATGGTCTTTTTTGCTTTTTATTGCGTTGCCTTTCTTTGCAGCTTCCTTTTCCTTTTGGGTTTATGTTTAGTTTTTATTTCTTCATTTCTTAGCTAAGAGCTTGTGCCAAATTGCAAAATAAATGACACAACTATCGGCGATCATTTCTTAACTGTGTCGGTTAGAGAAGTATATATTTAGAAGGCTCAAGTAAATTTACTTTATAAGATAGTTGAAGAAGAATGTATATTAACCGACTAGCGATACGAGTAACTTTTTACCAAATATATTTTTACAGCATATTAAAGTATTCATTTATGTTAATAGCAGTTCCCCGGGCCGCGCAACAATTATACTGTGACATGTATTCATGTACATAGATCAACCACTCACTAATCGTAGAAATATTTCTGAGAATTTTTTTCACCTACTGTGTGCTGCCTTAAACTTACAGGGTGGCTGATATGTATTGCAACCAACTTCAGGTTGCTATCATTTCTAAACCGCTAGTCTGATAGCTGACAGATTTATTTCAGTGACAGTTCATTTTATTGTTTACAAGCTTACAAAAGAATTTTGATCTATTGCATTCAGCAAAAAGTTATTCGTGATGGAATTCAAGCGTGATAGTGTGATTGCTTTATATTTGGGTGGAAAAACACAAGTAGCTATCGTTAGAGCCCTCCAGAATTTAAATGTGAATAAATCTTTTGTTTCTCGTACCATTGTTCGTTACCGTGATACTGGCAGTGTTGCATCGCGTCCAAAAAGTGGACGAAAAAAAAGGTAACAACACCAGAAATGATCCGAAAAGTGAAGGCCAGATTTGATCGAAATCCACGCCGCAGTGGTAGAAAAATTGATCTTAAGCTGAACATATCGCGAGAACGGATACAACACATATTAAACAATGAGCTTGGACTAAAGCCATTGAAGTTCCAAGAAGTGCAAGAGCTCACCGATGCACAAAAAAAGTTAGACTGGAAAGAGCCAAGGAGTTGTTTCGCTTGCACGAAAGTGGCCAGTTACCGAATTTGGTTTTCTCCGATGAGAAGCCATTCCGAATTGAGCAGTTTGTGAACAAACAAAATGATCGGGTTTACTTGCCAAAGAGGTCAGCTGAAAATTTACATCTTCGATTGGCCACCAGAACTCAAGCGCCGCCGATGGTAATGGTGTGGGCCGCCGTAACGGCCGATGGTCGCTCCCCGCTCGTATTCATCGACCATGGGGTCAAAATAAATGCCGAATGTTATCGGGAAAATGTCCTAAAGACAGTATTGAAGCCCTGGGCAGACAAACATTTCGGCCGCAGACCATGGACATTCCAACAGGACTCAGCACCATCGCATTCATCACGCGTCAACCAAGAATGGCTTAAAAAGGAGGTTACTCGCTTCATTTCTACCGCACAATGGCCACCAAGATCTCCGGATCTCAATCCGTTGGACTTTTGCGCCTGGGGCATTTTAGAGAGTAAGGTTCGCACTAAAAAATACCAAAGAGCCAAAATACCGCAGAGTCACTTTCGTGCTGCGTGTGATGGCTTTGTCGGCCGTTTGAAGGCCATAATTCGTGCCAAAGGTGGCCAATTCCAACAAATCTAAACTGTTTCTAAAATTTTATGTTATTTCCGACATTTTTTGCTTTTGAACAATAAAATTTAAAAAAAAATTAAAAAAATATAGCGCTTTACTTTGTTGCATTACATATCAGCCACCCTGTATATAGATGTACTAGCTATACCCGGTCCACTTTGTTGCCACAAATTGGAAAATGAAACATATCACATGTTTCGTACGTAAATCTCAATAATCACAAAATTAATGTTAGAGAAATAACAAGTAAAAGTAAAAGCGTTAAGTTCGGCCATGTCGAATCTTATATACCCTGCATCATGAATTTCAGGCACAAATAAAGTCGTATTGCCAAATTTCAGCCCGATTCGTTGAAATTTTTGGTTTTTGTTGCCTTAAGAAGTAAAATTTAGAGGGACCTTTGTAGGGGGGCTTTATCAAAACATGGACCTATAGCTACCGTTGAAGGTTTCGGGGTATACAAAAACTGGTTACCTGATCAGGCCGATCAGTTGACATTTGTGGTCTCTATGGCGTTAATAAGTTTAATCGGACAGATGATATATATGGGGGATATGTCAAAATATGGACTGATATTACCTATTATTAATCACATGTTACCTGCATCTATAAGAAGTTTCTGTACCAAATTTCAGCCACCAAGCTCAAGTATTATAGATGTAGCGTGATTAAAACAGACGGACGGACATGGCTAAATCGTCTTCGAATTTTAAGACGATTAAGAATATATATACTTTATGGGATCTCAGATCAATAATTAGAGGTGTTACAAACGGAGTGACAAAATGAATATACCACCATCCTATGGCGGAGGGTATTAAAAGGCGATAACATTTGTTATCTCAATCGCGCATACTATAAGTAAAGGGTTTTCCAACAAGAGGTTTTATTTTGGTATTCAAAGAAAAATGTCATTTTTTTAGATAAATGATCGGATGTTTATTTCATAATACTCGTAAAGAGGAGGGTATGCCGTTAATAATAAAAAACAAGATCAGCCAAATGGCCACCAAAACCACGCTTACAGGACCATATCCTTTCATTAAATTTCCCATAACAAAATCGCAAAGTGGCTGCCCTATGTCTTCGATAGCCTCACGAATTCTATCTTTGAGGTCTTTAATCGACGCTGGGCTGTTGGCGTAGACCTTATCTTTCACGTGGCCCCAAAGGAAGAAGTCGCAAGGTGTTAAATCACAAGATCTCGGTGGCCAATTGTGATCACTTCTTCGAGAAATAACACGGTCCGGAAACTTTTCCCGTAACAAAGCAATGGTTTCGTTGTTTGTGTGGCACGTAGCGCCGTCTTGTTGAAAGTAAACGTTGTCCAGATCAATACCATCCAACTCGGACCATAAAAAATCATTAATCATCGCTCGATAGCGCAATCCATTCACCG
The DNA here is from genome assembly GCA_963930755.1 of Eudasyphora cyanicolor. Classification (NCBI taxonomy): domain Eukaryota; kingdom Metazoa; phylum Arthropoda; class Insecta; order Diptera; family Muscidae; genus Eudasyphora; species Eudasyphora cyanicolor. The sequence continues at coordinate 161,878,436 of OZ005737.1, forward strand.
TAACTGTTGATCCATCCTCATTTTCGAAAATGTAAGGTCCAATGACCCCGCCGGACCATAAACAGCACCAAACAATCACACGTTGAGGATGGAGAGGCTTCTCAACAATAACTCTTGGGTTTTCCGAGCCCCAGATGCGACAATTTTGCTTGTTGACGTAGCCACCGAAGTGGAAATGGGCCTCATCAGTCATGATGATTTTTCGATGGAATTCCGGATCATTTTCATGCATTTCAAGGACCCAATCAGCAAAGACACGGCGTTGTTGATGATCGGCCGGCTTGAGTTCTTGTGTTATCTGAACTTTATAAGCCTTAAGACCCAAGTCTACACTTGAGCGACGTGCACGGGTTTTATTCTTCACATCACTAACTTGTCCCAACAGCTCGAATTTTTCCACTAATTTCTGTATTGCGGTCCGACAAGGTGCTTCACGACGACCCAAAAATGCTTTAGTTTTGCGAACTGTGACTGCAAGATTTTCATCATTTTTTTAGTGAATTTTAATATTTTCAATGCGTTGTTGAATCGTGTATCGTTCCATTTTTAGTAATGGCGTGTTTTCTGCTTGTCAAATGTCAACGAATAAAAGCTTCAAAAGTGACAGCTACCGAAATACCGGCTGATTCAAAATAGCACCCCTTGTTGGAAAATCGCATTCCACAAGTATGGATGTTATCTCCGTATTATTTTCTTATAATAATTATAAGTAAATATATTTGTTCACTAATTGTATCACAAATCTCAAGCCGATTCCTGCGATGGTTATACAGATGTTTTGTGTTCCTTTAGAGAAGTCATCGCACAGTGCTCTGTCCCATTTACAAAAATCAATAATAATGTAATGGCTTAAAAAATGGGAAAATTGGTAATCATCATATCTAAATAAACCAATTATGATACATAATTTGTTGATTTAGCTCTTTTGACACCACGAGAGGGCGCCAAAGTAATTATTTAATTACTTTTTCCGGCTACTTTTCATAAAAAAAATTAATTAATTAACTAATTTTATCTAAAACAGTTTATTCGGTCACTTTTCTCGGAAATAAAAATATAAAGTGCAATTTCCCAGAATCGATCTATTTTTTAAAATTTTGTGTCAGTGCCACAACCTCATATTCTTCCAAATCTTATTGATTTGTTGTTGTAGCAGTATAGGCGTCCATTAAGGTGTTTTTGTCCATTAATAGTTATTTGAATCATCTTGAGATAGGTCAAAAGAGACCTGGGAACAAATTGAATAGGTATGGCAGGGCAACTGAACAGCTGTAGTGTGTGGTGTGGTCCCTGATTCCATGCGGTACATGTATTCGATGCGTTGCCTTCAATCCTTCCCCAATACGAAATGAGGCTGCTGCACCATCTAGATCTCAGCTGGGCCAAAACTACACTTGTCTGTCGTGGTAATTCCGCTTCCTCCGAAGCCAATGCAGTAGGGTGATCTCCTAGTAATTGTTCAAGGCTTCAGCGACTGCGTTCGTGTGTATGTCAGCAAGGCCTGCCTTCGTCTCCTCAAGTAGATGGTCCGCAGAAGACATGAGGAGAAATCCTGTCGCAGTTCTTAGGGCGGCATTGTGGCCGATCTGCAGGTTCTTCTACTGCGAACCTTGTTCCTACCTCTCATTTAATTGCAGATAGTTCTGGCATAGACTTGAAGGGGCTATCAAATGTGACACAAAGAACCTTAGGGTAATTGGTGGTCGGTATTCTTGTGCCATCGACTATTACATTGAGTCGCTCCTTCACTTGTGCAGTAAACGGTGTGTCATATGATTTGGTGGATATGATTTTGGTCAGGTTTATCGAATTGGCAAACTCATACAGGTAGACATTCAACCTTCCAAATTCATATGTCATCGATTAAGGGGTCCGATGACAGAATCGTACAGTCATCAGCATATGATACGTTTTAAACGCCGTCAGATTGTGGTGGAATTGTAGAAAGGTAGAGGTAAAACAGTGCCGGAGATATCACCCCCACCTTGGGAAACTCCCTGCTTCGTTCTACGGGTTGTTTCTGAACTCCACATACGACAGACACCCACACTTGTAATTATCAATCCAACGTTTCAAACGTCCTCAGTGGCTGACAGTATCGTAGGCGTTTGCACACAGAGCTTTATCTGGTTAAGATCGCGGCTTATATGCGTGGTTATGGTGTATAAAGCTGTAGTCTACGTTCGGAATCTATCTTTGCCCGGTTTCAGAAGCGGGAATACTCTGCCACTTTTCCAGGCTTCGGGTATCATTAGAGCGATCAGGGACAGTTTGAAGGCATTAGTCAGGTACTCGACTCGCGGTATGTCCAGGGGCAAAACCCTTTGATGACTTAGCGCTATGGATGACATTTTCAACTTCTCCAACTGTTCTTCAGGATTCTAAAGTGACATAACCGTTGCCCACAATTTACCAAAACTTAAGTTGTATTGCTTCAGACGATCCAGCTATTTGTTCCGCTTATATTCGGAACTTTCCTACTGATTTCTGGATTAAGCTCCCTGATTCTTGGATCAGCAGGGATAGAAAGAAGAATTTCTTCACGAGTCTACGAGTCCCGCTGCATCTTCTAGGAAATTATGTCGTATCTCGTAATGGGTCCCCCATACATTCAACGTATGGGTCTCTTGCACGATCTTCTTGAGATATTAATGGAATGGTGTGTGTAGCCAGTGGTTGAAATTAGGATATTTAATTTGGCCCCTCGCTTATAAGCCAAGTTTTAAAATTGACATATCTTGAACGATGTGCGAGATCAGACCAATGGGCGTCTATATGAATCAAGTCTTGAAACAATTTGTTAGCGAGAGCGGGATCAGACCAAAACTTATTGGCGATTTTGTATCAGTGGGCTTGGCCCCGCCAGTTGTTATTGAATACAAAACATCTAGAGAATAATTTAACTGTCGTGATATATATAATATTCAGCTAGTAATATTATATATTTTCTGATCTATATCCACTTGGTTTGGGGTCAAATAAAATTCCAACTGATAAAATTTAGTGAAGCGGTAGTAAAATATAGATTCTATAATGAAATAGAATCAAACTCGAAGAGATCTTTGGTTCATACTTAACCCAAAGGGTTCATACTTAACCCAAAGATGCATCGTTTTAATGAATCACTTACATAATTAATTATAACACAGTGCGACAGTCCAAAACCCGCATTATTATTTTTCTTGTAGGCATTGGCGAGTAGAACAACGTTTGTTCTATGAAATTTGCCGGACACCCCCAAAATCCGGATTTACGGATAAAAAACGATTTTCTTGCCTTTTTCCACTTGATTTTCAATCTCTAAAAGAATTTGGAAAGAAGATAATTAGACCTTTCGAACGATGTATATCGTTGTTGTTTATTGAAGCTGTAGGAATATAGGTTTATTGGCCCTACAAACACATTTTTTGTCCATCATTTTATAGTTTAGGCATTGTTTTTATCAATTATATTGTGAGATAACCGTAAGATTAATTAATTTACATATATAGTATATTTTTCAAGGAAAAAAAACTAAATCGGTATATAAACACTATGTACATACCTATGTAGATGTTTCACAGAATTTTATGTTGGTGTCATTGATACGTTAAATGCAAACTAAATTTGCAGTTGCATCGGATGCATTTAAAAACGTTAAGGAGGCGAAAATAAATCCCTGCTATAATAATAAGAACTTACGACCATTAAAATGAGCCTTCATTTGTAAAAATCCTCTCCACGCGTTCCGAACACACATAACACGAAACATACACTGTTTGAGAATATTTTCCTATTTTCTCAGATTTCAGTGATTCTAAACGATCAATTATTTTAAGTCGATCGGTATACGTTAAGGTGCATCTAGCTCCATTAGTTTGGGGCGTTACAAGCATCTGGGACTAAACAAACTGATGATACCATGTACCACACAGAGTGGTGTAGGGCATAAAAATGTTATATTGATAAACTGGATTCAGATACGAAATTTATGTAGCCAATTAAAATTGTTTGATATATATATTAGCGAAATTAAGAACCTGCCTTGAAATGTACTTTTAATGCATTTTTTTTAAATCATTATGCGTGACTCAACAGAAAAATGGACGGTGGACGTGCGCCGCATGTACGACTAAAACGATATATCTAGAGAACCATTGCTCCGATGAAAATTTAGAAACATCAGATAAAATTCCACACAAAATGTATGGCAGCGCCTACAATAAATTATTTTTGAAAATTTAATATCTGAACTTTTATTGCACTAAGTGGCATCAAATTTATTGTTCATGAATTTGACTGCACCAATCGTAATACAATTTTTAGTGTACGTATTTAACATCGATATGCGCCTATATGAAGAACATATCTGCCGGTGTATTCTTCAAAAAATATAATTAGTTAGTTAATGATGATTACTAAACGAAAAATACATTTCATTTTTCTACTTATGTTAATGATTTGTCACGGCCTAAAGTTCTTTCATCTCATAAATTTGTAGTTTTCTCTTTTGAATATATTTTCCGTACTAATTTTTAAATAAGCACTTTCACCTTTTAATCATCTTTTGAAAAAAAAATAATAATAATGTGAACAATACGTAGCAGATTATGCTGTGATGATTATTTGTATCCGATGCATTATTAAAGAACATTCATCTCACGTAAAAATTCCAAAGTGAGTCAATCGTCTAGTATTCGTTATATCAATCGATGACTTATGGTGTAGCTGGGAATAGAAAATGTAATATATATTGCTAAAATATGGTCTGGACAAAAAGAGTATTGTTCATTGAAGACTAAATTTGAAAACCCAGCCCCAAAAAACTGTAAATTTCAAATCAGCAAGGAAAGGCTAAAGTCGTGCGGTGCCGAATACATAATAACTTACACCACTCTGGTAAGATTGGATAACAATGAAATATCCAATTTATACTTCTACTAAAATTTGTTTACACAATTTAGCCAAATCGGACAAACTATATACTCGTATAAGTATACTGGAGTTATAAGTAAATGTGAAGCGATTTTTTGGAATTCGACAATGTTGGTCCATGGATCAAGAAACTCTACAATGCTAAATTTTAAAATAATTGTATGTAAACTACGGCTTCTATAGGGCAAAAGGTCCAAAGCGAACAAAATATATATGGGAGCTATATCTAAAGCTGAACCTATTTTCTTCAAATTGAATAGATAAATAAACTCTACCATGCAAAATTGCAAAGCAATTGGGAGTAAAATACAGTTTCTATAGGGCTAATGGGCCAAATACGAACCCATTTTTTACAAGTTCGGCAATGTTTTGTACATGTATTGAGAAACTCTACCATGCTAATTTTCAAAACGATTGGATGTAAACAACGGTACCGTGAAATAACTCCCAAATGAAATAAGTCTCAAAACAAGTGAGGAAGTTTCAGTCGGGTAAACCGACTAAGGTATACCCTCACTTTGTGAGTATATAATATGGAATATTACACGAATTAATCTGTCAATTTTTGTGGGAGGTACCAGAGGGGTTTATCAAATACGCTTATTTTTCGCTGAACAATAGATATTTTAAATAAATTGCACTGTGCCGAATTATAAGCGTTTATGTGCACTAGCATATTAAACATATTAAAGTTATACTAGTGCACGTTGTGGAGGTACTAAAATGGGCGTGGTGGTAACGCCAATTTTTGTCAGGACTATAGGTAATTCAAAAGTCTTACAATGAAGGTATTGAAGTATTTTCGTGCACTGTTACTCACGCTATAAGCTTTCAACTTTTTGTACACAATGGTCCCTTTGTGTGGAAGGTGCCTAACGGGGCGGGGCCACGTCACCCAATTTTATCTCAAGTTGATAGAGACAGTTAAGCTATTACTATGGGTAGAGTTACAGAAGATTTAGATAAGTAGTATATACTTTATGAGAGAATCAATATTTCATTTAATGTTAACCCTTTGTGAGGGAGGTACTAGAAGGAGTGGACCCTTATGGCCCATCTTCGAACTTAGAAAAAATATTATCCCATACCAAATTTGATGTCAATTCGATACTCCTTTCGAAAGATATCGTGGGCTCCAGCCAGCCAGACAGATGGACGCACATTGCTCAAATGACTTAAAATGTCCCAAAACAGATTTCCCCCGAACATACTTGGGGTTTTAGGTCACTCCGCACACATTTGTCCGTAGCAAATAATACATATATACCCTCGTCGCATTAAAGTGAGGGTATAGGAATATATAGAGATAGGAGGAAATAAGTCCCAATGAAATTTTCTGGAAATTATTTCATTCGTTTCGATCGTTGGTGGTTATTTAATTTTTATTGGGAGTTATTTTATTCCGGCTACGCGGTCCAAAGATCTACGTGGCCGGCCTCCGAAAAAGACTACGCAGACCAATGTTTCTTTAGGTATCCGGCCTTCGTCTGGATTAAAGATCTTCTCCTCTTGGGTATGTCCAAAGATCCAATGTGGTTGTGACTGGAAGGCTTCGAATTAAATTATATATTTTTTTTCTTTTACTCCTGTGAGGAGCATAGGGCCGTAACAATGGATTTCCAATTTACTCTATTTAATGCACAGTATTTAATCTCATTCCAGCTTAGGTTAAGGATCGCTGCTTTCGATTCAATTTGTCGTCTCCAGGTGTGTGATGGGCGCCCCCTCCGTCGGCTGCCCTGCGGGTTCCAATCGATGGCTTGTCTGGCAATATCATCCGCTGGTTTCCTCAAAGTGTGGCCTATCCATCCCCATTTACGCCTTCTAATCTCAATATGGATTGGTTACTGTTGTGTTAATGCCCACAAATCATTATTGTTAATTGTCCTGAGCCAGAATATACGAACAATTTTGCGCAAGCACTTGTTCATGAATACTTGCATATAGTTCATGTCTCGTGATGCAGCATTCCATGATTCGCATCCATATAGAATTAAATGTTCCACGTCAAATAACATAATAAAGGAAAAACTTCAGGAAGTATTTCTCCGAAAAGAAGATGCGCCACGGTTTCGGGTGTTCTGGGAGAAATATTTCCGGAATTGCCTCCTTTATTTCGTTATTTGACGTGAAACATCTATTTCGAAGCCTTTCAGCTACAACCACAGTGGTTGGATTCAAAAACCAATTTCGGATTTTTCGAAAATTAACATAAATAGAAATTCTTTAAGGCCCACTTGCATCCAAGCCTATATGTTAGAGAATTTATAGATGTTTAAAATATAAAGAAATTGTGGAAAATCGGAGTGTTCAAAGTACAAAAAACATGGGGGCTATATCTAAATCTGAACCTATATTCTCCAACTTTGGCAGTATTCGTTCCTGAATTGAAAACCCTCTTTCTGCTAACTTTCCTAGTAATCGCAAGTAAAGTGCATATGGAAAATATCGGTTCAGATTTAGATATATCACACATGTATGAGTACATTCCGATTTGGAATCTAAGCGGTATAGAAGCCGTAGTTCATATCCGATCAGTATGACTTTTGCTATAATGAAGTTTCTTAATAGATGTATAAGCACAGAATTATTTGATGAAACACGATTACGATTTAGATATAGTCCCCATATATATCATCTTTCTGATGTAGCATCCAACCGCTATAAGCTCTACTGAATTTGGCACAATGGAGATTATTTATTGAACCAATAATAATTTTTCAAATTTTTAGAAAAACGGTTCTAAAAAGAAAAGGAAAAACTTTATCGTCCGATAACGCGTTAACTAGGCAAGATATCAATAAAATGTCTGGCAAATATTGCATTATAAGTAACTAGGATTGTTCTCGAAAAAATAGTATAGATTTTTTACATATTATTGATGTCAGTTACTATAAAAACATTACACTGTACAAAATTTCAATTATTTTTATACACTGGTTTTAATGTTATAAGCTGTTAACTTTTGGTGCAAAAAGGTACCTTTGTAGGCAATATAAAAGCATAATACTGTACAAAATTTCAAGTATTTTTATACACTGTTATTAATGTTATAAGCTGTTAACTTTTGGTGCAAAATGGTGCATTTGTGTGGGAGGTACCAAAAGGGACGTGGCTACTTCGCCCATTTTTCTCGAGTTGATAGCGACTAATAAGCTAATACTATGTGTGGAATTTCAAAAGATTCGAATAAGTAGTATAGCAGTTATTAAAGAATCAATATTTCACAACATATTAACCCTTTGTGGGGGAGGTACTAGAAGGAGTGGAAAAAAATATTACCACATACGAAATTTGAAGTCAATCGGTTACTTCTTTCGAGAGTTATCGTGCGCACCAGCCAGCAGACAGACAGACGGACGGACATTGCTCATTCGACTTAAAATGACCCAAAACGGATTTTCCTCCGAACATATTTGGGGTCCTAGGTCACTCCTTCGACGTGTTACACTTTTTTCCGTAGCAAATGATATCGTCACACTAAAGTGAGGGTATAAAAAGCACAAAAAAGTATTGAACTTTAAAAATAAAAGCAGCACTGGGGAATGACGCACGTGAGTGTGAAAGCTCATTTTGGAAGACAAAACGCGACTTACATCATTTTATTAATATTGATGGGGAAAAACCAACCACAAGTATTTGTAGTATATTTAATATACTTTATAATTTTAATTATTGAAAGTCCAGAATGGTTTAAAAATCTGAATTTTACGGAGTATAAGATTTGGCAGGGGAATGACGCAAATATTCAGGGACAACAAATAATCATCCATAAAAGTAATAATTAATAAAAAATTATAAACATTAATAGAAAACATAAATCATTAAATATTATATTTTACAATGAACTAATTTTATTAAAAAAAGTATTTACTATTTTTGTTAAAAAAAATTAAAAAATCAAGAGAAAGTAAAGATAGGGACCGCCTGTGGAATGGGATTTGAGCATTTTGGTGGATAATTTTTTCATAAATAATACATTTAAAAAAAAAAAAAAAATTTAGTTACCGCAAAAAACTAGTAACCAAAGTGGAATATATTTTATTTTTCCTAATTTAAATACACAAAGACAGCAAATTATCCGGTAATGTCGAAACTACCCATATACAAGGTTTACCCGGTTAACCAATTACACAGGTATACACACACTTTGTTGCCGATACTTTTTGAACTGTTAAGTTCGACCTCCTGAATACGAATCTGCAGTCGGTTTTTGCCTAGCAGCTCCCGGTTTTCATTTTATGGGGTAGGGTGATGCAAACCTGACACCGCTTAGAAATACCCAAATTAATTGTAAAAAGAAGAAAGTAAAACATTTTTTGTGTGTATTTTTTGTCGTATATTCACCACGTATGCTCGGGATGATTTACACAGATTCTGTGGCTAAACGAAATTTTTGAAAAATAGCTCTCAATCACTTACAATATTAGTAATAAGAAGATGAGATTATTTTACTGCAATTCCTTATCATAAATATAAAATAAGATAAGAAAATGAACACTACATGTAACAGAGAAGAACATTATTTAAACACACGTTTGTTACGTGTATATCAGAAAAGCATATGCTCTTTTTAAATACATAGTAGGGTAAATTGGATATTTCTTCAACTCAAAAACTAGAGCTGCTAGGGAATAATGGTATTCAGTTTTGAAATCCGCGTTAAAAGTACAAATAAAATCAGCTACAAAACTTAAGGCACCAAAAAACTATTTCTTTTTTGTTGACCTGTGTTATCTCAGTAGCAATTTATTACGATTCCAAATCGAAAACAATTCCGACATAGTCCCGAAAATTACGACAATGATTTTTTTAATTTCACATATGTAAATGTTTTCTATTCTATGGATAATTAAGCACGGTAAACAAATTATATTTCGTTGTGCAACAATAACAAACGAAAAATTAAATAATAAGTGAAAATGAAAGTTCTGAAGAATTTATATAAATTATCACATTCTTTGTAAAAGAAAGTGATCATTAAGAATACAATCAGTAAAACTACGGCCAAATGTCTGTTTACGTTTGAATAGCATTCAGAGTTTGTTAGTTATGTATACGATTAACACAATTTGTTTACAAAAAACTCATCAATGTGAGAGGAAAAAACAAGTGAAAACGACAAGAAAGCTTAGCCAATGAAGACAACTTAATTACCAAAAGATTAGTACCAAAACAAAAGTCCCATAGTCATCCTCATAACAATTATCATCATAATCAGACGTAGCAGTAGTACCGACTTTGTCGGCGATAATGGATGGAAACCGTGCAAGTAAACCAAAGAATATTTTGCTCTTAACACTGGCTCAAATGTGTTAAAAATGCTAATTAGCTAAATGGTCAATCATCTTTTTCTTCTTCTCAACTTACCTGTATTCTGGGTATAATAGGCTTCCAGCTGTGATGGTAAGATGACCACCACCGCCGCTATGGCCAGCGTTAGAATATTCATCAAACGTAGTGGTGAGCCCATGCTGATACCTAAGCAAATCGTATCGTCTCTATGGACTGTGTGTGAGGCAACAACTTTCCTTTGATTTTAACAAGTTTATGATTAATGAGACTCAAACGGATAAAACACCAGAAGTGTGCGCATGCGCACTCGCTATCGAAAAGACGTATTGCGAGATTAGTCTTGCTGCCGTTTGTGATTGTTAATGGAAAGTAAAGTGTTTGTTGTTGTTTTTAATTTTTGTCGATACAGCTGGTGTTCTTTGGGTTAAGTATGTCAGAGGGTTACGCATGCGCCAATTGGTATATTTGTCAAATAGAGACAAAACCACTTAATGCTGCAAAATAGCACTAAGCACTTTTCTAATGTATTCGTTGTTGTTATTATTGTCGTATTAAAAAAATCTGTAAACTTCGTCAGTGTCTCATTGATCGTTTACATGCGTGTGTCTTGAATTTTCTTCAAGAATAAGGTTAACTTGTTATCTTTTAATTCTTCATTTGTGATCTCACAATTTCTCCAATTCAAGTAGAACCCGTAGCAGTGTCATTGTATCTGAAAGAAGAAGAATAGAGAAACGATCATATATTTTGATTACTTAGAGTTTATGACAATCTTACGAGGTTAGGAGGATAAGTAAATTTGCACTTAAAGAAGGATGTCATTTTGGAATGTTGACATGCGGTGGGAATTGTAATTATAATATTATTTTTTCGACTGATGATACAATAAAAGAAGTACAGCTTCATAGCACCAATGAAACAGTTTCATTAATATGTTGCCGTTGCTATACTGTTTGTTATTCTCCTGTGTCATTAAATAGGTGAAATGCGATTCGTTAATGCAACACATTTTTGCTTTACAAGCTAATGATATGAGTAAAAGGAAAATTAACTTTGATCACTACACCAAATCGAAACCCATTTTTGGTGGGGATGGATCTAGTCATTATTAAAACACAAATGTATAAATTTCAGCCCAATAGGTGGAAATTTGAAGTCAGATCTTGAAAGACGTTTGTGGGGTGTATGGTTCAGGGTACAATTATATCAATAACATTACCGAATTTCAGCTACAGCGGAGCTACAGGAAGTGCTGACAAATCAACCAGGCCTACATCAACATCAGCAAAGCCGACCGGAATAATACAGTCAATTTTACTAAAGATAGAATACAGCTATTAGATATAGCATATAACATAAATCCAGCCGCAATAATTACGGCTCTGCCTGTCCTTCAAGGCATTGTTGATTACACTATGTCTGAACCACATTTTGATAAGAAGTAAGTCAGTCTTATACCTGTTAGATCAGAGTGGAATGGTCGTGTCCCAGGTGATAGCAGATTCGTAAATGGACGGTTCTTTTGTAAGGAACTTAAGGTATCCATTGCAAAAAGACTGCCAGAACACTGCAGTTTTTATTGAATGGCTGAAAACACTACAAACACATGTACAACATTTTGCCGATTATCTCATCATTAAATCTGGTCCAAACAAAATATCCTCTAACATGGTGTGGTGTAGGGTATTAACAAAAAAAAAACGTATCACACAAAACAATTACCCTTTATTCAGTACGAGTATATGTGATACGAGAGATACTTGATTGTTTACATTGTGGGAATTAATAAAACTCACTATTTAATGATACTCAAATACTAATGATTTAACACATTTGCCGTTAGGAGTGAGATGAAACGACGGACCCACTGAGATCCAGAAACAGATGATACATACACACGCACTAAGACATGGAGTAGTTGTGGCACAAGTTGCATTTCAACTTTGAATTGCACCATATGATGCTTCTCCATTAATAGACATATGAACATCTGTAAACGATGTCAAAAGAAGAAAAAACAAACGAAGGAGGAGGACAGGATTAGGTGATCATGGGTAGTTTCGGCTCAGCATGCGATCCAACTCCGTTAGAATCTTGTATTGTTAGTAGCTCTGTGTTTAACAAAAAAAAAAAACGTGAAAACTAAAAAATTTAGCATAAACCACTTTGAATTCATCAATAAATTAAATAACTTTTTTTTTGGAAAATTTGTTTTAAATTAGTCTGAGCAATAGGAAATAGCGAAGTAAGAACTACAGTTTCTCAGCTGGGGCATTTAAAAACTGATATAGCTCTGACAATATTTTACAAACTGGTCGAAGTTATTCTGATCGACTTTTCACGACAAAGTCTGTTTTTGTCTATGATAAAAGTACGAACAAATCATATCTTTCAAAACAATTTTGTTCCTCCTAATTTTCAAAACCAAACAAAGAAGTTAGTAGTCAGCAACTAAATTGGCTACCCGATGAAAGAAATTTGTCAAAAATATAAAAAATAGTTTTGGAAATTGTAACTTTAAATGGCTATAGCGTTTGTGTCAGTTGGTACATCTTATCGTTCTTTTATACCCTCCACCATACCCAATTTATCACTGCGTTTGTAACTCCTCGAAGGCGATTTTGCCATGTCCGTTTGTCCGTATGAGCTGGATGACTGACATTTGGGATTGAAAATGGGCAATATCGGTAATTTTTTTATATCCCCAAACATAGCATCTCTCCGATTTGCCTTCTTAAAGTCAAAGAAACCAAAACTTTCAACTGATCGGGTTGAAAATTGCTGACACGAGTATACTTATACCAAAAACCCTTACACGGTCATAGGTCGATGTTTTGATATAGCTCACATACAAAGAACTCTCTATATTTGACTTCTTGAAGCAACAAAAACACAAATTTCAACGAATTGGGCTGCAATGTTGAAATATGAGTTTACTTATACCCGGAACCATTCACCTGCGATCCATGGCGGAGGGTTCATAAGATTCGCCGCTTTCACTGAAATAGTAAATCATCAAAATAAAGTTAAATCTATTTTTTCAGTATTTTGTAAAAAAGGCTTGGGAAATTTAAAATCGAACAGTACAGACTTCAACAACGTCCCCAAAAAAATTTTATATTCTCCATTAACATACTGTATTTAAAAAACAATTAATAATAATGTCTATGAACTTACACTCCTTCGAAAATGTTGGGCCACCCTGTAGTATTAAAATTGAATTGTTTGCCTTTTTCAAAGTGAATAACATTTAGCAAATCATTAGTTATTTACGTGTGTTTATCATAGAGCAGATAGTTAAAACCTATTACGCAGTACCTATTACGGAATCGCCAAAAAAGTCTGGAAGGCCTACATCGTAGTACCTATTACGTGTCAATAAATAAATTCTCTTGACCTGGATACCTTCATGTTCCGATGGAGCGGGTTCCCCAATCGTCAGATTGCCCGTCTGTTGATCAACGCCGACAACACCAAAAATGGTGAAAATTTCCCCCAGTACTCACAACGGGTGGTACGGTGAGGGAAAAACGTCATGTCCTACAGTCAAAATGGATGCAAAATGAGCACCGGATAGCGCTCAGAGTTTTGACGAAGTTAGAGGCTATTGAGGTTTTGGCTCGTACCTAAAAACAAAAAGAGTCTCTCCCATGGGCTAAAGGCGTCATAGATGCTTCTAAAGCCAATGATTCGGCTGAGAGAGTTACAAATTAAAGTGTGTTAATGGCTAATAATGTCAAAAGGATCAGATCACCTGATGAACCCTTGCCTTCGAAAAAGCCCTAATATCACCATAAACGGGACACTCCCCAATACCTTCAAAGAAGTGGCGAAGTAGAGTCTAGTGATGGCTGTTATAGCCTGAAGTAGTGAGGATGGATCCATTCTCAAAGACAAATGGAGCCATATTCAATCAGCCATTATGGCTCATTACCTCCATGTCCCTAGAGAAATGCCGGACAAACCACCAATCTGCAACGATGCAAAATGGCATCAGGGGAGAGTAAAGCTTATATATTTCGGTGATGCCAGATCAGTAGATCTGTATTAGGCTGCTCTTTGTCGAGCGGGTGAGGTGTGGCCGGGCGCCCATTTGGATGTTGTCCAAATGGTCACCCTAGATCATCACCTGGGTTGCAGAAGAGCCGTCCAACTCGGCAGACATATTAGAGATAATTAATGATTCCAATCCAGGGCTGCCGACTCATAATTAGAGAATTAGCAAGGTGGGTGAGACGGATGTATGTGAGCACTGTCGAATCGTCCCTATATTTCAAGGAAGTCAACATGGTGACATTTCTTGGCATAGAAGGGGATTTTAACAACATTCACTTAGATGCGGTATTTGCGGCACTGTCATATCTAAAGGTGAACTCGAGCATGATTAGACTAATTCAAAGCCAGGTCAACACAAGACGCATAACAGCCACAACTTGGGTCCACAACAGAGGTACCACACAAGGCCTCAATAATTTGGAACATAGCGGTGAATGAAATCCTGCTAGACCTAGAACGTTGCGGCTGCAAGGACGTGGCAAATTCGAAAACGTTCTCAGAGATATTCTACAGGTGGCTCTGAACACGTTGGCTAGATGGACCGGAAGCAGCGGTTTGGGCATTAACCCAAACAAGACAGAATTGGTTTGTTTTACTAGGATGAACAATGTCCCTCCTACTCTGATAAATGGAACAGATCTAGTATTTTCTGAAAGTGCAAAATTTGTAGGAATAATTCTAGATAGGAAACTGTTATTTAGACTTAACGTATTGGAATATGTAAGGAAGGCTAACGTTGCCATATATTCCTGCAGGTAGGCTGTAGGGTCGCGGTGGGGCCTCTCTCCTAAAATTGTCCACTGGATATATAAAGCAGTACTTCGTCCAATTCTGTTATACGGCATTGTGGTATGGTGGACGGAAACTGACAAACTAACCAATACCAACCTACTAACAAAGGTTCAGAGAACTGCCTGCCTGAGCATAAGCGGAGCCTTAAAGACTGCAGCGACCGAGTCTCTGCAAGCCCTACTCCACATACTGCCGATTAATATTGTGGCAGTATATGGAGTAAGACAAGTTGAAATCAAAGCGGCAATAAAATTAAACTGCCTATAAATGTGGAGGTACCAGAACTACGGTCACATGAGGATATCAAAGTGTAGTGCTGTGGTAACCGACCGAGTGGACTATATACCAACTGTGTACATCTTCGAGAGAAATTACATCACTATGATTCCCGCCAGAGATGAATCGGTTGGCAGAATACCAGGTAATAGAAACCATCTCCACTTTTACACGGATGGTTCGAAGCTTGATGAAAAGGTTGGCTTCGGAGTACACTGTGCAGAACTTAGTTGTGATATAGCTCACAGACTACCAGATACCTGCAGTGTCTATCAAGCCGAAATAATGGCAATATGGGAAGTCGCCAAGTGGCTGAGTCGCAACACTGCCCAGCAAAATTTCTCATTACCAAATAATCCGACGAGTAAGCAAAGTTCAATAAAGGTAAGTACTTATTATTTAGCGACTTTTCTCATTATTTTAACATGGGGAAGTCATTGGAGGAAAGTACTTCCCAAAAGCATACAATAAAGTAGCTTAATAAGTACTTATTTCTAGCATAGGCATACCACATAAATATGTGCTTATATTTTCACGATTTTAAGTACTTGAATAAAGCATTACCAATACGTTATAAAATATGTAGTAGATATGGTAGATATGAAATGGCCATTTAAAGTGATATTTCTCGAAACAAACAATTTTTTCATGCCAGATTCGAATTTCTGTGAAAATCTTCAATGGTCTAACATCATAAGATATACGTAAATATTAATGGCATTTTCATTCCAATCTGCACGTATTATTTGAAAACACTAAATAAATCTTGTACAGTAACCCATATACAGCCAAAATTGCATTATATTAAAATTTACCAAAATTATTTTGATAACAAAAAATCACTTATTTCTGTTATTATTGGTAAGATTGAGTACTAACTCCAATGACTTATGCAGAAGCTGTGGTGATGAGGAAGTAGTGGGAAGCATTGAACACTTGCTATGCGACTGTTTCGCTTTGAGTAAACGACGACTGGACATACTGGAGTGGGCCTTTCTAGGCAGTCTAACATATTTTTCCGGTACCGATATTCGTACTATCGATAAATTTATATATCAAACAGAGGGGCATTTCAGCCCGTGGTAACACTAGGGACTGATCCTATGGTCGCTTGATTTTGGAATTCATAATTTCAAATGCCTTCTGGGACAATGGATTCGGCTCAATATATATATATATATTTATGAGACGCGAGAAATACTCATTCATTAAAAAATTTACGCAAGTGAAAGGAGATTGGGGAAGCTCCGGCGATGGTTCTATTAGTAGCCCATCAACGACATCTATAATTAAAGCCACGATATTAGTTTCATTGATGATATTTAATTATATTGATGGCCGCACTTACCGCGTTCAAAAAACCCTTGAAATCACTGAATTTTGAGATCCCGTATTTTTTCGGGATTTTATATACTCTTCTTATTTCTTTAAATTTATTTTTTAATAAAACAAAATTTATTTATAATTTTCGACCTTTTGATTGCCTTGATAGGGCTTTTGCCCCTATCTATAACAAAGTTTTCACTAGAAAACAAAATACTCAACTGCAAATGTATTCTAGAACCAAACTGGACATATGGTATCCAATTGTGCGGCACCGCCACATATACTAATATTAAACTGCTGCAACAATTTCAATTCAAAACATTAAGGGTAATCACAAATGCTTCAGCGTATATTACCAACAATCGCCTACACGATGAATTAAACATCAAAGCAGTAAACGAAGAAACTTCAACCAAATTAACATCATACTAATTAAGAATTGACAACCACCCAAATCCACTTGCCCTAATCTTACTTAATGTCAAATCAAGAAACATTTAGAAGGCTAAAACAAAAAGCACTACAAGATTTAGGCCTTAATTCATAAAAATTTAATGAAGGTTTGAAGAACGCTTTAACACTGCTAAAGCGTTCCTCAAACCTTCTTTAACTTTTTATGAATAAGGCCCTTAAGCATTAAATCATTTGTATTATCTTATTATAATGCATTACATTTATGCAATTAAAACTATGTAATATGTAAAACTATGTAATGTCATTTGATAAATCTAAAGGAAAAAATCAAAAATAATGTTAAATATCTTTGTAAGATAAATAGCATTAAAAAAGAATTAAAATTAAAAAAATCTATAGCATGGTTTTAATTTTTGCTATGGATATATTTCCGCAAGTTTATAATTCCTAAGCTAATATGAATAATGTGACTCAATATTAGTTTTGAAACGGCACATTAAAGTATATACAAAGATCTCGTTTAATTAGCCAGATTTGAAATATTGATTCTAATTTAGAAGACTCGAGTTGTATTGTTGTAAGTTCATTTAGTCTTTTACGAAGATACATATTTATTCCATCACTTAATATCGCCTTCAACATAAATGACAGCGCAGCATTTGTTTTTTACAGATTCATATCGCAACGACATAAAACGCATCCACCATTACTTTTATAGGATTTAAGACATTATTCCCTTTAGTAAAGAAAATTCCTCTAGCAATATAAATCGGGATTTTACGGGATTGATCTTCAAAACCAGTAAGGAAAGCCAGAAAGTCGGGCGGACTATATAATACCCTACACCTCCCTAACAATGCGATAAGGGTCATTGTGATAATAATTTGAAATAATTGGTAAATGGGTAGGAACATATTATCTAATTCTGAACCGATAATAGCTAAATTAAGCAATATTCGTTCCTAAATTGAGAAACACCTTTTTGGAAAATTTAAATGATCGGAAGTAAAGAACAACATCTATAGCGCTTGGATACCAAATCAGGAGGAACATATATATGGAGGTTATATTTATATAAATCTGAACCGATTTTCCCTGAATACTCATTCTTGTAAAAAGACCTCTTTCTGTAGAATTTCGTACTGATCGGATATAAAATACAATCTCTACAGCGCTTACATGTCAAATCGGGGGTAACGTATATATGGAGGCTATATCTAAATCTGAACCGATTTCTTTCCAAATTAAAATTGTTCATTCATATAATAGGAAACCTCTTTCTGCCGAATTTCATACTGATCGGATATAAAATACAGCTTTTACAGCGCCTACACGTCAAATCGGGGGTAACATATGTATGGGCGCTATATCTAAATCTGAACCGATTTTCTCCGAATTTGGCAGTATTCCTTCATGTAATAAGAAACCTCTTTCTGCCGAATTTCACACTGATCGGATATAAAATACAGTTTCTACAGCGCTTACATGGCAAATCGGGGGTTACATATATATGGGGGCTATATCTAAATGTGAACCGATTTGCTCCGAATTTAGCAGTATTCCTTCATATAATAAGAAACCTTTTTCAGCCGAATTTCATACTGATCGGATATAAAATAAAGGTTTTACAGCGCTTACATGTCAAATCGGGGCTAACATATATTCAGTAGGGATTGTCCTTGGGCCAAAAAAAAAGATATGTGTAAAGTTTCGTCGAGATCGGACCATAATTGCGACCTATACTTTGATTACAAGAATACATGCACAGCCAGAAGGACATAGCTAAATCAACTCAGAAAGTGATTCTAAGTCGATCGGTATAATAAACGATGGGTCTATTTCTTCTCCTTTTGGGTGTTTCAAACAAATGCACAAAGTTATAATACCCTGTACCACAGTGTGGTGTAGGGTATAAACATCAACTGATTTGTATAAATTTTATTGAGATGAATTCTTGCCAAAATAGATTAAAAACTGCAAAGTTTTAGCTAAATAGCTTAGACACTGTGGTGTTTATGTCTTAAGCAAGACATTTTGGGAGCGACATCTATAGGTGGACTATAACAAAATATGAACTGATTTAAAACATTTTCATTGCGATGAATTCTTGTAATAATAAAATAAAATACAAACTGCAAAAATTAAGTTAAAATGCTTATAAAATGTGGAATTTATGGCTTAAATAAGCGTATTTTGGGGCGACCTCTATAGGTGGACTGTAAAAAAATATGAACTATTTCAAAACAAATTTTACTGTGAGGAATTCTTGTCTAAATAAAATACAAACTGCAAAGAATTAGTTAAAATTCTTAGAAAATATAATATTTGTGGCCTTAATAAGCGTATTTTGGGGCGTGCCCAATCACAGATAAGTACGTTGTAATAATATTTTTAAGTAATTTTTAGTCGTGAAGTCGGTTTTCCGTAGCAGAACTGAAAAAGTACGTTTTGACTTCAAGATTTAAAATTTCAATAAAAAACAGTGCCGGATTTCAGAAAAATATTTTCAGATACACAAGTACATAAATATATACATTCACATATATACATACATATGTATATGTTCCCTCCGATTTGGCATATTTGTGCTACAGAAGCTGAATTTCACTTCCATTTATGATTCGTAAAAAATGTATAAAACTTGACAATATTTCTGCTTATTCAGCTCCAAACGACTTAAAATATCATTAAATGGATTTGTCATAGACATACATACATGGGGGATATATATTCTCTCATCACTATAAACTGAAAGTACAACAAGTGCAGTCAGTCTGTAACTGTAATCAGATTAAGCTTTTTACAAAAATATGTGCAAAAAAACCGTTAACCCAAATTACTGTGATCAAAATTAGAATATTTTTGTTTTATATTTAGGTCATTTGTTGTTAGATGATTGTGCCTGCGAGAGTCTTTGTTGATTAACAATAAAACCATCACAACAATGACATGAACTTTTTTTTCGGATTTTCTCCACATTTGCAACAATTGTAAGAAATAAATTTAAAAATCACAACAAGTGAAATGTTTTTCTTTTGTACCATCATCATGCATAAGCAACTAATTTGCTAAGTTTTTCCATTGTCATTCTTTTTTTTGGCGAGACGAAGGCCCTTATTTGTATGTGCAGTTATTATTATTTCCGCTTCCAGTCTTTCAGAAAAATAAAAAAAGCTAGTACAGGCGTATCACACAAAAAAAGATACAAAAGAAAAGCAATATTCTGCTTTCTGCTCATGTTAAAACATGATAACGTGACTATAAACCATTGCTTCAAATCATAATTGTGGAGATGTTTTAATTATAACAACTTCAATGGAGGTATGCGCATTTGCTTCTACTTAAACTGAAACAAAAAATACCTATGAACATTGTCGGTACTTATGACTATTCATTTATTAACATGTGATAGGGTTAATTCATTCATTCATAGAGGCGTCCGTCTATTCATTCATACCTTCGGACAAGTAATTTTCCACATCAACATAGCCATACAGACACACACACAGTCAGCAGCCACAGCCGGTAAAACAAAAGACTTAAGACACAAACGCGTTTTGGAGCTTCTCTTGTCAGCGACTGCCTGTTTTGCTAGAAGTAAGCTCTAACTAGACATGTGAAGCTAGTTAGTCGGCCTAACTAAGTACTTTGCTCGCAGATGTATCTTAGCAAATCAGTAGTATGGTTGGTTGTATTACCGTTAGTTAATTAGAATTTTTGCAAATAATCTCCACTCATTTAAAGTAAACATATATTTATGTAGAATATTTATGATGCCATTCCCGGACAAGAGCACTAAACACGCAGTCTGTCCGTTTTTTTTTTAAATCACCTTAATTTACACAAAAAATGATAAAGAAATATTTTAATGTCTACACGATTTTTATAACGGATCGGTCGTTAGTTTGATGTTATAAATGGCGGAAGATTATATGCGATTTTTAAGGATTTTACAGAAAATATTTGTATGCTACTATTTCCGAACGGTTAATTGGCTGCAGTTCAATGGAAAAATATTTCAAAGAAAACTTGAAATATGTGTAGCGATAAACCACCTACATTGAAACTACTCTGCTTGAAAATATTGTGTTCAAAAATATATAAATGAATTTATCGATTTAAAATGACTTAATTGAAAGATTAAATTGTAGAAATTTTTGTGATTATATTTTACTAAAGATTGGTTTTTAAGAGCTTTCGCATTTGATTAAAACAAATCACATACAATTTAGAGAAATTTATGAAATCTTCATTTGAGTCGATAGAACTATCTATATAATTCAATATTTAATGATGATTGCATATACATATCGAGCGCGGCTGCGCCTTAAATGGTTCATAAGCTGGGTCCAATTTTGCCATACACTCTCCAACATATCGGCCGGTATCTCACGAATAACTTCTTCAATATTGACTGCCAGTGCGTCAACCGCTGTGGGCTTGTCCCTATTCGCACGAGCCTTAATACAGCCCCACAAAAAATAATCTAAAAGCGTTAAATCGCACGATCCAGGCGGCAAATTGACTTGCCCAAAACGTCAAATAAACTGTTCACCGGACTCAAAATTCATTAAAAAATTAATAAAAACAAGTAAGAAGGTTCAGTCGGGTAAACCGACTGAGTCCCAAAAAAATATTCGTAAATGTATTTTTTTTTAATTAAATTATTATCAATTTAAATTGCTTTTAATCAATTTAAAGTATGTACTGGTATTAGAGTTAAAAACTGTTTACATTTGGTACAAAATGGTCCATTTGAGTGGGAGGTACCAAAAGGGGCGTGCCAATAACGGTCAATTTTCTCTGGACTCTAGATACTATAAAAGCATTACACCGTAAAAAATTTCAAGTATTTATATTCACTGGTGTTAAAGCTAAAATCTGTTAACTTTTGGTACTAAGAGCTCAATTTGTGTGGGAGATACCAAATGGGGCGTGCCAATAGCGCCCACTCGAACACGCTTAGGGTTTTAGGTCACTCCTTCGATGTGTTACACCTTTGGCTCGTAGCAAATGATATATACCCTCCTCTCTAAAGTGAGGGGATAATAAATGAAATGCAATAACCTGCAGTCGTTGTTAGATTGTAAGTTGATTCATGGTTAAATTTTAGGCCAAACTGAACATGTTTTACAGTAACATGTTATACGAAAAAAGCTGAGCTGCCACAAACAGTGTTGCCAAAAAGAAAGTTGCCAAAAAATCACCCATTACCTACATTCAAATCTACTTTTCTTAAACATATTGTATTCAAAAATATATCATTGAATCAAAAATCGCATATACCATCCAAATCTTATATACACTCCACCTTTGATTGCATTCAATTCTATTACTGGAAAAATCTTTGGATATGTGGCAAATCTTCCAGCCATCCTTGTTGTTGAAGCAAATATTAAAAAATGAACGCTGCAATTTTTAGCCAAATTTTAGGAACCAATTTCATTAGCCAAACTCTTCATCTGAAAAATGTGGTAATTATGGCTTAAATTAGCATATTTGAGGGCTACCTTTACACGGGGACTATAACAAAATATAAACCGACTAAATTTTTTGAGATAAATTCTTGCCAAAATAGAATACAAACTGCAAAGTTTCAGCTAAACTGCTTAGAAAATGTGGTGTTTATGGCCTATTTGGGAGCGACATCTATAGAAGGACTATAACAAAATATGAACAGTTTTAAAAATTTTTACTGTGATGAATTCTTGCCTAATAAAACACAAACTTCAAAGATTCGCTTAAAATGCATAGACCTTAGCTACCTCTATAGGATGACTTTAACAAAATATGAATAGATTTGTAAAATTTTTGTTGTGGTGAAATCTTGTCAAAATAAAATACAAACTGCAAAGTTTCAGCAAAATTGCTTTCAAAATGTGGTAGATATGGCTCAAAACCCGTATTTTGGAGCGACATCTATATGAGAAGCTATATCAAAACATTGACCGATATGGCCCATATGCAATCCCAAACGAACTGCAACTGTAAGAAGTATTTAAACCAAATTTGATCAACCTAGTTCTATTATTACGGACTGTAGAGTGATTTGGCTAAAGAATTTACGGCATAAAATTTGGCTAAAGATTGCAGTGATCGTTTTTTAATAAATTACTTGAACAAAAAAGATCGTTTCATGATTTGCTTAGGTTAGGTTTGGTGCAAGAGAGGAGACGTTTAAACGTCTCATGTCCGTGGAATTAAACTTAAGTCAGTGGTTCGGCTTGTTGTGCGCTCCTTATTTATGATCTTTTTATACCTCACGAGTTACAGAAAATTGGTACTAGACACGATTTTTTTTGATTTGCTTATGACCAAAGGTTTTTCCAATAATAAAATTGAATGTAATCCATGGTGGAGGGTATATAAGATTCGGCACGAACTTAACGCTTTTAATTGATAAATAATTATTTGTATACCCTCCAACATAGGATGGGGGTATATTCATTTTGTCACTCCGTTTGTAACACTCTAAACATTGATCTGAGACCCCATAAAGTATATATATTCTTAATCGTCGTAAAATTCTAAGACGATTTAGCCATGTCCGTCTGTCCCTCCGTCCGTCTGTTGTAATCACGCTACAGTCCGTAATAATAGAGCTAGGTTGATCAAATTTGGTATAAATATTTCTTATAGTTGCAGGTTGTTCGGGATTGCAAATGGGCCATATCGGTCAATGTTTTGATATAGCCCCCATACACGAGGTATGTTCAAAAAATATCGCTAATTTTTAATTTCCGCGGGCTACGTGTATTTGATTTTTGATATTTTTGTAGCGTTATATTGGTACTCATGTCCCTTACTTATGCTGACAAGGTCGGCCATTTTGAATGTTTAGTTAATTTTTGACAGCTGTTGTGCTTGGATGTGTTTTAACTTGTCTTCGATTTTTATCTATTTCAGAAAATGGATCAAAGAATCTGCATCAAATTTTGTGTGAAAAACAAAATAAAGTGCGCTGACGCATTCCGAATGTTGACTGTGGCATATGGTGAAGCTACCTTGGACCAAAGCAACGTTTATCGGTGGTACAAAATGTTCTTAGAGGGCCGAGAATATGCGAATGACGAACAGCGTGCCGGACGCCCGAGCACGTCAACAACAGACGAAAACATTGATAAAGTGAATAAAATAATATTGGCCAATCGACGAATTACCATTGAGAAGTTGCTGAGAATCTAAACATATCGATTGGCTCGTGCCATTCGATTTAAACCATTTATTTGGGCATGAGTCGGGTCACTTTTACACCATGATAACGCCCCTGCACACACATCGTTGCTTGTGCGCGAATATTTGGCCAAAAACAACACAGTAATGGTGCCGCTGCCACCGTATTCCCCTGACCAAGCCCTCTGTGACTATTTTTTGTTCCCAAAACAGAAAAGGCCCATGAAAGGACGACGCTAAGCCACGATTGAAGAGATAAAAACGGCATCGAAGGAGATGCCGTCTTTATGATAAAGTGCGATTATTTGAAGTGCTTCGAGGATTGGAAAAAACGTTGGCAGAAGTGTATTATATCCGAGGGAATTACTTTGAAGGGGACAAAATAGATATTCATGAATAAATAAATACTTTTTGTAAAAATACAAAGTTCACGATATTTTTTGAACAGACCGAGTACAGCATCTAACTTGTTGTGATTCCTACTGTTCCCTTCTACTATATACATATTTTGGTGTTTTTCGGTGTTATTTTCTTTAGGTTTGAGTTATTTTGTGAGGTCACATGCTATCCATGGTGGAGAGTATATAAGATTCGGCATGGCCGATCTTAACGCTTTTACTTGTTTTTTCTAAAGTGATTATAGCATATATTTTATTAGTTTTATATTAGAATATGTATAAGTATATATGGGTAGTTCTTTTCAAGTATCACAGTTCAAAAATAAGATCATTCTCAAATTTTCAGACAGTAGGTGGGAGTAATTACCCACAATATTAAACAAAAAAATAAATAAAAATTGGAGGCAGGGGACGAGGTCAAAGTTCAGAAAAATAGATTTTTTTCCTCTGTAATGGTTTTTTGAATTTAATTTTATTGCTACAAAGCATAGGATATTGAAAAGAGAAAATATCATTTCTCAAAGCTTTTTCCGCGTACTTTTCATAAAAGAAACTAACTCTTTCTTTTACAGATTATTTTGGTCACTTTTCGCGGAAATAAAAATATAATTTGCGATATTTCAGAATTGATCAAATTTTTTCCTTAAATTTGTTATAAAAAATGGTCCATATGTACTCTACCGATGCATCGCGATGGTGTAAATTTTGTAGTGAGGACGGCTGTGGTTTAGAAGCTACGTTATAGTAACTGAAAATCTTCACCAAATTACAAAGAAAAAATCAACAAACAAAGTATATTTGAAAACACATACAAATATTTGTATAACCTCACTTTAGTGATAAGAGGATATATACCATTTGCTGCGAAACAAAAATGTAACATAACAATGGAGTGACCTAATGAGCAATGTCCGTCTGTCTGCCGGCTGGTGCGCACGATAAGTCTCGAAAGGAGTAACCGATTGAATTCAAATTTGGTATGTGGTAATATTTTTTTCTATCTCCGGCTAAGTTCGAAGATGGGCCATATTGGTCCCCTCCATCTAGTACCTCCCCCACAAAATGTAGTGAAATATTGATTATTAAATACACGCTGAAAAATAATCGCTTCTGTAGTATATTGTCCCAAATATATCTTGCTTGAAATATACAAATGTTTAGGATACACTCGAAATATATTATATTTGGCCCACACAAATATTATATATTTGGGAAGATGTTGTTCTAAACAAATCTTATTTTTCGTCGTTATATTTTTTATTTGGAATTATATTTTACGAAGCAAATATTTATTTGCATTTAGGTATTCAGAAAATATATCAACTCCATATTCTGAGGACAAATTTTACGTTTTTCGTTAATTCAACGTTCATCTTTTCAGAAATGTTAAATTATTGTAAAATTGTTTTATAATTGAAATGGTATAATATGAATAATGATAAATTGCTTGATGGGGTGACAACAAATTATGGCTTGAAATAAATATAAATTAAAAGATAGCGATTTAAAGCAAATGTTATTGTTGTCGAGATGTATTTTCAGTCGAGATCAATGAAAATTAAAAATAAAATTCGAAAATTCTGTAACGTTTTGAAAATCTTTTTTAAAACAAAATATATTTCGAGAAATGCCTAAACAATAATTTTATTTGTATATAAACACATATTTTACTTGAGAAACTTAGTTTGCAAATATATTTTATTAATATATGAGTTCCAAATACATTTTATTAATTTTCAAATAAGATTTATTTGCTGAGAAATATATAATATTTAAACATTTTTGTTCCAAATATATTTTTCTTCGATTCAAACATATCAAAAAAGACTATTTTGCCCCGTGTAGCTTCTATACTACTTATTCGAAAGTTCTGAAATTCCTCACATAGTATTAGTTTATTAGTCGCCATCATCTCGAAGTTGCCACGCCTCCTTTGGTACCTGCCAATAAAAAAAACATTTTGCACCAAAAGTTAATAGTTTATAACATTACACGCATTTTTGATATGTTTGAATTGAAAGAAAATATACTTGAAAACGATTTTTTTAAATATTATATATTTGTTAACAAATAAATTTAATTTGAAAACGAGTAAGGAAAGGCTAAAGTCGGGCGGTGCCGACTATATAATACCCTACACCACTCTCGTAATATTGAATAACTCTGATATATAAATTTTGTAATTCATGTATAAATTGTTTACATAAATTTACTTTTGGGACATTTTATACTTGTTGGTACATGGATCAAGAAACATATATATGGGAGCTATAGCTAAATCTTAACCGATTTTCTTCAAATTCGGTAGTGTTGGTTCATGGATCAAGAAACTCTACCATTCTAAATTTCAAAATGATTGGATGTAAAATACAGCTTCTTCAGGACTAAAGAGCAAAATCGGACGAAACATATATATGGGAGCTATAGCTAAATCTTAACCGATTTTCTTCAAATTCGGCAATGTTGGTTCATGGATCAAGAAACTCTACCATTCTAAATTTTAAAACGATTGGATGTAAAATACAGCTTTTATAGGACTAAATGGCCAAATCGGACGAAACATATATATGGGAGCTATAGCTAACTCTTAACCGATTTTCTTCAAATTCGGTAGTATTGGTTCATGGATCAAGAAACTCTACCATTCTAAATTTCAAAATGATTGGATGTAAAATACAGCTTCTACAGGACTAAAGAGCAAAATCGGACGAAACATATATATGGGAGCTATAGCTAAATGTTAACCGATTTTCTTCAAATTTGGCAATGTTGGTTCATGGATCAGGAAACTCTACCATTCTAAATTTCAAAACGATCGGTTGTAAAATACAGCTTCTATAGGACTAAAGGGCCAAATCGGACGAAACATATATATGGGAGCTATAGCTAAATCTTAACCGATTTTCTTCAAATTCGGCAATGTTGGTTCATGGATCAAGAAACTCTACCATTCTAAATTTCAAAACGATTGGATGTAAAATACAGCTTCTATAGGACTAAAGGGCCTAATCGGACGAAAGCTATATATGGGAGCTATAGCTAAATCTTAACCGATTTTCTTCAAATTCGGCAATGATGGTTCATGGATCAAGAAACTCTACCATTCTAAATTTCAAAACGATCGGATGTAAAATACAGCTTCTATAGGACTAAAGGGCAAAATCGGACGAAAGATATATATGGGAGCTATATCTAAATCTGAACCGATTTCAACCAAATTCAATAGCGATCTTAACAGCCGCGAAATACTCTAAACTGCAAAATTTCAGAACGATCGGAGTGAAATTGCGACCTGTAGTCGACGAACAACTTTACATGGACAGACATGGTTAAATCGACTCAGCTAGTGATTCTGAGTCGATCGGTATACTTTAAGGTGGGTCTAGCTGTGTTATTTTCAGGTGTTACAAACATCTGCCGTGAAACAAACTTATAATACCCTGTACCACAGTGTGGTGTAGGGTATAATCAAGAAATTTTGTTTGGAACGCAGATATTAATACATTAGAACATAATTTATTTGCAAATGTGTTTACACACAAATAAATAATTACAAATATCTATATCTTTGTTTCAGAAATACTAGTTCCAAATAAAAAAATGTTTGAATGGGAGCATATTTTTGTTTAGAACAATATCCCCCCAAACATATAATATTTGTGTGTGTCAAATATTATATATTTGGAGTATACCCTAAACATATGTATATTTCAAGCCGAATATGTTTGGGACAATATACTATAGAAGCTATTTTTTTCAGCGTGTAATACCAGTTTATAAAAATACTTGACATTTTTTATAGTGCCTTCAATCCTGTGAAAAATGCCGTTATTGCCACGCCCCCTTTTGTACCTCTTGCACAAAAAGTTAAGAGCTTACAGCGTGAGTACCAATGCACGAAAATGCAACAACATATTGTACATTGACAAGTTTTTGAAGTGCATATAGCCCTGTGAGAAATGGACGTTATCACCACGCTCTTTTTGTACCTTCCACACAAAATTGCCAAATCATACCAAAATTTAATATCTCATAAGGGTAATTCCAAATTAAAACGACCCAAAAATTACAATTTAAATAGTTGACCCTACTAGAAGACCATGCTGACTTACAACTTTTTACCGATTGTCCAAGTTCGTAACGGTTTTGATTTTATAGGGTGCCCAAGTTGGTCACCTACAACATATTATTAGAAATTTAGCCTTTTTGAAGTCTACATAACTTTTGAACGGAATATCAGATTTGAATGAATTAAGCAATTAATTTTTTTCTATTAATGGCAACAAAAAGACGAAAATGACCTTTATCCTTGATTACCCTGAAAAGCATATCTTCGATTTTTTTCGTTTTATTTTTAAAAATTACCCACATATTTTACCACAAAATGTAAAAATTTCAGCATGGGTCCTCCAAAAATATGAATAAATTATTGTCCGTATCCTGTAAAATTGCTTACATAGTAGTCATTTTACCGCCTCTATAAGCTGAACAAAAATGGGCGAAAATTCCATGCCCCTTTTGGTACCTCCCACACAAAGGGACCAATTTGTACAAAATGTTCACAGGTTATAACATTAATACCATTAATAAATACTTGGAATTTTGTGCAGTATAATATTTATACCCTATACCACACTGTGGTACAGGTTATTATGACTTTGTGCATTTGTTTGTAACGCCCAAAAGGAGAAGAGATAGACCTATCGTTTATTATACCGATCGACTTGAAATCACTTTGTGAGTCGATTTCCGTCTGTCTGTCCATGTATTCTTGTGATCAAAGTGCAGGTCGTATTCATGGTCCGATTGTGATGAAATTTAGCACAGTGCTCTTTTTTGACCCAAGGACGATCCCTATTTAAATTGGTCAAACTCGTATTAGATTTAGATATAGCCCCCATATATATGTAACCCCCGATTTGACATGTAAACGCTGTAAAAACTGTATTTTATATCAGATCAGTACGAAATTTGGCAGAGAGAGTTTTCTTATTACATGAATGAAAACTACCAAATTCGGGGAAAGTTAGTTCAGATTTAGATATAGCCCCCATATATATGTTTCATCAGATTTGACATGTAAGCGCTGTAGAACCCGTGTTTTATATCCGATCAGTACGAAATTTGGCAGGGGAAGTTTTCTCTTCTTGTATGAACACTGCCAAATTCTTATCGCAATGCTCATTTTCGCTTTGTTAGGGAGGTATAGGGTATTATATAGTCGGCCCCGCCCGACTTTCTGTCTGTCCCCACTGGTTTTATAGTACAAAGTGGGCGTTATTGCCACGCCCCTTCTAGTACCTCTCACACAAATGGTAGCAATTTTGTGAAATGTTAAAACTCTTTATTTACATATTTACTTTAATGACTTTCTCATATTTTATATGCGGCCTATGTTGTGTATAAAATTTGAAATATATATCTCATCGTTAAGAGGTTTTGGCCAGAAAATCTGAAAAATTACCCATAGTGCACTGGTATTAAAGTTATAAGCGGTTACTTTTTGGTACAAAATGGTCCATTTGTGTGGGATGTACGAAAAGGGGAGTGCCAATAACACCCACCCTTCTCTGGATTCTAGGTACTTACTTGTATATTCCACTGTACAAAATATCAAGTATTTGTATGAACTGATATTAAATCTTAAATAAGTCAACTTTTGGTGCAAAATTATCCATTTATGTGGCAGGTACCAAAAGGGGTGTGCCAATATCGCCCACTTTTCACAGAACGCTAGGTGCAATAAGTACGAAATTTCAAGTATTAAATAGATAAGCAGCTAAATTATTTTAATAAAATTGTCACTTTGTGTGGGAGGTACCAAAAGGGGTGGCGACACTTCGATCATTTTTCTGGAGGTGATAGCGGCGGAGAAACTATTACTATGTTAGGAATAACAGATGATTCGGATGATTAGTATATAAGTTATTAAAGAATGAATGTTTCACTAAATGTTAACCCTTTGTGAGGGAGGTACTTGAAGAAGTGGGACAATATTGCCCTTTGTCGAACTCAGCCTGAGATAGAAAACATATTTTAACGTACCACATTTGAAGTCAATCCGTAAGTTCTTTCGAGAGTTATCCATCCAGACAGACGGACACACATACAGACAGACTCACATTGCTCAAATAACTTAAAATGTCTTAAAACGTAATTTCGCTGAACATACTTCCGGCCTTAGGTCACTCCTGTGATGTGTTACACTTTTGTCTCGTAGCAAATGATATATACCCTCCTCCCTGTAAGGTGAGGGGATAAAAAGTTGTCATGAAACCAATATTTATAAAATTTTCTTTTTTTTCTTTTCTAAGAAGTTGGGTCTGCTCTTTCAGACATTTACTTGTCATTACTTACTTTTATTAATATTAATTAAAATGTTTAGCTTTTATTATTTACCATAAACTGGTATTTGAAACAATTCCAAGCACTCACATTTCCTCCTTAATTGAACAACTAATTTATTGACTTCTTTTTTCGACAGAAAGAATTTCATTTTAAAAAACATTCAAACTAATTCTGTCAACTAGTTTTCCACTCGAACACTAATACAAAAGAAAAGCATAGTCGTACACATAAGACTATATGTACATACAAGGATGTGGAGCTATAAATCTGCTTTATTTTACTGAACTAACTACAAAGATATCCCACCGAGAAATCAGTTATTTTAGATGATTAATTTCCAGTATTTAGAAGCCGACTCTCAAATGGCACATAAATGGTGCAACGTTTAATTAAATAGAGTTGTCAAAGTTAATGAGAATCGATTAAAATCGCAACAAAGTTTAAAAGGAAATTCTCAGGCAAAGATATTAAAACGTTTAGCTGCGAATACTAGTTTTACTCTTCTTTTTGAGGAGTGCTGATTTCCCAACGACCAAGTAATAAACACTCATGTTTACATTTCCTGTGATCAAAGGTAATTTGTTAATTTTTACAGCAAACACAGCTCTGTGGGATGGTGTGAACATATTTCTTGCAATTTTATTTGGAGACGCTAATCTTGTATATGGGAGAATAAAAAGCTATTTTACTAATTTTATAATTTTCGATAGAAGAGTGCAAACTCGGTATAAGTTTATGTTGATATATAAAGGGTGTACACCTTCGAGAGGAACTACCAGTCAGAGAAATACCAGGTCAAATAAACCATCTCCTTTTTTATACGGATGGTTCGAAGCATGATGAAAAGGTTGGCTTCGGAGTACACTGTAAGGAACTTAGTCTGGATATAGCCCAAAGTCTACCAGATACCTGCAGTGTCTATCAAGTCGAATAATGGCAATAAGGAAAGTTGCAAAGCGGCTGAGTCGCAACATAGTAATCAACATTGGCGTTGTCATTTACTCGCACAGACAGACTGCCATCAATTCTCTGGAGGACACATCTCTAAATTCACAAACAGTCCTCGAATGCCGTAAATCTCTTAACGAGACGGTTGAGTAGTTTAACATACACCTCATATGGGTGCCTGGGCGTGGAGATATCCCTTAAAAACTTGCTTTATTGTTTTGTTTCCTTAATTTGCGATATTGAAAGTATTTTTTAGAAAATGGATTCCGATTTATATACAGCCCAAATATATATTTACATCCAATTAATCACCTAACCACTATAGAAGTCGTATTTTACATCTGAGTATTATTAAATTTGGCAGAGAGAAAAGCACTATCAAATTTGAAAGAAGTTGGTTCTGATTTATATGTGTACGTACTATCCGATTTGACAAAACAACATGCAAGGTCATGACGAATACTCGCATGACATCGACCCTTCAAAGTTAAACACAAACAATTTTAACTGCGTCAAATCACAGCCAATTGCCATCATAATTCAAACAGTTCCAAAGAAACCAACGACACTTTTTTCCGTATCACATTTTAAGAAATTCATTAAGCAATGGAAAGTTGGCTTAGATTGACGCAAACTCCTTATCTAATAACACAAGTTTACAAAAATGTTGTCGAAGCGCTGCGTATTACATTCTGCTGTAATTTTGTGTTAAACACGAAAAATAATATTAAAAAATTTGTTTATGATATTCCTTTATAGTATTTTGTTGTTTTTTAATTATACCCTCACTTTAGTGTGACGAGGGTATATATCATTTGCTACGAAAAAAAGTGTAACACATCGAAGGAGTGATCTAAGACCCTAAGTATGTTCGGCGGATATTCGTTTTGGGTCATTTTAAGACGAATGAGCAATGTCCGTCCGTCTGTCTGTCTGTCTGTCTGTCTATCTGTCTGTCTGTCTGTCTGTCTGTTTGTCTGTCTGTCTGTCTGTGTGTCTGCTGGCTGGTGCGCACGATAACTCTCGAAAGGAGTAACCGATTGACTTCAAATTTGGTACGTGGTAATATTTTTTTCTATCTCCGGCTAAGTTCGAAGATGGGCCAAATTGGTCCACTCCTTCTAGTACCTCCCCCACAAAGTGTTAAAATGTTGTGAAATATTGAATCTTTAATAACTGATATACTACTTATTAGAATCTTCTGAAATTCCACACATAGTATTAGTTTATTAGTCGCTATCAACTCGAGAAAAATGGGCCATGTTGCTACGCCCCTTTTGGTACCTCCCACACAAATGCACCATTTTGCACCAAAAGTTAACAGCTTATAACATTAATAACAGTGTATAAAAAAACTTGAAATTTTGTACAGTATTATACTTTTATATTGCCTACAGTCAAGGGAAAAATTGGCGTTGTTGCCACCCCCTTTTTGGTACCTCCCACACAAAGGTACCTTTTTGCACCAAAAGTTAACAGCTTATAACATTAAAACCAGTGTATGAAAATACTTGAAATTTTGTACAGTCTAATGTTTTTATAGTGTCTATAGCCCTGTGAAAAATGGGCGTTATCGCCACGCCCCTTTTTGTACCTCCCACACAAAATGCCTAAATCATACCACAATTTAATATCTCATAACGTTTTTACCAGTGCACATAAATGCTTATAATTCGGCACAGTGCAATGAATTTAAGTATCTAATGTTCAGCGAAAAATAGGTGTATTTGATAAACCCCTTCTGATACCTCCCACACAAATTGACAGAATAATTCGAGTAATATTCAATATTACATTACTCACAAAGTGAGGGTATACCTTAGTCGGTTTACCCGACTGAAACTTTCTTACTTGTTTTTATAGCACTTTTTTAAATTTTTGTAAATTCCCATTTTCATGGAATCTACCAATTTCACAAACTCATAATAGCCGGTACCACAGTGTGGTGGAGGGTATAAAAATCACATTTGTATACACTAGCTATTGTGATCGAGGGTAAATAGCATTTGCAAATTATAAAAATATTAAATTGGAAAGCGTTTATTTTGTCACTCCTACTATAGCACCTCTAAATATTAATCTGATACCCCATAAAGTATAATTATTCCTTATAGTCGCAAAAATTCAAAGACGATTTAGACATGTCCGTATGTCCTACCGTCCGTCTTTTGTTATCACGCCACAATCTACAATAGTTGAGCTGGAGGACTGAATTTAGGTACACAATTTTTAAATATTATATTTTTGTAAACAACATATTAATATATTAGAACAAAATATTTTTGCGAACTGACTTTCACAAATGAAATATGTTTTTACACAGGAACATTATTGTTTAAGAAGTTTTCCAAACATATTTTATTTAAAAAAAAATTTCGAACGCGGACTTTTCGAATTTTAGTTTACATTTTTCCTAGATTTCGTGTTATACTTTATACACGCTGACAACAAATCGCTTCTGTAGTATATTCTCCCAAACATATTCGGCTTGAAACATATATATGTTTAGCGTACACTCTAAACATATAATATTTGGTAAACACAAAAATTATATATTTGGAAATATGTTTTTGTTTTAAACAAATCTTTGTTTCTATCCTACTATTTTGACCAGACCATTATTTCCGAAACAAAGATTTATTTGCATTTAAGTGTTACATTTTTCATCCATTCAAAATTAATTTTACAGTTTTTTTGTTTTTTAAAAATAATAAATATTGATAGTTTGGATATACAAATCGTATAATGTTGGATATACATAAATTATGTACTTGGAGGATTGACAACAAATGATGACTTGGAATACTCATAAATTTAAAATGATCCATTTAAAATAAAAGTTAATTCTACATATGTTATATCTGGGAGGTACAATTCGAATTAAAGAAAAACATTAAAACTGAAATTTAAAAAAGTCAGCACAGTTTTGAAAATCTTTTTAAATAAAATATAAATAGAGAAATTTCTAAACAATAATTTTATATGTATTTAAACACATTTTTATTTGAGAAATTTAGTTTGCAAATATATTTAGTTCTAATATATTAATATATACGTTCCAAATAAATTGTATTAGTTTTCAAATAAAATTAATTTGTTGAAAAATATATAATATTTCAAAATTTGTGTTCCAAATATATTTTCTATCGATTCAAACATATCAAAAAAAGGCGATTTTGCTCCGTGTAGTTAAAATGTAAAATTGCATTTTACAAACAAACAAAATTTCTAAAAAATTGCACTTTGAAATTCTGAAAACTTGCCTTTAAATAAAGGCATTGAATTAAATGTCAAATACTAATATAGAAATTAATCTTAGCTTTCGAAATATTTGTTGTTAATAAAAACATATTTGAATGAAAACATACTTATGTTTGGAACAACATCTTCACAAACAGATAATATTTGTGTGTGTCAAATATTATATATTTGGATTTACCCTATATATATGTATGTTTCAAGCAGAATATATTTGGGAAATATACTTTAGAAGCTTTTTTCAGTGTGTACTTCTTTTAGCTGCAGCTAATTTGGGATTGGTAACGTGCACCTCCCCTATTTGACATTTTAACGAATGAGATACCACAAATTTCAAAAATCGCTTTAGATTTGACTTCTTAACAAAACAGAAATAAAAAATCCAAAACCAAAAAAGTTACGGAGTGATATTTGGTAATATGAGTTTATTTGTGCCCGAAAACATTTAAATTCCATCCATGTTGGAGGGTTTATAAGAATCGGCATGTCTGAACTTAACACGTTCTTTACTGGTTTTAATTTATACATTATTGCATATATAAATTTTATGCTTATTTTGCGCAACTCTTTTCCACAAATCAATGTTCTATGTGCGTTTTATTGAAAAAGAAAAACCGAAAACAAGGGGATAACCGGTTTATATTTCCGCTTAAACCGAAAACCGGGTTCTCAAAATGTTTAATTTTCATAGAAACCGTAAACCGCTTTTTCAAAATATCCGGTATTTTGGTCACCCTATACAGGGTATACTGTGTTTGTTTTGGCCCACATAATGGTAACGCCACAAAACATTAAAGCCAGACCAACCTTAAAGTGCAGCCATCGACTCAGAACCACTAGCAAAATAGTTCTAACCATGTCCGCGTGTCCGGTCGTCTTAAGCTTGTACGCAAAGTAAGTACAGGACGCAATTTAACTCCGATCTTGATCAAGTTTGATTCAGACTAATTTTTGCACCAAGGACGAAGTCTATTGAAATTGGTCGAAATCGGCTCCGATTTAGATATAGCTCCCATATATATGTATATACTTACCGATTTGGCATTTAAGAGGTATATAAGATTTATTTTCCGCCATGTCTTTATGAAATTTAGCACAGGAAAGTTCTATGATGCAGTAATTACCTCTGCCAAATTTCATTAAAATCAGTTCAGATTTATATATGTATATGACCGATATGCGAGCATATGTATGTGCATCCCAATTTGGCATCTACGCGGTGTAGAAGCTATATTTAGCCAAAAATCTTTACGAAATTTGGTACAAAAGAGTTTATTTTGTGCCGAAAATAAACCATAGCAAATTTTAAAAAAATCGGTTTAGAATGAGGAGATCCTTATACAATTTAGCAGATAACAGTTTCTTGAACCAAGATCATTACTTGGTAAATTTTAAGAATATCAGTTCAGAATTAGATACAGTCCTTATATATAACTACATCCCAATATAACTACATCCGCATTTTAGCCGTTTTATGAAAATTTATATTTAAAAAGGTTTCTGATCCAAGATTGAACGTTACCAAATTTGGAGAAAATTCAGAATTTCTGAGCTGGCCAAGGTATATACATCCGGATTTTGAATCTAAGCGCTATACAATATTTTTTTACAGATCATTAGGGAAACAGTTTTGCTAAATCTTCACAAAAATTCGACTTTTTCTGCTGCGATGTAAAGAGTATCGTATAGTCGGCTTCGCTAGACTTTAGGCATTCCTTTCTGGTTCTATCTGAGGCTGATTTCGAATATGGGCCATATTGATCCAATACTTCAACTACCTTTCCGACAATAGGTTAAAATTTAATGAAATATTAATTATTTAATGTCTTGTGTAGTAATTATGGGTATCTTCCGAAATTCAACACATAATATTAGTTAATTATTTTCTTTCAACTTAAGAAGAATTGGCATTTTACATAGGATGCAAAAATATAAGCTTTATTAGTAACATTCACTATAATATTTTTTGTTTAAAATTGGCGGTGTACATCGAATTTATAAAAAAACATTCTCAATATAATAATTGGTCACAGCTTTACATATTATTAAGCATATTAAATTAAATAATAAATAAACTTTACAGAGTAATAGTATATTTTAACAACTTCGCTAACTTGATTTTGCACAACTAGACACATTGCGAAAAATGCAATTACATTTAAGAATATCTAAAGAAAAAATTGCGACCAAACACATTATCCTCAGCAGTCACATAAAACACCATCAATTGTGTGTACGACAGAGAAGATATAAATCACAATTTTTTTTTATTCCGCCTAACAAAAAAAGTTGATATATATTCTATAACTAAGATAATTTTCAACGAGATTTATATCGAATTGGAGCAAGTCTAATTAAATTAAAACTGAAGATCTGGAAAAGACTAGACCGACTTAAACAACTACACCAACCAATTACCAGTGAAGCAACTCGCGAGCTCAGCAGTATTTTTTGTGTTTTTTTTTTTCATCGACTCCTGCAAAAACAAACATGAAATAGCTCATATTTCACTTGCCGTGCGAAAATAACCACATCCACATTTTACAGAATAGCAGCAATATCAGCAAAATATATTCCTGATGCTATCGCAGGCAATACTGAATGGAAGAATGGCTGAGGCATTGCAAATACAAACAAACTAATAAACAAAAAACGAAAGACTTAAGGCACAAACTTGATTCTTTCTTTCTTCTTTTTCGTGTTGTTGTACTGTTGTTACTGTTGTTATGCCCGCACAGCAAACATACGACGACAGTGACGACACACTGTTCTGCTCCTCTCACTTTGTGCTGCTGTGTGTCTCTCTGTCCGTCTGTCTGGGGACCGCTGTAAATAATAACTGTAGAACGTAACCTATTACACTACAAACAAATATAAATAAATACTAAAAATATGTGTGCATTCGAAGAAGAAGAAGAAAAAAACGAAAAGGAATCCATTTAAGAAAATGGACAAAAAAAGAAACGAAATGTAAGTAACAGCGCCTAGAGGCAATATAGACAATGAAATGGGAGAATGTGCCCATAAATTTTGCCGAGGATAATGTGTAAAGTGTGGTCAAGCACTAACTATACAAAAACGGACAGTCGCGACAGAAATTCTTTGACAATAATTGACAATGAAAATAGTTCACATTCTATTTTTCCTTGGAAAGTACTATTACAAATTCAATAATAAATACTATTACCAATTCAATAAGATACAAAGAGAAGGGAATTTCTTAACAGTCTCAGACATGCTGCAGACTTGAGAACAATTAATAAACTGAAATAGTTTTTTTACAAAAAAGTCGTAACCTCAGTTGGCACCCGCCAACCTGAAAAATCATGACATATCATGTTATGTTATTGTTTGCATTATCAGGCAATAACAGCTCCTTATTTCGCGGAAAATGTGTGGTATTATCAGCTACTTACTCAAGAGGAAGGCAAGGTCATCATTACTTTTTTGTATTATCCCTACAAATTTGTTCGATCAAAAAATATTTTCTCAAAAAATTGCATTATTTTAATGGTAGTCGGCTAATTTCAGTTCTGATTTCATATTAATGTGGTACATGTTATGTTATACTTTTCTTCAGTAGAAATTTAGGAAAACATTAAAAGAAATAGAGCACCATTTCGACGAACAATTTTATTCTATGTAGTTAAATATAAACGGTGAAATTTGAGAGCTCGCCCTAGAAAAGCGAAATTAATGGAGGTGAAATTACTATTACTAAAGTTGAAATAAAACATCAAAATAAGTCAGTGGAAAAAATCAAAGAGTAATTTTATAACACAAACATATCTTCGCATTTTAAGCAAAATAAAATTTATAAGATTCCCAGATAAATATTCGCAAGATTGGTTGTAAAATATTGCTTCCTGTATATCGGAGTTTTATCAAATCAAGTGGTGACGTATGGACAATTTTTTCTGGGCATGGTTAAGGATCAAAATGAAATACGTACAGCAAATGTTTTGGTGTGTCGTTGTAAAATGTAGTATTGCAGAACAAGTAACACTTTGCAACAAAACTTTTTTTTGTTTTTTGTTAAGATTGGAGATTCGATTTTTTAATAGTTATACCTTACACCACACTGTGGTACAGGGTACTATAACATTGTGTAGTTGTTTGTAACACTAAAAAGGAGAAAAAGTAGACCCATCGTTTATTGCACCGATCGAATAAGAATCCCTTTCTGAATTGATTTAGCCTGACCGTCCGTCTGTCTGTGCATGTATTCTGGTAAACAAAGTAGAGATCGCAGTTATGGTCCGATCTCAACGAAATTTTGCACATATCTTTCTAGCACTGTTGAAACTGTATTTAGGTTAGGTTAGGTTAGGTAGAAGAGAGGAGACGTTTAAACGTCTCATGTCCATGGGCATACACTTAAGCTAGTGGTTCGGCCTGTTGTGCGCTCCTTATTTATGATCTTTTTATACCTCACGAGTTACAGAAAATCTGTACTAGACACGCATTTTCTCAGTATTTTCCAGTCATATT
Organism: Eudasyphora cyanicolor; assembly: GCA_963930755.1. Lineage (NCBI taxonomy): Eukaryota > Metazoa > Arthropoda > Insecta > Diptera > Muscidae > Eudasyphora > Eudasyphora cyanicolor. The sequence goes on from OZ005737.1 coordinate 161,918,125, forward strand.
CTCTGAGATGAGTCAAGTCTGGTAATATGTCGGAACCGAAATGTTGGGATCTTGCATGTGTGAAAGCCGGGCAGTAACACAGAAAATGTTCCATCGTTTCGATGTTTTCTCTGCATGCCCTGCATTCGTCGTTTCCTGCTAGTCCTATGCGATGAAGATGTGCTTGTAAGTTTGAGTGTCCCGTTAGAACACTCATCATTTTACTAATATCGATCTTGTTTAGTTTCAGAAGACTTCTTGTTTTCTTTTCATTTGGGTCAGCCCACAGTATACTTGTAGTTGCTCCTACTGTTGCGCTATTCCACACTGTTTTGTGTGCCATCGTGGCTTCGAATGGTTTCCAATTTTCCAAGTTTTTTCTCGAAGTTCTCTGCCCTTTGAAGCCAAGCTGTTTGCCCGTTCATTTCCAATCACTCCGTTGTGTCCTGGTACCCAGCAAATACGCAATTGACATGGAAAGACTTACGCCTGAACAACGTTTACAAATCGTTCAACTTTATTACGAAAATTCACGTTCTGTGAGGAATGTGTTTCGTGCACTTCGCTCATAATTTCACGTTGAGGGCCTGTTGATTGGCCACAAAGATCGTGTGATATCACACCGTTAGATTTTTTCCTGTGGGGATATGTAAAATCTAAAGTTTATGCGGACAAATCCGCTTCGATTCAGGCCTTGGAGCAAAACAGCACTCGTGTCATTCGCCAGTTACCAGTCGAAATGCTCGAACGAGTCATCGAAAATTGGACTCAACGGATGGACCATCTGAGTCCATAGACATAATCTTCAAAAAATAAATGCCAAAGAATGTTCTTTCAAATGATAATAAACAGTCCCCATTCAAATTGAATTTTCTGTATTTTTTTTCTTTAAAAAAGTAGGGAACCTCGAAATGGATGCGTGGACGGAATTTTAGAAATGAAGTCTCGTTTGTAAGTTCTTCACTGGAACATTCAAGTCAATATATTAATCCTGGTTAACTCAAAGTTTTACATATGCAACATTATTTAGCAGTAATAACACCAACATAAAATCCTGAGAAAAATATAGCCATGTAGTTCCATTTGTCCTAAACTGACCCTAAAAATTTCAAGATGGTGTTCGGCATCGTTCATTTTTAAAACAATATTTACTAAAAAATGCCAATGATTTTCCTTTATAAACTATTTACTAAAAAATGCCAATGATTTTCCTTTATAAACTATTATTATTGAAATCACGAAATAGATGGAATCATTCCAATAAAAAACAATTTCGGTTTCTGACATTTTTAAGTAAAAATTCTTTTATATAATACGGACATTGTTTTATTCCAAATTTTTCATAATTCACGTTTACGATAAACGTTTAAGGAAACACATTTTATTTAAACATGATTGAAAATTTTAAAGAGAGTAGGGAGAAAAAAGAGCGTAAGTTGTTCTCATTATGTGAGAGTGCGGTCTTATACATTTTTATGTGTTGGAATTCTGTAAAAAGTTTTTTGCCGAATTTTCGCATATATTCAGAATGGATATTAATTTTAGGATATTAATACACAAACGCGTTTTTAAAATATAACAAATGCAATATTCACATCTCAGAAATTTTTTAATAAATATTTTTTTTTAAAAAGAATGGGTCTGCACCTGCCTATTTGGCATTTAAGTGGTATATAAGACTCATTTTCCCAGAATGAGCACAGGTATATTCTATAAGGCAGTAATTACCGCTGCCAAAATTCATTATTCATATGTGCATCCCAATTTGGCATCCACTCGGTGAAGAAGCCATATTTAACCTCAAATCTTTACGAAATTTGGTACATATAACTTGTTTTGACAAAAAATCATGCCAAATTTGAATAAAATTGGTGCAGAATTAGATATGACCCCATAGACTCGTATACATACATCCTGATTTTTCATATAAGGGATATAGGAACATTTTAAGATTATAGGTTCAGATTTATAACTATATAGCATATATAAAACTATATGCCGATTTTGTACACAGGCTATATAATTTGCTTTTACATACTTATTTATAATCTAAACGCTATACAATAATTTTGTTAACAGATCATTATTTTTAGGAAAACAATATTGCTAAATCTTGCAGACATTTCTACTTATTCTACCCCGACAGAGTGGTGTAGGCTATAATATAGTAGACTCCGCCCGACTTTAGCCCCTCCTTACTGGTTTCTATTTTTATACCCTACACCACACTGTGGTACAGGGTATTATAAGTTTGTTTCACGGCAGATGTTTGTAACACCTGAAAATAACACAGCTAGACCCACCTTAAAGTATACCGATCGACTCAGAATCACTAGCTGAGTCGATTTAAGCATGTCTGTCCGGCCGTCCGTCTGTCCATGTAAAGTCTGTCCATGTAAAGTTGTTCGTCGACTACAGGTCGCAATTTCACTCCGATCGTTCTTATTTTGCAGTTTAGAGTATTTCGCAGCTGTTAAGATCGCTATTGAATTTGGTTGAAATCGGTTCAGATTTAGATATAGCTCCCATATATATATTTCGTCCGATTTGGCCCTTTAGTCCTATAGAAGCTGTATTTTACATCCAATCCTTTTGAAATTTAGAATGGTAGAGTTTCTTGATCCATGAACCAACATTGCCGAATTTGAAGAAAATCGGTTAAGATTTAGCTATAGCTCCCATATATATGTTTCGTCCGATTTGGCCCTTTAGTCCTATAGAAGCTGTATTTTACATCCAATCGTTTTGAAATTTAGAATGGTAGAGTTTCCTGATCCATGAACCAACATTGCCGAATTTGAAGAAAATCGGTTAAGATTTAGCTATAGCTCCCATATATATATTTCGTCCGATTTTGCTCTTTAGTCCTGTAGAAGCTGTTTTTTACATCCAATCCTTTTGAAATTTAGAATGGTAGAGTTTCTTGATCCATGAACCAACACTACCGAATTTAATTAAGATTTAGATTTAAGATTTAGCTAAAGCTCCCATATATATGTTTCGTCCGATTTGGCCCTTTAGTCCTATAAAAGCTGTATTTTACATCCAATCGTTTTGAAATTTAGAATGGTAGAGTTTCTTGATCCATGAACCAACATTGCCGAATTTGAAGAAAATCGGTTAAGATTTAGCTATAGCTCCCATATATATGTTTCGTCCGATTTTGCTCTTTAGTCCTGAAGAAGCTGTATTTTACATTCAATCATTTTGAAATTTAGAATGGTAGAGTTTCTTGATCCATGAACCAACACTACCGAATTTGAAGAAAATCGGTTAAGATTTAGCTATAGCTCCCATATATATGTTTCGTCCGATTTGGCCCTTTAGTTCTATAGAAGCTGTATTTTACATCCAATCGTTTTGAAATTTAGAATGGTAGAGTTTCTTTATCCATGAACCAACATTGTTGAATTTGAAGAAAATCGGTAAAGATTTAGCTATAGCTCCCATATATATGTTTCATCCGATTTGGCTCTTTAGATCCAATCGTTTTTATACCCTACACCACACTGTGGTACAGGGTACTCGTATTATTTAAGTATAAAATGTCCCAAAAGTAAATTTATGTAAACAATTTATACATGAATTACAAAATTTATATATCAGAGTTATTCAATATTTCGAGAGTGGTGTAGGGTATTATATAGTCGGCCCCGCCCGACTTTAGCCTTTCCTTACTGGTTGATATTTTCGTTTAAGACAGAAACGATAAAAAACACATTTTTTTCTAATTTTTTTAACGACTGTTACTAAACCACCGTTTCTACCTGAAAGGGATATTTCCTATATCCCTTAAATTTAACGCCAAATCAGGCTTATAATGTATAGCATAAATAAAAGTTGAAATTAAAAAAAAAACTTTTTTTTATTTTTTTTTTCGACAAAATGTTTGTTAACTAGTTTTCACACATTAAAGCGGCATTTGTCTAGGAATAACTAAAGGCAAAATAATATATAACGTTAATAAAATCAAACGGGGGCGTTATTTATATGTAGGCTATTTTAAAACGTGAACCGAAATATTGTATTTCTAGTTTCACTTTTGTACAAAATTGCCAATCGAAAATCGAAAGGATATTTATATTTTTTACGTAAATGGGCGTTCAAATCAAAATGCATTTCGTGCACTTGGTGCTGTTTTTTTGATCAGCATATTCGACCAAATGTGTCCACAATCGGGAGAATTGTGCGCAAATTTCAGCAAACCGGGTCTGTAGGAGATGTAAAAACACCTGTGTATGCTCGCCCAGTTCGTTTGGTGCGGCTTATGGGCTGGCGACTTCATCGGGCCGTATTTTTTCCAAAATGAGGCCGGTCAGGCATTTACTGTGAATGGTGTTCGCTATCGTGAGATGATAACGAACTTTTTATGGCCCGAATTGGAAGATATGGATGTGGAAAATAAGTGGTTTCAACAGGACTGTGCAACTTGCCACACAGCTAACGAAGCAATGGCTCTTTTGCGCAACAAGTTCAATGGCCGTGTTATCTCACGTCATGACGATGTCAATTGGCCGCCAAGATCATGTGATTTGACACCGTTGGACTTCTCTTTTTGGAGTTATAATGTGAAATATTGATTATGTCATATATTTATATGTACCTGTGACTGTGATCTTTATTATTCTGAAATTTTGCATTTTTCTATATTTAATTGTATCTATATAAAATTGGTATCTATATACCAGAGCTATATAAAATTCAGATTTATATATAGCTCTGGTATAAAATAAAAATTTTTGGACACTTCATTAGGATAATTAGGAAAACAACTTTGATTAAACTTGACTTGGGAATTATATAGTCGGCTCCGTCCTATTTCAGCCCTTCCTTACTGGGTTTCGACTCCGAAAGCTATATTTGCAGCAGATCTTTATGAAATTTGACACATATGAGTCATTCCATGCCAAACGGGACGATTTTTGACATCACTCTTTGTGATTGCTTCGAAATTTTCTGTATGCATTATTTACGTAAAAATATCTTATAAGTAGTTCAAGAAAAAATTTTAAAAAAATTTCGTTAAGAGTTATGAGCAATTTAAAGTTGACGAAATTACTTTTTTTTCTAAAAGGTGTGTTCATTCTTTAGCGTGTATCTCCTGAAATACATGACCGATTTTAATGTTCTATACATTGTTTTGAAGGTAATTTCAACTACTACAACTAACTTAAAGTAAGCACTGCAACAAATATAAGATTTTTTTATGTTTTTGCCCTTTTATACTTACTATTGCGATTTTCAAAATGATTACACCCTTCGATTTTTTGGAAATTTTAATGTCGTGTTCTTAGATGTCTTTGTTAGCTACTGTATGAATTGGGAAGTGGTGAATTGATGGGAACTATTTTTTACGATTTTTTATAAAAAAAACAATTTGCATAATTTCTGTGAATGTGCTTTAAAAAATTAACAGAATGATAATTTTTAGTCATTAGTTTATTAAAACAGTAAGAACAATAAAACATTAAAGAATAGAATGACAGTTATTAATAAACAGCATACTTATGTAAAAATAAGAACAATAAAAAATGTATGAGAAAGATTCGAATTAAGTTATACTATTTACAGTAAAAAATAAGAAAATGGGTATAAAAATATTAATCAATGTACATCGTCTTAACACAGCACTTTTCTGAACACACATTTTTTTATCGGACAATGGAATGTATGCGTGGAAGTTTTGAGTTCAAGAAATTACTTTTGCTTTATTATTGCTTTGCATTGTCGAATTGAATGTGAAAAACTGACTACCAAAGTTATTGTATTTTTTTTCTACATCAAAACCTGAAATCCAGGTTGCTGTGATTTAAAAAAAAAAATCATCTCAGAGTATAGTTTAACAAGTACTTTCTTATCTTTTGACTCTTGCTATTGTTTAAGGAGTTTTGTTTTTTAAATATCAAGCCATCGCTGATTTTTGCGTTTTTGCTAAATTAATAACATTTATTGTTGTTATTGTATTATATTAATAAACTAACGGCTAAAAATTATCATTCTGTTAATTATTTAAAGCACATTACCAGAAATTATGCAAATGTTTTTTTTTATAAAAAATCGTAAAAAATAGTTCCCATCAATTCACCACTTCCAAATTCATACAGTAGCTAAGAAAGACATCTAAGAGCACTACATTAAAATTTCAAAAAAATTGAAGGGTGTAATCATATTGAAAATCGCAATAGTAAGTATAAATGGGCAAAAACATAAAAATTCGTAGATTTGTTGCAGTGCTTACTTTAAGTTAGTTGTAGTAGTTGAAATTACCTTCAAAACAAGGTATAGAACATTAAAATCGGTCATGTATTTCAGGAGATACACGCTAAAGAATGAACACACCTTTTAGAAAAAAACGTAATTTCGTCAACTTTAAATTGCTCATAACTCTTAAAGAAATTTTTTTAAAATTTTTTCTTGAACTACGTTTAAGATATTTTTAGGTAATAAATACATAAACAAAATTTCGAAGCAATCAAAAATAGTGATGTCAAAAATCGTCCCGTTTGGCATGGAATGACTCATATGTGTTTATTGGTGCAGATACAAACCCTATTGTAAATTGTGAAAATCGGTTCAAATTTATATATACTCGTATAGCTCCCATTTATATGTACCATACGATTTGATTACTATACTAAAATTTGACATACGCGTGCTCTTAATACTTGGATGAACCCTATTTTATGAACCTAAAATTTGTGCAAAACGGTTCAGACTCCGATATAGTCTCCATGTATATGTACCTTCAACTAAGCTTATATCATTTATGTATAGGAGCATCAATTTCCCTCCGACATTCATGAAATTTATTTTAGCAACGAATTTGCAAAAATGCAGATTTATGTCTGAGAGTTATAAGAGCTTTCTAAATCATCAGCCACTGCCAAATAAGAGGAAAATCTGTGAGCACTACAAAATCCACATTGTAAACCCGATTTTTATAAAAGTTGAAAGAAAATATTTTCTTGTACAACAGAACACTGTGAGTTTAAAGGTAATCGTTTCAGACCTAGATCAACAGTTTGTGTGCTTATTCTATACTGGCAGGGCGTGTAGGCTATCATATAGTCGGATCTGGGGTTAGTGAAATATGCTCGCAGGAGTATTTGTTATTTTATTATAAATATCGCTGTTTCAGATTAGGTTGAGAATATTTTTATGAGTGTATGCTCCACACATGGAATTTTGAAATATGAGACAGTGCCAGAGATCCACATTCACTTATGGTGATTCTGAAAAAGAATATTGCAGCCGTCGACGAGAATTTCTAAAAAATATTTGCCTTTTTTAGGTGGAACTTTGTGGTCAATCGAATTCATAAACTTAGCTCCTACTTATTACAAAACTCCAAAATGAGGTATTAAAGACTAGTTTTCCGGAAAAGGGCAACGAAAATGTTGCACTTTTTTGCAGAAACTAAATCGCTATTAGATAAGAGTAAAATGTTCATAAACTGTGAAGAATCTGAAATCTATTTCCACTTAATTGTTAGTTTGGGAGTAAACATAACCACATAACCACATTACCAAAACACTTCACAGTATTTCGAAGTACTCTCTATAGAGATCATATATCTACATAGTGACAATATATCATGTGATATATGATCTGGAGGAGTCAAGACCATTTTTCGGGAAGATATTGATATTAACATCTCTAAATGTGAAATACATTTTTTTACTGTCAGTAGTTTCCACCATATTCTATTTTTAACAAGGAAGACATCTGTTTCATTTTAAAAATAAAGCACAGTCCCTTCAAAGTTTTGGGGAAAATAACTTTCCCTTCAATTCATACCACTCCCATATACTTTGGGAGAATGTTAAATCGTTGCTAGGTTGCTGGGTTAATTCCCTAATGCAAATGTTGAAAAACAACAAAGTTGCACGTTTCAGTCTGTCCGCATTCATGGAAAAAAGTCGTTGAATACACACTTTCAACAAAATGGGGAAAAGCAAGAAAGGAGCAAAAACACATAGCCACTGCGAGTGTCAGACAAAATTACACTGACATGCAAATGCATGTTAGACAAGCAGACATGTTAAGATACACCAAAAAGCAAAAAATAAAACACTTCCACCTTTGCCAAAATACCAAAGAATGCATTGAAATTTAAGAATTACTCTAAGGACACAAAAACACACCCAACGTTATTTAGACGTGGGCTGAGAGGAAAACAAACGTAACTAACAAATAATGATGCCTTCAAATGTATTTGGATGCGGAAGCTATAGATATTTCATCGGTTATGAATTTAGATTATAGATATAGATACGGTCCCCATATATACAAAAATAATATAATTTTTTTTATTTATTTTCAGTATTTTGTAAAAAAGACTGTATTTAAAAAAAAATAAATATGTCCTAAATAACAAGTTAAAATGAACCCTTTCGGCAATATCCCTATTATGCATATAAGTGCTACATTAACCATATTTCTGAACAGAACTGTATAGAATTTAGCAGATAACAGTTTTATGAACCTCCCAGCAAAATCTTGGTAAGTACCTGTTATTATTCCCTGCATTACCAAATAATGACATCTCATTATTCGCTGCATTACTTTCGGCTTATTAATAATGACTTACCAATAATAACAGAAATATGTGATTTGTTGTTATCAAAATCATTTTGGCAAGTTTTAATATAATGCAATTTTGGCTATATATAGGTTATTGTACAAGATTTATTTATATTTCAACATGTTTTCAAAAAATACGTGCAGATTTGAATTACATTAATAAATCTCTACAATATTTTCACTTATTCAGTTCCGAGTATCATATAGTCGGCCTCACCCGACTTTAGCCCTTCCTTATTATACCCTACGCCACACTGTGTTACAGATGTTTGTAACACCTAGAAATACTACAGCTAGATCCACTATAGAGTATACCGATCGACTCAGAATCACTAGCTGAGTCGATTTTTCGAATCTGGCATGAGAAAATTGTTTGTTTCGAGAAATATGTGCGACAATATGCAAAAAATCATTTTAAATGGCCATTTCTACATATCTACTACTTATTTTATAACTTATTGGTAATGCATTATTCAAGTGCATAAAATCGAGCTACAAATAAGTACTTATTATGCTACTTTATTGTATGCTTTTGGGAAGTACTTCCCTCCAATGACATCCCCATGTTAAAATAATGAGAAAAGTGGCTAAATAATAAGTACTTACCATTATCGAACTTTGCTTACTCGTCGGATTATTTGGTAATGAGAAATTTTGCTGGGCTAGGAAGTTACTTGGCAAATTTTAAGAATATTGCTTCCGATTTATCTATTGCCCATATATTAAACGGTATCCCGACTTTGCAGCTAAGGCTGTATAATCCGCATTTTTGAACAGATCTTTATAAAATTTAGCAAGTAACAGTTTTTTCCTAGGAAGGATGTTGTCAAATTTCAAGAAAATCGCTTCAGATTTAGGCATAGATCCGGTATATATTTATATTCCGATTTTGAATCTAAGCGCTAAAAAAATATTTTTTTTTCAGATTATTATCATTAGGAAAATTACATTAATAAATCTCTACAATATTTCCACTTATTCAGTTCCGAGTATCATATAGTCGGCCTCACCCGACTTTAGCCCTTCCTTATTATACCCTACGCCACACTGTGTTACAGATGTTTGTAACACCTAGAAATACTACAGCTAGACCCACTATAGAGTATACCGATCGACTCAGAATCACTAGCTGAGTCGATTTTTCTATGCATGTTTTTCTTGCTGAGATTTGGCAGAAAGAACTATATCGCACCTGGGAAGAACAGGAAGAGATTATAAGTTTGTTGTGTGGCAGATGTTTGTAACACCTAGAAATACTACAGCTAGACCCACTATAGGGTATACCGATCGACTCAGAATCACTAGCTGAGTCGATTTTTCTATGTATGTTTTTTTTGCTGAGATTTGGCAGAAAGAACTATATCGCACCTGGGAAGAACAGAACTGGTCAAAATCGGTTCAGATTTAGATGTGACCCCCATATATATATTACTTCCGATTTGGTCTTTTGACGTTACAGAAGCTGTATTTTAATCCAATCATTTTGGTGTTAGCAGGGTGGAATTTCTTCATCCAAGGAACTATATTGCCGAATTTTGAGTAAAATCAGTTCAAAAGTTTCTTTATAGAGGGATCCACATTGCTGAGTTCAAATTTACGTACAGATATCCCTATGGTATATGTTCCTACCAATTTGGCCTTTTACTGCATTAAAAGCTGTATTTCACATCTAATAATGTTTGAAGTTGGTAGATTTGGCAGAGTTTCTTCATCCTACGCTAACGGTTTAGGTTAAAGATATATCCCATGTATACATATATTTATGTCCCGATTTTTAATATAAGCATATAAAGACAATTTATTTGGAATTTGGAAAGCAACATTGATAAATCTTGTTTTTTCTTAGAAACGGTGCCACATTTAAAATTTAGGGTGCGTAGGGTGCCACGCCACACCCTAAAGAAGATGAGATAGACCCGTTTATTATACCGATCGAATTAGAATCACTATCTGATTAGATTTAGCAATGTATGTCCGTCCGTCTGTCCATATATTCTTGTAATCAACGTACAGGTCGCAATTATTGTCTGGTCAAGATACAATTTGGCACATATATCTTGTTTGGCATAAGGATAAACCCTATTGAAATTGGTTAAAATCAGTTCAGATTAAGATATAGTCCACATATACATATATGTTTCTCCCGAGGTGGCAATAAAGCGCTGTAGAAGTTGTGGTTTAATTGTGATCATTACTAAATTTGGCAGAAATATGTTTCTTAATTTAGGAACGAATACTGCAAAATTTCTGAGAAATCCAATCCAATTTTTAAAGTGCCCCCAGACAACAGGAGTTAGATTTTTGTACCCTCACTTTAGTGGAGGATCGTATATATTATTTGCCAAAATGCAACAAATCGTAGTATTGGCCTAAGACCTCAACTATATTCGTTGGAAATCCGTTTTAGGACATTTTAATGAATTTTAAGTCGTTTTAGCAATGTCAGTGCGTTCGCCTGTCTGTCTGGTTTTTGGTGCGCATTATAACTCTCCAAAAGTAGTAACCGATGGACTTCAAACTTGGTAAGTTGTACATTTTTTTCCATCTTACGAAAAATTCGAAGATGGGTCATATTGGTCAAATCCTTCTAGTAAAACCCTCAAAAAGGTTTAACATTTAGTGAAATATTGATCCTCTAATAAATTGTACACTAGTAACCCGAATGTTCGGTCATTCCACACATAGTAATACTTTATATGTCTCTATCATCATGAGAAAAATGGTCGAAGTTGTCCCGCCTCTTTTGGTACCTCCCATACAATGGGACCATTTGATCCAAAAAGATAACAGCTTAGAGCTTTTGTACTAGAACACACAAATATTTGAAATTTTGTGCAGTGTAATGCTTTTACAGTACCTACAGTCCACTGAACTATGTGAGTTGTTGCCACGCCCATTTTGGTACCTCCCCCACAAAATAACAAGATTAAACCAAATTGAATAGCTCATAACATTATTAGCACTGCATATAAACACTTACAATTTCGTACATAGCAATATTTTTAAGTACCTACTGTTCAGCCCAAAATAGTCACAATTATGAAACCCCTTCTGGTAGCCTCCTCACAAGTTGACAAATTCAATCACAACACAATAACCCCATAGCATCTGAAGCAATCTGAAGCAAGACTGAGCAAAATGCACTATTTAGGTATAATATTAGCTAGGCGCTTTTGCATTTTACTTGATGTTCTCTACATAAATATATACTAGGACAAAAATTTAATGTGCAGGGCCAGAAGAAAATACCAAAACCTTAACTTAAGCTTTTTATAATGAATCATGTTCTATAGAGCGCAGATGTAGCCACGGTTTAGCACACCAATGCTATGCCTTCCAGGCATTCAAATTACAAAAGACCTCACAGATTCTTAAGATCATCTATCAGAGGGCCGACCGCAAAAACCCTCCTGCCTGTCAGCCAGCTAGCCGCTGATGACCGGTGTAGTGGTGCTGAATGGTGGTGCCGGTGCTGATGATGGTGCTGATGCTAAGGATGATGACGATGATGATGATGACTACGTCGATGATTCTCGTAAATGCTGCTGCTCGGGGATTGCGCAGAAGCTTGTAATTAATATCGGTGTAAGCGCATCTATAAAAATGTTTGCTCAGCTTTGCTTTTTGCGGCTGTTAATAGCTCTTTAGGACCAGCACGCAACAAAGTGTTTAGGGGCTGCACCCCTCGTTCCCTTTTGGTAAATTGATTCGCCACGATTATTGGCAACATTTATTGTTAATAAAACATCCATAATCATTGATTATCGCAAAATCAATGGAAAACAATTACATGTTTGGTACAAGGAACACATTTCTCGTTTTCTCCAGAGTAAAGTTGGGAGGCGTGGTATACATCTGGCTGAATAGAAAATTATATATATTCGATAAATTCCCAATGATCATTGATGTTCAACGTTTATCTGATTGTCATACTAGGACTACAAGACATTTGTATCGCAATTCAGTTGTCGTTTAACAAGATTTTTATCGCACAATTAGCTATGGGTATCAATAATTTAAACATTTTACTGTCTTGTTGCTTTAATCGATTAAATCGGTATTTCTCAAAACAAATTGTTAGGAGAGCTGAATATGTAATATCTTATAGTTTTTAGTAAATTGATAACAAAATTTACTAGAATGTTCGCTGTGGCCGTACAATTATTGAAGCTTAGAGTCGGAAAATCTGCACATAGTGTCTCTATGTTCATATAGTTAATTTGAAACTGTGATCAAATCAGCTTGATCAGTTGTTTTGTATCCAAAATCGTATATGAAACAGTGAGAATTTATGTCATTTCCATAAAAAGTATTTATGATTTTTGTTTTAGTTTTGGAAACCAAGACATATACATAAACAAGTGTAGATGGACAATAATCGGGCGGAGACGAGTGTATGATACACTGCACTTTGTAAGAGCAGAATAATTGGAAATCAAGGAACTCTAGGAAATATGACTCGCTTAGAAGAAAAATATGAATGATTTTTCGATCTTGGATTAAAAGATTGATTATTGTTTTATGGGTCTTCCCAAGAAACATTGCCGAATAAATAACAGCTCAAACATGAATTTCGAGCCCCGGGACAAGCCCGCAACGGTTGACGCACTGGAAGCCAATATTGAATAATTTAGTCGTGAGATACCGGCCGTTATGTTGGAGAGAGTAATCCAAAATTGGACCCAGCATATGAACCATTTGAGACGCAGACGTGGTCAACATTTACACGAAATCATCTTTAAACATTAAATTATAAATACCGTTCTATCGACTCAAATACATTTCATACATTTCTTAAAATTTTATGTTTTTATGCATTTGGTCTGTGTTTTTGTTGTTGGTCTGTGTTTTTGTTATTCACTCAGAATTTATTTTGGTTTAAGACCATATGTTTCAGTTACTTTCTGTCTATTGCAAAAAATTAATAGAAACAAATACAAAAATTGGTAGAGAGTTTTAATTGCTTGGTAGAATTAACTGCAGTTTCGATAGACACCACTCTATCATCTTCAGAATTCAGTAGCAATAGTGTATGTCTTTAACTTTACTCAGCTGAAATACTTATGGAAGCAGTAAATTGAATTTAAAAAGTACTGCTAACCAAACCCGTATTTTGCCGAACTAAGTCAACATACTAGAACTCTCACACCAATACATTTTTGTTTTTTGCTTGGGTTCGCATCGCGAGCCTCGAAAACAAATGTAGTTTTGTCAACGGCTAATGCCGAAAAATCACTCGTTACAAGTTTCCTGTATTTAGTATCAACGTGTCAGAGCAGCTTTAGTTTACATCCGATCATTGGAATATAAAATTTGTCTGAGAGGAGTTCTTTGAGACTTCTTTGAGAAGATAGCCAACTGTATATATTTACATCCGACTTAATACAGAAATCGTATTCTACATCAAAGCATTATAAAATTTGACGTATGGAAGTTCATTGGACCAAGAATGAATACTGTCAAACCTAAAAGAAATTGGTTCAGATTAATGGTGATTTCGTTTCTGAAAAATAATGTCACCCCATCATGTTGCGACATTTTAAAAATTCCCCTTGCACCCTCAGCTAACTTCGTATTTTGCATGCGAATAATCGAACTAAAATCGTGCGGTGTGTAAAAATGGCGCATCTATATGGTAGTGCATTAAGAATGTACGCTTTCATTTAGGTTTGGTTCTTAAGTCTGCTTTTTGACGGTGCAACACTCTACACTGTGGACTGGGTGAGTGTGCTATACATTACGGAGTGTAATAATTTTACAAACGAAATCAAAGCCCGTTTAAACTGCTGTACCATTTTTACAAACGAACCTAAAAATGCGGTTTCAGTTTAAAATGTAGAAAACATTTTACAATTTTTTGCACAAACGAAATCACCATTAGATATAAGCTCCCTTCGTACGTTCCTTCCGATCGGGCATCAACGTACTACAATACCTTTACATATTTTACATTCGATCATTGTAAACTTTGGCAGAGAGGAATTTCTTGACACAGAAACGAAGATACCTAAGTTTGATAATAAACTGTTGATATTTATACTCGTATATGTATATCCCACAAATATAAATATATAAATTATGACATTATATAAAAATGTCCGCCGAATATTGTTGTTTTAACGTGTTGAAAGTTTTGTGTAACGTCCGCAGTAGACGAATCTCTAGTTTTTGGAAGAGTTTTATTGTTATAAGAGCTATTTTAGTGGCCTTAAATATTTATCTTTCTTTAATGTATTTTGATTTTCTGATTACTATCAAAACTTTGCTAAAAAACATGCAAACCTGAAACCTACTTCCATTATGTGTAACGTCCGCAATGGAACTTTTGTCGCGAATATCGCATTTATCAAAGAACTCTGAAATAATTGTTGTTGCTGAAGGTTATATGAAAATATAGCATTCAGAACGCCAACGGGATGAACATTAGTAAAACAAAATGAGTACGAATGTAACGTCTGCAACGCATGATTTGCCTATTTGTAAAATATATCTCTCAATGTTGTGAATTTGAGTGTACTTATTCTGTAAACAAAATGGTGTAGGGTTGCATATAGTCGGCCCGGTCCAACATTAGTCTATAGTCTGAGCAATGGTTTCTTCGCCAAAGTTTCTTGGAATGACCCATAGACACTAAAAGGCCATACTGCCTCCATATATATGACCTTTTAGTGTCATAGAAGCTGCATTTCACATCTTATTTCTTTGAAATTTAGCAGTGTGGAGTTTCGAGGGGTCCACATTGCCAAAACTGAAGAAAATCTTTTCAGATGTACATATAGCGTCGGAATATATAATTACGGCATAATATCGACTCTTTTACCCATAGACTTTTCTTAAAAAATCAAGTAGTCGACTTTTCGACTTTTTAGTATGAAACACTTACGTATCCCCTCACCTTCAGTCACAAAAAATATTCTTAAATAATTTTTTGGAAAATTAAATTATTATCAGTTTAAATTGCATTTAATAACATGGAAGTATGCTCTGGTATTAACCGCTAACTGTTGCATAAAAATAGTACATTTGTGTGTGAGGGGCGGGCCAATAACGCCAATTTTTCACTGGACTCTAGGTACTATAAAGATTACACTGTACAAAATTTCAAGTATTTGTATGTGCTGGTATTAAAGTTATAAGCTGCTAACTTTTTTCGCAAAATGGTCAATTTGTGTATGCAACTTCGCCACTTTTTTAACAAAATTTCAAGCATAAGTATACACTGGTGCTAACGTTTTTAGCAGCTAACATTTTGTACAAAATGGTCCCTCTGTGTGTTAGGTTCCAAATGGGGCGGGTCCACTACGCCCAGCGACATATAAACTATTACCATATGTGAAATTACTGAGGATGCGGATAAGTAGTATAGAAGTTATTAGATAATCAAAATTGCACTACATTTAACCCTTTGTGAGGGAGGTACTAGAAGGAGTGAACCAATATGGCCCATCTTCGAACTTAGCCTGAGATAAAGAAAACTATTATTACATACCAAATATGAACTCAATACGTAACTCCTTTCAAGAGTTATTATGCGCTCCAACCAGACAGACGGACGGAGATTGCTCAAATGACTTAAAATGTCCTAAAACGGATTTCCTTCGATGTGTTACACTTTTGGCTCGTAGCAAATGATGATTCTCTAAGGTGAGGGGATAAAAATCGATTAAAGTGGAAATTTTGACTTTATGATTACGAGGTGCGAAAGACTACTAACTTCAAAATTTCAGCACGATCGAAGTGAAATTGCGAACTGTGCTCAACGAACAACATATGAGGGACGGACAGACATGGTTAAATCGATTCAGCTATTAATTCTGAGTCGATCGGTATACAAACATCTGCCATGAAACAAATTTTTTCCACCGACAACCTGATTGTGTTCCAGCGCTACGAAAATTAGTTTAGCCTGCCGACATCAATGTGTTTCAATACTCCCGATTTGACTTCTGAACAACATAGAAATCACAAATTTAACTGATTTAATTTTACGAAGAACCATTCACTCCCAAAGTATTCGACTTAGGTCCAGGTTTTGGCATAACTTCTATGAGGTTTTCTTTTTGCAAAACCATTCATCTGAAATGTGAGTTATGTTCCGTAAACATTCTTTCCAACTTCACAAATGGGAATTTTTATTTTATACAAGATATCATAATATTAAAATTTGTTTCTTAGAATCATTTTACAATGCCTTTGTCCGATAAAAAGTGATTGTAAAATTAATATCCCCAAATTCTATTCAATTTCGCAGAGTATGTATAAAATGTTTCTTGAACATGGGGTGAATATATCTTTATGTCGGTTTACTCGACTGCATGAATTATAGGCAGCAAAACTAAAACACATTTAGATATTAACACAATCCTATCAACTATGCATACAAGAATAAAATAAATAGAAATATGTATCCAAAACGTACAAGTAGTTGTTCTTTAGTAAAACCATAAATGTAATGTGTAATTCAGTCATCTTCATTTAAGGTATAAATTTTCCAAATATTAATGGAGTATATAAAACATTAAATGGCAATAAAAGAAATATCTTTGAAATAATTATTACCCATAAAAATGGACGTGTGTAAGACAATGGGTACGGTGTTTTGAAAGGCAAAACGATGATTTACATTAAACTCATGTTCTTATGGACATACTCGTATATTAGAATTTCGTTGTTATTGGACAAAGAGGGAAAAATAAAACTATTAAGGCTCAAAATATCACTTAAAAAGAGAAGTGGCATTTCCATTGCTTATTAACTGGTGTTAAAGTCGTAAGTTATTAACTTTTTGTACAAATTGGTACAAAAAGGGTGGGATAACTTCGCCTATTTTTCTCTAGGTGATAAAATATTACTATGTGTGGAAATACAAAGGTTTCGGATAGGTAGTACAGAAGTAATTGCAGAATCTACATTTCTCTAAACGTTAACCCTTAGTGAGGGAGGTACTAGAAGGAGTGGACCAATGTGGCCCATCTTCGAACATAGCCTGAGATAGTAAAAAATTTGATCACATATTAAATTTGAGGTCAATCCGTTACTCGTTTCAAGGGTTATCGTGCACACTAGGAAGACAGACAGACGTCTCGAAGTCCTAAAACGGACTCCCGCCAAATATAGTTAAAGTCTTAGGTCACACCTAGGTCAACCCTCGTATAGCGAAACCTTCACATTTGAATGCATTGCGTTATGAAGCCGTAGCATCCAACCAATCCAGCTGGAATTTTTTATATTGTATCTTATTTTACTCCAAACCATTCATGTCAAAAATCGGCTAAATCGGTCTGTGTTCTGATATTGGCCCGACTTCTTAAATAAAAATTTTTGAAATGGATTTACTTACTCCTTTAAAGGGTTATCGTGCACACTAGCAAGACAGACGGACGAGCATTGCTCAAATGACTTAAAACATCCTAAAACGGACTTCCGCAAAATATATTTAGAGTCTTATGTCACACCTCCTGCACTATGTATTCATTCAGCCGTATAGCGACACCTTTGCATTGCGTTGTAGAAGCCATAGCTTCCAACCAATCCAGCAGGAATTTGTCAGATTGTAACCTAACTCGGTCTTTGTTTAGATATTGCCCGGACTTCTTGACACAGATTTTTGAAATGGAATTAATTAATTTATATTTTACTTAGCCCATGGACTTAGTATGTTTAAAGGAAAATTGGAAATATCTGAATAATTCAAATTATATTCAGTCAAAAGTTGGTGTTTATTCTTCAATCTAGTCAAATAAGTTTATTAAATAATAGAGGTCATTGGATTTTAATTACAAAGGAATTTCACAAAAATTTAAAAGTTGCATACATATTTTGATCGCCTTTCCTAGAAACTACCTGCTTCGACTTAGCATACATTGAAATGAAGTTATCGATCCCTGTTTCGATATAGTAAACATATAGAGGCCGCTCTGAAATTTGCTTCTTTATGCCTCGATTTGTATACAATTTTGAAGTTTGTGTTTTATTTATATTGAAATTCTGCACAATGAAAATATCCCACATCGGTTTTTTTTATTGTCCCTATTCTCACAAATATTTTCGATAAAAAAGTAGATGCAACATTTTCAAAAAAAATTCTGAAATTTTAGAGCTTTCGATTTATTAATAAAATAATTTCCTACGACAAAAAGGACCTAATGGGTCCATGATGTGTTTCTGTTCTACTTCAACGATTTTTTAATGTAACCCATGGTGGAGGATATATTAGATTCGGTCTGGCCGAACTTTTCATCGTTCTTACTTGTTTTTATACCCTACACTATACTGTGATCCAGGGTATTATAGGTTTGTTTTGGCCCAGTTGTTTGTAACGCCTAAAAATACTGGAGGTAACATTAAAGTATAGGGATCGACGCAGAATCAGCAGATGATTCGATGTAGAGATGTCACTCCGACCGTATCGTATGGTGTAATCAAAGTTCAGATCGCAAATCTGAACCAATCCTGATGAAATTTGCCACAGATACTTTTCTGGGCAAGAAACGAACTGTACTTGCTCCCATATATATTTACCTCCGATTTGCCATCTAACCGCTATAGAAATAGGATTTTCCATCTGACAGACGGACAGACATGTCCGTCCCATGAAATATTTTATTTATTGACACACAAAATTTAAAGTAATTCTCGAACATTTGCTAAAGTCGATCTCACAATTCTCAAAATAATTTCCAAAATCCCTAAAAATGGGATTTTTTGTATTTTCCCCTATATTTACTAAACGACACTGCAAATTACATTTTCAATTCAACGTGCAACACTTTAACACACATAAAAATGTTAAATGTTTTAATATTCTAGTTTTGCGATTGGAGAAAATATGACATACTTTTAAAAATATGTGTAAAAAACTGTGTAAATTCGATACGATATGCAACAGTGTGAGTGAATATTTTTGACCCGTTCTTTCTTCGAGAACATTTTCGAGGGAGTTTCCTTTAAAAAGTATATAAATTGGGACTGGAGAATTTAGATCACCCGATTTAACCCAAATTTTCAGTACATTTTCAATTGTTTCGGGTCGAATCTCTTCAATGGCAACTTTGATTTCATGTTTCAACGCTTCAATTGTCTCTGGATGCTTTTCGTAACATTTATCCTCGGTAGTTCAAATTTAAAATTTTAAATGGCCCACCCTTTATTAAATAAACAAATTTCACAAGAACAACCAAAGTTTATCATTCAAAAAAAATACAGTAAAATAACATTGGGTCATTACTTTTGCCCTAACTTGTATATCGAAATCTGAACACTAGAAATGATTTTTATGTAGCATAAAATATAAATGATTGCAATTTTGACTGATATTTATCACTTTCCCAAATTTCACTTTATTTATGTATCACTTTCAGAAATTCTGTTGATTCTGGTTTTTGATATTTTGTGGTAAAATTTTCTACCTAGTTCTTAACAGTTATTTTGGATAGAAATCGTCAAAATAACTTTAATCCAAAAAATTTACACTTTGAATGCCTGCCTTATTGGAAGGAATGCCAATTACCATATATCGCGGAGTTTTTTGTATATCTTTTGTTAAAGATATAAATTTTTAAAACACGGGGTCGGGAATAGAAATAATTTATTAGACTGCAGACCCCGACTCCAAAGCCCCGGTCTGGTAATGTTGTATACATTTTACAGATACCAAAAAACTTACATACCATATAAAAATCGCCAAGGTAAAATTTATGAAGTAAATTCGCAGTTATGTTACAATAAATGTTAAAATCACTCTATTTGAAAAAACAACTGACCACAAAAAAATGGGATTTGAGACACTGTTCACATTCACACAAAAAGAAAAGCACTGCACTTAAATTGAAACTTGCAACATCCTCCATACATCATTCGTTAAACATTTGCACTTGGCGGCTTTTAGATGTTTTTTGTTTGTTTTTTTTTGAATTTTGTTCTTTTTACTTTGTTAAATAATCACTTTTTGCTGTATTTATGTAATACTCGCCAAAGCCATAGTCGTCGTCGTCATAGTGGCCTTTATTGCCATTAACATTTTATGTGGTATAATTCTTGGTTTTTCGTATTCTTTCTTTTTGTCGGTTTGCCATGAAAGTGGAATTGAATGAATGCACAAAGAATTGTTTTGTTTATAGGAGTTTGAGAGTTGAGTTTGGTTGAAGTTGGTGCGGCTGCGCGAATGCGCGTCTGCTGCACACAAAACACGTGAATTTTTCGCTTTGCTTCGGTGACTTTTTCTTCGAAAACTTTATTATTTTTGTTCACAATTTCTGCGCTGCTTTATGCCACTCCACCTGATACTTTTTTCATTGGTTCTTGTCGGGAAGACACTTATGGACTTTTCTTCTTCTTGGTCGTCGTCGTCGTCTGTTTGTTTTCGTCCACAGACAATAATGATTCTTGAGGTTTTAGATTTCGTCGTGTGTTTTTTTGCTTCGTTTGTTTGGCTTTATCGTTGTCCGTTCGTTTTGTTGCTTTCGAAACACGATCTTAACCCGTCTTGTTCTTGTTGGCAACTGAACTTCCCGGCCAGAGCTGCAAAAGTTTTAAAAGAAGACTCGGCTTCGATGAGTTCGATGTTGTGTGTTGCTGCTGATGTGATGCGATGCGACGATGGTCATGGCCATGGCTATGGCAATGGCAACATAGCACAGTGGGGCAGGTCTTTGTAAAAAGAAAGTTTTATTTCGGATTGTCAATGCAACTGTTGAGTGTTGGGGAAAAGTAATCTTAAATACATTGAGCCACAAAGTCAGTTAATTACCTCAGTTCTAAATGATGTTTTAAAAATGTGGACACCTGTTGTTATACCCTACATCACACTGTGGTACGAGGTATTTAAGTTTGTGCTTTTGTGTTTGTAACAACCAAAAAGAGAAGAGTTTATTACACCGATCCACATAGCATTTTTTGAGTCTATTTAGCCATGTCTGTCTATCCGTTCATCCGTCTGTCCGTCCATGTATTTTTGTGATCAAACTACAGGTCGCAATAATAATCCGATCTCAACGAAACTTTCCACATATCTTTATTTTGGTCCAAGGATGATCCCTATTGAATGTGGTTAAAACTGCATATATATATGTACCTCCGGTTTGGCATATATGCACTGAATACGCAACATTTTTTAACCGATCTTTATACAAATAGACAATAGAGAGTCTATTGATACATTTAGAGGCAATACTAAATTTTAGGAAAATCGGTTCAGATTGAGATAAAGCCCCCAAATATATAAAACCACCTATTTGATAGAAACTGTCTTACTATCGATAGCCGACACTGTAGTCGATACTATCAGACAATTTGTTAATGATATGTAAAATTGTATTATTCTGTAAAATCCAAGTTTTAGAAGAAAAACAAGCCACAAAGTTGTTTAAAAAATTAAAATAAAAAGTTGTAAATATAATAATAAAATAGATAATAAACAAAGAAAAAACATAGCAAATATTGTTCATAAAGATAAGAAATTTCCTATAATACTCAGGACAAACTATTTTTATTAAAATTATATATAGTACTTATCTTATAACAAATTAACTTGCGTAATCTTTCTGATTTTGTGGCATCTAATGAGGATTGTTTCATCTATTGTGGTTTGTAGACTGCTCGAGTGGGCAGGACTTAAGATTTGCTTTTAATAGCCAAAATTTAAAGCTACGTGGTTCATATATCCGTTCTAGCTCATGGACGATTTATTCATGCGCGAATTCCTGGCTATCGATTAATATTGATTGGAAAGTTTGCTGGGAAACCAGAAGAGTAGTATTTTCGGGGGACAGTTTGAAGCGGAAGCTTCGAAATATACAATTTATTCAGTCCAAAGAATGAAATAGATACGATCCACTTCCCCATCAACTTTAAATATTGACATATTTTGAAAAAAAGCTGACAATTTTTATTTTGTTCGTTGGATTGAAGCATGTATTCCTTCGTGGCCGAATTCTCAAAAACTACATCTATCAGTGGATTTAGTGTGGCCGAACTAGCTTTACCTATATGGTCCTCTTTCTGCACAATTTTTAAAGTGTCAATTTCGAGAACAGTGATTTATAGTCAATTTATAGTTTACTTATCCAATTTCGAAGTGCCCCAAGTAATGACATTTTTACCGATAGTATCGATAGTGAAAAAATATCGATATTGATATCGACTTCTACAGCGCTTCTAATCGAAGCGCTATGGAAGTTGTACCTTTACAAACGTTGTATCTTTAAAAAAGTTGTATCTTTACAAAATTTGCAGAAAGAAGTTTCTTAATTTAGGACCGAATACTGCTTAATTTGGGGATATTTTCTCTTTTTATAATATGGCAGAAGTTACACTGAAAAAAAAAATAGTAATAAAACTAATGATGACACATTCTTATATTAAGTATGCTACCTCGGCATCAATTCAATGAAAATTTTCATTAAAATAATGAAAATTTACACGTTTTTTACGAAATTTTCCTTAATATAAAGTTTTTTGAATTTGAATTAATGACTATCTAATCATTAGTTTTGTGTACGCGCTTCTTTAAATGTACGCATTTAAATTAAAGAAAAAAATCATTATTTTTGTGCCAATCCGCATTATTTTAAGTAATATTTCAACACTTTTAAGGATTTTTTACATTAACACTATGACGTAGACATGTCATAGTTTTAATGCCGAATCGGACTTAATTAACAGTATGAGATATTTGAGTAATAAATTTAAGGCTATGCTCCCCTTAAAGGAAAGGCTGTCTTGGTAATAAATTTTATGACTATTGTCATTATTTTTAAGAATACATACGAGAGAATTATACAATCTCTCCCTCCCTCTCTCGCTCGGAGAATCAGTTTTGTTTGGTAATGTGTGAATCAATAATTGTTATGGAATGCTAGAAGAGAAAATAGAGAACAGTTCTGTTCGTTTTCTTTTAAATCGTCAGTTATTTACAAGCGATGGAAGGAAACGGTTGTCTGTTTTCGGGAGGCGGACTGTGAAAAAATTTGGTTGCTGTGAATATGTAAGTATACGTGCATATTGCACCTAAAATAATTTTAATATGGGCTGTTAACACTTATTTTTGCTAAAGCATAGCACAACAACAAATGAAACCGTCGTGTACATGTGTGTATGCATGTGGTTATGCCGTCGGCGTCACCATCGATCTCTGTGATAAGGGAGTGCGTGTGTCATAGTTATTTTTGCTGTATTTTATTTATGGCTATGTACATGCGTTTTTGAAGGAGATCTTGTTTGTAAGTCCTGTGAAGAGATTTGTGCCAAATGGATGATAAAAATGTGAGTAATAGATTTTGTAATACTGAAAGAGACAATGGGAAAATGTTTACGTACGTGAAAAATAATATTGTTATTCTGAAATAAACATCTTATTGGCAATTACAAAATTAACAAAACACATTTTAATTGAAAGTATTTATTTATTAAAAATACCAGCGCATAATGCAGAAATGTAAAATTATTTGTGGCAATATAGACATTTATTATTAATAAAGTGTTATACATACAACTATCTTTTTTAATTTTTTTAGTAAAATAATTTTAGAATAGGTCTTTTGTGAGAAGAATGGCAAATTTTACAAAATATTTCACGTAAGTGTTATATTATATATTATATTTCTCTTAGTTTTCAGCGTTTTCCAATTGTGATATGATAAAATTTATTTGCATTTTTTTTAGTTTATAGATAATTTTATTTGATTTATTTTCAGAAAAAAATTAATTATTTTAATTTTAGATCACGCAATATTTGGAGATATATGTGATGGATATATGAAAAATGCAGTGCTGAATGCCATTTATAAATTACAACAAATAAGTGAGATTTGGAAACAATAGATTTGGAAACAATATTTGTAAGCACATATTATGTATTTCTGAACAAATATATTTTATTTGAAAATCAAGAAATTTAATTTGGAACGCATATACATATTAATGTATTAGAACAAAATATATTTGCGAACTGACGTTCACATATAAAATACGTGTTTTCACACAAACAAAGTTATTGTTAAAAAGTTTTCCAAATATAATTTATTTAAAAAGATGTTTTCCTTTTTTGAATTTTAGTTTAAATTTTTCCTTGATTTCGTGTTCATAATTGCTTCATAAGTACTTCATAATTAAACCTGCTGTTAGATTAGGCCCGTTTGGTCTAATTTTTGTATCGTTTCCTTTATAATTTGGTCCAAGGGATATTTTTGTTTTACTAAAATCAAAATTTTTGTTTTACTAAAATCAAAATTTTTGTTTTACTAAAATCAAAATTTTTGTTTTACTAAAATCAAAATTTTTGTTTTACTAAAATCAAAAATAATTGTAAATAAGCTGCTTTCTTTTCACGAAGTATTGAATAAAAATAAATATAAAATATTGTCTTCCATATTCATTTTATATGAAAAATGTAATGTTGACCAAATGGACTCTTAATCTAGGATTCGTACAGATTTGCTAATCTAACACCAGGGTTAAGAATGACATAAGCAGTATTAGCTTTTGTTTTACAGAAGTAATTTTTAATAAGTTTTTGTAGTTTTGTTTGCTAACAAAACTTAAGGTTTTAAAATCTAAGTCACGATTGATTTTTTTGAGAAAATTATTTTTGATAACTTAATTTATATGAAAAATGTCACTTTCGCCACTTTCAAAACAATCAGTTTCTATTATTAATAATATCTTACATAAATATTTTTTTTTAACTTTTAGTACAGCAAATTTTGTATGGATCTATTATGAGAATTTGTGTCGTAGAAGAGTGACTAAATATTTCAGTGTAAGTAAGTATATTCCAAAGATTTTAATATATCTCTTATTTTTCAACATTTTGTGACAGTTTTATGATAAAATTTATTTTAATACTTTATCGTATATAAATCATTCTGTTTGACTTATATTCAAATTATTTTCATTTCAGTTCGCGCAATTGATATATGAAAAATGCAGTGGGGAATTAAAAATTTACAAATTGCAGGAAATGAGTGAGCATACAAACTATGTATATGATATAATAATATAATATTTGTTTTATATAATTTCTATTTAAATTCCAGCCAAATTCTAGGTTAAAAATCATTAAGGTCGGTTCCGATAAAAATTGTTCATGGACAACAAATAGAGAAACGAATCCCGCTATAGAATCGATACATAACAATACAATATTCGAATAAAAGTCAAACTTCATAGTGTGTTGGCCGATTTGTCTTTATACAATTACATTTTGTTTTAAATTATAAAATGTTCAAGGTTATCCGTAATATGTATTATATTTTTTTGTATAAAAATATAATACAATATAAAATATAACAAATAAAATATATATTTAGAAAGATAAAGTGTTGTGTTGTTGAATTTTCTATGAATATTAAATGATTTCAAAGAAAATGATTCATTTAAAAGAGTAACATTATAATCAATATAATGTAACGAATTTTCCATACATATTTAAAAAAACCGTATTTAAATTCATGTATGCCTTAAATTAATTACCAGTATATTCTTATATCAAGGACAAACATTTTAAATTTTATTACGATAATGTTTTAAATTATATGATATTTTACTAAAAATAAGCACGCGACATACTTAAATTTACGCAAAAATGTGCTTATTTTAAGACCAAACATAATTATTTTTATTACCCAAAATTCATAATTCTATGAAATGCATCCTCAAAACAAGTACTATTCACGTCTTTAAATTAACTATAAAACCTTCTTATTTTTATAGCGATTGTCTTTGGCTCGAAATCATTGCCGAAATCTTAAACTTTACGAAAAATTCATTGGTTTTCAGTACGCTTTTTTTTTAGTGTAGGCTTTTGATCCAATTTTATGAAATCTCTTTAGATTATGTATAGTTCTATCAGATTGTTCCTTCCGATTCTTGATCTATGAAAGAACATTGTGAATTTTAAAGTTATCATTTCAGTTCTAGTTTATTATAAGCAACATCTTTAACTTCTCCTTGGAATAAGTCTTCATGAGCAGGTCGAGCTAAGTACTTTTTATCCCCTCACCTTAGAGAGGATGGTATATATCATTTGCTACGAACCAAAAGTGTAACACATCGAAGGAGTGAACTAAGACACAAAGTGAAATGAATGAGCAATGTCCGTCCGTCTGTCTGCTGGCTGACTGGTGCTCACGATAACTTTCGAAAGGAGTAACCGATTGACTTCAAATTTGGTATGTGGTAATATTTTTTTTTATCCCCGGCTAAGTTGGCAGATGGGCCATTTTGGTCCACTACTAGTACCTCCCCCACAAAGAGTTAATATTTAGTGAATTATTGATAATTAATAACGTCTATACTACTTATTTGAATCCTCTGAAATTCTACACATGATATTAGTTTATTAGTCACTATCACCTCGAGAAAAATGGGCGAAGTTGGGGCCCGCTTTTGGTACCACCAACACAAATGGACCATTATGCACCAAAAGTTAACTGCTTATAACAATAACATCACTTCATGCTAATACTTGAAATTTTGAAAATGCTAATACAGTGAAAAGTGGGCGTAATTGGCACGCCCCCTTTTGTACCTTCCACATAAATGTACTATTTTGCACCAAAAGTTAGCAGCATATAACTTTAATACCAGTGCATAAAAATACTTGAAACTTTGTTCTGGCATAATCATTATACCCTCACTTTAGTGATACGAGGCTATATATCATTTGCTACGGAAAAAAGTGTAACACATCGAAGGAGTGACCTAAGACCCCAAGTATGTTCGGCGGATATTCGTTTTTGGTCATTTTAAGTCGAATGAGCAATGTCGGTCCGTCAGACACGGCGGCGGCATCTAAAACAATCAGTGTCTTCCCTGGTTTGTTATGATTTTCGACTGGGAAGCGGAGTAAGTACCAGACAGGAAATTTGGTCTGATGCACTTCATCGTCACACAGCATTCTGGCATAATCATTATACCCTCACTTTAGTGATACGACGGTATATATCATTTGCTACGGAAATAAGTGTAACACATCGAAGGAGTGACCTAAGACCCCAAGTATGTTCGGCGGATATTCGTTTTGGGTCATTTTAAGTCGAATGAGCAATGAGCAATGTCCGTCCGTCTGTATGTCTGTCTGTCGGTCTGTCTGTCTGTCTGGCTGCTGGCTGGTGCGCACGATAACTCTCGAAAGGAGTAACCGATAGACTTCAAATTTGGTATGCGGTAAAATTTTTTTTTTTATTTATCTCCGGATGAGTTCGAAGATGGGCTATTTTGGTCTACTCCTTCTAGTACCTTCCCCACAAAGGGTAAACTTTTAGTGAAATATTGATTATTTAATAACTTCTATACTACTTATTCGAATCTTCTGAAATTCTACACATAATATTAGTATCTTAGTCACTACCACCTCGAGAAAAATAGGCGAAGCTGCCGCACCCCTTTTGGTGCCTCCCACACAAATGGACAATTTTGCACCAAATGTTAACTGCTTATAACTATAATATCACTTCATGCAAATACTTGAAATTTTGTACAGTGTAATACTTTTATAGTACCTATAGTCTAGTGAAAATTGGGCGTAGTTGACACGCCCCTTGTGGTACCTCCCACACAAATGTACTATTTTGCGCTAAAAGTTAAGAGCTTATTACTTGAATACCAGTGCATAAATATACTTGACATTTTGTGTAGTGTTATGCTTTAATAGTGCCTACAACATATGCCTCCCCCCTTCTGGTACCTCTCACACAAATGTACAATTGTATACAAAAGAGCTTATAGCGCGAGCACCAATGCACGAAAATTTTGCACAGTGTAATATTTTTAAAGAACTTATAGCCCTTTGAAAAATGGGCGTTATCCACACGCTCATTTTGGTACCTCCCACACAAAATGGCCAAATCATACCAAAATTGAATATATCATAACTTTAATATACCAGTTCACATAAACGCTAACAATTCGGTACATATTTGAAGTATCTATTGTTTAGCGAAAAATAGGAGTATTTGTTAAACCCCCTCTGGTACCTCTCATACAAATTGCCAGATTAACTCGTGCAATATTTTATATTACAGTACTCACAAAGTGAGGGTATACATTAGTCGGTTTACACGACTGAAACTTTCTTACTTGTTTTGAATATATTTTTCCATTTCATGCTTATACCTCATAGACAATTTAGGATCGTAATGAATTCTATTTTCAATACCAATGAGGTCCGCTAAAGGGTCCGCTATCTAACGTTTTTTTTCAACTAGTGCTTATTTCGTGAATGGTAACACTTAGCTCATGTCTGATTTGACAGATAATTAGTTTTATCCTTCCGCTGAACGAATATGGTTGTGTATATGCTTGAACAAAGCTGGGAGCGATCGACTTACAGAAGATGCCGATTTTGCCAAAAAAATCATATTTTCAGATGAAGCTCATTTTGATCTTGGCGGGTATGTAAACAAGCAAAATTGTCGCATTTGGGGCACAGAAAACCCGCACGCATACATTAAAAAGCCGATACACCCGAAACGAGTCACTGTTTGGTGCGGATTTTGGTCCAGAGCCATAATTGGGCCATTTTTCTTCGAAAATGAGCAAGTGGCCTTTACAGTCAATGGCGATCTTTATCGGGCCATGTTGAACGAATTTTTGTTCACAAAAATTTAAGAGGAGGATATTTGCAAGATTTGGTTTCAACAGGACGGCGCTACGTGCCACACAGCCGAAGCTACACTCGACGTTTTGCGCGATGTTTTCAAAAAAACAAGTTATTTGGCGGACCCTTTATTTGGTAAAAAAAACTTCCACAGAAGACTAATCTCAAAACGTCGCCCAATCCTTTTTACCGTATTTTGGTGAATCTTTCGTGCCTCTATATCCTCTTCTGATTCTAGCACCTTGTGGTTTTCCACTACGTTTAGGTTGTCAAGAGCAATATATTCTTGAACGATGTTATACCATTTGTCAAGAGAACTGTCTTTATGTACATTCAATACAGTGTTACAATTTAATTTCAGAATTATATTTTGTCCATAGGCTATCCATCCAAGTTTCATTTGGATTGCAATTGGTTCAGACTCGTTTCCTTGAACTACGGGCATAGATACTTCAAGTGGCACGTTATCTAAGCCTATAAGTGGTTTTACTTGAGAATAACTCAGATTCGGAAGATGCTTCAGATGTTCATAATTTTCGTTGTTGAATGATTGAATGGGCAAATTTAGGGTTTTAACCATGTGTACATTTTTCATTCCGTATGTTGTTTCTTCATTTATTCCCCTTATTTCACATTCAACAACAGATGCCTCCCTCCTTTTTAACTTTGTCGTCATACCATTGAAGTGCAATTGATTTCTTTGGACCCTGAAGGCCAATCTGGGCACCGACATTTTCATACACCATTGTTATTGCTGACCCTTCGTCAAACATGCAGAATATATCAATATTTCTTTCTGGGCCATACAAGGAAACTGGGACAAGCTTAAATATGTTGGAGTATTTGTCTTCTTTTACCTGACATTCTACAACTGTGGTCGGAACTGGCGAATCTTCATGTAGCAATTGGTGTTGTTGACGTTTATTCCGCAATATCGTTTAATGTTACAGTTTACTGTGTTGTGTCCTTTACGTAGGCATGAAAAGCAAAGGCGGTATCTTTAAAATCAGTTGCTCCAAAAGTGACGGATTGCTTAAATGTTGTTGAAATTCAGCAGCATAGGAATGCAACAACATTGCGGACCTGTGATGAGAAGTTTATTATTTGATCTGTCTCGTTTTCTTGGATGGATGGAAATTGTTGGATTTTCAGAAGTTGTGTGCGTACAAGCAAGTCTGGACGTCCGAAGCGAAATTTGAGTTCATCAATAATATCAGCAACATTATCGGGCTATATCAGCATTGATGCAACTGAGTCACGAGCGTCTCCGCCAAGACTCTTCTGTAGTCGCATTAACTTTTGGCGGTCATTGTATCTGTACATCTCCGTAGAGTCCTTGTAATTGGCATAAAATAGCGGCCATTCTTCGACTTTTCCCGTGAAGGTTGGTAGGTCTATACTTCGTTGTTCGCATTCAGAATGTAGACCTCGGTGATTGTATGGCTGGCCGTGTAATGTAGCTCCAGGGGAATTAGCGACATTATTCATGGGTACTTCAATAGCAGCGTCCTGAGTGCTTTCCCTGTGAAGTGGATAACTTATTGGTTGTTGTCTATTTGAGGACTCGTGTGATTGCTGTTCCTGAAAACCCGTAGTGTTAGTGATTCCATTCCTATCATCCTGATTGTTGTTTTGTCCTACACTGAAAAAAAATTTGTCATAAAATTAAAGAAATGCTCCAAAGACGTCATTAGTTTTTAAAATAAGTACATTTCGTACTTAAAATATAGATAACTTTAATCATATTAAGCAATTTACTTAATTTTAAGTAAATTTTTTTAATTTTAAGTACAAAATATACTTATTTTGAAGACTAAGGAGGTCTTTGGAGCATTTCTTTAATTTTATGACCATTTTTTTTCAGAGTAGCGAGGCAATTACATTCGAGTTGATTTGGATATGGCTTAGCATTTCGTGAATGCTGGCCCAGTGTTTCAACTCATCCTTCGTGGCTTCGAAAGATTTCCAATTTTCCAAGTTTATTACTCGAAGTTCTCTGTCCTTTGAAGCCAAGCTGTTTGCACGTTCATTTCCAATCACTCCGTTGTGTCTCGGTACCCAGAAAATACGCAGTTGACCATGGACTGAGTAATTATTTATCGTTCTTTTACATTCTAACACTGTTCTGGATTTGACCTTTTCCGATGTTATTGCTTTGATCGCCATTTGGCTATGGTGTTACTGAGTCAGTTAAAACACTCCGTGATTGCTCGAACTTCTGCTTAAAATACTGTGCTTTCGTCTGGGAGGCATAAGTAAAGTTCGACTTCTGGTTCATCAATAAAAAGTCCCAGACCCGTCCTTCCTCCTATCCTGGACTCATCAGTGTAGCAGCTGTTTCCCACTGAGCTAGTGTTCCGTTGTCCCAGGAGCGTCTGCTGGCACGAACGAATCACAGGTAGCTGTAAGCCTGTAGCACTTCAGGAATGCGGTCGGAGATTTCCGTTGTTTGAATATGACCGACCAGTGATTGTACTTTCTTCTGATCGTACGACTTGTGGTCTCGATGTATCCATTCGCCCATCACTTGTAGACGTCTTGCTGTGAGGGCTGCCTCATACTTTATATGGGTATCTATTTGTTGGATGTGCAGTATAGTCTCTAACGCTCTTGTTGGTGCGGTTCTAATTGCCCCGCTTATGCCTAGACAGCACATACGTTGCACTTTTTGCAATGGTATTACTTTTTACTTCTTGTCCATTGATGTACACCACACTACAGGGGAATAGGTTATTATTGGTCTAATCACGCCTTAAGTAATCCTGGAAAAAGTTGATAGTTATAGCCCCCATATACGTGTGTCGTCCGATTTGGGTCCTTAGCCTTATATAAACTGTAGTTTTCATTCAATCGTTTTGAAATTTAACATGGTAGAGTTTCTTTATTGGTCCACCGATAAGGACGATCCCTATTGAATTTGGTTAAAATCGGATTTAGATATAGCCCCCATATATATGTTACCCCCGATTTGACATGTAAGCGCTCTAAAAACTGTATTTTATCTACGATCAGTATGAAATTCGACAGAAAGAGGTTTCCTATTATATGAATGAACACTTTTAATTTTGGAAAAAATCGGTTCAGATTTAGATATAGCCCCCATATACATGTTACCACCGATTTGACGTGTGAGCGCTGTAAAAATGTTATTTTATATCCGATCAGTGCGAAATTCGGCAAAAAGAGGTTTCTTATTACTCGAAGGAATACTGCCAAATTCGGAGAAAAGCGGTTCAGATTTAGATATAGCCCCCATATATATATGTTACCCCTGATTTGACATGTAAGCGCTGTAAAAACTGTATTTTATATACGATCAGCTTGAAATGCGACAGAAATTTCATTATATGAATGAACACTTTTAATTTTGGAAGAAATCGGTTCAGATTTAGATATAGTCCCCATATATACATTAGCCCAGATTTGACATGTAAGCGCTGTAAAAATGATATTTTATATCCGATCAATGCGAAATTCGGCAGAAAGAAGTTTCTTTCTACATGAAGGAATACTGCCAAATTCGGAGAAAATCGGTTCAGATTTAGATATAGCCCTCATACGAGGTATGTACGAAAAATATCGCGAATTTTGTATTTTTTAAAAACGTATTTATGTATTCATGAATATCTATTTTGTCCTCTTCAAAGTAATTCCCCACGGATATAATACACTTCCGCCAAAAGTTTTTTCCAATCCTCGAAGCACTTCAAATAATAATTTTTTGTGATCTTGTTCAGCTCCTCCTTCAATGCCGTCTTTATCTCCTCAATCGTGGCGTAACGTCGTCCTTTCATGGGCCTTTTCAGTTTTGGAAACAAAAAATAGTCACAGGGGGCTAGGACAGGGGAATACGGTGGCTGCGGCACCATTACTGTGTTGTTTTTGGCCAAATATTCGCGCACAAGCAACGATGTGTGTGCATGGGCTTTATCATGGTGCAAAAGCCAGGTTCTTGTTCTTCCCATTTTCTGCCATAGATAAAAATCGAAGACAAGTTAAAACACATCCAAGCACAACAGCTGTCAAAAACAAGTAAGAAAGTTTCAGTCAGGTAAACCGACTAAGGTATACCCTCACTTTGTGAGTAATGTAATATGGAATATTAAACGAATTATTCTGTCAATTTGTATGGGAGGTACCAGAATGTTTTTAACAAATACACCTATTTTTCGCTGAATAGTAGATTCTTTAAATACATTACACTGCGCCGAATTATAAACGTTTTTTGCACTGGTATATTAACGTAATGAAATATTAAATTATGGTATGATTTGGCCATTTTGTGTGGGAGGTACAAAACGGGGCGTGGTGATAACGGCCATTTTTTACAGGGCTATAGGGACTTCAAAAGTGTTACACTGTGCAAAATGTTGTTGCATTTTCGTGCATTGGTACTCATGCTGTGAGCTCTTAACTTTTTGTGCAAAATGGTACCTTTGTGTGGGAGCTACAAAAAGGGGCGTGGAAATATCGTCCATTTTTCACAGTGAAAAAGGCACTATAAAAGAATTACACTGTAAAAAATTTCAAGTATTTTTATACACTGGTATTAATGTTATAAGCTGTTATCTTTTGGTGCAAAATGGTACCTTTGTGTAAGAGGTACCAAAAGGGGCGTGAATATGACACCCATTTTTCACTGGACTATAGGCACTATGAAAGCATTACACTGTACAAAATTTCAAGTATTTTTATGCACTGGTATTAATGTTATAAGCTGTTAACTTTTGGTGCAAAATGGTGCATTTGTGTGGGAGGTACCAAAAGGGGCGTAGCAACATGGCCCATTTTTCTCGAGTTGATAGCGGCTAATAAACTAATGCTATGTGTGGAATTTCAGAAGATTCGAATAAGTAGTATAGCAGTTATTAAAGATTCAATATTTCACAACATTTTAACACTTTGTGGGGGAGGTACTAGAAGGAGTGGACCGATATGGGCCATCTTCGAACTTAGCCGGAGATAGAAAAAAATATTACCACGTACCAAATTTGAAGTCAATCGGTTACTCCTAGACAGACACACAGTCAGACGGACGCACATTGCTCATTCGTCTTAAAATGACCCAATACGAATATCCGCCGAACATACTTAGGATCTTAGATCACTCCTTCGATGTGTTACACTTTTTTTCGTAGCAAATGATATATACCCTCGTCACACTAAAGTGAGGGTATAATTAACTAAACATTCAAAATGGCCGACGTTGTCAGCATAAGTAAGGGACATGAGTACCAACATAACGCTACAAAAATATCAAAAATCAAATACACGTAGCCCGCGGAAATTAAAAATTCGCGATATTTTTTAAACATACCTCGTATATATGTCACCCCCGATTTGATATGTAAGCGCTGTAGAAACTGTATTTTATATCCGATCAGTGCGAAATTCGGCAGAAAGAGGTTTCTTATTACTCGAAGGAATACTGCCACATTCGGAGAAAATCGGTTCAGATTTAGATATAGCCCCCATATATATGTCACCCCCGATTTGACATGTAAGCGCTGTAGAGACTGTATTTTATATCCGATCAGTACGATATTAGAAGGAAAGAGGTCTTTTTACATGAATGAGTATTCAGGGAAAATCGGTTCAGATTTATATATAACCTCCATATATATGTTCCTCCTGATTTGGTATCAGAGCGCTATAGTAGTTGTACTTTACTTCCCATCATTAAAATTTTCCAGAAAGATGTTTCTCAATATAGGAACGAATATTGCTTAATTAGTGATTATCGGTTCAGAATTAGATAATATGTTCCTACACATTTACCAATTATTCCAAATTATTATCGCAATTACCCTTATAATTTTTAGGAAGGTGTAGGGTAATATATAGTCGGCTCCGCCCGACTTTCGGTCTTTCCTTACTGGTTTTTAAATTAACTTAGGTTCAAGTCGACATAACTTTAGAACGGAAGGTCAGATTTAAATGAAATAAGTACCATTTTAAAGATATTAACGTTCTTTCTAAGTACCAATGATGATATCAATTGATCCCTTTGAGTGGGAGGTACCAAAAGGACGTGACATATTCGCTCATTTTTGTTTAGCTTATAGATACGGTGAAATAATTACTATGTATGAAATCATCATTGGTTTCCCATTAGTAGTATAGAAGTTATAAGAGTTTTGACATGTTGCAAAATGTTAACCCTTTGTGGGGGAGGTACTACAAGGAGGGGTCTGACATGGGCGACTTCAAATTGAAGAAAATAATACCACATACGAATTTGTAAGTCATTCAGTCACTCCTTTTCAGAGATATGGTTCGCATAATCTAGTCAAATGGACAGACAGACGGACAATAATTAAGTCATATCTTTTGAACCCATTGAGAACCCATTCTGAAAATGTTGTATTTTATGGGTAAATATGGGGGTTATATTCAGAAGTAAAATAAAAAAATTGAAAATACTTTTTTCAGGATAATCAAGGATTAATGACATTTTCGTCCTTTTGGACGAAAATTTGAAATAGGAGCTAAATTTAATTCGAGGGACACATTTTGAAATAGGAGCTAAATTTAATTCGAGGGACTACATCAGCTCCATTTCAAAAGGAAAATATTATTCAGAATTTCGGGTCGAAGGGTTAAAATTTTTTTCAGAATCACCATTAGTAATATGTATAATCTTGTATTCATTTTTGAAGAATGTAGGGAAATCACCCTAAAAATTATTTTTATACCCTCACTTTAGTGTGACGAGGGTATATATCATTTGCTACGGAAAAAAGTGTAACACGTCGAAGGAGTGACCTAAGACCCCAAGTATGTTCGGAGGAAATCCGTTTTGGGTCATTTTAAGTCGAATGAGCAATGTCCGTCTGTCTGTCTGTCTGTCTGTGTGTCTGCTGGCTGGTGCGCACGATAACTCTCGAAAGGAGTAACCGATTGACCTCAAATTTAGTATGTGGTAATATTTTTTTCTATCTCCGGCTAAGTTCGAAGATGGGCCATATTGGTCCACTCCTTCTAGTACCTCCCCCACAAAGTGTTAAAATGTTGTGAAATATTGATTCTTTAATAACTGCTATACTACTTATTCGAATCTTTTGAATTTCCACACATAGTATTAGCTTATTAGTCGTTATCAACTCGAGAAAAATGGGCGAAGTCGCCACGTCCCTTTTGGTACCTCCCACACCAATGCACCATTTTGCACCAAAAGTTAATAGCTTATAACATTAATAACAGTGTATAAAAATACTTGAAATTTTGTACAGTATTATGCTTTTATATTGGCTACAGTCCAAGGAAAATGGGTGTTGTTGTCACGCCCCTTTTGCTACCTCCCACACAAAGGTACCTTTTTGCACCAAAAGTTAACAGCTTATAACATTAAAACCAGTGTATAAAAATACTTGAAATTTTGTACAGTGTAATGTTTTTATAGTGTCTATAGCCCTGTGAAAAATGGGCGTTATTGCCACGCCCCTCTTTGTACCTCCCACACAAAATGCCCAAATCATACCACAATTTAATGTCTCATAACGTTTATACCAGTGCACATAAATGCTTATAAGTCGGCACAGTGCAGTGAATTTAAAGTATCTAATGTTCAGCAAAAAAAAAGTGTATTTGATAAACCTCTTCTGGTACCTCCCACACAAATTGACAGAATAATTCGAGTAATATTCAATATTACATTACTCACAAAGTGAGGGTATACCTTAGTCGGTTTACCCGACTGAAACATTCTTACTTGTTAAATGTCCCATTGTGCAAAGATTGCTGTGGCAGTGGCATGCTGGCCTTCATCTTTGACTGTATTATTGCTGATGTTGTTGTTGTTGTTGTTGCTGTAGAAAGTAAACTTAGCTTGCTTTTTTGCCGGTCGCTGTGCTGTCTTACAGAGAGTGTGTGGTCGTTGTGAGCTGCACGCGCATACTCGACACATTCATTATTGTTCTTTCTTGTTGTTAGTTGTTCTTGTTGTTGTAATGGTTATGGCTCTCTTTGGGAAGAGATTCGGTGGCTTTTCTTTAGCTTTTTTGGGGGAAAAGTAAGAGATCTGTTTGGGAGATAATTCACTCTTTCCTTCTGACAGTAGTTTCTTTAGACTGGTATTTTTTTGTTTTTATTTTTTATTACACTCACATGGCTGAATGCCGTGGAGATTTTGCTCAACTCATTTTGGCCGTACTTCCGAAAGTCATTAATTTGTGGCTTTATTGAACGATCAGATGAAGTGAAGATAACGCAACGAAAGCACTCCCAAATTGTTTTCGAATGAATTTTCGAGAGGAGGAGTACACGAAGATACTCGTACAGCTCAAAGGATGGTCACATACAAAAATATTGGCAACGAGTATAGAAAATTATTAATTGGCTGTCGTTTACTTTTGAGAATCCATAATACGTGGAATACAAACTTACGGCTTCCTTTGTGGCATGGAAACTTATGCAGAAGGCAAACCTACAAACCACAAAAAAGAGGAAATTGATAATTTGACTTTATAACTTTTATACAGATTTATAGGCTTGCTTTGCTGTCTGTGCTGTAAAAAATAAAAGAGCAGGAACAAAGAAAATATTCGCTTTTATGTAAGAACATTTTGACAACTACTACAATTGCTGTGGAATTTCAGAACGTTGATATTTTTCATAAGAATTCATAAAGGTTGGCCATATTTAAGCGTAAATTTTAAAGTCATCATAAAGAAGTACAGAGGTGTTTAGTTCGAAAAGGCCAAATTGTTATGTTCCCGCAAGCTTAGATAATGAATAAAATTGAAAATTATACAAAATACTCAAATAAGGGAGTTACGAACATTGCTTGTGAGAATGGTTCCAGGTATAAATGAACATCAATCACCAAATTTCAGTCGCTCAATTAAAACTCTTCTATAGCGTTATGGAGGAGGGATTACTTTTGTAAACTTTTTCTTGATTTTCTGAATGGAGAAGCTTTCAAGAATATTGTGTGAAAATTTGATATGAATCGGATCAAACCTAACGAAGATATAGCTGTTTAAGCTATATCCACAACCCACGTCGGTATCCATCATAAAATACCGATAATTTTTAAATTTTGAGCACTTTTTCGGCGCATAATTTACAGGTAAAGCCGGCGGTTTTTTTTAAAATCTGTTAATTTTTTTAATTTTTACAATAACAAAGCAGCCTTTTTTTCGCAAAAATCCCGTTTTTACTTCAAAGTGTTGCCTAATATTGAAAAATAGAAATTTCGATAAACCGTCCCAGCGCTACCTGGGGACAACGATTTTCTAAGGAAA
Organism: Eudasyphora cyanicolor; assembly: GCA_963930755.1. Lineage (NCBI taxonomy): Eukaryota > Metazoa > Arthropoda > Insecta > Diptera > Muscidae > Eudasyphora > Eudasyphora cyanicolor. Next base: position 161,956,528 of record OZ005737.1, read on the forward strand.
TAATTTTTGTGTTGGGAACGCCCCAGTAGTTGAATTGGTAGCGTGCCCGCCCATGAGTTTTGGGGTCGTGTGTTCGATTACCACAGGAGGCTCTGGTCTCTCGTTACAAAAGTATAACAAGCAACATGGTCTTTGTCAACCGGCTTTTCCGTAGACCTTAAAATTAGAATATAAATGTACTTAGTATTGTAATTATACCCTCACTTTAGTGATACGAGGGTATATATCATTTGCTACGGAAAAAAGTGTAACACATCGAAGGAGTGACCAAAGACCCCAAGTATGTTCGGCGGATATTCGTTTTGGGTAATTTTAAGTCGAATGAGCAATGTCCGTCCGTCTGTCTGTCTGTCTGCTGGCTGGTGCGCACCGAAAGGAGTAACCGATTGACATCAAATTTGGTATGCGGTAATATTTTTATCTATCTCCGGCTAAGTTCGAAGATGGGCCATATACTCCTTCTGGTACCTCCCACACATAGGGTTAACATTTAGTGAAATATTGATTCTTTAATAACTTCTATACTACTTTTCGAATCTTCTAAAATTCTACACATAATATTAGTATATTAGTCGCTATTAAACCTCTGCATCAAGACATTCATTTCTTCGTCTACAGTAGTGTACACTACTTCACTGCACACTGAAACATTGTACATTTTACTCGATTGACACCACCATAGAATGATCGGAAAAAAACAACAAACACTTCACACTGTTTGATGTTTACAATCTAGTCGTGTACTCTGCTCGTTCGGTTGTTGTATTCTTTAAGGTATGTTTAGACGATTGCCTGATCGGACAACATTGTCCGAAAAATGGCGGAAAAATGCAACCCTGTGAACGTACAACCGTGTGAACAAACAATTTTTGTCTCGCAACGTTGGCAGAAAAGTCATTGTGAGATAATTTGCAGATTTGTTGATGTGCGAAGTTTATGCATGTGACAACGGCGCCATTGCCAGAAAAACTTTTTATTGGCAACACTGTCTATAAAATATTTTAATTGGCAATCCTGCATATAAATATTAACAAAATATATGACATTTGAAGGTTTTCTTGCAATCGTCTGAACAGTCAATTAACATTTGCCTAACAACCTGTCAATTTCCGTACATTTGCAACAATTTAACAGGGTTGATAACGTTTGCCGATCTGGCAATCGTCTGTACACACCTTTATACTCGTTTCAATTCGTCAAACGATGAAGCGAGTACAGTGCTGTTTTCTATTTCTTCAGTATGTACACTAGTGTATTTACCCCTCAAAATCAATAAATTTCTAAGGTGGTCCGCCGCTCTTTGTTGTTGCGTCTCTCTTTGCAATGACAATGAGTACAGTAGTGCAGTGTACACTGAAATCGAGTATTTCAGTTTTTGTGTACAGTACTTGAATGAGTATACTTCTTCATTGTCTTGTTACTTATTTGTTTTGAAACCTGTTTGGCGGTTACTGTTCTCTTCACTCATTCATTTGTTTTGTCAAAATAGAGTGTGTGGCAGTAAGTATTTGATAAACAACTGAATGTCTTGAAAGGCCATTCAAGACATTCATTGCAGAGGTTTAGTCGCTATTACTTCGAGAAAAATGGGTGAAGTTGGCATGCCCCTTTTGGTACCTCCCGCACAAATGGACCATTTTGCATCAAAATTTAACTGCTTATAACTTTAATACAAGTGCATAAAAATTCTTGAAATGTTCTACAGTATAATGTTTTTGTTGCGTCTATAGTCCGGTAAAAATGGGCATTATTGTACAGTCCCTTTTGGTACCTCCCACACAAATGGACCGTTTCGTACCAAAAGTAAACGGCTTATAACTTTAATACAAGGGCATAAAAATACTTGAAATTTTGTATAGTGTAATGCTGTTATAGTGCCCTATAGTCCTGTAAATGGTGAGCGTTATCACCCGCCCCTTTTTGTACCTCCCACACAAAATTACCAAATCATACCAAAATTACATAGCTCGTAACTTTGATATACCAGTGCACATAAACGCTTATATATCGGCACAATGCAATGTATTTAAGAATCTACTGTTTGCCGAAAAATAGGTGTATTTAGAAAAACCCCTTCCTGTACCTCCCACACAAAGATTTATTAGTGTAATGTTATATATATTACATTACTCACAAAGTGAGGGTATACCTTAGTCGGTTTACCCGACTGAAACTTTCTTACTTGTTTTTATAAATCAATAAATAAATATTTTTTTTATTTCAGATGAACTAGCACCGAGTAATGATGAACACCACAATTCTACTTTTTTCCGAGACGTTTCCGAATAATTGTTGGCGCTGTCATTTTATCTAATATTTCTTCATGAAAACGTTAAATAATATAAAGGGTGGTCCAAAACCTCCGCACTATGTTAATTGTAAATAAAACAACAAGTTTTCAGAGAATTGTCTTAATATTATCTACTATGATAGAAGGTTCTATGACAATTATGTGAGAAACAAAATTTCGGCCAAATGCTCGCCATGGCTTCTGTGGCATACGTCTATCCGATGGTCCATATTTTCAATAATTGAGGTTTAATGTCGTTAATGTGCCTAATCATCTCATTCTTTAGCTCTTAAATTGTTCTTGGCTTATTGACGTAGACTGTTTCTTTTATATATCCACCATAGTGGGGGCCAATTAAAATCGCCACAGCGTGAGATAACACGGCCTTTGAATTTCTCGCGCAAAATAGCCATTGTTTCGTTGGCGGTGTGTCAAGTGGCACATTCCTGTTGGAACCACATATCGTCCAGGTCCATATCCTCAATTTCTGGCCACAATTAGTCCGTTATCACCTCGCGATTGTTGGGCACAACGAGCCGTAAACCTCGACTCGTTGCGACGCACTATCTGGCACTTCTGCCGCACTATCGCGAAAAGCATCAATGTTTTCAGAACGAACTGGGCTAGCATGTGCAGGTGTTCTCACATTTCCTACAGACCCGGTTTGCTGAAATTTGCGCACAATTCTCCGGATTGTGGACACATTTGGTCAATTATGCTGACCAACAAAATCACAAAGTACACGCCCATTTTCGTAAACAATCTTAACGCGTTGATTAATTGGTACCTCTCCATGGTTGAATTTGTCAAACACTGAAATAAAGAAATGTCAAATTAAGTTGGGCAAAAAACTTGACATTAAGGTGTGACTTACAATTAACATCGAGCTTTATGGTTGGACCAACCTTTACTTCAAACGCTATACCTTAATATTTTGATAAAAAGATTTTAACTGTCGTTTAGAGTGTCCAAAACCGGGACCGGTTATCCGGTTAACCGGTTCAGCAAACCAAATCCGTAACCGGTTTCTTAAAAAATTTCATTTTCGGTTAACCGAGAAAGCCCGGTTTTCCATGTCGGTTAACCGGTTTTTTTATTTATTGTTTAAAACAAAAATTAAAGTATTGATCTGTTTTTTCTACTTGTTGTGGATACCATTTATACAAGATGCAACAATAACAACGATGAGGTGGATAATTCTGACAGTTTTTCTGTATATTCTGAAAGTGAATACGAATTCACTTATCTTGAAAATAATTTTGGCTTTATTCTTGATATCCAGGATGTAATAAATAAAGTCAGGAAGTACAGCAAAGCATTTAATAAGTCGGACATGAAGCACAGAACACTTCAAGCATACGTTCAAGAACGGAAAGACAAATAGCTTCGACTTGTTTGCTATGTTAAATCCCGACAGAACAGCCAGATACCTCTGATTCGGTTTGATATATAAGTTGTTATATTGATGAGTCAAATAATTTAAATTTGGATTTATGTCACACACAGAATCGGAAAATGAAATGCAAGTAACATTGTATGATGACTTTGCTTTTTTTGAAAAGTTTAAGAAGAAAACGGAGAAGCTGTGTTACTTATACAATACTTTAATGACTATCGGACTAATATTGACTACATCAACGTTTGTGAGCTTTTTCAACGTCAAGTTAAAAAATTAAAAGAAAAATCATTTAAAAATAATCATTTCAATTGTATTTTATTTTTAAGACATTTGTTACGGGAATAGCCCGAGCGCAAAGTTTCCACGGAATTTTTAACACCAAATACAAAACTCAAGATTTCGAAGCAAAGGTTCGATATTTAAGTATTAAAATTCCTATTAAAAAGGCAAAGAAATTGTATTGTTATTTAAATATTCGAAGTTAATATTACAAGATATTTATATGATTTTTTTGAAACAAAGATATAAAAGTTGTAACCACAAATCAACTTTCTTATTTCGTTTTTCTAAGGCGCTTGCATTCGCTTGAGTTTACTTTTATCTTTTGACATTACATTACTTGACGAAAAACAAAAAAATACAACAATCGATAAATACGACACAAATAAATAAATCGATAACTTCACAAACGACAGTGGCGTTAACAATATTATTGTAAAAAAAACATTCTAAATAATTTATTATTTTTTTAAGAAATTTCAGAAATATAATACTTTCTATTTAAAGTAAACAAAAAATTAAACCTGTAATAAACGAAATAATAATCTATTTTTGTTTACTAATTTTTACTACAAATGATTGTAAGTTGTTTTTTGTTTTACAATAAACATTTAATGAAATTTTAATCACTTTCGTATATTATTTAAAAACCGGCGTTAAAACCGGTTAACCGGTTTCGTCAAAAAATTATAACCGAAAACCGGGTTTTAAAAAAAGTAATATTTCGGTTAAACCGGAAACCGCTTTTTCGAAATAACCGGTTTTTTGGACACCCTACTGTCGTTTTAAAAAATCACAAAAATGTGCCTTTTTGCACGAATTAGCTTTACCACCCTTAATAAACCTCGGAGGGGTCATTGTATAAGAGTTATATCTAATAACGGGTTTTCCAATAGGGATGATATTATTTTGAAGTGAATTTTAGCCATTTGTAATAAGCCATGATCTGTCATTTGTATTTCAGTGTATTCGGTAGAGTTTGTAATTTCATCATGGAGAGATATACGCAAGAACAACGTTTACAAATTATTCAGTTTCATTATCAAAATAATCGTTCTCCAATTGCAACTTTTCGTGCGCTAAGTCCGGTTTTTTAAATCGAAAAAAAAAACTTTCCGGTCGACCTACGACCTTGACACCCATGAGCAATATTTTAGCTCTCGTTAAGTGCTATTTTTTTGTCATTGACCGATTGTGGCTACGTGCCACACAGCAAATGAAACAACTGAATTGTTGCGAGAAAAATTTGGAGATTCGATTATTTCAAGAAATTGTGATATTGAATGGCCTCCAAGAAGTTGTGATTTAACACCATTCGACTATTTCTTGTGGGGTTATTTGAAGTCAGACTCTCTTCAAGCTTTACAAGTCAATATTAAACGTGGCATTCATGATTAAGTGGAAAAAGTGCTCGAAAATTGGGTTCATCGAATTCGTTCCTGCAGAAGAAGTCGTGGAGGCCATTTGAATGACGTTTTATTTAGAACTTAATTGTATTGATTGTACTTCACAGTAAATAAAAAACTTTTGAATTTCCTTAACAAAAAGTGTGTTTTTTTTTCAAAGAAATCATATCACTCTTATTGGAAAACCCTGTATAATCTAACGGAATTCGTCCCGCACGTATTTTCTTCCTTGTCACTTAAAGAACAGACTGATGCTAGCGAAAGCTATGGGTCTATTAGGATTTATCAAGCGATTGTCTAAAGAATTTAATGACCCATATTTGGCTAAACATCTTTATACATATCATGTCAGGCCTACTCTTGAATATGCTTCTGTTTTCTGGTCTCCTCAATAGTAATTGTTAGGTATTGTGTTTGAAATTAAACTGATTAATGGAGAAATAAATTCACATTATTTAGTTAGCGAATTACACTTTAATATTACTGCTTTCGTTCGACTCGTAATTTTATTTCTTTAAAAATTGATTTTTGTAGATATAATTATGAACTATTCAATCCCTTAAACTCACTTCGTAGAAACTTTAACTCTATCTACTCTCTCTTTTCAACTTTCGGCTCGATTCCAACGATAAAACGCGTAGCTCTTGAGTCTAATCATTAGCGTAATTGTAATTCCGTAAACGATTATTGTTTTTTTGTAATTGTCTTTCGTTATCTCGCGTTATTTTAAACATGGTTGGCAGTTCAGTTTCCTGCTACGTTCCTGCTCAATATTTCGTTCCTGCAACGATCTGTTCATGCAACGCTCTGGTCCTACTGTGACCCTGCTAAGTTCTGTTCCTGTTATGCCCTGTTATGCTCTGTTTCTGAAAAGCTCTGTTCCTGTAATGCTCTTTTCCTGCAACTCCCTGTTTCCTGCTGTGCTCTGTTCTTGTAAAGGTACTTAGCTTGGCTCCTGCTGTGCGCAATTATTGCTTCATTGTATTCCTGTAGATGCCCTGTTCCTGCTGTGCCCTAGTCCTGCTATGCTCTGTTCCAGATACGCTCAGCTCCTGCTACCTTCTTTTCCTGTTGTCGTTCTGTGACTACTATACCATCTTTTTTTTAAATTCGCTCCTGTTCCCAGTTTCATTTCTGCCTCAGTTAATACTTTGTTTTTATGTTCCTGTCTTTTTCCTAACCTATTTACATTATTTTTTCTACTTGTCTTCTTCTTTTATCTTCCTACATCAATCTGTACTTGGTATGCATTATATTTTCGCTTCCATATTTTGAAATTTAGTTAATTTTTGCTTAATATAACATGTATTTTGCAATCATACGTTTTTATACCCTACACCACACTGTGGTACAGGGTATTATAAGTTTGTTTCACGGCAGATGTTTGTAACACCTGAAAATAACACAGCTAGACCCACCTTAAAGTATACCGATCGACTCAGAATCACTAGCTGAGTCGATTTAACTATGTCCGTCCGTCCGTCTGTCCATGTAAAGTTGTTCGTCGACTACAGGTCGCAATTTCACTCCGATCGTTCTGAAATTTTGCAGTTTAGAGTATTTCGCGACTGTTAAGATCGCTATTGAATTTGGTTGAAATCGGTTCAGATTTAGCTATAGCTCCCATATATATGTTTCGTCCGATTTGGCCCTTTAGTTCTATAGAAGCTGTATTTTACATCCAATCGTTTTGAAATTTAGAATGGTAGAGTTTATTGATCCATGAACCAACACTACCGAATTTGAAGAAAATCGGTTAAGATTTAGCTATAGCTCCCATATATATTTTTCGTCCGATTTGGCCCTTTAGTCCTATAAAAGCCGTATTACACCACACTGTGGTACAGGGTATTACTTAAGTACAAAATGTCCCAAAAGTAAATTTATGTCAACAATTTATACATGAATTACAAAATTTATATATCAGAGTTATTCAATATTACGAGAGTGATGTAGGGTATTATATAGTCGGCACCGCCCGACTTTAGCCTTTCCTTACTGGTTTTATTATATTTTACTGCGAGTATATCCGTCCGTTAAGAAATCGGAGAGGTGTTTTAATGATATATACTCTCCTCTCTAAGGGGAGGGGATAAAAAGTTAACCTATATTGGCCTTTTGTCACCTCAACTTACCTGCAGCTAGAAGAAGCATCAGTGCAAATATCAGTCATCCAGCTCAATTAGATTGTGGCGTGACTATAACTGACGGACATGCATTTACTTCAAGAGTGTCTTAACTCATAATTGAAAAGATTCTAGTTGAGTATCTTTAAGTCAGTACAAAATCTGTAAAGAACACCTATCGGCGCAAAATAAGTAAAAATATTTTCAAGAAATGCGGATTATGTAGTGTTAGATGCAAAATCGGGATATAGATAAGTATATGGGCGACATATAAACCTGAATCAATATTCTTAAAATTTTAATAAAGTTATGGTCAGAAAATAGGATTCTGTAGCCTTTATATCCAAAATCGGGATACATATAGCTATATATGGGGACCATATCTAAAACTAAACCAATTTTCTTCAATTTTGGCAAGATTTATTGCGGCACAAAGAACTTTTCTGTATCGAATTTCGAAAAGATTTGAGGCAAAATATGGCTTCTACACCACGTTAATACAAAATTGGGATATACACATACTCGCATACTGCAGCTATATAAATCTGAACCGTTTTTTTAAATGTGACACGGCTATTTACAGTGCTAAATTTCATAAACAACAGACAGAAAATCAAGCTTTTTATGGAATTTTTTTTTAAATTCCAAATCGGTATGTACATACTTATACATGTATATGCATATGTGAGCTATATCAAATTCTGCACCGATTTTGAATAATTTCAATAGGTTTCGCCCTTGATACTAGAAATTACTCTGTACCAAATTTCATCAAGATCGGAATTCAATTGCGAAATTGTACTTTGCGTAGACTTGGCACCACGACGACTATTTACAGAAATGTAGCGTTTCTAATGGAAAATAGAAACGGCAAAGTTCAAATAATATCCTTTCGCTGAGATTAACAGACAAATGTTAATTAAAATGAAAACAAAGTTCCCGCGATAATCGGATATATGTATGGCGGAATGAAGTATGTAGTAGAAATAGACTTTAAGATAATCAACTCAGCGTCTCGAAGCTGCTATAACAACAAAAGGTATCGATTTTTGTCCATCTCTCATTGGGATTCCCGAGTGCATTTATGTAATAATTTGTAACGTTGTTATTTTCCTAGCAAGTTTATTGGCTTTGCAGTTAACTGGAATATTAATATCCCCAGTTGCCCAAATGAGGTATATTTTAAACTGCTCAGCCATCTCGTTAAGAAATCTGCGACAGTCGAGCGCTGTTTGTGAATTTTGGGGATTTAGCCCCCAAGAGATTTAATGGCAGCTATGTTGCGACTCAGGCACTTGACGACTTCCCATATTGGACCCAGGAAAATAATTGGTTGGAATTCGATGGTAACAATAAAAATAATAGTACTAGCAACAAAAAGTTTATTGCCTACACCGTCTGTCGGTTGTATTTATATATAATTAGTTGAAACAACAATAATAACATGAATACGATCAAATGAAAATGCTTGCAACTAATTCGATGGTTGTATCAATCGAATTAAGACTGTTTTTTTTCATTGACACTCGGTTAGTTGTGGTAACCAATTTTAAATTTTCATTATACGTAGTACCACATGATCGATTTTTGGTTGTGACAACCAATGTTTTATTCCTGACAACAGAAATTGTATCAAAAACCAAAGATTATTATTGCAACGAATAATTGGTTACTACGACAGAAAAAATATTAATAAATAATCGTTTATTGGTTATCCCAATCATTTCCCAAAGTCACCGACCGATTATTGGTCAAATAAATAGTCAGCAATATTCCGCGTTCTGGAGCAGTGTAGCGTAACATTGTTTATTAACGTGTATTTCGCATGTGTTTACTACACAAATGTCAAAACAGAACTGACATTAGGGGCCAATCGCAAAATTTATAGCATTTTCTGATAGGAGGATTACTTTTGCGCCATTTATAGCTTTTTCTGATAGGAGGATTACTTTTGCGCCACCTTGTATTTTGGGAAATACAACCGAAAGATTGGTTGCTGTTCTTTTGCTGATACATGACAAACAAAAAATAAAACAAGTAAGAAAGTTTCAGTCGGGTAAACCGACTAAGGTATACCCTCACTTTGTGAGTAATGTAATATATAACATCACACTAAAAATCTGTCAGTTTGTGTGGGAGGTACCGGAAGGGGTTTTTCCAAATACACCTACTTTTCGGCAAACAGTAGATTCTTAAATATATTGCATTGTGCCGAACTATAAGCGTTTATGTGCACTGGTATATTAAAGTTACGAGCTATGTAATTTTGGTATGATTTGGTCATTTTGTGTGGGAAGTACAAAAAGGGGCGGGGTGATAACGCCCACTTTTTACAGGACTATAGACACTATAACCGCATTACACTGTACAAAATTTCAAGTATTGGTATGCACTGGTATTAAAGTTACAAGCCGTTTAATTTTGGTACGAAACGGTCCATTTGTGTGGGAGGTACCAAAATGGGATGTACAATAATGCCCATTTTTTTACCGGACTATAGACACTACAAAAACATTATACAGTATAAAATTGCAGGCATTTTTATGCACCTGTATTAAAGTTATAAGCAATTAAATGTTGATGCAAAATGGTCCATTTGTGTGGGAGGTACCAAAAGGGGCATGCCAACTTCACCCATTTTTCTCGAGGTAATAGCGACTAATATACTAATATTATGTGTAGAATTTCAGAATATTCGAATAAGTAGTATAGAAGTTATTTAAGAATCAATATTTCACTAAATTTTAACCCTTTGTATGGGAGGTACCAAAAGGAGTAGATCAATATGGCCCATCTTCGAACTCATCCGGAGATAGATAAAAATATTACCGCATACCAAATTTGAAGTCAATCGGTTACTCCTTTCGAGAGTTATCGTGCGCACCAGCCAGCAGACAGACAGACAGACGGACATTGCTCATTCGACTTAAAATAATCCAAAACGAATATCCACCGAACATACTTGGGGTCTTAGGTCACTCCTTCGATGTGTTACACTTTTTTCTGTAGCAAATGATATATACCCTCGTATCACTAAAGTGAGGGTATAATTACTCGACATAAATAAATCTTCAACATTTTGTTCAAGAACGGTATACTCGTATGTAATCAAAAATAATCTCGTGTGAATAATGTGTGGAATGCAGACTATGTTGTGCAAAATTTTTTACATAAATAAAAAATAAAAGCAACAATCATGAAATTAAAAGCACAGGGTTAAGCGATATTTGCATAAAAGTTTTGTGTTTTTTTTGTGTACTAAAATTGTGACAAATATTTCCACATCTCAAAATGGTGATGAATTTGTAATATGGGAATTTTAATTTTGTTATGAATTGTTTTGTTTTTTGTTCAATAAATAAAATAAAAATTAGTGAAAACTGTTTTATAATGAATTGTCTGACAAAGTGTCAGAACAACCATTTTTTAAAACAGTTGGTTGTGGCAACTACAACAGGTAATTTAAGCCACCATTTTCGTAGTTGGCGCAACCAAATATGATTGTTGTCAACATGGCAGCAGAAGTACACCACAACCAAAATTTTGGTTGTCCTGATGGAATCGCATGATAGTAGACAGAACTACCAAAATTCGGTTGGCAAATAATTCGGTTGAGGAAACCAAACTGTAGTCTGTGTGTGCCATTATTTCGGCTTGATAGACACTGCATGTACATATCTGGTAGGTCGAGAGCTGTATCAAGACTAAGTTATTTACTATGTAATCCGAAGCCAACCTTCTCGAATCGAACTTTGAACCATCTGTATAGCAGTAGAGATATTTCCTATTTCCTGGCATTCCGACAACCTATTTCTCTCTCTTAGCCGTAAAGTTCCTTACGAAAGGGTACACCATTGGCGTATAGTCCATTCGGTCGGCTACCATTTCATTACAGTGTCATATCACATTGATAGATAGTTTAATCTTAATGCCGCTCTGGTTCCAACTTCTCTAGCCACAATACCAAGCGTCTGTAGATAGAGTAGGACTTGCAGAGACTCGTTTACTGCAGCCTTAAAGCCTCGTTTATGCTTAGGCAGACAGTTCTCTAAACCTTTATTAATTGACTGGTGGATGGCTTTCGCAGTTGCCTTCCACCACACCACAATGCCGTACAGTTATTCGGACGATGTTAGGAGAGAGGCGTCAATGTGCCCCAACAGATTTCCTACTGGAACAAAAGGGTGATATTGACCTTCATTTACATTAAGTCTGAAGGACAATTCCCTGTCTATGATTGTTCTTAAAAATATTGCACTTTCAGAAAAGCCTAACTCAGTTTCATATAGCCGACGAGTGTCTATATGTGGAACAGTATACTTCCTAGTAAAAAAACACTCCTGTTTTGTTTGGGATAACGCACAAACCACCGCTTCAGGCCCATCTGTAAAATTTATTCAGATCTAGTAGATCTAACAGCATTTATTTTGCCGCTAGATTAAAAATGATTGGAAACAGTATCCCAGTAAAAGTTACTGGTTATATATATAACTGACTCGCCCAGAGTTCAGTTTCGTTTGCCAAGATTCAATAAGCATTGCTCTCTGCATTCTACTGAAGTCTACAGCTACTTCAACTGTCGCCAAGACATACAGCCTGTTTCTGTAACTTAAAAGTTTGCTTTCGTTCGCTTGCCAGACGACAAACAGCTGATTTGGGTTTTACTAACTACCATCACAACGGCAAGTCGCACGATAATGAACTCGTACGAAAACATACGGCCTGTTTCTGTATTTCTAACGAAAGTCTCTGCGAACGAAAACCAGTCACTCATTTTCGTCAGGAATTTGGTTTCTCTAAGGTTCGTTCGTTCGTTCGCCTGGCCTTACGCCAATGACGTTAGCAATTTACCAATTGGATAAAAATGTTATTGCCAGATCAATAATTTCACAACTTCCGGTCTAAAAAAACACACTTTTTTGTATGGCGACCTTAGAAAATACACCTCTGTATCCATTACACTAGCGGTGGCCAAAAATCAACCCTGGGTGGGTCAGTTGAGCTGATGCAACACTCTCATTTCTTTCTCGCTCCCGTCTCTCTCATTGTACACTGATGAATTTTTTCCATCTCAGCGAGCTCCAATGTTGACTTCTTTATGCTTAAATATGTATACAATTTTATTACTATTTAATTTTGTTACCATAATTATATTGATATCTACTTATTTGTTGCTTTTAATACCGATTTTTTGTCATTGTTCCTATCAGTCGACAAATAAAATAAAGTGACTCGATCTGACATTTGTGTGCGCCCAGATGACAGCAAAGAGAGATAGAGAAACCAAAATTTACACTGAACTGATTACGTTTTCGCACGAGTTCATTTTCGTGCGACTTGTCGTTGTGATTGTGGTTAGTGAAACCCAAATCAGCTGTTTGTCGTCTGGCAGGCGAACGAAAGCAAATTTTTAAGTTACAGAAACAGGCTGATAATCATTTCAGTGTAAATTTTGGTTTCTCTATCCCTTTTTGCTGTCATCTGGGCGAACACAAATGTCAGATCGAGTCACTTTATTTTATTTGTCGACTGATAGGAAGAATGACAATAAAAACGTTATTAAAAGCAAACAATAAGTAGATATAAATATAATTATGGTAAAAACAATTAAATAATAATAAAATTGTATACATATGTTTACATTTTTAAGCATAAAGAAGTCAACATTGACAGTTTGCTAAGATGGAAAAATTCATCCGTGCACAATGAGAGAGATGTGAGAGAGAGAGAGAAAATAACAAATAAGCTGACAATTCCAAATATTCCAAAATGGAAGCTAGGCTATCTAGTTCACTTAAATACTTTATAGAATTTAGCGTTGATGAGTGCGAGACCGTTGGTGGTGCTGAGAGCTAGCATGCACTGTTTCGAAGCAAGTAACCCAGGTTATAATCCTCGTCGGGTCGAAATGAAAAGTAAAGAAGTCTGTACAAATAAAATAAAAATTAAAGAGAAATCAAAACGAAAAAAAAATATTTTTTTATATTTTAAAATTGATGAAAATGTTGTAAAAAGAAGTCGTTCTTTTTTAGCAATTCAGAATTAGTTCCAGACTTCTCACCCCTTTATAAAAAGAAACGGTTAGAGAAGCGAGTGGGGAAAGTTGCTTACTTCCCTACTCGATTGCTTTTTCTTAAATTTGTTTACTGGGACTATGTACCAGATTGACCCGAAAAACCTGGTTTTGGAAAGGCATATCACGGAATGTCTGCTCCGTATTCTTTTGGTCAGGGCCGGGATCGAAAAAAAACAAGGACATTGATTCTGCTTCGTTTGTCGAGACGTCATCCACCACCGGTCAACGTCAGTGCGATGTAAAAGATTTATGGAATTGGTGCATCTCGGCTAAAAGCGAGATGCACCAATTGTATATGGCTTCCAAATGTATATGGCTTCCTGCTCCGCAAAAGTAGTTTCAAGTGAATCGTCGTCTTCAGCGTCGTCGTTGGAGTATGGAACTCCACCACAGTCTCCACAACACCAATCAACACTTGAGCACCTAACACCCCATAGTGCTGTTACACCACCTGAAAGTGTATCATTTGCAGTTTAACTGCAATGAACTTCGAGGGAAGATCAATGATATTAGTTGGTGGAACATCATTGTCGTAGCGGTCCAAGAAACCAAGCTCAACAAAACTTGCAGCATACAACGTTGTGACGGATACAACTTTCTGCAGATGGGTCGCACCAGAAGTGGAGGTGGGGGATAAGCTTTCCCCTTGGACCATGCTGTTCAATACTAACTTATCTCGCCCGAGCTAGACTCTAGTGATCCATACATTGAACGTATGGTGGTAGCAGTTAAGTGTTGAACTGTCTAGGAAGAGGGCATTACGTCCTTGGTACTGACCAACGAGCCATAGCGCTGGTATAGCAGATCGATAGGTTCACTTGAGTGATTGTCACAGATCACCAGACATCACCATCGTGTCAGCCGGTCTGACAAATGACGGAGCATGCAACTCGTCATTTCGCTTGGTTAATACCACCACCCCATAATCGTCTCCATTAATAGACCACCCGACTTCGTAACCTCTAAAATCGGCATTTTCCTTAACCATGGGAAAGCCAACTGGCCAAGCTTTAGAGTATTCACCAATCACCGCCTCAGAGAGCTGCTCAATCCTTCTAGTGTTTGGGTAGCAGATAGGAATATCCGCGAGATCATTACTGCTGCAGCCGCTCGTTACATAATTGCAGGACGAATACCCAAAATAAGACCAAATTTCCCAGCAGAGGCAACAGGAAAGAAGGATGATCGGACTTCTATCACGTTTAACGATGTAACGGTGACAGATCCGAAGAAGTGCGCGAGTTATCTTAACTGACAATTTGACTGGGCCAGAGTGACTGGGCGAAGATGAGAGTATTACCTCACCCAAATAGTTCCCCAAAGCAGAATAGCAGAGTCGAACACAGTATCTATTCAGCTGCTACAACAACTGACTTAATTGTTTGTCCATGGACATTCGACCTGAAGAAGTGTCTTTCCCGTTTCCATTCTCCCTTCCGAACTAA
This sequence comes from Eudasyphora cyanicolor, assembly GCA_963930755.1. Classification (NCBI taxonomy): domain Eukaryota; kingdom Metazoa; phylum Arthropoda; class Insecta; order Diptera; family Muscidae; genus Eudasyphora; species Eudasyphora cyanicolor. Next base: position 161,971,549 of record OZ005737.1, read on the forward strand.
ACTAACCATAACATTTTAGAACTAACTCCAAAAAAATCCCAATTTCCTACACTGCAACTAGTCATCCAAAGCAAATCAACTGGTCTCTGCGGCCATGACACAATTGCCATTGATGATGATTCGCGTCTAGCGATTCCATCCGCATCAATTCTGGTTATGAGTGCAAGAAATGACACGGCATATATATTTTATGATTTGTTCTGATTGGCACAACGAAAGAGCGAGCGGTCAGACACAGCAGTTAAGAAAGTTGTCAGTGTTTCGTTTATTGAATTTTAAGCAAATTCAAGTTCGTCATAATTGAAACTAAACTCTTGTGATGAGGAGGAAGGGGGGAAATTGTCGGAAATTTGCTTTGAATTCATAAACGGCGCAATTGTAAATGACCGTATAAAGACGAAAGACGAATCGATCACAAAAGAAATGAGCAAACAATGGTAATTTTTTGTTATTAAATTCTTATGGAAGAAAGTTCTTCTTTAAGGCGAAAAACAACAACCGAACAAAAGATATGCCAAAGAATGGTCGAACGAATGAGAGAATGAACAAATGACTGAATGTTCCAAAATATTTATCATTTCAATGTTATTCGAAGAAGAACGTACAAATGTCCATTAGTCGGTCCGTCATCATTTCACAGTCGCAGTGGGTGAAAGTCTTGTTAAGCGTTGGGGGCACATTTTCGTTGGCCATATCGCAAAGAAGTCCAGAGGAAAAAAACCAACTATAAATGAAACTAAAATTACTCACAAATATGGCCATTTGTATGTACGAATGGTTATTAGAACGAAATTTAGTCCAAACAAATAGACAAAACACCATCAAGACCCAGAGCAGCAGCAGCACCAGCAGTCACTTGTCTGCAGCCACCTCCACAGCCTACGAACACCACCAACTCCACCACCTACCTATGTATCTTCCAGACAAATCTTAACTAAACTTCGTTTTGGTCTCAATTTGGCTTTGATTGTAGGCTAGTTGGCTGCTTGTTTGTTTGGTTATTGCTTGTTGTTGGCCCAGAACTATGGCCATATGCTGGTGTCAGTCCGATCGTCCGTCGGTCTGTCTCTTATGCCCGCGTCCATGTCCAATGATTTCTCGTTCCTTGGTTTGTTTGGTCGTTTTCTTGACTTACCTTTCACAATAATTGTAATGATACGATTTGTCTGATTGTTGCAGAAGAAGAAAAAAAATAAGTAAATAAATGCTTATGGTCAAAACAAACCAAAAAACGAAGCACAATGAATGACCACCAAAACAATAACAATAGCCCAAAAGGGCATCATCTTGTTAAGCTTCCGCCAACATAGTCCAATGAAATAAAATAATCCCCGGATTCTTTGAAGTCTCAGAATAGTGGCGACCAACAGAAAATGACTTGTAATGACATCGTTTTAGTGAAAGGGGAATTCCTATTTTGGTAAGATGAAAATTACAATTGTATCCTACACGATAATATGATACAGGGTGTTATTGTTTTTTGAACACACAAAAAATAAAAAGGAAACTGAAATTTGAAAATTTAGATCTGGTATTTTTTTTTTGGACTTCATCGAAATTTACAAAGCACTATATTTTATTAGCAATGGGAAGATAGTTCCCGAAACACATTTTAAAGGAAAGAAACTACAGTTGTTAAGATTTCATGAAGGTGGGTTCAAAATTGTGGCTTTTATAACACAACTTAGATTTAAATTTGGCGAGCTTGGTTTAAGAAACTTCTCCGTGCCAAATTTCATGATGACTGAATGTAAAATGATGTTCCTATAATACTCGTGTAAACCAGTATGGAAGGGTTGGGCATAGCCGACACCACCATATCAGCACTGAGGAAAAGATAGTAATAAAATTAATGACGACACATTCTTAAATTATGTATACGACCACTAACTACATCGGGTTGGCCTCCATGCAAAAAAAAGTTCCCGTTCAAAAACAAAAAAGTTATGTCATTACCTCATCCATGAGGTAATGAAGTACTCGTCGAGACCTTCACATTGATGTATCGTATGTGACAATCCAACTACAAACAAAAAAGTTATGATAAAAAAACGATTGGGGGCCGATTACGCGGGCTCGGAAAAAATTAAAAATAATATTTTTGCGATAGTCTCGAGGTAAGCTTTCATATTCCGCCTCGCATTTAATAACTCTTTTTGGTGACCCGGTCTAACGACCACGACATCAATTAAAGAAATTTTCCTTCTTCTAAAGTTTCTTGCAATTGACTTAGTGACACAATAATAATAAGTTTTGTGTACATCCTTCTTTAAATGTACGATTAAACTAAAGAAAAAATCATTATTTTTTGACAAGCTTCATTATTTTACGTAATATTTCAATACTTTTCAGGATTTTCTAAATAAAAACAATGATGTAGACAAGTAATAGTTTTAAAGCCGGATCAGACTTAATTATCAGTATGATAAAATTCGGCTCTGTAAGTAAATTTTATGACAGTTGTCATTATTTTAAAGAATACCTTCTATGTTGACTGTATATGAGAGATAATTACACTGTGCCTTTCTCAGAGTTAATTATACTCTTTCTCTCAGCATATGGGTTTGAGAAAAAAGATGGAAGCGGAGTATGGTGTTTCAGGCAATAGTGAATCTGTTGTTTGTTTATTTTTGAATGATCAGTTTTAAGAAATGGTGTAAGAAGTAGGTTGACGAGAACCATGTTAATTCTACATAAAAATTGCCGATGATCTCTTGATGAAACTTGGTGGAAATGTTAAATATAGAGCTCTAATATCGAATATAAAATTTTGTTGAAAAATCTTTAAAACTATGGGATATATTTACATTTACACGTTAGAAATTGGGCAAAAAATATCGAAAAGTTATTGCATTCAAATCTCATAACTTTTGTTCTACTAGAGATATTTAAATATTTTGTTTTGACTAAGATTCGTAAAGACCTTAGGTAGTTCAATATTGAGGTGGATGCTGTTTGGAAGCGGCAAGACACATTTTTATTTTTAAAACAATAATTAAAATCTAGATTTTTTCAAAAAGAAATATTTTTAAATTGATAAAATTTGGACCAGTTGATAACCCATATTGCGCCGTATGTGTCCAAAAAAATCATTTTGGGATCGCCGGTAGTTTCTGAGGTATCAATAAAGGAATAAGATAACTTCACAAATTTCTCCTATTTATGGGGAATACAATTCTCAAATCAACTGAAATAACAAACAATATAGATTTTAAAATAACAACAAAAAACAGTAAGGAAATGCGAAAATGACATTGCGATAAGAATTTGGCAGTGTTAATACATGTAATAAGAAACGTCTCTCTGCCTAATTTCGTACTGATCGGATTTAAAACACGTCGGATTTCTACAGCGCTTACATGTCAAATCGGGTGTAACATATATATTGGGACTATGTTTAAATCAGAACCAATTTTAAACGAATTTGGCAGTGTTAACACATGCAATAAGAAAACTCTCTCTGTTGAATTTCGTACTGATCTGATATAAAATATATTTTCGACAGTGCTTACATGTCAAATTGGGTGAAACATATATATGGGGGCTATATCTAAAACTGAACGAATTTTCTCCGAATTTGGTAGTGTTTGGTTTGGTATCATTCACGTAATAAGAAAACTCTCTCTGCCCAATTTCGTACTGATCAGATGTAAAATACGGTTTCTACAGCGCTTATATGTTAAATCGGGTGAAACATATACATAAATGGGGGCTATATTTAATTATACCCTCACTTTAGTGTGACGAGGGTATATATCATTTGCTACGGAAAAAAGTGTAACACGTCGAAGGAGTGACCTAAGACCCCAAGTATGTTCGGAGGTAATCCGTTTTGGGTCATTTTAAGTCGAATGAGCAATGTCCGTCCGTCTGTCTGTCTGTGTGTCTGTCTGTCTGCTGCGCACGATAACTCTCGAAAGGAGTAACCGTATTTTTTTCTATCTCCGGCTAAGTTCGAAGATGGGCCATATTGGTCCACTACTTCTAGTACCTCCCCCACAGAGGGTTAAAATGTTGTGAAATATTGATTCTTTAATAACTGCTATACTACTTATTCGAATCTTTTGAAATTCCACACATTGTATTAGCTTATTAGTCGTTATCAACTCGAGAAAAATGGGCGTTATTGCCACGCCCCTCTTTGTACCCCCCACACAAAATGCCCAAATCATACCACAATTTGATGTCTCATAACGTTAATACCAGTGCACATAAATGCTTATAAGTCGGCACAGTGCAATGAATTTAAAGTATCTAATGTTCAGCAAAAAAAAAAGGTGTATTTGATAAACCCCTTCTGGTACCTCCCACACAAATTGACAGAATAATTCGAGTAATATTCAATATTACATTACTCACAAAGTGAGGGTATACCTTAGTCGGTTTACCCGACTGAAACTTTCTTACTTGTTTTTAAAGGATTTTCTCCGAATTTGGTAGTGTTCATTTATTCATAGTGTTCATTCTCTCGGCCGAATTTCATACTGACTCAAAAAGTGATTCTATGTCGTTCGTTATAATAAACAATGGTTCTATTTCTTCTCATTTTAAACGTAACAAACAAATGCACAAAGTCATAATACCCTGTACCACAGTGTGGTGTAGGGTATAAACAGGAGGAATAGGAGAAAATGTGAACATATCTTATACTTTTATTGATATCTCAAAAACTACCGGCGATCCCAAAATTATTTTTTTTTTGGATACATAGGGCACAAATATGAGTTTTTTCAATTTAAAAATTTTACTTTTAAAAAAATCTAGATTTTAATTAGTGTTATAAAAATAAATATATATCATGCAGCTTCCAAACAGCATCCACCTCAATATTTCTAATAATATAGAAATAAAATATTGTAACAAAACTATTTTAATTTCCTCTTTTAGGAGGATTTGTGTCATAGAAGTGTGACTAATTATAATAAAAATCTCATCTTAAGTATTATATATATGAAAGATTTGATCTATCTTACATTTTTCAATATTATCTTATTGCGATATGATACAATTTATTAGTATTCATTTTACGTATAAAAATCATTCTGTTTGATTACATTTCAGAAACATATTCATAATCTATAATTTTAGATCACGCAATGAACTTTATTTGAAGATACAAACAGTATGTCATGACATTAAATTTTTTCAATTAAAAAAATAAACTTTTTTAATGTTATTTGAATTTATAAATTGCATTATTAAGTCGACAAATTTGAGAGCAGAATGTAAAAAGAACTTATAAACACCAACTTTATTGTTGTTTTTGTATTGTTGTTTTCAATCAGTAACCTGATTGAAAATAATTAATTTTTTTACAAATATCGAAAGAAAATATTTTTATAAATATGTAATACAAAATTATGTTTTTCCAAAAAAGTGTATCAGAAGGTAAATTTTTTGCGGTGTAAAAACGCTTTCTTGACACACTGTATGCTACCGTGGTGAATGGAATTTATAAATTAAAAATTTAAGGGAGCAAATGATTCTATGATATACGAAAGTAACATGTAATATTTATCTATATTTTTTTATTAATTCCAAATACAATATTTAAAATCATTAAGAGCGCCCCAGTAAGTGGGTTGGTAGCGTGCTCGCCTATAAGTTTGGGAGTTGTGGGTGCGATTTCCACCAGAGGTCTATCGCTAAAAAAATATATTCCATGGACCGGAAAATTAGAATATAAATTTACCTTGTGTTGTAATTCATATAAATAAATAAATAAATCATTAATATCGGTTGCGATGAAAAGTTGTCATGGTGGGTGGAGCAACAAACATGAAGACGAACCCACAATAGGTTTACACATCGATACCAAATCCTTATGCAACAAAATAAATTGTATTAAATTATATAAATTTTAAATTAATTCTTATATGTATTATACATTTTTTTTTTGATTTTCCAGTATAAACCAGTAAGGAAAGGCAGACCGACGGGCGGGGCCGACTATATAATACCCTACACCTCCCCAACAATGCGATATGGGTCATTGCGATAATAATTTGAAATAATTGGTAAATAGGTAAGAACATGTATATGTGGATATATCTAATAGCTAAATTAAGCAATATTCGTTCCTAAATTGAGAAACATCTTTCTGGAGAATTTTGTAATGATCGGAAGTAAAGTACAACTTCTACAGCGCCTTGAAACCAAATCAGGAGGAACATATATATGGATGTTATATATAAATCTGAATCGATTTTCCCTGAATACTCATTCATGTAAAATAGAAACCTCTCTCTGTCGAATTTCGTACTGATCGGATATAAAATACATTCTTATAGCTCTTAGATGTCAAATCGGGGCTAACATATATCTGAACTGATTTTCTTCGAATTTGGCAGTATTCCTTCATGTAATAAGAAACCTCTTTCTGCCGAATTTTGTACTGATCGGATATAAAATACAGTTTCTACAGCGCTTACATGTCAAATCGGGGGTAACATATATATGGGGGCTATATCTTAATCTGAACCGATTTCCCCCAAATTTTGTATTGTCTGTTAGTGTATCAAGTTACTGCTCTCTGTCAATTTTTGTACAAATCGGTTCAAAAATGTTGCCTATACAGTGCATATATGCCAAATCGGAGGTATATATATATTGGAGCTATATGTATATCTGAACCGATTTTAACCAAATTCAATAGAGATTGTCCTTGGGCCTAAAGAAAGATATGTACAAAGTTTCGTTGAGATCGAACCATATTTGCGACCTGTACTTTGATTACAAGAATACATCTACAGACAGACGGACATAGCTAAATCGACTCAGAAAGTGATTACAAGTCGATCGGTTTAACCCTCCGTTGGGCACATGAGTCCGACCAGAACTTTTTCGAGTTTAATTCAAATTTAAAGATATTTCTAAACGCGCTAGCGACTTGAAACATCAGGTAGCTTCCTTAAAAATAATATTTTATCGATCTATGAAGAAATCAGGGCAATAAACACCTTACAAAAAAATTATAAGGATTTTGTGAGGTACACATCGTTTACGTGCCTCATGAGTCTGGCTAGACCCATAATCAAATCGGGGGTAAAATATATATGGGGCTATATCTAAATCTGAACCGATTTTGACCAATTTCAATAGGGATCTTCCTTGGGCCAAAAGTCGGGTAAAAAATGAGCATTATTGACACGCCCCTTTTGGTTCCTCCCATACAAATGGACCATCTTGCACAAAAGGCTAACTGGTTATATCTTTGATTCCAGTCCATACAAATACTTAAATTTGTTTATAGCGTAATTTTTTATGGTACCCATAGTATATTAAAAAATGGGCGTCATTGCCACGTCCTTTTGGTACCTCCCAAACAAAATAGCCAAAATAAAAAATTATGAAAAATTTTTTTTTCGGAATTTCCCTATTTTTACAATATGGGTCATAATTATTAGGTTTATCCATAGACTTTTTGCAAACAGGCATTGTTTCTCCGTTCTGATGTTAGCTTTCAAAAAATGGAATAAATAAAAAGATTGCCATTTTTTCGATTTTTTATGTTTTTTTGTGCCAACAAAAAACGTTTGTTTTTACAAAAAATTTAATATTTTCTTACAATGTTACTAGGGTGCCAATGTTGGTCCATGGATCAAAAAAACTCTACCGTGCTAAATTTCAAACCAGTTAGATGTAAAATACAGCTTCTATAGGGCTCAAGGGCCAAGCAGGACGAGACGTATATGGGAGCTATATCTAAATCTGAACCGATTTCAATAGGGTTTTTTGCGAAAAGCACCTAACTGAAAAATTTCAGAACGATCTGAGTGAAATTGCGACCTGTACTCAACGAACAACATAAAATGGACGGACGGACTGACAGACATGGTTATTGCGACGCAGGTAGTGATTCTGAGTCGATCGTTATACTTTAAGGTGGGTCCAGCTGTAGTATTTCGAGGTGTTACAAACATCTGATATGTAACAAAGTTACTTAACCAACTTCATCGGCGAAGATCCTATATAAAAAGAAGTACTTCTGGATCGCAATAATAAACATCTTCACCACTTTTTTGGAACTTCATTTTTTGTTGGGTTTGTTTCCAAATAATTTTTATATCTCGGCTGCTTTTTCTTACAAATATTAAAATATATATATATATGAAATTGTCATGGTCTACCAGAAACATTAAAATATTACAAAATAAAACCAGTAAGGAAAGGCTAAAGTCGGGCGGTGCCGACTATATAATACCCTACACCACTCTCGTAATATTGAATAACTCTGATATATAAATTTTGTAATTCATGTATAAATTGTTTACATAAATTTACTTTTGGGACATTTTATACTTAAATAATACCCTGTACCACAGTGTGGTGTAGGGTATAAAAACGATTGGATCTAAAGAGCCAAATCGGATGAAACATATATATGGGAGCTATAGCTAAATCTTAACCGATTTTCTTCAAATTCGGTAGTGTTGGTTCATGGATCAAGAAACTCTACCATTCTAAATTTCAACACGATTGGATGTAAAATACAGCTTTTATAGGACTAAAGGGCCAAATCGGACGATACATATATATGGGAGCTATAGCTAAATCTTAACCGATTTTCTTCAAATTCGGCAATGTTGGTTCATGGATCAAGAAACTCTACCATTCTAAACTTCAAAACGATCGGATGTAAAATACAGCTTCTATAGGACTAAAGGGCCAAATCGGACGAAACATATATATGGGAGCTATAGCTAAATCTTAAGCGATTTTCTTCAAATTTGGCAATGTTGGTTCATGGATCAAGAAACTCTACCATTCTAAATTTCAAAACGATCGGATGTAAAATACAGCTTCAATAGGACTAAAGGGCCAAATCGGACGAAAGATATATATGGGAGCTATATCTAAATCTGCACCGATTTTCTTCAAATTCGGCAATGTTGGTTCATGGATCAAGAAACTCTACCATTCTAAATTTCAAAACGATCGGATGTAAAATACAGCTTCTATAGGACTAAAGGGCCAAATCGGACGAAACATATATATGGGAGCTATAGCTAAATCTTAACCGATTTTCTTCAAATTCGGCAATGTTGGTTCATGGATCACGAAACTCTACCATTCTAAATTTCAAAACGATCGGATGTAAAATACAGCTTCTATAGGACTAAAGGACCAAATCGGACGAAAAATATATATGGGAGCTATATCTAAATCTGAACCGATTTTCTTCAAATTCGGCAATGTTGGTTCATGGATCAAGAAACTCTACTATTCTAAATTTCAAAACGATCGGATGTAAAATACAGCTTCTATAGGACTAAAGGACCAAATCAGACGAAAGATATATATGGGAGCTATACCTAAATCTGAACCGATTTTCTTCAAATTCGGCAATGTTTGTTCGTGGATCAAGCAACTCTACCATTCTAAATTTCAAAACGATCGGATGTAAAATACAGCTTCTATAGGACTAAAGGGTCAAATCGGACGAAAGATATATGTGGGAGCTATATCTAAATCTGAACCGATTTCAACCAAATTCAATAGCGATCTTAACAGCCGCGAAATACTTTCAACTGCAAAATTTCAGAACGATCGGAGTGAAATTGCGACCTGTAGTCGACGAACAACTTTACATGGACGGACGGACGGACGGACGGACGGACGGACGGACATCGTTAAATCGACTCAGCTAGTGATTCTGAGTCGATCGGTATACTTTAAGGTGGGTCTAGCTGTGTTATTTTAAGGTGTTACAAACATCTGTCGTGAAACAAACTTATAATACCCTGTACCACAGTGTGGTGTAGGGTATAAAGACACACAAAGCAAACACCCTTTACCGGCTATGTGGACTTTTGTACTTTTTTGAAGCATTTAACATCATTTATGTCTTAGCAAATTTTTGTCTTGTGCTTAATTTACGTCAATTTCTAAAGTTAAGTACAGAATTAAATAAATATATATTTTTTATTGTTATTCGTGGCAAAGAAACTACAACAACAACGTTAATTATGGGTAATTTATAGCTATTCTAGGCAAGAAAAATGCAACATTTTTCCACAAAATTAAAAAATAACATAAATTAAATTCCAATTAAATCCTCAACCCACAAACATTTACCGTTCATTTGGAAATACAGACGAAAAACACATTTGAATTAAACTGGGACTATCCGTAAAAAGAAAATTGAAATAATTCCCAAACCTTATCTAATCAATTTCTCGCCAAGATAATTCTCACGCAAAGAATCTCTATTGTTCCAAAGCGAACGATGTCAGCAGCGCGATGCGAAGATGCCATCTTATTTACGGAAAACCGACTATGTAGTGATGATGTCAAAAACGGAATGCACTGGAAGTGTAACAAATCCAAGAGTGTTGAAATCACTGGGTAAATAAGAAAAAAACAGCGTTTGCACAGTCTCGGTCTCATCTACCACCAAAGCACCAACAACAACTGTTCTTGACACTGCCATTGTTTGTGTATTGCAGATAGATGATAATGATGATGCATCGTTACCTGGCCTGCTGCTGCTCCAAGTTCCACCGGTTATTACATTAGCAACACTCCACGTTAAGACGTTATCCCAGACACGAATAGGCGAGAGGGAACAGCATCAATAAACCTGTTACAATGTCACGTAAGAAAAAGTGCATTTAAATTGCTGTCACAGAATACGAGACGACAAAATGTACCGCTAAAAGTTTTTCCACGACCGATACGCTCGAATCAAAATGTGGGTCAAATGGAAAAATAACTACACCATTTTCAACCGTAATTCGAAAAAATATCAGTTCAATTTCGAATAAGATCAATTGAAATTCGAAGATTCCATTTTAAATTCGAAAAAGGTCAATTGAAATTCGAAGATTCCATTTGAAATTCGAAAAAAATCAATTGAAATTCGAAACACATCAATTGAATTTCGAAACACATCAATAGAAATTCGAAATACATCAATTGAAATTCGAAACACATCAATTAAAATTCGAAAAACATCAATTGATATTCGAAATACATCAATTGAAATTCGAAAATGTAAACAAATCTGCACATTAGATTGGGTAGAATTTATTTAAACACATTTGCTGACTAAATCTTAACATATAATGTGATGATCTTATCTTTTATGAATATTTCTTCAAAATTAGTTGAAACAAAACATATTTCAATATTTTAATATGTTAACACAGACAAATTTTATCACTTAAATGCTACCCCATCTAATATACAGCATTGATTTTGTTTACATTTTTCGAATTTCAAATGATGAATTTCGAATTTCAATTGATGTTTTCCGAATTTCAATTGGTGTATTACGAAGTTCAAATGAAAAAATCGAATTTCAATTGACGTATTCCGAATTTCAATTGCAATTTTACGAATTTCAAATGATGTGTTTCGAATTTCAATTGATGTGTTTCGAATTTCAATTAATGTTTTTCGAATTTCAATTGATGTTATTCGAATATCATGTGATGTTTTTCGAATTTTAATTGACCTTTTTTCGAATTTCAAATGGAATTATCGAATTTCAATTGACCTTTTTCGAATTTCAAATGGAATATTCGAATTTCAATTGATATTTTTCGAATTTCAAATGGAATCTTCGAATTTCAATAGACTTTTTTCGAATTACAATTGAAAATGGTGTAGTAAGAGGACTACATTAGCCGACTAAATTAATTGAAATGTACCTTGAGCCTTGAAGAAATATAAAATGAAATTTGGATTCTCGATTCGATTTCGAATCTTCCTCGGACTATATGTACATGCCCAAAAAAATTGATTATGTACCATGAAACTTATTTTAATCAAAAAGTGGATATAACTACATAGCTTATTTCGACTCAAACATGCTAAATCAGAGGTTTGTCCTATAGTACCGCTGTAATGGTCGCTACCAAATAAATATTTTAGAGCAGTAACGTTTCTATTTTGACAAGAATTCTCGTACTTGCAGTTTACCATAAACCCAACATAATGGCAACTAAGAAGAAGAGTTCCAATATAGTGATGAACTTTGGCGACGTCATTTACTCGGACAGCTAGTATACTATTAAATCTCTGGAGGCTACTAGATCGCCGCAGATCTTTTAACGATATTGCTGATCATTTTAACATATTCCACATATGGGTACCTGGTCTTAGGGATATGCCGTGGAACCGCAATTTACATATCGCTCATTTAGAAAAAGAACGTCACAACTGAAAATAATTATTTTTTGAGTTGGTCATCATACTAAATGGTCCTACATTTCAATATCTATAAGCGGATCCACGATTCGGCTGATGGCTGAGGAAGGCAACAATATTTGGAGCACATCAGAAGTTTTGTCAACCCATTCTGCCAAACTGATCATTTTACCCTACACCACACTGTGGTACAGGGTATTATGACTTTGTGCATTTGTTTGTAACACCCAAAAGGAGAAGAGATAGACCCATTGTTTATTATACCGATCGACTTGTAATCACTTTCTGAGTCGATTTAGCTATGTCCGTCTGTCTGTCCGTCTATCTGTCTGTAGAAAGATATGTGCAAAGTTTCGTTGAGATCGGACCATAATTGCGACCTGTACTTTGATTACAAGAATACATCTACAGACATAGCTAAATCGACTCAGAAAGTGATTACAAGTCGATCGGTATAATAAACAATGGTTCTATCTCTTCTCCTTTTGGGTGTTACAAACAAATGCACAAAGTCATAATACCCTGTACCACAGTGTGGTGTAGGGTATACAAATTTAGGGGAAATCGTTTGAGATTTAGAAATAGCCCCCATATATATCTGTGGTCACAAGGCATAACAGCATATGTGTGTTTTTGCAAGTTTTCAGGAGAGCAGTTTAAAGGTTTGAATCGATATAGCAAAAATATTTATAAACTTATTTTGAATTTTACGCCTGCAATTTCTCAGGACTTGGAAGTGAAATTAATTAATACGAACACATTTGTATAACTATTTTAATTACACTGTGCAACAGTGAAAAAAATACACGGATCTGACGGTATAGGTTCGATTCTACTACCAAATGGTAGTATAACCCTATACTCAGTTTGGCGAGATTGGTGACCAATTTTTTGTTATGGGCCTCGAAAGATTCGGAAAATCAGTGGACCCCTTGAAAAAGGTGTCATCGGTTTTTGAGCAACAGCTACTTCAGACTTGGTGATAGTGCTTAACTATATTTGGCAATAATGTAGCTAAGAACACGTTGAACAAAGCCTGTTAACATTTCATGCCAAAAAAATTTTGTTTTCCTGCACTTTTTTTCGAAAAACATAGGATTAAATTTATTTTTTTCACTTTTTTCGGCATAACTTTAAGGGATCGCTGATTTTTTACTAACAATATTTAGCAATATTGTAGCCACGGTAAATCTGAACAACTTTTGTGAACATGTCATTACAAGCTGAACGTGTCTAGGCACCTTAAATAGCTCAAAAATCCACATTGTACCCCAAAAATGTAAGTATTTCACTGTTATGTAACAAAAATATATTTTTCTGGTATAGGGTATGTTCAGCAATTTTATAGAAAATATTAAGGCCAATATTTTTGTGGAACATTTTAAACCTCTAGCTCCCCCACATAACTGTAATTTTTGGTCCCATTTTAACAAATCGTAAAAAACACCCCTTAAAAGGGGGAGGGCGGGGATGAAATGTTCTACAAAAATGTTCGCCATAAAATTTTACTATATGTGTCAGAACACACCAGAGCTCAAAACATAACACAAACACCAAAAAAAGGTCAAATTCCTGATCGTGCAGCAATGTTAGTTGTACGATCTAGTGGTTGAAGCAATGAAGATACCAGTAATGAACGTTGTTGACTGGATTTTGACCGTTGTTTGGGTTTTTGTGTTAAGATTTGGGTTTTGGTGTGTTCTGACACATATAGTAAAATTTTATGGCGAACATTTTTGTAGAACATTTCATCCCCGCCCTCCCCCTTTTAAGGGGTGTTTTTTACGATTTGTTAAAATGGGACCAAAAATTACAGTTATGTGGGGGAGCTAGAGGTATAAAATGTTCCACAAAAATATTGGCCTTAATATTTTCTATAAAATTGCTGAACATACCCTATACCAGAAAAATATATTTTTGTTAAATAACAGTGAAATACTTACATTTTTGGGGTACAATGTGGATTTTTGAGCTATTTAAGGCGCCTAGACACGTTCAGATTGTAATGACATGTTCGCAAAAGTTGTTCAGATTTACCGTGGCTACAATATTGCCAAATATTGTTAGTAAAAAATCAGCGATCCCTTAAAGTTATGCCGAAAAAAGTGAAAAAAATAAATTTAATCCTATGTTTTTCGAAAAAAAGTGCAGGAAAACAAAATTTTTTTGGCATGAAATGTTAACAGGCTTTGTTCAACGTGTTCTTAGCTACATTATTGCCAAATATAGTTAAGCGCTATCACCAAGTCTGAAGTAGCTGTTGCTCAAAAATCGATGACACCTTTTTTCAAGGGGTGCAATGATTTTCCGAATCTTTCGAGGCCCATAAAAAAAAATTGGTCACCAATCTCGCCAAACTGAGTATAGGGTTATACTACCATTTGGTAGTAGAATCGAAGCTATACAGGCAGGTTCGTGTATTTTTCAAAAAGTGTTCATTTGTTGCATAGTGTTATCAATGTTATAGGCTAAAAACTGTTTTATGCTGTTATTCCCTTTTTAAATAAATTAAGTTACAAAACACACAACTCGAGTTGTGTCGTTATTACAAAATTAATTTTATTATACATTGCAGAATATATCGACTTATGCCGATAAATCAAAGGATGATTTCGAAATTTGCAACATTCAGTAGTCAATATTAGATTTTGGAATAACAGCATAAGTTGAGTTATGCTATTGTGCTAGGGCTTAGTTCAACTTAGACTAATAACATAACTCAGATATGCTGTTACGACTTCATTCAATTTAAATCTTCAATAGTCCAAAGATAAATGGGGAATAAAAACACATGTATAGTTTTCAAAGGAAAAAATGTGAGATATGCTGTTATGTACGTTATGAAATGTAGTGATACAGCGAGATGTGCTAATAAGTCTTGCCTTGTATCTGAACAACTAAACAAGGTATCATCACCAAAATTTGTCACAATATGTAATCGAATATGGGGAACATCGTGGCATAAAAAACACAATTTAAGCATAACTCGAGTTATGCTGTTATGCCTTGTGACCACAGATATGTTACCCCCGATTTGACATGTAAGCGCTGTAGAAACTGTATTTTATATTCGATCAGTACGAAATTCGGCAGAAAGAGGTTTCTTATTACATGAAGGAATACTGCCAAATTCGGAGAAAATCGGTTCAGATTTAGATATAGCCCCCATATATATGTTACCCCCGATTTAAAATTCAAGCGCTGTATAAGCTGTATTTTATATCCGATCACAGCAAAATTCGGCAGAAAGAGGTTTCTTATTTCATGAAGGAATACTGCTAAATTCGGAAAAAATCGGTTCAGATTTAGATATAGCCCATATATATATGTTAGCCCCGATTTGACATCTAAGCGCTGTAGAGCTGTATTTTATATCCGATCAGTACGAAATTCGACAGAAAGAGGTTTCTATTTTACATGAATGAGTATTCAGGGAAAATCGATTCAGATTTATATATAACCTGCATATATATGTTCCTCCTGATTTGGTTACAAAGCGCTGTAGAAGTTGTACTTTACTGCCGATAATTACAAAATTCTCCAGAAAGATGTTTCTCAATTTAGGAACGAATATTGCTTAATTTATCCACATATATATGTTCTTACCCATTTACTAATTATTCCAAATTATTATCGCATTGTTAGGGAGGTGTAGGGTATTATATAGTCGGCCCCGCCCGACTTTCTGCCTTTCCTTACTGGTTTTTGTATAGATCATTTAAATCAAATTTAAGTGAAATGTCATATATTGAATTGTAACGTTATTTTTCTAAGTGAGCGATATGTTTGTGTTGCAATGTCTACATACAAGCTTTAGTTAACGCAAAAGACAATCAAAATTTCAAATGAGAGAAATTGACACCTGTACCAAACTGATCTGACCACGATACGTCCTGTGCAGGTCAGAATATATCAGCGTACTAGAGAGCAAACACCGTCTAATTTAGTTTCACTTTTGAAGGGACGGGAATTGATGACATTGATGGGAATTGATGCCAATGACTACTTACATATGTAGAAGCTTAGGAGAGGGGGAGAAGTAGAATAATTTTGTTACTCAAATATTAATTTGAAATGTAAAAATTCCGATAAATTAGTCCTTTGGCTACAATAACAAGCCAACAACTTTAGACTAGCTCTAGGCAAACATTGGAGAATAGTAACAATTGAACCTGAATGAATTTGATACCGCTGTGGTCCAATTTAATTTATTTTCCTTCTGTTATTACCTAGTCATCCATTATGATTTCTTTTTCTAAACATCGGATAACGGGAAAACCCCGTTTTTCGTGATTTATATCCTACCCCGAACTCTGGTCTGGGTATTACAACTTTATGCATTTGTGTGTAACACCTAAAAGGTCATGAGATACCCAGAAAAATCTTGGTAAGTACATGTCATTACCACTTACATTACATCTTTTGCCCTGGACATTACATTTCGTCAACAAACTTACTTGATTGCGTAATTAGTATTCAGCTAAGCTAAACTAAGAAACCATAAAGTTGCGACTTCAAGCCCTTGGAAATATGGACTACCTCACAAACACACTCATAACAGTATTACATACGTCCACGGTTACTTTTGAATAATTGTAAGTGTTTATTATTCAGCTTCTGGTATGCTTGAGCGGAAGCACTCTCCTCCAATGATATGCATGTAGTGTAAAAATAATTCGAAGGGCGGCCAAATTATAGGCAGCTACTACTTTTAAATTTAGCTTACCCGTCAGGTTATTTGGTAATGGAGAATTTGCTGGGTTTATTATACCGATCGGCTTAGAACCACTTACTGAGTCGAATTACCTATGTCCGTCTGTCTATGTATCCTTGTAATCAAAGCACAAGTGGCAATTATTGTATTATCGCGATGAAATTTGGCACATATATATCTTGTTTGGCCTAAGGACGAACCTAATTGAAATCAGTTCAGATTTAGATATAGCCAACATATATACATATATGTTACTCCCGATGAGGCATCACAGCGCAGTAGAAGTTCTATTTTATGTCCGATCATTACGAAATTTAGCAGAAAGAAGCCTGTTAGCTCAGAAAGGAATACTGCTTATTTTGGGGAAAATGTGTTCAGATTTCGATATAGCCCTCAAATATATATTAATCCCGATTTGACATGAAAGCGCTGTGGAAACTGTATTGTATATCATATCGGTAAGAAATTCGGTACAAAAAGGTTTTGTTGTTGTAGCAGCTTGGAGACGCTGAGTTGATAATCCTTAAGCCTATTTTTTATACCCTACACCACACTGTGGTACAGGGTATTATAACTTTGTGCATTTGTTTGTAACACCCAAAAGGAGAAGAAATAGACCCATCGTTTATTATACCGATCGACTTAGAATCACTTTCTGAGTTGATTTAGCTATGTCCGTCTGTCCGTCTGTGCATGTATTCAAAGTACAGGTCGCAATTATGGTCCGATCTCGACGAAACTTTACACATATCTTTTTTTTGGCCTAAGGACGATTGGTTAAAATCGGTTCAGATTTAGGTATAGCCCCCATATATATGTTAGCCCCGATTTGACATGTAAGCGCTGTAAAAATGTTATTTTATATCCAATCAGTGCGAAATTCGGCAAAGAGAGGTTTCTTATTACATGAAGGAATACTGCTAAATTCGGAGAAAATCGGTTCAGATTTAGATATAGCCCCCATATATATGTTACCCCCGATTTGACATGTAAGCGCTGTAAAAACTGTATTTTATATCCGATCAGTGTGAAATTCGGCAGAAAAAGGTTTCTTATTACATGAAGGAATACTTTCAAATTCGGAGAAAATCGGTTCAGATTAAGATATAGCCCCCATATATACGTTACCCCCGATTTGACATGTGAGCGCTGTAAAAATGTTATTTTATATCTGATCAGTGCGAAAGTCGGCAAAAAGAGGTTTCTTTCTACATGAAGGAATACTGCAAAATTCGGAGAAACTCGGTTTAGATTTAGATATAACACCCATATATATGTTACCCCCGATTTGACATGTAAGCGCTGTAGATACTGTATTTTATATCCGATCAGTACGAAATTCGACAGAAGGAGTTCTTTTTACATGAATGAGTATTCAGGGAAGATCGGTTCAGATTTATAGTAAAGCTCCATATATATGTTCCTCCTGATTTGGTATCAAACCGCTATAGAAGTTGTATTTTACTTCCGATCATCAAAATTTTCCAGAAAGATGTTTCTCAATTTAGGAACGAATATTGCTTAATTTAGCGATTATCGTTTCAGAATTAGATAATATGTTTCTACCCATTTACCAATTATTCCAAATTATTATGGCAATGACCCTTATCGCATTGTTAGGGAGGTGTAGGGTATTATATAGTCGGCCCCGCCCGACTTTCTGCCTTTCCTTACTGGTTTAATACAGACTTCGTTCCGGCATATATCCGATTATCGCGGGAACCTTATGTTGTTTTCATCCACTCAATGTTGTCCGGTTGTAAACTAACATTCGTCAGTTAATATCAGGGAATGGATGTTATTTGAGTGTTGCGGTTTCTATTCTCCACTAGAAGCGCTGCATTTCGGTTAATAGTCGTCATGATGTTATGTCTATTTTTAGCTTCCCTGTTGACTTGTGTGATCAGATGTTGTTGTAGTGGTAGTGCGACCGGTGAGTTATTTTTAGCTGCAGAAACTCGAATTATGATGAAAACATGAAATGTTGATGTTAAATTTTTTAGGTGCCATAGCTGGGAGTTGAACCCAGCACCTTCGGGATCCAAGTCTAACGCACTAACCACTAAGCTACTGAAGGCCACAAGTTCATTACTGAACGATGCCAAATTTAGAGATAAAACCAACACATTAAAAATATTGTAAATGGTATTATAAGTTTGTTTTGGTCGAGATGTTTGTAACGCATACAAATACTGGAGCAAGACCAACCTTAAGTTATACGGATGGACACAGAATCACCAGCTGATTCGTTCTAACGATGTTCGTCGGTCCGCTGTCCATGTAAATATTGTAATTAAAACTCGGGTCGAATGAGAAATGTCCGTCTGCCTGTCTGTCATTCTGTCTGTACTATACTACTTATTAGAATCATCTGAAATTCCACACATTGTATTAATTTATTAGCCGCTATTACCTCGAGGAAATTGGGCGATGTTGACACTCCCCTTTTGGTACCTCATACACAAATGGACCATTCTGCACCAAAAATTAACAGCTTATAACATGAATACCAATGTATAAAAATTCTTGCAATTTTTTACAGTGTAATGCTTTTATACTGCCCCCAGTTTAGTGGAAAATGGGCGTTACTGCCACGCCTATTTTGGTACCTCCCACACAAAGGTACCATTTTGCACCAAAAGTTAACAGCTTATAACATTAATACCAGTGTACAAAAATACTTAACATTTTGTACAGTGTAATGTTTTTATAGTGCAAATGGGCGTTATCACCACGCCCCTTTTTGCACCTCCCACACAAAATGGCCAAATCATACCACAATTTATCATCTCTAATGTTAATATACCACTGCACATAAACACTTATAAATCGACAGTAGATATTTTAAATATCTACAGTTCAGCGAAAAATATGAGTATTTGCTAAACCCCTTCTGGTACCTCCCACACAAATTGGCAGAATAATTCGTGTAATGTTCAATATTACATTATTCACAAAGTGAGGGTATACCTTAGTCGGTTTACCCGACTGAAACTTTCTTACTTGTTTTTGTAGAATAAACTTATGGTCCAGCTGGTCCGAGTTTTTTTACAGTGGGTCAACATTTTGATTTTCTGGTCGAAGGAAGCATTATACTAAATGACCAAAATAAGATATAAGTTAAAGTCTGAGAGATTTACCATTAAAAAGGGAGCTTGAGGGATAAATTTTCTACAAAAATGTTCCTCATAAAATTTCACTTTCAACTGAAGAAATCTATTAGACATTAACATACAGCATTATTTTCATTTAGTATAATGCTCCCATCGACCAAAAATTGAAAATTTGACCCAATGTAAAAAACCCCGACCAGCTGGACCATAAGTTTAAATCGGTTAATAATTACCAAAGTTATAGGCGTTTAAGAGCGCATAGGCAAGGAAATCGGCTTTTAACCCGTAAATCCGGATTTTTGGAGTGTCCGGCAAATTTCACAGAACAAACGTTGTGTTACTCGACAAGAAAAATAGCATGGCGGTTTTTGGACTTTAGCACTGTGTAATATTTTCGAAAGTTACTAGTTTTTATGTAAGCGTCTCTAGCGAGGTAGTATAAACCACCACTTTAGCCTTTCCTTACTGGTTTCTCTTTCTAGTGAGGCCAATTACTTGCCTTTAAATCTGATCCTACACTGAGAATATTTTCAAAATGAAGATTTGGATTAACATTTTAAAGATTTGACTGCTTAGTTTCTGTGAGCGTCGCTTGACTTCATGTGTCGATTTTTAAGAAATATCAAGATGTTAGCAAACTTTTCAATACCGCAACAGAACACATGTATCTTTGGGAAACTTGAAATAAGAAACAACTTCGTGCTTTCAAAAACAATGCAAACTCCAAAAAAATATTAGTTGAACACACGAAAAAAGTAGAGAAGTGAAGAACAGTTCCTTTAAATTTGCTGCGAAAAAGACTTTTATATTGGAGCGAACATGTACGAGTATATTAGAATATACCGGAATTCAAAAATAATGGAAATTATAAACAAAGTTTAATAAAAGCATGTTTTTTAAAATAGTATTTATCACATCTCAGAATTAACACCGAAATTTTGTTAAGGCATTCTTTATTAAATATTAAATATTTATTCTTTAAATGCATTTAATTTTCCAAAATATTTTTCATTTTCATTAACCAATGGTTTGTTTACTATAATGCTAGTATTATTTGGAATCTTAAATGGAAACTCATTAACATTCTTTTGATATACTGGATGGATGGATGGATGAATGAATGAACGAAAGACAATTAGTTTCCTAGAACTTCGAAAGCGGGTTAAACTCATATTAGCCCTAAAGCACTTGGTGAAGAAAAACAGAATGAAAATATGTATATAATATTCTGTGAACAAAAGTTGCCACTTGCGTGATCGCATGTAAGTATTTGTAGTTTAAAGATGATTTATCCATGAGCATATGTAATTTCGAGATAATTTGAAGACTGTTCGCATATGATAGATTTATCTTTAGAGGTTTCTATAGACAAACTTAACATCAGTATATTTATACAATCCAGTCTATATACTACTGCTTTCTAAGAATTTGAAATTTTAATCGGAATCGAATTTAACCAGTAAGGAAAGACAGAAAGTAGGCCGTGTGCGGCTTTATAATACCATACGTACATCTCCCTAACAATGCGAAATAATTCGAATAATTGATTTCTTTTCAATTAAGAAAGGCATATTCCAGAAAGAAGTTGAAAATATGGACCATAATAAACTAGATGTGAAACGATAACCTTAAAACGGGCAGTATTATTTCACAGATCAAGAATCGAAGGGAATAAATAGATGGGACTATACATAATCTGGATATAAAATACAGCTGCTAAAACGCTTATATATCAAGTCGTGAGTGACATATATATAGGGACCATAACTAAATCTTAACTGATTTTCCTCATAATGAGATAATAAACGATGGACTTATCTCATATCCTTTTAGGTGTTACAAACAAATGCACAATGTTATAATACCCTGTACCACAGCGTGCAATAGGGTATACAATTTTAACTTTGTAACATTCCCATCTGCTGCACTAATCTACAAACAATGGAACTCGAACAGGGAGTGCTCTGAACGATAATCGTTTGTTGTGCTCTTCGTGTCACCGCATCAGATGATAGACGGAATGGATGTGTTTAAATAGCACGAATCTATCTAAATACTCGTATATTAAACAGAATGTATGTATGTTTATCTTCTTCTGATCCTCTTCAAATTTTCACAGAAAGCTATATACCCGGGGGTGAAAAGAGGCTATTTTAATTTTTGATATATGTATATAAAAAAGTCTTCATATTTGCACAGAAGCATATTTCATCAATTTTCATGACCCAACAAAAAGTGGCAGATATCTGACAATATATGACTTTATTTTCATTATTGAAAACGAAATATATGGAGAACAATTATACAATTTATCTTAATATTTAGCATGGAAATATTTGACAGCAATATTTGTGACCCAACAAAGAATGTGCGATATTGATCACTTGTCGAAAACGAAATATCTGATGAACTATTACAGCAATCGTTGTGGAAGTTGGTATGAGTGTATCTGGGAGCACTGTACATGCCTCAACAGTGTGAGGAATACAAAGAAAGGGAAATAATACAGTATCCGATAAAACTTGTCAGGCTTGTAGAAAAGGTATTCGCGAAGTTAAGTTTTAAATGTAGGTCCCCCTAGGTTATACAAGGGCAGAGCTACAGGGCCTCATGGTTGGACACCTCGGGTAAATATATGCGTAAGCGCGTGTGACTTACGTCTGATTCTGTGTATTCTACTAACCGCGTATAGTCACCGAGATATCTGCAATTGAAAATTTAATTTTCCTTTTTCTCGACCCTTTTCTAGTATTTTGTTAATATTGGAACAGAATTAGCACCGATTTGTTTCACATCAACTTTTCTGAATTGGCAAAAAGTTGTTCTACGAGTATATAATAAAAAGAAATCGACCCGGCGTATAAATTGACCCATCATATAAATTGAATCGGCATATCCACTAAGGCAAACGTTATGGCCAATTGAAGTTAAGATATTTTTTGTAATTTTTTGCGAAAAAATTATATGTCGTATTTTGGAGTAGAGGAGGAAGTTATTTTTAAAAAAAGTACATATTTAAAAAAAGTTAGATTTATTGAATGTTTTCACATTAGAATTGTTCAGCTTTTTCGATCGACTCTTTCTTTCGAAAGAGAGGTTTTTGTGGTGTATTGGGGAAAAGATAAGACACTGCGCTTTGAAAGCCATGTAAACACATACCCTTATACGTATTTCAATCCTGTGCGGGGATATCATCAGAGGGTCTTATACATGACACAGTGTGAGCTTGTAGTTGTGGCGATCATCACTTGTATATATACCAATCTACAAAGAAATTTGCATATGGGAATTATATACCTACGAAGAAAGCGTACAAGTCACACAGCCAAAGCTCTAAGCGAGTCTTAAATGGTAAGGGTTGCCAGTTCGACACAGTTGTCCCTACACCAATCACTAGTAGATGGCGTGGATTCTGAGATTAATTGGACGATTAGAAAGACTTTTACTACATTTCAGTAAACATAGTATTTTTTGTTGAATACCAATTTTTTTATGTTATTATTTAGAATTCATTAACATATCCTTATACGTATTTTAATCCTGTGCGGGGATATCATCAGAGGGTCTTATACATGACACATATCCCCGCACAGGATTGAAATACGTATAAGGGTATGTGTTTACATGGCTTTCAAAGCGCAGTGTCTTATCTTTTCCCCAATACACCACAAAAACCTCTCTTTCGAAAGGAAGAGTCGATCGAAAAAGCTGAACAATTCGAATGTGAAAACATTCAATAAATCTAATAAAATTAAAAATTAAATCGATCATTAACAAAAAACTTCTAAAAACATTTAATTTAAAAAAAAGTATAAGGGAAACTTTCTAGAGAATGCTCTCCAAGAAAGAACAGGTCAGGAGTATTCACTGGTTTTATTGTCAAGCTTAACCAATTTACACAAATTTTCAAAGTAAGTCACATTTTCTCCAATCGCAAAGCTAAAATATTAAAACATTTACTATTTTTATTTGTGGTAAGATGTTGCACGTTGAACTGCAAAGGGGGAAAATCCAAAAATTGTTATTAGCTTTTGCAAATATAGTGATCCAAGTAGAGATACTTTTTTCAATAGCCTTTTTTGACAGATCACGTGTGAGTCGTGTCATGCTGTCATTTTATTTTTGTTAAGTATTGTTTGGCATTTCATCATGGAAAAACTTACGCCTGAACAACGTTTACGCGTGTCATTCACCAGTTACCAGTCGAAATGGACTCAACGGATGGACCATCTGAGACGTAGCCGCGGCCAACATTTGATAGACAAAATATAAATGCCAAAGAATGTTCTTTCAAATGATAATAAACATTCCCGTCGTTGCATTTTGTTAATAACGGTGCAGAATATTAATCATTTTTTCTCAAATAAGCTTTTCTGAACCGACAACAAATTTGCCATATGATGTAAAAAAATCGGTCTAAATCTGAATAGTCGAACATGTCCGATATTTGCAAGAAAAACATGCATTTATCGCTCTAGCTCACTGGTGGTTCAAGATATAGCCGAAATATTTTGAGAATTTTCACTAAACAAAAGAAATTTTCTTTTGACATGCGGACAACAGCGAAATTTTCTTATTTGACCCGCACTATTGGACATGAGACGTTTAAACGCCTGCTCTCTTCAATCTGACCTAACCTAATATGTGTCAGAATATACTAGAATAGGGTCGGGAAAAAATATTATACGAGATAATATAAACATAATCCGTTTTTCATACCCCATATCCATGGGTGACCTAAGGTACCCCAAGTGTATCTGGCGGAAATCTGTTTTGGGCCATTTAAAGTCATTATAGCAATGTCCATCAGCCTGTCTGTCTGTCTGGTTGGTGCACACGAAAACTTTCGACATGATTTACCGATTGACTTCAAATTTGGAATGTGTCAATATTTTTTTTTAACTCAGACTAAGGTTAAAAATTAACTATGTTGGTTCGAGTACTTCCCTCACGAAGGGTCAAAATTAAGTGAAATATTGATTATCTCATAACTTATATACTACTACTCAGAATCTTTCACACATATAATTAGTTTTTTGGTGGCTATCATCTTGAGAAAAATGGGCGAAGTTGCCACACACCGTTTGGTAGCTCCCATACAATTGGACTATTTTGCACAAAAATTTAACGGCTTATAACTTTGATTCCAGTCCATACATATACTTGATATTTTGTAAAGTGAAATGCTTTTATAGTACCAACAGTCTGCTAAAACTGGACGTTATTCCAACGTTTTTAAATGCAATTTAAATTGATAATAATTTAATTAAAACAAAAAATAAATAAATTTACGAATATTTTGTTGGGACTCAAGGTGAGGGTTTTTTACGGTTTTTTCGAGCCAGTAAAAAAAATATTTTTTTACTTCCATCTCTAAGTGAAAGAGATGTTTTCAGCATTTCTAGCACTCGTATTTCCTTTGATTTAAATAGTATCACGGCTTTATCTAGCTTGTACTTCGAAAAATATGGTCCAAATACTAAAGGTAATTGGAATTTTTTAAAAAAAAAATTAAAAACAAAACTTTACCATAAAAAATGTTTGGTTTTGTTTGATAAAATAGTATGCCTAAAATTATAAAAAAAAGTTTTTTAGATCTCGGACACAAAAAAATGTTTGTCGCATAGTGTTTTCTGAAAATTTTTGGTTTGAAAGCTGATATTTTCCGAACATTATATATATCGAGATATCAGTATATTGGTAGTTCTTTGTCAAGGTCAAAAATTAGATCTTTCTCAAATTCTCAGAAAATGTTGCCCTAGTATGCGTGAGTAATGACCCACAATATTAAAAAAAATTAAATGAAAATTGGAGACATGTGGCGTGGTCAAAGTTCGTAAAAATAGATAAATTCAGATATCTCAGAATCGATCTAATTTGTTTTCTTAAATTTTTTTATAAAAGATGCTCCATATGTATTCTACCGATGCATCCATGAAAATCTTTGAATATGGAGCAAAACATGGAACGATACCTTTTGCTTAGGTAAATTATTAAACAAAAAATCAACGCTGCAATTTTTAGCCAAATTGTTCCGAATGAGCTATATGGTTTGAATTCTTTATAACTTTTTTAATTATTATTCTTTCTTTGTTTTTTTCAGCATTTTGTGAAGGAGACTTGGGGAATTAATTATGAATCGAACAACGTACAAAAATAATTGAATTTTTCTGAAATTTTTCTTCCATTTCATATCCCCCACGTCTTTAAAAAGTTATAATCACTTACAGGATATCATTTTTCAAAGCTAATTGCAAAAAATTCCCCAATAATATACTATATTTAAAAAAATATATATAATAATCGCACAAATTAAAAAAAGTTATAAACCATATAGCTCATTCTGCGCCACCCTGTAGAACTCAAATTCTTTAGCCAAACTCGTCATCTGGAAAATGTGGCATTTTGGCTTAAATTTGCATATTTGAGAGCTACGACTACGCGGGGACTACAAAAAAGTATAAACAGATTTGTATAAATTTTCTTGAGATGAAAATTAGCAAAGTTTCAGCTAAATTGCTTTAAAAATGTGGTATCTATGGCTCAAACTCCGTATTTTGAAGTGACCTCTATAGGGGAGCTATATCAAAACATTGACCAATATGGCCCATTTGCAATCCCAAGCGACCTGCAACTATAATTATACGCAACCTCATAACTCGAGCATGGACAACACAATCTCATAGCTGTGGAACGAATCTTTCGATTTATGATTTCGGACATGATAGGGTTGTATTGTCCACGGAAGGAAACTGTGGAGGAAACTTTAGGAAACTAGATGTACTTCGATATTATTATACTTCAGTTATTCTCATTGTATTTGATACAATTCTAAGCATTGAAAATAATTTGAATTGAATTGAATCTTTGTTTCCTTTCTTCTAAAAGTTAGTTCGAAAATATATTTTGTATTAATAACGGGTGATTCATTTAGACTCTGTTTTCTTTATTTTCCGAAAAATCTTCTTTCAATTCAAACTTATCAAAAGCGGTGTCGCGAACCAAATCTTTCGATAAGTAGATGTAATCTTTTTGAGAAAAATGTATAGATATTCATCTTAAGGAATATCTTAATTGTACACAATATAATGACACTTATCACTTTTAATTGGAGGCTTTATAAGAATTAATTTATTGTGGACTGAAGCTATGATAATTGTCAACATCTATATCCACATTCCATTTCTTGCTTAAAACAATAAAAACTAAATGTGGGTCAGTTATTAATAGCTTTAACCTCGAAATCTAGAATCAGTCTAAAAATGAACAACAGACATATAAATAGTCACTCAAATGGAACCACATCAACGGCTTTACAATGTAAGAAAGATAGGCAGCACCGCCACCAGCGATACGAGCAACAATGGAAACAACATTAGGAACAGCAGTATCAGGAAAGACAACATCCAACAATGTCGTTATGATAATGCAATAATAAACTAATAATAAACGTATTAAACAACATCATCAACAACAGCAACAACAAAAACTGAATAGTAACAATCAAATGCAATGAAAAGAAATCAAATTAATTGGATTTATAACAACTCAAGAAAGAGGAAATAAAACAGAAACGAGCAAAGAAGAGAACTTGTCGATCTAAGCCAAGTTACGCACTTTGTGGTAACATACACAGATGCACGCACAGTGAAGTGACACAAATGTAAATACTCCTCAGAGACATTGTTGCTGATGGTCGCACACTTATTATTAAAATATATATGTTTGTATTTATATACATACAGACGCGAGAGTGTGTTTATATAAAATCATTAAAAGCGATGGTATGTTCGACCAGTTTGAATCTTATATACCCACAACCATGGATAGCAGTTAATACTATAATTGGAAACATAAAAATCCTTCAAAAATCATTCATACTAATACAAACGCCATAATTTCAAGCATGAACAGTGTGATTTTTATTATATAAAGCTACTAGCTGAGCCCGGTGCGCTTCGCTGCCCATGTCAAAATTAGCGCTGTAGAAACTGTATTTTATATCCGATCAGTACGAAATTCGGCAGAAAGAGGTTTGTTATTACAAGTATGAACGCTGCCAAATTCGGAGAAAATCGGTTCAGATTTAGATATAGCCCCCATATATATGTTAGCCCCGATTTGACATGTAAGCGTTGTAGAAACTGTATTTTATATCCGATCAGTCCGAAATTCGGCAGAAAGAGGTTTCTTATTACATGAAGGAATACTGCCAAATCCGGAGAAAATCGGTTCAGATTTAGATATAGTCCCCATATATATGATACCCCCGATTTGAAATTCAAGCGCTGTAGAAACTGTATTTTATATCTGATCAGTAAGAAATTCGGCAGAAAGAGGTTTCTTATTACATGAAGGAATACCGCAAAATTCTGAGAAAATCGGTTCAGATTTAGATATATCCCCCATATATATGTTACCCCCAATTTGACATATATGCGCTGTAGAGACTGTGTTTTATATCCGATCAGGAGGAAATTCGTCAGAAACAGGTTTCTATTTTACATGAATGAGTATTCAAGGAAAATCGATGCAGATTTATATATAACCTCCATATATATGTTCCTCGAGATTTGGTTACAAAGCGCTATAGAAGTTGTACTTTACTTCCGATCATTACAAAGTTCTCCAGAAAAATGTTTCTCAATTTAGGAACGAATATTGCTTAATTTAGCGATTATCGGTTCAAAATACATTTACCAATTATTCTAAATTATTATCGCAATGACCCTTATCGCATTGTTAGGGAGGTGTAGGGTATTATATAGTCGGCCCCGCCCGACTTTCTGCCTTTCCTTACTGGTATTAGTAATGAATTCACTGAATGAAAAAATACCGAATTCAGTGGAAAGTCCAGAAAATAGAAATGTATACATATAAAATTTCCAAATTCTTGTTTCATTGGTCATGCATCACATTATCATATTGCGATTGTATTGGAGTGAGCAGCTGTAATTATCGCATACCGAGCATTTTTGTTCATGTATTTCCTATATAATACTTGCAAGATATATCAAAATATGGGCTGTGCCACGCCCACTGGTCCTATTCCGCCCATTTGTAAGCCAATCACGTAGACTGCTACCAGATATACGTACGCAAAATTTCAACACTCTCGCTAACAAAATGAGCAATATAATTCAATTTCAAAATTTGGCTTATATGGGCGGTGGCACGCCCATTGGTCAGATCCCGCCAATTTTTGGACCAATCACGTGGACTGTCACCAGATACATATGTACAACATTACAGCACTCTAGATAAAAAATTGTGCAAGATATATCAATTTCGAAATTTGGCTTATAAGGGCGGGGCCACGCCCATTGGTCCGATCCCGCCCATTTTCTGACCAATTACGTAGAATGTCACCAGATACATATACACAACATTGCAGCACTCCCGATAGCAAATTGTGCAAGATATGAAAATTTGGCTTATATGGGCGGGGCCAAGCCCATTGGTCCGATCCCGCCCATTTTTTGACCAATTACGTAGAATGCCACCAGATACATATACGCAACATTGGAGCACTCCCGCTAGCAAATTGTGCAAGATATCAAAATTTCAAAATTTGGTCATTGTGGGCGGGGCCACGCCCCGGGTCGATCCCGCCCATTTGTGGACTAATCACGTAGACTGCCACCAGATACATATACACAAAATTACAGCATTCTCGCTACTAAATTGTGCAAGATAGCTCAATTTTGGGTTATATGGGCGGGGCCACGCCTTTTGGTCAGATCCCGCTCATTTTTAGACCAATGACGTAGGCTTCCACCAGACACATATACAAAAATTTACAGCACTCCCGCTAGCAAATTGTGCAAGATACCAAAATTTCAAAATTTGGTCTATGTGGGCGGGGCCACGCCTATTGGTCCGAACCCGCCCATTTTTGGACCAATCACGTAGATCGCCAACGGATATATACACACAATTCCAGGTCCCGCGCTAACAAATTGTGCAATATATCAAATTTTTCAAATTTGGCGTATATGGGCGGTGCCACGCCCATTGGTTCGATCCCGCCCGTTTTTGGATCAATCACGTGGACTGCCATCAGATACATATGTACAACATTACAACACTCAAACTAACAAATTGTGCAAGATATATCAATTTCAAAATTTGGCTTATATGGACGGGGCCACGCCCATTGATCCGGTCCCGCCCATTTTTTGACCAATTGCGGAGAATGCCACCAGATACATATACGCAACATTGCAGCACTCCCGCTAGCAAATTGTGCAAGATATCAAAATTTCAAAATTTGTTCTATGTGGGCGGGGCCACGCCCATTGGTCTGATCCCGCCCATTTTTGGAGCCATCACGTAGACTGCCACCATATACATATACATAACATTCCAGCACTCTCGCTAACAAATTGTGCAAAATATTTGAATTTCAAAATTTGGCTTATATGGGCGGGGCCACGCCCATTGGTCCGACTTCGCCCATTTTTGGAAAATTCACATTATCTGCCATTAAATGCATACACAAAAAATTTCAGCACTCTAGCTAAAAAATTTTCTTAATATCAAAATTGGACCCCTATGGGCGGGTCCACGCCCACTTGATATATCGAAAATTCAAGTACCCTATTTTCAGCACCCCCTACACATGTACATTCTGTGAAAATTTGAAGATGATCGGTCTAGCCGTTTAGACGTCTATACGGAACAAACATACAAACCCACAAACAAACCCACAAACAGACACTCTCTTTTATATATATAGATTTTTCAAATTTGGCGTATATGGGCGGTGCCACGCCCATTGGTTCGATCCCGCCCGTTTTTGGATCAATCACGTGGACTGCCATCAGATACATATGTACAACATTACAACACTCAAACTAACAAATTGTTCAAGATATATCAATTTCAAAATTTGGCTTATATGGACGGGGCCACGCCCATTGGTCCGGTCCCGCCCATTTTTTGACCAATTGCGGAGAATGCCACCAGATACATATACGCAACATTGCAGCACTCCCGCTAGCAAATTGTGCAAGATATCAAAATTTCAAAATTTGTTCTATGTGGGCGGGGCCACGCCCATTGGTCTGATCCCGCCCATTTTTGGAGCCATCACGTAGACTGCCACCATATACATATACATAACATTCCAGCACTCTCGCTAACAAATTGTGCAAAATATTTGAATTTAAAAATTTGGCTTATATGGGCGGGGCCACGCCCATTGGTCCGACTTCGCCCATTTTTGGAAAATTCACATTATCTGCCATTAAATGCATACACAAAAAATTTCAGCACTCTAGCTAAAAAATT
Organism: Eudasyphora cyanicolor; assembly: GCA_963930755.1. Lineage (NCBI taxonomy): Eukaryota > Metazoa > Arthropoda > Insecta > Diptera > Muscidae > Eudasyphora > Eudasyphora cyanicolor. The sequence goes on from OZ005737.1 coordinate 162,002,821, forward strand.
TTCTTAATATCAAAATTGGACCCCTATGGGCGGGTCCACGCCCACTTGATATATCGAAAATTCAAGTACCCTATTTTCAGCACCCCCTACACATGTACATTCTGTGAAAATTTGAAGATGATCGGTCTAGCCGTTTAGACGTCTATACGGAACAAACATACAAACCCACAAACAAACCCACAAACAGACACTCTCTTTTATATATATAGATATATATAGATATATTTTAAGGCTGCCCTACACAGAGCCGAAAATACAGTGATTTTTTTAACCATGTGTCTTGTTAAATTTTTCATGGTAAATGTTTGATTACGAAGACAAAAATAACCTTATATAAGTTCAAATGTACATGAAAAATGGTTAAGTTAACATTATATATGGTTGGTTTTTTTGAAAGAGAGGCAGAAAAATGTGCGAGATAAACAACAATTCGGCTCTGTTATGGTCGACGTTTTTCAACTGCTTTGTGTTAGACGAAGTTGAGTATTAAGTTAAACGAAGTTGAAACGAATGCGACTGTCGTCATAAGAGAATTTATCTCGCTCATTGAAAACACCACCAAATGCCAGGTTCGGTGCTTGATCGAGTGCGGGAGTTCAGTTGGTGTTGAATAGTCGATGGGTCTAGTGCTGTTGTCGGAAGCTGTTGGTATAGAGGTAAGTAGTAAAACATTTTGTAAAGAACTACATTCATAAGTATGTATGTACATATGTGTATTTAAAAAGTGAAATAATAAAATATGTGTGTTAAAAATTTTAATAGTGTTTTGTGCCTGTTTAATTATAGTAAAGGCGAATGTAATATTAATATTATTTTTTGTGATTATACCATTACAATTGTGAAATTCAGTGGTTAAAGGCCTGCTTACACACATCAGTTTTGTCGTACAACTTGTGTGATCCATGGATTTATCCACAGTCTAAGGAGCTGCATGATGAGTGTTCATGGATGTTGGACGAAAATCAAAACGATTTTGATATTTTCATGTTGGCTCATGCAAATCCACAATGTAATGGCAGGTATGACAACATTTCGTCAGTTCAAAAGAAACATTGTGGTGGAAACACGAAAAGAGAACAAAGTGCCGTCAGCAAAATTACATTTCAGTAGAAACCTCATTGAGTAAAGATGCGTAAAAGTGAAAATGGAAAGAGATAGGCAATTTTGGTTGGATTTTCTTTGAATTATACAACAGTATGCCAGAATTATGGAAAATTAAAAGTGAAGACTATAAGAATTGTTATTTTTCTTTCAAAAATATTTACGTTGATTTTAAATTTGAAAAAATAAATTTCGCTTAATTTTCCTTGAATGACCGGATTGTTAAAAATTTATTTTAAAAACTAAACTAATTTTTTATGTTGGTTTGAAGGCAATATACCATTTCTTGTGGAAAATAAATATGTACATAAATATTTTTCGTAGATTTGTTAAGCATTTTAATTTAATGAACACTTTCCTTTTATTTCCTTCAAAAGTATACAGAATTTGTGTTTGTCTCTCCCAAACATAATTTTTGGAAGGCAATATTTGTAAAAGTAATTAAGAAACAACGATATTGGCATGACATTTATTTTACTTTTCTCCACTGTTTCGGCATATATTATTTTGTATGAAAAAATGAAACAAATGTATTGAAAAAGTCAGGTAAAATTTGTCTTAGGTACATTTGTGTATCACATTAAAAATATAACGCACGATGCACACTCATATGGATTGTGGGTATAAACAAATTCTTTCAAAAATTCCCTAATTATTCATTAAAAAGGGTTGAAGGAAAATACCCAAATTTTTATGGTCGCATATTTTCATTTTGCCGACGGCATTTTGATCTTTTTCTTCGCTGCTCACGCACAACCGACCACGTTGCTGTCGTAGATGAAATGATGTTGTAGAGATTGCATGAGTAATCTAAGGGCAAGGTTTAGGTTAGGGTGGCAGCCGTATTTTTTTTACAAGCTCACATAGACCAGTTTAGGTCCCTAGTGTTACCACGGGCTGAAATGCCCCTCATCGAAACCAACTTGTTTGATATATAAATTTATCGATAGTACAAATATCAGTACTGGAAAGATCTGTTAGGCTGCCTAAAAAGGCCGACCCCAGTATGTCCAGTCGTCGTTTACTCAAAGCGGGACAGTCGCAAAGCAAGTGCTCAATGCTCTCCACTTCTTCCTCATCTCCACAGCTTCGGCAGAAGTCATTGGAGTCAATACCCAATCTTTTGGCGTGTTCGCCGATCAAGCAGTGTCCCGTCAGAACCTGTACTAACGTTGACAATCGTTTCCTCTCTAGTGCGAGGAGATATTTTGACCTTCTCAGGTCATACCTTGGCCAGATTTGTCTAGCTACCCTGCAGGTGCCGATTTCTGTCCATCTTTCGTTGGACTGCCTGATTGCCTCTTGCCTAAGCCAAAGCTTGCACGTGGATAGTGGCGCACCAATATATGCAAATTCTTCGAGAATTTGTAATGTCGTCCCTTTCCTAGCAAGTTCATCGGCTTTGCAGTTCCCCGGGATATCCCTATGCCCAGGCACCCATATGAGGTGTATATTAAACTGCTCAGCCATCTCGTTAAGAGATCTGCGGCAGTCGAGGGCTGTTTGTTAATTTAGGGATGTTGCCTCCAGAGAATTGATGGCAGCCTGGCTGTCCGAGTAAATTACAACGCCAGTGTTGGTTACTATGTTGCGACTCAGCCACTTGGCGACTTCCCATATTGCCATTATTTCGGCTTGATAGACACTACAGGTATCTGGTAGTCTGTGAGCTATATCCAGACTAAGTTCTTCACAGTGTACTCCGAAGCCAACCTTTTCATCAAGCTTCGAACCATCCGTGTAAAAGTGGAGATGGTTTCTATTACCTGGTATTCTGCCGACCCATTCATCTCTGGCGGGAATCATAGTGATGTAATTTCTCTCGAAGGTGTACACAGTTGGTATATAGTCCACTCGGTCGGTTACCATAGCACTACACTTTGATATCCTCATGTGACCATAGTTTTTGTACCTCCACATTTATAGGCAGTTTAATCTTATTGCCGCTTTGGTTGCAACTTCTCTTGCCACAATATTAATCGGCAGTATATGGAGTAGGGCTTGTAGAGACTCAGTCGCTGTAGTCCTTAAGGCACCGCTTATGCTCAGGCAGGCTGTTCTCTGAACCTTTGTTAGTAGGTTGGTAATGGTTAGTTTGTCAGTTGCCGTCCACCATACCACAATACCGTATAACAGTATTGGACGAACTACTGCTATATATATCCAGTGGACGATTTTAGGAGAGAGTCCCCACCGCGACCCTACAGCCTTTTTGCAGGAATATAAGGCGACGTTGGCCTTCCTTACACGTTCCAATACGTTAAGTCTAAATAACATTTTCCTATCTAGAATTATTCCTAAAAATTTTGCACTTTCAGAAAAGACTAGATCTGTTCCATTTATCCGAGGTGGAGGGTCCACATGTGGGACATTATTCATCCTAGTAAAGAGAACCAATTCTGTCTTGTTGGGGTTAACGCCCAAACCGCTGCTTCTGGCCCATCAAGCCAACTTGTTCAGAGCCACCTGTAGGATGTCTCTGAGGACGTTTAAGAATTTGCCACTCACTGCGATTGCCACGTCGTCCGCATATGCCACGACCTTGCAGCCACAACGTTCTAGATCTAGCAGGATTTCATTCACCGCTAGGTTCCAAATTAGTGGAGACAGTACTCCTCCTTGCGGGGTCCCTCTGTTTACATACCTTGTTAGAGTTGTGGAACCTAGACATGCTGTTATGCGTCTTCTGGTGAGCAGACTTTGAATTAGTCTAAACAAACTAGTGTTAACTTTTAGATGTGAGAGTGCCGCAATTACCGCATCTGAGTGAATGTTGTTAAAAGCCCCTTCTATGTCAAGAAATGCCACCATGGTGAATTCCTTGAAATGCAGGGACGATTCGATAGTGCTCACAAGTTCGTGCAGGGCTGATTCTGTAGACTTGCCCTTATTGTAAGCATGTTGGTTCCCCGACAGGAGTTTTGTATCCAGGTTTTCCCTAATGAAATGATCTAAAAGTCTTTCCAGACCTTTCAATAGGAAGTAGGATAGGCTAATTGGTCTGAAGTCTTTTGCCCTAGTGTGTGATATCTTTCCCGCTTTAGGTATGAATACCACTTTGGTATCCCTCCATCGATTCGGGACGTATGAAAGCCTGATACAGCCTACATAAATTTTCTCCAGCCAGGGGATAATGTACTTTAACATTTTCTGCATTTCTGCTGGAGTGATGCCATCTGGTCCAGGTGACTTGAAGGGCTCAAAGCTGTTAATAGCCCAGCTTATTCTGGATCTCTCAGTCAAGAAGCTAGCGACGCTCGCAGTCCACTCGCACTCTTGTTGGTCCTGCTGATCCTCGGGTTCTGTTACAGAGTTCCCCGGGAAATGTGTGTCGAGCAGTACATTGAGCGACTGCTCGCTGTTTTTGGTCCAGTTATTTGCCTCATCCTGTAAATATCCCACTGTACATGGTGAAGCAGATAATATCTTCCTCAGTCTAGCGGCGTCGGAGACCTTTTCCACTTCACCACAGAAGGTATACCAAGAGCGCCTTTGCGCCTTTCTAAGCTCCTTCTTATAGATCTTGAGTTGCTCTTTATAGGCATCCCAATCATTAGCGACCCCAGTAGATTTAGCCTTATTGAATAGCTTGTTGCAGGTCTTTTTCATAGCCGTTAGCTCAGAAGTCCACCATTGGGGTTTAGTTTTACCCTTGTACCTTGTTTTTGGACAGGCTTCTTCAAGGGATCTATTGAATGATATGGTGATATGATCGACCAGATTATCCAGACCGGCTTTGTCATTCGGTTCGTACGGAAGTTTAGAGTTGAGGACTTTCTTGAAATTCTTCTCATACAGATGCCACTTTGTCTTCCTTACATTTCTGTGGACGGCGGGTTTAGGCGCTTTTTGCGCGAGTTTGAACTCAATATAATGGTGATCTGAGAATGAGTGGTCGTCCAGTACATTCCACCCAATAATTTTGTCTGACAGCCGGTCAGTAGCAAACGTTACGTCAAGTACTTCTTGTCTGTCTTTAATTGTGAAGGTCGGTTTATTACCTATGTTACAAATACTAAGGTTGGTAGTTAGAATAAAGTCAAGAAGCGAATCACCCCTATTGTTTATATCCGTACTACCCCAGATAGTATGATGAGCGTTCGTGTCTGCGCCAATAATCAGCTCGAGCTCGTCAGACGTTGCTTCTTCTACTACTTCCCTGAATAGAGCAGTCGGTACTACAGATTCATAAGGCAAGTAGCTGGAGACCACCCAATATATGCGATTACCGATCTCCAGGCTAGCAGCTGTTTGGTCTTTACCACTTAAATTAGTCAGGAGAAATATACTTAGATCTTTCCTGGCCAAAATGCAGGTTCTTGGAGTGCCTTCACAGTTGGCCACAAGCAGTTTAAAGTTGGGTGTCCTAATACCGCACACCCTTCCTCCCACTACGTAGGGCTCCTGTATCTAAGGGCAAACAGTCGTCGAACACAACATCTGAGAGAACATGATGCTTGACAACAAATCCACAATGTAAGGTGCCCTTAAGAGTGGAAAAAAATATGTTCACGCTGTCGCATTAACTGAGCATGAAAAAACAACAATGTATGTACGTAAGTATATGCAGCAGCAAGCAAACATACGGAGAGAAGTGATGTGTACGTGTGGGTATGTGTTCATCTTGTCTTTTCGTTTGAACACTTGTGGCTGCTACGCCGTACATACATACGTTAGTTTTTTTTTGTTGTGCGATGTTGATACTGTTAAATGTACATACATACATACATATGTTGTTAGAAGTGCTTTCGTAATACCTACATACATACATATAAACGATGTTTTTGTTTTTTTCTTTTCAGTTGTTTCTTTTTCTGTGGCTTGCGGCTGCTTGAGCTGGGAGTCCGGCCTTGAATCTGTTGGTAAGTTGTGCCAATACTAGAAACTGTTGATAAGCTGTATCAATACTAGTTGTAGTGTGCGAAGTAATTACAGGAAAAGTGGTATGCATGCCTACATTTGTTTTTTATACCCTCACTTTAGTAATACGAGGGTATATATCATTTGCAACGGGCCAAAAGTGTAACACATTGAAGGAGTGATCTAAGACCCTAAGTATGGTCAGCGCATATTAGTTTTTGGTCATTTTAAGTCGAATGAGATATGTCCGTCCGTCTGTCTGCTGGCTAGTGCGCACGATAACTCTCGAAAAGAGTAACCGATTCACTTCAAATTTGGTATACGGTAATATTTTTTTCTATCTCCGGTTAAGTTCAAAGATGGGCCATATTGGTCCATTCCTTCTGGTACCTCCCACACAAAGGGTTAACATTTAGTGAAATATTGAGTATTTAATAACAACTATACCTTGGTCGGTTTACCCGACTGAAACTTTCTTACTTGTTTTTAATATACAATTCAGTGCACTTCCTTGAAGTATCATCCATTGACTTACCCAATCCTTGATTTTTATATCTATTCCGATTATGATTTTGGTGGGACATCGGCTTTCTATCAGATTGCCTTTGTTATTAATCTCCTCTCTCCTATAAGTTTGCCGTAAGATCGGACTAAGCTCAGTACCCCAAACTAAGTGCCTAACCGTCCTGGGCCCTTAATAATCGAAAGATTCAGGGAGTTTACGTGGACGGCACCTTTTGAGCGGGGACTGATCACATGTTGGTCAAGCACAGAATCGTAGGCACTTAACTTATAGTCACAGAGCAGAATTTAGGTAAAAAGTCAAAAGATCTTCTTAGAAGTGCACCCTTTTTTACATTTATACTTATATTTTCTAACCTTTTTGTTTTTTTTTTCTTTTCAGGTGTTTCTTATACATACATATATATTAACATATATTTTGTAAATAAAATAAAAAATAAAAATGCGAAAGTTAAATTTGTCTTGTTTTATTTGATATAAATATTAAAAATTATTGAAACAACTATGTTTCTGGTTACATGAAGTAACCACTAAATAGTTAAATAAACAATAAAAAAGGTTTCAATAAAAATATTCATAGTTAATAATATTAACAATTTCATTGTTAAATTGAACATGCATTGTTTCAATAAATTAACTATGAAATGTTAATATTAACAATTTTCATGGCTAGAAAATTCAAAAATGCATTGTTAAAGTAACAATTATTATTATAATATTAACAATTTTCATGGTTAAAAAATTCAACCATGGAATAGTTAAATTAAATATTATTATTGTTAAATACCAGTCAACAAGAAAATGTTCAAATTAACCTTATATAACGTAGACTCCAAATCATGTTTATTTATGGTTAAGTTAACCTTATACAAGGTTAATTTTTGGCTCAGTGTATATGGACAACTTGGATTGATATTGCTCATGTTCAATCTCAAGATACATTTAACGACTTAATAAATATTTCGATCTAATTTTGTTTGGCTTTGAATTTTAGAAGGATCAGAAAAATATTATAATAAATTATATTTATTATTATATAAGCCTATCCATAACAATGCGAAAATGGGCATTGTGATAATAATTTGCAATAATTGGTTTCGTTTCAGTTATCAAAGTACTTAGCTCCACCTCCCCATCAAGGGTTATTCCAAGGAGGAGTTAAAGGTGTTGATCTTAATAAACTAGATCAGAAACGATAATCTTAAAATGCGCAGTATTCTTTAATAGGTCAAGAATCGGAAGGAACAAATAGATGGGACTATGGGACATAATCTAAACAGGTTTTCATCAAATTTGATAAAAAGCCTCATTTCTGCCAAATAGTATAAAGATCGGACGTAAAATATAGTTTCAATAGTGCTTAAATATTAGTTGGCAGGTACATAGTATATACATAAGTAGCTGCATCTCGATAAATCTGAACCGATTATCCCAATTTAAGTACGTATTATTTCCTAAATTAAGAACTACTTTCTGCCAAATGTTGCAATGATCGTAAGTGAAGTAAAACTTCTATTGCGCTTTGATACCAAATAGGAGGAACATATATATGGGGGCCTAATCTAAATCTGCACCGAGGTCCCCCGAATTTGGCAGTGATCATTCATGTAACAATTAAGAAAGTTCAGTCGGGTAAACCGACTAATGAATCCCCTCACCGTGAGTCTCAAAAAAAATATTAATAAATTTATTTATTTTTTTGTTTTATTTAAATTATTATCAGTTTAAATTGCATTTAATAACTTTAAAGTATGTACTGGTATTAAAGTTCAAAGATGTTGACTTGACAGTGATCATTCATGTAACAATTAAGAAAGTTCAGTCGGGTAAACCTACTAATGAATCCCCTCACCGTGAGTCTCAAAAAAATATTAATAAATTTATTTATTTTTTTGTTTTATTTAAATTATTATCAGTTTAAATTGCATTTAATAACTTTAAAGTATGTACTGGTATTAAAGTTCAAAGATGTTGACTTTTGGTACAAAATGGTCCATTTGCGTGGGAGGTACCAAACGGGGCGTGCCAATTACGGCCACTTTTCTCTAGACTCTAGGACTCTACTATAAAAGCATTGCACTGTACGAAATTTCAAGTATTTTTATGCTGTGGTATTAAAGTTAAAAGCTGTTAACTTTTGGTACAAAAAGGTCCATTTGTGTGGGAGGTACCAAAAGGGGCGTGCCAATAACGCTAATTTTTCTCTGGACTCTAGGTACTACAAAAGCATTACACTCTACAAAATTTCAAGTATTTGTATGTACTGGTATTAAAGTTATAAGCTGGTAACTTTGGTTATAAGCTGGTACTTTCGAAGCTATCTATATGTCAGCTACAGGTACTGAAACTTATGGACCTTAAACCCGGAATTTATGAATGAAATTTCTTATTAGTAAATAAGTGTAATTCAGTGCCTTAAAGAGATAAGTCGATTTTCTGAAAAATATTACAAAGCTATATTTCGAAGTATGAAAAAAAAGCAATGAACTTTTCAATGTGTAAATGATCCCGACAATTTCTGCTACATCTGCGGAAAATATGTAATTAAAAAAATCGACGTGCGTTTAGTAATATAATAGAAGAAATATATGTGTAATATTTTGGTATACGAGTTAAAAATATGAACGAACCGTGGACACCTAGTATTTTGTGAAATTCATGACATGTAAATCTTAATCGATGGACTAGTGGAAGAATGCGGTAAGTACTTTAAAATTAATGTATTACAATGTTTTGTGGAATAAAATGTTTTAATTTTCGACTTCACGTGCAATTTGGAATGCCAATGATTTGAAGACAACCATTCATTCACGATACGGGCTGCTATTTTTGTCTAAGTTAATAGATTGGAGTAGGAAGTGTCCAAGTATAGCTAACACCCTAATAACGGAAACATCATCAAGTTCAACAGAGTACTCAACTCTGAGCGATTCAAGTTTGAGTCAGAAGTCATCGCTTTTAACTCAGTTTCAGCTCATTGATCTAGCGAGAGATTTGGAACTGACCAAGGATAAGGCAGAATTACTTGCATCTGGGATGAAAGAGTACAATATTTTGGGCCCAGATGTTAACATGTCATATTATAGAGTCCGTGATATACCTTACAAACAACTTTATACAACTGTGGATAACAGATGCTTCTGCAAGGGCATTCCCGGATTCTTCGAGGAACTTAATCAAACATACAATTCAAAGGAAAGGCGGTTACTTGTTGGCAGCAGTAAAGAAAGTTTGAAAGCAGTACTTTTACACAGCGGAAATCAGAAACCGTCGATTCCCATTGCTCAGACATGACGTCTATTGTTAGAAAAGCCTTATTTGACGGACTAAGTGTGTTTTTGAGTAAAGATCCACATATACCCATATCTCGACTTTGCTTATATGCATATTCATTTCTCAAAGCATATTTTTAAAATTAGACAGATATCAGTTTTCTTAACCAATCATTTTAAGTGATATCAACAAATGCAATTTTGCATGTATGCACATTTCTGAACAGCTCATTATAAAAATTAATTATTTTTGAAATTTTACTGATCCACAAAAGTTGCAGATTTAAATATTTTTGAATAGCACTTCTGTATACATAGGAATCTCCCATTTGGCAACTATTGTTGTAGTAACGTGTAAAATTTGACAATAATTAACATAATTATTTTTTAACAGGGATGTCTAGAGTGACATATATTCATCTACGACCGACTTTCATTCCTCTGTACTTCTTATTATTTTGTACCATGTTGCATATTTTGCTCCTGAACGGGTAGTTCCCATGGTAGTTGTACATAAATCTGTCCCTCCATTGGAAAACGCCAGATTTACTTTTATTTCATGAAAATGTCTCACCGCACCATATTAAAAAGAAAATTCAGGGTGAAAAATCATGTCCATGTCTGACAATTCGATAAATGAATATTCTGGAAAGCCCACATAGCCCACTCGTCTACACAAACCACTACGAGACTAAGTGAATAGTCAATAAAGAAAATGGAAAACACGTTGAAAAACTAGAATTCTACATAGCCTCTCGGACTCTCGGTGTCTGTCCCTCCGCCTCCTTTCGGTTTGAAATAAACGAGTAAATATTTATAAGTATGTCGGCCATACACTTCGGTTTTCTTCACCGTTGGCGCTGCAGATCAGATGCATAAAGAAAATAAATAAATCAAATGAGTGTAAACTTGTAGCGATTCTTGCCAATACCACTTTCATTAAGAACATGTTCAGAATAATCAATGGTTTTCTCTTAAGCGTACTCTCATTATCGCCATTGACACACGCTGCCATTATGGCCAACTCTAATAGCCCCATGTCTGGCAGACAACAACAACACTCACACATGTCAACATAGTAAGTAAGTTAACAAGTACACCATTGCATTTTGAGACAGACAGATGGACGGACGGGCGAACGGAGACATAGACATGCACACTTGTGCTACAACCAGTTCCAGCCGGCATTTCTTATAGAAAACGGCAAGTGCTTCTTTACATTCGAAAATTCTGTAAAATAATTAAGTTTTCAGAGTTCTCTTGTGGCCCCACATAAATGCCTATACTCTCAGTTGAACATGTGAACATCCGCACAAAAATCTAGACTCAATTACTGTTAATTGAATATGGGTGAAATGTATAAAAATGCGACAAAATCATGTAAACTAAAACAATTTAATAAGCAGAATAATCTAAAACGATGTGATGAGTTCTTTTAGCGCAATTGTCTACTGTTGGACTAATTTCCGGCTCAATTGGGAATTTTATGATTACATCAATAGCGTTCATTTAATCTTTGTCATTATGGGGAAATAGTTATTTCTTATTTATAACCAGAGAACGAAAATTGTAAGCTGTCTCTGAAGTTACAAAAATTAGTAATACTCGTACCATTAGAACTAAAAGACATGTAAGAAATTTCAGTTGGATGAACAGAATAATGTATGACCCCATTTAGTGAGCAATGCAAATATGCACTGTTATATGTTATGCGAATATGTCCTGGCTCTTTTGGTATCGGAGGTACTAAAACGAACGTGGTGATTACTGCCACTTTTAACAGGACTGTAGACATTTTTTGGAGTGGAGTGGACCAATATGGCCCATCTGCGAAAAACAGTCTGAGATAAAAAAAAAAACAAACAACTATATTTTATATGAAAATCAATAAAATTTACTCAAATAAAATGTGTGTTTAAATACTAAAAAACAAGTAAGAAAGTTCAGTCTGGTAAACCGACTTACGAATCACCTCAACGTCAGTTCCAAAAAATATTCGTAAATATATATATTTTTTTGTTTTAATTAAATTATTATCAATTTAAATTGAAATTAATAACTTTAAAGCATGCACTGGTATTAAAGTTATAAACTGTTAACTTGTTGTGCGAAATAGTCCATTTGTGCGGGATGTACCACAACGGGCGTGCAAATAACGCCCATTTTTCACTGGACTGCGGGTCCTATAAAAGCATTAGACTCAACAAAATTTCAAGCATTTGTTAAAGTTATAAGCAGTTAACTTTTGGGGCAAAATGGTACATTTGTGAGGGAGGTACCAAAAGGGCCGTGCCAATAACGTCCACTTTTTACCGGATTCTAGGTAAAAGCACTACACTGCACACAATTTCAAGTATTTGCATGCACTGGTATGAAATATATAAGCAGTTAAATTTTGTGCAAAAATGGTCCCTTTGTTTGATGGTACCAATAGGGATGGCGACACTTCGTCCATTTTTCTCAAGGTGATAGCGACGGAGAAACTGTTACTATGAGAGGAATTACAGATGATTCGGATAAGTAGCGTAGAAGATATTGGGGAATCCATATTTCAATAAATTCAACCCTTTGTGGGAAGTGGACCAATATGGCACATTTTCAAACTTAGCCTGAGAGAGAAAAAAATAATATCACGTACCAAATTCGAAGTCAATCCATTACTCCTTTCGAGAGTTATTGTGCCCTCCAGCCAGACAGACAGACAGACGACGGACATTGGTCTTAGTTCACTCCTTTGATGTGTTACACTTTTGGCTAGTAGAAAATTATATATACCCTCCTCTGTAAGGTGAGGGGATAATTATGGTTTAGAAATACCTCCAAAATGATCTTCAAAACTATGCTGAATTTTTCTAACTTCAGTTTTAATTTTTCCTTGGTTTCGAATTATACCTTCCAGTTAAAAATGTCATTTGTACACGCTGAAAAAAATAGCTTCTGTAGTATATTGTCCCAAACATATTCTGCTTGACATATATATATTTAGGGTACACTCCAAATATGTTATATTTGACACACACAAATATTATATGTTTGGGAGGAAGTTGTTCTAAACAAAAGTATGTTTTCATCCAAATATTTTTTTTATTTTAAAATAATATTCTCGAAACAAAGATTAATTTGTAAAGGGTGTATCACGAAAAAGTTGCGTTTTAAATTCTTATAAAAAAAGATGGATAAATATTTTTCAAGTATTTTGCATTTATTGAAATGCCTCAGCATTCCGGTTAATGATGGAATACCACTTAATTTATATGTCTGCCGCGGCTGGCCTTGCAGTAGCCCATTATGTGTCGACCCCATTTTTCAACACATTTTCGATTGTGTGGCCGTTTATGGCATCAATTTTGTGTTTCAAGTCATGAATGGACTCCGGATGCTTGGCGCAGCACTTATCCTAAACGGCTCCCCACAAAAAATAGTCCAACGGAGTCAAATCGCAGCTGCGAAGAGGCCGTAGCTCAAAAAGATAACCGTTAGGGCCACCATTATTATGAGTAGTTTGGCAATGTATCAATGCCTTAATTTAGAGTTTTAAAGCGCAATTTTTTAGAAATTTTACATGATTGTAAAGTTTGATTAAAATTGAAATCGTATATTCTTTCGTAACGATAAATTGCATTGGTGGATCGAGAAAAAGTGATGAATTGGAATATTTATAAATTAAAAATAAGTACTGTTACGAAATCTAGAAAATATTTAAACTAAAATTCGAAAAATTCAGCAAAGTTTTAATATTTTTTAAATAAAATATATTTGCAAGACACGTATTTTATTTGTGAAAGTCAGTTCGCAAATATATTTTGTTGTAATATATTAATATATGCGTTCCAAACAAAATATCTTGAATTTCAAATAAAATTTATATTTTCACAAATATATATGATTTATAACATTTTGTTCCAAATATATTGTATTTCAATTCAAACATATTAAAAATTGCGAGTTTCCTTCGTGTAGCATTAGCTATTGTTTCAAAGCACTAATTATATCCTACACCATAGGATGGGGGTATATTCATTCTGTCACTTCGTTTGTAGCACCTCTAAATATTGATCCGAGACCCCACAAAAGTATATATATTCTAAATCGTCGTAAAATTGTAAGATGATTTAGCCATGTCCGACCGTCCGTCCGTCCGTCCGTCTGTCCATCTGTTGTAATAGTATAGATACTTCTTATAGCTGCAGGTAATTTGGGATTGAAAATTGACAATATCGGTCAATTTTTTGATAAAGCCCCCATATATAGCATCTCCCCGATTTGAATTTTTAATGTCATAGAGATCACAAATGTCAACTGCCGATGAACTTGCTAGGAATGGGACGACATTACAAATTTTCGAAGAATTTGCATATATTGGTGCGCCACTATCCACGTGCAAGCTTTGGCTTAGGCAAGAGGCAATCAGGCAGTCCAACGAAAGATGGACAGAAATCGGCACCTGTAGGGTAGCTAGACAAATCTGGCCAAGGTATGACCTGAGAAGGTCAAAATATTTCCTCGCACTAGAGAGGAAACGATTGTCTACGTTAGATTGGGTATTGACTCCAATGACTTCTGCCGAAGCTGTGGAGATGAGGAAGAAGTGGAGAGCATTGAGCACTTGCTTTGCGACTGTCCCGCTTTGAGTAAACGACGACTGGACATACTGGGGTCGGCCTTTTTAGGCAGCCTAACAGATCTTTCCAGTACTGATATTCGTACTATCGATAAATTTATATATCAAACAGGTTGGTTTCGATGAGGGGCATTTCAGCCCGTGGTAACACTAGGGACCTAAACTGGTCTATGTGAGCTTGTAAAAAAATACGGCTGCCACCCTAACCTAAAACCTAAATGTCAACTGATCCGGCTGAAAATTGGTAACTGGGATTATTTATACCCGGAATTCTTCAAACGAACAACGGTTGTTATAAGTCAATGGTTTGATATAGCCCACAGAAAAAGGTCGCCCTAGATTTCAATTCTTAACGCCTCAAAACCTCAAATGTCTACGAATTTGGTATAATTATTTTATCTGTACCCGAAACAATTCACATGCGATCCACGGTGGATGATATATAAGATTCGTCATGGCCGTACTTAATCCGTCTTTACTTGTTTTTAATTTTGAACTATACACGTCGAAAAAAAATCGATTCTGTATTATATTGTCCCAAACATAGTCGGCTAAATATGTAATATTTGGCACATACAAATATTATATATTTGGAAAAATGTTATTTTAAACAGATCACTGTTTCTATCCTAATAATTTTTTTATTTGGTATTTTTATTTCGGAAATAAAGATTTATTTGCATTTGAGTATTCAGAAAATATATCGATACCGTAATTGTTTTAAGTTTTTCAGAAATTCAAATCCATTTTTTTAGAAATTGTTAATGTTCTTAAAATTCCTTAGTAATTTAAATGTATTGTTTGGGTCATATGACGTATTGAATGGGTC
This sequence comes from Eudasyphora cyanicolor, assembly GCA_963930755.1. Lineage (NCBI taxonomy): Eukaryota > Metazoa > Arthropoda > Insecta > Diptera > Muscidae > Eudasyphora > Eudasyphora cyanicolor. The sequence continues at coordinate 162,018,026 of OZ005737.1, forward strand.
ATATGACGTAAAAATCAGAGACAAGGTAAATCGTGGTATATCTCACGGGGGCCTTTTATAGCCTCTCCCATGGGTTACTACTTCACCAATGAATGACTTAAACCAGTCTGTTATACAGACGATGTTATAATACTTTAAGGGGCACATATCCAAACCAACTATGCAGAAGAGCTGAGGAGGCCCTTAACATACTAAAGTATGAGGCAGCCCTCACAGCAAGACGTCTACAAGTGATGGGTCAATGGATAAATCGAGACCACAAGTCGTACCATCAGAAGATATTACAATCACTGGTCGGTCATACTCAAACAACGGAAATCTCTGACCCCTTTCCTGACGTGCGGCTTAGAGTTACCTGTGATTCGTTCGTGCCAGACAGACGCTCCTGGGAAAACGGAACATTAGCTCATATGCCAGTGGGAAACAGCTGCTACACTGATGGGTCTTTATTGATGAACCAGAAGTCGAACTTTACTTCCGCATCCCAGACCATTACACAGTATTTCAAGTGCTAGCAATCAAGGAGTGTATGAACTGGCTCAGCAATACCACATAGCCTAAATATTCCAACATCTTCACAGATAGCCAAATGGCGATCAAAGCAAAAACATCGGAAAAGGTCAAATCCTGGGTACCGGGACACAACGGAGTGATTGGAAATGAGCGAGCAAACAGCTTGGCTTCAAAGAGCAGAGAACTTCGAGTAATAAACTCAGACAATTGGAAACCTTTCGAAGCCACGAAGGATGAGTGGAAGCACTGGGCAGTGATGGCTCACAAAACTGTGTGGAATAGAGCAACTGCAAAGATAAAGAGAACTTCGAGTAATAAACTCAGAAAATTGGAAACCTTTCGAAGCCACGAAGGATGAGTTGAAGCACTGGGCAGTGATGGCTCACAAAACTGTGTGGAATAGAACAACTGCAAAGATACTCTGGAGTGACCCAAATGAAAAGAAAACAAGTTGTTTTCTGAAACTAAACAAGATCGAGATTAGTAAGATGATGAGTGTTCTAAAGGGACACTCAAGCTTACAGGCAAGTCTTCATCGCATAGGAGTAGCAGAAAACGACGAGAGCAGGGCATGCAGGGAAAACATCGAAAAGATGGAACATTTTCTGCGTCACTGCCCAGCTTTCACATATGCAAGATCCCGATATATCGGTTCCGACATTTCGGTTCATACAAACGGAGTGACAAAATGAATATACCGCCTATCCTATGGTGAATGCATGAAAATGCATTATTTGCACAAAAGTAAATTTTTTTTACAGTACATTTTTATACCTTATAGCACACTGTGCTACAGGCTATTTTAACTTTGTGCATTTTTGTAACATCCAAAAGAAGATGAGATAGACAAATTGTTTATTACACCGATCGACTTAAAATCACTTTCTAAGTCCATTTAGCTATGTACATACGTCTGTCCGTTCGTCGGTCTGTGTATATATTCTTGTAACCAAAGTACAGGTCGCAATTATTGTGTGATGGTGATGACATTTGGCACATATAACATTTTTGGCCTAGGGACGAAGCCTATTGAAACTGGTGAAAATCGCTTTAGATTTAGATATAGCCCCCATATACATATAAGTATATGTTTTTCCCGATGTGACATCGAAGAGCTATAGAAGTTATGTTTTATATCCGATCATTTCGAAATTTAGCAGAAAGTGGTTTCTTATTACACGAATGAACACTGCCATATTTGGGGGAAAATCGGTTCAGAATTAGATATAGGTCCCATATATATGTTACTTCCGATTTGATATGTTAGCACTGTACAAACTGGGTAAATCGGTTTATATTAAGACATAGCACCTATATATGTATATGTTACATTCGATTTGGTGTCAAGGCGATATAGAAGTTGCACTTTACTTCCGATCATTGTAAAATTTGGCAGAGAGAAATTTCCTTATTTAAAAGCGAATACTGCTTTATTTGGAGAAAGTCGGTTCAGATTTAACTATAGCCAAATTTATATGTTTCTGCCTATTTAGTATTTAAACTCGGGGCCGACTATATAATACCCTACACCTCCCTAACAATGCTATAAGGGTCATTGCAATCATAATTTGGAATAATTGGTAAATAGGTAGGAACATATTATCTAATTCTAAACCGATAATCGCTAAATTTAGCAATATTCGTTCCTAAATTGGGAAACATCTTTCTTGAAAATTTAAATGATCAGAAGTAAGGTACGTCTTATATAGCGCTTTGACACCAAATCAGGAGGAACATATATGTGGAGGTTATATTTAAATCTGAACCGATTTCCCTGAATACTCATTCATGTAAACAGACCTCTTTCTGTCGAATTTCGTTCAGATCAGATATAAAATACAGACACTGATCGGATATAAAATAACATTTTTACAGGGCTTGCATGTCAAATCGGGGTAACTTATATATGGGGGCTATATCTAAATCTGAACCGATTTCTTCCAAATTTAAAAGTGTTAATTCATATAATATGAAACCTTTTTCTGCCGAATTTCATACTGATCGGATATAAATAAAATGCAGTTTTTACAGCGCTTACATATCAAATCGGGGGTAACATATATATGGGGGCTATATCTAAATCTGAACTGATTTTCTCCAAATTTGGCAGTATTCCTTCACGTAATAAGAGACCTCTTTCTGCCGAATTTCGCACTGATCGGATATAAAATACAGTTTCTACAGCGCTTACATATCAAATCGGGGGTTACATATATATGGGGGCTATATCTAAATCTGAACCGATTTTCTCCGAATTTAGCAGTATTCCTTCATGTAATAAGAAACCTCTTTCTGCCGAATTTCATACAGATCGGATATAAAATAAAGTTTTTACAGCGCTTACATGTCAAATCGGGGGTAACATATATATGGGGGCTATATCTAAATCTGAACCGATTTTAACCAAATTCAATAGGGATCGTCCTTGGGCCAAACAAATGATATGTGTAAAGTTTCGTCGCGATCGGACCATAATTGCGACCTGTAGTTTGATTACAAGAATACATGCACAGACGGACAGACAGACAGACAGACGGACATAGCTAAATCAACTCAGAAAGTGATTCTAAGTCGATCGGTATAATAAACGATGGGTCTATTTCTTCTCCTTTTGGGTGTTACAAACAAATGCACAAAGTTATAATATCCTGTACCACAGTGTGGTGTAGGGTATAAATATTAGGACGGAAATTAAGATTTGTTTAGAACAGCATCTTCCCAAATACATAATATTTGTGTATGCCAAAAATATAAGCTAATTCGAGTGTACCCAGTTGTATGTTTCAAGCAGAATATGTTTGTAACAATATACTACAGACGCGATTTTTGTCAGCGAGTAGCTTTCAAACAAGGTTATATTTTTTTATATAATACTTATTAATGATTGAAACAAGAAAACTGCGTATTTTTAAAAATTCCTTGCAAAAAATGGAAAAATTCTTTAACATCCGGGACTTGGAATTACCCAAAAGTAATCATTTCAGATTTGGGACTGGCTCTATTCCAAATATGAACGTGTTGCCATTAACCGTTTTTTGATTAATACAGCAGAGTAAAGATGGTAACACCTCGTGCTCCGAAGCCTACAAGTCTCATTTCTGATAATTCTGATAAAACTGGTAATTTACTTTGATATTAATATTTTATAATTTCAAAGAATGTATGAAATTTCTTAAATCATAACTAAAATTAAATATTTCTGTTATTCTTGTCTATTCAGCGAAGAATGATCAGTTTAAGCTTTCTAATTTCGCCCTGAAAAAAAAAACGCCAGCAAAATAAACGGTTTTTAATATCATCACTTAATTAGATGTCTATTAGCGATAAAGAATTGACCCTTTTAACTAAATGCAATTATAATTATATATTTTCCGCATTTATTTTCCACAAAAAAGCGAAAAGAAGAATTTTATACCGTTGAACAAAACCAAGAAGTATTTAACCCCAACGGTTTGCATTCCAAACGTCGAATCCAAAGACTTAAGACGCAAAGCAACCAACGAAACAACAAAGACAACAGACTACAACGGCAGTCAAAGTACATAAATAATCAAAAGACTTAAGACACAAACTTGGTGTGGTTAATAAGCAAATAAAATGCTCACGAACAACGGACGGACCGACGGGCGGACGAACTATCGAAATGCAGCCAACAACAGCGACACGGGTAACGACAAAAACACCCCATGTTACCGTAATGACCAAAGCAACAGACAGACATATAAAACACAACTGAATTTATCAATCAAACGGTCAATATTTATGACATAAGTCAACAAATATTACATTATCGTTGACATTCGCCGCCATCAGAGGAACACCAAAGAAACATGCAACCAACAAACCAACGAAACTGTGTTTGAGGACACACTCCGTGGCTGTGGCTCTTGGAAGTGTCCCAACCCAAAGTCTAACCGTTCGACCGGCTGACCGACCAACCAACGAACAAACCAATCAACCAACAGTACTTTTACCATAAATGTCTCAATGTTTTTAACACATTTCTTTTTTGTCTTTCTTGTTGACTCTTTTTCGCTGCCATCTCAAACGATGTATCGTTCAGTTTTTATCGATGTTTTTTTTTTTTGCAGGAAAAGTATCGTAACTCTGCCATTGAATAACACACAAATGTACATGTTGTCATTGCAATTGTCTGCATTTCCTTTTTGTTATTGTTTCTATTTGTGTTTTTTTTTCGAATTCAGCATAAGCTCAAAAATTGTACTAGAATTCTGTGTATCATATCACAGTGAAGTGCAAGTAATAGGAATTGGAATGGAAAATCAATTTTTGGGTATTAATTTGCACAGAAAGAAAAATTCAGTAAGGAAGGGTTAAAGTCAGGCGAAGCCGACTATATTACACCCTGCACCACCTGGTTAGAGTAGAATAAGCAGAGATATAGTTTCCCTAAATCTGAAATGATCACCTTATAAGCCGCAGAGTTCGTTCATGAATCAAGAAAAAAATCTCGTGCAAGTTGCTCAAAGATGCGGTGGAAAATATGCATTCTGTACCACTTGTAAAATCGGAAGATATACGAGTATATGGGGGATTTCATGTTTTAAAAGCTATGTCTTCTGATCGCCATGAAACTTGCACCAAGTTTATTTCTATTGGATAATAGTTATGATACAAAATTTCAATGATATCGGTTAAGAACTGTCCGAGTTGGAGGGTGTTGAATTTTTAAATTTTGGTCAAACCGTCCATTTCCCATCCATATAACTTAATTAACTATTGTATTTAGAAAACTGTTTACCATAGCTTTTTCTTCAATCATTTTATGAAAATAAAAAAATAGCAAATATATTTTTTAATTTTTTTTTGAAAAGTAAAACTTTTTTGCTTTTCGGTAAAAACACATATTTATAACCTACATGGTACGGGGTATTAAATATAATAAATATTCCAGCTAGACCCATCTTAAAGTATACCGATCGGCTCAGATTCATTAGCTGAATCGATTTAACCTCGTCTGTCCGTCCGTCTTAACCCATTAATGGCCAAGAGTGCCATATGGCACTCAAATTAGTTCAATATTTAAAGAGTAATTAAAATTGATTGAGAGATGCTATACTCTCAATATTTTTTCACGTTATTCGTAAACGTGTTTTCTGTCAAATGATGTAAACAGAGTTACAATAAATCAACATCATTTTGTGCTGTGGATATTATTGTGAACGTCTGTCGGTTTTTTGCGTGCAAAATATTACTTTACCATGACCCAGCAAAAGTAAGTAGTAATTACATGTGTTCTTTGTTATTATATCATAAAAGGTTTTGTATTTTTTGGAAGTACACAAACCAAATTTAGTGTTGATGCAAGTGTAGTATAACTATTTTACATCTAACTTTGTAAAAAAAATCGTGTAAAAAGTAGAAGTGCCATATGGCACTCTTGGCCACTATCTCAGTAAATTGAATATTCGTATTTTTAGGCTAAATCCGCAACAAATTCTTGATTATTTGCTGGAGTTGGAAACAGGTGACAATGACATTGACGAAGTAATTGTGGAACCTCCTTCCGCTGAGTACGCATCTTGTGAAGATGATGCAGACGACGACTCTGGCGGCAATATTGTCGATATTCATCACAACCAAATTCAAAGTGTGTTCGTTATCCGATCTAAGGATCAACATATCCAAGGTGAAGTTATTTATGACAGTGAACAAAATGTAAACAGTTTGGAACGTCTGGAGCATTTTGTTGGACTAGAACTCGAACTGCCCGTTACTAGTGTAAACAGTTTGCCCTCTACGACATCCGAAATTAGTAATTACAGAAATTAGTAATTACGAACACTGTAATAAAACTCCGCACGAATTATTTTTCAAATTCTTTGATAATGATTTGATTAGTTTGATTGTAAAAGAATCTAACGGATACGCTCAACTAAAAGACCAATGCAATGTACGAATAACCCATGATGATATTCGCACATATATAGGTATATTGATAAATAGTGGATATATGCACCCTGCTGAAAGTCGTCTGATGTGGAAAGCGGATGAAGACGTACACATAAAATCTGTTTCAGATGCGATGTCATTGAACAGATTCAAAACTATAGGACAATACCTTCATTTTGCTTCGGAAGAACAATACAATGCTAATGACAAAATGTGGAAATTACGGCCTCTAACCGATAGATTGAATGAAAATTTTAAAAAATACTTTTGTCCAGAACAGCACTTATCGTATGACGAATCAATGATTGCCTATTACGGTCGACATGGGTGTAAACAATTTATTAGAGGAAAACCTTTACGTTTTGGGTATAAAGTATGGTGTTTGAGTACACCTTTGGGATACTGCATATCTTTTGACGTTTACCAAGGAAAGAATCATAGATATAATCCACGAATGGAAGAAAAATTCCCATGTTATATATGATAGAGGCCCTACCTGATGATAAACGAAAGCTGACATATTCTTTTTATTTCGACAACTTATTTACTGGTATACCCCTTTTATATTATTTGAAGCACCATGGATACAACGGAACTGGTACTATTCGAGAAAACAGAATTCCAAAATCCTGTCCCCTTCCTGGAAAAAAGAACTTAGCAAAAATGAATAGGGGCTATTCTATATCTCGGAGCATCGAAGGTGCCGATATAATTTTAACCAAATGGGTTGACAATAGTGTCGTTTCTATGGCATCAACCCTTTATGGCGAGCAGCCAAAGGATGCGGCCAAGAGGTATTCAAGGGAAGCACAAGGAAGAATAAATATTTCACGACATTGTGTGGTTGCATCTTACAACAAGTATATGGGTGGAGTCGATCGGATGGATCAAAACGTGTCGAACTATCGTATATCTGTTCGAAAGAAGAAATGGTGGTGGTCAATATTCACTTGGTCTATAGATGTGGCCATTCAAAATGCTTGGTTGTTACATAGAAAAACCAACAGCAACATGTCACCATTAGATTTTCGCCGGCATTTAGTAAAACATTTGTTGAAAACATGCAGCGATAAATCTCGTTCAGATTTTACTACTCGTCGGTATGCTCACATCGCATGTGCAGATACTCGATATGATGGTATAGCTCATTATGTCCAAATATGTAACCGACGTCATTGTGCTTCAGAAGGATGTAAGTAATTGTATTTCCACATATTATAATGTATTCTCTAATAACGCAGAGTGTATTATTTATGAATTTAATAGGTTTGTTCCAAAATTAAATGATTTAAGTAAATAAATAAATAATACAATCAAATTTCATTTGTTTTGGTTTGTTGGTACACTTGTGGACAAGAGTGCCATATGGCACTCTCACCTGGAGCGATTCAGGTAAGTCGTACAGGTAAACTGATGGCAGATTTGAACTCAGGACATCATAATTAATATATATGCAAAGTTTCATCAAAATTGGCCAACGGGAAGCCCGTGTCCACTAATGGGTTAAGGTGTTTGTTAAGTACAGGTCCAATTTCAATCAGATCTTGCTGAGATTTGGCAATACGCACTTGGAAAGAAACCTATTTAATTTGGTCAAAATCGGTTCAGATTTAGATATAGCCCCCAAATATATTCCTTCCTATTGTATTTACATCCAATCATTTTGAAATTTAGAAGGCTACTTTTCCTTCATCCAAATATCCATATTGACGAACTTGAGGAAAATCAGTTCAGATATAGATATAGCCTCCTAAATAATATTCCTTCCGGTTTTGCCTTTTAGCGCTATAAATGCTGTATTTCACATCTAATATTTTTGAATGTACCAAGAGCAATTTTATGTAGACAATTGTTATCTGAAGTTTAACCTATATATTTCAGAGTTATTCGATATTACTAGAGTGGTTTAGGTTATTATATAGTCGGGCCCAAACGACTTTAGCCGTTGCTTACTGGTTTTATTTTTGATATTTATGCTAAAAGAAAGCTATGCTAATTTCCTTTAAGGGCTTTGTGGTCTATTAGTGGGATGGTACTTGTTTATCAAAATAAAGATAAATCTCTAACAAAAATTTAGTTTCAAATATATATTTTAGCATAACCGGAGAATCGCTTATCGTAATTGGTTCAGGAAAGCTTTAAATAATCCTGATAAAGTAAATAGTCCTCATCATTTTCTAATATAATTTATTTATTCCATCAGCGGTTTCCATTTTTTGAGAACATTTTAATAATTTTTTAATTAAAACCTTTTAAAAACATCGAAAAATTCATAAATATTATATTTTTATTATTTTATTGTAAATTCGGTCATGAATAAAACGAGACCGTTCTGCAGAAAATCGATGCATAATTTAAAAGTTTGTAAAAAATTTAGCAAATTTTGTGAATTTTTCGATGTTTTTAAGAGGTTTTAACTAAAAAAAAAATAGTAAAATTTTCTCAAAAATTAAATTTTTCGCAATATTTTGTGATATATCTTTGAAACCGCTGGTGGGATGAGGAAATTATGCTGGAAGATGATGATGATGAAAGCTTTCCTGAACCAATGCAGATAAAAGGTTTTACAGTTATGCTAAAATATATGGACAACCTCAAATTTTTTTAAGTTTATCTTCATTTTGATAGATAAAGATGTGACATCCCACAAATAGACCCCAAAGTTCTTAAAGGAAATAAACTAAGCTTTCTTTTGAGCAAAACAAAAAATCAAAAATAACCAGTAAGGAAAGGCAGAAAGTCGGGCGGGGCCGACTAATACACCTCCCTAACAATGCGATAAGGGTCATTGCGATAATAATTTGGAATAATTGGTAAATGGGTAAGATTATATATATGTGGATATACCTATTCTGAACCGATAATCGCTAAATTAAGCAATATTCGTTCCTGAATTGAGAAACATTTTTCTGGAGAATTTTGCAATGATCGGAACACGGAGAAAAAATATGTTAAAAATATGTTTGGATGCAATCATATATATGTTTGGGATGGGCACAATCATATATATGTTTGTGGGTAAACATATTATGTTTGCACACAATCATAATATGTTCGGGGCAAAATTCTAGCATATTAAAAAACGATATGATTGTGTCCTAACATATTTTTGGCAAAATAATATATTAGAACATATTTTTTAGAGTTTTAGAGAGTATTACTCTCTGAGAGCCCAATTATATGACTCATAATTTTGAGCAAAGAAGGGTAATATGTATATGGTAACCGTGTCTCTGAGGAGGAATGGCACCGACACCAAAGGGTATTATTATTATTTGATGATGCTTACTCGCCCGGTCGAGTTTAAGGTCGGGTTTTTTAATTGAATATGTGTGATGAATGTCGAATTCCAAGAAATTAGTTGTAGTTTTAACACGTACAACAAATTCAAAATAAAAGAAAGAATATGATATCAAAGATGTATTGAGGTTATTCATTAAAAAAACACAATTATTTTGGTGCAAAATTAATTTTTTTAAAAAGGAATGTATGTTACTTCAAAACATTTTATTTACAAAACGTTCTATAATAATGACGCCGTTTTATTGCCCCACATAAATTATTTTGCCAACATACATATGTATGTACGTATGTATGTGTGCTTTTCATTTTCTTTGAACAAACACACTCCCGCACTAACAAATTGTTTTCATCTGAAATGACCCCGGGTACAGTAGTGAAGAGTGCACTGTACTATTGAAGTTTTGCCTTGCTCTGCACATTGCACAAATTCCTTTAAAGAGTCACAACTCAAAATTTAGCAATTTTCAGAAAACTAAAAACTATTCTGCAGCTCATGAACTACTTTTCAGAAGCAAAGTGTGTATTACTGTTTGTTGTTATTGTATTTCTGTATTTGACGTAGTGAGTGACGATTTACATTAGGTTACTTGTTGCTGTGAACCGTTATAGTTCCATGAAGGAGCGAGAAGAGTAGAAGAGATACAATCATATATATGATTACATGCAATCGTATATATGATTACATACAATCATATACATGATTACATACAATCATATATATGATTACATACAATCATATAAATGTTTGCATACAATCATATATATGATTAAATACAATCATATATATGATTACACATAATCATATACATGATTACATACAATCATATATATGATTACATACAATCATATAAATGTTTGCATACAATCATATATATGGTTACGTACAATCATATATATGTTTGAATACAATCATATAAATGTTTGGTAACATTACCGCTACCCCAAACATAATATGTTTGGGAGCTGCTCCAAACATATATATGTTGCCTGCAAAATATGTTTGGGACAATATGTTACAGAGGCCGTTTTTTTCCTCCGTGAAGTAAATTATAACTTCTATAGCGCTTTGTAACCAAATCAGGAGGAACATATATATAAGGGTTATATATAAATCTGAATCGATTTTCCCTGAATTCTCATTCATATAAAATAGAAACCTCTTTCTGTCGAAATTCGTACTGATCGAATATAAAATACAGTCTCTACAGCGCTTAGATGTCAAATCGGGGCTAACATATATACGGGGGCTATATCTAAATCTGAGCCGATTTTCTCCGAATTTGGCAGTATTCCTTCATGTAATAAGAAACCTCGTTCTGCCGAATTTCGCTGTGATCGGATATAAAATACAGTTTCTACAGCGCTTGAATTTCAAATCGGGGTTAACGTATATATGGGGGCTATATCTAAATCTGAACCGATTTTCTCCGAATTCCTTCATGTAATAAGAAATCTCTTTCTGCCGCATTTCGCTGTGATCGGATATAACATACAGTTTCTACAGCGCTTGAATTTCAAATCGGGGGTAACATATATATGTGGGCTATATCTAAATCTGAACCGATTTTCTCCGGATTTGGCTGTACTCCTTCATGTAAGAAGAAACCTCTTTCTGCGAATTTTGTACTGATCGGATATAAAATACAGTTTCTACAGCGCTTACATGTCAAATCGGGGGTAACATATATATGGGGGCTATATCTAAATCTGAACCGATTTCCCCCAAATTGTGTATTGCCTCTAAGTGTATCACGAGACTACCCTCTGTCAATTTGTGTACAAATCGGTTCAAAAATGTTGCTAATACAGTGCATATATGCCAAATGGGAGGTAGCTATATGTAAATCTGATCCGATTTCAATAGGGATCGTCCTTGGGCCTAAATAAAGATATGTGCCAAGTTTCGTTGAGATCGGACCATAATTGCGACCAGTACTTTGATTACAAGAATGCATCTAAAGACAGACGGACATAGCTAAATCAGCTCAGAAAGTGATTACAATTCGATCGGTATAATAAACAATGGGTCTATCTCTTCTCCTTTTGGGTGTTACAAACAAATGCACAAAGTCATAATACCTTGTACCACAGTGTGGTGTAGGGTATACAAATATGGGTTTTTACAAAATACATTTTAATTTTCTATTTAAAAAATTTGCCAGTTGAAACCACTGTTATTTAATTTGAAAGGGGAACTGCTGCTAAGAAGGTAGGAAATGAAATAGAACAACAACGACAACGCCGACAAAAAAGTTGTCGACATTATAACGGATCACCGGTTGTAGGCTTTGTTTTTGTTGGTTGTTGCGCTATGGCTGCTGCAACCGTTGTTGTTGTGATGTTTCTTTCAGATACATTTGAAATGTTAGCATTATTGCATCGTTTGAATTTTCCTCGTACTACGAGTATTCCTGGAGTGCTTTCATTTCTCTGACTTTTTCAAGAATATTTGCTATTGCTGTTGAGCTGCCGCAGGCCCTCTGCAGAGCGAAGAGTTGTTGTGGGATACATATTAACCTATAAAATGATTTCGAATATGTAAAGGGTGCGATTATGGGAAGACGAAAGTTGATTAATAAAACTCTCTAATTATTTTGTACTTTAATGTCATCTTTATCATTATTACAATAATAAGCTAAACTAAATTCAGCAAAAAGATTACTTTCGACTAATATGTAATTACACTGTGCTCGAAATGGACACTTTAAAAATGTAACAGAAAGTAGACCCTATGGATATACCTATTTCGACCTTGCTGAATCCAATGGAGCTAACCGTTCTAGGTTAGCTATTGTTTTCGCGATATTCGACCACAAAGTTTGCAAAAAAAATCAGAGAGGTTAGTTACCTCGGTGGTGATTTTGAAGTGTAAGACTTCCGAAAACGCGCTTCAGTCCAAAGAACGAAATAAAGGAAACCCTTCGAGTATTATTTCTCTCAAAATAGTCAACCACGCTTCTCACCACTTTACCCCCGCAAAAGTGCAATCAAATCTTACCATGTGTCAAACGTCATACAAATCATCGACATTTTTAGTTTGTATCATTGAAAAAAATGTTCCTCGCGAAAAATTACTATGAGTCTCCTTTCAACATATTTATGAAAAATTAACAGGTTTCAGAATTTAGCAGGTTTTGTTGGTTACCTTTGAAATTTCCATTAACAATAAAGAAAAAATAATTTACAAAAAATTTAAGTAAAAAAATTTTATTTCAAATATTTTCTGCTATGAGCAGAAAAATACACAAATTATGTAATAACTCGAAATTTGCGTAATTCTCATAAAAAAGTTGAGAAAGGACTTATAGTATTTCTTTCCGAGGAATATTTTTCTCAACGATGCCTACTAAAACTGTCGACGATATATATGTTTTTTAACATATGATAATATTTCATTGCACTTTTTCAGGTGTAAGGGAGTGAGAAGCGTGGTCGACTGTTTTGAGAAAAATAATTGTCCAAATGTTCACTTTATTTCGATCTTTGGACTGAAGCGTATATTCCGAAGTCTTCCACTTCAAAATGACCAAAGAGATAAGTCATCTCTCTGATTTCCCAACAAACTTTGTGGTCGAATATAGCGAAAACAAGAGCTAACATAGAAAAACGCCTAATGCCACTGTATTCAGCATGGCCGAAATAGGTCTATCCATAGGGTCTCCTTTCTGTTACATTTTTGGACTAGCACAGTGTTATTAATACGAATAGATAATGTTATGAAAACAAGAACTTACTTGTAACACCCCATATGGGAAAGATAGGCCCTCCAACTAGTAAACATATAAAGGGGCCGCAATGTAACTTTTTTCAACTAGTGCTTATTTCGTGAATGGTAACACTTAGCTCATGTCTGATTTGACAGATAATTAGTTTTATCCTTCCGCTAAACGAATATGTGTATATTGCGAATATTGCGACATTACTTTGAAAATCATGGTAATGTTGCAGAATGTGTGCGAAAATTGCGTACGGATTTTGGAAGAAGAGAAGCACCGTCAGCTTCGTATGTTCGTTATCTTGTGAAAAACGTGAAAGAAACTGGCATCCTCATCGATAAACCAAAGCGTGAAAAGCCAAAAACAGTAGGTACACCCGAGAATATTGCTGCTGTGGCAGAAAGTGTGCGTGAAGCGCCATCAACATCAATTCACCGTCGTTCTCAACAATTGAACATTTCGGAGACATCATTGAGACGAATTTTGCATAAAGACCTAGGTATGACGCCATACAAAGTCCAATTGGTTCAGGAGTTGAAGCCAACTGACCATCCAATGCGTTTTCAGTAGTTTTTTTATAGCATTTTCAAAAAAATAAAAGTTATTTGGCGGACCCTTTAGATGATATTATAAAGTTCAGCGGAGTTGGTATTATAAAGTTATAAAATGACCCTGTTCCACAGGGTGTTATGAGCATGTGAATTTTATTTGTTATACCCAAAATTACCAGACATACACGCAAAGAAAGGAATTCGTTTCTGCGAAACGAAATTTTAGACAACTACAATTCTCGTTTGCCGGAACTGAAATATATTTTGTTGTGACAGAAAGTAACTTGCTGTAAACAATTGTTGATTCGGATATATCCACGTAAGCCGCAGAACAGTATAAGCAAAAAACGTTATAAAATGAAAATACCTAATTTATCAAACGCAATTTTTTCACAGCATACCCAAAGATATATCGTTAATCTTATCAATCTTATCAATTATGTAATTTCTTTTTATAACGTTGTTTGTTTGTACTGTACTGAGGCTTACGTCTTTGGGCATTTCAGGTGACGATATGTATTTCCTATGTGACATATAAACGCTAGATAAGCCACAGTTTTCAATCAACCTGTGCGAAATCGGTTCAGATTTAGATATAGCTCCCATATATCTGTGTTTTTCTGGAATAACCGCCTACTTCAGAAATTTTCGATTTCGAATTTATAGCATAAACGTATTCAACTAATCATTATCTATCGATAAATATATGACCCTTCTAGTATTTCAAATTGTTGTCGACTTTTTTCAACACCAAACTGTGAGCATTTGGTATAGTATGTACTGCGAAAAAAAGTATTTTGGCTCTCCTGAACATTTAGATTTTCTGAGATGCGTAGTTATTCCAGAAAACCACAGATATAGGTATGCTTATTTGAATTTGCCGTGTAAGCGTTATAGAAACTGTATTTTGCATTCGATGGCAGAGTTAAGTATCTTGATAAAAGAATGAACAGTTTTAAACGTTTAAAAATCGGCTCAGATTTGGATATAGCCCCATATGCATGTTCCTTTCGATTTGGCTTTTAAACGTTATACAGGTTGTATTTTGCATCTGTTTTTCGTTTAATTTGTCGTAGACCAAACACTGCCAAATTTGAAGAAAATCGGTACAAATTTAGATATAGTCTCCGCATATATTTACCTTCTATTTGGCACCTGAGTGCTATAAAGGTATTATTTTACTTCCGAACATTTCTAAGTATGGTACAAATTAGTTTATTGCTGCAAGAATTAACATCGTATAATATGAGAAAGTCAGTTCAGGTGCGATTATTATTCCATAGTTTTGTTTTTAACTATTGAGTTCCGATGATTATAAAATATGGCAGAGGAGTTTTTGGACAGAAATAAATAATGCCAAATTTGAGGAAAATGGGTTCAGATGAATACATATATCCTCCAGATATATACACGCCCTGATTGAGCGCCTAAGCCCAGAAATTTCAATTTCCATATCATCATTTGGCATTTGATAAAGTGAGTTTTTGATTTGAATCGGTTCATGTTTAGATATCGACACATATACAATACGGTATGTTCAAAATATATAGTGAATTTTTAATTTCCGCGGGCTACGTGTATTTAATTTTTTATATTTTTGTAGCGTTATGTTGGTACTCATGCTGACAAGGTCGGCCATTTTGAAAGTTTAGTTAAATTTTTACAGCTGTTGTGCTTGGATGTGTTTTAACTTGTCTTCGATTTTTATCTATTTCAGAAAATGGATCAAAGAATCTGCATCAAATTTTGTGTGAAAAACAAAATTAAGTGCGCTAACGCATTCCGAATGTTGACTATGGCATATGGTGAAGCTACCTTGGACCAAAGCAACGTTTATCAGTGGTACAAAATGTTCTTAGAGGACCGAGAAGATGCGAAGGACGAACAGCGTGCCGAACGCCCGAGCACGTCAACAACAGACGAAAACATTGATAAAGTGAATAAAATAATATTGGCCAATCGACGAATTACCATTAGAGAAGTTGCTGAGGAGCTAACCAAATCGATCATGGGTTTATGGTTACGACGTGGAAACTAAAGCTCAATCATCCCAATGGAAGCTGCCGCATGAACCAAGATCAAAAAAAGTTCGGTCGAACGTAAAGGTTTTGCTCACAATTTTCTTTGATTCCAGGGGCGTGGTGCATTGAGTTCTTGCCACAGGGTAGTACGGTCAATAAAGAATATTACCTGCAAGTTATGCGCAAATTGCGCGAAGCAATCCGCCAAAGACGCCCGGATTTGTGGAAGAACAAAAACAGGCTTTTGCACCATGATAACGCCCCTGCACAAACATTGTTGCTTGTGCGCGAATATTTGGCCAAAAACAACACAGGTGCCGCAGCCACCGTATTCCCCTGACCTAGCCCCCTGTGACTACTTTTTGTTCCCAAAACTGAAAAGGCCCATGGACGACGCTACGCCACGATTGAGGAGATAAAGACGGCATCTAAGGAGGAGCTGAACAAGATCACAAAAAATGATTATTTGAAGTGCTTCGAGGATTGGAAAAAACGTTGGCAGAAGTGTATTATATCCGAGGGGAATTACTTTGAAGGGGACAAAATAGATATTCATGAATAAATAAATACTTTTTGAAAAAATACAAAATTCGCGATATTTTTTGAACATATGCCTCTCAATTTATCATCTGACGTTTAAAAAACATATTTTCATCAGAATTATATGTATCATGAAAAGAAGTAGTTTCAAAAGATTCGAGCTAAAACGTAATCGTTTCAATATAGATGTGCTTATCGATATCTTAATGTGGATCGATTTTGTCCAACTTTGCTAGTGTTCGTTCTTCGATGCACAAACTCTTCTCTGCCAAATTTCATAAAAACCGTATGTTAAGTAAAGGGAGGGAATATATATGGGGGTTAATATATAAATTTGAAAAAATTTCATTAAGCTTGGCAATAAGTGTCAGGAAATTCCTCTATGCCAAAGTTTATATTTATTGGTTGTAATCTAATGCTTATACGAGTATAGCGGTTTGATATCAAATCAGAATGAAGTGTTTTATATCTGAATTTCAAATTTGACAATTTAAAATTATACATTTATCGGAGATAAATGTATAAGGCGGCTATATCTAAATCTGAACCGATTTATTGCAAACTTATCCATCTTTGTTTTTGTCTCAAGATATTCCTCTCTGACAAATTTTATAATGATCGGATGGAAAATAAAACTTCTGATGTACTTTGATGCCAAATAGGAATGAAACATATGTGAGCAAAAGTCAACATTTTTTTCATTGGGGTAATCTATGTTAGTTGTCACTTTTCTCGCGTTGTGTACAGATTTTGGTACAAAAGTTGATGGAATTAGATAAACCACAACCATAAAAGTTTTTCCCAAAAAATATTATCTTATATAATTTAAAGGCATAATTTTAAGCACATACATTTCAAAAATGTAGAAAAAACCTAGAAATTTTCATATATTTTCCATTCTTTTAGAGGATGTGGACAAACCATTCATTCTAGAGGTACTGGTCAGTTAGAAAATACACGAGGGACACATGGAGGAAGATTTTTCCGCGAAAAAATATCGCTCATAACTTTTGGAAATGCGATTTCAAGCGTTTTTTGTTTTTTGACCGCGGTCAACGAGCCCCTCTATGTACTGAAATATTACCGAAGAAGCGATTATAGTGGGTGGAAGTAGCTACCCAACAAAATTTCTCATTACCAAATAATCCAAATAATTTGTAGCTCGATTTTATGTACTTGAATAATGCATTACCAATAAGTTATAAAATAAGTAGTAGATATGTAGAAATGGCCATTTAAAATGATTTTCAGCATATTGTCGCGCATACATATATCTCGAAACAAACAATTTCCTCATGTCAGATTCGAATTTCTTGTATTTTCATTCAAATCTGCACGTATTGCTTAAAAACATGTTGAAATATAAATAAATCTTGTACAATAACCTACATATAGCCAAAATTGCATTATATGAAAATTTGCCAAAATGATTTTGATAATAAAAATCACTTATTTCTGTTATTATTGGTAGTTATTATTAATAAGCCGAAAGTAATGCAGCGAATAATGAGATGTCATTATTTGGTAAGGCAGGGAATAATGACAGGTACTTACCAAGATTTTGCTGGGTACATATCCATATAGGTGTCGATGATGTGTTCCAAATGGAACCAACGCTAGAGCTCTCCAAACCTTAGTTAAACTTGCGTGCATTTTTTTGATAGTGAATTACGCTGGGCACATCGACAGTTATACATAGATTGAACTGAAATTATTGTCCGAGAAGGTTTCTAGCATTGCGAATCCTTTTAGCATTGCGCGTAACAAAATAACGAATCGCTAAAATTTTATTCACTTTTTTCAAATTTTGCAAAAAATGTTTGTAGTAGTTTTGGGGGTACTGCTGTGGTGCACATAACAACCATGGATACGTATTTGAAGATTGATGTCTTGTAGACGAAGGACGGGACACTTTTGTTTCAGCGATGATCGTCAAGGCACACCCAGTGCGCGGTACAGATATGGCGGATGTTCATATGAATTAAAAGGATTTTTACCGATCTATTCCGAAATCAGAGGCGCGTCATTTTATGTTTTTGATTGTTCAAATTATGCACTTTGCAAAATTTACATAACCCCAAAATAAATCCATTCATTATTAGTTGCCCTCTTAAGATATATTATGGTTTTAAGCGAATTCATACAATATAAGCTAATCCGGATGAGCACATAATTACTCTATGTCATTGCCGACTTCACAATCCGCGAAATTCATAAGAATATATTTTAAAATGTCTTGTGTAATAATATTACTAAAAAATCCGCGAATTCTCATTCTTTTTATATTAAGTCTTTTAATTTATTATTAAAGGCTATAACAAATACTATTATGTAATCTTACAAAATAAGTTAATCAAAAAATACACTCAAAAAGACCTTAACATTCCACTCCCATCAATACTTTGGCATTTTGTAGAGAAATTTTGCATTGAAATAAAACACAATTCATAAGGACTTCGTAATTTGAAACAAATATAACTTTTTAACTAACAGAGATATTACCTTCATTCGTTCTGAAGATCACAGCTAGTTCTCTCATCTATTCGGGACATTTTTCAAAAAATGTTCCGATTTTTATATTTAGCGTGATTCTTTATATTATAAACAATTTCAATTAAAAAATGTTTTGTTTCGCTATATTTTTGCAAATAATGAAGGCACTTTAAATATTTTGACATATGCTGAAGAAAAATTTTGACTTTTGCCCATATATATGGAGGCTATATACATAAGTATATAACTACATCTGAACCAATTTCGTTTACATTTGACAGTGTTCATTCCCAAATAAATTTGCTAATGCTCAATTTATATAGCGCTTAGACACTAAATCGTAGGAAAATATATATGGGGGATATTTTTAACTGTTGTCTTAATTATATAAAAAAACAAATCTATAAATAAAAATAATAATAAAAAAATCGAAATCAAAGTATCTTAAGCCCCATTTTTACCAGCTCTGTCTAGAGCTAACCTACAGTAAAAATTTAAAAATTCCATACTATTTGACAGGATAACCGGAAACGGTGAAATTGGCCTTTAGTAAGAAATTAATGAATTTCTAGCTTATCTCCAAATATTTCAAAAATTTCTATCACTCCAAAATGCATTTCTATTCCCTTCAACGTAGACAAAAATAGTAGCGAAAGGGTTTCCTTCAGAAACACAACTAGAAGTTTTCAAATAAACACAAACATTTCAGAAACCATAACTGAAGACTTAAACAAAATTATGTTAATAGTTTTGAGTGGTAACAAATTACAGATCACACTTAAATGGTTTTAGTATTAGAAAATGATCCACACCACCTTCCAGTTCGTCTTAGACCTATGCTAGCCAGCTATACTAACAACCAAGTTATGATGTCTCCCAATGCATTCTAATGATGATGGTGGTAATCTGGGCTATACTCGTACTAACGTCTCCGACGATGGAAACAGTGACGATACCTAAGGTGGCGGTAGGCACTAGATTGCTAGTTTTGGGTTGAAATTATGATGGTAACAATGGCTGAATTCTTATATGTAAATTTTTATTGTTTCATCAAAGTATAATAAAGTCTATGGCCCATTTTTCGGCGTTTTTGGGATGCAGTGTATGTGGGCTCTGGAGTTTTGTGTTGCGTTGCGGAGTAGTGGGTAGCGTGTGTTAACTTTCACCGGTCGCCCTTACATTTACAGTTTGTTTGAAAAAGTATAAATTAATAACTAATTCATCTTTTAGTTAAATTTCTTAGGCTTTTAAATGTTCCCAAGTTCAATGAAAGAACCTTCAACTTGTTTTTCCGTTTGTAGCCACTACCACCAGGGAGTCTAAATCAATATTTATACTCGTTCGATAGACGGACTGTTTGCTTTGTATGGTGTGTGCCTCTTTGCCACTGGCACTCGTTGGCAAATTGTTCTATGCTCTTCCTCCACTTTGGTTGATCTATTGACACAACTAATTTTCACTTGTTGGAGAGGAAGAAAATAAGAAAAAAACAAACGTTAAAGCCTCCATGATTTAAGACAACAATAAAACTAGTTGTCGCAAGAGCTACGGGTTTCTCAGAGGAGTTCATGCAGTCATTGACATTTCCTTTGTTCAGGCTTTTGGGGGACAAATGTAAAACATGCCGGAAAGCAACAGAATGAAATGGAAATGTTTCTACAGAGCTGGCATACAATAGATTGAAAATGTAAACTTAAAACAGAAAAACAGAGTCAACAGACTACATCTACTTTTGTTGATATTAAATACTTTTGTTGATATTAAATGAAATATTATAAAAATATTTCTTTTCCCCTTTAATTTCCACGTATCACAATCGGTCAAAAATGTACATAACCTGTGTTCTTGCGGCGAATAGAATCGAAGTAAATATCATACTTGAATATTGGAAACATTGATTCTTAATAATATTTTAATAAATATTTTACGCTATGTTTTGTAATTTTAATTATATTTAAGTTTTCGTTATGCAGAATTTCGGTATACACAGGCAATAACGGTAGTAATTTCGGTCTGGTCGAGTCTTATATACTCCTACTATGGAATGCATTCAATTCCATAACCGATAAATTATTTGAAATTAAAAATAAAGAAATCAGCAACCGAAACTTTTTGTATCAAATAAAAAACATATTATCTATGTAATTCTGAAACGATAATCGCTAAATTAAGCAATATTCGTTCCTAAATTGAAAAACATCTTTCTGGAAAATTTTAATGATCGGAAGTAAAATACAACAACAACAATATATGGAGCTTTAATATAAATCTGAACCGATCTTCCCTGAATACTCATTCATGTAAAAAGACCTCCTTCTGTCGAATTTCGTATTGATCGAATATAAAATACAGTCTCTACAGCGCTTATATGTCAAATCGGGGGTAAAATACAGTTTTTACAGCGCTTACAGGTCAAATCGGGGGTAACATATATATGGGTGTTATATCTAAATCTAAACCGAGTTTCTCCGAATTTGGCAGTATTCCTTCATGTAGAATGAAACCTCTTTTTGCCGACTTTCGCACTGATCGGATATAAAATAAAATTTTTACAGCGCTCACAATCTGAACCGATTTCTTCCAAATTTAAAAGTGTTCATTCATATAATAGGAAACCTCTTTCTGACGAATTTCATACTGATCGGATATAAAATACAGTTTTTACAGCGCTTACATGTGAAATCGGGGGTAACATATATACGGGGGCTATATCTAAATCCGAACCGATTTTCTCCGAATTTGGCAGTATTCCTTCATGTAATAAGAAACCTCTTTCTGCCGAATTTCGCACTGATCGGATATAAAATACAGTTTTTACAGCGCTTACATGTGAAATCGGAATTTCGCACTGATCGGATATAAAATAACATTTTTACAGCGCTTACATGTCAAATCGGGGGTAACGTATATATGGGGGCTATATCTAAATCTGAACCGATTTCTTCCAAATTTAACAGTGTTCATTCATATAATAAGAAACCTCTTTCTGCCGAATTTCATACTGATCGGATATAAAATAAAGTTTTTACAGCGCTTACATGTCAAATCGGGGCTAACATATATATGGGGGCTATATCTAAATCTGAACCGATTTTAACCAAATTCAACAGGGATCGTCCTTGGGCCAAAAAAAAAGATATGTGTAAAGTTTCGTCGAGATCGGACCATAATTGCGACCTGTACTTTGATTACAAGAATACATGCACAGACGGACAGACAGACGGACAGACCGACATAGCTAAATCAACTCAGGAAGTGATTCTAAGTCGATCGGTATAATAAACGATGGGTCTATTTCTTCTCCTTTTGGGTGTTACAAACAAATGCACAAAGTTATAATACCCTGTACCACAGTGTGGGGTAGGGTATAAAAATCAGTAAGGAATTACTCAAGTTGCGCGGGGCTGACTGTACAGGGGTTTTCAATAAGAGTGATATGATTTCGTTGAAAAAAAACACACTTATTGTTAAGGAAATTAAAAATTTTTTTATTTGATATGAAGTACAATCGATACAATTAAGTTCTAAATAAAACGTCATTCAAATGGCCTACACGACTTCTTCTGGAGGATCGAATTCGATGAACACAATTTTCGAGCACTTTTTTCACTAAATCAAGTCGAATGTCATGAATGGCACGTTCAATATTGATTTGTAAAGCTTGAAGAGCGTCTGGTTTATTTCAAAAGACCAATGACATCAAATAACCCCACAAGGAATAGTCTAATGGTGTTAAATCACAACTTCTTGGAGGCCATTCAATACCACAATTTCTTGAAATAACCGAATCTCCAAACTTTTCTCGCAACATCGATCTATCTATACCGATCCATTGACAGTAACGGTGTTACCAGCTTCATTTCGAAAGAAGTACGGCCGATGATTTCACCTGACCAAAAACCACACCAAACTGTCAATTTAGATGAATGTAATGTTTTTCATGAATAATTTGTGGATTTTCTTCGCACCAGAATCGACAGTTTTTTTGTTTACAGCAACACTCAGATGAAAGTGAACCTAATTGGAGAAGAGGATTTTCTAAAAAAAAATCGCTATCGTTTTCAAGTTTTTCCAAAGCAAAATCAGCAAATTCACGACGTTTTCGGAGGTTCAATGGCTTCAGTTCTTGAGTGAGAACAATTTTATACGGATGCAAAACCCAAATCCTTTTTCAAAATCTGCCAGCTTGTGGTTTGAGACAGTCCCAATTGCTGAGAACGTCTTGGGATCGACAAATTATGGTCGAGCGGTTCTTTGTCTTATTGGCGCTTGAACATTATGTAAAGAAAATGTAAGCTCAAAATTTTCAACAATTCGACGAATAGCGAGCACACTTGGACGATTATTACGGCCATAAAATGGCAAAAGCGCACGAAAAGTTGCAATTGAAGAACTATTATTTTGATAATAAAACAGAATAATTTTTATACGTTGTTCTTGCGTATATCTCTCCATGATGAAATTGTAAACACTACTGAATACCATGAAAAACAAATGACAGATCGTAACATATTACAAATGGCAGAAACGTCACTTCGAAATCATATCATCCCTATTGGAAAACCCGTTATTATGCCCTCCACCAGGCAAATCGGTTAAAAAACGTAGGATCTACATCTCCATGAAGTCAAATTCTGTGACCTTCATAAGGGGGTTATATCAATCAAGGGCAATTAAATGTCAAATAAAGTATAAATCCTTAAATTTCAGTCAGGTAATAGAGAAAGTTATCAATAAATCATATAGGAGAGGGCCTTAAATAAGGGGTTGTATCAAAACATGGGACGTTGTATCAAAACATTGGCTATTCCAACACGCTGAAAAAACGCTTCTATAGTATATTGTTCCAAACACATTATGCTTCAAACATACATATGTTTAGGGTACATTCGAAATATTTATATTATATTTAGAACACACAAATATTTTATATTTGGGGAGATGTTGTTCTAAAAAATCTTTGTATTCCGTTCGGCTTCGGAAATCAAAACTAGTAATCCGCCCGGCCCGCATTCGTCATTCGGCGCTAAAAGACCGTTTAGCCGAAGCCGAACATATTTATCATATTGGTCCACTCCTGCTAGTACCTCCCCCACAAAGGGTTAACACTTAGTGAAATATTTATTATTTACAAACTTTATACTACTTATTTGATTCCTCTGAGATTCTACACATAGTGTTAGTTTATTAGACACTATTACCTCTAGAAAAATGGACGAAGTTGCCACGCTCCTTTTGGTACCTACCAAAAGTTACCAGCTTATAACTTTAACACCAGTGCATGCTAATACTTGAAATTTTGTACAGTGTAATGCTTTTATAGTACCTAGAGTCCATACAAAAATGGGCGATATTGGCACGCCCCTTTTGGTATCTCCCACACAAATGGACCTTTTTGTACCAAAAGTTAACAACTTTTTATTTAATACCAGTGCTTACAAATACTTGAAATTTCGTACAGTGCAATGCTCTTATAGTACCTAGAGTCTAGAGAAAAGTGGCCGTAATTTTCACGCCCCTTTTGGTACCTCCCACACAAATGGTCCATTTTACACCAAAAGTTTAATACCAGTACATACTTTTAAGTTATAAAATGCAATTTAAATTGATAATAATTTAATTAAAACAAAAAAATGAAAAAATGTACTAATATTTTTTTGGTAATCAAAGTGAGGGGATTCATAAGTCGGTTTACCCGACTGAGAAAATAATCCAAAGGGCTCAAATCACAAGTCAAAACATTTGGTAGCTCAAGTTTAAAATTTTAAATGGGCCACCGTTTACTTTACTTCCGTTTAGGAACGAATACTGCTTTATTGGGGATAATTTGTTCAGATTTAGATGTTCCACTCGTATGTATATGTTCGTGCCTATTTTATATTTAAGCTCTACTACAACTATATTTTATGTCCCATCTTTATATAATTTGGCAGAAATTAGGCTTGTGATCCAACTTAATGAAAATCTGTTTAGATTATGTATAGTTCCTTCCGATTCTTGATCTATCAAAGAAATTTGTGCATTTCAAGGTTATCCTTTCAGATCTAGTTTATTATGATCAACATCTTCTACTCCTCCTTGTAATTTCCTCGGAAATAAGTGACACCTCCTATATATCAGAACGTGAGGGGTTGCAACCTCGGTTAATACCTTATCTTCTCAAGTGGGGGTTAAATCTTGATCAAATTTACGAGGGCGGTCTCAAAATTAGCCGACCTAACACATAGATGGCGGTAGTAGTTTGGAAACCTTCTAAAACAAATGTTTTAAGTTTCAAGACGCCACGTTGTTTAGTTTTTTGAGAACTCAAAAGTAAACGATCCCAGTGAATTTGTAAACATGAAAAAATTGGTCACTACTTGGTCCAACCAATATTAAAACCGAGCTAGATTCTACCTCGAGGGATTCTGTTCCTTTGTTTACAACTATAAAATATTGGGTGGCAGAGTTTAAATGGGTCCATACGAGCTTCTAAGACGACCAACGTAGTGGTCGACAAATTGAGGCGTCTACGCCAGAAATGGTTAAAAAAATACAAAAAATGGTATTGGAAGACAGTCGTTTGAAGGTCGGGAGCTAGCTGAAGTCATAGGCATTTCAAAAAGTGATATACATCGCATATTGACGAAAAATTTGATGATGAGTAAGCTGTAGCCAAGGTGCGTGCCGCGTTTGCTCATAATGCACCAGTTCACACATCCACTATTGCAATGGCCGAAATTAATGAATTTAGCCTCTGGACTGTTTCCCCTCAGGGACTTTAAAATTGACTATTGTACCATACCAATATTTATCCCTTTTATCCCAATTTGTAGAGCTACCTTTACATTAAATATCTATCTAACCATTTGGATTAAGGTCCGTCTATGGGAGCTTTTACTGTATGCATATAACTGATACTCCCAATTTTTAGAAAAACAATTTTCAAATTAAAGTCATCTACATCTATTCACTTACAGTGCACCTTATTTGTGCCTTCTAAGTTTTCTTCAAACTCTGCCACCACCTAACCTGAACGATTCTTCTATCTTATATTGCAGCCCAGAGAAAATAATTTAAAAAGCGAAATACTATACGAATGTAAGTGTGTCCCGTGTAATGGATTTAACACTGCTCCTCAGTATCTCCTTACTTTTAATTTATAGTCGTTCCTCCAGCAAACTTTACTCCATTAACAAATCACCTAGAAATTGTTAACGTTTGTGGGTGGCTGCAGCTGCCTTGATGTCTGACAAAGACCCCCTTATCACAATATATCAAAATGTTGCTGTGAGTTATAATTTTCAACAGAACAAGAGAAATTTATGATCAGTCGGTTTCTTGCACTGCATAAAATTTAATGTTGTCCCACGGTCATAGGCAAATTTCACAACTGACATAATGATTGGCAAGAATTTTCAAAATGCTCGTGGCCGAAATTTGAGCACACTTCTCATTTGGAAAATTCCTTTCTTCTGTGTCAGTTGTGTGAAGGAAGGCTGTTAAAAAATATATCTTACGGATATTAACATTATGATGATTTGCCTCTTTGTAATCATTCTTCCCTAAAGGCATATGGTTATGTTTACTAGAGAGAGAAACAGAATATAAACGATACGATGGGTTTAGTGATTGCTTACAAAATGCATATCAACAAATGGCTAAGAACAACAATATTTAAGTGATGAATTGAACTAGTTTCTGCAGTGGAAAAATTCTTCACACCGACTAGAATGGATCATGGTAGATGACAAAAAAATGTACAATAGGCTGTATATTCTATCGAAGAAGGTAAGACTACGAATAAAATTCCACTGTAAGATTCGAAAAGTTATCGCAAACCTTTTTTTATATGCTCTATGTATATTCAGATCCTAAAAAAGAGTATAAATAAACGTGTAGAAAAACATTAAATATAATATGTTTGAGGGCAAAATTTAAAAAAACTTATAATTAACGTACACATTATAGTTGGTGTAAAAATATTTTATTTATATACCGAATGAACATGTTGAATATCACTTTTATCAATATTTTTTGGGTGCTTATCGTCTTAAAAAGAAAGGAAAAAAATAAAATAAATAAATAAAAAAAAAATTATTAATAAGTTATAAAATGGTTTTTAGTTTTGAAAAAATTTAATTTCACCAAATATAATATGTTTCCAGAATATATACTACTAAAGCGTTTTTAATAGAGTAGAAAATGCTATGTCGAACGGATCCTACTTTACGATAACCTATAGCACCCTATTATTAACAGAAGACACTTTTTTAAACATTATATATTTATGAGCAAATACATTTTATTATAAAATTTATTTGGAAGGCATATATTAATATATCTGGGAACTAATTTTCTCAAATAAAATATGTGTTTATATACAAATAAAATAATTGTTTAAGAATTTCTTCAAATATATTTTATTTAAAAGCGATTCAAATCGTTGCAAATTTTTCGAATATCAGTTTCAAATTTTCATTGATTTCGAATTAAACCTTATTATTGTAAAACGTAAACAACAACTTCCCAAAATTTATTATACTATCTGGCCCGGTACACTTCGTTGTCCAGATTGAGATTTCCGATCCCGTCCATTTTTGAACCAATCACGAATCCAATCACCAAATACAAATACATAAAATAACAGTACTCTCGCTAAAAATTATGCAAGATATCTCAATATCAAAATGTGGCTTACATGGGCGGGGTCACGCCCATTAGTCTGATCCCGCCTATTTTGGAACTAATTACGTAAACTGCCACTAGATACATATAAACAGAATTATAGTACTATCGCTGGTAAATTGTGCAAGATAGATCAAATTTGGGTTATATATTTGGGTCCGATCCCGCCCATTTTTGGACCAATCACGTAGACTGCCACTAGATACATATATACAACATTACAACACTGTAGCTAACAAATTGTGCAAGATATATCAATTCAAAATTTGGCTTATAAGGGCGGGGCCACGCCCACTTGGTACATCGAAAATGCAAGTACCCTACTTTATTGATATTGAATTCTGAAGATGATAGAGTGGTGTCTATCGAAACTGCAGTGAATTCGAGGCTCGCGATGCGAACCCAAGCAAAAAACAAAAATGTATTGTTATGAGAGTTTTAGTATGTTGACTTGTTAAATTAATTTACTGCTTCCATAAGTATTTCAGCTGATTTAAGTTAAAGACATACAGTATTGCTATTGAATTCTGAAGATGATAGAGTGGTGTCTATCGAAACTGCAGTCAATTCTACCAAGCACTTAAACTCTCTACCAATTATTGTATTTGTTTCTATTACTTTTTTGCAGTAGACAGAAAGTAACTGAAACATATGGTCTTGAACCGAATAAATTCTGACTGAATAACAAAAGCACAGACCAACAATAAATATTTCATTACTGTAACTTTACCGCCATACGAAGTGCAATATTCCTACAATTTAGTTCATTTTAATTTGCTTCAGGGTTCATATTTTTTAGTGTGATCATAATAAACTAGATCTGAAACGATTACTCTATGCAACAAAATTGTTGTCCAAGGGATGTGGATAACAGTTTCTGGTGCAATTTGGTTTCACAAACACGAAAAAAATATTAAAAAAAAATTTTTATGGTAAATTTTTTTTAAAATTTTTTTTTTTGAATTCCCGCTTTCATGGAATGTACATTCAGTATTTGGACCATAATTTTTTTTCAAGTATAAGCCTGATTGAGCCGTGTTATGCATCAAATTAAAGGGAATTATGAGGGCTACATATGCTGAAAATATCGCTTTCACGTAGAATCTTTGGTTTAGTAACAGTCGTCAAAAATCACTGTCACTTTGCCAGTTGCACATTCGGAAACAATACCAATTCCCAAGTGTCCAAGTATAGCTAACATCCTAATTACGGAAACTTCATCAAGTTCAACTGAGTACTCAACTCTGAGCGATTAAAGTTTGAGTCAGAAGTCATCGCTTTTAACTCAGTTCCAACTCATTGATCTAGTGAGAGATTTGGAACTGACCAAAGATAAGGCAGAACTACTTACATCTCGAATGAAACAGAACTATGTTTTGGCCCCAGATGTTAACATATCATATTATAGAGTCCGTGATATACCTTACCTTACAAACAACTTTATACAACTGTGGATAACAGATGCTTTTGCAAAGCCTTTCCCGGATTGTTCAAGGAACTTAATCAAACGTACAATTCAAAGAAATGGTGGTTACTTGTTGACAGCAGTAAAGAAAGTTTGAAAGCAGTACTTTTACACAACGGAAATCAGAAACCGTCGATTCCCATTGCTCATGCTGTCAACACTAAGGAATCATACGATACAATGCCTAAATTGATAAAATACATAAAATATGAACATGACTGGAAAATTTGTTACGAT
This sequence comes from Eudasyphora cyanicolor, assembly GCA_963930755.1. Taxonomy (NCBI): domain Eukaryota; kingdom Metazoa; phylum Arthropoda; class Insecta; order Diptera; family Muscidae; genus Eudasyphora; species Eudasyphora cyanicolor. The sequence goes on from OZ005737.1 coordinate 162,047,445, forward strand.
TTAAAAATAGTTGGTATGTTATGCCTCTGGTATAGCCGATAATTATGTTATTTATTTATGTTATTATATTTATGTATATAACACATATGTATGTATTCTTCCAACTTATTTTTCGCTTTATGTATTCCAGCTGGTGTAAATATGTCCCTCAAAATTAATTTTTGCATTCTCATTTAAACTTTTTCCCCGAGAATCTTGGCGACGTAAGTGACGAACATGGCGAAAGGTTTCACCAAGAATTGAAGTCCATCGAGCGGCGTTACCAATAGCACTGGGATGAAAGAATAATGGGAGAATATATTTGGTTCCTCATTAGAGAAGCCGATTCCGTAATCTACAAACGTCAACAAATAACTCACAATTACTTCTAATGAAACTTGTTCATGTTAATAAACTCAAATGTACATAATATAAATATAAGTAAATTTTTTGAAATTCTTTTAAAAAAATTTTTTAAAAAAAAATTATCCATAAAATAATTTTTGGTTTTGATTTTATATAACAGTATGCCACAATCTATACAAAAACCAGTAAGGAAAGGCAGAAAGTCGGGCGGGGCCTACTAATAATACCCTACACCTCCCTAACAATGCGATAAGGGTGATTGCGATAATAATTTGGAATAATTGGTAAATGAGTAAGAACATATATGTATATGTGGACATACCTAATTCTGAACCGATGATCGCTAAATTAAGCAATATTCGTTCCTAAATTGAGAAACATCTTTCTGGGGACTTTTCTAATGATCGGAAGTAAAGTACAACTTCTATAGGGCTTTGTAACCAAATCAGGAGGAATATATATATGGAGGTTATATATAAATCTGAATCGATTTTCCCTGAATACTCATTAATGTAAAATAGAAACCTCTTTCTGTCGAATTTCGTACTGATCGAATATAAAATACAGTATCTACAGCGCTTAGATGTCAAATCGGGGGTAACATATATATGGGGGCTATATCTAAATCTGAACCGATTTTCTCCGAATTTGGCAGTATTCCTTCATGTACCTCTTTCTGTTGAATTTCGCTGTGATCGGATGTAAAATACAGTTTCTACAGCGCTTGAATTTCAAATCGGGGGTAACATATATATGGGAGTTATATCTAAATCTGAACCGATTTTCTCCGAATTTGGCAGTATTCCTTCGAGTAATAAGAAACCTCTTTCTGCCGAATTTTGCGCTGATCCGATATAAAATACAATTTCTACAGCGCTTATAGGTCAAATCGGGGGTAACAAATATATGGGGGCTATATCTAAATCCGAACCGATTTTCTCCGAATTTGGCAGTATTCCTTCATGTAATAAGAAACCTCTTTCTGCCGATTTTCGCACTGATCGGGTATAAAATACAGTTTTTACAGCTCTTAGATGTCAAATCGGGGGTAACATATATATGAGGGCTATATCTAAATCTGAACCGATTTTCTCCGAATTTAGCATTATACCTTCATGTAATAAGAAACCCCTCTTTGCCGAATTTCGCACTGATCGGATATAAAATAACATTTTTACAGCGCTTACATGTCAAATCAGGGGTAACGTATATATGGGGGCTATATCTAAATCTGAACCGATTTCTTAGAAATTTAACAGTGTTCATTCATATAATAAGAAACCTCTTTCTGCCGAATTTCATACTGATCGGATATAAAAAAAAAGTTTTTACAGCGCTTACATGTCAAATCGGGGCTAACATATATATGGGGGCTATATCTAAATCTGAACCGATTTTACCCAAATTCAATAGGGATCGTCCTTGGGCCAAAAAAAAGATATGTGTAAAGTTTCGTCGAGATCGGACCATGTACTTTGATTACAAGAATACATGCACAGACAGACGGACAGACAGACAGAAAATGATTCTAAGTCGATCGGTATAATAAACTATGGGTCTATTTCTTCTCCTTTTGGGTGTTACAAACAAATGCACAAAGTTATAATACCCTGTACCACAGTGTGGTACATATTTTAGGTCTAGGACACAAAAAACCAGTAAGGAAAGGCAGAAAGTCGGGCGGGGCCGACTATATAATACCCTACACCTCCCCAAAAATGCGATAAGGGTCATTGCCATAATAATTTGGAATAATTGGTAAATGGGTAGAAACATATTATCTAATTCTGAAACGATAATCGCTAAATTAAGCAATATTCGTTCCTATATTGAGAAACATCTTTCTGGAAAATTTTAATGATCGGAAGTAAAATACAACTTCTATAGCGTTTTGATACCAAATCAGGAGGAACAATCAATATAAATCTGAACCGATCTTCCCTGAATACTCATTCATGTAAAAAGACCTCCTTCTGTCGAATTTCGTACTGATCGCATATAAAATACAGTCTCTACAGCTCCTACATGTCAAATCGGGGGTAACGTATATATGGGGGCTATATCTAAATATGAACCGATTTCTTCCAAATTTAACAGTGTTCATTCATATAATAAGAAACCTCTTTCTGCCGAATTTCATACTGATCGGGTATAAAATAACATTTTTACAGCGCTTACAAGTCAAATCGGGGGTAACGTATATATGGGAGCTATATCTAAATCTGAACCGATTTTCTCCGAATTTAGCAGTATTCCTTCATGTAATAAGAAACCTCTTTCTGACAAATTTTGCACTGATCGGATATAAAATACAGTTTTTACAGCGCTTACATGTCAAATCGGGGGTAACATATATATGGGGGCTATATCTGAATCTGAACCGATTTTCTCCGAATTTAGCAGTATTCCTTCAGGTAATAAGAAACCTCTCTTTGCCGAATTTCGCACTGATCGGATATAAAATAACATTTTTACAGCGCTTATATGTCAAATCGGGGGTAATGTATATATGGGGGCTATATCTAAATCTGAACCGATTTCTTCCAAATTTAACAGAGTTCATTCATGTAATAAGAGACCTTTTCCTGCCGAATTTCATACTGATCGGATATAAAATAAAGTTTTTACAGCGCTTACACTTCAAATAGGGGGTAACGTATATATGGGGGCTATATCTAAATCTGAACCGATTTTAACCAAATTCAATAGGGATCGAGATCGCACCATAATTGCGACCTGTACTTTGATTACAAAAATACATGCACAGACAGACAGACGGACAGACAGACAGACGGACAGACAGACAGACAGACGGACAGACGGACATAGCTAAATCGACTCAGAAAGTGATTCTAAGTCGATCGGTATAATAAACAATGGGTCTATTTCTTTTCCTTTTGGGTGTTACAAACAAATGCACAAAGTTATAATACCCTGTACCACAGTGTGGTGTAGGGTATAAAAATTTTTTTTGTTGCGTAGTGTTATCTTAAAATAAGCACCATTCTTTTATAGATCAAGAATCGAGAGGAAGAAATAGATTGGACAATACATAATGAAAACAGATTTTCATCAACTTTGATAAAAAATCTTATTTCGGCCAAATTATATAAAGATCTCTCGCAGAATATAGTTTCAATAAATCGGCAAAAACATATACGGGGGATATAACTTAATCTGAAGCGATTTTCTCCAAAGTTAGCTGTGTTCATTGACGTAATAATACATTTCTTTTTACCGAATTTCGTTCGGCTATAAAAAATAGGAACTAACATATATGTGGGGACTATACCTAAAGTGGTAGGGAGTACATATACCCGTATATGGGGGATGTATTTAAATCTGAACCTATTTTCCGAAATTTAGCAGTATTCGCTCCTGAGCTAAGATTCTTCTTTCTGCCAAATTGGGTAATGATCGGATATAAAATACATCTTCTATATCGCTTTAATGCCGAACCACCGAGCTAAGTGTAACATAACCTAACCTTGGATTTAGCATATATCCTCTACTAGCTGGACCCGGTCCACTTCGTAGCCCCAGGCTTCAGATTTCCGATCCCGTCCATTTATAGGGACAGTAGGAATCTCGTTATTCAATTCGTAGATACGGACAGTAGGAATCACTTAAAACATTGGCGGACCCACGCCCACTCAATCAAGAACTTATAAAGCCTATGTCACCCTCTATGCTTATCTGAACATTATCTGAAAATTTCATCAAAACCGATCCAGCCGTTTTGGAGTCCATACATAACATACACACATCCATTCAATATATAGCTGGACCCGGTCCACTTCGTTGCCCCAGATTTAGATTTCCGATCCCGTCCCTTTTTGAACCAATGACGAATACTTCTCCATAAAATAAGAGCACTGTCGCTAAGAAATTGTGAAGATATCTCAATTTCAAAATTTGGCTTTGGCCCATTTGTCAGATCCCGCCCATTTTTGGACTAATCACGTAGACTGCCACCAGATACATATAAACAGAATTACAAAACTATGGCTATGAAATTGTGCAAGATATCTCAATTTCAATATTGACTTACATGGGCGGAGCCACGCCATTTGGTATGATCCCGCTCATTTTTAGACCAATCACATAGACTTCCACCAGACACATATACACAAAATAACAGCACTCTCGCAAATAGATTGTGCAAGATACCAGTTTCAAAAGGTTGCTTACATGGGCTGGGCCACGCCCATTGATCCGATTCGGCCCAGTTTTGGACAAATCACGTAGTCTACCACCAGATACATAGGCACAAAATTACAGCACCCTCGCTAACAAATTGTGCAGATATCTTAATTTCAAGATTTGGCTTATATGGGCGGGGCTACGCCCTTTGGTCCGACCCCGGCTATTTTTGGAACAATCACGTAGACTACCACCAGATATATATGTAAAAAATTACAGCACTCTCGCTAACAACATTTTCAGGATATCTCAATTTCAAAATTTGACTTATGCGGGCGGGGCCACGCCCATTTGTCCGATCCCGCCCATTTTTGAAGCAATCACGTAGACTACCACCAGATAGATATGAACAAAATTACAACACTCTCTCTAACATGGTGTGAAAAATATCTAAATTTCAAAATTTGACTTATATGGGCGGTGCAACGCCCATTGGTCCGTTTCCGCCCATTATTGGACAAATCACGTAGACTACCACCAGATACATATGCACAAAATTACAGCACTCTCGCTAACAAAATGTGCAAGATAAGTCAATTTCAAAATTTGACTTAAATGGGTGGGGCCACGGGCATTGGTCCGATTCCGGCCATTTTTGGACCAGTCACGTAGACCGCTACCAGATACATATACGCAAAATTACAGAACTCTCGCTAATAAATTATGGACGATATTTCAATTTCAAAATTTGGCTTATATGGGCTAAGCCACGCCCATTTTTGGACCAATCACGTAGAATGCCACCAGATACATATACACAAAATTACAGCACTCTCGCTAATAAATTGAGCAAGATATCTCAATTTTAAAATTTTGCTTTAACAAATTGTGTAAGATATATCGATTTCAATATTTGGCTTATATAGGCGGGGCCACGCCCATTGCTCCGATCGCGCCCTTTTTTAGATCAAACACGTAGACTGCTACCAGATACATGTAAACAAAATTACAGCACTCTTGCCAAAAAATTGTGCAAGGTATCTCAATTTAAAATGTTGTCTTACATGGGCGGGGCCACGCCCATTGGTCCGATTCCGCCCACTTTTGGTCCAGTCCCGTAGACTGCCACCAAATACATATGCACAAAATTACAGTACTCTCGCTAACAAATTGTGGAAGATATCTCCATTTCAAAATTTGGGCGAGGCCACGCCCTTTGGTCCGATCCCGCCCACTTTTGGACCAATCACGTAGACTACCACCAGATACATATGCACCAAATCACAGCACTCTAGTTAACAAATTGTGTAAGATATCTCAATTCCAAAATTTGGCTTATATGGGCGGGGCCACGCCCATTGGTCCGATCCCGCCCATTTTTGGAGCAATCAGGTACATTGCCACCAGATATATATATGCACTAAATTGCATCACTCTCGCTAATAAATTGTGCTAGATATATCATTTTTAAAATTTGGCTTATATGGGCGGTGCCACGCCCATTGGTCCGATCCCGCCCATTTTTGGCCCAATCACGTAGACTGCCACCAGATACATATGTACAAAATTACAGCACTCTCGCTAACAAATTGTGCAAGATATCTCAATTTTAAAATTTGTCTTATGTGGGCGGGGCCACGCCCACTTCATATATCGAAAATTCAAGTACAAACAAACCAACAAACCAACAAACAAACAAACCAACAAACAAACAAACAAACAAACACACATTCTTCTTTATATATATAGATAGATAGAAGCTATAATTTCCTTGCGATATTCATGAAATTTTGTAAAGAATATCTTATTAAACCAGTTAACATCTGTGTATGAATATTAGCAATATCGGTTCTGATTTAGATATAGCCCCTAAATATATGTTCTCTGCAATTTGGCAAATAAACGCTATAGGAGCTATGTTTTACATCGGCAGGAACATATATATGGGGCTATATCTAAATCTGAACCGATATTGTTCAAACTAATTCTATTAAAATTTACTCGTCCATAAAATAACAAAAACAATTGTGTTGAATGTTTATACCACATTTAGATTTCTGTAAATAAGAAAATACCAAACAATACCATCCATGTAAAATTAAAATGGTTCTAAAAAACAAACTAATCAACGTAGAATGCTTAAATATGGATATGAATAGCAGAACAGTAAGATCAGCAAAATATATTTTATTCGAATTGTTCTACCGTGGATCTTAAAGGATATTGTAGGACTAACATTTGTAAGACAATTTCTGCATCTTTTTAGTTTCAGTTTCTAAAAACAAAAACTGTATTTCAATATCCCAAAAGGTGGCCTTTCATTTGACACCCATATCGCATTACTAGAACTTTCAGAATAATTACAATGAATTTTGAATAATTATATCCTTAAAGAATGTCATTTTCTTTTAAATGCAAACTCGACCAGAAAATAAAAAAACTGAGTACACAGTTTGTTTTGTTTCCAGCCATTTCTATGATCAATAATTTTTGTTAATTTTTGTCGCGAGGTATAATAATCCAAAATAATCTGCAAAATCCATAAAATATAACTGCATTGTCGTCACTGGCAAAATACAAAGATCTGGTAAACAGGTGATGATTTGTCAACAAGAATGAAATGTGTGTGTGTATGAGTTTATGTTTGTCACGTAGCAGCACGCTGCATCCTACATCAAAGAACAATCATCATCATTAACGTAAAAATCATAATAATTTTTGGTATTCTTGAACTTCCTGTTGCAAAATCTAAGCATCTCCAACACACCCATAATCCACTACTTAACACATTTTAACCACAATCTAAGCACAAAGAAATTGCTTTCAAATGAACCCGCTCTGCTCTATCTATCTTCAAACCTGCAACTGTAACTGGCTGGAGAAGCTACTCACTCAAAGGCGAAAAGCCGCATGCGTGCAAGCCAAAACAAAAGACGGCATATTTCAAGATTATGAGAAAATAGTCTCATACAAAAAAGGAAAAAAATGAGGCAGCATTCATTGTCAGAATTCTCGCGGTTCCATAGAATTGAGCGTTTAAGGAAAACCCAAAAGTACGAGTAGCAGGAAACGCCAACAATGTCTAGCGACCACACCGCATCATGCTATGGCACAACGTACCATAGCGCTGCTCACAGCGACGATTCTAACAACTTTATAGGTAATTTCGCATAAAGCAAAAATTTCGCGTAAACTTATTCAAAGGTACAAAACAAATACAGGGTTATCAGTAATGTACAACAGTTATTTTGTGGAAAAAGTTCTTAACACAATTGTTCGGAATCGCGATTGTCATTGGAGATAGATAACCGCCTTACTTATACCCTCACTTTAGTGTGTCATTTGCTACGGAAAAAAGTGTAACACGTCGAAGGAGTGACCTAAGACCCCAAGTATGTTCGGAGGAAATCCGTTTTGGGTCATTTTAAGTCGAATGAGCAATGTCCGTCCGTCTGTCTGTCTGTCTGCATGTCTGTCTGTCTGTCTGTGTGTCTGCTGGCTGGTGCGCACGATAACTCTCGAAAGGAGCAACCGATTGACCTCAAATTTGGTATGTGGTAATATTTTTTTCTATCTCCGGCTAAGTTCGAAGATGGGCCATATTGGTCCACTCCTTCTAGTACCTCCCCCACAAAGGGTTAAAATGTTGTGAAATATTGATTCTTTAATAACTGCTATACTACTTATTCGAATCTTTTGAAATTCCACACATAGTATTAGCTTATTAGTCGTTATCAACTCGAGAAAAATGGGCGAAGTCGCCACGCCCCTTTTGGTACCTCCCACACAAATGCACCATTTTGCACCAAAAGTTAGCAGCTTATAACATTAATAACAGTGTATAAAAATACTTGAAATTTTGTACAGTGTTATGCTTTTATATTGCCTACAGTCCAGGGAAAAATGGGTGTTGTTGTCACGCCCCTTTTGGTACCTCCCACACAAATGCACCATTTTGCACCAAAAGTTAACAGCTTATAACATTAATACCAGTGTATAAAAATACTTGAAATTTTGTACAGTGTAATTTTTTTATAGTGTCTATAGCCCTGTGAAAAATGGGCGTTATTGACACGCCCCTCTTTGTACCTCCCACACAAAATGCCCAAATTATACCACAATTTAATGTCTCATAACGTTTATACCAGTGCACATAAATGATTATAAGTCGGCACAGTGCAATGAATTTAAAGTATCTAATGTTCAGCAAAAAAAGGTGTATTTGATAAACCCCTTCTGGTACCTCCCACACAAATTGACAGAATAATTCGAGTAATATTTAATATTACATTACTCACAAAGTGAGGGTATACCTTAGTCGGTTTACCCGACTGAAACTTTCTTACTTGTTTTTGTAAAATGTTGTTATCCAATTTGCTTATTATCCTAGGATGGATTGCAAATATACAAATATATAAACAACTGTTAAAAAAAAGCTAAGAAAAGGCTAAAGTCGGGCGGTGCCGACTTTATGATACCCTATACCACTCTAGTAAATTGGATAACAATAAAATATCCAATGTACTCGTATACTTCAACTAAAATTGGTTTACACAATTTACAGAGGACATGTCCTCCTTTTTCAACATTGTCCTCCCTTCCACCTTCCTTTTTGAAAAATGTGGGATTTGTCTCCTTTTGTTACTGGTTCAAATGTATTTTTATAGTTTCACCAATCGTGGTTTAGGGTGGACTTCTTCTTCACAATAATGAACCTCAAGCTGAAGTATATTTTCAACCTCGGATTTACACGATACATCTGCTGTATACATCATATTTGAATGTATTTGTGAAAATGGAAGTGTATGTGGCACATATACACGATTTTTATGATGATGTATCGTTGATGTATCGTTTTTCTGTTAGTATCATTCTACACGTACATGCGATGATCATACATCAGATGTACCGTGTAAATCCCGCATAACGCTCAATGAAAGGAACCGTCTACAAATTGATTCTATGTACAAAAACTGTAATTTGCAATAAATGTTATTTCAGCGAGTGGACTGCCCTCCTAAGAAAGAAAGACAAATCTCCATTTAGTAGTTTTGATATATTTAGCTTTTACGTTCGCGCCTTCAGTTATATGTTATGATGGCAGCCGGTTTTACCAGCTCACATAGGCAATTTAGGTTCCTAACCTAAAACTAATAGTAAAAGACTTGAAATTTAAAAAATTTAAAAGCTATATATCTCAAAACTACTAAAATGGATATGTGACTTTCTATCTTAGGAGGGCAGTACTCCTCTGTAGACTTTTATAAATATTTGTCGGCGGCCGGAAGTGCGCCCCAAATTTGGGGGCTATTTGCGTTACAAAAAGCGATTTAGTAAATTACACCCCAATCGAGAAAACAGCATAAAATGAAAATACACCCCAAAAAACTAAGATAATTTCTGTACGTAAGGGGAGTACATAAAATACACATATACGAACCCACATTATAATTATAACTCTTTTGTTGCGCGGTCGGCCTACTCCTTTTGTTACATTTGCAAACTTATTGTTAAAATTCGCAATATATACTTTACATATGTAAAAATTTAGGACTATGACCCTTTTTTAAAAAAATTAGTTGTTGATCAAAACAAAATGTATATTTTTTCCAATAACTGCTATTTTTACTTTAAAAAATGTCCTCCGAAGGTTCCAAGGGCTACTGCAAATATCACAAATGTCCTCCTTTTCTGACACAAATGTTCTCCTATCCGAAAAATGTTTATGGTAACCCTGAACCGGCTCAGTTTTAGATATAACTCCGATATATATGTTTCTTCTGATTTGGACTCTAATCGCTGTAAAACGCTGAGAAGAATTTCTTGACCATGGATTTCTACTACCGAATTTGAAAAAAAAATCGTTTCAGATTTAGATCTACCTAGAGAAACTACATTTCTAAGCAGATCTTTATAAAATTAAGACTAGAACAGCTTCTTGAACTAGGAACGAATCGTTTCAGTTAATTTTTAGATATAGCTCCTATATATATACCTATGTCCCGATTTTACATCTAGGTTAAGCTTGGTTGACTGAAAATGGCGCCTGGCTAGTGAAACCAAGCACCCACTGAGGCAATACATGATCCATTGTGATTCCTCATAATTTTTCTTCTCTAGTTTCTCAGTTGAGTATAGAGCAACGATCTGATGACTTGCCAAGATTAAAAAGTCTAAGTGGATCCAACCCTTTTAGTTCGTTTAGTTCTTGAAAGAAAAAGGAACCCTGTATATTGTATCTTCTATACGATAACATTGGACAAAGTAAATGAAACGTATGTTCCACCGACTCAGGATCGTGACACCACCGACAATACTATACATATGCTCACCTAGGATAGTAGGCCCAGTTATAAGGCCCACGATCAATCGTAGATGCGATTAGTCCAAGCTTAGCAATGCAGAGGCAAAAATGGTATAATTAATATAAATGGTATATAGGTATAAAACGAACGAGAACAATAAGTCAAGTATGATCAGGCTTAAATCAAGTATTGGTTAGGCTTAAATCAAGTATTATCAGGCACAAATCAACTATTGGGCAGGCTTAATTCAATCAAAATTATCTTCATTGAAGCCAGTTTCGTACTCAAATCTGTTTTATAATGACGTCTATTCTTTGTAAGTTTGTATAATAGAATGAATACATTTATTTTCAATATTCATTAATACAAATATCAAAATGAATATGTTTCCTTAGATGCTAAAAGAACATAAAGTGTATTTAAAACTAAAGTGTATTTAAACATAATGAGTATATGTAATGCATATGCATTACATATACTCTTACAAATATTAACATATACAACATCTCCCCTTTACATGTAAATAAAAAGTGTAAATGAACATAGTGATATACTTATACATTAAACCTTTCTGGTTGCTTTATAATTCGACCTTTTCTAGTTACATAAACTTCGCCTTCTTTATTATTCACAATGCTATTATTATTTTCCACTACGTTCTCATTTCTAACGATAACGTTATCCCCACTATTTTCAGCTACATCATTATTTTCAACTCTATCGTTACTAACATTAATTTCATCATTAGACTTTCCCGAAGGTCTTTTCGTAATGTGCTCCTGATTTCTCCTATATGTAGAACCATTCCCATCCAAAACCACAAATGACCTTGGCTCTTTGCACACTTCAACAATTTTTCCGGGTTGCCAATAGCCGGAAGGCGTCTTCTTGAACATAACCTCGTCACCTTCACTCACAGGCTTTAAGACTTTGGATTTGCGATTATAATATGCCGTGGTCCTTTCCAAATTCGAATCAACCTTTGCTCTATACTTATTTTTATCAATTAACCTTGGTTCATTATTGTTTGGCATTGAGGGAATTTTAGTGCGTAATGACCTAGACATAAGTAGTTCGGAAGGGCTAGGCATGTTTCCCTTGGGCGTTGTCCTGTAATGCAATAATGCTATGTAGGGGTCAGAATTAGTCTCAGCGGACTTCAATAACATTTTCTTAATAGTCTGAACAGAACGTTCAGCTAAGCCATTCGATCTTGGCAAAAATGGACTTGACGTAATGTGCCCAATTTCCCAGTCCCGACAAAAATTTTGAAATTCCTTAGAACTAAAAGGCGGACCATTATCAGACATAAAAATATTGGGTATACCATGTCGTGCAAAAACAGATTTTAATTTAATAATCAAGTTGGAACTACTGTAGCCGTCATTAAGTAATTCAATTTCAATAAATTTCGAATAATAATCGACTACAAGTAAGTACATTCTCTTTTTGTATTCGAAAAGATCGCATCCCACCTTGTACCAAGGAATATCAACAATTTCGTGAGGCAATAACTCATGTCTAGTACTAGAATTTCGATATTTCAAACAAACTTCGCAATTTGATACCAAGTTTTCAATATCACTGTTCATATTCGGCCAATATACAGACTGACGGGCAAGACCTTGACATCTTAAAACTCCCATATGTCCCTCGTGGATCTTCTCCAATACCCCTTTTCGCATATTCTTCGGTATCAAAATCTGATCATTCCTCAATAAAATTCGGTATCAAAATCTGATCATTCCTCAATAAAATGTCCTTTAAAATTGTCAATTCATCCCTTATCCTGAAATAGAGCATAACATCCCGATCCAACTTCTTCCTACTACTAGGCCAACCATTCGAGACATACTCAAACAATTTCATAAAAGTCCCATCTTTTCTACTTTCCTCCTTTACCATTTTCACATCTAGGAATGGGCTTTCCAGAGCAGAATATATAAAATTACAGTGAAGAGATACCTCCTCATCAATCTCCGTCATTGCCATATCTCTTAGCGGAGCTCTTGATAGTGTGTCCGCTATTTTCAGGTCTCTCCCAGGTTTATACCTAACTACGAGATTATAGCATTGTAAACGCAACATAAAACGTTGAAGCCTTGGTGGAATTTTATGGAGCGCTCTATCAAATAAGGTGACCAAAGGTTTATGATCAGTTTCAACTATAACCTCATTGCCATAAATGTACTGATGGAATTTCGTACAGCCAAATAATATAGCAAACAATTCCTTTTCGATCTGTGCATAATTCTTCTGACACTCAGTTAAAGAAACGGATGCATATGCGATCGGTCGTCTTTCCTGCAATATCGTAGCACCTAATGCAAATTTCGAAGCATCCACTGACAATACCATCTCTTTATTAGGATCAAAGTATGTGAGAACTGGGGCTTTTGTTATCTCCTCCTTCAGGTTATTATACTCCCTCTCATGTAGAGGTGACCAATGCCATATGACATCATTGTGTAAGAGCACCCTTAGGTTCCTGTTTTTCAATGAGAGGTTCTCCACAAAGGAACCCAGGTAATTAACCATGCCCAAAAATCTCTGTACATCCTTAACATTCTCCGGCCTTGGCATATTGAGAATGGCCCTTATCTTCTCGTCATCACCTCTGACCCCAGAGCTATCAAATATGTGTCCTAAGAACTTAATCTGATTTTGCACAAATTTGCACTTTGACTCATTGCACCTAAGACCGACACTTCTAGCCCTTTCCAATACAACTTCCAAAATCTTGAAATGTTCATCCATATTTGATGAATAAATCAAAAAATCGTCAATATATATCACCAGCCCCGGAATGTCACCAAATAGCCTCACCATCTCAGCATGAAAAATCTCCGGTGCAGCATTAATACCGAAAGGTAATCTCAAAAAGCGATAACGTCCAAAAGGCGTATTGAATGTGCATAATTTAGAGGATCGTTCGTCCAATGGCACCATCCAGAACCCACTCTTAGCGTCTAGTGCTGTAAAAAATTTTGAACCACTCAATTTTGCCTTGCAATCTTCAACGTTGGGAAATGGATAATGCGGTCTCATTAATGCTTTATTTAAGTGTCTCGGATCCAGACAAAGTCTTATACTGCCATTCGGCTTAGTGACAAGAACTATAGAATTCACCCATTCCGTTGGCGCTCTCTCTGGTGCTATTACGCCCATTTGTAACATACGGTCTAATTCATCTCGTAGACTTTTATACAATTTGAATGGAATTCTACGAGGCGGTTCCACAATCGGCTCCACACCGTCTCTAACTTTTAAAGAACATTCTTTGTGCAATAGACCAAGGCCCTTGAACACATCAGAATAGTTTTCAACTAATTTATTTATGGCAGAAAGGCTATTCACCTGCCTAATCAAATCCATATTAATAGCGGTCTCAATGCCAATAATACATTTGCAAGAAATATTAACTACATAAAATTTGGAATGGAAATACTGCTCCTTATAAAAAAGTTTAACATCAACTACCCCAAGCACAGGTATTCTTTCTCCACTAAATGTAAATATTCTCATGGCACTTCTCTTCAAATCACTCCTAATTCTCAGCATATCAGCAGTTTCTGACGACATTATGTTAGCCTGTGCACCAGTATCTATCTGGCATAAAATTTTTTTATTATTTACGATTACCTCGACATTCCATTCGGTAGATGATGTACCCCCCTTGTTTAAAACACCAATAAATAAATCGTCATCTTGATAGTTCTCTTCGCCTTCATCAGTTTCTTCTTGATCTGCCTGCATTTGCTTGACGAATTTCTTTCTGCTCACACACATCCGAGCAAAGTGATTCATTTTACCGCAATTGTGACATTTCGCGCCTTCAGCTGGACACTTATATTTGTGACTTTGGCCACATTTCTTACAATTGCCACTGTCATAATTTCTACTGTTGATGCTGTTTGGCTTGTAATTCCGCATTCCTTCGGCTTTCTTGCTCACCGCATTAATATCACTTTCTAAAAATCCATCTTGCTGCAACATTGATGCATTTGATTTAGCCAAAACCATATTATTAGCCGTGCCAATAGCCTTTTCCAACGTGATTGTACCCTCTGCCAAAAGCCGTTCTTTTATATTTCCAAACTTCGGTGACAATCCACAAATAAAAATGTCGCGAACCAAATCGTTCTTCAAATCTCCGAACTCGCAATTCAAAGCCAAATTTTTAAGTATTGTTGTATACTCATCGATCGTTTGACCATTTTGCTGCTTACATGTGAAGAATTTGTATCGTTCCATGACTATGTTAGCTTGAGGGGTGAAATGTGACCCCATTTTCTTTACTAAATCTTCATAAGTAACCTTGTCGATATCCATATCAAAAGAATTGAAGATTTCCAACGACTGACTTCCAATATGATGTAGCAGCAACGCAACTTTACGCTTGTCAGACTCCGATTCCAGATTTGACGCTCTCAGAAATATTTTGAATTTTGTGTACCATGTTTTCCATTCTTTCGCAAGATTTGTAGCTTTAAAATCCATTGTGGTTAATGCGGCAGCAAAAGATTGGATCATTGATTGATTTTCTTCCATGTTGGCTTTTATTTTTTTTTTGACTTGAAAATTTTTTAATTAAATTTCAGTCACTTCTGACACCATGTTTTATAATGACGTCTATTCTTTGTAAGTTTGTATAATAGAATGAATACATTTATTTTCAATATTCATTAATACAAATATCAAAATGAATATGTTTCCTTAGATGCTATAAGAACATAAAGTGTATTTAAAACTAAAGTGTATTTAAACATAATGAGTATATGTAATGCATATGCATTACATATACTCTTACAAATATTAACATATACAACAAAATCAATCCCATAAAATTCTTAAATCAATCGCTTTATGCTTGAAATAAGAATATTTCGGCTTAAAATCAAGCCTAATCAGGCTTAATGAGCGCTAAGATTAAGAATTCAGGCCTCAAAAATCCGTACTTGATTCAAGTCTTTTGTACTTGGTTTAAGAAAAACCGTTCTTTTGACACCGCTACGGCTTGATTCAAGTACGGATTACTCATTTTTTTCTTTCTGTGTACATATCATCAGAAACGAGGAAGGGCGTATCATCATATTTGAAAATTTTACAGGAGAAACCAAAAACTAAATAAAATTAAAAATGTTGTCGCTAGAAAAACGGAGATTAAGGATAATAACTAAACATAATGATTCATCCATAAATTCACACAAATATGATTTATAACTTGCGTGAAATAGGAATTTTTAACTATAAAAAATTTAAATTTTGTTGTTAGGCCCTTATGAATTTCGTTAATAAATTCGCCATTTTTGATAGTAGGTCGCTAAAAATTATTTGATATAGTGTACCGAAATCCACCAAAAATGCAATTTCCATGTTTCTTGTTGTTACGCTCTTTTTCGTTTCTGATGACGATATATAGTTATAACCATAATAATTTGCATTTCTATACAGATCTATCCCAAAATTATTATTATTTTATAACAATTACATTCAAAATCTGAATCTATACGAAGCGATCTGGACCAATTTTCTTGAAATTCTGCTACATTTTATAGCACTTATATGGGAAATCGATCTCGTGATATTCATATGAGCCCAATTATCTTAATCTGAACCGATTTTACAGATATCAATAGGCTTCATTACTGATGTGAAAATGTTAATCGTGCCAAATTTCGTCAAGTTTTCGTTCTAAATCTGTTCAAATTTGCCCATTCAAGTAGACAAATCGAAGGAGATATTTGAATAAGGGCTATTTGTAAACATCGACTAGCCCTTCCTTATAACCCTATCTTATTCTCAACACACGCTCGATTCAGTCATTGTTCTTATATATAACACAATATGAGCAGAATATTTTAACGAAGAAATTCCTATGTAATGTCCGTCCACTTCGTTTATTTGTTGATGCCATGCAATGAAAATTTCTTTAGCAAAGCACCAAAAGAAAATTAATTGCATTGTATTGTTGCGGCTCTATGTCTACTTTCTTCGGAGATTTTATTTGTCAGTTTTTGAATATTACATCAGACGTATGAATTAATTATTTTGCATACGAATGTATCTACTTGTATCTGTAAATCACATGCGATATGTCCAAAGATTACTCTTTTTTTAAGGTTATCTAAGTATGTATAGTTCTAAAATTCTGCACAGAGTGGGATGCAAAAATTAATTTTTTACAATTAATTTTAAAAAATCGAAATATGAAGTACTTTAGAGAAGTGTTTCAAGAAGAAAAACCCATAACTTGTTTTTTTAAAAAAAAGTTGCTTACTTTTAGAGACATCAGAGTTTTATATGATGGGTTTGATGTGGTAACCTTACTACATCCCGAATAAAGTAACAGAAATCGTCATGCAAATATAAAACCTCGAAATATTGATCCGGGGCCACATAAAGCATATATAGGGTGATCCATTTCGAGGTTCCCTACTTTTTAAAGAAAAAACACAGAAAATTCAAATTGAATGGGAATGTTTATTCTTAGCATTTGAAAGAACATTCTTTGGCATTTAGTTTTTGGAGATTATGTCTATCAAATGTTGGCCGCGGCTACGTGTCAGATGGTCCATCCGTTGAGTCCAATTTTCGATGACTCGTTCGAGCATTTCGACTGGTAACTGGCGAATGACACGCGTAAACGTTGTTTAGGCGTAAATCTTTCCATGATGAAATGCCAAACAATACATACAAAAAAATAACATGACACGACTCACATGTGATCTGTCAAAAAAAGGTTATTCAAAAAAGAATCTCTACTTGGATCACCCGTTATAACATTACCCTAATTAATCTGTCAATTTGTTGTCAAAACGTTGTTCAGGCGTAAGTCTTTCCATGATGAAATGCCAAACAATACTTAACAAAAATAACATGACAGCATGAGACGACTCACACGTGATCTGGCAAAAAAATGCTATTGAAAAAAGTATCTCTACGTGGACTATTATATATTTGGATATATATCCAGTGTACTTTGGCTTAGTGAAGAGGCTATCAGGCAGTCCAACGAAAGATGGACAGAAATCGGCACCTGCAGGGTAGCTAGACAAATCTGGCCAAGGTGTGACCCGAGAAGATCAAAATATCTCCTTGCACTAGAGAGGCAAAGATTGTCAACGTTAGTATCAATTCTGACGGGACACTTCTTGATCGGCGAACACGCCAAAAGATTGGGTATTAGCTCTAATGACTTCTGCAGAAGCTGTGGAGATGAGGAAGATGTAGAGAGCATTGAGCACTTTCTATGCGACTACCCTGCTCTGAGTTAACGACGACTGGACATACTAGGGTCGGCCTTTCTAGGCGGCCTAACAGATCTTTCCAGTACCGATATTCGTACTATCGATAAATTTGTATATTGCATTGCAAGAATTTTATAAAAGTTTATTACTGCCACAAAAGACATTCCTCCGTCAAATTTTGTAAAGATGAGCTGAAATATACGTATAATATACCTCCTTAGTTTCCAATCGGCATTTGTATATAAAACTTACAATACCCTGTACCACAAAGTAGTGTAAGGTATAAAGATATACATATAATATGTTAATATCCATATATGGCGTCTGGATATTATTGATATTTTCAGATCTATTTTTTTGATTCATTCTATATTAGTTCCAGCCTTATATATTTATAGCAACAATACAATATACAGAATATAATCACAATAATTTCTCATTCGGATTAACCATCCATTTCATCGAAGTCGTGGAACAAACACAACAGGAAATCTGTTTGATAGAAGTGATGTAACACATATGAGTCATTCCATGCCAAACGGGACGATTTTTGACATCACTATTTTTGATTGCTTCGAAATTTTGTGTATGCATGATTTACCTAAAAATATCTTATACGTTGTTCAAGAAAAAATTTAAAAAAAAAATTCTTTAAGAGTTATGAGCAATTTAAAGCTGACGAAATTACGTTTTTTTCTGAAAGGTGTGTTCATTCTTTTGCTTGTATCTCCCGAAATACGTGACCGATTTTAATGTGCTATACCTTGTTTTGTAGGTAATTTCAACTACTACAACTAACTGATGTAACCACCGCAACAAAAATACTATTTTTTATTGTTTTTGCCCTTTTATACTTTCTATTTCGATTTTCAAAATGATTACAACCTTCGATTTTTTTAAATTTTAATGTCGTCTTCTGAGATGTCTTTGTTAGCTTCTGTATGAATTTGGAAGTGGTGAATTGATGGGAACTATTTTTTACGATTTTTTATAAAAAAAACCATTTGCATAATTTCTGTGAATGTGCTTTAAATAATTAACAGAATGATAATTTTTAGCCGTTAGTTTATTAATATAACAATAACAACAATAAATATTATTAATTTTGCAAAATTATTTGCAAAAACGCAAAAATCAGCGATGACTTGATATTTAAAATACAAAACTCATTAAACAATAGCAGGAGTCAAAAGATAAGAAAGTACTTGTTAAACTATACTCTGAGATGAATTTTTTTTTAAAATCACAGCAACCTGGATTTCTGTTTTTGATGTAGAAAAAATACAATAACTTTGTTAGTCCGTTTTTCACATTCAATTCGACAATTCAAAGAAAAAAGAAAGCAATAATAAAGCAAAAGTAATTTATTGAACTCAAAACTACTACGTCCGATAAAAAAATTAGAGTTCAGACATCATCAACTTCCGAAAAGTACTGTGTTAAGACGGTGTACAATGATTAATATTTTTATACCCATTTTCTTCTTTTTTACTGTTAATAGTATACTTGATTCGAATCTTTCTAATACATTTTTTATTGTTCTTATTTCTACATTAGTATACTGATTATTAATAATTGTCATTCTTTTCTTAGATGTTTTATTGTTCTTACTGTTTTAATAAACTAATGACTAAAAATTATCATTCTGTTAATTATTTAAAGCACAGTCACAGAAATTATGCAAATGTTTTTTTTATAAAAAATCGTAAAAAAGTAGTTCTCATCAATTCACCACTTTCAAATTCATACAGTAGCTAACAAAGACATATAAGAACACGACATTAAAATTTCAAAAAATTCGAAGGGTGTAATCATTTTGAAAATTGCAATAGAAAGTATAAAAGGGCAAAAACTTTAAAAATTAGTATATTTGTTGCAGTGCTTAATCCAGTTAGTTGTAGTAGTTGAAATTACCTTCAAAACAAGGTATAGCACATTAAAATCGGTCACGTATTTCAGGAGATACAAGCAAAAGAATTAACACACCTTTTAGAAAAAATTTTAATTTAATCAACTTTAAATTCCTCATAACTCTTAAAGATATTTTTTTAAAATTTTTTCTTGAACTACGTATAAGATATTTTTAGGAAAATCATGCATACACAAAATTTCGAAGCAATCAAAAATAGTGATGTCAAAAATCGTCCCGTTTGGCATGGAATGACTCATATGGGCAAATATCAAAATTTTTTAATTTTGAAGTAAATATTTTTTCAAGATTTTTTGGCGAGCACATCAACGGCTTTTACAACAGACGAAGATAAAAACATAAACATGCAAAAACCGTTGTTGTGAATAAATTTCATCAAAGGCCGCGAAAGTTATGGCGGTTCCAAATTGAAATTTAAAAAAAATTTTATAAAATGCTATTTTCAGCGGAATTCGGAAAACTAAAATCACAATCATAGAACATTAGCATTTCTATCAGCCTATGGCAAAATATTCGCTGTAGCTTCATTATTCGGATAAATATAGCGAATCAAAATAATTTTTAATTGAAAAATGATGTAATATATCGAATACCGCGAAATATAAAAATCGGAAAAATATAAGTCTAATTTTCACAATTATATGAGGCAATTTTCTGTGGCCTATAAAAGGAATGAGGATAATATCGCTATTAGTTCAAAAGTTATATTTGTTTTAAAATTAGAAGTTCACATCATATGTGTTTTATTTTAATAATCAAATTTTATGATTTCATCGTTATCATACGAACATTATTTTTGTGGAAATATAATTTTTGCAATGTGCATAATTTGCCCAATCATCAAAATAAAATGACGGCCCTCCGATTTCGGAATAGAGCGTTAAAAATCCTTTTATTTCATATACACTTCCGCCATATCTGCACCCCGCACTGGCTGTGCCTTGATGATCATTGCTGAGACAAAAGTGTCACGTTCTTCGCGTACAAGACTTCAATCTTCAAATATGTATCCATGATTGTTAAGTGTACCACAGAAGTGCGTCCGAAGAACATAGAAATGAATTTCAGACGTTTAAACTATTAAAAATGCCAAGGACAAAATTTGCAATTTTTGCAAAAATTGAAAAAAGTGAATAAAATTTCAGCGATTCATTATTTTGTTACGGCCCCCTGATTTTTGGATTCACCAGTTCAAAAGCCATCTGGGATAATTAATTCAGCTCAACCTATACACAACTGTCAATGTGCTATGCGAAATACACTATCAAAAAATAATTCACGCAAGTTTAACAAAGGTTTGGGAAGCTATAGCGGTGGTTCCATTAAGAGCACATCAACGACACCTATATAGATTTATGGGTATTTCAAGCCGCTATAACCGCTTCTTCAGTGTTATTTCAATACATCGCGGGCCGCGCTGACCGCGGTCAAAAAACAAAAAACACTTCAAATCGCATTTCAAAAAGTTATGAGCTATAATTTTTTGCGGAAAGATCTCACATGAACAGTGCTCACGAAAAATTCTTCCTCCATGTGCCCCTCGTGTTTTTTGTAACTGACCAGTTACTTCAGAATAAATAGTTTGGCCACAACTTACAAAAGAATGGATACAGATATGAACATTTCTAGGTCTTTTTTCACAATTTTGAAATGTATGTGCTTATAACTTCTAAAGTTATTAGATAATAACAAACTTTTTTGGTAAAAAAAACTTTTATGTTTGTGGTTTATCTAATACCATCAACCGCTGACCCACAATGTAAAAAAAATAAATGCCATGTAGAGTGTCCGCAATTTTACTCCGATCTTGATGAAACTTAACACAACACTCTATTTAGGCATGGACCAAGCCTATTGGATTTGGTCAAAATCGGTTCAGATTTAGATATAGACCCATATATAAAAGGTCCGCCAAATAACTTTTTTTTTTAAAACATCGCGCAAATCATCGAGTGTAGCTTCGGCTGTGTGGCACGTAGCGCCGTCCTGTTGAAACCAAATGTTGCCAATATCCTCCTCTTCAATTTTTGCGAATAAAAATTCGTTCAACACGGCCCGATAACGATCGCCATTGACTGTAACGGCCACTCCTTGCTCATGGCCCAATCATGCCTCTGGACCAAAATCCGCACCAAACAGTGACTCGTTTTGGGTGTATCGGCTTTTCAATGTATGCGTGCGGGGTTTCTGTGCAAAAACGGAAGGAAGCTGTATCTATTTGAAAAAAATCTATGGATAAATGTATAAATTATGACCCATATTGTCAAAAATAGGGAAATTCAAAAAAAAATAATTTTTAATATTTATATGTTTGTCAATTTTGGTTAGGAGGTACCAAAAGAGGGTGGCAATAACGCCCATTTTTTAATGTACTGTGGGTACTTTAAAAACATTACACTGCATAATATTTAAAGTATTTGTATGGACTGGAATCAAAGATATAAGCCGTTAACTTTTTGTACAAAATGATCCATTTGCGTGGGAGGTGCCAAAAGGGATGCGGCTTCTTCGCTCATTTTTCTAAAGATAATAGCGACGAATAAACTAATACTATGTTTGGACTTGTGAAAGATTCTGGGTAGTAGTATATAAATTATGGGATAATCAATATTTCACTAAAGGTTCACCCTTCTTGGGGGACGTACTCGAAGGAGTGGACCAACATAGTCCATATTTGACCGTAGCCCGCAGCCTGAGATAGAAAATATTGATTCATATCAAATTTTAAGTCAATCGGTTAATCCTGTCGAACTTTATCGAAAGTTAAACTACAGTTTATACATGAAAATTATAATAACAACACTTGTAGAGCTGATAATTTCCCTCAATTTATAAAAAATGTTGGCTCTATCTAAACATTAAAAAATATGGTCCAAACACTAATGGTATATTCAATAAAAAATAATAAATTAAAAAAAAAACTTTACCATAAAAAATGTTTTGTTCCGGTTGCATAAATAGTATCGCAAGGGTATTTCCAAATACAACAAATTCTGGTAGGTGTAAATGTAACAAAATCGGAAACTAGTCCGAAGAACTCGGTAAGGTAGTAATATGATAATTTGGTGGGGTTAGATAATTAAATTTGCCACTAAGAATAAAATGATACCGAAAATACGACTCGTTGGGAAAAGAGGGAACAGAATCCAAAATCCTTACAAAGTCCATAGATTAATGGAGCCACGAATACAATACATTCATATTCAGATTGTCCATGGAATCACCCCATGATGTGTGTCTTGAGTTGAAATCTCCACCTAAAATCATACCATCATAATTTTGAGAGATACGATGCAAGCCCGACAGACTCATGTAAAATTTGTTGCGATCTGAATTGCAAGGTATATAAATAAAATCTATTAAAATTTTCTTCTCGGTACTATCTATTTCTATGGCTATACATAGAAAAACGTTGGGGCAATTAAAAGCTTCAACCAGAAGTGACATTTATAATATTTCCAAATCCTGTCTCTAATAAAAGTGTAATTATCTAAAACAACTTTGTGAGCATCCCTCAAGTGAGTCTCCTGGGTAAATGCAAAGTCAATTCTATTTGCTCGTAGGATATTTAATAAGTCAATTCTACAGCTCAATTCTATAAGCGACCTCACATTGAAAGAAAAAAGTCTAAGAATTAAGGACCGTATTGACTTTAATCTCTTCTAAAAGTTCCATGCACTGGACTTTGGTCTGTCAATTCGAAAGTGATCTATAAAGTCGAATGAAATCTCGATCCTCTCCTCTAAAGAGATTTTTTCGGTTTGACATATCCTATGGACAATTCTCAGGAACTCCTCAATTATCGTAGGTCTTGAAGGCCCAGTTACACTGTGATGTGCAGAATCAGAGAAATGACTGTCGTAAATCCTATCTGCCTGGACAAAGTTTGTCATATTATCCGCTCTTGCGACATTCTTGGTAACTAAAATTATTTCCTTCCTAGCCGCAGCATTAATCTCTTCACTATATACTTTTTGGAAGGGTGACATCATTCCGAAAAAATCTACCTGAAGCATGACTTAGGTCGCACATATCTGTTCTGAGAAAAGAATTTGGGTATACATATTAGTGGTTTGGGGTATATTTAGATGTGTTAAAAAAGGAGTAACAACGATTTGTATATTACTCAATACCATGGTGGATAATTTCATTAAAAGCCAATATACCAAACCAGTAAGGAAAGGCTACAGTCGGGCGGTGCCGACTATATAATACCCTACACCACTCTCGTACTATTGAATAACTCTGATATATAAATTTTGTAATTCATGTATAAATTGTTTACATAAATTTACTTTTGGGACATTTTATACATAAATAATACCCTGTACCACAGTGTGGTGTAGGGTATAAAAACGATTGGATCTAAAGAGCCAAATCGGATGAAACATATATATGGGAGCTATAGCTAAATTTTTACCGATTTTCTTCAAATTCGGCAATGTTGGTTTATGAATCAAGAAACTCTACCATTCTAAATTTCAAAACGATTGGATGTAAAATATAGCTTCTATAGAACTAAAGGGCCAAATCGGACGAAACATATATATGGGAGCTATAGCTAAATCTTAACCGATTTTCTTCAAATTCGGTAGTGTTGGTTCATGGATCAAGAAACTCTACCATTCTAAATTTCAAAACGATTGGATGTAAAATACAGCTTCTATAGGACTAAAGTGCCAAATCGGACGAAACATATATATGGGAGCTATAGCTAAATCTTAACCGATTTTCTTCAAATTCGGCAGTGTTGGTTCATGGATCAAGAAACTCTACCATTCTAAATTTCAAAATGATTGGATGTAAAATACAGCTTCTATAGAACTAAAGGGCCAAATCGGACGAAACATATATATGGGAGCTATAGCTAAATCTTAACCGATTTTCTTCAAATTCGGTAGTGTTGGTTATGGATCAAGAAACTCTACCATTCTAAATTTCAAAATGATTAAATGTAAAATACAGCTTCTTCAGGACTAATGAGCAAAATCGGACTAAACATATATATGGGAGCTATAGCTAAAACTTAACCGATTTTCTTCAAATTCGGCAATGTTGGTTCATGGATCAAGAAACTCTACCATTCTAAATTTCAAAATGATTGGATGTAAAATACAGCTTCTACAGGACTAAAGAGCAAAATCGGACGAAACATATATATGGGAGCTATAGCTAAATCTTAACCGATTTTCTTCAAATTCGGCAATGTTGGTTCATGGATCAAGAAACTCTACCATTCTAAATTTCAAAACGATCGGATGTAAAATACAGCTTCTATAGGACTAAAGGGACAAATCGGACGAAACATATATATGGGAGCTATAGCTTAATCTTAACCGATTTTCTTCAAATTCGGCAATGTTGGTTCATGGATCAAGAAACTCTACCATTCTAAATTTCAAAACGATTGGATGTAAAATACAGCTTCTATAGGACCAAAGGACCAAATCGGACGAAAGATATATATGGGAGCTATATCTAAATCTGAACCGATTTCAACCAAATTCAATAGCGATCTTAACAGTTGCAAAATACTCTAAACTGCAAAATTTCAGAACGATCGGTGTGAAATTGCGACCTGTAGTCGACGAACAACTTTACATGGACAGACGGACGGACAGACATCGTTAAATCGACTCAGCTAGTGATTCTGAGTCGATCGGTATACTTTAAGGTGGGTCTAGCTGTGTTATTTTCAGGTGTTACAAACATCTGCCGTGAAACAAACTTATAATACCCTGTATCACAGTGTGGTGTAGGGTATATTAAATATTTCTAAAGCAACATTCCATCCGTATTTATAAATTAGATCTTTTTTAAAAATATATTACGAGTTTCATATCTCCCGAGTTGGCAACACTGCTCAGAAGAAGTAAGAGTGGTGACACTGTCCTCAAAATCCGATACATTGCTGCTGCACATTCACCTAAAATTTCTTTCATTTAGGATATCTGCTTCTCATTGTTCTAATTTTTTCATATGGACTAAAATTTAAACTAAAATTTTACAGCACACTTAACCATTAAAAGAAGTTCGACTTACCACAATTTGTCCAGTTTTGTTAAAGAATTCTTTTTCCTTATAGCCTTTTGTAAAATACACTCAAGTTTATTTCCAGTGTACAACGAATCGTCGTAATGGCCAACGTTGTTGTTATTTATAAGCTTTCACAGTCGTGATGTAAACAATACAAATGGGAAAAGGCAAAGAAAATCTTTTAGATTTTCCCTGAAATATGTTCGACCTAAAACTTTGGACTTCCCACTGTGTTTGAGTATTCAATATTCATATCGTTGACTATGCCGCGGATGTGGTTCTTTGATTTTATTGATCTTTGCGAAAGAATTGTCTTACCGTTATGGCGCAAGCACAAAATTAAACTTATAGGATTATTTTATGTTTTTCTTTAACTACAAATCACTTGTACAGCAACTTATTTTCCACTGAATAGTACCTTTAAAATATTTTTCTTAAATAAAGAAATCTTCTAATTTAACTCTTTTCGATATTAAAATTTTTAAGACTTTTTGGTTTGGTTGTATAAAACATTTTTTTTTAAATTTTGTTTTTCACAATTTTCACTGATCGATTTCACAAATAGAAGAATCACTTGGTTTGAGCCTTGTTTAATTGCTTTTACCAAAGTAAAAGTTTAGTTTATCCGTGTGTAGAGTGGTTAAAGTTCTTCGCTCGTCACGTTCTCAGTTGCAACTGAAACTTGTTGTGGCTGTGAAAGAAGATACATATCGTCGTCGTCCCATACGTCTGGAATCATATGCGTTGACGACTTTTTTCGCCGTTGCAGT
Organism: Eudasyphora cyanicolor; assembly: GCA_963930755.1. Lineage (NCBI taxonomy): Eukaryota > Metazoa > Arthropoda > Insecta > Diptera > Muscidae > Eudasyphora > Eudasyphora cyanicolor. Next base: position 162,074,224 of record OZ005737.1, read on the forward strand.
TGTTCTTTACTGCAATTTTGCTGTTGCCATTGTTGTTGCTGTTGCTATTATTATTATTCTTATTGTTACGAGTATATCCATCCTAACGTTCTTACGTATAATTCACACAACATCTCTTTACGCCCAAAGAAAGTTGTCAATCTTTGTTTCATTTGTATACCATACACCGCACTATTATAATTTAGTACAGTTTTTACAACACTCAGAAAGAGATGAGATAGAAACATCTTTTTTACCGTTCGACCCCTTCTAGGTAGATTTTGCTATTCCTGTCTGTCTGTCCATGTATTCTTCTAATCAAAGCCCAGGTTCAGATTCACATATAACTGCCATAAATATGTACCTTCCGATTTGAATTTTTCGACTGCGGATGCTCTATATTGCCGATCATTCCGAAATTTGTGTTTCTTCGTACTGTGAAAATAGGTTCAGATTCAGATGTACAACACTTCACGCACCAGCCTGATGTGAATTTTGCACAAATGCCTCTCATTATTTGCTTATTGAATTGTCAGTCTGGGCCTTAGAGCAGATCGGAATCGTTGTCCATATTTTGCTCCAAAACTTTGATCTTTTATGAAGAAGCTCATTTTCATTTCGATTATTAAAAACAAAACTGCCATATTTTGGGATCGGAAAACCTACACCTTATCGTCGAAAAGCCATTGTACAGAGTGTGACAGTTTGGTGCGAATTTTGCGGTGGTATTATTGGCCCATTTTTTCTTTGAAAAGCTGTTGTTGTTGTTGGTTAACGGTGGGCGCTAAAGAAATGTAATAAAAACATTTTGGGTGGCCGGAGATTGAAGACATGGACTTGGACAAACTTTGGTTTCAACAGGATGGCACGCAATGCCACACAGCCCAGGCCACAATCAATGTCGGTAATGGTGTTATCAGCAGTCTCGGCGATATCAATTGGCCACCCCGGATCTACGACTAGACTCCGTTTGACTTGTTTGTGGGATATGCCATTAATCCATTTACGATTCATGCACATAGGGCGAATATCGAGCAAGCCATTATTGAGATAGAGCCAGAAACCTTCATTAAGGTCTTGTAAAATTGGATTGGCACGATGAGCTACCACGAAGCCTGCCGAGACAACCGCATGAATGAAATCGTTTTCCATAAATAACACTACGCATCAAAATTTTTTTTTGTTTCGGAGACCTAAAACCTTTTTTTTGTGTAGATTGAGACATACTATTAATTAAAAACAAAACAAAAAATTTTTTAAAAAAAATTTTCTTTAAAAATCCAATTTTCGTGGAAGATACCTTTAAAAGTTGGACAATATTTGCTATGGCACCTCCTAAACAAAATTGCCAATATAAAAAAATTTGAAACATTATTTTTTGAATTTCCCTATAATCACAATAAATAATTTATCAATAAAATCAATAATTAATTATTACTTTTGTCTATAGACATTTTTAGATAGGCATTGTTTTCTTCGTTATAATGCTAGCTTTAAAAAACTATAACAAACCTTTTTTTTTCGATTTTTTTCTATTTTTTATGTTTTTTTCGTGCCAACAAAAATTTTTTTTTTAAATAAAAAAAAAACTAATAGTTTTAACGACAGTAACTAAACTTCTGTTTCCACGTGAAGGTGTCATTATAAACATTTATAGTCCTCATAATTTCCTTTAATTAAAATTGTGCCCCGGGGTTTTTGAGCATACACATAAAAAAATACTAAAGGCAAATTCCAAGAAAATATTAATTTAAAAAAATATAGCATCCTTTTTTTTAAAATTTATGTTACTGTGGTACAGGGTATTATAAATATGTTTTGTCTCAGATGTTTGTAACACAAAAAAATACTGGAGCTAGAGCCACTTTCAATTATACTGATAGGCTCGTAGTCACCAGCTGATTCGATCGAGCCATGTTTGTCCGTCATGTAAATGCTGTAAGCAAACTTTTTCGACCAAAGGACGAACGATGTATAATTTGGAGAAAATCGGTTCAGATTTAGATATAGCCCCCATATATATTTACCTCCGATTTTGGTATCTAAGCGCTATAGAAATCATATCGATGCAAGTCGGTTCAGATTTAGATATAGCCGCCATATATATTTATCTCCGATTTCGAACCTAAGCGGTATAGAAATCGTATTATACATCTTAACATTACCCACTTTGGTATAAAGGAGTTTATTAGTCCAGGAACTAACATTGTCAGATTTGAAAGAAATCCGTTCAGATTCAAATTTTATACTTACCTTCTGGTAAATATGGCAGAGAGGAGTTTCTTGACACAGAAACGGCTATTGTCAAGATGGAAAAAATCGGTTCACATTTCGATATCTACCCTACATATACATATGCAGTAAATATTGTGAAAGATTATACTCGTTGTTTGAAGTGCACCAAATTTAAATGTATTTCAGATTTAGAATAAATATATGTCGGCTCCACCCGATTTTAGCCTTTCGCTACTTGTTTTTATTTGAAAATGATATTTCCGAAACAAAGATTTATTTGCATTCAAGAATTCAGAAAATAATTATAAATCTATACCTTAATTGATTGCCAACGTATAATGTTGTTCAAAATTTAATGAATAACTTTAAATATTCGTAAAATTTTTTATTTGTTTTAATTTATTCGTTAATTCTAATACATTTTTAGGAAATTGTTAGTATTAGTAAAATTCCTCTATAATTTAAATAGTATATTCATAAATAACCATAAATTGCTTGATAAATAGACAACAAATGATGACTTAGAATATTTAGAAATTAAACTTGGGTCCTTTCAAAAAAAATTGAATGCGACATATGACATTTTTAAAAGTAAGATATAATTCAAAATCCAGAAAAAAATAGAACTAAAAATAGAAAAAGTCAGTAAAATTTTGAAAATCTTTCTTAAATAAAATATTTTTGGAGAAATTCCTAAATATTAATTTAATTTGTATTTAAACACATAGGGCCTGTTTCTGTAACTTATTTTCGTTCGTCTACGGCGAACGATCAAAATTCTCTCAGCTATTACTTGAATTCTATAAAACGCAGGTTAGAAATATTTTATGAACAAGCTTTTTACATGATTTCCTACAGACACAACGAATTATAAACTTCTGCGATTAATAGATTTCTCGGAATAATTGAGTGATTTTTGATCGTTCGCAGTAGACGAACGAAAAAAAGTTACAGAAACAGGCCCATATTTTCTTTGATTGGTTTCCAACTATAACTTATTGTAATATATGTATTAGAATATGCGCTCCAAAAAGTTTCTTGATTTTCAAATGATTTTTTTTTCTTCATAAATATATAATATTAAAAAATTTATCTTCCAAATATATTTTTTTTAAATTCAAACATATAACCGAGTAAGAAAGTTCAGTCGGGAAAACGGACATAAGAACCCCCTCACCTTCAATCCCAAAAAATTTAAATATATTTATTTTTTGTTTTAAGCTTATCAATCAACTAAACTACTAAATATCAACTATTATCAAGCATTAATAAAATTTATTTGTGTGGGAAGTACCAATCGGGTGGTGCTAATGACGCCCTTTTTTCACTGGACAATAGGTACTATAAAAGCATTATACTGTGCAAAATTTCATGTATTTGTAAGCTATTGACTTTTGGTGTAAAATGATCCATTTTAGTGGGTGGTACCAAAAGGGGCGTGTATTCACTGTTATTAAAGTTAAAAACTGTTAACTTTTTTGCCGAATGGTCCATTTGTTTGGGAGGTACCAAATGACGCCAATTTTTCACTGGACTGTAGGTACTATAAAAGCATTGCACTGTACGAAATTTAAAGTATTTGTAAGCACTGGTATTAAGGTTTTAAGCTATTGACTTTTGCTGCAAAATGGTCCATTTGTGTGGGAGGTACCTAAAGAGGAGTGCAAATACCCCACTTTGTTCTTGGCTCTAGGTACTATAAAAGCACAAAATTTCACGCATTTGTATGCACTGATATTGATGTTACCAGCTGTTAACTTTTGGTGTTTGGGAGGTACCAAAAGGGGCGAGCCAATAACTGCTACTTTTCTCCGAACTCTAGGTACTATAAAAGTACAAAATTGCAAGTATTTGTATGCAGTGGTATTAAAGTTATAAGCTGTTAACTTTAGGTGCAAAATTGTACATTTGTGTGGGAGGTACCAAAAGGAGCGTGGCAACTTCGCCCATTTTTCTTGAGGTGTTAGCGACTAATAAACTAATAATATGTGTGAAATTTCAGAAAATTCGACTAAGTAGTATATACGTTATTAAAGAACCAATATTTCACTAAATGTTAACCCTTTGTGGGGGAGGTACTAGGGGTAGTGGACCATTATGACACATTTTCGAACTTAGCCGGAGATAGAGAAAAATATTGCCACATACCAAATTTGAAGTCAATCGTTTAATCCTTTCGAGAGTTATCATGCGCACCAGACGGACAAACATTGTTGAAATGAATTAAAATTGCCCAAAATGAATTTCCGCCAAACATATTTTTGGTCATAGGTCACTCCTTCGATGTGTTACACTTTTGGCTCGTACCAAATAATATATACCCTCCTCTCTAGGGTGAGGGGATAAAAAGACGATTTCCCCCATGTACTTGTTCAATATCTGAACTGAAAACGAATCGTTGAAAACTATATCTAAATTTAAAACGATTTTTTTTCCAAACTTGTCAGTGTCTAATTGTGATATATTTAGTAATTCTCGGAAGTAAAATACGTCTTCTATAGCGCACAGATGCCAACTCTAAGGTAAATATACTCGAATATGACCATATCGATAGCGGGCTAAGTCGACTTAGCATGTTTTTAGGGAGATTACATTTTTAATTTCTAAATATTCCAAATTATATTCAGTAAAAATTTGGTATTTATCCGTCAACCCAATCAAAGTTATTCACAAAAAAACAGTACAGGTCATTCGATTTCCATCATAAATGAATTCCACACAAATTTAAAAATATCATCAAACTTTGATCGCCTCTCCTGAAAAACTACCTTTTTGCATAGTTTAGAATGGAGGTATCGATATCTATCTAAATTTTAACGTTTTTCTTCAAATTCGGACTTCCTTGCAATTTCTTGTATAAAGGAACTCCTCTACAAAAATTTAACCTTTATAGTGTTTAGATGCCAAATCGGAAGATATATATGAGACTATATACAAATCTGATTCGATTTTCTTCAAATCTAAATTATTCATTCTTTTATCAAGTTACTTGTCTTGTCTTATCCAAATTTCATATTGATCGAATGTAAAATAATTATACAGTTTCAATTCCAAATTGGAATGAGGATATACAATATGGTAGCTTTTATCTAAATTTGAACCGATTTTTTGAAACTCGGCAGTATTTATGATTAGTTCAAGAAACTTATTCGTGTCCAATTTCATATAGGTTGGTTGAAAATGTGGTGCTATAGTACTTATGTGTCAAATCGGTGGTACGTATATATGGGGCCTATATCTAAATCTTACAAACAAATGCACAAAGGCATACTACCCTTTACCACAGCGTTGTGCAGTGTAGTATCTAATCGAAAAATAATCCAGGTGGGATTATGCCCATATAATACATAGGTGTAGTGTGTCATATAGTCGGCTTCGCCAGACTTTTGCCTTTTTCTACCTACGTTTAGAACTAACCTACAGTCAGATAGTATACATTTAGTCGACCAAACCAACCTAAGTATACATACGTATGTGTTTATATATAACAAATAAATATGATTCAATATACAAATTTTTAATATATAACAAACCCGGTGCGTTTTGCCACTATAAGAGCCGTGGTTCTCCAGATATTTCATTTTCAATAATGAAGTCGTAATTCGTCGAGGCAGCAATGAAGTCGTATACCACCATCGATCCGATATACACACTGCCAAATGCATCCACACCAAATTCAATACTATTCTCCTCGAAATGGATGGAAACTTGACAAGTACGAGTCATATTTATCTCAGCCCAATGCCGCAATAGTTTTGAGGTATTGTGGTTCACTTTCAAATGATCATTACAATAATTGCAAATTTATAAAAGTTACTTTCTTTTACGAAATGATCGGTATGTTTTTCTTCGAGTGTAATTCAACTTTCTTACTTATGATAGCTCTGTCGGTTGGGTCCCGCAGCCATTTAATATAATATTTCATACATTCATATGAGAATGCAAGCGAGTGCTGGGAGTGCACATGGAGCAGACATGTGCTGCAACCAGAGAACTGCGGTCTGTGGTCAATAAAGTGGAAAAGAACAGCGGGCAAAAAAAAAGAGAGAAACGGCAACGAGCCAAGCAAAAAAACTCTTCCGTATGGAACATGGGTGCAAAAAATCTTCGGTGCTATTGCCACTTAACGGTTATGGGTTGGATACCTCGTAGCTTAGTTCTTTTTCAGTCAACATCGTTGAACTGTTCGCTGTTGCCCGTTCGTCATGCCGGGTCTACTGCGATGAGTAAAAGATAAACCATAAAGCATAAACCTTTTGCCGGCTCTTTGTGGTGTTACCTTGCCCTTCTCTAACATGAAATGCGACGCACTTGAAGGTTGGATCGCTAAACCTTCTAACCAAACCCCATTTAATCTTTACCAGGGTAAATATCAATAAAGCAGATCAGCAGGGAGAGAAAAATGGCATAACAGCGAGAAATGATAAATGAAATCAATTCGAACTTCACACGTAGCCGTAAATTGTACACAGTGATTTGACAAAATGTGCGCCAGAGCCCAAAGTACCGGAGTGTGTGAATCAATTGAAATGTTTGTGAACTTAAAAAGTCAACACACTGCTAAGCCTGCGCACGATGAATCTAATATTTTCTATTGATGCTACTCACTCGTTGAAAGTTGTTGTGAGTATATTATGTTTTGACCGTTCGAATTTCTTCGTTAATTTTTGGGAGTTTATTGTCAATAGGTCTAATTATATCCGCAACATTTCACTTGATATGAAATCATATTTTTTTTAATTAAATAAGTTTATAAATAAACTGCCATGATATGAGTACATTGAGTTAGAAATGTAAAAAAAAAATTATTTTTTAATAAAAAAAAACACTGATAGAATCAATTAAAATTTATTTCATCATAAGATTGATTAAAACGATTTAAAACAATTGAAGCATAATCGCGAATAACGTTGTAAACGCCATTAACGCCGTGTGAACAAAATAATTTTAATTAATTAAATGCATAAAATTTATAAGAAACATTTTTTTATAAAATAGATTTTTAATGCAGCTATCTCTACAATGAGTTAAAAAAAGAAAATTTTGAAAGCGTCTAAAACGATTTTCACGGATTTGTTACCATTTTAATTTTGCCGTTTGCAACGTTATTCGCGATTAAGCTTCAATTGCTATTTCGATTTAGCTGCACTGAAGTCGACCATCAGACACATTTTGCCACAACTAAAACGGTATTGGTAATTTTTGGCGGGTTTATGGCAAAAAGTCACTTTTTATCATCTGTAATTATTCAAGTTAGGTCCCGTCAAGCCTTTTTATATTCTACACCACTCAGTGCTATATCTGTGAGAAGATCGACTTAGAATCACTTTCTGAGTTGATTGTTGCCATGTTCGTCCGTCTGTCTGGCTGTGCATGTATTCTTGTAATCAAAGTACAGGTCGCAATTATGCGCCGACCTCAACGAAGCATGGCACATGCAGGGTTTTCCAACAAGAGGTGTTGTTTTGAATCACCCGGTATTTCGGTAGCTGTCAGTTTTGAAGCTTTTATTCTTGGACATTTGACATGTAGAAAATACGCCATTACTAACCAGTAAGGAAAGGCAGAAAGTCGGGCGGGGCCGACTATATAATACCCTACACCTCCCTAAAAATGCGATAAGGGTCACTGTGATAAGAATTTGGAATAATTGGTAAATGGGTAGGAACATATTATCTAATTCTGAACCGATAATCGCAAAATTAAGCAATATTCGTTCCTAAATTGAGAAACATCTTTCTGGAAAATTTTAATGATCGGAAGTAAAGTACAACTACTATAGCGATTTGATACCAAATCAGGAGGAACATATATATGGAGGTTATATATAAATCTGAACCGATTTTCCCTGAATACTCATTCACGTAAAAAGACCTCTTTCTGTCGAATTTCGTACTGATCGGATATAAAATACAGTCTCTACAGCGCTTACATGTCATCGGGGGTATCGTATATATGGGGGCTATACCAAATTTCTTCCAAATTTAACAGTGTTCATTCATATAATAAGAAACCTCTTTCTGCCGAATTTCATACTGATCGGATATAAAATAAAGTTTTTACAGCGCTTACATGTCAAATCGGGGGTAACATATATATGGGGGCTATATCTAAATCTGAACCGATGTTAACCAAATTCAATAGGGATCGTCCTTGGGCCAAAAAAAAGATATGTGCAAAGTTTCGTCGAGATCGGACCATAATTGCAACCTGTACTTTGATTACAAGAATACATGCACAGACAGACGGACAGACGGACATAGCTAAATCAACTCAGAAAGTGATTCTATGTCGATCGGTATAATAAACGATGGGTCTATTTCTTCTCCTTTTGGGTGTTACAAACAAATGCACAAAGTTAAAATACCCTGTACCACAGTGTTGTGTAGGGTATAAAAATGGAACGATACACGATTCAACAACGCACTGAAATTATTAAAATTCACTACAAAAACGGTGAAAATCTTGAAGTTCGCAAAAATAAAGCATTTTTGATGAGGCCCATTTCCACCTCGGTGGCTACGTCAACAAGCAAAATTGTCGCATCTGGGGCTCGGAAAACCCAAGAGTTATTGTTGAGAAGCCTCTCCATCCTCAACGTGTGACTGTTTGGTGCGGTTTATGGTCCGGCGGGGTCATTGGACCTTACTTTTTCGAAAATGAGTTTGGATCAACAGTTACGGTGAATGGATTGTGCTATCGATAGATGATTAATGATTTTTTGTGGTCGGAGTTGGATGGTATTGATCTGGACAACGTTTACTTTCAACAAGGCGGCGCTACGTGTCACACAAGCAACGAAACCATTGCTCTGTTACGGGAAAAGTTTCCGGACACTGTTATCTCTCGAAGAGTTGATCACAATTGGCCACCGAGATCTTGTGATTTAACACCTTGCGACTTCTTCTTTTGGGGCCACGTGTAAGATAAGGTCTACGCCATAAGCCTAGCGTCGATTCAAGACCTCAAAGATAGAATTCGTGAGGCTATCGAGGACATAGGGCAGCCACTTTGCGATTTGGTTATGGCAAATTTCATGAAAAGGATATGGTCGTGTAAGCGTGGTCGTGGTGGCCATTTGGCTGATGTTGTTTTTCATTATTAACGGCATACCTTCCTCTTTATTATGAAATTAACATCCGATAATTTATCTCAAAAATGGCATATTTCTGTGAATACCAAAATAACACCTCTTGTTGGAAACCCCTTTAGCACGAGTACAACAGATCAATATTTGGAGGCGTTACAAACGGAGTGACAGAATTAGCTTTACAAAGATTCACGATTTACACAGTTGTAATTACAGAAGTTTTCTTCCTCTAAACCTAGAATCCCTCTTGGACAAATAGATACCGAACATCGTTACCGTTGTGCCAATAAGTATCAATTTTGCCACTTTTTTACAGGATTGATACTTGTATGCCACTTTTTCATTTTTTTGATACTAAATTTGTCACGTTTTCTATTTTGTGCCCCTTTGTATAAATCTGTATCACTTTTTGTAAAAAAACTCTTTTTATATTATTTCATCGATGTCACAGCACAAATGAATGTACGAAAACGAGTAATACGCTGTATTGTGCATTGCGTTTGAGGCTGCTACTTAACAACCGACGCCGGTGCACGACTTCTGTCAAAGTAATTCAAAAATTTGACGGACGTAATTCGCTTTAATAAATAATTTAAATGAGCCCTTGTAACACAATGTTTATCAATTTTCCATATGCATTTTACGTTGCCTTATACATTGCTTGCACAGAACGCATAGCTGACATTAATGAAAAATAAGTTAACGAACAGGTTGAATGTAGAAACTTGTCATTCAATGCTTTCAGTTCTTTCTTATTGTCGTGGAGTTGGAAGATTGAAAAATATATCGTCATCTGAAATCCAAAATCACCTAACATCAAAAAAATAAAAAAGAATTTTATGATTGATTATAGTCCATTAGGCTAATCGACGAAATAATCGAAAAGACGGTACAGCAAACAAGGTCATTAAAAAAGCGGAAAGATTCATAAAATTGTATTTTATTTAATTTAGAATGTACGCCACAACTAATTGCGCTAGATTTGTTATTTGATTTCGCCTTAATAGTCTGAAATCCCTAAATTTGGTCAAAAGCTTAAAATTACTTTACTTTGTTTTTTGTTTCTCCTGAAAAATCATGAACATGAGGGTTACGTTATTTTGGATTTCAGGTGACGATATATAGTTTAAAATATATAAAAGTACTCAAATGAATTGTTTTTGTTAAGTTTTCATTTAATTTTTTTTGAAATATCTCAACGGTCAGCCTGATACCTAATTGAATCTGAGAGAAATACTGTACAAATTATAAATATATCCCAAGTTCACAACCAATAAGGATAAATACTCCGCCATGAAGTTCGAAATAATTTATGAATAAAACAAAAATACCCTTAGTTTAGGTTTTGTCGATATTTGTACAAGGTTGTATTTGCAGTTTAGTCTAAATTTTCTTTGGTTGAAACTTTGTGCGGACGCCAATAATAGTAAAGACAAGAACAAAGTTTTGTCTTTGTAAAATGTTGGTACCCAATGTAACAGCGCCATCTGAGGTATGTTGTGTGCAAACCCTGGCCGCATCTATGGCATAGACAAAAATACTAAAGATGCGGCAGATAGTTTGCACACAATATAACTAAGATGGCGTTGTTTCATTGGGGCCCAAATTTTTACTCGATAAACAGATGTCGTTAGTGCATAAGGGTCTAATCTTGTTTTCAAAGAACGGCTGAACTTCCGAATCTCACATAATTATATCTCCGGGACTTGGTATTATTAAGAAATGGAAGTAAAAGAAGAAATATCGGTAAAATTGCTGAAAATGAATTCGTATTTTATTAGAAATGAACACTGTATATTTATGTACTGTACACATGTGTTCCAAGAAAAACCAAGCTCCATCTATGCGTTTAAAACTATCCCTATCTGGTAATTTGATTTGCATCATCTTTAGTATTTTTGTCTTTGCCCAATGTAGCAGTGCCATCTGAGGATATTGTGTGCAAACCAGATCCGCCTCTTTGGCAAAGACAAAAATAGAAGAGATGCAGCAGATGGTTTGCACACAATATACCTTAGATAGCACTGTCTCATTGGGGCCCAATCTTTTCCTCGAGAAACAAATGTCGTTAGTGCATAAGGGTCTAATCTGTTTTCAAAGAACGGCTTGATCTCCAACAATATATTCCAACAATCTCCAATTATATCTCCGGGACTTGATATTTATTAAGAAATTGAAGTTAAAAAAGAAATATCGTTACAAAAATTAGCATTTTATTAGAAATGAACACTGTATATTTATTTACTGTACACATGTGTTCCAAAAAAAAACCAACCATGTATGTATATTCTTGTCTTTGCTTGAGATGCAACCGTGCGTTTATTTTCGACGTATGCCTGAATAGGACTTACCCTATCCAGAAAAAATTTTCTAAATTGACGGAACCCCTTTAATAATTTATCCTTTCTTGAATTTTAGGCCATTATTGCTTATTGCGAAATAAAATTTTTATTTTTTATTAAAAAAATTAATCTTAAAACACCTGTCGTCATTATTGAAGGCACAGTTATGTTTTCCTGAAACGTCAATTTATGTACAGTTGCGGTCAAAATAATAGTACCACATCAACTTCAAGTGGTCATAACTTTTGTACTATTGGGTATATCGAACCAATTTTTTCGTCATATAGGAAATGTTATTGCCCATCCAGACATGTTGATACGGATGAAATCGGTGCATATTGTGATCCGATATTTACAAAATAGTAGCACACGGTAAGGAAAAAAAATAAAAATTTAATTTTCAATTGCAGATATCTCGGTAACTATACGAGATAATTCTTAGGTGTAAAAAGTTTTTGTAGACGTCAGTTAGTAGAACACGCACAATTTCATAAATCGGAAGAGAAACACAAGTTACACGCGCTTGAACATTTTCTTCACCCGATGTGGCAAACATTGAGGCCCTCTAGCTCCGCCCCTGTCTAACACAGGGGGCCCAAATGCAAAACCTTAGTTCTCTAACACCTCCTCATCTATCATGCCAATCGGTTGTTTTGTTAAGAAACGGTCGAATTTTTTCCCCTTTTTGAATTCGTACCACTGTGCAGTGTTTTGCAAAAACAGACGAAAATTGTCAGACTTGTCTTGGTATTTCGTCCATAACTTTTACAACTATTGAGTATCACCAAAATTGTTTACTCGTCTGGATTTGTGAGAAATTTTTTCTTTGCTACATTTTTGTTACATTTCGAAAGAATTTTAAATTTATTTTGGTCACATAAACATATGCGTAGGATAGCTTTTTATGAGATTTTAAAGTATTGGAATAATCAAAAAAATCTTAAAGAATTTTGAACTGCAGTGAAAAACTGAAAATTAATTTGTTCACTGCTAAACAGATTGACAAAGAATTAAAAAATCTACTGTGTGGATAGTCTGTTGGTTATACAACACTCGAGTCTATACAGAAGCAAAATTTCTAGCTTTCTACCTCTCATAGGAGCTGCAACGGTCAAAAGTCGCTTGTTGTAAAATCGCATCCGCTGGAGATTAGTATATACGCATTACACATTTCATTGGGATCATAGCTCATAAGGGACTTTTGAAGTAAAGAAAGAGTGAAAATTGCTTTGGTCACTGCTACACTGACCACAGTCTCAGAATTGACCGAATTGACAACGTTAGATATATAAACACAGTAAGTGATGAGAGATATATTTTGAAAAAACTTTTGAAATTTTAAGACGCGGTTTTATATCCAGTTTGAACTCCAACTAGACATCAAGTAGTTGTTTTCGCATCACCTTTGAGGTCAGTATGTACATATGAATTTTTATACTCTTAGCACTTAAGGAACTTTAAATTAATGAAATAATAAAAAATGTCAGACGTGTGGTTTCAATCTGGCAATACTTTTTTCGGAGTTGTCTTTTTGACAGCTGTCACTTGATTTATATTCACTTTGGTTTGCCATTTCATAATGAATAGACTTATTCCGGAACAACGTTTGCAAATGGTGCAAATTTATTACCCAAAATAATAGTTCGGTTCGCTCGACACATGGCGCCCTGCCTCCAATATGCTGAAGGGCCAATGCAAGCGGAACGCGGAGCGGCGTTTCAGAAAAGTTTAAATTTATTCAACTCCGTGGAGCAGAGTATCGCGCCCTGCCTCCAATATGCTGAAGGGCCAATGCAAGCGGAATGCGGCGTTTCAGAAAAGTTTAAATTTATTCAACTCTGTGGATCAGAGTATCGAAGAAGAACCGAATGAGTCCATTCGCCATCGGGCGCAACAACTGGAGCTGTGCCCATCCACTTTATGGAAGATTTTGGTTTGCGGGCTTTCAAAATCCAACTCGTGCAAGAATTGAAGTCGAACGACAATAAAGCGGCTCGCACGTTCGGTGACTGTGCCCAAAACAGGGTGGCCACCGATCCAGGTTTTCACAAGAACATTTTGTTCAGCGATGGTGCTGACTTTTGGATGATTGAGTACATTAATAACCAAATTGTCGCATTTGGAGGATGTTGATGTGGACGACCTTTGGTTCCAACAAGACGGCGCTACATGCCATACAGCCAACGAAACAATCGGTTTGTTGGAGGAAACTTCTGGTGAGCGCATTATCTCCTTTCGTGGGCCGGTGGCGTGGCCTCCAAGATCGTGCGATTTAACACCGCTGGACTGTTTTTTTGGGGTTATGTGAAGTCGCTTGTCTATGTAGATAAGCCCGACACGATTCACGCCCTGTAAGAGAATATTCGGCGCTTAATTGCTGACATACAACCCCAAATGCTACAAAAAGTGGTCGAAAATTGGGTACCTCGGTTGGAACTTATTCGAGCCAGAAGCGGCGGCCACTTGCCCGAAATCATTTATAAAATATAATGACAAACCCTTATCTTTATAATAAAGCAAAATGCTTGGCCATAACTTTAAATTACATGCCTTCTATTTCTTCTTGAAAAAATACACACGTATGATAGCGATAGAACTGACCACGGGCCAAAAATCGAATATGTGAATAGTCCGTGGTTTATACAACATTCCTGTCTATGCATGTGCAAAATTTCAGCTTTCTAGCTATAACAGGAACAGGAATGGTCAAGTGGTCGAAAATGACTTGGCGGAAAATCGAAGTAGCCTATTTAAATTTCACTAAGTTTCAAGAAAATCGGTTCGGCCGTTTAGGCGTGATGCGGCAACAGACAAACAAACGATTTTATAATATTAATGGGATGACAATGAAATCGATTTGGGACCACTGTGTCATCGAGAAATTAATTCAGAGCTCTCCCAATGTGCCTACAAATGAGTTAATTTGCGGTCTATGTTGTGTATGATTTCTCTTGCATTTGAGTGATACGATACTCATTAGACAGCGCGGGTCCGCATGTGGCAATTTGGTTGTCATATGCATACAAATACAAAGATACGTAAAGGCTCTCATAAGTACAGATTTGGATTGTGGCACAATGTCCACGTAAATGCGATTCGTGATCATTGCATAAAATGTGGGTAGTCTCATGGTTGTTGTCGTTGCGTATAATCGCGACAAATTATATATTCACAATGTTTGTGTCAATGTAGATTACATCCTCATATGATGAAAGGTTTCGAGCTAACAGATGTATGATTTGGAAGTTATGTCATAAAATAAACGTGATGATTTTAACGTGTTATGGATGTCCTGATAACAGGTCCGGTTAGGTTGAAACAGATAATTAGTGAATGAGTAATACATAATTATATTACAATTCAAAACAGATAATTAGTGAATGAGTAATACACTTAATTCTTAAAAAAAGAAAAATACATATGGAACTGAATTATAAACACTTTACCAGGACAATCCTTTCAAACAAGCAGTACTCTTACGCAACACTTTTTTTGTGTCCGAGACCTCATAACCTATTTTTTTCCAGTAGATTGAAGCATACTATTCTATAAAATCTAAACCAAAATTGTGTATACCCTACACCACACTGTGTAGGTTATATTTACTCCTTCCTACCGCTTCGGCGTCTATGAGCTATAGAAGCGTGTTACGTCCGTAGTATCTTGATCAATGAATGAATACTGCGAGTTTTAAGGTTATCGTTCCAGATCTAGATATTGTCCATCAAGGTTGTGTATAGTATCATATAGTCGGCTCCGCTCGACTTTTGCCGTCCCCCATTGGTTTCCACTTAACTGTATACACTGCGAAAATATTGTACTGTACATATACATTGCAAGTGTTACCTACTGGTATTAAACATTTTTGGAATATACCAGAAGGTTTGTGGAAATTTCATCCAGTTTCCTTGAGATGATGGTAGTGTCGAAACATTTATTATGTGTAAGTACTGGACATGTTACAAAAGATGCAATATTTCATAAAAGTGAAATCCCTTGTGAAGTTACTAGAATCAGTTTACCAACAAGGCCCACCTTCTGTCGTGGCATGACCACTAGAATAAACAACAAACTAAATTAGAGTTCATATGTCGAGAGTTATATAAGGGCTCAGCTCAAATGACCTAAAATGTGCCTAAACTGATTTTCCGCAAACATACTCGTTACCTAAGGCTATGGGTAACTCATTCGATGTAATTTAACATTCATATAAGCAACTCATATGTACCCATCAATACACTTCTTTAAAAGTGTGCATCCTACCATACAATGTGGCCATATGGAAACGTCCTAAATGGAATTATTCCCGTGACAAAACGGATGTTATAAATAGCATCAAAGTGAGTCACTTTCTCCTGGTCTGGTAACATTTTAGTGAATACTTGACATCATTTTAAGTAATGTTCTTAATTAATAAAATACATACATAGTTCTAGTGATATACAAATTTCTTTGATTTCTAGTCAGACGAAACTTTATTTAATACAATGTCCTTATTTCATTCAAACAATTCTAATTCAGATAACATCAAAGACAGTCATCATTAACGCATTGACATAGCTTAAATGAAGGCAATTATATGAATCATTCCATTTCATAATTTACTATTTTTAATAACAACAACTTTTCACATGTCGGGCGGTGCCGACTTTATGATACCCCACACCACTTTATTAAGATTGGATAACAATGAAACATTCAATATATACTTCAACTAGATTTCTTTACTCATTTTAAATTTGGTACGTCTCTGCCTCTGTAGCTAACTCGGACGAAACATATACATATATAACTGCTTTTCTTCAAATTTGGCAATGTTGATCCATAGATCAAAAAATTCTACCATGCTAAATTTCAAAATGTTTGTATGTAAACTTCGACTAATATACGGTAAAGGCACCAAATCGGCCGAAACATATATATGGGAGCTATAACTAAATATGGAGCGATTTTTTTCAAATTCGCCAATATTGGTCCATAGATCAAAAAATTCTTCCATCCTAAATGTCAGAACAATTGGATGTAAAATACAAATTCTATAGGGGCAAATCGGACGAAATATATATATGGGAACATCTAAAGGGTTCTTTCCAGGTGCGAAAGACTCCTAATTACAAAATTTCAGCACGATCAGGGTGAAACTGCGATCTGTACGCAACGAACAACATAAGATTAAAAGACGGACAGGCGGACGGACGGTTAAATCGACTATGCTAGTGATTTGGAGTCGAATGGTATATTTTAAATTGGGTCTAGCTGTAGTATTTCTATAATTTACTTCGTTTTGGCTATAAAAACGAAGTAAATTATTTTACTTTTTACATCAGATTTATAGATTCCCACACTATTCCAGCGAAATAAAAAAGCAATTATCAGGCATGTCACAGGTTTTGTACGAAATCGGTTCGTTTTCGTTCTTTAAAATCGTATCGTTTTAGTTTTGCTTCTACAGCTCTTGTACGTTTTCATGAAATAGAAAGAAAATGAAAACCGAAAAACACTATCAAAAATATGGCAGAATAAAAATCAGAAACAGCTGTTTCAGCCACCACTGATTGGCGGTATTGAAAATAAATAAAACGTTAAAGCCAAAAATAAAGAAAAGAAAATAATGCCTGGAATTTCAATTGCTGCAGTTGCTGCATTGATGGAAGAAGAGAGAAATATACATCCTGAAACAAAATTACACCGCAGAAGTTTGCGAGATGCATCAGATCCATTGTCCCAAAGAAATGGAGTGTAAGTAAATAAGTATATCCACTTTATTGGATATTCGCTTCATTTTTTTTGTTTAGTTTTATAAGCTTTTATCGTTTGAATAAAGAGGCATTTTTAATGGTACTGGAAAAAATTGAACCGTTCCTGAAGAGCTCCACAATACCGGGAATTATTCAATTGGCAACAACTCTTCGTTTTCTTTCTACAGGATCGTACCAAGGTGTTATAGCCAAGGACGTAGAGCTAAGTATGCGAAGAAGCACCGTTTCAGTTATTCTATGGAGAGTTATGAATGCTCTCGAGAGTAAGATATGTCCACATTTTATAAAACTAAGAATGACGCCTGAACTCAAAATTGCACTTCTTTTCAAAATACCAGATACCCGGCATAATTGGATGCATAGACGGTAGTCACATAAAAATTAGGAAACCCACGCAGAAAAATCAATTTCTTCATTCTCTTTATCACTATCTGATTCTATACAAATACAAAGCATATTCATACTTTGTTCGAAATCCAGCTCGCCAAAGCTTCTTCCACCATCGATTCCGTCTACAGGAGTGCAAAGGGCACAAATTCTGGCGATTGTTTCCTCCTGATCAGACAAAACATACTGATTATATTCTCCACCACCAGTTTTTTTATTCTCTCTCTTGTTGTGATACATCCTTTTCTTTACATGAGCCTTCCAATCCGCCCAGTTTTTTTCCATTCACAAAGACTTTTTGTTGGTGGTCCGGCACAATTTAATTGGTTTGACAATTCTTTCCACAAAGACTCCACAACCACCTTGTCTCCTTTAACATACGCCCTGGCCATGTCTTGGTGGCATTCCATAAATTGACCAAAATCTTGGCTTGATTACTGTTTCTGTGTTTGCCCCTTTGAATATATAACAATTATTATTAATTAAGTCTAACATTAAAATAAAAACTAACATTTCATTTGTCGAATCTTCTTTTTTGATTTTTGTTTCTTTTTTTAGTTTCAGGGTTACATTTTCTCTTATTTTTTACTTTTTGTTTGTTTTATGGTTGCTTTAGAGTGTATAGCACTTCGAAGACCAAAAGTATTAAAATTTTCGTACGAAAAGTTCATTTTTTGATTGAAATTAATACAAGTATTATTCATACTTAAGTATGTATCCTTAGTAGATTTTTCAACATTTCTGGAGTTTAAATTACTAAAAACGTAAATTTCACTTCAGATTTTGTGAACGTTTTAAACCGACATTTTTTTTTCGTTTACGTTTTCTGTAGAAGCTAAAAACGTTTTCGATTTCAAAAACGTAAATTCTTGTACGATTTTGCACTCTGTGACATGCCTGACTATTGCAACTAATTGAGACGTATATTCCGAGGTATGAATCCCAACACCAACCTCTCAAAGCATATTAGGAACAAATCTTGTCAAGTTTTATCAATATTGGTTGAATAATAATGATCTGTTAAAAAATAATTTATAGGGCTTAGATTCATCTAAATCTAAACCGATTTTTTTCAAATTTGGCAAGGTTTGTTCTTGCCTCAAGAAACTGTTATCTGCCAAATTTAAAACGGACCTGTTGGGAAATATTCTTGGCTCATGAAACTTTTATCTGCTAATATATATAAAGATGTGTTGAGAAATGCGGTTATAGCGGATAGATGCAAAATTGGTATATATGGTATATATATTGGGGCTACATATATCAAAATCTGTACCGATTTTCCAAAAATTCGGTAGAGTTCTTCCTAGGATCAATAAACTCTTCTCTACTAAACATCATTACTATTGGATTTCAAATACAGCTTCTACTTATATATAGCTGAGATGCAAGTGAAATGAATGTCTGTGTGTCTGTCTGCTGGATGATGCGCACGATAGCTCTCGAAACTCAAATTTGGTGTGCGGTAATATTTTTCTCCAGCTCCGGCTAAGTTCGATGATGGGCCATTCTAGTACCTCCCCCACAAAAGGTTAACATTTATTGAAATATTGATTTTTTTAATAACATCCACACATAGTATTAGTGAATTAGACGCTATCACGCCCCGTTTGTTACCTCCCAAACAAATGGACCATTTTGCACCAAAAGTTGCCTGATTATATCAGTTCATACAAATGCTTGAAATGTTTGTACAGTGTAATGCTTTTATAGTACCTAGACCCCAGTGAAAAGTGGGTGTTATTGGCATCCCCCTTTTGGTACCTCCCACGCAAATGGACCCTTTTGTACCAAAAGTTATAAGCTTATCACTTTAATAAAATACTTGAAATTTAGTACGGTGTAATGCTTTTATATTACCGACATGTACCAGTGAAAAATGTGCGCCATTGACATTCCCGTTTTAGTACCTCCAGCATAAATGGACTAATTTGCACCAAAAGTAAACAGGACCAAAGTTAACAGCAAATCATGAATAATTCGCTTCTATCAGGGCGAGAATCACATTATTGGTACTGTTTTAAGCAGACTAACGAGTTCTAGCTGTACATATGGAAAAGGTCGCGATTTAGTCTAAGATGTCCGATATTTGCAAGAAAAACTTGAGTTTTAGATGTTATATAATATCGCTATAGCTCACTGACGGTTCGTGATATAGTCGAAATATTTTGAGGATTTTTACTAAACAAACAAGCTTCCATTTGAGTTGCGGACAATTGCGATATATTTTATTTGACCCGCCCTAATGTACATATATGACAGTTACATGTTAATATGAACAGATTTTCACCAATATCAATAGGGTTCGTACACTTATATTACCACCTTTATACTTTGACTACAACATCGACTCAGAAAGTCATTCATAATTGATCGGTATAATAAACAATGGGCACATCTAATCTCCTTTCGGGTTATATATAAATGCTTTAAAAGGTTAATATCCTGTTCCACAGTGTGGTGTTGGGTTTGCAAATATGGCTTCTATAGCGCTTAGCTATCAAATCGAAGTTAACATATGTATATTTGGAGACTGTATCTAAATCTGTATTTTATTCAAATTTAGTAGCATTTATTCGTGTCTCAAGAGACACCTCCCTACCATTGGTCACACGATGCCCAGACTTAAAGCCCACGGTCATAAGGACAAAAAACAATTTGGTTCTTGTGACCTCTCTCAAAAGGATTTTTCTGGTCGAAATGACCTCCCATAAACGGGCTTAAGGCCCATTTACTAATTGGAATTAAAGCCTAAATTTTTTATTTATAATTTTTCTTCATAGTAAAATTTATAGACCGAAAAGGTTTGCTATGCGTTGCCGGCTTTGGACATATACATCAGAGGAGAAAATCTGTAATCCCAACCAAAACTCGACCGTTTTGTTTGTAAAATACAGCATATATAGGGCTTAGAAGTCAAATCGGGGATATATAGACATCTGAACCGATTTTCTTAATTTTGATAGCCCAGAAAAAACCGCTTCTGCATTATATTTGCTGGAAACATAATATGTTTGAGAAAATTAGGTAAGGTTAGGTTGAATAGAGGAGATGTTTAAACGTCTCATTTATGATTTTTGTATACCTCATGGGTTATATATATTCAAAAATTTTTTTTGGTAGACAACCTAATAAAGAAAACACAACAAATTTCGGAAAATGTTTCTTTATTTCTCAACATAATACAATATCCTTTTAGCTCGTATACACACTTTCCACCATTTTTCGGTAGCTTCGGGGTGCCCGTATATTTTAATCCTTAAATGTCCTTTTTAGAAGGACTTTCTTTATTTTTTTTCAAAAAATGTGCCAAATTGACCCATTATGAGGGGAGCTAGAGGTTTAAGATCTTCCACAAAAATGATCCTCATAAAATTACACTAAGTAACTCTGACAATAAGAAATGTCTCAGACATTAATTTACAGCATTTTTTTTAATTTAGTACAATGCTCCCTTCGACCAAAAAATGAAAACTTTTACCCACTGTAAAAAAACTTAGACCACCTGGACCATAAGTTCATTCTACAAAATAATCTACTCAACATGCCCTTTCAAAATTATAGGGTAGCTATTCTGTTCCAAAAATGCTGTTGGACAGTGTATATTAGAACATAATTTATTTGAAAACTGAATCTCACAAATAAAATACGTGTTTACACACCAACAAAGTTTTTGTTTAAGCAGTTTTCCAAATATATTTTATTTAAAAACATTTTAAAATCTTTGCTGACTTCTTCGAATTTTAGTTAGTTTTTCCTAGTTTTCGTGTTAAACTTTGTAGCTAAAAATGTCTTAATTTATAAATAATCCAATTCATCACTTTTTGTCAATCCATCAATGCATTTTATATTTACGAAAGATTATTCGATTTAAGTTTTAATTAAATTTTACAAACATATACAATTTATAAAAAATGTTCTTTTTTGTTTATTGCTCTTATTGTTTATGCATATTTTTGTTTAGTAGAATATCCTCCTTAGTTTAGAACAATATATTTGTAGTGTACCCTAAACATATATATATTTCAAGCCAAATATGTTTGGGACAATATACTACAGAAACGATTTTTAGCAGCGTGTAGTCTCTGCATCTGCAAACATGTGGAATTTGAGTCACTTCGACATAGTTTATTATACTATGATTGAAGTGAAATGCAATGATGTTAAATTACTGAACAATTAAATTTTTCACTTTGTAAATCAAAAACCATTCAAACAAAATAACAAGAGATAATGAAGTGAAAATAATCTCAACACAAAATCGGAACTGAGTATTCAGCAAATGTTTGAAACCAATCGATACATTTCAATTTCCAACCATTTCAATTCATTTGTCCCACAAACATGTCCCAAAGGCAAGTCAATTTCATTTCAAATCCTATTTCACACTTTGATTGCCACGTTTGATGAATTTAGTACAAAAAGTTTGGACAGGCGACAGCCATTTCATGTGGAGCATTCAGCGGATCGTATCAAACAGCGACAACAAACCGGGCGACTGTCATTGGCTCGTTTGTGTAGCAAGTTTATTGGGTTGAAGTAGAGACAAGACAAGACCACTTATTGCAAACATAAAATCTTAATTAGGATATATTTTCTGAAAACTAAATAGCATTAGTCTTTTATGCAAAGTTATAACTATGGTAAATTTGAAAGCAAGTACAATTCCTGGTGTTGCCAAATTAGCGTAAGATTTGAAGTTGCCGTCACAAACGACATGTGAAAACGGCAACCAATCAACCAATCCGCAAAATGCATATAAGATTATAATTTGCCAACATTCGCCCAAAAAAGGAATGAATAATGTCGGGCGGAGCGACAATAAATTACCCTATACCACCAATTACAAAGATTATAGAGTGCAAAAAACGGAAAGAACTTTTACACGGGGAATAAATCAAAAGGTAGGCCCATGTGCCGCATTTATTTTAGAAGTTATCTCAACCCAAGAAAATACAAAATCATACATTTAAGCCAGATAGATCAGTTTGACTTGGTAATTTTAATTAATTCTAATCGCTAAAGCTATTGAAAAATCTGATGAGAGGGAAGCCTTTGGAACGAAGTATTTTAGACGGGTAGACCTACAATAGTGAAAGTGGGTGAGAGAGTACCCTTAAAAAAATGTTGTCATAGAATTAAAAAATTTTGCCAAAGATGTCGTTAGTTTTAAAAATAAGTACATTTTGTACTTAAAATCAGGGCTGTGGAGTCGGAGTCGGGGTCTAGGAGTCGGAGTTTGGCAAATTTGCCGGAGTCGGATTCCGGAGTCGAAAAATTATGGTCGACTCCGAGATGTATTGTGCAAAATGTGCCAATTATGCGATACATATGCAATTAAAAAAAATTTGGGAAACCGATTTTGGTAAAAAAAGAAGGATAAAATATTCGAAGACTTTAACCAAATAATTTAGTATGCCGAAAATATCTATAAAGTTAACCAACTCTCCAGTTTTTATGTAAAGCCGTTTTAGGAAAGCTCTGTTTATATTTAGCTAACAAAATAAGTATTTTGCAAGACTATACACTATTCCTAAGCGTGTACAAAACAAGTAAGGAAAGATCGAGCGAAGCCAACTATATGATACCGTAAAACATCTTGTTAGAGCAGAATAATCACATATATTGTAAATATAAATATTAGATAATTACCATATAAATCTAAATCTAAATAAATTAAAATTCGACAATATGCGTTCTTGGATAAATACATGCTACCCTACTATTTTAAAAAAAATCTTTGAATGTGAAATACAGCTTTCATAGCGTTACAAGGGCATATCTAAAGCAACTTTTATACATCTGGACCGATTTTATAGTGTGAAAGAGTTGTTATTGACAAATTTTAGCAGGATCGTAGTGAAATTTCGACCTGTACTTAACGAACTACTTAAGATGGGCTGACGGACAGCTAGTGATTCTGAGTAGATCGGTATATTTTAAGGTGTGTCTAGCTGTAGTATATTTTACAAATTGGACCAAAACAAAATTATAACCTCCTGTGAAGGTATAATAACTATCGAATAAAGTGGTTGCCTGAAGCGAACACAATTTCCAAAAATTACGGTATATTAAAATAGAGGCAGTAATTAATGAAATTTATATCATTATTCCACGTTGAAAGAATTGTCATGTTAGTTGCAAATTGCAAGTTAAGCGTCGATAAATAAATAATACAATTTTATTTAATTACTTGTATTGAATACCTACTTTTTGTGTTTTTTAACAAAGCTATGTCTTATTTTCAATAACATGAAATCACGTCTTAGTAGAAATATAATTTCAGAAATTTATGTTATTTTACTGCCGGAGTCGGAGCTGGATATTTCTACTAATCGGAGTCGAATGATTTTAAAATTCGACTCCGGGAGTCGTATTCGGAGTCGAGTACTTTTGGCTCGACTCCACAGCCCTGCTTAAAATATAGATAATTTCATTAATATTATGTAAATTTTCTTAATTTTATGTAGAAAATGTACTTATTTCAAACATTAAGGACGCCAGTTGCGCAAATCTTTAATTTGAAGACAAAATTTTTTGCTGTATAGCTATTGTAAAATAGACTCATAACAAGAAGTTATTACACTGTGTCACAAATTTTGCAAATATGACAAAGTTACAGAAGATTAATTTAATTGTCACACATTTCGATTTTTATCAAATCAAAAAAAAACAACAGGTATATATACAAAGCTAAATGTTAGTAAGAATAGATATTAAAAATGACATAAAACTGTTGAGTTGCTTTGCCTATTGAGATTATTTTCTGCCTCTCGCACAAGGAACCAACAGTAGTCACCCAACGTCTCCTCCTCACACGCTGCTTGATACCGACGTTCCATTTCATGTATTTGTTTGTGAAAACGCTCACCATGCTCGTCACTTTAACCTCCAAGGTTAGTTGAGAAGAAATTTAAGTGCTAATACAGAACCCAGCAAAATCTTGGCAAGTACCTGTCATTATTCCCTGCATCACCAAATAATGACATCTCGTTATTCGCTGTATTAGTTTCGGCTTATTAATAATGACTTACCAATAACAACAGACATAAGTGATTTTTTGCTATCAAAATCATTTTGGCAATTCTTGATATAATGCAATTTTGGCTATATGTAGGTTATTGTACAATATTTATTTATTTTTCAATATGTTTTCAAATAATAACGGGTGATCCAAGTAGAGATACTTATTTCAATAGCCTTTTTTTGACAGATCACGTGAGAGTCGTGTCATGTTGTCATGTTATTTTTGTTATGTATTGTTTGGCATTTCATCAGGGAAAGTTCACGTCCTGTGAGGAATGTGTTACTATTCGCAACACCATCACCCATCTTGAGACCCAGCATTCATTATTGGATAATATTCGACCGAATAGACCACGTCCAGCACGCAGTGTAGAAAATGTAGCGGCCGTAGCTGAGAGTGTACACGAAGACCGTGGAGAGTCGATTCGGCGCCGTTCGCAGCAACTCGGACTGACGTATGGAATGACTTGGCGCATTTTGCGTCGAGATCTTAAATTGAAAGCATACAAAATACAGCTTGTGCAAGAACTGAAGCCGCCCGACCTTCTCAAGCGAAATCGCTTCGCTCTATGGGCTCTTGAAAAGTTCCAAGAAGGTCCGACGTTTTCGACCCAAATTTTGTTCAGCGATGAGGCCCATTTTTGGCTCAATGGGCATGTAAACAAGCAAAATTGCCGCATTTGGGACGAAGAGCAACCTGAAGAGATTCAAGAGCTGCCACTTAATCCAGAAAAAACAACGGTTTGGTGTGGTTTGTGGGCCGGTGGAATCATCGGTCCATATTTCCTCAAAAATGATGCCGGTGAGAACGTAATCGTCAATGGCGACCGTTATCGTGCCATGATAACCGACTATTTGATGCCTGAAATTGAAGCTCGATTTATTGAGAGGACACTTCGGTGAGCAGATAATTTCACGTTTTGGGCCGGTCGATTGGCCACCAAGATCGTGTGATAACACACCGTTAGACTTATTTCTGTGGGGATATGTAAAGTCTAAAGTTTATGCGGACAAACCCGCCTCGATTCAGGCCTTGGAGCAAAACATCACGCGTGTCATTCGCCAGTTACCAGTCGAAATGCACGAACGAGTCATCGAAAATTGGACTCAAAGGATGGACAATCTGAGACGTAGCCATTTGATAGACATAATCTTCAAAAAATAAATGCCAAAGAATGTTCTTTTAAATGATAATAAACATTCCCCATTCAATTTGAATTTTCTGTGTTTGTTTCTTTAAATAAGTAGGGAACCTCGAAATGGATCACGCTATGCGTGCAGATTTGAATGAAAATACCATAAATATTTACTTATATCGTATAATGTTAGACCGTTGAAAAATTTGTACATGGGGGCTTGGCTTCACAAATTCGAATCTGGCATGATGAAATTGTTTGTTTCAAAAAAATGCGCGACAATATGCAAAAAATCACTTTAAATGGTCATTTCTTTATATCTACTTCTTATTTTATAACTTATTGGTAATGCATTATTCAAGTACTTAAAATCGTGAAAATATAAGCAGATATTTATGTGGTATGGCTATGCTACAAATAAGTACTTATTATGCTACTTTATTGTATGCTTTTGGGAAGTACTTTCCTCCAATGACATGCCCATGTTAAAATAATGAGAAAAGTGGCTAAATAATAAGTACTTACCATTATCGAACTTTGCTTACTCGTCGGATTATTTGGTAATGAGAAATTTTGCTGGGAAGGTGTATTATTAAAAATATATTAACTCCTTTTTAAGTAAGATATACAAATGAATGTTAATTAAAAAAAATTATTAAAAACAAACCCGCGTTAAACACTTTACCGATTTTCTCGTAGTCTTTTAATAAATCTTGAATGATGTCTCGATGATTTGGGCTCCTGAGATTTCCTAGAAAGATTGATACAACCAAACCGAATGACTTCCATGCCTTTGATTCATCTTCAGACAAAATCAACTCAAATTTGGAATCTTAGCTCTGTAATATGTGGCCCCACAAAAAACCCTTCTTTAATTTTGCAATCTGATTTGCTGGGAAAAACGGTTTTCAGGTATTCAAATATGACATCGTTTCCTCTTTTTAGCAAAGCTTTGACGAAATTTTGGAATAAGCCAAGTTTAATACGTAACGGTGGCAAAATTATAGATTCCTTTTTTACCAGGGCTTTGCATATGACATTATATTGACCTAACGAAAAATTTTCTCTATCAGGCCAAGCTTTTCGGGCATAGTGTTCGTGTTGTGATCGGCTGTTTCATTTGCACAAAAAACAGAAATATTTTGTGTAGCAATGTTACAAACCAGTCAACTTTTAGATCGGCTCAGATTTTCCAGTAATGCTGTTCGTACTCTATGAGACCCAGTAATTTAGACGTGGACTCATTCGATTCATTAACGTTAACTGTGGGTGCCCCAGGAATTTGGGGCTTTTCATTACCTTTGTGCAACAAAACAGCTTTCAAGCTTAACATGCTGCTGTCGATAAATAGCCGCCAATCATTTGGATTGTATGTCTCCCATAATTGATTGAACAAGCCGTTTATGTCATGGCAATAGCAAATGCCGCCTTTTTTCGAAAAGTAACACGTAAAGTATAATATGAAATTCTTATGTCAAATGTCACAGAACTATGTTACTTCATTCTTGATGCTAACAACTCTGCTTATGCCGTCTTTTTTCGAAAAGTAACAATAGCAAATGCCTTCTTTTTTCGAAAAGTAACACGTAAAGTATAATATGAAATTCTTATGTCAAATGTCACAGAACTATGTTACTTCATTCTTGATGCTAACAACTCTGCTTTATTTTTCGGTAACTCTAAATCTCTGATTCAGTCAATAAGCTCAGCTTGTGTGAGAGACATTGCTGTTTTTTTCTTTTAAATCACCGTCATCGAAATCACTTCAATCAGATGAATCGGACTCATGTTTCCGCTTTAGACAAATGGGATATTGCACTTCAGGCATATGAGGAGTTGGTTTTGTAAATGAGTTGGCGTCTGCATATTTAGCAGTCTTATGACGTCCAATTTGCTTTGCCTTGGCTATTGTGAACTGTCAATAAAAAGCATTCCATTCCTAAAAATATTTTCCCCAGCTTTATTTTTATTAACATAAGCTTTTTTAGTGATCTTTCTTACAAAATTCATTCATACAGCGTTCGTTTTTAAAATTCTGCGTTTCTTTGGGTTTTTGATTTGATAAAAAGCGACAAGTGGGTTAACTCACTATATCTTCTGCAGCTTTGTCATTTGTGCAACAATCTGGGTCTTGTTGGGCTCAAAATGTTCGTATTAAATTAAAATAATGTCCTATATAATAAAACATTACTACATTTAATTGTTTAGTTTAAAAAAATAACTTGAACGAGCAAAATTGCAAACAATTATAAAAATTTCATGAAGTTTGAATTTTGCCCACTGTAACCCTGTCATTTGTTTAACATTTTTTTACAAATTATCCATGGTTATTTTAGGAATTTTGTTATCTTTCAAGAAAATAAAACGAAATGCATAATACGTGCAATAGTTTGAAGATAACGGTTATTTTGGAAATTATCGCGGAAATCCGTTTTGGGCCATTTTGAGTCATTTGAGCAATTTCCGTTCGTCCGTCTGTCTGCTGGTTGGTGCAAACGATTATTCTCGAAAGGAGTAACCGATAGACTTCAAATTTGGTATGTGGTATATTTTTTCTACCTCAGGCTAAGTTTGAAGATGGGACATATTGGTCCACTTTTTCTAATACAAAATGGTTATAATTTGGTGAAATATTAATCCCTTATAATTCTAGTAGGTTAGGTTAGATTACGGAGAGGAGACATATAAACATCTCATGTCCATGGACATATACTTATGCCTGTGGTTCGGCCTGTTGTGCGCTCCTTTTTTATGATATTTTATACCTAACAAGTTACAGAAAATCGGTACTAGACACGAATTTTGTCAGTATCTTCCAGTCATAACCTCAGAGATGAGTCAAGTCTGGTAATATGCCGCGCCCGAAATATTGGGATCTTGCATGTGTGAAAGCCGGGCAGTGACACAGAAAATGTTCCATCGTTTCGATGTTTTCCCTGCATGCCCTGCATTCGTCATTTTCTGCTACTCCTATGCGATGAAGATGTGCGTGTAAGCTTGAGTGTACAGTTAAAACACTCATCATCTTACTAATCTCGATCCTGTTTGGTTTCAGAAAACTTCTTGACTTTGAAGCCAAGCTGTTTTCCCGTTCATTTACAATCACTCCGTTGTGTCCTGGTACCCAGCAAATACGCAATTGACCATGGGCTGAGTAATCATTTATAGTTCTTTTACAGTCTAACACAGTTCTGGATTTGACCATTTCCGATGTTATTGCTTTAATCGCCATTTGGCTATCTGTGAAAATGTTGGCATATTTAGGCTTTGTGGTATTACTGCTTCACGGGGCAAAATCGCCTTTTCTGATATGTTTGAATCGAAAGAAAATATATTTGGAACACAAATTTTTAAATATTATATATTTCTGAGCAAATAAATTTTATTTGAAAATCAATAAAATATATTTGGAACTCGTATATTAATATGTTACAACATATAATATTTGCAAACTAAATTTCTCAAATAAAATATGTGTTTGGAAACAAATAAAATTATTGTTTAGGAATTTCTCCAAATATATTTTATTTAAAAAATATTTTCGAAACTTTTGTTGAATTTTTCGAATTTAGGTTTAGCATTCAATCTCCCAGTTATGATACGAAATGCAGCATTAACTTCTGTTTTAAATTAATAATTTAAAATTTCTAAGTATTCCAAGCCATCATTAGTTTTCAATCCTCCAAGTAATAGATTTCGATCCAAGATTATACGATTTCAATTATTATTATTTATTATTCTTACGACATGAAAAATTTCTAAAAAATTTACTTTAAATTACTGAAAAATTTAACTCAACTTATTTTCTGAATACTTAAATGCAACCAAATATTTGTTTCGGAAAAAATAGTCCAAAATAAACACATATTGGGATGTGAACAAAGATTTATTTAGAACAACATCCTCCTTTTGTGTGCATCAAAAATTTTATGTTTGGAGTGTACCCATAACATATATATGTTTCAAGCCGAATATGTTTGGGACAATATACTACAGAAGCGATTTTTTTCAGCGTGTTGAAATACCGTGTTATGGTCGAGGAGGCGGAAGTCAAGTTCGACTTTCAGACCCGTCCTTCCTCCTAACTTGGACCCATCCGTGTAGCAGCTGGTTCCCACTGGCACATGCGCCAGTGTTTTGTTTTACCAGGATCGTCAGTCTGGCACAAACGAAACACAGGTAGCTGTAAGCCGCACTTCATGAATGCGGTCGGAGATTTCTGATGTTTGAATGTGATCAACTAGAGATTCTAAAATCTTCTGGTGGTACGACTTGTGGTCTCGATTTATAAAATCACACATCACTTGTAGACGTCTTGCTGTGAGGGCTGCCTCATATTTTATAGGAATGTCTATTGGTTGGATGTGCAGTATAGTCTCCAACGCTCTTGTTGGTGTAGTTCTAAACTGATGCCTAGACAGAACATACGTTGAATTTTTTGCAAAGGCATTATGTTGCACTTCTTGTCCATTGATGTCCACCTGCACTACACGCTGAAAAAAAAATCGCTTCTGTAGTATATTGTCTCAAACATATTTTGCTTGAAATATACATATGTTTAGAATATACTCCAAATATATAATATTTGACACAAACAAATATTATATGTTTGGGAGGATGTTGTTCTAAACAAAACTATGTTTCCCTCCTAATATCTTTTTATTTGGGACTTATATAGGGTGATCCAAGTAGAGGTACTTTTTTCAATAGCTTTTTTTTGACAGATCACGTGTGAGTCGTGCCATGCTGTCATGTTATTTTTGTTAAGTATTGTTTGGCATTTCATCTTGGCACTTACACCTGAACAACGTCTCAGATGGTCCATCCGTTGAGTCGAATTTTCGACGACTCGATTATTGTACACAAAGAAAATTACTATTTAAGTGTTTAAGTAATGCAAGTAGAGGTACTTTTTTCAATAGCTTTTTTTTGACAGATCACGTGTGAGTCGTGCCATGCTGTCATGTTATTTTTGTTAAGTATTGTTTGGCATTTCATCTTGGCACTTACACCTGAACAACGTCTCAGATGGTCCATCCGTTGAGTCGAATTTTCGACGACTCGATTATTGTACACAAAGAAAATTACTATTTAAGTGTTTAAGTAATGCAATTTTTCAGAAATTCAAAGTACATTTCTTAGAAATTGTAGAATTTGATTAAAATTAAATTGTACAATCTTAGGTAGCGATAAATCGCATTGATGGATTGACAATATGTAATAATTTCGGAATATTTAAAATAAAATATTTTTTGTTAATAACAAAAACTTTATAATAAATAAAAATTAGAGCAGTAAAAACAAAAGTAAATGCTGCTTGTGACATTTTTAACTATAAAGTATAACACGAAATTTAGGAAAAATTAAAACTAAAAGAGCGCAGTGTCTTATCTTTTCCAATACACCACAAAAACCTCTCTTTCGAAAGGAAGAGTTGATCGAAAAAGCTGAACAATTCGAATGTGAAAACATTCAATAAATAAATCTAATTAAAAATTAAATCGATCATTAACAAAAAACTTATAAAAACATTTAAATAATAGGATCAGCCCGCCTAAATAAAATTAGAAAGAAGCTGCTCATCTTCAACACGCGTACACGCTGAAAAAAAATCGCTTCTGTAGTATATTGTCCCAAACATATTCGGCTTGAAACGTATATATGTTTAGGGTACACTCTAAACATGTAATATTTGGTACACACAAAAATTGTTTATTTGGAAAGATGATGTTCTAAACAAATATTTGTTTACATCCCAATGTGACTGCTATTTGCGAAACAAATATTTATTTGCATTTAAGTAATCATAAAGTACATAAATTGTGTTAAATTTTTCAGTAATTCAAAGTTAAATTTTTAGACATTTTTAATGTTTGTAAAAATAATAATAATTGAAATCGTATAATCTTGCATAAATATAAAGTACTTAGAGGATTGACAACTAATACAATACACAGAAATTTGAAATGATTGAAAACAGAAGTTAATGCTGCGTATGGTATCATAACTGGGAGGTACAATTCGAAACCAACGAAAAATTGAAAAAGAAATTTATTTGTATTTAAACACATATTTTATTTGAGAAATTTAGTTTGGAAATATAATTTGTTGTAATATATTAATATATGCGTTCGGAATATATTTTATTGATTTTCAAATAAAATTTATTTGCTAAGAAGTATATAATATTTAAAAAATTGTGTTCCAAATATATTTTATTTCGATTCAAACATATCAAAAAAGGCGATTTTGCCCCGTGTAGTGTTAATGAATTCTAAATAATAACATAAAATATTTTATATTCAACAAAAAAATGCTATGCTTACTGAAATGTAGTAAAGTCTTTCTAATCGTCCAACTAATCTTAGAATCCACGCCATCTACCTGGCGATTGGTGTAGAGACAACTGTGTCGAACTGGCAACCCTTACCAGTCAAATGGGTGGTGAACATGGTGAATTTAAGTCTCGCTTAAAAGCCTTGGCTGTGTGACTTGTACGCTTTCTTCGTAGGTATATAATTCCCATATGCAAATTTCTTTGTAGATTGGTATATATACAAGTGATGATCGCCACAACTACAAGCTCACACTGCGTGTCATGTATAAGACCCTCTGATGATATCCCCGCACAGGATTGAAATACGTATAAGGGTATGTGTTTACATGGCTTTCAGAGCGCAGTGTCTTATCTTTTCCAATACACCACAAAAACCTCTCTTTCGAAAGGAAGAGTTGATCGAAAAAGCTGAACAATTCGAATGTTAAAACATTCAATAAATAAATCTAATTAAAATTCGACAATGTCAATAAAGTTTTAAAAATCTTTTATAAATACAATATGTTTGGAAAAAATTTTAACAAAAGCTTTTCTTGTGTGTAAAGAAATATTTAATTTGTGAAAGTCAGTGCGCAAATATATTTTATTGTAATATATTAATATATGCGTCCTAAACAAAATTTATTGATTTTCAAATAAAGTGTATTTGTTCATAAACATATAATATTTAAAAATTTTGGTTCCAAATATATTTTCTTCCAATTCAAGCATATCAAAAATGACGATTTTCCCCCGTGTACACAGGCGTAGGTTAGTATTGGTCGAATTACGTTCACGTAAAGCCATTCGTATTTGATAGTTCCCGATTTTGAACCTATAGCCTTTCTGCACAACGACCAACATCTGTGGGCCTTTGTTACTCTTTCTTCAAGATGATATTTCCAGTACAGTTTCTTATCCAAGATTACTCCTAAGTATTTATCCTTTTAGTTATAGCAATTGGCCGGGTAAAACGTGGGATCTTCGTTTTCCTTGTGAATAGACATATTTCTGTTTTGTCTGGGTTAACATTTAAGCCCCTAGGTTGTGCCCAGTTATATGCTGTGTTAAGTGCCTCCTCAGCTCTTCTGCATAATAGGTTTGGGGTATACATCCAAGTATTATACATTAGAAGTATTACAACGTCTGCATAACATATTGGTTTAAGTCCTTCATTGGTGAGGGCTTTTAGGACACTGTGTATCGTCGTAACCGATAGAAAAGGCGATAAAATGCCCCCCTGAGGTATACCATGATTTAGCTTGTCTCTATGTTTTACGTCATATGGCCCACAAATAATACACTTATTCCTTAGCATATTGTTGATCCAGTTTTTCAGCGCCCATACAACCTGAAACTCGTCTAAGGACTGTATAAGTGTATCTCTCTGTACATGGTCCTCAATGTCTATGCAAACAGCAAGTGTATACATTTCTTTACTGAAGGACTCTTTTATGTAGTGCACTACCTCATGCAGAGCTGTTTCCACTGATCTTCCTTTGACATAGGTGTGTTGTTTGAATTTAAACCTGTCATCCGCTATTTTACTTTTGACCATGTCGGAAATTATTCGATCTATTGTTTTTAACAGGAAAGAATTTTTATTTGGTATGCCTCTGCCTCTGTAGCCAAATCGGGCGAAACCTATAAGTATATGGGAGCTATAACTAAAGCAGACACGAGATTACATATGACTTCCATATATGTATGTACCTCAGATTTCGCATATATGCACTGTATAAGTAACATTTTTTAACCGATCGGTATAAAGATTTACAGAAAGAAGTCTCATGATACACTTAGAGGCAATACTAAATTTGAGGAAAATATATATATATATATATTGCTTCCTATTTCACAAGTAGGGGCTGTAGAAACTGTATTTTATATCCGATCAGTATGAAAATATCCAGAAAGAGGTTTATTATTACATTAAGGAACTCTGCCAAATTTTTGGGAAAATCGATTCAGAGTTAGATATAGCCCCCATATACGTACATGTTCCTCCCGATTTTGTATCCAAGCATTATAGAAGTCGTACTTTACTTCCGATCATTACAAAATTTCGCAGAAAGAAGTTTGCTTATTTTGGAACGACTACTGCTTAATTTGGGGATAATTGGTTCAGATTTAGATATAGCCACATATATATGTTCCTGCCTTTTAGTATTTAAGCTCAAATGAAACTTATTTTGGCAGAAATTATGCTTTTGATCCAAGTTGATGAAAATCTGATTAGATTATATATAGTTCCATCTATTTGTTCCTTCCGATTCTTGATCTATGAAACAAAACTGGGCGTTTTAAGGTTATCCTTTCAGATCTAGTTTACTATTAGAAACATCTTCGAAACCATTTATACATAATTATTATCACAGTGCCCCTTTTCGCATTATTATTATTGATGTGTAGGGACGGCTCCGCTCTATTTTCTGTCTTTTCTTACTGGTTTTAATTCATCCCACTGTGTGACTTTTGCCTGTTTGTTTCTTGGTATAAAATGACAATTTTGTCCATTCTTCGTCGAATTTAGTCCGATATAGGACAGTCCTGAAAACATGCCCGTCCCACACAAATGGTAAATACTTCATTGCTATCATTTGCAAAAATTGGGACAATTTTACCGCCCTTTTGGTATATCCCTTACAATGGAACCAAATTGTTATAGGATTAAATTGCTCATAACTTGGGAACAGTGCATGAATTTAAAATGCCAACATTTCAGTGAATAATTTACATTCTTATTAAGAAGGTTCTGGAATCGCCCTCTGAATGTGAGAATATACTTATGTCGGTTTACTCAACCACAACACAATGCCGTATTTCCCTCCTGTTGATTTTTATTAAAGTAAATAGTACGAATAATTTAGCGTCTTTCCAAGTATCTTTCTAATTATTTACACAATACGTTTTTTGTCTTATTATCCGTTTTTCTATTCATTTCACAAACCACTTACATCATTGCTGTTCACTTTACTCTGCAAACCATTTAAATGGTACTTAGTTACCGTTTTGTCTTGATTTATAAATTCCTGGTTCATACGAATTTGGCCAATTTCACCAAGGTGATTTCTCTTTGGATACCATGGGAATTTTGGCGAATGGTGCTATGGGTAAACATTTCAATGTGTTTTTTGTGTATTTGTAATTATCTTTACACACAGTTACTCCCCATCGGCCTCTTTTGGATGTTGGCCACAGGATGTTAGCGAAATATTTTAGTTGCTTTTTGTGGGGCTTTTTCTTTTTCGTTTATCAATATTTATGTAGGTATTTTTGCTTGAAATGAATAATTAATAAATAATTCATGTTGGGAAAAGGAACACGAAGTTCCATGCGATCTGCATGGATGTTAAGCGTGTTTTTGTCTATAATAAATAATGGTGTCTACATTTAGAATGACTAAAGTTTCTGTTTAGTCTAAGACGAATCACTTGCGTCATTTTAGGAACGATTTTCAGTCAGCAGTTGTTTAAACATAACTGCAGGCTTTTCCAACAAGAGGTGTTATTTTGAATCACCCGGTATTTCGGTAGCTGTCACAAGCAACGGAACCATTGCTCTGTTACGGGAAAAGTTTCCGGACTGTGTTATCTCTCGAAGAGGTGATCACAACTGGCCAGCATCGATTCAAGACCTCAAAGATAGAATTCGTGAGGCTATCGACGACATAGGGCAGCCACTTTGCGATTTGGTTATGGAAAATTTCATGAAAAGGATATGGTCATGTAAGCGTGGTCGTGGTGGCCATTTGGCTGATGTTGTTTTTCATTATTAACGGCATACCCTCCTCTTTATTATGAAATAAACATCCGATCATTTATCTCAAAAAATTGCATTTTTATTTGAATACCAAAATATCACCTCTTGTTGGAAAACCCTTTACATATGGGCAAAAATAGTTATATGTATTTTTGCTCCTATGTTAGCATATATTTTTGTAAGCGTAATCGACCCACCCACCATTACGGCATCAATCAGTGTCACTCATCAAACGTCGTGGAAATCGTGAAAATCTCTGCTGTCGTTTTCTGGAACACATTTCTCAATTTCAAGGTATTTGTATGGATTACAAATGGTCTGAATGTAGTTGTTTGACCATCTAATTTAAGTATAGTTGGCACACGAATAAAAAAATAATTCTTTTCAAAACAAATCAAAAGTTAAAGTTGTAGTATTTGGTCGATATTTTTGGAAATTGAATCCTCCAAATTGAAGAAAATGATCAGGGCTACACATGTTATTTATGTAATTTTCACGCATAAACAGTAGTTTAGTAGTTGTCGTACAAATTGATTTTTTGTCAAACAAAAAAACACCTAAAAATTAGAAGAAAAAAAATGATTTTTTTCTGAAAGCTAGAAATCTAAAGAAAAAACAAAGCATATTTAAAGAAAATCGATAGATAAATGAAGAAATTATAGCACTTTTTCCAGAAGAAAGGAAAATTAAAAAAACTTAGTGTTTTATATTTTTCCGTTTTCGAACAATGTTTTTGCTTTGTTTATTGACTTTCAAATAAGGCATTGTGCATAACTTTTGTTTAATGAGCATTGACTATTTGATGTCATTATAAAATTGTCGATGGGACTAGATTTTATGATCGTTCGTATCTATCAATAATATGTGAATTGCATTGAATGAGATCAACATACATAGGTATAAAGGCAATAAACATTATTTCTGTTTTTATACCCTCTACCATAGGATGGGGGTATACCTTATTTGTCATTCCGTTTGCAACACCTTGAAATATTGATCTGCGACCCCATATAGTATATATATTCATGATCGTCGTGAAATTCTAAGACGACTTAGCCATGTCTGTGTGTCTATCTGTTGAAATCACGTTACAGTACGTAATAATAGAGCTAGGTTGATCAAATTTGGTAGAAATGCTTCTTATAGTGGCAGGACGTTTGGGATTGCAAATTGTCCATATCGGTCAATGTTTTGATATAGCTCCCCAATTAAGGTCGATCCAGTTTTTGAGTTTTTTGAGCCATAGATACCAAATTTTTAAAGCAATTTTGCTGAAACTTTGTAGTTTGTATTCTATTTTGACTAGAATTAATCACAGTAAAAATTTTGCAAATCAGTTCATATTTTGTTATAGTCCACCTACAGATGTCGCTCCCAAAAAGGCTTGTTTAAGCCATAAACACTACATTTTCTAAGCAATTTAGCTGAAACTTTGCAGTTTGTATTCTATTTTGGCAAGAAAATTTAGTCAGTTTATATTTTGTTGTAGTCCACGTGTAGAGGTAGTCCTCATTTTGTAAAAATTATAAACAATGAGTAAAAGGCAAGGAACTTTTCAATGTGTAAATGATCCCAACAATTTTTCCTATATCTGCGGAAAATTTGCATTTAAAAAAATCGAA
Source organism: Eudasyphora cyanicolor (assembly GCA_963930755.1). Classification (NCBI taxonomy): domain Eukaryota; kingdom Metazoa; phylum Arthropoda; class Insecta; order Diptera; family Muscidae; genus Eudasyphora; species Eudasyphora cyanicolor. The sequence goes on from OZ005737.1 coordinate 162,111,878, forward strand.
ATTTTTATAAAATTCTCTTACTGCTACAAAAAGTGCTATAATTTCTTCAGTTATCCATCGATTTCCTTCAAATAAGCTTTATTTATTTCGCTAGACTTCTAGACTTCAGACAAAAATAAATTAGTTTTTTCATTTTTTTCTATCATTTATGGGTTCTGTCGTACGAGAAAAAAACGATTTTTTGACAAAAAATCAATTTTTTTCTTAATGTTTTATCGACAGCTACTAAAAAAACAAAAATATGGTCCAAATACTAAAGGTAACCATGATAGTTGAAATTTTAAAGAAAATTTTTTAAAAAAAATACCATAAAAAAAATTTTGGTTTCGGTTTCTTAAAATAGTATGGCTCAATCTATACAAAGAAAAAGTTGTTAGGTCTAGTTTCTACACTTTTCATGACCAAACCATCCAAAACCCAGTAAGGAAAGACTGAAAGGCGGGGGGACCGACTGTGTAATAACCTACAATTTCCTAACATGGCGAAAACTGACACCGCGATATACTTAAATATTTATTTTTTTTTGCTCAGGAAAGCTTTAAAGAATCCTAAATTAAGTAGCCGTCACATTTTTTTAATATAATTTCTTAATCCCATCAGCGGTTTCATATGCAACTTATAAAGCATTGCAGAAAAATATTTTTTTTTGAGAAATCTATATATATAAAATTGTTGCGTGACTGGGTGACTGATTAGCTGACTGACTGACTGATCATCGCCCAGGCCAAACGGCTGAAGCTAGAATCATGAAATTTGGTGGAAGGGTAGTCCTTGGGACTTAGACTAGCAATAAGGCGGGATTTTTCGAAATTCGTACTATAAGCCGAACAATGGTGCAAAAAGGGATTAATATGGTACCACCGCCAGATATAAACGAAATGAGCTAGAATCTTGGAATTTGGTATGAGGGTAGCCCTTAGGAGGTAGACTCAGAAATTTGCAGGATTTTTCGAAATTCGAACATTTACGAACACAGTGGGGTAAAAAGTGATAAATGTGGTACATCTGCCAAATCCAAATGGCAAGAGCTAGAATCGTGAAATTTTGTGTGAGGGTAGCCCTTATGAGGTAGACTCAGAAATTGACAGGATTTTTCGAAATTCAAACATTTTCGTACACAGTGAGGTAAAAAGTGAAAAATGGGATATATGTATTACAACAGCCAAATTCAAATGGCAAGAGCTAGAATCGTGAAATTTTGTGTGAGGGTAGCCCTTATGAGGTAGACTCTGAAATTGACAGAATTTTTGGAAATTCGAACATTTACGTACACAGTGGGGTAAAAAGGGAAAAATGTGGTACATCAGCCAAATTCAAATGGCAATACCTAGAATCGTGAAATTTGATGTGAGAGTAGCTCTTGGGACGTAAATTAGGAAGCTATTTTTTTATTAAATTTTAGGGGCACAGTAGGACAGATTGTGATAAATTTGGTACCACCGCCAACTTTAACGCCTAGAATTAGAATAAGTTTTCGGGGCACAGTGGGGCAAAAAGTGTAAAAAATAGTGCAGTGGCTTAAAAATGTCAAACATGGATCAATGGTTCCAATGTAACTTTTGGAACATAAACTAGAGATTGGAAGTGATTTTTAGTAATTCTAACATTAAGAGGCTCAGTGGGACAAGACGGGTTAATTATGGAGTATGGGGAAAAAAGGGAACAATCTGCCAAAATTTGAACATAAACATAAGATATGAAGAGTTTATATGGTTTTAGGAGCACTGTGGTCAAAAACGGTTAAATAGTGGAGTGGAGAAAATATGATTAAATATGTTACAGTCGGGGAAAAAAGTTTAAGTCTGCTAGCGTGGAGACAAATTTTAAATACGGTAAAGTGAGACAAAAATTTGTTAAATATGGTACAGTGGGGTAAACATTTTATAAAGAGTTGAATGGGGCACAGTTGTGCAAAAGGGGTTAACTATGGTACAGTGGGGTAAAAATAGTTATATGTATATGGTAAAGTGGGACAAAATGGGTTAAAATGGTACAGTGGGGCAAAATGCGTTATCTATGGAACAGTGGGGCAAAAATGTATTCACTATGATACAGTGGGGCGAAAATGGTTAAATATGGTACAATGTGATAAAAATGGTTAACTATCAGGGATGGTCCGTCTTAAACTGTGACGTATATGACATACATTTGAGACGTATTCGACATACGTATACAACGTCGTGTACCTAATGTCGGAAACTTGACTTTGTCACTAACAGTAAATAATTAGCAATTCAATAGATAAGAAAAAAATATTTATTTTGAACTTTCAAGTTTATTTATTGGTTCAAATGAATTGTTTTTTTTATAAATTAGGTTTCTTCTTCACTCGAATCTCTATCTTCAATGCCTTCAAAGTTGTCTTTTTTTCGCGTATTTTAAGTAAAGAGTAAACTTCCTGCAACTTTTGAGATCGTTCCGATTCAAATAGATTTCGAAAATCAGAATGCACAATGTGCATTGCACATGAGACCAATTGGAGAAAATGCCTTCTAATTATGCAGTGGACGCTGGGATCATCAGTAATTTTAGAGCAAATGATGACAATGCGTTATGTCGCCTTTTTGCCATATTCCAGAATAAGTAAGGCCTTCTAGTTTTTGCAACAAGCACAGAAATGGGTGGGGTGTCAAAGTTTGTTGGAGAGAGGCAGACAAACAACAAACTTTGATACTTGCTTTAAAAAAATTGCCTCGTGTGAATCAGAACTTATATAATATTTTGCAAAAAAAAACTGAAACTGAACGATTTATTGTTCGTCAAGAATATAAATTAAATGGTCTACAAAAGATGTGAAGAAAAGTGAATTTTTATGATCTGGAAAGATGTGTGTGCCGTTGTTGAAAAAGTAGATTTATCGCCGAAATAGTTGATTTCCCCATTTTGAACTTAATTAATTTTCGGGTTGTACAATATATCACACCATTGTGTAAATATCGGTATTCGATCAAAAACATATATGACACAGTGGGGCAAAAAGGGTTAATTATGGTACAGTGTGGCACAATTATTTGAATGTGGTAACGTGGGACAAAATGGGTTAAATATGGTACAGTGGAGCAAAAATCATTAACTATGGAACAGTGGGAAAAATGTGTTAGCTATGGTACAATATGACAAAAATGGTTACAGTGCACCCAAAAAAAAGTTTGCTGTTAATAACAAACACCGTCTGCTAATTTTCAGCAAACATTTTTTCTGTTAAAACAGCAAATTTTCTGCTGTAATAGCTAAAAGTTTGCAATTTTTCAATAGCAAACACACTGCTGAAAATCCTGTAGTTTGCTAAAAAAAAAACTGCTGTTATTGAAAATAAGACTCTTTTGATAAATAACAAAAAATCGATTTTGCAGTCTTTTTACATGTTTTATATTGCATTTTCAAGAGATACAGTAAAAGAGAAATTACACAGTGGGACAAAATAAACTCATGTTGACAAGCATATCACGCGATATTAAATTTTCCCGTAAGACTTGTCGAGTAGAACAAGAATCTGTGTTTGAAATTTCCGGGACACCTCCAAAATCCGGAGTTAAAAACTCGATTTTCTTGCCTTTGCGCAATTAAAAGAACGTCACAACTCAAAATCGGAAATTCCGCCTTTGAACGATTTGTGTAGCCTATAAAAAATTAACCTGATAAGCGAAAGGGACAAAATCAATTTTTAAGTTTGTAAAATATTGTTGCCTACCCCATAAATCCAAAATATCCATCAATAATCTTTACATTTTGAAGAACAGGAGATTTTTGCATGAGCACTAAGAAATTTTAAAATTTTGAGTTGTGACGTTCTTTTTCTAAATGAGCGATATGTTTATTTGTCCAACAGACATTTTTTTCGACATTTTCTAGTTAAGCAATGTTTTTACCGATTATTTTGTGAGACAACCGCACTATTGTATATTTTGCAAAGGAAAAAACGCAACCAATCTATCATAAAAATCGGTTAATAATTAACAAAATTATAGACGTTTTAGTGAGTAAAGGCAAGAAAATTGGGTTTTTTTTACACGTTAGGTCTTGCAATGAAATTCTCCGCGTCATAGACCAGGCCTTTCATGTCATATTACAAAGGCAATACCACCTGAAGGAGCATATTTGTGGGGACTATATTTAAATTTGAGTTACCCTAAAAATTGGTAGCGTTTATTGGTGAGCCAAGGGACTTCTCTGCACTGAATTTTATATCCATCCAGTATTAAACGCCGCTACTATAGCGCTTAGCTGCCAGATCGCAATAAACATATATATGGGGGACTATATGCATTAAGAGGCTTCTCTTTTCTAAATTTCACTGAGATTGGCTGAAAAATATTACTATAAAGTGTATATGGTCATCTGAAATCCAAAACAATGTAACATCAAAAAAAACAAAATTAGTTTTGATTGATTATAGTCTATTACACTAAACTACACATTCCTACAAAATTTTAGAGTTCAATGCCTAAAATTGACCATTTTATGAGTGAAATTCAAAATGACGTCACAGCAAAAAAAGTCAATAAAAAGGCGGAAAGATTCATAAAATTTTATTTTTTATTCAAAATGTACGCCACAACTAATTGCACTACATTTGTTATTTGATTTCGTCTTAATAGCCAGAAAATCCAACAATCTGGTCAAAAGATTGAAATTACTTTAATTTGTTTTTGGCTTCTCCTGAAAAAGCATGAACATGTGGGATACGTTATTTTGGATTTCAGGTGACGATATGTATGTATATGTTAAATCGGTGGTACATATATACGGAATGTATCTCAATAACGATTGTCTTTGGACTACGGCGCTGTGCCAAATTTGATCATATTCTGCCTCTAAATAGGACCTGCATTTTGTTTACATCCGCAGACGAACATTTGAATTTGTCCATTCATTCACGCAGGATATAAACCCAATACGAAGGTGCCGAAGGAACTTCATCTCTTCGCTATGTATCTGCAACGTTGGTTAACAAGTGCCTGAAATATTTGTACTGTATTTAATCTAAGACAATTCCAAGTAACATTGATGTGATAATGTCTCTAAATACCTCATCTATACAGTCGGCATTATCGGACTTCAGTCTTTACTTACTGGTTTTAGAAAACTTCATTAGAAAATATAGTCCATGGACTTGCCGTGCTACAATAAGAATGCAAATAACAAGAAGTTCGTTTAGATGGACTACTTTGATTGATATGCATATATGTACATTAGGGTGGGTTGATTTTTTTTTTAAATCGTATAGCAAAAACTTAAACTACATAAAATTCTAAGAAAATTCTCCGAAGAAACCATGTATCTAAAATAAAATCATAATCCGCGCCTCTCGACTTGAAAATTCATATGCCCGCCTTTGCAAAAAAAAAAAATTGGAAAAGATGGGTTTTTCCAAAAAAATCGAATTTTCTGAATAAAATTGTTTAGTAAGGTAGTTCTTTTGCACTTTATATCTTTTCTACACTCAAAATTTTTTTCATTAAAAAAATATTCACCCAAGTAAAAAATGATTAAATGATTTGTCCATTTTGTGTGGGAGGTACCAAAAGGGGCGTGGTAACTTCGCCCATTTTTCACTGGATTGTAGATACTATGAAACCATTACACAGTACAAAATTTCAAGTCTTTTGGTGCATAGGTAATCAAGTTATAAGCTGTTAACTTTTGGAGAAAAGTGGTCCATTTGTGAGGAAGGTACCAAAAATGGCGTGGTAACTTCGCCCATTTTTCTTGTGGTGATAGTGACTAATAAAATAATATTATGTGTAGAATTTCAGAGGATTCAAATAAGTAGTATAGAAGTTATTAAATAATCAATAATTCACTTAATGTTAACACTTTGTGGGGGAGGTACTAGAAGGGATGGGCCAATATGACCCATCTTCGAACTTAGCCGGAGATAGAAAAAAATATTACCACATACCAAATTTGAAGTCAATCGGTTACTCCTTTCGAGAGTTATCGTGCGCACCAGCTAGCAGACAGACGGACGGACATTGCTCATTTGACTTAAAACCCTAAAACGGATATCCGCCAAACATACTTAAAATCTTATGTCACTCCTTGGATGTGTTACACTTTTGGCCCGTAGCAAATGATATATACCCTCGTATCACTGAAGTGAGTGTATAATAAAACATAATATATTTCAAAAAAGAAAATAATTTAAGCCAAAGACGAGGAAACAAATTTTCAAGTCGAGAGGCGCGGATTAGGTTTTGATTTTAGACCCAGGGTTTCTTCGGAGAATTTTCTTAGAATTTAATGTAGATTACGTTTTTGCTATACGATTTTTAATTTTTTTTTCATCCGTACAAATCAACCCGCCCTAATGTACATATTGTGTATATAGCCATCAGACAAACCCCGACTAAAGAAATGGCAGCGTATTGAATCCTGCAGCCTTCCAAAGAAAGCGAGTTGCCAAATATTCCTTACCAGTGGCAACCAATTATTTATTCCGGTTAAGGACAACATCTCTCAAGCGGAGCTTGTAGGCTGCTGTAGTCATGCCCACATATTCCATTGCACCTGGAGAGAAACGCCAATTTCAGTCAGAATATTAAATTTTCACCCATTCCGCAATTGTCTTCATAAGTGTGAGTGAATCGCGTTATCATTAGCTGCTTTTATTTTTTAAATTGCGACCTAATAAAAAAACCGTATACAATAGAACTTCGTCACGACTGCATACATCAGTGTGCAAATCGATTATGAAAATCAAAATAAAATTTGTTCCTTCATTTTAATAGTAAAACTATGATTTAGAAAAATATGAAAACGGAAGTCTGTTAAAAATGTCAATCACAGAAAAATGTCTTCTATTTGAAGTTTTTGTTATACGCTTTTCAATGTACTTTTACTCAGAAAATAGTCGAGTAAAATCTAGTAAAAAGAATTGTTCCAACCTCATTTGTTACAAATACGTATTTTGGGGTAGCTGTAGTACATTTACATACATTTGAAATCGCCGGGCGTTTTCACTGGTATTTCAGAGATACCCTAAAAAGATTAGAGCGTTTGGAAGTGACGTAATAAATAAAATAAAGAATTTGCTTTATGTCTCTCCTACAAACACCAAATTGCATTGGAGAATTGTCTCGTGTAAATTGGAACTTAGAATAACATATCGCTCACTCACTTCAAGAGTGTCATAACTCAAAATTTGACATTTTTGAGGTTGCCTTACAAAAATCCGAATTTTGCAAATGTCCATAAATTAATCTCAGCGAAATTTGGTCTATAAGTAAACAACCATATTTCGGATTATTCAAACATATTATTTCATGTTACTTATCTTTTTATACGGACTTAAAGTTACACATCTTGGCAATTTTCAATTTTGAGTTATGTCACTCTTCAAGTGAGTGATCTATGTGTAACTGAATTATTTCTTAAGTCGACTTAGGCAATTACTAACATACAAAGCCGCCATTTAACAATTCTTTATATATATTAATTTTCCAATATATGTATATGAAGTAGAAGCCTCACCAAAGTTTTGTATTAGATTTGTTTGAAAAATTATATTAATTATAACATATATATAAATTATAATAATTAAATTATAAACCTTCCAATTAAAGTATATTACGAAAATTAAGGAAATGATTAAAACATGCAAAAAATATTTTTAAACATTTTTTTCAAAATGAGTCTTCTCTTTCTATTACGGCCATTTTTACTGGGTCTAATTATCTTATAGTTAGAGCTAACTAACATTTTCAGCCATATGGAATTTACTTATTTTTACATTCTGTTACTTCTAACTATATTTGCTGAAAATGGAAGTTAATGTTTTTTGACGACATTCGATGAGTACATTTACGCTTTTTTCAAAAGGTTGCACATTAAAAGTAATCGTTACATAGGTATTCGAGTAGTATGAGTAATCGTTATGCACAGCAATGATAATCATTACACAGTAAAAGCATTGCAAAGATTGGTTCTTCTTGGTGATAGAAAATATTTTATTAAAAAACAAAAAATTTTGTTAAATATATTTTATATTTATATATATATATAGTGGAGGTGCGAAAAAGTTGAATTGCAGATATTTTTGAGGTAAGAATACCGCACATGATACCATTACATATGATACAATTAGGTTAGGTTAGGTTTGGTTGAAGAAGACGCCGGCTTAAAAGCAATTTACCAACGCTGCTGGGATTTCGCCAACAATTTTCACCATTTTAAGGCCTCGTCAATCCTATACAAACCCATAATTTTTTTCTCCGGAAACCCATTGTTCCGGCGATGTGGCCTCCAAAAATGCTAACCTTAAATTTTTATAATCCGATGTTGATATCTCCATAGTAGAGTATGTCTCCGAACAAAGTCTCATTGAGGTACACGATGTCTGCTGCAATATTAAAATTTCCATATTGTGTTAGAAAAGTGCAGTTTTCGGGAAAAAGGCAGATAAAATGCAGAAATTTTCCAGAATCGAAATCGCCATAAATCAATTCTTTGGACAAAAAAAATACATGCAAAGTTTCGTTGAGATCGGATAAATATTGTGACATGTACTAAATCAACCCAAGTCGATCGGATTTCACGTAAATATCACAATTACTCACTATTCCGGAATAGATTTAATGTTTATCAAAGTCCGGGATTTTGAGTCGGGAAAATTTTCCTGGAGTCGGAGTCAAAAGTTATGGTCAATTGTCCAAAATGTACCATTTATGTGATAGAATTGTTCACCCAAAAGTTTTGGGAAAACAAATGAACAAATATTTTTTTACACCAAAAAAAGTTATAAGATCTACCAAAATATCAACATTTTATTTAATGGTAGTTTTAGGACAGCTCCAATTATATATTTGATCAATTTAACAAGCTGAATGTGCTGCTAACAAAATAAGACCAAAGACCATACGCTATTCCTAAGCGAGTAAAAATAATAAAATAAATAAGGAAAGACTAACATCGGACGACGCCAACTACATATATGAAAAAACTCAGATGTAGGTGATAAAAATATGAAATAATTACACTGTCCAACAGCATTTCTGGAACAGAGTAGTGACCCCAAAATTTTGAAAGAGCATGTTGAATAGATCGTTTTTGTAGAATAAACTTATGGTCCAGCTGGTCTGAGTTTTTTTTACAGTGGGTCAAAGTTTTCAATATTTGGTCGAAGTTAGCTTTATACTAAATATGGACCGATATCGCCCATTTGCAATCCCAAACAACCTGCAAGTATAAGAAGTGTTTGTACCAAATTTTATCAACCTAGCTCTATTATTGCGGACTGTAGCGTGATTGCCACAGACGGACATGGCTGAATCGTCTTAGAATTTTACGACGATTAAGAATATATATACTTTATGGGGTCTCAGATCAATATTTAGAGGTGTTACAAACGGAGTGACAAAATGAATATACCCGCATCCTATAATGGAGGGTATAAAAATGCTATAAGTTATTGTCTTAGAGATTTCCTATCGTCACAGTTATACAGTGGAATTTTATGAGGACCATTTTTGTGGAAGATCTTAACCCTCTAGCTCCCCTCAAATGCTATTTTCCTCTTTTTAATATTTACCAATTCCATTTTACTCAAAAACTTTGAAGTAAATAAAATACATACCAAATATTTATCGTCATTACTTAGTAAAAGTTTTAGCAAGCAGGCTTCGAGTAAAAGTTTTAGCAAGCAGGCTTCGTTAAACATATTTTAATTTATCACGACTTTAAATGAACTGTTAATATTGAAAGTGGCGTAAACGTTTTTGAAGTAAGATTAGTGTCGTTAAAAGTCTACGCGAATAATAGATATATATTCACCTCTATCGCGAATAATAAATGGAATATTTGTTCCCTAAATTTCTTCATTTCACGGGAAGTGGAAAATGCTATCGTGAATATTAGGGAGCATTTTGTTCACTTCGAATCTATAATTATATATCGAAAATGAACAGCTGTTCAAAATTAAATACTCAGTGCACAAAAATCAAGAAGAAGAGTTAAAAAAATTTGTTTTCTTAGTTAAGGTTAAAATTATTAATCTAAGCCGTCTGCAAACAAATGATTTTCGATTCCTCCTATTGAAAAACTCAGTGCATGTGTACGGTTCTTTGCAGACGTTGGATATCAGAAAGGATTTTGCAGATATCATGTTGTTGGCACAGTCAACCTTCAGTAAACAACTCTCCGAAGTTTTGCTTACATTAGAATCGAGAATTTGTAGCGGGTGGATAAATTATCCAACGTCAGAGGAAGGGATAGTTATAGACAATATTTCTACACCAAATACCCTGTGTCCTTGGATGTATTGATGGTACATACGTGAACATCGTAGCGCCAGAGACAAATAAGCACCTATACTTGAACAAAAAAGGAAATTTAGCTTAAATGTGACACTAGTAAGAATCCGCTTTTATTTTATTATCTCCCGATTTAATCAAATCTAAAATGAGAATACGATACGTTGACACATCTCGGAGCTTGCCACTGGAACAAGACTATTTGCAAAGTGGAGACAGGTTGTGGTTATTAGATTAAAATATATATGTATACATATCGATACCTCCATTCTAAACAATGCTAAGTGCAAAAGGTAGTTTATCAGGAGAGGCGATCAAATGTTGATGTTTTTTAATTTGTGTGTAATTCCTTTATAATCTAATCTAAAATGAGAATATGATACGTTGACACATCTCGGAGCTTGCCACTGGAACAAGACTATTTGCAAAGTGGAGACAGGTTGTGGTTATTAGATTAAAATATATATGTATACATATCGATACCTCCATTCTAAACAATGCTAAGTGCAAAAGGTAGTTTATCAGGAGAGGCGATCAAATGTTGATGTTTTTTAATTTGTGTGTAATTCCTTTATAATGCAAATCGAATGACTTATATTGTTTTGTGAATAACTTCTGATTGGATTGTTCATCCCAACATTTTGACTGATTATATTTTTTGAAATTTAAAATCCAATCTCTCTATAACATGCATAAATATGATCAGCTAATCATTATCTATCGATCCATGTATGACACTTTTAGGTTGTCCAATTTTTTGTGACATTTTTCAACTCTAAAATATGAACATTTAGAATCAAATGTACTGCGAGAATAAAGTATTTGGGCTCTTCCGAATATTTAGATTTTTTGAAATGTGATACCATATATCGATGGCTTATATCCATAATGGGCTATATTAAAAACCCCAATTTCTCAGGAGAGAAAACATACTGTCGAATTTTATTATTTCGCGATAAATTTTAAATGATATAAATTAAGAATTTGAAGGTATATACTATAAAGGTTTGTATACATAATTCATATCATATAAAAACTATCGGGAAGTAATAAAATTCAAAATTTTTTCGGCTCTCCTAAAAAAATGGGTTTTTTAATATAGCCCATTTTGGATATAAGCCATCGATATATCATATACGAGTATAGTATAGTTTGATTTAATATTTGAAGACAAAAATAGAAATTTTCACGATTAGTTCGTTCTGTTCGCTAACAAAAATAAAGTGAACAAATCGATGTGATAAGGGAAAAAATTCCACACAAAAAAATCATTCACCGATTGGAATTTGGTGGAAAGTGAAGGAAGACATTCTGAGGGAACATTCATTCGCGATAGGGGTGATTATTTACATTCAGTTCATCTCAAGACTTCATTGTTGCTATATACAGCGTTTTCCAACAAGAGGTGTTATTTTGTATCACCCAGTATTTCGGTAGCTGTCACTTTTGAAGCTTTTATTCTTTGACATTTGACAAGTAGAAACTACGCCATTACTAAAATGGAACGATACATGATCATCGAACGATATAAAACGATCAAACAACGATCGAACAAAAAAACGATACGAACGATACAAAATCATCTTGACTGATGAGGCCCATTTCCACCTCAGTGACTACGTCAACAAGCAAAATTGTCGCATCTGGGGCTCGGAAAACCCAAGAGTTATTGTTGAGAAGCCTCTCCATCCTCAACGTGTGACTGTTTGGTGCTGTTTATGGTCCGGCGGGGTCATTGGAAATTACTTTTTCGAAAATGAAATTGGATCAACAGTTACGGTGAATGGATTGCGCTATCGAGAGATGATTAATGATTTTTTATGGTCGGAGTTGGATGGTATTGATTTGGAAAACGTTTACTTTCAACAAGACGGCGCTACGTGCCACACAAGCAACGAAACCATTGCTCTGTTACAGGAAAAGTTTCCGGACCGTGTTATCACTCGAAGAGGTGATTTAACACCTTGCGACTTCTTCCTTTGGGGCCACGTGAAAGATAAGGTCTATGCCAACAGCCCAGCGTCGATTCAAGACCTCAAAGATAGAATTCGTGAGGCTATCGAGGACATAGGGCAGTCACCTTGCGATTTGGTTATGGAAAATTTCATGAAAAGGATATGGTCCTGGTGGCCATTTGGCTGATGTTGTTTTTCATTATTAACGGCATACCTTCCTCTTTATTATGAAATAAACGTCCGATCATTTATCTCAAAAATGGTATTTTTCTTTGAATACCAAAATAACACCTCTTGTTGGAAACCCCATTACACTGGAACATTTCGGATTCTAGTTTTATTAACTCTCTTTTTCTAATGCTGAATAAAGCAGAATGTCGTTTACGCCATTTTCAAAATAAACGATTCAATTGTACATTATATTATTTGTTGGGGTGTAATTTTGCTAATTATGCGTAAAGAGCTATATTAACGACTTTGGTGTCTTTGGCGACCCACACTGAAATTTTCAGGCAAAAATTTTCGTAGAATATTTTAATCCTTAAATGTCCTTTTTGAAAGGATTTTTTAATTTTTTCGAAAATTAACTCCTTTAGAGAGGGTAAGATCTTCCACAAAAAGGATCCTCGTAAAATTCCACTGTATAACTCTGACAATAAGAAATCTCTCAGACGTTAACTGCTAGCATTTTTAATATAACCAAATACTGAAAACTTTGACCCACTGTAAAAAAAATCAGACCAGCCGGATCATAAGTTTATTCTACAAAAATTATCTACTCAATATGTCCCTTCAGAATTATAGGGTCGCTAATCTGTTCGAATCAAAAAGTCTTAATTTGTTGGACAGTGTTATCTGATAAATCTAAATCTAAAACGAATTTCTTCAAATTGGGCAATATGGGTTCTTGCATATATGACATATATACCGCCCTAAAGTTGTAAAGGATTGAATGTGAAATGCAGCTTCCATAGTGCTACAATGCCAACTCGGAAGAAACAAGGCAATATTTCAGGAAAAATTGCAGCATTTTACATTTACCTTATTCTTTTCCCGAAAACTGCACAATTGAAAGTTGAAAATTTTATCATTTATGATTCTATGTTGATTGCAAGTCAATAAATAAATAATGCAATTTTTTTTAATTACATCTACAGGTTGCTATATATATTTTTTTGGCCTCCAGGCAACACTTAGTCATCTGACATTTCCATTGGAAAGTTTGACATTATCTAGCATAAACGTACTCAGAACGTTTTGAAGTACGACCATCATAGGTTTTGTTTACAGTGACTTAAAAAATCAATTTGGCAAAAAAATGGAATTAACTCGTGAACATTTTCGTGCGATCATTTTTCACAACTTTCGACGTGGATTATCACGACAAGAGTGCATCGATGAACTTAAATCTTTGTATGGCGATGAAGCACCATCCTATAGCATTTGGAAAAACTGGTTTAATGAATTCAATCGTGGCCGACGTTCGCTCAAAGACGAAGGTCGTCCACAAACGGCAGAGAACGTTGATGCCGTGCGTGAACTGATAATGCAAGATCGTCATTTGACATACCGTGAGATAGAGGCATCCTTGGGCATTTCTTCCACAAGCATACATTCGATATTGCATGAACACCTGGGCGTAAAAAACGTTTGTTCTCGTTGGATCCCGCACAATTTGACAATCGCTCAAAAAAAGTCTCGTGTCGATTGGTATAAAGAAATTTTGAAAAAATACGATCGCGGTGCTTCAAAAGACTTATAAGATCGTAACAAGTGACGAATCTGAGCGTATGAGCCCGAAACAAAGCAGCAATCGACCGTGTGGGTCTTCGAAGACGAGCCAAAACCAACGAAAGTTGTTCGTGGAAGAAGCATTTCGAAGCAAATGGTCGCCTGTTTCTTCGGCAAAACTGGTCATTTGGCGACTGTTCCGCTTGAGGTCAATTCTGAGTGGAACACCACAATTTGTTTGCCTGAAGTCTTCGGAGAAATTCCAAAAACGAACAAGGAAGACGAATCATTATGCACCATGACAATGCGAGCTTTCATACATCGGCTCAAAGCAGCGCCTTTTTGACCGGACAAAACGTCGAATTTATGGGTCATCCGCAGTGCAGCCATGATTTGGCGCCCAATGACTTCCTTTTATTCCCGCACATCAAGAAAAAAATGCGTGGTCAGCGATTTTCGTCGCCAGAAGATGCTGTTGAAGTGTTCAAAAACCATGTTTTGGAGGTGTCTCAATCGGAGTGGAAAAAGTGCTTCGACAATTGGTTTGAGCTCATGTAAAAGTGTATAAATCATGCTGGAGATTACTTTGAAAAACAATAAAACCATTTTTGATGATAAATATGATGATAAATCATTTTAAAATACTACCCCAGTAGACGACTCGACAGTCCTGCTCAAAGTTCAGTTACTCATCTTCAAAAAACGCAAATAAAAACTCCATTATTTCAACACCCAAAAAGGTGTTCAAATATTTATATTTGCGATTTTTAAAGATACATAAATAAAATTTGAGAAACATTAATTCAGTCCTTAAATGTGGAATGATATTATATGTTGCGAAAATTCACTATTTTAACATACAACGAAAATGCAAAGTGGTACAGAATTTCTGATGTCAGATTAGGATTTAGAAAAACCACATCGTTCGAAATGGATCCTAATATTCCCCGAATTAAGTTTGCAATGACATTTTTCTACATTTTTTTTATTTCGTTAAGTCTGCCCATTATCTGGAGCTAGCTGAAATCCATCTCTATCAGCAGGTTAAGAATGACCTTCATATACTGCTTTCAATCCCTAGGGTTGCTAGAGCCGTAACTATTCATATCTAATATCCATATCTAAGAGAGTTACCGTAGTATATATAGTATAATCCTTAACAGAAAGACATTCCTCAATCAGGTTGAGTAGAATTTGCCCGTGCTGTAGGCATGCAGTTGATTGGACAGTAATGCAAGAAGTAAACGTTTTCGACGACTATTATTATGTTCTTATTTTGTTATTGCAGTTGAAATTTGTGTGTTACAAATACTAAAATGGAATGTGGTGTATGTAAGACAATATTCTTCAATATAAAGAACTATTTTTGTCACATAAGACAACAGTCATGCGCTCATATTGCATCCAGAGCACTCAAATGTGTAATTTGCGCAAGATATTTCGAAAACAAGAATTCTTTTCGGAAGCATATGATACGTCATGAAAATCGTGGTGAGTTGCAAGCAGGCAGTAACACCTCACAAAACATCGGATTGGATTCAGCTGATATGAACTCGTCTAGAATTGCCATAACAAATTCCCAAGGTGTAGCTGCTAGCACTGATGATGCCTACTTTAATTTTATAAATGAAAATTCAATGGACATAAACGAGAATAGTAATGCCGATACAAATTCCCATGGCGTAGCAGTTACAATTGATGATACCGACTCAAATTTGGTGGCAGAAGCTGAGAATGAAAACGTTAAGGGAACTGATATTTCGTCTATAAGTGACACATTTTGTAAAGCCGCTTTATCATTTTCAATTGACCTACATTCCAAACCAAATTTATGTCGGAAAGATGTGACCGACATTGGCGATATTGTAGAGAAATATATACTAAATCCTATATCGGATGTATTAGATACAGCCATACGTCCACTTTTAAAGGATAAATTTAATTGCAAATTTTTTCTCGGATACAAAAACAGAGCATTTGCTTATAAAATCATTGAAAGAAAAAAATTTGCTGAAGCCATTAACGGAATACACGATTAATTCTGAAATATCTCCCACGTTTTCAAAAGGTATTAGCACATTGACAGAAAATGAAACAACAGCAGTACTATTTCCCCTGGAGTTCCAATTACGGTCCATGTTTAACGAAGGTACACTAAGTAGAACATTAGAAACAATAGACGAATTACAAAAAAAATGTGCGCAATTCCAGAAAGAACAAAAACTAATTCCGTATTTTCTTTATGTGGATGACATTCAAATTAATAATGTCCTCGGCTCACATTGCCAAAACATTACGACATTCTATATTGCATTCCCAAATCTTGACGATCCTCTTCTCCTACCAAACATCCAAGTTGCAGCATTAATAGAAGAGAAACATTTTAAAAAATTTGGGATCGATTACTGCTTGAGGAAATTTGTCGATGCTTTGAAGAGCCTTGAGGAGCATGGACTGGATTTTGTTCACAAAGAAGAAACAGTCAACGTTAAATTTGTAATGGGCTTGCTAATTGGAGATAATCTGGGGTTGAATTATATGCTTGGGTTCCAGAAATCTTTTAATGCGAGGTCTTATTGCCGTTTTTGTAAAATGGTAAAACAACAAGCACAGTACGCTGTTATTGAAGACGAAAGTCAGTTAAGAAACATTCACAATTATTTACATGATGTGAATGAAAAAGATGCGCATTCTTCAGGTATCCGTAACCCATCGATTCTTAACGAGATTGGTACTTTCCATGTGGTGAAGAATTATGCGATAGACATAATGCACGATTTCTTCGAAGGCGTCGCTGTTTCTGATCTGTGTGCTATTTTACGATACTGAATTCAATAAAAAATGTATACGTTGGGAGAAATTAATACCATAAAAAGTACATTTGATTACAAAGATCTGGAAATTGGAAACGTCTGCCCCGATCTTACTATGGACAGAATCAGTGCAAATAATTTAAATATGTCCGCAAAGGAGGCGTGGTGCTATCTACATTTATTCCCAATAATGTATACCAGTAAAGTCGACCCTGATTGTCTGATTTGGAAATTTTTAGTAAAGGTTTTAGAGATAATGGATCTATTGCTGCTATCCAATTATGATACTGCGACCATAAATATATTAAGGAACACAATACAGGAGCATCATAATATGTATTTGTCCATATTTGAAGATAAATTGAAGCCAAAATACCATTTTTTAACACACTACCCTACAGTCATTGAAAATTCCGGACCGCCAAGATTTTACTCATGTTTTCGATTCGAAAGTAAACATAGAGAAAAAAAAGCTTATACAAACGCAATGAATAGCAGAAGAAACGTTGTACTGTCTATTGGAACGAAAATACTTTTAAGATTTTCGTCATTGGCTCTTCAGGGTGTAAAAATCAATTTAACAGTATTTAAAAAGTGTGACGAAGTACAAAGTTGTTTCAATGATTGTCTTTTGAGTACCTTCCAAGAAAACTTTTCTGCATACAAAAGCTTCATATATAAGGGCCGCACTTTTAAAAGAGGACTTTTTGTGATGCTTAAAGAATCTTCAGAATATATATATGAACTTTTGGAGGTTATAAAGCAAAACGAAAACATATATTTTATTGCAAATCAGAATTTTAGTTCCGAAATCAACAGTGCTATAAAGGGATACAGTGTGCATCAAAAACAAGACCAAATTAGACTGAGAAATGTTCATCACTTCCACAGCAGGCAACTAAATATCTACAAAACCGGAAACGGAACTTCTGTCATACGCAATTGTTTTTCTTTTATTTAGCAAGACAACACACAGCATTATGGGAGAAAGAGACGAAAAAGAGAACACCAAATTATACGAAATTCTACACGAAATGGACCCAGAAAAATGCAATTATATCTTCAGCCTATTGCAAAGAGAGTATATATACATACATACATATATATTTCTGTGAATTCTATCTGTATCGGCTTTTCTTTATCATTTAAAGGTCATGGTATTGATGTTGCATCATTTCATGTTGCTTACTCCAAAACATCTTGAAAACATTTTTCCAAAGTTTTCCATCGGCACACGAATTGAATTTGAGATGAAACTTAAACATTGGCAAACTTCTAAAAAAAGCGAAATCCCTCCTACTCTATTACCTTCTACATCATCTTCCATCAACATAGAGACAAAAAACAAAGAAATCCAACAAGATTTAAAGAAAGAAACCCATATTCGCAATATTGTAAGTGTTATCTTCTGACAATGCAATCGTATCCAATTGACTTTAGTAAAAATGTATCTTACCAATTTGTAATTGTAATTAGCAAAACTAAAGAAAATATATCTTATGCAGGTTATTAAAGATGTCATTAAGAGGGAAATATATGAAGCAAGGCAAAATTACGATATTAATGGATCCCTAACAGAAACTGACAAAAGATAATAAGTTATTCATCAATAATAAGTTATTTTCTTCACAACAAGATTAAACAAACATCAAATCTGTTGGATGACGTGGCAAATCAAATCAGCTTTTTATTTCCTACAGAAGCAAAGGTACGTAGATTTTTTTTGTTAAGCGCGTAATAATATTACATTACTTTATTAAAGGAAGCATGGTATTTTAAATTACCTGGAAGCCGACCAAGAGGGAGGCTTGTCTCCAAGAAGTATAATTCGAGAAGAAAGATGTCGAAGAAATCGTCGACAGATATCTATATTATAGACGAGGAATTCGTTGTGGAAGGTATAGAGCAGAAAGAAGATGGTACGTACAATTATGGTTACCAGATGTCAGTCGGGTAGAGTCAACTATTTTATGCCCAACACAATCATGCTACTTTAAATTTATGCTAAAAAGCTGTAAAAAATACATATTGGAATAAAGGTTTGTTTTCAAAATGTATTTATCAACAGATCAGAATAGGGTTATCTAGTAAAGAAAGTATTATTGTTGTTTAAGTTACCATTATTAATTTCGCCAAAATTTATTCATGTAGTATTATTTGTGTTTTTAACAGATGCTGACCTAGTTGCCAAAAGAAACTGGCTTAAATGCAACAAAACAAATACAACTGAGGTGATAAAAGTTTGGGATGAAACATCAAACAAAAGAACAAAAATTATGGAAAATAATAGGTATCCCTCACTTGAAGCTGTTTTGTTGGAATGGCCTTCTTATAAGCTGCCTTTTGGACACCTATTGGTAAGAACTACTTACAGGAACTCATCATAAAAATATAATTAATCTTCATCTTTACATTTTTCAGATTGAGATTGATTTTAAGACTTTATATCCCGCGGCAGACAAAAGATCTTTGGAAAATGGGAGATATTTGACAAGAAAATTGTAACATTCTACAATTTACATGTAAAAGAGTCAAAGGCGAAGGAACTTTTGAAATGTTTTTTAGATAAGGAAGATTCTTCAAGCACAGGTGCAAATATATATGTATATTGATATGATTTACTATAAATATCTATTTGGAACAGAAATGTTTAACCCCCAATTTCACCACCGTAAATATACTGCACTGCATTTCTGAATAAAAAAATTGTTTTTGAAAATCATCAAAATTTATTTGGATCGCACATATTAACATTCTAGCTGGACCCGGTCCATTTCGTTGCTTTAGATTTCCGATTCCGTCCATTTTTGGTTCAATCACGTCACCAAATACAAAATCCAAAATTACAGCCCTCTCGCTAACAAATTGTTTAATATACATATACATATCAATTTCAAAATAAATATTCCAAATTACCATTTGTTGTCAACCCATCGCTCTATTTATAGTTGTGCAAGATTAAACAATTTCAATTATAATGAAATTTTACAAACATTCAATTTCAATATAATAGTCACAAATCAATAAATAAAAAAATAGAAAAAAACTATTTTTTACAACAGCATCTTCCCAAAAATATAATATTAGTTTGTTTTAAATATTATATACATATTTTGAGTAAACCCTAACATATATACTTATGTTTGAAGTAGAATATGATTGGGGCCATAAACTACATAAGCATCTTTTTTCGCCGTATTTAAATAAATGTTCATATATTTATTATTTTGCAGAATCTCGGATTGCTGTCTTGTTTTATTTACTCCCAGCAATAATAAAACCGAACAGCGTAAAGACGGCCTCCATCACACAGAAATACACGATAGCAGAAAGTCAAAATCATGTACTTAGTATAGCAAAACGGACCGAAAATCTCAACGTTTGCACTGGAGATCAACCATATATTTACGTGGAAGGGGCCAGTCTTCTAGATATTACAGATATATATGTAATATATGGTTCTATAAAATATAAAATGGAGAGTATGGTTAATGCAATAGCTACCTGTTTTCATATTTTTATCGTTTTCAATGTGAAATATCCTCCCTAAGCAGTAGACGTGTGGACATTTGTTCAAAATTTTTTTTTTGAAATTTTTAAAGAAAATGATTATTTTTCCACTTGTACTAAAACTGTTATGCAATACTTAAATCCAATCAACAATAATTAGTGCTGTTAGAAATATGCGAAGTTTATGGAAATTTGCAAAATTCATATTTCTGTAAGGTAGCCTCAAAAGTTTTATATAATAATATATATACATATATATATTTATATAAACTTTAATTTTAGAAAAATGTGAAATTTGCAAATTTCCATAAACAACTTATAGTAATAACGAATTTCAGTTTGTAATGAGGCTTTTAAACGTCTCATTTTGTTAGTTTTTTACTGACTTAAAGTTACCGTGCTCGTATATTTATATATATATCACTACTTATTTTCGAAGAAAATACGTCGTAAAACTGTTTACTGTATTTACAATAAAATCAACAATAATTAGTTTATTAGTATTGATAAAAAAATATATATAATTTAAACTATATATAAAACATTTAGAGGTTGACAGCTTATATATATGGCTTGTGTATATAGATATATGGCAGACTGCTTTGCTTCAATTTTAAATGAATGGCTCAAATGAAAAATCGATTAACTCCATAAAAAATGTTCTCATAGTAAAAAAATGGTATATATCAAGTGATTTGTCTTAAAATTTTAAAAAAGAGTGCAGTTACTCGATTTGGCATTTGAGCCATTCAAATATGTATATTTTGAAACAAAAGCTATACTGACAATTCAAAAATAACAGTAATTTGCGATGATGAAGATTTTGTTTGCCCTCGATGTACTGTTATATATAGTTTATTCGCAATTAAGTATGATATTTGATCCCTTAAAATTTTACTTACATGTTTATATATATAATGTTTTCAACATCGTATAACATAAAACTTATCCTATTACGTTAATCTTAAACGTTTAATGATGATAAAGTTAGTAAGTAAATATACATTTATTTTTTTTAAATGATGTATTGAATCTAAAGATGAGAACATTACGGTATTGTTATTACAAATATCACGCTGTACTTTTGATTTAAAAGTGGACTTATAACTTATGGCGAATTCTTTTCTGCAAAAAAGTGCAACATGTTCATTGCCCTTTTTCCGAAAAAGGCACCTTTTTTGAAATTTGGTAATTAAGTTACTCGAATTTAGTTTCAAAATTTCAAAAAAGCGATATAATAGTGCAGTTTTCGGAAAAAGGACAATGCAAGTGTTGCACTTTTTTGCAGAAAAGAATTCGCCATTAGATTTGTACCTTTGTGAATCAATTCAATATATGTATCATTACACTGCAAGAAGTGTATATTTAATTATAAACTCTATAATCAATTTTATAGTCGTATTTGTATTAACGATATACATAATACATATATACAAATACACAAGTAAGAAATTAAAAACTGTATTCAGTATTAATATTACCAACACAAATTTATCGCATCACGATAAGATACGTTTGTTTCCCATTTTAAGATACCTCAAGAAAGTTCTTGGTTCGATTTTTATATACATACAAATATATATGTTTATATACGTACATAGTATTATAACCACATACAAAAGTTTGATAAATATATATTTTTATATCTATTACATAGTATTATAAAAGATAAAAGTTCGTATTACATAGTATTATAAATACATAAAACAAAAGTTCGAATCTATTAATAATCCACAAGGATTTCAGTGTTACTTTTATAAAGAAATATTTATCACCTGATATATATAATTTATATATTATAAGTATATAAGTAAAGAACGAATCTTGTAATAATTTACCAATCGGTTTATAATATATCGCCTGATGATAATTTCATATTCTTTTACTTTAAGAACAGTTAATTATCTTTAATAAAAGTTTATATAATACCAATACCCTTGTAGGCTTTATATATTACAATAAAAATGAACTGAAATAAATGAATGAAATATTACGTTTTTTAATTATTTCGAAAGTTGTGAATAGCAAACATGTTAGTTGAAATAACCAACTAGCAAATCATAACAGCAGCAAAAATACCTGCTAAAATAATAGCTTTAATTTGCTATTTCAGCAAAAGGTTTGTTATAATTTGTTAGCAAATGGGACTGCTGCTTCAACTGCTTAAATATGCTGAAACAGCAAAACAAAAATTAAAACAGCACACAAAGTTTGCTGATTTTGCAAAGATATTTCCATTTAAATATGTAGTAGCAAACTCGACTGTCGAGACAGCAGTTTTTTTCTGCTAAAATAGCAGAAAAATTTTTGTACTAAAATAGCAAACATGAGTTTGCTAAAATAACAAACTAAGTCTGCTTTCCCTTTTTCAGCAGACACAGACTGTTGAAACAACAAACATTTTTGCTAATGATACTCACAAAATTCTTTGAGTGTGGGAACAAATAGTAAAATATGGTAACGTGGAACAAAATGGGTTAAGTATGGTACAGTGGGGCAAAGAGCGTTTACTATGGAATAGTGGGGCAAAAATGTGTTAACTATGGTACAGTGGGGTTATATATAGTGACAAAAATATAGTAGGACAAAAATGTGTTAAGTTTGATTCAGTGGATCCAAAACGGTTAAATATGGTACAGTGGGTCAAAAAGCGTACATTTAGTACAGTGGGTAAAAATATGGATGCAGGGGGAGAGGGTAAGTTAAATATGAAATAAGAATGTTTTATATCCAAAATGTATGCCTTTAGTAGCACTGTGGTGCAAAAAGGTTAAAATTATGATGCAGTTGGGGCAAGCAAAAATTGTTCAATATGTTACAGAGGGGAAAAAATATGTTACATATAGTTTAGTGGAGCAAAAAGGGTTAAATATGATACGGTGAAGCAAAAAACATTAAATACGGTAAAATGGTTAAATGTGGTAAGTAGGTAAAAAAAGGGAACAAAATAGTTCCAGATATGTATACAAATTCGTACTTTAGAAGTACAGTGTAATAAAAAGTGTTTAATATGGAACAGTGGTGTAAAAGGTGTTGAATGTGGTCCCTGAGTGCAAAGGTATTTCTTACAGCATAAACCAAAGCTAAGAAATTGTTATTTCCAAATAGGTTCTTCTACTTAAACCGTGGGGAAAAACAAGTTAAATAAATGGCACAGATAGGGGACAAACATGTTGAAATAGGGCCTAAGCTTGCGAATTTGGATCTTGAAATATCAATTATCATTTTAAAATATTGTACAATTGTGCAAAATTCGTTAATTATGGTACACAAAGTGTTAAATGTTTTACAATGGAGCGATTCACTTTAGATCTTTAAATTCGTACCTTTATAGACACAGTGGGACAAACATGGTTTTATATTGTACAAGGTTGAAGGGAGGAATGAAGCTATTGGAAAATAAACTAGGGGAATGTTGCTAACGTATGAACCAAGAAAATAGTTTTTAAACGTTCAGAGGTACAGTGGGAAAAGGGATAAATATTGTACCATGATGTCAGGGTAACTCTTGGAACACAAACTAGAAATGAAACGAGGGTTCGTATTTTATATATACAAGTAATCACATCTTCATCATTTTGCACCATATTTAATAATTATGTCATTTTGAAAGAAAGAGGTATAACTATTTTACAGAAAATAAATACTCGTAAAAGATGGGGGCTGCGAAGCGCACCGGGTTAAAGCTAGTTTTTAATAATTTTTTTATTAAACCACTTAAAAACATCGAAAAATTCAAACACGCTGAAAAAAATCACATCTGTAGTATATTGTCCCAAACAAATTCGGCACTCTAAACATATAATATTTGGTAAACAAAAAAATTATATATTTGGAAAGATGTTGTTCTAAACAAATCTTTGTTTACATCCCAATATGTTTTTATTTGGGACTAGTATTTTCGAATCAAATATTTATTAACTAATAAATAACTTAAATGGGTTAAATTTATCAGTAATTCAAATTAAATTTTTAGACATTTTTAATGTTCGTAAAAATAATAAATAATAATAATTGAAATCGTATAATCTAGATCAATATAAAACACTTGGATGATTGACAACTAATGATGAATTGAAATACTCAGAAATTTGAAATGATTGATTTAAAGCTGAAGTTAATGCTGCATATGGTATCATAACTGTAAGGTATAATTTCACACCAAGGACAAATTAAAACTGAAATTCGAAAAAGTCAACAAAAGTTCTTAAATAAAATATATTTAGAAAGATTCCTAAACAATAATTTTATTTGTATTTAAACTTATATTTTATTTGAGAAAGTTAGTTCGCGAATAATTTTGTTGTAATACGAATATATTAATATATGCGTTCTAAATATATTTTATTGATTTTCAAATACAATTTATTTGCTCAGAAATATATAATGGGTTTTCAAACAAAAGGTGTTATTTTGGTAGCTGTCACTTTTGAAGCTCTTATTCTGTGACATTTGGCAAGTAGAAACTACGCCATTACTAAAAATAGAACGATACACGATTCATCAACGCATTGAAATTATTAAAATTCGAAAATCATGGAAGAATCATCTTGACTGATGAGGCCCATTTCTACCTCGGTGGCTACGTCAACAAGCAAAATTGTCGCATCTGGGACTCAGAAAACCCAAGAGTTATTGTTGAGAAGCCTCTCTATCCTCAACGTGTGACTGTTTGGTGCGGTTTATGGTCCGGCGGTGTCATTGGACCTTACTTTTTCGAAAATGAGCTTGGATCAACAGTTACCGTGAATGGATTGCGCAATCGAGAGATGATTAATGATTTTTTATGGTCGGAGTTGGATGGTATTGATCTGACAACGTTTACTTTCAACAAGACGGCGCTACGTGCCACACAAGCAACGAAACCATTGCTCTGTTACGGGAAAAGTTTCCGAACCGTGTTATCTCTCGAAGAGGTGATCACAATTGGCCACCGAGATCTTGTGTTTTAACACCTTGCGACTTCTTCCTTTAGGGCCACGTGAAAGACAAGGTCTACGTCAACAGCCCAGCGTCGATTCAAGACCTCAAAGATAGAATTCGTGAGGCTATCGAGGACATAGGGCAGCCATTTTGCGATTTGGTTATGGAAAATTTCTTGAAAAGGATATGTTCCTGTAAGCGTGGTCGTGGTGGGCATTTGGCTGACGTTGTTTATCATTATTACCGGCATACCTTCCTCTTTATTATGAAATAAAGATCCGATCATTTATCTAAAAAAAATAGCATTTTTCTCTGAATACGAAAATAACACCTCTTGTTGGAAAACCCTTTGTTTAAAAATTTGTGTTCCAAATTTATTTTCTTTCGATTCAAACATATCAAAAACATATATTATAGTATGCCCCATGCAACTATTATAATTTTATCATTTTATTATACCCTCACTTTAGTATGACGAGGATATATATCATTTGCTACGGAAAAAAGTGTAACACATCGAAGGAGTGACCTAAGACCCCAAGTATGTTCGGCGGAAATCCGTTTTGGGCCATTTTAAGTCGAATGAGCAATGTCCGTCTGTCTGTCTGTCTGTCTGTCTGTTTGCTGGCTGGTGCGCACGATAACTCTCGAAAGGAGTAACCGATTGACTTCAAATTTCGTATGTGGTAATATTTTTTTCTATCTCCGGCTAAGTTCGAAGATGGGCCATATTGGTCCACTCCTTCTGGTACCTCCCCCACTAAGGGTTAAAATATTGTGAAATATTGATTCTTTAATAACTGCTATTATACGTATTCGAATCTTCTGAAATTCCACACATAGTATTAGTTTATTAGTCGCTATCAACTCGAGGAAAATGGGCGAAATTGCCACGCCCCTTTTGGTACCTCCCACACAAATGCACCATTTTGCACTAAAAGTTAAAAGCTTATAACATTAATACCAGAGTTTAGAAATACTTGAAATTTTGTACAGTGTAATGCTTTTATAGTGCCTACAGTCCAGTGAAAAATGGGTGTTATTGCCGTGCCCCTTTTGGTACCTCCCACACAAATGCACCATTTTGCACCAAAAGTTAACAGCTTATAAAATTATACCAGTGTATAAAAATACTTTAAATTTTGTACAGTGTAATGCTTTTATAATGCCTATAGTCCAGTGAAAAATTAGCGTTATCACCACGCCCCTTTTTGTACCTCCCACACAAAATGGCCAAATTATACCACAATTTTATATCTCAACGTTAATATACCAGTCCATATAAACGGTTACAATTCGGCACAGTGCAATGTATTTAAAGTATCTACTGTTCAGCGAAATATAGGTGTATTTCTTAAACCCCTTCTGGTACCTCCCACAAAATTGACGGAATAATTTGTGTAATATTCAATATTACATTACTCACAAAGTGAGGGTATACCTTAGTCGGTTTACCCGACTGAAACTTTCTCACTTGTTGAAAACTCTGATCGGTCATGAATAAAATGAGATCATTCAGAAGAAAATCGGTACATAATTGTGCGATCTGAATAATTTTAAAGCAATCGCATACCTCAACATTTTCTTTTAAAACATTAAAAAATTATTTAAAATTTTCGTTTCAAAAAATTAAATTTTACCCAGAATTTTACTCATTTTAATTTCGACCCGCATGCACATTTTTTTTACCTGTATTTGTGTATGCCTTAGAGAAAAAATATAATATTACACCTTTGAATTTGTGTCGGAAACGATATAAGTAGATCCTCCTGCCACTAAAGCAAAGATATTAATATAGGTTTTATTGGAAGTGAAACATTTTAGCATAGTGTTAGTTTCACGGTTAGAGATGCAGTATTCATTCACACATGTATTATGCATTTAATAATATGAAACCACAATTGTCCAATTTATAACCGACAATGCAAACTACCCGCATTTTATGCAAATATCACGAATTGCCAAAGGTATACGTATATATGTTTATGTACATTGTATCACATTGCAAATATGTTCTTACGTGAAAGCAAACATACAAATGGACGTATATATACACATAAGCACATCAAATGTGGTCAGTATGCGTTTGACAAGCAAGCAACACATGCGACGCTCTGGCGAATGCGTGCCGTGTTATTTATATTCCACCGCAAATAAACTCATTTGAAGATACATTAGGTGGACTCGACCATTTGAATATGTTATCGGAACATATTTTGTGAAAACATTATTTTCTAGAATGAATGTATTAGCGTTAACCAATTCGTAATACTTATATCGTAATGATTTCATCTATAAAATCCTTTGTACGTTTGTAAGTAACTGCCTGATTGTCTCTTGCCTAAGTCAAAGCTTGCACGTGGCGCACCAATATATGCATATTCTTCACGAATTTGTAATGTCGTCCCTTTCCTAGCAAGTTCATCGGCTTTGCAGTTTCCCGGGATATCCCTATGCCCAGGCACCCATATGAGGTGTATATTAAACTGCTCAGCCATCTCGTTGCATCCAGAGAATTGATGGCAGCCTGGCTGTCCAAATAAATGACAACACCAGTGTTGGTTACTAAGTTGCGACTCAGCCACTTGGCTACTTCCCATATTGCCATTATTTCGGCTTGATAGACACTGCAGGTATCTGGTAGTCTCTGTGAGCTATATCCAAACTAAGCTCTTCACAGTGTACTCCGAAGCCAACCTTTTCATCAAGCTTCGAACCATCCGTGTAAAAGTGGAGATGGTTTCTATTACCTGGTATTCTGCCAACCCATTCATCTCTCGCGGGAATCACTACTGCTATATTTATTCAGTGGACGATTTTAGGAGAGAGGCCCCACCGCGACCCTACAGCCTTTTTGCTAAATAATCCATATCCGAGGTGGAGGGTCCACATGTGGGACTTTATTCATTCTAGTAAAGAGAACCAATTCGGTCTTGTTTGGGTTTACGCCCAAACCGCTGCTTCTGGCCCATCAAGCCAATTTGTTCAGAGCCACCTGTAGAATGTCTCGGAGGACGTTTTCGAATTTGCCACTCACTGCGATTGCCACGTTGTCCGCATATGCCACGTCCTTGCAGCCACAACGTTCTAGATCTAGCAGGATTTGATTCACCGCTAGGTTCCAAATTAGTGGAGACAGTACTCCTCCTTGTGGGGTCCCTCTGTTTACAAACCTTGTTAGAGTTGTGAACCCAATACATGCTGTTATGCGTCTTCTGTTGAGCAGACTTTGAATTAGTCTAATCAAACTAGAGTTTACTTTCAGATGTGGCAGTGCCGCAATAACTGCATCTGAGTGAATGTTGTTGAAAGTCCCTTCTATGTCATAAAATGCCACCATGGTGAAGTCCTTGAAATGCAGGGACGATTCGATAGTGCTCACAACTTCGTGCAGGGCTGATTCTGTAAACTTCCCCTTATTGTAAACATGTTGGTTCACCGACAGGAGTTTTGTTTCCAGGTTTTCCCTAATGGAATAATCTAAAAGTCTTTCCAGACCATTCAATAGGAGGAGGATAGGCTAATTGGTCTGAAGTCTTTTGGCCTAGTGTGTGATATCTTCCCCGCTTTAGGTATGAATACCACTTTGGTATCCCTCCATCGATTCGGGATGTATGAAAGCCTGATACAGCCAACATTAATTTTCTCAAGCCAGGGGATAATGTACTTCAACATTATCTGCATTTCTGCTGGAGTGATGCCGTTTGGTCCGGGTGAATTGAAGGGCTCAAAGCTATTAATAGCCCAGCTTATTCTGGATCTCTCAGTAAGAAGCTAGCGACGCTCGCAGTCCACTCTTGTTGGTCCTGCTGATCCTCTGGTTCTGTTAGAGAGTTCCCCGGGAAATGTGTGTCGAGCAGTACATTGAGCGACTGCTCGCTGTTTTTGGTCCAATTATTTGCCTCATCCTACAAGTAACCCACTGTACAGGGTGAAACTGATAGTATTTTCCTTTTCCAGAGACGTTTTCCACTTCGCCACAGAAGGTATACCAAGAGCGTCTTTGCGCCTTTCTAAGCTCCTTCTTATAGATCTTGAGCTGCTCTTTGTAGGCATCCCAAACATTAGCGACCTCAGTAGATTTAGCCTTGTTGAATAGCTTGTTGCAAGTCTTTTTCATAGCCGTTAGCTCAGAAGTCCACC
The DNA here is from genome assembly GCA_963930755.1 of Eudasyphora cyanicolor. NCBI lineage: Eukaryota > Metazoa > Arthropoda > Insecta > Diptera > Muscidae > Eudasyphora > Eudasyphora cyanicolor. The sequence continues at coordinate 162,141,203 of OZ005737.1, forward strand.
ATTGGGGTCTAGTTTTACCCTTGTACCTAGTATTTGGACAGGCTTCTTTAAGGAAACTATTGAATGATGTTGTGATATGCTCGACCAGATTATCCAGACCGGCTTTGTCATTCGGTTCGTACAGAAGTATGGAGTTGAGGACTTTCTTGAAATTCTTCTCATACAGGTGCCACTTTGTCTTTCTCACATTTCTGTGGACGGCAGGTTCAGGCGCTTTTTCAGCGAGTTTGAACTCAATATAATGGTGATCTGAGAATGAGTGGTCGTCCAGTACATTCCACCCAATAATTTTGTCTGACAGCCGGTCAGTAGCAAACGTTACGTTTAGTACTTCTTGTCTGTTTAATTGTAAAGGTCGGTTTATTACCTATGTTACAAATACTTAGGTTGGCAGTAAGAATAAAGTCAAGAAGCGAATAACCACTATTGTTTATATCCGTACTACCCCAGATAGTATGATGAGGGTTCGTGTCTGCGCCAATAATCAGCTCGACCTCGTCAGACGTTGCTTCTTCTACTGCTTCATAAGGCAAGTAACTGGAGACCACCCAATATATGCGATTACCGATCTCCAGATTAGCAGATGTTTGGCCTTTACCACTTATATTAGCTAGGAGAAAGATTCATAGATCTTTCCTGTCCTGTATCAGGATGATGTCTACTGCACCTGTGGACAGGCGCAGCAATAGCGCCGTTGAGGCTGCTTTAGCGTGTTGGAGGTTAATCTGTAGAATTCTTACCATCATCGGTAATTGACAGATTAACATTCACCCCGACAAGGGTGTTATCGAACTCTGCGTCCGTATCATCGAGAAGCGTGTCCCCGCCAGATGCGTCAAAGTGTCCGGAGACTCCCCTCAGCCCCTCTGTGTCAGAAGTACAGCTTTCGTCCTCAGAGAAGGACGCTACAAATCTTCTGCTAGAGTTGGAGTCACCAGAAATAATGGGCGTGGGTACCTCCGCAATTCCAGAATGCCGTGTATCAACCACGGTGGACGACTCACTTTCCGCTATATCCTGCTTGTGTACCTTCAAGACTATAGTCTCGAAGCCATATTGTACGGTTGCACTTGCACGTTGTATATGGGAGGTGGATTCAGCGTTAATGATCAAATTGACATGTCGCTTTTTACCATCCGCCTCACCCACCTTGCTGATTCGCCAATTATGGGCTGGGCCGACAGACCAGGATTGGAAACTTTTATTTTGTCAGCCGGGTTGGAGGTCTCGTCTGTAACCCAGGTGATGGCTCTAGGGTGACTAGGGATGTTGTTTTTTCGACAACATCCAACTGGCCACCCGGCCACACCTCACCCGCTCGACTCAGAGCAGCCTTATACAGGTCTACTGATCTAGCATTTCTGAAATATAAGAGGATGGATCCATTCTCACTACTTCTGTCTATAACGGCCATCACTAGACTCTCCTTCGCCACTTCATTGAAGGGCTTGGTGAGTGTCCTGTTGATGGTGACATTAGGGCCTCTTACCTTTTTCGATGGAGGGGTTCATCAGGTGATCTGATTCTTTTGACTTTATTAGCCGTTAACACAGCTGAATTTGTGGCTCTTTCAAACGGCTCATTGGCCTTAGAAGCATCTATTACGCCTTTAGCCCAGGTAAGTGACTCTTTTTGTTTTTCGGTAGGATCCGAAACCTTAACAGCCTCCAATTTCGTCAAAACTCTGAACGCTATCCGGTGCTCATTGTGCTTCCGTTTTGACGGTCGGACATGACGTTTTCCCCCTCACAGTACCACCTGTTGTGAGTACTGGAGGGAAATTTTCACCATTTTTGATGTGGTCGGCTTTGGCCAAGGCCAACGGACGGACAGTAGGACGATTGGGGAACCCCGCTCCATCTGAACACGAAGGCATCCCCTCAACGAATTTATTTATGTTTTTGTCTGTATTAGCCCGTAAAAGGGACTACGATGTAGGTCTTCCAGACTTTGTACAGATTTTAACTATCCGCTCTGGGCTAAACACGTCCGTTCACTACGACTGATCAGTGGACATATGGTCAATATAATTTTTTTTATGATTTTTTCCTGAAACTAGTGATGTATGAATTTTTGAATGAAATATCATTGAATAAAAAACAAATACATCCCAAACAGGACAACGTTTGCTGGGGTCAGCTAGTTTCTTATAATATTCTGTAATCAAAAAAAAATTTTCTTGAGGATCTTCCGCTCTCGAAATTCCTCATACGATTTAACAGAAGATATCTGTTAGTATTTTCCTAAGATTAAAACGGCTACTGAGAAAATTAAAAAAAATAATAATAATTTTAAAGTTGTTACCAGTTTTGACCTAGGGCAAATGCATTTAAAAACGTCGCTTCTAAACTGTGGATAAACCGTTCTGGTTCGAATTTTTCCACCGATTTGTCTGAAATTTAGCAGAAGGAAGTTCAATGTTCCAATAACAGTCATTGCGAAATTTGGAAAATATCGTTATAGATATAGCCCCCATATATATATTATCTCTGATTTGGCATATAAGTGCACTGATAGAAAAACCGTTCGTCACCATGGCGAATCAGTTTCGTCAATATATCTTCGTACTGGTGACGAAAAGTTTCTTACATGCGATATTTTTTTACGTCAATAGAATGAACACGATCATCAACCCATGTTTTTGGTGATTTCGAAATTCGTTGAGGGAACGATATGGTTTCATTCCCACGACGAAGCAATCAATTTATAGTTTGTGCTTAAATGTACTGTTCTATATGCGTTCTAATTACCTTAGTTAAATAATTTGTTGTAAAAGTTTAATTTAAAAAATCTAATAATGGTGATGAATGGGATTCGTCTGTTTTTAAATACTTTACTTGATGAGATTATTTTTGGTTTAAAATAACAGAAGTAATGAATACTCCTCGTTCGTTTGCGTTAAGCCTTTCCTAATAAAAACTGCGTTTCGAACCGAATAACCACGACTGAACCTGGCAAAGCAGTCAAGTAATTTTATTTTCCATACCGTTTTCAATGGTCTAAAACAAGAAGAATATTTATTGAAATTTTTAAAATTTAAATAGTCGGGGCATGAATTCGTCGTGGTGATGAATGGGGTTCGTCGTCATGATGAATGGGGTTCGTCGTCATGATGAATGGGATTCGTCGTGGTGATGAATGGGATTCGTCGTGGTGATAAACTCGATTCATCGTAGGGTTCAATGGTGTTCATTGTGGGGAAGAATGGGATTCGTCGTGGTAATGAACTCTATTCATCGTAGGGATGAAATGTGATCATCCTGAGGACGAAAGTTTTTGGAAACAGATATTCGTCATGGTGACGAACAATTTCATCAAGAGGATTATTTCGTACATTAGCTGACCTTTGACGAAAAAATAATCGTGATGATGTACGAAATTGTGGTCATGACGAAGCTTTTTCTAGCAGAGTGGTATAGAAGCTATATTATACATCCGATAATTATGAAAATTGACAAAATGACATCTTTTGACCCACATATAGACTCTACCAAATTAAAATCTAAATTTTTTTGGAAGGTCTGCAGTTTTTTAAATTTTAATCATTTTTATATTATATAGCTGGACCCGGTCCACTTCGTTGCCCCAGACTTCAGTTTTCCGATACCGTGCATTTATCGAAACATGGTTCATGTAGATAGCGACAGTAGGAATCTCGTTAATTTATTCGTAGGTACGCACAGTAGGAATCAAAAAAAACATTGGCTTATATGGGCGGACCCACGCCCCCTCAATCAAGAACTTATAAAGCCTATGTCACCCTCTAGGCTTATCTGAACATTCCTGAAAATGTCATCAAAACCGATCCAGACGTTTTGGAGTCCATACGTAACATACACACATCCATGTATATATATATAGCTGGACCCGGTCCACTTGGTTGCCCCAGATTTAGATTTCCGATTCCGTCCATTTTTGAACCAATCACGAATACTTCCACCAAAAACATCTCCATAAAATAAGAGCACTCTCGCTAAAAAATTTTGAAGATATCACAATTTCACGCCCATTGATCCGATTCCTCCCAGTTTTGGACCAATCACGTAGACTACCACCAGATACATATGCACAAAATTACAGCACCCTCGCTAACAAATTGTGCAAGATATCTAAATTTTAAGATTTGGCTTATATGGGCCGGGCCACGCCCTTTAGTCCGATCCCGCCCATTTTTGTGGACCAATCATGTAGACTACCACCAGATATATATGTACAAAATTACGGCACTCTCTCTAACATATTGTGAAAAATATCTAAAATTCTAAATTTGACTTATATGGGCGGTGCCACGTCCATTGGTCCGATTCCGGCCATTTTTGGACCAATCACGTAGACTACCACCAGATACATATGCACAAAATTACAGCACTCTCGCTAGCAAAATGTGCAAGATAAGACAATTTCAAATTTTGGCTTATATGGGCGGTGCCACGCCCATTGACCCGATTCCGCCCATTTTTAGACCAGTTACGTAGACTGCTACCAGATACGTATACACAAAATTCCAGCACTCTCGCTAACAAATTGTGTAAGATATAATATTTTTTAAATTTGGGTTATATGGGCGGTGCCACGCCCATTGCTGCGATCCCGCCCATTTTTGGACCAATCACGTAGACTGCCACCAGATACATATGTACAAAATTACAGCACTCTCGCTAACAAATTGTGCAAGATATCTCAATTTTAAAATTTGGTAGGTAAAAATGAGTACATTTCTAACTTCCAGGCACACAGTTAAAAAACGTGTGATCTATACCGCTAAGAAGTCAAATTCGGCTGCGACCTTTATAAGGGGACTATATTTATGAAAACATGGATCAATAAACTCAATTTTCACTAGAGACGACTTAATCCCGTATAAAGTATGGTTTAAAAAATCCGTCCTCTAGAACTCAAGGAAGTCTAATAAGTAGGAACCATTAAATATGGGCAACACCTAAAAATGGACCGATGTTCTCCATTATCACTATGGACGATAAAGTGCAACATAAGGTATAAATTCTTATACTTTCTTAATTTTCGACCAAATCAATTAAAAAATGTGTTCTCTACAGTATCAATAAGTGACATTATATTTTCAACAGCTTCCAGGCTTTCTTATCGACACCATTTTTGGAAAATACCACTTCAAAAATTGGCACAATACGAGTATAAGAGCAGCTTAATGTACAGTAATTGAGTATAGCTTTTAATGCGTCTCATACCTCGAAACATTGCAGACAGTAGTTGTCAACTTTAACCTTTGGACAAACACATGGTTCTGGCCAGGCATATTTCATTTTTGAACGTTAATTAAACATACTTCTAGTTTAGGTAGATACCTGTATTTCCTGGTAGCCGCCTAAAGTATTGTTGGGTTTCTATCTGTAAAAAAAAAATTCAAAAATATCGTTCCAACACGACGAAAACTGCAAAAGAAAAAAGTCTCCCCTCGAACAAACACATATGCCTGGCCAGATACAATTTGTATGAAATAAATTTTAATTATACACATTTTGGGCTGTTTTTCTGTGAATTCAATGCAGATGTTTACTTCCAGGTGTCTGGGTTAATTTTTTTCCTCTTTCTTTCGTTTGTGATTTTGGTTTTGAGTTCAGTTAGTTTATTATTGAATGCCTGGCCATATCCCTATACAATTTGTATGAAATAAATTATTATTATACACATTTTGGGTTGTTTTTCTGTGATTTTGGTTTTGAGTTCAGTTAGTTTATTATTGAATGCTGAATATACAACATCGACAGTCCGAAATATAAATTTTTTGTGCGGAAAATAAAGTGAAATTATTATTATTATTATGGCAGATGATTTATAATTTGTGTACAATACGCGCTTGCGTACAGGCAGCTTTACTGATAATTTCCAACAACAACTATCATCAGCGTTACAGCGTGATTTGAATTGAAGCAAATGCAATATTCGACAGCGATGAAGAATCCAATGAAGAAAGTGAGGATGCACCAACTCAAGCTGCAGACTGATTTTTGCTTGGAAAAGATGGTACCAAGTGAAGTACAGCTGAACCCGCTACAGTGAGATTCCGCCAGCACAACATCATGCGTTTCGGAGGTGGACCAAAAACAAACCTGACCACTCCGTTTGAGGTGTTCAAGCTTTTCTTTTCGCCGAATATTACGTTCATCATCGTAACACAAACAAATCTATATGGAGAAAAAGTTAAACGCAAATGGAACGCAGAACATGACAAGTGATGAGTTACACCAAAAAAACCGGAAGTTATATTATTTTACAATTCAACAAAGGCCGGCGTTGATACAATGGACCAAATGGTAACGCATTACTCCACAAAACGGTCAACCAGACGTTGGCCATTAGCATTTTTTTGCAACATGATAGACGTCATGGGATTTGCCGCTTACATCATATGCTATGAAAATATAGAAGGAACCAGAAAAGAGAAGCGACGATTGTTCTTGAACACGCTGAGTAAACAATTGGTGCTTGCTAATACTGAAAATCGCATGAACAACAACCATATTTTGGGACAACATTCAACCCGTTTGGCCATTGAATCTTTCTTTGGAAGGCCGTTGAATATTCCCAGCAACATGCTGGCTAACCAGCAAAGCGGCCCTAGTACACTGAGTTCCAGAAAAGATTGCAGAATTTGTTTCACGCAAAACGAAAAGCTGCGTAGGAAGACACGTTTTCACTGCACCAAATGCACTAATCCTGTGTGCCAACAACATTCTAAAGTTGATTATACTTGTTTTTCATGCATTCCACAAAATGAATAAAAATTTTTTACATTTAGTCTAAAGACAAAAATAATATACGAACGTACTTAGAAATTCAAAGTTACGGTACCCTTGGAGAATGGAAAAAATAGAGAAAACAAATATCAATCATTCGGTATCATTACATTCTGAGTCGATTTAACGATGTCCGTCTGTCCGGTCGTTCGACAAAGAGAAGTACATTATATACCGACCACTGTGGACTTCAATGAAATTGAATAGGCAAACAATATGACCGTGCGTGCAAAATAAAATCACGGTTTTAAAGCGGTGTAAGCTTACATCGAAATAGGGAAAAATATTTATTTTTGTTTCTTTTTTTTAATCTGAAGAACATATAAAGGGTAGTTAAATTGTAAGGGGATTTTTTGGAGTTATTTGAAAGAAAAGGTGTACGTCGATAATCCAGCAACAATTCAAGAGCTAAATGATGAGATGATTTGGCACATTAACGGCATAGAACCTCAATTATGCCTAAGCGTCATCGAAAATTTGGACCATCGGATGGAGGTGTGCTGCCGAGTCGCGGCGGCCATTTGGCCGATATTTTGTTCCATACATAATTGAACCATACCAATATTATCTTAATAAAAAGAAATGACAATAATTTCCTAAATAATTTGTGTTTCATTCAAAATCAACATCGGCCCTTAAAATTTAAACACCATTTATATATGAGCTTTATCCAAATCTGAAGCGATTTATTTCAAATTCGGCTGGGATTTTCCAATACAATTGATTATGTTGAATTTAACTGAGATCGTATAAAAACTTTGATCGATATAACGTTTTTTTATAAAGGGGCGTGGCTCCGCCCACTTTTCCTAAAAAAACAATTCATTTCTGTTCCAATGACTTAATTACCAAGTTGCATCTTTCTAGCTCTTATAATTCAGGAGATAATGCTGAAGAACGACGTTTCTACCGGAATTTCATTTAGTCCTTATATAGGGAAAATCTTTAATCCTTGACCGATTTTGAACAATTGCAATTCCAATCGTTGCAGGACAATAACACATGTTTCTGCAAAATTTCAGCCATCTGACCTGTTGTCTGCTTTCCACAGACAGACGGACATGGCTAATTTGAGGTAGATTTCCGCCAGCTACCTACTTTTGTCAGATCAAATCTGGCAACATAATGAAATTATACCATTTTTGCTACTCCGTGTTATGAACATATTTATATGTTTACATTTGACTCTCTGATTTGAATATTGCTGTTATCACTTCTGCAGTTTAAATTTGATTGAAATTTAGACTTACAAAAAGTAAAAGAAATAGCTTTTTAATACCATACAAAAGTATTGCCGAAAGGTTTTTTGCCGAAATATTATGGTTTTATATATACACAATTATGCGGTACAGTGTATAATAATTTTGTTTTGTAAGGCCCTAAAATATTGGGAGGCAGGTCATAACGCTCAGGGACATAATGTCCATAGATCTTAAAACACTTTGGTTCGGGTAACCAGCTTTGGAAAAAAATGTTAATCCCAACCGAATTCCTGCCAAACAGGGTCCGCGTAGCAATCGTTGGACATACATACATCAGAAGGGTAAATCTTTAACCCCGGCCAAAACCGGTCACGCAGACACAGTTTGGTCCGCGTAGCCCGCTTTGGAGATATCGATAACTGGAAAATCGTCTTCAAAGATATCATACAGGCTAAATGGTCTATTGACTCAGAATTACTAGCAGATTCGAATCATTATAGGGATAAATCGAATCTGCTAGTGATTCCTTATTGTTCAGCAAGTCTTTATTCAATTTAGCAGAGAAAAAATGTATGAATCTAAGCGCCAAAAAAAACTTTGATTAAAATTTGATAATTCTTTTTTGTTTAAAATTGTTAATGTAAAATTAAACTTTTTTATTGCAAATGAAAGAAAAATAGTTTAGTGCCTTTTTACGTTTTTTTGCCTGAAATTTTACGCCGTTTACGCTTTTTAAATTTTTCATTACGCTTTTGCTCCGCAAATAGTTGGCATCACTCTTCTTAAAGTGGGATCGAACACAGCCAAATTTGATACTATGTACAAAATAATATCTATCAATGTTGTGAATTAGTAAAGAAAATAGTTTCGAAACTAATGTGTTATAAATACAAACGACTCAGATTTTAGATCCTCTAACAAGGTGGTGCAGAGTTCCATATAGTCGGTTCCGCCTTACTAAGCCTTTCCATACTAAATAGTTCTTTCCAGATTTGCCATCTTACGTCTAACACGGTGATGAAGGGCATTGACATTAAAATTATCTCTAACATGGTGGTGTAGCGCAATATAGCCGGCTCCGAATTTTTCGTGAGCTTCCACATATAAAAGAAATGTTTTTTATTTGTTTAATTATACCCTACACCACACTGTGGTACACGGTATTATAAGTTTGTTCCACGGCAGATGTTTGTAACACCTGAAAATAACACAGATAGACCCACCTTAAAGTATACCGATCGACTCAGAATCACTAGCTGAGTCGATTTAGAGTCAGCTAGAGTATTACGCGGCTGTTAAGATCGCTATTGAATTTGGTTGAAATCAGTTAAGATTTAGCTATAGCTCCCATATATATGTTTCGTCCGATTTGGCCATTTAGTCCTATAAAAGCTGTATTTTACATCCAATCGTTTTGAAATTTAGATTGGTAGAGTTTCTTGATCCATGAACCAACACTGCCGAATTTGAAGAAAATAGGTTAAGATTTAGCTATAGCTCCCATATATATGTTTCGTCCGATTTTGCTCTTTAGTCCTGAAGAAGCTGTATTTTACATCCAATCATTTTGAAATTTAGAATGGTAGAGTTTCTTGATCCATGAACCAACACTACCGAATTGGAAGAAAATCGGTTAAGATTTAGCTATAGCTCCCATATATATGTTTCGTCCGATTTGGACCTTTAGTTCTATAGAAGCTGTATTTTACATCCAATCGTTTTGAAATTTAGAATGGTAGAGTTTCTTGATCCACGAACCAACACTGCCGAAGTTGAAGAAAATCGGTTAAGATTTAGCTATAGCTCCCATATATATGTTTCGTCCGATTTGGCCCTTTAGTCCTATAAAAGCTGTATTTTACATCCAATCGTTTTGAAATTTAGAATGGTAGAGTTTCTTGATCCATGAACCAACATTGCCGAATTTGAAGAAAATCGGTAAAGATTTAGCTATAGCTCCTATTGACTATTTATTGGCTATTAATAGCTCCCATATATATGTTTCATCCGATTTGGCTCTTTAGATCCAATCGTTTTTATACCCTACACCACACTGTGGTACAGGGTATTATTTAAGTATAAAATGTCCCAAAAGTAAATTTATGTAAACAATTTATACATGAATTAGAAAATTTATATATCAGAGTTATTCAATATTACGAGAGTGGTGTAGGGTATTATATAGTCGGCACCGCCCGACTTTAGCCTTTCCTTACTGGTTTTTAAATTATTTTAGTTTCTCAGCCAATTTTATTGTCACCTGAATATTTATTTTATCTATACCTGAATTTCATAGACGGCTTCGAACTTTTGTAGTAAAGATTAAGCCAACACAAATTACCTCTAATTTTCCTTTCAACTTTCCCACAAATATTGTGGAAGCAGGGACGAGTTTTTCTTCTGTTTGCGATACAAAAATAAATAAATCTTTGTGGATGTTTACTTATACGTAAATTCTGGACAGAAGCAAAAATGTATTTTTGATGACAGACCTTTGATGTGCCCCTATCCATCAAGGATTAACAGAAAAATCGTTATAATGTAGCAGATATCAGAGAATAAACAAGTAAGTACAATGACTTTAAGTTTGGCCGTTCCGAATATTATGCGTATAGTCTCCTGCATGTAATGCATTCAACTCTATAACGTGAACAATCTTAAAAGTGGAAAAGAAGAAAATCATGCAGTGCTATTTTTGTAGGTAATTAGCTAAAAAATAATAAGAAAGTAGCGAAGTTTCAGCCAAAGTTATTGTGATATCCATAGCTTAACTAAATATATTTTAGCGACATCTACGAATAACGGTACCGAAAAGATCTATCAGACTTCCTAGAAAGGCCGACCTAGTACATCCAGAAGTCGTTTACATAATGAAGCAGAGTAGCAAAGTTTGTGCTCCTACATAAGTCATTGAACTCAATGCATAATATTCAGGCGTGTTCGCCCATCCTGTCGGACCTTTGACCTTCTCACTTCGAATCTTGACCAGATTTGTCGAGCTAACTTACAGGTGCCGATTTCTGTCCATATTTCATTCCTTATTGCCTCTTACTTAAGCCAAAGCTTGCATAAGGACAGTGGCGCACCAATATATGGAAATTCTGCGAGAATTTGTAATGTCGCCCCTTACCTTTACGGATGTTGCCTCCAGAGAATTGATTGCATCCTGACTTGATTTTCCGAGTGAATGACAACGCCAGTTGCGACTGAGCCGCTTGGCTACTTCTCTTATTGCCATTATTTCGTGTTGATAGACACTACAGGTATCTAGTTGTCTATGAGATATTTCAAGACTGAGTAATTTACAGTACATTCCAAAGCTGACCTGATATACTTATATATATGTATATACCGTTGGTATATAGTCTACTCGGTTGGTCAATATAGCACTACATTGTGCCGTTTATAAGGTATTATTTAAGATCCGAAACACATTCCGGTAAGCCTTCTGCAAATTTACACGACGGCCTTATTAGCTAATTCAAATATATATAAGCATTACGCTGTAGCTTCTTTGAGATGGTACTGGATAATTATCCAAGATTCCAAGACAAATATCCATGTCAATGAAATAATTGGCAGTGCGTAATCTTATATTCCCTCCACCATGAATCGCAGGTAAATGGTTTCGGGTACAAACAAACTCATTATACCAAATTTCAAACCAATTCGTTTATATTTGAGATTTTTGTGGCGTTACGAAGTCAAATATAGAGGGCTATATCAAAACATGGACCAATGACTACCGTTGTTTGTGTGAAGGATTCCATGTACAAATAAACCCTAGTTACAAATTTTCAGCCAAATAAGTTGTCATTTGTGGTCTCTGTGACGTTGTGAAGCAAAAATCGGGGAGATGCTATACTTGTCCAATCGTCCGATATTGTCCAATCGTCTTAGAATTTTACGACAATTAAGAATATATATACTTTATGGGGTTCAGATCAAAATTTAATGGTGTTACAAACGGAGTGACAAAATGAATGTACCCCCATCCTATGATGGAGGGTATAAAAATGTAATGTTTGTAATACAACTTTCACATATCGCGACCTAAGAGCGTAAAAGCGCTAAGTCCAATATTTATATTGTACAGGAGAGGCAAAATACTTACTGTATATGAATGTTTTATAAAGGGTATATGGACTTAGCGCTTTTACGATTCAGCTTTTAAAGATGACAAAGCATGACTTTTTAAGCTTTTTGTTTTAAAATCGATGTATATCCAACTTATCTTGCGTTCCGCTTCAAAAATACATTCACTCTTAGGTCGCGGTATGATTTTTTTATTTTTTTCAGCTTGAATGCCCTTTAAGATAACTTTTTCGCTAGTACTTCTTAAATGCATTTTTTGCCAGATCCTCTTAAACGACCCCTGTGCAGGACCTTCATTTGTTCTTTTTCCAAAGGCCCTATAGACTACATTCCAATAGAAGCAGGAGAAAAGGCATTGCTCTCCAATCTTACCCCATGTTAATTTAGGCATTCTATAGGGCATTGCTTACGCCTTCTTTTTCCCGCTGGGCTCATGTGGACGTAGTTATTGTAACTCCACATTGAGAGACAGTTCAATCGTAGTGCCAACAGCAACTTCTCTCACCACAATTTCAATGGTCGGTAGATTCAGTAGGGCTTGTAGAGATTCAGTCGTTGCAGTCCTCAATGCTTCGCTTATCCATAAGCAGGCGATTCTCTAAACTTTTGGTAATTTGTTTGTAATGGATAGTTTATTAGTTGCCGTCCACCACATCACAATGCCTGCAACAGTATTGGGCTAACTAATACTGTGTTATTCACGATTTTAGGAGGGAGACCCCGACGCTACCCTACAGCTTTCCTGCAGAAATATAATGCGACGTTGGCTTTCCCTACACGTTTCAATATACATTAGGTCTGAAGTAAAATTTAGATATAGGGCATATACGATATTTAACTATACCCCGATTTTGCATTTATGACTATATAATCGCATGTCATAAGATAACAGTGTTTTGAGCGATGAATTAACGTTTACAAATTTAAAGGAAATCGCTTCAGATTTAGATATAGCCCCCCAAATATCTTTATGTGAATGTGTAGGTATATACCTTTATCCCGCTCAAGAAGTTTCAAACTTAATGGATAACTTTGTAAACCACCATCCAAATGTGTAGGGTATAACAATAATTATACATTATATTTTTTTTTTGGGTCATTGACCATACGCATACTGCCGACGCAAAACATAAACATCTATATACTTATAAATATTTAAATTTATAACCGAAATACACGCAAGTTCTGAGAAAACTTACAGATGGGGCAAACAATTTAGAATTTTCGTGAAAACAGTGGTCCAGTACTAAAGACATGCATCATTTCATTTACGATTTTTGTCTGTTCGTTAAACACTCAATTGATAGTACCACAATTTTGGAAGAAATATGAAATAAAGTGCTTAGCATGCAGCTAAGGGATTGAGCTTCTCTATTGATTAAATGTGTTTCGAATACAAGAACAATTTCATTTCTCTTTAATTATGTCCCATACAATTCGCACCATGCGACCACGATATGGCGTAAAAACAATATATCTACGAGTATATATATAAAAGATAAAGTATGTTTGTTTGTTTCTTGGTTTGTTTGTTTGTTCTATATAGACTCCAAACGGCTGAACCGATCTTCTTGAAATTTTCACAGAATGTCCACGTGTGGGGTTGGTGAAAATAGGGTAATTGAATTTTCGATATATCAAGTGGGCGTGGCCAGGGCTTGCACAATTTGTTAGCGATAGTGCTGCAATTTTGTTCATATGTACCTGGTGGTAGTCTACGTAATTGGTCCAAATATGGACGGGATCGGATCAATTGGCGTGGCCCCGCCCATATAAGCCAAATTTTAAAATTGAGGTAACTTGCACTATTTTTTATTAGCGAGAGTGCTGTAATTTTGTGCATATGTATCTGGTGGTACTCCACGTGATTGGTCCAAAAATGGGCGGGATCGGATCAATGGCCGTGGCCCGGCAATATAAGCCAAATTTTAAATTAAGTTATCTTACACAATTTGTTAGCGCGAGTCTGCAATTTTGTGCATATGTATATGGTGGTAGTCTTCATGATTGCTCCAAACGGGGTCCAGCTGTAAAGTATATGGGGAAAAACACGTCAAAAGGCCCACTTTTTTCAATTTTATTCCGATCGCGTCAAAATTTGGTGGGGTTGCAGAAGTACTTTGGGTATGCTATGTGCTTAAAATACAGCTTCCTAGCGTGATACGTTATGAAGATACAGGGTGTCAAAGTTGGAAATTTTGACCATTGTATCTCCCGACTACGTGGGCCGATTTGAATGAACCGTGGCTTATATGACAACTATTTAGAAACGCACAAAATGTGCATTGATAATTGTTTGGAAATATTAAGTTTTCATATTTTTTCTCGCGTTTTTAATTGTGTTCCGCGGATTGGATTCTATATCTTTAAACTACAAAAATGAAGCCCATTCTGTTTACTTCATCAACACGAATTTTCGCAATGAGATGAAAAGCACAACAAAAGCTGTGGAAATTTTAAATGTCAAACCTACTATTTTTTCATTATTTCTTTCGTATTATAAAGTGAGTTTACTCTAAGATGTAGACCAGAAACACGATTAAAAAATGTTATGGTAACATTCTATAGCTAGATACGCCAGAACAACAAAAAAAGATATTCCGAAAAAAGTCGACGCCGGATTTTTTACACTGGCGTACAATATTTCACTGTGATTCGATTTGACCAGTGCAATATTGTAGGCCTGTGTAAAAAATGCAACGTCGACTTTTTTCGAAATAAGTTTTTTTGATGTTCAGGCGTATTTGGCTATAGAATGCCACCATTACATTTTATTAATCGTGTTTCCGGTCCACAGCTTAGAGTAAACTCACTTTATAATACGAAAGAAATAATGAAAAAATAGTAGGTTTGACATTTAAAATGTCCACAGCTTTTGTTGTGCTTTTCTTCCCATTGCGAAAATTCGTATTGCTAAAGTAAACAGAATGGGCTTCATTTTTGTAGATTAAAGATATAGAATACCATCCGCGGAATACATTTAAATACATTTGTTTGTATGTATCCAGCTAGTATATATATTTCTATATATAAATGAAATTGAATTGATTATCTTCAAAACCCTCAAGAATTATAGAAAATCAGCAGAAAATCTCAGCGTTTCCGAAACGCCACTTTCTATCACATTAGCAATTTCGAGAACTCTAAAGCAACTGTCGTAACAAAGTTATTCTGACTCATGGACGCAAAACCGCCTAAAGCGTTATATTTCTTCTAAAGAATTCAAGGAACTTGTTTAGGGAATCTTCAAAAGTAATATAAAAATCGAGACGCTGAAATGGAAATACAGTATACAGTTAATGCATTACAAAAGTGTACATTTTCGAATGAACAAATGTACGCTATAGTGTAATTAAGCCTTTTTGTTGAAAATAGGTGTCGATTTTCAAAGCTTATATGAAAATTTGGTATGTTTTATACATATTCCCAAAATATTTCGTTTCTGGGACTGTTCAGATACAAGCAATTCGCTAAGAAAACAAACTTCTAAAAATCTGGAGTTCTTCAATAAAATTGTCAGTCCTTATCCTACGGGAAATGGGGGTTCAAATAACCTGAATATACAGATCATAGGAACTTGTGAAGCCAAGACTCATCACTGAATTTCCCTAAAGGAGAGATCGGAATTGCACATTACACCACACTGTGGTACAGGGTATTATGACATTGTGCATTTGTTTGTAACACCCAAAAAGAGAAGAGATACCCCTTGGTTTAATATACCGATTTAGTAATGTCCGTCTGTCAGTCTGCTTGTAGATGTATTCTTGTAATCTATGCACAGGTCGCAATTAATGCTGACAACTACGATATTTAGAACTAACTTCTTAGTTTGCTCAAGGACTAGGAATCGGTTAAGATTTACATATAGCTCTTATATACATGTACCTTTAATTTGGCATATATGTACGAGTACTGCAACATTTTTTAACATATCTGTATAAAGAATTACAGAAATAAGTGATGTTGTGGAGTTGGAAATAAGTGGAGTTGGTTTTGATACTTTGTTAACAGAAATGAAACCAATTATTTCAAATTATTATCGCAGTGCCCATTTTCGCATTTTTAGGGAGGTATAGGGTACTTAGCTCTACTTTCTCATCAGGGCTTATTCGAAGAAGGAGTTCAAAATGTTGACCGTAATAAACTAGATCTACTTAGATCGTATTTTTTATTTTGGCACCCTTGTCTCGAACATATGTTCTTAGTCGAGTTTGTTTGTGAGAGACATAACAGTTAGAAGTGTTTTGCATGTTCGGCGAATCGGTTTTAATCTCCTCAATCGTCGCAAAACGCCATCCTAGTATGTGATAATATTTTTTTCTATCTCCCAGGGTTTTCCAACAAGAGGTGTTATTTTGAATCACCCGGTATTTCGGTAGCTGTCACTATTGAAGCTTTTATTCTTTGCCATTTGACAAGTATAAACTAAAAAGCTGGCCGATCATCAACAACGTCGTGTCTTTGCTCATTGGGTCCTTGAAAAGCATGAAAATGATCCGGAATTCCATCGAAAAATCATCTTGATTGATGAGGCCCATTTCCACCTCGGTGGCTACGTCAACAAAATTGTCGAATCTGGGTCTCGGAAAACCCATGAGTTATTGTTGAGAAGCCTCTCCATCCTCAACGTGTGACTGTTTGGTGCGGTTTATGGTCCGGCGACGTCATTGGACCTTACTTTTTCGAAAATTATGTTGGATCAACAGTTACGGTGAGTGGATTGCGCTATCGAGAGATGATTAAGGATTTTTTATGGTCGGAGTTCGATGGTATTGATCTGGACAACGTTTACTTTCAACAAGATGGCGCTACGTGCCGCACAAGCAACGAAACCATTGCTCCGTTACGGGAAAAGTTTCCGGACCGTGTTATCTCCCGAAGAGGTGATCACAATTGGCCACCGAGATCTTGCGATTTAACACCTTGCGACTTCTTCCTTTGAGGCCACGTGAAAGATAAGGTCTACGCCAACAGCCCAGCGTCGATTCAAGTTCTCAGAGATAGAATTCGTGAGGCTATCGAGGACATAGGGCAGACACTTTGCGATTTGGTTATGGAAAATTTCGTGATGAGAAACAATGGTCCTGTAAGCGTGGTCGTGGTGGCCATTTGGCTGATATTGTTTTCATTATTAACGGCATACCTTCCTCTTTATTATGAAATAAACATCCGATCACTTATCTCAAAAAATTACATTTTTCTTTGAATACCAAAATAACACCTCTTGTTGGAAAACCCTTTATCTCTCCCACAAAGGGTTACAATTTAATGAAATATTGATTGTCTAATAATTTCTATACTACTTATTCGAATCTTCTAAAATTCCACACATAGTATTAGTGCATTAGTCGCTACCACCATGAGAAAAATGGTCGAATTTTTCACGCACCTTTTGGTACCTCCCACACAAATGGACCATATGAATACGATTTTCAAACTTAGCAATTTTCGTTTTTGTGTCAAGTAACTCATCTCTGCCAATTATAATTATGGGACATTAATTAAAGCTTCAATAGAACATTGATACCAAATTGGAAGGAACCTATACTATATCTAAATCTAAACCGATTTCCTTCAAATTTGATAGTATTATTTCCTGAAAAAATTAACACCTTTTTGACAAATTTGGCAATACTCAGTTGTACTCGTATTTATAATAAGATTTCTATAGCGTTTGGTTTTCAAATCGGCGATAAATATATATGGGAGCTAGGTATAATCTGATCCGATTTTTCCAAACTTAACAATTTTCGTTTCTGTCTCAAGCAGCCTTTTCTCTGCCAAATTTATAATGAAATTGATACAAAATCTTATGAATCTAACACATGAATCTTATGAATTTTTTCAAGAGCTTTCGAGTGATTAAATAATATTTGCACAATATTTGCATAATATTTAAAGCGCATGCCTTTTGATACGGCGGCCGGAAGTTGGACCTCAAGAAAATGTACACCAAATTAAAAATGCAAGTGCGCCCCAAATTTGGGGCCTATTTTCGTTACAAAAACTGATTTAGGAAATTACACCTCAATCAAGAAAACAGCATAAAATGAAAATAAACCCCAAAAAAACTAAGAATTTTTCTCTTCGTAAATCTGGGGAGTTAGCAGTAACACACGTATGCGAACCTATTTTCTAATTATAAATCTTTTCCTCTGCGGTCGGCCTACGGCCTTCGGCCTTTGTTTAAGACTTTCTCCTATGGACAGGATCCTAAGTTGGCTACGCGAAAAAAATCTTTTATGCTTAGCACCTCCTGTTTCTAAATTTATAGATGAAAATAAGCCCCAAAAAGCGGACAAGAAATGAAATTAAACCCCAAAAAGCAGACAAAAAATTAAATTAAGCCTCAAATAAAATTGTTGTTGTGCTGAGATTTTTTCTTAAACATTAAAGACTTATGTTTTCGCAAAAATTACTTGGATATTCTACATTTAATTTCTCCAAGCAAATTTTATGAAAATTGATTTAACCACACGAAAGCTTGTTAAAAGAAAGTCATAAATTGTATTCATGTGTGCCAAATTTTGTTACTATCGTACAATAATTCGGACCTGTACTGTGGCTACAAGAATACAAATAGACGGACGGACAAAGCTAAATAAACCCACAATGTGATTCTAAGTTGATCGGTAGAATCAACGTAGGGTCTATCTCATCTCTGTTTGGGTTCTTCAAACAATTGCACAAACTCAAATTACCCTGGACCGCAGTGTGGTATAGGTTATACGTTTTTGCTAAAATAAAAGTTTAATAGTTCACTATGAAATATTCAATAACCCCGTTTTTAGTACAGCCTAATAGAGGGCCATTGATACCACTTACATACGAGTATGTATTTATTTTTAAACTAAGCTGATTTTCGAACAAAATCCATTTTAATTTGAAAGTTGCCCAATTAGGATTTTTTGTGCCAACATAAAAATATTCTCTGAAAATGTAAATCTGATTTTATGTCGAATAAATTGATACCTAACAACAAAGACATAAATATATATAAATCAATGAAAATGTCCGAAATGGTGATTATATTTTAAAATAATTACACATCTGTGTATGCTTTGCTGTACATTCACACTGCAGATCCATCAGTAAAAGATGTTCGTCTTGCCTATGTATGGAGTATGCTACATTCAAATCGTTCCAAATATATAACATAATATTAGGTCATGATACACAGTACACTTCAACATTGCCACCATCACCGGACACACAATCAAAACAAAATTTTAAACGACTTATTGGTTTTATTTTCCCAGTAATGATAAAAATTGGAGTATACAATGATTGACCACTTTGATTCAATACCCATATCGGCATCTTAGGATGAGTAGAAGAATATGAAATGTTTTTAAAAATTGATTATTTCAAATTTGCAGTTCTTTAATAAGTGAAATCAAATCAAAACACTGCTTTGTACTCGTAGCGTCATTCAGATGTATACCATCTGGGCGATTCCTGTAACATATATCACACAAATCAAAGGAAATGGAAAAATAAATAGTATCATTTTTATTATTTCGAAATATTACTAAAATCATGAATAAAGAAAATCAGGAAAATACTTATTTAAGCTAGCAAACAAATTTATTCGTGACATAACTTCAATCACGTACCTGGTTCGTCTTACCGGTAGTCAAAGGAAACCTTGACATACCATGACCGGGTGTCAGATTCTGCTTTTTGCACTGTGGATTGAGTACATCGAAAAGTAAAAGGAATTGTTATGAAAATGACTTTTAAAACCAATTGTTTAAGGAACGAATATAAACAAATATAGAATTTGGTTTGAGATATCCCTGATAATTATCCAAACATATTGCCAGTCTACATTTGAATACATTTTATATTTCAATTTAAATTCTTCCACCCACCCACTGTGGCATACAGGCAACAAAGACGGAAATTGAAGCAGGTATCTCTGCTGGATTTGTTGGTACTTAAGTGATGCCCGCGTGTCATATACGTGACGGTGTTTCTTTTTGTGTGTTTCACTCTGGATAGTAGTTGCTCGTGTCAGAGAAAGATTCTCCCTTTTATCTGGATAAATAGAAATAAGAAAAACTGAAATATAAATTCAGAGAACGCTGCAGCATCTTTGTCAGCAAAAAACTGTTTGACTTGTGTCAAAAATGTATGACAAATAGTCGGAACTCAAGTGCCGGCAATTATTAAGTTTTGTACGTGATTGTGTCTGGAAGTGACAGCAAAATGTTTCTTGCTTTTTCTTTATTTTAAAAGTGCAATGTATTTCCGTTCACTTGGTCAAAAGTGAATGGTACAAAGTCGCCCCTGTGACAGTAAAATCAATAATTTAAAATAACACCATTGAAGGGGCAGACGTGCTATGCTTTAAAATGGTATCTAAGTTCAATTAACACTCTTATCCAATTGCAGATACTTTGAGGAATGACTTGAAATGGAAAAATTTATTAAATTTACTTAAGGAGTACGTTAGGATGTCGCACGGCTCAAAATGTCCATATTTGACCGATTGTGATTCCTCATAATTACTTCTTTTTAAAATTCAGTTAAGTCTGTAGTCTGATCTGATGCTTTAATGAATTGTAGAAGTATTAGAGGGCCCAACCCTTTAAGTTCGGCCAACTCCTGAGAGAAAAATGATCCCAGTATCTTGTTAAGTCTACACGATAAAGTAAGACATTGTCAAAGGAAACAAATGCATCTTTCACCACGTCAGGGTCATGACACCACCGATACAAGTGGTAATATTATAGACCAATTATATGCACGTGCTTACCAATGCTATTATGTCCGGTTATAATTCCCACAATCAGACGTAGATGTGATTTAGGTATAATTAGCAGTTTCTCCATATTCCGCGAAAACATTTATCTCAAAGAGCTTTCACATCCGTTTAAATTTATCGGTGTTTTTGGATCGAACACCTTAATGCTTATTTTGTATAGATCGGGTGTAAACACGATTTCTGTAGGCCTTAAATTCAAAATCGGGGGGAACAAATTTATGGACAACGTCTAAATCTGAACCGATTTTACCCAAATGGTGGATATACCAAAACATAGACCGATGTACTCCCCATTTTTACCTGAGACGATTAGCTCCAACATAAAGTGCAACTTCTGCCAGATCAATTGAAAAATGTGTTTTTTTGAGCGTCAATATTTATTAAGATTTTCCTGAGATGTGAACATTGCATTTATTATATTTTAAAAACGCTTTTGTTGATTTATACAAATTAGAGGTCTTTTTGAAGGCCTCGCTTTATGCGAAAATTCGCCAATATTTGCATATATCGTTATTTATTATTCCTCTTAGATTTTAATTTGCATACTGGACCAGGAAAACATATATAAACATATGTTAGCCCCGATTTGACATATAAGCGCTGAAAAAAACTTTATTTTATATTAGATCTGTATGAAATTCGGCAGAAAGAGGTTTCTTATTACATGAAGGAATACTGCGAAATTCGGAGAAAATCGGTTCAGATTTAGATATAGCCCCCGTATATATGTTACACCCGATTTGAAATGTAAGCGCTGTAAAAACTGTATTTTATATCCGATCAGTATGAAATTCGGCAGAAAGAGGTTTCCTATTATATGAATGAACTCTTTTAAATTTGGAAGAAATCGGTTCAGATTTAGATATAGCCCCCATATATACGTTACCCCCGATTTGAGATGTAAGCGCTGTAAAAATGTTATTTTATATTCTATCAGTGCGAAATTCGCCAGAACAGATTTCTTATTACTCGAAGAAATACTGCCAAATTCGGAGAAAATCGGTTGAGAATTAGATATAGCCCCCATATATATGTTACCCCCGATTTGATATGTAAGCGCTCTAGAGACTGTATTTTATATCCGATCAGTACGAAATTCGACAGAAAGAGGTCTTTTTACATGAATGAGTATTCTGGGAAAATTGGTTTAGATGTATATATAACCTCCATATACATATACATATGTTCCTCCTGATGTGGTATCAACGCGCTATAGATGTACTTTACTTCCGATCATTAAAATTTTCCAGAAAAATGTTTCTTAATTTACGTACGAATATTGCTTAATTTAGCGATTATTGGTTCAGAATTAGATAATATGTTCCTACCCATTTACCAATTATTCAAAATTATTATCGCAGTGACCCTTATCGCATTGTTAGGGAGGTGTAGGGTATTATATGGTCGGCCCCGCCCGACTTTCTGCCTTTCCTTATTGGTTTTTTATTGAAGTGATTCCGTCTATTTTGTAATTTCAATATTTATCATAGTTTATAGAAGAAAATCATTGGCATTTTTCTGTAAATATTGTGTTAAAAAGAACGAGGCTGAACATCATCTTGAAATTTGTAGGGTCAGTTAAGAACAAATCAGGCTACGTGACTATATTTTTCTCAGAATTTTATGTTGGTGTCATAGATGTGAAAGATGCAAAATACATTGAATTAACCAGCATTAATATATGTACTTTAAATACAGGTCAAGACCTTACGAACGAGCCATAATTTTTACAAATCCGTGTACGCGTTTGCATAATACATAACATCCAAAATACACCTTTTAAGATATATTCCCAAATTTTTAAGATTTCAGATACCTATAACATCTGAAAACAATTGTTGGTTTTTTCTCGCCAACTACAAGATGATTCATTTCCATATTAAAACTCATATACACATTTTCAAGACAATCCGCAATGTCGACCACATTTTTTTTAATCAATATAATAAACGACTTATATAGATCTATCTCTTTGTTTTTTAGGCGTTACAAAGTAATGCACAAAGTCATTATACCCTGTACCACAGAGTGATGGCGGGTATATACTTATAAATTCGACCATTATTTCTCCAGAAAAACTACCTGTTTCGACTTATCATATCAGGAAAATAATTGGTTGGAATTCGATAATAACAATAAAAAATATTACTAGCGACAAAATAAAATAAATACACCGTATGCCGGTTGTATTTATATATACATAATTAAAACTACAATATTAACATGTGTACGATCAAATTAAAATGCTTGCAACTAAATCGATGGTTGTATCAACTGATTTAAGATTGTTTTTTTCATTGATACTCGGTTAGTTGTACGATCGATATTTGGTAGTGACAACGAATGTTTTATTCTTGACAACAGAAATTGTACCAATAGACCAAATATTATTATTGCAACGAATTACCGTTTACTATAGCAGAAACAAATATTAATAGATAATCGTTTTTTGGTTATCCCAATAATTTCCCAAATTAAGAATAATTAAATATATTTTGGGAAATACAACCGAAAGCGTGGTTGCTGTTAATACATGACAAACAAAAAATAAAACAAGTAAGAAAGTTCAGTCGGGTAAACCGACTTATGAATCCCCTCACCTTGAGTCCCAAAAAAAATAATCGCAAATTTATTTATTTTGTTGTTCAATTAAATTATTATCAATTTTAATTGCATTTAATAATTTGTATGAGTATATAGTTAAAGTATGTACTAGTATTAAAGTTAAAAGCTGTTAACTTTTGGTACAAAAAGGTCCATTTGTGTAAGAGGTACCAAAAGGGGCGTGCCAATAACGCCCATTTTTCTCTGGACTCTTGGTACTATCAAAGCTTTGCACTGTACGGAATTTCAAGTATTTGTATGCACTGTTATTAAAGTTAAAAGCTGTTAACTTTTGGTACAAAAAGGTCCATTTATGTGAGAGGTACCAAGAGGGGCGTCCCAATAACGGTCACTTTTCTCTAGTACTCTAGGTACTATAAAAGCATTACACTGTACAAAATTTCAAGTATTTGTATAACCTGGTATTAAAGTTAAAAGCTGTTAACTTTTGGCACAAAAAGGTCCATTTGTTTGAGAGGTACCAAAAGGGCGTGCCAATAACGGCCGATTTTCTGTGGACTCTTGGTACTATAAAAGCATTACACTGTACAAAATTTCAAGTATTTGTATGCACTGGTATTAAAGTTATAAGCTGGTAACTTTTGGTACAACATGGTCCATTTGTGTGGGGGGTACCAAAAGGAGCGTGGCAACTTCGCCCATTTTTCTCGAGGTCATAGTGACTAATAAACTAATACTACGTGTAGAATTTCAGAGGATTCAAATAAGTAGTATAGAAGTTATTAAATAATCAATATTTCACTAAATATTTAACCTTTGTGGGGGAGGTACTAGAAGGAGCGGACCAATATGTCCCTTCTTCGAACTTAGCCGGAGATATAAGAAAATATTACCACATGCCAAATTTGAAGTCAATCGGTTACTCCTTTCGAGAGTTATCGTGCGCACCAGCCAGCAGACAGACAGACGGACGGACGTAGCTCATTCGACTTAAAATGACCCAAAACGGATTTCCTCCGAACATACTTGGGGTCTTAGGACACTCCTTCGACGTGTTACACTTTTTTCCGTAGCAAATGATATATACCCTCGTCACACTAAAGTGAGGGTATAAAAATAAAAGCAACAATTATGAAATTTAAAGCTCAAGGTTAAGCGATATTTGCATAAAAGTTTTGTTATGCAAATTCTCGTGCTCTGTTTTACAAAAATTTGTGTCAGATATTTCCTCATGTCATAATATGTAATATGGGATTTTTATACCCTACACCACACTGTGGTACAGGGTATTATAACTTTGTGCATTTGTTTGTGACACCCAAAAGGAGAAGAAATAGACCCATCGTTTATTATACCGATCGACTCAGAATCACTTTCTGAGTCGATTTAGCTATGTCCGTCTGTCCGTCTGTCTGTCCGTCTGTCTGTCCGTCTGTCTGTCCGTCTGTCCGTCTGTGCATGTATTCTTGTAATCAAAGTACAGGTCGCAATTATGGTCCGATCTCGACGAAACTTTACACATATCTTTTTTTTGGCCCAAGGACGATCCCTATTGAATTTGGTTAAAATCGGTTCAGATTTAGATATAGCCCCCATATATATGTCACATGTAAGCGCTGTAAAAACTATATTTTATATCCGATCAGTATGAAATTCGGCAGAAAGAAGTTTATTATTATATGGATGAACACTATTAAATTTGGAAGAAATCGGTTCAGATTTAGATATAGCCCCCATATATACGTTAACCCCGATTTGACATGTAAGCGCTGTAAAAACTTTATTTTATATCCAATCAGTATGAAATTCGGCAGAAAGAGGTTTCTTATTGTATGGATGAACACTATTAAATTTGGAAGAAATCGGTTCAGATTTAGATATAGCCCCCATATATATGTTACCCCCGATTTGACCTGTAAGCGCTGTAAAAACTGTATTTTATATCCGATCAGTGCGAAATTCGGCAGAAAGAGGTTTCTTATTACATGAAGGAGTACTGCCAAATTTTGAGAAAATCGGTTCAGATTTAGATATAGCTCCCATATATATGTTACCCCCGATTTGACATCTAAGCGCTGTAGAGACTGTATTTTATATCCGATCAGTACGAAATTCGGCAGAAAGAGGTTTCTTATTGTATGGATGAACACTATTAAATTTGGAAGAAATCGGTTCAGATTTAGATATAGCCCCCATATATACTTTACCCCCTATTTGACATGTAAGCGCTGTAAAAACTTTATTTTATATCCGATCAGTATGAAATTCGGCAAAAGGAGGTTTCTTATTATATGGATGAACACTATTAAATGTGGAAGAAATCAGTTCAGATTTAGATATAGCCCCCATATATATGTTACCCCCAATTTGACCTATAAGCGCTGTAAAAACTGTATTTTATATCCGATCAGTGCGAAATTCGGCAGAAAGAGGTTTCTTATTACATGAAGAAATACCGCCAAATTTGGAGAAAATCGGTTCAGATTTAGATATGGCTCCCATATATATGTTACCCCCGATTTGACATCTAAGCGCTGTAGAGACTGTATTTTATATCCGATCGGTACGAAATTCGACAGAAGGAGGTCTTTTTACATGAGTAAGTATTCAGGGAAGATCGGTTCAGATTTATATTAAAGCTCCATATATATGTTCCTCCTGATTTGGTATCAAACCGCTATAGAAGTTGTATTTTACTTCCGATCATTAAAATTTTCCAGAAAGATGTTTCTCACTTTAGGAACGAATATTGCTTAATTTAGCGATTATCGTTTCAGAATTAGATAATACGTTTCTACCCATTTACCAATTATTCCAAATTATTATGGCAATGACCCTTATCACATTGTTAGGGAGGTGTAGGGTATTATATAGTCGGCCCCGCCCGACTTTCTGCCTTTCCTTACTGGTTAATTTTGTTAATAATTGTTTTGTTTTTTTTGTTCAATAAATGAAATAAAAATTAATGAAAACTATTTTTAATTAACTGTCGGTTGTATATGACTGACAATTTGTCAAAACAACCAACAGTTGGTTGTGGCAACATACAAAAGATAATTTTAGCTACCATTTTCGTAGTTGGCGCAACTAACTAAATATTATTGTTGTCAACATGGAAGCAGAAAGTAATGGAATCGCATGATAGTAGACATAACTACCAAAATTTGGTTGGCAAATAATTCGGTTGAAGCAACCAAACTGTTTTCTGTAACAACTGAAAATTATTCTTTAATAACGGCGTACTTAAAGTCTTAGACTTTACTTATCTGGACAAAATTTAGAATAATCCAGTTGGTACACCCAATGGACAAAAGTTAAGTGAGAGAGCGAAACATTTTTAACGTTGAAAATTCTCGACAACAACAACGGCTCAACTCGACCTTATGGTATAGTATATTATGACATTGTACATTTATTTGTAACTCCTTAAAGGTGAATGTATAGACCTATCAACCTTAGACGAGACTGCTCGTAGATTCGTGTAATCGAAGTAGAAATCTCAATTATCCTCCGATCTCTAAAAATTTTTGTAAAATCTATATTTATAGCAGAGAAACAAATGTACCGATTATTTTCACTTGAATATTCCTGATTTAACAACAGGAAATCGCAGCCACTGATTTCTTTATAGCTCTTTTCTAAAGTCTGGTTTGCTTCTACTGTACCAACAATAATAAGCTTGGTGATGCAGCGTCACCGTAATTGACATTTTAAAATTGTTCATTATATTTGCTATATTAAAGTACATATATCGTTAGTTATAATAAAGTATATTTTATCTTTTTATTGTTAAAATTGACAAAATCGGTTCACGTATACCTATAAATGTCTCGAAATTCTTTAAAACATATTTCGTAAACCGGTTAACATTGTAGAATTTGTATATGAAACAGTTGAAAAATGCGTTCGCTATAGCATCAATAAATCTAATTTGGGGATCGCATATATAGCGGATATAAAAAACATTGAGCGATGTTCCCCATTTTCACAACGGATGATTAGGTGCAATATTTCTGAGAAACGTGTTCTCTAGTACTTTGTCGCTTGGATGACAAACTGATTTATTAAACAACTAGCTGAGCCCGGTGCGCTTCGCTGCCCATGTCAAAATTCGCGCTGTAGAAACTGTATTTTATATCCGATCAGTACGAAATTCGGCAGAAAGAGGTTTGTTATTACATGAAGGAATACTGCCAAATTCGGAGAAAATCGGTTCAGATTTAGATATAGTCCCCATATATATGTTACCCCCGATTTGAAATTCAAGCGCTGTAGAAACTGTATTTTATATCCGATCAGTAAGAAATTCGGCAGAAAGAGGTTTCTTATTACATGAAGGAATGCCGCAAAATTCGGAGAAAATCAGTTCAGATTTAGATATAGCCCCCATATATATATGTTACCCCCAATTTGACATGTAAGCGCTGTAGAGACTGTGTTTTATATCCGATCAGTACGAAATTCGACAGAAACAGGTTTCTATTTTACATGAATGAGTATTCTAGGAAAATCGATTCAGATTTATATATAACCTCCATATATATGTTCCTCCAGATTTGGTTAAAAAGCGCTATAGAAGTTGTACTTTACTTCCGATCATTACAAAGTTCTCCAGAAAGATTTTTCTCAATTTAGGAACGAATATTGCTTAATTTTGCGATTATCGGTTCAAAATACATTTACCAATTATTCCAAATTATTATCGCAATGACCCTTATCGCATTGTTAGGGAGGTGTAGGGTATTATATAGTCGGCCCCGCCCGACTTTCTGCCTTTCCTTACTGGTATTAGTAATAAATTCACTGAATGAAAAAATACCGAATTCAGTGGAAAGTCCAGAAAATAGAAATGTATACTTATAAAATTTCCAAATTCTTGTTTCATTGATATTGCATCACATTATCATATTGCGATTGTATTGGAGTGAGCAGCTGTAATTATCGCATACCGAGCATTTTTGTTCATGTATTTCCTATATAATACTTGCAAGATATATCAAAATATGGGCTGGGCCACGCCCACTGGTCCTATTCCGCCCATTTGAAAGCCAATCACGTAGACTGCTACCAGATACATATATGCAAAATTTCAACACTCTCGCTAACAAAATGAGCAAGATAATTCAATTTCAAAATTTAGCTTATATGGGCGGTGGCCCGCCCATTGGTCAGATCCCGCCAATTTTTGGACCAATCACGTGGACTGTCACCAGATACATATCTACAACATGACAGCACTCTAGATAAAAAATTGTGCAAGTTATATCAATTTCAAAATTTGGCTTATAAGAGCGGGGCCACGCCCATTGGTCCGATCCCGCCCATTTTCTGACCAATTACGTAGAATGCCACCAGATACATATACACAACATTGCAGCACTCCCGATAGTAAATTGTGCAAGATATAAAAATTTCAAAATTTGGTCATTGTGGGCGGGGCCACGCCTATTGGTCCGAACCCGCCCATTTTTGGACCAATCACGTAGATCGCCAACGGATATATATACACAAAATTCCAGGTCTCTCGCTAACAAATTGTGCAAGATATCACATTTTTTAAATTTGGCTTATATGGGCGGTGCCACGCCCATTGGTCCGGTCCCGCCCATTTTTTCACCAATTACGTAGAATGCCACCAGATACATATACGCAACATTGCAGCACTCCCGCTAGCAAATTGTGCAAGATATCAAAATTTTGTCTATGTGGGCGGGGCCACGCCCATTGGTCCGATCCCGCCCATTTTCGGACCAATCACGTAGACTGCCACCGTTTACATATACACAAAATTCCAGCACTCTCGCTAACAAATTGTGCAAAATATCTCAATTTCAAAATTTGGCTTATATGGGCGGGGCCACGCCCATTGGTCCGATTCCGCCCATTTTTGGAAAATTCACATAATCTGCCATTAAATGCATACAAACAAAATTTCAGCACTATACCTATAATAGGAGCAGAAATATCGGATTTTTAACCTGCGATTTGTATGGGAGGTACCACGCCCCTTTGTCCAATTAATTTTTTTTCTATATAAACCATCTCGTGAAAATTTAGAATCGAATAAAAAAAAATCATCCAAATCGCTCCAGCCGTTCTGACGTGATGCCATTATACAGATGGACCGTTTCATTTTTATATATATAGATTTCCAGTTTGTTTTTCTTATTATGTATATTACTACCTCTTTCATAATATTCAATTTTTTTGGAGATAACGGCAATAGCTACATTAGACCATTTATTATTTTTTCGGTACTGATTTCCGGGCCGAAAAAGTTTCCATTTGACCTACAAACCTCCAATAAAAAATTTGGTGCCGATTGGATAACGCTAAGGTCTGCCCAAAGTTGTTTGAAAACACAAAACTCACTTTACATGAACAAAATTTGGGTTTTTATCAAATGTCACATGTTCAAGTAATTACAAAATATTTTATTAGCATGAATAGTTTTTAAATGGCCTTTGAATAAAATTTTCTTTCTTACAAGTCGTAAACAATCAAAATCGACCGAGAAACGAAAAAGTTACAGCAGTTTTCATTTGAATTTTACGTCATGACAGGGCATGCATGCACACCGACATGGCCTCTATGTACATATGTAGACGTAAGAGCAATCACAATAAAAAATAGATCATGCTTGTGCATGCATGAAAAAAAAACAACGGATTTGCATGATAGTTGATTTTTCGCATCAGTCTGGCATTTTTCTACTGGTCAAATAAGAAAACATAAGCAGAACTTTGCAGCGCGCTATACGGCCATGCAACAGGGTCGTTTACAGAACGCGCTCTGCCTCCAGCATAAGTGAATTGAGAAAGGGACAGCTTCGCACAAAATTTAATTTTAGTCATATTCTTATTTGTCTCCAGACCGACCACATCCAAAATTGTTACTAGATCCAGTGAAAAATTTCGCACCGTGGAATCAGTTGGGCATGTATCACATACAATATCTGGAGCCAAACTGCCGTCAAACAGACAGATATTTCATAATGTGATAACTGTAATGTTTAATGCTGCGACGCCTCTGACCTCTGTTGGTGAGCTTGTGATTAATCGTTCTACACCTCAAAATTTTTGGGCGCTCCCAAAATCCCGGCTGGTACTGGAGAAAATATGGCCAAAGTCGTTCATGATACACTCATCAAATACAGGTCAAAACACTGGATCGTGCATTTTGTTGCAGAACAAATTAGATCGAAAATTAATCAAGTTCCCATGTTCTCATCACATGATGGAGATAGTATTGAAACATGTGTTTGAGGTTAAACTTCGGCGACTTGTGGTCCTGAAGTGCCTATTTTTAATCGTTTTGCTGCCGTTTGGGTAAGTCTCGACCACAAATCGTTTAAAAACGGACTCGAAGATCCAACTGTACGCTCAAAAATAAGTAATGCTGACTGCGAAGTCATTAAGAAATTCTGCATTAAACAGATAAATGAAACACAAATCCGAGCTGACTACAAGGAACTATTACAATTAACAATAATGTTTATTGGTGGTGTCGGCGATAACTTCCGAACAGCTGGTCCAACATCCCACGCAAGGTTCATGGGAAAAGGCATTTATGCCTTAAAAATATACCTATTTCGAGAGCAGTTTTCATTGACAAAACGAGAGTCCAGTGGGCTACAGGATATATGTATTTTTCTCGTGCGGCTGTATATCAAAGGGTGGTTTACATGCAAAATGCCATACAAGCACCAAATCAAGATATACACTTGTTAAAAGACTCCATCGCATACGCAGAAATCGACCGAGATGTGTCTGAAGCGGTTATGAAGAAATGGAAAAATCATTTGTGGTATTTGGCCCTAGAATCAATGGCTTTGGCATTTTTCGATTCGGATGTTTCACTCGAAGAGAAACGAAAAATGGTTAGGCATCTGCAATCAACAGAGCCCGTCGTAAATCTGGAAAACGATCGAAAATTCTCCGACCCGAAACTAATGCTGTGTAATAATTTGAGCGATTTCGTCTCATACAAAACCAAACATTTTTTCGGTGCTTTTGGATTGAGTACTGAATTTTTAAAGCATGACCCATCCATTTGGGAAGATTATCAAGATACTCTCGATGTTTGTCGTAATCTGTTTGTTGTTAACGACACTGCTGAACGCGGTGTACAATTTATGAATTATTACAACAGAATACTTACGAAAGACGAAGAACAAAATCAATTTATATTACAGTGCATTGAAGAATATCGTAGAAAATGTCCCTCACATAACAAGTCAAGTCTAATATAATATTGAATTAATTGTATTTTTTGTTTTTTTCACCGATTTAAAAACTATTTATTAATTAATAATACAAAGAAATGTAATTTTACTTATTTAAACATATGATTTTTGAATAAAAAATATTTCCCCTATAAAGTGTGTTCTAAATTTTGAATGAACTTTGGGCAGACCCTAGGGTTATCCGTTCGGCACAAAAATTTGTATGGAAGTCTTGTAGAATGGAAACTTTTTCGGTACGGAAATCAAAGATCGCAGCAACTTTCACTTTTTGCATCATGTGCTATAAACGGTCTAAGCTACATGCTCAAAATGTATACACACGTTGCACTACGACTAGGATAGTCCAATGGTGGTCTTAACTCAATTTCCAAAAAAATTTCAGTTCCGTCAGTTGGTAATCCAAGCGACGAAATGAGTTCTATATAAGAAAACATATGCTCCATTTTCAATACAGATCGTCCCTAGTCTAAGAAATGTCTCTATACACCTTTTCCTAAATATCGCTTCATATTTGCGACCTTTGATCGCAGACAGACGGACATGGCGAAATCGACTCAAAAAGTGATGCTTTGTGTATCGGTATAATAAACTACGGGTCCATATTTTCCCTTTTTGGGTGTTAAAATGCACAACGTCATAATACCGTCCACCACAGGTGATGGTGTTTTTATTTGTATACCCGACAAAAAAAACACCATCACCTTCGAAATGACCACAAACCTTCGAAATGACCAAAAATGTGACACGTGGTGCACAGAGTACATTGGCCCACATATAGATTTTTTCTATTTTAAATCTAGTGCACATTTCGTTAAGGCCCATTTGCCACTGGACCGTAGATAGTGTCAAGGCATTACATTGCACAAATTTTCAAATATTTGTATGTAATGCTATTTAATTTATAAGCTGTTAACTTTTTGTTCCACATTGTCCTCTTTTGCGTGAGTTAGCTCAAGAGCCGGGAAAACTTTTTCTGAACGTTATAGTGACAAATAAACCATTATTATAAGGAAGGAATTACAGAGAATTCTGATAGGCAATATAAAATTTATAAGAGAATCAATAAATCACTAAGTTTTAATTCTTTGTGAGTAGAATAAAAGAGGAGGTAAAAGATTTTCTGGAACGATGTTCTTGTTCCAGTGTTATATTTGTTCAACAAACTAATATTATCACTAAGTCATTGCGATTTCTAAGGTTTCTAAGATTTTGTCCATTGCTCCATCCTTCGTAAAATTATATAGCGTCAATCATTGATGATTTCCAATTATAAGATTTTGTCCATTGCTCCTTCCTTCGTAACAATTATTGATGACAATGAAAGAAAAACTGCGCCATATTTTCTTTGATGTAGCATTAGAATCGTTGGAATGTATTTTGCATTTTGTATTTAAATCTATGTTTCATTTGATTGCAAATCAAAAGAACTTGAATTATGTCACTTATGTGGAAATTTGTTATTCCTACGCATCGCAATTCACTCTGATTGTATCAGACGGAGAAGGAACTTTGATGATATGTAATTGATATCTCATTGGTCGTGGGAATATTGTCATTTGTAAAATTTTATATCACAGCATAGTGTGTACCATAGAACGGCTTAAAAAACTTGCCGCTGTCCAAAGCTTGTATAAAATTTGGCTTGTTTTATGTATTCACAAAGAATTTAATTTCTGCGATTTTCCAATTACGAGCTATACATACACGATCAAACTAAACTCTTGAAATCCAATTCGTTGACCAAACTTTCAGTTTATTGAAATAGGAACATATCATTTGTTTCGTATAGTAATCTTGATAACCACTAAAAACAAAGTTCTTTCGTTTAAGTGGAAGTAATTACAAGCGGACCCCAGACCAATAAAAACATTACTGCATCCGAAGAGTTGACTTACCACCAACGAAACGCGTTATACATTGGTTGATGTTGGATTTCAAGGTCGTTTTCTTTTTCACTTGACTATTCAAAATACCATCCTTCACTTTGAAGGAACTCTTGGATCTTCAGCTAAACTCCACAGTGAGAAAACCATTAAATGTGATCGCGTTGACAAAATATTTGCAGTGGTTCTCCATATGCTTCGTTTTCAATAATGGTTTTGTGTTAAGCCACGCCCAATGCTGTCAAATATGCCCATACCAAATTCAACGCCGATTTGTTCAATGGTTCTCCAGATATTTTTATTTCAATAACGGGAGTCACGATCTTCTTGCAGATATAATTTTTTGTTGACTCATGTACAGTCCTGTCAACTTCATTCACGCCAAATTTCAAGACATTTTGGGCAATGGTTCTCTCGATATTTCGATTTCACATATGGCGTCGTATGGGAGGTGCTACGCCTACGTATCCGATATTTCCCAGTTTATGTCGAGTCACGCACAGTGCTGTATCTTATGTATCGTTTTCAAAAATTGAGTCGTATACGCAGGGTCATGACCATTTTGCTCCAATCACGTAGACACAGATTTGTCTTTTTTCCTAAACTTTCACGTAGCAATACGAACAAACCGACAGAAGGAAGTAGCCAATTGTGTCCATTCTTTTTTTAAGTTTAAGCAGTCAAACAAACTACGGTCCATTATGGGATTCATTTTGTCACTCCGTTTGTTACACCTCTAAATATTGATCTGAGACCCCATAAATTACCCCAAATATTATATATGTCCGTCCGTCTGTTGTAATCACGTCCGTCTGTTGTAATAGAACTAGGTTGATCAAATTTGGTAGATATACGGCCATATCGGTCAATGTTTTTATATAGCTCCCCTATAGAGGTCGCTCCAAAATACGGTTTTTGAGCCATAGACACAACATTTTTAAGTCAATTTAGCATAAACTTTGCAGTTTATATTCTATTTTTACATGAATTCATCACAGCAAAAATTTTACAAATCGGTTCATATTTTTTATACTCGTAGTCACCCCAGGGCCTTGGAGTCGAGCCAAAACTACTCGACACCAACTCCGACTCCCGGAGTCGAATTTTAAAATCATTCGAATCCGTCTTCGACTCTGGCAGTTAAATGACATAAATTTCTGAAATTATATTCCTACTACGACGTGAGTTCATTTTATTGAAAATAAGATATAGCTTTGTTAAAAACACACAGAAATAAGGTATTCAATACCAGTTGTTGAACCCAGTTCAACAGTTTTATTAAATTTAAATGAATTCCACTATTAATGCATTTTGTATATTACTATTAGTATTATTATTTAAGAAAAAGTGGATTATTATGAATTCCCCCCGTATCTTTTCATTCATTGTAACTTTCGTCTAGATGGCAACTCTTTATCCATTCCCTGCCATGAAGGCAAAAAGCTTTGACTCAAATGGATAAAGAGCTGCCATCTTTTCTGTTCCTTCCAATGAAAATTAGCTGAATTGCCAAAATCAAGGGTCTTGTCTTTCGCTCTGTACCGCAGTTCCTCAGTTTTGCAGCAACTTCTACAGCGGTAAGCAGCAGCGAGTTCTATGCAATAAATCTGTTTCACACTTAATATAACATTGTGCCTTTTATTTCATGTTCCCATTCTCCCCTTACAAATTTCTCGGAGTTCAACCATTTTAATAATTATAGAGTCCACTCCGCAGAAGGAACTCCTGGATTTGTACATGGTCCTTCGAACCGGATTTCAGCACGAATGGCAAACTGTCGCTTCCTAACAACATATCAATAGGAGCAGGTCTTGAAAAGTTTGGATCAGCCAAATGGAGTTGTGCTAATCGCGACCAGTCAGAAATCAGAGTTGGACATGTCGGCATTAAGTGGTTCATCTTTGAAACAACTACTGCAGAAGTCTTGAGTTTAAACTCGTTTTTGCGGGACTTCAAAGTGACATGACACAGTTTCGACGAGTTTTCAAGAACAGTTCCTCCGAGCCCTGAAATCGTCGTGAACGACTTGTAGGTCGGAAGAGGCAATCGACTAACGATCCTGTTGGAGATGAACGACTCCTGAGAACCTTGATCGATGAAAACTCGGATCGTAAAACAGTTCCCTAAGTGTTCGATGTCGACCAAAGCTGTAGGCAGGACGGTCCCTTCTCCAGACTCGGAAAAGTTTAATTGGACATTAGATCTCGTAGGCAAAGCGGCAGCTGACGTAGTCGGCTGGTCATATTGTGTGTCAATATGAAAATAACTTACTTGATCTTGCGGGGCCCGCCTATTATTCGCGGTGCTTTGGTTATGTACCCCTGATCTCATCTCCTCTGGATGTAAAATAGTGTGATGGGGTTGCTGACACTTTTGACACAGTTTGTCACTTTGGCAACTTTGTGAAACATGTCCGTAGGACAAGCAATTACTGCAGATCTTGTTTGCACTGATGAGACTTTGTTTTTGAGCAAGAGGCCAAGTCTTGAACTTGGGAAAATTCCTTAGCGGATGATTTTGCCGACATGCCTTACATGGTCTGTAAATGGCATCAGTTTTAGCATGGAAGGTTTGCGATTTGTTAGAAGAGGAGGAAGGGTTCGAGGGTTTTCGCATGTCCGAAATGGACTCCAACATGTTTAACCTCTTCGAAATAAACTCATCTAGTTGGTCCCAACTAGGCATCTGCTTGTGGTCATCCAGGGAGTTTTCCCACGCAGTCAAAGTTTCCTCTGGTAACTTAGATGAAACCCTTGGATCCCAAGAAATCACAGCAATATTGTATGTTCTCAAAACGGAAATACAATTGTTGGTCGTGTATTGCAAATTTCGTAAACCTTTTCCCTTTTCCGAAGCCACATGTTCAAGCTCGAATATTTTCCGCAGTTGGTGGTTAATGAGGATACGCTTGTTCTCATAACGCTGACGTAGAGCTTCCCATGCGAGTTCAAAATTATCATTAGTGAGAGCAAACTGTTTGACAATTTGATTTTGCCAGGTGGAACAATTGTTGGGCAGGTGACAACTTGGGATGTTTCGCACAAATTGCCGAAAACATGGCCATTTGTAATATCCAACGCTAAACAGTTCTGTATCACATGGGGGAACTTTTAAGGAGAATCCCTCGTCAGATCCTCTAGATTGTGTTTCCCTTTTCGTGGCAGAATTTTCAAATTTCTGTTTTTCTATATGAACTAAGTCAAGAATTGCCGATTTACAGTTCTTGTATGACTTACAACATTCAGAAAATCTAACGTGAACAGACTGACGGCTCTCCTCAGTAACAGTGAAACTCTCAGTCTCATAAATTTAATTTGCACTAGTTGCCGCCAACGACGTTCCAAGTCATCCAGCTCGACTTGTAAGCTCGAAGCTGAATGATCCTCAATGGGAATCTCAGAAAAGCTTTCACAAAAGGTGACAACTTGTTCTGAGAAAAATATGAATTTCTGAGAACTCATTTTGGTTTTAGTCAAGGCAGAAAACAAAAGAAGAACCTTACCAAGTACCTTACAGTACTTGGATCACGTCCACCGCATAAAAAAAGGTAAACAAGGTATGTGAAGATTATTAAGTTGAACAGATTGGCAGCCGAGGGAACCACATCTCTTCTCAAAAGGACAGGTTTAATAAACACTAATATAAAACTTAACTTGGTCTCTTATTTTTTTGCCCCGCATAGTTAAGTTTTCACGAAACTACGTGCCTTCTCTCTCCAAGTCTATGTTTTTTCTCATTTACAAAAAGTGCAAACTACAACTTTCTTCATGGTCCTATCGAGCATCCTTTGAAGCAGCACTGCGGAACACCCGCTCATTCTTTAAATTATCAACTCTCTCGCTGTCGTGGATAATTGAGCATATACCGAATAGGAGGTATATTACATCTCTATTTGTCTCTATACCGAATACCTGGTATAGAACATCGCTCAACTTATCTCCAGAAAAAATATAATCATCAGCCACATTAGCTCAGGCGATGCACTCCCGACTATCATCTCGAAGGTCCTCGGTTCAAACCCCAAGCAAGGCGAGAATGCAACACCACCTTTACTACGAACGAGGGACGACACAGCACCACGAAACCGCTCCAAAATTGTTAGCCAAGTAGAAGGAAGACGAATGCTTCCTTCCCTCCTGCTCATAGTTCATCATTGCAGCTATTTACAAGATCAGCCAAGCAAGGGTTCACTTGATGTCTTTCACCACTTCATCCATCTTCTCCATAAAGCAGCATCCATCATCATCCCATATAAAATGAAAGGCATCCCCCTCGTCACATCCCTGATGAAACTCAAAGATTTTGAGAACGCTTTACGAGGACAGTCAACAACAAGATGTCACAATCTAATTTAATCACCGAAAGGCAATTCTTGAGCCTATCCTATATTGACTCCCGCTCATCATCAACATTCAGATGCATCATCCTCTTTACATTATTAGCGGACTCCTTCCATCCATCATATTGGCTCTTTGTGTCAAGGGGGGAGTATGTTCAAGCTTGTTGAACAATTTAACTTGTAGTAGATTTTGATGTACTAAATAATTATGTATTTCAACCCTGCAAATTATGTTTCTCAACTTAGCACTATTGTTATCCTTAAATCCCTTTTGTGCTCCGCCATTAACTTTAAAACCGAGGTTTCTTAAATAAACAAAACCTTGAATCTGCCTCTTTTATTCACGGCAGCCGAGGGAACCACATCTCTTCTCAAAAGGACAGGTTTAACAAATACTAATATAAAACTTAACTTGGTCTCTTATTTTTTACCCCTCATAGTTAAGGCACTTCAACATGACGTGTTCGCTCGTGTAGTAGTTTTCACGAAACTACGTGCCTTCTCTCTCTCCAAGTCTAGGTTTTTTCTCATTTTGCAAGTTCCAACTAATATGACAATTCTTTCAACATAGAATCATGATATAGTTTTCACCAGTCACTGCCTCTGTTTTAATATACCGCAATTTTTAGAAAATATGTTCGCTTCATTCAACCTATTTATTCGTTAGTTATTATACCCTACACCACACTATGGTACAGGAGGTTATACATTTGTTTTTGGCAGATTTGTAAAAAATACTACAGCTAGACACACCTTAAAATATACCGTTCTGCTCATAATCACTAGTTGTCCGTCTGTCCATCTTAAGTTGTTCGTTAAGAACAGGTCGAAATGTCACTACGATTCTGGTAAAATTTGACAATAAGACCTCTTTCACACAAGGGAGGAAACCTATTGGAATTGGGGAAAATCGGTTCAGGTCGATATTGCCCCCAGATATAAATGTTTCTTTAGATTTGGCCTTGTAAAGCTATAGAAGCTGTATTTCACATTCAATCATTTTTTTAATTTATTAGGTAGAATTTATTTATCCAAGAAAGCATATTGTCGAATTTTAACAAATTCTGTTTAGATTTATAAGGTAATTATTTCATATTTATATTTACAATATCTGAGCTTATTCTGCTCTAACAAGGTGTTGTACGGTATCACATAGTTGGCTTCGCTCGGCCTTTCCTTTCTTGTTTTGTACTCGCTTACGATTTGGGCATAGTCTTACAAAAATACTTATTTTGTTAGCTAACTATAATCAGAGATTTCCTAAAACTGTTTTACATAAAAGCTCGATAGTTTGGTTAACTTTATAGATATTTTCGGCATACTTAAATATTTGGTTAAAAGCTTCGAACATTTTATCCTTCTTTTTCACCAAAATTGTTTTCCCAAAATTGTTTGAGTGCAAAAGTTCTATCACATAATTGGTACATTTCTCACAATACATCTCGGGGTCGGAATCGCCATAATTTTTCGACTCCTGACTCCGACTCCGGGCAAATTTCCCAGACACCACAGCCCTGTGTCACCCTATAGAGGTCGCTCCCAAATATACGTATTTAAGCCATAAATTTAGGGTGTAGTTTCTCCACTTTTTTGAATTCCCGGTTATTAATTTTCTTCTACAAGCTGATTAGGAATCAGTGTCCGAGTTTCCTGGTGAGATCATTTGAGTTTTGTCACTCAACTAGAAGAAATCAGATATTAATACCTAGGGTATTTCACCTTTTGGATGACGCATTTCTTGTAAGAGTAGCACGATTATACAATGCTTTACCTGCTGAATTAAAAAACTTTAGTTTATCAATTACATCTTACTCTAATCGGCTTCTTCAACATCTTCAATAAATTTCTTATAAATTCTGTCTCTATTTTGATTATTTCCATATATGAGTAGTTATTTAATTATCCTAAATACTTTTCCGTATACCCAATCTGTACTCATATTATGTATTCCTCATTATTTATTCCTTATTATTTTACTTAGGTTTAAACAAATCATATACCACTGAGTAGTTTTTTTACCCTTGGTTAAAAAGCTTAGTTAAATACATATTGTAATTAATGTTTAATTGGCCAGACGGCTTTGAATTACAAGTTTGTACGAAATAAATGAAATGAAATGAAATACCATATTTTCTAAGCATTTTAACTAAATCTTGCCAGTTTGTATTTAATTAAGACAAGAATTCATCACAGTAAAAATTGTTTAAATCAGTTCATATTTTGTTATCGTCCACCTATAGATGTCGCTCCCAAAAGGCTTAGTTAAGCCATAAACAACACATTTTCTAAGAAATTAATCTGAAACATTGCAGTTTATATTCTATTTTGGAAAAAATTCATCTCAATAAAATTGATACAAATACAATTTTATTTTATTGTAGTCCCCGTGTAGATGTAGCTCTCAAAAATGCCATAAATACCACATTTTCAGGTGAAGAGTTTTGCTAAAGGATTTGCGGCCTAAAAATGGCTTGTATATCTATATATATAAAGATATACAAGCCATTATTTATCAGACTTTTTTATGTTTTTAATGCATTTTTTAAAAATCGGGTACAATTTCTTTAATTAAGGCCCAATTATTTCTATGGTTTATTGGTAATATGTGGGTTTTTTTTAAATAATTAACACTTCAAGGTTGTAAATTTGTTATTCGGTTATCGGTCCCATATGGGTTAAAGTGAATCTATCGCCATAAAAATGGTAATTTGAGCATACCATTTCATCAACATCAAAAACTGTACTTTTTAAGAAATTTGTCATTTTGTACAATTTCTATCAAATGTCCAGATATTTTATCAAAGAAATACTTGATTTAAAGACATTAATCGCTCCTCGCTCATAATTCGACAGTCGCAAAAATCAAATGTTTTGACAAAATGCATAAAGCCAGCTAAATTTTCATATATGTATTTGTAAGCGTTGAACATCGACAACTTTTTGTCAACGAAGTCTCTCGCATATAAGTACAGTGTCTTTCATATAAATCATACGCACTATAGTCTAATATAAATAACCTCATTCGATGTATACTGAGAATTTTAAAAGAATATTAATAAATCTGCTGTTTCCTAAAGGGCTACAGGGTTCCAAAGTGGAACATTTTTAGTTTAGTACGATTAAATTCAAAAGAAATTAATGGGAAACTTGCATTTTTATGTCCCCATTTATGAAAGCGTGATATTTTGAGAACTGTTCACACGACCTTGTTAACATTTGTATACCCTACACCACACTGTGGTACAGTGTATTATAAGTTTGTTTCACGGCAGATGTTTGTAACACCTGAAAATAACACAGCTAGACCCACCTTAAAGTATACCGATCGACTCAGAATCACTAGCTGAGTCGATTTAACGATGTCCGTCCGTCTGTCCATGTAAAGTTGTTCGTCGACTACAGGTCGCAATTTCACTCCGATCGTTCTGAAATTTTGCAGTTTAGAGTATTTCGCGGCTGTTAAGATCGCTATTGAATTTGGTTGAAATCGGTTCAGATTTAGATATAGCTCCCATATATATCTTTCGTCCAATTTGGCCCTTTAGTCCTATAGAAGATGTATTTTACATCCAATCGTTTTGAAATTTAGAATGGTAGAGTTTCTTGATCCATGAACCAACATTGCCGAATTTGAAGAAAATCGGTTAAGATTTAGCTATAGCTCCCATATATATGTTTCGTCCGATTTGGCCCTTTAGTCCTATAGAAGCTGTACTTTACATCCGATCGTTTTGAAATTTAGAACGGTAGAGTTTCTTGATCAATGAACCAACATTGCCGAACTTGAAGAAAATCGGTTAAGATTTAGCTATAGCTCCCATATATATGTTTCGTGCGATTTTTCTCTTTAGTCCTGTAGAACCTGTATTTTACATCCAATCTTTTTGAAATTTAGAATGGTAGAGTTTCTTGATCCATGAACCAACACTGCCGAATTTGAAGAAAATCGGTTAAGATTTAGCTATAGCTCCCATATATATGTTTCGTCCGATTTGGCTCTTTAGATCCAATCGTTTTTATACCCTACACCACACTGTGGTACAGGGTATTATTTAAGTATAAAATGTTCCAAAAGTAAATTTATGTAAACAATTTATACATGAATTACAAAATTTATATATCAGAGTTATTCAATGTTACGAGAGTGGTGTAGGGTATTATATAGTCGGCACCGCCCGACTTTAGCCTTTCCTTACTGGTTTGTATATGTTTTTGTTAGTAAAAAATTGATCATTAACTTCAATTTTTGACAACGTAACATTTAGAGTTCGTAATATCTCAATTTGTTGGTGACATGTACATTTGATTCGTAGTTATTTATAATAACGGAGTAAACCTGGTCCAGGTTTTAGACATCAGTCAAAATCTGGTGTCTTCCTAACATAACCTAATCTAAATAGATGTATAATCATGACGAGAATTGTCGTAGTTGGAGTAGGTTGTGTGCTGCCGGACTAACGGCTATATATTTAAAACGAAATACCCGCATATTTCCTTGATCAAAGTAAATTTCCTAAATACCAAGCAATCTTTAGTGAAATATGATCTTGATAATGGTTCATACAGTTTCATTATTTTATATAGCCTCATATAGCTATATGAGGTTTAGGGTAGGGCTTGTTATAGGTTAGGTATGTTGTAGGTTAGGATAGCTTAAAGAGAGAAGACATTTAAACGTCTCATGTCCATGGACGTACGAGTAGACTTATTTAGGATCATTTTAAAACCTCATGCGTTACTCAAAATCAGTACTAAACATCTCAGTATCTTCCAGTCATATGCTCTGTCCCGTTAGAACACTCACATCTTACTAATCACGACACATAAGATGCTCTATTTATTTCTCCTCCTCTTCGTCATCCACAGTTTCTGCAAAAGTTATTACGCAAGAACTTCTATTTCTCTGCATTCTGTCTAATAACGCAATGATCCATCATGCCAGACACGATAAGTGAGGCGACCGGCCTCGATAACGACAGTAAGGCGTTGTTGCGTTTGGATTTTAGGCAGGGCCACATGAGCCTAGAATATATACAGTCCCTCACTAGTGACCACCAGTCATTTGTTGCCGTAAGGGAACTATTCCTTACGAAGAGCTTACAGGTCACTAGAGGCAAACCCAATTATTCCAGTTCCCCTGGAACGTATAAGGTACGTATTTGCAAGTGAATCTACAATTCCCTGGTATATCCGTGTGACCAGGCAACATTATCTTCATTGAAGACTTTTTCGCACTCAACTCAATCCCAAAAAATTCTTAATTCAATCGCTTTATAAATATATTATTAACATTAATCACAAACTGACCATATGAAAAATATTGCAAAATATTTTTTGCATATGCGATTAATGTTGCTTTCTGGAGCAGTGATTTGAAATATTTTATATGTGGAATGTGTTCTATTTTGACGTCCACCGTAATTAAAAAAAAACATTTTGGTAGATCGCGTCTTTTAAAAAATGTACAGAAAATTTACAGACGCTACCTTTTTGAAAATATGTGGGTCCATTACAGGACCCCAATTACCTTTCCAATTTTACACCACAGCTAAATCCATTAGTTGTGAGTCCAAAAGCGCATTAGTTTTTTTTTTTGCGGATCAAGTTCTCAATGATGCGGGTCTCCAAACTGTGGATATATTATTTGCAATATCTCCGTCAATTCTTAATCAATCTGTACAAAATTAACGACAAAAGTAACGTGAGAGAAGTCCCTTTTAAATTTTATTTCAGAGTATGAGTTTCCTTAACCCAGAAAGAGACAATTGAAATTTTTTATTTCAAACGCAATGTTTTTGGAAAATTCGTTGTTGACTGGACTGTTTGTGTGGTGGATGTATTCATTTGCTATTCTATTTATACAGACCACACCTTAAGCTTTCTAATAAATCTGCTCATAGATCATGAAATTATTAATTGCTATATTTTATAAACATCTGTTGAGAAATGAGGATTTTTTAGCGGTTAAATGTAAAACCGATATACATATAGGTTTATATGGAGGCAATATCTAAACCTGAACCAATTTTCTTCAAACTTGGCAGTGTTTTATATAAATATGCTGAGAAATGTGGAGCGCTGATATAATTAAATGTGGTAGATATATCTAAATCTGAAATTCAAAATACGATAAATACTGCAAGAAATAAGTAAGACTTTGAATAAATTTATCATTCATTGTGAAACACACATAGCAATTATGAATGTGTTGATGCATCTTGTGGAGATAGAGGATTTTCTGAAAATTCGATAGTTCCTCTTCGCTTAATTGTAGGTCGGATCATAAGAATATTTTGTTCCGTCGTTTTTCGATTGTTTCGAAAAGTGCTGCTACAAAACAGCTGTACTTTATCTCAAAGCTATCATTTCAAAACTGTTACACCGACATACACTACCACCTGCATAGGCACAGCAGAGACCGCAAAACTCACCTTTTTGTCCCGTTGTAGTCCTCATTCATCACTCAACCAGCTTACACTGCAGCCTTATCTCTTAAGTCCACAAAAAACTGTCGGCTGATGGTGAAAAAAAACCATTTGTCTGTTTGGGGAAACGTGATAAAAACTATCGTCAACAGTATCATAAATCATGATGGGACGTGACTGAAAAATTATCCCTGGTAAAAAAAAACATACAGTGAATCAAAATGTTATAGCACTATGGCAATTGTGGAGCTCACTGGCTAAATTTCTCTGGAAACTTCACTTACAGAACGCATTACAATGTCATTCAATAGTACAATGATTTGTCTTGCAAATATCTCTTTATGATTCGAGAATAA
The DNA here is from genome assembly GCA_963930755.1 of Eudasyphora cyanicolor. NCBI lineage: Eukaryota > Metazoa > Arthropoda > Insecta > Diptera > Muscidae > Eudasyphora > Eudasyphora cyanicolor. The sequence continues at coordinate 162,185,862 of OZ005737.1, forward strand.
GAAGGACAATTGAAGCTTTTTCTTCATATAAGTATCGATACCTATGTGTCAGCAATTTGTCTAGAAATTTCATAAGTTTTACAGGATTTGTTCCAAACATTTTTGCAACAAATAATTTTACATTTTTCTAATTACTTTGGAAATTTGCTTGTACGTATAGAAAATCGTTTTAATTGCATGCAAGATAAGTACTTGAGATATTTATGGACGTATTTTTCTTAAAGTTTTGTTGGCAAAAACTTAAACGCAAATAAGTGAAATGTGATAAAACTTTTTTTATTCGCTGTATAAAAAATATAAAAGGCCCATATCTCATTTTAGACTAGATCTGTTTTTTTGTGAATTTTGTATGGCGTTAAAGTTAATTCTATCACATAAACTCATTAACATATTTTTTACTGCGGAAAATTTTACATGAATAAATAATCACTATAAACCTGGAGTATTTGTTTTTCTAAAGTAGTCGAAAATGTTGTCAAACGCATTTCTTTAATAAAACTATTGCGGTGTTTTCATAATGTCATTGACAAATAGAAAACATTTGTGAATACATTCAGTTTCAAAAAAAACCTAGTATTAGTCCAGAAATGTTAGAACATATAAAAACAAATAAAAACGTCGTTGAATTATAATCTTATGACGTATTATCCCGACTGGTTTCTATAAAAAAACGTAGATCAATGTTGCCAGCTGTTTGTAAATATTTATTTAAACTCATTTAAAAGTAATGAAAGGAATTTTAGCTTAATCGGTGGATATTTGTGGTTTCTGCAGCGTCAGGAAATCATCTAAGTTCAGCCTACACCCCAGCGGTAAAAATTAGGTCTTAGGCGGCAAGCTATCAGGCCTGATTTAAGAGCCACGAGGCCTGGCTGCCGCATTCAATCTTTATTTCTTTTTTACATGGAGTGACATTGCGAGGCCAGGCCTGGCATCTCGCGGTAAAAATCATGCCTAACAAAGGATTGTCGAATGAAGGTCTGATATAGGACTTCGAAAGGAAGGTCTTAAGAAGGGCTTCGAAATGAAGGTCTAATCTAGGTCTGATGTACAGCTTCTAAGGAAAGTCCTACAGTAAATCAAAATGCAGACAAAATAATGTATTTTAAATGAATGTCACATTCAGCACTTCAAATACATAATATAGGAGTTCGCAAAGATAATATAGAATAATTTTGATAAGAATCTATCTTAATCTATCAAAAACACAAAGCAACTGAACTCTACAAAACCTTTGCAACGACTAATTGTTTGTTAATTTTAATTGTCTTCACCTTCACTTTTCAATTTGTGTAGCGGTATTTCTTTTTTTTTTGCATAAAACTGGTTTGAACTCTCGCAGTAGCAACAAAGTTTGTACATGAGAAACTTGAGGGAGGGAGAACGAATTCGTGTACAATCTGCCTTCCTTCTCCCGTCTTTTATCATGCATGATTATGTCCACACAAAATTTAAATGTTGTGTGCTAAACACCTTCGATATGATATATTTTTAAAAGGACAGAATCATGCCTGATAAAAGACGGGAGAAGGAAGGCAGAGTGTACATTTTTCTACATATGAAAAAACTTGAGAGAGAGGGAGAACGAAACGCATCAATATATGAACATATATCGGCGGTGGTTGTCAACAATTCAATTTGACTGCTGACCATGAAGAACGACTTTTCTCTGACATCTTTTAGAAGGCGTTAGACATGTTTGAAAAAAGACGGGAGCAGGAGGCACGGTTACTTTTTTAGAAGTGAGAGATTGCACATTTTTCAGGCCTTCATAAAGAAGGCATGCGTGCCTTCCAATAGAAGGTGTTGGAAGCCCTTCTATCAGGACTGATGCCTAGAAGGCCTGCACCATTTTTACCGCTGGGACTTATACCCACACTTTTGTGATATAAGGGTATATGTATATCATTTGCTACGGGCCAAAGTGTAACACATCGAAGAAGTGATCTAAAAGCTTAGCCCTCCGTTGGGCACATGACTCTGGCCAAAGATATTTCTAAACGCGCTAGCGACTTGAATCACGAGGTAGCTTCCTAAACAATTATATTTGATCGATCTATGAAGAAATCAGGACGATAAAAACATTACAAAAAAAAATTGTAGTGATTTTTTGAGGTACACATACACATACACTCATGAGTCTGGCTAGAACTATACTGACTGAATACGAAAGTTTGTACAATTTTATTATTTTATTTTCGTGTAATTGATTACTTTCCATTTAAATTGTCATTTATATATTCTCAACATTGTTCTTACACATAGATGTACGTATGATGAGAGTGTCTTTTTAAAAACACCCTCACGCTCAAAGTCTTTGGTAAAGGGTACTACAAGTTCTTGTTGCCCAGATGCTTGTAACACCCTTAAATATTGGAGCTACCACCTTGGGGGCTATATCAGATCAGAAGCTGCATTTTTCTTCCAATCATTTTGGAATTTGGGAGGGTTTCGAATTTGAAGATAATCGGTTCAGATTTAGATATAGGCCCCATATATACATACCAATATTGGTATACATTTGCATATAAGCGCTATAAAGTCCTCACTTCTCAACAGATCTTTATAAAATTTGACAGATAACAGTTTGTTGAATCAAAAAATAGATACCATATTTTCTGAAAGATTAGCAGAGGCTTTATCCAATGATATAGAACATGCCCCTGTCGTTTACAATGTGACAAAGCCGCATCAATTCGTGACATATGGAGCTATTTCAATGAAAACTTCTGCAATTACAATATATCCCCACGAAAATTTCACCCATCCAGTTGTTTTTACATAGTGGAAAAATAAAATTCACTCAATATACGAGTATCCCATCGAAACAAGATTCCAAAACAAAATATCCCTTTCAAGGAATTTTATATACAAATCAAAACAAGAAGGAATTGAGCGAGAAATATACATATGTAGCAATAAATTGTTACAAAAACGTACACAAAAAACGGCTGAATAATTATTTCTGGCAACTTTATTTTTTTCCAAATATAAAATTTATTTTTTTTTCACATTCAACGATATTTTTAAAATTATTTTTAAAAGTTTAAACACCTTAATACAGGGTTTTCCATCAAGGAAATAACATTAACTTTGCCAGAGCCCAATCAGAGAAATTTCGGTGTTTAAAATTTTGAAGTGGCTTTAATTCTTGAGTCTTTTTGCAAAATACGCCACAGTGTGGTTTGAGAGATGCGCAATTCCTGAGAACGACGTGGAATCGACTGATTCGGCTCATTTTGAACGGATTTTTGTATTTTATTACCAAAAGGTATATGTAGTATTTTGGAGATACAGAGGAATTTATAAAAAGAAAGTATAACATATTTATATTTGTCTTAAAGCAAACTTCCTGGAGAATATTTTCGAGAAAAGAACGAGACAAAAATTGGTATTAATAGTGTTGCCACGCTTCTCCAAATTACACCATTTTTTACGAAAATTTCAAAACTAGGCCAAATTTTCGGCAATCGCAAAGCTTGGATATGACAACCTTTACCATTTTTATATGTAGTAATCTGTTATACGATAAAGGATTTTTGAGCCCGGCTTTTAGTATAACAGATTTTGGGAAAATACAAAAAATTCCTTTTGTGGGGATTTTCGAATTTATTTTGGGAATAGTTGGATTTACGTCCACAAATATATTAATGTTAGAATTAGCCTCGATTTCTGGTGTCAAGGCGTACAAATTACAAAAAAAAATACAAAATCAAGCCAAAAATACTTCATATAGCGCTAAAGCCATTTTTTTCGCAAATCACGTTCACATTTTTCCTTTATACTTATTACTAAATGTTTTGAAAATAATTAAGATTAATATTAACTTGATACTAGTAACTATTTCTTTATACCTAGTTTAATTAAACTCAACGTAAGGAAATATTAACAACGTTCAAGTAAAAATGTACTTGAAATTTGGAAAATCTATACAATTTTTCCTAAAATCAGGTAAATATTTATTTGAAATCCGGAAATTTGTACTAAAAATGAGGAAAATTTAATCTAAAATCAAGTAAATTCGTTACTCTTACTTAAGTTAAATTTTTGCTAAGTACTAGCTAAGCCCAGCAGACGTTGTCCTGCCCGTCCTGTTTCGGTCGTATTGGTTTGTTATTCATTGATATTTCATTCAAAAATGCATACATCATCCAAAAAATATGTTCGCTACGGCGCCATCTACCAGTTAAAATCATACATACAAACTATTATCAAGACTTAAATGCATGTGTACATTTTAAAGTTCAGTCAAATCGCTCTGGAAATGTGAATTTTGCAAATAACTTGACCGCTCCGCAATTTATCGCGGTGAAAATAATTCTAATACAAATGAGCCCAATTTGAATATATTGTTCAATTTAAGTCCATTCGCTTTTATGGTTCCGGAGATCGTACGTTACTAACAAACGTATAAATAATTTTATATATAAAGAAGAATATAAGTAAAATATTTCCTAAAATCAAGTTCAATTTTACTTGAAAATAGGAAAATTGAACTAAAATAAAAGAAACCTTTAACAATAAATGAGTTATTTTTGTACTTGTAAAAGTAAACTAAAGTATTATTTGAAAACAGTTCAATAAATTTCAGAAAAACATGAACTAGAATTTAGGAGAATCAGATATTTCTAGAAAAAATGTCTTAAAATTGTCTTTTTTCGAAGCATATTTCATCGACGGTAGAAAACCCTTCCTCAGGAAAAATGAGGATTTACCCAATGATATGAAATTAAATTTTAAGTAAGTTTAATCATTTCCTATATTCGAGTATATGACCAATTTGTTATATCTTTGAATTTAGTTAAAATTACTCATCGCCAATAAAATTTCCTAGTTTTGAGGAAGGTTAACTAAATATGAGAAAAAAGCTTGAACTAAACTAAAGTATGGATTTTATTCACATACATATAGTAAATGTTCTAAGTACGACTTCTATAACTGTTAGATACCAAAAATTTTCTATCGGCTACATAGTTCAGCGGGAGCGTCTACCTTCTGAATTTTAAGGCATTCCAAATATTTTGGTGCTCCAAAGGGAGATGGAGTGTATGACAAATTTAACATCGTTAAAGAATACTCACCGCATTGTTGCTTTAGTGCAGTACTCTACATTACTTTAACACCTACCTCTTAAAACAGTGGAATAGAACGAAAGTTGTTCGTTCGTGTAAACAAAGCATTTACCAAAAACAAAAACAACTTTGAAAGGTCGAGGGAAAAAGATCTACGACGGCAGGCGATTGGCTTGTGATTGCTTTTACTTGAAAGTATTTCCTATATGTAAATTTGGAATAACTTTCGTATAAGTCGAAGTAATGACAAGTGGACCGCAGGCCAAACACAACATTACTGCATCCGAAGAGTTGACTAACCCCCAACGAAACGCGTCATGCTTTGGTTGGTGTTGGATTTCAAGGTCGTTTTCTATTCCACTTCACTATTCAAAATACCTTGACAATTCAAAATACTCTACAGTGAGAAAATCATAAAATACTATCAATAACTGATAAACCCCGCATAAGGAAAAATTAAAATAAATCTATGTTTGATTTTATAAATGAATATTTATTTTAGTGCAATATTTACAACGGACGAGAGTAGTGATGCTACGCTAGCTTTAAGTTTTTGTTTGTGTTGTTGCTCACATACACAACGTCCCTGATGAAGCAATTCAAGGAAATTGCGAAATATCGGATAAATAAAATTTACATTTGAATAAAAACTATATCCTAAAATTGACCTCGAGCTTGACTATTACTTAAAACAATTTGGATATTAAAAAGGTCGAATAAAAACAAACTTATGAACTTATTATGTTTTTGAAATGATAAAAATTTCGTGGAAGTCAGTTGTTACGTTTCAGAACAAAACATTTTTCTTAAAAGAAAATAAGTTATTGTAGAAAATGTATTACTACTTGAAACAGATACAAGAAACTCTCTCTTCTGACCATTTAGCTAATGTTTCTTTTTTAACTAGTTATACTAAAGCTCATTTAAGGTTATTTGAAAAATGCACAGAACTCAACTGAGCACATCCGCTAATGTAATGAAAACCTAAAACTTGTTTCCTAAAAAAAAACAGTCACGAAATAAAACTGGTGACGCGCATAAAGTGATTTAATGTCTCTCATAAAAATTGCGTTGGCCATATTCTTGGGTCAACCAAACATCTGGCGCCCAGTTCCATCCGTCGTGTTCGTGGCGCACAGTTTAATTGCCTATTTATCATTTTCAGCAGAGAGTGTTTGGGTTAATCCCAAAAGCCTTTTGACTTTTATGATACGAAGGCCAAAGGATTTACTAAGCCTTTTTATGATGATGACGACTTAATTAGGGTGTTTGTAATCGCATAAAGTTTTAAAAATATATGTAGTGTGTCAGAGTTTAATAGGTAATTTAAGAAAAATAATTAAAACTTCTTTGTTTTTAGTTTTTGTTATTCGATCTGTTATGACTTTTCACAGTTTTGTTTTTGACTATTGATTTCGAGATCGTTGTTTTTGTTTTCTGTAAAACAGAAAAAACGCCTTAAATCTTTTCGGGAATAATAACAATGTTTCTTTAGAGAATAAAACCAATATTTTTACGAAGCATTGCAAACGCATCACACAACAAGAAATCAGAAAGACAAACCACCCTAACAATGCGCAAATCGGCATTGCGATAATATAATATCATAGTTCATAATCTACACTCTTCAAACTCCTAACTTTTAATCAACTTTAATTTATTGCGGCTTTAGAGCTAAAAATTTAGTTTAAATAAGCGTAGGGGGTCAGTTAAATCTGAACACCCTTAACTGGAGAGCAAGGTATCCGGGTTCCTTTGTAAATGTTTTATGAAAAGGCATCCTTGGTAAACATGTTAGTGTAAACTACTAGAATGTGTAAATAATTATACCCTACACCACACTGTGGTACAGGGTATTATGTCTTTGTGCATTTGTTTGTAACACCCAAATGGAGAAGAGATAGACCCACTGTTTATTATACCGATCGACTTATAATCACTTTCTGAGTCGATTTAGATATGTCCGTCTGTCTGTCCGACTGTCTGTCTGTAGGTGTATTTTTGTAATCAAAGTACAGGTCGCAAATATGGTCCGAACGAAACTTTGCACATAGCTTTCTCTAGGCTTAAGGACGATCCCTATTGAATTTGGTTAAAATCGGTTCAGATTTACATATACCTCCCATATATATGTACCTCCGATTTGGCATATATGCACTGTACTAGCTGGACCCGGTCCACTTCGTTGTCCCAGACTTCAGATTTCCGATTCCGTACATTTTTTAACCAATTACGTAGACTGCCATCAAATGCATATTTACAAAATGACAACACTCTCGCTAACAAATTGTTCAAGGTATCTCAATTTCAGAAATTTTCGTATAAGGGTGGGGCCACGCTGATTGGTCCGATACCAACCCTTTTTGGACCATTCACGTTGACTATCACCAAATCCATATGCAAAAAATTACAGCACTCTCGCTAAAAAATTGTGCAAGATATGAGTTCCAATTTCAAAATTTGGCTTATATAGGCGGTGCCACGTCCATTGGTTTGATACCGCCCATTTTTGGGCGAATCACTTAGACTGTCATCAGATACATATACCTAAAACTGCAGCAATAAATTGTGTAAGATATTTCAATTTCAAAATTTGGCTTATATGGACGGGGCCACGCCAATTAGTCTGATTCCTCCCATTTCCTGACCAATCACGTAGACTGCCGCCAGATACATATACACAAAAGAACAGCGCTCACTTAAACAAATTGTGCAAGATATCTCAATTTCAAAATTAGGTTTCTATGGGCGGTGCCGCCCTTTTTTGTGTAATCACATAGACTGCGCGAGATGCACAAAATCACAGCACTCTCGCTAACAAATTGTGCATGATATCTCAATTTCCCGCCACTGTTTAGACCATTCACGTAGGCTCTCATCAGATGCATATGCACAAAATTATAGAACTCTCGCTAAAAAATTGTGTAAGACATCTCAATTTCAAAATTTAGTTTATATCGGCGGGGCCATGGCCATTGATCCGATCCCGAAATTTTTGGACCAATAACGTAGACTACCACCAGACATCACTCTCTCTAAAAATCTCAATTTCAAAATTTGGCTTATATAGGCGGAGCCACGTCCATTGGTCTGATCCCGCCCATTTTTAAGCGAATCGCGTAGACTGTCATCAGATACATATGCCCAAAACTGCAGCACTCTCGATAATAAATTGTGCAAGATATTTCAATTTCAAAATTTGGCTTATATGGACGTGGGCACGCCCATTGGTTCGATGCCGCTCATTTTTGGACTAATCATGTAGACTACCACCAGATATACTCGTATATACACGAAATAACAGCACTCTCGGTAACAAATTGTTCAATATATCTCAATTTCAAAATTTGGCTTATATGGGCGAGGCCACGCCTATTGGTCCGAACCGGCCAATTTTTGGACCAATCACGTAGATCGCCAACGGATATATATACACAAAATTCCAGGTGTCTCGCTAACAAATTGTGCAAGATATCACATTTTTAAAATTTGGCTTATATGGGCGGTGCCACGCCCATTGGTCCGATCCCGCCAATTTTTGGACCAATCACGTGGACTGTCACCATATACATATACACAAAATTACACCTCTCTCGCTAACAAACTGTGGAAGATATTTCAATTTAAAAATTTGGCTTATAGGGGCGGGGCCACGACTATTGGTCAGATCCCGCCCATTTTTTGACCAATCACGAAGACTGCCACCATATACATATACACAAAATTCCACCTCTCTCGCTAACCAACAGCGCAAGATATTTCAATTTAAAAATTTGGCTTATATGGGCGGGGCCACGCCTATTGGTCCGTACCCGCCCATTTTTGGACCAATCACGTAGATCGCCAACGGATATATATGCACAAAATTGCAGGTCTCTCGCTAACAAATTGTGCAAAATATCTCAATTTCCAAATTTGGCTTATATGGGTGGGGCCACGCCCACTGGTCCCATCCCTGCCATTTTTGGAACAGTCACGAAGGCTGCCACCAGATACATATGTACAAAATTTCATCACTCTCGCTAATAAATTGTGCCAGATATCTCAATTTCAAAATTTGGCTTATATGGGCGGGGCCACGCCCTTTGGTCCGATCCCGTCTATTTTTGGACCAATTACGTAGAATGCCACCAGATACATACACGCAACATTGCAGCACTCCCGCTAGCAAATTGTGCAAGATATCAAAATTTTAAAATTTGGTCTATGTGGGCGGGGCCACGCCCATTGGGTCGATCCCGGCCATTTTTGGACCAATCACGTAGACTGCAACCATATACATATACACAAAATTCCAGCACTCTCGCTAAAAAATTGTGCAAAATATCTCAATTTCAAAATTTGGCTTATATGGGCGGGGCCACGCCCATTGGTCCGATTCCGCCCATTTTTTTAAAATTCACATAATCTGACACTAAATGCATACACACAAAATTTCAGCACTCTAGCTAAAAAAATTTCTCAATACCAAAATGTTACTCATATGGGCGGGTCCACGCCCACTTGATATATCGAAAATTCAAGTACCCTATTTTCAGCACCCCCTACACATGTACATTCTGTGAAAATTTCAAGATGATCGGTCAAGCCGTTTAGACGTCTATACGGAACAAACAAACACACAAACCCACAAACAGACACTCTCTTTTATATATATAGACTAGCTGAGCCCGGTGCGCTTCGCTGCCCATGTCAAAATTAGCGCTGTAGAAACTGTATTTTATATCCGATCAGTACGAAATTCGGCAGAAAGAGGTTTGTTATTACATGAAGGAATACTGCAAAATTCGGAGAAAATCGGTTCAGATTTAGATATAGCCCCCATATATATGTTACCCCCGATTTGAAATTCAAGCGCTGTAGAAACTGTATTTTATATCCGATCAGTAAGAAATTCGGCAGAAAGAGATTTCTTATTACATGAAGGAATACCGCCAAATTCGGAGAAAATCGGTTCAGATTTAGATATAGCCCCCATATATATGTTACCTCCAATTTGACATGTAAGCGCTGTAGATACTGTGTTTTATATCCGATCAGTACGAAATTCGACAGAAACAGGTTTCTATTTTACATGAATGAGTATTCAAGGAAAATCGATTCAGATTTATATATAACCTCCATATATATGTTCCTCCAGATTTGGTTACAAAGCGCTATAGAAGTTGTACTTTACTTCCGATCATTACAAAGTTCTCCAGAAAAATGTTTCTCAATTTAGGAACGAATATTGCTTAATTTAGCGATTATCGGTTCAAAATAAGATATACATACACACACACACACCACATTTACCAATTATTCCAAATTATTATCGCAATGACCCTAATCGGCCCCGCCCGACTTTCTGCCTTTCCTTACTGGTATTAGTGATAAATTCACTGAATGAAAAAATACCGAATTCAGTGGAAAGTCCAGAAAATAGAAATGTATACTTATAAAATTTCCAAATTCTTGTTTCATTGGTCATGCATCACATTATCACATTGCGATTGTATTGGAGTGAGCAGCTGTAATTATCGCATACCGAGCATTTATGTTCATGTATTTCCTATATAGTACTGCAAGATATATCAAAATATGGGCTGTGCCACGCCCACTGGTCCTATTCCGCCCATTTGTAAGCCAATCACGTAGACTGCTACCAGATACATATACGCAAAATTTCAACACTCTCGCTAACAAAATGAGCAAGATAATTCAATTTCAAAATTTGGCTTATATGGGCAGTGGCACGCCCATTGGTCAGATCCCGCGAATTTTTGGACCAATCACGTGGACTGTCACCAGATACATATGTACAACATTACAGCACTCTAGATAAAAAATTGTGCAAGATATATCAATTTCGAAATTTGGCTTATAAGGGCGGGGCCACGCCCACTGGTCCGATCCCGCCCATTTTCTGACCAATCACGCAGACTGCCACCATATACATATACACAAAATTCCAGCACTCTCGCTAACATATTGTGCAAGATATATCAATTTCAAAATTTGGCTTATGTGGGCGGGGCCACGCGCATTGGTCCGCTCCCGCCCATTTTTGGAAAAATCACGTGGACTGCTACCAGATACATATACACAACATTGCAGCACTCTCGCTGGCAAATTGTGCAAGATATCTCAATTTAAAAATTTGGTCTATGTGGGCGGGGCCACGCCCATTGAGCCGATCCCGCCCATTTTTGGACCAATCACGGAGACTGTCACCAGATACATATAAACAAAACTGCAGCACTCTTGATAATAAATTGTGCAAGATATCGAAATTTCAAAATTTGGTCTATGTGGGCGGGGCCACGCCCATTGGGCCGATCCCGCCATTTTTTGGACCAATCACGGAGACTGTCACCAGATACATATAAACAAAACTGCAGCACTCTTGATAATAAATTGTGCAAGATATCGAAATTTCAAAATTTGGTCTATGTGGGCGGGGCCACGCCCATTGGGCCGATCCCGCCAATTTTTGGGCCAATCACGTAGACTGTCACCAGATACATATACACAACATTGCAGCACTCTCGCTAGCAAATTGTTCAAGATATCGAAATTTCAAAATTTGGTCTATGTTGGCGGGGCCACGCCCATTGGGCCGATCCCGCCATTTTTTGGACCAATCACGTAGACTGTCACCAGATACATATACACTCAAATACAGAACTCTCTCTAATAAATTGTAGAAAATATTTTAATTTCAAAATTTGGCTTATATGGGCGGGGCCACGCCCATTGGTCCGACTCCGCCCATTTTTGGAAAATTCACATTATCTGCCACTAAATGCATACACAAAAAATTTCAGCACTCTAGCTAAAAAAATTTCTTAATATCAAAATTGGACCCCTATGGGCGGGTCCACGCCCACTTGATATATCGAAAATTCAAGTACCCTATTTTCAGCACCCCCTTCATATGTACATTCTGTGAAAATTTCAAGATGATCGGTCTAGCCTTTTAGACGTCTATACGGAACAAACATACAAACATACAAACAAACAAACAAACCCACAAACAGACACTCTCTTTTATATATATAGATAAGCAACATTTTTGAACCGATTTGTACAAAAATTGACAGAGGGTAGTCTCGTTATACACTTAGAGACATTACAAAATTTGGGGGAAATCGGTTCAGATTTAGATGTAGCCCCTATATATATGTTACCCCCGATTTGATATGTAAGCGCTGTAGAAACTGTATTTTATATCCGATCAGTACGAAATTCGTCAGAAAGAGGTTTCTTATTACATGAAGGAATACTGCCAAATTCGGAGAAAATCGGTTCAGATTTACATATAGCCCCCATATATATGTTAGCCCCGATTTGACATCTAAGCGCTGTAGAATTTTGTATCCGATCAGTACGAAATTCGACAGAAAGAGGTTTCTATTTTACATGAATAACAAAACATGATATACTGTGCATATGAACTGTTTATTTTGAAAGTGGCGTAAACGACATTTGGTTTTTAACCAAGTGTAGTATCGTTAAAAGGCTAGGTTAAAAGTAGAAATATATTATTTACATTAAGTTCATCTGAAAACTTAAATGTGTCTATATTATGTGAACAATGAAGAATTGAGTAAAGCAGAGTGGGGTTTATGCTACATTCAAAATAAAGAGTATGTATGTATTATTATATAAATGTAATATATTTTACAACTTTTCATGAAGATAATTAGTGCATAAATGTTCGTTTTCTGCACAAATTCTATAGGGGTTTCCTTGCTGCACTGGAGAAGGTGTTTTTTTTGCCGTGCAGCATGGTTTTAAGCCGAGTTAGCATGTTTCTAAATATTCCAAATTATATGCAGTCAAAATTTGGTGTTTATCCGCCAACTTAATCAAAAGTCATTCACAAAACAGTACAGGTTATACAATTTGCATTATAACTTTGATCGCCTCTCCTGAAAAGCTACCTTTTTGCACTTAGCACAGTTTAGAATGGAGGTATCGATATTTGGTCCTCTCGATTTAGAAATAGAAATGGGTACCATGAAACAGAAATAGGTAACATGAAACAACTTCCAAATAAAATTGGTAACAGAAATAAAATGAAATAAGTCCCAACACATTTCCATACAAATTGGGACTGACTTCATTATGAAAGAAGTCCCAAAATGAAAAAATGGAATAGACCACTTAGTCTTTAACTGACAACATGTTTCTCCGTGCCTCCGGTGTTAAAGATTTTCTCCTCTAGGGTATGTCCAAAAATGCGTACGCGGACCAAAGTTTCTCTGCGTTGCCTGCCTTCGACCGTGGCTCCGGGGTTATAGATTTTATCCTGTGGGGTATATCCAAAGACGGATAAGCGAGCCAATGTTTCGATGCGTGGTCGGGGTTACAGATTTGCTTCTCTTGGGTATATCCTAAATCGGCTTCGAGAATCAGACTGCTCTGTCAAATAAATAGGCTTTGATTCGCGTTGCCGCATTTGGGCATACCGCAGAGTAGAAAATCTTAACCCCGTCCGACAGGCGGCCATGCATAGAAACTTTGACCCATTTAGCCATTTTTGCACATAGTTCTGTTTTGCATGTAATGATAAAATATGGATTTAAGAAGCATCAATTTGAAATGGACCGGAACCAAATGAACCAGATTTGTCAGTAGCTGTCAAAACAACATGGCCGACGCAGAGTGTCAGTATCGATCCACCCTGATTGAAAACCTCGTTATGTTAATTCCAAATCAAAGCAAAACAAATTGACAATTTATTTTTGGTACAAACACCAAATAACGCGAAAATCCTTTCAGCTACCTTTTATGAAATTTCAATCTGTCGTTGTATCATATTCTAGGAATCAATTTGTAATGCAAAGTAAAATAACCACAAAAAAGACATACAAATCTCAATCATAAGCAAACCGCCGTTGGAATGAAAATGGAAAACAGAATCGCAAAAACCTCTGCCTAACCACCATAGTCAGTTTTTTACGTTGCACCGGAATGAAATGGAAAATATGCAATGCTGCAGAATTGTGCCCGACTCACAAAGGAAGAAGATTTATGCTTTACAAAGGTATTTGTTACACCATACTACATCGCCTGTAAGTAATTTGAAGTATTTTTACCAATAAACAAAAACAAAGCATGATTTGGAATGACAACACCATATAGAATATTATGATTAGATCTCGGATTTTTGTATATTTTTAATTTTTCATCCGATTTACTAAAAAATGCCAATGATTTTCCTTTACAAACTATACAGAATATTGAAATCACAAATATAGACAGAATCATTTTAATAAAAAACAATTTAGATTTCTGACATTTTTAAGTAAAAATGCTGTTATATACAAACTGAAGAAAACACCAGATTACAATTTACAGAATCCGCTCAGATTAAAAAGGACTACATGCCTACATATATATATTTCATATATAATTTTTCCTGGTCCAGTATGCAAATTAAAACTTAAGATGAAAAATATACCGGGTTTTACAATAGGGACATAACAATTTCGTATCTTTATGTCAACGCACCCTCAAACATTTTTAATGATCTTTCAGTGTCAAAACGTTAGTTAAAGTCAACATTATCATCACTTACGTGCAGCGTTTGGAAATCATTAAAAATTACTACCGATATTCTGAGTCGGTGGTCGCAACTTTAAGAGCGCTTACTTCAATGTTCGGCCGATGAAGGGATGAAGCTCATTACTGGCTGAGTGGTTTTGCCCATAAACAAAATATGCGTTTTTGAACAGCAACAAACCCACATGTGGTTCAAGAGACACAATTGCATCTGCAAAAGATTACTGTTTGGTGCGGTTTCATGCCGGAGGTGTGATTGGCCGTATTTTTTCGTCGATGAAAACAATCGTCATGTTAACGTCAGTGGAGAGCGCTATCGTGCCATGTTAGAAAATTATTGTTGGCCAGAATTGGATGAGCATGACATCGCCGATATGTGGTTTCAACAAGACGGTGCTACTAGCCACACAGCACGCGTTACAATCGATTTACTGAAAGGCAAATTCTGTGAACGTGTTATCTCGAAAAATAGTCCGGTCAAATGGACACCTCGTTCATGCGATTTAACGCCATTGGATTTCTTTTTATGGGCCACATCAAGTCGTTGGTCTATGCCAACAAGCTAACAACTTTATAAGAGCTCAGAGACAACATCCAACGCGAAATTGCCAACGTTCCGGTCGAAATCTGTGCAAGTGTTGTGGAAAATTGGGTCCAAAATATATATCTCAGATTTCAGATACTAATAACATCTAATTTGCCAACTATAAACTGTTTTATTTTGAGCAAAGAATCGATGTGGAAATTTATTTTTAAATCGGTCATGGCGACATATAAAAGGTGTTCGGTTTGATATGGAATAAACTGATTTTCTTCGAAATTAGTAGGGTGCTCTCTAGACACTAAAGACTCTAAACTAAATATATATTATATTATATTTATATAAATATAAACTAAAATATATATTTATCTTTTTTCTATATCTTTTATGATAACTGTATCTATATTAAAAATTGTGGAAATGTTTCAATATTTGTATACCACTCCTCATCACTGTAGCGGAAGAGGGTATATAGAATTTGCTACGCGCCAAAAGTGTAACACATAGAACAAGTGTCCTAAGAACCTAAGTATGTTCGGCGGAAACCCGTTTTAGGGCATTTTTAGTCATTTGATCTATGTCTGTTCGTCCATCTGTCTGGTCGATTGACTTTAAACATCGCACAGTGGGAGGAATTCCAAAAAAAAGGGAAATAATTCTGCAGTTTCTTAACCAGACATCCGATTGCGACCAAACTTGACATGTTTGTACATAGAAGAGCTATTCGAGAAGTTAAGTTTTGAGTTTGGGCCCCCCGTGGTATACAGGGGCGGAGCTGCAGGGCCTCAAAGTTGGCCACCTCGGTTAAACAAAATGTTTAAGAGCGTGTATCTTTCGTATTTTCCGGCCGATTCAAAATATTCTAATAACCGAGGTCTACAAAAGGCTTTTTGCACCTAACAGTTATCTTGTATACTTACCAAGATATCAGATTTTTTCCCCGACCTTGTGCTAGTATTTTGTAAATATCGAAGCAGAATATGCACCAATTTTAACCACATAAGCATGTCTGGATTGGCAATAAAATTTCCTATATGATGAAAAAATGGTTCGATATAACCAACAGGACAAAAGTTATGGCCCCTTGAATTCACATTTTAAAAAAAATCGATTTTTTGTCATTTTTTTAGGAAAAAAGTTTATGTCGTATTTTTGAGTTTTAGAAGAAGTTAGTTAAAAAATGTATAACATATTTACTATCATCTTAAAGGAAACTTTTCAGAGTATGCTCTCAAGGAAAGAGCTGGTCAAAAATATTTACTGGTATTGTTACCAAGCTTCTCCAATTTACACAATTTTTTAGACAAATTTCAAAAGTAAACCACATTTTCTCCAATCGCAAAGTCAGAATGTTAAAACTTTTGGCATATTTCTGTGTGGTAAGGTGTTGTAAGTTGAACTGCAAAGGGAATCTGAAACCTCGCTTTTAGTATAGTAGATAAGGGGAAAATCCAAAAAATCCCATTTTTGGGGATTTTTCCAAATTATTATGGGAATTGTGGGAGCGACTTTGGGAAATATAATGATTCGGGAATTACATTCGATTTGTTATGTCAGAACCTACAAACTACAAAATATCTCAATTTTTCATTTTTAAAA
This sequence comes from Eudasyphora cyanicolor, assembly GCA_963930755.1. NCBI lineage: Eukaryota > Metazoa > Arthropoda > Insecta > Diptera > Muscidae > Eudasyphora > Eudasyphora cyanicolor. The sequence continues at coordinate 162,202,623 of OZ005737.1, forward strand.
ATTTTATGGCGATTTTACATTTCTGTCTGCATTTGAAAAGTGATTTTTTTCACTTTTTCCTGACCCTGTCGTGGCATTTGCTTAATATCAGTGCAGAGTATGAACCGATTTCTCTCACATTAACTTCTCTAAATTAACAACAAAATTTTCTGTGTGATGCAAAAAATTTCGGTAAAATGTGCCCACCTATACAAAAGTTATGGCCACATCAATTTACACTTTCAAAATATAGACAATTTTTGTATTTTATTGCGAAAAGGTATATGTAGTATTTTGGAGATACAGAGGAATTTATAAAAAGAAGGTACAACATATTTATATTTGTCTTAAAGGAAACTTCCTGGAGAATATTTTCGAGAAAAGAACGAGACTAAAATTTGTATTAATAGTGTTGCCACGCTTTTCCGAATTACACCATTTTTTTACGAATATTTCAAAGCTAGGCCACATTTTCGGCAATCCCTAAGCTTGGATATGAAAACCTTTACCATTTTTATATGTAGTAATCTGTTATACGATAAACTGCAAAAGGATTTTTGAGCCCGGCTTTTAGTATAACAGATTTTGGAAAATAACAAAAAATTCCCTTTGTTGGGGATTTTGGAATTTATTTTGGGAATTGTGGGATTTACGTCCACAAATATAATGATGTTAGAATTAGCCTCGATTTCTGGTGTCAAGGCGTACAAATTACAAAAAAATAATTGAGATATCTTAATTTTTAAAGATTCAATGGAAATATAAAATTTCCTTTGTTGTTTATTTTTTCCCGATCCTTTCCTACGATTCGCTATATATTAGAGCCGGTTATATAAAGATTGCTTTCTCATTATATTTTCTGGATAGACAACAAAATTTGCTATTTGATGCCAATATATTGCAATTTGATGTACCCGCTGAGACAAAAGTTATGGCCATTTGAAGATATACTTTACCAAAATTATTTTTTGTATTTTTGCCATTTATTGTATTGTTAACAATTTATTTGTAAAGTATAACTTCAAACTTTTGTCTCAGTAGGTATACCTAATTGCAATTTATTGGCATCAAATAGTAAATTTTGTTTTCTATCCAGAAAAGATAATGAGAAAAGAATCGGTATATAACAGCATTCGTAGGAAAGGATCGGGAAAAAATAAACAACAAGGGAAAAAATAAACAACAAAGGAAAAAATAAACAACAAAGGAAATTTTATATTTCCATTGAATCTTTAAAAATTAAGATATCTCAATTATTTTTTTGTAATTTGTACGCCTTGACACCAGAAATCGAGGCTAATTCTAACATCATTATATTTGTGGACGTAAATCCCAAAATTCCCAAAATAAATTCGAAAATCCCCACCAAAGGGAATTTTTATTATTTTTCCAAAATCTGTTATACTAAAAGCCGGGCTCAAAAATCCTTTTGCAGTTTATCGTATAACAGATTACTACATATAAAAATGGTAAAGGTTTTCATATCCAAGCTTTTCGATTGCCGAAAATGTGGCCTAGCTTTAAAATTTTCGTAAAAAATGGTGTAATTTGGAGAAGCGTGGCAACACTATTAATACAAATTTTTGTCTCGTTCTTTTCATGAAAATATTCTCCAGGAAGTTTCCTTTAAGACAAATATAAATATGTTATACTTTCTTTTTATAAATTCCTCTGTATCTCAAAATACTACATACACCTTTTCGCAATAAAATACAAAAATTGCCTATATTTTGAAAGAGTAAATTGATGTGGCCATAACTTTTGTATAGATGGGCATATTTTAACGAAATTTCTTGTATCACACAGAAAATTTTGTTGTTAATTTAGGAAGTTAATATGAGAGAAATCGGTTCATATTCTGCACTGATATTAAGCAAATGCCACAACAGGGTCAGGAAAAAAGTGAAAAAATCACTTTTCAAATGCAGACAGAAATGTAAAAAGGACATACAATTTTTAAAAATTAAAATTTGTCACTGAAATATTTTGTAGTTTGTAGGTTCTGACATAACAAATCGAATGTAATTCGCGAATCATTATATTTCCAAAAGTCGGTCCCACAATTCGCAAAATAATTTTGAAAATCCCCAAAAATGGGATTTTTGGATTTTCCCCTATATCTACTATACTAAAATCGAGGCTTCAGATTCCCTTTGCAGTTCAACTTACAACACCTTACCACACATAAATATGCCAAAAGTTTTAACATTTTGGCTTTGCGATTGGAGAAAATGTGGCTTACTTTAGAAATTTGTCTAAAAAATTGTGTAAATTGGAGAAGCCTGGTAACAATACCAGTAAATATTTTCGACCCGTCCTTTCTTTGAGAGCATAAGATGATAGTAAATATGTTATACATTTTTGAACTAACTTCTTCTAAAACTCAAATATACGACATAAACTTTTTTCCTAAAAAAATGACAAAAAATCGATTTTTTTAAATATGAATTCAAGGGGCCATAACTTTTGTCCTGTAGGTTATATCGAACCAATTTTTTTCATCATATAGGAAATTTTATTGTCAATCCAGACATGCTTAAGTGGATAAAATTGGTGCATAGTCTGCTTCGATATTTATAAAATACTAGCACAAGGTCGGGGAAAAAATTAAAAAATCAATTTTCAAATGCAGATATCTCGGTAAGTATACAAGATAACTATTACGTGCTCCTTTTGTAGACCTCGGTTATTAGAATACACACAAAAAAGATTTTATGAATCGGCCGGAAAATACGAAAGTTACGCGCGCTTAACCATTTTGTTCAACCGAGGTGGCCAACATTGGGGCACTGCAGCTCCGCCCCTGCTATATTTTATTTGTCGCTATCATCCTGAGAAAAATTGGCGAAGTGGCCCCTCCCCTTTAGGTACATCGTAGACAAGCGGACAATTTTGTGCAAAGGGTTAATTGCTTATAATTTTAATACCAGTGTAAACAAATACTTAAAATTTTGTGCAGGGTAATGCTTTTGCCGTACTTGCGGTGTAGTGAAAATTTGGCATTATCACCGCGCCCTTTTTGGTACCCCCACACGAATTTACAGATTCATTCTTACTCAACTTCCATATAAATTATATAACAATCATAAAAACATTATCATATTCTGTATTTTAGACAACATTTCCAATGAATATAGACTGACAAAGAATGAAAAAATACTTCTCCATTCTGGCATCTCCCACCCGAACTACTATATTTCATATTAAATTATTCACAAAATGTTGTTACCACATCGTTTTGGAAACATATTGCATTTTAGAGAAATATTGAGGGAAAAAAATATTAAGACGATGATTTCAAATTAAATGGCGTTTTTCTATAAGAAGAAGTAATTTATACTCGTATAATGTACATAAAATAAACCAGTAAGGAAAGGCTAAAGTCGGGCGGGGCCGACTATATAATAACCTACACCACTCTCGTAATATTGAATAACACTGAAATATAAATTTTCTAATGTTATTTATCTCTAAACTCTATCATACTAAATTTAAAAACGATTGCATGTAATATACAGCTTCTATAGGACTAAAGAGCCGAATCAGACGGAACATATATATGGGAGCTGTAGCTAAATCTTAACCGATTTTCTGCAAATTCGGCAATGTTCGTCCATGGATGAAGAAACTCTACAATGCAAAATTTCACAACAATTGGATGTTAGATACAGCTTCTATAGCGCTTAAGGGCCAAATCGGACGAAACATATATATGGGAGCTATAGCTAAATCGTAAACGATTTTTTCAAATTTGGCAATGTTGGTCCATGGATCAAGAAACTCTACCAATTTAAATTTTAAAACGATTGGATGTAAAATACAGTTTCTATAGGACTAAAGGGCCAAATCGGACGAAACATATATATGGGAGCTAAAACTAAATCTTAACCGATTTTCTTCAAATTCGCCAACGTTGGTGCAGGGATCAAGAAACTCAACCATTCTAAATTTAAAAACGATTGCATGTAAAATACAGCTTCTACAGAACTAAAGAGTCAAATCGAATGAAAAATTATATGGGAGCTATAGCTAAATGTTAACCGATTTTCTTCAAATTCGGCAATGTTGGTTCATGGATCAAGAAACTCTACCATTCTAAATTTCAAAACGATTGGATGTAAAATACAGCTTCTATGGACTAAAGGGCCAAATCGGACGAAAGATATATATGGGAGCTATATCTAAATCTGAACCGATTTCAACCAAATTCAATAAGGATCTTTACAGCTGCGAAATACTCCAAACTGCAAAATTTTAGAACGATCGGAGTGAAATTGCGACCGGTAGTCGACGAACAACTTAACATGGACAGACGGCCGGACGGATTCTGAGTCGATCGGTACTTTAATATATACTTTATACTTTAATATATACTTTATACTTTATACTTTAAAGTGGGTCCAGCTGTAGTATTTTCAGGTGTTACAAACATCTGCCGTGAAACAAACTTATGATACCCCGTACCACAGTGTGGCGTAAAAGTGAATCCGTTTCATGGAATAAATTTCCGTACTGTGTGACGTATGATTTACGTGAAATGTAAAAATCAACATACTCATTCGCCACATGTCACTGGGGAGCTAAAACTAATGGTGACTTCGTTTGTGCAAAAAAATTTAAAATTTTTCCTACATTTTACACTGAAACCACATTTTTAAGTTCGTTTGTAAAAATGGTGCAGTCGTATTAACGGGTTTTGATTTTGCTTGTAAAATTATTACACTCCGCAAATGCGAAAATATCGCATTTTCCACACTCAACCCAGTCCACGGAGTGGAGTGTAGCATAGGGATCTATAAATCGAGTTTCGACTAATCGATTAATCGACTTTTGATTGGAAAAAGTCGAAAAGTCGAAATCGATTTTCACCAAGCAAAAAGTTGAAAAATCGATTTATCATTTCGACTTTTTTCGATTTTTATCCGACGGCGGAATATCAACCGAAATCGATTACCATTTCGACTTTTGTCGAGTTTGACCCTACTTAAATAGACGGCGGCTTTGAACTTCTCCAACCAGTTCAAACGCTTTTTAGGAAAGAGTCGGAAAGAGCTCTCCAACAAACTTGCTTGAAAAAATTGCCGAGTATAAATAAATATTTAAGTTGTGTGATCGGAAAATATTGCCAGAAAAATGGTGGAGAAATGCGACCCTGTGAACGTACAAGGGTGTGAACATACAATTTTGGTCTTGCAGCGTTAGCAGAACAAGTCATTGTGAGATAATTTGCAGATTGTTAGATGTGCGAAGTTTATGCATGGGACAACGGCGCAATTGTCAGAAAAACATATTATTGGTAACACTGTCTATAAAATATTTGTATTATCCTGCATATAAATATTTACAAAATATATTGTAAATATATGAAATTGTATAGTTTTCTTGCAATCGTCTCAACTGTCAATTCACCTTTGCCTAACAATCTATCATTGTCCGTACATTTGCAGCACTTTAACAGGGTTGATAACGTTGTCCGATCAGGCAATCGTGAATATTTAGTTTTAGTTGCTTGGAATCTGCGTAATGGAAAAGAAACAAAAAGGAGACAAAAATCGGTTTAAGACAAAACCGAAAAGTCGAAAAAAATCGATTTTCCAAAAAGTCGATTATCCAAATAATTGAAAAGTCGAAAAATCGACTTTTCACTAAATCATGAAAGTCGAAAAGTCGAAAAATCGACTTTTTGTCTCAACTATAGATCCCTAGTGTAGCACCGTCAAAAAGCAGACGTCAGAACAAAACCTAAATGAAAGCGTACTTTCATAATGCACTACCAAATGGCTGCGCAATAATGTAGGAATGGGTTTTACTCTCCGCACGATTTTTGTTCGATTGTGAAGGGAAAAAAAAATGCGAAATTAACAGAGGGTGAAGGGAGAATTTTTAAAATGTCGCAACATGATGTGTTGACATTATTTTTCAGAAACGAAATCACCATAAGATATTACCGAGCTCAAATTTTAAATTATGTTTTTGTACCTTTAAATAAATAATAGCTTTTAATAATAAAAACTCTTACACAAATATTGTTAAAGTTTCCAAGATATCTGCATTTTAAAATTAAAATATTAAATTTTCCCCTATCCTGGAAATTGTTTCAATATTTTTTTCAACACTTTAATTAATTGATTAATTATGCTACAAGAAAATATACTTCACATAAACGAACGACCTTTGCCTCTAGAAAGTTAATAACTTAATATTGAAAATAACACTTTAACATTAAAAAAAGTTTGGAAATGTTAGATCACAGAGAGATTCATTGGGTAATAACATTTAAATGATACTACGAAAAACACACAATTTTCATCGTACGTTCACTACTGAAAGTTTTAAGAATTAAACAGATTCGTAGTTCTTTGACAGGCTCGCAAAAACGTGTCTTATACTAAGAAAGAAAACTTTCATTCGCAATGTTATTGTTCATTGGCTCTAACATATATTTCTTTGTAGATGCTGAGTTTGCACTAAAAGTTTTGCTGCCACGTCGTTGAAATGTAATTAACTTTGCATTTCGCACTTTGATCAAACGAGATTCGCATGAAGAATATAAACCAATTTTTAGTCTTTTGGAAATACAAAAACAAAAGAACTGTGATTTGCAAGCGCATTTGAAGATTTAAATTGTATATATGCACACCCAGCATTTCAAGAAGTTTTAGCTGAAAAACATTTTCATGAAAACATATTTTCGGATGACAATAAATGGGATGAGACGGAAGTGCTGCTATTAAAAGTGGGGGTTTCCTAGTAATGTCGATTTGGCATTTAACAAATTTAAGTGCAGCATTTTCAAATTTGGCAATCTCAGGTGAACAAAATTGTCAAGCGCTTTTCGTCTGAATGTGTTACACGGTCAACAGTAAAAGGAGTTTTGAGCATGGCTTTAAGCATAATAGATTTTGGGAAAACCAAAAAATTCCGTTTTTAGGGATTTTGTAATTTATTTTGGGAATTGTAATTTATTTGGAAAATTTCCTTTACAAATATAATAATTTCAGAATTAGCCTCGATTTTTTGGTGACAAAACGTACAAATTACTAAAAAATATTGAAATTTATTAAAGTTTAAATATTTTATAGATTTATAAATTTTCCGTCTGCCTTAGAAATTGCTTTTATAATTTTTCCCCGATCCTTTTCTACGAATCGTAATATATTAGAGCCGGGTATACACCCATTAGTTCCTCATCTGGATAGGCAACACAATTGGCTATTTGATGAAAGAAGTAGCCATTACATACATATACCCACAGAGACAAAAGTTATAGCTATTTGAAGTTATACTTTCGAAAAATTATTCTTTGTCAAAAATGTCACAATCACACTATAATCTACAATAATTGAACTAGAGACTGAAATTTCGAATAAATATTTCGTATAGCTGTCTGTAACCTAGTATCGAAAATGGACAATATCGGTAAATTTTTATACCTTACACCACATTGTGCTACATGGTATTTTAACTTTGTGCATGTGTTTGTAACATATAAAAGAAGATGAGGTGGACTTATCATTATTATAAAATCATTTCTGAATCGATTGAGCTATGTCAGTATTTTTTTTTATATTTTAAAAAAAGATTGAAGACAGACCTACCGAAAACACGTTGAACAATATTTTCTACAATGCACACTGGCCGCAAAAAAACATTTAAAGGTTTAAAAATCTCCCCCTTTTGAAACGTTTTATATTTTTTCTTCAAAAAAAACTTGGATCGTTTTAAAAATGCTGACTTATACACATATACCATATGGGAGCGATAGGATATAGTAATCAAATCGAGTAATCCATTTATAGTTTGAGGTTCAAAATACACTGGTTGCAAAACGATTCATAAGTGCAGAAACAGAAATAACGTCAAAAATTGCCAGACCAGTTTTAGTATTTCGTCCATAACTTTTACAAATATTGAGTCTCACAAAATTGTTTACTGTTCTGGATTTGTGAGAGTGCGACGGATTTGGATAGATCCAAATGTCTTTTGAACTTTGGTAAATATTTCTGAAAATAAACTAACTGTATAAAACTATGAAAAGTATGATTCTTAATCTGTTCTATTGCGTTTTGATTCAAGTTTTTATAAAGTTTTTTAGTACCAAATTCGAAACGGCATTATTTGTGCGTTCATTATCATCCTGAATATCCAGTTGTACTTTCGCCATTTTGTTGTGTGTTGATATCTTCTTGTTGAGTCCTTCATTATTTTTCTTGACCACCAGATTTTAAAAATGTTAAGCAGGTGAAGATTTGTAGTTTGTGCTTGATGGATTCATTTACTAGCCAAGTCAATTTTAAATTTGGCTTATATGGACAGGGCCACGCCCATTAGTCCGATCCCGTCCATTTTTTTACCAATCATGTAGACAACCACCATATACATATTAACAAAATTAATAAATTGCTGATAAATTGTGCAAAATACTTTATTTTTAAAATTTGGCTTATATGGTAGCGCCATGCCCATTGGTCCGATTCCGCCCTATATTCGCATTCGCATATTTATCCCCTCACCTTAGAGACGAGAGTATAAATCTTTTACTACGAACCATAAATGTAACACATCGAAGGAGTGACCTAAGACCCTAAGTATGATCGGCGGATATCCGTTTTGGGTCATTTTAAGTCGAATGGGCAATGTCCGTCAGTCTGTCTGTCTGCTGGCTGGTGCGCACGATAACTCTCGAAAGGAGTAACCGATTCACTTCAAATTTGGTATGTGGTAATATTTTCTTCTATCTCCGGCTAAGTTCGAAGATGGGCCATATTGGTCCACTCCTTCTAGTACCTCCCCCACAAAGGGTTAACATTTAGTGAAATATTGACTATTTAATAACTTCTATACTACTTATTTGAATCCTCTGAAATTCCACACATAGTATTAGTTTATTAGTCATTATTACCTCGAGAAAAATGGGCGAAGTGTCCACGCCCCTTTTGGTACCTCCCACACAAACGGACAATTTTGAACCAAAAGTTAATAGCTTATAACTTTATTACCAGTAAATACAAAGACTTGAAATTTTGTACAGTGTAATGGTTTAATAGTACCTACAATACAGTTGGTACCTCCCACACAAATGGACCATTGTGTACAAAAATTTCCAGCTTATAACTTTAACACCAGTGCATACAAATACTTGAAATTTTTGACAGTGTAATTCTGTTATAGTACCTAGAGTTTAGAGAAAAATTGGAGTTATTGGCCCACATTCGCTTTCGCAAAAACCAAATATGAAATATTCGCTTTCGCCTTCACTTTCACAAAAATGTATATCAGTATTCGCTTCCTCAATCAAAAAATCACCACCGGGAATTGTCCCCATCGAACAGTTTTTGGCGGAGCCGGACTTTTTTATGATATGATTATTTATGATATGTGATACACAATCCAAATTTTCAACCGATCTTTATGAAACTTGAACGAGAGTAGTTCGATGATCAAAGAACAAACTCTGGGATTTATAAGGTAATCATTTCATATATAGCAATTATAATTGTACAGGGTCGCTGATGAATACTGCTACATTAAGAAATTCAAATAACTTTTCAGTGTATGGAATACAATTTTCTTTTATTCATGTTAAAGCTCATTAAATTTAATTAAATATAGCTTAATTAGTTTTAAAAATAATGGAATTTAAATGCCCCCCTGCTCGTTGATGCATGTGCGGCATCTTACCAAAAAGTTGTTCATTACTGCTTGGAGTGTTGAGACGGGAATAGCCGCAATTGTTTCTCGAATGAACTAAAGCCATTCAAATTTGTTAGTTTAGCTTTGTAGACTTCTTGTTCGCAATAACCCCACAAGAAAAAGTCAGGTGCAGTAAGGTCAGGCGACCTGGGGGGCCAACGGAATATGGAGTTTCTGGATATCAGCTTATTGGGAAATTTTCTCCGCAATTCTGTCATAACAGGCCGGGCTATGAGAGGAGTTGCACCATCTTGCTGAAACTACACAGAGTTGAAAGAAATTCTCATTCGGCGTAATTCTGGATAGAAAAACTCTCTCATCATGCTCAAGTAACGGTCTCCAGTAACTGTAACGGTGTGATTGTTTTCTTCGAAGAAGTAGGGCCCGACAATGCAGCGTGATAAAACTGCACACCACACTGTGACACGAAGTGGATGCAATTCCGTCTCATGGAGTATCTGTGGGTTGGAAGCACTCCATATTCGACAATTTTGTTTGTTTATGTTGCTGTTTAAATCGAAATGGGCCTCGTCAGACATGAAAAGACAGTTCAACATGTTTCCGTCCTCTTCCACCATTTGAAGCATCTTCTGGCAAAATTCCAAGCGAATCGGGAAGTCTGCTGAGTTCACTTTGTTGGCCATTTGAATTTTATATGAGAATAACTCCAAATCTTTGTGCATAATTAGCCGCAATGACTGTCTGCTTATACCCATTTGAGCAGATAAGGTTCTTGTTGACAATCCAAATTCTTGTTTCAGTGTCCTAGTTATCCATTTTTGTTAAATCTAAAAATCAATCTGCAAAATAAAAAAAAAATTACCCAGATTCATTAAATAGAAAAAAGTTATAAAATTTTTTTTGGTAGCAGCTTTCACTAGCCTTCCTGTATATGCTTATTCTGTCATAAGAAGGTGATGTGGGGTAATAGGCTTCGTCCGACTTTAGCCATTTATTACTGGTTTTTCAAATATGTTTGTTTTTGTTATAGGATTAAATAAATATTTTTTTATTTAATAAATCAACTGGAATACATATATTGAATTTAAAAGACAGTATGTAGGAATGAATCTCCATAAATAGTTTGCTTCCGTAAACCAGTTTTTGATATTCGCTTTGCATTCACAAAAAAAACAACAAATATTATTCACTTCCGCAAAAATGTATTTTTCAGTATTCGCTATCGCATTCGCAAGAAATATATTTCAATATTCGCATTCGCTTTCGGTAAACCCACTTTCGTTACATCCCTGGTCAGAACACATAAGAGGAAAATTTATGTTAGATTTTTTTACGCATATTTGTATGCAATTTGCTCCATGTAGTCATTTGCTTAATAGCGATATGTTTTCAGGTAAGATTTATGAAAGCCATTACAGCCATACATCCTCGTATATAAAAAAAAAACAAAAATATAAACCCTTTTTGCTTTGAATGATTGTGAGAAAATGACCTGTGCGTCAGTTAAAAAACCACTATATGCCTTAAAAAAGGTTTTAGTGGAAAATTATTAACGGCATAAATAGTTAGCTTTTATAACAATTTATACGAGTGCATAAAAATATTTTGAAACCCATTTACACATTAAATTTCACAATTTAAGCTCAATGAAGTGAAATGTTACTTAAATTGAAAAATAAAGTATATTTTACATGTATAAAGCGAGAGTTTTGTATAGTGTGTAGTACAATTTTACTTTACTGAATTAGTATGTACATCCCTAAACTGATGTCTGAATTTAAAACTTCACGATTTCCAATTGCATTACAACCAAATTAGGTAATTTGATTGAAGGTGATAACATTAAATTACTAGCCAAATGACATAAATAATTATGCTTTCTTGTGCACATTTAAGTGGTTGTATAATTTGTATACCCTCACTGGGGAAAGGTAAATATTATTTTCTACGAGCCAAACTTGTCATCAAGGGAGTGGCCTAAGAATCTAAGTATGTTTGGTGGAAATCAGTTTTTGAGCATTCTAACTCATTTGAGCAATGTCAGTCTGCTTGTCGGTCTAATGTAATGATTTTACAGTGCCACAGTCATCTACAAAAATGGGCGTTATTGCCACACCACTTTTGATACCTCCCACAAAAAATAACGAAGTCATACCAAAATTGAATAGCTCATAACATAAATATCAGTGCACGTACACAGTAGAGATGCAACGAAAGTGACTTTAGCGGAGGCAAATATTGGCGAAAGCGAATAGTAAAAAATGCATATTTGCGAAAGCGAATGCGAATAATAGTTTCACCCTTTAGTACCAACAAATTTAAGGAACTGAATTGATACTTCTCCAGGATATTCAAGTATTAAGCATGTTTCCCATATTTTTACTTCCTGTAACGACAAGGACAAACATATTTTTCAATTGTTTTGAAGAGAAGTGGCAGAGGTTTTCATTGGAATGAATATCTTCAAATATGTGAATTCGAATATTCGTTACATCACTAGTACACAGCTACGATTCGGTACAGTGCAATGTATTCGAAGTATCTACTGTTCAGAGCAAAATAGACGCATTAGTCGAGCCCCTTCTGTTACTCCCAAAACAAATTGACAGATTCATTACAACACTACGTCCCCATAACCTCTGTAACAATCTACTAAATGTTCCGATATTCTATATTTTAGTCAAATTTATTACATTACTCACAAAGTGAGGTAAACCATAGTTTACTATACCGAGCGACATAGAATAACTTTTGGAGTCGATTTAGCCATGTCTGTCTGTCTGTCTGTCTGTCTGTATTCTTGTGATCAAAGTGCAGGTCGTATTTATGGTCCGATTGTGCTGAAATTTAGCACAGTACTTTTTGGGCTAAGAACGATCTCTATTTAAATTGGTCAAAATCGGTTCAGATTAAGATTTAGCCCCATATATACTTATCAGATCAGTACGAAATTTGACAGAGAGAGTTCTCTTATTACATGAATGAAAACTTCCAAATTCGGGGAAATTCAGTTCAGCTTTAGATATAGTCCCCATATATATGCTTCACCCGATTTGACATGTAAGGGGAAGTTTTCTTATTACATCAATGAACACTGCCAAATTCTTGTCACAATGCCCTTTTTTCGCATTGTTAGGGAGGTGTAGGATATTATATAGACTGCCCCGCCCGACTTTCTGTCTTTCCTTACTGTTTTTTTTTTAAAACTTCATTGATTGCACCTTTAGTATTTTGTTCAATTTTTTTTAAGTATAAATCCGGAAGGAAATTATCAGGGCTATGAATGCCATTTTAACGTATAAAAAAATATTTTTTGCCAAACAAATTGATTTTTTCTGGCAAAAAAAAGAAAAAACCGCAAAATGTTTGCCCTTCTATAGATCTGAATGCTAAAAATCTAAAGAAAAAACAAAGCTTATCTAAAACCAGTAAGGAAAGGTTAAAGTCGGGCGGGGCCGACTATATAATACCCTACACCACCTCGGCAATGTACATTAAAAATTTCTTTTTGGATAGTTGGAATAATTAGTTTCCTTTCTTTTACGAAAGTACTTAGCTCCCCCGCCAAGTCAAGGCTTATTCCAAAGAGGAGTTTAATATAATGTGTGGAATTAAAAATTGAGCTAATAATTATATTCCACATATTTGCATTTACTGTTGTTATTATTAGCCTTAACACAATAAATAGTCCGATTTTTGGTCGTACACAATATAAGTAATATATGTAGGGTATGTTAGGTAGGTACTACCTTGGAATACTTGGTTTAGGTAATGTTTTAATTTTCATTTCCGCTGAAGCCTTTCAGGTCTCTAAAATAGCACTGTAACGACGAGTTTCCTCCGGTTGCTGGGGTAAAGCTCGCGGGGGAAGGGTTCGCCACAGAAATTTATAGTCGCAATGGCAGAGAGCTAAGAGAGAACACGTTTAATATTTTTTTCAAGAAAGAGTAGGAATTTATTGTGGGTAGTAATTCAGAGATGTTGATTTCAAGGATGGTTAAAAACTAATGATGTGAATGTTGTTGTCCTAGTGCAGGACTGGGAATGGTCCTTATTCGGGTAGGCGGGATGTCGGAGCCCCGAGGAGGTACTTCCTTGTTATTCCGGTGTTGGGTAGTGTGATAAAGACCGAGCTGAGGCTCCCCGGTCTGACTGGGCTGGATTCGGAGACCCGGCTAAGTGCTCCCAGGTTCTGGCTAGGCTGGACTCGGCGTACGGAGACCTGGCTAAGTGCTCCCTGGTTCTGGTTAGGCTGGACCTCGGCGCTACGGAGACCTGGATAAGTGCTAGGCTGGACTCGGCGCTACGGAGACCTGGCTAAGTGCTCCCGGGTTCTGGCTAGTCAATTCGACTCTTGGCGCTGGCGAGGTGACTTCTCCGCAGGTAGACGAGCTCGGGGAAACAGGATTTGGGATAGGAAAGTGGGAAATCCAGGGGACCTCACTATTCTCGCTCAAAATGGGCACGGAAACACGAGATCTAAGTGTAGACGTCAGTGGGGACATGTCACGGATATGCGTCTCTAGTGACCTATGTAAGTGCGCTAGCGAGGACACGAGGGACTAGCGACCTTGTTAAGTACGCTTGCTAGGACACGCGAGCCTAGCGACCTGGATAAGTGCGCTAGCAAGGACACGCGGGACTAGCGACCTGGTTAAGTGCGCTAGCAAGGACACGTCTAGGACACGCGGGACTAGCGACCTGGTTAAGTACACCAGCAAGGACACGTCAAGGATACCGGGAACTAGCGACCTGGTTAAATGCGCTAGCAAGGACACGAGGAACTGGCGACCTGGTTAAGTGCGCTAGCAAGGACACGCGGGACTAGCGACCTGGTTAAGTGCACTAGCAAGGACACGTCAAGGATACCGGGAACTAGCGACCTGGTTAAGTGCGCTAGCAAGGACACGAGGAACTGGCGACCTGGTTAAGTGCGCTAGCAAGAACACGCGGGACTAGCGACCTGGTTAAGTGCACTAGCAAGGACACGTCAAGGATACCGGGAACTAGCGACCTGGTTAAGTGCACCAGCAAGGACACGAGGAACTGGCGACCTGGTTAAGTGCGCTAGCAAGGACACGCGGGACTAGCGACCTGGTTAAGTGCACTAGCAAGAACACGTCAAGGATACGCAAGGACACTTCAAGGATATTCGAAGGATACTCGAAGGACACGTCAAGGATACTCGCAAGACTCGAAGGACACGTCAAGGATACTCGAAGGACACGTAAAGGATACTCGAAGGACACGTCAAGGATCTGCGAAGGACACGTCCAGGATACGCAAGGACACTTCAAGGATATTCGCAGGATACGCGAGGACCCGCCAAGGACACTTGAGGATACACGAGACTAGCGAGTCACCCGGATTTACTTCACTATAAACACTCTACTTACCTCGTCTTCTTGGGTCCTGAACTCTTGTACACTCACTGATCGACCGTCCAGATGAGTCATCGTCTCGCCTTTATATACCCTTGTTAGCGACAGCGTCCGACACCGACGTCTATGAATCTACTTCACACGTGTTGTTTTGGTGGCTCACGTGTTGTTGGTTGCCGTCGGTTTGTCTGCTGCCGCTGTTGTTTTCGAGCTATTCGTTCATACATGTCCGCTCGTTGATTTGTTTGCGAACTAATTTTCCCGTCGGTGGTGGGGGTAGTGTGCACGTGTCGTTTTGGTGGTGTGAATGCATGTGTTAGCCTGGCCTAACGGATCGGTGTGTCTGCTGTCGCTTTATTTTCGAGCTAATTGTTCAAGGATATTCGAAGGATACTCGAAGGACACGTCAAGGATACTCGCAAGACTCGAAGGACACGTCAAGGATACTCGAAGGACACGTAAAGGATACTCGAAGGACACGTCAAGGATCTGCGAAGGACACGTCCAGGATACGCAAGGACACTTCAAGGATATTCGCAGGATACGCGAGGACCCGCCAAGGACACTTGAGGATACACGAGACTAGCGAGTCACCCGGATTTACTTCACTATAAACACTCTACTTACCTCGTCTTCTTGGGTCCTGAACTCTTGTACACTCACTGATCGACCGTCCAGATGAGTCATCGTCTCGCCTTTATATACCCTTGTTAGCGACAGCGTCCGACACCGACGTCTATGAATCTACTTCACACGTGTTGTTTTGGTGGCTCACGTGTTGTTGGTTGCCGTCGGTTTGTCTGCTGCCGCTGTTGTTTTCGAGCTATTCGTTCATACATGTCCGCTCGTTGATTTGTTTGCGAACTAATTTTCCCGTCGGTGGTGGGGGTAGTGTGCACGTGTCGTTTTGGTGGTGTGAATGCATGTGTTAGCCTGGCCTAACGGATCGGTGTGTCTGCTGTCGCTTTATTTTCGAGCTAATTGTTCATACATGTCTGCCTGTCGCTGTTGTTTGCGAACTAATTTTATGTCGGTGGTGGGGGTAGTGGCGTGCTCGTTGCTGTTGTTGGCGAACTAATTTTTCCGTGACAACAATGACATGTAAGCGCTGTAGAACTGTATTTTAAATCCGATCAGTAAAAAAAATTGTCAGAAGAGGTTTCTCATTACATGAATTAACACTGCCAAATTTGAGGGAAATCGGTTCAGATTTAGATATAGCCCCCATATATATGTTACCCCCGATTTAACATGTAAGCGCTGTACAATCTGTATTTTATATCCAATCAGTAAAAAAATCTACACAAAGAGGTTTCTTATTATATGAAGGGATACTTCCAAATTCAGAGAAAATCGGTTCAGATTTAGATATAGCCCCCATATATATGTTACCCCCGATTTGACATGTAAGTGCTGTAGAGACTGTATTTTATATCCGGTCAGTACGAAATTTCACAGAAAGAAGTTTCTTTTTACATGAATGAGTATTCAAGGAAAATCCGTTCAGATTAATATATAACCTCCATATATATATTCCTCCTGATTTGGTACCAAAGCGCTATATAAGTTGTACTTTACTTCCGATCAAAATTTTCCAGAAAGATTTTCCTAATTTTTTTATATAAGTGCTGTGATGACGAAAGTCGGGTCCTCGTTTTCGCTCACACATACATAAAATAGGCCAGTAAATTATTGGAACATATAATAATGAATTAATAAATAATGAATTAATAAATACAAATTACCTGTTAATTAATTACTGTCCATTGTCCGTCCGTTACCCCACCTGTCCAATCACTCCTCATTGTTGTCACGGAAAAATTAGTTCGCCAACAATATAGATATAGGGGCTATATCTAAATCTGAACCGATTTTCCTCAAATTTGGCAGTGTTAATTCACGTAATGAGAAACCTCTTTCTGCCAACTTTTTTACTGATCGGGTATAAAATACAGTTTCTACAGCGCTTACATGTCAAATCGGGGGTAACATATATATGTGGGCTATATCTAAATCACAACCGATTTCCCTCAAATTTGGCAGTATTAATTTATGTAATAAGAAACCTCTTTCTGCCGAATTTCGTACTGATCGGATTAAAAATACACATTTTACAGCGCTTACATGTAAAATCGGAGGTAACATATATATGGGGGTTATATCTAAATCTGTACCCATTTTCTCCGAATTTGGCAGTATTCCTTCATGTAATAAGAAACCTCTTTCTGCCGAATTTCGCACTGATCGGATTAAAAATAATGTTTTTACACCGCTTACATGTCAAATCAGGGCTAACATATATATGGGGTCTATATCCAAATCTGAACCGATTTCAACCAAATTAAATAGAGATCGTCCTTGGGCCAAAAAAAAAAAATATGTGTAAAGTTTCGTCAAGATCGGGCCATAATTGCGACCTGTACTTTGATTACAAGAATACATCTACAGACGGACAGACAGACGGACATAGCTAAATCGACTCAGAAAGTGATTACAAGTCGATCGGTATAATAAACAATGGATCTATCTCTTCTCCTTCTGGGTGTTACAAACAAATGCACAAAGTCATAATATCCTGTACCACAGTGTGGTGTAGGGTATAAAAATGCGAATTCACCCAGCAAAAAAAGAGCATCCGAAGAAGCTATAAAAATCCCCAACTTTTGATTCGGAAGTTGTTCTAATTTGGATTTTCACCAATGAATTTTACAAGGGGTAGTCGAGCCGGGGAAGTACTTCTTTGTCACCACTTTTGCGCAACTCCTTTTAAAGTACTGTACGAATTGCATTTTTGGTGTATTTATTTGATGAATGTATGTCGTCTTATTAACATCTTCACGCCGAAAAAAACGCTTCCGCAGTATATTGGCCTGAACATTTTCGGCTTGTAACATATACATATATGTTTAGGGAACACTCTAGATTGATTCACGCAAATATTATATATTTGGAATTATGTTGTTTTTGTTTTCAACTAATATTTTTATACCCTACACCACACTGTGGTACAGGGTATTATAACTTTGTGCATTTGTTTGTAACACCCAAAAGGAGAAGAAATAGACCCATCGTTTATTATACCGATCGACTCGGAATCACTTTCTGAGTCGATTTAGCTATGTCCGTCTGTCTTTCTGTCCGTCTGTGCATGTATTCTTGTAATCAAAGTACAGGTCGCAATTATGGCCCGATCTTGACGAAACTTTACACAAATCTTTTTTTTGGCCCAAGGACGATCCCTATTGAATTTGGTTAAAATCGGTTCAGATTTATATATAGCCCCCATATATATGTTAGCCCCGATTTGACATGTAAGCGCTGTAAAAACTTTATTTTATATCCGATCAGTATGAAATTCGGCAGAAAGAGGTTTCTTATTATATGAATGAACACTGTCAAATTTGGAAGAAATCGGTTCAGATTTAGATATAGCTCCCATATATACGTTACCCCCGATTTGACATGTAAGCGCTGTAAAAATGTTATTTTATATCCGATCAGAGCGAAATTCGGCAAAGAGAGGTTTCTTATTACATGAAGGAATACTGCTAAATTCCGAGAAAATCGAAAATTCCCCATATATATGTTACCCCCGATCAGTATGAAATTCGTCAGAAAGAGGTTTCCTATTATATTAATGAACACTTTTAAATTTGGAAGTCATCGGTTCAGATTTATATATAGCCCCCATATATACGTTACCCCCGATTTGACATGTGAGCGCTGTAAAAATGTTATTTTATATCCGATCAGTGCGAAAGTCGGCAAAAAGAGGTTTCTTTCTACATGAAGGAATACTGCCAAATTCGGAGAAACTCGGTTTAGATTTAGATATAGCTCACATATATATGTTACCCCCGATTTGACATGTAAGCGCTGTAGAGACTGTATTTTATATCCGATCAGTACGAAATTCGACAGAAGGAGGTCTTTTTACACGAATGAGTATTCAGGGAAGATCGGTTCAGATTTATATTAAAGCTCCATATATATGTTCCTCCTGATTTGGTACCAAACCGCTATAGAAGTTGTATTTTACTTCCGATCATTAAAATTTTCCAGAAATATGTTTCTCAATTTAGGAACGAATATTGCTTAATTTAGCGATTATCGTTTCAGAATTAGATAAATGATTATGGCAATGACCCTTATCGCATTGTTAGGAAGGTGTAGGGTATTATATAGTCGGCCCCGCCCGACTTTCTGCTTTTCCTTACTGGTTTTATTTGAGACTATTACTTCTTAAGCACAGAATTATGTTCATTGAAGCATTCAGAAGATATATCGATAATTTAAACTTAATGCAAGATTTAAGTTTTTAAGTAATAAAAAGTTAATTTTTTTAGAAATTTTGAATGTTCGTAAAATTCCATTATAATTGAAATATAACTATGAATGATGAGATGATAAGATGGGTGATAATATGGATTTACAACAAATGATGTCTTCGAATATTTAAAAATAAAAAATTAGTGCATTAAAATGCAAATGTTAATGCAATTTTTGACTGAAAGACATAACTCGAAATCAAGAAAAATTAAAAACGAAATTCAAAAAATTCAGCAGAGTTTTGAATAATTTTAAATAAAATATATTTGAAGAAATTTCTAAACAATAATTTTATTTGTATGTAAGCACATATTTTATTTGAGAAAGCTAGTTCGTAAATATATTTTGTTGTAATATATTAACATATGCGCTCCAAATAAATTTTAATGATTTTCAAATAAAATTTATTTATTCAGAAATATACAATATTTAGAAATCTCTGTTCCAAATATATTTTCTTTCTATTCAAACATATGAAAAACGGGGATTTTGCCCGTGTTTGGGTCCAGAGATGTCTTAATTTAAAGGAATACAAGTGTTGACATAGGGAATGGAACGTATAAATAATATAATATTGGCCAAAGAGATAAACGATGAAATATATGTAAGTAAGTTTAGGACATTTGAAAATGTTTGTAATTTGTATGATGTAGCTGGCTCTTGAAAAGTGTGACCTAATGAACCCATAGTGTAAATTCTAGTAACATTTTCCCAAATGATCAACATTCTCACCAATATAAAAGTATTTTATTTTACACTGTAATACATAGCACATTTGTGCGGCGCTATGTATTTTCCGTAGCCCCGGTTTAGAGAGTAGTAAAGTACCACAGTGTGGTACAGTAAGTATGGTAGGGTATATTTAATTACCATAATTTCTTTTAAAATTATTTAATTATAACCTATACCACACTTTGGTACAATTTATTATAATTTTATGCATTTGTTTCTAACACCCAAGTTGAGAAGAGATATATAGAACCATCGTTTATTATACCGATCGACTTAGAATCACTTTCTGAACCGATTTAGCTATGTCAGTCTGGGCATGAATTCTTGTAATCAACGTGCAGGTCACAAATATAGTCCGATATCAAAGAAATTTTGCACATATCTTTATTTTGGGACAAGACAATTCGTATTAAAATTGAAAGACAATCCGTATTTAGATAAAGGGCCTGTTTCTGTATCTTAGTTTCTTTCGTCTCCGGCGAACGATCAAAAATCTCTCAACAATTTGATTATCAGTTTAGAACCAGCTATCTTAACAAACTCGTATATTAATATTCCTTCGATTAAGATATAATTTCCTCTATAGAAGATATAATTTCCTTTCGATATTCATGAAATTTGGTAAAGAGTATCTTATTTTAACAGTTAATATCTGTGTGAACAATATCGGTTCAAATTTACATATAGCCCCACATAGTCGCATGGTTGTGTTCCTTCCGATTTGGCATCTAAGCTCCAAAGAAGTCATATTTTAGTCAAATTTACTATAGTTTGCACAAAGAATTTCTTAATCCGAGAATAAACGGTCACTAACAAGGTTGGAAAAATGTGTTTTCATGTTTTACTTCAGATCATTATTAAATTTTGCAAAGAATAGTTTATAGAATCATGAACACTGCGAAATTTAATAAAAACCAGTAAGGAATGACAGAAAGTCGGGCGGGGACGACTATATAATACCCTACACCTACCTACCAATGCGAAAATGGGCATTGCGATAAGAATTTGGCAGTGTTCATACATGTAATAAGCAAACTCTCTCTGCCGATTTTCGTACTGATCGGATATAAAACACGGTTTCTACAGCGCTTACATGTCAAATCGGGTGTAACATATATATTGGGACTATGTTAAAATCTGAACCGATTTTTCCCGAATTTGGCAGTGTTCATACATGTAATAAGAAAACTCTCTCTGTTAAATTTCGTACTGATCGGATATAAAACTTGATTTCTACAGCGCTTAAATGTTAAATCGGGTGAAACATATATATGGGGGCTATATCTAAATCTGAACCGATTTTCCCCGAATTTGGCAGTGTTCATACATGTAATAAGAAAACTCTGTCTGTTAAATTTCGTACTGATCGGATATAAAATACGATTTCTACAGCGCTTAAATGTTAAATCGGGTGAAACATATATATGGTGGCTATATCTAAATCTGAACCGATTTTCCCCGAATTTGGCAGTGTTTATTCATGTAATAAGAGAACTCTCTCTGCCAAAATACAGTTCCTACAGCGCTTACATGCCAAATCGGGTGAAACATATATATGGGGGCTATATGTAAATTTGATCGGATTTTCTACGAATTTGGTAGTGTTCATTCACGTAATAATAAAACTCTCTCTGCCGAATTTCATAAATATCGGATGTAAAATGTGGTTTCTACGGCGCTTGCATGTCAAATCGGGTGAAACATATATATGGGGACTATATCCAAATCTGACCCGATTTCTACCATTTTCAATAGGGATCGTCCTTTGGCCAAAAAAGAGCACTATGCTAAATTTCATCACAATCGGACCATAAATACGACCTGCACTTTGATTACAAGAATACATGGACAGACGGACAGACAGACAGAAAGTGATTCTGAGTCGATCGGTATAATAAACAATGGGTCTATCTCTTCTCCTTTTAGGTGTTACAAACAAATGCACAAAGTCATAATACCCTGTACCACAGTGTGGTGTAGGGTATAAAAATGGATACCATTCAGATAAAGGCCAAATTTAAATACATACCCCATATAGAATTTTGCATCTAAAATAGTTGTCAAACACGATTGACAAAAATCATAACAGGAACAAGAGAACAACTTCAAAGGTTAAATAGATAAATACAGTACATTTTGTTTAATACAATGTGGGTTACGCCTTTTGTGCTTTATCAAAAACGAGCACTTGATGTTACGTCTTTTTTTCTTCAATAAAATCGTGATTTTTGGGCGAAAAACGAACTTTCATTTTTTGAGGGTTACGCTCTTTAGCATTTCTGATGACTATATATCAACATTTTTGAAAAGTATAAAGTGTTATTAATAAATTCAGTTTTTATCGCAATCCAATGTACTACAATTCCACAATTTAACATATTTCGAAGAAATCAGTACTTTGAAATGACCTTATGTTATTTTAATCGAATATGAAAAAGTCAACTTTTAGGCCCGATTAATCGACCTAGTCGACTGAATCGAAATTTGGTTGATGAAAAAGTCGAAAGTCGACTAGCTTCCAGAATCATTCACTAATTCTGATATAGCCGCTATATAAATATATATTTCTTCCCTTTAGCACTATAGAAGCAGTATTTTACATATATTTCATAGCCCTCAGATATATTTTCCTTCCGATCTGGACTTTTATCACTTCAGAAGCTTCATTTTACATCCAATCGTTTTGAAATTATGCACTCTAGGGTTAATTATTTATATTCCGAAATTACATTTTGGTTAGTTATTTGGAAGAACTTCATTAAATGTCGAAAAAATGTTCATACTTATGATTTGGAAGTACTTATAATGTTATTCTTTTGGAAGTACTTCTTTTATTTTTTGCTGGGCAATTTTAAACGTCATGAGAAAGGCATTGCTTTAATGTTTTTTGTATATTTCCTAAAAATGTGTTTTTAAATAGATGTAAATAAATATACATATACGTGGTATCGAAATGTTTTTTTGGTGTACATTATTCATGTAAACAAATGTTAACTAAAATTGGCACAACGAGGGTAGTTTGCAAAGTCTGACAATATAAGGCTATAATACTATGTCCCGCCAGACATATGCTTTCATGGATATATGAACAAAATGATTAAAGCTAACACACTTTTCAAAATCACCTCCTTATATCGAACATGTATTCGGTCATAGTATGCAATAATAGGGTGACCCAACGTTACATTACGGTAAAATTGTACATAATACTCGTAGTATTCTCCTTGGGCTTAAGATTGTTCTGAGATCTAAAATCTATTAATATACAAAGTATTTAACAGAAAACAAAAAACAACGATCTCAAACTCAATAGTCAAAAACAAAACTATGAAAAGTCACAACAAATCGAAAAACAAAAACAATGATGAATGAGGCAGAGTACGGCCGAACGTTTGTTGTCGCTGTAAGAAGCGACAATAACAACAAATCGTTTGCCTTCCCCGCAAATTGCAAGGACACACAAATAACCAAACAAGAAGTGTGGGGATGTATTAAGGTTGAGAAATACTGTCTGCAATGTTTTGGAGATATGGGACTTTGAAATCAGTTCTCTATTATTTCATATTGAGCTGCTCTCATATTGTGCTAATTATTGACAGCGTATTTTGTCCAAGGTGCCGATGAGGTTGCTTGGTAGCTTCCGAAACGATATCGTCCACCAACCAGTGACCACCCTTAATACATTTCACACATTTCTTATTCTTCTTTTTCAAAGAAGGTTTGTTTTTCTGTTTAACAGAAAACAAAAACAACGATCTCGAACTCAATAGTCAAAAACAAAACTATGAAAAGTCACAACAGATCGAAAAAGAAAAACACAAACAATGATAAAATAAAGTACCTTCTGTTGGGACATAAAATATTTTTAATATTTAAATTTGGTGTAAATAGTATAAGGTGCTCAGTGAAACCCTTTCACTCGCGACTCACCCCAATATTGCACATTATCATGTGTGACAGTGTGTGCTTTATGAATGTGCTGTTTTAAAATATAATGCCTGAAAGTGTGTGTGTGCGAGAGATGCTGGGAAAAAGTGGTTTATAAATGAATATTTATATGTTTGTGAAAAAAAAATACCGACACAAACCTCAACACATTCATGTACGTGTGACAATCGAAATATTTTAAATATAACTATGACATAAATGCTCCATTTTACTCTTTTTGAAATGAAAGATTTTTTTAGTTTAAATTAAAAATTCTTAAAGAATCATTCAACAAAGATTTTATTGTAAGTTAAGTTAAGTTCGGCCATGCCGAATCACACATACCCTCCCTTGAATGTGGTGTTTATGGCTTAAATAAGCCTTTTTGGGATCGACATCTATAGGTGGGATATAACAAAATATAAATTGAATAAAAAAATTTTTACTACAATAAATACTTGTCTTAATTAAATACAAACTGCAAAGATTCAGTTAAAATGCTTAGAAAATATGGTATTTCTGGCGTAAATACGTTTATTTTGGAGCGACCTCTATAGGGTGACTATAACAAAATATGAACCGAATTGTACAATGTTTGCTGTGATGAATTCTTGTCAAAATATAATACAAACTGCAAAGTTTCTGCTAAATTGGTTTAAAATTGTGGTATCTATGGCTCAGAAACCGTATTTTGGAGCGACCTCTATAGTGGAGCTAAATCAAAACATTGACCGATATGGCCCATTTTCAATCCCAAACAACCTGAACCTATAAGAAATATTTCTACCGAATTACAGCAGACGGATGTATAAATCGTCTTAGAATTTTACGACGATTAAGAATATATATACTTTATGGTGTCTCAGATCAATATTTAGAGGTGTTAAAAACGGAGTGACAAAATGAATATACCCCCCATCCTATGGTGGAGGGTGTACAAATCGATTTTGATTGTTTCCCGGCTAGACCCTGAAAATAGCTCACTGTGGGTCGTATGGCCTGGTCCACGCTAACACCAACTTATCCAATATTATGGAACATATATATTGGATATAATATCCCAATTTTGCATTTAAACGCTATCAAATTTTTGAACAGATCTTTATAAAATCAAACAGTTTCTAGAAATAACCAGTAAGGATAGTTCAAAGTCGGGCTGGACCGACTAAATTATACCCTACACCAATATTCTGATTTCCTGCAAATGATACATACCTATAAGTACGAGCATAAATTAGTCGTACGTTTTTCCCTGCTATTTTAATACAAATAATGTTGGGTCACTAATAAGGCGTGGCCCCGTCCGTTCGACAGTATTATTGAAAACTAAATATCTAAAGAAGGATTGCACCAATCGTCATGAAATTGTGTATGGGTGTATTGGAGAGCACTCTGCGTTACTCAACAATAAAATAGCTATATTGGAAAGTTGTGTGTGGCTCCGCCCACATGACTCCCTTGTTGAAAACGAGATATCTAGGAAATCACCAATCTACATAAAATTATGTATGGGTCTATTCGACAGCGATGTACGTGACTCAACAGAAATTTAAGATACTGAAATGATGTGCATGGTCCCGTCTATACGACTCCATTATTGAAATGTTTCGAGAACTGTACCACCAAAATGATATAAATATATTTAGCAGAACTGTGCGTCACTCAACAGAAAATGTTAGATGTCGGAAAGCCTATATTTAATACTAGTTCTGGCGGGACACTGTCTAATCGGCGAACACACCAGAAGTTTGGATATTGGCTCCAATGACTTCTGCAGAAGCTGTGGAGATGAGTAGAAGTAGAGAGAATTGAGCACTGGACATACTGGGGTGGGCCTTTATAGGCAGTTTAAGAGATCCGACATTCGGTACCGGAAAGATTTGTTACTATCGATAACATTGTATATCAAACATGTTGGTTTCTATTAGGGGCATTTCAGACCGTGGTAACACTTGGCAGCTAAACTGAATTAGGTGAGCTGGTAAAATACGGCTAACAATATGTGTGTTTCTACGGGAAAATGGGGGCATCGACTTTAGGCTTCTATAATTGAAAACAAAACCATTGCACGATTCGTACAGTACAATACTCCGCCGCACAGTGTCTTGATTTCTCTGTACGGTTGGCAAAAAATGGAAGGAGTAGATGTAGGTCATCGAAATTTTGCATAAGTAGTTTTTATAAGCTAAATAAGTTAAAAACTAATTTTGGACCAAATCCGTCAAATGACACGCTTACCTCCCACATATCCTGAAATGCAAAAATACACTATTTTTTAAAACTGTCCATCGAATTCAATCAAAGTTTGCTCAACATACTTCTAAGGTGTTTAAAATTAATGCATGTAATCGCTGAAATTGCAGCAAGGGTTAAATTATCTTTAAAATATCCTTTGCGAGTAGTTGCTAGTAAAATATGCAAAAAATGCAAATATTACTTCAAATGTATATAGAAATATAATTTCTTTCGATTTTTCTGCAATTCGAAATAATTTTTTTCAAAATTTAGATTTTTAAAATATTTTGTTCAGATATAACCAAAGTTTCTCGAAAAAAACAAATTAAAATATTTGTTGTAGCCAAATTCGCAAATATTCGCAGCTAGAAATTATTTACTTTAAAACTACTCCATTATATCTAAAAATCAACAAGTAAAAGCGTTAAGTTCGGCCATGCCAAATCTAATATAACCTCCACCATGGATAGCATGTGACCTCACAAAATAACTCAAACCTAAAGAAAATAACACAGAAAACACGAAAATATAGTAGATGAGAACAGTAGGAATCACAACAAGGTAGATGCTATATATGGGAGCTATATCTAAATATGGACCGATATGGCCCATTTGCAATCCAAAACAACCTGCAACTATAAGAAGTATTTGTACCAAATTTGATCAACCTAGCTCTATTATTGCGGACTGTAGCGTGATTACAACAGACGGACGTACAGACGGACATGGCTAAATCGTCTTCGAATTTTACGACGATTAATAATATATATGCATTATGTGGTCGCCGATCAATATTTAGAGGTGTTACAAACAGAGTGACAAAATGAATATACCCACCATGCTATGGTGGAGGGTATAAAAAAGTATCGTTGGTGAACTGCCGTTATAAATTGCTTTTTCGGTCCACTCAAAAAACACGGTGTTTTTTGTACACACAAATTATCCTAACGGTACTTTCTATATGAGTTATATTTGGACCAAAAAAAAATATGAATAAATATTAATTTTAACCCTTAAAAGATCATAAAAATGTTAAATTATTTGATGTGATAAATATACGTAGGTACATAACTTCAATTTTGAAGTCCCATATCTATGAAATGGCTCAATGCATCTAAAAAATATGTTATGTACTTTCTAATCAAACTGTTTTTCATCGATTCGTGCAAACAAATTTAAAAATGCCAAAATTGACTGTTGGTATTTTTGGCCGCGCTCACGAGACTGTGCGCCGTGATATGGTCAGTGAAAAAGAATATTCATCTACGTATGGGGACGTGTATGTAGTTCCGTTGAAGCGAGTGATTGGTACGCAATATGCGAGATTATTCGAGGTTCCTATATGAAACACAGGTATTTCACTAGTTTCTGCAGTGTAATATAGAATGTAGAACTTTGTGTTGAGGTCAGAAAGGTGGACATCCTAAATGGATAACCTAAATACTCGTTTAGTGAAATCACTGTATATTGGTACAAGCACTAAGAACGTCATGAGCTTTGCGGTTTAAATGTTGGTGGTCGTTCTGAAATTTAATTGTAATTAGGAGGTGTAGGCTATTATCTACCCAGCAAAAAAGAGCATCCAGAGAAGCAATAAAAATCCCCAACTTATGATCCGGAAGTTGTTCTAATTTGGATTTTCACCAATGAATTTAACAAGGGTTGTCGCGCCGGGGAAGTACTTCTTTGTCACCACTTCTGCACAACTCCTTTTAAAGCACTTTTTTGATGTTGTAATTATTTGATGAATGTATGTCGTTCTTATTAACATCTTTGATGCAGAGATCTCTTATTTTGAAGGAATACAAATGTTGACATAGGGAAGAGAACGTATAAATAATATACTATTGGCCAAAGATATAAACGATCATATATATGTAAGTATGTTTAGGACATTTGAAGATGTTTGTAATCTGTATGGTGTAGCTGGCTCTGGAAAAGTGTAACTTCTAGTAACATTTTCGCAAATGATCAACATTCTCACTAATAAACCAGTAAGGAAAGGCAGAAAGTCGGGCGGGGCCGACTATATAATACCCTACACCTCCCTAACAATGCGATAAGGGTCATTGCCATAATAATTTGGAATAATTGGTAAATGGGTAGAAACATATTATCTAATTCTGAAACGATAATCGCTAAATTAAGCAATATTCGTTCCTAAATTGAGAAACATCTTTCTGGAAAATTTTAATGATCGGAAGTAAAATACAACTTCTATAGCGGTTTGATACCAAATCAGGAGGAACAATCAATATAAATCTGAACCGATCTTCCCTGAATACTCATTCATGTAAAAAGACCTCCTTCTGTCGAATTTCGTACTGATCGCATATAAAGTACAGTCTCTACAGCGCCTACATGTCAAATCGGGGGTAACGTATATATGGGGGCTATATCTAAATCTGAACCGATTTCTTCCAAATTTAACAGTGTTCATTCATATAATAAGAAACCTCTTTCTGCCGAATTTCATACTGATCGGATATAAAATAAAATTTTTACAGCGCCTACAAGTCAAATCGGGGGTAACGTATATATGGGGGCTATATCTAACTCTGAACCGATTTTCTCCAAATTTAGCAGTATTCCTTTATGTAATAAGAAACCTCTTTCTGCCAAATTTTGCACTGATCGGATATAAACCAGTAAGGAAAGGCAGAAAGTCGGGCGGGGCCGACTATATAATACCCTACACCTCCCTAACAATGCGATAAGGGCCATTGCCACAATAATTTGGAATAATTGGTAAATGGGTAGAAACATATTATTTAATTCTGAAACGATAATCGCTTAATTAGGCAATATTCGTTCCTAAATTGAGAAACATCTTTCTGGAAAATTTTAATGATCGGAAGTAAAATACAACTTATATAGCGGTTTGATACCAAATCAGGGGAACATATATATATGGAGCTTTAATATAAATCTGAACCGATCTTCCCTGAGGACTTATTCATGTAAAAAGACCTCCTTCTGTCGAATTTCGTACTGATCGGATATAAAATACAGTATCTACAGCGCTTACATGTGAAATCAGGGGTAACATATATATGGGGGCTATATCTAAATCCGAACCGATTTTCTCCGAATTTGGCAGTATTCCTTCATGTAATAAGAAACCTCTTTCTGCCGAATTTCGCACTGATCGGATATAAAATACAGTTTTTACAGCGCTTACATGTCAAATCGGGGGTAACATATATATGGGGGCTATATCTAAATCTGAACCGATTTTAACCAAATTCAATAGGGATCCTCCTTGGGCCAAAAAAAAGATATGTTTAAAGTTTCGTCGTGATCGGACCATAATTTCGACCTGTACTTTGATTACAAGAATACATGCACAGACAGACAGACGGACAGACAGACGGACAGACGGACATAGCTAAATCAACTCAGAAAGTGATTCTAAGTCGATCGGTACAATAAACGATGGGTCGATTAGGTTATACCCTTGGGTCATAGGATTTAAATAAAAGTATAGAGGGAGGAGTATAGCTAAATTAAATAATATATTTCAATGAGTATAACAGACGGAGTTAGTACTATTTACTCGAAGGCATACAACTCGTAATTTTAGACTACTTTTTAAAAAAAACTAATTTTGGAATATAAAATAATTTGTATTAAAAACCTGAAATCAAGGGTTAACATGAAGAAATATGCATACAAACAGTGGAACTCATCGGTGGCAGCAAGCAAACTAAAACTCTCTAGGACGAAAGGTCCTATCGGAACATATTTTAAGTGCTAAGAGAGAATAAATCTCACATGCGGCTGATTGTAAGCCCCATCTCGGGATCCTCGGTAAATATATGACTGAAATGGCATAAGAAACGACGACATTTATCGCTTCTGTCAAGAAACTAACACAACGGAAGATATTTTTCATTTCCTATGTCACTATCCAAATTTATGAAGTACATAGAAGAAACAATAAATTGTAGTAGTATATCCTATACCATCTTTGTTACACGTTGGATTTGTGCATTTGTTTGTAATACGTTTAAAGAAAAGAGATAGATAATTTATTATACCGATAGACCCAGAATCACTTGCTTATTCGATTTTGCCCGCACGTCTTTCTGTCTGTCCGTCTCTGCATACATAAGAAGACAGAAATATATATAATACCCTACACCTCCCTAGCAATGAGTAATGGGAAATTGCGATAATAATTTGAAATAATTGGTTTCGTTTCAGTTAACAAAGTACTTAGCTCCACCTCCTCATCAAGGCTTATTCCAAGGAGGAGTTGATCAACATCATAATAAACTCGATCTGAAATGATAACCTTAAAATTCGCTGTATTCTTTCATACTCGTATATCAATAATCGAAAGGAACAAAAAGAAGGGTCTATACATAAGCTACACAGATTTTCATCAACTTAAATCAAAAAACCTCGTTTGTGGCAACAAATTACACTATGCAACACAATTTTTGTCCAAGGGATGTGGATAACAGTTTCTGGTGCAATTAGGTGCCACAAACACGAAAAAAATATTAAAAAAATTTTTTATGGTAATATTTTGTTAAAAATTTTTTTTTTAATTTTTTTTTTTTAAGAGATCCAGTTTTTATGGAAAGTACATTCAGTATTTGGACCATAATTAGTATAAGCCTGATTGAGCCGTGTTATGCCTCAAATTAAAGGGAATTATGAGTGCTATATATGCTGCAAATATTGCTGTCATGTAGAATCTTTGGTTTAGTAACAGTCGTCAAAAATATGAGAAAAAAAATGATTTAAAAAAAAAACACTTTTTCCTGGTACAAAAAAAAAAAAAAAACAATAAAAAAATAGAAACCAGTAAGGAAAGGCTAAAGTCGGGCGGGGCCGACTATATAATACCCTACACCACTCTCGTAATATTGAATAACTCTGATATATAAATTTTGTAATTCATGTATAAATTGTTTACATAAATTTACTTTTGGGACATTTTATACTTAAGTAATACCCTGTACCACAGTGTGGTGTAGGGTATACAAACGATTGGATCTAAAGAGCCAAATCGGATGAAACATATATATGGCTAAATCTTTACCGATATTCTTCAAATTCGGCAATGTTGGTTCATATATCAAGAAACTCTACCATTCTAAATTTAAAAACGATTGGATGTAAAATATAGCTTCTATAGAACTAAAGGGCCAAATCGGACGAAACATATATATGGGAGCTATAGCTAAATCTTAACCGATTTCCTTCAAATTCCGTAGTTTTGGTTCATGGATCAAGAAACTCCACCATTTTAAATTTCAAAATGATTGGATGTAAAATACAGCTTCTTCAGGACTAAAGAGCAAAATCGGACGAAACATATATATGGGAGCTATAGCTAAATCTTAACCGATTTTCTTCAAATTCGGTAGTTTTGGTTCATGGATCAAGAAACTCTACCATTCTAAATTTCAAAATGATTGGATGTAAAATACAGCTTCTACAGGACTAAAGAGCAAAATCGGACGAAACATATATATGGGGGCTATAGCTAAATCTTAACCGATTTTCTTCAAATTCGGCAATGTTGGTTCATGGATCAAGAAACTCTACCATTCTACATTTCAAAACGATTGGATGTACAATACAGGTTTTATAGGACTAAAGGGCCAAATCGGACGAAACATATATATGGGAGCTATAGCTAAATCTTAACCGATTTTCTTCAAATTCGGTAGTTTTGCTTCATGGATCAAGAAACTCCACCATTCTAAATTTCAAAATGATTGGATGTAAAATACAGCTTCTTCAGGACTAAAGAGCAAAATCGAACGAAACATATATATGGGAGCTATAGCTAAATCTTAACCGATTTCCTTCAAATTCGGCAATGTTGGTTCATGGATCAAGAAACTCTACCATTCTAAATTTCAAAACGATCGGATGTACAATACAGGTTTTATAGGACTAAAGGGCCAAATCGGACGAAACATATATGTGGGAGCTATAGATAAGTCTTAACCGATTTTCTTCAAATTCGGCAATGATGGTTCATGGATCAAGAAACTCTACCATTCTAAATTTCAAAACGATTGGATGTAAAATACAGCTTCTATAGGACTAAAGGGCCAAATCGGACGAAAGATATATATGGAAGCTATATCTAAATCTGAACCGATTTCAACCAAATTCAATAGCGATCTTAACAGCTGCGAAATACTCTTAACTGCAAAATTTCAGAACGATCGGAGTGAAATTGCGACCTGTAGTCGACGAACAACTTTACATGGACAGACGGACGGACGGACATGATTAAATCGACTCAGCTAGTGATTCTGAGTCGATCGGTGTACTTTAAGGTGGATCTAGCTGTGTTATTTTCAGGTGTTACAAACATCTGCCATGAAACAAACTTATAATACCCTGTACCACAGAGTGGTGTAGGGTATAAAAACTAACGAAGAAAACACTGTCTATTTGAAAAAAATCTATGGATAGATGTAAAAGTTATGAGCCATTTTGTAAATGTTAGGGAAATTCAAAAAATTTTATTTTATATTTTTTCTGCATATATTGAATTCGCTATATGTGAGAGAGACATATAAGAGACATTGCACTTGCATTTTACTTAATGAGGATTGATGTCGTCCTCTCTATAATAGATAGGACGAGGTAACCCTTCGTAACCCTTCATAAAACATGATATGCAATGTGAGAGCTATATTGGATGAGATCCGCTCAGGTAGAGGGGCATGGACATCCCAGTAGTATATATAGGTAGTAAAGTTATATGTATTTTCGAAGCAAACTATATGCCAGCTACAGGTACCGCAACTTAAGTACCTTAAATCCGGAATTTATGAATGAAATTACTTATTAATAAATAAGTGTAATTCAGCGCCTTAAAGAGATAAGTCGATTTTCTGAAAAATAATATGAAGTTATATTTCGAAGTATGAGTTGAACTTTTCAATGTGTAAATGATCCCGACAATTTCTGCTACATCTGCGGAAAATATGTAATTAAAACAATCGACGTGAGTTTAGTAAAATAATAGAAGAAATATATGTGCAATATTTGGAAATATATGTGCCAGATTTGGAACTGACCAAAGAGAAGGCAGAACTACTTGTATCTCGGATGAGACAGTACAATATTTTGGCCCCAGATGTTAACATATCATATTATAGAGTCCGTGATATACCTTACAAACAATTTTATACACATGTGGATAACATATGCTTTTGCAAGGACATTCCCGGATTGTTCGAGGAACTTAATCAAACATACAATTCAAAGGAATGGCTGTTATTTGTTGACAGCAGTAAAGAAAGTTTGAAAGCAGAAATCAGAAACCGTCGATTCCCATTGCTAATGCCGTCAACACTAAGGAATCATACGAAACAATGGCTAAATTGATAAAATACATAAAATATGAACAACATGACTGGAAAATTTGTTGCGATTTAAAAGTAGTTGGGATGTTATGTGGAATGCAAGGCGGATATACAAAACATGGCTGTTTTTTATGCCTCAGGGATAGCCCAGCTCGCGAAGATCATTAGAAATAGAAGAATAAAGAAATGGTCAGCAACAAAAGACATTACATTGGGTGAAAACACACCTCTCGTCCAAAAAGAAAACATTATTTTGCCAAAACTGCATATTAAGCTGGGGCTCTTTAATAATTTTGTTAAAGCCTTAGGGAAATACGGCAATTCACTTTCATATTTAAAAAGTTTATTTAAAAGTCTTCCTTCCCCAAAAACTGAAGAATTCGTTTTTAATGGCCCTACAATAAGGAAACTGATGAAAGATGTAAATTTCGAGTCCTATTTGACGTCGGATGAAATTGCAGCATGTAGGTCGTTTAAGATTGTAGTTTCAAATTTCCTTGGATCCAATAAAAGCCCGCAATATGAAACAATGATTAATGATGATTTGTTAAAAAATTATGAAAAAATTGGTAAGAAATATATTTTTCTATATTTATGTATATAAAACATATGTATGTATTCTTCTAACTTATTTTTCGCTTTATGTATTCCAACAGGTATAAATATGTCCCTCAAAATTCACTTCTTGCATTCTCATTTAAACTTTTTCCCCGAGAATCTTGGCGACGTAAGCGACGAACATGGGGAAAGGTTTCACCAAGAAATGAAGTCCATCGAGCGGCGTTACCAAGGGCACTGGGATGAAAGAATGATGGGAGATTATATTTGGTTCCTCATTAGAAAAACCGATTCCGAAATCTACAAACGTCAACAAAGAACTCACAATTACTTCTAATGAAACTTGTACATGTAAATAAACTCAAATGCACATAATATAAATACAAGTAACAAATAAAATCGATATTTAAACAGAAATTAAAAAAAAAAGATTTTTTGAAATTCTCTTACCTCTACCAAAAGGGCTATAATTTCTACATTTATTCATAGATTTTTTTCAAATGGGCATTATTTTCTTCGCTAGTTTCCAGCTCTATGCAATAAACTCTAATGAAACAACACCCAAAAATGTTCATACATTTTGGGATTTATTTCACCGTGGAATAGATCACAAAATGTTGGGTTTTATTTCTTATTTTTTGGAAATTGTTTAATTTCCACTTGGGATTTATTGCGTTCCTGTAAACACCCAAAAATGTTCAATGAAATAATTCCCGAATATAAAAATTAGGTCTTGCTGCATTTATTTTGGGTGATAATTACTTAATTTTTTTGGAGTTATTTAATTTTGAAGGAAGTATGAATTTGGAAAATATTAATGGAAAAGAAGAAATATCATTTGGATAAGAAAACATCATATTATATACTAGCTGACCCCAGCAGACGTTGTCCTGCCCGTTCTGCCCGTTCTGTTCGGGCTGTATTGGTTTGTTACTGATCAATATTTCATTCAAAAATGCATACATACCGAGTTTCAGGAAAAAATGATATTGACCATAAGTCCACTATAGCGCCATCTAGCGGTTAGAACCATACAAACTATTATCAGGACAAACCACACATACATTTTAAATTTCAATTAAATAGATCTGGAAATACGAATTTTGCAAATATCTTGACCACTCCGCCATTTATCACCGAGAAAATAATTCAAAAACAAAGATGAGCCCAAACTGTAGCTATTGTGTAATTTTCAGCCCATTTGCTCTTATGGTTTCGGAGATCATGCGTTACTAAAAAACGTACAAAGAATTTTATATATAAAGATTTAAGTTATAAAAATTAATATTTATTTTAACACCATACAATTACAATTGAGAATCGAGCAGGATTTAATCACAAATATTTGAAAATCGTGCGAGCGAATTTTTAAATATAATTTTTTTTCAGAGGCTCTTCACTAGAATGCTGTCTACTTTTACATCATACCCGTCTTGCACAGTTTTTAAGTATTTATGTTGCCTATGGAATCAGATAACTAAATAGTACGTTTAATCATTTGAATGATGTAAAATGTACTGTAAAGCGAACGCGATTACCAAATACATTTTTTTTGCTTGCGGCTCTTCTTTACATCAGATATATCCTCCATACAAAGTTCGTGAGAAAGATTTGCAAATGTTTCAATTCCTATAGAATACCAATGATTAAAACCTTTGAATGTCTCATTTATTATACAAAATTTTATTTTAGACATTACATGAACTGCGAAAAAAAATCCATCATCCATACAATTAGACTTGCTCGCTAATACAAGCTGATTTCTAGTATATTGTACACAAAACTATGTTTCCAATATATTTTTTAGTTGCAACTAATATTTCCGAAACAAAGATTAATTTGTATTTAAATAAGTATTGTGATAATATATTAATGCCTTTATTTAAAGGCAAGTTTTCTGGTTTCAGAAGTGCAAAGCGCATTTTTTTTAATTTTTTTATGTTTGTAAAATTCAATTAAAATTTAAAACGTATAATCTATCGTAACTTCATTTACAATTTAAAAATTAGTGCTGTAAAACGAAAGCTAATGCTTTTTATACCCTACACCACACTGTGGTACAGGGTATTATAACTTTGTGCATTTGTTTGTAACACCCAAAAGGAGAAGAAATGCATGTATTCTTGTAATCAAAGTACAGGTCGCAATTATGGTCCGATCTCGACGAAACTTTACACATATCTTATTTTTGGCCCAAGGACGATCCCTATTGAATTTGGTTAAAATCGGTTCAGATTTAGATATAGCCCCCATATATATGTTAGCCCCGTTCAGTATGAAATTCGGCAGGAAAAGGTTTCTTATTACATGAATGAACTCTGTTAAATTTGGAAGAAATCGGTTCAGATTTAGATATAGCCCCCATATATACATTACCCCCGATTTGACATATAAGCGCTGTAAAAATGTTATTTTATATCCGATTAGTGCGAAATTCGGCAAAGAGAGGTTTCTTATTACATGAAGGAATACTGCTAAATTCGGAGAAAATCGGTTCAGATTTAGATATAGCCCCCATATATACGTTACCCCCGATTTGACTTGTAAGCGCTGTAAAAATGTTATTTTATATCCGATCAGTATGAAATTCGGCAGAAAGAGGTTTCTTATTATATGAATGAACACTGTTAAATTTGGAAGAAATCGGTTCAGATTTAGATATAGCCCCCATATATACGTTACCCCCGATTTGACATGTAGGCGCTGTAGAGACTGTATTTTATATGCGATCAGTACGAAATTCGACAGAAGGAGGTCTTTTTACATGAATGAGTATTCAGGGAAGATCGGTTCAGTTATACATTGATTGTTCCTCCTGATTTGGTATCAAACCGCTATAGAAGTTGTATTTTACTTCCGATCATTAAAATTTTCCAGAAAGATGTTTCTCAATTTAGGAACGAATATTGCTTAATTTAGCGAATATCGTTTCAGAATTAGATAATATGTTTCTACCCATTTACCAATTATTCCAAATTATTATGGCAATGACCCTTATCGCATTGTTAGGGAGGTGTAGGGTATTATATAGTCGGCCCCGCCCGACTTTCTGCCTTTCCTTACTGGTTTAATTATAAAGTATAACACGAAATCTAAGAAAACCTTAGTAAAATTCAAAAAAGTCAGCTGTGATTATTCGGTCAAAAATTCAGTTTAACTAACATCAAACACGCATATACATGCGGCTCGATGAGCTGCATACTCCTATGTCTAAATATTGTACATAACGAAAACAATTTGTTTCTTGTGCAGGCGGTCGGCAAATACGATTATTTGATGTGATTTTTTGGTGTTGAAATAACAGAAGCTATGCCTCTTAGAGCTGGATTTTTGACCGAATAATCGCACCAAATGTGTAAACACATATTTTATTTGTGCAAGTCAGTTAGTAAATATATATATTTTGTTCTAATATATTAATATATCCATTCCAAAAAAAATATCAAAAATTGCCATTTTCCCAGCAGGAACATATGTGTATGGCTATATATAAATCTGGACCGATTACGCCAAATTAGCAGTATTCGTGGCGTAGCGTCATATCGCCCAAAAACCATGTATGCCATATCGCCCAAATTGGTTATCTGGCAATCTCATATCGCCCAAAAGCAATGCCATAAATCCAATTTTTTTTGGGCGATAAGACATTTCAATAAATATTCAATACTAGCTGCACCCGGTCCTCTTCGTTGCCCCAGATTTCAGATTTCCGATCCAGCCCATTTTTTGGCCAATTACGTAGACTGCCATGTGATGGCATATACACAAAATTACAGCACTCTCACTAACAAATTTTTCAAATATCCCAATTTCAAAAATTGGTTTATATTGGCGGGGCCACGACCATTGGTCTGATCCTGCCAATTTTTGGACCAATCACGCAGACTGCCACCAGATACATATGGACAAAATTACAGCACAAATGATGAAACTTTCTGCTGAGAATGATAGATTCGTTCTTTGTGCTCACAGCCAACATAACGCCAATGCGATGAAAATAAAAGAAATGTGGTACAAAAATGCACAAGGTATGCAATATTGTATGAGGTTTTGTTTAATGATCGAAATTTCTTTCTTCTACGGTCAATAGTTCCGAGATAATACATGCTTAACTAATGCTACGCCCACTTTTGCCACACCCACCAATCCTATCCCTCAAATTTCTGCTGAAGGTTTACATAATTACTCCACTAAAGTGTGTTCCAAATTTCGTTCTCCTTCCATCAACACATTCTGAGTTATTCGAATTTTATATTATTATGAGATAATAAACGTTTAACTAATGATACGCCCAATTTTGCCACCCACTGATCCGATCCTGCCAATTTTTGTTAAAGTTTTAGATAATAACTCCACTAACGTGTGTTTCGAAATTCGTTCTTCTACGAACAACATATTCAGAGATATTCGAATTTTATATAATGCCACGTCCACTTATTCTATTCCGATCACTTTTTGTGAAGTTACTAATATTGACTCCAATAACATACAATCCAAATTTCGTTCACCTACGGTCAATAGTTTCTGAGAAAACCAATGTTTAACTAATGCTGAGCCCCTTTTTCGACTCCCACTAATCCGATCCCTCCCTTTTTATACCCTACACCACACTGTGGTACAGGGTATTATAACTTTGTGCATTTGTTTGTAACACCCAAAAGGAGAAGAAATAGACCCATCGTTTATTGTACCGATCGACTTAGAATCACTTTCTGAGTTGATTTAGCTATGTCCGTCTGTCCGTCTGTCTGTCTGTCTGTCCGTCTGTGCATGTATTCTTGTAATCAAAGTACAGGTCGCAATTATGGTCCGATCTCGACGAAACTTTACACATATATTTTTTTTGCCCAAGGACGATCCCTATTAAATTTGGTTAATATCGGTTCAGATTTAGATATATCCCCCATATATATGTTACCCCGATTTGACATGTAAGCGCTGTAAAAACTTTATTTTATGTCCGATCAGTATAAAAATCGGCAGAAAGACGTTTCTTCTTATATGGATGAACACTGTTAAATTTGGAAGAAATCGGTTCAGATTTAGATATAGCCCCCATATATATGTTTCCTCCGATTTGACATGTAAGCGCTGTAAAAACTGTATTTTATATCCGATCAGTGCGAAATTCGGCAGAAAGAGGTTTCTTATTACACGAAGGAATACTGCCAAATTCGGAGAAAATTGGTTCGGATTTAGATATAGCCCCCATATATATGTTACCCCCGATTTCACATGTAAGCGATGTAAAAACTGTATTTTATATCCAATCAGTATGAAATTTGTCAGAAGGAGGTTTTTTTACATGAATAAGTATTCAGGGAAGATCGGTTCAGATTTATATTAAAGCTCCATATATATGTTCCTCCTGATTTGGTATCAAACCGCTATAGAAGTTGTATTTTACTTCCGATCATTAAAATTTTCCAGAAAGATGTTTCTCAATTTAGGAACGAATATTGCTTAATTTAGCGATTATCGTTTCAGAATTAGATAATATGTTTCTACCCATTTACCAATTATTCCAAATTATTATGGCAATGACCCTCATCGCATTGTTAGGGAGGTGTAGGGTATTATATAGTCGGCCCCGCCCGACTTTCTGCCTTTCCTTACTGGTTTATTGATGTTTTAGAAAATAACTTCACCAACGTCTGTTCCAAATTTCGTTCTTCTAGAGTCAACACTTTTTGAGATATTCGGATTTTAAGTAATGCACGCCAACTCTTGCCCTGTCCACTTTTTTAAAATTTTTTTCCTAAACCATCTCTGACAAATTACCTTTCAAACAAAAGACAAAAAAATAAAATCGGTCTAGTGGTTTCAGAGTCTACAGCATATCCATTTTTATATATATAGATAACAAAATTAACTTTAATAGCAGTGACACTGTAATAGCAGTACATCATGTATCGGTGACACATATTGATTTGTCTCACCGCTTTAATCCCTGCCGAAGGTCGGGGTATGTTCAAAAATAGCTACGCGGATCAAAGTGTACAAGCGTTGCCGGCCTTAGGCTGGTCTTTAAGATTTTCTCCTATGGGCATGTCAAATGACGGCTACGTTGACCAAACAGACCGGCATTCGGCCGGGGTCAAAGATTTTCTCCTCTGGGCTATGTCCAAAGACGGTTACGCGAACTAAAGAGCCTTTGCAAAGATATCTGATCAGGATAGCTGTCTTTGAACCTACGCCAGAGGAGAAAAGCAGCCACGCAAAAACTACGGCCTAAGGCGGCCTAACGCAGATCACCTTGGGCCGAGTAGTCTCCCTGTGGCATTTTAGATTTAGTAGTTTTACAAAAAATTATAATGAAACAATTTACTTCGAATAGCGTGATGGACATTAGAGAATAAATTGTTTGTATCTCTTTTTGGTCGAAAAAAAATAAAATATTACCTACTGTTAAAAATGACATATTGCCCAAAGTCGATGTCTCATTGCCAAAAACCAAATTTTTGTACAACAACAACTAACATAGATTTTCTTTTGGCGATATGACGCTACGCCGTTTTCGTTCATAAATAAGAAACTTCTTTCTGCCAAATTTTGTGATGATCGAAAGTAAAGTACAACTTCTACAGCGCTTTGATACCAATTCGGGAGGAACATATATATATGGGAGCTATATCTGGAACGATTTTCACCGAATTTAGCAGTGTTCATTCATGTAATAAGAAACTTTTTTCTGCCGAATTTCGTGCTGTTCGGATATAAAATACAGTTTCCACAGCGCTTACATGCCAAATCGGGAGAAGCATATTTGTGGGGCCTATATCTAAATCTGAGCCGATTTTCCTCAAATTAAGTGTTGTCTCTAAGTGTATCAATACACTTTTCTCTGTTAATTATACCCTACACCACACTGTGGTACAGGG
The DNA here is from genome assembly GCA_963930755.1 of Eudasyphora cyanicolor. NCBI lineage: Eukaryota > Metazoa > Arthropoda > Insecta > Diptera > Muscidae > Eudasyphora > Eudasyphora cyanicolor. The sequence goes on from OZ005737.1 coordinate 162,243,645, forward strand.
TATTATAACTTTGTGCATTTGTTTGTAACACCCAAAAGGAGAAGAAATAGACCCATCGTTTATTATACCGATCGACTTAGAATCACTTTCTGAGTCGATTTAGCTATGTCCGTCTGTCCGTCTGTCTGTCTGTCTGTCTGTCCGTCTGTCTGTCTGTCCGTCTGTGCATGTATTCTTGTAATCAAAGTACAGGTCGCAATTATGGTCCGATCTCGACGAAACTTTACACATATCTTATTTTTGGCCCAAGGACGATCCCTATTGAATTTGGTTCAAATCGGTTCAGATTTAGATATAGCCCCCATATATATGTTAGCCCCGATTTGACATGTAAGCACTGAAAAAACTTTATTTTATACCCGATCAGTATGAAATTCGGCAGGAAAAGGTTTCTTATTACATGAATGAACTCTGTTAAATTTGGAAGAAATCGGTTCAGATTTAGATATAGCCCCCATATATACATTACCCCCGATTTGACATATAAGCGCTGTAAAAATGTTATTTTATATCCGATTAGTGCGAAATTCGGCAAAGAGAGGTTTCTTATTACATGAAGGAATACTGCTAAATTCGGAGAAAATCGGTTCAGATTCAGATATAGCCCCCATAAATATGTTACCCCCGATTTGACATGTAAGCGCTGTAAAAACTGTATTTTATATCCGATCAGTGCAAAATTTGGCAGAAAGAGGTTTCTTATTACATAAAGGAATACTGCTAAATTTGGAGAAAATCGGTTCAGATTTAGATATAGCCCCCATATATACGTTACCCCCGATTTGACTTGTAAGCGCTGTAAAAATGTTATTTTATATCCGATCAGTATGAAATTCGGCAGAAAGAGGTTTCTTATTATATGAATGAACACTGTTAAATTTGGAAGAAATCGGTTCAGATTTAGATATAGCCCCCATATATACGTTACCCCCGATTTGACATGTAGGCGCTGTAGAGACTGTATTTTATATGCGATCAGTACGAAATTCGACAGAAGGAGGTCTTTTTACATGAATGAGTATTCAGGGAAGATCGGTTCAGTTATACATTGATTGTTCCTCCTGATTTGGTATCAAACCGCTATAGAAGTTGTATTTTACTTCCGATCATTAAAATTTTCCAGAAAGATGTTTCTCAATTTAGGATAATTTAGCGAATATCGTTTCAGAATTAGATAATATGTTTCTACCCATTTACCAATTATTCCAAATTATTATGGCAATGACCCTTATCGCATTGTTAGGGAGGTGTAGGGTATTATATAGTCGGCCCCGCCCGACTTTCTGCCTTCCCTTACTGGTTTTAATAATTGTTTTTAATTCATTGTATTTGCTTATTGGATCTTTCATAATGGAATGAAAATAACAATAATTTTTCAAATCTTAACCTAAATACATTAATCTGGGTTTTGTTGCCAGTGCAATAAACCCTTTGAGAATTTTCAAAGTTTAAACAGTAATGGATTAAATTGGTATTCATAACGAATTTATCAAATAACTACTACAATGTATTCTTCAAAGTATACGAGTATAAGTATATTTTATAATAAGTCTAGTGTATTTCCTCTTCTTTTAAGGCCAGTGTTTCATTATTTAGAATTTGTCTGGCCAGGATATTTGAGTGATCATCCGATCACTCAAATATCCACATAGCGTTTGCAGTATTCTCGAATTTCCTTTATACAAATCGGTTAAAAAATGTTACATATACAGTGCATATATACCTAATCGGAGGCATATATATTTGGGAGATATTTGTAAATCTGACCCGATTTGAACTAAATTCAATTCCTTGGGCCAAAAAAAGATATGTGCAAAGTTTTGTTGAGATCGGACCATAATTTCGACCTGTACTTTGATAACAAAAATACATGCACAGACTGTCAGACGGGCTGACAGATGGACAGACAGAGAGACGGACATAGCTAAATCGAATCAGAAAGTTATTCTAAGTCGGTCGGTATAATATCGGTATATAAGTCTATTTTTCTCATTTTGGGTGTTGCAAACAAATACACAAATTTATAATACCCTGTACAACAGTGTGGGGTAGGGTATACATATATTGTAAAATATGAGTTTCTATATCAGTTATAGTTAATGCAATAATGGACACTAGTATAATAAAGTAGATACATATAACCACAGAATGTTATTTAATTTAGAACAACAATTCTCTGTATAAAGTTGAAAATAACGCCCGGTTCATTGCAGCGAAGGTTTGTTACACAGAATCTAAATTTACGTCTGTTAGATACAAGTAACAGACGTAAATAGAGGTTAATGCGATATTCATATATGAGTCAATCCATGCCAAACGGTGCGTTTTTTGACATCACAAGCTTTGATTACTTCGAAAGTTTGTGCATGTATTCTTCTCTAAAAAAAAAAAAACATTTTTTTTTCGAAAAGGTTTCCTCCTGAAATACTTGACCGATTTCGTTGTACACAACCTTACATTGAAGGTACTGTTAATTACTTTCAAAAAATAAAAGCTGTATTGTAACGCATCATAGAAATTTTTAATGTTTTTCCTATTTTAATCTTTTAGATTTGATTTCAAAAATGATTACAACAATTGATTTCAGTCATGATCTTAGACGTATTGTTAGCGACTCTGTGGAAGTGGCGAAATGATGGGATCCTTTTTTATTCCCTTGGCTTAGAAAGCAGGGTATATGTATATCTTTTGCTACGAGCCAAAAGTGTAACACGTCGAAGGATTGACGTAAGACCCCAAGTATGTTTGGCGGAAATTCGATTTGGGTATTTTTAAATCAGTTGAGCAATGTCCGTCCGTCCGTCTGCTTGTTTGTCTGACTGTCTGTGTCTGTCTGCTGGCTGGTGCGCACGATAACTCTGGAAAGGATTAACCGATTGAATTCAAAATTGGTATGTGGTAATATTTTTCTCTATCTCCGGCTAAGTTCGAAGATGGGTCATATTGGTCCACTCCTTATAAATAGTACCTCCCCCATAAAGGGTTAACATATAGTGAAATATTGATTCTTTAATAACTTCTATACTACTTATTCGAATCTTCTGAAATTCAACACATAGTATTTGTTTATTAGTCAGTATCACCTCGACAAAAATTGACGAATTTGCCACACCTCTTTTGGTACCTCCCACACAAATGGACCAAACAAATGTTGTTCTAAGCAAATCGATGTTTCCGTCCTAATATATTTTAGTTAGGACTATTATAGAACGAAAAAATGTTTATTTGCATTTAAGTATTCCGAAAATATAGCAATACCTTACTTTTAAGACAAGTTTTACTTTTTTCTGAAATTTAACAGTAATTTTTTCGGACATTTTAAATGTTCGTAACATTTCTTCACACGGGCCAAAAACCGCCTTTTTATACCCTCACTTTAGTGTGACGAGTGTATATATCATTTGCTACGAAAAAAAGTGTAACACATCGAAGGAGTGATCTGAGACCCTAAGTATGTTCGGCAGATATTCGTTTTGGGTCATTTTAAGTCGAATGAGCAATGTCCGTCCGTCTGTCTGTCTGTCTGTCTGTCTGTCTGTCTGTCTGTCTGCCTGTCTGTCTGTCTGTCTGCTGGCTGGTGCGCACGATAACTCTCGAAAGGATTAACCGATTGACTTCAAATTTCGTATGTGGTAATATTTTTTTCTATCTCCGGCTAAGTTCGAAGATGGGCCATATTGGTCCACTCCTTCTGGTACCTCCCCCACAAAGGGTTAAAATGTTGTGAAATATTGTTTCTTTAATAACTGCTATTATACGTATTCGAATCTTCTGAAATTCCACACATAGTATTAGTTTGTTAGTCGCTATCAACTCGAGGAAAATGGGCGAAATTGCCACGCCCCTTTTGGTACCTCCCACACAAATGCACCATTTTGCACTGAAAGTTAAAAGCTTATAACATTAATACCAGTGTTAAGAAATACTTGAAATTTTGTACAGTGTAATGCTTTTATAGTGCCTACAGTCCAGTGAAAAATGGGCGTTATTGCCGCGCCCCTTTTGGTACCTCCCACACAAATGCACCATTTTGCACTGAAAGTTAAAAACTTATAACATTAATACCAGTGTATAAAAATACTTGAAATTTTGTACAGCGTAATGTTTTTATAGTGCCTACAGTCCGTTGAAAAATGGGCGTTATTATCACGCCCCGTTTGGTACCTCTCCCACAAAGGTACCATTTTGCACCAAAAATTAACAGTTTATAACATTAATATCAGTGTTTACAATTACTTGCAGTTTTGTACAGTGTAATGCTTTTATAGTGCCTACAGTCCAGTGAAAAATGGGCGTTATTGCCGCGCCCCTTTTGGTACCTCCCACACAAATGCACCATTTTGCACTGAAAGTTAAAAGCTTATAACATTAATACCAGTGTTAAGAAATACTTGAAATTTTGTACAGTGTAATGCTTTTATAGTGCCTACAGTCCAGTGAAAAATGGGCGTTATTGACGCGCCCCTTTTGGTACCTCCCACACAAATGCACCATTTTGCACTGAAAGTTAAAAACTTATAACATTAATACCAGTGTATAAAAATACTTGAAATTTTGTACAGCGTAATGTTTTTATAGTGCCTACAGTCCGTTGAAAAATGAGCGTTACCACCACGCCCCTTTTTGTACCTCCCACACAAAATGGCCAAATTATACCACAATTTAATATCTCAACGTTAATATACCAGTCCATATAAACTGTTATAATTCGGCACAGTGCAATGTATTTAAAGTATCTACTATTCAGCGAAATATAGGTGTATTTCTTAAACCCCTTCTGGTACCTCCCACAAAAATTGACAGAATAATTTGTGTAATATTCAATATTACATTACTCACAAAGTGAGGGTATACCTTAGTCGGTTTACCCGACTGAAACTTTCTTACTTGTTTGATATGTTTGAACCGAAAGAAAATATATTTGGAACACAAATTTTTAAATATTATATATTTCTTAGCAAATTAATTTCATTTGAAAATCAAAAAAATATATTTGGAACGCATATATTAAAAAAAAATATTGTTTAGGAATTTTTCTAAATATATTTGTTTAAAAAAATTCCAAAACTTTTGTTGACTATTTCGATTTTCAGTTTTAGTTTTTCCTTGGATTAAAATTTTACCTCCCAGTTATGATACCATATCGTCATCAGAAACGAAAAAGGGCCTATCATCATATTTGAAAATTTTACATGAGAAGCAAAAAACTAAATAAAACAAAAAGTTCTGTCGTTAGAAAATCGGGGTTTTCACGATAATATCTAAACTAATGATGCATATATAAAATCACACAAACATGATTTATAACTTGTTTGAGAAAATTGCGTGATCATATCACTTTTTAACTATGAAAAAATAAATAATTTGTTGTTAGGACCTTTTGAATTTCGTTAATAAATTCCCCTTTTTAATATTACGCCGCTAAAAATTTTTCAGGATGTGTATTTTGATGCAGTGTACCGAAAACCATCAAAAACTGAACTTCAATTTTTCTTGTTATTACGCCCTTTTTTGTTTCAGATGACGATATGCAGCATTAACTTCTGCTATAAATCAATCATTTAAAATTTCTGTGTATACCAAGTCATCATTAGTTGTCATTCGTCCAAGTAATTTATATTGATCCAATATTATACGATTTCAATTATTATCATTTATTATTTTTACGAACATTAAAAATGTAACATTGAATTACTGTAAAATTTAACACAATTTAGGTATTTTCTGAATACTTAAGTGCAAATAAATATTTGTTTCGGAAATAATAGTCCTAAATTAAAACATATTGGGATGTAAACAAAATGTTGTGTAGAACAACATCTGCCCAAACATGTAATTTTTGTGTGTGCTGAAAATTATGTGTTTAGAGTGTATCCTAAACACATATATGTTTCAAGCCGTATATGGTTGGGATAATATACTACAGAAGCTATTTTTTTTCAGCGTGTATAATTGAAATCCATAATCTAATGTACAATTATGCATGATTGGTTGACAACAAATTATGGCTTGGAATAAATAGATGTAGTGCTTTAAAACATGTTATTGCTACTTATATTATTTTAAATTGTAGGGTATAGCTCGAAATCAAAGAAGAATTAAAAATTAAATTAGAAAAATCTGCAACGTTTTGAAAAGCTTATTTAAACAAAATATATATGGAGAAATTCCTAAACAATAATTTTATTTGTATATAAACACATATTTTATTTGAGAAATTAGTTTGCAAATATATTATGTTGTAATATATTAATATATGCATTCCAAATACATTTTATTGATTTTCAAATACATTTTATTTGCTCAGAAATATATAATAATAACCGATAACTCTCGAAAGGAGTAACCAATTGACTTCAAATTTGGAATGCGGTAATATTTTTATCTATCTCCGGATGAGTTCGAAGATGGGCTATATTGGTTCACTCCTTCACCTCGAGGCCAGCCTCGGAAGCCATATGAATAAATTGGTGTTCCATCATTAAACGGAACATTTATTAACATTTCAATAAAGGCAAAATCATTGAAAAATATTTATCCGTCTTTTTTTCTAACAGTTTCCAAACGCAACTTTGTCGTGAGACACCCTTTACTTCCCATTTCTGTGAGCATCTCCCAACTTTGTCTCTTACGTATTCGCGCAAGCCGCCTTTTTTCTTCAACCATTACTTTACTTCTTTCAGCCAACGCTTTCCACTTTTACCAAGGTTTCCACATTATTTTCTTGTTATACCTTAAACCACACTGAGGTACAGCAACAACTAGAAATACTACAGCTCAGGCTCACAGAATCGGAACAGATTCACTAGCTGAGTTGATTTAAGCATGTCTGTCCGTCCGTCCATCTGTCTGTCCGTCTGTCTGTTCGTCCGTCTGTCCGTCCGTCTGTTCGACCGTCTGTACCAGTCCAAATTTCACCGATCGACACAGAATCACTAGCTGAGTCTATTTAAGCATGTCTGTCCGTCTATCCGTCCGTCCGAGCGTGCGTCTATCCGTTCGTCTGTCCATCTTATGTTGATCGTTGACTACATGTCATAATTCCACTCCGATCGTGCTGAAATTTTGCAGGTAGGAGTCTTTCGCACCTGGATAGAACCCTATTTAAATTGGTTGAAATCGGTATAGATCTAGATACAGCTCCCACATACGGGGTCTGTTCAATAGAAAAGTTGAATTTTGAAATTTCTCGGGCTACGAGCATCCGATTAGCGTTGGAACTAAGTGCTCAATAGCACTTGAAATGTTGAGAGTAGCATATGGTGACTGTACTCTGAATTAGAAAAATGTCAACAATTGGTAAACGCTTTTTAAGGAATATCGAATATCATCCTGGAAGATCTATCGCATCAAAAATCGATGAAAATGTTGAGAAAGTGAAACAAATTTTACTGAGAATCTTCGAATCCGTATTAGAGAAGATATAGAGGATTATGGCACATCGTACAATTTTTTCGGAAATTTTGGCATGAATCGGGTTTTTGGCCACCTTAGACTTTTTCCGGTTCCCAAAATTGAAGAGACGGCGTTTTGCTACGGTTATGGATATAACAACCGAATCACCAGACAGGCTAAACACGCCTAACTGTTATGTCTCTCACAAACCAACTCAACTAAGAACATATCAAGTCTCAATCAAGTGTGGCAACATAAAAACTCTAATCGAATGCACGTAGCCCGAAAAATATCAAAATTCACCTTTTCTATCCAACATACCTCATATATGTTTCGTTCGTTTGAGCCGTTAAGCCCTACAAAAGCTCTACTTTACATCCAATTCTTTTGAAATTAGCGTTTATTTTTTAGCAGCCGTTTTTGCACAGCTATATTTAAATAATATACAAGTATGTAGTTACATAAATAATTTATATAAAGAAAAAACACTTTTAATTTTTTTATTTGCCACTTACGAATCAAAACAAAATAATAAAGACAAAACATTGGAGTCTTTATGGTCAGATTGGGAAGTAAAAAATGAGAAAACTTCAATGATTTACATGAAATCGTTTTGAAGAAGAATTAGAAATGACCTGTTGCTAAATGTAAAATAATGTCTGTTCGAGTAAGCGTCTGACAATAGATATGTACATATAGATGTAGTATGCATCTATCTTACTTATTAGGGCGATCAGGGACGTAGTTGAAATGATAGCCTGGTAGGGAGGGTATTGGGTATGTGTACATCATCTAGAGTACATACGATAATTGAATGATTTCTGTTAGTATACTGGGTCCGAGCTAGTTCTGTCCGTTTAGTTACTTAAAACAATTAAGAAAGTTTCAGTCGGGTAAACCGACTTAGGTATAGCCTCACTTTGTAAGTAATATAATATGGAATATTACACGACTTAATCCGTCAATTTGTGTGGGAGATAAGAGAAGGTGTTTAACAAATACAACTATTTTTCTCTAAACACTATATTCTTTAAATACATTGCACTGTGCCGTGTTATGAGATAGTTCATCATTTTGTGCGCGAGGTACAAAAAGAGGCGTAGTGATAACGACCATTTTTCACAGGGCTATAGGTACTTTAAAAGCGTTGCAGTGTACAACATTTTGTGCATTGGTACTCACGCTTTAAGTTGTTATCTTTTTGTACAAAGTGGTACCCTTGTGTGTGAGGTACCAAGAGGGGCGTGGCAATAACGCCAATTTTTCACAGGACTGTAGGCACTATAACATCATTACACTGTACAAAATTTCAAGTATTTGTTTGTACTGGTATTAAAGTTATAAGCAGTTAACTTTTGGTGCCAAACGGTCCATTTGTGTGAGAGGTACCAAAAGGGGCGGGGAATTAACGCCATTTTTTTAACTGAACTGTATGCACTATAACATCATTACACTGTACCAAATTGCAAGTATTTGTATGCACTGGTATTCAATTATAAGCTGTTTACTTTTGGTGCAAACGGTACATTTGTGTGGGAGGTACCAATCGGGCGGTACAATAATGACCAGTTTTTACCGGACCATAGGCGCTATAAAAACAATAAACTCTACAAAATTTCAAGTATTTGTATTATGTATTAAAGTAATAAGCTGTTAACTTTTGGCGAAAGGGGCTGGGCGACTTCGCCCATTTTTCTCATGGTGATATCTACTAATAAACTAAAACTATGTGTGGAATTTCACAAGATTCTTATAAGTAGTATAGACTACTACAGAATATAAATTGAGTTTTATAAATTTACTGTGATGAATATAGAATTCAAACTGCAAAGTTTCATTTCAAATGCTTAGAAAATGCGACATCTACTCGTATAGGGAGACTATAACAAAACATGAACTGATTTAAAACACTATCACTGAAAATGATGAAAAACGACCTGCAGCTATAACAACCCAGCAAAATTTCACGTTACCAAATAATCCGACGAGTAAGCAAGTTCGAGAATGGTAAGTACTTATTTTTTACATGGGATGTCATTGGAGGAAAGTACTTCCCAAAAGCATACAATAAAGTAGCATAATAAGTACTTATTTGTAGCATAGGCATACCACATGCCTATATTTTCACTGCTTGAATAATGCATTACCAATAAGTTATAAAATATGTAGTAGACATGTAGAAATGGCCATTAAAATTGATTTTTTGCATATTGTCGCTCATGTTTCTAGAAACAAACTATTTCCTCATGCCAGGTTCGAATTTTTGAACCCAAAGACCCATGTGAAAAATTCTTCAATAGTCGAACATCATACGATATACGTTAATATTTATGGTATTTTCATTTAAATCTAAAAGTATTTTTTGAAAACATGTTAAAAAATAAATAAATATTACCAACATTTTCGCACAACAATGCAAATTACCGCCAAATATTGAAACCAAGCTCAAAAAACAAATACACATATTTCACTTCAAAATATTGAACTTACTAATTCAACTTAAACACAAACAAATACACTTTACAAGAGAAATACTGAAGAGAACAGAGAAAACCCTAAACACATTACTGGAGAACGATGACAAGACACTACTCATAACGAGCGAAGAAGCTCTACAATACGTACACTAACAACAGCAAAACAAAACACATAAAGAAATTTCTTTCGCTCAGAGAAAAACACAGCAAGGAGATGAACATAACATACAACAAAGATTGGTTTGTAAATACAACCAATACAACCATACCAAGTAACATCCAATGGATCATCTCATTGGGACCTAAACATTCATTGCCCAACACACACTCAACATTCCCCCTATACAAATGCATTGCAGAGGGAGAGGACTGCATCCAAACAATTGAGAGCAGAGAGCAACAAGACATTGGAAGAGCAAAATTTACAGCACTAATAGAGAACTACTTACACAAAGTAGAAAGGAACCAGAGAGACATGCATACGTTAAATACAGTGGCACAAAGCAGAAAATTTCTAAAAGAACATGACGATATTTTAATACTTAGAGGGGACAAAGGAGGAAAGACGGTTGCAATGACAAAAATTGACTATCAATCTAAAATGAACAACATTGTAATGGATATGTGTACCTATAGGAGACTTACTACAGACCCGAAGACCTGCCTCCAGAATAAAAATAACACATTTGTGGACACATTATTCAACATGAATATAATTACATTGACAGAAAAGAAGAAATTGACTAGTAAAACGTCGTTACCACCCAGGCTATATGGATTACCGAAAATCCACAAGGACGGATTACCCCTAAGACCGATTTGTTCGTCAGTAAACTCACTATCGCATGGACTTTCCAGATATATAGCTGACATATTGAAAAACTTGACAAAGAACTCACAATATAATGTTAGAGATGCCATAGATTTTAAATCAATACTGAACGACATACGAATAGAAGAAGATGAAATACTTATATCTTTCGACGTGGTTTCCTTATTTCCTAGTATTCCAATAAACCTAGCATTAAGGATAATAGAAAGTAAATGGGACGAAATGGAAAAATACACAACAATACCAAAGGACTTATTTATGAAAATATTGACATTCTGCATTAAGGACTGAAGATATTTCAAATACCAAGATACGATATATGGACAATTAAAAGGTATGCCAATGGGTTCACCGGCCTCCCCAGTGGTATCTGACATTGTCATGGAAGAACTGCTAGACGTCTCGATACATAAAATGAATCCGAAACCAAAGATTTTGACTAAATACGTGGACTATATCTTCGCAGTAATTAATAAAAAGGATATTGACAATACACTACAAATTCTTAACTCATATCACAGACATATTCAATTCACGAAGGAAGAGGAACTTGACAATAAATTACCCTACTTGGACTCAGTGGTGATAAGACATGGAAACAATCTGATTACAAATTGGTATCAAAAATCAACGGCTACTGGACGATTTATTAATTATTACTCCAAACACCCTAGAAGGACAATTATTAACACAGCGAAAAATTGTATATAAAGAGTACTTATGATAAGCGATAAACAATTTCACGATGGCAATAAACAGAAAATAATAAATATTTTAAGTATGAATGACTTCCCGATGACAACGATAAAGGATCTAATAAACCGGATTATACACAAAAAGATAAGGATAAAGCAGAATCAACCCAAGCAAAGATATACAAACCTATGACATACATTCCAGGACTATCGGAGAGATTTAAACATTCGGACATATACAATAAGGATAAAATTGAACTTGCATTTAAGACGCATAATACAATAAATCAATTATTTAGTAGGACAAAATCTAAAGTGATGAAAGAGGACAAATCCAATATAGTATACCAAATAAAATGTAATGGGGACGACACCGACATATTCCAAAAGGTATATGTCGGTACAACAAAGACTAAGTTAAAAACTAGACTTTCATCACATAAATCTGACCACAAAGCCATTGACAAACCTCTAGAACAAAAAACAGCACTCGCGGCCCACTGTACATTGACTGGACATACACCAAACTTTGACGACGTAAATGTATTAGTGGAAGAGAGAAATCCTTTCAGACGTTATACACTAGAGATGCTCTACATAACTGACGTTCCTGCAGATAAGAGACTAAATTACAAAACCGACACTGACAAATGTTCTCAAATGTATAGACATGTAGTAAACAAGCACGGACAACATAAAGCTTAGTTGACGAATAACTTCCTAGAAGACAGTCGAGCTTTTTAATTTGTGATAATTTTTATGTAAATATCAATGTTTTGTATTCGTGTTAACAACAAATGTAATTTGTGTGTATATTTTTAATAGATCCCTGAAGATGACTAAAGATTTTAGTCGAAATATTGGATAAAAATAAATAAATTAAAAATCGAAAATAAACGAGTTTTAATTTCCAACAAAGGCCCTTAAGCCGAACAATCCGAAAATCAAATAAAATAAATAAATCTTGTACAGCTGTATTAAAAATTGCCAAAATGATTTTGATAATAAAAAATCGCTTATTTCTGTTATTAGTGGTAAGTCATTATTAATAAGCCGAAAGTAATGCAGCGAATAATAAGATGCCATTATTTGGTAATGCAGGGAATAATGACAGGTGCTTACACAGATTTTTCTGGGAAGTATTTCAACCAAAATTGATCAATCCAGATTGATGACAGAAATTGTCTTAGAGTTTCACGACAATCAAGAATACAGGTGTATATTCTTTATTGGGTCGCAGACCAATATTTCAAGGTGTTGCTAAATGTAAAAAACTGTATGTTAAATATATTATGAACATTGTGAACATTCACATAAACTGAAGTTTTGGCATTCGAATACTGGATTGGAAATATTTGCCACGTCTATAAAATAGTTATCGACTATTTCTGTTAAAGTTTTTTTATTCACATAAAAAGTTTCCGCATCTCCCTTTATTGTATTGTGCCAAATAAGAAAAACTCACTCTATCCTCTGGAGAAAATACAAACTATTTGCAACAAAAGAAAAACAAACGTTCGTTTCGTCGTTGTCAAATGCGAAAAAAACATAACATCCTTTTTACATAACACTCCTTAGCAACTTTATATACAGCTCAACGCAAGAACAAAAAATCTGTTGGAGTCAAACTTAGTGCACATAAAAGAACTCACAGTTTGTTCATATACATATGTGTGTGTTTTATGGAAGACGGTTGAACTTGTTGTAATATTTCCCAAGTAAGATATTGTCATTATTGATACAGCAATCAGAAAATAGATTACCTAATGATTTTTTAACATAATTATTGGAGAGCTTCAAAATCGCGCTTATTTTACATTAATCTGCGCGTGAAAGCTTCAAATGAGCTGTTCCTGTGTTTATTTGTGTTATTATTACAGTTATGAACTGCTTATTATCCCCTCACCTTATTTTCACCGATTGTCCGATTTATTAGGTGTGGTAAATATGGAATCTATCAACTAGAATACGGTGTATTGATAGTTCTTGCTCCTTTTTGCCTATTCCCAAAGAAAAGTTGTATTTTGAAATTAAAACTCTGGCAAAGTAGGGATATGCTTTGGCACGTGTAAGTACTATATACTTAAAATCAGCTTTAATTAACGTTTCCTTAGAAGTATAAATATATATACAAAATTAACTTTTCATCATAAAATAACTTCGTTCATTCCTTATAGTTTTGTAGCTATTAATGTTTTTCTCTCCCTCAGTATACAATTGGCGTGCATTTGAAATGTTGTAAGATTACGTTTGTATTTAAGTCCTAGAGTTTGCGTTTTCCTAATCTAATGAATATCTGTAGCAATTTAGTCAAATAAATTGGAGTACATTTGTTTCTAAATAGACAGTTCCAATTCTAATCATGAAACAACGCAATTGAAATAATAGAAAGAAAAAAATTTATATAAACTGTGACAAATATTTGTTTGAATTTGTTTATGCTCAAACAACTATAGTTGCCATGTGCGTATAACCAACAATTTTGTTCACATTACTCATACGCTACGGTAGACTGAGCTATATTATAAAATAACACTGTGCTCGAAATGGACACTTTAAAAATGTGACAGAAATGAGACCCTATGGATATGCTTATTTCGACATTGCTGAATCCAGTGGTGCTAGACGTTTTTCTAGGTTAGCTCTTGTTTCGGAATACACGCTTTATTCCAAAAAAAGAAATCAAGGGAACCCTTCGAGAATTATTTCGCTCAAAATAGTCACCCACGCTTCTCACCCCTTTACCTCTGAAAAAATGCAATCAAATCTGACCATATGTCAAACGTCATACAAATCTTCAACATTTTTAGCTTGTGTCTTTGAGAAAAATATTCCTTTGAAATTTCCATCAAATTTAAATCAAACAATTTTATTACAAATATTTGCAATGAGCAGAAAGATACACACATTATGAAGTAACTCCAAATCTGCCTAATTCTCATAAAAAAGATGAGAAAGGACTTATAGTATTTTTTCGCGAGGAATATTTTTCTCAACGATGCCTACTAAAAATCTCGGCAATATAATTGCACTTTTTCATGGGTAAGGGGGTGAGAAGCGTGGACGATAGTTTTGAGGGAAATAATTCTACAAATGTTCCCTTTATTTCGATCTTTGGACTGAAGCATTTATTCCGAAGTCTTCCACTTCAAAATCCCTGATTTCCCAACAAACATTGTGGTCGAATATCACGACAACAAGAGGTAACATTGAAAAAAGACTAGTGCCGCTGGATTCAGCATGGCCGAAATAAGTCTATCCATAGGGTCTCCTTTCTGTTACATTTTTGGCTTAGCACAGTGTAATTAATACAACCATTTGGTACTACGAGTATGTGTGGGATATGCTAGATTGTTGGCAAATTTTTGCACATCCTTTTCTGACTACGAATATAACCACTGAAAAAGTGAAATCAACTACAGAATTTAGAGAATTTGTAAAAGAATTTATAGGAAGGGGAATATCAAAGCGGTCTGGAAAAATATGCGCTGAACACTAGATACTTTAAAAGCATGGTACTCTGCAAAATTATTTGTACAAAATGGTGCTTTTGTTTGGGAGGAGAACGCCTACTATCCCCGAGTTGATAGCGACAGAGAAACTATATTTTATTATGGTCCCACCTCGAAATCCAAATGGCTAGAACGAGATGAGTAAAATTTATTGTGAAAGTAGCCATTTGGAAATAGACTTGGTAAGTTGCGAGATTCGTATCTAGTGTATAATGGGGGAGATATGATAAAAATGGTACCAACGCCAAATCCAAATGGCTAGAGCTATAATCATTAAAATTACTGTGGGCCGATTTTGATGTAACTTGGCATGTGTCTTTTATTCTAGAAAGTGTATGTACAAAATGTGAAAACTTTTGCTTGAACAGGAAAAATGTTATGCGAAAAAATTTATTTGGCGTGGTTGATTTTAAAGAAATTAATTTTTTTCTTAATTTAGTCAATATAATGTTCGGTGCCAATTCAATGATCTAGGACAAGTCATTTTGGTTTTTGCACAAAAATGTATGAAGCCATTCCACTGTGCACTGTATGACATGTGTGGCCATCCTATCGTCAAAAGTCCATTAAATTGGAGCATGAAATAATCGACATATATCTGTAGCACTCTACTCCACACTCAGGTAGAGGGTAGACTGTTGTCTGCATACCCAACTTTGGACATACTACAGAGAAGAACTTCCTTAAACTTTGGTCAGCGTAGCCGTCTTCGGGCATACCCCGGAGAAGAAAATGTTAAATCCCGGCCGAAGGTCGTCCACGTAAGCCAAATTCGGTCCGGGTAGCAGAATGAAATAACTCACAATAAAAATTAAATGACTCCCAAGGAAATCTCATTGGAACTTATTTAATTTTTTGGGGACTTTTTCCATTTGGATACCGGAGAAATTCGCTCGAGTTAGATATAGCCCTCGTATACATATCGATACCTCATTCTAAAACATGCTAAGTCCACTTAGCATGTTTTTAGGAAGAGTGCATTTTTATCCTCTCACCTAAGCGAAGTGTAACACATCGAATGAGTGACCTAATACCCCAAATATGTTTTGTGGAAATTCGATTTGGGTCATTTTAAGTGAATGTCCGTCCGTCCTTCATTCTGTATACTCGTATCTGTCAGCTGGCTGGTGCACACGATAACTCTCGAAAGGATTCACCGATTGACTTCAACTTTGGTATGCGATAATATCGTCATCGACTTGTCCCTTTTGGTACCTTCGACACAAATGGACTAGTTTACACCAAAAGTTAACAGCATTAACATTAATACCAGTATATAGATTCGAGTTATTAAGTGTAATTTAAATTGAAAAATTATTTCAATCAAAAAAATAAATAAATAT
This sequence comes from Eudasyphora cyanicolor, assembly GCA_963930755.1. Classification (NCBI taxonomy): domain Eukaryota; kingdom Metazoa; phylum Arthropoda; class Insecta; order Diptera; family Muscidae; genus Eudasyphora; species Eudasyphora cyanicolor. Next base: position 162,259,899 of record OZ005737.1, read on the forward strand.
ATCCAGCCGATCCAGCTGTAATTTAAAAGGTTGTATTTTATATAACTATAAACCATTTTTAGCAAAAATTTTATAATTCGGCTCATTCCGATTTTACATTTTTACGCTCTGAATTTAAAATGTAACCGCCTGACCCACGATGTCGAAAGTTAACTTTCGCATGACTTTTATGCGAAAAACAGCTGATTTACGACGAACTATCAGGCATCAGACAGTATGTTTTCATTCGCTTTGTCGTTCTGATGATTTTTGTAGGTCGCACATATGCTGTTTTTCGCATAGAAATCATGCGAAAGTTAACGTTCGACATCGTGGGTCAGGCGGTAAGTGGTAAATTTAAATGTTATTTTTATTTTGAATCTTTATTAAAATGTTTAACCCTATAACAGGCAACACCGCCTACAGACGGTGTTCGCTTTTTGGGCTCCAGTACTGAATTAAAAAATATTTTCCCCTCAAAATTGTGACAACTCTCTTTAGACGGTCCTACTTGCTATGTTTCCCAAAACATTGTGACATGTCCATCGTGAGATATGGTCAATCTAATTTGAGAAATCAATAAATTAGCTCCAAAAATTATTTTTTTTTAAAAAAAACTACATTTATAATAAAGCGATCTACTTAAAATTTGTACCAGTAATAGTTAACATATTATATTTTAATTTTATAATGAATTTGGAGTTAACAAAAAAATATAATTGCGATTTCTAATCGAAATAATGAACAATATTTTTTTACTATTTTTCAACTGACGTTCGTTTTGCTAGATTTGTTTGTCAAAATTGAAAAGTTAAGGTTATTTTGTCTTAATTTACTTGGAAAAAATATAGGCTTCATACAAACATTTTACGATTTGACCTGTTAGAGGGTTAACTCGCCAGATGGAGTCAAAGCACATCTGTAAAAAAATTCAGGAAGGCACTCCATTGCGAATGACTATTGTGTCTATAATACTCCACGTAAATCATACGCACAACATAACTACTTCATGTATTTTATCATTTTTCGTTAATAAACTAGGATACTACATTCTTTGGATTAATTAGCTGCAATAACGTAACCGAATTTGCTGTCATCACCATAAGGAAAGAGGTTTAATACATACTCAATTTGAATAAAAGTCACAAGTAACACACATATACAAATTTGTTATATCTGAGGCGGTCCATTTTAAGGCCTTGTAGCTACGACCCTCTATAATGTACTGGGGCTGCAATTTAAAACGTAATACCTCCTCTACATTTCTCCGACTATACGTCATACCGTCAAAAATAATATATCGCCCAAAAACGGGAAGTTCAAAAAGGTTAAAACAGCAAGGTTATGTCATAGGACCCCATTTTTCATCATAAGATATAAAATTGGGTTGGAAAACATCTCAAATAAAACAAATTTAATATAAATTAAAATAATGTCCTAATGCAGTAATTTATATCATTTGAGTTATTAACAATTAATGATTCAGCTATATTAAGCGAACAGCAAATATTGATTCTGTTATATGCAAACATTTTGTTGTTAATTTGCGCAATTATTTTTCTTTATTTTTGATACTTAAACTATACCGCACAGAAAAAAACACATTATTATTTATTTACGATATTATATGTTATGTGCAAGAAATCTGTTTTTATTTCCAATAAAAGTGATTGACATATTGATATACTTTGCAAGCACATTTGTGACCTATTGGCTCATAATATTTGCAACGGAAAAACAGCCACAATTAAAATAGCATTATACTTTATACATTTTTCTTTATTTATTTGTTTATTTGATAACAGTGTTGGAATTTTTAAATCACTGGGTTATTATTGCTAATGATTTAATGGGAAAAAATATGGAATAACACTTCAAATTATAGTTGGTTTTACATTGCATAATTTAATGCATTTTATTCAGTATATTTTCTAAAGTAATGTATTTATTGGTCGCATTGCATCAATCGCCGCCACCAATTATTATTACTTTTGTAACTTTATTTAGATTCTACAAAATGATTGTAAACAAAAAAATATAAAATGTAGTTTCATGTACTCATGTCAAATCGTGTGTAACATCTAAATATGTACCAAATTTCCCCAAATTTGGCAGTGTTTATTTGTGTAATAGGAAACATGCTTCTGCCGAATTTCATACTAATCTAGTTCGATTTCGCTGCTCAAGTAGCTTAGTCGAAGTAAATATTGCTGATCATTCGCAGTGAACGGACGTGTTTATCACATAGCGGATAGTTACCAGTACCTATTACGCAATAGCAAAAATCTGTACAAAATCCGTAAGGCCTACATCGTAGTACCTATTACGGTCTAATACAGACAAAATAAAAATAAATTCTCTTGACGGGGATGCCTTCGTGTTCCGATGGAGCGCGGTTCCCCAATCATCCGACTGTCCGTCCGTTGGTCTTGGCCAAAGCCGACCACACAAAAAATGGTGAAAATCTCCCCCAAGTACTCACAACAGGTGGTGCGGTGAGGGGATAACGTCATGTCCGACCGTCAAAACGGAAGCACAATGAGCATCGTGTAGCGCTCAGAGTTTTGACGAAGTTGGAGGCTGTTGAGGTTTCGGCTCTTACCGAAAAACAAAAAGAGTCACTTACCTGGGCTAAAGGCGTCATAGATGCTTCAAAGGCCAATGAGTCGGCTGAAAGAGCCACAAATTCAGCTGTGTTAACGGCTAATAAAGTAAAACGAATCAGATCACCTGATGAATCCCTGCCTTCAAAAAAGGCAAGAGGCCCTAATGTCACCATCAACAGGACACTCACCAAGCCCTTCAATGAAGTGGCGAAGGAGAGTCTAGTGATGGCTGTTATAGGCAGAAGTAGTGAGGATGGATCCATCCTCAAGGACAAATGGAGTCATGTACAATCAGCCATTATGGCTCATTACCTCGATGTCCGTAGAGAAATGCCGGGCAAACCACCAATCTGCAACGATGCAGGATGGCATCAGGGGAGAGTAAAGCTCTTATATTTCGGTGATGCCAGATCTGTAGACCTGTATAAGGCTGCTCTGAGTCGAGCGGGTGAGGTGTGGCCGGGTGCCCAGTTGGATGTTGTCGAAAAAAACAACATCCCTAGTCACCCTAGAGCCATCACCTGGGTTACAGAAGAGCTCTCCAACCCGGCTGAAATCTTAGAAATAATAAAAGATTCCAATCCTGGTCTGCCGGCCCATAATTGGACAATCAGCAAGGTGGGTGAGGCGGATGGTAAAAAGCGGCAGGTCAATCTTATCCTAAACGCTGAATCCACCTCCCATATACAAAGTGCGAGTGCAACCCTATAATATGGCTTCGAGACTATAGTCTTGAAGATATACAAGCAGGATATAGCTCCCACTGCAGAAGGTGAGTCGTCCACCGTGGCACTTTCTGGATGTGCGGAGGTACCCACGCCTATTATTTCTGGTGACTCCAACTCTAACAGAAGATCTGTAACGTCCTTCTCTGAGGACAAAAGGTCTACTTCGGACACAGAGAGGCTGAGGGGAGTCTCCGGACTCTTTGACGCATCTGGCGGCTACATGCTTCTCGACGATACGGACGAAGAGTTCGATAACACCCTTGTCGGGGCGGATGTTAATCTGCCAATTACCAATGATGGTAAGAATTCTACAGATTACGCTAAAGCAGCCTCAGCGGCTCTATTGCTGCGTCTGTCCACAGGCGCAGTAGACATCGTCCTGATACAGGAGCCCTACGTAGTGGGAGGAAGGGTGTGCGGTATTAGGACACCCAACTTTAAACTGCTTGTGGCCAACTGTGAAGGCACTCCAAGAACCTGCATTTTTGCCAGGAAAGATCTAAGTATCTTTCTCCTGACTAACTTAAGTGGTAAAGACCAAACAGCTGCTAGCTTGGAGATCGGTAATCGCATATATTGGGTGGTCTCCAGCTACTTGCCTTATGAATCTGTAGTACCGACTGCTCTATTCAGGGAAGTAGTGGAAGAAGCAACGTCTGACGAGCTCGAGCTGATTATTGGCGCAGACACGAACGCTCATCATACTATCTGGGGTAGTACGGATATAAACAATAGGGGTGATTCGTTTCTTGACTTTATTCTAACTACCAACCTTAGTATTTGTAACATAGGTAATAAACCGACCTTTACAACTAAAGACAGACAAGAAGTACTCGACGTAACGTTTGCTACTGACCGGCTGTCAGACAAAATTATTGGGTGGAATGTACTGGACGACCACTCATTCTCAGATCACCATTATATTGAGTTCAAACTCGCTGAAAAAGCGCCTAAACCTGCTGTGCACAGAAATGTAAGGAAGACAAAGTGGCACCTGTATGAGAAGAATTTCAAGAAAGTCCTCAACTCTAAACTTCCGTACGAACCGAATGACAAAGCCGGTTTGGATAATCTGGTCGATCATATCACCATATCATTCAATAGATCCCTTGAAGAAGCCTGTCCAAAAACAAGGTACAAGGGTAAAACTAAACCCCAATGGTGGACTTCTGAGCTAACGGCTATGAAAAAAACCTGCAACAAGCTATTCAACAGGGCTAAATCTACTGGGGACGTCCTCAGAGACATCCTACAGGTGGCTCTGAACAAGTTGGCTAGATGGGCCAGAAGCAGCGGTTTGGGCGTTAACCCCAACAAGACAGAATTGGTTCTCTTTACTAGGATGAATAATGTCCCACATGTGGACCCTCCACCTCGGATAAATGGAACAGATCTAGTCTTTTCTGAAAGTGCAAAATTTTTAGGAATAATTCTAGATAGGAAATAGACTTAACGTATTGGAACGTGTAAGGAAGGCCAACGTCGCCTTATATTCCTGCAAAAAGGCTGTAGGGTCGCGGTGGGGACTCTCTCCTAAAATCGTCCACTGGATATATACAGCAGTAGTTCGTCCAATACTGTTATACGGCATTGTGGTATGGTGGACGGCAACTGACAAACTAACCATCACCAACATACTAACAAAGGTTCAGAGAACTGCCAGCCTGAGCATAAGCGGAGCCTTAAGGACTACAGCGACTGAGTCTCTACATATACTGCCGATTAATATTGTGGCGAGAGAAGTTGCAACCAAAGCGGCAATAAGATTAAACAGCCTATCAATGTGGAGGTACAAGAACTATGGTCACATGAGGATATCAAAGTGTAGTGCTATGGTAACCGACCGAGTGGACTATATACCAACAGTGTACACCTTCGAGAGAAATTACATCACTATGATTCCCGCCAGAGATGAATGGGTCGGCAGAATACCAGGTAATAGAAACCATCTCCACTTTTACACGGATGGTTCGAAGCTTGATGAAAAGGTTGGCTTCGGAGTACACTGTGAAGAACTTAGTCTGGATATAGCTCACAGACTACCAGATACCTGCAGTGTCTATCAAGCCGAAATAATGGCAATATGGGAAGTCGCCAAGTGGCTGAGTCGCAACATAGTAACCAACACTGGCGTTGTCATTTACTCGGACAGCCAGGCTGCCATCAATTCTCTGGAGGCAACATCCCTAAATTCACAAACAGCCCTCGACTGCCGCAGATCTCTTAACGAGATGGATGAGCAGTTTAATATACACCTCATATGGGTGCCTGGGCATAGGGATATCCCGGGGAACTGCAAAGCCGATGAACTTGCTAGGAAAGGGACGACATTACAAATTCTCGAAGAATTTGCATATATTGGTGCGCCACTATCCACGTGCAAGCTTTGGCTTAGGCAAGAGGCAATCAGGCAGTCCAACGAAAGATGGACAGAAATCGGCACCAGCAGGGTAGCTAGACAAATCTGGCCAAGGTATGACCTGAGAAGGTCAAAATATCTCCTCGCACTAGGGAGGAAACGATTGTCTACGTTAGTACAGGTTCTGACGGGACACTGCTTGATCGGCGAACACGCCAAAAGATTGGGTATTGACTCCAATGACTTCTGCCGAAGCTGTGGAGATGAGGAAGAAGTGGAGAGCATTGAGCACTTGCTTTGCGACTGTCCCGCTTTGAGTAAACGACGACTGGACATACTGGGGTCGGCCTTTTTAGGCAGCCTAACAGATCTTTCCAGTACTGATATTCGTACTACCGTGGTAACACTAGGGAACTAAACTGGTCTATGTGAGCTTGTAAAAAATACGGCTGCCACCCTAACCTAAACCTAAAACCTATATATAAAGAAGAATGTGTGTTTGTACCGTATAGGCGTCTAAACGACTGGAGCGATCTTTTTGAAATTTTCACAGAATGTACATGTGTGGAGGGTGGTGAAAATAGGGTACTTGCATTTTTAATGTACCAAGTGGGCGTGGCCCCGCCCATATAAGCCAAATTTTGAAATTGATATATCTTGCACAATTTGCTAACTAGAGTGCTGTAACGTTATACATATGTATCTGGTGGTAGTCGAATTGATTGGTCAAAAAATGGGAGTAATCGGATCAATGGGCGTGGCCCCGCCCATATAGCAACCTTTTGAAATTGTGGTATCTTGCATAATCTGTTTGCGAGAGAGCTATCATTTTGTGTATATGTGTCTGGTGGAAGACTACGTGATTGGTCTAAAAATGAGCGGGATCAGACCAAAGGGCGTGGCCCATATAACCTAAATTTGTGCTATCTTGTACTATTTAGAGGTAATTCTGTTTATATGAATCAGCATTCTGTTTATATGTTTATATGTATCTGTAATTCTATTTATATGTATCAGGTGGTAGCCTACGTGATTAGTACAAAAATGGGCGGGAGCAGAATAATGGGCGTGACCCATCCCATTTAATCCACATTTTGAAATTGATATATCTTGCACAATTTGTTAGCGAAATTGCTGTAATTTTGTGCATATGTATCTTGTGGAAGTCTTCGTGATTGCTCCAAAAATTTACGGGATCGGAAATCTGAAATCTGGGGCAACGAAGTGGACCGGGTCCAGCTAGTGGGATATAAAACACAGTTTCTACAGCTCTTACATGTCAAATCGGTAGTAATATATATATATGGGGGCTATATTTAAGTCTGAACCGATTTTGATGATGAGTCTGAACCGACTTTGATGACACATTGCACAGTGGTCCCAAACACCAATTTCTTTGGCCAAAAGTAAATTTTTTGATATGGTCCAAAGATATTTCTGACAACTGTTAAACACTCGCAAACCCAAGCATTACAAGAACTATATATTTTTTTAGTAGTCACCTCTTTGACTTTCGACCACAAGCCTTCTAAACTCAATTTTTGTGAGTAAAAATATTTCGGAAAATTGATTTTGTTTGTTTAATTGATTACCCCTGGATTCAAAAAGTAAGTTTAAGAAATGCAACAACCGTAAATGGAAGATATTGGTGAGTAATATAATAAAAAAAATTTAATCTGCAAAAAAATAGTCTGATATAAGAAAATAGCAGGAATGTTTAAACCGATCCTAATTTTTCATGTTTTCTAAATCTAGTAAGACTTTAAAATGTATGTCTAGCCCTGTCTAGCATAAGAATGAAATAAGATGTTAGTTTGAAATGTCCTGTTTTTTTAATATAAAAGCCTCCATGTGCGATTTTATGCGATTTCTGGGAAAAATACGATTTTTCCAGGCTTCTTCTATTTGAATAATTCTGAAATTTTTAATATTTGACTTATAATGAAACAAAAGGTGGAAAATAATAAACTCGTATTCCGATATTTATTAGGGAAAAATAATATGGATGAATGTTCTGATCATAGTGAGCGTTCATATTTATGCGATTTGGTGCAAATGTCATAGAAAGGAAGAATATTTTCTGCGAAAATATTCAGATTGAATTGCCGAAAAAACTAAATTAAAATAGATGCGACATCGAAAAAACCAGGTTCGAATAATATGAAACCGGTCATTAGACGTCCACCACTGAATAATTTGCAAAAATTAGAGCGGAACTTTCAAGTAGTAATGATACCGACACTTTAGTAAGAGCAGCATCAGGGAGAGTTAGATTTGGCATTAGTCTTAAAGTATACTATTGACAGTCCATCCGTACCGGCAAAAATCAGAGGTTTATTTGGCCAGGATGAAAATACATCCCTTTCAGTGCCAGTGAAAGATGCATTAACATTTATGTATATTAGAAAATAATCTGTCAAAAACAAGGTACACAACTCTTAATTTTTTCTATCATACAAAAAAGTTTTAGGAGATAAAACTAAATGGAGACACAATAATAAACACAATAATAATGTAGGTGCACTATTGTCTACTACTACTTACTATTTTATCGCACTATAGTATGATTGGATAACAATGAAATTTCCAATGTATACTTCAACTAAAATTTGTTTACACAATGTATCCAAATCGAACGAAACATATACATGAGAGCCATATCTAAATCTGAAGAGATTTCCTTCAAATTGCGCAATGATGGTCCATGGATCAGGACCATGCTAAATGCCAGACATGGATAAATCGACTCAGCTAGTGATTCTGAGTCGATCGGTATACTTTAAGGTGGGTCTAGCTGTAGTATTTCTACGTGTTGCAAACATCTGAGATGAAAAAAACTTATAATACCCTGTATCGCAGTGTGGTGTAGGGTATAATAAATATGCATTAAAAAACCACCAAATATTTATTTAATTTTGTTACAAACTCAAAAGAAGCGTTTAAATGCACATTTACGACTGCAAGATTGATTGCAAGGATACATGTACAGACAGACGGACATAGCTAAAGTGATTATAAATCGATGCGTATTATAAACGATGTGTCTATCTTATTTTCTTTTGAGTGTTGCAGCAAATGCACAATGTTATAATGCCCTGTACCACATTGTGTTGTGGGGTATAAAAAATTAAAGTCTAACTAAAGCAACAGATAAAGGTTGTTGCTTTAGTCAGAAGCAAACTAGGCCAAATTTGGAGTAAATCGGTTCAGAGATATATAGCGCCAATATATATGCTCCTCCTAATTTGAAACTGAAAGGTTTTGCTGCTACGTGTCAACGAGAAGTAAGTTTATACAAGAAATGAAAAAGAAATTTGATGAAAATAAAATTTTATTTCGATCATTCTGCAATTTAATAGAGAGGAGTAAGTAGCTTGATCAAAAGTTGATTACTGTGAAATTGGAGGAGATCTCTTAGTATTTAGACATTGACCCATTGCATGTTGATTTAAATTTATTTTACAAGTATTTGTAAGTAATATGTAAGAGTATGTTAAGATTAGGAAAATGTTAAACCCGATCATTTTATAATTGTAAAGAAAACCATTTCAAATTTATAACAACTGTATTTATGCTTATTCTGCACTGACAATGTGAGGCAGGGTATCAACAATTGATGTGGTTATTGCGGTTAAGTTCGACTTAACTAAGGCTTCCTTTTGGAAAATACCCCCAAATATATATTATATACCTTGAATCTATAAATCAAATGCCCATATCTGTTTATCGACAATCTATAATAGTAGTTTTTTCTCCTCATCACATACTGAGTTTGTGTTATGTGAATTGTGTAATGCGTTATGTTACTATTAGGCAATTTTTACAGGTAATTTTATTTAATTTGTTTTTGTCACATAAACTCTTCATTACACCAGCAAAGAATAACAAATGATTATTGTTAATTATTGATACTGTACGTTATTTGTTTTTATTTATAATAAATTTGATTTACGTCAATAAAAATTGCGGGCACGTTTCACATTTATTGGCTTAAGTTATTTGCAAATACATATGACGGAAAACTGCCATAGGTCAAAAAGAATATTTATACCCTACACCACACTGTGGTACAGGGTATTGTAAGTTTGTTTCACGGCAGATGTTTGTAACACCTGCTAGACCCACCAGAATCACTAGCTGAGTCCATTTAACAGTTTAGAGTATTTCGCGGCTGTTAAGATCGCTATTGAATTTGGTTGAAATCGGTTCAGATTTAGATATAGCTCCCATATATATCTTTCGTCCGATTTGGCCCTTTAGTCCTATAGAAGCTGTATTTTACATCCAATCGTTTTGAAATTTAGAATGGTCGCTAAATCCTCTTAGAATTTTACGACGATTAATAATATATACTTTATGGGGTCTGAGATCAATATTTAGTGGTGTTACAAATGGAGTGACATAATGAATATACCCCCCATCCTATGGTGGAGGATATTAACAGAATTTTCGCCACTTTCAATATAAACAGTTCATTTAAAGTCGTGATAAATTAAAATATGTTTCACAAAGTCTGGTGGCTAAAACATTTATTAAGAAATGACGGAAATATTTGGTAACACGTTCATAATTTGTATACCCTCCACCATAGGATGGGAGGTATATTTATTTTATCACTCCGTATGTAACTCCTCTAAATTTTGATCTGAGACCCCATAAAGTATATATATTCGTAATCGTCGTAAAATTCTAATACGATTTAGCCATGTCCGTCCGTCCTTCCGTCTCTTGTGATCACAATACAGTCCGTAATAATAGAGATAGGTTGATCAAATTTGGTAGAAATATTTTTTGTAGTTGCAGGTTGTTTGGGATTGCAAATGGGCCAATGTTTTGATATAGCTCCCCTATAGAGGTCGGTCCAAAATACGGATTTTGAGCCATAAATACCACATTTTTAAAGCAATTTAGCAGAAAATTGCAGTTTGTTTTATATTTTGACAAGAATTAATCAAAGCAAAAATTTTACATATCGGCTCATATTTTGCTATAGTCCAAAAGCCATAAATACCATATTTTCTAAGCATTTTAACTGATGATTTGCAGTTTGTATGCAATTTAGACAATAATTCATTGTAGTAAAAAAATTAAAAAAACAATTTATATTTCGTTATAGTCCACCTATAGATGTCGCTCCCAAAGAGGCTTATTTAAGCCATAAACAAAACATTTTCTTAGAAATTTGGCTAAACTTTGCAGTTCATATTCTATATTTGGCAAGAATTCATCTCAATAAAATGTATACAAATAAAATTTTATTTTGTTGTAGTCGCCGTGTAGATGTAGCTCTCAAAAACGCTATTTTAAGTCATAAATACCACATTTTTCAAGTGAAGAGTTTGGCTAAAGAATTTGCGGCCTAAAAATTGCAGCGTTGGTTTTTTTAATAATTTACTCAAACAAAAAGATCGTTTCATGATTTGATCCATATCCAAAGATTTTTCCATTACTAAAAATGAATGCAATCCATGGTGGAGGGTATGTAAGATTCGGCATGGCCGAACTTAACGCTTTTACTTGTTTTTAATAGTATGTAATTTTTTTTGTTTCATAGTTTTCGAGTAAAATGGAATTGGTAAATATTTTAAAGACGAAAAAACAAGGCACCTTCCTTACAATGCGATAAGCGTTATTGGTAAGAACATATATATGTGGATATATCTAATTCTGAACCGATACTAATCGCTAAATTAAGCAATATTCGTTCCTAAATTGAGAAACATCTTTCTGGAGAATTTTGTAATGATCGGAAGTAAAGTACAACTTCTATAGCGCTTTGTAACCAAATCAGGAGGAACATATATATGGAGGTTATATATAAATCTAATCGATTTTCCCTGAATACTCATTCATGTAAAATAGAAACCTCTTTCTGTCGAATTTCGTACTGATCGGATATAAAATGCAGTCTCTGCAGCGCTTAGATGTCAAATCGGGGCTAACAATAAGTTAAACACAGAGAATTCTTGTCCGAACTACTCGGACGTGTTAAAGAATCTGCCTCTTTATTTTGTTCAATCCAAGCTTAATACTATTTTTATGATTAATTGACAGTTTGTAAGTAATTATGGGAAACTGCTGCCTTTGCATTCTCCCAGCGGATATGAATATTCGTTGGGTGAATGCACCGCAAGTGAAACTAGCGAATCATCATTTCGCAACCATTTACTTGTGGATTGACGAAATATGATATGCCATTCGTCTGCGCGTGTTGTGAATGTTTATGGGGTAGGTCTAATGAGGTGAGAATAACTTACCTATAATTGGAGTTGGTCGATAATAACATAACTACTCCGACTTTGTAAATATCTAATTATTTCGTCTAAGTCAAGTGGAACCGGTCTACGGCTGTATTTACAGTAGTAAATAACAACAACTGGAAATAAAATAATAAACAGTATTAATATGAAGAATATCCTATGCCCCATTATCTCGTCACCAATTGTCTCAAGTAAATCAGTATTATCTAAGAAAATTCTATGGAGATTGGGCAATGAAAGATTAACTTTGTGTCCGAAATGTCTTATGTTCATGAATTTTGGTGGATGAGGTTCAATAAATTTCGTCTTATTAGAATTGTTAGAAAAGGTCGTGCATTAATAGTAATATTGTTGGAAAATAAAATCAATGCTGTTCCTTGATCAATTACAGTAGTCTCATGAACATTGTTTAATAGAACCGAACCCTCAGAAACCTCTTGGATAGGTTGAATATTATCTGCCGGTTCAGTCGGGCAGAAAGCAAAATTATCGTTCAAAAATTGTGTCAAACAGTCGTCTGTGGTCATCCTACAAATGCTAGTATCTCCATTATCCACACAGTCCGTTATAGGAGTATGTCTTTGTCCGCATTGCGAAGATGTCCGTATGCCCATATGAATTATCGACTCATTGTGGACTACAGGAAATATTCTTAAAAATTTAAATTTTTCCTTAGGTAGCGGTATTTTAGTAACATAATAAATGGTATTGTTAGTTTGATATACTCTTACATAACTAGCTTTTAGTACATTATTTAAACTTATTGGTACCAGTTCATTCTCAAGAATGTAGCTAAATTCAGCATTATCCAAAACTACGGGATTTACAACATTTGTCTTTGCAAGATTTATGGATAACGATAATTGACTCAGGAAAAAAATAGCTTCTCCATTTCTGATGTTCAAAAGTTCAAGCAGCAATAGTTCATCAGCATCAATTGCATTTGAGTCACTAGATACATTTCGTAATATGTTTATTCTATCTGTCAGTTCATTAATTTTAGATTGTATTGCCGAATTTATAATAGTCTGTTTATTGTTGTTCTGTACCAACATATCTTCCTTGGGAGTCAGTAGGTCAAAGTCACTCCGATCCGGTGTCCGAGCTATAAATTTAATCGGCGATCCGATGAAGTCGATCGACCTTCTATGTCGCTTAGTCACGGAGAGTATTCGCAGCAAACGCTGAATCTGTCTATTCTGATCCATAATGATGTCTCTCTTTTGTCCTTAAAATGTCCTAATAATTTCATATTCTCATCCAAAATCGAGTCGTATTCCCTCAAGTTTGTCCGATGTACGATGTATCTAAAGTCCTCGTAAATTGCAACATCTCCGTCCCTTACAGCTATGAAATGTGAGTCCGTATAATCCAGCACCTTGGTTGATGCCAGAGCAGTCAAAGTCATAAAAAATCTGAAGAAAGAGAAAAAAAATATTACCGCAGATTACTGTTATCGATCCTTCTTCCATTGATTAATACCGTTGTTCCTAAATCCTGTTCAATTACCCCTTCAACGTACCATTTGTCAAATTTATTTCCCAGCCTACGATTTCTTCTGACAAATACCTTCTCGCCTGGATGAAAGATTTTAAATGACGAATTTTCATTATGTGTCCTCAAAGATCTTTGTTGGGTTAATTCTAACTTTCCAGTTATCTCTTTCAAAACGTTGTCCGATATAGAGTTTATGATGTCAACCGGTTTCTTCCCTGTAACTGAATGTACCGAATTATTGTATTTGTATGTCGATAAAAGTAACAAATCCGTTATATCATCTATATTTTGTTGCGCCCTCACGCATCTCGCAATCTCGAGGAGAGTCGAATGAAATCTCTCTACTTGGCCGTTACTTTCACTATGCATTGGTGGTACGAAAAACTGTTCCGCTCCGTAGTGATCCCGAAGGAATGTTCCAATTAAACTCGATTGAAATGATTTCTCATTATCGGATACGACCAGATTTCACATTCCCGTATCTATTTAATATCTGGAATAGAGCTGTTTTGATGTCCAATGCATTCCTAGAAGCAATGGGAACAAGTATCGCAAATTTTGAAAATTTATCCACGCACGTTAAACGTGCAGAATGTGGCCAGGGTAATCTGGAATTGGTGTTGGAGCTATCATTACTTTATTTGGTTTTCGTTGGTATTTGTTTTCTCTACAAATTTTACCGTTGGATATGATAAACCTTAGTCTTTTTTTAATACCCGGGAAGTAATACTCACTAATAATCTGTTCAAAATTTTCCTGTACTGATCGATGAGCTCGGTTGTGCTCTGTGGTTACTATGTCCTAAGAATTTTTTAAAAATTAGTTTCCTTATTTTTGAAACAGAACAACCTTTTGTTATTAATATCTGATTTCTGTATTGATTTATTCGGTATTTGACCGAATTTATGACGCGTGTCAAAGAAATTTCGCTATGGACTGTCTCGTCAACCGAATCTTCCGCTGTATGGTTAATTGACTGTCTAGAGAGTGCGTCGGCTACCACATTTTCCCGACACTGCAAATGTTAAGGGTTGGTGGTCAGTAAAAATATGAATGTCTGAAACTCCGTATAAATAATGTCTCAGTTCCTTTAGAGCCCACACGGCTCGGTTGCTGTCAGATTCCTGGATGACATTGTTATTGGTCTGCCTTCTTGTGATAGTACTGCTCCGAGGGCAACTGCAGATGCGTCAGTAGTAAGCTGAAACCTTTTTTCTTAATCAGGGTAGGAAAGTATGACCTCTTCTGATGAGAGAATTTTCCTTAATTTTTCAAATGCAGCGAGTGCTTCCGTGTTTAAGTTGATCTTCACGCTTTTAGATTTCTTTGCAGGAATATTTCCGTTTTCTCCTTCCAAATATTTTGTTAGCGGCTTAGCGATGTTTGCGTAGTTTTTATAATTCTTCTGTAGAAGCCTGAAAGTCCAAGAAAAGAACGCAAACTTTTCAAGTTGTCTGGTTTTGGAAACTCCCTAATAGCATTTACTTTATCCGGACATGTTGTAATACCGTTCCTGGCGACAATAAAACCAAGAAAATCGACTCTTGTTCTAAAAAATTTTGACTTTGCCGCTGATATTCTCATCCCGTCTTTCCTAATTTTGTCCAGAATCATATTAATATGCTCCAAGTGGCTATGCTCGTCTGGGGAGAATATAATGATGTCGTCCATATAAACTTGGCATATCTTGCCAATATATTCCCGCAAAATATCATCGATTGTGTTCTGAAAAATGCTTGGTGCATTTTTCAAGCCAAAAGGTAATCGGCAAAATTAATACTTCCCATTGTTGACACTGAACGCTGTCTTTTTTCTATCTTTCTCAGCTAGGAGGATTTGATGGTATCCTGATTGTGATTTTCGCAAATTTGATAGTATTACTGGAATATCAGGCATTGGGTATTTAACTGTCACGGTTTCTTCATTTATTCTTCGGAAGTCTATTACCAATCGATGATTTGGCTTCCTTGCTCGTCTAAGCCCTTTTGTCTTACGACGAGTACCGGAGAATTATACGCGGAAAAGGATTTTCTAATTATTCCGTCCCGCAGAAGAGCATCAATTTCTTTGTTCCCAAAATCAGATAATGTTGTAGGGTATGGGTATGATCTCGAATAAATGGGTTCATCTTTCTTTGTTTGAATTGTCGCTTCTACACTGGTGTTGTATGGTAATGCTCGGTTTGGGTCGGAAAAAGCATTGGTATTAACGGCAAGAATTCTATTGAATTCTTCAATTATATCTTGTGGAACCGAGTCGCTATCAACTGCGTGAAAATTAATTTGTTCATTCATTCCCAAAATGGGATTCGTATTTCTGTCATAAGTCAAAGTATCGTCACCCATATTCATTTTACCATTAATTTCTTTCAAAAATTCATAACCAATAATTCCGTCAAAATTCCGCAATGTGTCAAGCACATAAAATGTTGTAATGTAATTAAATAAAACCATCGCACATTTCTCGTTTATAAGTTTCGAACCGTTTAGGGTATTAACATTAAAAGGTTTCCCAATGGGAACTGCAGTAACCAGATCTTCTAATGGTTTAATAAAATTCTTCGATGTCCCCGTGTCTACTAGTAGTTTCAACTCCTTGCCCTTTATTGTCTTCACTATGAAGGGAAGGAGTGAGCCTATTCTAAAAAATGTAACTCCTCAACTACTTGTTCGTTCTCCTCCCCTTCATACTGCGAAAATTCGCTTTCAGAAGCCAAGTCGTCTTCCTCATCCTCTTCTGTGGAATCTCTATTCAGATGGTTTATCCGTTGATGTTTTTGAATGGGTGCGCTCCTTCCTGAACCAATTTCCCGGTCACGCTTTACCGCTGGATTTTTATTGGCGTTCCCATTAAACTGAGGTTGTTGTTCTGAAAATTTGGTAGGTCGCCTGAACATGGATGATCCTGGGTCCACATCCATTGGCACAGGTTCCTGTTGCGATGAGTTTACTCCATTTGTGTTATAAGTACGTTTATAAGATGGATGAGTGGTATTGTCAATTTTCTCGCGATGTCTGATCAACACTGCCCTCCGCGAAAATCCTGGCAAACTCTTGCCTGCGCTGATCCGATGCCAGCTCTTGAGCGGTGGCAAGGTCCGTTGGCAAGTCACCTGGTTTCGTCGAAAACAATACGTCGCTTAATGGTTTTCTCAAACCAGAAATAAACACACGCAATGCGTTATCCCTAGCCCTTTCATTCAGTGTCTTCACCACTTCCTCATTACCAGGGTAACTCATCTTGTCCTTGTTGATTATTAACTCAGGTGTCTGTCGACTTCGTCGTAAAAGTCCGTTATTGACAATTTGCCCTGCCTCAAAATGCTTAACTCATTTTCCAATACTTGTAGAGATCGTTTATCTGCGAAGCACTGATCCAGCCTTGCAATTATTGCCTTGAAATTAAGTACCGTGTAAAATGACGACAATTTATCATTAGCCACTCCTGTGATCTTATTCCTTAATATCCCCATAGCTATGTAATAATTCTCTGTCCCTTCCTCATAATATCCCGTAGCGAAATGCGCTACATCTCGCCAAGCTGGATAAGAGGGCATTTCCCTCAGGAAGTGATTTTATCAAATCCAGTGAAGTTCCACGACTCCTACCTAAAGTCACCGGTTCGTAAGTCTCCACCTTCCGTGCGCTAAATTCACTAAACCGCTGTGTAAGAGCAGTGATCTGTTCCCTTAGGTCGTCTGTCATAGCGTCAACTGCAGCGGTCACAAGCCCTACAACCTCCTCTCTGCTCGCCATGTCGAATATTAAAGGAATTCCCGAATAAAAAAATTGAATGCGTTGGAGAGTATAGAATATATTTTTTTTTGAGAAATCAATTACGTTTTTTTCTTTTATCTCGAAATTACTAATTCAGAATAATTTTTTCTTGTATGCCAATTTTGAAAAAAAAAAACTGTAAGTCCCTTTTTTTATATCTCAAAATTTCTAATGCTGAATAAATTTCTTTTTCTACAATTCTTGAAATTAAATTGGTACTTACAGAAATAATATCTTCATAATCCAGTATTTGCGTCTGTCCACTGCGTTAGGTGTTATCCTCTTCTGTTGGTCTCTTCCGGTTTTTTTTATCACCTGTCTACTTCTGATGAATTTTTCTTGGCTTCTTCTTTTCCTTTTTTTTTACCACAATGTAGCTGTTGTCACGACTTTTTTTTGTCTTTTATTTCACTTTACGTGGTGGGGTAAAAGCTGAACCCCGAAAGATCTTATTGGACTTTCTTCACTTGGTCCTACACTTTTTTATCGCGTTAAGGGCAAAAGTAAAAAACCTTTGAGTTCTTTTGTTTGTGCTGAAAGATCTTATTGTTCTTTCTTCGCAGAGTTCACCTTTTTTATTTATCTCTATACGGAGATTTTTTTTGGAAAAATATTAACGATAAAACCGTTTTGTTTGTGCCGAAAGATCTAATTGGTCTTTCTTCGCAAGTGTTCACCTTTTTTATTTATCTCTATACGGAGATTTTTTTTTGGAAAAAGATGAACGATAATACCGTTCACTTCACACTTTTTCACACGTTAGGGGTAAAAGTGAAAAACCCTTAAGTTATTTTTTTCTTTATTTCGATACGGAAACTTTTGAAGGGAAAAAAGCCGTAAAAAACCTTTTAAAACACGTTGGGTGCCAGTTAAACACAGAGAATTCCTGCCCGAACTACTCGGACGTGTTAAAATAGATTACATACATATATTAGGGTGAAAATAGTCGTTTTTGGAATACGTTGGGGTAAGATTCTCTCATTCTCTCTCAGCGGGAGTCAAGTATCTACTCGCATTTAAAAATTCGAAAATCGCTGAGCAGAACAAACAGCTCGTGCTTAATTTTAAATTTCAATCTCAATGTGAGTGCTATAAAATAAAAAAAATTTGAAAGATTAATTATCTTTCAAAATTATGCAAATAACGTTAATAAAACTTGACAATATTTTTCTTATTCTGCTCGGATAGTGTGGTGTTAGGTGTTATATGGGCGGTTTCGCCAAACTTTAGCCTATGTTTTTTGAACTGATTCACATTTGTTATAAACAAAATAAGAATGCATTTGTAAGGTTCCTATGCTCCTCCTAGGAACTATAAATATATACAAAATATATATATATTTATATGTGATCTGTATTTGATAACAAGAACGTATGTACAAACGGAGGGCATGATTAAATCAATTAAAAAACCAGGAAGGACAGACAGAAAGTCGGACTGAGCTGACTATATAATACCCTACACCTCCCTTACCATGCAAAAAGTTAAAATACGCAGTATTCTTTCTAAGATCAAGAATAGGAAGTCACAAATAGATGTTACTATACTTATACATAATCTAAACACATTTTCATCAACTTGGATCAAAAACCTCATTTCTGCCAAATTATATAAAGATCGGACGTAACATACAGTTTCAATAGCGCTTAAATATAGGGTGATCTAAGTAGAGATACTTTTTTCAATAGCCTTTTTTGATAGATCAGGTGTGAGTCGTGTCATACTGTCACGTTATTTTTGTTAAGTATTGTTATTCAGTTTTATTATTAAAATAATCGTTCGCCAAATGAGCTAAGTCCATGTTTTTTAAATCCAAAAAAAACACTTTCCTGTCGACCCACGACCTTGACACCCATGAGCAATATTTTAGCTCTCGTTAAGAGCTATATTCTTTAATTGAACAATTCCCCATCCGGCCGACAATTCCGGGCCGGTCGATTGGCCACCAAGATCGTGTGATATCACACCGTTTGACTTTTTCCTGTGGGGTTATGTAAAGTCTATAGTTTATGCGGACGAACCCGCTTCGATTCAGGCCTCGGAGCAAAACATCACGCGTGTCATTCGCCAGTTACCAATCGAAATGCTCGAACGAGTCATCGACAAGTCAGAAAGTTCAGTCGGGTAAACCGACTTATAAATCCCCTCACCTTGAGTCCCAAAAAAATATTAGTAAATTTATTTATTTTATTGTTTTAAAGTATTTTGTGGTATTAAAGTAAAAGCTGCTAACTTTTGGTACAAAAATGTCCATTTGTTTGGGAGGTACCAAAAGGGGCGTGGACTCTTGGTAATACAAAAGCATTACACTGTACAACATTTTATTTAAATGCACTGGTATTAAAGTTATAAGCTGTTAACTTTTGGTGTAAAATGGTCCATTTGTGTGGGAGGTACCAAAAGTGGCGTGCCAATTACGCCCACTTTTCTCTAGACTCTAGGTACTATAAAAGCATTGCACTGTACGAAATTTCAAGTATTTGTATGTACTCGCATTAAAGTTAAAAGCTGGTAACTTTTGGTACAAAATTGTCCATTTGTGTGGGAGGCGCCAATTTGTGTGGGAGGCTTAATTCCCATTTTTCACTGTATTGTAGGTACTAATAAACCATTACACTGTACAAAATTGCAAGTCTTTATATGCAGTGCTACTAAAGTTATAAGCTATTAACTTTTGGTTCAAAATTGTCCATTTGTGTCGGAGGTACCAAAAGGGTCGTGGCAACTTCGCCCATTTTTCTTTCGGTAATAGTGACTAATACTATGTGTAGAATTTCAGAGGATTTAAAAAGGTAGTATAGAAGTTAGTAGCCACGGCCAACATTTGATAGACATTCGGTTTCGGTTAGGGTGGCAGCCGTTTTCTATTTTTTTTTCTTCAGCTCACATAGACCAGTTTAGGTCCCTAGTACAACAATTTAGTTTTCAGGTTGTATATTTGTAATTGTTAAAATTCCTATTAATAAAGGTAACATTTGAAAATGTGAGATACAAATATTATTATATTTATAAAATATTATTATATTTATTTTTTGGTGTGAAAACCAAGCGCAAATATTTAAGTTAGAGATTTATACCAAGCGAAGCAAACTACAATTATTATAATGACAATTGCGCTTCAATATAGCTTGGGAAATTTCCTCGTATTTGACATTAACTTAAATTGACATTAACAATTAGTGAAAACAAATTCAGAGTTATCGATAAAGGTTGTAATCAGCAGTAGTGGCGATAACACCCCCCAACAGTATGGCAAGAAGGTCTTTCGCCGCCTTACTCTGCATCCTGAGCCACGTCTAGTACTGCCAATTTCGTTACAGGCCTATTCAATACCCCACAGCTAGTCATAATTCTTGCGCTGCGAACTTGGCCATCGTCTGCAACATTAACATCCAAAACCTTTCCTCTAGGCCACACATTACGCGGGTTCGAAGGGTCAACCACAACCACCAAATCACCTATTTTCAGCGGCTTAGCTTTCTCGAACCATTTAGTTCTACATGTAAGTGATGGCAAATACTCTACAACCCATCTTTTCCAGAATTGATCTGCGTATTGTTGAGAATAAAGCCAACTATTTTTAAGAACAATTGCAGAATCGCTGTAATCGGCAAGCGGTTTCATACCGTTTGAACTGCCTAATAACAGATGATTCGGAGTAAGCGCCTCTTGGTTCTCTTCGTCTATTGGCACGTACGTTAACGGACGAGAATTTACGATATTCTCTACTTCTGTCATGATACTTCGCAGCGTTTCGTCATTAAGTGATCTTGTAGGTATTATTTTATAAAAAACAGTTTTTATTGATCGTACCATACGCTCCCATGCTCCTCCCATATGAGGAGCGGAAGGTGGGTTAAAATTCCATTCTTTATTTTACAAATCTGACATTTGCGTGTTCCCGTTTTAAAAACTGTTCTAAGCCGAGGTACATAATACTTCTGTCGTATTTCGTTAATAGCAGTTTCATGATTTCCGTGATGGTACTGAGAATGAAAATGTAGCATTAAAAGCCTTGTTATATAGTTGTATTTTGGCATAATAGCCGGATGTTTAAATTCATATGAAACACAGGCTTTATCTATTCTCCCATCAATTCGTAAAATTTCATCCTCATCTAAATATGGTGATAATTTATAAATAGAGCTATGTTTATTGATTTATCCACCAGATTTTAATATATTTATTTCTTCTACAAATTCCTCTTTTTGAGCTTGTTTTATAAGGATAGCCTCAGCTAGCTTCAATTCCTCCTGTAATAAGCAGTTTCCTTTTGCAATTTTACCTTTTTTTACTTTGTTGATGAAATGTATAACATAAGAAATTGCTCTTAAAAGTCTACGCCATTGGGAAAATCGTTGGACATTTACAAAAGGATAAACTTTCTCAACAATAAGCAAATGTTGCCTCAGCTCACAATCTGTATTAACTTTCGCATCATCTTCATTTGGCCATATGCTATGATGTTGCATCAAAAATTCTGGACCATTGAGCCAACGGCTGCTATTTGTTAAGTCCGGTCCCTTATTTGACCATTTCGTTGCGTCGTCCGCGACATTTAATTTGCCGGAAATCCATCGCCATTCACCTAGTTCAGAAATATCAAGTATTTCACTTACACGAAAAGCTACAAACTGGTGGTACCTTCTATGATCGGATCTTAGCCAGCTGATTACTGTTTTGGAATCTGACCAAAAAATCTTTTGGCTGATTTTAATTGTAGTACTAGTGAACATTGTATTTGTAAAACGAGCCGCGATTAATGCTGCCATTAGTTCCATGCGAGGAATCGATGTGATTGTTAAAGGCGCAACTCTTGTTTTAGAACCCACAAGTGAAACAACGACCTTATTACCATCGGAAATCCTGATATATGATACAGCTGCGTACCCATTTTCATTGGCATCAGCAAAAGTGTGCAATTGTACATCCAATTGGTTGTAGGTTTGAAAGTACTGGAGATAACATCTAGGTATTCTCAGTTTTTGAATTTCTGGTAGGAGTGACAGCCAATGTGACCACTTAACCATTTGACGGGGATGGATTTCTTCGTCCCATCCAACTCCACTTCTCCACACTTCCTGTAAAACAATTTTTAAATACATCAAATAATGTCCAATAAGCCCCAAAGGATCGTAGATGGTCATTATAATTTTTAAAAGTTCTCGCTTAGTGGGGTTTTTGGTTCCAAGAAAAATAGCACTTTCAAGTATATATGTAGAAAGTTTAAAAGATATAGAATCATCTTGTGGTTTCCAAAAAACGCCGAGGACCTTATCCTCATTCTCACAGCCCAAGTCAAGATTTTTATGTAAAAGGTTTTTTTGTCCACTTAATTTATTTAAAACCTCTTCGTTGTTACATATCCAATTTCTGATATTGAATCCAGCTTTACCATGAATGTACTTTACTTCGGTTGCTAATCTTACAGCTTCTTCAACAGTATCTACTGAATCCAAAAAATCATCGACATAATGATTGTTTTTAATTGCCGACGTGGCTATTGGATACATTTCAAAATGTTTGTCCGCATTCATGTTCTTCACGTACTGTGATATACATGGTGCGCACGAAGCTCCAAATATCATCACATTCATAACGTACACATCCGGCTCTTTATTACTTTCTTCAGTGTGCCATAAAAACCTCTGTACATTACGATCTTCGCTTCTAATAAAAATTTGGTGAAACATCTGCTCGATATCTCCACATATGGCCACAGTCTTTTGGCGAAATCGAAGAAGAATTGAAGGGAGAGATGACAACAAATCAGGTCCTTTCATTAACATGGAATTTAGAGATACTCCGTTTAGAGAGATACTTTGCGGCCGCATCCCAGACAATTCGGACTTTATCTGGTTTGTTTCTGTTGAATATAGGAAAACTCGGTAGATACCAAACCTTTTGAGAAGGGCATAGAGATTGATCAATTTTTGTTACAAAACCTTTCGAAAGATAATCTGATATTGTTTTATGAAAAACCTCGCTCAAATCCTTATCACATTTAAGTCTTTTCTTCAAACATAACAGCCTCTTTTTAGCCATATTATAACTATTTGGCAATACTATATTTTCATCCCGCCACAATAAAGATGTCTCGTAGTGGCCATCTGGCCTTTGTTTGGTATATCTTTTTAAAAGAGTAAATGCTCTTTCGTCACTCTTGCTCATTATTATTTTATCGTTAGTAATGCCAGAAGATTCAAGACAATAGAAATTTTTGATCAAATTATTTAATTTCTTATCATATTCTGCGATACATTCGCATACATGGTAGTGATGCTGTTTCAAAGATTGACTCCCTTTCATAGAACCATATAACAGCCAGCCGAGTCGTGTACAAACTGCTACTGGTTCGTTAATTTCGCCTTCTCTAATACGTGTAGAAACACACAATCTGGAATTATTTAGACCAATGAGCACCCGGGGAGTTGCACGTTCGTAGCTTTGAATTGGCAGACCCAAAAGGTATGGAAATTGCTTAGTGAGTATTTTAACATCAATACTTTGTTGCGGGAGTGATAAATATTTCACTGTATGAACGTCAGCTGTAAATTTTTTTCCATTACATCCAGAAACCGTAATGCAAAGGCGGCGAGAATCTTCTTCACTGCGTTCTACGTCTCCAGTCCATTTCAAACACAAAGGTTCAGCAACGCCTGACAAATTTAAATCGTGTGCTATCTGTTCATCGATTAGACTCGTTGAGGATCCTTCATCTATAAATGTGAAGGTTTTTAAAAAGGTATTCCCATTGCCATAAATAGTTATGGGAATAATTTTGAACAAGTTGTTGTTAATCGAGACACTGTGCGTGTTGCAGCTTTGGGATTGATTGTTTTGATTTGTATTCGTTTCATGTGAATTTGACGTTTTTCTTTGATTATTAACTTCGTTTGATTGGGTTTTGTGAAGAAGAGAGTTATGCTTAAATTCGCAACCGTCAATACCACAGATGTTGTTGCTATTACACATGCCATAATGTCTGCGTAGGCACTGTTTGCAGAGTTTGTGTTCTCTCACAATATTCCATCGTTCTACTCGATCAGCTGTTCTAAAACTCTGACATGAGGTAATGTTATTGCAGTCACCATTGCATACTATGCAGTGTGCCTTATTTTGCTCTGTGTGGGTATGTACGAACGCATTTCTTTGCTTACTACGTGAGTGAGATTCTACAGCTGATGATAAATTACTCTCAATATTGACACTACTTGCAGAGAGACCGATGTCAAAAATCCATTTAGAAAATTCTGACAAGTTGACTTTCTTATTGTTTTGGGACAAGTTAATTTTGTATATTCCCCAATTTATTTGGAAATATGAAGGCAGTTTAGAAATTAATTCCTGCAGTATAGAAGAGTTATTTAATTCGTCAAAGAGTCCACATGCTTCTATCGTCGCTTGGAGCCCTTTCACTTGCACGGCAAATGAGGTAATTGTATCGAGTTTGTTTGGATTTATTGGTGGTAATGCTCGTATTTTCGTTTTAAGCGAATGAAGAATCTTTTCAGGCTGACCAAACAATAATTGTAGTGTCGAAATCGCAGAGGGGACGCAGGATGGATGTATCAGAATATGTTGGACCGATTGAAGAGCTTCTCCCCGTAGCGCCTTTTGCAGACGAACCAAGTTTTCAGCAGCTGTGAGGCCACATACCTCTGTGGACCAATTATACGTGGAACTGAATAGAGGCCATTCCTCTGGCTTTCCGCTAAATATCGGCAAGTCCTTTGGTACCGTCTGTCTGGCATTCATCTGTTGGGAAGTAAGGTTTGCATTGATGCTGCTGCTTGGGACCGATGCAAATGATGGCTCGAACGTGTCTCGAAGATTTTACAGAACAGCTGATGTGGAATGAGTTGTTGTTTGTGTTGCCGAAGCTGCACCGCTGACCGTCTGTCTGCCATTCATCTGTTGGTAAGTAAGGTTTGCATTGAGGCTGCTGCTTGGGACCGATGCAAATGATGGCTCGAATGTGTCTCGAAGATTGGACAGATTAGCTGATGTGGATTGCGTTGTTGTTGTTGCTGCCGAAGCTGCACCGCTGAACGTTACTGTGCTATTATTAGCAGTAGAATTCATTCGTTGGTAAGTAAGGTTTGCATGGATACTGCTGCTTGGGACTGACGCAAATGATGGCTCGAATGTGTTGCGAAGATTACACAGAACAGCTGATGTGGATTGAGTTGTTGTTGGTGGTGCCAAAGCTGTACCGCTGAACGTTGCTGCGCTTGTATTGGCAGTACAATTTAAAGATCACTGTGGTGTTGTATTTTGAAATCTATTTTGTACAGAATCAATAGGCAAGGGGTTTGTTACAGATTGTGCTAAAGTTGAATAATGATTTGTACCGGTGGCTAACGAATTTATTGTTGAATTATGATTTGCCACAGACGTTGTTGGCATGATATTATCGTTGCTATTATCCGGAAGGGCCATATACGTAGTTTCAAATAAATCTTGTTGATTATTTTGTGCTGTATGTAGCTGCGGATCAGGTAAACTATTCACCCACTCATGGACAGAGTTGGACGCACGAGAGTTAACGTTATCCAATTCTTCCTCCGCCAGCTCTAATAGTTTGTACTTCTGCTTCAGAAATTCCCGGTCGCGTTCAATAGCAAGGCGTCTCTCTTCTTCGAGCCGTTGAAGTTCCAGATTTCTTCTACGAATAATTGAGTTTCTTGAAGAGGTAGAAGTATTGCTGCGATGACTACATACGGATCGTGGTGAACCTGGAGCTTGAACATCTTCGGTGCACGATAAACATATAAATGATGGTTGATTGTTAACAATTCCAACACACTGCAGGTGGAATATATTATTGCATTTTGTACATAATGTGCATTGAGTGTCCGTTGGTTTATTACAAATTGGACAATTTGACGATTTCTCATAGCGGTTTTGTTGTGGTTGACCCTGAAAAGAATGATTATCCATTATTTTGGACTTACGCTTACTGGCGATTGGAGAATGTTGTTCCTGGGAAAACGTGGGTGACGGCCCTCATACGTTTTAGGTTATATTGAATGTGTACGTGTTATGTCAAATTTTAGACGGACACGAACAACTAGTAGTAGATTTTAATCACTGATAAACAGCACCGCAAAAAAGAATTTTAATTTTGTTACGGGAATTTGCCCGAGCGCCCAATCTTCACGAGATTTTGAACAATAAATATAAACACAACAATTTAGTTTTCAGGTTGTATATTTGTAATTGTTAAAATTCCTATTAATAAAGGTAACATTTGAAAATGTGAGATACAAATATTATTATATTTATACGTACTTTTTTGGTGTGAAAACCAAGCGCAAATGTTTAAGTTAGAGATTTATACCAAGCGAAGCAAACTACAATTATTATAATGACAATTGCGCTTCAATATAGCTTGGGAAATTTCCTCGTATTTGACATTAACTTAAATTGACATTAACAATTAGTGAAAACAAATTCAGAGTTATCGATAAAGGTTGTAATCAGCAGTGGTGGCGATAACACCAGTATATGCAAATTCTTCGAGAATTTGTAAAGTCGTCCCTTTCCTAGCAGGTTCATCGGCTTTGCAGTTCCCCGGGATATCCCTATGCCCAGACACCCATATGAGGTGTATATAAACTGCTCAGCTATCTCGTTAAAAGATCTGCAGCAGTCGAGGGCTATTTGATTTGATAGACATAATTTTCAAAAAATAAATGCCATGGAATGTTCTTTCTTTTTTTTATTTATATGGGGGCTATATCTAAATCTGAACCGATATTTCTCAAATTTGGGTGTGTTATTTATGTATTAAGAAACTTCTTTCTGCCGGCTTTCATATTGAGCGGATATAAAATACAGTTTCTACAGCGCTTACATGTAAAATCGGCGATAACATATATAAGTATATGGGGGCTATATATAAATCTGAGCCGATTTTCCTAAAATTTTGGTATTTTCTCTCTTTTATATCAAGTAACTTCCTCTGCCAATTTATACACAAATCGGTTAAGAAATGTTGCTTATACTGTGCATATACTCGTATGCCAAATCGGAGGTACATACATACATATATTTGGGAGCTATATAGAAATTTGAATCGATTGTATCTAAATTCAATAGGGATCGTTGTTGGGCCAAAAAAGGGTATGTGCAAAGATTCGTTCAAATCGGACCATAATTGTGACCTGTACTTTGTTTGAAAGAATACATGCACAGACAGACGGACATAGCTAAACCAACTCAGAAATTGATTCGAAATCGATCGGTAAACGATGGGTCTATCTCATATGCTTTTGGGTGTTACAAACAAATGCACAAAGTTATAATACCATGTACCACAGGGTGTTGTAGGGTAAAAATACATTCAAAATCAATCTGCATAATGAATTAAGGGGATTTCACTTCTCCTTTTAGTGCCACAGAAAATGTTTTTATAAAAAACTAGCTGGACCCGGTCCACTTCGTTGCCCCAGATATCAGTTTTTCGATTCCGTCCATTTTTATTGAAGATTTAGAAAATAACTCCACTAACGTGTGTTCCAAATTTCGTTCTTCTAGGGTCAACACTTTTTGAGATAATCGGATTTTAAGTAATGCCACGCCTACTCCTGCCCCGCTCACATTTTTCCAAAATTTGTTTCCCTAAACCATCTCTGACAAAGAACCTTTCAAACAAAAGAAAAACAAATAAAATCGGTCCAGTGGTTTCAGAGTCTATAGCATACATACATACATACATACATACAAACATACAAACATTTTTCCATTTTTATATATATAGATACATAGAAATAATAGCGCATTTCAATTCAGAATATTCAAGTACAATAAGAATCATTCCCAGATACTAGCAGTTCTTTCACAAAAGCAGCAAATAGCAACCCCTTTCCGCTTTTTATACCCTCCACCATATATATTCATTTTGTTACTTCGTTTGTAACACCACTAAATATTGATCTGAAACCCCATAAAGTATATATTTTTTATTATTCGTCGTAAAATTCTAAGACGATTTAGCCATGTCCGTCCGACCGTCCGTCCGTCTGTTGGAATCTCGCTGCAATCTATAATACTTGATCGAGATGGCTGAAATTTGGTATATATATTTCTTATATCTGCAGGTGTGTTGGGATTGAAAATCGGCAATATCGGTCCATTTTTGGATATAGCCCCATAGCATTTCCCAGATTTGACTTCTTAGCGTCATAGAAACCACATATGTTAACAGATCGGGCTGAATATTGGTAACTGGTGTTTATCTATACCCGGCATCTTTCACACGAACAACGGTAGTCATAGGTTTTGATATAGCTCCCATACAAAGCTCCCTCTAGATGTGACTTCGTAACTTCACAAAAACTTCAAATTTCAACGAATCGGGCTGAAATTTGGTATAATGTGTTTATTAGTACCCGTAACCATTTACATGCGATCCATGGTGGAGGGCATATTAGATTCGGCATGGCCGAACTTAATCCGTTTTTACTTGTTAAATTTATTTTTAATATTGCGTTAAAACATCCCCATGGAACAGCACAAAGACGTGAAATGATGACATCAACAAATAAGACATTATTGCAATTTTCACTGTAATATTATTCACAGAATAGCGTTACCTGGAGCATTAAAGAATACAACTCTAGTTACATTTTATTGTCTAACAAAAAAGAAAGCAGAAAAAGTAAATACAACTCCCAGGAAACCATCCCTAGGGGTAACCATGATGACATCAAATTATTTCTCAACCATGAGAAGACACTATCTTAATAAAAATATCATCACCATCATTTCGACGGAATTTGGAATGGTGCTTCAAACACAGATCCTAGATACGTCTATGAAATGAAAACTAATTCAATGGTGTTGGTTGGATGTTTGACATTGTGTCACCCACCCATCGTTGTATGTATGTCCTCCGATGTGGATGGTAAGTGGGTCTATACTGCGGCGGGTACCAGCAGAATGACTATAAAATGCAATTACATGCTCCAGCATTTCCAGTCAGTTTCCAACAACTAGCCAGTACTATGAACTATATTTTCCGCACAAAAAGGATTACAGTTTCCAGTTAAAGCTTTAATTTTCGATTTAAATTCTTTTTGTTTAAAAATTAGATAGCTGAGATTATAATAAGGTGTAGTTTCTGAATATAAATGTAAGTAATATAGGTGGTAAGGGTAAAAGGATACTCGTACACACAGGGCGTACATTGTGCTTGAGTGGTTTACCAAAACTTTATATGAACGAAATGATTTTGATATATACCGCAAAAATTTGAGGACTCTATGGTGTCAACTGTGGTTTCTGTTTGTACAAAACGTTAATGCCAATGAAATCTGAAAAAGAAAATAACAGAGCGGTTACCGTACGAGTAACATATCAACTAACATAAAGATAATAGCTGGAAAAAGAGTAAAAGAAGATAAATTTCGAAATTATTATTTTGAATATTACAAAGAAATTTTGAAGTCATTCCCTTATCTGTGGAACAAGATGTTTTAAAACCACAGTTTTTATTAAGACGTAAGTATGTATTGGGTGGTATTAGAAAATATAATGTTAAATTTTAATATATAATTTATATTTAATAAATAAATAAATTCTATATCCGCTCAATAGTTTTGAAATTAAGTTATTTGTTATAAATAAGTTAAAACCCCATAAGGGGACTCCTGAGTTGGTAGAAACAAACTGTACTTAATAATTTTTACTTATTAATTTTGTTATTACGTTTGCAGCTACTTGAAATATTGATATGAGACCTATGAAATATATATCGTAAGAGGAATTCTCTGGAAAACGGATGATACATCAAAAATGTTTTTTTATTTTTCTTGTCTGGTTCACTAGCTTTTCGCTTTAACGAAATAAAAAAACATTTCACAGGCAGCTTTTAAGTAATAAATAATTTAATTTGTATACCCTCACTTTAGTGATACAAGGGTATATATCATTTGCTAAGGACCAAAAGTGTAACACATCGAAGGAGTGCCCTAAGACCTCAAGTATGTTCGGCGGAAATCCGTTTGAGGGCATTTCGTCCGTCTGTCTGCGGGCCGTTCGTCCGTCTGTCTGAGTTTCTGTCTGCGTGTCTGTCTGCATGTCTGTCTGTATGTCTGTCTGCTGGGTAGTGCACACGATAACTCTCGAAAGGAGTAACCGATAAGGCAATATTTTTCCCTATCTCCGGCTATGTTGGAAGATGGGACATACTGGTCCACTCCTTCTGGTACCTCCCTCACATAGGGTTAACATTTAGTTAAAGTTCAATTCTTTAATAACTTCTTTAGTACTTATTCCTATCTTCTAAAATTCCACACATTGTATTTGTTTTTTAGTAGCTATCACCTCGAGAAAAATGGGTTGGGTTGCCACTTCCCTCTTAGTACCTTTCACACAAATGGACCATTTTACACCAAAAGTGAACGGGTTATAACCTTAGTAATAGTGCATACAAATAATTGAAATTGTGTACAGTGTAATGCTTTTATAGTACCTACAATCTAATGAAAAATGGGCGTCATAGACATGCCTCTTTTGGTACCTCCCACACAAATGAAGTATTTTCCACCAAAAGCTTATAACTTTAATATCAGTACATACTTTAAAGTTATTAAATGCAATTTAAATTTGTAGTAATTTAAACAAAAAAAAAGAAAATACGAATATTTTTTTTGTACTAAGGGTGATGGTCAATACGTGTAAGTAGGGTAAGTGGGTTTACCCGACGGAACTTTCTTACTTGCTTTTTCTACCTCAGACAAAGTTCGAACATGAGTCATACTGGTCCAAAGGGGAGGAAATCTTTATCACTCACAGACTTTATCACTACGCGTAGCAATCTTTTGACTTTAATGCTGAGACACATCAGTATGTGTCACCACTACATGCTGAAGGGTATTATTACAGTTCTTTTGTTACGTTGTACTTTATAACATTTTATATCTATTGAAATGTCATATCGCCCAAAAAACTTTGGGCTTTATGACATTGCGTTTGGGCGTTATGACATTTCCAGATAACCAATTTGGGCGATATGTCGCTTTTTGGGCGATATGGCATACATGGCTTTGGGCGATATAACATTGAACGATATGACGCTACGCCGTAATAGTTTATCTGTCCGCATCAGCTTGTGGAAAATGGGCGAAGTGGCGCCGCCCTTTGGGTAACCCACACACAAAGGGACCATTTTGTATAAAAAGTTTACTGCTAATAACATTTATACCGGTGCATACAAATAAATGCGGTTTTTTTTAGATGTGTGATTTTCAAGAAGAAATAAAACACATATTATTTATCGTTATGGCCAAGAATTTAGCTTAATTATAAAGATAAGGGTTTACCATTATGTTTTAAAGTGATTTCGGGCAAGTGGCCGGCGCAGCTGGCTCGAATAAATTCCAGCCGAGAGGCCCAATTTCGACCACCTTTTGCAGCAGTTGGGGCTGTGTGTCTGCAATAAGGCGCCGAATATTCTCCTCCAAGGCATCAATCGTGTCGGGCTCATCTGCGTAGACAAGCGAGTTCACATAACCCCACAAAAAAGAGTCCAGCGGTGTTAAATCGCACGATCTTGGAGGCAACGCCAATGGCCCACGACGCGATTTAATGCGCTCTCCAAAAGTTTCCTTCAATAAATTAAATGTTTCGTTGGCTGTATGGCATGTAGCGACAAAGGTCGTCCACATAAACATCCTCCAATTTAGACACGAAAAAGTCATGGCCGGTT
Organism: Eudasyphora cyanicolor; assembly: GCA_963930755.1. NCBI lineage: Eukaryota > Metazoa > Arthropoda > Insecta > Diptera > Muscidae > Eudasyphora > Eudasyphora cyanicolor. The sequence continues at coordinate 162,291,820 of OZ005737.1, forward strand.
TCATTTTTGAAGAAATATGGACCAATGATTCTCCCTGCCCATAGAGCACACCAAACAGTGACTGTTTGTGGATGTAATGGCGTCTGAACAATGGTTTGTGGATTATTATTGCTCCAAATGAGACAATCGCTGAACAAAATTTTCTTGAGGAAATTGGGATCGGTTTGGGCCCATTCACCGAACGTGCGACACGCTTGATGGTCGTTCGGCTCCAATTCTTGCACGAGTTGGATTGTGTAAGACCCCAAACCAAGATCCTTCGGTAAAATCTTCTATAAAGTGGATAGGCACAGCACCAATTGTCGCGCGCGATGGCGGATGGACTCATTCTGGGCACCTTCGATACTCTGCTCCACAGCAGCAATAGCGCCTTCGAGTTAGCGTTATTGCCACGCCCCTTTTTACCTCCCACACGCAGAGACCATTCTGTACAAAATGTTAACTGCTAACAACTTAAAATTTTTCTTTAGTTTTGTTTAATGTAATGTTTTTATAGTAAATACACATAGTTCAATAAGGAATGTGCATTATTGCCAAGTCCCTTTTGGTACCTCCCACAAAAAATCAACAAATCATACAAAAAAATTAATGGCCCATAACATAAATACCACTGCACATAAACGCTTACAATTCGGTACAGTGCAGTGTCTTTGAAGTATCTACTGTTCTACGCAAAATAGGCGTATTTAGGATTCTGCAGTCAAAACTACCAAAATTTCGCTCTAAAGACGCCATTGCTTTCAACTAGTTTGCAATATACTTTATGAAGTAGAGTCCACTCTTTAAAGTAGGTGTATGAGTGTTACACTTGCTTGCAAAATACATAGAATTAAAATTTTTTCGTGGTTATTTCTAAATGTATGTATTTTGCAAAAATTTTATAATACAGAATTGTAACAAAAAAAACGTTGAAAATGCATATTAGGATATTTTCATACCCTAACTTTAGTGATACGAGGGTATATATCATTTGCTACGGAAAAAGGTGTAACGCATCGAAGGAGTGACCTAAGAGCCCAAGTATGTTCGGCGGATATTCGTATTGGGTAATTTTAAGTCGAATGAGCAATGTCCGTCTATCTCTCTGTCTGCTGGCTGGTGCGCACGATAACTCTCGAAAGGAGTAACCGATTGACTTACAATTTGGTATGCGGTAATATTTTTATTTATCTCCGGATGAGTTCGAAGATGGGCCATATTGGTCTACTCCTTCTGAGTAGACCAACCTGAAGTTGGTTGCAATACATATCAGCCACCCTGTATATAAGGTTCACGTATAAATTTGAACCAAACTTGGCAATGTTCTGTATGCTTGAGGAAAATCTCTCCAAATTTCCACGACTAGATGTTAAATATAGCTTCTACTAGCTGGACCCAGTCCACTTCGTTGCCCAAAATTTTAATTTAGTGAAAATGAAAGATATCATGTGTTTTTTAAAGGACTCTCGATAAACACAGATACAAATATGATAACCTTGGCCAAGTAGTTTATCTCAATCACTAATATCGCCAAGTTCTGTCCAATATACCCATACCAAATACCATGACGATTGGTTCAATGGTTCTCCATATATTTCGTTTTCAATGTGGGAGACATGTGGGCGGTGCTAAGCCGTCCTTTCCGATATCGCCAATTTTCTATATGGTCTTACATATTGCTGCCAAAATCATGTATAGCACATTTAAATACAATTGTGGCAATGGCGGAACCACGGCCAATGTTCTACTATTGCCAATTTATTGTTTGGGTGCTAAATATTTCTGTCCAAACCAAATGGTTCTGAACATATTTTGTTTTCAATAATGAAGTCATTGAACAGGGCCACGCCCACTTGTCCAATATTGCAGTAAAATACTCTCGCGCAAAAATATAAGACGATTGGTGTAATGGGTTTCCCGATTTTTGGTTTTCAATTATGTAGTCGCATGGGGGGGAACATGAGTCACTAACAGTGTGTCAAAAGTATCAATACCAAATTGAAGAACACTTAGTGCAATGATTCTCGAACACTATCGCTAACAAATTGTTCAAGATATCACAATTTCAAAATTTTTTTCATATGGTCGGGGACACGTCCTTTGTTCCGATCTCGCCAATTTTCGGACCACGGTTCCTAGGTTACAGTGCACTGGTCAAATCGAGCCAAAGCGAGCAGACATCGTACCCGATCTCGAAGGATTTTGATGTTCTAAATCCGAATATAAAATCAAAATAGCATTACATATTCGTACATTATAAATTAAGCGATAAAAATGCTGATTTCATGCTTTTATAATAGAATAGCGATAGAGCATCAAAAAAATTCAGGTTTCGCAAAATAATCACTTTCCAATTAAAACGAGTATCAAACTAATTAAAAGTTTATTTTATAGAGGCTCAATATCTTACACAATTTCGTAGATATCACGGTTTTAAGTTAATTTTATTTTTCCAATTGTAGCTTTATTAAAAATTCGATTTCTCCGACTAGGTTTCCCGGGTGATATCTCTGAGATGGCTTAAGATTATTACAGTTTTTGGATACTCGCTTTAATAAGAAAGCGATTATTTCCCAAATCTCTCTCTTTTTTTGTAAAAGAGTGTTGTTTTTTTGGTATATCTGGCTATAGAATGCTACCATTACATTTTATTAATCGTGTTTCTGGTCCACATCTTAAAGAAAGCTCACTTTATAATACGAAAGAAATCTAAAAAACTAGTATAAAGAGCACCTCTAGATATACAAGAAGGAGCTTAGGAAGGCTCAAAGTTGCTCTTGGTAAACCTTCTGTGGCGAAGTGGAAAAAGCTCCGACGCCGCAAGGCTGAGTAAGATACTATCAGCATCACCCTGTACAGTAGGTTATTTGCAGGATGGGGCAACTAACTGGACAAAAAACAGCGAGCAGTCGCTAAATGTACTGCTCGACACACATTACCCAGGGAACTCATCAACAGATCCCGAGGATAAGCTGGAGCAACAAGAGTGCAAGTGGACTGTTTTTACTAGCCTTTTCTGAAAGTACAAAATTTGTATGAGTAATTCTAGATAGGAAACTGTTATTCAGACTTAACGTACTTGAACGTGTAAGGAAGGCCAACGTCGCCTTATATTCCTGCAGGAAGGCTGCGGTGGGGCCTCTTTCCTAAAATTGTCCATTGGAAATATATAGCAGTAGTTCGTCCAATATTGTTATACGCCATTTTCGTATGGTGGTCTAAGCATCACCAACCTACTATCAAAGGTTTAGAGAACTGCTTGCCTGAGCACAAGCGGAGCCTTAAAGACTAGAGCGACTGAGTCTCTACAAGCCCTTCTCCAGATACTGCCGATTAATGTTGTGGCGAGTGAAATTGCAACCACAGCGGTACTAAGATTAAACTGTCTATCAATGTGGAGGTACAAGAACTACGGTAACATGAGGATATCAAAGTGCAGTGATATGGTAACAGACCGAGTGGACTATTTACCAACGGTGTGCACCTTCGAGGGGAACTACAACTAGCCAGAGATGAATGGGTTGGCAGAATACCAGGTAATAGAAACCATCTCCACTTCTGTACGGATGGTTCGAAGCTTGACGAAAAAGATGGCTTCGGAGTACACTGTGAAGAACTTAGTTTGGATATAGCTCACAGATTTTTAGATACCTGCAGTGTCTATCAAGGCGAAATAATGGCAATATGGGAAGTCGCCTAGTGGCTGAGTCGCAAAATAGTCTCCAACATTGGCATTGTCATTTACTGGGACAGCCAGGCTGCCATCAATTCTCTGGAGGCCACATCCCAAAATTCACAAACAGCCCTCGACTGCCATTGATGGCTGAGCGGATAAATATACCTTATATGTGTTCATGGGCATAGGGATACCCCGGGGAACAGCAAAAACGATGAACTGCTAGGAAAGGGATGATATTACAAATTCTCGAAGAATTTGCATATATTGGTGCGCCACTATCCACATGCAATCTTTGGCTTGGGCAAGTGCAATCAGGCAGTCTAACGAAAGATGGACAGAAGTCGACACCTGAGGAGATCAAAATATCTCTTTGCGCCAGAGAGGAAAATATTTCTACGTTAGTATCAGTTCTGATATCACTGCCTAATCGGCGAACACGCAGAAGCTGTGGAGATGAGGAAGTAGTCGAGAGCATTAAGCACTTGCTATGTAACTGTCCCGCTTTGAGTAAACGACTACTGGTCATACTGGGGTCGGCCTTTGTAGGAAGTCTATCAGATCTTTCCGGTACCAATATTCGTACTAAGAATAAATTTGTATATCAAGCAGGTTGGTTTCGATGAGGGGCATTTCGGTCCGTGATAAACTGGTCTGTAAAAAACTACTGCCTCCCTAACTTAAACCCAAACCTTCACAAAAGTAGCAAATATCATCCCGTTTCCACACGGTATACACGCAAAAATGTGGAGATACTTTAAATTTAATTTTAATATTTTTAAATTTGTTTTTAATATTATTGCCATCCCTATGGAAATGCATAAAGGCGTGAAATGAAGACTGAAACAAAGAAGACATTATTGCAATTTTCACTGTAACACTATTGCAATTATTATCTGAAGCATTAAAGACAACTCTAGTTAGGAGTTAGTGTCAAACAAAAATAAAACAGAAAAAGAGACTCCCGAGAAACCATCCCTAGGGGAAAACATGATGACATCAAATTACTTCTCAACCATGAGCAGACACTGGTTTAATAAAAATACCATCACCAACATTTCGACGGAATTTGGAATGGTGCTTCAAACACAGATCCTGGATACATCTATGAAATGAAAAGTAATTCAATGGTATTGGTTTCATGTCGGTTAGATGTTTGACATTGTGTCACCCACCCGACGTTGTCGGTATGTTCTCCGGTATGGATGGTTAGTGAGTCTACACTGTGACGGCTATCCTGAAGCGGAGTGGCTATAAAATGCAATTACATACATTTTCACTCTCCAACAACTAGCCAGAACTATGAACTATACATTCTGCACAAAAAAGGATTACAGCTTAAATTTTATGCTTTAATATTCTATTTAAATTCCTTTTGTTCGAAAATTATATAACGGAGATTAAAAGAACTTATATTTTAATAAAACAGGTACGAATAAAATAGAGGTGGTAAATGTCGCACACACATGGCGAGTATTGTACATGAGTAGTTTACGAAAACTTTACTTAAATGCATAATACACAAACAAAATAGTTTGAAGTATACCACAAACATTTGCGGACACTATGGTGTTAACTGCCCAGTGGTATAGGGGACTAGTGCCGCACGTCTATATTCGCTAGGCCTTAAAGAACTACCGCTAGTCCCTCACAATCTACTTGCCATGCTTTTACCTGGTGAATTTAACATGGGCATGTCCTACGAAGGGGGTTATTGACCCCTCGCTGCATAACCTTTCCACACCAAAAGCGCTAGCACATTGTACCAAGAAACCACACTGCCTCCAATGGACGGGTGGCAGTGCCGGTCCCTCGTAGGTGGAACCATCTCCCATAACGCCAATTAACCACCCAATTCGTCACTCCTATCTTAGTGGTTGTGTGGCGAGCTCTTTGTGACATACCCTTTCAGTAGACTTAAGGGATAAAAACAATATGACAAAAAGTAAAAACAGTTTTATTTTTAGTCATATCTTAAATATATTTTAAAAATGGATATGTAATATAATTCGTATAAAACAAAAAATAGAAATATTAATTTTCGTTTAAATCCAAAAATAAGAAAAGTAGTCAACTTTAGCCATTGGGCTAAATATCTATAAAATACCTGATAGCCCGATTTTCAATATTAATATCTCAAAAAAATCCGTGGGTTCTTGAACTCAAAAATGTTTACTAGATTAAAGGTTCTTACATTTTGGCCGATCGATTTTGATTCTAAACCACTGTGAGTCGGTTTGTTTGTTGTGCAGGGCGTTTAGAAGCACATTTTGTTATGCTGTAGCTTCTGCCCGGAATTTCAGTTGATCTAAAAAATATAATTCAAAACAATTAAATTTGTTCCATTATAAAAATACTTTACCTTGAATAAGTTTATCCCGTTTTTTTAAGTTCATCTAAAATATAAGTAAATACTCATTATCGCCTTATAATTTCTTCTGTTCACCACGCCTAATAAGAAACAACTGAAGATCTGTTTTGTTTTTCTTTTTTACGATGAACTGCCAGTGGAGGTTGATTTTGTTTAACGGGATTTTTTTAATGACGATGAAAAAATGTGTCGTAGAAAAAAAACCAGATATCTGCATTACTTAGGGTTATGGAATACGGTGGCGAATAGTGGGCACCGCTTAGTATAAGAAACATAGGGTTTTAGTTCCTGGAGAAGGCGGTGTGTCTTTTTTACATGTCACATCCATAGCAGTTTATAGAAATAGCAAATAAGAGCTAACCCCTGCACCCGTCCTTTGTGGCGATGGCTTCATGTTATACCACTGGGTGTGGTTTCTGTTTAAATAAAAACTTTAATGCCAATGAAATCTGAAACTAATATAAATACTCATGTAATATCTGATAAAGTGTCTTAGAATATCAATTTATAAATTAAATTTTATTACTACAAATAAACTTTGATATCATTCTCTTATCTGTGGAACAAGATTTTTTAAAAGTGCAGGTTTTAATAAAAGTGTAAGAAAATCAGTAAGTAAGACAAAAGTCCAGCGGGACCGACTATATAATACCCTGCACCAGTATTTGCTTAGCAATATATGGATGGATTTGTATCAATATACGGATGAATCTCTAAAAAGTATAATTGGAAATGAGCTTTATCATATTCTAACACTTGCTTGTCTGTTTGTTTATTGGTTCCATTATCACGACTACAAGGGTTAACCGATTTTCTTGAAACTTGGTGGACAGATAGACCAATACCTGGCTATTTTGATTTTCGAATTTCCGTCATATGATTTTCGACCACTTGACATCTAAGGCTCCTCTCTAAGCGTTAAAAAGCTAGTATTTTCACACGCATAGACTAAAGTGTTGTATAAAATACGGGCTACTCGCGTAGTAACTTTTAGGCCTGTTGTCAGTTCGAGCGCTATAGAAAACTTGAGTAGTGTTTATGTCTTTTCAGAATCCTCTTACAAGTTACAAAGTAGTTATAAATGACAAAATTTTTCAATTCCGACTGCGGTCGGTGTATCAGTGACTAGAACAGTTTTCATTATTTAACTGATTTTTAAAGTTCCATCTAGCATATAATTTTCTTTATGTACTTACTGACCTCACCGGAGATGCGAAAACAAATTTTCGATGCCCAATCCAAGGTAAACAGGGAATTGAAACCGCGTTTTGAAATTTCTAAAGCCGTTTCAAAATATATCGCTCTCGACTTACTGCGGTAACATATATTACTCATTTAATGTTGTCAATTCTCAGTCTGTGGTCAGAGTAGCAGTGACCAAAGCAATTTCCACTCCTTCAGTACTTAAGTGTTGTGATCCTGCTTTAAAATACCCTTAAGAGTTATGATCCTGCTAATTTAATTAATTGCCTAATTGCCTTTTTGATATGTTTGAATAGAAAGAAAATTTATTTGGAACATAAATTTTTAAATCTATACGAGTGTATATAAAATTGTTGCGTGATTATATGACTGACTGATCATCGCTCAGGCCAAACGGCAGAAGCTAGAATTATGAAATTTGGTGGGCGGGTAGCCCTTGGGATATAGACGTGCAATAAGACGGGATTTTTCGAAATTCGTACTATTACCCACACAATGGAGCAAAAAGGGATAAATATGGTACCACCGCCAAATCTAAACGGAATGAGCTAGAATCGTGAAATTTGGTGTGAGGATAGCCCAGACCCAGAAATTGGATTTTTTTAAATTCCGAACATTTACGAGCACAGTGGGGTAAAAAGGGATAAATGTGGTACAACGGCCAACTCCAAATGGTAAGAGCTAGACTCTGTGAGAGTAGCTCTTGGGACGTAAACTAGAATAAGGAGCGATTTTTTTTGACCATTTTAGGGGCACAGTGGGACGACTTTAACGCCTAGAATTATAATGGTGAAAATTGAAGCGTGTGATGTCCTTAGGATAACGGATCGGGGTAGCCAGTTTTTTTTTGTGATCGTACTTTTCAGGACACAGTGGGGCCAAACGTGTAAAATAGGGTACAGTGGTTTAAAAATGTTAAATATGGTCCCATGGTTCTAGGGTAGATTTTGTAACATAAACTAGAGATTGGAAGAGATTTTTAGAATTTCTAACATTAAGAGGCAAAGTGGGGCAAAACGGGTTAATTATGGTGCATTGGGGCAAAAATGAATCAATCTGGCAAAATTGTAACTTAAACTTGAGATGTGAAGAGCGCAGTGGGTCAAAAATATTAAATAATGTACCCACTCTACCATATTTAACAATTATGGTAGAGTGGGTTTAAATATGGTACAGTGTGACAGAAAGGGTTAGATACGCTAGAGTGGGGAAAAAATGTATTAACTATGATACAGTGAGGCAAAAAGCATTAAATATGGTACAGTGTGACAAAAAATGGTTAGCTATGATACAGTGGGTCGAAAAGGGGCCAAAAGGGTATAGTGGTGAAAATTTGTAAATATGGTACAGTGAGACAAAAAGGGTTAAATATGGCACAGTAGGGCAAAAAGGGACATATATGGTACAGTGGGGCAAAAATAGTTATATACTCGTATGGTATAGTAGGACAAAATGGTTCACATATGGTACAGTGGGGCACAAATTTATTAACTATGATGCAGTGGGGCAAGAAGGATTAGATATGGTACAGTGTGACACAAAAGTTAACTACAGTACAGTGGGTTAAAGAGGGGCAAGTGTTAAATATGATAGAGTGGAGCAAATAGGTATTGCACAATGGAACAAAAAAGGGATAACCATAGTACAGCGGGGAAAATATAGTTAAAGATGGTAAAGTGAGACAAAAATGTGTTAACTATGGTACAAGGGACAAAATGAATAAATATGGTACAATGTGACAAGAATCGTTGACTATTTTACAGTGGGTCAAAAAGGGTTAAATATGGTACAGTGGGGAAAAATGATTTAATATGGTACTGTAATTCAAAAAGGTGCTAAATATGGGCAAAATCATGGTCCTAGGGAGAGATGGCATCATCTGAAACATAAATATGAGATAAGAAGTCCTTTCTTCGAATGTTATGATTTTAGTTAAAGTTTAATGTTATGGTGCAGAGTGGCTAAAAGGTGTTAAATAGGGTTAAGTGTAGCAAAAAGGGTTAAATGTGGTACAGTTAAGCAAGAAGGGTTAAATATGGTAGAGTGGGGTAAACAATTTTTAAATACGGTAAAGTGTGGCAAAATGGTAAATGAGGTAAGTGGCGAAAAAGTGTTATATATAGTCCCAGATATGTATACAATTTCATACTTTAGAAGAACAGTGAAATAATAAAATATAGAATTAAGTTAAGTAGTGCAGTGATTCATAACCAGAGTGCGATGCTTCTATGTACCCGTGGGGAAATGTTAAATAAGGCACGGTATGGTAAAAAGTTAAAAGTGTCACAGATAGGGGACACATAAAGCGTAAAATACGGCCTAAGGTTGAGAATATGGCTCTTGGAATATAAACTATGATTTCTCTACATAAATGCAAACTTTTAGTGGCACTGTTGGGGCAAAAACGATTAAATTTTGTACAGTTGTGCAAAAATGGTAAATTATGACACATTGGGTTGAATGAATGGAGCGAAAACGATTAAATATGATCCCAGTGGTAATTGTGAGTCTTGCAACTTAAACTAGGCATTCATTTAACCTTTTTATACCCTCACTTTAGTGTGACGAGGGTATATATCATTTGCTACGAAAAAAAGTGTAACACATCGAAGGAGTGATCTAAGACCCTAAGTATGTTCGGCGGATATTCGTTTTGGGTCATTTTAAGTCGAATGAGCAATGTCCGTGCGTCTGTCTGTCTGTCTATCTGTCTGTCTGTCTATCTGTCTGTCTGTCTGTCTGTGTGTCTGCTGGCTGGTGCGCACGATAACTCTCGAAAGGAGTAGCCGATTGACTTCAAATTTGGTACGTGGTAATATTTTCTTCTATCTCCGGCTAAGTTCGAAGATGGGCCATATTGGTCCACTCCTTCTAGTACCTCCCCCACAAAGTGTTAAAATGTTGTGAAATATTGAATCTTTAATAACTGCTGTACTACTTATTCGAATCTTCTGAAATTCCACACATAGCATTAGTTTATTAGTCGCTATCAACTCGAGAAAAATGGGCCATGTTGCTATGGGCCATGTTGCCCCTTTTGGTACCTCCCACACAAATGCACCATTTTGGACCAAAAGTTAACAGCTTATAACATTAATACCAGTGCATAAAAATACTTGAAATTGTGTACAGTGTAATGCTTTCATAGTGCCTACAGTCCAGTGAAAAATGGGTGTCATATTCACGCCCCTTTTGGTACCTCTTACACAAAGGTACCATTTTGCACCAAAAGATAACAGCTTATAACATTAATACCAGTGTTTAAAAGCACTTTAAATTTTGGACAGTGTAATGCTTTTATAGTGTCATTTGTACTGTGAAAAATGGGCGCTATTGCCACGCCCCTTTTTGTACCTCCCAAACAAAGGTACCATTTTGCACAAAAAGTTAAGAGCTCACAGCATGAGTACCAATGCACGAAAATGCAACAACATTTTGCACAGTGTAACGCTTTTGAAGTCCCTATAGCCCTGTAAAAAATGGCCGTCACCACGCCCCTTTTTGTACCTCCCACACAAAATGGCCAAATCATACCAAATTTAATATCTCATAACGTTAATATACCAGTGCAAAAAACGCTTATAATTCGGCGCAGTGCAATGTATTTAAAGAATCTACTATTCAGAGAAAAATAGGTGTATTTGTTAAAAACATTCTGGTACCTCCCATACAAATTGACAGAATAATTCGTTTAATATTCCATATTACATTACTCACAAAGTGAGGGTATACCTTAGTCGGTTTACCCGACTGAAACTTTCTTACTTGTTTAATTAAAACTTTTAAAGACACGGTGGGGCAAACATTGGCTTATATTGTATCAGGGTGTGAATATAGCTATTGGAATATAAACTAGCGGAAAAAGGTAAAATATGATTCAAATATGATTAGAATAGTTTTGACGTTTAGAGGCACAGAAAGGAAAAGGGATAAATATTGTACCTTTATGCCAGGAACATAAACAAGATAATTTTTCCCCAAATGAATTTTATTTGAAAATCAATAACATATTAATGTACAGCAAAATATATTTGCAAACTTATTTTTTCAAATAAAATATATGTGTATACTCGTATACAAATAAAATTATTGCTTAAGATTTTTTCCAAATATATATTTTTTAAAAAAGATTTTTAAAACATTGCAGATTTTTCAAATTTCAATTTTAATTTTTCATTGATTTCAACTTATACCTTATGATATAAAATGACATACATAAGTAGCATTAACAGTTATTCTAAGTCATCATTTGTTGTCTCCCCATTTTGTATAATTTATTATTATGCAAGATAATACGATTTAAATTATAAAAAAATTTTACGAAAATTTTAAATATAAAAATATGTACGTTGAATTACTGAAAAACATAAAACATGTCTTAAAAATAATATATTGATATATTTTTTGAATAAATATTTGTTTCGTAAATAATAGCCCAAAATAAAACCAGTATGGAAAGGTTAAAGTCGGGCGGGGCCGACTATATAATACCCTACACCACCTCGGCAATGTACATTAAGAATTTCATTTTGAATAGTTGGAATAATTAGTTTCCTTTCTTTTACGAAAGTACTTAGCTCCCCCGCCACGTCAACTCTAATTCCAAAGAGGAGTTTAATATAATGTGTGGAATTAAAAATTGAACAAATAATAATATTCCACATACTTGCATTTACTGTGGTTATTATTAGCCTTAACACAATAAATAGTCCGATTTTTGGTCGTACACAATATAAGTAATATATGCAGGGTATGTTAGGTAGGTACTACCTTGGAATAATTGGTACTACCTTGGAATAATTGGTTTAAGTAATGTTTTAATTTTAATTTCCGCTGAAGCCTTTCAGGTCTCTAAAATAGCGCTTATATAAAACCAGTAAGGAAAGGCTAAAGTCGGGCGGGGCCGACTATATAATACCCTACACCACTCTCGTAATATTGAATAACTCTGAAATATAAATTTTGTAATTCATGTATACATTGTTTACATAAATTTACTTTTGAGACATTTTATACTTACGATTGGATGTAAAATACAGCTTCTACAGGACTAAAGAGCCAAATGGGATGAAACATATATATGGGAGCTATAGCTAAATCTTAACCGATTTTCTTCAGATTCGATAGTGTTGGTTCATGGATCAAGAAACTTTACCATTCTAAATTTCAAAATGATTGGATGTAAAATACAGCTTCTACAGGACTAAAGAGCAAAATCGGACGAAACATATATATGGGAGCTATAGCTAAATCTTAACCGATTTTCTTCAAATTCGGCAATGTTGGTTCATGGATCAAGAAGCTCTACCATTCTAAATTTCAAAACGATTGGATGTAAAATAGAGCTTCTATAGGACTAAAGGGCCAAATCGGATGAAAGATGTCTGAACCAATTTCAACCAAATTCAATAGGGATCTTTACAGCTGCGAAATACTCTAAACTGCAAAATTTCAGAACGATCGGAGTGAAATTGCGACCTTTAGTCGAAGAACAGACGGACGGACGAACGACAGACATTGTTAAATCGACTCAGCTAGTGATTGTGAATCGATATACTTTAAGGTGGGTCTAGCTGTGTTATTTTCAGGTGTTACAAACATCTGCCGTGAAACAAACTTAGAATACCCTGTACCACAGTGTGGTGTAGGGTATAAAAATTAAGCAATATTCGTTCCTAAATTGAGAAACATCTTTCTGGAAAATTTTAATGATCGGAAGTAAAATATAACTTCTATAGCGGTTTGATACCAAATCAGGAGGAACATATATATGGAGCTTTAATATAAATCTGAACCGATCTTCCATGAATACTAATTCATGTAAAAAGACCTCCTTCTGTCCAATTTCGTACTGATCGGATATAAAATACAGTCTCTACAGCCCTTACATGTCAAGTCGGGGGAAACATATATATGGGAGCTATATCTAAATCTGAACCGATTTTCTCCGAATTTGGCAGTATTCCTTCATGTAATAAGAAACCTCTTTCTGCCGAATTTCGCACTGATCGGATATAAAATACAGTTTTTACAGCGCTTACATGTCAAATCGGGGGTAACATATATATGTGAGTTATATCTAAATCTGAAACGATTTTCTCCGAATTTGGCAGTATTCTTTCGAGTAATAAGAAACCTCTTTCTGTCGAATTTCGTACTGATCAGATATAAAATACAGTCTCTACAGAGCTTACATGTCAAATCGGGGGAAACATATATATGGGAGCTATATCTAAATCTGATCCGATTTTCTCCGAATTTGGCAGTGTTCCTTCATGTAGAAAGAAACCTCCTTTTGCCGACTTTCGCACTGATCGGATATAAAATAACATTTTTACAGCGCTCACATGTCAAATCGGGGGTAACGTATATATGGGGGCTATATCTAAATCTGAACCGATTTCTTCCAAATTTAAAAGTGTTCATTCATATAATAGAAAACCTCTTTCTGACGAATTTCATACTGATGGGATATAAAATACAGTTTTTACAGCGCTTACATGTCAAATCCGGGGTAACATATATATGGGGGCTATATCTAAATCCGAGCCGATTTTCTCCGAATTAAGCAGTATACCTTCATGTAATAAGAAACCTCTTTCTGCCGAATTTCGCACTGATCGGATATAAAATACAGCTTATAATTCGGCGCAGTGCAATGTATTTAAAGAATCTACTATTCAGAGAAAAATAGGTGTATTTGTTAAAAACATTCTGGTACCTCCCATACAAATTGACAGAATAATTCGTTTAATATTCCATATTACATTACTCACAAAGTGAGGGTATACCTTAGTCGGTTTACCCGACTGAAACTTTCTTACTTGTTTAATTAAAACTTTTAAAGACACGGTGGGGCAAACATTGGCTTATATTGTATCAGGCTTTCGCCGACTTTCGCACTGATCGGATATAAAATAACATTTTTACAGCGCTCACATGTCAAATCGGGGGTAACGTATATATGGGGGCTATATCTAAATCTGAACCGATTTCTTCCAAATTTAAAAGTGTTCATTCATATAATAGGAAACCTCTTTCTGACGAATTTCATACTGATCGGATATAAAATACAGTTTTTACAGCGCTTACATGTCAAATCCGGGGTAACATATATATGGGGGCTATATCTAAATCCCAACTGATTTTCTCGAATTCGGCAGTATACCTTCATGTAATAAGAAACCTCTTTCTGCCGAGTTTCGCACTGATCGGATATAAAATACAGTTTTTACAGCGCTTACATGTCAAATCGGGGGTAACATATATATTGGGGGCTATATCTAAATCTGAGCCGATTTTCTCCGAATTTAGCAGTATTCCTTCATGTAATAAGAAACTTCTCTGTGCCGAATTTCGCACTGATCGTATATAAAATAACATTTTTACAGCGCTTACATGTCAAATCGGGGGTAACGTATATATGGGGCCTATATCTAAATCTGAACCGATTTCTTCCAAATTTAACAGTGTTCATTCGTATAATAAGGAACCTCTTTCAGCCGAATTTCATACTGATCGGATATAAAATATAGTTTTTACAGCGCTTGTATGTCAAATCGGGGCTATCATATATGTGGGGGCTATATCTAAATCTGAACCGATTTTAACCAAATTCAATAGGGATCGTCCTTGGGCCAAAAAAAAGATATATGTAAAGTTTCGTCGAGATCGGACCACAATTGCGTCCTGTACTTTGATTACAAGAATACATGCACAGACAGACGGACAGACGGACAGACGGACATAGCTAAATCAACTCAGAAAGTGATTCTAAGTCGATCGGTATAATAAACAATGGGTCTATTTCTTCTCCTTTTGGGTGTTACAAACAAATGCACAAAGTTATAATACCCTGTACCACAGTGTGGTGTAGGGTATAACAATGAATCGTGGTTTGTTCGACTGCTTAAAAATTGAAAACTACTGGACCAAATTGGATACTTCCTTCTGCGAATTTGTTCGTAATTGCTCCGCGAAGGTTTAGGAAAAATAAAAGTCGCAAAATTTTTAACAGGTGGCGCTGACCACTGGACCGCTGAGCCTCCTGTAAGAGTTAGAAAGCCAAAATTTTGCACAACCATAGACCAGAGTGTTGTAAAAACAACAGACTTTTCGCGTAGTCATTTTTTGACCTGTGGTCAGTTCTAGCGCTATCAAAAACTTGAGTATTGTGTTTGTTCTTTCAGAAGCATCTTGTAGGATCAAAGGTTAAAATTTTGTAAATATGAAGTACTATACACGACAAATATATAAGCGCGAAAAATTATTTTGAATTCTCTGACTGTGGTCAGTGTAGCAGTAACCAATTTTTATACCCTACACCACACTGTGGTACAGGGTATTATAACTTTGTGCATTTGTTTGTAACACCCAAAAGGAGACGAAATAGACTCATCGTTTATTATACCGATCGACTTAGAATCACTTTCTGAGTTGATTTAGCTATGTCCGTCTCTCCGTCTGTCTGTCTGTCTGTCTGTCCGTCTGTCTGTCTGTCTGTCTGTCTGTCCGTCTGTGCATGTATTCTTGTAATCAAAGTACAGGTCGCAATTATGGTCCGATCTCGACGAAACTTTACACACATCTTTTTTTTGGCCCAAGGACGATCCCTATTGAATGTGGTTAAAATCGGTTCAGATTTAGATATAGCCCCCATATATATGTTAGCCCCGATTTGACTTGTAAGCGCTGTAAAAACTTTATTTTATATCCGATCAGTATGAAATTCGGCAGAAAGAGGTTTCTTATTATATGGATGAACACTATTGAATTTGGAAGAAATCGGTTCAGATTTAGATATAGCCCCCATATATACGTTACCCCCGATTTGACATGTAAGCGCTGTAAAAACTTTATTTTATATCCGATCAGTATGAAATTCGGCAGAAAGAGGTTTCTTGTTATATGGATGAACACTATTAAATTTGGAAGAAATCGGTTCAGATTTAGATATAGCCCCCATATATATGTTACCCCCGATTTGACCTGTAAGCGCTGTAAAAACTGTATTTTATATCCGATCAGTGCGAAATTCGGCAGAAAGAGGTTTCTTATTACATGAAGGAATACTGCCAAATTTGGAGAAAATCGGTTCAGATTTAGATATAGGTCCCATATATATGTTACCCCCGATTTGACATGTAAGCGCTGTAGAGACTGTATTTTATATCCGATCAGTACGAAATTCGACAGAAGGAGGTCTTTTTACATGAATAAGTATTCAGGGAAGATCGGTTCAGATTTACATTAAAGCTACATATATATGTTCCTCCTGATTTGGTATCAAATCGCTATAGAAGTTGTATTTTACTTCCGATCATTAAAATTTTCCAGAAAGATGTTTCTCACTTTAGGAACGAATATTGCTTAATTTAGCGATTATCGTTTCAGAATTAGAATACGTTTCTACCCATTTACCAATTATTCCAAATTATTATGGCAATGACCCTTATCGCATTGTTAGGGAGGTGTAGGGTATTATATAGTCGGCCCCGCCGACTTTCTGCCTTTCCTTACTGGTTTTCATTATTTCAGTGTTTTTAAAAGTTATTTAATAGCTAAGAATCTAAAAATATAGATGTACATACATATCTCAAAGGTTCAAAAACAACTATTCATTGTCTAGCCTAAGGTGAAGCTGGAGTGACCAAAGTAATTGTCATTATTTAAGTACTTAACAAGTCTTTTAAGAACTATGAGTCCACAAACTGATGTGTATATATACAGATCTCCAACGGAAGTGCTTTTACGCCATGTAATTTTTTACCACTTGGCCGCTATGTCTCCTGTAAGACCTATAAAGCTGAAATTTAGCATATGGATAGGCTAAAGTGTATTATAAACCACGGACTTTTCATAGTATCGGATTTTGACCAGTGCTCAGTTTTCGCACAATTTTTTGTTCGTATTCTTTTTATGCTTTCAGAAAACTCTTACAAGAAACCAACCTAAATATTTGAAAATATGTAGTACTATATATCGAAAATGTACCCTCTTGATCACTGAGACCTACTATTACAAGTAATATGCTGAAAGTTTGCACACATATCGTTTCTTTGACCACAGATAGAGAAATTCAAAATTATTTTCGCGTTTATATTTGTCATGTAGTACTCCATATGTACAAAATTTTATCTTTTAATCTTATAAGGTGTTTCTGAAAGAAGAAACACTATACTCAACTAATTGATAGCGCTAGAACTGACCACAGGGCAAAAAATGGTCAATGTAGCAGTAACCACCTTTTTCCATTATTTTAGTGTTTTTAAAAGTTATTAAAGAGCTAAGAATCTAAAAATGAATCTGAAATGAACACCTAGATACCAAATGAACACCTAGAACCCAAATCTGATATTAGCAGCAATACGTGCTCAATTTGGCATTGAGTTAGCTCTCGCATCGATCGGAATTGCTGCAACACTGTTGGAAGGTGGAAGAACGGCACATTTAGCAGTGAAGCTTCCATTAAACCTGCAGATTGATGAAAATCCAGTTTGCAATTTCAAAGCAATCAGCCATGGCAAAAGTGTTGAAAAATAGTAAATTGATCGTATGGGATGAATGCACGATGTCGCACAAACGATCATTAGAAGCACTCGATAGAATAATGAAAGATTTGCGAACAATAATAGTCACTTTGGTGGCGTCATGATATTGCTGGCGGGCGACTTCCGACAAACGCTTCCCGTGATTCCGAAATCAACAGCGGCAGATGAGTTAAATGCATGTCTGAAGTCATCGTATTTGTGGCGATATGGAAAAACAATTCAATTAAGTATGAATATGAGAGTATTCCTGAAACAGGATAAAACCGCAGACGTTTTTCTAAAAAACTAATGAGAATTGGACGATCGCATTGAAAATGAGGACGATGTCGTCAATTATCCCGTTGAATTCCTAATCTCGTTGGATTTGCCAGGCATGCCGCCCCATAATTTACGCCTTTAAGTTGGATCTGTAATTATTATGTTACGAAATTTTCATAGCCCGAAACTGTGCAATGGAAACCTACTGATAGTGAAACAAGTAAAAGCGTTAAGTTCGGCCATGCCGAATCTTATATATCCTCCACCATGGATAGCATGTGACCTCACAAAATAACTCAAACCTAAAGAAAACAAGTAAGAAAGTTTCAGTCGGGTAAACTGACTAAGGTATACTCTCACTTTGTGAGTAACGTAATATTGAATATTACACAAATTATTCTGTCAATTTTTGTGGGTGGTACCAGAACGGGTTTAAGAAATACACCTATATTTCGCTGAACAGTAGATACTTTATATACATTGCACTGTGCAGAATAGTAACCGTTTATATGGACTGGTATATTAACGTTGAGATATTAAATTGTGTTATAATTTGGCCATTTTGTGTGGGAGGTACAAAAAGGGGCGTGGTGATAATGCTCATTTTTCACTGGACTATAGGCGTTATAAAAGCATTACACTGTACAAAATTCCAAGTATTTTTATACACTGGTATTAACGCTGTTAACTTTTGGTGCAAAATGGTGCATTTGTGTGGGAGGTACCAAAAGGGGCTCGGCAATAACGCCCATTTTTCACTGAACTGTAGGCACTATAAAAGCATTACACTGTACAAAATTTCAAGTATTTCTAAACACTGGTATTAATGTTAAAAGCTTATTAACTTTTAGTGCAAAATGGTGCATTTGTGTGGGAGGTACCAAAAGGGGCGTGGCAATTTCGCCCATTTTCCTCGAGTTGATAGCGACTAACAAACTAATACCATGTGTGGAATTTCAGAAGATTCGAATACGTATAATAGCAGTTATTAAAGAACATTTTAACCCTTTGAGGGGGAGGTACCAGAAGGAGTGGACCAATATGGCCCATCTTCGAACTGAGCCTGAGATGGAAAAAAATATTACCACATACGAAATTTGAAGTCAATCGGTTACTCCTTTCGAGAGTTATCGTGCGCATCAGCCAGCAGACAGACAGACAGAAAGACGGACGGACATTTCTCATTCGACTTAAAATGACCCAAAACGGATTTCCGCCGAACATACTTGGGGTCTTAGGTCACTCCTTCGATGTGTTACACTTTTTTCCATAGCAAATGATATATACCCTCGTCACACTATAGTGAGGGTATAATAACACCGAAAACACAACAAATATAGTAGATGAGAACAGTAGGAATCACAACAAGTTAGATGCTATATATGGGAGCTATATCTAAATATGGACCGATATGGCCCATTTGCAATCCCAAACAACCTGCAACTATAAGAAGTATTTGTACCAAATTTGATCAACCTAGCTCTATTATTGCGGACTGTAGCGTGATTACCACAGACGGACGGACGGACAGACGGACATGGCTAAATCGTCTTAGAATTTTACGACGATTAAGAATATATATACTTTATGGGGTCTCAGATCAATATTTAGAGGTGTTACAAACGAAGTGACAAAATGAATATACGCCCCATCCTATGGTGGAGGGTATAAAAACTAATTAACAATGTGATGGTGGCAAAGATTTTGAAAGGACCATTACAGGGAGAAGAATGCCTAATTCCGCGAATTCCCTTGACTTCAACAGATTTACCATTCAAGTTCAAACGTCTGCTGTTCCCAGTGAAACTTGCACTTGCGATGACCATAAATAAGTCACAAGGACAGTCGCTGGAAGTGTGTGGGCTACATCTGAAAATGTCATGCTTTTCACACGGCCAGCTTTATGTGGTAAGTTCCCGATTAGGGATACCATTCTCACTCTTCATATTTGCTCCGGAGCATAAAACTGAAGATGTTGTGTATCGATCGGCATTAAATTGAATAAAATAATTAATCATTACTTTTGTAAGACTTCATTAAAAATAATGTTCATTGAAACTAATACTTGATTTTATACTAAGAATCTAAAAATGTAGATGTATGTACATACATACATATCTCAAAGGTTTAAAAACAACTATTCATTGTCTAGCCTAAGGTCAAGCTGGAGGGACCAAAGTAATTGTCACTATTTCAGTACTTAACAAGTCTTTTAAGAACTATGAGTCCACAAACTGATGAGTATATACATATACAGATTTTCAACGGAAGTGCCATTACGCCATGTAATATTTGACCACTTGGCCGCTAAGTCTCCTGTAAGACCTATAGAGCTGAAATTTAGCATATGGATAGGCTAAAGTGTATTATAAACCACGGACTTTTCATAGTATCGGATTTTGACCAGTGCTCAGTTTTCGCACAATTTTTTGTTCGTATTCTTTTTATGCTTTCAGAAAACTCTTACAAGAAACCAACCTAAATATTTGAAAATATGTAGTACTATATATCGAAAATGTACCCTCTTGATCACTGAGACCTACTATTACAAGTAATATGCTGAAAGTTTGCACACATATCGTTTTTTTGACCACAGATAGAGAAATTCAAATTATTTTCGCGTTTATATTTGTCGTGTAGTACTCCATATGTACAAAATTTTATCTTTTAATCTTATAAGGTGTTTCTGAAAGAACAAACACAATAATCAATTAATTGATAGCGCTAGAACTGACCACAGGGCAAAAAATGGTCAGTGTAGCAGTAACCACCTTTTTCCATTATTTTAGTGTTTTTAAAAGTTATTAAAGAGCTAAGAATCTAAAAATTTATCTGAAATGAACACCTAGATACCAAATGAACACCTAGAACCCAAATCTGATATTAGCAGCAATACGTGCTCAATTTGGCATTGCGTTAGCTCTCGCATCGACCGGAATTGCTGCAACACTGTTGGAAGGTGGAAGAACGGCACATTTAGCACTGAAGCTTCCGTTAAACCTGCAGATTGATGAAAATCCAGTTTGCAACATTTCAAAGCAATCAGCCATGGCAAAAGCGTTGAAAAATAGTAAATTGATCATATGGGATGAATGCACGATGGCGCACAAACGATCATTAGAAGCACTCGATAGAACATTGAAAGATTTGAGCAACAATAATAGTCACTTTGGTGGCGTCATGATATTGCTGGCAGGCGACTTCCGACAAACGCTTCCCGTGATTCCGAAATCAACAGCGGCAGATGAGTTAAATGCATGTCTGAAGTCATCGTATTTGTGGCGATATGGAAAAACAATTCAATTAAGTATGAATATGAGAGTATTCCTGAAACAGGATAAAACCGCAGACGTTTTTCTAAAAAACTAATGAGAATTGGACGATCGCATTGAAAATGAGGACGATGTCGTCAATTATCCCGTTGAATTCCTAATCTCGTTGGATTTGCCAGGCATGCCGCCCCATAATTTACGCCTTTAAGTTGGATCTGTAATTATTATGTTACGAAATTTTCATAGCCCGAAACTGTGCAATGGAAACCTACTGATAGTGAAACAAGTAAAAGCGTTAAGTTCGGCCATGCCAAATCTTATATATCCTCCACCATGGATAGCATGTGACCTCACAAAATAACTCAAACCTAAAGAAAACAAGTAAGAAAGTTTCAGTCGGGTAAACTGACTAAGGTATACTCTCACTTTGTGAGTAATGTAATATTGAATATTACACAAATTATTCTGTAAATTTTTGTGGGTGGTACCAGAAGGGGTTTAAGAAATACACCTATTTACTCGCTGAACAGTAAATACTTTATATACATTGCACTGTGCAGAATTGTAACCGTTTATATGGACTGGTATATTAACGTTGAGATATTAAATTGTGTTATAATTTGGCCATTTTGTGTGGGAGGTACAAAAAGGGGCGTGGTGATAATGCTCATTTTTCACTGGACTATAGGCGTTATAAAAGCATTACACTGTACAAAATTTCAAGTATTTTTATACACTGGTATTAATGCTGTTAACTTTTGGTGCAAAATG
Source organism: Eudasyphora cyanicolor (assembly GCA_963930755.1). Classification (NCBI taxonomy): domain Eukaryota; kingdom Metazoa; phylum Arthropoda; class Insecta; order Diptera; family Muscidae; genus Eudasyphora; species Eudasyphora cyanicolor. The sequence continues at coordinate 162,313,900 of OZ005737.1, forward strand.
GTGCATTTGTGTGGGAGGTACCAAAAGGGGCTCGGCAATAACGCCCATTTTTCACTGAACTGTAGGCACTATAAAAGCATTACACTGTACAAAATTTCAAGTATTTCTAAACACTGGTATTAATGTTATAAGCTTTTAACTTTTAGTGCAAAATGGTGCATTTGTGTGGGAGGTACCAAAAGGGGCGTGGAAATTTCGCCCATTTTCCTCGAGTTGATAGCGACTAACAAACTAATACCATGTGTGGAATTTCAGAAGATTCGAATACGTATAATAGCAGTTATTAAAGAATCAATATTTCACAACATTTTAACCCTTTGTGGGGGAGGTACCAGAAGGAGTGGACCAATATGGCCCATCTTCGAACTTAGCCTGAGATGGAAAAAAATATTACCACATACGAAATTCGAAGTCAATCGGTTACTCCTTTCGAGAGTTATCGTGCGCACCAGCCAGCAGACAGACAGACAGACAGACAGACGGACGGACATTTCTCATTCGACTTAAAATGACCCAAAACTGATTTCCGCCGAGCATACTTGGGGTCTTAGGTCACTCCTTCGATGTGTTACACTTTTTTCCATAGCAAATGATATATACCCTCGTCACACTATAGTGAGGGTATAATAACACCGAAAACACAACAAATATAGTAGATGAGAATAGTAGGAATCACAACAAGTTAGATGCTATATATGGGAGCTATATCTAAATATGGACCGATATGGCCCATTTGCAATCCCAAACAACCTGCAACTATAAGAAGTATTTGTACCAAATTTGATCAACCTAGCTCTATTATTGCGGCCTGTAGCGTGATTACCACAGACGGACGGACGGACAGACGGACATAGCTAAATCGTCTTAGAATTTTGCGACGATTAAGAATATATATACTTTATGGGGTCTCAGATCAATATTTAGAGGTGTTACAAACGGAGTGACAAAATGAATATACGACCCATCCTATGGTGGAGGGTATAAAAACTAATTAACAATGTGATGGTGGCAAAGATTTGGAAAGGACCATTACAGGGAGAAGAATGCCTAATTCCGCGAATTCCCTTGACTTCAACAGATTTACCATTCAAGTTCAAACGTCTGCAGTTCCCAGTGAAACTTGCACTTGCGATGACCATAAATAAGTCACAAGGACAGTCGCTGGAAGTGTGTGGGATACATCTGAAAATGTCACGCTTTTCACACGGCCAGCTTTATGTGGCAAGTTCCCGATTAGGGATACCACTCTCACTCTTCATATTTGCTCCGGAGCATAAAACTGAAGATGTTGTGTATCGATCGGCATTAAATTGAATAAAATAATTAATCATTACTTTTGTAAGACTTCATTAAAAATAATGTTCATTGAAACTAATACTTGATTTTATACTATTTTCCAGAAAAATGTGAAGGGTACGAATTTTGCCGAATCAGCTTTCTTATAAATATCAATTAACAATAGCTAATTTTCGATCCAAAAAAAAAAAAAGTGATGCAACCCAAAAATATATTATGAACAAAACGAAGTTTGCGAGGTCAGCTTGTTTTACATATATATATGATAATAAATGTTTCAACATTTTCAATGGATAATTATTACATATTAGAATCAGATTTAATGCAAAATATTACTATTTTTAATTAAGTAAATCGCGTATTTTCTAATTTGCTCTAATTAGTTGCGATGAACGGTAAATTTGACACACTTACTAGTATATGTATGTATTCCCATTTATTGACTTTGTGAATATTTAGCATATTTTAGGATAATTTATTTTAATTTTATAATCCTATTCAAAACGATTATTTTAATATTTCATACATTCTGGCACGTGTCAAATAAAAGGCAATAAAGGTCTTATGCCGTAATACATTCAATCGGAAAACAGAGATTTTTCCAAATTTTAATTTGCTTCAAATCAAAGTGCATAAGCTACTTAAGGGATTATTGTTAACTTTATTAGAAACTCATTTATATTCGAAAAGTTCACCAGGAAGAGAACACAGATTATACAAGAGTGATGTTCTGGTGCCATTGCGAATATACTGAAAGCGTTAACATTAATTGTGTATTATTGTATGAATACTAAAAATTCTATATTGCAATGAACGATATAACTTTCATTACAAATGCGAACGTTATTAGAACGGTATTGAGCTGCCACAATTTCATCAATAATGCAAACGACAAAATGTGCTTTACTTTCTCTTCGCATTTTAGTATTCGATTAGTAGACAAAAGTTCATTAGTAAAAATAAAGGAAAACATGTTTTAGCGGTAGTAAGTTCGGTGGGGCTGAATTTTTTTACCCTCTACCATAGACTACGTTTAGTTCTATAACTGGAGAAATGTTTAAAGTGTCAAAAAGGAAAAGCATTGATCAATTGTTTTTTGCATCAAATTATTTTGTAGGATTAAAAAACGATTTCTGGAGCGACCTCTAATTGGGGACTATATCAAAACGTAGACCATATAGTAATTTTAGCTGTGGAGAATTTTAGTATGAATAACACATAAACAGCAAATTTTCAGATCAGATCAACCGTCTCTGTTTATAATATACTCTTCACCACTACACCAATAACAGAATAATTATATATTTCATATCAAAGTTGATCACCTGAATCACGAAACTTGCACTAAGTTTAGTCCTATTGGATACGAGTAATATCTATGACACAAAACGTTAACGAAGTGGTTTAAAGACTCCCCGAGTTGGAGGGTGTTGAGATTTGATATTTTGATCAAAAATATCCTTTTTTCCATCCATATAACTAATTACGTACTTATTATATTATGAAAATATTATCAAACGGTTTCTCCATACCTTTTTATTCAATATATAAAAAAAAATCAAAAAGGTTTGTAAATTTTTCTTGTGCCATTTTTTGTGATAATTTTTGTCTAAAACTTAATTTTTGAATTTTATTTTTTGCTTAAACGAAAGCTTAGCTCTTTACCTTTAAGAGCTATGTGGTCTCTTAGTGAAATAGGACTTGATTATCTTTCAAAATAAACGAAACAATTGAGATTTCACCACATATTTTTGCTTAACTCGAGTACAATTTATCCGAAACGTTTCATGACACAGAAACGAAGATTGCTAGATATCGACCTCATATGCAAACTATATCTTCCAATATTGTGGATTGTGAAAGGTAATACTCGTAGTTTCGAAAGCAGAGAATTTAAATGTAATTGTTTTAGATTTAGCACAGCTATTTATATGTGTAACAAATTGGTGTACGGTATCATATATGTAGTCTGCTCCGCCGGATTTTAGCCTTACCTTACTGATTTTTTAGATGTTTATCTTGGTTTTGATAGATGTAGAAGTCGCATCCCAACGAAGCTCTTAAAGGAAAATACCTAGAGTCCTTGACCGATATCTTTAAAGTTTTGCGTCAGAACTTCTCCCCAATAGATCTAAACTTGATGCAATAGATCTAAACTTGATCATGCTAATTAGTAGATATCGGTTTAAAACTTTCACTCACTTGACATGAACTCCTTCATATCGATAACTCCATTCTAAAACATGCTAAGTCGAGTTAGCATGTGTTTAGAGAGATTGCATTTTTATACCCTACACCACACTGTGGTACAGGGTATTATAACTTTGTGCATTTGTTTGTAACACCCAAAAGGAGAAGAAATAGACCCATCGTTTATTATACCGATCGACTTAGAATCACTTTCTGAGTTGATTTAGCTAAGTCCGTCTGTCTGTCCGTCTGTGCATGTATTCTTGTAATCAAAGTACAGGTCGCAATTATGGTCCGATCTCGACGAAACTTTACACATATCTTTTTTTTGGCCCAAGGACGATCCCTATTGAATTTGGTTAAAATCGGTTCTGATTTAGATATAGCCCCCATATATATGTTAGCCCCGATTTGAAATGTAAGCGCTGTAAAAACTTTATTTTATGTCCGATCAGTATGAAATTCGGCAGAAAGACGTTTCTTCTTATATGGATGAACACTGTTAAATTTGGAAGAAATCGGTTCAGATTTTGATATAGCCCCCATATATATGTTACCTCCGATTTGACTTGTAAGCGCTGTAAAGACTGTATTTTATATCCGATCAGTTCGAAATTCGGCGGAAAGAGGTTTCTTATTACATGAAGGAATACTGCCGAATTCGGAGAAAATCGGTTAGGATTTAGATATAGCCCCCTTATATATGTTACCCCCGATTTCGCATGTAAGCGCTGTAAAAACTGTATTTTATATCCGATCAGTATGAAATTCGTCAGAAAGAAGTTTCCTATTATATGAATGAACACTTTTAAATTTGGAAGAAATCGGTTCAGATTTAGATATAGCCCCCATAGATTTACCCCCGATTTGACATGTGAGCGCTGTAAAAATGTTATTTTATATCCGATCAGTGCGAAAGTCGGCAGAAAGAGGTTTCTTATTACATGAAGGAATACTGCCAAATTCGGAGAAAATCGGTTCAGATTTAGATATAGCTGCCATATATATGTTACCCCCGATTTGACTGATTTGGTATCAAACCGCTATAGAAGTTGTATTTTACTTCCGATCATTAAAATTTTCCAGAAAGATGTTTCTCAATTTAAGAACGAATATTGCTTAATTTTTAATTTCTAAATATTTCAATTATATTCAGTAAAAATTTGGTGATTATCAGTCAACCCAATAAAAAGATATTCACAAAATAATGTCGGTCATTCGAATTGCATTATAAAGGAATTCCACACACATTTAAAAAATTCATCAAACTTTGATCGCCTCTACTGAAAAACTACCTTTTTGCACTTAGCTTATTTTAGAATGGAGGTATCGACATAGAAAGCACATTGAAACTCGAAAACTGCAAAATTCACATAATTTAGTATTTCGTGAAATTGTTTAAAGATCTGTTGTGAAATGTTGATTCACACAGCTTAGAGATAAGGGTACATTTTGGGCTAATATCTAAATCTTAACCGATTTTTGTTTAAAAAAAAGACAAGTTTTGTAGCGTCTAGATATAAAGTCTGCATACATATAAGGGCTATGCCCAAATGTGAACCGATTTCATAACAATTTATATGTCCTTTGACCGATAACAAAATTGACGTCTGTACAATGCGAATAAACAATACTTGGATGATCAGACGGACCGATTTATATATAAAACTAGCTTGACCCGGTCTACTTCCTTGCCCCAGATTTCAGATTTCCGATCCCATAAATTTTTGGACCAATCACGAAGACTGCTATCAAATGCATATACAAAAAATTACAGCACTCTCGCTAAAAAATTGATGAAGATATCTCAATTTAAAAACTTGGCCCACAAGGGGCCACGCACATTGGTCCAACCCGCCCAATGACATAGACTGCCACCAGATACGTATACACAAAAGTAAAGCAGTCTCACTAACAGATAGTGCAGTCATTTCAAAAATGCAGCTTAAATGGGCGGAGCCACGCCTATTGGTCCGATCCCGCCCATTTTTGGACCAATCGAGAATACTGCTACCAGATATATATACAATGAATTGTACCACTCTCGCTAAAAAAATTGTGCAAGATATCTCAATTTCAAAATTTGGCTTATATGGGCGGAGCCACGCCCATTAGTCCGATCCCGCCAATTTTTGGACCTATAACGTAGACTGCCACCAGTTATATATAGAAAAATGTATGGGACTCTCGCTGATCATTCGCAGTGAACGGCCGTGTTTATCACATAGCGGATAGTTACCAGTACCTATTACGCAATAGCAAAAATCTGTACAAAGTCTGTAAGGCCTACATCGTAGTACCTATTACGGTCTAATACAGACAAAATAAAAATAAATTCTCTTGACGGGGATGCCTTCGTGTTCCGATGGAGCGCGGTTCCCCAATCGTCCGTTGGTCTTGGCCAAAGCCGACCACACCAAAAATGGTGAAAATCTCCCCTAAGTACTCACAACAGGAGGTGCGGTGAGGGGTAAACGTCATGTCCGACCGTCAAAACGGAAGCACAATGAGCATCGTGTAGCGCTCAGAGTTTTGACGAAGTTGGAGGCTGTTGAGGTTTCGGCTCTTACCGAAAAACAAAAAGAGTCACTTACCTGGGCTAAAGGCGTCATAGATGCTTCCAAGGCCAATGAGTCGGCTGAAAGAGCCACAAATTCAGCTGTGTTAACGGCTAATAAAGTAAAACGAATCAGATCACCTGATGAACCCCTGCCTTCGAAAAAGGCAAGAGGCCCTAATGTCACCATCAACAGGACACTCACCAAGCCCTTCAATGAAGTGGCGAAGGAGAGTCTAGATGGCTGTTATAGACAGAAGTAGTGAGGATGGATCCATCCTTAAGGACAAATGGAGTCATGTACAATCAGCCATTATGGCTCACTACCTCGATGTCCGTAGAGAAATGCCGGGCAAACCACCAATCTGCAACGATGCAGGATGGCATCAGGGGAGAGTAAAGCTCTTATATTTCGGTGATGCCAGATCAGTAGACCTGTATAAGGCTGCTCTGAGTCGAGCGGGTGAGGTGTGGCCGGGTGCCCAGTTGGTTGTTGTCGAAAAAAACAACATCCCTGTCACCCTAGAGCCATCACCTGGGTTACAGAAGAGCCCTCCAACCCGGCTGACATCTTAGAAATAATAAAAGATTCCAATCCTGGTCTGCCGGCCCATAATTGGAGAATCAGCAAGGTGGGTGAGGCGGATGGTAAAAAGCGGCAGGTCAATCTTATCCTAAACGCTGAATCCACCTCCCATATACAAGGTGCGAGTGCAACCCTACAATATGGCTTCGAGACTATAGTCTTGAAGATATACAAGCAGGATATAGCTCCCACTGCAGAAGGTGAGTCATCCACCGTGGCACTTCCTGGAAGTGCGGAGGTACCCACGCCTATTATTTCTGGTGACTCCAACTCTAACAGAAGATCTGTAACGTCCTTCTCTGAGGACAAAAGCTCTACTTCGGACACAGAGAGGCTGAGGGGAGTCTCCGGACTCTTTGACGCATCTGGCGGGGACATGCTTCTCGACGATACGGACGAAGAGTTCGATAACACCCTTGTTGGGGTGGATGTTCATCTGTCAATTACCAATGATGGTAAGAATTCTACAGATTAACCTCCATCACGCTAAAGCAGCCTCAGCGGCTCTATTGCTGCGCCTGTCCACAGGCGCAGTAGACATCGTCCTGATACAGGAGCCCTACGTAGTGGGAGGAAGGGTGTGCGGTATTAGGACACCCAACTTTAAACTGCTTGTGGCCAACTGTGAAGGCACTCCAAGAACCTGCATTTTGGCCAGGAAAGATCTAAGTATCTTTCTCCTGACTAATTTAAGTGGTAAAGATCAAACAGCTGCTAGCCTGGAGATCGGTAATCGCATATATTGGGTGGTCTTCAGCTACTTGCCTTATGAATCTGTAGTACCGACTGCTCTATTCAGGGAAGTAGTGGAAGAAGAAACGTCTGACGAGATCGAGCTGATTATTGGCGCAGACACGAACGCTCATCATACTATCTGGGGTAGTACGGATATAAACAATAGGGGTGATTCGCTTCTTGACTTTATTCTAACTACCAACCTTAGTATTTGTAACATAGGTAATAAACCGACCTTTACAATTAAAGACAGACAGGAGGTACTCGACGTAACGTTTGCTACTGACCGGCTGTCAGACAAAATTATTGGGTGGAATGTACTGGACGACCACTCATTCTCAGATCACCATTATATTGAGTTTAAACTCGCGGAAAAAGCGCCCAAACTTGCCGTCCACAGAAATGTAAGGAAGACAAAGTGGCACCTGTATGAGAAGAATTTCAAGAAAGTCCTCAACTCTAAACTTCTGTACGAACCGAATGACAAAGCCGGTCTGGATAATCTGGTCGATCATATCACCACATCATTCAATAGTTCCCTTGAAAACTAAACCCCAATGGTGGACTTCTGAGCTAACGGCTATGAAAAGGACCTGCAACAAGCTATTCAATAAGGCTAAATCTACTGGGGTCGCTAATGATTGGGATGCCTATAAAGAGCAACTCAAGATCTATAAGAAGGAGCTTAGAAAGGCGCAAAGGCGCTCTTGGTATACCTTCTGTGGTGAAGTGGAAAAGGTCTCCGACGCCGCTAGGCTGAGGAAGATATTATCTGCTTCACCCTGTACAGTGGGATATTTACAGGATGACGCAAATAACTGGACCAAAAACAGCGAGCAGTCGCTCAATGTACTGCTCGACACACATTTCCCGGGCAACTCTGTAACAGAACCCGAGGATCAGCAGGACCAACAAGAGTGCGAGTGGACTGCGAGCGTCGCTAGCTTCTTGACTGAGAGATCCAGAATAAGCTGGGCTATTAACAGCTTTGAGCCCTTCAAGTCACCTGGACCAGATGGCATCACTCCAGCAGAAATGCAGAAAATGTTAAAGTACATTATCCCCTGGCTGGAGAAAATTTATGTAGCCTGTATCAGGCTTTCATACGTCCCTAATCGGTGGAGGGATACCAAAGTGGTATTCATACCTAAAGCGGGAAAGATATCACACACTAGGCTAAAAGACTTCAGACCAATTAGCCTATCCTCCTTCCTATTGAAAGGTCTGGAAAGACTTTTAGATCATTTCATTAGGGAAAACCTGGATACAAAACTCCTGTCGGGGAACCAACATGCCTACAATAAGGGCAAGTCTACAGAATCAGCCCTGCACGAACTTGTGAGCACTATCGAATCGTCCCTGCATTTCAAGGAATTCACCATGGTGGCATTTCTTGACATAGAAGGGGCTTTTAACAACATTCACTCAGATGCGGTAATTGCGGCACTGTCACATCTAAAAGTTAACAATAGTGTGATTAGACTAATTCAAAGTCTGCTCACCAGAAGACGCATAACAGCATGTCTAGGGTCCACAACTCTAACAGGTTGGTTTCGATGAGGGGCATTTCAGCCCGTGGTAACACTAGGGACCTAAACTGGTCTATGAGAGCTTGTAAAAAAAATACGGCTGCCACCCTAACCTAAACCTAAACCTAATGGGACTCTCGCTAACATATTGTGCAAGATATCTCAACACCAAAATTTGTCTTGCGGGGCCACAACCGTTGGTCCGATCCCATTTATTAACCAGTCACGTAGACTAGCACCGGATACATATGGGCATATATCAAAATTTTTTAATTTTGAAGTAAATTTTTTTTCAAGAATTTTTTGGCGAGCACATCAACGGCTTTTACAGTAGACGAGGATAAAAATATAAACATGCAAAAACCGTTGTTGTGAATAAATTTCGTCAAAGGCCGCGAAAGTTATGGCGGTTCCAACTTGAAATTTAAAAAAAATTGTATAAAGTGCAATTTTCAGCTGAATTCGGAAAACTTTAATTACAATCATAGAACATTAGCATTTCTATCAACCTTTGACAAAATATTCGCTGTAGCTTCATTATTGGGATAAATATAGCGAATCCAAAAAATCAAAAAATCGACCAGGTAAAATTTTCATACGAACATTATTTTTTCGGAAATATAATTTTTGCAATGTGCATAATTTGCACAATCATCAAAATAAAATGACGGCCCTCCGATTTCGGAATAGAGCGTTAAAAATCCTTTTATTTCATATACACTTCCGCCATATCTGTACCCCGCACTGGGTGTGCCTTGACGATTGCTGAGACAAAAGAGTCAAGTTCTTCGCGTACAAGACTTCAATCTTCAAATAAGTATCCATGATTGTTAAGTGCTCCACAGCTCAACCTATACATAACTGTCGATGTGCTCCGCGAAATACACTATCAAAACAAAAAAATCACGCAAGTTTAACAAAAGTTTCGGAAGCTATAGCGGTGGTTCCATTAAGAGCACATCAACGACACCTATATTTTATAGGTATTTCAAGCCGCTATAACCGCTTCTTTAGTGTTATTTCATTACATCGCGGGCCGCGCTGATCGCTTTCAAAAAACAAAAAAACACTTGAAATAGCATCTCAAAAAGTTATGAGCTATAATTTTTTGCGGAAAGATCTCACATGGACAGTGCTCACGAAAAATTCTTCCCCCATGTGCCCCTCGTGTTTTTTGTAACTGACCAGTTACTTCAGAATAAATAGTTTGGTCACAACTTATAAAAGAATGGATACAGATATGAACATTTCTAGGACTTTTTTCACAATTTTGAAATGTATGTGCTTATAACTTCTAAAGTTTTTTAGATAATAACAAACATTTTTGGAAAAAACTTTTATGTTTGTGGTTTATCTAATTCCATCAACTTATGTACCGAAATCTGTACACAACGCGAGAAAAGGGTAAAACAACATAAATTACCCCTGTGTTAAAAAATTTTGATATTTGCCCATATGCACAAAACTACGGTTCTCCCACTATCAAATTGTGCAATATATCTCAATTCCAAAATTTGGCTTATATGGGCGGGGCAACGCCCATTGATCCGATCCCGCCCTATTTTGGACTAATTACGTAGACTTCCACCAGAAATATATACACTAAATCGCAGCACTGTCGTAAACAAATTGTTCAAGATATCTCAATTTCAAAATTTGGTTTATATGGGCGGGGCCACGCCCACTCAGTTCATGTACCCTATTTTCACCACCGCCTACACATGTACATTCTATGAGCATTTCAAGAAGATCGGTCCAGCCCTTTAGACATAAATATGACACACACTAACACTCATTCTCTTTTATACAGGGTGGCGCAGAATGAGCTATATTGTTTGAATTCTTTATAACTTTTTTAATTATTATTCATTCTAGGTTTTATTCAGCATTTTGTGAAGTAGACTTGGGGAATTATTTATGAGTCATTAATGCAACGGCTTGTATATGCCATTCGTTTCCGTGAAAAAGCGGAGGAAAATCCAGACTTTATTCACAATTTGGTAATGAGCGATGAAGCCCATTTCCTATTAAATGGGCATGTCAAAAAACAAAACTGCAGGATTTGTGCTACGCAAAATCCCAGAGCAGTTCATCAACGACAATCACACCCACTTAGGTGTACTGTTTGGTGCGGTGTATCCTCCTGAAAATGAAAGTGGTGTCTCAATCTCTATCAGCGGTGATGCATTTCGAACGATGTTGGAAAATTTTGTTAGGCCAGCTGTGAAAAACCATCCAAACTTGTGGTTTCAACACGATGGAGCCACGGCACATACTGCAGGTGCCTCAATGTCTTTGTTAAGGGACATATTCGGCGAACGCATTATTTCGCGCACAAGCGATTTTTACTGGCCTCCACGTTCACCATATTTAACAGCTCCTCACAGTTTTCTTTTGGGATACTTGAAAGAAAGAGTGTACGTTAACAAATCAATAACCATACTCCAACTAAAAACCAACATTCGAAATGAAATCATGCCATTACACCCGAAATTTTGCGAAAAGTTATGGAATATATGCTAAAAAGAGCACGTATGTGCGAAGCATAATATACTGTATTTAAAAAAAAATATAATATTCGCATTAATAAAAAAGTTATAAACCATTTGAACCAAATAGGTCATTCTGCGCCACCCTGTATATATAGATACTACATTGTGTAGGATATAAAATACAAAGTAACACAAACGTACACAGCCAAATGTTATAACAAATAAAAATGAAACAAGTAAAGATGGATTATGTTCGGTCATGCCGAATCTTACTTACCCTCCACTATGGATGGCATGTGAATGGTTTCGGATACAAATAAACTTGTTGTACCAAATTTCAGCCCAATTCGTTGAAATTTAAGGTATAACAATTAATAAAGGCGAAAGAAGTGGATGCATGAATTCCAATTTCAAATGTGGTTTTCTCTTTTCAGTTCGAATAAAAACCGCATCACAATTTTTTCTTTTGATCCTTCCTTCAAATGATAGAGCATATCAATAACAGGAACTCAATCTCAAAGGGTGAGTTTGTTAATTTTCTTCTCCTACCTCACTAACGAAATTGACAAATTCGCACGAAAATCAATTAACTATAACCTTTGTGCCAATCAAATCAAATTTTTCGATTTCTGCTTAAGAATGAATATACATACTTCGGCCACTGGTTGTGACATTTTCAACACAAGATAACAAATTTTATTATTATATTTCTCTGAAGGTGAAAGTATAGTCGTACCATATTTCTTTCTTGTTTTACATTGTTTCTCCTGCAAAATTGTCAATAAATTTTGTCATTTCAGTTTAAGTTCCGATATAATATAATTTCTGCGCAAAAATTGGACAACTGCAGTTGGCCAATAGAGGACATGGTATTTAACGAAGACGGAAATGGTCACCTGACAGCACACAATTGGAAACAATTTATGCCATTGTTGTCAGAATGATTGTTCAGTTCCTTTGTGGCAAGGACATCCCCAAAGCCATATTAAAGTAATAAATTGTCCGAAATTCTCCTCGTGTTGGTTCTTACTACTTCTCTAGTATGCTGGATGCTACATATACAAGTACACAATAGTAAAGGTCCTCTATTGGCATGTATTAATCAGTGCATCCTTCCGCACTGTTCTAGGCAAACCATGTTATACTGAATTCTACAATTCATTCAAAAAGTGTGTGTGAGTCTGTGAGAAAGAAAACAGTTGGAGTCATATCTGTCATTTTGTAAATTGCATTTACGTTTTGCAACAAAAGGCAAATTGAAAAAGACGAGTGTGTTGCAGTCACGTTTGTGAGGTGACATGCAACTGTGTTCAATTAAATCAAAAAGATAAGATTGTCCTTCTTGGTCTTAAATAAGGATTCATAATGGGCCAACTAAATTTAGTTTTGCTCTTAGAATGCTTGTTTTGCACTTTAAAATTCCTTCCGTAATGATAACTTCGAAGGCTATTCTATAGTTTTTAACTCTTAACACTGGTCCTCAAAAAACAAACATAAGAAGTATATATATGTCCCAAATTGGATCCTCATCAATAAAATTAATATGACTGTGTGTGCAAAATGCACTTTAAAAATTTATCCTCGATGAAAACGACTTACCCTGCATAACTTCGACTCGCTTAATGGAATGGCATAAAACGTTTTTCCTATGACATCGCGTTTTCGAGAGCCACAAAATTTGCTGGGTAAACAGAAGGCTTCGAAATAGATATTCCATCTCAAAGAACAAAATAAAGAAGATACATCAAGAAGTATTTATCTTAAAACGCCCGATTACCCCTCTCATCAGCTTGCCCCTGAAAAGCTCCACCCAAAAATAATGATATATCTAAAATCATAGAAATCGATGAATTTTTTAGGTAATGTATTACAAAAATATTCCTTGTAAAAAATCGCTAGGGCTAGGTTTCCACAATACACTTTAATGGTAACCCAATGGTTCTGTAAATATATCCACAAAGTTTGCTGGGTAAATGTAGGGTTACTAAATTCAGGAACAATTCCAGTATAGAAAGCTTCGGAATAGAAGCACCATGTCAAAGAACGAAAGAAAGCAGATACTTCAGGAAGAATTTTTCCCAAAACACCCGACACCGCCTTACCAATAAAAATACCCCTCCAAAAATAATGATTTATCAAAAGTCGTGGAATCGATGGATTTGTTGGGTGATGTATTCAAGAAAAAGATTCCTAGTAAAAAACCAGTAAGGAAAAGCTAAAGTCGGGCGGTGCCGACTATATAATACCCTACACCACTCTCGTAATATTGAATAACTCTGATATATAAATTTTGTAATTCATGTATAAATTGTTTACATAAATTTACTTTTGGGACATTTTATACTTAAATAATACCCTGTACCACAGTGTGGTGTAGGGTATACAAACGATTGGATCTACAGAGCCAAATCGGATGAAACATATATATGGGAGCTATAGCTAAATCTTTACCGATTTTCTTCAAATTCGGCAATGTTGGTTCATGAATCAAGAAACTCTACCATTCTAAATTTCAAAACGATTGGATGTAAAATACAGCTTCTACAGGACTAAAGGGCCAAATCGGACGAAACATGTATATGGGAGCTATAGCTAAATCTTAACCGATTTTCTTCAAATTCGGTAGTGTTGGTTCATGGATCAAGAAACTCTACCATTCTAAATTTCAAAACGATTGGATGTAAAATACAGCTTTATAGAACTAAAGGGCCAAATCGGACGAAACATATATATGGAAGCTATAGCTAAATCTGAACCGATTTTCTTCAAATTCGATAGTGTTGGTTCATGGATCAAGAACATCTACCATTCTAAATTTCAAAATGATTGGATGTAAAATACAGCTTCTTCAGGACTAAAGAGCAAAATCGGACGAAACATATATATGGGAGCTATAGCTAAATCTTAACCGATTTTCTTCAAATTCTTCAATGTTAGTTCATGGATCAAGAAACTCTACCATTCTAAATTTCAAAACGATTGGATGTAAAATACAGTTTTTATAGGACTAAATGGCCAAATCGGACGAAACATATATATGGGAGCTATAGCTAAATCTTAACCGATTTTCTTCAAATTCGGTAGTGTTGGTTCATGGATCAAGAAACTCTACCATTCTAAATTTCAAAACGATTGGATGTAAAATACAGCTTCTACAGGACTAAAGAGCAAAATCGGACGAAACATATATGTGGGAGCTATAGCTAAATCTTAACCGATTTTCTTCAAATTCGGCAATGTTGGTTCATGGATCAAGAAACTCTACCATTCTAAATTTCAAAACGATTGGATGTAAAATACAGCTTCTATAGGACTAAAGGGCCAAATCGGACGAAACATATATATGGGAGCTATAGCTAAATCTTAACCAATTTTCTTCAAATTCGGCAGTGTTGGTTCATGGATCAAGAAACTCTACTATTCGAAATTTCAAAACGATTGGATGTAAAATACAGCTTCTATAGGACTAAAGGGCCAAATCGGACGAAAGATATATATGGGAGCCATATCTAAATCTGAACCGATTTCAACCAAATTCAATAGCGATCTTAACAGCCGCGAAATACTCTAAACTGCAAAATTTCAGAACGATCGGAGTGAAATTGCGACCTGTAGCCGACGAACAACTTTACATGGACAGACGGACGGACGGACGGACGGACATCGGTAAATCGACTCAGCTATTGATTCTGAGTTGATCGGTATACTTTAAGGTGGGTCTAGCTGTGTTATTTTCAGGTGTTACAAACATCTGCCGTGAAACAAACTCATAATACCCTGTACCACAGTGTGGTGTAGGGTATAATCACTATAGCCCCCACAATACACTTTTATGGCAAACTCATGTTTTTATACCCTACACCACACTGTGGTACAGGGTATTATAACCTTGTGCATTTGTTTGTAACACCCAAAAGGAGAAGAAATAGACCCATCGTTTATTATACCGATCGACTTAGAATCACTTTCTGAGTCGATTTAGCTATGTCCGTCTGTCTGTCCGTCTGTCTGTCCGTCTGTCTGTCCGTCTGTCTGTGCATGTATTCTTGTAATCAAAGTACAGGTCGCAATTATGGTCCGATCGCGACGAAACTTTAGACATATCTTTTTTTTTGGCCCAAGGACGATCCCTATTGAATTTGGTTAAAATCGGTTCAGATCTAGATATAGCCCTCATATATATGTTACACCCGATTTGACATGTAAGCGCTGTAAAAACTGTATTTTATATCCGACCAGCGCGAAAATCGGTTCGGATTTAGATATAGCCCCCATATATATGTTACCCCCGATTAGCCCTGTAAGCGCTGTAGAAATTGTATTTTATATCCGATCAGTGCAAAATTCGGCAGAAAGAGGTGTCTTATTACTCGAAGGAATACTGCCAAATTTGGAGAAAATCGGTTCAGATTTAGATATAACTCCCATATATATGTTAACCCCGATTTGAAATTCAAGCGCTGTAGAAACTGTATTTTATATCCGATCACAGCGAAATTCGGCAAAAAGAGGTTTCTTATTATATGAAGGAATACTGCCAAATTCTGAGAAAATCGGTTCAGATTTAGATATAGCCCCCATATATATGTTACCCCCGATTTGACATCTTAGCGCTGTAGAGACTGTATTTTATATCCGATCAGTACGAAATTCGACAGAAAGAGGTTTCTATTTTACATGAATGAGTATTCAGGGAAAATCGATTCAGATTTATATATAACCTCCATATATATGTTCCTCTTGATTTGGTTACAAAGCGCTGTAGAAGTTGTACTTTACTTCCGATCATTACAAAAGTCTCCAGAAAGATGTTTCTCAATTTAGGAACGAATATTGATTAATTTAGCGATTATCGAGTCGGCCCCGCCCGACTTTCTGCCTTTCCTTACTGGTTTTAAGTATACTCGTATTGTATTTATTATGCTATTCTTGTGATCAAAGTACAGGTCGTAATTATGGTCCGATATTAACGAAATGTTGCACATATCTTTTTCGGCTCAAGGACGATCCCTATTTATTTTGGTTAAAATCGGTTTAGATTTACAAATAGCTCCAATATACAGGGTTTTCCAATAAAAAAAACATACTTACTATTAAGGAAATTCCATTTTTTTATTTAATGTGAACTACAATCGCTATAATTAAGTTCTAAATAAAACGTTATTCAAATGGCCTCCAAGTCTTTTTCTGCAGGAACGAATTCGATGAACCCAATTTTCGAGCACTTTTTCCACTAAATCAAGTCGTCTGTCATGAATGGCACGTTTAATATTTACTTGTAAAGCTTGAGAGAGTCTGGTTCATTTCGAAAGACCAATGACCACAAGAAATAGTTTAATGGTGTTAAATCACAACTTCTTGGAAGCCATTCAATATGACAATTTCTTAACATAATCGAATCTTCAAACTTTTTTCGCAACAATTCTATTGTTTCATTTGCTGTGAGGCAAGTAGCCACAATCGGACAATGGCAAAAAGATAGCTCTTAACGAGACTAAAGTATTGCTCATGGATGTCAAGGTCGTAGGTCGACTTGAAAGTCTCTTTTTTGCATTTAAAAAATTGACTTAGCATAATTTTCAAATACGAACGGAAAGTTTATTTTTGCTCTAGCTCCTTAAGGGTACGTAGGATCGGGAATCGGTCAATGGAAAAAAGATAGCTCTTAAAGATAGCTAAAATATTGCTCATGGCCGTAGGTTGACTGGAAAGTGTTTTTTTTTGGATTTAAAAAAAATGGACTTAGCGCACGAAAAGTTGCAATTGGAGAACAATAATTTTGATAAAAAAACTGAATAATTTGTAAACGTTGTTCTTGCGTATATCTCTCCATGCTGAAATTGTAAACACTACTGAATACAATGAAAGACAAATGACAGATCATGACATAGTACAAATGGCCGAAACGTCACTTCAAAATCATATCATCCCTATTGGAAAACCCGTTATATGTACCTCCGATTTACCATTTATGCACTGTATAAACAAAATGTTTTAACCTTGATACACTTAGAGGCAATACCAAATTTGAAAATAATCGGTTCAAATTTAGATATAGCCCCCATTTACATATTAGACCCGATTTTGCATGTAAGCGGTGTATTTTATATCCGATCAGTACGAAATTCGGCAGAAAAAGGATTCTTATTACATTAAGGAACAGTGCCAAATTTGGGGGAAATAGGTTTCGATTCATGTGTAGTCTCCATATATATATTCCTTCATATTTTGTATCAAAGCGCTATATAAGTTGTACTTTACTTCCGATCATTACAAAATTTGGCAGAAAGTAGTTACTTAATTTAGGAATGAATACTGCTTAATTTGGCGATAATTTGTTCAGATTTAGATGTAGCCACATATAGGATATGTATATGTTCTTAGTATTTGAGCGCTATCAAAACATGGAGCGATGTGCCCCATTGCCAATATGGATTGTCCTTCGCATAAGAAATGCTTCGGTAAACAATGCTTTTCGTAACGATCGCTTTATATTTGCGGCCTGCACTTTGATCAGAAGCATGTATAGACGGGCAGGTGACCCAAAAAGTGATTCTATGCCGATTGGTATAATAAACTTTGGGCCTATCCCTTTTGGTTAAGTGATGTTGATGATTTAATGTTTCAATGGTAATGTCCATTTAACCAGTAAGGATAGTTTCCTTGAAGAAGCCTGTCCAAAACCAAGGTACAATGATAAAACCAAACCACAATGGTGGACTTCTGAGTTAAAGGCTATGAAAAAGACCTTCAAGAAGCTATTCAATAAGGCAAAATATGCTTCTGTGGATAAGTGGGATTCCGCAAGGCTGTATTAGATATTATCCACTGCTCCCTCTACAGTGGGATATTTGCAGAATGAGGCAAATAGAGTGATTTTTAAGAGATTTCGGATTTGATTTTTAAAAAACCACAGAAATGTATGAAAGATTTCATTGAGTGCCATATGAGTCGATACAATGGTCTATATAATTTAATCTTAAAGAAGAAAACAGGAAAACAGTGTTGCCAAAAAGAAAGTTGCCAAAAAATCGCCAATTATTATTACATGCAATTTTGGTTTAATCTTTTAGGTTAGGTTAGGTTGAATAGAGGAGACTTTTAAAACATCTCATGTCCATGGACATACACTTAAGCCAGTGGTTCGGCCTGTTGTGCGCTCCTTATTTATGATTTTCATACCCCACGGATTACAGAAAATCGGTACTAGACACGTATTTTCTCAGTATCTTCCAGTCATATCCTCTGATATGAGTCAAGTCTGGCAATATGTCGGAACCGAAATATCGGGATCTTGCATGTGTGAAAGCTGGGCAGTGACACAGAAAATGTTCCATCGTTTCGATGTTTTCCCTGCATGCCCTGCACTCGTCTTTTTCTGGTAGTCCTATGCGATGAAGATGTGCCTGTAAGCTTGAGTGTCCCGTTAGAACACTTATCATCTTACTAATCTCGATCTTGTTTAGTTTCTGAAAACTACTTGTTTTCCTCTCATTTGGGTCACCCAACAGAATCTTTGCAGTTGCTCCTACAGTTGCTCTATTCCACACAGTTTTGTGAGCCATCACTGCCCAGTACTTCAACTCATCCTTCGTGGCTTCGAAAAGTTTCCAATTTTCCAAGTTTATTACTCGAAGTTCTCTGTTCTTTGAAGCCAAGCTGTTTGCTCGTTCATTTCCAATCACTCCGTTGTGTCCCGGTACCCAGAAAATACGCAGTTGACCATGGACTGAGTAATTATTTATCGCTCTTTTACAGTCTGACACTGGATTTGACCTTTTCCGATGTTATTGCTTTGATCGTCATTTGGCTATCTGTGAATATGTTGGCATATTAACGCTTTGTGGTACTGAGCCAGTAGTAGTATTACTGCTTGAAATACTGTGTTATGGTCTGAGAGACGGAAGTAAAGTTCGACTTCTGGTTCATCAATAAAAAGTCCCAGACAAGTCCTTCCTCCTAGCCTGGACCCATCGGTGTAGTAGCTGGTTCCCACTGGCGCATGTGCTAGTGTTCCGTTTTCCCAGGAGCGTCCTCAGCTCTTCTGCATAGTTGGTTTGGATGTGTGCCCCTTAGAAGTATTATAACGTCGTCTGCA
The DNA here is from genome assembly GCA_963930755.1 of Eudasyphora cyanicolor. NCBI lineage: Eukaryota > Metazoa > Arthropoda > Insecta > Diptera > Muscidae > Eudasyphora > Eudasyphora cyanicolor. Next base: position 162,333,383 of record OZ005737.1, read on the forward strand.
TAACAGACTGGTTTAAGTCCTTCATTGGTGAGGGCTTTAAGGAGACTGTGTATCGTCGTAACCCATAGGAGAGGCGATAAAATGCCCCCTGAGGTATACCACGATTTACCTGGTGTCTGATTTTTACGTCATATGACCCACAAATAATCCACCTATTCCTTAGCATATTGTTGATCCAGTTTATCAACGCCCGGTCAAGCTGATACTCGTCTAAGGACTGGATAAGTGTATCGATCTGAACGTTGTTAAAAGCGCCCTCAATGTCTATACAAACGACAAGTGTGTACATTTTTTACTGAAGGACTGTTCTATGTGGTGTACTACCTCATGTAGAGCTGTTGCCACTGATCTCCCTTTAACATATTCGTGTTGCTTGAATTTTAGCTTTTCATCGGCTATCTTACTTTTGATCATGTCGTCAATTATTCGCTCCATTGTTTTTAAGAGGAAATAAGTTAGGCTAATAGGTCGATAAGCCTTTGGGATCGTATAACTCGCCTTGCCAGGCTTAGGTATGAAGACCACCCTTGATTCCTGCCATTTTTTTGCCATTACCACTCAGAAAATGAGTTTTCATCAAAAGCCTTACGGTATCATCTATAGTTTCCATCCTTTTACCCGTTTCATCCACCAGTGTTTCGGTTTGCATATGAGTTTTTGAGAGGAACTTTTTTATTTTGGACATGCTGTTAACGCTGTCTACCTGCTCACAGAAAAGTCTCCAGGAGTTACGTTTCGCCAGTCTAATGATTTTATTGTATTCTTTAAGCCTTCTGTGGTAGTCATCCCAATATACTGATAGCTTTTTACGTCGAGCTCTATTGTAAAGTCTGCGGACATCCTTGCCAATCGAGCGAATTTGCCCTGCCATCCAGGGTTTCTCATAGGCAGATTTCCTTTCTCGAAGCGGGCAACTATATTCGAATGATTTTACAAGAGCCTCCGTAATCCTCCTCACATTGATATCAATGTCGTCTGTACTTGGATAATCGTGTTTAGGCTGGCCAAATCGATTTCTAAGTAGATTGCCGAATTTGGTCCATTCGGTTTTAGCCTTATTACGGAAACTTATTGGGTTAGGCGGTGGCCGTGCAATTTTAAACCTTATATAATGGTGGTCCGAATAGGAGTGTTCATCCGAAACCCTCCACTCATGGATCTCATCAATGAGGTTTTCCGAGCATATCGTTATATCTAATACTTCTTCCCTAATTTTGTTAACAAAGGTCGCCTTGTTCCCTATGTTGAGAGTTAGGAGATCGTTAGTATTCAAAAATTCTATAAGGGCTTGTCCCCTTTTTATTGGTGTCACTACTACCCCAAGCAATATGGTGTGAGTTGGCATCACAACCAGCTAGTAACACATTACTTGTATTTTTGCATTCCCTTACCAGACGTTGTAATTCCGACGTAGGTGGCAATGTCGGCGCATCGAATGGCATGTATACTGACGCCAGGTACATACTTCCATTACCTTGCATCAGCACAGTTGCGTCCGATGTTGACAACTCTGGAGAGAAAAGATAGTATAAGTTTTTATGGCACAGAATACAAGTCGTTGGACGAGTACCTGTGTTAGCGTAGAAAAGATTGTAGTCATATGGTTTAATCCAGTAACTTTGTTACTAGTAGTCCACGGTTCCTGGACCAAAGCAACATGAACCCTACCTTTACTTATTATGTTCATCAGAGCAATGGATGCCTTTTCGTTCCGGTGGAGGTTTATCTGGATGATCTCAATCATTGTCTTTCCAGTAAAAGTTTCCTTTGGGAGTCGTCTATACTATTTGGTTGCACTCCCTCTTTATTTGGTAGTGAGTCTTTCTCCTCTTTTCGTTTCCTACCTATTACACACTCTTCAAGTAGACCTCTTTGGGAGGCGATGTTACTTATTGTCGTTCCCTCTTTGTTTTGATTCTTGATGTACCTATTCCTATCACCACTATTGATGGGAAAATTCTGCAAAATTGGTGATATTATCGGCAAATTGGTAATGTTATCGACCTCTTTTTGGAAGGCGGTGTTGTTTTTTTGTCGCTCCCTCTTTGTTTTGAGTTTTTGTGCTCCTCTTCATATCCTTATCACCACCTTTGCTGGGAACTTTCTGTAAAATTGATGATGTTATCGGCAAATTGGCGATGTTATCGACCACTTCCACCTCACTTTTTGGAATTGTCTCACTCGCTTCTTTCTGTTCACTATTTTCGTTTGCCACTGCAGGCGGTACGTTCGTGTTTGGGCTCGACTTAACTGTCCTGCCAATGGGGGTTTTTCCAATCTTAAAGAAGATTTTCCAAATCCCGAAAAATGCCATGACTTTTGTCTTGACAAGGCTATCCCTGGAATACGGGTCTATGCCTACCACCAGGAGAGAACCATCGGGATAATTTTTCCTGTGGAAGACTTCCCACTTCCCCACTTTAAGGTTCGAATCTTGTTTGCCAATGACGCTGAGTATGCGCTCTCTGCGCACTAGTTTTCCGAGGACATCGACACAGCATTGTGATGCCAGTTTCAGCATCAAAACGCCCCTCTCAAACGTGCAACTCATTACTTGGATTGTTGGTCCATCATTAGATTCGAGAATGTGGTCCAATACCTTTGTGTAGAACAAATCTTCGAAGATGCTCTTCTGCTCTTCGGGAATTTTGCCAGACGCACTACTGCTATCAATTATGGCATAGAGTAGTTCGACCTGAATATGTTTTTTGGCTATTTGGGAATAAGATGGTGCTTCCTTAACCTTTCTTTTAGCCACCTTGCTTTTTCCTTTAGAATGGGTCTTTTTGTTTGAGGCCCCCTCTTTTATGGATGGTTTGGTGCACTTACTCACCTTCGCAACAAGAGAATAAATTTCACCTCCCACCATTAACGGATTCTGACTAGAAACTCCCTTTTTGGTAGATTGAGTAGGTTTCTCCGACGTGCTGGGTGTCAGTCAGCTTTTTTTCTTCTTAACTGATTTCGCATCGCTATGCTCTTCGGGAGATCTGACTCTTTTAGTAGATGTAGAAGAGTCAGATTCATCCTGTAATATCTTCTGGCGGTTCATCTTATTCAGTTTCCTTCTTTGTGCCCCTGACAGTCTTTTGCGATTTTCAACAATAGTAATATTGTTATCACTTGATGACTCAGAGTTCGAGTTCCCACTAGTTTTTAAAAGCTGGGGTTGCTTAGAGCCCCACTATGTCTGGTATTTGAAAATAAGAGGAGTGAAGATCACTCCGAACCGAAAAAAGTAAAACAGATTGATAAAGAAAATTCGTTATTTAGATAGGAAATAGTGCCCATTTTTACCATTACACTTTTGCATTACACTGCACAAAATTTTAAGTTTTTATATGCACTGGTATTATTTTTATATGCACCTTTTGTGTGGGAGGTACCAAAAAGGGTGATGATACTTCACTCATCTTCCTCAAGGTGATAGCGACGGATAAACTATTACTATGTGGGGAATAACATATGATTCGGATAAGTAGTATAGGAGTTATTAGAAAATCAATATTTCAATAAATTGTAACCCTTTGTGGGTGAGGTACCATAAGTAAGTAGTGGACCATTACTCCATTCGAGAGTTCTCGTGAGCTCCTCTCTGACAGACAAAAGACAATGACTTAAAATATCCTAAATGCCATTTCGTCTTAAATATACTTAAAAACTGACAACGCTTGCAAACAAACCATTGAGTTTTATTGTCGTACTCTGTGAAGAATGCTATTTTATCTAAAAATTATCTGTAGCGGGTAGGTTGATTTTTGTCTCAACTGAAGCGAAGCTGTGGTTAGTTTTGCCATGAAATGATATTTAAAAATTAAATGCGAGGCATTAATTTTCTTTGTTTTCCTCAATTTTACTCAACTTTGAAAAACTAAAAATACACCCATTATACACTGATAGAAAAAGCATCGTCATGATGCGACGAATTCATGCCCCCGACTATTTAAATTTAAAAAATTTCACTAAATATTCTTCTGGTTTTAGACTATTAAAAATGGTATGGAAAATAAAATTACTTGTCTGCTTTGCCAGGTTCAGTTGTGATTATACGGTTCGAAACGCAGTTCTTATCAGGAAAGGCTTAAAGCAAACGAACGAGAAGTATTCATTACTTCTGATATTTTAAATCTAAAATATTCTCATAAAGTAATGTATTTGCCAACAGACGAATCCCATTTATCACCACGACGAATACCATTCATCACCACGACGAATTCCATTCATCACCACGATAAATTCCATTCATCACGACGACGAATCCTATTCATCATCACGACGAATCCCATTCATCACCACGACGAACTCCATTCATCACCATTATTAGATTTTTTAAATTAAAATTTTACAACAAATTAATTAACCAAAGTAATCAGAACGCGTATAGAGCAGTACAGTTAAGCACAAACTGTAAATTGATTGCTTGGTTTTATCATTTTTTTCATCATAACGGTCAAATAAATCTTTTCGTCGTGGGAGTGAAACCTTATCGTTCCCTCGACGAATTTCGAAATAACCAAAAACATGGGTTAATGACGTACAAACACATCACATGTACGAAACTTCTCGTCACCAGTACGAAGCTATATTGACGAAACTGATTCGTTATGGTGACGAACGATTTTTCTATCAGTGTAATGGTAAATGAATATATACCATAGCAATCATCAGATTATATAGTTTTTGACCAATGGGCAAATAATGTATCTTCTCCAAATTTACAAATTTAATAGAATTTGACGATAAAATTAATTAATCTTCTAAGATACAAATATATTATGTCTGGACACACATCGATACCACCATTCCATAACATGCTAAGTCGAAACAGGTAGTTCTTCAGGAGATTCGATCGTTTATGAGTAAGTTCTGATTGGGTTGACGAATAAACCAAAAATGATGCTGAATATAATTTGGAATATGCTAAATTTTAAAATGCAATATCCCGAAAACGGACTAAGTCGACTTTGCATACGGGGCTATGCGGGGCTATATTTAAATAGTATTAGCATTTTTTAATAAAACAGCTAATTTCGTTCTTAGAACAAAGAAAGTTTTTCTTAAAAAATTTTTTTTTAAAAGAATTAGATTGAAATGTTTTTGCATAGACAATTGAGACTGCATTAATTTCATCGATCACGTATATATCTTCCTTATATTAATATTAGTATGTTATGAACTTATTTGAGTTAGGTACAGCCAGATGGTACATATTCTGGTTTTAAAATTGTCTGCTCCATTTGTCAATCCGAGTGGATAGGTAAGTTAACTGACAAACAATTTAAACGCACAGAATTTTAGTTCTGTTGATATTGGGGGAATTTCCAATAAGGACATAACATTTTAAAACGTAAATAAAACACGCTTTCTACTCCTAGTACAGATATCAGGCTTACATATATATCAGATATAGTAAAAATATAACTTTTACACATATAAGTATAATCGATTTTTGAAACAAATTTTACAAAACTTGTCCGCACATACCGCTCCTATAGTAATTTCGAACATTGTCTTTTTTCCGGATATCAAAATAAAGTCACTGAGACGAGAATAAGATTAATCAATAATACTGTGCAACAAAAAACTCTTTCCCCAACGAGACCAAATGGACATGACAGTATACCACTAGTATAACTAAAACCCCAAAGGGTTTTTCGAAGATAGCTCGATTTTTTGTTTTATAGCCCTTTGAAGTTAGGCTATTTTAAGTCAAATTTTAAGACAGTTTACATATGGGCAAAAGTGCACTTTAGCGGGCACATGTCAAAAAAACACAACAAAAAAACCCTTAATAAAGGACCTCAGGCCCACTAATATACGATATGTCCAAAACACATAAACTATAAAAATTAGTAAATTAAAATATGTGAGGCCTTAAATAGTAAATTTCAATTGTTTAGTATATGCATTGATTCACTCCATTGGATTACATATACAAATATTAGGAATGTTTTTTGTCTCTACTATACTTTGTTGGGGCTCCAAATTTTAAGACCTGGTAACCGCAACTGGAATTTTCTTCTTTTTTGGAGTCTCGTTGACATTTCCCTTCATTTGAGTACCATTTCACCTATCTGTGAGCTTTAGGGAATTTTTGAAGGCCCTAGGGCCCCAGGGTCCGTTGTCTCACCGGGCATATTTTTTGAATTTTGCGAGTCACTTCGGAGGCAATTGTGTTTTTTCTACCATTGTGTTTACGCTATAGTACTCTTTGGCCTGGAAATTTGACTAAAATTAGCTAAAAAGTCAAAGAGCTAGAAAAGAATAATTCGAGCTAACTTTGCAAACCCCTTTGGAGGATTTGATATACGAGTCGTGTACTATCATGTCCAACTGGTTTCGTTCGGAAAAGATTTGATGACCCAAAATTTGTTGCACAGTGTAACTGTCGAAAACTTAAACACTCAATTGTAAAGCCCAATATTTAAAAATAAGTTTTTAATTAATGGTTTGGAATTTCCAAATATAAAAGTCTATATAAAGTTATAAGATCCCTATTGTAAACCACATATGGGCATTTCCAGAGAAAGGTCCACCACGATGAGAAAAATAAAAGTTGATAAACTAATGTTTTTTTCTTTTATATTGTTAAAGAAATATTTGAATTTAAAGAATATAATGAGTTTACAGCATATTTTTATTTTTGTTGTGAAATATTTGAACAGAAAGTCACAAATATTTTTTTTTTCATTTTGGCCCCTTTAAGTGCTGGTTTTGCATTTCACTGTTATTTGTTATATATTCGTTTTATGGTTGCAATCTTCGTTAAAGATCTTTGTACCAACAACAAACTATTAGGAAAATAGAAACAGAGATAAAGCAAGAATCGACTAACGGTAAATTTGTAAGTTTCTTTCACCTGCTATTTTGGTGTCACGTTCGCGATAACAAAACGAGTTTTGTATCAGAACTGCTCATCCAGTCGAAGCAAGTAATTGAAAATTTATATTCAAACAAAGTTAATTGTGCTTAATTAATAAAAAAACAAAAATTGTTTGCTGTTGCTTTTAAGAAAGCTTTAATTTTAATCAAAAGTTTGTCGCGTTCGCCATCTTAGTTGGACATATTAGAACAAACAATTTTTTTTTTTTCATATTTGCTTACTTTTTGTGCGGATGAGTAAAAATAATAATAAAGAAGCATCACGACGACATTTGGAAAACATTAAAACAGAAAGAAATTAAATTAAAAAAATTAAATTAAAAAAAATAAATTAAATTAAATATACAAAAATTAAATTTAAAATTAAAAAATTAACAAACATGTGTTCCTTATTATTATTATTCTTACATTTGTAAGTGTAGAAGTTATACTTTTGTTTTTCTCAATGCAATTATTACGTGAGAGAAATAATGTCGCGTTAGGAATGTCGCGTGCGGAATTTACACTAAGAGCGGCAAAAAAAATCCAATATATATATTTTAACATGACAACCTCTAATTAAAAACTACATTAGTCTATTTTAGTTTAAAAAAAATTGCATTACAAAATTCTGTTTCAATTCGCAGATTTTTGAATATTTCTAGATGCAGTCGAAAACGAGTTCTATTTTTTGTCGCGTTCGGGATCCCATGTTTTTTGCCAATATATCAGAAAGCAACTAATCGACCAAACCTGCCTTTTGCCCTAAATATAGTGCTACTAAAATGCTATAGAAAAATGTATACAACAAAAAAAAATTGTTAGATTTCTTTATTTCGTTTCACTTTAAAGGCGTACGAATGTCGCGTTCGGCATCCTGGAAATACCCATATATAAGGTGACAAAAATAAAAACTTCGTTGTTCAAAATAAATTCAAATTGTAGTTCGTCCTCAAAGCTGGATGGCCCACTCTGCATTAACCGCCTCATTTATACTTAAATCACAGACGGTCAAAAAATACAATGTGTTTCCACATCCACAATAGAACCAGGAAAAGAAAAAGTTTTAATTTCCTTAGCTTGTCCAGGAAATATTGAAACAACGCAGCGTTTTAACGAGACGTGGAAATTCAATAGAACAATTTTATATCCGCATACTCGTATAAGGCACTTGCCTTACCAACAAACAATGACTTTTAACCTAGTTCTGGAGGCACTCATATGCTATTTTTTTAATGGCATTTACGCTGAGAGAAATGCAATCAGAGGCTAGCAATTAATTTAAACTTTGTTAAGTTCAACGACTTACAATAATTGTTGTTTTCTCTGAGCACAACGTAATTGGGTGAACAGTTAAATGTAATTTTGCTGCGAATGCGAGTTTAATAATAATAAAACCAGTAAGGAAAGGCAGAAAGTCGGGCGGGGCCGACTATATAATACCCTACACCTCCCTAACAATGCGATAAGGGTCATTGCGATAATAATTTGGAATAATTGGTAATTGAGTAAGAATATACAGGGTGGCCGATGAAAGCTGCTACCAAAAAAAATTTAATAACTTTTTTTCAAGAATTTGGATTGTCCGCCGCTATTACGCACTGAAGTCCGTAGTTTCGGTTCAAAGAGAGTATAGGGGCACGTTTGGCGGCAATCCTCCGAGCAGATGGACCATTAAGAGACTTGTTAACAATTTTTCCGAGCATGGGACAGTCAACAGAAGACCTTACCATCGAAACCCTTCAGTTCGGACGGAGGAAACAATAGCTGCTGTAGCTGATGCCATACAAAACAATCCAAGAGTTTCGACAAGAACCATGTCTGCTCAAATGGGTATAAGTCATTTAAATTTCATTATTTTTAAAACTAATTCCATACACTGAATTCCATACACTGAAAAAACAAATTTGAGTTTCTTAATGTAGCAATAGTCATCACCCACCCTGTATATATGTAGATATATCTAATTCTAAACCGATAATCGCTAAATTAAGCAATATTCGTTCCTAAATTGAGAAACATTTTTCTGGAGAATTTTGTAATGATCGGAAGTAAAGTACAACGTCTATAGCGCTTTGTAGCCAAATCAGGAGAAACATATACATATGATCGAATATGAAATACAGTCTCTACAGCGCGTATATGTCAAATCGGGGATAACATATATATGGGGGCTATATCTAATCTGAACCGAATTCTCCGAATTTGGCATTATTCCCTCATGTAATAAGAAACCTCTTTCTGCCGAATTTCGCTCTGATCGGATATAAAATACAGTTTCTACAGCGCTTGAATTTCAAATCGGGGGTAACATATATATGGGGCTATATCTAAATCTGAACCGATTTTCTCCGAATTTGGCAGTATTCCTTCATGTAATAAGAAACCCCTTTCTGCCAAATTTCGTACTGATTGGATATAAAATACAGTTTCTAGAGCGCTTACATGTCAAATCGGGATTAACATATATATGGGGGCTATATCTAAATCTGAACCGATTTTCCCCAAATTTTGTATTGTCTCTAAGTGTATCACGAGACTTCTCTCTGTCAATATACAAATCGGTTCAAAATGTTCAAAAATGTTGTTTATACAGTGCATATATACCAAATCGGAGGTACATATATATGGGAGCTGTATGTAAATCTGAACCGATTTTAACCAAATTCGTTCAAGTTTCGTTGAGATCGGACCATAATTGCGACCTGTACTTTGATTACAAGAATACATCTACAGACGGACAGACGGTCAGACAGACGGACAAGGCTAAATCGACTCAGAAAGTTATTACAAGTCGATCGGTATAATAAACAATGGGTCTATCTCTTCTCCTTTTGGGTGTTACAAACAAATGCACAAAGTCATAATACCCTGTACCACAGTGTGGTGTAGGGTATAATGAGATATATATATGTAAAAAATGCAAAATCGTAGAAGAAACTTATGGTGTTATGGTTTTTGTTTTAGGAGAAACTGGCTTGTGTTTAAATTGTAATATTTTCTTAACGCGTTAACATACATTGAAGTTGTTTTCGCAAATAACAAAGTATGAGAGGAATTATTGTCAAGTTACTAACTATATTTTTATGAAGTATATCTTTTTTTTTATTAACAAAATGTAATCATGTATGTACACATTTTATGTTAATTATACTTACGAAGCAATTGTTGCTACATAATTGTGCATAATCTAATAAGCCTTTTATTAATTTCCCAACGTCAAGACGGTTTTAGTTCTAACGGGAAATATAGGTGTCTGATATATTTGTATCGAAATCCTATTAATATTATAAGTATAAAATCGTTTGATTCATCACGCCTAAACGGCTGTGGCAACACACAAACAAACAGACAAACAAACAAACAAACACACAAACGCACAAACGCACGATTTTATAGAATTAATAGGATACGACTATATATAGGTAACAAAATATTTATTGCAAAATTGCATGCCCATAGCTATAGCCTTCCGTCCGTCTGTAGATGTATCGTCTGAATTAAAGTACAGGTCGTATTAATGGCCCGCTTGAGATGAAATTAAGCACAGTGGTCTTTTTTAGCCCAAGGACGATCCCTATTGAAATTTGTCTAAATCGGTTCAGTTTTACATATAGCTCCCATATACATTTTATATATGATCTGAATAAAAATTGACACACAGAAGTCTCATGATACACTCAGAGATAATACTAAATATGAGGAAAATCGGTTCCGATTTAGATATAGCCCCCATATATACTCGTATTTTACCCCCGATTTCACGCTGCCATATATTCCTCTCGATCTAGTCGACTATGATCGCGATCTTCAACTCCTCCTTGGGATAAGCCTTGATGAGGAGGTGAAGCTAAGTACATTGTTAACTGAAACGAAATCAATTATTCCAATTTTATATCACAATGCCCCTGTGCACATTTTTAGGGAGGTGTAGGGTATTATATAGTCGGCCCTGCCTTTTCTGTTTTCTTTACTGGTTTTAAGACAAATTTTATGTTTTTCAGTAATTCAACGTAAATTTGTTAAGAATTTTTAATTGTTCATTAAATTTCTTTATAATTGAAATGATATACTATTGCATTATGATACATTGCATGATAAGTTAACAACAAATGATAACTTGTAATAAATATATATTAAAAAAAATTTTAAATTGTAAGGTATAACTCGAAATCAATGATTAATTTCGAAAAATCTACAACATTTTGGAAATCTTTTTTAAACAAAATATATTTAGAATAATAAACAATTATTTTATTTGTATATTTCAGAAAATTAGTTGGCAAATATATTTTATTGTAATACTAGTTTATTATAATATGCGTTCTAAGCAAATTTTATTTTATTTTATTTGGAACAAAACATTCCAAAATTTTTGTTCCAAATCTATTTTCTTTTTATTCAAACATATCAAAAAAGGGGATTTTCCCCGTGTTGTCACGTAATTATAAATATCCACATAGAATGTGGAACGCCTCAGAGGTCGAGCATAGTACAGGGTGGCACAGAATGAGCTATATGGTTTGAATTCTTTATAAACTTTTTAATTATTATTCTTTCTTTGTTTTTTCAGCATTTTGTGAAGGAGACTTGGGGAATTAATTATGAATCGAACAACGTAAAAATATAATTGAATTTTTCGAAATTTTGCGAAAAGTTTTGGAAATTAATTATGAATCGAACAACGTACAAATATAATTGAATTTTTCCGAAATTTTGCGAAAAGTTATGGAAAATATGCTAAAAAAAAGCGCGCATGTGCGAAGCAGAAAATGGACATCACTTACAGGATATAATTTTTCAAAGCTAATTGCAAAAAATGTCCCTATAATATACTGTATTTAAAAAAATATAATAATCGCATAAATAAAAAGTTATAAACCATTTAAACCATATAGCTCATTCTGCGCCACCCTGCATTTAATCCCCTTCATATGGTATAGAATAATCGTCAGTGGTTGACGCTAGTATACAGGAAGATCTCAGTGTTCGACTCTAGTATAGAGAATGATCTCAGTGTTCTACTCTAGTATAGAGAAAGACCTCACCTTTCGAGTCTAGTATAGATGAATACCTCACTGTTTTTTTTCAATACCATTTTTTTGACAGATCACGCGTGAGTCGTGTCATGCTGTCATGATATTTTTGTTAAGTATTGTTTGGCATTTCATCATGGAAAGACTTACGCCTGAACAACGTTTACAAATTATTCAGTTTTATTATCCAAATAATCGTTCGCCAAGTCCCTTTTTTCTTAAATCAAAAAAAAAAAAAAAAACTTTCCAGTCGACCCACGACCGTGACACCCATGAGCAATATTTTACCTCTCGTTAAGAGCTATATTTTTGCCACTGACGGTGGTTACGTTCTCACTGCCGGTGAGAACGTAACCGTCAATGGCGACCGTTATCGTGCCATGATAACCGACTATTTGATGCCTGAAATGGAAGGTCGTGATCTCTGCGACATTTGGTTTCAACAAGACGGCGCCACTTCCCACACATCGCATCAATCAATGGATTTATTGAGAGAACACTTCGGTGAGCAGATAATTTCACGTTTTGGGGCGGTCGATTGGCCACCAAGATCGTGTGATATCATACCGTTAGACTTTTTCCTGTGGGGATATGTAAAGTCTAAAGTTTATGCGGACAAACCCGCTTCGATTCAGGCCTTGGATCAAAACATCACGCGTGTCATTCGCCAGTTAACAGTCGAAATGCTCGAACGAGTCAATGTTCTTTCAAATGATAACGAACTTTCCCCATTCAATTTGAATTTTCTGTGTTTTTTTTCTTTAAAAAAGTAGGGAACCTCGAAATGGATCACGCTATATATATATAAAAATTCCTCTAGCGGAGGTAAATACCTTAGTGGTCGTCTCTAGAGAAGAGGAAGGCCACAGTGGTCGACTCTAGTATAGAGGAAGACTTCAGTGTCCGACTCTAGTATAGAGGAAGACTTCAGTGTTCGACTCTAGTATAGAGAAAGACGTTAGTTGTCGACTTAGTACAGGGTTTTCCAACAAGAGGTGTTATTTTGAATCACCCGGTATTTCGGTAGCTGCAACTTTTGAAGCTTTTATTCTTTGACAAGTACTACGCCATTACTAACCAGTAAGGAAAGGTTAAAGTCGGGCGGGGCCGACTATATAATACCCTACACCACCTCGGCAATGTACATTAAGAATTTCTTTTTGAATAGTTGGAATAATTAGTTTCCTTTCTTTTACGAAAGTACTTAGCTCCCCCGCCACGTCAAGGCTAATTCCAAAGAGGAGTTTAATATAATGTGTGGAATTAAAAATTGAACTAATAATAATATTCCACATATTTGCATTTACTGTGGTTATTATTAGCCTTAACACAATAAATAGTCCGATTTTCGGTCGTACACAATATAAGTAATATATGAAGGGTATGTTAGGTAGGTACTACCTCGGAATAATTGGTACTACCTTGGAATAATTGGTTTAAGTAATGTTTTAATTTTAATTTCCGCTGAAGCCTTTCAGGTCTCTAAAATAGCGCTTATATAAAAAAATTAGGAACATCTTTCTGGAAAATTTTGATCGGAAGTAAAGTACAACTTATATAGCGCTTTGGTACCAAATCAGGAGAAACATATATAAATCTGAACGGATTTTTCTTGAATACTCATTCATTGAAAAAGAAACTTCTTTCTGTCAAATTTCGTACTGACCGGATATAAAATATAGTCTCTACAGCACTTACATGTCAAATCGTGGGTAACGTATATATGGGGGCTATATCTAAATCTGAACCGATTTCCCTTAAATTTGGCAGCGTTAATTCATGTAATGAGAAACCTCTTCTGACAATTTTTTTACTGATCGGATTTAAAATACAGTTCTACAGCGCTTACATGTCAAATCGGGGGTAACATATACATATATAGGGGCTATATCTAAATCTGAACCGATTTCCCTCAAATTTGGTATTGTTAATTCACGTAATGAGAAACCTCTTTCTGCCAATTTTTTTACTGATCGGATATAAACTACAGTTTCTACAGCGCTTACATGTCAAATCGGGGGTAACATATATATGTGGGCCATATCTAAATCTCAACCGATTTCCCTCAAATTTGGCAGTATTAATTCATGTAATAAGAAACCTCTTTCTGCCGAATTTCGTACTGATCGGATTAAAAATACACTTTTTACAGCGCTTACATGTAAAATCCGGGGTAACATATATATGGGGGCTATATCTAAATCTGAACCGATTTCTTCTAAATTTAACAATGTTCATTCATATAGTAAGAGACCTCTTTTTGCTGAATTTCATACTGATCGGATATAAAATTTTAACCAAATTAAATAGGGATCGTCCTTGGGCCAAAAAAAAGGTATGTGTAAAGTTTCGTCAAGATCGGGCCATATTTGCGACCTGTACTTTGATTACAAGAATACATCTACAGACAGACAGACGGACATAGCTAAATCGACTCAGAAAGTGATTACAAGTCGATCGGTATAATAAACAATGGATCTATCTCTTCTCCTTTTGGGTGTTACAAACAAATGCACAAAGTCATATTACCCTGTACCGCAGTGTGGTGTAGGGTATAAAAATGGAACGATACACGATTCAACTTATTATTTATTTATTTTATTTTATTTTATATGAGTTACAATACAAAGTAAATTTATATTCTAATTTTATGGTCCAGGGAAAGGCCGGGTTACAAAGACCATATGGCTAAATGTTTGCAGCGGCAGACCAGACCCTCTGGTGGGAATCGAACCCACGACCCCCAAACTCATAGGCGAGTACGCTACCAACTCGCCTACTGGGGCGCTCTCAACTTATTAATTCGATTCCAATTATTAAAATTCGAAAAATCGAAAATCATCGAAAAATCATCTTGACTGATGAGGCCCATTTCCCCATCGGTGGCTACGATAACAAGCAAATTTGTCGCATCTGGGGCTCGGAAAACCCAAGAGTTGTTTTTGAGAAGCCTCTCCATCCTCAACGTGTGACTGTTTGGTGCGGTTTATGGTCCGGCGGGGACATTGGACCTTACTTTTTCGAAAATGAGGTTGGATCAACAGTTACAGTGAATGGATTGCTCTATCGAGATATGATTAATGATTTTTTATGGTCGGAGTTCGATGGTATTGATCTGGACAACGTGTAGTTTCAACAAGACGGCGCTACGTGCCACACAAGCAACGAAACCATTGCTCTTTTACGGGAAAAGTTTTCGGACCGTGTTATCTCTCGAAGAGGTGATCACAATTGGCCACCGAGATCTTGTGATTTAACACCTTGGGACTTCTTCCTTTGGGGCCACGTGAAAGATAAGGTCTACGCCAACAGCCCAGCGTCGATTCAAGACCTCAAAGAGGATATCGAGGACATAGGGCAGCCACTTTGCGATTTGGTTATGGAAAATTTCATGAAAAGGATATGGTCCTGTAAGCGTGGTCGTGGTGGCCATTTGGCTGATGTTGTTTTTCATTATTAACGGTATACCTTCCTCTTTATTATGAAATAAACATCGGATCATTTATCTAAAAAAATTGAATTTTTTATGAATACCAAAATAACACCTCTTGTTGGAAAACCCTTTATAAAGAAAGATCCCTGTGGTCGTCTCTATTATAGAGGAAGAACGCAGTGGTCGACTGTTGTATTGAGGAATACCACTCTGGTCTACTATAGTGTAGAGGAATACCTTAGTGGCCGATTCGACCATGGATGAATACCTCAATGTTTGTCTTTACTATAGAAAAAATATTTCTGTGGTCGACTCTGGGGAGGAGGACGACCCCTGTGGTCAGCTCAAGTAAAGAGGAATACGCCAGTGGTCGACACTAGTATAGAGGAAGACCACGGTGTTCGACTTAGTACAGATGAAGACCTCAGTGGTCGATGCTCGTATAGAGGAAGACATCACTATTCGACTTTAGTGTACAGAAGATCTCAGTATTGGCGCATAGTGAAGAGGAAAACCTCAGTGGTCGAGTTTAGTATAGAGGAAGACCTTAGTGGTCGACTCTTGTATAGAGGAAAACCTATGTGGTCGACTCTAGTCTGGAGGAAGACTTAATTTGACGACTTTAGTATAGATTAAGGACTAAGTGTTCAGCTCTAGTGTAGAGGAAGACCTGATACTCAATGGTGGACTCTAGAAATGAAGCAAGGCTTCAGGCTCTAGCCGTCAACTGAGACGATTCTAGTTTAACAGTATCGAAACATGAAGCAATGATGGCATACATGAAACAGTGATGGCAAATATTAATTATGTATCTCTCTTGATTAATTATCAAATTTCTATGGTGTAGTCTTATATTCTATTCCAATTTACAAATTTAAGCTTTTCTTAATCCCTTATATGATTAAATACTAAATTCCGCATTTAATCTCACAAAAAATTCAAATACATAGATGTCTACTTTCATAATGCGGTCTAATAGCGAATATGTCACAAATGTTTTCATTATGACCCAATACATCTTCCTATTCGTTATTTAACCAAATATAACTTCCAACTCCATTTTACAGTTTGTAACGTTTGGCAACAAAGAAGTGGAATGCCCTTAGCCAGATTTATCCCTTGCTATACATGTAGAAGTGTAATTTATTTAACCCATTTTAAAGCAATTTGTCATTTGTTTTAACACCCTCTGCTTTTTAAAAGTGGGTTTTGTGGACGATATATGAAAGCCATTACTTTTTCAGGTAAACATAGAAGGTATACTTCCTTTTGTTGGCGGTTTTATGACTTTAGCAGAAAAAAAGATTTTGTGTTGCGTAAAAACCTCCAATCTATAAAAAAACACTTTTGGATCATTTATTTTTCACATGATATGGCCATTTGTGTAAGAATGTGTTTCGGAATGTTTCGCAGAATGTTTTGCAGAAGCCGAAAATTAATCTAAACTTAAAGTCCACTTAATCTAGGCAAGTATTTACAAATGTTGGAGGTTGGAGAGCTTGTACAACGCCATGAAAATATTCGGCATTTTCTGGTCGCATACAAACCAACTAAATTTTGAGTTGTATGCCGAACAAACATCGTAAACGAAATCGTAGATACGTGACAAGAGAAGAATATGAAAATAAGGAATGTCGTGCTAGGGGCCTAGAAAAAAAAAGCGAAAACAAAAACAATATGGAACGCAGAAATTGTCTTTCCAAGACAAGCCTGTGCATAAGAGTGGAACGAGCTTTAAAGAAATGGGAAATTTGCACGGAGTCCGGAGTCGAAAATTATCATCGACTCCGAGATTTATTGTGCAAAATGTACCAATTATGTGATGGTACTTTTGCACTAAAAACATTTTGGGTAAACAATTGTGGTAAAAAAGAAGGATACAATATTCGAATCTTTTAACCAAATATTTAAGTATGTCAATAATATCTATAAAGTTAACCAAGCTATTTATCTAACAAAATAAGTATTTTTGCAAGACTATACACAATTCCTAAGAGAGTACAAAACAAGTAGGGAAAGGCCGAGAGAAGCCAACTATATGATACGGTACAACATATTGTTAGAGCAGAATAAGCTCATATATTGTACATATGAATATGAGATAATTACATTATAAATCTAAATCTAAACAGAATATGTTTAAATTCGACAATATGCGTTCTTGGATGAGTAAATTCTACTCTACTAAACTAAAAAAAATTATTGAATTTGAAATACAGCTTCCATAGCGTTACAAGGCCAAATCTAAAGAAACATTTATATCTGAGGGCAATATCGACCTGAACCGATTTTCACCAATTTCCTCCATAGTGTGAAAGAATTGTTATTGCCAAACTTTAATACTGGTACAATTTAATATGTTACAAATACTTTACAAACAACTTAAGATGGACAACGGACAGCTAGTGATTCTGAGTAGAACGGTGTATTTAAAGTTGTGTCTAGCTGTAGTATTTTTTAAAAATCAAAAACCAAATTTATAACATCCTGTACCATAGTGTGGTGTAGGGTAATATAATAGGGTAGTAGGGTAATCTATATAAAGGGTGGTTAAGTTGTAAGGGCCGATGTTGAATGTGAACCACACTTAACGTCAAGTTTTTTTCTGCATTTCATTTGACATTTCTCAATTTCAGACTAACTCAATTTGAACCATGGGTTTTAAGCCTTTTACGAAATTGGGCGTTTAAATCAAAATGCATTTCGTGCACTTCGTGATGTTTTTTTGATCAGCATAATCGACGAAATGTGTCCACAATCGGGAGAATTGTGCGCAAATTTCAGCAAACCGGGTCTGAAGGAGACCCCGTGCATGCTCGCCCAATTCGTTTGGTGCGGCTTATGGGCTTGCGACGTCATCGGGCCATACTTCTTCGAAATGAGGCCGGTCAGGCAGTTACTGTGAATGGTGTTCGCTATCGTGAGATGATAACTAACTTTTTATGGCCCGAATTGGAAGATATGGATGTGGTTTCAACAGGATGGTGCCACTTGCCACACAGCTAACGAAACAATGGCTCTTTTGCGCAACAAATTCAATGGCCGTGTTATCTCCGTTGGACTTCTTTATTTGGGGTTATTTGAAAGAAAAGGTGTACGTCGATAAGCCAGCAACAATTCAAGAGCTAACGGATGAGATAATTCGGCACATTAACTGCATAGAACCTCAATTATGGCTCAGCGTCATCGAAAATTTGGACCATCAGATGGAGGTGTGCCGGCGAGGTCGCGGCGGTCATTTGGCCGATATTTTGTTCCATACATAATTGAACCATACCAATATTATTATAATAAAAAGAAATGGCATAATTTGTATTTTATTCAAAATCAACATCGGCCCTTAAAATTTAACCACCCTTTATATAAAAACGAAATGGTGTTCGTTGGTGCGCGATGGACTCGAAAACAGATTTTGCTGAATTTTTGCATGCGAATATCTTTTGGTGTGTGGAAGGTTCGTAGCTATATTTAGTTTTGTTTGGAAAAAGGGGCGTGGCACCGCCCATACAAACTGAAATTCAAATATGAAATATTTCGAATACTATTGCAGCAAAATTCTCGAAATTGGGTATGTGTGACCTTGGTGCCATTACGCGTCATGTAGCTGAAAACTGTGGTGATAGTGACAGTGGGCGTGATACCGCCCACACAACCTAAAATTCAGTTGTGATATATTTCGAATACTATTGCAGTGAAATTATCGAAATTTAGTATGCATGACTTTGGTACCAGTACGCGTCACATGACTAAAAACGAGGAAACAATGAAAGTGGGCGTGGCACCGCCCACACAAACTAAAATTCAAATATGAAATATTTTGAATACTATAGTAGCAAAATTCTCAAAATCAGGTATGTGTAACCTTGGTGCCAGTACGCGTTATGTAGCTGAAAACTAGGGTGATAGTGTTAGTTGGCGTGAAATCGCCCACCCAATCTGAAATTTAAAAATGCTATATTACGAGTATTATTGCGGTAAGAGTCTCCAAATTTGGTATATGTGACTTTGGTACCAGTATGCGTGATGGAACGATAAACTGGTGTGACAGTTATAGTGGGTGTGGCACCGACCAAACAACCTGAAATTTACAAATACTATATTTTGAGTACTATCTCAGTAAGATCGGCGATATTTCGTATTTGTGCCTTGGTAACAGTACGCGAAATTCAGCCCAACCACACTACCAGAAATTCAGAAGTGCAATATTTTGATTGCTATTGGACCAAAATTCTCGAAATTTGGTATGTGGAACCAGATCGAGTGCTGGAGCAAGAAACTGGCGTGAAAGTAACAGTGGCCGTGGCACCGCTCACACAACCTGAAATGTGAAACATGACATCTGAATATATAATATTTCCTGCACTATTGCAGCTAGCATCAGTGGAAGTATCTGTGCATACGACACGCTTGCTGAAAACGAAATAACTGGAGACCATTATATCTAGATTATGTGTTTAGTATTCAAGTGCAATGTTAGCACGTGACTCAACAAAATTGGGAGATATCGGATTAGAGGGCGTGACTACGCGCATGCGGCATCGTTATAGAAAAAATAAATACTGATAGAATTATGGCTCTAATTGGTATGACCCAACAGAGAATGAGCGACGTAGCCTCCCAAGGTGATTTGACGGTATTGCACTACACGAAATTTGTGCATTTAAGTGCAGGGATAACCCGAAAATACTGCCGTAATATCAAGAGTGTCAACATATCATATGGTTCTATTTCACTGAAACGCACTTTGAGGGCAGCGAAGCGCACCGGGTCAGCTAGTATAATATAATTACTAACAGAAAAATTGGTTGCCTGAAGCGAACATAATTTCAAAAAATTGCGGTATACTAAAACAGATGCAGTGATTGATGAATATTTTATCATGATTCCATGTTGAAAGAATTGTCATATTAGTTGCAACTTGAAGGTCAAGCGTCGATTAATAAATAATACAATTTGATTTAATTACTGGTATTGAATACCTCCTTTTTTGTGTTTTTTTAGCAAAGCTATATATTATTTTCAATAGCATAAACTCACGTCTTAGTAGAAATATAATTTCAAAAATTTATTTTAAAATTCGACTCCGGGAGTCGGAGTCGAGTAGTTTTGGCTTGACTCCACAGCCCTGGAAAGTATGATACTTTCACATAGAATTTAAATAATATATTGACCTAGTCAGTATTTTCACTTGGCACTCTCCTCACCTGATGATATATTCCTTTGAACTGCACTGTTGCTAACTGTTTGAAGTCACGTCCCCCATTTATAGCTAGCCTTCACCAGCATCATATGTCAACGTAACTGTCGAACCTCCACGAGGATGCTATTGCTCTTGCCCTTAGTGCTGTCATTTGTCCGAACCCAAACATTTTTGTTTCTCTGTTCGCTGCCATTTTGTTTTCGAGCTATTTCACATTGTTTTCGAACTCTTTGGTGTTGTTGACGAACTTTGCTGTTTTCCCGTTGGTTTGAATATCACACACTTGCGTCTGTCTATAGTTTTTATTGTGCAATGGATCCCCACTGACTACCATGCGTGTTTATTCGCTGTTGTTATTGCCTACCTACCCAAACCATC
Source organism: Eudasyphora cyanicolor (assembly GCA_963930755.1). Lineage (NCBI taxonomy): Eukaryota > Metazoa > Arthropoda > Insecta > Diptera > Muscidae > Eudasyphora > Eudasyphora cyanicolor. The sequence continues at coordinate 162,354,291 of OZ005737.1, forward strand.
ACAACAAGTATGAAGGAGGGAAAACCTAGGCGGGAGATATACAAACGAGGGAGACGAAATAATTCGGGAACATCTGTGTTACAACTAAACAAGTTTGGACGAAAGCGAGCGATTCAAAATAATTTGTTAACAGATTGTCAAAGTTAGAAAATGGCATATTACCTAAATCTTTAAATAAACAGCGAATATATCGTTCGAAAGGTTTCTTCTCTTTAAATCAGTCGAGAGATTGAAAATCTTTTTAAAATTAACTATGTTACAGTTCGTTAACACAACTCGAAATGTGGAAAACCGACTATGCGGACCAACATTTATCACCGTGACAGGCCACCGTGCTCTTTTTAAACATATTCTCAAATTATTTATGTTCTACAGTGCAATTAGGAGTGATTCGCGACCAAAATAACCTTATTTTTTCCGAAATCGACCATTAGACTGTAAAAATGGAACGACTTTTTATCACAAGGCGTAAACAATTTTCAAAATATTTAAATATGGGTTCACATTTTCATGCCTTTAATGTATCTTTTAATAAATCGAATCTTCATATGGGAATATATTGAAAAATATTTATGACGTCTTATAAAAAATCTCTTCTTCTTTATTATATAATCTTTATTATTAGGTCTTTATTATAATGCGTGATCCATTTCGAGGTTCCCTACTTTTTATAAGAAAAAACACAGAAAATTCAAATTGAATGGGGAATGTTTATTATCATTTAAAAGAACATTCTTTGGCATTTATTTCTTGAAGATTATGTCTATCAAATGTTGGCCGCGGCTACGTCTCAGATGGTCCATCCGTTGAGTCCAATTTTCGATGACTCGTTCGAGCATTTCGACTGGTAACTGGCGAATGACACGCGTGATGTTTTGCTCCAAGGCCTGAATCGAAGCGGGTTTGTCCGCATAAACTTTAGACTTTACATATCACCACAGGAAAAAGTCTAACGGTTTGAAATCACACGATCTTGGTGGCCAATCGACCGGCTCAAAACGTGAAATTATCTGCTCACCGAAGTGATTGATTGATGCGATGTGTGGGAAGTGGCGACGTCTCGTTGAAACCAAATATCGCAGAGATCACGAGCTTCAATATCAGGCATCAAATAGTCGGTTATCATGGCATGATAACGGTCGCCATTGACGGTTACGTTCTCACTGGCATCATTTTTGAAGAAATATGGACCAATGATTCCACCGGCTCACAAACCACACCAAACCGCTGTTTTTTCTGGATGAAGTGGCAGATCTTGAATCTCTTCAGGTTGCTCGTCGTCCCAAATGCGGCAAATTTTGCTTGTTTCAATACCCATTGGGCCAGAAATGGGCCTCATCGCTGAAAAAAATTTGGCTCGAAAACGTCGGATCTTCTTGGAACTTTTCAAGAGCCCCAGAGCGAAGCGATACCGCTTGGGAAGGTCGGTCAGCTTCAGTTTTTTCACAAGCTGTATTTTGTATGCTTTCAGTTTAAGATATCGACGTAAAATGCCCCAAGTCGTTCCATACGTCAGCCCGAGTTGCTGCGAATAGCGCCGAATGTATATTGAAAAGAGTATCTCTACTTGGATCAGCCGTTATAATCTTTATTATTAGGTCTTTATTATATAATCTTTGATTTTGGAAAACAATGGACAATTGCAGAAATGAAAGATTTTGGGAGTATGCATAAAACATTCCAAATTTTAATATACGAGTACACCTCATATGGGTGCCCGGGTATAGGAATATCAGGCCAAGGTATGACCTTAGCAGGTCAAAATATCTCTTCGCACAAAAGATTGTCGACGTTAGTATAAATTCTGACGGGATAATGCTTGATCGGCGAACACGCCAAAAGATTGGGTATTGACTCCAATGACTTTTGTAGAAGCCGTGGAGATAAGGAAGAAGTGGGGAGCATTAAGCACTTGCTATGCAACTGTCCAGCTTTGAGTAAAAGACGACTGGACATACTGGGGTCGGCCTTTCTAGGCAGTCTAACAGATCTTTCCGGTACCAATATTCGTACTATCGATAAATTTGTTTATCAAACAGGTTGGTTTCGTTGAGGAGCATTTCAGCCCGTGGTAACACTAGGCTAAACTGATCTATTTGAACTGGTAAAGAAATACGGCGCCACCCGAACCTAAACCTTAACCTAAAATCAAATTGTCAAATAGACAATAATTTTTGTGGATTTATATATAGCCCCCAAATATATGTATATTCCTCCCGATGTGGCAGCATAGCGCTATAGAAGTTATATGTTACATCCAATCGTTACGAAATTTAGCCGAAAGAAGATTCCTAATTCAGGAACGAATGCTGATAAGTTTGGGGGAAATCGGTTCAGATTTAGATATAGCCCCGTATATACTCGTATGTTTCTGCCGATGTTGTACCAAAACCCTATAAAAGCGTTATTTTACCTACGATTGTTAACAAAATTGGTGAATTGTGTTAAGTATTTTTAATGTAATATTTAAGCGAATTTAACCAAAACAAGATGGCCAGCACAATTTCAGCGGTGATCACCTATGATTGTACTCGTATATGCGAGTATAGGTCGTACGAATTATATCAATGGATCTCTTTTTCAACCATTTGGCTATTTGATGTGAATAATTATGCGAAATATTTTTTAGAGTTATTGTTTTTAACATTTTACAAATGCGATTAACTAAAAGAGTATTTCACAACTGCATTTTACACCTTCTTGATGCTAAAGCAAAAAATTTAATATCCTTACTAGCTGTTTTACTAAGTTAATAAGGTTTACCAATTTTTAAGCAATTTGCTCTTTGTACCCTACACCAATATGGGGTACAGTGTATTATACTGAAATCTCGTTGTAGTAATGGTAAATTTTGTGGACGATTTATGAGGACCACTTTTTTCAGGAAAACACAGGAAATATATAATTATTTGCATCAGGTTTTATGTGGTTGAAAGAGGGGGGACTGTTAAACGACTCGCCACAGAATAGAACTTCCGAGGCAGCCGTAGAAGAGGACGTCCAAGTCACACCTGGCGAAGACAAATCGAGCTGGAAATAAATAGATATACAAAAGCACGGAACGTGTTAATAATGTCAGAGGCAGCAGACAATCGACGTTTTTACGTTTGTTTTTAACGCATGATCTCCGAAACCATAGCTAAAACAGCTAATAACTAAAAACTCCATAATTTCAGGGTCACCCGTGTTTTAGAACCATTTTCAAAACTATGGTCAATTATTTCCGAAATTCGAATTTCCATGGTGATTGAACTACAATTTGTGAACTTGATAACAGTTCGTAGTTATTTCAATTATACATTTGTATAGTGATTTCTTCCTGGAACTCGAAATGTATGCGTTTCTGCATGAAATGTCTATTAATAACATACCAATACATCCAAAACAGGTCAGCTAGTATATATATGTCTATGGACACACACATAAAGCAGTGGATCGGCCTGTTGTGAGCTCCTTATTAATGATCTTTTTGCACCATCAAGATTTATTTAAAATCGGTTCCAGGTAATCTGGTAATGTTCTGGACCAGAAGTATGTGTAATTAGTCTACAAATCAACACTGTAAAAGTTCAGAAAAATCGGTTCAGATTAAGATACAGATGGATAGATTTAGTATCAACGTACTTCAGAAGCTCTTTTTTAAATTCGATCAATATAAAATTTGGCAAAATTTCTCGACACAGAAACGAAGATTGTAAAGTTTAAAAGAAATCGATTCAGATTTATCACCCATATTTAGCCAATCTTGAGGAGTTTATTCGTGAGATACCGGCCGATATGTTGGAGGGGGTATGCCAAAAGTGGACCTACCGTATAAACTATTTAAGGCGCAGCCGCGGTCAACATTTAGATAAAATCATCTTTAAACATTGAATAATATAGACCGTTCTATCGACCCAAATATAGATTCATACGTTTCTCTAAATTGTATGTGTTTTATGTTAAATCAAATTCGAAAGCTCTTAAAATATCACTCGTTGTATGTCGTGCTTCCGATTTGCCATCTAAGAGCTATAGAATCTCTATTTATACCCGATCAAGGTACCAATTGGCAGAAGGAAGCTACTTCAGCCAGTACTGAAGACAACTGAATTTAGTGCAAATCGGTCCAAATTTAGATATAGTTCCCATATAAATATTCCCGTACGTTTCTTTCGATTTGGCATCAATGTAATATAGAAATTGTACGCAACAGTGCCTCGCTACGAAAATTAGAGCTAGTGACTTCCTTAGTCCCTATCTCTACGAAAAAAAATGCTGCTAGTTTAATCGGTTCAGATTTAAATATAATCCACATATATATGTTTATTTCGATTATGCCTATAAGGATTAGAAAATATAAAAGATTTGCACAATTATCTTATTTGGGCTGGTGACCAACTGGACGAGATTCTCAAAATACAGTTACATTACCCATTACAAGATTCGGCCCGGCCGTTCGTAACATTGTCGCTCAACTTTCCCAGCTTGTGCATTTCCTTCGTTGAGTGGAAACCCTGACGGGTTGAAGGAGAATACGTCTCTGTTACTACTCTCCCGGGACGATATTCGCATTGTACGGAGGGCTTTTCAGCGTTTGGTGCTCTTGTAGAGAGATTTCAAATAGTGAAAATATCTCTACAACTCACCCAACACGATATTCGCATGGTTCAGATTGTGAGGAGAGACTTTCAGTGCTAAAGGGCGGGTTAGGCAAACTTAGCGCCGCCGTAACGGAGCAATTACCCAAAACTTGAAAAACGTGCTGTATCACTCAGCATTTACAACACAAATAGCAACAAATTTATTTTATATTTATTTTATATCAATTTATCATTATGCCCTCACCTTAGAGAGGAGGGTATATATCATTTGATACAAGCAAAAAGTGTAACACATTGAAGGAGTGGCCTAAGTATGTTCGACGGAAATCCGTTTTGGGTCATTTTAAGTTATTTGAGCAATGTCCGTCCGTCTGTCTGTCTGTCTGTGTGTCTGTCTGTTGGCTGGTGCGCAAGATAATTCTCGAAAGGAGTAACCGATTGACTTCAAATTTGGTATGTGGTAATATTTTTCTCTATCTCCGTCTAAGTTCTAAGATGGGCCATATTGGCCCCCTCCTTCTAGTAGCTCCTCCACAAAGGGTTAGCTTTTACTGAAATATTGATTCTTCATTACCTTCTACACTACTTGCTCGAATTTTCTAAAATTTCACGCATAGTATTAGTTTGTTAGTCGCTAACACGTAAAGAAAAATGGGCGAAGTGGTCACTCCCTTTTTGGTACCTCCCACCCAAATGGACCATTTTGCGCCAAAAGTTAACTTCTTATGGCCTTAATACCAGCTCATACAAATACTTTAAATGTTGTACAGTGTAATGCTTTTATAGTACCTACAGTCTAGAGAAAAGTGGCCGTTATTGGCACGCCCCTTTTGGTACCTCCCACACAAATGGTCTATTTTACACCAAAAGTTAACTGCTTATAACTTTAATATCAGTGCATATAAATACTTGAAATTGTGTACAGTGTAATGGTTTTATAGTACCTAGAGTCCAGAGAAAAGTGACCGTTATTGGGGCGCCCCTTTTGGTACCACCCATACAAATGGCCCATTTTGTACCAAAAGTAATCAGCATTTTACTTTAATACCAGTACATACGAATACTTTAAAGCTATTGGTTATTGTTAAGTACATACTTTAAGTTATTAAATGCAGTTTAAATTGATAATAGTTTAGTAAATTATAATTTAACTAATACAAAAAAAAAAATACATTAACGAATATTTTTTTGGGACTCAAGGTGAGGGGATTCATGAGTCGGTTTACCCGACTGAACTTTTTTACTTGTTTTATTAATTATTTATCATTACTTTTCTAAAGTTTCGCATAAATTTATTCTTTTTTCATTGTTTCACTAATTTTGTTTGCAAATGCTCGTAAACATACCGCTCAAATCAAATTTCAACAGATTTAGCCATCCGTTTACGTTTCGTTTCCGTTGGCTAATCGTTTACGCTGATTTCCATATGTCAGATTGAATCAGCTGATTCGTTACGCTACGGGGGCGTTAGGGTTACGTTTATTTAACCTAGTCGTAAATCTCTCTTCGACTCAGCCGGGACAATATTCGCTTGTACGGATGTAGACAGAGAATTTTCGCAAGCAGAGGATGTTGTGGATTTTCGACACCTTGCTTCATCTTTGGATCTCGTATTGAAACAAGTCGTTGGTCGATGATACTATCGCGCACATTACTATCTGTCGCTGTTGAAAACTCTCCGGATGAAGAAGTCAGTAATTGTCGTTGTTTGATCAACTACTGAGCACATCTCTTGTCGTTTTACTCTCGTGCCATTTGGATCGCTACACGCCTTTATCATATCGAAAATACTTAACTCTTGGGAGTTATATGTATAATTTATTTTCTGTTTCGCCATTTGCATTACTGCAACATCGGTCAGTACATACACGTGCCAAGACACACATATGTACATCGTTTCCCCACTGAGCCATTGTTGTTATTGAAATTCGTTAGGCAGTTTCTCATTTGAAGGAACTTCTTCGCATCGCATAACTTCACCGCACTTTCCGACAAACCGCGCACTCTTTTGCTTGGTACGCAAAAAGATAATTTATGCGATACCTTTTCTATAATCTTTAATTTCCATTCGCAAAAGATGAAGGAAAATGTCATATAGCTCGCTAAAGAATTGTAAAAATTCCTAATATGTGAGAAATTTGTAAGAATGGGTTTACCTTTTTGATATCATTAAAAATTCCATTATAGGGTAAACATGTTGAAATCGCCAATTTATTTTTCGTCGTAAAAATTTTCAATATTTAATTATGACAATATTGAACTTTATGCATTATTTTTTAGAAAAGAGAGATTCATCATTTCTTATACCGATCAAATCAGAGTCGAATAACCAATGCCCATTCATCTATGTATTTTTTTTTGTCTCATATGGCATAAAAAGGTCTGGCATGCTGTTTTTTAAAACTTTTATAAAGTATGTAATAAGACCCGCGCTGTTTTGTGTTTACCTCGCTTGTTTTACACTTTACACTAATGAACGCAGAACAATCAATATAGAACGTATGGTATGAATTGGACATACTTTTATATTGACATTTTTTTATTTCCATCAAATAATACGCGATTTAATACCGATGATAACAAGACATCTACCATGTTATTAAATAAATATGTATATAAGTAAATAGAAGGAAATATTATTCTTTTTGACCTACGGCAGTTTTCCGTCATATGGATTTGCAAAAAACTTAAGCCAATAAATCTGAAACGTGCTCGCAATGTTTACTGACGTCAATCAAATTTTTTGTAAATAAAAACAAATAATGTACAATATCATTAATAAACAATAATCATTTGCTATTCTTTGCTGGTGTAATGAATAGTTTATGTGACAAAAACAAATGAATGAAAATTTGCTGTGAAAAATGTCCAACAGTTACAAAACACATTAAATAATTCACATATCACAAAATCATTATGCGACGAGGATAAAAAAAATACTATTGTAGATTGTCGATAACACTATGCAACAAAAAACATTTTATGTGTCCGGGACATAAAAACTTTTTTGTATAGATTGAGGCATACTATTTTATGAAACCAAAACAAATTTTTTGATGGCAAAATCTTTTTTACATAATGTTTGTCTAGAATTCCAATTTTCATGGAAAGTACCTTTAGTATTTAAACCATATTTTTTGAAGTAAAAGGTTGTTTGCAATGTCCGCATTTCCAGAGCGATTCAACTGAAGTGGAAAATGTATGTGTGGTTTTCCTTGATAATTTTATATTGCTTGTAAGTATGATTCTAGGCCGCATCTGCCGCTATAGTGGACTTATGCCCAATATACATTTTCATGGCTTTTCCTTGAAACCCGGAATGTATAAATTTTTTAATGAAATATCAGCGATATCAATCCAATACATCCCAAACATAACGGACAGGACAAGGTCTGCTGGGGTCGGCTAGTACCTGTATATAAACACATATATGTACATATATATGATAGAATATTTAAGTATTTAATTTGCAGCAAGAAAAGTTCAAACAAGTAGAGGGCATGTTATAAAAGTAGAGGCCGCAGTTATTGTCTAGAATTCCAATTTTCATGGAAAGTATCTTTAGTATTTGAACCATATTTTTTGAAGTAAAAGATTGTTTGCAAAGTCCGCAATTCCAGAGCGATTCAACTGAAGTAGAAAATGTATGTGTGGTTTTCCTTGATAATTTTATATTGTTTGTAAGTATGATTCTAGGCCGCATCTGGCACTATAGTGGACTTATGCCCAATATACATTTTCATGGTTTTTTCTTGAAACCCGGAATGTATAAATTTTTTAATGAAATATCAGCGATATCAAACCAATACATCCCAAACAGAACGGACAGGACAAGGTCTGCTGGGGTCAGCGAGTACCTGCATATAAACACATATATGTACATATACATATATGATAGAATATTTAAGTATTTAATTTGCAGCACGAAAAGTTCAAACAAGTCGAGGGCATGTAATAAAAGTAGAGGCCGCAATTATTGTCTGGTCTAAGGGCCAAATGGCAAATCCTGTTGAAATGTGTGAAAATCGGTTAAGATTTAGATATAGCCCCCATATATATTTCCTCACAATGTGTCATGAAAGCGCTACAGAAGTTGTATTTTATATCCGATCATTACGAAACTTTGCAGAAAGCAGATTCTTATCTAAGAAACGAATACCACTAAATTTGGGGAACATCGGTTCAGATTTAAATATAGCCCCAATAAATATGTTACTCACGCTGTATAAACTGTGTTTTATATCCCATTAGTACCAAATTCGGTAGAACGAGGTTTCTTATTACACGAATAAACACTACCAAATTTGGGGAAAATCAGTTCAGATTTGGATACAGGTATAAATACATTTTACTCCGGCAGAAACTGTATTTTGTATTGTTTGTTTATAGTGATGAAATTTAGCACAGAGTTATTTTTTAGCCCAAGGACGATCCCTATTGAAATTGGTCAAAACCGGTTCAGATTTAGATATGTTACCCCCGCTTTGATATGTAAGCGATGTAGAAATTGTTTTTTATATCAGATCAGTACGAAATTTGGCAGAGAGAGTTCTCTTATTACATGAATGAACACTGCCAACTTCGGGGAACATCTGTTCAGATTTAAACATAGTCCCAATATAAATTTTCTACCCGATTTGACATGTAAGGGCTGTAGAAGCCGTATTTTATGTCCGATAAGTACGAAATTGGGCAGAGAGAGTTTTTTTATTACGTGAGCGAACGCTATTAAATTCGGAGAAAATTTGTTCAGATTTAGATATAGTCCCCAGATTTAGATTTAGATATGTTACCCCCGCTTTGATATGTAAGCGATGTAGAAATTGTTTTTTATATCAGATCAGTACGAAATTTGGCAGAGAGAGTTCTCTTATTACATGAATGAACACTGCCAATTTCGGGGAACATCTGTTCAGATTTAAACATAGTCCCAATATAAATTTTCTACCCGATTTGACATGTAAGGGCTGTAGAATCCGTATTTTATGTCCGATAAGTACGAAATTGGGCAGAGAGAGTTTTTTTATTACGTGAGCGAACGCTATTAAATTCGGAGAAAATTTGTTCAGATTTAGATATAGTCCCCATACATATGTTACACCCGATTTGACATGTAGGCGCTGTAGAAACCGTGTTTTATATCCGATAAGTGCGAAAGTCAGCAGAGAGAGTTTTCTTATTATGTGAATGATTGTTTCACCTGATTTGACACGTAAGCGCTGTAGAACCCTTATGTTATATCCGATCAGTACGAAATTCGGCAAGACAGTTTTCTTATTACTTATATGAATACTGCCAAATTCTTATCGCAATGCCCATTTTCACATTGTTAGGGAGGTGTAGGGTATTCTGTAGTCGGCCCGCCCGACTTTCTGTCTTTCCTTACTGGTTTTTAGAATAAACTTATGGTCCAGCTGGTTTGAGTTTTTTTTCAGTGGGTGAAAGTACTAAATGAGCAAATGTTTTAAGTAAATATCTGAGAGATTTCTTATTGTCAGAGTTATATAGTGGAATTTTATAAGGATCGTTTTTGTAGAAGATTTTAACCATCTACCTCTTCTCTTATTGGGCCAATTTGGCTCTTTTATCGAGAAAATTCAAAAAAGGTAATTTCCAAAAAAGGTAATTTCCATAAGGTCATTTAAGGATTAAATACCGGGTTTTGCATTAAGGACATAACATTAAACTTGCCAGAGCCCAATCGGAGAAGTTCCGGCTTTTCAAATGACCAAGTAGCTTTAGTTCTTGAGTCAGTTTGATTTTATAAGGATGAAGGGTGGAATTGACTTATTTGGCTCATTTGAACGTAACACTTGCGGCTGCGATATTTTCGTCGCTTCGAGCGGTACGGTGTCTCTTTGGCGCCGGAACATCCAAAAGTGAAAATTTGAATTCATATTTATCCACTATAGCACGCAAAGGCTGTCCTACGGTAAGAGAAACATCTAATTTATCGCGAAAAAAATCGAAATATGAACTTACAACAAATCCTAAAATATTGGTACATCACTAATCTAAGGGCTGGGCTGCACTTACCGGCATTCCACATATCTCAATTATTTCACCCATGGCGATATAACGGTTCATTAACTTTTGGAAATCTATAGGCCATACGTGATTGATATATTTTAGTTGTATAGTTTACATTCACTTGAACAGAAAGTGATTGTTTTTGGTACAATTTATGATTTTTTCTTATATTTTACAACTAAAGGTAAACAATTTCATTGAGTTGTTAATTGTTGAAGCAACACAAAATTGCGGAATCAATTGAAATATTTTATATATTTTTTTTTTCGATTGTTATACTTCCGGTAAGGGTTTAGTTAGGAATGCTGTGTGATGCAGTCTAGATTTTTATTTTATTTTTTACTCACCTTATAAAGTATAACTTCCGAAAATTTTGGCTGCCAAGATTTGCCTATTGATTTTCTATGCATGATATTTGGTACAAAGCCAAAAAAAATTCCGAAAAAGTTCTTCGAAAACGCATTATGTTTTAGGGAAATTTGCACTAAGTATTAGTAACAAAATTTAACAAAAAATAATAAATTTGTTTAAACCACATGCATTAAATTCGAAGATAATTTCCATTTTAAATAAACATTTTTCAAAAAAAAATTAAAACTGAACTTTAAAAAAAATTTAAATGACACATTTTTCAACTAAAACTATAAAAAACATGCGAGTCAAAGCTTCTCCCATTGTGTGTCGCTTGGGACGCTACGGCCAAAAATTGGAATAAAAGGTCTTAAAGTTACGACCACCGACACAGAATTACATTTTTAATGATTTCCAAACTTTTTGACACTAAAAGATCATTAAAAATGTTTGAGGGTGCGTTGACATAAAGATACGAAATTGTTACGTCCCTATTAGAAAACAGTTTATTACAAGAAAAATTTTCCCGTAAAATATCAGTTATGGAGTTGTAAATAATTGCAATTTTGTACAGATTAATACTTTTATAGTACCCGTAGTCTATTGAACAAATAAGAAAGCTCAGTCGGGTAAACCGACTTAAGAATCCCCTCAACTTGAGTCCCAACTAAATATTCGTAAATTTATTTTGTTTTAATTAAATTATTATCAAGATGAATTGCATTTAATAACTTAAAGGTTTGTACTGGTATTAAAATTATAAGATGTTAAATGTTGGTACCAAAAGAGGGGTCAACAACGCCCAATGTTCTCTGGACTTTAGGTGCTAAAAAAGAATTACAAACAGAAACAGAATTATTTTTACAATATGGGTAATAATTTATACATTAACCCATAGACCTCATACTGCTATTTTATTTTTTTAATGTATAATTCCAATTCAAGTTTAATCGAAAACTTTGAAGCAAAAGAAATATACCGTACACATACTATAATAAACTGCTATTAAAAAAATGTGAAGATGTTACCTCCAAACATTTCTCGTCATTTCTTAATAAAAGTTTTAGCAACCCGACTTCGTTACGCACATTTTAATTTATCACGACTTTAAATTTACATTATATTATTTTTTTGTTTAAGTTGGCGTGTAATTTTCCTAATTAAGTGTAAAATGCTTTATTTGCAACTTAGGTGTCTTTGGTGACACCACTGAAATTTTCCGGCTAAAATTTTTGTAAAATATTTTAATCCTTAAATGTCCTCTTTTAAAATACTTTTCTTGATTTTCTCGAAAAAGGCCAAATTGATCCATAAACAGAGGAGGTAGGGGGTTAAGATCTTCCACAAAAATGCTCCTTATGAAATTTCACTATATAACCCCGATATTAAGAATTCTCTCTGACATTAACTTACACAATTTTTTTTCATAAAGTATAATGTTCAAAATAATCGATCAAAAAATAAAGATTTTGACCTATTGTAAAAAAAAATTCAGACTTGCTGGACCATAACTTTATTCTACAAAAATGTCTACTCAACATGTTATTTCAAAATTATGTGGTCGGCATTCTGTTCCAAAAGTGCTGTTGGACCATGTAATTGAAAGCAGAGAGTGATGAAATGCGACCAATAAACATATTACTTTAGAAAATATACTAAATCAAATACATTAATTATTCAATTTAAAACTAACTATAATTTGATGTGCTATTCCATATTTATTCCTATCAAATCATAAGCGATAAAAACCCAGTGATTTTTAAATTCCAACACTGTTATTGAACAAACAAATGGTAGTTTTTCTGCCATAGAGTTTGCAAATAACATAAGCCAATAACTCTCAAACGTGCTTGCAAAGTTTATTCGCGTCAATCACATTTATTGGTAATAAAAACAGATTGCAATCACAGAACTTATAATATTACAAATAAATAATAATGTGTTTTTTTCTGTGACAAATACTTTAAGTATCGAATATAAAGAAAAAAAGAAATAATTTTCAATATCAATATTTGCTGTAGGCTGCAAAGAGCTGAATCAGTGATTGTTAATAACTCACATGAACCAACCCAACCTATAGTGACACCTGCGTGAACTTAGCAAAAAATATAGTACACTAGGATAATATTTTAATTTTAAATTTCATTTTACACTTATTTTATTTGGGATGTCGTCCTTCGCAATTGTATAGCTTATATTGAAAAAAGGGGTGCAATGACATTACTATGCCGCTTGAACCTTTTCGTACTTTCAGTTTTTGGGCGATATATAATTTTTTACGATAAGACGCACATTTGGATGAATGCGAAAGAGGTATTACGTTTTCTATTGGAGCCCCCAAATTACAATACAGGGTCGCCTTAAAATGTACCACCGCAGGTATAACAAATTTATATATGGTGATGACAGTAAATTCTGTTCCGATATTGCAGCCAATTAATCCATAGAATGATGTAACCTAATTTATTATCGAAAAATAATAAACAACATGAAGTAGTTAAGGACTTTTGTGCGTATGATTTACGTGGATTTTATGGGCACAATACTCAGTCGCAATGAAGTACATTCCCAAAAATTTGTTTGACAGAAGTACTTTGACTACATCCGGCGAGGTCATTAAAATTTTAAATTTAGACCGCAAATTTTCGTAAAGTTCTGTTCTTACTTGAAACATTATCAGATAGAGTGGCTGGGTTATGCAACCTACAAACAACCAAATACAGAAAGTTATCTATATATATATGTATATATAACCAGTAAGGAAAGACTTAAGTCGGGCGGTGCCGACTATATGATACCCTACACCACTCTAGTAAGATTAAATAATAATGAATATCAAAGGTGTACTTCAACTAAAATTTTTTTACACAAGTTACATTTGGTACGTAGTCTGTAGTGAAATCGGACGAAATATATATATGGGAGCTATATCATATCTATGTCATATATATCTATATCGAAATATATATATGAGACCTGAAATCTGAACCGATTTTCTTCAAATTCGGCAATGTTGGTCCATGTATTAAGAAACTCCACCATTTTAAATTTCAAAACGATTGGATGCTACAGCTTCTATAGGGATTAAAGGCCAAATCGGACGAAACATATATATGAGAGCTATATCTAAATCTGACCCGATATTCTTCAAAAGGGGCAATGTTGATCCATAGATAAATAAATTCTACCATGCTAAATTTCTAAACAATTGAGTGTAAAATACAGTTTCTATAGGGCTAAAGGGCCAAATCGGACAAAGCATATATATTAGAGTGGCTTATTTTGTGAGGAAGAAGCCAGAAGTTAGTGTTGATCAAAGCTTATATGCAAATTTGGTTTGTTTAAAGTATATTAGCATAATATTTTGTTTCTGTGATCGCGAAATTAGGGGCTATTTGCGGTTGAAATAACCTCTAAAAATTTTAAATTTTTATTACCTTTAAGAATTTGCAACTGGACCATTAATTATAGGGCGACGTGACTTCCGTGATGGTTTTGAAAAAAAAGGTTAGAAAAAGTGCGCGGGGCAAATGAGGGCCTGTCATTTATTCAAAAAAACAAATATGTAGAATGTGTTGATCCTAGAAAAACGAAATTAGGAAAGGATCAGATAAGTGGGTGTGGGAAAAGTAGGCGTATCATTAGTTAAACATTTATTATCTCAGAAACTATTGACAGTAGAAGAACGAAATTTGGATTGTAAGTTATTGGCGTCAATTTTAGTAATTTTACAAAAAGTGGGCGGTATAAAATAAGAGGGCGTGGCATTTTATAAAATTCAAATATCTCAGAAAGTATTCATGGTAGAAGAACGTAATTTGGAACACATAGTAATGGAGTTATTGTCTGAAACTTCAACAACGATTGGCAAGATCCGAATAGTGAGTGAGACAGAAGTGGGTTTAGGATTAGTTAAAAATGTATTATCTCAGAAACTATTAACCCTAGAAGAACTAAATTTGGACTTTAAGTTATTAGAGTCATTATTAGTACTTTCACCAAAAGGGCGGGATAAAACAAGAGGGCGTGGCAATATTTACAATTCGAATATCTCATAATATATTGATCGCAGAAGATCGAAATTTGGAACATATGATAGCCGGGTTATTATATATAATTTCAACTGGAGAACAATTTCTGGAGAACCATTGCACCAATCGTCGTGAAATTTGCTATGGGTGCATTTCACAGCATAGTTCATGACTCAAGAGATAATTGGCGAGTTTGAATAGAGTCCATTATTGAGAACAAAATATATCGAAAACCACTGCCTTGAAATTTGGCATATACGATCTGAACAGCAATATGAGCGATTTAGCGGAAAATTGGGATAACACATCAGTGGGCCAGGCGAGACACCACCACGATACCTCTATTATTAAAAAACATGTGGAGAACCATTGCACGAATCGGCTTGAGGTTAAGCGTGTATGCATTTAAGGCCACTGGATCTGTGAAAGAAATAATTTGTTGTAAACATGTAGTTCTGTTAAAGCGAGAACATCCATAGGTTGAAAAAGTTCATTTGCATGAAAAATGCAGTAGTTTTTTCATATATAGCTAAAAGTATATTTCTGGGTGCCGATTTGGTGGCAACAAAATGCTCAGAGTATCCGCTAGTATATATATAAAAGAGAATGTGTGTATGTTCGTTTGTTGGTTAGCGTGTTTGTTTGTTTGTACAGTATAGACTCCTAAACGGTCGGACCAATATTCTTGAATGGACCTATTTTCGATTAGCAAAATTTTGAAATTGAAATATCATGCACAATTTGATATCGACAGTGCTGTTATAATGGCCGGGATCGGAAAAACGGGCGTGGCCTCTCCCATATAAACCAGATGTTGAAATTGAGATGAACTGTAATTTTGTGTATATGTATTATGTGACAGTCTACGTGATTCGTTCAAAAATAGAGGGAATCGGAAATCTAAAATCAGGGGCAACGAAGTGGTCCAGAAATTCACCATGACAAATCTGTTCACGTTCACAAATTACCTTAATGGGCGCGGAATTTATTGCACTTTTGAATCTGGATTTTAAAAAAATTCCTGACAGTTTATTATTTGACGTAAGCCATAATATGTTGAATTTAATTGAAGCTGTTACTGATGTCTTCCCATGCATACTAAAAGATTTAATATATTTCAGAAAGTACCCGCGATACAGGACAAGGAAGAAAATCGTGGATGTTATATTTCAATAAGTTTAATAAATATTGCGAAATTCCCTCAATATCGTTAATATATGCAATAAAAATAGTGGTGGGATTCCGTATAGGTTTTGATTAAGGAGAGAAATGGTAAGCAGATTACAGAAAAAAAAAAACAAAACAAAAAATTAATTTTTATTCCAAATTTTGACCCCTCACTTTAGAGAGGAGGGTATATATAATTTTCTACGAGCCAAAAGTGTAACACATCGAAGGAGTGACCTAAGACCACAAGTATGTTCGGCAGAAATTCGATTTGGGTAATTTTAAGTCATTTAAGCAATGTCCGTCCGTCTGTCTGCTGGCTGGGGCGCATGATAACTCTCGAAAGATTAACCGACTCCAAATTTAGAACTCGATAATATTTTTTCTATCCCCAGCTATGTTTGTACCTCCCCCACAAAGAGTTAACCTTTAGTGAAATTATGATTCTTTAATAACTTCTATACTACTTACTCGAATCCTCCGAAATTCCACACGATAGTATCAGTTTATTTGTCGCTAACAGCTCAAGAAAAATGAACGAAGTTGCCACTCCCTTTTTGGTACCTCCGACACAAAAGTTCAGCAAAAGTTAACGGCTTATAACTTTGATTCCAGTCCTCATAAATAGTTGACATTATGTGAAGTGTAATGATTTCATAGTACCCATAGAAGTTATATAAAAATGGTGGCCAATTTCGCGTGAGGGTGCACTTATCCCTCAAGACTGCTCATTAAATATTGTCTTTGACAGAACGCTGCAAATATATCTTTTGTTTACCTCAAGCTGTTTTTCACGTTCTTTTAAAGGCGGTTTCGTCAGAACTTTGCGAACTTAATATGGAAAGCCGGACGGATGGACATGATTAAATCGAATCAGCTAGTTATTCTAAGTCGATCGGTGTACTTTAAGGAGATTCGAGCTCTATCATATTTAGGCGTTAAACAGTGTGGTGTAGGCTATAAATACATGAAGCAATTAAGGCCCATTGTGCGTATGATTTACGTAGAGTATTATAGATACAGTAGTCATCCTCAATGGATTCCCACCTTGAAGAGTTGTTTTATAGAGGAACTGTGTCTGCTTATTCATCTGCCGATGTTCAAATTTCAGTAAAGACACAATATAAATAAGTATAGGTCACAAATTATTCGTAATAATTGAAAAGGTTTCACGTAGCCCATTTTGATTAAAATTTAAATAAACAAGTAAGAAAGTTTCAGTCGGGTAAACCGACTAAGGTATACCCTCACTTTGTGAGTAATGTAATATGGAATATTAAACGAATTATTCTGTCAATTTGTATGGGAGGTACCAGAATGTTTTTAACAAATACATCTATTTTTCGCTGAATAGTAGATTATTTAAATACATTACACTGCGCCGAATTATAAACGTTTTTTGCACTGGTATATTAACGTTATGAAATATTAAATTTTGGTATGATTTGGCCATTTTGTGTGGGAGGTACAAAAAGGGACGTGGTGATAACGGCCATTTTTTACAGGGCTATAGGGACTTCAAAAGCGTTACACTGTGCAAAATGTTGTTGCTTTTTCGTGCATTGGTACTCATGCTGTGAGCTCTTAACTTTTTGTGCAAAATGGTACCTTTGTGTGGGAGGTACAAAAAGGGGCGTGGC
Source organism: Eudasyphora cyanicolor (assembly GCA_963930755.1). Lineage (NCBI taxonomy): Eukaryota > Metazoa > Arthropoda > Insecta > Diptera > Muscidae > Eudasyphora > Eudasyphora cyanicolor. Next base: position 162,372,093 of record OZ005737.1, read on the forward strand.
AATAGCGCCCATTTTTCACAGTGCAAAAGACACTATAAAAGCATTACACTGTACAAAATTTCAAGTGCTTTTATACACTGGTATTAATGTTATAAGCTGTTATCTTTTGGTGCAAAATGGTACCTTTGTGTAAGAGGTACCAAAAGGGGCGTGAATATGACACCCATTTTTCACTGGACTATAGGCACTATGAAAGCATTACACTGTACAAAATTTCAAGTATTTTTATGCACTGGTATTAATGTTATAAGCTGTTAACTTTTGGTGCAAAATGGTGCATTTGTGTGGGAGGTACCAAAAGGGGCGTAGCAACATGGCCCATTTTTCTCGAGTTTATAGCGACTAATAAACTAATGCTATGTGTGGAATTTCAGAAGATTCGAATAAGTAGTATAGCAGTTATTAAAGATTCAATATTTCACAACATTTTAACACACTTTGTGGGGGAGGTACTAAAAGGAGTGGACCAATATGGCCCATCTTCGAACTTAGCCGGAGATAGAAAAAAATATTACCACGTACCAAATTTGAAGTCAATCGGTTACTCCTTTCGAGAGTTATCGTGCGCACCAGCCAGCAGTCACACAGACAGACAGACAGACAGACAGACAGATAGACAGACAGACAGACAGACGGACGGACATTGCTCATTCGACTTAAGATGACCCAAAACGAATATCCGCCGAACATACTTAGGGTCTTAGATCCCTCCTTCGATGTGTTACACTTTTTTTCGTAGCAAATGATATACATATACCCTCGTCACACTAAAGTGAGGGTATAAAAAGTAGTAAAGAAAACTGAAAGTCGGGTGGACCGACAATATGATACACTGTGTTTATGGGATATACAAATGTTTATGCAAATTTTTCAAAATTTCTATAGATTGTTTGTAAAATGATTGTTCTGAAAACAGTTTAAGGGACTCTATGAAATCGTTGACCAAGCTTATTTTCCCAGTAGGAATTTAAAATTTGGCATTTATAACGAGAGTTACCGATCGGTCATAACTATAGAAATGTTAAAGTTCGTGCTGTTGTCCATGTATTAGCAAAACCAAATGTAAAATGTGTTAGTTTTATAATTCCATGCTTTCCTCAGGACACACCCATATCCGTACGGGAAATTGCTCTTATACAAACTCACTCTTGTGATAAGTCCTTAAGGATAGGGGCCGGTTCAAGAAACGTCCAGTAACGTTTCTTTTTAATGTAAATTGCAAAACTAAGCCTAAATTGCTCGTAACGCAAAATAAAATTTTCTCTGATCAGATTTGTATTTTTGTAAACATTTGTTCTTGCTTACACAGAAGAGGCGTGACAAATACATCTATTTTGCGCTGAACTAACTATACTTCAGAGAGCGCTGTACAGAATGTGAAGCATTTAAGTGCGCTGGTATTCGAATTATAAGCTATTCGATTTTGGTACGATTTAATCGAGAAGTAATACCGAGTCACACGGGTGAAGAAATGGAGATATTCCACGTTGTATTAAAACCTGTACGTTGAAGATATAATTATATTCATTGACCTATTGCTGTTCAATCTAAAATATTCTCAAATTTATCTATTTCGGCAAAACATTGGCCACAACATATGTCATCATTTATCAGATATATGGAACATCAGTAATCGAAACGAATGCGAACGAATACTTTCGAAGTCGAATATTGCTTCACCTAATATCTATACACATTAGTGCCAAAGAAACCGACCAATGAAGTATATTAAATAAGTTTTTTTTTAAATATTAAGTACCTTATTCATAAAAAGTTATTCAATGTTTAAAATACACGTAAACGTTGAAATTCAATTCAATAAACCTTTCATAACTTTTTATGAATAAGGCCCTTTAAGTATAATTAAAATCTTCAAATCTTAAAAAGAAACAATATTACGCGTTTTTATATAACTCACTCCTATTCAATAATTAAATGCATCAAGTAGCAAATTGACGTACATACAAGTATTATCTCTTTTCATGGTAGGTTTCAATGAAACCGCATGCATTCCCTGAATGATACTAGAATATAGGTAAAAATGCGTAAAGAAAAGTATTTATTATAGCATTGGTTTCATGTGTGTGCACTGGCTAATGTGCTATTTCGGGAAAAAATTGATCGAATTAAAATAAACAATCCTCGTATAGTTAAGTAAGCAGTATTACGTGAGAACTGCCGCCAAACCACGACTACTATAATTATTTTAAAAAAAGTAACGACAACTTTAATTAAATAAAACCAGTAAGGAAGGGTAGAAAGTCGGGCGGGGCCGACTATATAATAACCTACACCTCCTTAACAATGCGATAAGGGTCGTTGCCATAATAATTTGGAATAATTGGTAAATGGGTAGAAACATATTATCTAATTCTGAAACGATAATCGCTAAATTAAACAATATTCGTTCCGAAATTGAGAAACATCTTCCTGGGAAATTTTAATGATCGGAAGTAAAATACAACTTCTATAGCGGTTTGATACCAAATCAGGAGGAACATATACATGTACTCGTAGCTTTAATATTAATCTGAACCGATCTTCCCTGAATTCATGTAAAAAGACCTCCTTATGTCGAATTTCGTACTGATCGGATATAAAATACGGTCTCTACAGCGCTTACATGTCAAATCGGGGGTAACATATATATGGGAGCTATATCTAAATCTGAACCGATTTTCTCCGAATTTGTCAGTATTCCTTCGTGTAGAAAGAAACCTCTTTTTGCCGACTTTCGCACTGATCGGATATAAAATAACATTTTTACAGCGCTTTCATGTCAAATCGGGGGTAACGTATATATGGGGGCTATATCTATATCTGAACCGATTACTTCCAAATTTACCAGTGTTCATCCATGTAATAAGAAACCTCTTTCTGCTGAATTTCATACTGATCGGATATAAAATACAGTTTTTACAGCGCTTACATGTCAAATCGGGGGAAACATATATATGGGGGCTATATATAAATCTGAACCGATTTTCTCCGAATTTAGCAGTATTCCTTCATGTAATAAGAAACCTCTCTTTGCCGAATTTCGCACTGATCGGATATAAAACAAAATTTTTACAGCGCTTTCATGTCAAATTGGGGGTAACGTATATATGGGGGCTATATCTAAATCTGAACCGATTTCTTCCAAATTTAACAGTGTTCGTTCATATAATAAGAAACCTCTTTCTGCCGAATTTCATACTGATCGGATAAAAACTAAAGTCTTTACAGCGCTTAAATATCAAATCGGGGCTAACATATATATGGGGGCTATATGTAAATCTGAACCGATTTGAACCAAATTCAATAGGGATCGTCCTTGTTCCAAAAAAAAGATATGTGTAAACTTTCGTCGAAATCGGACCATAATTGCGACATGTACTTTGATTACATGAATACATGCACAGACAGACGGACAGACAGACAGACGGACATAGCTAAATCAACTCAGAAAGTGATTCTAAGTCGATCGGTATAATAAACGATGGGTCTATTTCTTCTCCTTTTGCGTGTTACAAACAAATGCACAAAGTTATAATACCCTGTACCACAGTGTGGTGTAGGGTATAAAAATACTTAAAATGTTCTTGTTCCATCAAGTTATAAAACTGTTTAACTTCAAAAAAATCTTCAATCAATCTGTTTTATGTATTTATAAACAATTTAATAGATTTACATCGATGAAGTAACAAGTTTTTGCCAAGCGTGGCACATTGCAAATGACGTAGTTTGTAACTTCTTTTTTACAAGTTTACGATTAACTTTTGTACAGTTAATGAGATTCACGGTTTTATGAAGAATACGTGAGGGTCGCGCCTCCTACTGCACAGAGAATTGCAGTGGTGTTGTTCTGTGGCTTAAAAACATAAATTTTTTATGGCTGTCGATGTTGAATTCCATTAAAAAGTTTTCCAAGGCTTTGTTTTTAATTTGACGCAGTGTAGCTAATAAAATGCTTCCATCTTGTGGCCGTAAATATACAGTCATTATTTGAAAGATTTTCGTATTTTATTATTAAATGTTTATTGTTAATTATTATACATTGTCTATCTAATGTAGTGTGTATATAGTGGTAAACAATTTTTCTTATAGCCCAATGCGAACTTCATGATATTGATGACATGTATGTTAACAAATAATTGGTTTCGTTTCAGTTAACAAAGAACTTAGCTCCACCTCCTCATCATTATTCCAAGGAGGAGTTGGTGATGTTGATCATAATAAGCTAGATCTGAAACGACAATCTTAAAATGTGCAGTTTTATTTCATAGATCAAGAATCGGAAGAAATAAATTAATGGGGATATACATAATCTAAACAGATTTTCATCAAATTGTATCATTTCCGCCAAATAATATAAAGATTGGACGTAAAATGTAGTTTCGATAGCGCTTAAATACAAAACAGGCAGAAACATAGTACATATCGTCGGTGCGCCAACAAAAACTCCTATGTGTAATTTTTCGAATTTTTTTATTGTCGAATTAGAACGTCCTAGCGGTCAAACGACTACCCACCAAAGCATTTTGCGCTATTTTCACCGGTTCCGAAAGTACCAAAAACTCCTATGTGTATCCCTCAATAGCAATGATCCGACAAAAACTCCTATGTGTTGTAGGCACAGCCTATCCCAAGGGATAGAAGGTTGGCATAGATTTACGCCAAAAAACGGCTAATGAGGTTTTGTTCAGAATCATCCCTTATATTCGACAACGAATAGATCAAAATTGGATCTGCTTCCATTCGCGCGTTATCGCGAAAACAGTACTTTTACTCAAAACAAACTTAATAACTTTTATTTGTAAAGAAAAAACGCGGAAATTTAGAACTGTAACACAATGTCCTTTTAATATGATCATTTGTAAGAATCTTTTTAACGTCCGCGATATTTGCAATGTTTTTATATTGCTAATTTTGTGTAATCCATAAAATCGACTTACACCGCCAAATTTTTCCAAAACTATTATACCAAATTTAATAAGATTAATATATTTGAATTCCATGATCTCTGAGGAATAGATTAATATCAGCGTTTCCGCGAAAAATATCCCTCGACGAATAAATTTTGTACAAAAAAAATAGTTCGGAATTATTTTAATATATAATTATATCGCGAATGAACAGTTCTAGGGAAAAGTAGTCACAGGAAGTTTGGGAGATAAGCGAAAGGCCTACAACTCTTTCTTTAACAAACAAAATTTATAGTAATTTGGCAAGGATTTACAGTGTGTTAAAACTTTTGTATGCTTTTCCCTTTATATGAGGCATATTTTGATTTGACACATTGTATATCCCTACCAAATTATTATAATTTTTTTTTGTTTAAGAAAGACTTGTAGTCGTTGTTCATATCTCCCAAACTTTCTTTGGCCACTTTTTAATAGGACTGACCGTGCGCATAATAATAGCATTATATAGTAAAAAAATGTTTAACTTAAATGTTTTTTGTTCGAAATTTATTCGTAGCGGGATGTTTATGGCGAAATGCTGGTTCCAGTCTATCCCTCAGATATCATAGAATGTAAATATATTAATTTTATTAAATTCGTAATAATATTTTTGTAAAAATGTAGCGGTGTAAGTTGAATTTCTGGATTAAAAAAATTTCGATATAGAATAGTATAGCAAATATCGCGGGCATTACAAAGCGACTTACAAATGTTCATATTTATGGGAAATTATGTTATAGTTTTAAATTCAATGTAATTTAGTTCGGTTTTTTGGTTAAACATTGTGTTTTATCGCGATAACTCACGAAAGGAAGCAGATCAGATTTTGATTTCTTCTTATCTGAGTAGAGGGGATGATTCTGTACAAAACCTCATTTGCCGTTTTTGCAGTCAATCTACCCAACATTCGTATACTTGAGGCACGCTGTGAACGTTCGAATACCAAAACTCCTATGTGTAATTTATTTGTTTTATAAATATTTAAAATGCTCAAAACAAAACATCCTATGTGTCGATTTTTATGAAAACCATTTACCACGCCATGAGCTTTTCACATATACGATTTTTGTTATGATATATTGGTGGTAAATAATTGAAAGAAAAATTCAAAAATCTGAGATATTAAAAATATCGCGATTTGACCAGATAGCAACTTTTTTTGTCTCTCCTGAAGACTAGTACAAAAACACATAGGAGTTTTCGTCGGCGCACCGACGATATGTGCTTATATCTAAATCTGAACCGATCTACCCAATCTAAGCAGTATTAGTTCCTAATTAAGAAACATCTTTCTGCCAAATGTATCAATATCGACAGTAAAGTACAGGGTCGCCGTCAGTGGTAGCGAACGGACGTGTTATTGCTGAGCGGATAGTTTTTCCAATCTATTACGCAATACTTATTCACCTACCTACTACGCAACCATAAGGTGTTGTTCTTAAAGTGGGTGTTGAATTTGTTGCATCGGTCTCAGGACAGACATTTTGGAAGTAGTCTGGAAGGCCAACATCGAAGTACCTATTACGGGCAAATACTGCCTATGGGGGTCTCTCACAAAAATTTATGATTAACCCTGATGAAGTAAATGATATTACGGTGCAGGGAAAAATAAACCCAGTACCGGCGGAAAGCGTTGATTTACTCGTGAGTCACGTGTCGTCGTTATCAAACAATCGTGAGCAAGTAACTTCTACGGGGTAGGGTGCCTCGGATTCCGTAGTCGAAACAGATACAAGCGCACATCTAGCCCTTGGCAAAATAAACGATGAGGAAGATAAAGAAAACCCAAGGGGGGGCTCTAAGCAACCCCAGCTTTTAAAAGCTAGTGGGAACTCGGACTCTGAGTCATCAAGTGATAACAATATTACTATTGTTGAAAATCGGAAAAGACTGTCAGGGGCACAAAGAAGGAAACTGAATAAGATGAACCGGCAGAAGATATTACAGGATGAATCTGACTCTTCTACATCTACTAAAAGAGTCAGATCTCCCGAAGAGCATAGCCATGCGAAATCAACTAAGAAGAAAAAAAGCTCACCGACACCCAGCACTTCGAAGAAACCTATTCAATCTACCAAAAAAGGAGTTTCTAGTCAGAATCCGTTAATGGTGGGAGGAGAAGTTGATCTTGTTGTTGAGAAGGTGAGTAAGTCCACCAAACCATCCATAAAAGAGGGGGCCTCAAAAAGACCCATTCTAAAGAAAAAGCAAGGTGGCTATAAGAAAGGGTAAGGAAACACCATCTTATTCCCAAATAGCCAAAAAACATATTCAGGACGAACTACACTATGCCATAATTGATAGCAGTAGTGCGTCTGGCAGAATTCCCAAAGAACAAAAGAGCATCTTCGAAGATTTGTTCTACCCAAAGGTATTGGACCACATTCTCGAATCTAATGATGGACCAACAATCCAAGTAATGAGTTGCACGTTTGAGAGGGGCGTTTTGATGCTGAAACTGGCATCACAATGCTGTGTCGATGTCCTCGGAAAACTAGTGGAGAGCATCCCCTCACCTTGGGACGGCGCAAAGCTGAAACTGGTAAGGAAAAGCGATATCCCTGTACTCATAAAAACATCTTTCTATGTCAGAGGATGGGCTAGTAAGGTACCGTCAGAGCGCATACTCAGCGTCATTGGCAAACAAGATTCGAACCTTAAAGTGAGGAAGTGGGAAGTCTTCCACAGGAAAAATGATCCCGATGGTTCTCTCCTGGTGGTAGGCATAGACCCGTATTCCAGGGATAGCCTTGTCAAGACAAAAGGCATGGCATTTTTCGGGATTTGGAAAATCTTCTTTAAGATTGGAAAAACCCCCATTGGCAGGACAGTTAATTCGAGCCCAAACACGAACGTACCGCCTGCAGTGGCAAACGAAAATAGTGAACAGAATGAAGTGAGTGAGACAATTCCAAAAAGTGAGGTGGAAGTGGTCGGTAACATCGCCAATTTGCCGATAACATCATCAATGTTATCGGCAAATTGGACAATGATTGAGGTCACAATGATTGAGGTCATCCAGATAAACCTCCACCGGAGCGAAATGGCATCCATTGCTCTGATGGACATAATAAATAAAGGCAGGGTTCATGTTGCTTTGGTCCAGGAACCGTGGACTACTAGTAACAAAGTTACTGGATTAAACCATATGAACTACAATCTTTTCTACGCTAACACAGGTACTCGTCCAAGGACTTGTATTCTGTGCCATAAAAACTTATGTTATCTATTCTCTCCAGAGCTGTCAACATCGGACGCAACTGTGTTGATACAAGGTAATGGAAGTATGTATCTGGCGTCAGTATACCTGCCATTCGATGCGCCGACATTGCCACCTACGTCGGAATTACAACGTCTGGTAAGGGAATCCAAAAATACAAGTAATGTGTTACTAGCTGGTTGTGATGCCAACTCACACCATATTGCTTGGGGTAGTAGTGACACCAATAAAAGGGGACAAGCCCTTATAGAATTTTTGAATTCTAACGATCTCCTAACTCTCAACATAGGGAACAAGGCGACCTTTGTTAACAAAATTAGGGAAGAAGTATTAGATATAACGATATGCTCGGAAAACCTCATTGATGAGATCCATGAGTGGAGGGTTTCGGATGAACACTCCTATTCGGACCACCGTTATATAAGGTTTAAAATTGCACGGCCACCGCCTAACCCAATAAGTTTCCGTAATAAGGCTAAAACCGACTGCGCCAAATTCGGCAATCTACTTAGAAATCGATTGGGGCAGCCTAAACACGATTATCCAAGTAAGAAGACATTGATATCAATGTGAGGAGGATTACGGAGGCTCTTGTAAAATCATTCGAAGATAGTTGCCCGCTTCGAGAAAGGAAATCTGCCTATGAGAAACCCTGGAAGACAGGGCAAATTCGCTCGATTGGCAAGGATGTCCACAGACTTTACAACAGAGCTCGACGTAAAAAGCTATCAGTATATTGGGATGACTACCACAGAAAGCTCAAAGAATACAATAAAATCATTAGACTGGCGAAACGTAACTCCTGGAGACTTTTCTGTGAGCAGGTAGACAGCGTTAACAGCATGTCCAAAATAAAAAAGTTCCTCTCAAAAACTCATATCCAAACCGAAACACTGGTGGATGAAACGGGTAAAAAGATGGAAACTATAGATGATACCGTAAGGCTTTTGATGAAAACTCATTTTCCGAGTGGTAATGCTGGGCCAATAGAGGAACAGTTACAGACCGAAAATGTAATGCACCAAGTACCTATTACGGATGCTATGGTTAAAGAAGCAATAAAAAGCTTCTCTCCTTATAAGGCTGCGGGACCGGACGGAATATTTCCAGCGCTTCTTCAGAATGAGGTGGATCTGGTATCAACTCATCTTGTTGGAGTTTTCACTGCATGCCTAACTCATGCATATACCCCAAAAAATTGGCAGGAATCAAGGGTGGTCTTCATACCTAAGCAAGGCGAGTTATACGATCCCAAAGGCTTATTGACCTATTAGCCTAACTTCTTTCCTCTTAAAAACAATGGAGCGAATAATTGACGACATGATCAAAAGTAAGATAGCCGATGACAAGCTAAAATTCAAGCAACACGCATATGTTAAAGGAAGATCAGTGGAAACAGCTCTACATGAGGTAGTACACCACATAGAAAAGTCCTTCAGTGAAAAATTGTACACACTTGCCGTTTGTATAGACATTGAGGGCGCTTTTAACAACGTTCAGACCGATACACTTATCCAGTCCTTAGACGAGTTTCAGGTTGACCGGGCGTTGATAAACTGGATCAACAATATGCTAAAGAATAGGTGGATTATTTGTGGGTCATATGACGTAAAAATCAGAGACAAGGTAAATCGTGGTATACCTCAGGGGGGCATTTTATCGCCTCTCCTATGGGTTACGACGATACACAGTCTCCTTAAAGCCCTCACCAATGAAGGACTTAAACCAGTCTGTTATGCAGACGACGTTATAATACTTCTAAGGGGCACACATCCAAACCAGCTATGCAGAAGAGCTGAAGAGGCACTTAACATAGCATATAACTGGGCACAACCAAGGGGACTAAATGTCAATCCAGACAAAACAGAAATATGTCTATTTACAAGGAAAAGGAAGATTCATCTTTTTACCGTGCCTCGTTTCCTGGATAAGACATATTGCCATATCTAAAAAGATAAAATACTTGGGAGTAATCTTGGATCAGAAACTGTACTGGAAAGATCATATTGAAGAAAGAGTTACAAAGGCCCACAGATGTTGGTCGTTGTGCAGAAGAGCTATAGGTTCAAAATGGGGACTACGTCCAAATATGACACACTGGCTTTACATGAGCGTGATTAGACCAATAATCACCTACGCCTCTGTAGTGTGGTGGACATCAATGGACAAAAAGTACAACGTAATACCATTGCAAAAAGTGCAACGTATGTGCTGTCTAGGCATAAGCGGAGCAATTAGAACCGCACCAACAAGAGCGTTGGAGACTATACTGCACATCCAACCAATAGATATCCGTATAAAGTATGAGGCAGCCCTCACAGCAAGACGTCTACAAGTGATGGGTGAATGGATAAATCGAGACCACAAGTCGTACCATCAGAAGATATTACAATCACTGGTCGGTCATATTCAAACAACGGAAATCTCCGACCGCATTCCTGAAGTGCGGCTTACAGCTACCTGTGAATCGTTCGTGCCAGACAGACGCTCCTGGGAAAACGGAACACTTGCTCATGCGCCAGTGGGAACCAGCTGCTACACTGATGGGTCCAGGCTAGGAGGAAGGACGGGTCTGGGACTTTTTATTGATGAACCTGAAGTCGAACTTTACTTCCGCCTCCCAGACCATAACACAGTATTTCAAGCAGAAGTTCGAGCAATCACGGAGTGTGTTAACTGGCTCAGTAATACCACAAAGCCTAAATATGCCAACATATTCACAGATAGCCAAATGGCGATCAAAGCAATAACATCGGAAAAGGTCAAATCCAGAACCGTGTTAGACTGTAAAAGAACGATAAATAATTACTCAGTCCATGGTCAACTGCGTATTTTCTGGGTACCGGGACACAACGGAGTGATTGGAAATGAACGAGCAAACAGCTTGGCTTCAAAGGACAGAGGACTTCGAGTAATAAACTTGGAAAATTGGAAACCATTCGAAGCCACGAAGGAAGAGTTGAAGCATTGGGCAGTGATGGCTCACAACTGTGTGGAATAGAGCAACTGCAAAGATACTGTGGGGTGACCCAAATGAGAAGAAAACCAGTAGTTTTCTGAAACTAAACAAGATCGAGATTAGTAAGATGATAAGTGTTCTAACGGGACACTCAAGCTTACAGGCACATCTTCATCGCATAGGACTAGCAGAAAACGACGAGTGCAGGGCATGCAGGGAAAACATCGAAACGATAGAACATTTTCTGTGTCACTGCCCAGCTTTCACACATGCAAGATCCCGACATTTCGGTTCCGACATATTGCCAGACTTGACTCATCTCAGAGGATATGACTGGAAGATACTGAGAAAATACGTGTCTAGTACCGATTTTCTGTAATCCGTGGGGTATGAAAATCATAAATAAGGAGCGCACAACAGGCCGAACCACTGGCTTAAGTGTATGTCCATGGACATGAGACGTTTTAAACGTCTCCTCTATTCAACCTAACCCAACCTAACCTAAAGTACAGTGTTTTCCAACAAGATGTGTTATTTTGAATCACCCGGTATTTCGGTAGCTGTCACATTTGAAGCTTTTATTCTTTGACATTTGACAAGTAGAAACTACGCCATTACTAACCAGTAAGGAAAGGCTAAAGTCGGGCGGGGCCGACTATATAGTACCCTACACCACTCTCGTAATATTGAATAACACTGATATATAAATTTTGTAATTCATGCATAAATTGTTTACATACCCAGCAAAAAATAAAAGAAGTACTTCCAAAAAAATAACATTATAAGTACTTCCAAATCATAATATGAACTTTTTTTTCGACATTTAGTGAAGTTCTTCTAAATAACTAGCCAAAATGTAATTTCGGAATATAAATTATTAACCCTAGAATGCATAATTTCAAAACGATTGGATGTAAAATAAAGCTTCTGAAGAGATAAAAGTCCAGATCGGAAGGAACATATATATGAGGGCTATGAAATATATGTAAAATACTGCTTCTATAGTGCTAAAGGGAAGAAATATATATTGATATGGCGGCTATATCAGAATTAGTGAATGATTCTGGAAGCTAGTCGACTTCATCAACCAAATTTCGATTCAGTCGACTAGGTCGATTAATCGGACCTAAAATCGACTGTTTCATAGTCGATTAAAATAACATAAAGTCATTTCAAAGTACTGATTTTCTTCGAAATATGTTAAATTGTGGAATTGTAGTACATTGGATTGCGATAAAAACTGAATTTATTAATAACACTTTATACTTTCCAAAAATGTTGATATATCGTCATCAGAAATGCCCAAGAGCGTAACCCTCAAAAAAGGAAAATTAGAAAAAAAGCCGTAACATCAAGTGCTCGTTTTTGATAAAGCACAAAAGGCGTAACCCACATTGTATTAAACAAAACGTACTGTATTCATCTATTTAACCTTCGAAGTTGTTCTCTTGTTGCTGTTTTGATTTTTGTCAATCGTGTTTGACAGCTATTTTAGATGCAAAATTCTATTCTGTATTTAAATTTGGCCTTTATCTGAATGGTATCCACTTTTTTTATTAAATTTCGCAGTGTGCATGATTCTATAAACTAATCCTTGCCAAATTTAATAATGATCTGAAGTAAAACATGAAAACACATTTTTCCAACCTTGCTAGTGGATTCTCGGATTAAAAAAATTCTTTGTGCAAACTATAGTACATTTGACTAAAATATGACTTATATTTAGCTTAGATGCCAAATCGGAAGGAACACACAGATATTAACTGTTAAAATAAGATACTCTTTACCAAATTTCGTGAATATCGAAAGGAAATTATATCTTCTATAGAGGGAATAAGCTAAATCGAAGGAACATTCATATATGTTATATGCATGAATATCGAAAGGAAATTATATCTTCTATAGAGGGAATAAGCTAAATCGAAGGAATATATTTTAAGATATCTGGTTCTAAACTGATATTCAAATAGTTGAGAGATTTTTGATTGTTCGCCGTAGACGAAAGAAAATAAGTTACAGAAGCAGGCCCTATATCTAAATACGGATTGTCTTTCAATTTTTATACGAATTGTCTTGTCTCAAAATAAAGATATGTGCAAAATTTCTTTGAGATCCGCTATATTTGTGACCAGCACATTGATTAAAAGAATGCATGCCCAGACTGACATCGCTAAATCGGTTCAGAAAGTGATTCTAAGTCGATCGGTATAATAAACGATGGTTCTATATTCTCATTTCTCATTCTCATTTTGGGTGTTAGAAACAAATGCATAAAATTATAATAAATTGTACCACAGTGTGATGTAGGTTATAATTAAATAATTTTAAAAGAAATTATGGTAATTAAATATACCCTACCATGCTTTCTGTACCACACTGTGGTACTTTACTACTCTCTGAACTGGGGCTACGGAAAATACATAACGCCGCACCAATGTGCTATGTATTACAGTGTAAAATAAAAATACTTTTTTATTGGTGAGAATGTTGATCATTTGCGAAAATGTTACTAGAAGTTACACTATGGGGTCACTCGGTCACACTTTTCAAGAGCCAGCTACATCATACAGATTACAAACATCTTCAAATGTCCTAAACTTACTTACATATATATTTTCGTTTATCTCTTTAGCCAATAGTATATTATTTATACGTTCCCTTCCCTATGCCAACATTTGTATTCCTTTTAAATTATGAGATCTCTGGACCCAAAGATGTTAATAAGAACGACATACATTCATCAAATAAATACAACATAAAAAAAGCAAATCTTACAGTGCTTTAAAAGGAGTTACGCAAAAGTGGTGACAAAGAAGTACTTCCCCGGCGCGACAACCCCTTGTTAAATTCATTGGTGAAAATCCAAATTAGAACAACTTCCGGATCATAAGTTGGGGATTTTTATTGCTTCTTTGGATGCTCTTTTTTTGCTGGGTAAATTTACTTTTGGGACATTTTATACTTAAATAATACCCTGTACCACAGTGTGGTGTAGGGTATAAAAACGATTGGATCTAAAGAGCCAAATCGGATGAAACATATATATGGGAGCTATAGCTAAATCTTAACCGATTTTCTTCAAATTCGGCAATGTTGGTTCATGGATCAAGAAACTGTACCATTCTAAATTTCAAAACGATTGGATGTAAAATACAGCTTTTATAGGACTAAATGGCCAAATCGGACGAAACATATATATGGGAGCTATAGCTAAATTTTAACCGATTTTCTTCAAATTCGGTAATGTTGGTTCATGGATCAAGAAACTCTACCATTCTAAATTTCAAAACGATTGGATGTAAAAACAGCTTCTATAGAACTAAAGGGCCAAATCGGACGAAACATATATATGGGAGCTATAGCTAAATCTTAACCGTTTTTTTTCAAATTCAGTAGTGTTGGTTCATGAGTCAAGAAACTCTACCATTCTAAATTTCAAAACGATTGGATGTAAAATACAGCTTCTATAGAACTAAAGGGCCAAATCGGACGAAACATATATATGGGAGCTATAGCTAAATCTTAACCGATTTTCTTCAAATTCGGTAGTGTTGGTTCATGGATCTTCTATAGGCTTCTATAGGCCTAAAGGGCCAAATCGGACGAAAGATATATATGGGAGCTATATCTAAATCTGCACCGATTTCAACCAAATTCAATAGCGATCTTAACAGCTGCGAAATACTCTAAACTGGACGGACATGGTTAAATCGACTCAGCTAGTGATTCTGAGTCGATCGGTATACTTTAAGGTGGGTCTAGCTGTGTTATTTTCAGGTGTTACAAACATCTCCCGTGAAACAAACTTAAAATCCCTTACCACAGTGTGGTGTAGGGTATAAAAATGGAAGATACACGATTCAACAACGCAATGAAATTATTAAAATTCGAAAATCATCGAAAAATCATCTTGACTGATGAGGCCCATGTCCACCTCGGTGGCTATGTCGCATCTAGGGCTCGGAAACCCCAAGAGTTATTGTTGAGAAGCCTCTCCAACCTCAACGTGTGAGTGTTTGGTGCCGTTTATGGCCCGGTGGGGTCATTGGACCTTACTTTTTCGAAAATGAGGTTGGATCAACAGTTACGGTGAAAGGATTGCGCTATCGAGAGATGATTAATGATTTTTTATGGTCGGAGTTGGATGGTATTGATCTGGACAACGTTTACTTTCAACAAGACGGCGCTACGTGCCACACAAGCAACGAACCCATTGCTCTGTTACGGGAAAAATTTCCGGACCGTGTTATCTCGTGGTCGTCATTTGGCTGATGTTGTTTTTCATTATAAACTTATAAACATGCCTTCCTCTTTTTTATGAAATAAACATCAGATCATTTATCTCAAAAAATGACATTTTTCTTCAAATACCAAAATAACATCTCTTGTTGGAAAACCCTTTACAACTTAAAAGCGTTTATTTTTGAAAAAAAAATCAAGTTTATTCTAATTGTTTCATCGACAGTTACTAAACATTCGTTTCTACATGAAAGCAATGTTTTCAGCTTTTCTAGTCCTCATTATTTCCATTTATTTGAATGGTATCCCGGTATGGTCCAAATACTCCCGATAACTTCTATGAAAATTGTAATTGCAGATTTTTTTTTTAAACTTTACCATAAAAACAAATTTTTATTTAGTTTCATAAAATAGTATGCCCCAATCTATACAAAAAAAAGCTCGGACACAAAAAAATTATTTTTGGTTACATAGTGTGATTAATTTAACCTGTGATTTAATTATCGAATCCTCGGAAATTCCCGGCAATTAAAAGACAACAGAAATCAAATCTTCTGCGAATAGTATGAGACATATGCGCATGTATTTACTGTTATTCATACGCACATGAGGGAAATCGTACCCCATAAAGCAAAGTCTTTGTTTGAAAGATCACAGTTTGTCGTAACGTAAATCCAATAGTTATTCTTGCATAGGAATTTCTTATTTTGTCAAGTCTTGAATTTTTATTACCGTATTGTCCATATTATAAATTACATATGTGTTAAATTATATAGCGTTCACTAGAGACACGCAAAGGCATCCCAAGCACTCCTACAACACTTCTCAAAAATTCACTTGACTCCAATGAAGGGGACTAGCGGTCCCCACATAGGAAAGAAGCGAGTTTGTAAAAACGAACTAAAATAAAATCGTTTGTCAAATACTGGTATTTTGTAATATTCACTTTCCAAAAGAAATATTCTTGACCACATTTTGTAAAAACGAACTAAAATAAAATCGTTTGTCAAATACTGGTATTTTGTGATATTCACTTTCCAAATGAAATATTCTTGACCACCTTTTGACTGCGGCAGATTAGTACTGTATGTTATCATTCATTCACACCACAGCAGGTGGGGTGTTTTGCGTGCTAATACATTGTCAGTACTGCCAGGAAATGTATGCGGATGATGTTTAAGTACGATTTGATGAATTTCGTTTATATCATTAATATCTGTCGGTGCATATATTGACACATTTATCGAACGTTCATGCCCGTTGAAATCTGCCTACTCCTCGTTACTACATCCTTGTTATATTAGCTTGTCACTACGTGAACACACACACACATCGTTTCCCTACACCTGAGCCATCGTTGATTTTCGTTTGTAATTCGTTTCGCGTTTGTCATATAAGGGATTTCGTCGCATCGCCTACCCTCACCTCCCTTGCTAGCAAACCCCCCACCTAAACAGATGACGTTTCCTTCACGCATGGTCCAGTCGGCTGCATCGAATAATTTCCAGACTGTCACTGCATTTCCGTGCACGGAATAAAATCACCAGGTTTTCCCCACACTACATGACCGTTTTTGTGTCGTATTTGCTCAACTTGATAAGGTATATCCGTCGATTAAGCAATCATTGCGGTTAAGCAATGTTCGTAGATGCCTTATGCTGACGAACTGCTCTTCGTTGGTATCAAATATTCCACTTGGAAATAAACTTCCAATCGATACTGCCACTTAAATTAGTCAATGAACGGTAGAACAATTTCTAATAAATTGGGGAAAATATGCACTTTTATAAGCAAGAAACAGATTGGTGTGGAACATATCGATATCTTCAATCTAAAACATGGTAAGTCGACTTAGCATGTTATTAGGGAGATTGCATTTTTAGTTTCTAAATATTCAAAAAATTTGGTGTTATCCGTCAACTCAAACAAAAGTTATTTACAAAACAGGACAGATCATTAGATTTGTATCATTAAGGAATTCCACACAAATTTAAAAAATTCATCAAATTTTGATCGTCTCTCCTGAAAAACTACCTTTTTATACCCTACACTACACTGTGGTACGGGGTATTATAAGTTTGTTTCACGGCAGATGTTTGTAACACCTGAAAATAACACAGCTAGACCCACCTTAAAGTATACCGATCGACTCAGAATCACTAGCTGAGTCGATTTAACGATGTCCGTCCGTCCGTCCGTCCGTCCGTCCGTCTGTCCATGTAAAGTTGTTCGTCGACTACAGGTCGTAATTTCACTCCGATCGTTCTGAATTTTTGCAGTTTAGAGTATTTCTAAGATCGCTATTGAATTTGGTTGAAATCGGTTCAGATTTAGATATAGCTCCCATATATATCTTTCGTCCGATTTGGCCCTTTAGTCCTATAGAAGCTGTATTTTACATCCAATCGTTTTGAAATTTATAATGGTAGAGTTTCTTGATCCATGAACCAACAGTGCCGAATTTGAAGAAAATCGGTTAATATTTAGCTATAGCTCCCATATATATGTTTCGTCCGATTTGGCCCTTTAGTCCTATAGAAGCTGTATTTTACATCCGATCGTTTTGAAATTTAGAATGGTAGAGTTTCTTGATCAATGAACCAACACTACCGAATTTGAAGAAAATCGGTTAAGATTTAGCTATAGCTCCCATATATATGTTTCGTCCGATTTTTCTCTTTAGTCCTGTAGAAGCTGTATTTTACATCCAATCATTTTGAAATTTAGAATGGTACACTTTTTTGATCCATGAACCAACACTACCGAATTTGAAGAAAATCGGTTAAGATTTAGCTATAGCTCCCATATATATGTTTCGTCGGATTTGGCCCTTTAGTTCTATAGAAGCTATATTTTACATCCAATCGTTTTGAAATTTAGAATGGTAGAGTTTCTTGATTCATGAACCAACATTGCCGAATTTGAAGAAAATCCGTAAAGATTTAGCTATAGCTCCCATATATATGTTTCGTCCGATTTGGCCCTTTAGTTCTATAGAAGCTATATTTTACATCCAATCGTTTTGAAATTTAGAATGGTAGAGTTTCTTGATTCATGAACCAACATTGCCGAATTTGAAGAAAATCGGTAAAGATTTAGCTATAGCTCCCATATATATGTTTCATCCGATTTGACTCTTTAGATCCAATCGTTTTTATACCCTACACCACACTGTGGTACAGGGTATTATTTAAGTATAAAATGTCCCAAAAGTAAATTTATGTAAACAATTTATACATGAATTACAAAATTTATATATCAGAGTTATTCAATATTACGAGAGTGGTGTAGGGTATTATACAGTCGGCACCGCCCAACTTTAGCCTTTCCTTACTGGTTGCACTTAGCATTGTTTAGAATTACTTATTAAATCATACCGCCTCACACTCGACAAATCTACCCAACGGGACTGCGGGGACTTAAGTATATTGTGTTTCTGATTGAGGCAATCAAAGTTTGATGATTTTTTTATGTTGCGTGGAATTCCTTTATAATTCAAATCGAATGACCTGTACAGTTTTGTGAATAAATTTTGATTGGGTTGACGGATAAACACATAATTTTTACTGACGAGAGTTTGGGATATTTAGATATTAAAAATTCAATCTCCCGAAAAACATTCTAAGTCGACTTAGCATGTTTTAGAATGGACTTATCGATATGTGTTCGTGACATCACTGCTTCTTTAAGTTTTCGATAAAATAATGAAGACTGGGACTGATTATATAGATTGCTCTTCATATTGAACTCTTAACTGCGACGCGTTAAGATTTAGCATAACGCTCCTTGTCTTCAGCAGCAGTGTAATGTCTTCGAGCTGAGTATTATTGTAACTGTATAGATGACTTATGGTACTTTAATACAGATATTTACATATTTATTATGTTACTTTCTTTCTCTTCCTTCAGACACTATTGCAGGTTATTCAGTTTAATTGCTACCAAAATGTTATTGCTGCAGGTGCTCCTCTGAGGTTGTGATATATTGCATCCTGGTCACTAAATAGCCAGACCTTTTGATAATTCCATCTGATGTTCCACCTTAAAGATTTCATGATCCATAAGTATAACCGTTAGTTGTTCTGAAAGTATATTCGTACGATGAGTATATATGAGTATATAGAGACTATTAATATATTCTCTATATTCCTGCAGGAAAAACAAAAGCAAAACCGTTTATAAAAGTGTTTCAGGCGAATATACGCATTGGTCAAACAAAACTGGAAGGAGGAGGGAAGTAGTAGATTGGTATAGATAACGCAAACCAAAATGTTTTATCGGATTCCAACTAAGCAATAAATAAACTGCATATTGCATCACATAAAATATGAGACAGATATATCGGTTGGGAGAAATGCTGGTAAAAGTAGCTCTGAAAGAAAATCCACTATTTAAACCACCAAACCTTGGGTGGAGACTGTAACCCATAACGGGCGCGTCTCCATGTGTTGGAAAGGGGAACGTGTCTAAGATCAGTAGAAATCAGCGACCAGCAGGCACAACGTAAGTCTGTTCTCGGGGTTAGGAGCGGATCAAGCAGCTCCTGATTCCTGATATTCTGCTACATAGCTTAGCTGGCATCCGCAGGCAAGAATCAGGTTAATGATTTGAGAATCTTTAGGAATTAATAATTACTACCGAATGTAACTTTCGGAATGAACACAAAGACACGATTCAGAAAATGGAATATTCGAACAATGTTTGAATTCTCAAAGCTCACCCAAATAACCAGAGCTGTGGAGTCGAGCCAAAACCACTCCCGGTGTAGAATTTTAAAGTGATTCGACTCCGACTCCAAGTCCAACTCCGGCAATTACTCGT
Source organism: Eudasyphora cyanicolor (assembly GCA_963930755.1). Taxonomy (NCBI): domain Eukaryota; kingdom Metazoa; phylum Arthropoda; class Insecta; order Diptera; family Muscidae; genus Eudasyphora; species Eudasyphora cyanicolor. Next base: position 162,392,277 of record OZ005737.1, read on the forward strand.
AAATAACTTAAATATCTGAAATTATATTTATTCCAAGACTGAGTTCATTTTATTGAAAATGTGACATTGATTGTTAGGTATTCGATAATAGCAATTAAATAAAATGTTATTATTTATTTATCGACACTTCACTTGCAACTAATTGACAAAATGTTCAACATTCACTGCCTCTGTTTTAATATAGCGCATTTTTTGGATTATGGATATGTAGCTAAATACTACAGCTCGACACACCGATCGAATCAATTTCACTCCGATACTGCTGAAATTTGGCAATAAGAATTCTTTCACAACAAGGAAGAAACCTACTGGAGTTGGTAAAAAAAGGTATTATACGAGTATATATCCAAGAATCCATATTGTCGAATTTAAAGAAAGTTGTTTTAGATTTATATTGTAATCATTTCATATTTATGTGAACTACTTATATAATTAAACTTTTTCGAAAATAACAAGGTTCTGACAATGTATTCTGATAAAGGGTGTAAAACAAAGAATATACGTGTATCAGCGTTTTTACATATCGAGGTCATTTTAGAGCGCTATCAATATTTCCCCCTTTGCACATTCGTATGATGAGTCGGCATAGGAAACCGTATGATCCTTACATTTCAGGTTTATGATGTCTTTAGAAACATTACTAAGAACTCTACAGAATCATTATTGTTGAACATTTAAACCATCTAGCTCCTAAATGTAAGGGTCTTTTCGGCCCCTTTTGTTGAAAAGTTTAAAAATCAAAATTTTTTTTGTGTTCCACATTGTAATCAGAGCTGTCCTAAAACTTATTTAACATAAAAAGTTGATAGTTATAGGGCTCAATGAAATAAAACCCAATGAAATAACACCCAAAAATAAAATGAAATAAACCCCAAAAAATTTCATACATTTTGGGATTTATTTCATCGTGGATTTGGATTTTATTTAATTTTTTTGGAAATTGTTTCATTTTTTACTTGGGATTTATTTCGTTCCTGTAAAACACCCAAAAAAGGTCCAATGAAATAATTCCCTAATAAAAAAAATTTGGGATTTGTTTTATTTCTTAAAAATGTTGGTATTTATTTCATTTTTTTGGTAGTTATTTCATTATTTAAATTTTGAAGGAAGTATGTATATGAAATTATTAGTGTAAAAGAAGAAATAGCATGTTGATCAGAAAACATTATACGGGGTGGCCCAAAATGACCAACGGGGCTTGAGTTCATTACAACTTTTTATTTAAGACATAATTATTAATTTATTTTTATCCATGTATGTATATATACTGGGTGGCCTAAAATGACCGAAGTGGTTTGAAATCCTTAAAACTTTTTTTATTTCTTTTTAGTATTTAGTTAAAAGACTTGTGGAATTTAAAATGGAACAGAACACATTTGAACAACGTGAAAAAAAATAAAAAATACAATAATAAATATATAAAAAAATATCTCCATTAATATACTGTATTTAAAAAAATAGTTATGTCTTAAATACAAATTAATACTTATTTTAACGCCATACAATTGCAAATGAAAATCGCGCTGGAATTAATCATTGGTATGCTATTGAATATGGTGTAATGAGATGCAGGAAAAATTTATTTGAAAATCTTACTTTGTATGGAGGATAATATATTTGCGGTAACGCGCAGTAGGCAAAAAATTTATTTGAAAATCGCGCGCGCGATTTATTTGAAAATAGCGAGCGCGATTTCCAAATAAAATTTTTTTGTTTGAAGCGCATTACAGCGGATATATCCCTCATATAAATTCGCGTAAACGATTTTAAAATGATTTTTTTCCTCGGGCATTACAGCATTTCCTACAGCATACAAATGGTTATGATACAAAATGTTATCTATTTATCTTTTATTTTCTATCTATATACTCGTATATAAAAGATAGTGTCTGTTTGTGGGTTTGTTTGTTTGTTTGTTCCGTATAGACGCCTAAACGACTTGAAATTTTCACAGAATGTACATGTGTGGGGGATGGTGAAAATATGGTACTTGAATTTTCGATATATCAAGTGGGCGTGGACCCGCCCACATGGATCAAATTTTGATATTGAGAAAAATTATTAGCTAGAGTGCTGAAATTTTGTGTGTATGCATTTAGTGGCAGATCATATGAATTTTCAAAAAATGGGCGGAATCGGACCAATGTGTGTGGCCCCGCCCATATAAGCCAAATTTTTAAATTGAAATATTTTCCGCCATTTATTAGCGAGATTTCTGTAATTTTGTGTATATGTATCTAGTAGCAGTCTGCTTAATTGGCCCAAAAATGGGCTGGATCGGACCAATGGGCGTGGACCCGCCCATATAAGCCAAATTTTGAAATTGAGATATCTTGCACAATTTATTAGCGAGAGAGCTGTAATTTTGTGTACATATATCTGGTAGCAGTCTACGTGTTTGGTTCAAAAATGGGCGGGATCGGTCCAATGGGCGTGGCCCCGCCCATATATTCAAAATTTTAGAATTGTGATATCTTGAACAATTTGTTAGCGTGAGTACTGAAATTTAGTGCATATGTATCCGGTGGCAGTCTACGTTATTGGTCCAAAAATGGGCGGGATCGAACCAATGGGCGTGGCCCCGCCCATATAACCCAAATTTTGAAATTGAGATATCTTACATGATTTGTTAGCGAGAGTACTAAAATTTTGAGTATATGTCTCTGGTGGTAGTCTACGTGACTGGTCCAAAAATGAGCGGGATCTGACAAATGGGCGTGGCCCAGCCCATATAAGCCAAATTTTGAAATTGAGATATCTTGGGCAATTTATTAGCGAGAGTGCTGCAATTTAGTGCATATGTATGTATCCGGTGGCAGTCTACGTTATTGGTCCAAAAATGGGCGGGATGAGACCAACGGACGTGTCCCAGCACAAATTTTGAAATTGATATATCTTACACGATTTGTTAGCGAGAGTGCTGTAATTTTGTGTATATGTACGTGGTGGCAGTCTACGAGATTAGTCCCAAAATGTGTGGGATCAGACCAATGGACGTGGCCCCGCCCATATAAGCCAAATTTTTAAATTGAGATATCTTGCACAATTTATTAGCGAGAGTGCTGTAATTTTGCGATGTATCTGGTGGCAGTCTACGTGAATGGTCAACAAATGGGCGGGATCGGACTAATGGGCGTCGCACCGATCGATTGATACAGGTTTTGAAATTGGAATATCTTGAACATTTTGTTAGCGATAGTGTTGTAATTTTGTGTATATGTTTCTGGTGGTTGTCTACGTGATTGACCCAAAAATGGGTGGGATATGACCAGTGAACGTGTAAGTCAATAAGTATATATTTTAAATTGATATATCATGCACAATTTGTTAGCGAGAGTGCTGTAATTTTGTGTTTGATATATCTTGAGCAATTTGTTAAAGAGATCAATGTAACTTTGTTTATACATATTTGGTGTCAGTCTACGTAATTAGTCCAAAAATGAATGGGATTGGAAATCTGAAGTTTGGGGTAACGAAGTGGACCGGGTCCAGCTAGTCTATATATATAAAAGAAAGTGTCTGTTTGTGGGTTTGTTTGAATATTTGTTTGTTCCGTAAAGACGTCTAAACGGCTGGACCGAGCATCTTGAAATTTTCGCAGAATGTACATGTGTAGGGGATGCTGAAAATAGGCTACTTGAATTTTCGATATATGAAGTGGGCATGGACCCGCTCATATGGGTCCAATTTTGATATTGAATTAAATTAAATTTTTTAGCTAGAGTGCAGAAATTTTGTTTGTATGCATTTAGTGGCAGATTGTGGGAATTATCCAAAAATGGGCGAAATCCGACCAATGGGCGTGGCTAGTTTTATATAGTACACGAACTTACTTCGCCTTTTCGATGATCCATTCAATTAGATTTGCTTGCTAATAGTTGCGAATCTTTATGTAACACATAACAACTTCGTATATTGGTGGATAAGTGTGAGAAATTTAAGCGGCCTCACAAGAACTGTTATGTGAAAATGTTATATCTTCCACGGCATGTGTTGATGTAATTTTATATAAAAATATCAATTGGGAGTAATTTCATTTTTTTTGAAAATTATTTAATTGGCGCTTATTTTTCGTGGGCATTATTTCGTTGCGAAATAAATCCCAGATATTGGGATTTTTTCTTTTTGAGGAATTATTTCACTTTTTTTTGGATAAATTTCACTTTTTGTTTTGGGAGTTATTTAATTTTTTTGGGAATTATTTCATTGGAACTTATTTCATTGGGATTTATTTCATTTGGGTTTATTTCATAGAGCCTAGTTATAGCTATTTTGGACATACCAAAACATTTGGTTCAAAGCTTCGAATGTTTTATACTTCCTTTGTAAAAAAATAGTTTTTCCCAAATTTTTAGTGGAAAGATTTATCATACAAATGGTACATTTTGCACAATTCATCTCGGAATTGGATTCGACCAATTTTTTGGCTCCACAGCCTTGCAAAATAACTAAAGATTTTTGTAAGTATAAATAACCTACCTTGAGCCTTTGTGAAACCAAACCAACGGTCATCATCCGATAGTGTTACATTGATACTTATGGATACTTAGGAAGTTTTTCGGGCCACTTAGAGGGTAGATGTATTTTATTTTCTCCCATTGTGCGGCTTGTGACGAAAGGAATTTTCAAAATATTCAGTTGATGATATCTTGCTAATTTGCTTTACTACATAGGCAAGCAAAAAAGAATTCTTTTGAAAAAATGCCCAGAATACATTAACTAAAATATTCGAGCACCTTGGTATATTGTACATAGCAGGCATTGCACGAAAGGCCAGAGGAATTCTGCCTTAACTGCAAATATCTTTGAATTTATCACTATTTACTTATCTACATATACTTATATTTCATTATAAATGTGCCTAAACTGAACTTTGGAATATCCTGCCGAGACAATAATGAAAAAAGTTCTATGAACAAATTCTCATGAGTGCATTTCAAAAGATTTATATGATGTAGCTTTTGAACCAGTCATTTATTTGTAAAGCTGACTCAATCATTTCAATTGGGCATTGTGTAAGGCGTGAAATGCTTTCGTTGTCCACCCAGACGGAGGACAATCAAAAGAAAATCTGGCAATTCATAGTTCATTGACTTCTGGGCTTACAAATAAGTATAGAGGATATAGAAAGTGAACAGGTTGTAAATGTAGAACATTTTCATCTTGTCGCCTTCATTACAACTTTTGATTTTAATAAAATTTAGAACAATAATTTTTCTAGTGAGGGGAATGATTTCGCGTTTTTAATTTTTCAAATTTCTATGTAGTTTTTTGGGTACAGGGTTTCATATTTACCTATCTCAAGTATTTTTTCGCCAAAATTACAAACTTTTGTATACGATTTTTGAAAAAAAAAGACCCTCCCTAATGTACATCTCGTCATCTTTACGAAATTTAATGCAGGACAGTTGTTCGCGCCGATATGTTTGCCAAATTTGAGTAAAATCGGTTCAAATTTATGGATAGCCCCCAAAAATACATACATATTAAATTGCCTCGATTTGTATGGAGCCAAAAAAGTTATAAATGTACCCTCACAGAAATAAAGATTGATATATTTTAGAGTGATTCTCAAAACACTTTGATTCTAGCTATTTCCATTTGTGAGCTGGACCAGTTGCAAAACACCTCCAAAAACAAGGTTTTTCGTCAGTAACAGTAACCCGATATTATAAATACTTATATTAAAATAAACGGCCAAATATAATGGAAAAATGAAAGCGCTTGGATTCTGCATTAAAAAATATACATTTGTTTTTACGCTCCAGACATTAAGATATGTGACCGATTTTTTACGTTTTTATACCCTCACTTTAGTGTGACGAGGGTATATATCATTTGCTACGAAAAAAAGTGTAACACATCGAAGGATTGATCTAAGACCCTAAGTATGTTCGGCGGATATTCGTTTTGGGTCATTTTAAGTCGAATGAGCAATGTCCGTCCGTCTGTCTGTCTGTCTGTCTGTCTGTCTGTGTGTCTGCTGGCTGGTGCGCACGATAACTCTCGAAAGGAGTAACCGATTGACTTCAAATTTGGTACTTGGTAATATTTTTTTCTATCTCCGGCTAAGTTCGAAGATGGGCCATATTGGTCCACTCCTTCTAGTACCTCCCCCACAAAGTGTTAAAATGTTGTGAAATATTGAATCTTTAATAACTGCTATACTACTTATTCGAATCTTCTGAAATTCCACACATAGCATTAGTTTATTAGTCGCTATCAACTCGAGAAAAATGGGCCATGTTGCTACGCCCCTTTTGGTACCTCCCACACAAATGCACCATTTTGCACCAAAAGTTAACAGCCTATAACAATAATACCAGTGCATAAAAATACTTGAAATTTTGTACAGTGTAATGCTTTCATAGTGCCTACAGTCCAGTGAAAAATGGGTGTCATATTCACGCCCCTTTTGGTACCTCTTACACAAAGGTACCATTTTGCACCAAAAGATAACAGCTTATAACATTAATACCAGTGTATGAAAGGACTTGAAATTTTGTACAGTGTAATGCTTTTGTAGTGTCTTTTGCACTGTGAAAAATGGGCGCTATTGCCACGCCCCTTTTTGTACCTCCCACACAAAGGTACCATTTTGCAAAAAAAAGTTAAGAGCTCACAGCATGAGTACCAATGCACGAAAATGCAACAACATTTTGCACAGTGTAACGCTTTTGAAGCCCCTATAGCCCTGTAAAAAATGGCCGTTATCACCACGCCCCTTTTTGTACCTCCCACACAAAATGGCCAAATCATACCAAATTTAATATCTCATAACGTTAATATACCAGTGCAAAAAACGATTATAATTCGGCGCATTTAAAGAATCTACTATTCAGAGAAAAATAAGTGTATTTGTTAAAAACATTTTGGTACCTCCCATACAAATTACTCACAAAGTGAGGGTATACCTTAGTCGGTTTACCCGACTGATACTTTCTTACTTGTTTCATATGAGTTTCATGAAATTTTAAATTTCATGAATTATTACCGAGAGTGGGTGGTCCAAAAGAAGGGTGGGCCTAAAGAAACCAAGGGGTGTGAAAGTTAAATAACTTTTTCGTTTACTAATTTGTTTTTATTTTTTCTTCCAGATTATATAATATACACAAGGCAAATTTTTTTACACTAAGTATGAAAAATAATGTCTCTTAAATGATGGGCTCAGCTCAGCTTCTCACTGATGGGCTCTTTTTAGAGCATTTTCCATAACACCTTTCAAAACTTGTGGCTGTAGCGTTCGAATTTCTGCAACAATGTTTGCCCTTGAGTTCAAGGTTTGTCTCTGGCTGGTTCACATACACTCGCTCCTTCAAATAACCCCAAAGATTACAAAGTTTTGTATACGATTATTGAAGAAAAAATTTGACCCTCCCTAATGTACATCTCGTCATCTTTACGAAATTTAATGCAGGACAGTTGTTCGCGCCGATATGTTTGCCAAATTTGAGTAAAATCGGTTCAAATTTATAGATAGCCCCCAAAAATACATACATATTAAATTGCCTCGATTTGTATGGAGCCAAAAAAGTTACAAATGTACCCCCACAGAAATAAAGATTGATATGTTTTAGAGTGATTCCCAAAAACACTTTGATTCTACCTATTTCCATTTGTGAGCTGGACCAGTTGCTAAACACCTCCAAAAACAAGGTTTTTCGTCAGTAACAGTAACCCGATATTATAAATACTTATATTAAAATAAACGGCCAAATATAATGGAAAAATGAAAGCGCCTGGATTCTGCATTAAAAACTATACATTTGTTTTTACGCTCCAGACATTAAGATTTGTGACCGATTTTTTACGTTTTTTCATATGAGTTTCATGAAATTTTAAATATCTCTCATGTTTTTCATCGTAGTTTCGATTTTATGGTACCGTCGGAAAGATCGTGTCCAATTGTATCCACTCCTTTTTACACCCTCACTTTAGTGTGACGAGGGTATATATCATTTGCTACGGAAAAAAGTGTAACACATCGAAGGAGTGACCTAAGACCCCAAGTATGTTCGGCGGAAATCCGTTTTGGGTCATTTTAAGTCGAATGAGCAATGTCCGTCCGTCTGTCTGTCTGTCTGTCTGTCTGCTGGCTGGTGCGCACGATAACTCTCGAAAGTATGTGGTAATATTTTGATCTATCTCCGGATGAGTTCGAAGATGGGCCATATTGGTCTACTCCTTCTGGTACCTCCCACACAAAGGGTTAAAATTTTGTGAAATATTGATTCTTTAATAACTTCTATACTACTTATTCGAATCTTTTGAAATTCTGCACATAATATTAGTATATTAGTCGCTATTTACTCGAGAAAAATGGGTGAAGTTGGCATGCCCCTTTTGGTACCTCCCACACAAATGGACCATTTTGCATCAAAATTTAACTGCTTATAACTTTAATACAAGTGCATAAAAATGCTTGAAATTTTCTACAGTATAATGTTTTTGTAGCGCCTATAGTCGGTAAAAAATGGGCATCATTGTACAGCCCCTTTTGGTAAAGTAAACGGCTTGTAACTTTAATACCAGTGCATACAAATACTTGAAATTTGTACAGTGTAATGCTGTTGTAGTGCCTATAGTCCTGTAAAAGTGGGCGTTATCACCCTGCCCCTTTTTGTACCTCCCACACAAAATGACCAAATCATACCAAAATTACATAGCTCGTAACTTTAATATACCAGTGCACACAAACGCTTATAGTTCAGCACAATGCAATGTATTTAAGAATGTACTGTTTACCGAAAAATATGTGTATTTGGAAAACCCCTTCTGGTACCTCCCACACAAATTGACAGATTTATTGGTGTAATGTTATATATTACATTACTCACAAAGTGAGGGTATACCTTAGTCGGTTTACCCGACTGAAACTTTCTTACTTGTTACACCCTCACTTTAGTGTGACGAGGGTATATATCATTTGCTACGGAAAAAAGTGTAACACATCGAAGGAGTGACCTAAGACCCCAAGTATGTTCGGCGGATATTCGTTTTGGGTCATTTTAAGTCGAATGAGCAATGTCCGTCCGTCTGTCTGTCTGTCTGTCTGTATGTCTGTCTGTCTGCTGGCTGGTGCGCACGATAACTCTCGAAAGGAGTAACCGATTGACTTCAAATTTCGTATGTGGTAATATTTTTTTCTATCTCCGGCTAAGTTCGAAGATGGGCCATATTGGTCCACTCCTTCTGGTACCTCCCCCACAAAGGGTTAAAATGTTGTGAAATATTGATTCTTTAATAACTGCTAATATACGTATTCGAATCTTCTGAAATTCCACACATAGTATTAGTTTGTTAGTCGCTATCAACTCGAGGAAAATGGCTGAAATTGCCAGGCCCGTTTTGGTATCTCCCACACAAATGCACCATTTTGCACTAAAAGTTAAAAGCTTATAACATTAATACCAGTGTTAAGAAATACTTGAAATTTTGTACAGTGTAATTTTTTTATAGTGCCTACAGTCCAGTGAAAAATGGGCGTTATTGCCGTTCCCCTTTTGGTACCTGCCTCACAAATGCACCATTTTGCACCAAAAGTTAACAGCTTATAACATTAATACCAGTGTATAAAAATACTTGAAATTTTGTACAGCGTAATGTTTTTATAGTGCCTACAGTCCATTGAAAAATGGGCGTTATTGTCACGCCCCTTTTGTTACCTCTCCCACAAAGGCAACATTTTGCACCAAAAGTTAACAGTTTATAACATTAATATCAGTGTATACAATTACTTGAAATTTTGTACAGTGTAATGCTTTTATAATGCCTATAGTCCATGAGCGTTATCACCACGCCCCTTTTTGTACCTCCCACACAAAATGGCCAAATTATACCACAATTTAATATCTCAACGTTAATATACCAGTCCATATAAACGGTTACAATTCGGCACAGTGCAATGTATTTAAAGTATCTACTGTTCAGCGAAATATAGATGTATTTCTTAAACCCCTTCTGGTACCTCCCACAAAAATTGACAGAATAATCTGTGTAATATTCAATATTACATTACTCACAAAGTGAGGGTATACCTTAGTCGGTTTACCCGACTGAAACTTTCTCACTTGTTTATTAATCAATTCTGAAAACAAGTCGATTTAAATAAAAGAATTGTTATGATATGATGGGTGGAGTTTGCTAGGAGACCAAAAATACCTATATGAAATGGTTCGAGCCGGACACTGTGGCAATCATTTGGCGTGTGCAAAACCTGATCCTCTTAATTCTGCCCCTTTTTGGTTTCTTATTAAAAGCCAGGAACAAGCTATTCATGGAAGTAGACATTTACTAAAATATATTAAACTAGCTGACCCCAGCAGACGTTGTCTGCCAGTTCTGTTTTGGATGAATTGGTTTGTTATTCATTGATATTTCTTTAAAAAAAAACAAGTAAGAAAGTTCAGTCGGGTAAACCAACTAATGAATCCCCTCACCTTGAGTCCCAAAAAAATATTAGTAAATTTATTTATTGTTTTGTTTTAATTGAATTATTATCAATTTAAATTGCATTTAATAACTTTGTATAAGTATGTACTGTTATTTAAGTTAAAAGCCGTTAACTTTTGGTACAAAATTGTCCATTTGTGTGGGAGGTAACAAAAGGGGCTTGCCAATTACGGCTACTTTTCTCTAGACTCTAGGTTCTATAAAAGCATTGCACTGTACGAAGTCTTAAGTATTTGTATGCAATGGTATTAAAGTTAAAAGCTGTTAACATTTGGTAAAAAATTGTCCATTTGTGTGGGAGGTACCAAAAGGGGCGTCGCAATAATGCCCATTTTTCACTGTATTGTAAGTACTATTAAATCATTACACTGTACAAAATTTCAAGCATTTGTATGCACTGGTATTAAAGTTAAAAGCTTTAACTTTTGGTTCAAAATTGTCCATTTGTGTGGGAGGTACCAAAATGGGCGTGGCAACTTCGACCATTTTTCTGGAGGTCATAGTGACTAATAAACTAATACTATGTGTAGAATTTCAGAGGATTCAAATAAGTGCGTCGAAAAAGTGTGAAGAAAAAATTAAAAAAAATTAATAAACGAAAAAGTTATTAAACTTTTACACCCCTTGCTTTCTTTAGGCCCACCCTTCTTTAGGCCCACCCTGTAGTATAGAAGTTTTTAAATAATCAATATTTCACTAAATATTTAACCTTTGTGGGGGAGGTACTAGAAGGAGTGGACCAATATGGCCCATATTCGAACTTAGCCGGAGATAGAAAAAAATATTACCACATACCAAATTTTAAGTCAATCGGTTTCTCCTTTCGAGAGTTATCGTGCGCACCAGCCAGTAGACAGACAGACAGACGGACAAACGGACATTGCTCATTCGACTTAAAATTACCCAAAACGGATATCCACCGAACATACTTAGGGTCTTAGGTCACTCCTTCGATGTGTTACACTTTTAGCTCGTAGCAAATGATATATACCCTCCTCTCTAAGGTGAGGGGATAGTAATACATTCTGAGATTCAGGAAATAATCACCATAAAAATTGATATTGGACATAAGTCTACTACAGCGCTATATATTGGTTAGAATCATGCATACAAGCTGTTATCAAAACAAATCACACATTTATTTTCAGTTTCAGTCAAATTGGTGTGGAAATGCGGATTTTGCAAATAAATTGACCACTGCGCCATTTTCCCGGTAAAAGTTATTCCAAAACACGGATGATTCCGTATTGAACCTAATGTAAAATTTTTAGCCCATTTGCTCTTATGGTTTCGGAGATCATGGATGGATGGATTCGTAAATTTGCCGGAAAATATGCAATCAGTATCCAGCTATCGGTGCAGATAAATGGATTTTTCGCGCATGCTGAAATTATACTTTGGCTATGCTAACTGACAAAAATAAAAATACCAGGGAAGAGGCATTCGGTATAATTTTCGAAGCACGTGACGATATCGTTAAAAAAATACAACCGTTCACTATACCAACAATAAACTTTGATTGTGAATCTCTTAAAGGAATGCTTGACTGGAACGATTGTATAAATGTTACGGAACCACCATGCATAAAATATTATTCTAAGCAGTATTTGGAAGATTTCCTATATTCTGAAGAAATTATTGAAGTTCCAGGTAAAATTAATATATTGTGTATATTATATAAATCTATAAGTACATAATTATCCCCTCACCTTAGAGAGAAGGGTATATATCATTTGCTACGAGCCAAGAGTGTAACACATCGAAAGAGTGACCTAAGACCCTATGTTTGTTCGGCGGAAATCCGTTTTGGGTCATTTTAAGTTATTTGAGCAATGTCCGTCCGTCTGCGCACACGATAACTCTCCAAAGGAGTAACCGATTGACTTAATTTTTTTTCTGTCTCCTGCTAAGTTCGAAGATGGGCCATATTGGTCCACTACTTCTAGTACCTCCCCCACAAAGGGTTAACATTTAGTAAAAAATGGATTCTTAAGTAACTTCTATAGTACTTATTCCGATCTGCTAAAATTCCACACATAGTATTACCTTATTAGCAGCTATCACCTCGAGAGAAATGGGTGAGTTATCCACGCCCCTTTTGTTACCTCCCACACAAATGGAACATTTTGCCTCAAAAGTCAACGGTCTATAAATTTGATAGTAATGCTTAAAAATACTTGAAATTGTATACGGCGTAATGCTTTAATAGTACCTAGAGTCTAGTGAAAAGTTAGCGTTATTGGCACTACCTTTACAACGGTACCCTGAAATCGAAATTACGATGGAAAATATGCGAGATTTTTTAAATTTCATGAAATTCGTATGAAAAAACTTAAACAAATCGCAAACAAATCTTAATATCTGGAGCGTAAAAACAAATTTCAAAAATTTTTAAATGCTGAATCCAACATCTGTCGTTTTTACATAATATTTGGCCCTTTATTTTCATATAAGTTTAAAATCGGATATCTTTACTGAATACCCCTGTTTTTGGAGGTGTTTTCCAACTGGTACAGCTCTCAAATGGAAACAGCTAGAACCAACATATTTTTGGCATCATTCTTATACAAATTCTGAACCGATTTTCTCCAAATTTAGCATTGCTTGTCTTAGGCTCTCAGTTAAGTGTAGAATTATTTATTTATATGAATTACAAAAAAAATTATATTTACTCTTTACTTTACTTTACTGGCCACGGAAAAGCCGGGACTCTTAGACATTGTGGCTAGATTTTTACAACGGTGGGAATATATCCCATGACCTCGAGCACACTACCTACTCACCTACTAGAGCACTCTGATTGTGTTCGTTTTCTGAAAGCAATTATGGATTTGTTACTTCAGAATAACAGTACTTGTTAATGTTGTAAAGTGTAAAGGCAATGTGTGTGTCATATGACCCAACCCAGACTAACTTTGAACTTGATCATAACTTGAAAAGCAGAGTCGAGTTTAAATTGAATGCAAATTACTTTGTATATTCAGGTTTCATGTGATGTCCTTGAATCCTTCAGCGGATTTTTATCAAACTATGAGGTTTAACAGTGTACTTGTGCGATATATTAAATAACGTTGACCGAAATTAAGTCCTTGTACATAGTTTTGGCCTCTCCTACTTTATTGTATTGTGGTATGTGGTCTAAACTAAGATTTAGTTACATTCTGCTGCTAAACGAAACTAAATATAAAATTTTAGTTTAATGGCGTTGAAGCTCCACCACCACATGTCACACAGTGTGTTGTCCAAAACGCCTGGGAATATATACCTGTGGACATCAAGAACTTATCCGCTTGTCGGTTTATGTGCATCATTCCAGGAATATCATGGCCTTCACTGGAACAACTTTTGGAATGTTGATTCTAAAACGGTGACGATGACTACTTCCAATGTATTTCATAGTTGTTGGTATGATAGCATTTGGTAGTTGGACAGTGTGCTATCCATCCAAACATAGGATGTATGCATCATGATGTCATAGAGCATGCTTCGGGTATGGATGGCATTTGGATATACACTGCGGTTGTACTGTGAAGTGTACCTCGAAGTGTTGTGGTTGGGAATGCAATCACATGCTCGAACATTCACCTCGGTTTCCTACCGTCAGTCAGTGCTATGAAGCACATTTTTGTGGTTATGTGAAAAAATAGCTTATCTCGAAAAAATGAACATCTCGTTGCAAATACGCTTACAATCAATTTATACACTATCGGGCATATATACGGGCATACTGCATATACTATTACAGCAGTATTAAATATGTAGAGATAGGTACTACCTTACAGGAAGCAATTCATGTACAAATTTCAATGCTTAAAAATCCGGACATAGTCTGTTATTGCAGAGAACGAAAAATTTGTCGACACAAAATAGGATTTAATTTTCTGGATTATTTTGTGAAGCCAAGAGGGTAAATATTGCATTTCATTTCAAACAAAAGTTGATTTTAACACAATGGATGCTGCTGCATTTGAATACATTTTCTATCTAAATAGGTTTTGTTTGAAAATATGCTTAGCTTGCAAATACGTGTAATTTACTAAAGCACAGTATGAGGGATGAAACATAGAGCTGTGTGAAAATGGAATGGAAGAGGTATAACCCTAAACTAATACAAAACCAAAAAATAAATACTATCCACAGGGACAGAAAAGTATATTAAACAAAAAAAAATTTGAATAGAAGTTGCGGAGAGAACAAAAAAGAACAAATTTCCTCTCAATTAGGTTTCCATAGGTGTGGTTAAAGTTGATTGTGTTGTTCTTTGCAAGTAACTTCAAATCAAACAGTTTCAATAGAGCTTAAATACTAAGTAGGCTGGAACATATACATGGTGGATACGAGTATATCTAAATACGAACATATTTTTCCCAATTTAAGCAGTATTCGCTCCTGAATTAAGAAAATACTTTCTGCCAAATTTTGCAATGATCAGAAGTACAGTAAAACTACTATAGCGCTTTGATACCAAATCGGAAGGAACATATACATGGGGCCTATGTCTAAGCCTGAACCGACTTTCCCCAAATTTTGTTGTGTTCATTCATAAGAAATAAGAAACCTCTTTCTGCTGAATTTCGTACAGAACGAATCTCACGGAGCGGAAGTAAAATCTATAGAGTCATTTGTATGTGAGCTATATCATAATATGGACCTGTGGCGACCGTTGTTCGTGTGAGGGATGCTGGGCATAAATACACCCACAATACGTATTTATTTTCGGCCCGATATGTTGAAATTTGAAGTCTTTGTGGCGTGAAGAGGTCAATTCGGACAGATGCTATATATAGGGGCTATATCACAAAATGGGCCAATATTGCCCATTTTGGAGAAAATTGTTTGAGATTAAGATATAGCCCCGCTAGTTATACCCTACACCACACTGTGGTCCAGGGTATTATGAGTTTGTGCATTTGTTCGTAACACGTAACAGGATAAGAGATAGACCCATCGTTTATTACTCCGATCGACTTAGAATCAATTCCGGTGTCGATTTAACCACGTCCGTCTGTCGGTCCGTCCGTTCGTATGATCGTCCGTCTGCAGATGTATCGTTGTAATCAAAGTGCAGGTCGTATTTGCGGCCCGATTGTGATGCAATTTAGCATCACAATTGTTACCCCCGTCGCGGGTAACAATCTTGTCGCGATGCGGGGGCTTACGGGTTGCATAGGGTTGTTGATGTCTCCAGGTAGCAGTGGTAAAGCTAAAGTAAACAGCTTCGGCCTAACCACTCCTATCTGTAGACACCGACAATCATATGTAACATCAACCAAAGGTTACCTAACCACTAACAATGATTAGTACAAATATAAATTTTAACTCTGCAGGTGGTCTCCAGGCGGGAACTGGTAATCCACCCATTTCATCATCTGCCGGTGATGATTTGGCAGGGGCAGAGTATCTGCAGGCCCCAAACTCATCTGACCCAACAACATCAATAAAAAACGCACAAAAAACAATACCAACCACTCAAAACGCTACTGATACACAAACAAGACTAACGAGACAGGACAGCATTGAACTCTACCTCAGCGACGATACAAATGACGGACTTTCTGCACTTGGCAAAATCCAGCTAGCTGAAACCGATGAAGAGGACATCACGACGATGAAATCGGATAGGTCTGGGCTGTTAGCCAAGTCAGACAAGGAAGACATGGGTACCGTCGCGGGGGGAAAGTCAACTAAGACGGACGAGCAGAGAATGGAGGCTGGGTACAAGCGCTCGCAGCGGTACCTGAGGAGTATGCAGTCGAAAGACCCAGCATCCCTCACAGTACGCGACAAGCGCTTAATCCGGAAGCATAGATTCCACGTCCGGAAGTACGAGTCTCTCGTTAATACTATGGTCGTGGAAGTATGCCCTCCACCTGCGACAGAGGACAGGAATACTGACTCAAACAATAAGACACATACCGACGCACACAACACAGCACAATATACACACGCGACGAAACTTTTTAAAAAGGCCATCAATCCACCTGCGCCGGCAGCTAAGGATGATGGCAATAACACGTCTCCAGGCCCTTCCAAAGGCAGGAAAGCTAGCCATAAAAGAGAAGTCCAACCTGCCGCGACAGGCACCTCTGGCCATACTGATGACAAGAATGCCATCAAAAGACAACGTTCTAACGACTCTCAGGTTCCAGAAGGCAAGCGGATTAAAAAATCTGCCAGCCTGGCTTCGGCGCCTGAACTGCAAGTAGCGATCCTTGACCGGAGTAATCCAGAAGGCAGGATCTCTACGGAAGGATGGATGTTGGTAGAAGAAGGCATTCTGCTGAAAATGCATAAAGCCCTTGCTACGGACGAGGATGGAAAGACGAGGATGGACAAGGGAGATGGAAAGGACCTCTGGATCAAGATAGGTCCGGAGTCCCTAAATCTCCTGAGGCTCTCAAACGGGACAATTAAGTTCGGACTAAACCGACTCCGGACGTCCGTCCCCGACGTGGAAGAAGAGAGCAGCAACCCCGGGCGGCATGAAAGTGGTGCAGCTAAATCTACACCACTCTGAAGCAGCGTCGGACGAGCTGTTGAGAGTAATGGGGAAATAAAGGATAGACGTGGCCCTTATACAGGAACCTTGGTTGGCGAGCAACAAAGTCCGGGGTCTCAGGTCACGCAATCTCACACTCATTTCCCCGAAGACAGAAGGTAAGATTCGTAGCTGTATCGTAGCCTGTAGAAACATAACTCTGAAAATGATCTCCCGCTACAGCAACGAAGGCCTCACAGTGGTAGCAATGGAACGCCAGGGTTTTCGCATCCATGTACCTACCTTATGAATCCGCCGATCCCCCCTCAAATAAGGTACGTTCTCTGGTAAGTTGGTGCAAGAGTAAACGGCACGACCTAATCATCGGAGGAGATGCAAACGCGCACCATACCATATGGGGCAGCACAGACATAAACAAACGAGGTGAGTCACTACTTGAATACTTATTATCCACTGATCTTGTTATCTGTAATAAGAGCAATAGGCCCACATTCTTTAATAAAATCAGGGAACAGGTTTTAGATTTAACTTTAGTATCTAATAGCGATTCAATAAGAATATCAAAGTGGAGAGTGTCAAATGAATGTTCCTTTTTGGATCACCTTATGATACACTTCAACATAGAGCATGAGGCTACTAAGGGGAAACCCTATCGTAACCAAATGAAGGTAAACTGGGACAAGTTCAGACAACTTATGCAATCGTATCCACCTCCAAACACGGAGATACATGACTTGCAGGGTCTGGAATGTGCAGTCGACCGCATGACGTGTAACCTTGTCGACGCCTTCTATGAGTCCTGTCCAAAATGCTCACCACCCCGGAAAACCAACCAAACTTGGTGGACTCCGGAACTGAAGCAACTCAGGAAGGAAAGTAGAATGCTATTCAACAAGGCCAAGAAAGAGAAAACACCTGAATGCTGGGAGGAATACCAAACAGCCACCAGAACCTTTAAAAGAGAGTCCAGAAAGGCAAAAAGGAAGTCCTGGACGAATTTCTGTGAAGAACTGGAAGACATTAGCGAAGCCTCAAGACTCCGCAAAGTCCTGTCCAAAGACCCCAGCACACCAGACTTCCTCTTGAGACCAGACGGACTGCTCACGGAAAACAACCAAGAGACTCTAGAACTTCTGATGGACACCCATTTTCCGGGTTGTAGCGAAGTTTCAGATGCCGTGGAAGCGTGCGAAGACACCCCCACGGCCTACACGGAGGAACTTATTAGAACTGTTATAGATGACGAGAAAATATGCTGGGCGGGGAGATCCTTCAAGCCTTTCAAATCGGCAGGCCCGGATGGCATCATTCCAGCTCTTTTACAAGAGTCCTTGGAAATCATTCTACCATGGCTACGCGCAATTTGTTCTGCAAGTCTGCAATGGTCACATATACCCAAGGCATGGAGAGAAGTCAAGGTGATCTTTATCCCCAAGGCGGGAAAAATAAACCATAGGACGACAAAGGACTATAGACCAATCAGTCTATCATCGTTTCTGTTGAAAACCGTGGAAAGACTAGTTGATCTAAACGTGAGGGGGAAATTAACACCAAACAACTTCAGTAGGGCACAACACGCCTACCTGAAAGGTAAATCTGTGGAAACGGCATTACATGAAGTGGTAGGTTTGGTCGAGGACTCCCTTCATTACAAAGACTACACCATGGCGGCGTTCCTCGATGTGGAGGGCGCTTTTAATAATGTTAAGATAGCATCTGTACTCAACGCACTTGACAGCATAGGCTCACACCCAGGCATAACCAAGTGGACAGGTAACATGCTGAAAAGCAGAATCATCAACTCAACCATGGGCAATGGTTCGGCAAGAAGGCGAGTCACGAGAGGTACCCCGCAAGGTGGAGTGGTCTCACCGATATTATGGAATCTAGTGATAAACGAAATCCTAATGGATCTCAGCAATACAGGAATTAAAATCACAGCGTATGCAGACGACGTTGTGATTTTGATTAGAGGCAAATTTATGCCTACGGTCAGCGAGATCATGGAAAGATCACTAAAACGATTATCACGTTGGGCAGATAAAAATGGACTAGGAGTCAACCCAGCGAAGACAGAACTGGTCCTCTTTACTAGAAGAAATAAAATTCCGAAATATCAGCTCCCTACACTGCAGGGAAAGGTACTTGAACTATCGAAAGAGGCTAAGTACTTGGGCATCACCCTAGACTCTAAGCTGTCCTGGAAAAGGAATTTGGTGGAAAGGGGAAAGAAAGCGTTATGCGCCTTCTATGCCTGCAAGAAAATGTTAGGACGCAAATGGGGTTTGCAACCGAAAATGATACACTGGATGTATACATCGATCATTAGACCGATACTCACCTACGGATCAGTTGTATGGTGGAATGCGGTAATGAAGAAATCTCATCTCTCGCATCTAGCCAAAGTGCAAAGATTGATTTGCGTCGGGATAACTGGTGCCCTCAGATCTGCTCCACAAATGACACTGGAGACGATGCTGAACATTCAACCAATCGATATATACATAAAGTGTACCGCGGCGAAAGTGATCCTTCGGCTAAGGGAATCAGGAATGGCCATCAATGGGCATAACAGACAAAATCAATAGGCCAATGGACTGCTTGGCACCAAGGACAATTCGAGATAGGAATTTTAGTATAACGTTTCCTAGCCGTGAGGACTGGGCATCAAATAGCGTCATGGAGGACGACGGATCGAAAATGGAGACGGGCACGGGATCGGGGGTATTTTCCGATACCCTTAATCTCAGAATCTCCACCAGACTCCCAGATGAATGCACTGTTTTCCAGGCAGAGATCTATGCCATTAATATTGCCGCGAAACAGATTTTGGAACGGGATATTTCTCCGAAAAAATTCAAGATCTACGTCGACATTATGGCAGCTCTCAAGGCCTTGGGCTCTAGAACTATCAAATCATGCTGCACGATGGACTGCTTTTCATCCTTAACCCATATTCAGGCGCACGAAATCACGCTTTGCTGGGTGCCAGGACATAGCAACATACAGGGCAACGAATTAGCAGACGAATGTGCCAGGATAGGATCCGGCGCACGAAATGAAATCGCGACTATGGACGTGCAAATTCCGTTCGTGGAACTTAAAAACCAAATCGACGAACGCGGAGCAGCACTAACCAGATCGAGGTGGGATATCGTACAAAACAAAGAATCCTTTGGCCATCCATTGATGTGAAACGTTCCGAAGAGTTGCTGTCCTTCAGGAAGAACACACTTAGCATCCTCACCGGAGTCATCACAGGGCACTGCGTGATAGGCAATATGGCTGCACGCATGAAGCTTCCTTACGAAGACTTCTGTAGAAGCTGCTTGGATGAAGAAGAGGAGTAGTCAGTACATCACCTGCTATGCTCATGTAAAGGACTGCAAGAGTACCGTTTGGCCTATTTAGGGCACCGGCTCTTCGAAAACCTACATGATCTAGCAGATGCACCGCTCAAACCCCTTCTCAATTTCATCAGAAAATCTCTCTGGTTTAATAAGACCACAAAGGCAAACGAAGACACGAGTCACTAGATCTTCTCTCCCTCTTCCTAAATCTTCTCTCCCTCTTCCTAAACTTTCTCTCCCTCTTCCTATTCTGTCTACCTCCAACTTTTTCTTCTATGTTTATATTCTACTCACGGGAAACACAATGGACCGAATTGTCGGCCTCGAGTGAACTCGTCAGTTGTATTCTGACGGGCGTCCCTTTTAACCTAACCTAGCACAGTGCTCTTTTTTGGCCCAGGGATGTTCCCTATTGAAATTGGTCAAAATCGGTTCTAATTTACATATATTTTTCGTCTGATCTGAATAAAAATAGACACAAAGAAGTCTCTTGATACATTTAGAGATACAATTAAATTTGAGGAAAATCGATTCAGATTTTGTTATATCCCCTGTATATATGTTCCACAGATTTGGTGTTAAAGCGCTAAAGAAGTTATACTTTACTTCCGATATTGAAACATTTGTTAGAAAGCAGTTTTTTAATTTAGGAACTAAGACTGCTTAGATTGGCTATAATCGGTTCAAATTTAGATATAGCCACATATGTACATAAATATATACTATGTTCCTGAAACTGTATTTTACGTGCAATCTTTATATTGTTTGGCAGAAATCAGCGTTTTGATCCAAGTTGATGAAAATCTGTTTGTATAGCGCCATCAATTTGTTACTTCCGTTTCTTGATCTATGACAGAATACAGCGCTTTTAAGATTATCGTTTCAGATTAGTTTCTTATGATCACCATCATCAACTCCTGCGTTGAATAATTCTTAATCAGAAGGTGGAGCTATGTACTTTGCGAACTGAAATGAAACCAATTATTCCGAATTATTATCGCAATGCCCATTTTCGCATTGTTTTGGTGGTGTAGAGTATTATATAGTCGGCCCCGCCCGACTTTCTGTCTTTCCTTACTGGTTCGTATATGTCACTCCCGATTTGGCATCAAAGTGTTATTGAAGTTGTACTTTGCTTCCGATCATTACAAAATTTGTTCTTAATTTAGAAGCGAATAGTGCTTAGTTTGGGGAAAATCGGTTTAGATTTAGAAAAAGCCACATATACTTTTGTATTTTTCAAAAAGCATTTATTTATTCATGAATATCTATTTTGTCCCTTCCAATCATTACAAAATTTGTTCTTAATTTAGAAGCGAATAGTGCTTAATTTGGGGAAAATCGGTTTAGATTTAGAAAAAGCCACATATACTTTCGTATTTTTCAAAAAGCATTTATTTATTTATGAATATCTATTTTGTCCCCTCCAAAGTAATACCCCTCGGATATAATACACTTCTGCCAAAGTTTTTTCCAATACTCGAAGCACTTCAAATAATAATTTTTTGTGATCTTGTTCAGCTCCTCCTTCGATGCCGTCTTTATCTCCTCAATCGTGGCGTAGCGTCGTCCTTTCATGAGCCTTTTCAGTTTTGGGAACAAAAAGTAGTCACAGGAGGCTTGGTCAGGGAAATATCTTGGCTGCGGCACCATTACTGTGTTGTTTTTGGCCACATATTCGCGCACAAGCAACGATGTGTGTGCATAGTTTGTACTTCCACAAATCCGGGCGTTTTTGGCGGATTGCTTCGCGCAATTTGCGCATAACTTGCAGGTAATATTCTTTATTGAATACCCTGTGGCAAGAACTCATATTGCACCACGCCCCTGCAATCAGAGAAAACCAAGAAAACTGTTGGCGCGCTTTTTTCGGTCTTGGTTCATGCGGCTGCTTCCATTGGGATGATTGAGCTTTAGTTTCCACGTCGTAACCATAAACACATGATTCGTCTCCAGATATCACTCTCTGGAGCAAATTTGGGTCGTCACGGACCGAGTTTAACATCTCCAATGCGCAATGTTAACGCGATGTTATTTTTGGTCCAAATTGAGCAATTTTGGCACGAATTTAACGGCGACCCGACTCATGCCCAAATCATTGGTTAAAATCTAGGGTGATCAAAAAACCGGATTTTTGGAAATTCGGTTTTCGGTTTCTTCGAAAATTAAGATAACTCTAAAACCGGTTTTCGGTTTAACCGAAAATAAAAAACCGGTGAACCGGCTGTTTTCGGTTTTTCTTTTTTAATAAAAATGCATAAATAATGCTTAAAATTTTGTTAGATGACGTAAAATAAGCGTAGTGCAAATTCAATTCGCAACCATTTTCCAATTAAATTAAGATTTATTTGAAAATTGTATTGTAAACACTTCATATTTTTATTTATAATATGTAATTGTTCCGATTTCATTTATGATATAATATTATAATCTCTGCAATATTTATAATATACATATATGTTCAATTTTTAAAAAGATTTCTTTAAAAAAAATGATTATGATTTTTATAAAACTTGACTAATAGTAAAGATCAGCAAAATCTTAGCTTTTACCATCATATGAATGGCTCAAATGGCAAACCGATTATATACATACATTATCAGTAGTAGCGGATTCTGACTTGAGCATACTATAGAGATGAAAACTTGTCGAAATGTGCAACTGGACATATGTATTTTTATTTATATCTACATTTCAATTAGAAAGGATTGTTAATTAATTTCTATACGGCAATAATCACCTAGACCCTTGATCAAATATGCAGAAGAAGTCTATAGGGAAGTTGGCAATGTAAACAGTATAAATACATACACAACTGCATTTTGAAATCGATGTCAACGGTTTTTATATTGATGTTTTCAAAATTTTATTTTCAAAAGTAATATTTTCATTATCATGGTTTCAAAAAAATCGAAAAGTCGAATAAACCGAGTTGAAAAAACCGACGGTTCGAGTTATTCGAAAATGCAGAAAACCCGAAAACCGATAGGCGGTTTTTAAAGAGAAACCGATTAACCGGTGCGGTTTTTAATTACCCTATTAAAATCGAATGGCACGAGCCAATCGATACGTTTAGATCCTCAGCAACTTCTCTAATGGTAATTCGTCGATTGGCCAAAATTATTTTATTCACTTTATCAACGTTTTCGTCTGTTGTTGACGTGCTTGGGCGTCCGGCATGCTTTCATGCATTTCATGCATTTTCTGAAATAGATAAAAATCGAAGACAAGTTAAAAAACATCCAAGCACAACAGTTGTCAAAAATTAACTAAACGTTCAAAATGGCCGACCTTGTCAGCATAAGTAAGGGACATGAGTACCAACATAACGCTAAAAAAATATCAAAAATCGAATACACGTAGCCCGCTGAAATTAAAAATTCGCGATATTTTTGAACATACCTCGTATAATATTTTTCTTCCTATTTATTATTACCTCTATTAAAACTGTATTTTACGTCAGATCTTTATATAATTTGTCAAAGATGAGGTTTTTGGATCCAAGTTGATGGATATGTGTTTAGATTATGTACAGTCCCATCTATAATACTGCGCCAACATCATCAACTCTTCCTTGGAATAAGCCTTGACGAGGCAGTGGAACAAGTTCTTTCGATTTTGAGTTACGAGATTCTCTCCTTGTGTTTTAATATGAGGGATATGTAAACTATTTAACATAATTGGCTTTGAATCAATATACGAGTATTGAGGTTTGTATTTCAATAAAACTTAGAATACCTTAGATTTTGTGCGGAAATTTATGGCAGACATTTAACAAACTTTGTTTTATTGAATTCGTTATTGTTCATGCACTGAAAGAACAATTAAAACGTTTCTATCTTAAGTAAGATTTATTTCCTATAAGGAAAATTTAACCAATTTGGATTCTATGTTTTGTTGGGTGTATGAACATGCTTGCAACAATCAATTCTTTAAAGCCAATTTTCCAATCCTGCACATATCTGCATTTGTACTAAAACCACAAATTGTTATAAGTATATTGAAAATTTCGATAGACGTACGTATAGAGATGTATATACTCGTATTAGTATAACATAATACACTATATGTAAAGTACATACATACATATTTGTTTCGATATGTTTTGTGTTTTATGTCATATCAATAAACTGGTCTTATTCATGATTGAATATCTGTGACAATATACACACACATCTATTTATATTGATTTATGAAGTATAAGCAAAAAAGTTCAGTTACCAATACATATCGACCGCAGTCATCAACTGCATTGTGGTTGTTATAGCCAAAGGCCGCAATATGGACCAAATAAACCTGAATGAAGCAATGCATGAATTGTGTTGCGAACGTTAAGAGTATTGTCATCATAGATAGGTCATAGAAAACTAAGCCATCACAAAACGAAGGGACATCTATTTAATATGATTTCGAAAAGTAAAATTTAATAGTGTTATTTGTGGATTTCTCATTGTTATTGGCAATATCAAGTGTTATAAAGACTTTCAGTACTGATAAAAGTTATTATAACGTAAGACGCACAAAAAACTGACTTTGTATATGGTGGATGTGTATAATCACAAAGCAACAATAATTAGATTAAAACCTCTACCAAATCGCATACGCATATGTTGTCAGATTATTTTTGAATACGGATTTCTTTAATTGTATCTCGGTATGAAAAACGACAGGGTGTTTTTTTGCAGGATCACACCATTGAGTTCGTATTGCTGCTTCATTTGACAACCGAATAACAGTCAGTTCATCATGGATAGACCTTCATGAGAGCGCCAAAATACTTGTCATATTCGCCAAACTTCAAAATTCATACAGTGGGAGGAATTAAAACCAGTAAGGAAAGGCTAAAGTCGGGCGGTGCCGACTATATAATACCCTACACCACTCTCGTAATATTGAATAACTCTGATATATAAATTTTGTAATTCATGTATAAATTGTTTACATAAATTTACTTTTGGGACATTTTATACTTAAATAATAAACTGTACCACAGTGTGGTGTAGGTTATAAAAACGATTTGATCAAAAGAGCCAAATCGGATGAAACATATGTATATATGGGAGCTATAGCTAAATCTTTACCAATTTTCTTCAAATTCGGCAATGTTGGTTCATGAATCAAGAAACTCTACCATTCCAAATTTCAAAATGATTGGATGTAAAATACAGCTTCTACAGGACTAAAGGGCCAAATCGGACGAAACATGTATATGGGAGCTATAGCTAAATCTTAACCGATTTTCTTCAAATTCGGTAGTGTTGGTTCATGGATCAATAAACTCTACCATTCTAAATTTCAAAACGATTGGATGTAAAATACAGCTTCTATAGAACTAAAGGGCCAAATCGGACGAAACATATATGTGGGAGCTATAGCTAAATCGTAACCGATTTTCTTCAAAGTCGATAGTGTTGGTTCATGGATCAAGAAACTCTACCATTCTAAATTTCATAATGATTGGATGTAAAATACAGCTTCTTCAGGACTAAAGAGCAAAATCGGACGAAACATATATATGGGAGCTATAGCTAAATCTTAACCGATTTTCTTCATATTCGGCAATGTTGGTTCATGGATCAAGAAACTGTACCATTCTAAATTTCAAAACGATTGGATGTAAAGTACGGCTTTTATAGGACTAAATGGCCAAATCGGACCAAACATATA
This sequence comes from Eudasyphora cyanicolor, assembly GCA_963930755.1. NCBI lineage: Eukaryota > Metazoa > Arthropoda > Insecta > Diptera > Muscidae > Eudasyphora > Eudasyphora cyanicolor. The sequence continues at coordinate 162,418,245 of OZ005737.1, forward strand.
TATGGGAGCTATAGCTAAATCTTAACCGATTTTCTTCAAATTCGGTAGTGTTGGTTCATGGATCAAGAAACTCTACCATTCTAAATTTCAAAATGATTGGATGTAAAATACAGCTTCTACAGGACTAAAGAGCAAAATCGGACGAAACATATATATTGGAGCTATAGCTAAATCTTAACCCATTTTCTTCAAATTCGGCAATGTTGGTTCATGGATCAAGAAACTCTACCATTCTAAATTTCAAAACGATCGGATGTAAAATACAGCTTCTATAGGACTAAAAAGCCAAATCGGACGAAACATCGTTAAATCGACTCAGCTAGTGATTCTGAGTCGATCGGTATACTTTAAGGTGGGTCTAGCTGTGTTATTTTCAGGTGTTACAAACATCTGCCGTGAAACAAACTTATAATACCCTGTACCACAGTGTGGTGTAGGGTATAAAAAGGAATAGTTCGGGGGTTTTTTAACCAGAGAACTGATTGGGGCCAAACTTGGCATGGTAGTAGAAGAGGTATTAGAGAAGTTAAATTTTAGATAGAGCCCTCTATGTTTTGGGCCCTCTATGTTATAAAGGGGCGGAGCTGTAGGGCCTGACATTTGGCCAGAAAATCATTAAACACGTGTATCTTTCGTCTTTGTCGTCCGATTAAAAAAATTCATAAAAATAAATCGTTTTGTGTGCATTCTACTAACCGAGGTCTACAAAAAACATGTTACACCTAAGAATTAGTATTTTCTTAATATCGGAGCAGAATGTCTACCGACCTCATCCACGTCAAGGGTTTTCCAACAAGATGTTTTATTTTGTTATTCAAAGAAAAAAAATAAAGAGGAAGGTATACTGAAAAACAACATCAGCCAAATGGCCACGACGACCACGCTTACAGGGCCATATCCTTTTCATGATATTTTCCATAACCAAATCGCAAAGTGGCTGCCCTCTGTCCTCGATAGCCTCACAAATTCTATCTATGAGGTCCTTAGACCTTATCTTTCACGTGGCCCCAAAGGAAGAAGTCGCAAGGTGTTAAATCAAAAGATCTCGGTGGCCTATTGTGATTACCTCTTCGAGAGATAACCCGGTCCGGAAACTTTTCCCGTAACAGAGCACTGGTTTCCTTGCTTGTGTGGCACGTAGCGCCCTCTTGTTGAAAGTAAACGTTGTCCAGATCAATAACATCCAACTCCGACCATAAAAAATCATTAATCACCTCTCGATAGCTCAATCCATTCGCCGTAACTGTTGATCCAACCTCATTTTCGAAAAAGTAAGGTCCAATGACCCGCCGGACCATAAACCGCACCAAACAGTCATACGTTGAGGATGGAGAGGCTTCTCAACAATAACTCTTGGGTTTTCCGAGCCCCAATTTTGCTTGTTGACGTAGTTACCGAGGTGGAAATGGGCCTCATGAGTCAAAATGTTTTTATCGATGGAATTCCGGATCATTTTCAAGCATTTCAAGGACAATAAGCAAAGACACGACGTTGTTGATGATCGGCCGGCTTGAGTTCTTGCGTTAACTGAATTTTATAAGCCTTAAGACCCAAGTCTATATGCAAGATACGGTGTAATGACGTTTGTGGAATGCCCAATTCCAAAGAACGACGAGGAATGGACAAACCTGAGTTTTCTTCAACACTTTGGGCTACAGCAGGAATATTCTCAGTTGTTCTTGAGCGACGTGCACGGGTTTTATTCTTCACATCACTAACTTGTCCCAACAGCTCGAATTTTTCCACCAATTTCTGTATTGCGGTCCGACAAGGTGCTTCACGACGACCTAAAAATGCTTTTGTTTTGTGAACTGTGACTGCAAGATTGTCACCATTTTTGTAGTGAATTTTAATAATTTCAATGCGTTGTTGAATCGTGTATCGTTCCATTTTTAGTAATGTCATAGTTTCTACTTGTCAAATGCCAAAGAATAAAAGCCTCAAATGTGACAGCTACCGAAATACCGGGTGATTCAAAATAAAACCTCTTGTTGGAAAACCCTGTATATATCAATTATTTTTTTTTTGTAATGGGTACGTCTTAACACCACAAATTCATAAAATACATTATTATATTTGTAAAGGTAAATCCTACAATTCCCAAAATAAATTCGAAAATCAATCAATTTAGAAAAACTAACTAATGAGAAGTTTATATATTTAAAAATCAATTTTCAAGTGCAAACAGAAATGTAAAAACCATAAAGTATTCAAAACTGAACATATTCCTATGACATTTTTTGCAGTTTGTAGGTCTGTCATCAAAAATCGAATGTAATTCGCGAATCATTATATTTCCAAAAGACAATCCCACAATTCCCAAAATAATTTCGAAAATCCTTAAATATGGGACTTTTGATTTGTGCCCTATATCTACTATACTAAACGCCGGGTTACAGATTCCTGTTGTATCGAGTCAATAAGAGCGCTACAAAAGTTTTTTTAAATAAAACAAAAACGGTTTTGGATATCAATGAAATTCTTTATTCCTGTGAAAGTACGTTCGATGCCATTATGTATGGAACTCTATTTCTTTTGCATGGCCACCACGGGCACGCTTGCAGAAGTCCAGACGCTGAACCCAATTTTCGACGGTTTTCAAGCATAAATCGGCCGATACTGCTGCAATTTCACGTTCGATATTCGTACGAAGTTTATCAATCGTCGCTGGCTTGTTGGCATGACGTAGCCCCACAGGAAATAGTCTAACGGCGTCAAATCGCACGACCCAGGCGGCCAATCGACTGGACCATTTCGTGAGATAACACGTTCTCCAAACTTGGTTTCCAATAAATTGGTTGTGGCATTCGCTGTGTGGCTTGTGGCGCCGTCCTGTTGGAACCACATGTCCTCCAAGTCCATATCATCCAATTGGGGCCAAAAATATTCGGTTATCATTGAACGGTAGCGATTCCCATTCACAGTAACGTGCCGGTCTTGATCATCACGGAAGAAGTACGGCCCAATGACACCGCCGGCCCATAAACCGCACAAAACCGTAATTTTTCGGGATGCAATGATGACTCATTTAGTACGTGTGGATTGTTGTCTGACCAATAACGCATATTGGTCAGACGAAGCCATTCATCCAGAAATGAGCCTCGTCGCTGATGATGATTTTTCGCGCTCTTAACGTTGAGGCCACTGACTCCGAATTTCGGTAGTAAATTTTAATAATTTCGACTCGTTGTTGGCTCGTATATATTTCCATCATGAAATGGCAAAACTTACTGAAGAGAAATGTCAAAAGAGCGGCAAAAAATATGGCGTCGTTTGCTGTCCCTGTCGGTCTACTTTTGTAGCGTACCTGTTGAAAAACCCTTTAGTTCAATGTACAACACCTTACCACATATAAATATGCTTAACATTTTAGCTTTGCGATTGGAGAGAATGTGGCTTAATTTTTATAATTGTATAAATTTTGTATAAATAATGGTGTAAATTAGAGAAGCTTGGCAACAATACCAGTGAATATTTATACCCTACACCACACTGTGGTACAGGGTATTATAAGTTTGTATCACGGCAGATGTTTGTAACACCTAAAAATAACACAGCTAGACCCACCTTAAAGTATACCGATCGACTCTGAATCACTAGCTGAGTCGATTTAACGATGTCCGTCCGTCCGTCTGTCCATGTAAAGTTGTTCGTCGACTACAGGTCGCAATTTCACTCCGATCGTTCTAGAATTTTGCAGTTTAGAGTATTTCGCGGCTGTTAGGATTGCTATTGAATTTGGTTGAAATCGGTTCAGATTTAGATATAGCTCCCATATATATCTTTCGTCCGATTTGGCCCTTTAGTCCTATAGAAGATGTATTTTACATCCTATCGTTTTGAAATTTAGAATGGTAGAGTTTCTTGATCCATGAACCAACATTGCCGAATTTGAAGAAAATCGGTTAAGATTTAGCTATAGCTCCCATATATATGTTTCGTCCGATTTGGCCTTTAGTCCTATAGAAGCTGTATTTTACATCCGATCGTTTTGAAATTTAGAATGGTAGAGTTTCTTGATCAATGAACCAACATTGCCGAATTTGAAGAAAATCGGTTAAGATCTAGCTATAACTCCCATATATATGTTTCGTCCGATTTTTCTCTTTAGTCCTGTAGAAGCTGTATTTTACATCCAATCTTTTTGAAATTTAGAATGGTAGAGTTTCTTGATCCATGAACCAACACTGCCGAATTTTAAGAAAATCGGTTAAGATTTAGCTATAGCTCCCATATATATGTTTCGTCCGATTTTGCTCTTTAGTCCTGTAGAAGCTGTATTTTACATCCAATCACTTTGAAATTTAGAATGGTAGAGTTTCTTGATCCATGAACCAACACTACCGAATTTGAAGAAAATCGGTTAAGATTTAGCTATAGCTCCCATATATATGTTTCGTCCGATTTGGCCATTTAGTCCTATAAAAGCTGTATTTTACATCCAATCGTTTTGAAATTTAGAATGGTAGAGTTTCGTGATCCATGAACCAACATTGCCGAATTTAAAGAAAATCGGTTAAGATTTAGCTATAGCTTCCATATATATGTTTCGTCCGATTTTGCTCTTTAGTCCTGAAGAAGCTATATTTTACATCCAATCGTTTTGAAATTTAGAATGGTGGAGTTTCTTGATCCATGAACCAACATTGCCGAATTTGAAGAAAATCGGTTAAGATTTAGCTATAGCTCCCATATATATGTTTCGTCCGATTTGGCCATTTAGTCCTATAAAAGCTGTATTTGACATCCAATCGTTTTGAAATTTAGAATGGTAGAGTTTCTTGATCCATGAACCAACACTACCGAATTTGAAGAAAATCGGTAAAGATTTAGCTATAGCTCCCATATATATGTTTCGTCCGATTTGGCCCTTTAGTTCTATAGAAGCTGTATTTTACATCCAATCGTTTTGAAATTTAGAATGGTAGAGTTTCTTGATCCATGAACCAACATTGCCGAATTTGAAGAAAATCGGTTAAGATTTAGCTATAGCTCCCATATATATGTTTCGTCCGATTTGGCCCTTTAGTCCTATAAAAGCTGTATTTTACATCTAATCGTTTTTGAAATTTAGAATGGTAGAGTTTCTTGATCCATGAACCAATACTACCGAATTTGAAGAAAATCGGTAAAGATTTAGCTATAGCTCCCATATATATGTTTCAACCGATTTGGCTCTTTAGATCCAATCGTTTTTACACCCTACACCACACTGTGGTACAGGGTATTATTTAAGTATAAAATGTCCCAAAAGTAAATGTATGTAAACAATTTATACATGAATTACAAAATGTTCTTGACATGTTCTTTATTTGATGACGTTCTCTGGAAATTTTATTTATTTAGTAAATATGTATGTTATACTTTTTTAACTAACTTCTTCTAAAACTCGAAAACACGACATATACAAGGTGGCGCAAAAGTAATCCTCCTATCAGAAAATGCTATAAATTTTGCTTGGCCCCTAATGTCAGTTCTGTTTTGACATTTGTGTAGTAAATACATGCGAAATACACGTTAATAAACAATGTTACGCTACACTGCTCCAGAACGCGTTTTTCATTTTTTTCTTCCAGTTTTTCATTTTTTTTAAATTACAGCCAAAAAACATCGAAAGGTTACTTTTGCGCCACCTTGTATTTTTTCATATAAAATTACAAAAATAACCATAACTTTTGTCATATTGGGTATATCGACCCACATTTTATGTTCATGATATAGGAAATTTTATTGCCAATTCAGGCGTGTTCACGTGGATGAAATCGGTGGACACTCTGTTCTGATATTTTCGAAATACTAGCACAGGGTCGGGGAAAAATTAAAAATTTAATTTTCAATTGCAGATATGTCGGTAACTATACGAGATAATTCAAAGTTGTAAAATGTATCTTGTAGACGTTGGTTAGTATTTTTTTATTGTATGAATCGGATGATAAAGACGAAAGATACACGTGCGTAAATATTTTCTTCAAGTGAGGTGACCGCCGTAAAACATGTCTAACTATTATGTCTCTCAAAAACAAACTAAACTAAACACAAACGAACTTAAATATGAACGTAAGTTCGAGACACGTGTGCACAGTGGTTGCGCCCATAGGCCAAAATTCCAAAAAATCATAACAACAAAAATTTTCGAAAAGTAACCAAATTGTCTCTAAACTGTCCAAACTCTTTCATGGCAAACCGTTTTTTTCTGGAAATCTAACGGAACATAGAATTGAAGATGTGAACACGTGTTGATTTGCAAAGCGCAGCTGCACGCATCCCGAATATTTCTCAACACAAGCAAACTTCAAAGTGGTCAGTCAAATAATTACGTCTCCGAATTTAAATTATTTGAAATGTATTTTGAAGTTCAAGATATTTATTTTATGTTACAATATTAATAAAAACTAACTTGTGTTGTAGTTATTTTGAAATTAATGCTTTAGTTTATTCAGTTTTTTTGTACATTTTCTGTGAGTGTTAATTACGTTTACTTAAAATTTTAGCTGCGTTCCCCCAAGATCCCCCCATTATTTTTTATTTCAGTGTATTTGTGAGTGTTTTAAGGTAATAAAAAAGATAAAGTTAGCTGCAGATATTTGCAGATGTGTGCAGAATCAAGGATATACTAAGACCAGCTTTTTTCTTCAAAGTAAAATTTGCCTTGCAAACCAGCTGATTTGCATTGTAGTTGTGCTATGTTTTTGTGTTCTTAATAAGTTCAAATTTAAATTTTGATTGCGTTATCTCTTTTTTAATTTAATGTTGGTAGATGACTCCTATCAGTGTACATACTCAGTTGTTGGTGTACAGAAATCGGCACCAATGCAGGAAAATTACAAAAGGCGATCAATGCTGTGCAAAGCAATATTGAAAATATCGTCACAACGTCCGAGATGACCGAGCTAACGAAATGTATTGACTATATATGCAAAAAATTACTGCATTGTGGATTCAGTATAAACACAAAAAGGCATCAGTTCTTTAATCTAAATCGGCTTAGTTAAAAGGAAGCAGTTTCAATCAAACGCATTCTCAAGAAACGTAAGTCTCAAGCAATGGGAAAAGGTGCCATAGGTGGACGTCCGAAAGTAGATTTTAATGAGTTATGAAAGAGAACAAAGCGACGAAGAATTGCTGAGCTTTCAAAAACCGTCTAAAGTCTAAAAATAACGACATAACAATGTTTAGGAGGCAGAACACGCGAAAGACCTCACGGATTACAACAAATACGGAGTTGATAAATAGATTGCTTTTGAGCTCAGATCCATTTATTACTGGCCAAAGAAAGCTCCCACGTTCAAAAAAGTCAGTATTATCAACATTATCATATCGCTCACCCACTTCAAGAGTGACATAACTCAACATTTACAATTTTTGAGGTTGCCTTACAAAAATGCGAATTTTGCAAATGTCCACAAAGTAATCTCAGCGAAATTTGGGATATAAGTAAACAACCATATTTCGGATTATTGAAGCGTTTTTTAACATCTTATTTAATGTTACTTATCTTTTTATACGGACTTAAAGTTAAACATCTTGGCAATTTTCAATTTTGAGTTATGTCACTCTTGAAGTGAGTGAGCGATATGGCCTACTAGATGACCTAAATTTAAAATAGTTTGTAATTATTTTTCCCTAAAAATATTATTTTAAATATAATAATAATAATAAAATAAAAAAGTTTCAAGCCGAAAAACAAAGTTATTCAAATTTGGTCCGATATTTGCTATGGTAGCTATAGGATATAGTCGTGCGATATGGCCAATTTTTTTATTACAAATTTAAAACATTTTTCTACAATTTTGGTGAAAATTTCATAACGATATAACAACTAGAAGTATTTATGGCCGCGGCTCCATACAAGCCCAACCACTGTGGTGTGCCAGCATTAAAATGTACGTAACTAATCGAATGTACGTAGCCCGAAAAATTTCAAAATTCACCTTTTCTATTGAACATACCTCGTAATGAGTTTGTTTTTACCCGAAACCATTCACATGCGATCCATCTTAAGGGTATATAAGATTCGGCATGGCCGAACGTAATCCGTCTTAATTTTTTTAATTTGAAGCTATTATCTCCAAAACGTCGTCTTAATTTTTTTAATTTGAAGCTATTATCTGCAAAACAAAGATTTATTTGAATTTAAGTACTCAGAAAATATATCGATACCTTAGTTGCTTTAAGTATTGGATAGCAATAAATTACTTTAAAGGATTGATAACAAATGATGACGTGAAATACTTCGGAATCAAAAATGGCTGTTTCGAAAGTGAAGTTAATGCTACACATCATCGCCGTCGTGGCAAAATTAGCTATGTATTTTTTCCTTTTTCTTCAGAAGAGCAAATAAACCGTTTAGTTTTATTATTTCGCGATAATTTTTATATGATCAATTTTCTTCGGAATGGTCTCATTTTACTCATGACCGATCAGACTTTACGATAAAATAATAAAAATATAATAATTATGAACTTTTTATGTTTCATTAGGTTTCATTAAAAATTTGTTAAAATTTTCTCAAAACATTGGATTTTTCGCAATATCTTGTAAAATATCTTTAAACCGCTGATAGAATGAAAAAATGATATTAGAAGAAGGCTGCTAAGAATTAATTTAAGTTTACTTGAACCAAGTAGGATAAATGGTTCTCGAGTTATGATGAAGTATGTGGTTCAACCTCTATTTTTTTAGATGTTTATCTTTATTTTAATAGATAAACGACTCCCATCCCACTAATAGACCACGAAGTTCTTAAAGGATTTCCTTTTTTTTTGACAAAAATGTCAAAACAAGTATAAATTGCGCAAAAAAATAATATTTATAATAACATATATTTTGTTTAAACAGATTGAAAAAAGCTTTCGAAACTCTTTAGACAAAATGTAATTTGGATATGGATTGGAAAACAGGGCCGTTTTACTAAATTTCAACACTCTCCTACTCGGATAGTCCTTAATCGATCTTGTTGAAATTTTGTGTCATAACTACTATCCAACATGACTAAACTTGGTGCAAGTTTCATCCCGATCAGAAGACATCGGTTATAAAAATTGGCTCATTTGGCACAAAATTAATCCCTCCATCCTATCCCACTAATAGACCACGAAGTTCTTAAAGAAAATGGCCTGACAAAAATGTGAAAACAAGTATTAATAGGGCAAAAAAATAATATTTATAATAATATTTAATTTTGTTTAAAAAGATTGAATAAAGCTTTTGAAACCGTTTTACCAAATGTCAACTCCCTCCAACTCGGACAGTCCTTAATCGATCTAGTTGAAATTTTGTGTCATAACTACTATTCTTCAAATTAGAGTACTACTAGACATATTAGAGTACTACTAGACATATGCGAAAAATATTTTCATTAGATATTCACGGTGAATTAAATCGCAAAATGTATGAATACTTTTGGGGTTTATTTCATTATATTTTAGAGTGTTATTTCATTGGGGTTTATTTTATAGAGACGATTTGATTACAATGTGCGACAGTCCAAAAACCAAAAAAACGCGATAGTATTTTTCTTATAGGTCTTGGCCACCCAGAATCCGGATTTACGGGTAAAAACCGATTTTGTTGCCTTTTTTCACTTAAACGCCTATAACTTATTAATTATCGGTTAATTATTAACCGATTTTCAATCTCTAAAAGAATTTGAAAAGAAGAGAAATAGACCTTTCGAACGATGTATATTTTGTTTATTTTGAAGCTGTAGGAATATATGTTTATTTGACCTACAAACAATTTTTTTTCATTTTTGTCCGTCATTTTCTAGATTAGGCAATATTTTTACCAATAACCGTATATAACCGTACGATTAATTAACTTACATATGGGTATTTCCAGGATGCCGAACGCGACATTCGTACGCCTTTAAAGTGAAACAAAATAAAGAAATCTACAATTTTTTTTTTGTTTTATACATTTTTCGATAGCATTTTAGTAGCACTATATTTAGGGCAAAAGGCAGGTTTGGTCGATTAGTTGCTTTCTGATATATTGGCAAAAAACATGGGATCCCGAACGCGACAAAAAATAGAACTCGTTTTCGACTGCATCTAGAAATATTCAAAAATCAGCGAATTGAAACAGAATTTTTTAATGCAATTTTTTTTAAACTAAAATAGACTAATGTAGTTTTTAATTAGAGGTTGTCATGTTAAAATATATATATTGGATTTTTTTTTGCCGCTCTTAGTGTAAATTCCGCACGCGACATTCCTAACGCGACATTATTTCTCTCACGTAATTTAGAAAAACAAAAGTATAACTTCTATACTTACAAATGTAAGAATAATAATAATAATAATAAGGAACACATGTTTGTTAATTTTTTAATTTTAAATTTGATTTTTGTAAATTTAATTTAATTTATTTTTTTTTAATTTAATTTTTTTAATTTAATTTCTTTCTGTTTTAATGTTTTCCAAATGTCGTCGTGATGCTTCTTTATTATTATTTTTACTCATCCGCACAAAAAGTAAGCAAATATGAAAAAAAAATTTTTTTGTTCTAATATGTCCAACTAAGATGGCGAACGCGACAAACTTTTGATTAAAATTAAAGCTTTCTTTAAAGCAACAGCAAACAATTTTTGTTTTTTATTAATTAAGCACAATTAACTTTGTTTGAATATAAATTTTCAATTACTTGCTTCGACTGGATGAGCAGTTCTGATACAAAACTGCGTTTTGTTATCGCGAACGTGACACCAAAATAGCAGGTGAAAGAAACTTACAAATTTACCGTTAGTCGATTCTTGCTTTATCTCTGTTTTTATTTTCGTAATTGTTTGTTGTTGGTACAAAGATCTTTAACGAAGATTGCAACCATAAAACGAATATATAACAAATAACAGTGAAATGCAAAACGAGCACTTAAAAGGGGCCAAAAATTAAAAAAAAAATATTTGTGACTTTCTGTTCAAATATTTCACAACAAAAATAAAAATATGCTGTAAACTCATTATATTCTTTAAATTCAAATACTTCTTTAACAATATAAAAGAAAAAACATTAGTTTATCAACTTTTATTTTTCTCATCGTGGTGGACCTTTCTCTGGAAATGCCCATATATAGTATATTTTATAAGGAAAATATGAAACCAGTCTCTTAAAAATCCGTTTGCAATTGACGGAGTTATTAAAGTTTCATTAAAACTAAATTGGTATATAAACACTAGTTTTGGCCATTCAACTCAATAATGTCTGTTTGAGGTTTTCATTTTTAACTCGTCATCATGGTCAAAACTAGTATTATGTACACATTTAGTTTTAATGAAACTTTAATAACTCAGTCAATTGCAAACGGATTTTTAAGAGACTAATTAATCATACGGTTATCTCGCAATATAATTGGTAAAAATATTGCGTAATCTAGAAAATGACGGACAAAAATGAAAAAAATTTGTATGTGGGTCAAGTAAACCTATATCCCTACAGCTTCAAATATATATCGTTCGAAAGGTATAATTCTCTGCTGTTCAAATTCGTTTAGAGATTGAAAATCAATTAATAAATCGGTTTTTTGGCGGTAAATCCGGATTTTGGGGGTGTCCGGGGAATTCCAAAAAAAGATTCTTGCTTTTCTCGACAAGACCTACAGGAAAAATAGTATCGCGTCATTTGCTTCTCAACTTGAGTTTATTTTGTCGCACTGTGTTATTCTTTACAAACTGATATTCAAGTGGTTCATGAAAACGCCTCAACGTATAATTGTATTCATCCCATTTCCAGAAGAATGTGTTTTTATCCCCTCATTTGCTACGAGCCAAAATGTAACACATCGAAAGAGTGACCTAAGACCCCAAGTATGTTCGGCGGAAGTTCGATATGAGTCATTTTAGACATTTGAGCAATGTCTGTCAGTCCGTCCTTCCGTCTGTCTATGTGTCTGTCTGCTGGCTGGTGCGTACGATAACTCTCGAATGGATTAACCGATTGACTTCAAATTTTGGTATGCGGTAATATTTTTCCTCTATCTCCGGCTAAGTGCGAAGATGGACCATATTGGTCTACTCCTTCTTGTACCTTCCCCACACAGGGTTAACTTTTAGTGTAATATTGATTCCTTAATACCTTCCATGCTACTTACTCGAATCTTCTAAACTTCCACACATATTATCAGTTTATTAGTCGCTAACACGTAAAATGGGCGAAGTTCCCACTCCCCTTTTGCACCAAAAATGAACAGCTTTCAACTTTAATATCAGTGCATACAAGTACTTGAAATTTTGTACAGTGTTTTTATTGTTTTTTTTTATATGTTTTTATTGTGCCTACAGTCCAGTGAAAAAGTGGCGTTTTGCCCCGCCACATTTGGTACCTCCCACACAAATGGACCATTCTGCACCAAAAGTTAACAGCTTATAACTTTAATACCAGGGCATACTTTAATGTTATTGAGTAAGTACTTTCTTAACTGAAACGAAACCGACTATTCCAAACTACGGAGTTGTATGGTATTATAAAGTGGACCCGCCCAATATTCTGTCTTTCCTTACTGGTTTTACATTTCGTTTTTTTTGTCCAGTCTTTCCTTCTTCTTTCATCCTTTCATTAAAAAGGATCACAAACTACTAGGTGTGTACTTCAGTTGGTACAATTTTTTTTCATTATTAATGTGACGAATATATTTTACAAAATGGAACAAAAAATATAAAACAAACCGGTTCGAAAAAAAAGCATCTAGTGCTTCAAAATCGCAAAATTGTCGAGAAATTGTCAATTTGTTGAGACATTTCCCCACATAATTTATCATAACTCCAGGGCGGGGATGAAATCTTCTTCAAAGACGTTGGCCATAACATGGTTTCTACAGGAAGGTGCCACTTGTCACACAGCTAATAAAACAATGGCTTTTTTACGCAACAAATTAAATGGCCGTGTTATCTCACGTCGTGGCGATGTCAATTGGCCGCCAAGATCATGTGATTTGACACCGTTGGACTTCTTTCTTTGGGTAAAGAAAAGGTGTACGTCGATAAGCCAGCAACAATTCCAGCGCTAATAGATGGTATAAATTGGCACATTAACGGCATAGAACCTCAATTATGCCTCAGCGTCATCGAAAATTTGGAACATCGGATGGAGGTGTGTGCCATTTGTCCGATATTTTGTTCAATACATAATTGAACCATACCAATATTATCATAATAAAACCAGTAAGGAAAGGCAGAAAGTCGGGCGGGGCCGACTATATAATACCCTACACCTCCCTTACAATGCCAAAAGGTCATTGCGATAAAAATTTGTAATAATTGGTGAATGGGTTGGAACATATTATCTGATTCTGAACCGATAATCGCTAAATTAAGCAATATTCGTTCCTAAATTGAGAAACATCTTTCTGGAAGGTTTTAATGGTCTGAAGTTAGGTACAACTTCTATAGCGCTGTGAAACCAAATCAGAAGGAACATATATATGGAGGTTATATATAAATCTGAACCGATTTTACTCATTCACGTAAAAATACCTCTTTGTGTAGAATTTCGTACTGATCGGATATAAAATTGTCTCCGAATTTGGCAGTATTCCTTCATGTAGAAAGAAACCTCTTTTTGCCGAATTTCGCACTGATCGGATATAAACTAACATTTTACAGCGCTTACATGTCAAATCGGGGGTAACGTATATATGGGGGATATATCTAAATCTGAACCGATTTCTTCCAAATTTAACAGTGTTCATTCATATAATAAGAAACCTCTTTCTGATCGGATATAAAATAACATATTTACAGCGCTTACATGTCAAATCGGGGGTAAATAAAAATAAATAAATCTAAATCTGAACCGATTTCCTCCAAATTTAACAGTGTTCATTTATATAATAAGAAACCTCTTTCTGCCGAATTTCATACTGATCGGATATAAAATACGGTTTCTACAGCGCTTACATGTAAAATCGGGTGAAACATATATATGGGGGCTATATCTAAATCTGAACGGATTTTCTCCGAATTTGGTAGTGTTCATTCACGTAACAAGAAAACTCTCTCTGCCGAATTTCGTACAGATCGGACATAAAATACGGTTTCTATAGCGCTAACATGTCAAATCGGGTAAATATATTTAAATCTGAACCGATTTTCACCAATTTCAATAGGGATCGTCCTTGGGCCAAAAAAGAGCACTGTGCTAAATTTAATCACAATCGGACCATAAATACGACCTGCACTTTGATTAAAAGAATACATGGACAGACAGACGGACATGGCTAAATCGACTCAAAAATTGATTCTATGACGATCGGTATAATAAACTATTGTTCTATTTCTTCTCTTTTTGGGCGTTACAAACAAATGCACAAGGTCATAATACCCTGTACCACAGTGTGGTGTAGGGTATAAAGAAATGACAATAATTTCCTAAATAATTTGTGTTTTATTCAAAGTCAACATCGGCCCTTAAAATTTAACCACCCTTTATATGTGTCAGAAAACACCAAACTCCAAAACTTAACAATGTTTTTACCAACTGATAAATTAATTCCATATATAGTATATCTTGTAAGGACAAAAATGCAATCAGTCTCTTAAAAATCAGTTTGCAATTCATTCAGTTATTAAAGTTTCATTAAAACTAAATGTGTGTTTAAATAAACATCGCTCGAAAGGTCTAAGTCTCTTCTTTCCAAATTCGTTTATAGATTGAAAATCGGCTGATTATTAACAATGATATAGGCCTCTAAGTGCAAACAGGCAAGAAAATCGGTTTTTTACCCGTAAATCCGAATTTGGGGGGTGTCCGGCAAATTCCACAGAACAAACGCTGTGTTACTTGCCAAGACCTACAAAAAAATAGTATTGTGGTTTTTGGTTTTTGAACTGTCGCGCTGTGTTATTCAAAGACAATTTCAGAACAGGAAAACTTTTTTTCTATTCTTGCACCCTACATAAGTCCCAAATAGGGTTTATTTGCAGCGCTGTTATTTGGTGTCCTATCGGATATAGACACTAAATTTGTACTGAATATATCAAGGAATATTTAGAGTTTAGAAATATGCTAAGTCGACTTAGCATTATTTGGAATGAAGTCATCGATATAAAGGGTGGTTAAATTTTAAGGGTTGATTTTGAATAAAGCACAAATTATTTAGGAAATTGTTGTCATTTCTTTTTATTATGATAATATTGGTTTCGTTTAATTATGTATGGAATAAAATATTGGCAAAATGGCCGCCGGCGGCACACCTCCATCCGATGGTCCAAATTTTCGATGACGCTGAGGCATAATTGAGGTTCTATGCCGTTAATGTGCCGAATTATCTCATCATTTAGCTCTTGAATTGTTGCTGGCGGCCAATTGACATCACCACGACGTGAGATAACACGGCCATTGAATTTGATGCGCAAAAAAGCCATTGTTTCGTTAGCTGTGTGGCAAGTGGCACCGTTCTGTTGAAACCACATCCATATCTTCCAATTCGGACCATAAAAAGTTCGTTATCATCTCACGTTAGCGAATACCATTCACAGTAACTACCTGACCGGCCTCATTTTGGAAAAAATACGGCCCGATGATGCCGCCAGCCCATAAACCGCACCAAACAGTCACTCTTTGTGGGAGCATTGGTTTTTCGACAATCACTCTTGGATTATCATTCGCCCAATTGCGGCAAAATGAGTTAGTCTGAAATTGAGAAATGTCAAATGAAATGCAGAAAAAAACTTGACGTTTAGGTGTTGTTCACATTCAACACCGGCTCTTACAATTTAACCACCCTTTATATGGAGGCTATAGCTATATCTAAACCTGAACAAATTTACTTAAAATTTAATAATAATTGTTTTTGGATTATTGGACTTCACTTTGCTAAATTTCATAGAGCTCAGTTAGAAATCTGACTTCTGCAGTGTTTTCTACCATATAAGGACAATATCTGAACCTAAACCGATTTTCACTAATGTTAAAGAGAAGTTAAATAGGAAGTGTACACGCTTTAAAGCCTACATGTCTTGGGCCCAAAATCATTGACGTTGTCTTTAACATTTGTTCAGTATGAGCTAATACAATGAAGAAGCAAATAATCAGATGTAGATATGAGCCATAATTGTATACGAGAGCCTATTTGAACATATTTTATATAATTTACTTCCCAATTTTGTTCTCGCTTCATCAGTTTAACAAATTAAATGGCTATTTGGTATACATTTCAGTATTTATTAAAATGAAATATTCATTTTCTCATTTTAACCGAGAATGGAAGTGCATGAATGAACACTACACATGTATTATAAATAAGTAAGTCCATATAAAGTTATCCAACGTTATGGCGCTTCAGTTGATGCTGTGAATGTACAATTCTGCAAAGCAATATCTGAAAATATCCATAAATTCCGCAGACGTAAATAGAAAGATATGCAATATTCATACACACTATGACTTGATAGTAATATCAGCATCCAACCAATGACGTAAATATTTCGAAATCCTCCGGGAAGTGGCAATAAATGTTATTGCCTTACAATAACACAAACGAAATGTGTGGAGTGAGCTTGACCACTCAGCCTTGCATTGAAAGAGAAATTCGGTGAATATTTTGCAAAGCATTTTTAAATGGTAAAATTGTACAAAAATCATGAATCTCTGCCGCATTTCTGTAATGTTAAGACGAATTGTTCAAAAAGTAGATGTCACATCCGTTTTGATTCTCCCTCTCAATTATTCGAGAAAATAGTTTACTGCAATTTGCTGAGCAAAAAATGTTGTTAACTTTAATTGCCAACAGGTCATACGGGAAATACTGCACATTTGTATTCTTTTGCACAGGTGAATAAGTTCACTTTCTGGAGAAGTGTTTACATTGTATAGGGGCTATTTTAGATCAGGGATGATTATAAAAGCATGAATCGATTAGTACGAAATGGAATTTAATACATACACAGCAGACAATGTAGGGACTTAAATTGACTCATCACGTATATGGAACATTCCATATCAAAACGAACGCATTATAGCCAAAACCTAAAAACCCAAAAAATATTCTCCGTTTGAAGCTTATTAACATGTGTGAAAATCTTACCTTAAATTCCTACATGAATTCATTATAATGACAAGACATATTATTTATCAACACGTTAGAATGTAATTTTTTCACCGTCTTTGATTATGGCTCACACAACTTATTATGAAAAAACTAAAAAAAGAATTAATTTCCAAGAAAAAATAAAAATATGTATACAGCACCAAAAGTAATCGGTGACCAATGACTACCATATTTATACGAAACTAGCTGGACCCGGCCCACTTCGTTGCCCCTGATTTCAGATATCCGATCCCGCACATTTTTTGACAAACCACTTTGACTGCCACCAGATATATACAAACAAAATTACAACATTCTCGCTAACAAATTTTGCAAGATATCTTAATTCCAAAATTTGGTTTATATGGGTGGGGCCACGCCCACTTGATATATCGAAAATTCAAGTACACCATTTTTACCACCCTACACATGTACATCAGATCGAGTCATTTTTTTTTTAACTTTTTTGGAATGTCAAATTGCTTCTGATATTACCGTGTGGGCATGTAATGCAATTACTGATCTTCGAAACTGAAATCTTAGTTTTTAATTTTTTTTTACTTTCAAATTTGACAATTTTTATTTTCATAATTAGCCTTCAAACCGCGTTCAAAGTGAATACACTTTGATACCGGGTCACGAATCTGCTATTTATCTAAATTTTTTAGTTTAGTTTTTGAAATATATTTTGTTCAGAATCATGCCCTCTATTCGTCTATGAAGAGATCAAAACGGATCTGCTTCCTTTCGGAGAGTAATAGCAAAAATATTATTTTTACCCACAGAGACCAATTTAATCACATTGCTTTATAAAGAAAATTGCAGAAATGGTAACTCAATTTGCTTTAAATATGAGCATTTCGAAAGATGTGTTGTTGTATCCGCGATATTTGCAATATTATTACATTGCGAATTTATTGTAACCCAGAAATCCGATTTTCACCGCTAAATTTGTACAAAAACCTCGCGATGACTAAACTTCGAACAAATACCATTTAATTTCAGAATTTCTTAGTATATAATACTAGTACCCTAGTATATAATGTTAGTACCCTACACCACATTCTCGTACAGGGTATTAGTATAAGTTTATTTCATGGCAGATATTTGTATTACCTAGAAATACTACAGCTGGCCCACCTTAAAGTATACCGATCGACTCAGAATCACTAGCTGATTCGATCTAACACATCTGCTGTTTAGAGTCTTTCGTGCCTGGAAAGAAGTCTATTGAATTTGAAGAAAATCGGTTCAGATTTAGATAAAGCTCACATATATATGTTTCATCCGATTTGAGTCTTTAGCCCAATAGAAGCTGTATTTTCTATCTAATTGTTTTGAAATTTAACATGGTAGAGTTTCTTGATCCATGGACCAACATTACTCAATTTGAAGAAAATAGGTTCAGATTTATATATAGCTCCGATATAGAAGTTTCGTCCGATTTGGCCTACAAGACCTATAGATGCTGTAGTTTACATCCAATCGTTTTAAAATTTAGCTTGGAAGAGTTTCTTAATACATGGACCAACATTAAAGAATTTGAAGAAAATCGGTTCAGATATAGCTTTAGTCCCATACATATATTTCGTCCGATTTGGCCCATTAGCCATATATAAGCTGTAGTTTAATCCAGTCTTTTTGAAATTTAGCATGGTAGAGTTTCTTGATCCATGGACCAACATTGCCGTATTTGAAGAAACTCGGTTCAGATTTAGCTATAGCCCCCATACATATGTTTCGTCCGATTTGGGCATTTAGCGCTGTAGAAGCTGTAGTTTATATCCAATCGTTGTGAAATTTAACATGGTGGAGTTTCTTGATCCATGGACCAACATTGCCGTATTTGAAGAAAATCGGTTCAGATGTAGCTATAGCCCCCACACATATGTTTCGTCATATTTGGCCCTTTAGCTCTATGTATAGAAGCTTGAAATTTAACATGGTGGAATTACTTGATCCATGGACTAACATTTTCGAATTTGAAGAAAATCGGTTCAGGTTTATTTATATTTCCCATATATATATTTCGTCCGATTTGACAACAGAGGTAGAGACGTACCAAATGTAAATTGGTAAATGTTATCGAACCTTACTAGAATGATGTAGGGAATCATATAGTCGGCACCTCCCGACTTTAGCTTTGCTTACTGATTTTTCAATATCACGGTTTAACACGATAATTCAAAGAAACAACACTTTAGGCTAAGAAAAAACCAATAAGAAAAGACAGAAAGTAGGGCGGGGCCGAATATATAATACCCTACACTTAAAAAAACGTCCTCTGCCGAATTTCGTACTGAAGAAAACTAAAATAAGGTTTCTACAGCGCTTACGTGTAAAATCGGGTATAACGTATGTATTGGGATAATGTTTAAATTTGAACCGATTTTTCCAGAATTTAGCAGTGTTCAAACATGTAATAAGAAAATTCTCTCTGTTAAATTTTGTACTGATCGGATATCAAATACGGTTTCTACAGTGCTAATTCGGGTGAAACACATATATGGGGGCTATATCTAAGTCAGAACTGATTTTCTTAAAATTCTTCAATGTTGGTCCATGTATTAAAAAACTCTAGTGTTCATTGGTAGTGTTCATTCACGTAATAAGAAAACTCTCTCTGCCGAATTTCGTATAGATCGGATTAAAATACGGTTTCTATAGCGCCTACATATTAAATCGGGTGAAACATATATATGGAGGCTATATCTAAATCTGAAAGGATTTTCCCCAAATTTGGTAGTTTTCATTCATGTAATAAGAAAACTCTCTCTGCCGAATTTCGTACCAACCGATATCAAATACGGTTTCTACACCGCTTACATGTCAAATCGGGTGTAACATATGAATGGGGACTATATCTGAATTTGAACCGATTTTCCCCGAATTTGGCAGTGTGTATTCATGTAACAAGAGAACACTCTCTGTCAAATTTCGTAGTGATCTGATATAAAATGCAGTTTCTATAGCGCTTACATGTCAAATAGGGGGTAACACATATATGGAGGCTATATCTTAATCTCAACCGATATTGACCAATTTCAATAGGGATCGTCCTTGGGCCAAAGAAGAGCACAGTGCTGAATTTTATCACAATCGGACCATAAATGCGATTACAAGAATACATGGACAGAAAGACAGACGGACAAGGCTAAATCGACTCAGAAAGTTTTTCCAAGTCGATCAGTGTAATAAACGATAGATCTATATCTTCTCCTTTTGGGCGTTACAAACAAATGCGCACAGTCATAATACCCTGTACCACAGTGTGGTGTAGGGTATAAAAATAGTTTGAGCCACATATTAGGGCATAACTAAAGAACCATTCCTTCGAATTGGTTCAGGAAAGTTTTAATAAATTCAAAACTAAGTAGCCTTCAACTTCTTATAATAACATTTTGTATCCGTTCATCGGTCTCGACGATATCTTACAAAATATTGCGAAAACATCATATTTTTGGAGAACATTTTAATATTTTTTAAATAAAAGCCTCAAAAAATCATCTAAATACGCACAGTTGTTATATTTTCTGATTGGTTGTGACTATTTGTGATCATTCCGAAGAAAATTTTCTCTAATTTCTACAAAAACAAGCTTAGACAAAAAAATAATTTTTCCCTTTATTAGTAACAGAAAGTAAACCAAAATTTGGCACTAATAGGTAAGACCCAAAAATCGTGTCGACCAGTGTAATTCACCATGCACATTCTGCTACATGTAATTCAAAAAATTTAAATTCTTTATTCAAAAGTTCAATTAAATACCATGGAAATACCTGAAGAATAGTAATATCAATAAACTGCATCATCTGTATGTCATCATCATCAGCAAGGATTTTCACTACCCTTTTTCAGCAATAAGTAGTCATCCATACTGTCCTTCCTTGGGCCGATACGAATCCATCAAAACCAAAATAGGCTAAATTGGTCAGCGGCTTCATATAGCCCATACAGAATTCTATTTCTTGTTCATGAAGTCATGGTTTATAAACAAGCAATCCTCTTATAAAGAGGATTTTCAAATATTATTTTCAATCACTTCAATTTCAACACATTAAATGTCAGCACAAAATCACTGACAATCATTATCAGTTTTACAAAATCACTCATGCCTACTACTATTTTAGGAAACAAATTTTTTAAACAGCTTTTGTTGTCGTTGAAATGAGTAAATAAAACCATTAAGGAAAGGCTAAAGTCGGGCAGTGCCGACTATATAATACCCTACACCACTCTCGTAATATTGAATAACTGTGATATATAAATTTTGTAATTCATGTATAAATTGTTTACATAAATTTAATGTTGGGACATTTTATACTTAAATAATACCCTGTACCACAGTGTGGTGTAGGGTATAAAAACGATTGGATCTAAAGAGCCAAATCAGATGAAACATATATATTGGAGCTATAGCTAAATCTTAACCGATTTTCTTCAAATTCGGCAGTGTTGGTTCATGGATCAAGAAACTCTACCATTCTAAATTTCAAAATGATTGGATGTAAAATACAGCTTCTACAGGACTAAAGGGCCAAATCGGACGAAACATGTATATGGGAGCTATAGCTAAATCTTAACCGATTTTCTTCAAATTCGGTAGTGTCGGTTCATGGATCAATAAACTCTACAATTCTAAATTTCAAAACGATTGGATGTAAGATACAGCTTCTATAGAACTAAAGGGCCAAATCGGACGAAACATATATATGGGAGCTATAGCTAAATCTTAACCGATTTTCTTCAAATTCGGCAATGTTGGTTCATGGATCAAGAAACTCTACCAATCTAAATTTCAAAACGATTGGATGTAAAATACAGCTTTTATGGGACTAAACGGCCAAATCGGACGAAACATATATATGGGAGCTATAGCTAAATCTTAACCGCTTTTCTTCAAATTTGGTAGTGTTGGTTCATGGATCAAGAAACTCTACCATTCTAAATTTCAAAATGATTGGATGTAAAATACAGCTTCTACAGGACTAAAGAGCAAAATCGGACGAAACATATATATGGGAGCTTTAGCTAAATCTTAACCGATTTTCTTCAAATTCGGCAATGTTGGTTCATGGATCGAGAAACTCTACCATTCTAAATTTCAAAACGACTGGATGTAAAATACAGCTTTTATAGGACTAAATGGCCAAATCGGACGAAACATATATATGGGAGCTATAGCTAAATCTTAACCGATTTTCTTCAAATTCGGTAGTGTTGGTTCATGGATCAAGAAACTCTACCATTCTAAATTTCAAAATGATTGGATGTAAAATACAGCTTCTACAGGACTAAAGAGCAAAATCGGACGAAACATATATATGGGAGCTATAGCTAAATCTTAACCGATTTTCTTCAAATTCGGCAGTGTTGGTTCCTGGATCAGGAAACTCTACCATTCTAAATTTCAAAATGATTGGATGTAAAATACAGCTTCTACAGGACTAAAGAGCAAAATCGGACGAAACATATATATGGGAGCTATAGCTAAATCTTAACCGATTTTCTTCAAATTCGGTAGTGTTGGTTCATGGATCAAGAAACTCTACCATTTTAAATTTCAAAATGATTGGATGTAGAATACAGCTTTTATTGGACTAAAGGGCCAAATCGGACGAAACATATATATGGGAGCTATAGCTAAATCTTAACCGATTTTCTTCAAATTCGGCAGCGTTGGTTCACGGATCAAGAAACTCTACCATTCTAAATTTCAAAATGATTGGATTTCAAATACAGCTTCTACAGGACTAAAGGGCCAAATCGGGCGAAACATGTATATGGGAGCTATAGCTAAATCTTAACCGATTTTCTTCAAATTCGGTAGTGTTGGTTCATGGATCAGGAAACTCTACCATTCTAAATTTCAAAACGATTGGACGTAAAATACAACTTCCATAGAACTAAAGGGCCAAATCGGACGAAACATATATATGGTAGCTATAACTAAATCTTAACCGATTTTCTTCAAATTCGGTAGTGTTGGTTCATGGACGAAACATATATATGGGAGCTATAGCTAAATCTTAACCGATTTTCTTCAAATTCGGCAATGTTGGTTCATGGATCAAGAAACTCTACCATTCTAAATTTCAAAACGATCGGATGTAAAATACAGCTTCTATAGGACTAAAGGGCCAAATCGGACGAAACATATATATGGGAGCTATAGCTAAATCTTAACCAATTTTCTTCAAATTCGGATGGGAGCTATAGCTAAATCTTAACCGATTTTCTTCAAATTCGGCAGTGTTGGTTCCTGGATCAGGAAACTCTACCATTCTAAATTTCAAAATGATTGGATGTAAAATACAGCTTCTACAGGACTAAAGAGCAAAATCGGACGAAACATATATATGGGAGCTATAGCTAAATCTTAACCGATTTTCTTCAAATTCGGTAGTGCTGGTTCATGGATCAAGAAACTCTACCATTCTAAATTTCAAAATGATTGGATGTAGAATACAGCTTTTATAGGACTAAAGGGCCAAATCGGACGAAACATATATATGGGAGCTATAGCTAAATCTTAACCGATTTCCTTCAAATTCGGCAGCGTTGGTTCACGGATCAAGAAACTCTACCATTCTAAATTTCAAAATGATTGGATTTCAAATACAGCTTCTACAGGAGTAAAGGGCCAAATCGGACGAAACATGTATATGGGAGCTATAGCTAAATCTTAACCGATTTTCTTCAAATTCGGTAGTGTTGGTTCATGGATCAGGAAACTCTACCATTCTAAATTTCAAAACGATTGGATGTAAAATACAACTTCTATAGAACTAAAGGGCCAAATCGGACGAAACATATATATGGTAGCTATAGCTAAATCTTAACCGATTTTCTTCAAATTCGGTAGTGTTGGTTCATGGACGAAACATATATATGGGAGCTATAGCTAAATCTTAACCGATTTTCTTAAAATTCGGCAATGTTGGTTCATGGATCAAGAAACTCTACCATTCTAAATTTCAAAACGATCGGATGTAAAATACAGCTTCTATAGGACTAAAGGGCCAAATCGGACGAAACATATATATGGGAGCTATAGCTAAATCTTAACCGATTTTCTTCAAATTCGGCAATGTTGGTTCATGGATCAAGAAACTCTACCATTCTAAATTTCAAAACGATTGGATGTAAAATACAGCTTCTATAGGACTAAATGGCCAAATCGGACGAAAGATATATATGGGAGCTATATCTAAATCTTAACCGATTTTCTTCAAATTCGGCAATGTTGGTTCATGGATCAAGAAACTCTACCATTCTAAATTTCAAAACGATCGGATGTAAAATACAGCTTCTATAGGACTAAAGGGCCAAATCGGACGAAACATATATATGAGAGCTATATCTAAATCTGAACCGATTTTCTTCTACCATTCTAAATTTCAAAACGATTGGATGTAAAATACAGCTTCTATAGGACTAAAGGGCCAAATCGGACGAAAGATATATATGGGAGCTATATCTAAATCTGAACCGATTTCAACGAAGTTCAATAGCGATCTTAACAGCCGCGAAATACTCTAAACTGCAAAATTTCAGAACGATCGGAGTGAAATTGCGACCTGTAGTCGACGAACAACTTTACGTGGACAGACGGACGGACGGACAGACATCGTTAAATCGACTCAGCTAGTGATTCTGAGTCGATCGGTATACTTTAAGGTGGGTCTAGCTGTGTTATTTTCAGGTGGTACAAACATCTGCCGTGAAACAAACTTATAATACCCTGTACCACAGTGTGGTGTAGGGTATAAATATAGCAGTGGCAATTATTAGAAGCAAATTCCTGTAAGTGGACCGTAAATCAAGTGTAAATGAGGCAATATTGACAAATATTATAAATAAAATACCAATTATGGTTGCAACCTATGCTCAAATTTGTTTAAATGTTCCGCCAAAAAAATGTAAATTGAAAATACCTTAAACTGCTAGAAATATATTCTGTTCAAATTGTCAACAAAAATTTAGCAAAATATGCTTGCGTATGCAACGTATATTTATATTTGCTCGGTAATTAGGTGCCAGGAATGGATGATTGTTTGTGGGTATTTTTCACAAACAAATTTTCAATTAACAGTAACAAGGGCGTTATCAAACGAACCTTTTCACTCTAATTAGTCGGATTAGTTATTCAAAATGATGTATGATATGCTGCTTCTATGAATAATTTTACACTCTTGATACGAGTATCATTATCAGTAATATAGCAAATTTGAACATAAATATATAGAAAATTGGCTATTTGGCCTCATTATCCAAATTTTTCGATAATCTGGATGTTTCAATAATGTGTAGTGATTATTTCCTACACATCACATATGTTATTTATGTTATTGTGTAATTTAAATTCCAATTAAGATCGAAGTTGTTTTCGGATTTGAGATTGAATAAACAAAAACAAGTAAGGGAAGAATAAAACCGGGCGTAGCCTGCCAGATAATAGCATACGCGTATAATACATTTACAAAGCATAGAGCTAACAATGAGTCAAAACGAAATTCTTTGCATCGTTTTTAGCCATGCACGATTCCACTGATCGGTTAAAAATGGTAGATTTCATATAGGGGTCAGAATATTTAAATCGACCTATGTAGTATAGTTTTGGCTAAAATGTTTATAAGCCGTTACAAATAGGTAAATTAAGATCTCGCTATAATTATTTTTTAAAAAAAAATCTTTGGAAAAAATTTTATGGGATTTTAAATCTTGAAAAAATTTAAAAAATGAGTTTTTGAGTTATACGAAATATGTAATTGCTCTCGAACTGTTGAACCGATTTTTGCAAAGTTTACTTTGTTTTAAAAACGACACAATGCGCCATTTTTTTCAAGAAAAATTGTATCGTAAAAAATTATCTCGTATAGATACCGACATATCTGCAACTGAAAATTGATTTTTAAATTTTTTCCCTTACCGTGTGCTAGTATTTTGTAAATATCGGAGCACAATATGCACCGATTTCATCCGGCTCAACATGTCTAGATGGGCAATAACATTTCCTATATGACGAAAATTGGTTCGATATACCCAATAGTACAACAGCTATGACAATTTGAAGTCTATATATATAAAAGAGAGTGTCTGTTTGTTTGTATGTTTGTTTGTTCCGTATAGACGTCTAAGCGGCTAGACCGATCATCTTGAAATTTTCACAGAATGTACATGTGTAGGGGGTGCTCAAAATAGGGTACTTGAATTTTCGATATATCAAGTGGGCGTGGACCCGCCCATATGGGTCCAATTTTGATATTGAGAAAATTTATACCTAGAGTGCTGAAATTTTGTGTGTATGCATCCAGTGGCAGATTATGTGAATTTTCCAAAAAGGGGGCGGAATCGGACCAATGGACGTGGCCCCGCCCATATAAGCCAAATTTTGAAATTGAGATATTTTGCACAATTTGTTAGCGAGAGTGCTGGAATTTTGTGTATATGTATCTGGTGGCAGTCTACGTGATTAGTTAAAAAATGGGCGGGATCAGACTAATGGGCGTGGCCCCGTCCATGTAAGCCACATTTTGGAATTGAGATATCTTGCACAATTTGTTAGCGAGAGTGTTGTTATTTTATGTATACGTATTTGGTGGCAGGATTAGTGATTGGTTCAAAAATAAACGGGATCGGAAATCTCAATCTGGGGCAACGAAGTGGACCGGGTCCAGCTAGTCATATTTAAAACAAAAACCAGTAAGGAAAGACAGAATGTCGGGCGGGGCCGACTACATAATACCCTACACCTCCCTAACAATGCGAAAATGTGCGTTGCGATAAGAAATTGGCAGTGTTCATACATGTAATAAGAAAACTCTCTCTGCCAAATTTCGTACAGATCGGATACAAAACACGGCTTCTACAGCGCTTACATGTCAAATCGAGTGAAACATATATATGGGGGCTATATCTAAATCTGAACGGTTTTTCACCGAATTTGGTAGTGTTCAGTCACGTAATAAAAGAACTTTCTCTGCAAGGTTTCGTACTGATCTGATATAAAATACAATTTCTACAGCGCTTACATGTCAAACGGGGGGTAACGTATATATGGGTGCTATATCTAAATCTGAACCGATTTTGACAAATTTCAAAAGGGATCGTCCTTGGGCCAAAAAAGAGCACTATGCTAAATTTTATCACAATCGGACCATAAATACGACCTGCACTATAATTACAAGAATACATGGACAGACAGACAGATGTCTGAATCTGAACCGATTTTCCCTAATGTGGCAGTGTTCACTCATGTAATAAGACATCTATCTCTGCAAATTTCGTACTGATCTGATATAAAATACAGTTTCTACAGCGCTTACATGTCAAATCGGGGGTAAGATATATATGGGGGCTATATCTAAATCTGAACCGATTTGATCAATTACAATAGGGATCGTTCTTGGGCCAAGAAAGAGTACTGTGCTAAATTTCATCACAATCGGACCTATTTATGTACCTGCACTTTGATCACATGAATACATTGACAGACGGACATGGCTAAATCGACTCAAACATTTATTCTATGTCGAGCGGTATAATAAACTATGTATGGTTATATTTCTTCTTTTTTTGGGCGTTACAAACAAATGCACAAAGTCATAATACCCTGTACCACAGTGTGGTGTAGGGTATAAAAATGCAGTCGTTTAAAACGAAGGCAGTACACCCTCAATATGTAAGAGATACGAGTATACGAGTAATGTGGAAATTAATATATTGTGTGTGAGATGCCAGAACGGTAAAACATTTGTGTTATACTTTGTCAGTTCTTGGAAAAATAGTTCAAAATATAGAAAACTAGCTGGACCCGGTCCACTTCGGTGTCTCAGATTTAGATTTTTGATCCCGTTCATACAGACATATACACAAAATTACAGAACTCTTGCTAGCAAATTGTGCAAGATATCTCGATTTAAAAATGTATCTTATATGGGCTGGGCACGCCCATTAGTCCGATCCCGCCCATTTTGGACTAATCATATAAACTGCCACTAAATGCATACAAACTGTTACTAAATTCATAAAAAACAAAATTTCAGCACTCTAGCTAAAAGGAGATTCCTCGCTTCAATGGCCACCAAGATCTCCGGATCTCAATCCGTTGGACTTTTGCGCCTGGGGCATTTTAGAGAGTAAGGTTCGCACTAAAAAATACCAAAGTATCGATCATCTCAAGACGGCGCTTCGCCGGGAATGGGCCAAAATACCGCATAGCCACTTTCGTGCAGCGTGTGATGGCTTTGTCGGCCGTTTGAAGGCCATAATTCGTGGCAAAGGTGGCCAATTCGAACAAATCTAAACTGTTTCTAAAATTTTATGTTATTTCCGACATTTTTTGCTTTTGAACAATAAAATTAAAAAAAAAAATAAAAAAATATAGCGCTTTACTTTGTTGCATTACATATCAGACACCCTGTATATGTAACTATGACATAAATGCTCCATTTCATAAATTTGTATATGAATGGATTTTTTATACCCTACACCACACTGTGGTACAGGGTATTATAAGTTTGTTTCACGGCAGATGTTTGTAACACCTAACAAGTAAGAAAGTTTCAGTCGGGTAAACCGACTAAGGTATACCCTCACTTTGTGAGTAATGTAATATATAACATTACACCAATAAATCTGTCAATTTGTGTGGGAGGTACCAGAAGGGGTTTTCCAAATACACATATTTTTCGGTAAACAGTACATTCTTAAATACATTGCATTGTGCTGAACTATAAGCGTTTATGTGCACTGGTATATTAAAGTTACGAGCTATGTAATTTTGGTATGATTTGGTCATTTTGTGTCGGAGGTACAAAAAGGGGCGGTGTGATAACGCCCACTTTTTACAGGACTATAGGCACTATAACAGCATTACACTGTA
This sequence comes from Eudasyphora cyanicolor, assembly GCA_963930755.1. Taxonomy (NCBI): domain Eukaryota; kingdom Metazoa; phylum Arthropoda; class Insecta; order Diptera; family Muscidae; genus Eudasyphora; species Eudasyphora cyanicolor. Next base: position 162,447,154 of record OZ005737.1, read on the forward strand.
AAAAATTTCAAGTATTTGTATGCACTGGTATTAAAGTTACAAGCCGTTTACTTTTGGTACGAAACGGTCCATTTGTGTAGGAGGTACAAAAAGGGGCTGTACAATAATGCCCATTTTTTACCGGACTATAGGCGCTACAAAAACATTATACTGTAGAAAATTTCAAGCATTTTTATTCACTTGTATTAAAGTTATAAGCAGTTAAATTTTGATGCAAAATGGTCCATTTGTGTGGGAGGTACCAAAAGGGGCATGTCAACTTCACCCATTTTTCTCGAGTTAATAGCGACTAATATACTAATATTATGTGCAGAATTTCAAAAGATTCGAATAAGTAGTATAGAAGTTATTAAAGAATCAATATTTCACTAAATGTTAACCCTTTGTGTGGGAGGTACCAGAAGGAGTAGACAAATATGGCCCATCTTCGAACTCATCCGGAGATAGATCAAAATATTACCACATACCAAATTTGAAGTTAATCGGTTACTCCTTTCGAGAGTTATCGTGCGCACCAGCCAGCAGACACACAGACAGACAGACAGACAGACGGACGGACATTGCTCATTCGAATTAAAAATGACCCAAAACGGATTTCCTCCGAACATACTTAGGGTCTTAGATCACTCCTTCGAAGTGTTACACTTTTTTCCGTAGCAAATGATATATACCCTCGTCACACTAATGTGAGGGTATAAAAATAGCACAGCTAGACCCACCTTAAAGTATACCGATCGACTCAGAATCACTAGCTGAGTCGATTTAAGCATGTCCGTCCGTCCGTCCGTCTGTCCATGTAAAGTTGTTCGTCGACTACAGGTCGCAATTTCACTCCGATCGTTCTGAAATTTTGCAGTTTAGAGTATTTCGCAGCTGTTAAGATCGCTATTGAATTTGGTTCAGATTTAGATATAGCTCCCATATATATCTTTCGTCCGATTTGGCCCTTTAGTCCTATAGAAGCTGCATTTTACATCCAATAATTTTGAAATTTAGAATGGTAGAGTTTCTTGATCCATGAACCAACATTGCCGAATTTGAAGAAAATCGGTTAAGATTTAGCTATAGCTCCCATATATATGTTTCGTCCTATTTGGCCCTTTAGTTCTATAGAAGCTGTATTTTACATCCAATCGTTTTGAAATTTAGAATGGTAGAGTTTCTTGATCCACGAACCAACATTGCCGAATTTGAAGAAAATCGGTTAAGATTTAGCTATAGCTCCCATATATATGTTTCGTCCGATTTTGCTCTTTAGTCCTGTAGAAGCTGTATTTTACATCCAATCATTTTGAAATTTAAAATGGTAGAGTTTCTTGATCCATGAACCAACACTACCGAATTTGAAGAAAATCGGTTAAGATATAGCTATAGCTCCCATATATATGTTTCGTCCAATTTGGCCCTTTAGTTCTATAGAAGCTATATTTTACATCCAATCGTTTTGAAATTTAGAATGGTAGAGTTTCTTGATCCATGAACCAACATTGCCGAATTTGAAGAAAATCGGTAAAGATTTAGCTATAGCTCCCATATATATGTTTCATCCGATTTGGCTCTTTAGATCCAATCGTTTTTATACCCTACACCACACTGTGGTACAGGGTATTTTTTAAGTATAAAATGTCCCAAAAGTAAATTTATGTAAACAATTTATACATGAATTACAAAATTTATATATCAGAGTTATTCAATATTACGAGAGTGGTGTAGGGTATTATATAGTCGGCCCCGCCCGACTTTAGCCTTTCCTTACTGGTTTTCTACTTTAAATTGAAAATTTCTATAACATGTAATTTATTGGAGTACATAATTAATTCCCATTAAGAGGAAACGAGATAATCCAATGATATAGATAACAAAAGTTAAATTGTAAGACATTTGAAATATACTATTATTATGGAATATTAAACGAATTATTCTGTCAATTTGTGTGGGAGGTACCAGAAGGTTTTTAACAAATACACCTATTTTTGGCTGAATAGTAGATACTTTAAATACATTGCACTGCGCCGAATTATAAGCGTTTATTTGCACTGGTATATGAACGTTATGAGGTATTAAATTTTGGTATGATTTGGCCATTTTGTGTGGGAGGTACAAAAAGGGGCATGGCAATAGCGTCCATTTTTCACAGGGCTATAGACACTATAAAAGCTGTACAAAATTTCAAGTATTTTTATACACTGGTATTAATGTTATAAGCTGTAAACTTTTGGTGCAAAATGGTGCATTTGTGTGGGAGGTACCAAAAGGGGCGTAGAAACTTGGCCCATTTTTTCGAGTTGATAGCTACTAATAAACTAATGTTATGTGTGGAATTTCAGAATATTCGAATAAGTAGTACAGCAGTTATTAAAGATTCAATATTTCACAACATTTTTACACTTTGTGGGGGAGGTACTAGAGGGAGTGGACCAATATGGCCTATCTTCGAACTTAGCCGGAGATAGAAAAAACAAGTAAGAAAGTTTCAGTCGGGTAAACCGACTAAGGTATACCCTCACTTTGTGAGTAATGTAATATTGAATATTACACAAATTATTCTGTCAATTTTTTGGGTTTAAGAAATACACCTATATTTCGCTGAACAGCAGATACTTTAAATACATTGCACAGTGCCGAATTGTAACCGTTTATATGGACTGGTACATTAACGTTGAGATATTAAACGGTGGTATAATTTGGCCATTTTGTGTGGGAGGTACAAAAAGGGGCGTGGTGATAACGCCCATTTTTCACTGGACTATAGCCATTATAAAAGCATTACACTGTACAAAATTTCAAGTAATTGCATACACTGGTATTAATGTTATAAACTGTTAACTTTTGGTGCAAAATGGTATCTTTGTGGGAGAGGTACCAAAAGGGGCATGACAATAACGCCCATTTTTCAATGGACTGTAGGCACTATAAAAACATTACGCTGTACTAAAGTTCAAGTATTTTTATACCCTACACCACACTGTGGTACAGGGTATTATAACTTTGTGCATTTGTTTGTAACACCCAAAAGGAGAAGAAATAGACCCATCGTTTATTATACCGATCGACTTAGAATCACTTTCTGAGTTGATTGAGCTATGTCCGTCTGTCTGTCTGTCCGTCTGTCCGTCTGTCCGTCTGTCCGTCTGTCTGTGCATGTATTCTTGTAATCAAAGTACAGGTCGCAATTATGGTCCGATCTCGACGAAACTTTACACATAACTTTTTTTTGGCCCAAGGACGATCCCTATTGAATTTGGTTAAAATCGGTTCAGATTTAGATATAGCCCCCATATATATGTTAGCCCCGATTTGACATGTAAGCGCTGTAAAAACTTTATTTAATATCCGATCAGTATGAAATTCGGCAGAAAGAGGTTTCTTATTATACGAATGAACACTGTTAAATTTGGAAGAAATCGGTTCAGATTTAGATATAGCCCCCATATATACGTTACCCCCGATTTGACATGTAAGCGCTGTAAAAATGTTATTTTATATCCGATCAGTGCGAAATTCGGCAAAGCGAGGTTTCTTATTACATGAAGGAATACTGCTAAATTCGGAGAAAATCGGTTCAGATTTAGATATAGCCCTCTTATATATGTTACCCCCGATTTGACATGTAAGCGCTGTAAAAACTGTATTTTATATCCGATCAGTGCGAAATTCGGCAGAAAGAGGTTTCTTATTACATGAAGGAATACTGCCAAATTCTGAGAAAATCGGTTCGGATTTAGATATAGCCCCCATATATATGTTACCCCCGATTAGACCTGTAAGCGCTGTAGAAATTGTATTTTATATCCGATCAGTGCAAAATTCGGCAGAAAGAGGTTTCTTATTACTCGAAGGAATACTGCCAAATTCGGAGAAAATTGGTTCAGATTTAGATATAGCCCCCATATATATGTTACCCCCGATTTGACATTTAAGCGCTGTAGAGACTGTATTTTATATCCGATCAGTACGAAATTCGACAGATATATATATACATACATATATGTTCCTCTTGATTTGGTTACAAAGCGCTATGGAAGTTGTACTTTACTTCCGATCATTACAAAAGTCTCCAGAAAGATGTTTCTCAATTTAGGAACGAATATTGATTAATTTAGCGATTATCGGTTCAGAATTAGGTATATCCACATATATATGTTCTTACCCATTTACCAATTATTCCAAATTATTATCGCAATCACCCTTATCGCATTGTTAGGGAGGTGTAGGGTATTATATAGTCGGCCCCGCCCGACTTTCTGCCTTTCCTTACTGGTTATATACTGGTATTAATGTTATAAGCTGTTAACTTTTGGTGCAAAATGGTGCATTTGTGTGGGAGGTACCAAAAGGGGCGCGGCAATAACGCCCATTTTTCACTGGACTGTAGGCACTACAAAAGCGTTACACTGTACAAAATTTCAAGTATTTCTAAACACTGGTATTAATGTTATAAGCTTTTAACTTTTAGTGCAAAATGGTGCATTTGTGTGGGAGGTACAAAAAGGGGAGTGGCAATTTCGCCCATTTTCCTCGAGTTGATAGCGACTAACAAACTAATACTATGTGTGGAATTTCAGAAGATTCGAATACGTATAATAGCAGTTATTAAAGAATCAATATTTCACAACATTTTAACCCTTTGTGGGGGAGGTACCAGAAGGAGTGGACCAATATGGCCCATCTTCGAACTTAGCCGGAGATAGAAAAAAATATTACCACATACGAAATTTGAAGTCAATCGGTTACTCCTTTCGAGAGTTATCGTGCGCACCAGCCAGCAGACACACAGACAGACAGACAGACAGACGGACGGACATTGCTCATTCGACTTAAAATTACCAAAAACGGATTTTCGCCGAACAAAATTGGGGTCTTAGGTCACTCCTTCGATGTGTTACACTTTTTTCCGTAGCAAATGATATATACCATCGTCACACTAAAGTGAGGGTATAAATATTACCACGTACCAAATTTGAAGTCAATCGGTTACTCCTTTCGAGAGTTATCGTGCGCACCAGCCAGCAAACAGACAGACAAACAGACAGACAGACAGATAGACAGACAGACAGACGGACGGACATTGCTCATTCGACTTAAAATGACCCAAAACGAATATCCGCCGAACATAATTTGGGTCTTAGATCACTCCTTCGATGTGTTACCCTTTTTTTCGTAGCAAATGATATATACCCTCGTCACACTAAAGTTAGGGTATAATAATATAAAATTTAAACGCCAAACTTCGACTCAAAATCAGTAGTTGAAACTATTTAACAATGTCTAGCCGTCCGTCTGCCTGTCTGTATACCTTAAATTGTTTACAAAGAACAGGACGCAATTTCACTCCGATCTTGATGAAATTTAGTACGAAGTACTCTGGGAGAGAGCCTACTGAAATTTTTCAAAATCGGTTCAGAATTAGATAAAGCTCCCATATCCTTCGCCGTCATAATCTCTACCCTGGTAGATATTTGAATTTTATCTTGAAAATAACTCTGACAATTTTCATTGGATTTAGAAATTCTTCAGACACAATTACTAATTTTTCAGCACTTTCCAAAAAATAAATTTTCAAGGGATTTATGGATTATTTTTTCAATTTAAATTTTTATACGTCGTGTTATAATCCCTACCTAAATATAAGAATCCTTCTTCGTTATTTCCTAAAATGCTCTAAGGGGGTAGCGTTAATTCTTGCAAAGTTTATTGTGTAAAGTTTTTATAAAAAAATATTTAAAAAAATGGCAGACACCATTTATGCGAAAGCGTCTCGAAAAAAAGTTGAATTGCGGTGCCCCTCATAAGTCGATACAGAATCATCTGATAATAAAAAAATAAATTTATTTAGTTATATAACTAAATAAATTTATAGTCAGATCAGGTAATGCCTCGATTTTTTCGAAATTTAATTTTTCAATTTTTGGGAACACTCTGAAGTGAAAAATGCGATTTTTGGGAGAAAAAATCGACTAAATGGTTGTATCTTCGTTGGTTTTGCTCCGATTCACCTCAAATTTGCATACAATGTTCTTGAAAAAAAAAAATAAAAAAATGCAGAAAAAAATGTATAATAAAAATGTTCAATTTTGTAAAAATTATTGCAGGAGTTATTAAATAAACTACAGAAATAAAAAATATTTATATCTTCATTCTATTAGCAGAATTTTTGAGAAAAAAATGTATTTATCGATGATAGGTTTGATTCGATATGCGAGACCTAATATTCGAAATGCAGAGACATTTACCCAAACCTTGAATAAATCCCTTCGTCGTGACCTCTTTGGCTTGTGACTGTAATATATTTTATATGTCGCAAGACGTAAAATGTCCTGCAAGTTGAAGAACATAGCCAAATGGCAGTCAGCTGTCGCCATCTTTGCTGAATATTCTGAAAGGATTTTATTCTTTTTATCGACATCTCCATTGGTTGGATAAGGTAATTTCAGGTTGGGTTTTTATTGTATATTTTGGAAGACAGTATCAAAATCGCTTTAGCCTTTGCTGGGACATATGAGCTCATATATATATATATATGACCAAATCCAAACTCGCTGGAATACACTTCTCTATACATTCATGGCTTGAAATATTCAGGAACATACCGCTTGTTTTTTACAGTCCCAACCAGACCTTCTCAAAAGATGGTCAGCGGCCCACTTGATTTCAAAAATCGAAATGTTCAAAACAGTTTCCACATTCGCACAATATCAATATATTCATTAATATGTGTCAGCGTTAATTTCTTTTTTTACTTGTAAATAATAAAAATGTCTAAAACCTGAACTCTTCTGGCATTAACCCTGTATATCCTCGGCCGTGGTATTCGGTCCTTCCATATGTCTTTTCAGTTTTTGTAATAGCAAAAAAATAGTTGCATGGGGAAACGTTGCACGCTCCTAAGCGATTTTCATGCGACAGTCTTATTTCGCTGTCACACCTTCATGGAATCTTAGAAAAATGTTGTTAAAAACACTTCCATAAAAATATTTTGTTTTTACACCACACTATGGTACAGGGTATTATGACTTTGTGCATTTCTTTGTAACGCCCAAGAAAAGAAGAAATAAAACCATAGTTTATTATACCGATCGACATAGAATCACTTTTTGAGTCGATTTAGCCAAAAACCTTTTGCTGAATTTTGCAGTAACAAAGCAGAGTCTCTGGTGAAATAGCAATAACATATTGAGACATAAAACATGAATAAAGCACTGACATATAAATTAGGGATGTAATGACAGTGACTTTAGCGAAAGCGAATATTTAAATATATTTCTTTCTGCGAAAGCGAATAATAGTTTGACCCTTTAGTACCAGAAAATTTAAGGAACTGAGCTTTTTCCAGGATATTCAATTATTAAGAATGTTTTCCATATTTTTACCTCCTGTTACCACAAGGACAAACATATTTTTTCAACTGCTTTGAAGAGAAGTGGCAGAGGTTTTCATTGGTATTAATATCTTCAAATTGTGTCAAGGGAATAAGGAGATTTACTACTTTAAACAAATGGAAGCGAATACTCCAAAGATGGTTTTATACCCTACACCACACTGTGGTACAGGGTATTATGACTTTGTGCATTTGTTTGTAACACCTAAAAGGAGAAGAGATAGACCCATTGTTTATTATACCGATCGACTCAGAATCACTTTCTGAGTCGATTTAGCCATGTCCGTCTGTCTGTCCGTCCGTCTGTCCGTGTATTCTTGTAATCAAAGTGCAGGTCGTATTTATGGTCCGATTGTGATGAAATTTAGCATAGTGCTCTTTTTTGGCCCAAGGACGATCCCTATTGAAATTGGTTAAAATCGGTTCAGATTTGGATATAGTCCCCATATATATGTTTCACCCGATTTGACATGCAAGCGCCGTAGAAACCACATTTTACATCCGATCTTTATGAAATTCGGCAGAGAGAGTTTTATTATTACGTGAATGAACACTACCAAATTCGGAGAAAATCCGATCAGATTTAGATATAGCCCCCATATATATGTTTCACCCGATTTGGCATGTAAGCGCTGTAGGAACTGTATTTTAAATCAGATCAGTACGAAATTTGGCAGAGAGAGTTCTCTTATTACATGAATAAACATTGCCAAATTCGGGGAAAATCGGTTCAGATTTAGATATAGCCACCATATATATGTTTGACCCGATTTAACATTTAAGCGCTGTAGAAATCGTGTTTTATATCATTAGAAAAAGCTCCCATATCCTTCGCCGTCATAATCTCTACCCTGGTAGATATTTGAATTTTATCTTGAAAATAACTCTGACAATTTTCATTGGATTTAGAAATTCTTCAGACACAATTACTAATTTTTCAGCACTTTCCAAAAATAAATTTTCAAGGGATTTATGGATTATTTTTTCAATTTAAATTTTTATACGTCGTGTTATAATCCCTACCTAAATATAAGAATCCTTCTTCGTTATTTCCTAAAATGCTCTAAGGGGGTAGCGTTAATTCTTGCAAAGTTTATTGTGTAAAGTTTTTATAAAAAATATTTAAAAAAATGGCAGACACCATTTATGCGAAAGCGTCTCGAAAAAAAGTTGAATTGCGGTGCCCCTCATAAGTCGATACAGAATCATCTGATAATAAAAAAAAAATTATTTAGTTATGTAACTAAATAAATTTATAGTCAGATCAGGTAATGCCTCGATTTTTTCGAAATTTAATTTTTCAATTTTTGGGAACACTCTGAAGTGAAAAATGCGATTTTTGGGAGAAAAAATCGACTAAATGGTTGTATCTTCGTTGGTTTTGCTCCGATTCACCTCAAATTTGCATACAATGTTCTTGAAAAAAAAATAAAAAAATGCAGAAAAAAATGTATAATAAAAATGTTCAATTTTGTAAAAATTATTGCAGGAGTTATTAAATAAACTACAGAAATAAAAAATATTTATATCTTCATTCTATTAGCAGAATTTTTGAGAAAAAAATGTATTTATCGATGATAGGTTTGATTCGATATGCGAGACCTAATATTCGAAATGCAGAGACATTTACCCAAACCTTGAATAAATCCCTTCGTCGTGACCTCTTTGGCTTGTGACTGTAATATATTTTATATGTCGCAAGACGTAAAATGTCCTGCAAGTTGAAGAACATAGCCAAATGGCAGTCAGCTGTCGCTATCTTTGCTGAATATTCTGAAAGCATTTTATTCTTTTTATCGACATCTCCATTGGTTGGATAAGGTAATTTCAGGTTGGGTTTTTATTGTATATTTTGGAAGACAGTATCAAAATCGCTTTAGCCTTTGCTGGGACATATGAGCTCATATATATATATATATGACCAAATCCAAACTCGCTGGAATACACTTCTCTATACATTCATGGCTTGAAATATTCAGGAACATACCGCTTGTTTTTTACAGTCCCAACCAGACCTTCTCAAAAGATGGTCAGCGGCCCACTTGATTTCAAAAATCGAAATGTTCAAAACAGTTTCCACATTCGCACAATATCAATATATTCATTAATATGTGTCAGCGTTAATTTCTTTTTTTACTTGTATATAATAAAAATGTCTAAAACCTGAACTCTTCTGGCATTAACCCTGTATATCCTCGGCCGTGGTATTCGGTCCTTCCATATGTCTTTTCAGTTTTTGTAATAGCAAAAAAATAGTTGCATGGGGAAACGTTGCACGCTCCTAAGCGATTTTCATGCGACAGTCTTATTTCGCTGTCACACCTTCATGGAATCTTAGAAAAATGTTGTTAAAAACACTTCCATAAAAATATTTTGTTTTTACACCACACTATGGTACAGGGTATTATGACTTTGTGCATTTCTTTGTAACGCCCAAGAAAAGAAGAAATAAAACCATAGTTTATTATACCGATCGACATAGAATCACTTTTTGAGTCGATTTAGCCAAAAACCTTTTGCTGAATTTTGCGGTAACAAAGCAGAGTCTCTGGTGAAATAGCAATAACATATTGAGACATAAAACATGAATAAAGCACTGACATATAAATTAGGGATGTAATGACAGTGACTTTAGCGAAAGCGAATATTTAAATATATTTCTTTCTGCGAAAGCGAATAATAGTTTGACCCTTTAGTACCAGAAAATTTAAGGAACTGAGCTTTTTCCAGGATATTCAATTATTAAGAATGTTTTCCATATTTTTACCTCCTGTTACCACAAGGACAAACATATTTTTTCAACTGCTTTGAAGAGAAGTGGCAGAGGTTTTCATTGGTATTAATATCTTCAAATTGTGTCAAGGGAATAAGGAGATTTACTACTTTAAACAAATGGAAGCGAATACTCCAAAGATGGTTTTATACCCTACACCACACTGTGGTACAGGGTATTATGACTTTGTGCATTTGTTTGTAACACCTAAAAGGAGAAGAGATAGACCCATTGTTTATTATACCGATCGACTCAGAATCACTTTCTGAGTCGATTTAGCCATGTCCGTCTGTCTGTCCGTCCGTCTGTCCGTGTATTCTTGTAATCAAAGTGCAGGTCGTATTTATGGTCCGATTGTGATGAAATTTAGCATAGTGCTCTTTTTTGGCCCAAGGACGATCCCTATTGAAATTGGTTAAAATCGGTTCAGATTTGGATATAGTCCCCATATATATGTTTCACCCGATTTGACATGCAAGCGCCGTAGAAACCACATTTTACATCCGATCTTTATGAAATTCGGCAGAGAGAGTTTTATTATTACGTGAATGAACACTACCAAATTCGGAGAAAATCCGATCAGATTTAGATATAGCCCCCATATATATGTTTCACCCGATTTGGCATGTAAGCGCTGTAGGAACTGTATTTTAAATCAGATCAGTACGAAATTTGGCAGAGAGAGTTCTCTTATTACATGAATAAACATTGCCAAATTCGGGGAAAATCGGTTCAGATTTAGATATAGCCACCATATATATGTTTGACCCGATTTAACATTTAAGCGCTGTAGAAATCGTGTTTTATATCATTAGAAAAAGCTCCCATATCCTTCGCCGTCATAATCTCTACCCTGGTAGATATTTGAATTTTATCTTGAAAATAACTCTGACAATTTTCATTGGATTTAGAAATTCTTCAGACACAATTACTAATTTTTCAGCACTTTCCAAAAATAAATTTTCAAGGGATTTATGGATTATTTTTTCAATTTAAATTTTTATACGTCGTGTTATAATCCCTACCTAAATATAAGAATCCTTCTTCGTTATTTCCTAAAATGCTCTAAGGGGGTAGCGTTAATTCTTGCAAAGTTTATTGTGTAAAGTTTTTATAAAAAATATTTAAAAAAATGGCAGACACCATTTATGCGAAAGCGTCTCGAAAAAAAGTTGAATTGCGGTGCCCCTCATAAGTCGATACAGAATCATCTGATAATAAAAAAAAAATTATTTAGTTATGTAACTAAATAAATTTATAGTCAGATCAGGTAATGCCTCGATTTTTTCGAAATTTAATTTTTCAATTTTTGGGAACACTCTGAAGTGAAAAATGCGATTTTTGGGAGAAAAAATCGACTAAATGGTTGTATCTTCGTTGGTTTTGCTCCGATTCACCTCAAATTTGCAAACAATGTTCTTGAAAAAAAAATAAAAAAATGCAGAAAAAAATGTATAATAAAAATGTTCAATTTTGTAAAAATTATTGCAGGAGTTATTAAATAAACTACAGAAATAAAAAATATTTATATCTTCATTCTATTAGCAGAATTTTTGAGAAAAAAATGTATTTATCGATGATAGGTTTGATTCGATATGCGAGACCTAATATTCGAAATGCAGAGACATTTACCCAAACCTTGAATAAATCCCTTCGTCGTGACCTCTTTGGCTTGTGACTGTAATATATTTTATATGTCGCAAGACGTAAAATGTCCTGCAAGTTGAAGAACATAGCCAAATGGCAGTCAGCTGTCGCTATCTTTGCTGAATATTCTGAAAGCATTTTATTCTTTTTATCGACATCTCCATTGGTTGGATAAGGTAATTTCAGGTTGGGTTTTTATTGTATATTTTGGAAGACAGTATCAAAATCGCTTTAGCCTTTGCTGGGACATATGAGCTCATATATATATATATATGACCAAATCCAAACTCGCTGGAATACACTTCTCTATACATTCATGGCTTGAAATATTCAGGAACATACCGCTTGTTTTTTACAGTCCCAACCAGACCTTCTCAAAAGATGGTCAGCGGCCCACTTGATTTCAAAAATCGAAATGTTCAAAACAGTTTCCACATTCGCACAATATCAATATATTCATTAATATGTGTCAGCGTTAATTTCTTTTTTTACTTGTAAATAATAAAAATGTCTAAAACCTGAACTCTTCTGGCATTAACCCTGTATATCCTCGGCCGTGGTATTCGGTCCTTCCATATGTCTTTTCAGTTTTTGTAATAGCAAAAAAAATAGTTGCATGGGGAAACGTTGCACGCTCCTAAGCGATTTTCATGCGACAGTCTTATTTCGCTGTCACACCTTCATGGAATCTTAGAAAAATGTTGTTAAAAACACTTCCATAAAAATATTTTGTTTTTACACCACACTATGGTACAGGGTATTATGACTTTGTGCATTTCTTTGTAACGCCCAAGAAAAGAAGAAATAAAACCATAGTTTATTATACCGATCGACATAGAATCACTTTTTGAGTCGATTTAGCCAAAAACCTTTTGCTGAATTTTGCAGTAACAAAGCAGAGTCTCTGGTGAAATAGCAATAACATATTGAGACATAAAACATGAATAAAGCACTGACATATAAATTAGGGATGTAATGACAGTGACTTTAGCGAAAGCGAATATTTAAATATATTTCTTTCTGCGAAAGCGAATAATAGTTTGACCCTTTAGTACCAGAAAATTTAAGGAACTGAGCTTTTTCCAGGATATTCAATTATTAAGAATGTTTTCCATATTTTTACCTCCTGTTACCACAAGGACAAACATATTTTTTCAACTGCTTTGAAGAGAAGTGGCAGAGGTTTTCATTGGTATTAATATCTTCAAATTGTGTCAAGGGAATAAGGAGATTTACTACTTTAAACAAATGGAAGCGAATACTCCAAAGATGGTTTTATACCCTACACCACACTGTGGTACAGGGTATTATGACTTTGTGCATTTGTTTGTAACACCTAAAAGGAGAAGAGATAGACCCATTGTTTATTATACCGATCGACTCAGAATCACTTTCTGAGTCGATTTAGCCATGTCCGTCTGTCTGTCCGTCCGTCTGTCCGTGTATTCTTGTAATCAAAGTGCAGGTCGTATTTATGGTCCGATTGTGATGAAATTTAGCATAGTGCTCTTTTTTGGCCCAAGGACGATCCCTATTGAAATTGGTTAAAATCGGTTCAGATTTGGATATAGTCCCCATATATATGTTTCACCCGATTTGACATGCAAGCGCCGTAGAAACCACATTTTACATCCGATCTTTATGAAATTCGGCAGAGAGAGTTTTATTATTACGTGAATGAACACTACCAAATTCGGAGAAAATCCGATCAGATTTAGATATAGCCCCCATATATATGTTTCACCCGATTTGGCATGTAAGCGCTGTAGGAACTGTATTTTAAATCAGATCAGTACGAAATTTGGCAGAGAGAGTTCTCTTATTACATGAATAAACATTGCCAAATTCGGGGAAAATCGGTTCAGATTTAGATATAGCCACCATATATATGTTTGACCCGATTTAACATTTAAGCGCTGTAGAAATCGTGTTTTATATCAGATCAGTACGAAATTTAACAGAGAGAGCTCTCTTATTACATGAATAAACACTGCCAAATTCGGAGAAAATCGGTTCAGATTTAGATATAGCCACCATATATATGTTTCACCCGATTTAACATTTAAGCGCTGTAGAAATCGTGTTGTATATCCGATCCGTACGAAATTTAACAGAGAGAGTTTTCTTATTACATGTATGAACACTGCCAAATTCGGGGAAAATCGGTTCAGATTTAGATATAGCCCCCATATATATGTTTCACCCGATTTAACATTTGAGCGCTGTAGAAATCATATATTATATCCGATCAGTACGAAATTTAACAGAGAGAGTTTTCTTATTACATGTATGAACACTGCCAAATTCGGGAAAAATCGGTTCAGATTTTAACATAGTCCCAATATATATGTTACACCCGATTTGACATGTAAGCGCTGTAGGAACCGTGTTTTATATCCGATCAGTACGAAAATCGGCAGAGAGAGTTTGCTTATTACATGTATGAACACTGCCAAATTCTTATCGCAATGCCCATTTTCGCATTGGTAGGTAGGTGTAGGGTATTATATAGTCGGCCCCGCCCGACTTTCTGTCTTTCCTTACTGGTTAAGAATGCGAATATTAAAATGATGCGAATAAATCGCGTTCGCAAATGCAAATGCGAATATTCGTTACTTCGCTGATATAAATCAGCAACCATAAGGTAATTTGGAACGTTGCTCATTCTTATCTCAAAGTTTCTTTATAACCTTCCATTTTTTTTTTAATTTTGCTTTCCCCCAAACAACATAGTGTTCATCATGAATTCATCCTTGAGAACTCTCATTTATATTGTGCATTTACATTAATCTGCACTTGTCTATGTCGAATGTTTACCTATGTATTTCAACAAATCAATAACATACCCTAAGAGGCCTTATGTCAATATAAATGTTACACACTTTCAAAAACATATGTGAGTGCACATTAGAGTGGGTCGCAAAAAAAAGTTGCACCGGTCACCCCCTAGTTTTGAAGATTATCAAGAGACAATTCCGGGCAACAAAAAAATTTTTTTTCTGTGCAAAGGGCGTCCCTTTTAATTTTATTATCCTGCGTTGCCATTTGATATCCGATCGTAACGGGACGCATATCGTTGTTCAAGATTTGGCAAGGGCTATATTTCGTCTATACGTCTCTTTTGACTCCGAAGTCAAATTCGATAAGTGGCCTATGTCACCTCGTTTTCGACCCCCTAAGTCGGGGATATTTTGAAACGCTAATAAAGGTTTTCAAAAATAATGAAACTTTTGCTTTTGAAGTACCCACTATTATTCATAAACAAAAAAGTTATATTAGTTTTAAAATTACAACATACATGTAGGGATCAAATTACACAATCTACTTTTGACGTCGTTTTCTGTCTCTCTCTCACACTCATACACATAGATAAACCCCGTTCATATCCATTATGATGGTTCGGTTCAGTACGAACGAATTAAATGTGAGAGATTCGTCACCAAATGTTAATAAAATCACATTGTTTCCCATGCACCCTACACAACACAAAAAATAGTAATTATTTCACTGTGTGCTTATTTAACATATGATCTTAACGTATGATATGTCGTTGATTATATCTTGACAATGGCTACATATTTTCCCAATGTCAGTCAGTAATCCGAGTTAAATTTTTACTAGTGACTTATCCGATTTTCTACCCCTGAAAAGAAATGGACTTTGAAATAAATATTTTTTCCTTTTACAATTTTTATTTTTTATTCAATAATATATATTAAATTTACAGTACGAGTAAACTCTTGAAACGTGTGTCCAAAATTAAGATCGCAATTTTTTTTCGTTGCTGGTAATTTCGGAATATCGAAGTTAATGCACAAGAAACAACAATCAAGGTAATACAGTTGTAATGTGTTTTGCATCTCTTTTTCTCTTTGTATTTGATTCTCAGACTTCTCTTAAAGTTGCACTTTCTCTTATTGATTTTTAGTGGCTTATGATAGCTTCAACTCTATACAGGGTTGCCCATATTCGACGGACCCACGGACTCGTTGGGCCCATTCCAATCGACAAGGCTTGTCCGCAGGCAACAATCTTTGCGTCAATTGAATTTTGTACGGGAACAAATGCAAATCAACGCGAATAATCCGTTGTAAAGTGGACCGAGCCATGCCCAACTGCTGAGAACGGCGTTTTTGGGATGTTCTTGGGGACCTCTCAACACTGGCTCGTACGGCAGCGATATTCTCGGCCGATCGCCTTGGTCGACTTTTATTTGGCCTCTTCGCATTAGAAAGAGCCTCACCAGTCGAAAATTTTTCGTATAAACGCTTAATGGTGTTCTTAGAAGGCGCACTTCTCACATTTTTTAATATTTTAAAAGCACGTTGACTTGACTTCTTCTGTTGAATGTAAATTTCAACTATTTCAGAGCGCTCGCGTGGCGTGTATTGTTCCATGGTAAAAATCTGCTTGGACTGACGCTTCAAACGCGGTATGTCATTAAGCGATCTGACATCTCTGTCAAAAGTTATGGCGTTGCCAGATGGGTCCGTCGAATATGGGAGACCCTGTATTAATTAATTTAATTTAATATTACGAGCCATTCTAAAAATAATAATGTTTTGTGCTGATTGTTAATGAATCAGCAAGTAAGGATATAGATGAAAAGCGGATTGGGTATATATTTTCCAAAATAAGAAGGCGAGAGCGTTATTGCAAACTGGATTTGCGTCAGTATTATCTTCAATGTCATACATACCATTAATAATAATAAAACCAGTAAGGAAAGGCAGAAAGTCGGGCGGGGCCGACTATATAATACCCTACACCTCCCTAACAATGCGATAAGGGTCATTGCCATAATAATTTGGAATAATTCGTAAATGGGTAGAAACGTATTCTGAAACGAAAATCGCTTATTATATATTCGTTCCTAAAGTGAGAAACATCTTTCTGGAAAATTGTAATGATCGGAAGTAAAATACAACTTCTATAGCGGTTTGATACCAAATCAGGAGGAACATATATATGAAGCTTTAATATAAATCTGAACCGATCTTCCCTGAATACTTATTCATGTAAAAAGACCTCCTTCTGTCGAATTTCGTACTGATCGGATATAAAATACAGTCTCTACAGCGCTTACATGTCAAATCGGGGGCAACATATATATGGGAGCTATATCTAAATCTGAACCGATTTTCTCCAAATTTGCCAGTATTCCTTCATGTAATAAGAAACCTCTTTCTGCCGAATTTCGCACTGATCGGATATAAAATACAGTTTTTACAGCGCTTACAGGTCAAATCGGGGGTAACATATATATGGGGGCTATATCTAAATCTGAACCGATTTCTTCCAAATTTAATAGTGTTCATCCATATAATAAGAAACCTCTTTCTGCCGAATTTCATACTGATCGGATATAAAATAAAGTTTTTACAGCGCTTACATGTCAAATCGGGGGTAACGTATATATGGGGGCTATATCTAAATCTGAACCGATTTCTTCCAAATTTAATAGTGTTCATCCATATAATAAGAAACCTCTTTCTGCCGAATTTCATACCGATCTGATATAAAATAAAGTTTTTACAGCGCTTACATGTCAAATCGGGGTAACATATATATGGGGGCTATATCTAAATCTGAACCGATTTTAACCAAATTCAATAGGGATCGTCCTTGGGCCAAAAAAAAGATATGTGTAAAGTTTCGTCGAGATCGGACAATAATTGCGACCTGTACTTTGATTACAAGAATACATGCACAGACGGACAGACGGACAGGCAGACGGACAGACGGACAAAGCTAAATCAACTCAGAAAGTGGTTCTAAGTCGATCGGTATAATAAACGATGGGTCTATTTCTTCTCCTTTTGGGTGCACAAAGTTATAATACCCTGTACCACAGTATGGTGTAGGGTATAAATATTATGAATAAAAATATAAATCGTGAAAGGAAAATTATTTATTTTCAAATGACGTTACTTGTTGCAAAATAAGTACCATTTACAGGGGTAGAAAATCGTATAACTCTGGTCCGAACAAGGAAGTGGAGTTTTTCTGCTTACGGTATCATTTGGTCAATAAGCACACATTGACAAAATTGCTAATTTGGTATAGTGTAGGGTGCATGAGAAAACAAAGTGATTATATTTTGGGTTTGTTCCTTACAACGCTGTAACATTTGGTGACAAATCTCGCAAATTTAGTTCGTTCGTACTGAACCGAACTCATAGTGGATGTGCATTTTTGGGAACGGTGTTTATCTGTGTGAGAGAGAGACAGAAAACGACGTCAAAAGTAGATTGTGTAATTTGATCCCTACATGTATTTTGTAATTTTAAAACTAATATATCTTTTTTGTTTGTGAATAATAGTGGGTACTTCAAAAGCAAAAGTTTCATTATTTTTGAAAACCTTTATTAGCACTTCAAAATGTTTCCCACTTAGGGTGTAGAAAACGAGATGACATAGGTCACTTATCGAATTTGACTTCGGAGTCAAAAGAGACATAGGGACGAATTGTCTCTAGATACTTTTCAAAACTAGGGGGTGACTGGCGCAACAATTTTTTTTTGGTATGGGGACCGACCCTTACTAGTGCACATACCCATATACAAACACAACTTCAATGAATATGTTCCTGGTGTAAAACACCCTAGGTTATATTTCTAATTTTTTAAAGATTGTTTGGACAGAATGACTGATCCATTTACAAGAGAAACATTGAGTTAATGTTAATTGAAAGATGAAGAACAAGTAATTCTAATGCTCTGATTAAACAACTGTGTAAACCTGTATTCGTCGATCTAAGTAGATTGTTGTTGATTTTCGGATGCATTAAAATTGTCAAAAAATAATGGCTTAAAAAATAGAATAACGATATTAAAAATAGTGCAAACTGATTAACAAAACATAGAATAAAAATTAATGAATAATAACCAAAACAAGATATGAAACAATTTCCCAAAACCTTCTTTTAATTTTTTTTGTTGATATATCTAAAATTCGGCCTGATTTAAAATCTGTACGATATGAGAGAGGGGTGGAAAGAAGATATGTCCGTATTGTCATTCCTCTGAAAATGTACAAAGTAGTATAATTGGTTGTGCATTGGAGGCCATCTATGTCGAACATCGAAAGAATGGAAAAGAATTAATAGAATTAAATTCAAAACATGGCGGTTCGTTTAATATACCGATCGATATAGAATCATTTTCTGAGTTGATGTCCGTATTTCTGTAAATCTGTGCATGTATTCTTGTAATCAAAGAGCAGGTCGAAATTTGGTCCGATCTAAACGAAAATTTGCACATATCTTTCTTTTGGCCCAATGACGGTCCGTATATAATTTGTTTAATATCGGTTCAGATTTACACATAGCTCCCATATATATGTACCTCCGATTTGGCTTTTATGCATTGTATAGCAAAATTTGTTAACCGATCCGTATAAAAGTTTACAGAGAGAAGTCACTTGATACACTTAGAGACTATACTAAATTTGAGGAAAATCGGATCAGATTTAGATATAGCCCCAATATATATGTATATTATACACGATTTGACATTTAAGCGATGTAGAAACTCTAGTTTACATCCGATCATTACGAAATTCGTCAGAAAGAGGTTCCTTATTACATGAATGAACACTTTTAAATTTGGGGAAAATCGGTTTAGATTTAGATATAGCCCCCATATAACAGGTGGCGCAAAAGTAACCTTTCGATGTTATGTTAGACGCGATTGACGGTCAGCAGCTAACAGCTGATGCACCGCCTGGACTTTGTGCGGAAACATCTTCAAATCTTGTACCAAAATTCGCTGTAGAGACCGTCGACTGATACCCATTTGCATGGCACGTCGTCTGGTCGATATCGACGGCGCTTCCATGACATCCTCGGCTACAGCAGCAATATTCTCTGCAGAACGGCTACTCCGGGGTCTGCCACGCCTGGCAGCATCTCGTGTTGTGCCAGTCTCTTCGAGGCGAGCGGCTAAACGTCGCAGTGTTTCACAAGTAGGCGTTGGACGGCCAGGAAATCTGTGCCTAGTCACCGACCGATTATTGGTCAAATAAATAGTCAGCAATATTCCGCGTTCTGGAGCAGTGTAGCGTAACATTGTTTATTAACGTGTATTTCGCATGTGTTTACTACACAAATGTCAAAACAGAACTGACATTAGGGGCCAATCGCAAAATTTATAGCATTTTCTGATAGGAGGATTACTTTTGCGCCACCTTGTATGTATATGTTTCCCCCGATTTGGTATCAAAGCGCTATAGAAGTTGTACTTTACATCCGACTTACTTAATTATTAGAGACGTATTTCTGAGGTTGATACTAACCATCGTTCAATACCATTTATAAGAGAAATACATTTCGGATATGTTCAACACCAATGTCAAATCATGACTAGTTAAAATTCAAATGTTAGCATCAAGTAATCTACTGTTATTGCTGGTAGCTGCAAGTGCGGTCGCACTGTTACCATTATCTTATGTTGGAAAGGTATTAAACCGCTTTTCACCACTTACTCTGCAAACGCTCAATGGTTGTATACAGATTGTTGTTTCCATCTGTAATGGCAATGCTAACATAGGTGTCGTGCCATTATACATGTATAAGAGTTGCACCTTTATGATTCGCAAACTATACTCGTACATCAAACATGTTGTGTTTTGCTTGTTTCACACAAAATGTCCACTCCGACAGAGACTTAACCTGTTTGATTCCATTGTATGTATTTGGTTTGGTAACATTTCGATTCCAGTGCAATTTGGTTTTGTTGATTTGGGTTGTCCTAGCATTTAATGTGACATCTTCTAGACCCAACAGGTGATACAAACATGTTTCAGACGCTCAAGCACATTTGTTGCAGTTTTAGTCATATCTGGTGGTACACTGAATACAAAATAGTGGGTGCATTCAAAAGTAATGCAGCGTTTCCACACTCAATGGAAAACTATATCCAGGCTGAGGTCAAACCGGACCTAAAGCCACGTCTAAAATTTCTAAAGCTTTTTCAAAATATATCGCTCACCACTTACTGTGTTAACATATCTAACGTTGTCAATTTGGCTAAATCTCAGAGTCTGGTCGATGTTGCAATGACCAAAGCAATTTTCGCTCTTTCAGTACTTTAAAAGTCCATTGCATATGTATAGACTCGAATGTTGTATAACCCACGGACTATTCACATAGTCGTTTATTGGCACGTGGTCAGTTCTCTGAAATTCTTAATATTATTTTTGTACTTTAAGCGGCGACGTAAATAATACAAAGATAAAATAGCATGTAGCACTACTTATATACAAGGGAAAAAAATTTTGAATTCTAAGACTGTGGTCAGTGCAACCAAGGCAATTTACATACTTTCACTGCATTTTAAAATTATTTAATAAGTAGCTAAAAATCTACAAATTAATGTGTACATAACATGATCAGGTTTTGAATTATGTGATATGATTTCTATTATAATGACAACATATTATATCGTAGTGTGGAGCATATATGTATATAGGACCAAATCAAGCATTTCATTCTCTGCCACGCGTTTTTGTTACCTCTTGACCACACTAATGGCGTTTTCGTTTCTGGAAAAAGTGCAGATTTTCCCCCTTTCCCGAAAACTTAACTTTTCAAATATATTTAGCAAATAAGAAAATTGGAGTCAAGATAATTTTGAGGGACTACATAATTTCGACTTAAAAGGGTCAAATATTTCCTAATATTTCACGTCAAAGGTGGAACATTTTTTCCAGAAACGAAATCACCATCTGTCCATGTAAATGTATTAATCTGATTGTTTGCGCAAGGAATGTATAAATTAATGCGTATTTACTGATCTTAAAGCAGATGCGAAATCAACAATTCAATGTCCACCCAGAGGTCAAACCGTATATAAATCTGTCGGTTTTAGTTTATTTTTATGCTTACAACTTAAACAATTAATTCGAAACGTGGAACGTAGATATCATTGTAGGAAATATGCAATAGTATAAAATAACCTATTTGATTTTTCTAGACCCGTTTGAAATCTTTGAGAAGTATTATGTCAAAAGTTTTTAGACATATGTATTGTTAATAGTGTGGCCTTTGCAAAAAATTCAACGTATGTGCTGTCTAGGCATAAGCGGGGCATTTAGAACTGCACCAACAAAAGCGTTGGAGACTATACTGCACATCCAACCAATAGACATCCGTATAAAGTATGAGGCAGCCCTCACAGCAAGACGTCTACATGTGATGGGTGAATGGATAAATCGAGACCACAAGTCGTACCATCAAAAGATTTAAGAATCTCTAGTTGGTCACATTCAAACGCCAGAAATCTCCGACCGCATTCCTGAAGTGCGGCTTACAGCTACCTGTGATACGTTTGTGCCAGACAGACGCTCCTGGGAAAATGGAACTTTGGCCCATGTGCCAGTGGGAACCAGCTGCTACACGGATGGGTCCAAGCGAGGAGGAAGGACGGGTCTGGGACTTTTTATTGATGAACCAGAAGTCGAACTTCACTTCCGCCTCCCTGACCATAACACGGTATTTCAAGCAGAAGTTCGAGCAATCACGGAGTGTGTGAACTGGCTCAGTAACACGACAAAGCCTAAATATGCCAACATCTTCACAGATAGCCAAATGGTGATTCAAGCAATAACATCGGAAAGGGTCAAATCCAGAACTGTGTTGGACTGTAAAAGAACGATAAATGATTACTCAGCCCATGGTCAATTGCGTATTTGCTGGGTACCAGAACACAACGGAGTGATTGGAAATGAACGGGCAAACAGCTTGGCTTCAAAGGGCAGAGAACTTCGAGTAATAAACTTGGAAAATTGGAAACCTTTCGAAGCCACGAAAAATGAGTTGAGGCACTGGGCAGTGATGGCTCACAAAACTGTGTGGAATAGCGCAACAGTAGGAGCAACTGCAAAGATACTGTGGGGTGACCCAAATGAAAAGAAAACAACAAGTATTCTGAAACTAAACAAGATCGATATTAGTAAGATGATGAGTGTTCTAACGGGACACTCAAGCTTACAAGCACATCTTCATCGCATAGGACTAGCAGAAAACGACATTAGTAAGATGATGAGTGTTCTAACGGGACACTGAAGCTTACAAGCATATCTTCATCGCATAGGACTAGCAGGAAACGATGAATGCAGGGCATGCAGGGAAAACATCGAAACGATGGAAAATTTTCTGTGTCACTGCCCGGCTCAACAACATTTCGTGTACGACGTATTACCAGACTTTACTCATCTCAGAGAATATGACTGGAAGATACTGAGAAAATTCGTGTCTAGTACCAATTTTCTGTAACTCGTGAGGTATAAAAAGATCATAAATAAGGAGCGCACAACAGGCCGAACCACTGGCTTAAGTGTATGTCCATGGACATGAGGCGTTTAAACGTCTCCTCCCTTCAACCTAACCTAACCTAACCTAATAGTGTAGCTGGAATAATATTCTTCTCAGATTAACGAAATTGAAACAGTTGGGACCAAAATAACATAATTCTTTTCGATATTTAATGGGACGATTAGGAGCTAAAAACCTATATTTGATAAAGTTTCAAGTAAACTGATCGTGAATAATATACCATTTTTTTATGATCGGCGTATGATCATACAGACAAAGCTATTTGTGAGCCAAAGAATTTAAATACTTATAAATATCTTTCACTATAGCCAAAATTTCTAGACGTTAAGTAAAAGTAACTTCAATGTTTAATATGTGTTAGTTGTTACATGTCATTTTATTTTGCCAACAACTGTTAACTGTTTTGTTTCATTTTGTTCAAATAATTTAATCCTGAATTTTAGTCACGGTTAGATGTTCAGTTTTTAAGAATTTTATGTTTTACAAAATTCATAGAACCTTGTTGCTCAGTTATATAGCATAATAACTTGGAACAACAAGGTTCTATGTGGCACCTCGAACCTTATGGTACTGTAAGAACTTAAAATGATTGAAAGAAGAATATGTTTTATTTGTTTAATTTAGTTTATTAATGAGATTTGCTTCTTTCAACAAAAATATTGGCGAGAGGCTTTATAACTCACAGCTGCGTTTACTTAATTTCTAGGAAAGGTTAAATCTAAGACATTTGTTTACATGACTATATTTAATGAGCATCTACTATGTATTTTGAAATATTTGAAGCCATTTCCCTCTTTGTGTTTAATTCGCTGAAGTTGTATCTATAAAAGTAAGAAAGTTCAGTCGGGTAAACCGAATTATGAATCCCCTCACCTTGAGTCCTAAACTCTTCTCGTAAATTTATTTAATTTTTGGTTTTAGTTAAATGATTATCAATTTAAATTGCATTTAAAACCTTTAAAGTATATACTGGTAATAATGTTATAAGCTCATTAACTGTTGTTGCAAAATGGTCCATTTTGGTGGGATGTACCAAAAGGGGCGTGTCAATAATGTCCAATTTTTTCTGAACTCTAGGTACTATAAAAGCATTACACTGAACAAAATTTCAAGCATTTGTATGCACTGGCTTTATTGTTAAAAGCTGTTAACTTTTAGTGCAAAATGGTCCATTTGTGTGGGAGGTACCAAAAGGGGCGTACCAATAACGCCCACCTTTCTCTGGATTCTAGGTACTATAAAAACATTACGCCGTACAAAATTTCAAGTATTTTCATGCGATGGTATTAAAGATATAAACTGTTAACTTTTGGTGCAAAATAGTCCATTTGTGTGGGTGGTACCAAAAGGGGCGTACCAATAACGCCCACCTTTCTCTGGATTCTAAGTACTATAAAAACATTACGCCGTACAAAATTTCAAGCATTTTCATGCGGTGGTATTGAAGTTACAAGCTGTAAAATTTTGGTTCAAAAGGTCCATTTGTGTGTTACCATAAGGGGCGCAGCAAATTCACCAATTTTTCTCGAGGTGATAGCAACTAATAAACTAATACTACATATGTGTGGAATTTCAGAAGCTTGGCAGTATAGAATTTATTAAAGAATCAATATTTCACCAAATATTAACCCTTTGTGGGGGAGGTACTAGAAGGAATGGACTAATATGGCCCGTCTTCGAACTTAGCCGGAGATAGAGTAAAATACTATCGCATACCAAATGTTAAGTCAATCAGTTACTCCTTTCGTGAGTTATCGTGCGCACCAGCCAACAGACAGACACACGGACAGACAGACGGACGGACGAACGTTGCTCAAATGACTTAAAATGAGCCACAACGGATATCCGCGAAAATACTTGGGGTCTTAGGTCACTCCTTCGATGTGTTACACTTTTAGCTCGTAGCAAATTATATATACCCTCATTTCTAAGGTGAGAGGATAAAAAGTAGAAATCTGAATAATGTTAAGTCACATGATAGAATTAAAAAAAAAACATTATTTACAAACCTATTTTAAGATTTTTTTTGTAATATGAAATGAAAGATATGATTCGTTGTTTCGAGATTGTTCTTCGACACTTAGTTGCTTTCCTCGCTTATCGATTCAGTAAGTAGAACATTTGAAACAAAAATTTCCTTTCACTGCTTGTAATTTTGAGTCCGCATTGAAATTTTGCAGGTGCTTTTGTTGGAAGAATTCTATAGTTTTAGTGGGTACTACCTTTCCTCTAGTATTTCTATAACTCTCTTCTGATTGACATAGTCTTTGGCGCTCATTTCTCTTCTAACGTTTGGGATTGCATTTCGGTTTGCGCGTTTTTCTTTCATAATGAACTTCTTCGATTGGATCGATAGATTTCTCTGGCTGAACTTCTATTTGAATTATGCTAGAATCTTCGAATAGTTCAATGGTATCGCCTCCACCTATGTCAACAATTTTCAGACTCCATTCTCTAAAATTATAATTATACCAAATTTCATATTCATTATACTAAATTTCAGCCCAATTCTTTGAAATTTGAGGTTTTTGTGGCGTTACGAAGTCAAATCTAGAGGGACCTTTGTATGGGGGCTATATCGAAACATGGACCTATGACAACTGATGTTCATGTGAAGGATTTCGGGTATAAATAAACCCTAGGTAACAATGTTCAGTCCGATCAGTTGACATTTGTGGACTCTATGACGTTAAGAAGTCAAATCGGATATATGTTATATATGGGGGCTATATAAAAAAAAATGGAGCGATATTGCCCATTTTCAATCCGAAGTTACCTGCAGCTATAAGAAGTATCTATACCAAATTTCAGTCAGCCAGCTCAATTATTGTATACTGTCGCGTGATAATATACTATTACAGGGTGGCTGATGAATATTGCTACATTAAGAAACTCGAATAACTTTTTTTACAGTGTATGGAATTCAGTTTTCTTTTATTCATGTTAAAGCTCATTAAATTTAATTAAATAGCTTAATTAGTTTTAAAAATAATGGAATTTAAATGCCCCCCTGCTCGTTGATGCATGTGCGGCATCTTACCAAAAAGTTGTTCATTACTGCTTGGAGAGTTGAGACGGGAATAGCCGCAATTGTTTCTCGAATGGATTGCTTTAGTTCATTCAAATTTGTTGGTTTTGCTTTGTAGACTTCCTGTTTGCAATAACCCCACAAGAAAAATTCACCACCATTCCACCATTTGAAGCATCTTCATGCAAAATTCCAAGCGAATCGGGAAGTCTGCTGAGTTCACTGGGAATAACTCCAAATCTTTGTGCATAATTGACTGCAATGACAGTCTGCTTATTCCCATTTGAGCAGATAAGGTTCTTGTCGAAACTCTTGGATTGTTTTGTATGGCATCAGCTACAGCAGCGATTGTTTCCTCCGTCCGAACTGAAGGATTTCGACGGTAAGGTCTTCTGTTGACTGTCCCATGCTCGGAAAAACTGTAAACAAGTCTCTTTATGGTCCATCTGCTCGGAGGATTGCCGCCATCTGCAAAATCTGCCAAAAAAATTAACCAGATTCATTAAATAGAAAAAAAGTTATTAATTTTTTTTTGGTAGCAGCTTTCATTACCCGCCCTGTATATACCTCCATCTTGGTGTATGTGTCCACCAAATGTTAAGAAAATTGGCACAGTACTATATACGTCATGCTGATGCAAGCAAAAGTAACCACCATTACCTATTTTTTATTTTTTTTTTTTGTTATAGTCGTGATAAAATATAATATGGGATTTCTTGGCCAGTTAAACTACGTATGTTAAAATTTATATTCTTTGAAAATTCATCTTTTGATTGAAAATTGTTATTCTTTGACATGTCGACGTATAGTCCTACATCACATAAACATATAAAACTAACTTATAATAAGTCAGAGCTAAGGATTTTCATACTAGAATTTGGATTAGCTTTCAAATTGTACTGTTGTGATGTTCTCTTTTAATCGGAGTTTTTATTCGAATTTATGCAAACTTATGAAGTGTATATCTCGGTGTTAACAGATAATATTAAAGATTTAAAGTATACAAATTTTATCACTTTAATGCTACCCCCATAAATATACGGCATTGATTTTATTTACATTTTTCGAATTATTATTACCAGGTCATATCATTTTTCTTGTGTGTGTTTTCGGTTTATTTGCTTTCGAATTACGTTTAATTAAAACTACAACATCCTTTATTTGTTTATTTTGCACCTGCTACAAAAATGACACGTGCCACATACTATTTGTAAATTATGCAAAAAGGAACACGATATTAAAGAAAGCACGAGTAGAAGCTACAAAATCAATTACTTTTTTCAAGAGTTGTTCAAAATATGGTTTGCTGGACAGAAGAAGTGTATGAAGCCTATTAGCATATGAAGATGTGAGAAAATTTTATCAGTAAGGGCGGCCCCAAAACTACCCGATCAGAGATATAGATGGCGGTAGTGGTTTTAAAAAACTTTCGTAAAAAGTGGCAACCTTCAAAAACATTGCAATACTTTAAAGTGATCGGTTTCTGTGATATTAGTATTAAGTTTTGCTGCAATATTTAACTTTTTATTTATTAATTATTATTATAAATTTTGTGTCGTGATGTCCAGTTTTTTAATAATATTTAATGATGAAAAAATTTAAAACTAATTGATTTTCAACAATTACTCCTGATGAAGTTGGAATAAAGCCAACGAAACGTTGAGTGAAACATGAAATAAATTAGTTTTATTTACTTCATAAAAATATGTGAGCAAATAGCCCAGTTTAAACAACATAATTAATTAAAAATTACCGCACGGTCATAATAACAAATAAACGAGTATATTAAGTTTCAAGGCGCCACGTTGTTCAGCTTTTTTGGACAAACGTGGAAACAATTGGCCACCTATATGAAATACAATACTTTTATCTGAAAGGTCTCAGTCCAACCACTATTAGCTTCTGCTCCATCCAACTATAAAATATTGGGTGGCAGAGTTTAGATGAGGCCGTACGAGCTGTCAAGATGATCACCGTAATGGTCGACCAATTGAGGTGTCCACTCAAGAAATGGTAAAAAATTCAAAAATTTTAATTGGATGACTGTCGGTTGAAGGTTCGCAAGTTATTCGCTGAAGTTATTGTCATTGCAAAAAGTTCTATACACCGCATGTTGAAGGGAAATTTGATGATGAGAAAGCTGTGAGCCAGATGGGTGCCGCATTTGCTCACAATCAAGACCACGCACCAGGGCACCCATCCATTAGTTTAATGGCCTAAATCAATGAATTAAAATTCAAATTGCTTCAGCACGCACCTTATTCGCCAGGTTTAGATCCCTCGGATTATTCTTTGTTACCAAACTTCAAAAAATGACTCGGCGGAAAAAGATTTACCAGCAATGAAGAGATGGAGGTTGAACAGGGTATCGAAACTATTGAAAATCACTGAAAAAAATGTATCGAGCTAAAAGGAGATTATGTTGGGAAATAAAGAAAAATGTTTCCAAATTTGTTGTCTTTTCTTTGTTAGGTCGGCTAATTTTAGGACCGCCGCATTGCACTATCGAAAGTAAACTCAACTGAAAAAATTTTTTAACCATATTAAAGTAATTTAAATAACAGCATATTTACTTTCTCCATATCGCCCACACAATTTAATGGCACATTTGGTAACCGTGACCCCGAAAGGAAAATACTAAATAAATTAATAAAACAAGTAAGAAAGTTTCAGTCGGGTAAACCGACTAAGGTATACCCTCACTTTGTGAGTAATGTAATATTGAATATTACTCGAATTATTCTGTCAATTTGTGTGGGAGGTACCAGAAGGGGTTTATCAAATACACCTTTTTTTCGCTGAACATTAGATACTTTAAATTCATTGCACTGCGCCGACTAATAAGCATTTATGTGCACTGGTATAAACGTTATGAGACATTAAATTGTGGTATGATTTGGGCATTTTGTGTGGGAGGCACAAAAAGGGGCGTGGCAATAACACCCATTTTTCACAGGGCTATAGACACTATAAAAACATTACACTGTACAAAATTTCAAGTATTTTTATACACTTGTTTTAATGTTATAAGCTGTTAACTTTTGGTGCAAAAAGGTACCTTTATGTGGGAGGTACCAAAAGGGACGTGGCGACTTCGCCCATTTTTCTCGAGTTGATAGCGACTAATAAGCTAATACTATGTGTGGAATTTCAAAAGATTCGAATAAGTAGTATAGCAGTTATGAAAGAATCAATATTTCACAACATTTTAACCCTTTGTGGGGAAGGTACTAGAAGGAATGGACCAATATGGCCCATCTTCGAACTTAGCCGGAGATAGAAAAAAATATTATCACATACCAAATTTGAGGTCAATCGGTTACTCCTTTCGAGAGTTATCGTGCGCATCAGCCAGCAGACAGACAGACAGACAGACAGACAGACGGACGGACATTGCTCATTCGACTTAAAATGACCCAAAACGGATTTCATCCGAACATACTTGGGGTCTTAGGTCACTCCTTCGACGTGTTACACTTTTTTCCGTAGCAAATGATATATACCCTCGTCACACTAAAGTGAGGGTATAACAAGTATGGTTCAGTCGGGTAAACCGACTTATGAATCCCGTAAATTTATTTATTTTTTTGTTTTAATTGAATTATTATCAATTTAAATTACATTTAATAACTTTAAAGTATGTACTGGTATTAAAGTTAAAAGCTGTTTACTTTTGGTACAAAATGGTCCATTTGTGTGGGAGGTACCAAAAGGGGCGTGCCAATAACGCCCATTTTTCTCTGGACTCTAGGTACTATAAAATATTATACTGTAAAAAGTATTTGTATACACTGTTATTAAAGTTATAAGCTGGTAACTTTTGGTGCGATATGGTAGGTACCAAAAGGGGAGTGGCCACTTCTCCCATTTTTCTTGACATGTTAGCGACTAACAAAATAATACTATGTGTGAAATTTCAGAAGGTTCGAGTAAGTAGTATAGATGTTATTAAAGAATCAATATTTGACTAAAAGTTTCATTGCTCAAATGACTTAAAATAATAAGAATCCCCTCAGCTTCACTCCCAAAAAATATTCGTACATTTTTTTATTTTTTGTGTTAATTAAATTATTATCAATTTAAATTGACTTTAATAACTGTAAAGTATGTACTGTAGACCGTTTATAGCACATGATGCAAAAAGTGAAAGTTGCTGCGATCTTTGATTTCCGAACCGAAAAAGTTTCCATTTGGCCTACAAGACTTCCATACAAAATTTTGTGCCGATCGGATAACCCTAGGGTCTGCCCAAAGTTCATTCAAAATTTAGAACACACTTTATAGGGGAAATTTTTTTTATTAAAAAATCGTATGTTTAAGTAAGTTAAATTACATTTCTTTGTATTATTAATTAATAAATAGTTTTTAAATATTAATATCGGTGAAAAAAAAAACAAAAAATACAATTAATTCAATATTATATTAGATCTGACTTGTTATGTGAGGGACATTTTCTACGATATTCTTCAATGCACTGTAATATAAATTGATTTTGTTCTTCGTCTTTCGTAAGTATTCTGTTGTAATCATTCATAAATTGTACACCGCGTTCAGCAGTGTCGATAACAACAAACAGATTACGACAAACATCGAGAGCATCTTGATAATCTTCCCAAATGGATGTGTCATGCTTTATAAATTCAGTACTCAATCCAAAAGCACCGATAAAATGTTTGGTTTTGTATGAGACGAAATCGCTCAAATTATTACACAGCAATAGTTTCGGGTCGGAGAATTTTCGATCGTTTTCCAGATTTACGACGGGCTCTGTTGATTGCAGACGCCTAACCATTTTTCGTTTCTCTTCGAGTGAAACATCCGAATCGAAAAATGCCAAAGCCATTGATTCTGGGGCCAAATACCACAAATAAATTTTCCATTTCTTCATAACCGCTTCAGACACGAAATCTTGATTTGGTGCTCGTATGGCATTTTGCATGTAAACCACGCTTTGACATACAGCCGCACGAGAAAAATCTCCGACACCACCAATAAACATTATTGTTAATTGTAATAGTTCCTTGTAGTCAGCTCGGATTTGTGTTTCATTTAGCTGTTTAATGCAGAATTTCTTAATGACTTCGCAGTCAGCATTACTTATTTTTGAGCGTACAGTTGGATCTTCGAGTCCGTTTTTAAACGATTTGTGGTCGAGACTTACCCAAACGGCAGCAAAACGATTAAAAATAGGCACTTCAGGACCACAAGTCGCCGAAGTTTAACCTCAAACACATGTTTCAATACTATCTCCATCATGTGATGAGAACATGGGAACTTGATTAATTTTCGATCTAATTTGTTCTGCAACAAAATGCACGATCCAGTGTTTTGACCTGTATTTTATGAATGTATCATGAACGACTTTGGCCATATTTTCTCCAGTACCAGCCGGGATTCTGGGAGCGCCCAAAAATTTTGATGTGTAGAACGATTAAACACAAGCTCACCAACAGAGGTCAGAGGCGTCGCAGCATTAAACATTACAGTTATCATATTATGAACTATTTGTCTATTTGACGGCAGTTTGGCTCCAGATATTGTATGTGATACATGCCGAACTGATTCTACGGTGCGAAATTTATCACTGGATCTAGTAACCATTTTGGATGTGGTCTGTCTGGAGACAAATAAGAATATGAGTAAAATTAAATTTTGTGCGAAGCTGTCCCTTTCTCAGTTCACTTAGGCTGGAGACAGAGCGCGTTCTGTAAACGACCCTGTTGCATGGCCGTATAGCGCGCTGCAAAGTTCTGCTTATGTTTTCTTATTTGACCAGTAGAAAAATGTCAGACTCATGCGAAAAATCAACTATCATGCAAATCCGTTGTTTTTTTTTCATGCATGCACAATCATGATCTATTTTTTATAGTGATTGCTCTTACGCCTACATAGGCACATAGAGGCCATGTCGGTGTGCATGCATGCCCTGTCATGACGTAAAATTCAAATGAAAACTGCTGTAACTTTTTCGTTTTTCGGTCGATTTTGATTGTTTACGACTTGTAAGAAAGAAAATTTTCAAAGATCATTTAAAAACTTTTCATGCTAATCAAATATTTTTTAATTACTTGAACATGTGACATTTGATAAAAACCCAAATTTTGTTCATGTAAAGTGAGTTTTGTGTTTTCAAACAACTTTGGGCAGACCTTAGCGTTATCCAATCGGCACCAAATTTTTTATTGAAGGTTTGTAGGTCAAATGGAAACTTTTTCGGCCCGGAAATCAGTACCGAAAAAATAATAAATGGTCTAATGTACTGGTATTAAAGTTATAAGCTTTTGGTGCAAAATAGTTAATATGTGTTGGAGGTACCAAAGGGGGGTTACTGGACTGTAGTTACTATAAAAGCATTACACTGTACAAAATTTCAAATATTTGTATACACTATTATTAAAGCTATGAGCTGTTAACTTTTGGTGCAAAATGGTCCATTTGAGTGTGAGGTACCAAAAGTGACATTGCAATAACGTCTATTTTAACTGGACTGTAGGTACTATAAAACCATTACACTGTCCAAAATTTCGAGCACTTGTATATACTGGTATTAAAG
The DNA here is from genome assembly GCA_963930755.1 of Eudasyphora cyanicolor. Lineage (NCBI taxonomy): Eukaryota > Metazoa > Arthropoda > Insecta > Diptera > Muscidae > Eudasyphora > Eudasyphora cyanicolor. The sequence goes on from OZ005737.1 coordinate 162,479,868, forward strand.
TTAAAAGCTCTTTACTTTTGGTGCGAAATAATCCATTTGTGTGGGAGGTACCACAATCGGCGTGCCAATAACGCTTATTTTACACTAGAATCTAGGTACTATAAAAACATTATACTGTGCAAAATTTCAAGTATTTGTATGCATTATCATTAAAGTTATAACCAGTTAACATTTGGTACAAAATGGTCCATTTGTGTGGGAGGTATCAAAAGGGGCGTGGCAACTTTACCCATTTTCCTCGAGGTGATAGCTTTTAGTAAACTAATACTATGTGTGCAATTTTAGAAGATTGTAAAAAGTAGCATAGAAGTTATTAAAGAAACAATTTTTCACTGAATGTTCACCCTTTGGTGGTACTAGAAGTTGTGGACCAATATGGCCCATCTTCGAACGTAGCCGGAGATAGAGGAAAGTATTACCGCATACCAAATTTGAAGTCAATCGGCAGACAGACACACAGTCAAAACTAGAGGGACCTTTGTATGGGGGCTATATAAACACATCGACCTGTGACTAACGTTGTTCGTGTGAAGGTTTCTGAGTATAAATAAACCCCAGTTACCAATTTTCCGCCCGATCAGTTGACATTTGTGGTCTCTATGTTATTAAAAATTCCAATCGGGGAGATGCTATAGATGGTGGCTATATAAAAAAATTGACCGATATTGCCAATTTTCAATTCCAAGCTCAATATCAATTTCGATTAAGTACACTCCTTATTCTGCACTAAGGTATCATCATTCTGTAAGGTATCATATACCTTACAACCAAATTTTAACATTTCATATATTATATACCATAGGATGGGGGTATACTACGAGTAACTTTGTCATTCCGTTTGCAACACCTTGAAATATTGATCTGCGATAAAGTATATATAAAGTATAAAGTATATATATTCTTGATCGTCGTGAAATTGTAAGACGATTTAGCCATGTCCGTCTGTCTGTCTGCCTGTCCGTCTACCTTTCAGTCTGTCTGTTGAAATCACGCTACAGTTCGTAATTAATCAAATCTGATAGAAATCATTCTTATAGTTGCAGGTCGTCTGGGATTGCAAATGGTCCATATAAAGGGTCCGCAATCTAACGTTTTTTTTCAACTAGTGCTTATTTCGTGAATGGTAACACTTAGCTCATGTCTGATTTGACAGATAATTAGTTTTATCCTTCCGCTGAACGAATATGTGTATATTGCGAATATTGCGAATATTGCGAATATTGCGACATTACTTTGAAAATCATGGTAATGTTGCAGAATGTGTGCGAAAATTGCGTACGGATTTCGGAAGAAGAGAAGCACCGTCAGCTCCGTATGTTCGTTATCTTGTGAAAAAGTGAAAGAAACTGGCATCCTCATCGATAAACCAAAGCGTGAAAAGCCAAAAACAGTGCGTACACCCGAGAATATTGCTGCTGTGGCAGAAAGTGTGCGTGAAGCGATATCAACATCAATTCACCGTCGTTCTCAACAATTGAACATTTCGGAGACATCATTGAGACGAATTTTGCATGAAGACCTTGCTATGACGCCATACAAAGTCCAATTGGTTCAGGAGTGGAAGCCAACTGACCATCCAATGCGTTTTCAGTAGTTTTTTTATAGCATTTAATAAAAAAAAAGTTATTTGGCGGACCCTTTAGGTCAATGCTTTGATAAGGCCCCCCATATAGAGGTCGATCCAAAATAGCGTTTTGAGCCATAGATACCACATTTCTAAAGCAATTTAGATGAAACTTTGCAGCTTGAATTATATTTTGACAGGAATTCATCACAGCAAAAATGTTACAAATCTGTTCATAGTTTGTTAGAGGCACATTATAGAGGTCGTTCCAAAATGCGTTTAGGTTGATCAAATTGTTTCAGGTCATTTGGGATTGCAATGGGCCATACCGGTCAATGTTTTGATATACCCCCCCCTAAGAGTTGCAGCGTTCGTTTTTTAAATAAATTGCCTAAACAAAAAGGGATGGTTCCAAGTTTCCTCCAATCCAAAGATTTTTCCAGTAATATAATGCAATGCAATCTTTAGTGGAGGGTATATAAGATTCGGCATGGCCGATCTTAACGCTTTTACTTGTTTTTCTTAATACTGGTATAAATATTGTTATTCCCTACACCACAATGTGGTCCTGGGTATTATGAGTTTTTGCATTTGTTTGTACCACCTAAAAGTAGAGGAGATAGACCCATCGTTTATTATACCGATCGACTTAGAATCACTTCCAGAGTCGATTTATCCATGCCCGTCCGTCCGTCTATAGATATATCGTTGAAATCAAAGTACAGGTCGTATTTATGGTCCGATTGTGATGAAATTTATCACAGTTCTCCTTTTTGGCCCAAGAACGATCCCTATTGAAATTGGTCAAAATCGGTTCAAATTTACATATAGCTCCCATATATAAAGGGTTTTCCAACAAGAGGTGTTATTTTGGTATTCAAAGAAAAGTGCTATTTTATTGAGATAAATGATCGGATGCTTATTTCATAATAAAGAGGAAGGTATGCCGTTAATAATGAAAAACAACATCAGCCAAATGGCCACCACGACCACGCTTACAGGACCATATCCTTTTCATGAAATTTTCCATAACCAAATCGCAAAGTGGCTGCCCTATGTCCTCGATAGCCTCAGGAATTCTATCTTTGAGGTCTTGAATCGACGCTGGGCTATTGGCGTCGACTTTATCTTTCACGTGGCCCCAAAGGATGAAGTCGCAAAGTGTTAAATCACAAGATCTCGGTGGCCAATTGTGATCACCTCTTCGAGAGATAGCGCAATCCATTCACCGTAACTGTTGATCCAATTCACCGTAACTGTTGATCCAACCTCATTTTCGAAAAAGTAAGTTCCAATGACCCCGCCGGACCATTAACCGCACCAAACAGTCACTCGTTGAGGATGGAGAGGCTTCTCAACAATAACTCTTGGGTTTTCCGAGCCCCAGATGTGACAATTTTGCTTGTTGACGTGGGCACCGAGGTGGAAATGGGCCTCATCAGTCAAGATGATTGTGTATCGTTCGTATCGTTTTTTGTTCGATCGTTTTTTGATCGTTTTGTATCGTTCGATGATCTTAATAAAAATTGACACGAAGAAGTCTCTTGATACACTTAGAGGTATTCCTTAGTTTGAGGAAAATCGGTTCAGATTTAAATATGGTCCTCATATACATACAGGTTTGCCCATATTTGACGGACCCATGTTTTTTTTGGGCCCATTCCAATCGACGAGGCTTGTCCGCAGGCAACAATCTTTGCGTCAATTGAATTTTGTACGGGAACAAATGCAAATCAACGCGAATAATCCGTAGTAAAGTGGACCGAGCCATGCCCAACTGCTGAGAACGGCGTTTTTGGGATGTTCTTGGGGACCTCTCAACACTGGCTCGTACGGCAGCGATATTCTCGGCCGATCGCCTTGGTCGACTTTTATTTGGCCTCTTCGGATTAGAAAGAGCCTCACCAGTCGAAAATTTTTCGTATAAACGCTTAATGGTGTTCTTAGAAGGCGCACTTCTCACATTTTTTAATATTTTAAAAGCATTGAGCGTTGAGTTTTCACAATTGACTTCTTCTGTTGAATGTAAATTTCAACTATTTCGCGTGGCGTGTATTGTTCCATGGTAAAAATCTGCTTGGACTGACGCTTCAAACGCGGTATGTCATTAAGCGATCTGACATCTCTGTCAAAAGTTATGGCGTTGCCAGATGGGTCCGTCGAATATGGGAGACCCTGTATATGTATGTTATACCCGATTTGACATGTAATCGCTGTAGAAACCGTATCATACAGTCTCTATACAGGCGACATGGATATAGCACCATTCTTGAAGTGATATGGATAGTCTCAAATTGTCTAGCCGCAAGTATTCACACACTACGGGTACATCTATACGAATATATGTAAAAGATGGCGCATGGTGACCGTTCTAAATTAATTGATGAATATATTGGTATATGCCCATAAGTCGAACCTTAAAATCGCTTAAGGACAATATTTGAGATGAAGTGAAGGTGCTACCAGCCATTTGATAGATATTATCTTCAAAATAATGTGAATATATTTCCAAACTATAATCGTAATTTGAATAAATGCCAACGGAAATAATATAAGAAGTTATTCATTGAGCGGATTCGTTGCTGATCATTCGCAGTGAACGGACGTGTTTATCACATAGCGGATAGTTACCAGTACCTATTACGCAATAGCAAAAATCTGTACAAAGTCTGTAAGGCCTACATCGTAGTACCTATTACGGTCTAATACAGACAAAATTAAAATAAATTCTCTTGACGGGGATGACTTCGTGTTCCGATGGAGCGCGGTTCCCCAATCGTCCGACTGTCCGTCCGTTGGTCTTGGCCAAAGCCGACCACACCAAAAATGGTGAAAATCTCCCCCAAGTACTCACAACAGGTGGTGCGGTGAGGGGAAAACGTCATGTCCGACCGTCAAAACGGAAGCACAATGAGCATCGTGTAGCGCTCAGAGTTTTGACGAAGTTGGAGGCTGTTGAGGTTTCGGCTCTTACCGAAAAACAAAAAGAGTCACTTACCTGGGCTAAAGGCGTCATAGATGCTTCTAAGGCCAATGAGTCGGCTGAAAGAGCCACAAATTCAGCTGTGTTAACGGCTAATAAAGTAAAACGAATCAGATCACCTGATGAACCCCTGCCTTCGAAAAAGGCAAGAGGCCTTAATGTCACCATCAACAGGACACTCACCAAGCCCTTCAATGAAGTGGCGAAGGAGAGTCTAGTGATGGCTGTTATAGACAGAAGTAGTGAGGATGGATCCATCCTCAAGGACAAATGGAGTCATGTACAATCAGCCATTATGGCTCATTACCTCGATGTCCGTAGAGAAATGCCGGGCAAACCACCAATCTGCAACGATGCAGGATGGCATCAGGGGAGAGTAAAGCTCTTATATTTCGGTGATGCCAGATCAGTAGACCTTTATAAGGCTGCTCTGAGTCGAGCGGGTGAGGTGTGGCCGGGTGCCCAGTTGGATGTTGTCGAAAAAAACAACATCCCTAGTCACCCTAGAGCCATCACCTGGGTTACAGAAGAGCCCTCCAACCCGGCTGACATCTTAGAAATAATAAAAGATTCCAATCCTGGTCTGCCGGCCCATAATTGGAGAATCAGCAAGGTGGGTGAGGCGGATGGTAAAAAGCGGCAGGTCAATCTTATCCTAAACGCTGAATCCACCTCCCATATACAAAGTGCGAGTGCAACCCTACAATATGGCTTCGAGACTATAGTCTTGAAGATATACAAGCAGGATATAGCTCCCACTGCAGAAGGTGAGTCGTCCACCGTGGCACTTTCTGTAAGTGCGGAGGTAGCCACGCCTATTATTTCTGCTGACTCCAACTCTAACAGAAGATCTGTAACGTCCTACTCTGAGGACGAAAGCTCTACTTCTGACACAGAGGGGCTGAGGGGAGTCTCCGGACTCTTTGACGCATCTGGCGGGGACATGCTTCTCGACGATACGGACGAAGAGTTCGATAACACCCTTGTCGGGGTGGATGTTAATCTGTCAATTACCAATGATGGTAAGAATTCTACAGATTAACCTCCATCACGCTAAAGCAGCCTCAGCGGCTCTATTGCTGCGCCTGTCCACTGGTGCAGTAGACATCGTCCTGATACAGGAGCCCTACGTAGTGGGAGGAAGGGTGTGCGGTATTAGGACACCCAACTTTAAACTGCTTGTGGCCAACTGTGAAGGCACTCCAAGAACCTGCATTTTGGCCAGGAAAGATCTAAGTATCTTTCTCCTGACTAATTTAAGTGGTAAAGACCAAACAGCTGCTAGCCTGGAGATCGGTAATCGCATATATTGGGTGGTCTCCAGCTACTTGCCTTATGAATCTGTAGTACCGACTGCTCTATTCAGGGAAGTAGTAGAAGAAGCAACGTCTGACGAGCTCGAGCTGATTATTGGCGCAGACACGAACGCTCATCATACTATCTGGGGTAGTACGGATATAAACAATAGGGGTGATTCGCTTCTTGACTTTATTCTAACTACCAACCTTAGTATTTGTAACATATGTAATAAACCGACCTTCACAATTAAAGACAGACAAGAAGTACTCGACGTAACGTTTGCTACTGACCGCCTGTCAGACAAAATTATTGGGTGGAATGTACTGGACGACCACTCATTCTCAGATCACCATTATATTGAGTTCAAACTCGCGGAAAAAGCGCCTAAACCCGCCGTCCACAGAAATGTAAGGAAGACAAAGTTGCATCTGTATGAGAAGAATTTCAAGAAAGTCCTCAACTCTAAACTTCCGTACGAACCGAATGACAAAGCCGGTCTGGATAATCTTGTCGATCATATCACCATATCATTCAATAGATCCCTTGAAGAAGCCTGTCCAAAAACAAGGTACAAGGGTAAAACTAAACCCCAATGGTGGACTTCTGAGCTAACGGCTATGAAAAAGACCTGCAACAAGCTATTCAATAAGGCTAAATCTACTGGGGGTCGCTTATGATTGGGATGCCTATAAAGAGCAACTCAAGATCTATAAGAAGGAGCTTAGAAAGGCGCAAAGGCGCTCTTGGTATACCTTCTGTGGTGAAGTGGAAAAGGTCTCCGACGCCGCTAGGCTGAGGAAGATATTATCTGCTTCACCCTGTACAGTGGGATATTTACAGGATGAGGCAAATAACTGGACCAAAAACAGCGAGCAGTCGCTCAATGTACTGCTAGACACACATTTCCCGGGGAACACTGTAACAGAACCCGAGGATCAGCAGGACCAACAAGAGTGCGAGTGGACTGCGAGCGTCGCTAGCTTCTTGACTGAGAGATCCAGAATAAGCTGGGCTATTAACAGCTTTGAGCCCTTCAAGTCACCTGGACCAGATGGCATCACTCCAGCAGAAATGCAGAAAATGTTAAAGTACATTATCCCCTGGCTGGAGAAAATTTATGTAGGCTGTATCAGGCTTTCATACGTCCCGAATCGATGGAGGGATACCAAAGTGGTATTCATACCTAAAGCGGGAAAGATATCACACACTAGACCAAAAGACTTCAGACCAATTAGCCTATCCTCGTTCCTATTGAAAGGTCTGGAAAGACTTTTAGATCATTTCATTAGGGAAAACCTGGATACAAAACTCCTGTCGGGGAACCAACATGCTTACAACAAGGGCAAGTCTACTGAATCAGCCCTGCACGAACTTGTGAGCACTATCGAATCGTCCCTGCATTTCAAGGAATTCACCATGGTGGCATTTCTTGACATAGAAGGGGCTTTTAACAACATTCACTCAGATGCGGTAATTGCGGCACTCTCACATCTAAAAGTTAACAATAGTTTGATTAGACTAATTCAAAGTCTGCTCACCAGAAGACGCATAACAGCATGTCTAGGGTCCACAACTCTAACAAAGTATGTAAACAGGGGGACCCCGCAAGGAGGAGTATTGTCTCCACTAATTTGGAACCTAGCGGTGAATGAAATCCTGCTAGATCTAGAACGTTGTGGCTGCAAGGTCGTGGCATATGCGGACGACGTGGCAATCGCAGTGAGTGGCAAATTCGTAAACGTCCTCAGAGACATCCTACAGGTGGCTCTGAACAAGTTGGCTAGATGGGCCAGAAGCAGCGGTTTGGGCGTTAACCCCAACAAGACAGAATTGGTTCTCTTTACTAGGATGAATAATGTCCCACATGTGGACCCTCCACCTCGGATAAATGGAACAGATCTAGTCTTTTCTGAAAGTGCAAAGTTTTTAGGAATAATTCTAGATAGGAAAATGTTATTTAGACTTAACGTATTGGAACGTGTAAGGAAGGCCAACGTCGCCTTATATTCCTGCAAAAAGGCTGTAGGGTCGCGGTGGGGACTCTCTCCTAAAATCGTCCACTGGATATATATAGCAGTAGTTCGTCCAATACTGTTATACGGTATTGTGGTATGGTGGACGGCAACTGACAAACTAACCATTACCAACCTACTAACAAAGGTTCAGAGAACTGCCTGCCTGAGCATAAGCGGAGCCTTAAGGACTACAGCGACCGAGTCTCTACAAGCCCTACTCCATATACTTCCGATTAATATTGTGGCGAGAGAAGTTGCAACCAAAGCGGCAATAAGATTAAACTGCCTATCAATGTGGAGGTACAAGAACTATGGTCACATGAGGATATCAAAGTGTAGTGCTATGGTAACCGACCGAGTGGACTATATACCAACAGTGTACACCTTCGAGAGAAATTACATCACTATGATTCCCGCCAGAGATGAATGGGTCGGCAGAATACCAGGTAATATAAACCATCTCCAATTTTACACGGATGGTTCGAAGCTTGATGAAAAGGTTGGCTTCGGAGTACACTGTGAAGAACTTAGTCTGGATATAGCTCACAGACTACCAGATACCTGCAGTGTCTATCAAGCCGAAATAATGGCAATATGGGAAGTCGCCAAGTGGCTGAGTCGCAACATAGTAACCAACAATGGCGTTGTCATTTACTCGGACAGCCAGGCTGCCATCAATTCTCTGGAGGCAACATCCCTAAATTCACAAACAGCCCTCGACTGCCGCAGATCTCTTAACGAGATGGCTGAGCAGTTTAATATACACCTCATATGGGTGCCTGGGCATAGGGATATCCCGGGGAACTGCAAAGCCGATGAACTTGCTAGGAAAGGGACGACACTACAAATTCTCGAAGAATTTGCATATATTGGTGCGCCACTATCCACGTGCAAGCTTTGGCTTAGGCAAGAGGCAATCAGGCAGTCCAACGATAGATGGACAGAAATCGGCACCTGCAGGGTAGCTAGACAAATCTGGCCAAGGTATGACCTGAGAAGGTCAAAATATCTCCTCGCACTAGAGAGGAAACGATTGTCTACGTTAGTACAGGTTCTGACGGGTCACTGCTTGATCGGCGAACACGCCAAAAGATTGGGTATTGAGTCCAATGACTTCTGCCGAAGCTGTGGAGATGAGGAAGAAGTGGAGAGCATTGAGCACTTGCTTTGCGACTGCCCCGCTTTGAGTAAACGACGACTGGATATACTGGGGTCGGCCTTTTTAGGCAGCCTAACAGATCTTTCCAGTACTGATATTCGTACTATCGATAAATTTATATATCAAACAGGTTGGTTTCGATGAGGGGCATTTCAGCCCGTGGTAACACTAGGGACCTAAACTGGTCTATGTGAGCTTGTAAAAAAATACGGCTGCCACCCTAACCTAAACCTATCCTACCTATTCATTGAGCGAATCATAACGTTACTTATGGGCCACGTTACTTATGCGCTACCATATTCTACAGCATTATGTTATATCGATAAAGACATAATTTCAAATTGCGAATTGATATGACCTTAACTGGAAAACAATATTTCCAATTAAGTACCATATAAATGTTATACTACTTGGATCCCTTTCTCGGTATGTCAAGTAGTTGCAAAACAGGAAAGTAAGAGGAGTAGTAGTGAAGAGTAGAGAAGTTGTAAAACGAACAATCTTAACAATAGTTGAAAGGTCATTGTTATGTTAACGAATCTAATGCACTTAAGTGAAATAAAACTCTTGCGATACATACACCCAATAACTGTGGGTGTGTGTGTTTTGTATCCCCACTTGTGGTATCATTGAATGTACTCACATGTGTGCGTGGCTTAACTTTTCTTTTATGAGAAAATCTGTATATAAAGTGCGAGCACATATTTTGTCGAAAGGACGAATGTTCAATCTTGTACAGGCGGCATCATCCTTAAAAACAACTGTTGGTTTCTTTATTTGTCTTGCAGTGCAAAACTACACCCACAGTAGAGTGGCGTCAAAAAAAGTTGGCGTTGTTCAAAGCTTTTATGACAATTTGCTTTGTTTTAAGTATACTCGTATTCGCAAAATATATGAAAATTGCTTTGTTTTAAGTATGCTCGTATTCGCAAAATATTTCGAATCTGCGATCGCGGAATTAGGGGCTATTTTCGGTTAAAAGAAGTAAACATCCACCACCATAGGATGGGGGTATACTAACTTTGTCATGCAATTTGCAACACCTTGAAATATTGATCTGCGACACAATGAAGTATATATATTCTTGATCGTCGTGAAATTCTAAGACGATTTAGCCATGTCCATCTGTCTGTCTGTCTGTATATTGAAATCACGCTACAGTCCGTAATAATAAAGCTAGGTTGATCAAATTTGGTGGGAACACTTCTTATACTTGCAGGTCGTTTGGGATTGGACCATATCGGTCAATGTTTTGATATAGCTCCCCTATAGAGTTCGCTCCCAAATACGATTTTTGGCAATAGATACCTGGGTTTTAAATTTTTCTGAAACTTTGTAGTTTGTATTCTATTGTGACTAGAATTCATCACAGTAAAAATTTTGCAAATCGGTTCATATTTTGTTACACTCTATTGAGGTCGCAACAAAATAGGCTTATTTAAATCATAAAAACCACAGTTTGTAAGCATTTCAAGCGAATCTTTGCAGTTTGTGTTTCATTTAGACAAGAATTCATTACAGTAAAAATTTTTTAAATCAGTTCATATTTTGTTACAGTCCACCTATTGATGTCGCTCCCAAAAAGGCTTGTTTAAGCCATAAACACCACATTTTCTAAGCAATTTAGCTGAAACTTTGCAGTTTGTATTCTATTTTGGCAAGAAAATATAGTCAGTTCATATTTTGTTGTAGCCCCCCTGTAGAGGTAGCCCTCAAATATGCTTATTTTAGTCACAAGCACCACATTTGTCAGCGTTCTTTTTTCAATGTTGCAGCATTCTTTTTTTCAATGTTTGCTTCAACCAAAAGAATGGTTCGAAGATTGGTCCATATATAAAGATTTTTCAAGTTATATAATTGAATGCAATCCATGGTGGAGGGCAGGGCTGTGGAGTCGAGCCATAACAACTCGACTCCGACTCCCGGAGTCGAATTTTAAAATCATTCGACTCCGGCAGATAAATAACATAAATTTCTGAAATTATTTTTGTACTTAGACGTGAGTTCATGTTATTGAATATAAGATATAGCTTGGTTAAAAAACCACAAAAAGGAGGTGTTAAATACCAGCAATTAAATACAATTTTATTATTTTTTATCGAAGCTTGACTTGCAAGTTGCAACTAAAACGACAATTCTTTCAACATGGAATCATGATAAAATGTTCACCAATCACTGCCTCTGTTTTAATATACCGCAATTTTTGGAAATTATGTTTGCTTCAGGCAAGCAGCTTATTCGTTAGTTATTATTCACCACACTATGGTACAGAAGGTTATACATTTGTTTTTTGGCAGAATTGTAAAAAATCCTACAGCTAGTCAAACCTTAAAATATACCGTTCTACTCAGAATCACTAGCTCTCCGTCTGTCCATCTTAAGTTGTTGGTTAAGTACAGGTTGAATTTTTAATCTACGATCCTGGTAAAATTTGACAATAAAAAACCCATTGGAATTGGTGAAAATCGGTTCAGGTCAGGTTGCCCCCAGATATAAATGTTTCTTAGATTTGGCTTTGTAACGCTATTGAAACTGTATTTTACATACAATCATTTTTTTAATTTATTGGGTAGAAATTATTTATCCAAAACCGCATATTGTCGAATTTTAACAAATTCTGATTAGATTTAGTTTTATGAGGTTATAAAACTTTGCTCGGCCTTTCCTTACTTGTTTTATACTCGCTTAGGAATAGTGCATAGTCTCGGCTCCGACTCTGGGCAAATTTTCCAGACTCCGACTCCACAGCCCTGGTGGAGGGTATATAAGATTCGGCATGGCCGAACTTACCGTTTTTTACTTGTTTTTTAAGTAATTTTCTGTTGCGAGCATTCTACCATTTCTTTTGAAAAACAAACAACAACCATCTTATCAACGTAACATTGTGTCCAAAGGAAACCTATGTAAAGGGGTTATTTTAACAAAATCTGTTTTGAAATATACATACAGTCACTCGTTTAATTCTTTCGGATTACACCATTTTGCTTTAAGTCATCATCATCATTAAAGGTTTAGCAAGTCCTTTTTTAGCAGCGATGCCTTTCAACAGCCAGAAGGCTTAAGAGATTAACCCAAACACTTCCTTCCATGTGATAAATGAACAATGATGCTGCTGGTATGGTCTACACCAGATGCTCGATGGGTGGCCAAAGGCCATGGCAAATATGTATCGCATCAGGGACATCGCTATATTTACGAGCCGTGTTAAATCACTCTACGCATATTTCTTTTTTTGTTTTTCTTAGCTTTTGTTTTTCTTTTGCTGCGAAATAGCCAGATTACAAACGCGATAAGTTAAGCCCAGCTGTGGGAGCAGAAGGTTAATTCCAATTATTTATCTTTTCAACTTTCATTGATGACTAGAAGTGTGGGTTTGGATTTTCCTTATGCCTCATTGTTGTTATTAATGTAATATTAATACATAATGCCCATGATGGATAATTTTTCGTCAAATCATAAAGTACTGAAAATATTTTACAAGTGTAAATATATATAATACAGGGTGGCTGATGAAAGCTGCTACCAAAAAAAAAAATTAATAACTTTTATTCTATTTATTGAATCTGGTTAATTTTTTTTTTATTTTGCAGATTGATTTTTAGATTTAACAAAAATGAATAACTTGGACACGGAAACAAGAATTTGGATTGTCCGCCGCTATTACGCACTGAAGTCCGTAGTTTCGGTTCAAAGAGAGTATAGGGGCACGTTTGGCGGCAATCCTCCGAGCAGATGGACCATAAAGAGACTTGTTAACAATTTTTCCGAGCATGGGACAGTCAACAGAAGACCTTACCATCGAAACCCTTCAGTTCGGACGGAGGAAACAATCGCTGCTGTAGCTGATGCCATACAAAACAATCCAAGAGTTTCGACAAGAACCTTATCTGCTCAAATGGGTATAAGCAGACAGTCATTGCAGTCAATTATGCACAAAGATTTGGAGTTATTCCCATATAAAATTCAAATGGCCAACAAAGTGAACTCAGCAGACTTCCCGATTCGCTTGGAATTTTGCCAGAAGATGCTTCAAATGGTGGAAGATGACGGAAACATGTTGAACTGTCTTTCCATGTCTGACGAGGCCCATTTCGATTTAAACGCAAAATAAACAAACAAAATTGTCGAATATGGAGTGCTTCCAACCCACAGATACTCCATGAGACGGAATTGCATCCACTTCGTGTCACAGTGTGGTGTGCAGTTTCAACACGCTGCATTGTCGGGCCCTACTTCTTCGAAGAAAACGGTCACACCGTTACAGTTACTGGAGACCGTTACTTGAGCATGTTGAGAGAGTTTTTCTATCCAGAATTACGCCGAATGGGAATTTATTTCAACTATGTGTGGTTTCAGCAAGATGGTGCAACTCCTCACATATCCCGGCCTATTATGACAGAATTGCGGCGAAAATTTCCCAATAAGCTGATATCCAGAAACTCCAAATTCCGTTGGCCCCGTTGGTTACAATTTAGTGAAATATTGATTATCCAATCACTTCTACGAGTATAGTAATTATTCGAATTGTCTGAAATTCCACACAGAATATTAGATAATTGGTCGCTACCACCTTGAGAAAAATTGACAAATTTTCCACTCTCCCTTTGGTACCTCCCATTCAAATGGAATACTTTGCACCAAAGTTAACTGCTTGTAACTATAATACCAGTGCATACAAAAACATGAAACTTTGTACAGTGTAATTTTTTGTAGTAACTACTGTTCAGAGAAAAGTGGGAGTTATTGGCATTTCGCACCAAAAATTAATAGCTTATAACTTTAATACAAGTACATACTTTAAGATTATTTAATGCAATTTAAATTGATAATAATTTAACTAAACTTCAGTCGGTTTACCCGACTGAACTTTCTTACTTGTTATATCCTCACCTTAGAGAGGAGGGTATATATAATTTGCTACGAGCCAAAAGTGTAATACGTCGAAGTAGTGACTTAAGACCCCAATTATGTTTGGCAGAGATTCGATTTGTCTGTCTGTCTGTGTTTTTGTCTGCTGGCTGGTGCGCACCATAACCATATATAAGGACTAACCGATTGACTTCAAATTTGGTGTGCCGATTTGGCCCACTAGACCTATATACGCTGTAGTTTACATGTAATCGTTTTGAAATTTAGCATGGTAGAGTTTCTTAATACATATACCAACATTGCCGTATTTGAAGAAAATCGGTTCAGATATAGCTATAGCCCCCATATATATATTTCGCCGATTTGACCCATTGGCCCTATAGAAACTGTATTTTACACCCAATTGTTTTTGGATTGGTAGAGTTTATTTATCTATAGATAACATTGCTCCTTTTGAAGAAAATCGGTCCATATTATATAGCTCCCATATATATGTTTCGTCCGATTTGAACCATTAGCCCTATTGAAGCTGTACTTTACATACAATCGTTTTGAAATTTAGCATGGTAGAGCATGACCAACATTGCCGTATTTGAAGAAAATCGGTTCAGATTTAGATATAGCTCCCATATATATGTTTCGTCAGATTTGGTCCATTAGCCCTATTGAAGCTATAGTTTACATAGAATCGTTTTGTAATTTAGCATGGTAGAGGTTGCCGCATTTGAAGAAAAGCCGACGAATTTGGGCCATACAGATCGTCAAAATCACTTTCCGAAATCGTCAAAAAATCGTCATTCCATAAATCTACTATTTACCTACAGATTTTGAGCCATTTAGGCTAAGGAAGTACTTCAGTTACATATTAACATTTAAATTAACATTATTTAACTGAACGATTAAAATTTATGTTGATATGGACAATAGTTTATATTCGAAAACGGCGATAATTAAGGAGAGCGAAAAAGCTGTTTATTCTGTTAAAAAAACTACTATAAAGTTGCATATGGATTTATTATGAACATAGCCATCTTCGTAAAACAGATGTTTTTGTTTGAAATTTAAATATTTATGAAACAACAAACTCTTGAAAATTCAAATATAAGAGGCACTTTTTATACAAAAAATTAACATTTTCAAATTTCTCAATTTCAGCATTTTGTGACGACTTAGTTAAAATTATTTTTTTTCCTTATTATAGGACGTACAATTTTATTGTATTATATATATGATAAAAACTTTGGGAACTCATTCAAATATGAATTCTAAAACATAATATATTATGCAAACGATTCAAACACAAATTTTAACTCAGCATGTCAACATTTACCTAAAAAGTTGAAAATATAACGAAAAAGCGTCCAATTTGGCGGCTTTTGACTTTGTAATAATTCGAAAAAATTATCAGAGTAAGATAGCCAAAAGCAAAAATGCTAAAAAAGGTCATGTAATATTTTTCATTACAAATAATAGAAGAGTATATCGTCAAGCTCACGTTTTCTAAAAAGATAGATAGACCCTGTTGTATATAATTTTTAAATAATATCGATGTCATAAAATGAGACGATTTAATAATAATCGAAAAAGGATGAAGAAAAGTGTAACAGCGAAAAAAATTTTAAAAACTTCTAAAAAGTCTTAATAGTAAAGAAATCTGTCACGTTTTCTTAACTTTTTTCATATTAATAAAAATCGTCATTTCAGGGCAATTCTATGTTTTTCACCTTCAAAAATAGTCAAAATGACGATAAATCGTCATTTCTGGCAATACTGGCCCCCATACATATGTTTCATCCTATTTGGTCCATTAGCCCTACAGAAGCTGTAGTTTACATGCAATCGTTTAGAAATTTAACATGGTGGAGTTTCTTGATCCATGGACTAACATTGCCAAATTTGAAGAAAATCGTTTAACCCAGCAAAATTTCTCATTATCAAATAATCCGACAGTAAGCAAAGTTCGATAATGGTAAGTACTTATTATTTAGCCACTTTTCTCATTTTTGAACATGGGGAGGAAAGTACTTCCCAAAAGCATACAATAAAGTTGCATAATAAGTACTTATTTGTAGCTCGATTTTATGTACTTGAATAATGCATTACCAATAAGTTATAAAATAAGTAGTAGATATGTAGAAATGGCCATTTAAAATGATTTTTTGCATATTGTCGCGCATATTTCTCAAAACAAACAATTTCCTCATGCCAGATTCGAATTTCTGGTATTTTCATTCAAATCTGCACGTATTGTTTGAAAACATGTTGAAATATAAATAAATCATGTACAATAACCCACATATAGCCAAAATTGCATTATATTAAAATTTGCCACAATGATTTTGATAACAAAAAATCACTTATTTGTGTTATTATTGGTAAGTCATTATTAATAAGCCGAAAGTATTGCAGCGATTAATGAGATGTCATTAAGTGGTAATGCAGGGAATAATGACAGGTACTTACCAAGATTTTGCTGGGAAGATTTACATACAAAATGTGAATTGTGAAAACAAATTTTAGTTGAAGTATACATTGGATATTTCATTGTTATCCAATCTTACTAGAGTGGTGTAAGGTATCATATAGTCGGCACCGCCCGACTTTAGCCTTCCTTATTGGTTTTCTCTATCTCCGGCTAAGTTCAAAGATGGGCCATATAGCTCCACTCCTTGCAGCACCTCCACAACAAAGGGTTAAAATTTAGTGAAATATTGATTATTTAATAACTTCTACACCGCTTACTAAAATCTTCTGAATTTTCACACATAGAATTAGTTTATTAGTCGCTAGCACCTCAAGTTACCACGGCCCTTTTCTTTCCTCCCACACAAATGGACCGTTTTGCACCAAAAGTTACATGATTATAGCTTTAGTACCAGTTCATACAAACACTTGAAATTTTTTACAGTGTAATGCTTTTATAGTACCTAGATTTCAGAGAACCGTGGGCGTTACTGACACGCCCCTTTTGGTACCTACCACAAAAATGAACCATTTTGCACCAAAATTAACAGCTTATAACTGTATTCCTAGTGCATACAAATACAAAGAAATTTTGTACAGTGTAATTCTTTAATAGTATCTACAGTTATGTGAAAAATGGGGTTTACTGGAGTGCCTCTTTTGGTACCTCCCACATACATGGACTATTTTGCAACAGAAGTTAACATCGTATAACTTTAATACAAACACTTTAAATGTCGTACGGTGAACAAATGGACTATTTCGCACTAAAATGTAATACCTTATAAATTTAATTTTTATAATTTTAGTTATTAAATGCAAGTTAAGTTGATAATAAGTTAATTAAAAAAAATGATTTACGAATATATCATTGGGACTCAAGGTGTGGGGATTATTAAGTCGGTTTAACCGACTGAACTTTCATACTTGTTTTTATACATTTTCTTAAGAGATTATTTTTAAAACTTTCCCTTCTCTCAATATGTCCGTATAAGCTATCGAGTTCTTCTAAAACAGCTTCCGCGAGCTATGGTGTCGTTGACTTTCTAAATATGTAAAATAATTTTAAATTGTTTAACGCCATGTTTTCAGTATTTGTTGCTCCAAATTTCAGTAGTAGAATAATGCAGAGATTATGCTAATTTTGCAATATATAGTCTAATCTATTACCTGTTATGCTACCATGCCTAATAATACCCTGTACCACAGTGTGGTGAAGGGTTTTTATGTTGAATTATGCATTTTTGACCATAAGTCAATGCGTACCTGCGTTTTTCAATAAGTATATTTTGTGCATCCTGAGTCTGTAACTGTTTCTAAGTATTAGACACAACTAATGGAAGTAAAAACATTACTGAATGAAAAATAGAGCAATAACATAGCAATGGGTTTCCACGGACATATGTCTTGAATATGCATTTTTTTTACTTTTTTAGAAGCCAATGTGGCGCCTAGATACAGACTAAAAACCTTTTGAATTATGTAAATGAATAATTAAAGAACATACATATTTTGAAGATATAGAAAAATGTAGATTTTTATTACATTCTGTCAAAGTGAAGTTACCTGGAGAAACTCAAAGCAAACGTTACTTTTGTATTATTATAATACATTTTATAAATACGTCAATTAATAGAAACAAAAAGGACAATTCGTTACCTAGTTTTAAAACCGAAAATCGTCAAAATTTGAGCGGGTATATCTTCTAAACTAAAAATCTGATATTATTAAGGGTAGCATATTTGAAAAATTTCCTATAAGATGGGTTTATTCGGAATATCGAAAAGCCATGAAAATTTTGATTTGTGCAACCTCGTTTGCTCTACGGGCGCCAAAGTGCGTTGCTCATATTTTCTAATTTTGGTTGTTTAGCCATTGTTTAAGCTTTCAATTAACATATTTGATGATCCACTTTGTTTATGGGGCATCTTGAGAAATTAACACTAAACAAATTGTCCCATGTATCTACGTATGATCAATAGAGTACATTTACTCTTATCATACTGCTCATACACAATCCTGATTAATGTATACTAAGCCATATGATTAAGCATTACAACAATTAAGAATATTTCAGCCGTGTAAATCGACGAAGTATACCTGAAATTTGATAATTCATTGGTGAAAACCGGTTCGATGAACAAGCAGCTAATATTTTTACGTCGAACAAACCCCAGATCGCGGATAAACCAGACCGACAAAGCTAAATCGAATCAGAAAGTTATAATAAACGAAGGCTCGGTCTATTTCCTCTTCTTTTGGGTGTTACAAACAAATGCAATTTCTAATAGCCTGGACCACAGTGTGGTGTAGGGTATAAAACCGACATTGTTTCTTGTGGAATGAGATGTAAGTCGGAGTAACAGCGGAACAATTTTAAATTAATACCAAAGCACTGGTATTAAATTTATAAGTATTTTGTGATATTTTATTGAGAAACAAATGCATAATGGGAAAGTTCATCCAGAGAACATACTTTTTTATAGTGATGAAGGCACATACCAAAACCGAAATTAAGTAATGAGTAATGCCTTGTTAAATACATCAATAAAATATAAAGTCATCATAGAAAAGAAAGTACTAGAACCCGGAACTACACAAATGGAGTTAGATAGTGTCCATTCTTCTATAGAACGCGTTATGAGAAATAAATAAATAAAAATGAGAAATAAAGCGTTATATTGCCCAAAACCATGAATGTCATATCGCCCAAAAAAATTTATGTTAGCCGTTGTTGGGGAAAATATTTGATTTTTGACAATACGACGCATACACTGGACCCGATCGATTTTTTCGCCCAAAAAAAAGTTATATCATATCGCCCAAAGATATATATAGCAGTAGTTCGTCCAACACTGTTATAAGGCATGGTGGTATGGTAGACGGCATCTGACAAACTTACCATTACCCACCTACTATCTAAGGTTCAGAGAACTGCCTGCCTGTACTAAGCGGAGCCAACATAGTAACCAACACTGGCGTTGTCATGTACTCAGACATCCATCTGCTGCCATTAATTCCCTGGAGGCCACATACCTAAATTCACAAACTGCAGCAGATCTCTTAACGATATGGCTGTCAGTTATGACGGAACACTGCCTGAGTGGCGACCTTGCCAGAAGATTGTGTATTGACTCCAATGACTTCTGCAGAAGCTGCGGAGATGAGGAAGAAGCGGGCAGCATTGAGCAGTTGCTTCGCGACCCGCTTTGAGTAAACGAAGATTGGACGTACTGGGGCCTGCCTTTCTAGGCAGTCTAAGAGATATTTCGGTTACCGATATTCGTACTATGGATAAATTTGTATATCAAACAGGTTGGTTTCGATGAGGGGCATTTCGGCCCGTGGTAACACTAGGTCTATGTGAGCTGGTAAAAAAAAACTAAACTAAACGCAAACCTAAACCTAAACCTCATACCCAAAGTAAACAAAAAAAAATGTTTTCAAATGTCCAACCGTCCCAGTGGTTTCAACTTTAGTTTTTTGTCGCACTGTGTAATTTTACAGAAGTTATAGTCAGTCCATAGTTTTCAACTTTAGTTTTTTGTCGCACTGTGTAATGTTACAGAAGGTGTAGTCAGTCCATAGCAGCGTTTCCGTTTCTGTCATTTCCGACCAAATTTCGTCGGATATATTTAAAATTTTTCTTTCTGGTCGGATGGTCGGTCAAACTTAATTTTGGTCGCTTTTGTTCTCGAACATTTAAGATTTGGTATAATACAGAATTATTTGAAGATTAATACATTTCAAAGTAAATTACTGAAAGTTAAACATTTTCACCTCTGGAAAAACCTTAAAATGTCGCTTGGGAATCCCAATATTTTTCTTAATCGGTACAAGCAGTATCGACCTGTTAATCGAAATTGTAGACAAATACATTGTAATTAAATTTTATTTGAAAACTAGCTGAGCCCGGTGCGCTTCGCTGCCCATGTCCAAATTCGCGCTGTAGAAACTGTATTTTATATCCGATCAGTACGAAATTCGGCAGAAAGAGGTTTGTTATTACATGAAGGAATGCCGCAAAATTCGGAGAAAATCAGTTCAGACTTAGATATAGCCCCCATATATATATGTTACCCCCAATTTGACATGTAAGCGCTGTAGAGACTGTGTTTTATATCCGATCAGTACGAAATTCGACAGAAACAGGTTTCAATTTTACATGAATGAGTATTCTAGGAAAATCGATTCAGATTTATATATAACCTCCATATATATGTTCCTCCAGATTTGGTTACAAAGCGCTATAGAAGTTGTACATTACTTCCGATCATTACAAAGTTCTCCAGAAAGATTTTTCTCAATTTAGGAACGAATATTGCTTAATTTTGCGATTATCGGTTCAAAATGCATTTACCAATTATTCCAAATTATTATCGCAATGACCTTATCGCATTGTTAGGGAGGTGTAGGGTATTATATAGTCGGCCCCGCCCGACTTTCTGCCTTTCCTTACTGGTATTAGTAATAAATTCACTGAATGAAAAAATACCGAATTCAGTGGAAAGTCCAGAAAATAGAAATGTATACTTATAAAATTTCCAAATTCTTGTTTCATTGATATTGCATCACATTATCATATTGCGATTGTATTGGAGTGAGCAGCTGTAATTATCGCATGCCGAGCATTTTTGTTCATGTATTTCCTATATAATACTTGCAAGATATATCAAAATATGGGCTGGGCCACGCCCACTGGTCCTATTCCGCCCATTTGAAAGCCAATCACGTAGACTGCTACCAGATACATATACGCAAAATTTCAACACTCTCGCTAACAAAATGAGCAAGATAATTCAATTTCAAAATTTGGCTTATATGGGCGGTGGCCCGCCCATTGGTCAGATCCCGCCAATTTTTGGACCAATCACGTGGACTGTCACCAGATACATATCTACAACATGACAGCACTCTAGATAAAAAATTGTTCAAGTTATATCAATTTCAAAATTTGGCTTATAAGGGCGGGGCCACGCCCATTGGTCCGATCCCGCCCATTTTCTGACCAATTACGTAGAATGCCACCAGATACATATACACAACATTGCAGCACTCCCGATAGCAAATTGTGCAAGATATAAAAATTTCAAAATTTGGTCATTGTGGGCGGGGCCACGCCTATTGGTCCGAACCCGGCCATTTTTGGACCAATCACGTAGATCGCCAACGGATATATATACACAAAATTCCAGGTCTCTCGCTAACAAATTGTGCAAGATATCACATTTTTTAAATTTGGCTTATATGGGCGGTGCCACGCCCATTGGTTCGATCCCGCCCGTTTTTGGATCAATCACGTAGACTGCCACCGTTTACATATACACAAAATTCCAGCACTCTCGCTAACAAATTGTGCAAAATATCTCAATTTCAAAATTTGTCTTATATGGGCGGGGCCACGCCCATTGGTCCGGTCCCGCCCATTTTTGGACCAATTACGTAGAATGCCACCAGATACATATACGCAACATTGCAGCACTCCCGCTAGCAAATTGTGCAAGATATCAAAATTTTGTCTATGTGGGCGGGGCCACGCCCATTGGTCCGATCCCGCCCATTTTTGGACCAATCACGTAGACTTCCACCGTTTACATATACACAAAATTCCAGCACTCTCGCTAACAAATTGTGCAAAATATCTCAATTTCAAAATTTGGCTTATATGGGCGGGGCCACGCCCATTGGTCCGATTCCGCCCATTTTTGGAAAATTCACATAATCTGCCATTAAATGCATACAAACAAAATTTCAGCACTATACCTATAATAGGAGCAGAAATATCGGATTTTTAACTTGCGATTTGTATGGGAGGTACCACGCCCCTTTGTCCAATTAATTTTTTTTTCTATATAAACCATCTCGTGAAAATTTAGAATCGAATAAAAAAAAAATCGTCCAAATCGCTCCAGCCGTTCTGACGTGATGCCATTACACAGATGGACCGTTTCATTTTTATATATATAGATAATAATTTCAGGCTCGACCAAAGAAATTTCGTTTACCGGAAATGTGGCTAGTAGTTGTCTAAATAATCGTTCCTGGGGAAAGAATTTCAATCATTATCGTTCTTTATTTAGAGATTAGAGTGAAGCCGAAATGTTGGTTCAAATCTCACCACAATTGCAGAATTTTGCCATTTGCATTCAAAGAAAAAGATTTAGAAACTGAATTCAGAGCGGAAAATTCCGAATTATGGGACACTGAAATACAGTGTATATACATTTGCGTATACATATGTCAACATTAAATTATTCAAGCAGATTTGACCTTTATGCATGACATG
Source organism: Eudasyphora cyanicolor (assembly GCA_963930755.1). Classification (NCBI taxonomy): domain Eukaryota; kingdom Metazoa; phylum Arthropoda; class Insecta; order Diptera; family Muscidae; genus Eudasyphora; species Eudasyphora cyanicolor. The sequence continues at coordinate 162,502,506 of OZ005737.1, forward strand.
AGTTTACAGTTTGGTCTACTTCTGGGTTTTTGCTATTTTGTAAATTTCCGAACATCACTGAATTTTTCAACTTTTAAAATCCTACAATTAACGAAAGTTTTTACTATTGTGTTTTAGAAATAACAGCCTTTCATCATAAATGATGGAAGTTAAAAGTTATTTTTAACGTTGAGTCAGTTTAACAAATCTTAACATGTTTTAAATAAGGTTTCCTATGAAAATTGTTTTATCGTTTTTAACAAAATTTTCATTTGTCACAATCTAGGTCATACAACTTCAGCGTATTCTTTTTTTAGGCGTTTAACATAAATTAAGAAAAACTCAAAACAAATTACCAAAAATATGTTAAAATATGTATTAAAAATTTTATAAAAAAAGTAGAAATAAACTTGAGTCAGTTTACTCACTCTGCATGAACGGCAAAATGTGGAAACAAACAGAAAGAAAATATATTATTTTTAAATGTAGGATTTCTTTTTTACACATTATTTTTTGCAATTTATAAATTGACTCTTACCCACTACGATTTAACCATATTCCTCTGTCTACTATAATAAAATCAGTAAAATCGTTTCATGTTTCTATGCGTCTAAGTTTACATATATGAAGTCTCATCCAATTTGCATTCTGGGCTCCTTTGCAACAAATATTAATATTTTGGGGTGCAATTCGGTAATTATTATTTCCATTAGTAATGGATCTTATTGGACCATATTTGAATTTATCTCTCATATAAAGGTCAAAACCGATTTGCCTTATTGACGCCTTAACAATCACATATGCCAAGCTACTGAACTAAAACTTGTAGAATTTCCCCCCAGAATCAGTGAGCAAATCCAAATATTTTTTGTCCATGATTTAGGGTAAATTCGATTCGGACGGGAAACTTTTCCATAATTTCATCAAAGTCGGAGAATTTTGTCATCAAACTTTACAAAATATCGAAAACTTTAATTTTATAAAATTGGTCGGCTACAACGGATTTTGGTCGGTTTTTGGGAACATGTTGGTCGGAAAAAAATTTCTCCTGTGGCAACACTGGTCCACAGTCATTGCAAAATGTGTCTAAAATACTAAATATGGAAACATTTTAATGATTTTATGTGGAAGTTGTGATCGAATGAATCTTACAATTAGGGTTGATAGTATCAGAAGGGTCTGAAAATACACATACTTTGGCCTGAACAGCAGATACTTCACAGGCATTGTACTATATAGAATTGCATGTGTTTATATGCACTGGTATTAACGTTATGAGATATTCAATTTTGGCTGGTTGGCCATTTGGTGCGTAAGGCATCGAAAGGGTCGTGGCAATAATGCCCATTTTTTACCGGACTGCGGATACCGTAAAAGCTTTGCACTGCACAAAATATCAAGTATTTATATGCTACTATACTGGTATTAAAGTTATAAACAGTTAACTTTTCCTACAAAATGATCCCTCTATGTGGCAGCTACCAAAAGGGGTGGTGCTACTTCATCCTAAGGAGACAGCGACAGGTAAACTATTACTGTGTGTGGAATTAGAGAGGATTCGGATAGGCAGCATAGAAGTTGTTAGATAATCTATATTGGTACTGTGCCATCTTCGAACATAGAATGAGATAGAGCAACTATTATCAACTATTATGTTACAAAAAAAATTAAGGAAAACAAATTAGATCGATTCTGAGATATCGCAATTTATATTTTTATTTCCGCGAAAAGCTACCGAAATAAACTGTTTAAGATAAAGTTAGTATTTATACCCTACACAACACTGTTGTACAGGGTATTATGACTTTGTGCATTTGTTTGTAACGCCTAAAAGGAGAAGAGATCGTTTATTATACCAATCGACTTGGAATCACTTTCTGAGTCGATTTAGTCATGTCCTGTATTCTTGTGATCAAAGTGCATATCGTATTATGGTCCGATTTTGATAAAATTTAGCACAGTGCTCTTTTTTGGCCCAAGGACGATCCCTATTGAAATCGGGTAAAATCGGTTAGGATTTAGATAAAGCCCCCATATATATGTTACCCCCGATTTGACATGTAAGCGCTGTAGAAACTGTATTTTATATCAGATCAGTAAGAAATTTAGCAGAGAGAGTTCTCTTATTACATGAATGAACACTGCCAAGTTCGGGAAAAATCGGTTCAGATTTAGATATAGTCCCCACATATACATATGTTACACCCGATTTGATATATAAGGGCTGTAGAAATCGTATTTTACTCCCGATCTGTTAGAAATTCGGCAGGGAGAGTTTTCTTATTACACGAATGAAAACTACCAAATTCGGGGAAATTCAGTTCAGATTTAGATATAGCCCCCATATATATGTTTCATCCGATTTGACATGTAAGCGCTGTAGAAACTGTGTTTATATCCGATCAGTACGAAATTCAGCTGAGGAAGTTTTCTTATTACATTTATGAACACTGCCAAATTCTTATCGCAATGCTCATTTTCACATTGTTAGGGAGGTGTAGGGTATTATATAGTCGGCCCCGCCCGACTTTCTGTCTTTCCTTACTGGTTTTATGTAAAGTACGCGGAAAAACTTTAAGAAATGATATTTTCTATTTTCAATTTCTTATGCTTTGTAGCATTAAAATTAACTTAAAAAAATACAGAGGAAAAAAATCAATTTTGTGAAATTTGTAACGACGAGTTTCCTCCGGTTGCTGGGATATGCTCGCGGGGAATGGGTTCGTCACAGAAATTTATATTTGCAGTGACAGAGAGTAAGAAGACCGTAGTTGATGTTTACAATATTCCAATCTCGGTGTTTTATTTAAAATTATTATGATGATTTATAATTAAATTAGTTACACTACGTATGAATGTATGTCAGGATACTCCGAATAGCGGGATCTTCGTCGTCTTCGAGTTTGGTCGTTGGGCGGTGTCGTTAGATGGGTTTATCTGCTACCGTTGGTTTTTCTTCTAATCCCACGGCGGATGGGGTCTAATCAATGATCTCTTCGGTATCTCTACTTATAGTTAATAATGTAGGTCGGGATGACACTTAAATTTCCACTCGCGGTGATATTTATTTGTAGTTATTGGAGATCGCGGTGACCCTCCAATTCCACACGCGACGCTGTTTATTCCTTGTTTCTGGAGATCGCGGAGACCCTCCAATGTTCCTTAGGACACGATTAATATGTATTTATTGGGGATCGGGATAACCCTCCAATTTCACTCGCGGCGCTATTAATATATGTAAATAATTGTTGGATATCAGAGTGACCCTCCAATCGCACTCGCGACACTGTTTATAAATAACAATTGGAGATCAGGATAACCCTCCAATTTCACTCATGACGCTGTTTATTCTTTGTTCCTGGAGATCTCGGAGACCCTCCAAAGTTTCTTAAAATACGAATAATATGTATGTAGGTATTGGAGATCCGGATAACCCTCCAATTTCACTCACGGCACTATACCAATATGTAAATATTGGTTGGATATCAGAGAGACCCTCCAAGCTCACTCACGACTCGGTTTATAAATAAAATAAATAATCTTTGGAGATCTAGAAAACCCTCCTATTTCATTTACGGCACTATTTATCAGAAGTTATTGGAGATCGCAATGATCCTCCAGTTTCACTCGCGACGCGTTTTATAATTAATTATTGGAGATCAGGATAATCCTCCAATTTCACTTACAGCACCCTATCGTTATTTACAGGAGATCGCAAGGATCCTCCAATTACTTGCGGCACTATTTATAATAAATTATTGGAGATCGTAATAATCCTCCAATTTCACCCACGGCACTACTTATCATAAATGATTGGAGATCGCAATGATCCTCCAATTTCACTTTCGATACGATTTATCATTAATTATTGGAGATCAGGACGATCCTCCAATTTCACTAGCGTCACAATTTATAGTTAATTATTGGAGATCAGGATGATCCTCCAATTTCTCTCGCGTCACGATTTATAATTAATTATTGGAGATCCGGATGATCCTCCAATTTCACTCGCGTCACGATTTATAATTAATTATTGGAGATCAGGATGATCCTCCAATTTCACTTACAACACACGTTTTATTTACTTTGGTGAGATCGCGATGACCCTCCAATTTATCCTATGGCACTGTATATTTTAGTTGAAGCGTATTCCTTGGGACCCGATACTTACGTGTCTTCTGCGTTACGGCTGCCGACCAACTGACCGAGTATCTGTCTCTGATTCCTTTTATATCCTCTGCTGCGTCGCTACGATAAACACGTGGTCTCGGATGACGCCGCATCCTAACGGGATCTTGTTTACAACTTATGGTACCCACGTGTTCGATGTTTTGCGTAGACTGTACTTGTGTACTTGCTATCCAACGGTACTTTGTTTACCATTTTGGGCTTCCACGTGGTTCGGTGTTTTGGCGAGACTGTACTTATGACTAACGTATTTTGAACAGGCTGTACTTATTTCATATGATCTTAACTCAGAATAATAATTCATTTGTACTTAAAATTATCAATATTAATACAATATAATAGTAAAATAACAAGGAAAATATTCAAAAATAACAAAATAAACTTTATATATAAAAATTAGTGTGGACGAAAACGCCGCGAGAACTTTCGTCATCACATTGCCTCTCCTCCTCCCAGCGGAATGAGGAGGCGCCTTGCAGTGGTGGTTTACCAGGAGGCGGTACTGTCGTCCATTGCAATTGTATTGATCTGGGAAAGATAAAGAGAAAATAATTAATTCTTTAGCTGGGTCGGGTCAGATTGATTTGTGTCGGATGTTGGAGGGTCAATAAACTGTTTAATTTCACTGAGGTGCGCGTTTCGACATTCGGTAGATCCGCGGCGTTGGACGCGAACTATTACAGGAGACGGGAAATTCAATACGGCGTAGGGTCCGTCGAATTTTGGGGCTAATTTCGCGGCGAAATTGTCCACCGCTTTTGATAATGGGTGTTGACGAACAAGAACTAAATCACCGATTTTCGGTTTCCAGGGTCGACGGCGAAGATTGTAGTGTCGCCTTTGGTCTTCGGCAGCCCTACCTATCTGGTTGCGGACAATTTTGAGTATCTCCTGCAGTTCCTTAGCTTTTCCTTCCGGTGTATGGGTAACCGCGCCGGTTCCGGTGACAAGCTCGTCATAGAGAGCCGCTGGCAATCGCGGTTCCCGTCCTTGGATCAAGAAAGCGGGACTATATCCTGTAGATTCGGAGGTACTGGTGTTTATAGCCAGCGTTATCTCCGGTAAATTGTCGTCCCATTTATTATGTTGATTCTGAGCTAATTGCGCTATCATGGTCTTGATCGTGCGATTTGCTCGTTCGGTCGGATTCTCCTGTGGACAGTACGGAGCGGTGAACTGGTGATGAATTCCAATTTCCTTCTGAAGGACTCTGCTGGTGAACTGACTCCCGTTGTCAGTTACGAGGATTTTCGGTGTTCCAAATCGGGACAAAATTCGTTCTCTAAAGGATTTAACCACGCTGTCTGCAGTTGCTTTTCGTAGCGGTATTAATTCTACCCATTTCGAGAAACGGTCGAAGAATACCATCAGCATCGTATTTCCATGTTTGGTTCTGGGTAAGGGTCCCACAAAATCCGCGCAGACAGTGGCCCATGGTTCTTCGGGAATGGTGATAAGCATTTCACCAGCGGGCGCAACTTGACTCGGTTTATATTGCTGGCACGACTGACAACTTCGAACGTATTTCGCCACGTCACGGATCATTCCTGGCCAGTAGTACCTATTGCATACTCGATTGACCGTTTTCCTAATTCCTAAGTGTCCAGCGGAGGGTTGACTGTGATTTTCGTGAAGTACCCGTTCTCGCAGATGAGTGGCCACACAAAGCTTCCACGGGGTGCAGTCCTCATCGTTAGTGTGCCTAGTTGTCCATCAATTACGGCGTAATCGGCGAATTTCTCTGGGTTCTGCTTAATTTCCTGTAACCTTTTCTGCAGCCATTTGCATGCAGTGGTCTCGTCCACGGTAGCTCGTTGAAGAGATTCCAATGGCTGGCGGGACAGGGCATCAGCAACAACATTGTATTTTCCTTTTCTATATTGCACCGTGAAATTATACTGCTGCAGTTCGAGAGCCCATCTGGCGAGTCGTCCCGTAGGGTTATCGATTGAATTCAGCCATTTCAACGATAGGTGATCAGTGATGACATGGAATCGGTAACCTTCCAGATATGGGCGCATCTTTCGTATGCCCCATACGATGGCCAGGCATTCTTTCTCCGTAGCAGAGTAATTCCTCTCAGCCGCATTTAAGGTGCGGCTCGCGTACGCGATTACTCGTTCCTCGCCATCAAGTTCCTGTGTTAGAACGGCTCCAAGCCCATGATCACTGGCATCCGTCTGAAGAATAAACGTTTTCGAGAAGTCAGGGCAAGCCAAGACGGGAGCTTGCGTCAGTCTCATCTTCAATATCTCGAAAACAGTTTGCTGGTTTTCGGTCCACTTCCAGTGCTTTCCTTTCTTTAGTTGAGAGGTAAGAGGGAATGCGAGGGTGGCGAACTCGGGTACAAAGCGACGGTACCAGGATACAACACCGAGGAAGCGGCGTAGTTCCTTCAGGTTACCTGGTGGGGACATTTCCTGAATCGCTGCAACTTTATCGGGGTCTGTATGAATTCCTTCCGCACTGACGACGTGTCCTAAATATTTTGTCTCCCGCTTGAAGAACTCACATTTCTCAGGGTTAATTTTTAAGTTAGCAGCTCTCAGTCTACGGAAAACTTCACCGAGGTGCTCCAAATGTTCGTCCAGTGTTCTTCCGGTAACTATGATATCGTCCAAGTAGGCGAATGCGAAGGGCTCTAACTCAGGGCCAATTACACTGTCGAGTGCTCTTTGAAAAGTAGCCGAATGTAATCCAAATGGCATCACCCGCCATTGGTATAGGCCCCTGCCGGCGACGGTGAAGGCGGTGTACTTCTTACTGTCTTCTTCCAGGGGGATTTGCCAGTAACCATCTTTTAGATCCAGACTACTCACGTACGTAGCTTCCCTAAGGCGATCCAGTATAGACGATATTCGTGGCAGCGGGTATGCGTCCGGGTCCGATCTGCTATTTAAATGGCGGAAATCCATGCAGAGTCTCCATGTTCCATTCTTCTTCTGAGCTAGGGTAATTGGGGAACTGTAGGCGCTACGGGAAGGTTCGATATATCCGTTGGCAAGAAGATCGCTGATTTTTGCATCGATGATAGCTTGCATCGCGGGATTCCGTGGTGCATACCGAAGCTTGAATGGGCGGTCGTCTGTCATTACAATCCTGTGGGTGGCTACTGTTGATAATCCATGCAATTCCCGGAACGGTTGAAGCTCCCCTTCTAAGAAGATATTGATCCTGTCTTGGTAATCAGGGCTATGATCCTTGACTTGTAAATTTCGGCGGTGGTTTTCTGGGCTCTCTGATACACTTTCAGTTGTCATTCCGACGGCTTCCGACGTGTCATCCGGTGAAGTCTGGGCCACATGTAGATGTAAATTCCGGTCAGGGAGTCTATTGCTTGAGTCATTGAGAGCTTGGAAACGGCACGTAAGTCCAGCGCAAGATATCTGCGCATCACATTTAATCAGGAAATCGAGTCCAAGTATTATATCTTCCGTGGCATCCGGCATGATGAGCAACTTTTGCCGAATCTGAAGCTGCCCGATGTTGATTAGCGTTTCCAGCTCGAAGTTGATTTGGCGTTGGGCTCCATCAGCTAGTGTGACCATGGAATTACAGGGATGTCGGGTACTAATTTCTGCTATGCGTGTTGCCCCGGTATCGACTGTGGCGTGGACCAACATCTCTCCGAGGAGGATCGTCGCCACCAGCCTGTTGGGATCGAGGTGTATTGAGGTGTTTACTGCAGTGTTACGTTCTGGGGACCCATACCTCCTCGTTCGGTACGGTCCCGTGATCCGTTTCCCGGCCGACGGCGACAGCATTGGATGGTCCGCACATCGCGACGTCCGCAAACCCAACAGAACAGTACGGGTTCTCTTAGGCATTGCGACGCGAAATGACCATCCTGTCCACAACGTCGACACGCCGTGCTTGGATTTATCCGGGGTAGCTGATTCTGCTGTGTTTCGTCGGGATTCATGCGTCGATGTTGTTCTCTGGGTGGCGTTGGCTGGGAAGGTATGCCTTCCATATCCTCTGCCATTCCTATAAGTTCGGCAAGGCTCAGGAAATCCCGTCTGCGGATATACCACTGGTACTCTGGCAACGCGTTTCTGAAGATTCTCTCTAGTTTCTGTTCTTCGGTGTATTCGCCGTGCCTCATGAGATTCTGCATATGAAGCGAATAGTTTTTAAAGGATTCTCGGGTCTTCTGCTTTCGTCGGCGAATCTCGTCGTCCAAATTCTCGAAATACCGGGATGGCAAGAAGAATTTGAGGAAGTCCTGCTTGAATCCCGTCCAGGTGCCCCAACGTAGATTGTTATTCCGATACCACACCAACGCTTTTCCCGTGAGGATTTCGGGCATTATAGTGGTTATTCCGTCAGTGGGTATTTCGTACATGTGGGATAGTTCTTCTAATCTTTCCAGAAATTCCCAAGGTTCCCGTTCCCCATTGAAACTGAGATTCCATTTCCGGACTTGGTCGGCGATACCTCTAACGTCCTGCACTTTTGGTGTCGTGTTTCTCGGTACTTCCAGTCGCGTGACTTGCTCATGTCGCGAGATCTCCTCCATCGGTGGAATACGCAGTAGCGATGTCGTCGGCGACTTTAAATCTATTGTATCCATTTGCGTGTGTACATCCTTATGCGGAGTCGAGGGCTTCTTCTCGCTACTAGCTCGCTCATGCATGGCCTGTAACTCGAGGAGCCTAGGCATGCGCTCATCCTCATGGTACCCATTCAAGAACATCGCGAACCGCTTCCGCTGCTCTTCGACGGTACCATCTACATCACATCCAAACTCTGTTAGGTAACGGTTCAGCTCTTCTTTCCGTAGACCGTAAGCCCAAGTGACTCGAAGGCTAGAAGACATATTGTAGGAACCTGTTTCCCGAAACGAGGTCCATGTTAGCGATTTTTTTTTATACCGTTTTATTGGATATTTGTTTTTAATATATAGTTTGTTTACTCTCACTGTCCCTGCTCGGGCGCCACTGTAACGACGAGTTTCCTCCGGTTGCTGGGATATGCTCGCTGGGAATGGGTTCGTCACAGAAATTTATATTTGCAGTGACAGAGAGTAAGAAGACAGTAGTTGATGTTTACAATATTCCAATCTCGGTGTTTTATTTAAAATTATTATGATGATTTATAATTAAATTAGTTACACTACGTATGAATGTATGTCAGGATACTCCGAATAGCGGGATCTTCGAGTTTGGTCGTTGGGCGGTGTCGTTAGATGGGTTTATCTGCTACCGTTGGTTTTTCTTCTAATCCCACGGCGGATGGGGTCTAATCAATGATCTCTTCGGTATCTCTACTTATAGTTAATAGTGTAGGTCGGGATGACACTTAAATTTCCACTCGCGGTGATATTTATTTGTAGTTATTGGAGATCGCGGTGACCCTCCAATTCCACACGCGACGCTGTTTATTCCTTGTTTCTGGAGATCGCGGAGACCCTCCAATGTTCCTTAGGACACGATTAATATGTATTTATTGGGGATCGGGATAACCCTCCAATTTCACTCGCGGCGCTATAACAATATATAAATAATTGTTGGATATCAGAGTGACCCTCCAATCGCACTCGCGACGCTGTTTATAAATAACAATTGGAGATCAGGATAACCCTCCAATTTCACTCATGACGCTGTTTATTCTTTGTTCCTGGAGATCTCGGAGACCCTCCAAAGTTTCTTAAAATACGAATAATATGTATGTAGTTATTGGAGATCCGGATAACCCTCCAATTTCACTCACGGCACTATACCAATATGTAAATATTGGTTGGATATCAGAAAGACCCTCCAAGCTCACTCACGACTCGGTTTATAAATAAAATAAATAATCTTTGGAGATCTAGAAAACCCTCCTATTTCATTTACGGCACTATTTATCAGAAGTTATTGGAGATCGCAATGATCCTCCAGTTTCACTCGCGACGCGTTTTATAATTAATTATTGGAGATCAGGATGATCCTCCAATTTCACTTACAGCACCCTATCGTTATTTACTGGAGATCGCAAGGATTCTCCAATTACTTGCGGCACTATTTATAATAAATTATTGGAGATCGTAATAATCCTCCAATTTCACCCACGGCACTACTTATCATAAATGATTGGAGATCGCAATGATCCTCCAATTTCACTTTCGATACGATTTATCATTAATTATTGGAGATCAGGACGATCCTCCAATTTCACTCGCGTCACAATTTATAGTTAATTATTGGAGATCAGGATGATCCTCCAATTTCTCTCGCGTCACGATTTATAATTAATTATTGGAGATCCGGATGATCCTCCAATTTCACTCGCGTCACGATTTATAATTAATTATTGGAGATCAGGATGATCCTCCAATTTCACTTACAACACACGTTTTATTTACTTTGGTGAGATCGCGATGACCCTCCAATTTATCCTATGGCACTGTATATTTTAGTTGAAGCGTATTCCTTGGGACCCGATACTTACGTGTCTTCTGCGTTACGGCTGCCGACCAACTGACCGAGTATCTGTCTCTGCTTCCTTTTATATCCTCTGCTGCGTTGCTACGATAAACACGTGGTCTCGGATGACGCCGCATCCTGTTTGTACTTGTGTACTTGCTATCCAACGGTACTTTGTTTACCATTTTGGGCTTCCACGTGGTTCGGTGTTTTGGCGAGACTGTACTTATGACTAACGTATTTTGAACAGGCTGTACTTATTTCATATGATCTTAACTCAGAACAATAATTCATTTGTACTTAAAATTATCAATATTAATACAATATAATAGTAAAATAACAAGGAAAATATTCAAAAATAACAAAATAAACTTTATATATAAAAATTAGTGTGGACGAAAACGCCGCGAGAACTTTCGTCATCACAAATTTTACCTCGAATTTTCATTTAATTTTTTTAATATTGTGGGTCATTTCTCCCACATGCTAGGGCAATATTTTCTGAGAATTTTTGTTTGTGTTTGTTGTTATTTATTGTTGGTCTGTGTTTTTGTTATTCAGTCAGAATTAATTTTAGTTTAAGACAATATGTCTCAGTTACTTTCTGTCTATTGCAGAAAAGTAATAGAAACAAATACAAAAAATGGTAGAGAGTTTTAATTGCTTGGTAGAATTGACTGCAGTTTCGATAGACACCACTCTATCATCTTCAGAATGCAGTATCAATTTTTTTTTCATAATTGTACTTTATTTGTGCAATCTATTTCGAATATAAATTCTTCAATATTCAGTAATCATCCCATTACATTACAAATTTTTCAACAATTACATTCGTTTAATAAGAAATTTCTTTTCCAATTTACAATGTACAATTTACTTTTAATTTAATTTTACTTTTTATTTACATTTAATATATCTTGTGGGGCTTTTCTTTTAATTCTTCTAAATGTTTGTCGGTTTGACATAAGGTTGGTTGCTGATGTATTTGGATGCAATTCTATCCTGGATTTATATGAATTTAGTTGTTTTATTATTTCTTCTTTCACAGTGTGCATATTCAGTTCCTTATGCAGTTGTTTGTTTGTAACATACACGGGAGCATTAGTTATTCATCTAAGTGTTTTGGATTGAAAGCGTTGGAGAATTTCTATATTTGAGTTTGCTGCTGTTCCCAAAAGTTGAATACCATATGTCCAAATTGGTTTGATAATACACTTGTAGAGAAGTAGTTTGTTTCCAAGAGAGACTGATCATTTTAGAAAGTTGAATATCCAGAGCCATTCTTTTAGTTTGGATATGTTTCTTACAGTTTAACTTCTTATCTAGATACATTCCAAGATATTTTACTTTTGTTTGTTGAGGAACTTCTTTATTGTTCAGCATAATCGGAGGACAAGTCGACATATTATAAGTGAATGTAATATGCACTGATTTGTTCTCGTTTGCCTTTATTTTCCACACTTTGGTATGAACAGATAATGCAGCTGTGTCATCTGCAAATGTTCCTATGACAACGTCTTCATGGATCGGGAGGTCATGCGTGAAAAGTAGTGTTGGTCCCAGAACACTTCTTTGTGGGACCCCTGCGTTTACAGAACATAAGGCGCTTTCTTCTACTTCTTCCTTTACATGAAAATAAATATTTTGGAGATATGATTTTAGGAACACATTATAGTTAATTGGTACTAATTTCTTTATCTTGTACAATAGTCCATTTTGCCATACTTTGTCAAAAGCATGTGAGATATCTAGAAAAGCAGCGGAGCAGTACTTCTTTTTCTCGAATGAGCAATTAATAGTTTCTACTAGTCTATGTATGTATTTGTTCGATTGTCCCGTGTTGTTTTCTAAGCCCAAATTGGTGATCAGGTATAAGGGACTTTCTATTTATTATTACCTTGTTGTATTATATTTGGCTTATTAGGAATAAAAAGAATGAGTAATAGACTGATCGGAAGGTAAGATTTGACGTTTTCAGTTTTTTTGCCTGGCTTTGGGATCATAGTAATTTGGGCCACTTTTCATTGAGATGGTATGAAACATCGAATAAGACAAGCGTTAAATATGCATGTAATTAGTGTGAATGCAATACTCGGTAATTATTTAAGAGATTTGGCAGTAAAGGGATTATAACTAGGTGCTTTGTTTATTTGTAGTGTTTGGATTGTGTTGCAAAAATTTCCGATTTTGAGAATTTTTGAATTGGCAAGTCTAGTTGGTACACTTCAGTTAAGAATTCTTCAATACGTTTTTCTGAGTAATGATTACTCTCTGTGGTATTTGGGGGACATTTTTTAAGTGATCCGTAAATACTTGTGATTTCTCCAAGTTACTTCTAGTCCACTTGTTCTAATTATTTCTTACAGGATGATTTAATTTTATTTGTTGATTTAATTTTTTATTTATTTTCCAAAGAGAATACTCTGTTGTTTTTGTGACATCGATATTCTGTAATTCAGATTCGAGTTCTCTATCTCTTTCTGATTTAAGAAGTTGGTTGAGTTCAGCTGTGAGGTTATTTAATGTGGCTTTGTCCTCTGAAAATATTGTTTTTTTTTTGCCACCTTTTTCTAGCCTTTCGCTTTTCGAGAATTTTATTGCATATTTAGATTGAGAAGCGGGGTAAATTTGTATTGCATTCTGTTGGAGTAGAATTCCATGCGGCATTTTGAATTATACAGTTTAGATATTTTTATGTTTATAGAATCTTCTACCAGTCGTTTATAACATTGCCAGTTTGTCTTTTCCCAGCAAAATCTTGGTAAGTACCTGTCATTATTCCCTGCATTACCAAATAATGGCATCTCATTATTCGCTGCATTACTTTCGGTTTATTAATAATGACTTACCAATAATAACAGAAATAAGTGATTTATTGTTATCAAAACAATTTTAGCAATATTTAATATAATGCAATTTTGGCTATATATGGGTTATTGTACAAGATTTATTTATTTTTCAAAATTTTTTTCAAATAATACGTGCAGATTCGAAAGAAAATACCATAAATATTTACGTATATCGTATTATGTTAGATCATTGAAGAATTTTTCACACGGAGTTTGGTTCCAGAAATTCGAATCTGGCATGAGAAAATTGTTTGTTTCTAGAAACATGCGCGACAATATGCCAAAAAATAAATGACCATATCTACCATATCTACTACTTATTTTATAACTTATTGGTAATGCATTATTGAAGCACTTAAAATCGTGAAAATATAAGCACTTGCTTATGTGGTATGCTACAAACTACAAATGCTACAAACAAGTACTTATTTTGCTACTTTATTTTAAACTTTTGGGAAGTACTTTCCTCCAATGACATCCCCATGTTAAAATAATGAGAAAAGTGGCTAAATAGAAGTACTTACCATTATCGAATTTTGCTTACTCGTCGGATTATTTGGTAATGAGAAATTTTGCTGGGTTTATTTTGCAATTTGCAGGTTTGATCAGCTATATTTACACTAAACTCAAGAATAGGGCAACTGGAGAATGTTCTGAGGACAAATCGGTACATGTATAACATTTGTGAGAACTTGCCGGAATGCCTTTTGAGACACAGAAATCGATTAAATCGGGTATTTTTTTGGGATCTGTTGATCAATAAGTAGGAGATTTTGGAGAGATTTTGGAGAAATTATGAACAGGTGGAGGTTGCTGATAGCAGATTTTAATTGTCTACTCTTTATATCCCCTCACCTTTGAAGGGAGGGTATACATATATCATTTGCTACGAGCCAAAAGTGTAACACATCGAAGGAGAGACCTAAGACCCTAAGCATGTTCAGCGGATATCCGTTTTAGGTCATTTTAAGTCGAATGAGCAATGTTCGTCCGTCCATCTGTCTGTCTGTCTGCTGGCTGGTGCGCACGATAACTCTCGAAAGGAGTAACCGATTGACTTCAAATTTGGTATGTGGTAATATTTTCTTTTATCTCCGGCTTAGTTCGGAGATGGGCAATATTTGTCCACTCCTTCTAGTACCTCCCCCACAAAGGGTTAACATTTAGTGCATAAGCATATAACTTTATTACCAGTGCATACAAAGACTTGAAATTTTGTACAGTGTAATGCTTTTATAATACCTAGAGTCCAGAGAAAAAATGGGCATTATTGCCACGCTCCTTTTGGTACCTCCCACACAAATGGACCTTTTTGTACCAAAAGTTACCAGCTTATAAAATTATATAATACCAGTGCATACAAATACTTGAAATTTCGTACATTGCAATGTTTTTATAGTACCTAGAGTCCAGAGAAAAGTGGTCATAATTAGCATGCCCGTTTTGGTACCTCCCACACTTATGGACCATTTTACACCAAAAGCTAACTTCTTATAACATTAATACCAGTGCATATAAATAATTGAAATTTTGTACAGTGTAATGATTTTATAGTACCAAGAGTCCAGAGAAAAATGGCCGTTATTGGCCCCTTGTGGTACCTCCAACACAAATGGACCATTTTTTACCAAATGTAAACAGCTTTTAACTTTAATAGCAGTACATACTTTAAAGTTATTAAATGCGATTTAAATTGATAATAATTTAATTAAAACAAAAAAAATTAATTTTAAATTAACTAATATTTTTTGGGACTCAAGGTGAGGGGATCCATAAGTCGGTTTACCCGACTGAACTTTCTTACTTGTATGTAACTAATATTGATCCCCAGAATGTGTGTTTTGTAAATTCTCAGATTGTAGTCGCCTCAAATGTATCTTGTGGCGACTACAATCTGAGAATTTGAGAAGGAACTACCGATATAGATATCTGACATTTTTAAGTAAAAATGCCATAATATATAAACTGAAGAAAGCACCACATTAAAATGTACAGGATCAGCTCAAATTAGATAGGACTACATGCATATTTATATTTAATATATGTATATATGTTAGTGTTTTCGTGGTCCAGTATGCAAATTAAAACTTAAGAGGAAAATATATCTACGATGTCCTAGTTAAGACCTTTAAGAAGACCTCTTATTTGCATAAATCCACAAACGCGTTTTTAAAATATGCAATATTCTAATCTCAGGAATTGTGTAATAAATATTTTTTAGAAAAGAATGGGGCTGAACAGCATCTTAAAATTTTTAGTGTTCGTTTAGAATTTATTAGGCTACATAACTATATTTTGCACAGAATTTTTAGTCGTTGTCATTGATGTGTAAAATACAAATTAAATTTGCAAATGCATCAGATGCACTCTTTTTTTAATTTTAAAGACGCAAAAATGAATCCTTTTATATAGAGTGATCCATTTCGAGGTTCCCTACTTTGTTAAAGAAAAAAACACAGAAAATTCAAATTGAATGGGGAATGTTTATTATCTTTTGAAAGAACATTCTTTGGCATTTATTTTTTGAAGATTATGTCTATCAAATGTTGGCCGTGGCTACGTCTCAGATGGTCCATGCGTTGAGTCCAATTGACTCGTTCGAGCATTTCGACTGGTAACTGGGGAATGGCACGCGTAAACGTTGTTCAGGCGTAAGTCTTTCCATGATAAAATGCCAAACAATACTTAACAAAAATAACATGACAGCTATTGAAAAAAGTATCTCTACTTGGATCACCCGTCATAAAGAAAAACTAACGACCTCTAAAATTAGCCTACATTTGTAAAAATCCGTCCACGCGTTCCGAAAATACATAATTCGAAACGATCCCTTTTCATAATATTTTCCTACTTTGTCAGAATTCAGATGCTAATGCGCCTGTAAATTTTTTTTGTATTTATTTGCCAACTATACAATGTTTTATTATGAGCAGATAATCGATATGCATTTTTTTTTAATTCGGGAATGGTAACCAAAAAAAGGTGTTGCTATTTATATTTCGGTCCTGGCAATGCTGGTGTTGCCATATGAATGCAGAAACTTCCATTGGAAAGTATGACATTTTTTAGCAAAACTTCACTCAGACCGTTTTGTCATTTGAGCGCGAATTGTTTTGATTACAGTGTGTTGAAAATTCACCTCCAAAACATCCACAGCTGCTTCAGGCGTCGAAAAACGTTGACCAAGCAGTTTTTTCTGGATGTGAGTGAATACGAAGAAGTCATTGGGTGTCAACTTAGGGCTGTACTGCGGATGACCCATCAATTCGACGTTTTGGCCGGTCAAAAAGGCGCTGGTTTGAGCCGATGCGTGAGAGCTCGCATTGTCATGGTGCACAATGATTCGTCTTCTCTTGTTCGTTTTTCGAATTTCTCGGAAGACTTCAGGCAAACAAATTGTGGTGTACCACTCAGAATTGACCGTCCTACGTTGCTCAAGCGGAACAGTCGCCACATAACCAGTTTTGTCGAAGAAACAGGCTACCATTTGCTTCAAAGTGCTTCTCCCACGAACAACTTTTGTTGGATTTGGCTCGTCTTCTAAGACCCACACGGCCGATTGCTGTTTGTTTCGGGCTCATACGCATAGATCCAAGCTTCATCACATGTGACAATCTTATAAACGTCTTTCGAAGCATCGCGATCGTATTTTTTCAAAATGTCTTTGCATTAATCGACACCAGCCTTTTTTTTACGGCCAGGTGTTCATGCAATATCGAATGTATGCTGGTGGAAGATATGCCCAAGGATGCCTCTATCTCACGGCATGTCACATGACGATCTTGCATTATCAGTTCACACACGGTATCAATTTTCTCTGGCACAACGGCCGTTTTTGGACGACCTTCGTCTTTGGCAGCGTCGGCCACGACTGAATTCATTAAACCAGTTTTTCACAGTGCTATTACTGCAACTTAGGTTTGTTGTTATATTGTGTTATAAAAGGTTGTTCTAGTGGCACAGTCCGCAGGACCGGGTAGTGCCTTTATATATAACCAAAGGCATTCATTAAAAACAGTCGGGGACATTGAAGTGCAACAAGTGCCGTCAATCAAACGATACACGATAGCATTGATATGTGCAATCAATTGTAATTAATTTTTTAATTAAAATAAAATTTTTTGTGTATTTATTCAACAGCAATGCGTATACCTATGAGAATAAATTGTGTAATACATAATTACATGGCGTTCAAGACCAAATACATAGTATACAAGTGATGTTGGACATTGGAGGATAGGGAAAGCAAACAAATAAATTTGGAAACATTCAGATGAAAATACACAAATTATTCACATACACTGGAAGAAAAAACTGGTATCATTTACTGAAGTTCAACTTCTGTAATGAAACCATTTTAGTAGCCAAAATGACACAATCGGCTGTTCCTATATAAAAATAATTTCCGGTTATCATCTGATTTACTTTCGGTGTGCATTTGTCAGACATATTGTTCCGTTGTACAACGCAAAGTTTAATCAGTTTCCTGGGCAAGAGTAATTCCCCATGGGCATATTAAAATAATAAATTGGCCAAAATGCTGAATCTGACTGTATTTCCTCATCACTGCAATGTGTGCATAGTGGCAGCCAGTGAATATATTGCCCTATATTGACATGTAATTCACAGTGATCATGTATCCTTTCGTGTCACACTTTCAGGCGGAAGAGGAAAGTACTCAATGTCGACTATTGTAACTCAGACAAATTTGGTGCATGTGCAAAAGCCATTTGGGAGACATAACAGCCGTTTTGTAAATTTCATTTACTTTTTGCAACAATCATTATATTGTAAAATACGAATTTATTGCAGAAAATGTGTATTAGGGCGGGTGGAAAAAGTTATGCAGTAATTTGAAATAGTATTTATTATTTACAGGTTAAGTAAATAAATCTATACAATGGTTAATATTTTAGCTATTGCTAAAATAACGAACGTAATTCAGAGAGAGGGCGTAATGCTAGTTACGTCCTATTTACATCTGTTTTTCTGAAAAAAAAAACGCCCTAACTACAAAGTGAACATTTTATTCACCAGTCAGTGGTAAATGAGCCTATGTAATGTTTCTAAATTGCAATATTACTGTAATTTAAGAAGTAATTAACCGTATTCCAATTTTAGTTTTAGTAGAAATTTAGACAAAAACTGTTTTTATAGTTATTTTACAGAGTTCAATGATTTCACTTTTTTCAAATTCTTTCAATAAATAAAATAATTGAAGTGAATGCGTTAAAAATATTCTGAATACTTGTATACGAGTGCTATTATACTATTTTTCAATTAAGAAAAAAAGTATAATATTTTAACTATTTGTCCTTTAAAAACTTTTACAACACAACATATGATTTTGGGACTCAGTTCTGAGAATTGGACGTGAAAGTAGCCTCAAACATAAGAACTTCCGCATCATTCGTTTAATCAAGTTGGCTCAATTGATAATTTAATGGCCATAATTTCTGTGCTCAAGGTGGCCGTGCGGAATATCTCTTTTGTGTCTGAAGCAAAGTTTTAGCTATTGAATAGGAGAACAAATGCGGAACAAACCTACCCGAATAAAGTGCATCCAGTACCTTAAAAATCCCATTTCCCCCATTTTTCAACTTTTTTTTGCCAATAACTTGATAACAAATCCACAAATATGCTTTTTTGGTAGTGTCTATTTACAACTTAGGGACGTTTCGTCGATGTTCTAAAGGAAATGGTATAATGAAAATGCAAAACATAGAAACACAGTTGCATAAACCCAGCATAAAATAAAAGAAGTACTTCCAAAAGAATAACATTGTAAGTACTTCCAATTCATAAGTATGAACATTTTTTCGGCATTTAATGAAGTTCTTCTAAATAACTAACCAAAATGTAATTTCGGAATATAAATTTTTAACCCAAGAATGCATAATTTTAAAACGATTGGATGTAAAATGAATCTTGTGAAGTGATAAAAGTCCAGATATATATGTAAAATACTGCGTCTATAGTGCTAAAGGGAAGAAATATATATTTATACTAGCTGACCTCAGCAGACTTTGTCCTGCCCGTCCTGTATTGGATGTATTGGTTTGTTATTCATTATATCAATTCATTAAAAAATCATACATGCCGAGTTTCAGGAAAAAAAATCATCAAAAAACCAGTAAGGAAAGGCTAAAGTCGGGCGGGCCGACTATATAATACCCTACACCACTCTCGTAATATTGAATAACTCTAATATATAAATTTTGTAATTCATGTATAAATTGTTTACATAAATTTACTTTTGGGACATTTTATACTATATAAAACGATTGGATCTAAAGAGCCAAATCGGATGAAACATATATATGGGAGCTATAGCTAAATCTTAACCGATTTTCTTCAAATTCGGCAATGTTGGTTCATGGATGAAGAAACTCTACTATTCTAAATTTCAAAACGATTGGATGTAAAATACAGCTTCTATAGAACTAAAGGGCCAAATCGGACGAAACATATATATGGGAGCTATAGCTAAAACTTAACCGATTTTCTTCAAATTCGGTAGTGTTGGTTCATGGATCAAGAAACTCTACCATTCTAAATTTCAAAACGATTGGATGTAAAATACAGCTTCTATGGAGCTAAAGGGCCAAATCGGACGAAACATATATATGGGAGCTATAGATAAATCTTAACCGATTTTCTTCAAATTCGGTAGTGTTGGTTCATGGATCAAGAAACTCGACCGTTCTAAATTTCAAAACGATTGGATGTAAAATACAGCTTCTATAGGACTAAAGGGCCAAATCGGACGAAAGATATATATGGGAGCTATATCTAAATCTGAACCGATTTCAACCAAATTCAATAGGGATCTTTACAGCTGCGAAATACACTAAACTGCAAAATTTCAGAACGATCGGAGTGAAATTGCGACCTGTAGTCGACGAACAACTTTACATGGACAGACGGTCGGACGGACAGACATGGTTAAATCGTCTCAGCTAGTGATTCTGAGTCGATCGGTATACTTTAAGGTGGGTCTAGCTGTGTTATTTAACATCTGCCGTGAAACAAACTTATAATACCCTGTGCCGCAGTGTGGTGTAGGGTATAATTAAATAGCTCGTAAAGTTCACATAAACGCTAATAGTTCGGCACAGTGCAATGCGTTTAAAGAAAATACCGAAAAATATGTGTATTTGTTAAACCCCTTCTGGTACCTCACACACAAATTGACAGATAAATTAGTATTATGTTATAAATTAAATTACTCACAAAGTGAGGGAATATCTTAGTCGGTTTTCACGACTGAAACTGTCTTACTTGGTGTTGGGTTCTTCAGTGTTAAGGTTTTGCCAGACCACGCTTGATTTGTCTCAAATTTTAAACTGTTCAACTTGCATAGCCATTTCAATAAACATAATTGCCGAATTCGGTAGGAAGAGCAGCCAAAGGCTGTTCTAGAACTGCCAGTGAATCCTGATGTACTGTTTAGGGCGGTTTATGGACATGCGACATCATTGGACAGCACTTCATCAATGACGATAATGGCCCCAACTTTACGCTTAATGGAACAAGTTATCGTTCGATATTCACTGACTATTTTGACCGAAATGGAAGAATTTAACTTGGTTGACGTGTGATTTCAACAGAACGTTATCACATGCCACACTCCACGCATACTATGAACCAATTTAGAGCCAAGTTTAGTGAGTAATAACAAATATAATTTATTCAATTATACACCTTTTGTGTGTTTTTATTAAATTTTCAAACACCAGACGCTTAGAATATAATAAAGGGTGGTTTTTTAAAACACATACATACATACGTTTCCATATATTTCAGTGAAAGGTTTACTATCCATCATGTATAACGATTCAACGAACAATATGTATAGCATACATGTCTTGGGTATTCTTTGTTGTTGTATGTAGTTAGGGCAGTTTATATTTATCAATCAAACACTAATGTAGTAAGGGCCTATTGTATGTCGTTAATAATATCGTTACTTTTGATCGTACGACTCTAAAATTTTGTGTGAAAATGTTGTTTCATCAAATGCAAAATAATCAATAAAAACATCGATTTTGATTTTCTTGTTATTTAGGACCGTTTGCATTTCTGGTGACGATATATAAAAATGTATGAGTGTGTTACGTATGGACTATAAAATTGGTGAACCGATTTTGATGATATTTTCAGGGAATCTTCAGATTAGCCTAGTGGGTGACATAGATTTGATTGGACAAAGGGGCGCACAGTGGTCTGTTCCATTGACAAAAAATCGATAATAATGAATTGGCTCAAATAATGGTAAAATTACACAATAACAATTTTGATTTAGCTCTTTTTGACACCACGAGGGGGCGCCAAAGTCAATGGTGGTATGTTCAAATCGACCAAAAAATAATCTACCTTAAATGTACTTTGTAAAATAGCTGTATAAAATTCGTTTATTAAGGAAATTAATCCAAACTTTTTGTATATAACATTTAATCGAATGTTTTTTGAAAAAAGTTTTAAAGTTTAATTGGAATGAGAAAAAAAATTGGAGAAGATCCTTAAACTTTTATTTTTCAAAATCAGTGTATGTGGTGTTACTATTAAATAAAAAAGCATAACATATTTTGGCACAAACTTAAAAAATATATTTTTTATGTCAAAATCCGTTATTTTCCAATATAACTTTTAGGTGTGTTCCAAAATCAGTCACCAACGCTTAACTTGTAGCCCAAACCGATATTTTTTTGCGTCAGAGAGCTAACATGATTCTTAAAAAAACAAAAATCCATACTTATAAAATATTTTTGAGACAAATGTAAAAAATTGCTTTTAATATGGCAATCTTTATGTCGAAAATAAAAATATTAAACATTGTATGTCATCGGGAAAAAAATTCGTAAAGATCCCTAATTATTTTCACCAGATGTTACTAATGATATGCCCTCTTTAAACATAAAATATAAAACTTCAAATTATTCAAGCAGGAAATTTCGAAAAAGTAATTTTGTAAAAAAATTAATATTAATGCATTTGAGGAGTTCCTAATAATAGCACCAAGGATAATATTTGGATGCGCTTCCAATGATACTATATGTCAGTAGTGTATTTGCCAATAGGTATATAAATATTGAACATTTTATGCCCGCATTTATTCATGTAGTATAAGGTTTATTATTTGAGGAAGCCAGTACGAAAAGTTCGCTTCTTCCATACAAAGAAAAATGGTCCAAACAACACAAACAAAGATTTAATGGCGTACCTTACAATAAATTCTCATCAAATTTTAAGTTCAAAACGGCTTAAAAAACTTAACACTGACAATATTTTTAAGAATAATATATCAATTATCTTTTAAACGAAGATTCATTTATACGATTTTTGATGAAATTTTTCACGAAGATGATAATATAATTTTAGAAGCCAACGAAGGAAACTCTTCTGACAAACGTATGCATTAAACTTTTACAACGAAGCAATACAGTACAAAACTACGCAAAAACACTTTAGTTCATGTAACCGGCGTTTGAAATGAATTTTCTCTAGTGACTCTTCAACATTTTCTCACCATATTTGCAATTTACACAAAACACAAGTTCGGGACGGATCAGGAAACGATTTCTCCCAAATTTGTGCACACATTTGCTCACAACAAGCCTATTACGCTTTTCAAACTTTGTTCGAAATTCATTGCCACTCTTGAGCGTTATTTACATATTTATTTTCAACTCCTTTGAACTCTTTGTGTGGGAGGAACCTAAAGGAATCGCTCTATTCCGTCAAATTTTTGCACCGCAACTGATATTTATGAAATATTATGACGTGTTAAATTTCATAAATATACAATGTTCCAATAATTTTCATGGGGGTACGAGACCCGCGGTCCGATTGTGTCCAAATTAAAAAAAATGTCTTTAATATGACCAAATACAGCTTGGTACCCACTTTCATAATTATGCTATTACTCCTTCCATTTTTGTCGCATCGGTACATGAAGGCAGAGCACTGAGGGGAGTTCCACCGTCCACATAATACAAATTTTGAAAAAGTGTAATCTTGAACAATTTGTTAGCGAGAGCGCTGTAAATTTGTGAATATGTATCTGGTGGCAGTCTACGTGATTGGCCTAAAAATGGGCGGGATCGGAACAAGGGTTTGGCCCCGCCCAACACTCAAAAAAAGTGGACCCTGGAGCAAGTTAAAAAGGAACTAAACTGTAGGAATATTGAACATCGTATGGCACTAAAGTTAGTTTTCCTTATATCAAGTTCATATATTCCCTCACAATTATGAAATATTTTGAACTTAATTCTAGTTAACTCGTACTTCCTTTAAGTAGCTATTGAAATTAAAATGGGAATAATGAACTTAATACTAACCAATTCTGACTTGAATTTATGCGAATTCAACATATTTTTGTCCTTATTGCCAGTAAATTTTTACTCAAATTTAGGAAAATTTAATTAAATTTATGCAAAAAGAAAAATTAAAATTTTTCTTGGACTTTTTTAGTCCTTGAATTTTTTTTGCGATTTTTGATCACCACCTCCATATCACACTCTCCTCCATGTACGTTTGAATCTCTTACCACTTGCACTTTGGATTTATCTCTTCTCCTTTGTTTGAGCAATTGAAATTGATTATTACACACGAAATGTTCAGTATCATATGTATAAAATTTTACATCCGCTCCGAGTGTGATTTGATCCCAGAGAGTTGCCTTATACTATATTTATAGGCGACGAAGAAATTTTATTATGAATGACATTTTCATATCAATTCCTCACAATAATAAGGTTGTCGGTTCGATTCTCGCCCCGGGCGTAACATTTTTAATGTTTCGCAATAAATTTAAGTTTTAAGTAAGTTTTCCTAATTTTGAGTTCAAATTCATGGACTCGAAATGAGGGTTCATGATTATTTTTAGTTAAAATTTTCTAAAACTCATGTTTTCCATTTTTAGTTCATAATGTCCTTATGTCTATGTTGGGTGTCCACCGCATATGTCTAAATTTGATAAATTTGTGAATATTCGAGCTATTTTCAAAAAAATATTATTTTAGTAAAAATATGTCCTCATTTTTAGTTAATGGACTATTCTGCATATGCCCCAAAACAATAAAATTTATTAGTACTAAGTAAAATTTCTCAGTTTTAAGAAAAAATTAACTCAATATGAATAAAAACATTGAACTAAATTGGAGTATGGATTTTACAAAAAATTAGGACATACATTTTTTTGAGTGTATGAGCCAAGATTCGAAATCGAGATACCTCCACCAATTTTTCCGCTGTAATTTTGTGCATATGTATCTTGTGGCGGTCAACGTGATTGAGCCTTATTTTGAAATTGAAATAAATTGAACAATTTGTTGTTCATGATATTGATATTCCAAATCATAAATAAGATGCGCACAACAAATTGAACCACTGGCTAAAGTGTATGTCCATGGACCTGAAAGGTTAAAAAATCTCCAAAATATTTGATTGTTTGTAATTTTGTAAAGGTAGCATCTCAACGAAGAAAACAATGCGCATTTCAAAAATTATGTGGATATATGTAGTGATTGGTATAATTAAGAGATTTTCACCAACATTTTATTTATACCCCCACTATTGTGAACGAGGGTATATAGCACTTGCTGCGGGCCAAAAGTGTAACACATAACACATAAAAATAATTGTCGGAAATCCGTTTTGGGCCATTTTAAGTCATTTGAGCAACATCCGTCCGACAGTCCGTCTGTATATCTGAGTAATACGCATAATAACTTTTGATAGGAAAAAACCTGTGCAAAATAGACGCTATTGTCTCGCCCCTTTTGTTACCTCCCAAACAAATATACCATTTTGCACAAAAATTTAACGGGTTTAAGTTAAAAGTTATAACATCGATCCCTACGCAAGGACACACTTAAAATTTTGTACGGGTTAATGCGTTTATAGAACCCATAGACTATTGAACAAGTAAGAAAGTTTTAATGTAATATGGAATATTTATCCGTCATTTTATCTGGGAGGTACCAGAAGAGGTTTAACAAATACACCTATTTATCGCTGGACAGTAGATACTTTAAACACATTGCACTGTGCCGAATTATAAGCATTTATTTGCCCTGGTACTTTAACGTTATGAGCTATTTAGTTTTGGTATTATTTTGCCATTTTTGTATGGATGGTACAAAAACGGGCGTGGGGATAACGCTCATTTTTCACAGAGCTGTAAGTACTTTAAAAGCGCTACAATGTGCATAATTTTGTAGTATCTTCGTGAATTGGTACTCATGCTATAAGTCGTTAAATTTTTGTATAAAAAGATACATTTGTGTGGGAGGTACCAAACGGGGCCTGAGAAGGTGGTAGCGATCATTAAACTAATGCCATGTGTTGAATTTCAGAGATTCAAGTAAGTCGTATAGAAGTTATCGGATAATCAATATTTCACTTAAATGTTAAGCCTTTGTGGGGGCCGTATTAGAATGAGGTCACTAATATGGTCCATATTTGAAGTTAGCCTGAGGTAGACAAAAACTATTAGTTCACACCAAATTTGAAGCCAATCGGTTACCCCTTTCGAGAGTTATCGAGCGCACCAACAAGCAGATAGGCACACAACAAGACTGACATACGTTAGGACGGACGGGCGGACGAACGACGAATATTGCTCGAATGACTTAAAATTACTCAAAACGGATTGCCGCCGAACATACTTTGGTTCTTAGGTCACTTCTTCGATGTGTTACACATTTGACCGTTAGGGTGTTAGCTTTCATAAATTGGAACAAAAAATTTGGGAATTTTTTTTTTTCATTTTTAACGACAGTTAATGTATCACTGTCTATACCCGAAAATTTAATTTCTAACATTTATAGCCATCATAATTTTCTTTCAAAGGGCATCACGGCTCTATCGGTCTTGTACTTCAGAAAATATGGTCCAAACACTGAAGGTACAATACGTACATGAAAATTGGAATTTAAAAAAACCTTTACAAATGTTTCACTAAATGTATGCCTCTTTCAGTCTCCCAACATTAATGTTTAATTGAACAATACCATGACGCATGTGACATACATGACTTACTTATGGCGATTTCGTGTTTCTTAGGTGTTACGATAAATTTAAAAATAACTTCTGTTAAAGTCGTGACCTGATTTTCTTTTGCTATGCATTTTATGTGTGCATTGCTTTGAAACGATACAATTATGCTTCCCAAACACAGTGAAATCTCTTACACTACGTAAAATAGGGTATACAGCAACCTTGTATTAAAAACAATATTATTAAAGATGATGTTTTTAAAATGTGATGTGTGTAACTTCTACTTCTACAAATAAAATTAAATATTGATTTCGCTTTTTTTAATGTTTCTATGTATTTTTTGTGCCAACAAAAAACTGTTCAATAAAGAAAAGTTATTTTTTAATTTATGTCTTTTGATTGCCATTTTTAAAATAGTATCATTAACGTAACATAAATTTTTTGATATTCATTACTAATATAATAACATTTACTTTGATGCACATTTTGTTTTAAATTTTTCCACCTCCGGACAGCAAATATTATTATTTCTTGGACAACATATCTAGTGTAATTTGGCTCTGTGGAAGTGAGACTAATGTGACAGTGATATGATTAAAAAAATCCGAATTAGACCGAATAATGTACGACTACAACACATTTTTAACAACGAAATAACAAATACAGCATTTACATACATATTGGTATATTAGACCAAATCATACACTTTTATTTCTTAAAATACATTTAAATATATACTAAACCGGATGATTACAATAACTACTGATGAAAATTATTCACGCAAACAGATGCTTAGGTATCACAGAATCCACAGTCGAAATTACACGCTACTAAAAAAGATTTTTAATGTCCATATTTTAAAACATTTTTAAGAATCCGCACATGTTCCTTCCTTAATCAATGATTACACACTCTAAATGAAGTTAAATCATTGTATTAATAAGTTATGAGTAACACGGTATAACGAAATTATTTGCATATTTTGAATTGTTCAATTCAGTTCATCCTTGCAGGAGTAGATACTCCTATGGCACACATGCCATACATACTCAGAATATTCAAAAATTTAATTTGATATTAAACAAGAAATTTTTTCCCATCTCTGCATATTCGTTCTCAATCACACTGGTTAGTATAACCCACTAAATTCCTACTTTATCTTTAGAGTCAAGTACACAGAAAAAATTCGTGTTGTTTTCAATTAAGAAATTCTGCATTAACCTGAGATTTGACAGGCATGTAGTTCAATTGCCGCGATATTATGACCGAAAGTAAATGAACATACGAGTATATATTTATACCCTACACCACACTGTGGTACAGGATAGATATATATATAGCTCCCATATACATCTTAAGTCCGATTTGGCCCTTTAGTCCTATAGAAGCTGTATTTTACATCCAATCGTTTTTAAATTTAGAATGGTAGAGTTTCTGGATCCATGAACCAACATTGCCGAATTTGAAGAAAATCGGTTAAGATTTAGCTATAGCTCCCATATATATGTTTCGTCCGATTTGGCCCTTTAGTCCTATAGAAGCTGTATTTTACATCCGATCGTTTTGAAATTTAGAATGGTAGAGTTTCTTGATCCATGAACCAACATTGCTGAATTTGACGAAAATCGGTTAAGATTTAGCTATAGCTCCCATATATATGTTTCGTCCGATTTTGCTCTTTAGTCCTGTAGAAGCTGTATTTTACATCCAATCATTTTGAAATTTATAATGGTGGAGTTTCTTTATCCATGAACCAACATTGCCGAATTTGAAGAAAATCGGTTAAGATTTAGCTATAGCTCCCATATATATGTTTCGTCCGATTTGGCCATTTAGTCCTATAAAAGCTGTATTTTACATCCAATCGTTTTGAAATTTAGAATGTTAGAGTTTCTTGATCCATGAACCAACATTGCCGAATTTAAAGAAAATCGGTTAAGATTTAGCTATAGCTCCCATATATATGTTTCGTCCGATTTTGCTCTTTAGTCCTGAAGAAGCTGTATTTTACATCCAATAATTTTGAAATTTAGAATGGTAGAGTTTCTTGATTCATGAACCAACATTGCCGAATTTGAAGAAAATCGGTAAAGATTTAGCTATAGCTCCCATATATATGTTTCATCCGATTTGGCTCTATAGATCCAATCGTTTTTATACCCTACACCACACTGTGGTACAGGGTATTATTTAAGTATAAAATGGCCCAAAAGTAAATTTATGTAAACAATTTATACATGAATTACAAAATTTATATATCAGAGTTATTCAATATTACGAGAGTGGTGTAGGGTATTATATAGTCGGCACCGCCCGACTTTAGCCTTTCCTTACTGGTTTTTAAATTAACATATATATTTCATTTAGCATTATTTTAAATCTAGAAACTACTTACATATTGAGTAATAATCAGATCTAAGAGATGAACTTTTTGGCGCTTATAAGCCAAATATATAATCGTATGGAATTTTTTTTTCAATTTTGTCAGTATTCTTTCCTGTGTCAAGAAAGTGTGTTTTCTTTTTATCAAATTTTGAAATGATCAATGACGGAAATACTTATATAGTGCCCAGATACCAAATAAAAATATGAAATTAAACAAATATTTTGATTTTTGTACCACGAAACATATCTGAGCCAAATTCCGCAATTCTAATTTCGTAATAATTCGTAGGGTGGTTAATGGTTTTTCTTATATCCGAGTCATTAAATTCAAATTTGATTATTTCCATGTAGGACAAAGAACTGTGCTTACTACTATACATCATACGCTTAGCTTGTAACATAGGTCATCGAAAGTTGACTCCTTTTTGAATTCAGTGTTTGAAAGTGCTTATCTAAAGTAACAAACTGCAGTTTGGGTTTTTCTGGTTTAGTTCGAATTTGGATTTTATTGTATAGTGAATATATTAGTTTAAACTTGATATTGATCATTTGTCAAAGAAATTTATGTTTTTACCACGACTATATCTAGTTAACCAATGTGAATTTCGCTTTACGACCCTCATTTAATTTTTGGTACATACTAGAAGAAAAATATATAAGTCAGAAAGTTCAGTGGGAGAATCGACTTAAGAATCACCCTAACTTCAGTCCCAAAAAATATTCGTAAATTTTTTTAATTTTAATTAAATTGTTATCAATTTAATAATTTTAAAGTGTGCACTTCTATTAAAGTTATAAGCTGTTAACTTTTGGTGCAATATGGTAAATTTCTGTGGGAGGCACCAAAAGAGGCTTGCCAAAAACGCCCACTTTTCTCTGAACTCTGGGTACTATAAAAGCATTACACTGTACAAAATTGCATGTATTTGTATGAAGTTATATTAAAGATATAAGCAGTTTACCTTTGGTGCAAAATGGTATATTTGCGTGGGAGTTACCAAAAGGGGCATGCCAATAACGCGCTCTTTTCTGTGGACTTTAGGTACTAGAAAAGTAATACTATGTAGAAAATATCAAGTATTTGTAGGAACTGATATTAAAGCCATAAGCAGTTACTTTTGGTGCAAAATGGTCCATTTGTGTGGGGGGTACCAAAAAGGGTTTAGCTACTTCGCCCATTTTTCTTGAAGTATTAGCGACTAACAAGCTAATACTATGTGTGCAATTTCTGAAGGTTCGAGCAAGTAGTATAGAGAGTATTAAAGAATCAGTATTTCAATAAAAGTTAACCCTTTGTTGGGGAGGTACTAACACCCATTGGGCGTTATTTCCACTCGATACCGTCGGATATAAGTCCCAACAATTTTGGGTGTTATGTCCTAGATTATATGCGGACATAACTCCCAAAATCGTTTCCGGCGTTATGTCCGTTGGGAGTTATGTCACGGCACCGTAGTGGAAGGCCCATATTCGAATTTAGCCGGAGATAGAGAAAAATATTAACGCATACCAAATTTGAAGTCAATCGATTACTCCTTTCGAAAGTTATCGTGTGCACAAAAACAAATACATTAAAATAATGGTGAGTGTTCGAATAAGAACATACATTTGTTCCCTGGTTGCTGAAACTAAAGACTTACTGTCTATGTAAATGAGCATGATTTTGCGTAGGGATTTCAAATTGTAAATTTTTTGAGACATTTCTGCACATACATAACACTGTGCAACAGGAAAATCTTTCCCAATCGAGACCAATTGGACATGATGGTACACCACTAGTATATCAAAACACCCCACGGGTTTTTCCAAACCCGTTTTTGTTTTATAGCCCTTTGAAGATGGGCTATTTTTACTCAAATTTCCACACTGTTTCTATGCCCCTATAGTGAACTTTTCCTGTAAATATGACTAAAACTAGCACAATTTCATAGGGCTATAAAACAAAAATTCAAGCTAGCTTTCAAAACCCTTTGCGGGTTTTGTTATACTAGAAGTGTACTATTATGTCCAATTGGTTTCATTGCGGAAAGATTTGATGACCCAAAACTTGTTGCACAGTGTAATTTATCATAGCTCGGAAACTACTTATCCGATTTGATTGAAACACATTTTAAGAAAATTTAGACTGAAAAATAGTGACAGAATTTTGAATTTAATATTGTGGGTCATTACTCCCACATACTAGGGTAACGTTTTCCGAGAATTTGTGAAAGATCTAATTTTGTGCCAGTGACACTTCAGAAAGAAGTACCCATATGTAACAAGTAAAAGCGTTAAGTTCGGCCATGCCGAATCTTATACATATGTATACCCTCCACCATGGATAGCATGTGACCTCACAAAATAACTCAAACCTAAAGAAAATAACACCGAAAAACACAAACAAAATTTTGTAGGAATCACAACAAGTTAGATGCTGTATATGGGATCTATATCTAAATATGGACCGATATCGCCCATTTCCAATCCCAAGTTACCTGCAGCTATAAGAAGTATCTATACCAAATTTCAGCCACGTAGCTCAAGTATTATAGATTGTAGAGTGATTACAACAGATGGAAGGTCGGACAGACGGACATGGCTAAATCGTCTTAGAATTTTAGGACGCATAAGAATATACGTAGTATGTTCAAAAAATTTCGCGAAATTTGTATTTTTCAAAAAGTATTTATTTATTCATGAATATCTATTTTGTCCCCTTCAAAGTAATTCCCCTCGGATATAATACACTTCCGCCAAGGTTTTTTCCAATCCTCGAAGCACTTCAAACAATAATTTTTTGTGATCTTGTTCAGCTCCTCCTTCGATGCCGTCTTTATCTCCTAAATCGTAGCGTCATCCTTTCATGGGCCTTTTCAGTTTTGGGAACAAAAATAGTCACAGGGGGCTAGGTCAGCGTTATCATGGTGCAAAAGCCAGTTTTTGTTCTTCCACAAATCCGGGCGTTTTTGGCGGATTGCTTCGCGCAATTTGCGCATAACTTTCAGGTAATATTCTTTATTGACCGTACTACTTCTTTATTGACCGAACTCATAATGCACCACGCCCCTGCAATCAAATCAACAGTCTGTTGTTGACGTGCTCGGGCGTCCGGCACGCTGTTCTCCTTCGCATCTTCTCGGCCCTCTAAGAACATTTTGTACCACCGATAAACGTTGCTTTGGTCCAAGGTAGCATCACCATATGCCACAGTCAACATTCGGAATGCGTCAGCGCACTTTATTTGGGTTTTCACACAAAATTTGATGCAGATTCTTTGATCCATTTTCTGAAATAGATAAAAATCGAAGACAAGTTAAAACACATCCAAGCAACCGTTTTTTTCCAGCTGTCAAAAATGAACTAAACATTCAAAATGGCCGAGCTTGTCAGCATAAGTAAGGGACATGAGTACGAACATAACGCTACAAAAATATCAAAAATCAAATACAAATACACATACCTCGTATATACTTTATGGGGTCTCAGATCAATATTTAGAGGTGTCACAAACGGAGTGACAAAATCAATATACCCCCCATCCTATGGTGGAGAGTATAAAAACCAGTAAGGAAAGACAGAAAGTCGGGAGGGGCCGACTATATAATCCCAAACAGAGCGCCCCAGTAGGTGAGTTGGTAGCGTACTCGCCTATGAGTTTGGGGGTCATGGGTTCGATTCCCACCAGAGGCTCTGGTCTATCGCTGCAAACATTTAGCCATATGGTCTTTGTAACCCGGCCTTTCCCTGGACCTTAAAATTAGAATATAAATTTACTTTGTATTGTAATTCAAATAAATAATCCCAAACAATGCGAAAATGGGCATTGCGATAAGAAATTGGTAGTGTTCAACATGTAATAAGAAAACTAATTTTTGCCGAATTTCGTACTGATCGGATCGTACACAGCGCTTACATGACAAATCGGGTGAAACATATATATGGGGCTTTATCTTAATCTGAACAATAGGGTCCGTCTTTGGGCCAAAAAATAGCACTGTGCTAAATTTCATCACAGTCGGACCATAAATACGACCTGCACTTTGATTACAAGAATACATGGACAGACAAATAGACATACGGACCTGCCTAAATCGACTCAAGAAGTGATTCTATGTTGATCTTTATAATAAACTATGGTTCTATTTCTTCTCCCTTTGGGCGTTTTGTCACTCCGTTTGTAACACCTCTAAATATTGATCTGAAACCCCATAAAGCACATATATACATATATTATTAAACGTTGTAAAGTTTAGACGATTTAGCCATGTCCGTCGGTCCATCCGTCCGTGTGTTGTAATCACGCTACAATCTGTAATACTTGAGCTAGGTGGCTGAAATTTGGTACATATACTTCTTATATCTGCAGGCATGTTGGGAATGAAAATGGGCAATATCAGTCGTTTTTTTTTGGATATAGCCCCCATATAAAGCATCCTCACAATTTGACTCTTAACGTCATAGAGACCACAAATGACAACTGATCGGGTTGTCATAGGTCCATGTTTTGATATTGCCCTAATACAAAGGTCTCTCTACATTTGACTTCGTAACGCCACAAAAACCTAAAATTTCAACGAATTGGGCTAATATTTGGTATAATGAGTTCATTAGTACCTGTAACCATTCACATAGGATCCATGGTGGAGAGTATATAAGATCATGGCCGAAGTTAACGATTTTACTTGTTTGAAGTTAGTTATGTCTTCCTTACGTTCTTGATGAACTTGCCGGTATTGCGATTATCAAGACTAAAGTTATAAATAAATAATTTCTTTCAGTGTATATTGTTAGAATGGAAGTCTGTAATACATATTTACAATAGGATGCGCTGAAACGTTCTGTCCGTCTTTCTGGCTGAAACGCACAATAACTTTTGAAAGGATTAACGGGTTTACTTCGAATATGTTAAGTTTTCTATCTCAGGCACACCTTCTAGTACTACCCTCACAAAGGGTTAAAATTTAGTGAAATATTGATTCCCTAAAAACTTCTATACTACTAATACGAATCATCTCTAATTCCTCACATAGTAATAGTTTATATGTCGCTATCACACTGAAAAAATGGGCGAAGTGACACCCTTTTTGGCACCTCCTACACATGGGACCATTTTGTACAAAAATGTAACTGCTTATATATTTAATACCACCTTCACCCTTGATACCCTACACCACACTGTGGTACAGGGTATTATGACTTTGTGCATTTTTTTGGCCCAAGGACGATCCCTATTGAAATTGGTCAAAATCGGTTCAGATTTAGATATAGCCCCCATATATATGTTACCCCCGATTTGACTTGTAAGCGCTGCAGAAACTGTATTTTACATCAGATCAGTACGAAATTTGGCAGAGAGAGTTCCCTTAATACATGAACACTGCTAAATTCGGAGAAAATCGGCTCAGATTTAGATATAGTCCCCATATATATGTTTCACCCGATTTGACATGTTAGCGCTATAGAAACCGTATTTTATAACCGATCTGTACGAAATTCGGCTGAAAGAGGTTTCTTATTACATGACGGTATACTGCCCAATTCGGAGAAAATCGGTTCAGATTTAGATATAGCCTCCATATATATGTTACCCCCGATTTATAATTCAAGCGCTGTAGAAACTGTATTTTATATCCGATCACAGCGAAATTCGGCAGAAAGAGGTTTATATTTTACATTAATGAGTATTTAGGGAAAATCAATTCAGATTTATATATATGTTCCTCCTGATTTGGTTACAAAGCGCTATAGAAGTTGTACTTTACTTCCGATAATTACAAAATTCTCCAGAAAGATGTTTCTCAATTTAGGAATGAACAATGCTTAATTTAGCGATTATCGGTTCAGAATTAGATATATCCAAATATATATACCCATATATAATACCCATTTACCAATTATTTCAAATTATTATCGCATTGACCCTTATCGCATTGCTAGGGAGGTGTAGGGTATTATATAGTCGGCCCCGCCCGACTTTCTGCCTTTTTAACTGGTTTAATGATCTTTTAGTGTCAAAACGTTAGTCGAAGTCAACATTTTCATCACGGTAAAGTTCACTTACGTGCAACATTTGGAAATTATTAAAAATTAAATTAAGAGCGCTTACTCCAATTTCCGGCCAATTTGAATCCAAATATTCACTTTTGGATGTTCCGCCGTGGAGGAAGAGTAGCCCTAACCTTCATCCTTATAAGATCAAACTGACTCAAGAACGAAAACCCTTTGATAATTTGAAACGCCGAAACTTCTCCGATTGGGCTCTGCCAAAGTTAATGTTGTGTTCTTAATGAAAAACCCTATAGTAACTATAGTCCATTACAAAATGGGCATTATTGGCACGCCCCCTTTGGTACCTCCAACACAAATGGACAATTTTGCACCAAAAGTTAACTCCTTATAACTTTAATACCAGTGCATAAAAATACTTGAAATTTTGTTCAGTGTAATGCTGTTATAGTAAAGGGGTTTCCATTAAGGACATAACAATTTTATATATAAATAAAACACAGAATATTTAAGATAAAGAGTTCAAATTTAGTTCAAATTTTATTTAGTTTGCAATTTGTAGTGCAAATATTACATTTTAAGAATGAAATTCGAATTCGGTCATGTAACCACTCAAGCCAGTCTACGGCGATCTATTCTTTGGACGCAATTTTGCACCACTTTTGCGCACCTTTCGACCGGAACGTTGGCGATTTCGCGTTGGATGTTGTATCTGAGCTCGTTTAAAGTTGTTGGCTTGTTGGCATAGACCAATGACTTGATGTGGTAAAAGAAATCCAATGGCGTTAAATCGCATTAACGAGGTGGCCATGGTTTGAGAGATGCCCAATTCCTGAGAACGATGGGAGCATCTATACTCAAATTTAAAATTTACCCCAGCACATTTTTTAAAGTTTCCAAAAAACATGCATATACACTTCGGCACAACTCAAATTTAAAATTTACCCCAGCACATTTTTTAAAATTTCCAACAAACATGCATATACATTTCGGCACAACTCAATATACATATGCATATTGGTTTTTACTGCGAAACAAATTGACATCTGCAGAAATAGAAATAATGAAAGTGCGAACGATTTTTCGTCTATTGCTTTTGCTTTGAAATTTGCTCTGAACTGAAAGAAAATTTAAATTCAGTAAAAAAAAATGGAAACAAATTAAAGTCGATTACTACTGCGACAAAGAGAGAGAATATAGTTCCTTGAGAAAACCCAAATTACATTTTCCAAATTGATAGGATCTGGGTTAAAGTTTGAAAGAAGAAGAGGAATTCGAAAGAGATGAAATTATGTTGTTAACTTGAAATTCTGACGTTAAACTCATTTAGAAGGCGGTAGCATATTTGGCAAATTATTCTTTTCGCTCGTTTTAGTTTAATACTCGTTGTGCTTTCTGTCTTTCGGCAATGATGTTTCCAGATTAGTTGTTAACGCTAATGTCAGACAATAAAAAATAATTATTTTATACAATGGTTTTAATTAATAATTTGAATGTTATGACAATAAATGTCTAGTAAATGGTTGGGTTTTATAAGAGGGTAATCATGACAGACACATTTAGTGTAAAGGGTGGTTCAGCTAGTGGTATTATTTTGAGTTTTTTAATTGGCTGCGATTTGACGACTTTATACTGTTTTGGTGGGGTACTGTGATTGGCCGATGTTATACGGACAATACATATTAGCTTCAGACCCTTAAGACGAATATCGAATTGAAGAGTGGGTTGATAGCATGCGCTGCTCGGAAGCCAGTCAATGCAGCCAAATGTATGAAATTGTGTGCCCTAAATAATGGAAATGTTTGCAATTTCGAATGTAGAAATAATATGCCGAAATACTTGCAATTTCAAATGCAGCAATAATATGCCGAAAAAATATTGGTTCTCATTGTTTTAATTGGGAAAATACTTAAATTTCTACCACCCATCACAGGTTCCCCAGCTGCGAAGCCTACGCGGTAGCCCATGAATTAAATCGTGTTTTATAATTAGTTAAACTTAATTTAAACTTTCAAAATCCATTAATAAGCGGAAAAAAGATTTTGGTTATTTGTTTTTTTTTAATTTGTAACAAGAAACATAGATTTGGACCACCCTTTACTAGCATTTCCGATGCTTATTTGTTGACTACACAATTGAGGCAATAATACTTTAATAGAATTTCAGGTAATAGTAATATCTCGTAGCATTAATATTATGTATATTCATGTAATAGTCGTTATAACCACTTATTTGCTTGGGTTTACTTTAAATGTAAATATGTGATATTGCTCAAATTATGAGAATGTTTATTGGTACTATAGGTATGTAATTGAGTCGAAAAGTAATTATACACACTTAAAACAAAATAGTTCTTACATTTTCCACCATAGGACGGGGGCTATAATTACGTGGTCATTCGTTCGCCAAACTTTGAAGTATTTGTCTGAGATCCAATGAAGTTTATACAAATTAGGTTTATGTTAGGGTGGCAACCAGCTTTGCCAATGAACATATACTAATGTAGGTCACAGGTGATCATATGATTTTCATTGAAACCTACTTGTTTGATGCATAAAGTTATCAATAGCACGAATATCGGTACCGGAAGTATATATCTGACTACCTAGAAAGACCAACCCCCGTATACCCAGACGTTGTTTACTTAATGAGGGTACCTGGATATAAGATATCCCTGGGATTTGCAAAACTGATGAACTTGCTAGGAAAGGGACGACATTACAAATTCTCCAAGAATTTACATATATTGGTGTATCACTGTCCACGTGCAGTTTTGGCTTAGGCAAGAGATAATCGGGCAGTCTAATGAAAAATGGTCAGAAATCAGCACCTGCAGGAAAGGTGGACTAATATGGTCGCTTTCCCAACGTGACACTACAGCTTTCCTGCAAGAATGCAATGCGACGTTGGCTTTCCTTACACGTTTCAGTACAACAAGTCTGTATAACAATTTCATATCTAGAATTATTTATTATTTATTTTCAGAATATGGAACCTTATTCTTCCTAGTAAAGGGAACCAATTCTATTTTGTGTTAGAACGCCCAGAGTGTCTTTGGGGAAGCCTAAGCCAGATACTGAAATTGCCGCGCTACGACGTTGCAGCCAAAGCATTCTAGATCTAACTGGATTATATTCACCGCTAGGTTCCAAATTAGTTGTTAGAGTTGTGGAGGCAAGAATTGCTGTTATGCATCTTCTATCAAGCTAGAGTTCACCATTAGATCTGACAGCGCCGCTATTACAGCTTCTGAGTGAATGTTGTTAACAGTTCCTTCCATGTCAAGAAATGCCACCATGGTGAATTTCTTGAAATGTGGGGACGATTCGATAGTGCCGACAAGTTCATGCAGGGCAAATTCTGTAGACTTGCCCTTGTTGTAAGTATGTTGGTTCCCCGACAGGAGTTTCGTATCCAGGTTTTTTCTATTGAAATAATATAAAAGTCTTTCAAGACATTTCAGTAGGAAGTAAGCTAGGCTAATTGGTTTGAAGTCCTTTGACTTAGTGTGTGATATCTTCCCCGCTTTTTGTATAAATACCACTTCTGTGTCCATCCATCGATTGAGGATATATGAGAGCGTTCATAAATTTTCTCCTGCCAGAGGAAAATGTACATCAACATTTTCTGTATTTCTGATGTAATAATGATGCCTGGTCCAGGTGATTTAAGGGGATCAAAGCTGTTCCCCTAGCCTCAACTCGCTGCTTTTGTCCAGTTGTTGACCTTATCCTTCAAGTTACCCAATATATAGGGTGTAGCGGATAATATCTTATGTAGCCTTGCGGCATTCGAGAACTTTTCCACTTCTCCACAGATTCTGAGTTGCTCTTTGTAGGCATCCCAGTTATTAGCGATCCCAGTAGATTTTCCCTTATTGAATAGTTACACCATTTTAGTTTTACCCTTGTACCTTGGTTTTGATCAAGCTTCTTCAAGGAACTATTGAATGATGTAGTGATGTGCTCGACCAGATTTTCTAGATCTCCCAGTATATACGATTACCTATCTCTAGACCAGCAGCTGTTCGGTTTTTAGCACTGAAAAGAGAAAGAGGGAAAAATGCTTAGAACTTTTTTTTGCCAAAATTCATGTTTTTGGAGTAGAAATTATTTAACCTCTAACAATTCATTGTAATGGTTTGATATCACCCCTAGAAATTCCTCCACATATTGTTGGCAAATTCTGATGGAGAGTGTTGTAAAGTCTGACTGGACTTTAGTCTTTTTTATTGGTTTTTGTATCGTTTAGCAACATTTTCTTTCATTTGATTTCAGGAAGACAATACTTTCTCGACCTGTATTTTCGCCACACTGCTGCATAGAATATGTATATACAATTTAACTCGACAATACCATTTTTATACCCTACACCACACTGTGGTACAGGGTATTATGACTTTGCGAATTTGTTTGTAACACCCAGAAGGAGAAGAGATAGACCCATTGTTTATTATACCGATCGACTTGTAATCATTTTCTTAGTCGATTTAGCTATGTCCGTCTGTCTGTCCGTCTGTCTGTCTGTAGATGTATTATTGTAATCAAAGTATAGGTCGCAATTATTGTCCGATCTCAACGAAACTTTGCACATATCTTTATTTAGGCCCAAGGACGATCCCAATTGAATTTTGTTAAAATCGGTTCAGATTAACATATAGCTCCCATATATATGTACCTCCGATTTGGCATATATGCACTGTATAAACAACATTTTTGAACCGATTTGTACAAACATTGACAGAGAGTAGTCTCGTGATACACTTAGAGACAATACAAAATTTGGGGGAAATCGGTTTGAAATTCAAGCACTGTAGAAACTGTATTTTATATCCGATCAGAGCGAAAATCCGTAGAAAGAGGTTTCTTTTTACATGAAGGAATGCTGCCAAATTCGGAGAAAGTCGGTTCAGATTTAGATATAGCCCCCATATATATGTTACCCCCGATTTGAAATTCATGCGCTGTAGAAACTGTATTTTATATCCGATCACAGCGAAATTCGGCAGAAAGAGGTTTCTTATAACATGAAGGAATACTGCCAAATTCGGAGAAAATCGGTTCAGATTTAGATATAGCCCCCATATATATGTTAGCCCCGATTTGACATCTAAGCGCTGTAGAGACTGTATTTTATATTCGATCAGTACGAAATTCGACAGAAAGAGGTTTATATTTTACACGAATGAGTATTTAGGGAAAATCGATTCAGATTAATATATAACCTCCATATATATGTTCCTCCTGATTTGGTTACAAAGCGCTATAGAAGTTGTACTTTACTTCCGATCATTACAAAATTCTCCAGAAAGATGTTTCTCAATTTAGGAACGAATATTGCTTAATTTACCGATTACACTATGCAACAAATGAACACTTTTTGAAAAATACACGGACTTGACAGTATAGGTTCGATTCTACTATCAAAGGGTAGTATAACCCTATACTCGGTTTGGCGAAATTGGTGACCAATTTTTTTTATGGGCGTCCAAAGTTGCTGAAAATCAGTGGGCCCCTCGAAAAAGGTGTCATCAGCTTTTGTCCTACAACTAATTCAGTCTTGGTGATACCGCTTAACTATATCTGGCAATAATGTAGCTTAGAATATGCTGAACAAAGTTTCTTAAAATTTTTTGCGAAAAAATAATTTTTCCGGTATTTTTTTTTTTTTGAAAAAGTAAAGGAAAAAAATATTTTTTTTACTTTTTTCAGCATAACTTCCAGGGACTCGTAATTTTTCAATAACAATGGTTGGCGAAATTGTAGCCTACGTAAATCTGAACAACTTTAGTGAACACATCAATACAATCTGATCGTGTCTGGGCACCCTTAATAGCTCAAAAAACCACATTGTACCCCAAAAATATTAGTATTTCACTATTATGTAACAAAAATAATTTTTTTTGGTATAGGGTATGTTCAGCAAATTTATAAAAACTATTAAGGCCAATATTTTAGTGGTACATATTAACCCTCTAGTTCCTCCATATAACTGTAATTTTTGGCCCCATTTTAACAAAACGTAAAAAACACCCCTTAAAATGGGGAGGGCGGGAATGAAATGTTCTACAAAAATGTAGGCCATAAAATTTCACTATATGTGTCAGAACTCACCAAAGCTCAAAACATAACACAAACACCAAAAAAAGGTCAAATTCCTGTTCGCGCAGCAATGTTGTCATCGATTTACTGGTCGAAGCAAGAACGATACCAATAAAGGGCGTTTTTGACTGGAATTTGACCGTTTTTTTTGTTTTTGTGTTAATTTTCGGGCTTTGGTGTGTTCTGAAACGTATAGTAAACATTTATGGCCAACATTTTTGTAGAACATTTCATCCCCGCCCTCCCCATTTTATGGGGTGTTTTTTACGTTTTGTTAAAATGGGGCCAAAAATTACAGTTATGTGGGGGAGCTAGAGGGTTGATATGTGTTCCACTAAAATTTTGGCCTTAATATTTTTTAAAAATTTGCTGAACATACCCTATACCAAAAAAAATTATTTTTGTTACATAATAGTGAAATACTAATATTTTTGGGGTACAATGTTGTTTTTTGAGCTATTAAGGGTGCCCAGACACGTTCAGATTGTATTGATATGTTCACAAAAGTTGTTCAGATTTACGTTGGCTACAATTTTTCCAACCATTTTTATTGAAAAATTACGAGTCCATGGAAGTTTATAGTTAAGCGGTATCACCAAGTCTGAATTAGTTGTTGGAGAAAAGCTGATGACACCTTTTTGATTGATTTTCAGAAACTTTGGAGGCCCATAAAAAAAAATTGGTCACCAATTTTGCCAAACCGAGTATAGGGTTATACTACCCCGTGATAGTAGAATCGAACCTATACTGTCAAGTCCGTGTATTTTTTTCACTATTGCACAGTGTTATCGGTTCAGAATTAGATATATCCACATATATATGTTCTTACCCAATTACCAATTATTCCAAATTATTATCGCAATGACCCTAATCGCATTGTTAGGGAGGTGCAGGGTATTATATGTATAGTCGGCGCCGCCCAACTTTCTGCCTTTCCTTACTTGTTAAAATTGTGTAAAGTTTTATTGCAATCTTTAATCTGATTTAGAAACCCCAGATTGTTTCTTATTTCTAAAGTTGAACACGTAATTTTTGAGATTTTAACAAACACCAACTGGAGTACAAAATATATGCTTCGGCTCAAGGTCCAGATAATGGGACTTTATTTTTCTAGTACCAAAAACTGGAGGAAAAAATCTTTACAAACTTCTTGCCCCTAAGCGAATCAACATACATTATTTTCTTGCAAGTGTCACTCTTTGAACATCGGTAACAGTTGCTCAGATTAACGGAAACAATATTGAATAGATATCAAAAACATTTATCCAGACAACTAAAATGGAAGCGAAAACACAAACATAAGCAACAGCTGGGAAAACATGAAAACTCGATATGGATGATTGTGCTCCACAAGAGTTTCAGCATTCTGTGATACGTACCCTTTGCTATGAAATTGACATGTGATAACAACGAGCATTACATCTTTTTAATATTGTAAGAATGGATTTAAATTATTTACAGTACCATTACATTTTTCTCCTTCTGACTTTAAAGTAAATGTTGCCCTAAAGGAAATTTTTACAATTGAAAAACCATAACTTAACCATGTTTCTTGTATTGACATTGAAGCCATGAAGCTAATTGTTCTAAATATATTATATATATTATTATAAATATTAACTCGTTTTATATAGTATATATGGGTGAAAGTAAAATTGTTTTAAATTTTGGGGTTAAAAAAAGAGACTTTTAAGAAGAAACGTGCGTGTTATTTCTGAATAAGAGTAATAAATTAGGTGTATGCTAGATATATATCAATTAAGGACTGGAACCGTACGCATATTATAGGAAATAAAAGTAAAAAAAAATAATTTCAAATTGTATTCCAACATGTAAGAAAGTTCAGTCAGTTAAACTGACTTACGAATCCCCTCACCTTCAGTCCCAAAAAGTATTCGTAAATGTATTTATTTTGTTGTTTTATAAAATTATTATCAATTTCAATTGAATTTAATAACATTCTAGTGTGCACTGGTATTTAAGTTATAAATTATTAACTTGTGGTGCAAAATAGTCCATTTGTGCGGGAGGTACCACAGCGGGCTTGCCAATGACGCCCATTTTTCAAAGGACTGTGGGTCACATAAAAGCATTAAACTGAACAAAATTTCAAGTATTTGTGTTCACTGGTATTAAAGTTAAATTCAGTTAACTTTTGGTGTAAAATGGTCCATTTGTGAGGGATGTACCAAAATGGGCGTGCAAATAACGCCCGCTTTTCACTGAACGCTAGGTAAAAGCATTACACTACACATAATTTCAAGTATTTATATGTACTGGTATTACATATATAAGCAGTTAAATTTTTGTACAAAAATGGTCCCTTTGCGAGAGAGGTACAAGAATGAGTGGGCCAATATGGTCCATCTTCGAACTTAGCCTGAGATAGAGAAAAATATTATCACATACCAAATTCGAAGTTAATCGGTTACTTCTTTCGAGAGTTATCGTGCGCACCAGCCAGCAGACCATGGGCCATATTGGTCCACTCCTTCTAGAACCTCCCCCAAAAAGGGTTGACTTTTAGTGAAATATTGATTCTTTAATCTATATATATATAAAATTGCTGCGTGACTGATCATCGTCCTGGCCAAACGGTTGAAGCTAGAATCATGAAATTTGGTGGGAGGGTAGCCCCTGGGATGTAGACGTGCAATAATAAGGGGTTTTTCGAAATTCGTACCATTGCCCCACAATGGGGCAAAAAGGGATAAATATGGTACCACCTCCGAATGAGGTAGCATCGTGAAATTCGGTGTGAGGATAGCCCTTGTGAGGTAGACCCAGAAATTGACTGGATTTTTTTTAAATCAAAACATTTAGGCGCACAGTTGGGTAAAGGGATAAATGTGGTACAACGGCCAAATCCAAATGGTATGAGCTAGAATCGTGAAATTTGCTGTGAGAGTAGCTCATGGGACGTAAACCAGAACAAAGAGAGATTTTTTTAATTTTAGGAGCACAGTGGGACAGAAAGTGATAAATATGGTACCACCGCCAACTTTAACGCCTAAAATTAGAATAGTGAAAATTTAAGCGTTGTCCTTAGGACAACGGATCGGTTTTTTTTTGTAATCGTACTATTCAGTACACAGTGGGGCCAAAAGTGTAAAATAGGTGCTTTAAAAATGTTTAATATGGTCCCATGGTCCCACGGTTCTAGGGTAGATTTTGTAACATAAACTAGAGATCGGAAGTGATTTTTGAAATTTCTAACTTTAAGAGGCACAGTGGGGCAAAACGGGTTAACTATGGTGCATTGGGGCAAAAATTTCAAAAAATCAATCTGGCAAAATTGTAACTTAAACTTGAGAGGTGAAGAGCACAGTGGGTTTTAGGTTTAGGTTAGGGTGGCAGCCGTATTTTTTTTACAAGCTCACATAGACCAGTTTAGGTCCCTAGTATTACCACGGGCTGAAATGCCCCTCATCCTAACCAACCTGTTTGATATACAAATTTATAGATAGTACGAATATCGGTACTGGAAAGATCTGTTAGGCTGCCTAGAAAGGCTGACCCAGTATGTCCGTGTACTCAGAGCGGGGCAGTCGCATAACAAGTGCTCAATGCTCTCCACTTCTTCCTCATCTCCACAGCTTCTGGAGAAGTCATTGTCAATACCCAATCTTTTGGCGTGTTCGACGATCAAGCAGTGTCCCGTCAGAACTGATACTAACGTAGACAATCTTTGCCTCTCTAGTGCGAGGAGATATTTTGATCTTCTCAGGTCATACCTTGGCCAGATTTGTCTAGCTACCCTGCAGGTGCCGATTTCTGTCCATCTTTCGTTGGACTGCCTGATTGCCTCTTGCCTAAGTCAAAGCTTGCACGTGGACAGAGGCGCACCGCTATATGCTAGCAAGTTCATAGGCTTTGCAGTTCCCTGGGATATCCCTATGCCCAGGTACCCATATGAGGTGTATATTAAACTGCTCAT
Source organism: Eudasyphora cyanicolor (assembly GCA_963930755.1). Classification (NCBI taxonomy): domain Eukaryota; kingdom Metazoa; phylum Arthropoda; class Insecta; order Diptera; family Muscidae; genus Eudasyphora; species Eudasyphora cyanicolor. The sequence goes on from OZ005737.1 coordinate 162,547,342, forward strand.
CCATCTCGTTAAGAGATCTGCGGCAATCGAGTGCTGTTAGTGAATTTAGGGATGTTGCCTCCAGAGAATTGATGACAGCCTGGTTGTCCGAGTAAATGACAACGCCAGTGTTGGTTACTATGTTGGCTACTTCCAAATTGCCAATATTTCGGCATGATAGACACTGCAGGTATCTGCACGGGGCAAAATCGCCTTTTTGATATGTTTGAATCTAAAGAAAATATATTTGGAACACAAATTTTTAAATATTATATATTTCTTAGCAAATAAATTTTATTTGAAAATTAATAAAATATATTTGGAACGCATATATTAATATATTACAACAAATTATATTTGCAAACTAAATTTCTCAAATAAAATATGTGTTTAAATACAAATAAAATTATTATTTAGGAATTTTTCCAAATATATTTTATTTAAAAAATATTTCCAAAACTTTTGCTGAGTTTTTCATATTTAAATTTTTCTTGGGTTTCGAATTGTACCTCCCAGTTATGATACCATATGCAGCATTACCTTCTGTTTTAAATCAATCATTTCAAATTTCTGAGTATTCCAAGCCATCATTAGTCGTCAATCCTCTAAGTACTTTATATTGATCCAAGATTATATGATTTCAATTATTATTTTTTACGAACATTAAAAATTTCTAAAAATTTAACTTTGAATTACTGAAAAATTTGAGACAATTTATGTATTTTATGAATACTTAAATGCAAATAAATATTTGTTTCGGAAATAAAAACATATTGGAATGTAAACAAATATTTGTTTAGAACAACATCTTCCCAAAAACACAATTTTTGTGTGTTCCAAATAGTACATGCTTAGAGTCTACCCCAAACATATATATGTTTCAAGCCGAATATGTTTGGGACAATATACTACAGAAGCGATTTTTTTTCAGCGTGTGGTAGTCTGTGGGCTATATCCAAACTAAGCTCTTCACAGTGTACAAATACTTGCGGTGTACGGTGTAATGCTTTTATAGTATCTAGAGTAAAGAGAAAAGATACCGTTATTGGCACGCCCCTTTTTGTACCTCCCACACGAATGTACCAGTTAGCAACAGGAGTTAACTGCTTACGGCTTAAATTTCAGTTCATAAAAATACTTGAAATTTTGTACAGTGTAATACTTCTATAGTACCTAGAGTTTAGAGAAAAGTGGCCGTTATTGGCACGCCCTTTTTGGTACCTACCATAGGAATGGACCATTTAGCACCAATGTTAACAACTTATTGCTTATATTTTAGTTCATACAAATACTTGAATTTTTGTACATTGTAATGTTTTTATAGTATGTAAACAGTTTTTAACATTAATACCAGTACATACTTAAAAGTTATTAAATGCAATTTAAATTGATAAACAATTAAAAAGAAATAAATTAACGAAAATTTTTTTGGGACTCAAGGTGGGAGTATTCTTTAGTCGGTTTACCCGACTGAACTTTCTCACTTGTTTTCATTTTATTTCTCGCGACTTATATTTTCCACGCAATTTTAATTATGTTCCGCGGATGGGATTCTATATCTTTAAACTACAAAAATTAACAATATGAATTTTCATAATGGGATGACGAGCACAACAAAAGTTCTGGGCATTTTAAATTTCAAACCTTTCAAACCTTATAATTTCTTTCTTATTGTAAAGTGAGTTTACTTTAGTAGGTGGACCACAAACACAATTATTAAAATGTCATGGTGTTATTCTATAGCCATATAGTAAAAAATTACTTATTTCGAAAAAAATCGACTTCGGATTTTGTGCACTGACCTACAATGTTGCACTGTTAAAATAGAATCCTAGCCAGCAGTAGAGTGCCCGATCTCGAAGGATTTTGATATTTTAAATCCGAACACAAAATCAAAAATTAAATATATATTCGCGTTTTTGAGATATGGTATTTACTATGTGATAACAATATTGAAGCTTATCATAAAGACTAATAACTTTAGCGGACATCGGTCCAGATTTATATATAGTTCTCACATATACGTTGCTTTCCTTTCCAAAATTGGACCTTCCGAATGGAAAAATTATTTCGAGGTCGGGAGCAACACTAGAATGAAATTATTCTAAAAATGTAGATCACTCTTTTGGGTCATAATAAAGATTCCGACATGGAATTCTATATTAAGTGTTTAATTAAAAAGGTATAAATGAATCACCCTTTATATTCTCGTCATAGTATTCATTTCGATCAAAGTATTAACAATCTAAACATAATTATTGAAATTTTTCCGTCATCCACTTTTATTTAAAATGAAAAAATGTACACTTCATGGAATTCATGTTTGCCTATACGTTTCCACAACTATATTTTAAGAATGTTTTACTGATGAATACAAATTCATCAGAATCAATTAAAATACTCACATACATACATACTTAGATGTAGAAACGATAGTAGGAAGCAATTCATTAATTTAATATGAATACAGCTTTTTCTCCTCAACATTCTGACTCTCTCATTTGAATACGAAAACAAAATCTGCATTAAAAACTGTATCGAAAATTAATTCCTCGTACATTCAAAATCATGGTGACTCGTACGAAAGGAAACTTTAGCCAACAAAATACAAATCTCATTATATACGTTAATGTAAAATAACCATCAAGGCCGTTAAACGTCACCATCATTCTGCCCCCAGATCATCGATGTCATTGCTGACAATTAAAACGAAAAATTTACACAAACAAAAACCTCCGTAAAAACTTTTCAGTATTTCATACCACTGACAAGCATTTACAAGAAATGACCGGCAATTCATCACTGCCTTTACGAAATTCAGTCAGAAGGTCAAGGGTGAAGTTAGAAATCTACTGGCCGTTCAAACGCGGATGTGATGGTTTGGTCAGCGGTAGTTGCCACGGGATGCTCACCTCTTGTTTTGCGTTGTTACCTTTGGCATGTAAACAATTCCGGAGAAACGATTGACACCCATGACTCTAAATTTATTCAAAAATAAAAATGCGTTTTTTATACGAAATGTAAGAGTTTTTAGAAACAAAACAAATAAGAAAATTTCAGTCGACTAAACCCACTAAGGTTTACACTCACTGAGTGAGAAGATGCTCAAATGACTTAAAATGTCCTAATATTTAATTTCCGCAAACATACTTTGGGTCTAAGGCCACTTCATCGATGTGTTACATTTTTAAACTGAAGCCATAAAAGCCATAGAATTATTTGCCCAAATCTACTCACTTATAACAGTGCGTCCGTGGGTTCTGGTTTTTATATATAGTTCTCGAACAAAGATTTTCCCTTATATAAGATACGACCAGGCCAAACATAGTTGATATAACTATGCAACAAAAATTTTGTCCAAGGGATTTGGTGTCACAAACACGAAAAAAATAGTAAAAAAATTGTTTATGGTAATTTTTTTAATTTTTTTAAGTATAAGCCTCATTGAGCCGTGTTATGCATTAATATAAAGGGAATTATTAGGGCTAAATATGCTGCAAGTATCGCGTTCACGTAGAATCTTTGGTTTAGTAACAGTCGTCAAAAATATAAGAAAAAAAATTTATTTTTTTTTTAAACACTTTTTCCTGGTACAAAAAAACATAAAAAATAGAAAAAAAGTCGAAAAAATTATTTTATCACATTTTTAAAAAGCCAGCATGCTAACGAAGAGAACACTGTCTATTTGAAAAAATCTATAGATAGTAAAAGTTTTGATCCATTTTGTAAATGTTAGGGAAATTCAAAAAAATCTTGTTTTATATTTTTTCGTTTTTAAATGATGTTTTTGCTTATATTGAATTCGCCATATGCGAGAGAGGCATAAAAAAGACATTGCACTTGCATTTTATTTTATGAGGATTGGTGTCAGACATTATAAAATTATAGAGAGGACGAGGTTTTATGGCCGTTCGTAGCCCTCCATAAAACATGATATGCAATGTGAGAGCTATATTGGATGAGATCCGCTCAGGTAGAGGGTCATACAACAATATTTGTGGTTTTTTATTTATGAGGTTTCAATTCAGTTACGCCTTTCAGGGGCATGGACATCCTAGTCGAATATACTCGTACAGGTAGTAAAATTATATGTACGCAATACAAAGTAGTACGCGGCAGTTTTGAAATCTACCATATGACAGCTACAGTTACTGCAACTTACGAACTTTAAACCCGGAAGTTATGAATGAAATTCCTTATTAATAAATTAGTGTAATTCAGCGCCTTAAAGAGATAAGTCGATTTTCTGAAAAATATTACAAAGTTATAATTCGAAGTATGAGTAAAAGGCAAAGAACTTTTCAATGTGTAAATGATCCCGACAATTTCTGCTACATCTGCGGAAATATGTAATTAAAAAAATCGACGTGCGTTTATTAAAATAATAGAAGAAATATATGTGCAATATTTTAGTATACGAGTTAAAAATATGAACGAACCGTGGACACCTAGTATTTTGTGTAATTCGTGCCATGTAAATCTTACTCGATGGACTAGTGGAAACTTACGGTAAGTACTTTACAATTAGTGTATTACAATGTTTTGTGAAATAAAACGTTTTAATTTTAGACTTCACGTGGAGTTTGGAATGCCAATGATTTGGAGACAACCATTCATTCACGATTCGGACTGATATTTTTGTCTAAGTAAATAGATTGGAGTAGGAAGGAGCATTCGCTGGAATTACGCTGAAGTAAAATCTGTCACTTTGCCAGTTGCACATTCGGAAACAATACCAATTCCCAAGCGTCAAAGTATAGCTAACAGCCTAATAAAGGAAACATCATCAAGTTCAACTGAGTACTCAACTCTGAGCGATTCAAGTTTGAGTCAGAAGTCATCGCTTTTAACTCAGTTTCAACTCAATGATCTAGTGAGAGATTTGAAACTGACCAATGATAGGGCAGAACTACTTGCATCTCAGATGAAACAGTACAATATTTTGGCCCCAGATCTTAACATATCATATTATAGAGTCCGTGATATACCTTACAAACAATTTTATACAACTGTGGATAACAGATGCTTTTGCAAAGACATTTCCGGATTGTTCGAGGAACTTAATCAAACATACAATTCAAAGGAATGGCGGTTATTTACAGCAGTAAAGAATGTTTGAAAGCAGTACTTTTGCACAACGGAAATCAGAAATCCCTTTGCGCATGCTGTCAACACTAAGGAATCATACGAAACAATGGCTAAATTGATAAAATACATAAAATATGAACAACATGACTGGAAAATTTGTTGCGTTTTAAAAGTAGTTGATATGTTATGCCTCTGGGATAGCCGTGCTCGCGAAGATCATTACAGAAGAAAGAAAACACATTACATTGGGTGAAATCAACATAAAATACACCCCTCTCGTCCAAAAAGAAAACATTATTTTGCCAAAACTGCACATTAAGCTGGGGCTTTTTACAAATTTTGTAAAAGATTTAAGGAAAGATGGCAATTCACTCTCATATTTAAAAAGTTTATTTAAAAGCCTTTCTTTTCAAAAAATCGAAGAAGGCGTTTTTGATGGGCCTAAAATAAGGAAACTGATGAAAGATGTGAACAGAATCCTGCCTAAATCGGCGGATCTGTTGGGTTCTAAACTACGGAAGCGTGTTAGAAGCCTGTTGAGTAGAGTGTTGTTGCACGGAGCGGCAACTGTGTAGCACTTTGTTGATGGGGGTTAACCACAAAACAAACACAATAGGACAAAGTAAGTATACGAGCGATACTTACGTGAGGTGCTGTGGTATCCAAAGAAAACAAAGTTTTGGCTTTTATAAAAAACAATAGACACGGGCGGTCTCTTTATTGACAGAGTGGTCTTTCAAAAGGCTCAAGACGAACTAAAACTTCAAACCAGCTGTCATTGGTAGGGACCTCTTCGATTAACTCGGCGATGATATCGATTAATGCAAATCGATGAGATCCATGTCGACATCGTCGTCGAGGGGGTTGGGGCGATCTCCAACATGCCGCCCCCCTTGCATGGATGCAATATTCAGCGCCCCCGCAATCTTCCCCAAAGCTGCCAATACCTCTCTCATCATGGCTTGTGTGCCCTCCTGGACAAGGGACACTGCACTCAAGCTTTGAAGAATATTGTTATTCGGGGACATTGATGAGGCTTGCCCTTGCCGTCTCTGTTGCTGTTGAGGCTGTTGCTGTTGAGGCTGTTGCTGTTGAGGCTGTTGCTGTTGAGGCTGTTCCTGTTGAGGATGTTGCTGTTGAGGATGTTGCTGTTGAGGCTGTTGATGCTGCGGCTGTTGATGCTGAGGCTGTTGTTGCTGTTGCCGAGGACGTTGTTGCTGTTGCCGAGAACGTTGTCGCTGGTACGGATGGCGCTGACGACCTCTTATTTCCAGCCTACTTTGGACCATTTGCCCCTGCATGGGGTGGCGTCGCGCGGCTTGGGCAGAATTGGAGCTCCGGTTGGAAGCACTTGTGGCCGACAACGTCCCCATACTCCGCAACCATTGTTCCACGTTTTGGCGTGGTTTTGGGACATCTTCCGGGTGCAACAGAGTATGATGCAGTTCCCCACACACCTGACAACTTCTGGGCGAAATGCAGTCTCGCAATAAATGCGACGTCGCCAAGCAGTTAACGCAGTACTTGTGCACCCGTACCGCATAAGTGCGCTGCCTGACGGTCATCTTTTTGAATATGCCACAGAACCTCAACGGGTGGAATCTGAAGCACACCAAACATTGTTGATCATTGTTTTGGTTGTTCATCTTTTCACTGTGAGAGACCTCAAAGAAATGTAAAGAACAAAGAAAGAAACAAAAACGGAAAGAGAAAACAAAATGATCCCATACGGGCGATGGATTAATGATTATAATTGGTGTGGACATCACAACATGTAAGCAACGGACTTGCTAATCTACTGATTTTTCACCTATAGGTAAAACGCATAACTTCACAACCGGTCGCGTTATGATTCCCGCTGATGTTCTAACATCGGCGACTCGCACTCGATTGTCAGAGCCTTTATGTACCGATTCTATGCGTCCCATTCTCCACTCATTAGGAGGTAGCAACTCATCTTTCACCACGACGAAATCGCCTTCTTTCAAATCTTGTTTTGGATACTGCCATTTATACCGTTTATGTAATTCATGAAGGTATTCAGTCTTCCACCTCTTACTGAATTTATGATGCAAGGCCTTCAATTTTTCCCAGCGATTGATGACAGATAGATTGTCAGCTGGAAGTTCGGGCGCGAATAATAAAGGTCCACCTCGCAGAAAATGGCCAGGTGTTAAGGCTTGCAGATCATCAGGGTCCTCCGATAACGGAGATATTGGCCGGGAATTTAGTACACTTTCAATTCTTACGAGTACCGTGCAAAATTCCTCAAAATTAAATTTTTGTCCTCCGACAATCTTTTTAAAGTGTATTTTGAAGCTTTTTACTCCGGCTTCCCATAAACCACCCATATGTGGTGCGCTTGGGGGAATGAATTTCCATTCAAACCCTTGTGCGGCATATTTCTCTGTTGCCTCCTTAGCAGACAGCTTCAAAAAACTCATATATTCTTTGAGGAATATGCGACTTGCCCCTACAAAATTGGTGCCATTATCGGACATAAGACACTTTGGCAGCCCTCGTCTTCCTATAAATCTTGCGAATGTGGCTAGAAAAGCTTCGGCGGATAAGCTCGAACAAGCTTCAAGGTGAATTGCCTTAGTCGAGAAACAGATAAATATACTAGCATATGCCTTCGTGAAGGGTGAATTCCTTAGTGTGCCTGCCTTCACCTGGAATGGACCCGCGAAATCGACCCCTACATACGTAAATGGCAGCGACAAAGATGACCTTTCCTCCGGCAGGGCTCCCATAATTTGAGACCTCATCTTCTGCTTGTACCTGACGCAGGTTAGACATTGATAGATACATTTCTTGACCGACCGTTTGAGGCTTGGAATATAAAATTCACTCCGAACAGCGTTCATCATGAGGGAGATATCTGCATGTAAGAGTGTGGAGTGTACGAACTCGAGAAAAATACAACATAATTGCGACGAATTAGGTAGTATAATTGGAAATCGTTCGTCATATGTCAAAGTGGCATTAGCCAGTCTACCATTAACTCGTATAACACCCATACTATCCAGAAATGGATTCAGTGCCCGTAGCGTGCTCTGTTTAGATATTGGTTTTGACTTACTAAGGTCATCGTACTCCTGAGCAAAATATAAACGTTGCGTCAACTGAATAAGTTTCGTCTTAGCGTGTTTAAGTTCTGCCTGCGTAAGTATTTAATCGGTGCGCACACAAACCTTTAAACCTTTCCGCGAACAATGTATAAAACGATACATGTAGGCACAGACGGACAAGGCTCGGGGGTACGATGAAAATCGATCAATTATGCTACTCTCAATATCGGTCACGTGAAAAGCCTTAACACTTCGTTTCTCGGGTAGATCGATGGAAGGTGGTATGGATTTTGGCCATGAATCTGACGAGCTCAGAAGCCAGGATGGGCCCTTCCACCACAAGGAGTTTTGTGCCAGTGATAGAGCCTCACATCCTCTTGTCCCAATATCGGCAGGATTACATCCAGAAGAGACGTGTCTCCATGTTGCCTTACCCACATTTTGAAGAATATTAGTGGTACGATTGGCAACATAGGTGTTCCATGCTGAAGGGTGTTTTTTGAGCCACCCTAAGACTATAGTGGAATCCGTCCACAAATGTTGAGTGACCTTCTCATATTCTAAGTTAGAGACAGTGTGGCGCACCAAGTTGGATAGCAACTCGGCACCACATAACTCCAATCTTGGCAAACTAATCTTTTTTAACGGTGCCACTCTGCTTTTTGCCACAAGTAAATGGACGGAACACTCTGACCTACTTTCGGATCGGATATACACACTAGCACAAAAGGCCTTTTCAGAGGCATCACAAAAACCATGAATTTCTATCTTACTTTCCGGACGAAAGTGAACCCATCGTGGGATTTTAATTGACTCGATCTCTTTTAATTGTTTAATGAATACGTTCCATTTCGAAAGAATGGATGCATTTACTATTTCGTCCCATTGCAATCCATCTAGCCATAAATCTTGTAAAAGTATTTTTGCCTGTATGGTGATAGGTGTTACCCATCCTGCTGGATCGAACAATTTGGATACGGCGGACAAGATTTTTCTTTTTGTGGTACAATTTGCTACCGTTAGTGGCTCCGCAAAGTATGAAAAAGAATCGCTTAAAGCATTCCACCGAATGCCTAATGTTTTTGTAGAACTCGTATCTTCAATCTTTAGAAAATCTTCTCGTAAAATGTCTTGAGTCGGGACTTCCTTCAGGAGGTCAGAATGATTTGCAGTTAATTTCCTGAGAGGAAATCCGGCAGAATCTAGAGTGCGTAGAAGCTGCCGTTGAGCCTCTAGAGCTGAGGCGATAGTATGACCCCCTGTTAATACGTCATCCACATAAATCTCTTTTCTTAGAATTCTAGAAGCAACCGGATTCTCGACTTCTGAGTCCGATGCTAACTGCAATAACGTGCGTATTGCTAAATAAGGAGCACAATTAATGCCAAATGTGACCGTGCACAGTTCATAATCCTCTATCGGTCCACTAGGATTTCTTCTAAATAATATTCTCTGATACGGGCGATCAGTTTCATCAACCATTATCTGGCGGTACATTTTCTCAATGTCACCATTAAATACAAATTCATATTGGCGCCAATTCAAGATGACCGCAGTAAGATCTCTCTGCAATATGGGTCCTACGTGCAGGACATCATTCAACGAAAAGGAACTTTTTGTTTTCCTTGAACCGTTGAAAACCACTCGAACCTTTGTACTAGCGCTTTCTGGACGAAATACTGCATGGTGTGGTAAATAATACGAATAGTATTTGCCTTCATAACAGATCTCTTTAGATCCTGTTTTATGCATGTGACCTAATGTGAAGTATTCGTTCAAAACTTCATTATACACCTTGTAAAGCCGTTCTTCTTTCAAATTCTTTGTTTCTAAATGCTCATATTGACACTTTGCTATGAATCGAGACGATTCCAAAAACAAAGAATCTGGAAAGTCTTTCTTAAAAGGCAATTTAACTACATATCTTCCATCTGATCGTCTATATGTTGTTTTTTTTATAGAATTCCTCACAAAGCGCATCTGATTCAGACATAATTGGTGTCCGGACGACTTCTTCTTGTTCCCAGAATTTTCGGAGTAACAATCCAATATCTTCCTCCAATGGTTCGATATCAACCATTGCAAGGGACATGGAGTTGGTTTTCACTGGGCCATATATATACCATCCGTAAATTGAATTCTGAGCTACCATATCTCCTAGGACGTTTCTTTGTGTTCCTTCCAAAATTATGTAGGGAATTACGTCACTACCTAGGAGCATGTCTACCTGTCCTGATGTTAGAAATCCAGGATCTGCGAGTTCTAAATGCCGCACTTGGCTCAGATCGGGAACCGAAATGGTACGCGATGGTAATAGGCTTGTCAAATTACTCACAACTATTACATCAGTGCTGTGCGTAAAATTATGCACTTTCGCACATAATGTGACGTTGCATATCTTGGTGGAATTTGCTACCACTGTTCCGCTTAGCCCACTTATTTTAAAATTAGCATTCTGTGTACTTATTCCAAGCCGTTTCACTATCTTTTTTGTTAGAAATGACCTTTTTGATACGGAATCTATCAATGCTCTTACTGTAAAAGTTTCACCTGAGTGCTTAATCTGAATCATGGCAGTTGGCAGAACTATGTCTTCCTCACTGATAGTCATATAATTTTGTACGTTAGCTGCGTGATCAGCTGAGCTTGAACAATATGGTGGTTCTTCATTCGTTTCATCTGTCATGACATGTGAGGAGGTTTGTAGTTCCCTTCCCGAGCGGAAAGGATTTATATTCTCACTTATAGTTTGCATTGAGGGCCTCTGAGTGGGATTTGGCTTTCCTAAATGTAATTTAGTATGATGATTTTTCCTACAATAGGTACATCTATGCATACTTCTACATTCTTGACTATTATGGCCACTCGTTAAGCAATTGCTACAGTAGCCATGATCGCGCACAATGTCTACTCGCTGTTTCACTGGCATACTACCAAATTTTAAGCAATTCCTCAAAAAATGATTCTTACCGCAAAGCAAGCAGCCATTTGACTGTGCAGCTTTGATATTACTTTGCGGTATTTTCTCTACCCGTGATTCCAATGGTTTTTGTTGTTGTCTGAGTACGTCAATCCTTTCCACCACCTGATGTCTATTTATCAAAAATTCCTCCATTTGCGACCACTGTGGCAAGTCAGAATGGGACTCCAGGGACTGTTCCCATAAAGTTAATGTTTCAACGGGCAGCTTTGTTGAACACAAATAAATAAGAATTGGATCCCATTGTTCTACGTTGACCTCATGTGCTGTAAGTATTGCGAGACAATCGCTAATTGTTGTTTGGATTCTTCTTATATCTTGGCTGCTTTCCGATCGAGCGGGAGCGATATTAAACAGAATCGTCAACTGATTGTCAACTAGGACTCTTTTATTCTCATATCTTGTTCGTAAGGCGTCCCAGGCTAGTGTGAAATTCTGATCTGACAAAGGGTATTTGTCAACTATTCTTCCCGCCTCGCCCTTAGTTTTATTTCGCAAATGGTATAACTTTTGCGCCGACGTAAGTCGAGGGTGATTGCCATATATGGCAGTAAACATATCCCTAAAGGCCGGCCATTCTTCATAGCTTCCATAAAAGTCTTGTGTGTCACAAGGAGGAACCTTAATGCATATTTCTGATGTATCAAAGGTTGTATTTACCGGGTACATGGTCGAACTATGAAGTAATGAGGGATTCGTCATTTCCGCTCTTTGTGCACCATTTGAAAAAGTTCTCTTTCGCTTAAGAATATCCAGCATTTTAGCCTTAGTTATCTGATATTCTTCCCGAGTGGATTCAAACATTTCTTTTGCTTCCTGCTTGAATATTTGATCTACTACTTTGTTGTCTGCCAAATATACACTCTCAAATGCACTACGGACATTGTGCCAATCTTCTTCTAGTGACTCTAACTTTGTCTCTAACAAGGATTCAGACAATTCTTTTTCTGAGATTTTTGAGAACTTATTGCACACACTTATGACGTTATCCGTTTCATATTCAAACCTAGTGCAAATGGTTGACCCCATGTTTATTTTATGTTATTTTATTTTATTTTATTTTATTTTATTTAATTTTATTTTATTTTATTTTATTTTATTTTATTTTATTTTATTTTATTTTATTTTATTTTATTTTATTTTGTTTTGTTTTATTTTATTTTATTTTATTTTATTTTATTTTATTTTATTTTTATTTTATACTAGCTGGACCCGGTCCACTTCGTTGCCCCCACACTTCAGATTTCTGACAGTAGGAACCTCATTAATCTATTCGTAGGTACGAACAGTAGGAATCTATTCGTAGGTACGAACAGTAGGAATCTATTCGTAGGTACGAACAGTAGGAATCTATTAGTAGGTACGAACAGTAGGAATCTATTCGTAGGTACGGACAGTAGGAATCTATTATAGATAGATACCGATCTGATTTGTGTTGCGCGCACGTATAACAGTCTTGTCTATCAAACCTACCAACTCGAACCAGTGGTAATGAACAAACAAACGTGAGTACGTGTGTTCCGTTACAACAAATCTAACTTGTATACAAGTGCTCGACTAACAGAATGATCGATTCTGTTCTATTGGGTCGGGGCGTTTTCTTGTTATTCTTTTCAAGTGAGAGAAGGTAAACAACTTTGGATTTCAAGCAGCTGAGCGACCGGTGGTTATAGAAATAACGCTGTTCACTCAGTATATTGTTTGTTATATTGTCTGTGAGGGTGTTTGCATACGTTTGTTTGTCAATGCAACTCTTTGTGCGAGAACTTAACCAAACAAGCAGCTATAACACTGAAATGAATTGTCTGTCCGTCGCTAACAATCATATGCACAGTGAACTGTCAATCGAAAGCTTTCGTGGACACAGTGTTGTTTTGAAACGTACTTTCTTAATAATTACTTCTTGAAGACCAACAAGTTTTTCATACGAGGGGAAAAGTAGAGGGAAACTACTCTGCGATGAGTTTTCTGGTACTATTTGGTACAAAACACAACAAAGCACGGAATGTTTCAACTATGATTACAAAGAACTGCATTTAAAAATGAAACCTGAATTAAATATATTCACTGAATTTTAAATACTTTCACTGAATTTAATTCTGGTTTAAGGCTCGAAGGACCATGAACAGAATCCTGCCTAAATCGGCGGATCTGTTGGGTTCTAAACTACGGAAGCGTGTTAGAAGCCTGTTGAGTAGAGTGTTGTTGCACGGAGCGGCAACTGTGTAGCACTTTGTTGATGGGGGTTAACCACAAAACAAACACAATAGGACAAAGTAAGTATACGAGCGATACTTACGTGAGGTGCTGTGGTATCCAAAGAAAACAAAGTTTTGGCTTTTATAAAAAACAATAGACACGGGCGGTCTCTTTATTGATAGAGTGGTCTTTCAAAAGGCTCAAGACGAACTAAAACTTCAAACCAGCTGTCATTGGTAGGGACCTCTTCGATTAACTCGGCGATGATATCGATTAATGCAAATCGATGAGATCCATGTCGATATCGTCGTCGAGGGGGTTGGGGCGATCTCCAACAAGATGTAAATTTCGAATCATATTTGACGTCGGATGAAATTGCAGAATGGAGGTCGTTTAAGCTAGTGGTTTCAAATTTCTTTGGATCCAATAAAAGCCCGCAACATGAAAAAATGATTAATGATTTGTTAAAAAATTATGAAAAAAGTGGTAAGAAATATATATTTCTATATGTACGTACATAATACATATGTGTTATGTATTCCAACAGGTGTAAATATTTCCCTAAAAATTCATTTCTTGCATTCTCATTTAAACTTTTTCCCCGAGAATCTTGGGGTCGTAAGCGACGAAAATGGCGAAAGGTTTTAGCAAGAAATGAAGTCCATCCAGCGGCTTACCAATGGCACTGGGATGAAAGAATGATGGGAGATTCTATTTGGTTCCTCATTAGAGAAACCGATTCCGAAATCTACAAACGTCAACAAAGAACTCACAATTACTTCTAGTGAAACTTGTACATGTATATAAACTCAAATGTACATAATATAAATAAAAGTAATAAATAAAAAAAATCGCTATTTAAATAGAAATTAAAAAAAAAGATTTTTTGAAATTCTCTTACCTTTACTAAAAGGGCTATAATTTTTACATTTATCGATAGATTTTTTCAAAGAGACATTATTTTCTCCCTAGAAAGCAAACTTTTAAAAAATAAAATCAAATATTTTTGAGTTTTTCCATATTTTTAATATTTTTTTTCGTCCCAGGATTTTTTTTTTTTTGAAAAAAAAATCAGCTTTTTCCAACTTGTATAATGACTGTTACTAAACCACTGTTTCTCTCATCGGGAATATACTCCAAAAATTATAGTGCAAATACTACGATAATAGTATTTTTAATAAAAAAAAAATAAAAAAAAAATATATCCATAAACAATTTTTGGTTTTGATTTTAAATAACAGTATGCCACAATCTATCCAAAAAAATAATTTTTAGGACTGGGACACAAAAAAATTTTTTTTGTTGCATAGTGTATCAATTAACAAACATACATGTCGTTAATGAGAGATTTTTCGATTATTGGGGAATGCATCACCAGTCCTTGATTGAAGGTATTATATACGAATGCAATTTTATATATAGAGCAATCCATGTTTGGCGTGAAACTTTGTACGTATAATTTGAAATTTTTTTTCGCCGAATTCAAAATTTTGGAGGCTGTATAAATTTCGAAATTTTTAATACCTTTTTTAAAAATCGCATATCTTCGGTTGTATCTATGATAATGGAAAAATTGTTTTGGTATAAAATTCAGAACTAAACGTGGCTCTAAAAAAATATTTTCTTAATTATCTTTTTCATTAATACTTTGTTTATTTAAGAAATAAAAATAAATTTTTGAGAAAAACATATAAAATATATTATTTTTTTTAACGATAGTTTGTTTTATTCGCTACTAGCTGGACCCGGTCCACTTCGTTGCCCCAGATTTCAGATTTCCGATCCCGTCTATTTTTGGACTAAAAACTCAGGAATCTCTCTAACAAATTTCTCAAGATATATCAATTTCAAAACATGGCTCATGTTGGCGGGGTTACTACCATTGGTCCAATCCCTCCAATTTTGTTACCAATCACGTAGCCTGTCACCAGATAAATGTACACAAAATTACAGCAATCTCGCTAACAAATTGTGCTAGATTTCTTAATTTCAAAATTTTACCTATATGGGCGGGGCTAAGCCCATTGGTGCGAACTCCCTCATTTTCCGATCCCGTCCATTCTTGGACAAATGACCTGAACTGCCACCAGATACATATACACAAAATTACAGCACTCTCGCTAACAGATTGTGCAAGACACGTCAATTAAAAAAATTGGCTTATACGGGCTGTGCTACACCCACTGGTCCTATTCCGCCAATTTTTGGGTCATCACTTTGTTCGCACTTTAGGCATAATGCACTTTTTAGATATTTAGAATTTAGATAGCGATTCCGTTCGCGGGCACAAAAAGAACTTACTTTATTTTACTTACTTACTTTACTTTATTACATACACATAAAATGAGCTTAATTGAAAAAAATTTTGATATTCTGCTCTGAAAAATAACGGCAAATAAATGTAAACGCATTGCAAGAAAATAGTAAAACAAAGGCAAAAATAAAATAAACTCAAACCAAACATAACATCACTGCAGCATGGTAATGTTTGGCTATATTTGTTTTTGCTTGCCTCTGTCTTTCTTTCACGTCACCAAGCATAGCGTACGACAAAAAAAACAAAAACAAATTGGAACACTCGCATCGTGTCGATGTGCCGCACACTGCTTTATTTTTCACTACCACAACTACAATTTTTATACGCTATGAGTCGTTGATGTCCGTTTGTGCTTGCAGGTGAATTTTACTTAGGATTTTGAAAGCCATGAATCTCCTTTTCTAATAAACTTTTTAATAATTTTTTTGGCCTAAAACCTTCACCAGGTCGAGAGCTTTTTATTAAAAACAATTTCATGAAAATCAGCCGGGCCTTTCTCAAGATTGTTCCGAACATAAAAAAAGGCACTTCAAAATATAATATTAGTTTAGATAAGTAAACGTATCTCCAATTAATTTGAAAGAATTTCGAACAAAAAAGAGAGAATTGTTAAAAAAAAATAATTATTATATTTGAAACTAAGATTTTCGATTTGAAGCCCTTATTTTACAATGGTAATGAAATTTTGGAAAATTTTGTAGAAAATTTCAAAGCGTCAAAAGAAAGTAAAGATCGTCAACTAAAAATTTTAACAATCTTACCAAAGACATGAAGTATAAGAAAAATTTAAAATGAATTTGAATCTTCGTACCACATGGCTCGCAAAGTTAAATGATTAATTGATAGTTATGGCTTTTTAACTACTCCTAAAGCGAAAATTTGCCAAGGAATTTCCATAGGTGTGGTAGATGCGGTTCAAAAATTCTATAAACGTGACGATAATAGCCGTGTAATGGCGGGAAAAAGAGATTATAAAACATTTAAGAATGATGCTGGAGAAAAAATAAAAGAACAGAAACGGTTGGTTCTTTGTAACTTGTAATGAACGTTGGACTATTCTAGTAATTTTTTATGAAATTGCGACCAAATTCGATGTCTATGAGAATCTATGAACAAATTGGAGCCATTGACTATGCTAGCGTTCAGTCGGGAGGGATGGATTCTTGTTCACTTATATTCTCTATCACACACAACAATTCATACCATAAATAAATTTTTATAGACTCCCAAAGAAATTATTGATTATTAATATATAAATGGACCAAGATTGAACTTTAACTAAATTATCTTATAACAAATCCCTTATCTATCTATCTATATATATAAAAGAGAGTGTCTGTTTGTGGGTTTGTTTGTTTGTTTGTATGTTTGTTTGTTCCGTATAGACGTCTAAACGGCTAGACCGATCATCTTGAAATTTTTACAGAATGTACATGTGTAGGGGGTGCTGAAAATAGGGCACTTGAATTTTCGATATATCAAGTGGGCGTGGACCCGCCCATATGGGTCAAATTTTGGTATTGAGAAAATTTTTTAGCTAGAGTGCTGAAATTTCGTGTGTATGCATTTAGTGTCAGATTATGTGAATTTTCCAAAAATGGACGGAATCGGACCAATGGGCGTGGCCCCGCCCATATAAGCCAAATTTTGAAATTGAGATAGTTTGCACAATTTGTTAGCGAGAGTGCTGGAATGTTATGTATATGTATATGGTGGCAGTCTACGTGATGGCTCCAAAAATGGGCGGGATCGGACCAATGGGCGTGGCCCCGCCCACATAGACCAAATTTTGAAATTTTGATATCTTGCACAATTTGCTAGCGGGAGTGCTGCAATGTTGCGTATATTTATCTGGTGGCATTCTACGTAATTGGTCAAAAAATGGGCGGGACCGGACCAATGGGCGTGGCCCCGCCCATATAAGCCAAATTTTAAAATTGATATATCTTGCACAATTTGTTAGTTAGAGTGTTGTAATGTTGTACACATGTATCTGATGGCAGTCCACGTGATTGATCCAAAAACGGGGGCATATAAGCCAAATTTTAAAATGTGATATCTTGCACAATTTGTTTGCGAGAGACCTGGAATTTTGTGTATATATATCCGTTGGCTAACTACGTGATTGGTCCAAAAATGGGCGGGTTCGGACCAATGGGCTTGGCCCCGCCCACATTGACCAAATTTTGAAATTTTGATATCTTGCACAATTTGCTGGCGGGAGTGCTGCAAAGTTGCGTATATGTATCTGGTGGCATTCTACGTAATTGGTCAAAAAATGGGCGGGATCGGACCAATGGGCTTGGCCCCGCCCATATAAGCCAAATTTTGAAATTGGTATATCTTGCACAATATGTTAGCGAGAGTGCTGAAATTTTGTGTATATGTATATGGTGGCAGTCTGCGTGATTGGTCAGAAAATGGGCGGGATCGGGCCAATGGGCGTGGCCCCGCCCTTATAAGCCAAATTTCGTAATTGATATATCTTGCACAATTTTTTATCTAGAGTGCTGTAATGTTGTACATATGTATCTGATGACAGTCCACGTGATTGGTCCACAAATTGGCGGGATCTGACCAATGGGCGTGCCACCGCCCATATAAGCCAAATTTTGAAATTTAATTATATTGCTCATTTTGTTAGCGAGAGTGTTGAAATTTTGCCTATATGTATCTGGTAGCAGTCTACGTGATTGGCTTACAAATGGGCGGAATAGGACCATACATGAACAAAAATGCTCGGTATGCGATAATTACAGCTGCTAACTCCAATCCAATCGCAATATGAGAATGTGATGCATGACCAATCAAACAATTTGGAAATTTTATAAGTATAGATTTCTATTTTCTGGACTTTCCACTGAAGTCGGTATTTTTTCATTCAGTGAATTTATTACTAATACCAGTAAGGAAAGGCAGAAAGTCGGGCGGGGCCGACTATATAATACCCTACACCTCCCTAACAATGCGATAAGGGTCATTGCGATAATAATTTGGAATAATTGGTAAATGTGGTGTGTGTGTGTGTACGTATATCTAATTCTGAAACGATAATCGCTAAATTAAGCAATATTCTTTCCTAAATTGAGAAACATTTTTCTGGAGAACGTTGTAATGATCGGAAGTAAAGTACAACTTATATGGCGCTTTGTAACCAAATCTGGAGGAACATATATATGGAGGTTATATATAAATCTGAATCGATTTTCCTTGAATACTCATTCATGTAAAATAGAAACCTGTTTCTGTCGAATTTCGTACTGATCTCTACAGCGCTTAGATACCAAATTGGGGGTAACATATATATGGGGGCTATATCTAAATCTTAACCGATTTTCTCCGAATTTTGCGGTATTCCTTCATGTAATAAGAAACCTCATTCTGCCGAATTTCTTACTGATCGGATATAAAATACAGTTTCTACAGCGCTTGAATTTCAAATCGGGGGTAACATATATATGGGGGCTATATCTAAATCTGAACCGATTTTCTCCGAATTTGGCGGTATTCCTTCATGTAATAACAAACCTCTTTCTGCCGAATTTCGTACTGATCGGATATAAAATACAGTTTCTACAGCGCTAATTTTGACATGGGCAGCGAAGCGCACCGGGCTCAGCTAGTCTATCTATATATATAAAAGAGAGTGTCTGTTTGTGGGTTTGTTTGTTTGTTTGTTTGTATGTTTGTTTGTTCCGTATAGACGTCTAAACGGCTTGACCGATCATCTTGAAATTTTCACAGAATGTACATATATTGTACATTCCCAATGGGCGTGGTCCCGCCCACATAGACCAAATTTTGAAATTTCGATATCTTGCTCAATTTGCTAGCGGGAGTGCTGCAATGTTGTGTATATGTATCTGGTAGCAGTCCACGTGATTTTTCCAAAAATGGGCGGGAGCGGACCAATGCGCGTGGCACCGCCCACATAAGCCAAGTTTTAAAAATGTGATATCTTGCACAATTTGTTACAGAGAGACCTGGAATTTTGTATATATATATCCGTTGGCGACCTACATGATTGGTCCAAAAATGGGCGGGTTCGGACCAATAGGCGTGGCCCCGCCTATATAAGCCAAATTTTGAAATTGAGATATTTTGTACAATTTGGTAGCGGGAGTGCTGGAATTTTGTGTATATGTATATGGTGGCAGTCTTCGTAATTGGTACAAAAATTGGCGGAATCGGACCAATGGGCGTGGCCCCGCCCATATAAGCCAAATTTTTAAATTGAGATATCTTGCACAATTTGTTACCGAGAGACCTGGAATTTTGTATATATATGCATTGGCGACCTACATGATTGGTCCAGAAATGGACGGGTTCGGACCAATAGGCGTGGCAATAGTTCTGTAATTTTGTGCATATGTATCTGATGATAGCCTACATGAATGGTCTAAAAAGTGGCGGGATCGGATCAATGGGCGTGACCCCGCCCATATAAACAAAATTTTGAAATTGAGATATCATGCACATTTTGTTAGCGATTTGATGTATGCATTTGATGGCAGTCTACGTAATTGGTTCAAAAATGGACGGAATCGGAAATCTGAAGTCTGGGGAAACGAAGTGGACCGGGTCCAGCTAGTATCTATATATATAAAAGAGAGTGTCTGTTTGTGGGTTTGTTTGTTTGTTTGTTTGTATGTTTGTTTGTTCCGTATATACGTCTAAACGGCTTGACCGATCATCTTGAAATTTTCACAGAATGTACATGTGTAGGGGGTGCTGAAAATAGGGTACTTGGATTTTCGATATATCAAGTGGGCGTGGACCCGCCCATATGGGTCAAATTTTGGTATTGAGAAAAATTTTTAGCTAGAGTGCTGAAATTTCGTGTGTATGCATTTAGTGTCAGATTATGTGAATTTTCCAAAAATGGGCGGAATCGGACCAATGGGCGTGGCCCCGCCCATATTAGCCAAATTTTGAAATTGAGATATTTTGCACAATTTGTTAGCGAGAGTGCTGGAATGTTATGTATATGTATATGGTGGCAGTCTACGTGATGGCTCCAAAAATGGGCGGGATCGGACCAATGGGCGTGGCCCCGCCCACATAGACCAAATTTTGAAATTTTGATATCTTGCACAATTTGCTAGCGGGAGTGCTGCAATGTTGCGTATATGTATCTGGTGGCATTCTACGTAATTGGTCAAAAAATGGGCGGGACCGGACCAATGGGCGTGGCCCCGCCCATATAAGCCAAATTTTGAAATTGATATACTTGCACAATATGTTAGCGAGAGTGCTGGAATTTTGTGTATATGTATATGGTGGCAGTCTGCGTGATTGGTCAAAAAATGGGCGGGATCGGCCCAATGGGCGTGGACCCGCCCTTATAAGCCAAATTTCGAAATTGATATACCTTGCACAATTTTTTATCTAGAGTGCTGTAATGTTGTACATATGTATCTGGTGACAGTCCACGTGATTGGTCCAAAAATTGGCGGGATCTGACCAATGGGCGTGCCGCCGCCCATATAAGCCAAATTTTGAAATTGAATTATCTTGCTCATTTTGTTAGCGAGAGTGTTGAAATTTTGCGTATATGTATCTGGTGGCAGTCTACGTGATTGGCTTACAAATGGGCGGAATAGGACCAGTGGGCGTGACACAGCCCATATTTTGATATATCTTGCAAGTATTATATAGGAAATAAATGAACAAAAATGCTCGGTATGCGATAATTACAGCTGCTCACTCCAATACAATCGAAATATGATAATGTGATGCATGACCAATGAAACAAGAATTTGGAAATTTTATAAGTATACATTTCTATTTTCTGGACTTTCCACTAGAGTGATCAATAAACCGGTTTTTTTGAAAAAATAAAAAACCGGTGGATGGTTTATTTAAGTTATAAAAAAACCGGTGGACGGTTTTTTTCTTCGAAGAAAACCGGGGAAACCGGTAGAACCGGTTTTTTTTCGGCATAACAAAACAGTATGAAAATTGCCGTTTGAAAAACATTTTCCTTTTTAATAACAAAAAAGGCGATTTTTTAATATTAAATTTTTAAAAGCGATGTCTTCTGATCAGGAATCTTGCACCAAATTTAGTCCTGTTGGATAGTAGTTATGAGTTGGATTGTGATGAATATTGTCATTTGATTCAAACGGTCCTTATATATTAAAAAACATTTTCCAAAAGTGATATCGATAGTCTTTTCTTCAACCTTTTAAAAAAATTAGCAAATATATTTTCATTACTTTTTTGCAAAATTAAACTTTTTTGAAATTTTGGTAAAAACCTATGTTTTAATTTTTGATTTTTTTGCTCAAAAGAAAGCTTAGATAATTTCCTTTAAAAGCTTTGTGACCTATTAATGGGATGGGACCTGTTGATCTATCAAAATAAATATAAACCACTGAAAAAAAAATTAACGTTCAACCAAACATTTTAGCATTTCAGATGGGAAAAACAACCGTTTGACAAAAATGTCAATATTTGACACCCTCCAACTCGGAAAGTCCTTAACCGATCTCGTTGGAATTGCCGAAGACATCCCTTTTAAAAATTAACCCACTTGACATGAAATTCCCCTTATGTAGTTCAGTCAAGAAAATATTAATATTTCGGGGTATTAAATAGAATATTTAATAGAGGTACTAAATCTTTATACATATATATTTTATATACACACTTTAGTGCGGGTGGGTATATACGAGTATATAAATATATAAGAGTATACACTAGTCGGTTTACCCAATTGAAATTTTCTTACTTGTTTTTGTTTTTCTTTAAATTTTTTTAATTTGTATAGAAATTGGTGAATGGCTTCGTATTCTAGCAAAGTTGCCGAGTCTTTTTAGGCCATATAAGGAGATCTTTCATATTATTATCTTAATTTGTGATATTTTGTATATAAAGTTGTAAATAATTTTTAATATTTTAGTGATAATAAAAAAACCGGAAAACCGGTGGAAACAAACGAAAAAAACCGGTTGCACCGGTTGTTCGAAATTCATGATTTTGAGAAAAACCGGGGACGGTGGAAGCAAAAAATCGGTGGGCCGGTTTATTTTAAACCGGTTTTGATCACTCTACTTTCCACTGAATTCGGTATTTTTTCATTCAGTGAATTTAATACTAATACCAGTAAGGAATGGCAGAAAGTCGGGCGGGCCGACTATATAATACCCTACACCTCCCTAACAATGCGATAAGGGTCATTGCGATAATAATTTGTAATAATTTGTAAATGTGGTGTGTGTGTGTATGTATATCTTATTTTGAACCGATAATCGCTAAATTAAGCAATATTCGTTCCTAAATTGAGAAACATTTTTCTGGAGAACTTTGTAATGATCGGAAGTAAAGTACAACTTCTATAGCGCTTTGTAACCAAATCTCGAGGAACATATATATGGAGGTTATATATAAATCTGAATCGATTTTCCTTGAATACTCATTCATGTAAAATAGAAACCTGTTTCTGTCGAATTTCCTACTGATCGGATATAAAACGCAGTCTCTACAGCGCTTACATGTCAAATTGGGAGTAACATATATATGGGGGCTATATCTAAATCTGAACCGATTTTCTCCGAATTTTGCGGTATTCCTTCATGTAATAAGAAACCTCTTTCTGCCGAATTTCGTACTGATCGGATATAAAATACAGTTTCTACAGCGCTTACATGTCAAATCGGGGGTAACATATATATATATGGGGGCTATATCTAAATCTGAACCGATTTTCTCCGAATTTGGCAGTATTCCTTCATGTAATAACAAACCTCTGTCTGCCGAGTTTCGTACTGATCGGATATAAAATACAGTTTCTACAGCGCTAATGTTGACATGTGCAGCGAAGCGCACCGGGCTCAGCTAGTTGTCAATCTAAAAGAACTTACTGAAAACGTCAACCATTGGAATAGGAACCTTGAGATCAAGCGAACTCACAGGTGGAATTGAGTTCCGGGCTTTCTTACCCACCCTACCATGATTTTAGCTGTGCAATTTTATAGCTAAAATCCCTGACAGAAAGTACCCTCTTCTATCTTCACATAGTGACAGAGAACTTATAAACAGTATTTAGCTACACATGGTTCAATTGTAACATTTATTCAAAGCAAATAATTCATATTGAAATAATAAAAAATAGGTTTTATCGAGTTAGAATTACTCCATAAGCAGTAAGCAAATTACTATACGTTACAAGATATTTTTAAATTAATATTGAATTTATATCAAATTAATTATTATGAAAAATGTACTAGACTAACTGGATAAGGGATAGAATTTCGTGTAATAAAGGGAATTCATTTAATAATAATTTCAAAGCAAATGGAAATCGCAAACCTTTTCAAAATTCAAGATATAATTACACAAGTGTAGCGCACCAAGAAGCGAAAATGAGCGAATAAAAAAATGTAATTTAATAATTACAAGAACAACTACAAAACTTGTTTACCACATCATAATGATGTTGATTCCATCTGTTTTTGCTTCTTAGGCTTGACGACGAACAGAGTTCAATGTATGTATGAAACAACAAATATATATGGCAAAAGTACCCAAATAAAACTCACCAACTTACACTGCAACCGTTATTGAAGAGGCCTCGTCCAGCATTCGGTTCGATGGTGATGCGAGCTGCTGCTAAAGATAATTAATAATACAATGAAGTTTGTTCGTCTGGACTAATGAAGTTTGAAAGAAACTTGCGTGATTTTAACATAATGCTATTATAGTTGTAATGATTTATAGATCGAATTGATCATTACTCTGCTTCATATACCATATGGGGTCTTCCATGCGTCTTTATGACGATTGCGATTCTTCCACTGAAAGGTTGATATTTCAATGCAATTTTGTGTTAATTCCGAGGTAATTGTTAAAGTAAGGACTGCGTTCGCTCCGAAAACTGATGTTAAACAGGATTTTTGCTCACAACTAGGCGCAATTAATTAGTTTTCTGGACTCCTCTTTAAGCTTCGACTTGAGAGTACCTGTGCATACACTGGAGGAGAGCAGCTGCTGACAGATTTGATTGCTCTACAAGTCTTAGTGAGATTTTGGGCGAAAAATACGGGCAACAATATCTACGGATTCCTTCGGCCGAGGATAATTCCGGCTGGAGTCTTCCACAACACGTGGTTGGACTTACGTTTTGATTTCTATGAAAACCACAGAAATTAAGAAAACTACATATAACAAAATCACATGCATTTACCTTCGATCAGTGTCGGTCTTGTGTCAAAGCGATATGAAGTGTCGCTGTTACCATGTGAGGAGAACAGAGAGGCCGCCTGCCTCAGCTTAGTTAGAGGTCTCAGCAGAGGTTAGGAAACCTTTTGCACAATTTCACTATATTAACTTTAAGAATTTGGTTTTAGGCGAGGGGTTTTTTGATGCACTATAATATTCACCTGCTGCTACTACTTTCCACGGATATTGTAATAGAAATTATGTTTGGTGGAAGGGCCACGATTATGGAAATTTAACCAGATTTTGTTTTTTTAACACTTGATACTATACAATTACCTGTAAATTGCTAATATTGGTTTAGACTGGAGGATCTGAACACTTTGAAAGCCGGATGCAAAAGAATTTTAGAAGAATTCAGGTGGTTTGCAGGTTAACATTCGTCGGCACTTGTATTCTGTTATACATACGCCGCTAATCATCATTCGGTTATCGATAACATGAATGCACGTTGCGGGGTGGTTGAAAGCGTAATTATAATAAAACGTTTCAGTTATTTTGCCGAACCGGTTCATACCCGCAAAACCGAATAAATCAGTACAAATATATAGTTTGTTCTCTGTTTTTTTTTTTCTTGTAGTCTCACATTACAAACCCTAAAGAACTGTTTAAGCTATTTAAAGAAGAGCATCCTAATATGGAAATAGGATTTTCAAAATTTGCTGAATTGCGCCCACAGGAGTGCATATTAATTGGAGGAAGTGGAACACACACCGTATGTGTGTATGCTCTACATCAAAGTGCTAAACTTATGTTCATGGGAGGACAAATTCAAACCATATTCGAGACAGCTAGTTTAAATATTCCTACCTACCAGCATTGGATTTCGCAAGCTATATGCAACCCAACGGAAGTTAAATGCTACATCGGAAAGTGTTCATTCTGTCCAGGCTATATAATTCTCAAAAAATAAATTACATTTGGCATATTTACAAAATGATGTGGATGCTATTACATTCAAGCAGTGGATGCAAGTAGATAGGTCGAATCTAGTAACACTGATAATGCTTGTAGTTTATTTGCAAAAGAACAAAATACGTTCCTTGTGAATATTTAATAGTTTGTGATTTTGCTGAAAATTATTGATTTGTAGTTCAAGATTCAGTACAAAGCTATCACTGGTATAACTCTCAAGCTACTATCCATCCCTTCGTGATTTACTGCAAGAATAGTGAGGGAAATCTTGAACGCACCAGTCTTGTAATAATTTCTGATATTTTAGAACACAATACTTTAGCAGTGCATCTTTTTCAAAATAAAATGATAGAGTTCTAAAGAAAAAGTTTGTGGACAAAACTATATATTTTTCTGATGGTTGTGATGCACAGTACAAAAATCGAAAAAATTTTGTAAATCTGCTCCACCACGAAGAAGATTTCGGTTGCAAAGCCGAATGGCACTTTTTTGCAACATCTCACGGCAAAGGTCCATGCGATGGAGTTGGGGGAACACTGAAAAGAGCTGCAGCATGAGCAAGTTTGCAGCGGTTTTTATAAAACCAAATTACAAACTCTACAGGTTTGTTTGATTTCGCAAAATCACTACCAAAAATCAATGCCTCGTTTAGTTCAAAAGATGAATATGATAAAGAAATTGATATTTTAAAAAGCAGATTTAAAAAATCGATTGCTATTCCCGGAGACATAACATTGCACGCATTTATTCCTTTTTCGAAAACGGAAGTTATTACCAAGGTATTTTCTAACTCCAACGAAAGCTCCGAACCACTTATAGTAGTGCGGCAAGAAGCAGACTGACTCACAACAAAAAATCGGTGGAAACAATTTTCTCACAATTTTACAAATATTGTTTAATTTATCTCAATATTTTTTAGTTAAAACTTTAATTGTTTTAATATTTGTATTTAAACCCTTAATTGTTTTAATAAATTTGTAATAAGTAAAAATGTAAGATATTCTAAAAACCCTGGAGTTCTCTTTGTACATTTTGTTTTGTAACTCGGAAAGTTGATGCGTGGCCATCTTTAAACTTATAGAGTATATAGCGAGTAAAATAACCTATCATTAAAAAAATAAGAACAAAAATTTAAGTTATATTTTTCTCAAAAATTTATTTTTATTTCTTAAATAAAAAAAATTAAAAAGAAAAATTTAGAACATTTTTTTTATTGCCCCGTTTAGTTCTGAATGTTATACCAAAACAATTTTTCCATTATCATAACTACAACCGAAGATGTGCGATTTTTTAAAAAAGGTATTGAAAATTTCGTAATTGATACAGCTTCCAGAATTTTGAATTCGGCGAAAAAAAATTTCAAATTTTCATTATAACACCAATTTGAAACTGCGTACAAAGTTTCATCAAAATCGCACGCCTAACATGAAATTTGTGATCGGTTTCGCATGGAATTGCTCATAGATAAATACTTATATCAGTTCTTAGTGCTCCTCCACGTATTTAACGTATTTCACAAAAGAACGGTTAACCCAAGGCCTAGCCAGCGAGTACAACATTGCCCTGAAATTCACATCCACCACGTGAAATACGAACAAAAAAAAATAAAATTTTAAATACTGGCTCGTGTTCTCGTACTCGGAGAAATGAAAGTGGATGTAGTGAAACATAAGGTTATGGATAATGATGCAATTAGTGTTGCATGACATGTCACTCGGACACGTTGAATATCTCGATAATGATCGAAAGGGGTTACTGAAAGAGTGCTGTGTGAAACAGTAGTAATAGGGTAATTCCAAAGTAGTTCGAACAACGCAAAAAAATACCTCTTCCAATTTTAACAAAATTTAGCACAAAAATTATCCCAGCACGTGGAATTATCTTGGGGTTTTTTATTTTTTCCAAATTCGTTGTAGTATTTGTGGAACAGAGTAGGGTTATATAGTTACGGCCAAAATTTGACCTTTCAATTTTTCACAGGTAGATATCTCGGGAACTGTATGGTATAACGCTTATGTGTAAAAAGTATTTTGTAGACCTCGGATAGTAGAACGTACACATCCAAAGAACGACAACAATAAAAGTTACACGCGTTTAAACATTTTGTATACCCGATTTGACCAACTTTGAGGTTATGTATACGAATAGGGGGCCACATTTAAAACTTAACTTTTCTTATACATATTCTACAGGCATGTACAGTTTTGTCGATATCGTTTGTCTGGGTATGAAACGGCTTTCTTTTTATTTTATTTCATTCGGATATAAAATACAGTTCCTATAGAGCTTACGTATCAAATCGAGGGTAACATATATATGGAGGCTATACCTAAATCTGAATTGACTTTCCACAAACATAGTATTCTTTCTAAGTGTATTAAGAGTCTCCTCTCCGTTAATTTGTATACAGATCGTTTAAAAAATGTTGCGTATACAGTACATATGTTCCTCCATAAATCGGAGGAACATATATATGGGAGCTATATATAAATCTGAACCGATTTTAACCTTGTCAACCTTGGGCTAAAAAAAATAGGTGCAAAGTTTCGTTATAATCGGATCATCAATGCGACCTGTACTTTGACTACAAGAACACATGCACAGACGGACAAAGCTAAATCAACTCAGGATGTGATTCTAAGTCGATAAAGTTATAATACCCTGTACCACAGTGTGGTGTAGGCTATTACCAGGAAGGAAAGACAGAAAGTCCGACGGGCCGACTTTATAATACCCTTCCTAAAATGCGAATGGGGTATTGTGATAATAGTTTGGAATAATTGGTTTCGCTTCAGTTAAGATTTCAGTTAGGAATCAATAGCGCTTAAATACTAAATAGGAAAGAACATATATCGATACCTTCATTCTATATAATGCTCAGTGCAAAATGTTGCTTTTCAGGAGAGGCGATCAAAGTTTGATGATTTTTCTAAGTTTGTGTGGAATTCTTTTACATTGCAAAAACTTTGATTGGGATACTTTTGATATTTATAAAATACTAGCTGAGCCCGGTGCGCTTCGCTGCCCATGTCAAAATTCGCGCTGTAGAAACTGTATTTTATATCCGATCAGTACGAAATTCGGCAGAAAGAGGTTTGTTATTACATGAAGGAATACTGCCAAATTCGGAGAAAATCGGTTCAGATTTAGATATAGTCCCCATATATATGTTACCCCCGATTTGAAATTCAAGCGCTGTAGAAACTGTATTTTATATCCGATCAGTAAGAAATTCGGCAGAAAGAGGTTTCTTATTACATGAAGGAATGCCGCAAAATTCGGAGAAAATCAGTTCAGATTTAGATATAGCCCCCATATATATATGTTACCCCCAATTTGACATGTAAGCGCTGTAGAGACTGTGTTTTATATCCGATCAGTACGAAATTCGACAGAAACAGGTTTCTATTTTACATGAATGAGTATTCTAGGAAAATCGATTCAGATTTATATATAACCTCCATATATATGTTCCTCCAGATTTGGTTACAAAGCGCTATAGAAGTTGTACTTTACTTCCGATCATTACAAATTTTTCTCAATTTAGGAACGAATATTGCTTAATTTTGCGATTATCGGTTCAAAATACATTTACCAATTATTCCAAGTTATTATCGCAATGACCCTTATCGCATTGTTAGGGAGGTGTAGGGTATTATATAGTCGGCCCCGCCCGACTTTCTGCCTTTCCTTACTGGTATTAGTAATATTTCCTATATAATACTTGCAAGATATATCAAAATATGGGCTGGGCCACGCCCACTGGTCCTATTCCGCCCATTTGAAAGCCAATCACGTAGACTGCTACCAGATACATATACGCAAAATTTCAACACTCTCGCTAACAAAGTGAGCAAGATAATTCAATTTCAAAATTTGGCTTATATGGGCGGTGGCCCGCCCATTGGTCAGATCACGCCAATTTGTGGACCAATCACGTGGACTGTCACCAGATACATATCTACAACATGACAGCACTCTAGATAAAAAATTGTGCAAGTTATATCAATTTCAAAATTTGGCTTATAAGGGCGGGGCCACGCCCATTGGTCCGATCCCGCCCATTTTCTGACCAATTACGTAGAATGCCACCAGATACATATACACAACATTGCAGCACTCCCGATAGCAAATTGTGCAAGATATAAAAATTTCAAAATTTGGTCATTGTGGGCGGGGCCACGCCTATTGGTCCGAACCCGCCCATTTTTGGACCAATCACGTGGATCGCCAACGGATATATATACACAAAATTCCAGGTCTCTCGCTAACAAATTGTGCAAGATATCACATTTTTTAAATTTGGCTTATATGGGCGGTGCCACGCCCATTGGTTCGATCCCGCCCGTTTTTGGATCAATCACGTAGACTGCCACCGTTTACATATACACAAAATTCCAGCACTCTCGCTAACAAATTGTGCAAAATATCTCAATTTCAAAATTTGGCTTATATGGGCGGGGCCACGCCCATTGGTCCGGTCCCGCCCATTTTTTCACCAATTACGTAGAATGCCACCAGATACATATACGCAACATTGCAGCACTCCCGCTAGCAAATTGTGCAAGATATCAAAATTTTGTCTATGTGGGCGGGGCCACGCCCATTGGTCCGATCCCGCCCATTTTTGGACCAATCACGTAGACTGCCACCGTTTACATATACACAAAATTCCAGCACTCTCGCTAACAAATTGTGCAAAATATCTCAATTTCAAAATTTGGCTTATATGGGCGGGGCCACGCCCATTGGTCCGATTCCGCCCATTTTTGGAAAATTCACATAGTCTGCCATTAAATGCATACAAACAAAATTTCAGCACTATACCTATAATAGGAGCAGAAATATCGGATTTTTAACCTGCGATTTGTATGGGAGGTACCACGCCCCTTTGTCCAATTAATTTTTTTTTTCTATATAAACCATCTCGTGAAAATTTAGAATCGAATAAAAAAAAAATCATCCAAATCGCTCCAGCCGTTCTGACGTGATGCCATTACACAGATGGACCGTTTCATTTTTATATATATAGATATAAATAGTCCATTTAGAACACTTTACATATAGTCCAATTTTTCTATGAATAGTTTTAGGAAAAAATGTTTAAATAATAGATTTGAGTAAAATGTACTATATAAGTAAATTACTTACATACATTTTTTTTTTTGAAAAATTGAAGCAATAGTAAAATGTAATATACTAAAATGTATTTTCTTAAAGTTTATTTTAGCAAAATTCCCCCAACGGACAATTTATGAAGTGTAATAAAAGCCAGCGGCAAAATTTCTTAAATTTCCAACATGTTTTGACCTTAGTTTAATTATATTTCATTTCAGATTCCTTTTTCTGATGATGTGTCAATACGAAATGTCCTGAAATATCCTATTTTAATAAAGGCGGACAATTCCGTGAACAAAATCCACATATGTGTATTTCAAAAGATGAATACGCTGCAAATTTAACCACTACACAATTCATCTTCATCACCATCGACACCATGGACAACCACTCACTTCAAAATAACGAATGCGTCAATCAATCGTTTCTCTTGAAAATTTTACATGCGGCGAAAAATGATTTATTTGTGTGCCCAGACGGTGGACAATAAACTGCTAAACTGACCGGCCATTAATTGTCATCGTTCATTGTCACTTGGCCTTGAACAGAATTATCTCGGATAAGAAAAACTGTTCGAATTGAGCAATCTGTGCCTTTTCAAGTCGACAAATAGCCGTTTATTTGCTACAACTCAATATATGGGTAATGTCGCGAACACACACTCCACCATTGAATAGCCTAATAGTTGTGGCAACTTAAATGGAACATAAATATTTTACTGGTTAAGAGGATACAAGTATGTCAGCTATTACACAGTGCGACAAAATAAACTCAAGTTGAGAAGCAAATGACACGATACTATTTTTCCGTAGGTCTTGTCGAGTAAAATGCGAATCTTTTTTTTGGAATTCGTCGGACACCTCCCAAATCCGGATTTACTGGTAAAACACCGATTTTCTTCCCCTTTTGCACTTGAACGCTTTAATAACCCAGTCAATTGCAAACGGATTTTTAAGAGACTGGTTGCAATTTTTTCCTTATAACTATATATGTAAATCAATGAATCGTACGGTTATCTCACAAAATAATTGGTAAAAAAATGTTGAGCCGTTAAAGTGAAAAAGGCAAGAAAATCGGGTTTTTACCTGTAAATCCGGATTTTGGGGGTGACCGGCAAATTTCTTAGAACAAACATTTTTTTACTCGCCAAGACCTACATGAAAAATAGTATCGCGGTTTTTTGGTTTATGGACTGTCGCACTGTATTAGTTAGAGTTCGATTTTTTCGATTATAAATATATATTGTTTCCAAAAATACAGGGTGGCGCAGAATAAGCTATATGGTTCAAATGGTTATAACTTTTTTTATTTATGCGATTATTAAAAAACGGTATATTTATGGGAGAATTTTTTGCATACGTGCTCTTTTTAGCATATTTTTCATAACTTTTCTCAAAATTTCGGAAAAATTCAATTATTTTTGTACTTTGTGCAATTCATAATTAATTCCTCAAGTCTCCTTTTTAGAATGCTGAAAAAACAAGTAAATAATAATAATTAAAAAAGTTAAAAAGAATTCAAACCATATAGCTCACTATAACACTAGGGTCCCGCCCGTTTTTGCACCCATTACGTAGACTGCCATCAAATGCATATACACAAAATTACAGCACCCACGCTAACAAATTTTGCAAAATATCTCAATTAAAAAATTTGCTTGTACGGGTGCGGTCACGCCCATTGGCCCGATCCCGCCCATTTTTCGACCAATCACGTAGACTGCCACAGGATATATATACACTAAATTGCAGTACTCTCGCTAACATATTGTACAAGGTATATTAAATTCAAAATTTGGCTTATATGCGCGGGGCCACGCCCATACTAAATTGCAGCACTCTCGCTAACAAATTGTTCAAAATATCACAATTTGGCTTATATGGGCGAGGCCACGCCCTTTGGTCCGATCCCGCTTATTTTTGGACCAAATACGTAGACTGCCATCAAATGCATATACACAAAATTACAGCACTCTTGCTACAAAAAAATTGCAAGATATCTCAATTTAAAAATTTTGTTGGTACGGGCGCGGCCATGCCCACTAGATATATCGAAAAATCAAGTACCCTATTTCCACCACCCCCGCACATGAACATTCTGTGAAAATTTCAAGATGATCGGTCCAGCCTTTTAGACGTCTACACGGTACAAACAAACAAACCAACAAACAAACACTTATTCTCTTTTATATATATAAATTCTGATATGGAAATTTTTTCTTGGAACGGTTTTGAATGAAAAAGAACACAATCTGAAAGTTTTCAATCGCACCGGTTGTACAATGTAGCATATATAACGTGATGAAGACAAATCGGAAGGTACCGTTATATGGGAGCTAAATAAAAAAGGACCGATATGACCAATTATTCCGGGAATAATTAGGAGGAAAATAAAATACAAACTTCAAATCGGAGGGTACAGTTATACATAATTGTGAGTTCTTTGTTGACGTTTGAAGATTTCGCAATCGAATTTTCTAATGAGGAACCAAATATAATCTCCCATCATTCTTTCATCCCAGTGCCCTTGGTAACGCCGCTCGATGGACTTCAATTCTTGGTGAAACCTTTCGCCATTTTCGTCACTTACGTCGCCAAGATTCTCGGGGAAAAATTTTAAATGAGAATGAATGAAATTCGTTTTGAGGGACATATTTACACCTGTTAAAATACATAAAGCGAAAAATAAGTTGGAAGAATACATATGTGTTATATACATAAATATAAAATAAATATTTTTAGAAGTTTTTTGTTACTGATCGATTTAATTTTTATTTAGATTTATTTATTGAATGTTTTCACATTCGAATTGTTCAGCTTTTCGAACAACTCTTCCTTTCGAAAGAGAGGTTTTTGTGGTGTATTGGAAAAGATAAGACACTGCGCTCTGAAAGCCATGTAAACACATACCCTTATACGTATTTCAATCCTGTGCGGGGATATCATCAGAAGGTCTTATACATGACACAATGTGAGCTTGTAGTTGTGGCGATCATCACTTGTATATATACCAATCTACAAAGAAATGTGCATATGGGAATTATATATACCTACGAAGAAAGCGTACAAGTCACACAGTCAAAGCTTTAAGCGAGACTTAAATTCACCATTTTCACCACCCATGTGACTGGTAAGGGTTGCCAGTTCGACACAGTTGTCTCTACACCAATCGCCAGGTAGATGGCGTGGATTCTGAGATTAGTTGGACGATTAGAAAGACTTTACTACATTTCAGTAAGCATAGTATTTTTTTTGTTGAATATCAAATATTTTATGTTATTATTGAGAATTCATTAACACTGCGTGTTGAAGATGAGCAGCTTCTTTCTAATTGTATTTAGGCGGGCTGATCCTTATTATTTAAATGTTTTTAGAAGTTTTTTGTTAATGATCGATTTAATTTTTATTTAGATTTATTTATTGAATGTTTTCACATTCGAATTGTTCAGCTTTTCGATCAACTCTTCCTTTCGAAAGAGAGGTTTTTGTGGTGTATTGGAAAAGATAGGACAGTGCGCTCTGAAAGCCTTGTAAACACATACCCTTATACGTATTTCAATCCTGTGCGGGGATATCATCAGAGGGTCTTATACATGACACAGTGTGAGCTTGTAGTTGTGGCGATCATCACAAATCATTAACAAAAAACTTCTAAAAACATTTAAATAATAAGGATCAGCCCGCCTAAATACAATTAGAAAGAAGCTGCTCATCTTCAACACGCAGTGTTAATGAATTCTAAATAATAACATAAAATATGTATGTGTTTACATGGCTTTCAGAGCGCAGTGTCTTATCTTTTCCAATACACCACAAAAACCTCTCTTTCGAAAGGAAGAGTTGATCGAAAAGCTGAACAATTCGAATGTTAAAACATTCAATAAATAAATCTAAATAAAATAAATATATTTCTAACCAATTTTTTAACAAATCATTAATCATTGTTTCATATTGCGGGCTTTTATTGGATCCAAGGAAATTTGAAACTACAAGCTTAAACGACCAACATGCTGCAATTCCATCAGACGTCAAATATGATTCGAAATTCACCTCTTTCATCAGTTTCCTTATTTTAGCCCCATCAAAAACTCCTTCTTCGATTTTTTGAAAAGAAAGACTTTTAAATAAACTTTTTAAATATGAGAGCGAATTGCCATCTTTCTTTAAGGCTTTTACAAAATTTTTAAAGAGCTCCAGCTTAATATGATATTAATATTAAAATATCGGCTATCCCAGAGGCATAACATACCAGCTACTTTTAAATCGCAACAAATTTCCCAGTCATGTTCATATTTTATGTATTTTATCAATTTAACAATTGTTTCGTATGATTCCTTAGTGTTGACATCATGAGCAATGGGAATCGACGGTTTCTGATTTCGATTGTGTAAAAGTACTGCTTTCAAACTTTCTTTACTGCTGTCAACAAGTAACCGTAATTTCTTTGAATTGTAAGTTTGATTAAGTTCCTCGAACAATCCGGGAATGCCCTTGCAAAAGCATCGGTTATCCACAGTTGTATAAAATTGTTTGTAAGGTATATCACGGACTCTATAATATTATATGTTAAGATCTGGGCCAAAATATTGTACTGTTTCATTCCAGATGCAAGCTGTTGTGACTTATATTTGGTCAGTTCCAAATCTCTCACTAGATCAATGAGTTGAAACTGAGTTAAAAGCGATGACTTCTGACTCAAACTTGAATCGCTCAGAGTTGAGTACTCAGTTGAACTTGATGATGTTTCCGCTATTAGGCTGTTAGCTATACTTGGACACTTCCTACTCCAATCTATTAACTTAGACAAAAATAGCAGTCCGTATCGTGAATGAATGGTTGTCTCCAAATCATTGGCATTCCAAATTCCACGTGAAGTCTAAAATTAAAACGTTTTATTCCACAAAACATTGTAATACATTAATTGTAAAGTACCTACCGCATGCTTCCACTACTCCATCGAGTAAGATTTACATGGCACGAATTACACAAAATACTAGATGTCCACGGTTCGTTCATATTTTTAACTCGTATACCAAAATATTGCACATATATTTCTTCTATTATTTTACTAAACGCACGTCCATTTTTTTAATAACATATTTTCATTTACACATTGAATAGTTCTTTGCCGTTTACTCATACTTCGAAATATAACTTTATAATATTTTTCAGAAATTCGACTTATTTCTTTAAGGCGCTGAGTTACACTGACATTGCATATCATGTTTTATGGATGGTTACGAACGACCATAAAACCTCGTCCTCTTTATAATTTTATAATGTCTGACATCAATCCTCATAAAATAAAATCCAAGTGCAATGTCTCTTATATGTCTGTCTGACATATGGCGAATTTAATATGCGCAAAACTTCATTTAAAAACGAAAAAATATGAAACAAGATTTTTTTGAATTTCCCTAACATTTACAAAATGGATCATAACTTTTACATCTATCCATAGATTTCAAATAGACAGTGTTTTCTTCTTTAGCATGCTGGCTTTTTAAAAATGTAATAAAATATTTTTTTCTATATTTTATGGATTTTTTTTTGTAACAGGAAAAAGTGTGTTTTTTAAAATCATTTTTTTCTCATATTTTTGACGACTGTTACTAAACCAAAGATTCTACGTGAAAGCGTTATTTGCAGCATATGTAGCCCTCATAATTCCTCATTTCTCCTCTCATTTAATTTGAGGCATAACACGGCTCAATCAGGCTTATA
This sequence comes from Eudasyphora cyanicolor, assembly GCA_963930755.1. Lineage (NCBI taxonomy): Eukaryota > Metazoa > Arthropoda > Insecta > Diptera > Muscidae > Eudasyphora > Eudasyphora cyanicolor. The sequence goes on from OZ005737.1 coordinate 162,583,951, forward strand.
CTTGAAAAATTATGGTCCAAATACTGAATTAGGGATCTATAAATCGAGTTTCGACTAATCGATTAATCGACTTTTGATTGGAAAAAGTCGAAAAGTCGAAATCGATTTTCACCAAGCAAAAAGTTGAAAAATCGATTTATCATTTCGACTTTTTTCGATTTTTATCCGACCGCGGAATATCAACCGAAATCGATTACCATTTCGACTTTTGTCGAGTTTGACCTTACTTAAATAGACGGCGGCTTTGAACTTCTCCAACCAGTTCAAACGCTTTTTAGGAAAGAGTCGGAAAGAGCCGGAAGGAGCTCTCTCCAACAAACTTTGACACTTGCTTGGAAAAAATTGCCGAGTATAAATAAATATTTAAGTTGTGTGATCGGAAAATATTGCCAGAAAAATGGTGGAGAAATGCGACCCTCTGAACCTACAAGGGTGTGAACATACAATTTTGGTCTTGCAGCGTTAGCAGAACAAGTCATTGTGAGATAATTTGCAGATTGTTAGATGTGCGATGTTTATGCATGAGACAACGGAGCAATTGTCAAAAAAAACATTTTATTGGTAACACTGTCTATAAAATATTTGTATTATCCTGCATATAAATATTTACAAAATATATTGTAAATATATGAAATTATATAGTTTTCTTACAATCGTCTGAACTGTCAATTCACCTTTGCCTAACAATCATTGTCCGTACATTTGCAGCACTTTAACAGGGTTGATAACGTTGTCCGATCAGGCAATCGTGAATATTTAGTTTTAGTTGCTTGGAATCTGCGTAATGGAAAAGAAACAAAAATGAGACAAAAATCGGTTTAAGACAAAACCGAAAAGTCGAAAAAAATCGATTTTCCAAAAAGTCGATTATCCAAATAATTGAAAAGTCGAAAAATCTACTTTTCACTAAATCATGAAAGTCGAAAAGTCGAAAAATCGACTTTTTGTCTCAACTATAGATCCCTATACTGAATGTACTTTCCATGAAAGCTGGAATTTAAAAAAAAATTACCATAATTTTTTTTTTAAATATTTTTTTCTTGTTTGTGACCTAGTTGCACCAGAAACTGTTATCCACCTTCCTTGGACAAAAATTTTGTTGCATAGTGTAATTTCTGGTTTTATTGGAAACGTTGAACTTTGTCATTTAATAATGGAACACAATATCATTCATATGACTACCATGACCAGCTCGGCAATCGAGAAATTTAGGGATGGACTCAGGTACGGGAGGGCCATTTAAAATTTTAAATTTGAATCGACTATAAAACAAGTACGAAGGTTTCATTCGGGTAAACCGACTAAAGTATACCCTCACTTTGAGAGTAATGTAATATGCAATATTAAACGAATTATTCAATTCAATTTCAATTTATTTATTTATAATCCAAAGCCAGCAGTATGGCCAAATCGATTATACAGAAAATATAATGCAATGACACTTGTAGTAACATAAAATGATATATACATTTTAAGAAAATTCTTAATAACTAAAAGACATCAACAATCGTTCAATTCTAGGAGACTCCATCCACTTTGATAATTTTGATACGTGAGCATTTTTCATAGGAACGTGTTTGTCATACATTTGGTTAAATACATCACTAAAATGACGCACTTGGATTTCAGTATCTGAGGTACTATAAATTGCATTGAAATCAGCAGATGCAAAATCTGATAAAAATTCCTCACAAACCAAACGGCTATAGTCTCTAATCTTAACAAAATTATTCTGGTACCTCCCAATTTGTGCAAAATGTTGTTGAATTTCCGTGAAATTTTACTCACGCTGTAAGCTCTTAACTTTTTCTGCAAAATGATACCTTTGTGTGGGAGGTATAAAAAAGGGCGTTGCAATAGCGTCCATTTTTCACAGGACTATACACTATATAATGCTGTACAAAATTTCAAGTATTTTTATACACTGGTATTAATGTTTTAAGCTGTTAACTTTTGGTGCAAAATGGTGCATTTGTGTGGGAGGTACCAAAACGGGAGTGACAACTTCGCCAATTTGTATACCCTACACCACACTGTGGTAAAGGGTATTATGACTTTGTGCATTTGTTTGTAACACCAAAAGAAGAAGAGATAGACCCATTATTTATTATACCGATCGACTTGTAATCACTTTCTGAGTCGATTTAGCTATGTCCGACTGTCTGTCTGTCTGTAGACGTATTCTTGTAATCAAAGTACAGGTCGCAATTATGGTCCGATCTCAACGAAACTTTGCACATATCTTTTTTTAGGCACAAGGACGAGCCCTATTGAATTTGGTTAAAATCGGTTCAGATTTACATATAGCTCCCATATATATGTACCTCCGATTTGGCATATATGCACTGTATAAGCAACATTTTGTAACCGATTTGTACAAAAATTGACAGAGAGTAGTCTCGTGATACACTTAGATACAATACAAAATTTGGGGGAAATCGGTTCAGATTTATATATAGCCCCCATATATATGTTGCACCCGATTTGACATGTAAGCGCTGTAGAAACTGTATTTTATATCCAATCAGTACGAAATTCGGCAGAAAGAGGTTTCTTATTACATGAAGGAATACTGGCAAATTCGGAGAAAATCGGTTCAGATTTAGATATAGCCCCCATATATATGTTTCCCCCGATTTGAAATTCAATAGCTGTAGAAACTGTATTTTATATCCGATCACAGCGAAATACGGCAGAAAGAGGTTTCTTATTACACGAAGGAATACTGCCAAATTTGGAGAAAATCGGTTCAGATTTAGATATAGCCCCCATATATATGTTAGCACCGATTTGACATTCAAGCGTTGTAGAGACTGTATATTATATCCGATCAGTACGAAATTCGACAGAAAGAGGTTTCTATTTTACATGAATGAGTATTCAGGGAAAATCGATTCAGATTTATATATAAGCTCCATATATATGTTCCTCCTGATTTGGTTACAAAGCGCTATAGAAGTTGTACTTTACTTCCGATCATTACAAAATTCTCCAGAAAGATGTTTCTCAATTTAGGAACGAATATTGCTTAATTTAGCGATTATCGGTTCAGAATTAGATATATCCGCATATATATGTTCTTACCCATTTACCAATTATTCCAAATTATTATCGCAATAACCCTTATCGCATTGTTAGGGAGGAGTAGGGTATTATATAGTCGGCCCCGCCCGACTTTCTGCCTTTCCTTACTGGTTTTCGAGGTAATAGTGACTAAAAAGCTAATACTATGTGTAGAATTTCAGAGGATTCAAATAAGTAGTATAGAAGTTATTAAATAATCAATATTTCACTTAATGTTAACCCTTTGTGGGGGAGGTACTGGAAGGAGTGGACCAATATGGCCCATTTTCAAACTTAGCCAGAGATAGAAGAAAATATTACCACATACCAAATTTGAAGTCAATCAGTTACTCCTTTCGAGAGTTATCGAGCGCACCAGCCAGCAGACAGACGGACGCACGGACATTGCTCATTCGACTTAAAATGACTCAAAACGGATATCCGCCGAACATACTTAGGGTCTTAGTTCACTCCTTCGATGCATTACACTTTTGGTTCATAGCAAATGATATATACCCCCCTCTCTAAGGTGATGGAATAAAAACTGTGTGCAACCAACTACTTGCTGAAAGACTGTGTGCATCGAATATGCCTTTTTTCCTATCGAAAGTGCTAAACTATCTGCGGAGGATGCTGAAAATTATGCTGCTTCGTGCTCATATTACGACCAATATCATGTAAACCATACAAATAGGGATTCCGTCTATTTTGGCGGTGCAGCATTTTATTCCATGAGCAATTAATGTACTGGTTTTCCAACAAGAGGTGCTAGTTTGAATCACCCGTTATTTTGAAGCTGTCTCTTTTGAAGCTTTTATTCTTTGACATTTGACAAGTAGGAACTACGCCATTACTAACCAGTATATAATAACCTATATAATACCCTACACCTCCCTAACAATGAGATAAGGGTTATTGCGATAATAATTTGGAATAATTGGTAAATGGGTAAGAACATATATATGCGGATATAACTAATTCTGAACCGATAACACAGTACAACACAAAAAAAAATAACAGGGTTCTGTCAATGGATTATGGTAGAGGAGACCAAAAAAATATATACGTATATCGGCGTTTTGAAAGATCACATCGGAATTTTATTTTAGGGGGGGTTAAATTTTTCCCCCCTTTGCTAGTTCGTGCAGAATATCGGTATATAAAACTATGTGTTCTGTTCATCTGAGGTGTAGGGTATCTTCAGCAGCTTTGTAGCAAATGTTAAGGCCTATATTTTTGTTGAAATGTTCTACAAAAATGATGGCCATAAAATTTTACTATATATGTCAGAACACACTAAAGCCCAAAACTTAACACAAACACAAAAAGGCCGGCCAAATTCAAGATTTAATTTAGATATTATATAGTGTTAGTACCAAAAAGGTCTTTAAAAATTGGATTTTTCGGGGTTGATGTGAAAGATGCCAAAAAAATAATGATTTTAATTTACAATTAAATAATATTTATTTTATATTAAATAATATTTCAGGACTATAAACAAAAAATCTATTAATAACGCATATACAAGGAGAAATACTTATTAAATACATAAGTTCATTTATTTTTAATTCACTCTTGGCAATTCGACGCCATTATCAAACAATGTCCAACATAAATCTGTTATAAGTGACAAAATGCTCTTGCCTTTATAGCGTTTTTCAATAGGAAGACATATCTGATGGAACCGTTCGCCATGCTCATCAGTTTCAGTTGAAAACTGCAAATCAAAATATAAATATATATGCATAATCAAATATAAATCAAAACTTGTATTACCTTTAGACCACAGCATCAAACCGATATAGCAATTTCGGCATATATGTTTTGGCACCCATGGCTCATCTGGAAAAACTTCCAGTTCAAAATAAACTTAATGTATATCCTCCACTTTGCTCGTAAAAAATTAAACCCTATGTTCCATAAGGGTATGCTTGCCACAGACATAGCAAAACCAGTCAAGTTTTCCCAAACAGTCAGTCATTATTATTCTTACAAATTCCCTTGTAGACTATTGTAAGAAAATAAAAAGATTAACTGGTTGACCCACGATGTCAAACGTTAACGTTCATAAGTAACGTGCCACTCAAAAGTTCCGTTATGGTCATTTTGAGTGACAAAAATATAATGACAGAAATAATGAAGAAGAACAAAAGTACTCTTGGTAATTGTTGAATAACAACCTTCTCTTCAGAGCTGATAGAACCTACATATGCGAGGAATAACAAATTAACCCTTAACAGGCTACCTTAAATTTGGGCGTTTTTTGGGGTTTGTGTTAAGTTTTGGGCTTTGGTGTGTTCTGACACTTATAGTAAAATTTTATGGCCGACATTTTTGTAGAACATTTCAACCCCGCTCCACCCATTTTTAGGGGAGTTTTTTACGATTTGTTAAAATATAGGCAAAAATCACCGTTATGGGGGGAAGCTAGAGGGTTAATATATTTCACAAAAATATAGGCCTTAACATTTGCTACAAAGTTGCTGAAGATACCCTACACCTCAGTTGAATAGAACACATAGTTTTATATACCGATATTCTGCACGAACAAGCAAAGGGGGGAAAACTTTAACCCCCCCCTAAAATAAAATTCCGATGTGATCTTTCAAAACGCCGATACACGTATATATTTTTTTGGTCTCCTCTACGAGAATCCACTGACAGAACCCTGTTATTTTGAAAAAAGTTTGAAATTGTTGTACAGTGTAATCGCTAAATTAAGCAATATTCGTTCCTAAATTGAGAAACATCTTTCTGGAGAATTTTGTAATGATCGGAAGTAAAGTACAACTTCTATAGCGCTTTGTAACCAAATCAGGAGGAACATATATATGGAGCTTATATATAAATCTGAATCGATTTTCCCTGAATACTCATTTATGTAAAATAGAAACCTCTTTCTGTCGAATTTCGTACTGATCGGATATAAAATACAGTCTCTACAACGCTTGAATGTCAAATCGGTGCTAACATATATATGGGGGCTATATCTAAATCTGAACCGATTTTCTCCAAATTTGGCAGTATTCCTTCGTGTAATAAGAAACCTCTTTCTGCCGAATTTCGCTGTGATCGGATATAAAATACAGTTTCTACAGCTATGGAATTTCAAATCGGGGGAAACATATATATGGGGGCTATATCTAAATCTGAACCGATTTTCTCCGAATTTGGCAGTATTCCTTCATGTAATAAGAAACCTCTTTCTGCCGAATTTCGTACTGATTGGATATAAAATACAGTTTCTACAGCGCTTACATGTCAAATCGGGTGCAACATATATATGGGGCTATATATAAATCTGAACCGATTTCCCCCAAATTTTGTATTATATCTAAGTGTATCACGAGACTACTCTCTGTCAATTTTTGTACAAATCGGTTACAAAATGTTGCTTATACAGTGCATATATGCCAAATCGGAGGTACATTTATATGGGAGCTATATGTAAATCTGAACCGATTTTAACCATATTCAATAGGGATCGTCCTTGGGCTTAAAAAAAGATATGTGCAAAGTTTCGTTGAGATCGGACCATAATTGCGACCTGTACTTTGATTACAAGAATACGTCTACAGACAGACAGACGGACAGACAGACGGACAGACAGACGGACATAGCTAAATCGACTCAGAAAGTGATTACAAGTCGATCGGTATAATAAACAATGGGTCTATCTCTTCTCCTTTTGGGTGTTACAAACAAATGCACAAAGTCATAATACCCTGTACCACAGTGTGGTGTAGGGTATAAAAATGGAACGATACACGATCATCGAACGATACAAAACGACCAAAAAACGATCGAACAAAAAAACGATACAAAATCATCTTGACTGTTGAGGCCCATTTCCACCTCGGTGGCTACGTCAACAAGCAAAATTGTCTCATCTAGGGCTCGGAAAACCCAAAAGTTATTGTTGAGAAGCCTATCCATCCTCAACGTGTGACTGTATGGTGCGGTTTATGGTCCGGCGGGGCCATTGGACCTTACTTTTTGAAAATGAGGTTGGATCCACAGTTACGGTGAATGGATTGCGCTATCGAGAGATGATTAATGATTTGTTATGGTCGGAGTTGGATGGTATTGATCGGGACAACGTTTTCTATCAACAAGACGTCGCTACGTGCCACACAAGCAACGAAACCATTGTTCTGTTACGGGAAAAGTTTCCGGACCGTGTTATCTCTCGAAGAGGTGATCACAATTGGCCACCGAGATGTAGTGATTTAACACCTTGCGACATCTTCCTTTGGGGCCACGTGAAAGATAAGGTCTACGCCAACAGCCCAGCGTCGATTCAAGAGCTCAAAGATAGAATTCGTGAGGCTATCGAGGACGTAGGGCAGCCACTTTGCGATTTGGCCCTGTAAGCGTGGTCGTTGTGCCCATGTGGCTGATTTTGTTTTTCATTATTAACGGCATTCCTTCCTCTTTATTATGATATAAACATCCGATCATTTATCTCAAAAATGGCATTTTTCTTTGAATACCAAAATAACACCTCATGTTGGAAAACGCTTTACAACCGAGTATATAACTCGTGTTGTTTCAAATGGTCTAATGGATGCTCTGTTAGAAAAGTTTTTAAATTTTGTCTGCAACTCTTTTGGGTAGTTCTCAAACCCGTAGTTTCTTTGCAATATTTAACAGAAAGTTTTTAGCTAGTGGGTTTTTCCACAGTCCAGCTAATGACCCTAATGGATGCATTGTTAACTTTAAAAGGCACCATTGAAGAGAGGAATAGTGTAAGTTATACAATTTGAAATACACATACTGCAGCGAAGTTTTAACAGCAACAAATTAAATGTTGCCCTTTCAACAGGAAATGGCTAATGGGAGTAATTTTACAGAACTTCCTAAACAAAAATAAGGTAAAACATAAATCTTTGCAATTTAATTTAAAGGAAACATTTACTTCGGACCGCAAGATACCAAATGTACGAATTGACTTTAAGTATAAAATCAAAACAACCAAGAACACAAGTAAGGAATAGTCAAAGTGGGACGGATCTGACTATATAATAACCCACACAACATTGATAGGACAGAATTGCCATAAACTCGTATTGTTTTGTTTAATTCGAACAAGAAACTATCCTACCTTATTTCAAACTTCACAAAGATCGGATGGAAAACTTGGACTTTGTAACGCTTACATGTAAGTGAACATATACATAGGGGCTATATCTAAATATTGACCGAATTTCATCACGTTTGTCAGCAAATACAAAGCTCCTATGTACAAAGTTTTATAATGATCGCATAATCTGAATCAAATTTCTTCAAATTCGGCATTTGGTGAAAGAATTTCTCTCTGTTAAATTTCCAAAACAAATTTATCTTAGAACAAAAATCGCAAGAAACATAGAAACTTATTATGACCCGATGTAAATACGATTTTTATATACGTTAGTAAAACTTCTTACTGATCGGATATAAAATACAGTTTCTACAGTAGTTAAATGTCAAATCGGGAGCAACATATATGTGGGAGTTATACTCGTATCTCAAGGTACAGTGAAATAACTCCCAAATGAAATAAGTCCCACAAAATGTCCATGTAAATTGGAATTATTTCATTATGAAATAAGCCCCAATGCGCTGGGACTTATTTTATAATTTTTGTTGAGAGTTATTTCATTGTGAAATAACTTTGGATATATCGCAAAGGATAAAATCTGCAATCCCGGTCGAAGGTCGGACTCCAAAGGAAACTCTGGTCCGCGCAGCCTTCTTCGGACACACCCGAGAGGAGAAAATCTTTTACCTCGGACGAAGGCCGTCCACGCAAATGAGCTTTGGTCTGCGTAACCATTAACATCTCAGAGAATAAAATCTATCATCTCGGAAAAAACCCGCTCACGCACGCGTATTAGTGGGTAATCCATCGTTGTTGCGACTTATCTCATTGGGAGTTATTTCACTTTTTTCAGTTCAGTATGAAATAAGTTCCAAACATTGGGGCTTTTTATCCCCTCACCTTAGGGTAGACGAGGGTATATATCATTTGCTACGAGCCAAAAGTCTAACCCATCGAAGGAGTGACCTACGACACTAATTATGTTCGGCGGAAATCCGTTTTGGGTCATTTGAGCAATGAGTCCGTCCGTCTGCTGGCTGGTGCGCACGATAGCTCTCGAAAGCAGTACTTCAAATTTGGTAGGCGGTAATATTTTTCTCTATCTCAGGCTAAGTTCGAAGATGGGCCATATTGGTCCACTGCTTCTAGTACGTCCCCCACAAAGGGTTAACTTTTAGTGAAATATTGATTCATTAATACCTTCTATAATACTTACTCGAATCTTCTGAAATTTCACACATAGTGTTAGTTTGATACTCGCTAACACTTTAAGAAAAACGGGCGAAGTGGCCACTCACTTTTTGACACATCCCAAACGAATGGAACATTTTGCACCAAAAGTTAGCTGCTTATGGCTTTAATATCAGTTTAGACAAATACTTGAAATTTTGTACAGTGTAACAAAGTTATAGGCGTTTAAGTAAAAAAGGCAAGAAAATCGGTTTTTACCCTAAATCCGGATTTTGGGGGTGCCGGGGAATTCGATAAGGTCGATAAGACCTACAGGAAAAATAGTATCGCGTCATTTGCTTCTCAACTTGACTTTATTTTGGCGCAGTGTGTAATTTAATTAAAACAAAAAAATAAATAAATTTATAATATTTTTTTGGGACTCAAGGTGAGGGGATTCGTAAGTCGGTTTACCCGACTGAACTTTCTTCTTTGTTCATTTGATTTCTGGGAATTCTTTCACTTTATAAAATTGGATTGGATTGTCGTCCCTTTCCTAGCAAGTTCATCGGCTTTGCACTTCCCCGGGATATCCCTATGCCCAGGCACCCATATGAGGTGTATATTAAACTGCTCAGCCATCTCTTTAAGAGATCTGCGGCAGTCGAGGGCTGTTTGTGAGTTTAGGGATGTTGCCTCCAGAGAATTGATGGCAGCCTGGCTGTCTGAGTAAATGACAACGCCAGTGTTGGTTACTATGTTGCGACTCAGCCACTTGGCGACTTCCCATATATTATTTCGGCTTGATAGACACTGCAGGTATCTGGTAGTCTGTGAGCTATATCCAGACTAAGTTCTTCACAGTGTACTCCCAAGGCAACCTTTTCATCAAGCTTCGAACCATCCGTGTAAAAGTGGAGATGGTTTCTATTACCTGGTATTCTGCCGACCCATTCATCTCTGGCGGGAATCATAGTGATGTAATTTCTCTCGAAGGTGTACACAGTTGGTATATAGTCCACTCGGTCGGTTACCATATCACTACACTTTGATATCCTCATGTGACCATAGTTCTTGTACTTCCACATTGATAGGCAGTTTAATCTTATTGCCACTTTGGTTGCAACTTCTCTCGCCACAATATTAATCGGCAGTATATGGAGTAGGGCTTTGTAGAGACTCGGTCGCTGTAGTCCTTAAGGCTCCATTTATGCTCAGGCAGGCAGTTCTCTGAACCTTTGTTAGTAGGTTGGTAATGGTTAGTTTGTCAGTTGCCGTCCACCATACCACAATACCGTATAACAGTATTGGACGAACTACTGCTATATATATCCAGTGAACGATTTTAGGAGAGAGTCCCCACCGCGACCCTACAGCCTTTTTGCAGGAATATAAGGCGACGTTGGCCTTCCTTACACGTTCCAATACGTTAAGTCTAAATAACATTTTCCTATCTAGAATTATTCCTAAAAATTTTGCACTTTCAGAAAAGACTAGATCTGTTCCATTTATCCGAGGTGGAGGGTCCACATGTGGGACATTATTCATCCTAGTAAAAAGAACCAATTCTGTCTTGTTGGGGTTAACGCCCACACCGCTGCTTCTGGCCCAACTAGCCAACTTGTTCAGAGCCACCTGTAGGATGTCTCTGAGGACGTTTACGAATTTGCGATTGCCACGTCGTCCGCATATGCCACGACCTTGCAGCCACAACGTTCTAGATCTAGCAGGATTTTATTCACCGCTAGGTTCCAAATTAGTGGAGACAGTACTCCTCCTAGCGGGGTCTCTCTGTTTACATACCTTGTTAGAGTTGTGGACCCTAGACATGCTTTTACGCGTCTTCTGGTGAGCAGACTATGAATTAGTCTAATCAAACTAGTATTAACTTTTAGATGTGAGAGTGCCGCAATTACCGCATCTGAGTGAATGTTGTTAAAAGCCCCTTCTATGTCAAGAAATGCCACCATGGTGAATTCCTTGAAATGCAGGGACGATTCGATAGTGCTCACAACTTCGTTCAGGGCTGATTCTGTAGACTTGCCCTTGTTGTAAGCCTGTTGGTTCCCCGACAGGAGTTTTGTATCCAGGTTTTCCCTAATGAAATGATCTAAAAGTCTTTCCAGACCTTTCAATAGGAAGGAGGATAGGTTAATTGGTCTGAAGTCTTTTGGCCCAGTGTGTGATATCTTTCCCGCTTTAGGTATGAATACCACTTTGGTATCCCTCCATCGATTCGGGACGTATGAAAGCCTGATACAGCCTACATAAATTTTCTCCAGCCAGGGGATAATGTACTTTAACATTTTTTGCATTTCTGCTGGAGTGATGCCATCTGGTCCAGGTGACTTGAAGGGCTCAAAGCTGTTAATAGCCCAGCTTATTCTGGATCTCTCAATCAAGAAGCTAGCGACGCTCGCAGTCCACTCGCACTCTTGTTGGTCCTGCTGATCCTCGGGTTCTGTTACAGAGTTCCCCGGGAAATGTGTGTCGAGCAGTACATTGAGCGACTGCTCGCTGTTTTTGGTCCATTTATTTGCCTCATCCTGTAAATATCCCACTGTACAGGGTGAAGCAGATAATATCTTCCTCAGCTTAGCGGCGTCGGAGACCTTTTCCACTTCACCACAGAAGTTATACCAAAAGCGCTTTTGCGCCTTTCTAAGCTCCTTCTTATAGATCTTAAGTTGCTCTTTATAGGCATCCCAATCATTAGCGACCCCAGTAGATTTAGCCATATTGAATAGCTTGTTGCAGGTCTTTTTCATAGCCGTTAGCTCAGAAGTCCACCATTGGGGTTTAGTTTTACCCTTGTACCTTGTTTTTGGACAGGCTTCTTCAAGGGATCTATTGAATGATATGGTGATATGATCGACCAGATTATCCAGACCGGCTTTGTCATTCGGTTCGTACAGAAGTTTAGAGTTGAGGACTTTCTTGAAATTTTTCTCATACAGATGCCACTTTGTATGATGAGCGTTCGTGTCTGCGCCAATAATCAGCTCGAGCTCGTCAGACGTTGCGTCTTCTACTACTTCCCTGAATAGAGCAGTCGGTACTACAGATTCATAAGGCAAGTAGCTGGAGACCACCCAATATATGCGATTACCGATCTCCAGGCTAGCAGCTGTTTGGTCTTTACCACTTAAATTAGTCAGGAGAAAGATACTTAGATCTTTCCTGGCCAAAATGCAGGTTCTTGGAGTGCCTTCACATTTGGCCACAAGCAGTTTAAAGTTGGGTGTCCTAATATCGCACACCCTTCCTCCCACTACGTAGGGCTCCTGTATCAGGACGATGTCTACTGCGCCTGTGGACAGGCGCAGCAATAGAGCCGCTGAGGCTGCTTTGGCGTGATGGAGGTTAATCTGTAGAATTCTTACCATCATTGGTAATTGACAGATTAACATCCACCCCGACAAGGGTGTTATCGAACTCTTCGTTCGTATCGTCGAGAAGCATGTCCCCGCCAGATGCGTCAAAGAGTCCGGAGACTCCCCTCAGCCTCTCGGTGTCCGAAGTAGAGCTTTTGTCCTCAGAGAAGGACGTTAATGATTTTCTGTAAGAGTTGGAGTCACCAGAAATAATAGGCGTGGGTACCTCCGCACTTCCAGAAAGTGCCACGGTGGACGACTCACCTTCTGCAGTGGGAGCTATATCCTGCTTGTATATCTTCAAGACTATAGTCTCGAAGCCATATTGTAGGGTTGCACTCGCACTTTGTATATGGGAGGTGGATTCATCGTTTAGGATAAGATTGACCTGCCGCTTTTTACCATCCGCCTCACCCACCTTTCTGATTCTCCAATTATGGTCCGGCAGACAAGGATTGGAATCTTTTATTATTTCTAAGATGTCAGCAGGGTTGGAGGGCTCTTCTGTAACCCAGGTGATGGCTCAAGGGTGACTAGGGATGTTGTTTTTTTCGACAACATCCAACTGGGCACCCGGCCACACCTTACCCGCTCGACTCAGAGCAGCCTTATACAGGTCTACTGATCTGGCATCACCGAAATATAAGAGCTTTACTCTCCCCTGATGCCATCCTGCATCGTTGCAGATTGGTGGATTGCCCGGCATTTATCTACGGACATCGAGGTAATGAGCCATAATGGCTGATTGTACATAACTCCATTTGTCCTTGAGGATGGATCCATCCTCACTACTTCTGTCTATAACAGCCATCACTAGACTCTCCTTCGCCACTTCATTGAAGGGCTTGGTGAGTGTCCTGTTGATGGTGACATTCGGGCCTCTTGCCTTTTTCGAAGGCAGGGGTTCATCAGGTGATCTGATTCGTTTTACTTTATTAGCCGTTAACACAGCTGAATTTGTGGCTCTTTCAGCCGATTCATTGGCCTTAGAAGCATCTATGACGCCTTTATCCCAGGTAAGTGACTCTTTTTGTTTTTCGGTAAGAGCCGAAACCTCAACAGCCTCCAACTTCGTCAAAACTCTGAGCGCTACACGATGCTCATTGTGCTTCCGTTTTGACGGTCGGACATGACGTTTTCCCCTCACCGCACCACCTGTTGTGAGTACTTGGGGGAGATTTTCACCATTTTTGGTGTGGTCGGCTTTGGCCAAGACCAACGGACGGACAGTCGGACGATTGGGGAACCGCGCTCCATCGGAACACGAAGGCATCCCCGTCAAGAGAATTTATTTTTATTTTGTCTGTATTAGACCGTAATAGGTACTACGATGTAGGCCTTACAGACTTTGTACAGATTTTTGCTATTGCGTAATAGGTACTGGTAACTATCCGCTATGTGATAAACACGTCCGTTCACTGCGAATGATCAGCAAGTATAGGTTTGTACTAAATTTCGTAATGATCGAATTTAAAATATAACTTCTATAGCGCTTTGATGTCACATCAGGTTATACATATAATCGTATATGGTTCGTGCTTAGGCCAAATAAGGCTCGTCCTTAGGCCAAACAAGATATTTACATTTCATTTTAGACAATAATTGCGACCTATACTTTGATTACAAAGACACATGGACAGACGACTCAGAAAGTGGTTCTAAGTCGATCGGTATAATAAACGATGGGTCTATATCATCTCCCTTTTGGAGTCACAAAGAAACGCTAAAAGTTATAATAAAGTATACCGTATTTAAAACAAATTTTGATAGTTAAACAATTTAAACCATATAGCTCACTATATCGCTACAAAGCTGCGATTTGACGCCATTATAGTTTTTCGTGTTGTTCCGTGAAGGACTGATGTTATACGAACAAAATGTAAACGACTCAGGCTCTTACAATGAATATCGAGCATATAATTCTTGAGGTAGATCCAGAAACCAATGACATGGAAATTTGGGTTGAACGGATGCACTACTGCGAGGACAGCCACCTGAGTAGGTTATACCTCTTCACCTTTAGTGTGTTACAAACAAAAGCACAAAGTCATAATACCCTGAAGAGGAGTGTGATGTAAGGTATAACAAAATTGTTTTACTGTATTTTCCAATATTTCAATGGATTTGGTCTGAAGTCAATAGTTTTCCTGGGTTGCTGTATGGTAGAATTAAATACTTCTTTTAGTAGGTTTCTGTTACAGAACACATGCCTTTAGCTTTGGTATATCTTAAACATTAAAGGGTCTGTAAAACTACAACTAACAATAACAAGAGCAAACCAAACAACATCAATGTCGTAAAAAAAAAAAAACAAAAATATGCAACACAAATGTTTGCTTGCACCAGCAGCAGATAGGACGAATAGTATGCGAGTAATATTTTCTTGTTAACAATATATAAATGTAGGTCACCACCACGAGGTGGGTGAGGTTGACCCACCCCACAAAGTGTGCTGCAGTCAAGCTAACGTTGGTGATTTTTAAGTTTAAATTGCATGTTCACTCATATTAAATGCTACAACTCAAGTAAGCCGCCTTTTAAGCATCAATTAGTTACAAACTTGAACATGATATGTATGACATGATGTATTGAGATGGTAGGTAATAAACCCATAGGTATTATTTACTCAGTAATTTCAAAAGCTGTTAATAGTTATAAATATAAATGTGGAAATAGCTGTGTCTTAAGCTGCATTTCTTAAGAAATTAGTGCAAGTGCAACCGAGAAACTGTAGCACCGACAAGCTTATCAAAAATGTTAAACTGAATGACAAGTAAACATTTTTAATAACTTTCAATAAAACGTGTCGTCAATGAACCTCAGTTTTTGCTACTTTGACATAAACTTCTTCTGTTCACCACACTTATCACATAATTACAAGAACAACTTACTGTAACAACAACGTCGGAAAACTAGGTGAAATTACCTCTGTAGACTCTGTGAGTTATGGAATTTTTGGTGTGGTTTATGGGTGGGCAAACTTAATACCTAGTGCAATTTTGAGAAAAATTGTAAACCTGGAAAAATCTGTAAAGTGTTAAATAAGCAAACCATGGAGGGATACGGTTTTTTGTATAATATATTTTTTAATATAACAAAAACCGCAATATTTCAGTCAAGTTGTTCAAGAAATGTCGTGTACGAGGTCTGTTCAATAGAAAAAGTGAATTTGGGTAGGTACATTCGATTCTCTGGCTACGTACATTTGATTAACGTTTTTATACCCTACACCACACTGTGGTACAGTGTATTATAACTTTGTGCATTTGTTTGTAACACCCAAAAGGAGAAGAAATAGACCCATCGTTTATTATACCGATCGACTTAGAATTACTTTCTGAGTTGATTTAGCTATGTCCGTCTGTCTGTCTGTCCGTCTGTCTGTGCATGTATTCTTGTAATCAAAGTACAGGTCGCAATTATGGTCCGATCTCGACGAAACTTTACACATATGTTTTATTTGGCCCAAGGACGATCCCTATTGAATTTGGTTAAAATCGGTTCAGATTTAGATATAGCCCCCATATATATGTTACCCCAGATTTGACATGTAAGTGCTGTAAAAACTTTATTTTATATCCGATCTGTCTGAAATTCGGCAGAAAGAGGTTTCTTATCATATGAATGAACACTGTTAAATTTGGAATAAATCGGTTCAGATTTAGATATAGCCCCCATATATACGTTATCCCCGATTTGAAGTATAAGCACTGTAAAAATGTTATTTTATATCCGATCAGTATGAAATTCGACAGAAAGAGGTTTCTTATTGTATGAATGAACACTGCTAAATTTGGAAGAAATCGGTTCAGATTTAGATATAGCCCCCATATATACGTTACACCCGATTTGAAGTGTAAGCGCTGTAAAAATGTTATTCTATATCCGATCAGTATGAAATTCGGCAGAAAGAGGTTGCTTATAATATGAATGAACACTGTTAAATTTGGAAGAAATCGGTTCAGATTTAGATATAGCCCCCATATATACGTTACCCCCGATTTCACATGTAAGCGCTGTAAAAATGTTATTTTATATCCGATCAGTGCGAACTTCGGCAAAAAGAGGTTTCCTTCTACATGAAGAAATACTGCCAAATTCGGAGAAAATCGGTTCAGATTTAGATATAGACCCATATATATGTTACCCCCGATTCGACATGTAAGCGCTGTAGAGATTGTATTTTATATCCGATCAGTACGAAATTCGACAGAAAGATGTCTTTTTACATGAATGAGTATTCAGGGAAAATCGGTTTAGATTTATATATAACATCCGTATATATGTTCCTCCTGATTTGGTATCAAAGCGCTATAGAAGTTGTACTTTACTTCCGATCATTAAAATATTCCAGAAATATGTTTCTCAATTTAGGAACGATTTAGGAGCGATTATCGGTTCAGAATTAGATAATATGTTCCTACCCATTTACCAATTATTCCAAATTATTATCGCAATGACCCTTATCGCATTATTAGGGAGGTGTAGGGTATTATATAGTCGGCCCCGCCCGACTTTCTGCCTTTCCTTACTAGTTTTTATTTTGGGACACTTCTCTCGAACATATGCTGAGTTTGTTTGTGTTTAGTTTAATTTGTTTGAAAGATACGTAATACAGGGTGGCGCAGAATGAGCTATATGGTTTAAACGGTTTATAACATTTTTATTTATGCGATTATTATATTTTTTTTAAATACAGTATATTATTGGGGATTTTTTGCAATTAGCTTTGAAAAATGATATCCTGTAAGTGATATCCATTTTCTGCTTCCCACATACGTGCTCTTTTTAGTATATTTTCCATAACTTTTCGCAACATTTCGAGTGTAATGGCCATGATTTCATTTCGAATGATGGTTTTCGGTTGGAGTATGGTTCTTGGTTTGTTAACATACACTCTTTCTTTTAAATATCCCCAAAAAAACTGTCAGGAGCTGTTAAATCTGGTGAACGTGGAAGCCAGTTAAAATCGCTTGTGCGCTAAATATGTCCCTTAACAAAGCCATTGAGGCACCTGCAGGCTCCATCTTGTTTAAACCACAAGTTTGGATGGTTTTCCACAGCTGGCCTAACAAACTTTTCCAACTTCGTCCGATATGCACCACTGACAGAGATTGAGACACCACTTTCATTTTCAAAAAAATATGGGCCAATTATCCTTTCGGAGGATACACCGCACCAAACAGTACACTCAAGTGGATGTGATTGTCGCTGATGAACTGCTCTTTGATTTGCCGTAGCCCAAATCCTGCAATTTTGCTTGTTGACAGACCCATTTAATAGGAAATGGACTTCATCGGTCATTACCAAATTGTAAATAAAGTCTTGATTTTCCTCAGCTTTTTCACGGAAACGAATGGAATATTAAAGCGGTTTCTGGTAGTCTGTCGTCTTCGATTCTTGCAGAAGTTGAACTTTATATGGGAACAAGTCCAATGTACTCAAAATTCTCTGCAGCGAACCCCCCGATATAGTCCAAGTTGTGTCGAACGACTTCTTGCTGATGTTTATGCACTATGCTGCACACTCTCCCGTACACGTTCAATATTTTGACCAGTGTGCACGGTAGGTGTTCTTCCGGCACCAGGAAGGGTTCTTACAGACCCATGTTGGCGAAAATTTTCAATCAAATGGTTTATTGCTGACGCGATATGCACGCTGTGTCAACACAATGGACTATTGGTTTGAAAAATAAAATTCAATTATTTTTGTACGTTGTTCGAGCGTGTAATGATTCGTAATTAATTCCCCAAGTCTCATTCACAAAATGCTGAAAAAAAGAAAGAATAACAATTAAAAGAGTTATAAAGAATTCAAACCATATAGCTCATTCTGCGCCACCCTGTAGTATTTGCTTGTTCGGCGATTAGATTTTTATCTCCTCAATCGACGCAGAACGCCGTCCTTTAATGGGTCTCTTCAATTTTGGAGACAGGAAAAAGTCGCAGGGGACCAAATCTGGTGAATACGGTGGTTGAGCCATGATTACGGTATTCTTTAAGGTCAAACTACGAATACGCGACGGTTTTTTTTTTGTTCAAAAATCAGCAATTTTGAAATGAACTTCACTGCTACACGCTTCATGCCCAAAATTTCCGAAAAAATTTTATGAAACCTTTCTAATAGTGATTCTACGATTCCCCATAACAACTTTCTTCAATTTCTCAACATTTTCATCGGTTTTTTTTTGATGGACCTTCCAGCGTCGTCATTCTCGACCTTCTTTGAAAAGCTTGTACCACTTGAAAACATGTTTCTGCCTCAGAGAACGATCACCATATGCCACTCTTAACATTTCAAGTACTTTTGAGGGCTTAATTCCATTTTGTACACAAAATTTGATGCAAATTCTTTGATCCTTTTTTTCCACAGCAGGAAATTGCCGAACAAGCAAAACACGTCTGACTGTTATGTCTCTCACAAACAAACTTAATACAAACAAACTTAACTAGGAACATATGGTCGAGACAAGTGTGCAAAAAATTAAAAAACACTAATCGAATGCACGTAGCCAGAGAAATTTTCAAATTCACCTTTTTGTATTGAACAGACCACGTATATGGCTTAGGCAAAGATATTTCTCTGGCTTTCATAAAAAACCGTTAAAGTAAAAAAAAAAACGAAATGTTCAGTGGAGGTTGTGGTTCTGGATTCCTTATCGGAGTGGTAAATTTAAATGTGACATAAAAAGCTCTAAAACGCTTATTTTCGCTAATAGTGGATATTAGTCGGTAGATGGTAGATAATAGAAAAACTAAGGAACAAATTAAGGTAACTAGAGATGTTTACAGACATAATGATTGGTCTGTAAAAAATATATTGTGTAGCGCGTAGATTCAAAATCGGGATGAAAGTTTATACTGAGGCTATTTCTAAATCTGAATCAATTTTCTTCAAATTTGGTAACGTTCATTCTTGGTTTAACAAATTTAATTTTAATTTTTATAAAGATGTTTTAAACAAATCGATTATATAGCGTTGGATGCAAAATCAAGATGTAATTATATATATGGGCTATTTCAAAATCTGAACCGATCATCTCAAAATTTACCACGTAAGGAGCTGGCTTCAAGAAACTGTTATTTGCTAAATTATGTAAAGTTATCTTCGGAAATGCGGATTCTATAGCCCTTATATGAAAAATCGAGATGTAGGTAGAAGTAAATTTAAACCGAAAACAATTTTCTTCAAATTTGGCACAAATCTTTTTTGTATCAAATTTCGTAAAGATTTGTTTTTAATTAGACTTCTAAAACGCGCAGATGACAAATTGGTATGCACATTAAACATCTGCAATGAATGTCTTGAATGACCTTTCAAGACATTCAGTTGTTTATCAAATACTTACTGCCACACACTCTATTTTGACAAAACAAATGAGTGAGTAGAGAGAACAGTAACCCCCAAACAGGTTTCAAAACAAATAAGTAACAAGACAATAGAGAAGTACATTCATTCAAGCACTGTACACGAAAACAAAAAATACTCGATTTCAGTGTACACTGCACTACTGTACTCATTGTCATTGCAAAGAGAGACGCAACAACAAAGAGCGACGGACCACCTTAGAAATTTCTTGATTTTGAGGGGTAAATACACTAGTGTACATACTGAAGAAATAGAAAACAGCAGTGTACTCGCTTCATTATACTCATCGTTGACGAATTGAAACGAGTATAAAGAATACAACAACCGAAAGAGCAGAGCACACGACTAGATTGTAAACATCAAACAGTGTGAAGTGTTTGTTGCTGTTTTTTTCGATCATTCTATGGTAGTGTCAATCGAGTAAAAAATACATTGTTTCAGTGTGCAGTGAAGTAGTGTACACTACTGTAGACGAAGAAATTAATGTCTTGATGCAGAGGTTTAATGCACATACATATACTCGTATATAGGACATATACATACAGTATAGAAAGAGTTTCTCCATCGCAAATAATGTATCTTATGAAACACTTTTTTGGAAAGCACAAACATTTTTATTATCATTTATGAAAATACAGGGTGGCGCAGAATGAGCTATATGGTTTAAAAGGTCAACAACTTTTTTATTAATGCGATTATTATATATTTTTTTTTAAAATACAGTATATTATTGGGGAATTTTTTGCAATTAGCTTTGAAAAATGATATCCTGTAAGTGATGTCCATTTTCTGCTTCGCATATACGTGCTCTTTTTAGCATATTTTCCATACTTTTCGCAAAATTTCGGAGAAATAAAATTATTGTACGTTATTCGTTTCATAATTAATTCCCCAAGTCTTCTTCCCAAAATGTTGAAAAAACAAAGAAAGAATAATAAATAAAAATGTTATAAAGGATTCAAACCATATAGCTCATTTTGCGCCACCCAGTATTATAACTTTTTAAAGAAGTGGGGGATATGACACGAACGAAAAATTTCGCAAAAAATTCAAATATTTTTGTACGTTGTTCGATTCATAATTAATTCCCCAAGTCTCCTTCACAAAATGCTGAAAAAAACAAAGAAAAAATAATAATTAAAAAAAGTTATAAAGAATTCAAACCATATAGCTCATTCTGCGCCACCCTCTATTATAACTTTTTAAAGAAGTGGGGGATATGAAACGGGCGAAAAATTTCGGAAAAAATCAATTATTTTTGTACGTTGTTCGATCCATAATTAATTCCTCAAGTCTCGTTCATAAAATGCTGAAAAAAAAACAAAGAAAGAATTATAATTAAAAAATTATAACGAATTCAAACCATATATAATAAACTATGGTTCTATTTTTTTCTTTTTTGGGCGTTACAAACAAATGCACGAAGTCATAATACCACAGTTTGGTGTAGGGTGTAATGAAGAGTCGTTTTTAAATCTGAAAAAATCGAATGTCAGAACACTTTTTTTTGGCAAACTGTATATCAATCTGAACAGATATTTATGAAATTTGGCAGAGGTAATGAAAATGGAACACACCGTTTCATGTTTAGATATGTTTCCATATGGACTTCCTAGAGGACGCATTTTTCATTTGGCTGAAATTTTAGCATTTATACTTTATATTTAATTAAATACAAAATTATTACTCTTATTACACTTGTCTCGAACATATGTTGATATTTGAGTTTGTTTGTGTTCAGTTTAGTTTGTTTTTGAGAGGCATAATAGTTAGACGTATTTTGCTTGTTCGGCGATTTTTTGCTGTGAAAAAAAATGGATCAAAGAATTTGCATCAAATTTTGTGTACAAAATGTAATTAAGTGCACAAAAGCACTTGAAATGTTGAGATTGGCGTATTGAGAGGCAGAAATATGTATACAAGTGGTACAAGCTTTTCAAAGAATGATGATGCTCGTCCTGGAAGATCTTCAAATAAAAAACCGATGAAAATATTTGAGAAAATAAAGAAAATTGTTATGGAGAATCGTCGAATCACTATTATAGAAGTTACAGAAGATGTCGGCATATCGGTTGGCTTATGCTATGAAATTTTTTCGGAAATTTTGGGCATGAATCGTGTGGCAGCGAAGTTCATTTAAAAATTGCTGAATTTTGAAAAAAAACGTCACATGTTCGTAATTTTTAGCCGAAAAGAATACCATAATCATGCCTCAACTATCGTATTCACCATATTTGGCCCCCTGCAAATTTTTCCTGTTCTCAAAATTGAAGAGCCCCATGAAAGGACAGTGTTTTGCGACGATTGAGGAGATAAACACCGAATCGCCGAACAAGCAAGGACGTCTAACTGTTATGTCACTCACAAACAAACTAAAATAAACACACGCAACTAGGAACATATGTTCGAGACAATATAAAAACCAGTAAGGAAAGGCAGAAAGCCGGGCGGGGCCGACTATATAATACCCTACACCTCCCTAACAATGCGATAAGGGTCATTGCCATAATAATTTGGAATAATTGGTAAATGGGTGGAAACATATTATCTAATTCTGAAACGATAATCGCTAAATTAAGCAATATTCGTTCCTAAATTGAGAAACATCTTTCTGGAAAATTTTAATGATCGGAAGTAAGATATAACTTCTATAGCGGTTTGATACCAAATCAGGAGGAACAATCAATATAAATCTGAACCGATCTTCCCTGAATACTCATTCATGTAAAAAGACCTCCTTCTGTCGAATTTCGTACTGATCGCATATAAAATACAGTCTCTACAGCGCCTACATGTCAAATCGGGGGTAACGTATATATGGGGGCTATATCTAAATCTGAACCGATTTCTTCCAAATTTAACAGTGTTCATTCATATAATAAGAAACCTCTTTCTGCCGAATTTCATACTGATCGGATATAAAATAACATTTTTACAGCGCTTACAAATCAAATCGGGGGTAACGTATATATGTGGGATATATCTAAATCTGAACCGATTTTAACCAAATTCAATAGGGATCGTCCTGGGGCCAAAAAAAAGATATGTGTAAAGTTTCGTCGAGATCGGACCATAATTGCGACCTGTACTTTGATTACAAGAATACATGCACAGGCGGACAGACGGACAGACAGACATACGGACATAGCTAAATCGACTCAGAAAGTTATTCTAAGTCGATCGGTATAATAAACGATGGGTCTATTTCTTCTCCTTTTGGGTGTTACAAACAAATGCACAAAGTTATAATACCCTGTACCACAGTGTGGTGTAGGGTATAACAAGGTTAATAGAATGCACGTATCCCGACAAATTTCAAAATGCACCTTTTCTATTGAACAAGCCTCGTATTTTTAAAACCGCTAAAGGGATGAGAAATTATATTAGAAGAAGATAAAGGTTACTTAATTTAGGATTATTTAAAGCTTTCTTGAACCAATTACGACCAAAGGTTCCCCAGTTATGCTGAAATACGGTATGTTCAAAAAATACCGAATTTTGTATTTTTTCAAAAAGTATTTATTTATTAATGAATATCTATTTTGTCCACTTCAAAGTAGTTCCCCTCGGATATAATACACTTCTGCCAATAACTTTTTCCAATCCTCGGAGCACTTCAAATAATAATTGTTTGTGATCTGGTTTAGCTCCTCCTTCGATGCCAACTTTATCATCTCAATCGTGGCGTAGCGTCGTCCTTTCATGGGCCTTTTCAGTTTTGGGAACAAAAAAATAGTCACAGGAAGCTAGGTCAGGGGAATACTTTGGGTGCGGCACCATTACGTCCGGCACGCTGTTCGTCCTTCGCATCTTCTCGGCACTCTAAGAACATTTTGTACCACAGATAAACGTTGCTTTGGTCCAAGGTAGCTTCACCATATGCCACAGTCAACATTCGGAATGCGTCAGCCCACTTTATTTTGTGTTTCACACAAAATTTGATGCAGATTCTTTGATCCATTTTCTGAAGTAGATAAAAATCGAAGACAAGTTAAAACGCATCCAAGCACAACAGCTGTCAAAAATTAACTAAATACCCAAAATGGCCGACCTTGTCAGCATAAGTAAGGATCATGAGTACCAACATAACGCTACAAAAATATCAAAAATTCAATAAACGTAGCCCGCGGAAATTAAAAATTCGAGATATTTTTTTAACATACCTCGTATATGATTGAACCTTAATTTTCTTATAGGTTTATCTTTATTTTGATAGATACACAGTTCTCATCGCACTAATATACCACGAAGCTCTTAAAGGAAATGACCTAAGCTTTCTTTTGAGCATAAAAAAAAAACAAAAATAAAAAAAATTGGTTTGTTGAAAGCTTATATGAAAATATGGTTTGTTTTAAGTATATTCGCAAAATATTTCGTTTCTGCGATCGCGAAATTATATGTTATTTGCGGTTTAAATAACCTCTAACCATCTTTGTTTTCCTTAATCAAATTGTAAATGTTTATTATTTTTAGGAATTGACTACTGGACATTGACCATGGACCATTATCTACACTGAAAAAAAATTTGTCATAAAATTAAAGAAATGCTCCAAAGACGTCCTTAGTCTTCAAAATAAGTACATTTTGTACTTAAAATTAAGAAAATTTACTTCAAATTAAATAAATTACTTAATATTATTGAAAATATCTATATTTTAAGTAAAAACTTCTTCGTCTTTGGAGCATTTCTTTTATTTATGCCAAATTTTTTTTCAGTGTATGGGGGAGAAAATCGGACCAAATTTATAGACGTTATTACCGATTTTGTAAAAAATGAACTAACAGCTGCACTAAAATTGAGAAAAAAGTGACTTTATATTGCAATTTCTTTAAAGGAAGTTTCTTCGTCATTTAATAATGATCCAGTTTTTAATGACAAGTGGTCAATTCCTAATAGTAAAAAAATTATAATTTTATTAAGGAAAACCATGATTTTTAGAGGTTATTTTAACCGAAAAAATACCCAAATTTCGCGATCGCAGATTCGAAATATTTTGCGAATACGAGTATTCTTAAACAAAGCAAATTTTCATATAAGCTTTGAACAACGCAAACTTTTTTGACGCCACTTTACATATTCGATTGAGGATGTATTTCGCACTGCAATACAAATAAAGATACCAAAAGTTGTTATAAAGGATGTTGCCGCCTGTACATGATTGCATATTCGTCCCTTGGACAAAGGATGTGCTCGTACTTTATATACACATTTTCTCATAAAATAAAAGTTAAGGCACGCACACATGTGTGTACATTCAATGATACCACAAGTGGGAATACAAAACACAAACACACAGTTATTGGGCGTATGTATCGCAAAAGTTTTATTTCACTTTAGTGCTTTTGATTTGTTAACATAACAATGACCTTTCAACTATTGTTAAGATTGGTCGTGTTACAACTTCTCTACTCTCCACTACTACTCCTATTACTGTAACTTTCCTGTTTTGCAACTACCTGACATACCGAGAAAGGGATACATGTCGTATAACATTTACATGGTACTTTATTGGAAATATTGTTTTCGAAGTAATACAGTTGAGGTCATATCAATTCGCAATTTGAAAATGTGTCTTTATCGATATAACATAATGCTGTATTATATGGTGGAGTATAAGTAACATGGTCCATAAGTAACTTTATTATTCACTCAATGGATAATTTCTTATTTTATTTAACGTTCGAATTTTTTTAAATGTAGATTATAGTTTGGAAATATATTCACATTGTTTTGAAGATAATATCTTCTTAATACACCATAAAAAAAGAACTTCAAACAAAAAATCAAAAACTAAACACTATACAAAAGGAGCATAAAAAATTAAAAAAAAAATAAATAAAAAAGTATGTTTAAAAAATCAAAAAACCCCACTGCGTAGAACGTGAACTTGAAACTAAAAATCGAAAAGATTAACTTAAAATAATAATTAAAAATTTAAAAATTAAAAATCCGAACGATTGTTGCCAAAAAATTATGATATTTTGTTAATTATATCATCATTGTTTTGCACTGGGCAATACTACTATGTTTTCAGAAATCAGTGATAGAGAAAAAGTTTATCGCTTGCCAATTTTGATCATATCTCAAGGTATCGATAAATTACTTGGCATTCCAAAGTAAAAATCATTAAGTAGAACAAATTTATCAGAAGCCGTGTTTAATTCCGTTCAGAGCTGAATTAACGGCAAACGAAGTGTCTCTCTTTTCATAGTTCGTATTTATGTAAAAGGATTGGATGCACCAAAGCAATTGAAGTAACAAATCAAGACCTATATTTAATTTAAAATATAATTTCTTATCCTAAACGATATATAGCTTTTGCTTTGCTACAAAAAGTAAGCAATCACTTATGGTATTTGTCCGAAAAAGCAGTCGGTGTTTCATTCTTCGGTCCTAATGTTTGTGTTTCTATTAAGAAACCAGTTAGGAAAGGCAGAAAGTCGGGCGGGGCCGACTATATAATACCCTACACCTCCCTAACAATGCGATAAAGGTCATTGCGATAATAAGTTGGAGTAATTGGTAAGTAGGCAGGAACATATTATCTAATTCTGAGCCGATAATCGCTAAATTAAGCAATATTCGTTCCTAAATTGAGAAACATCTTTCCGGAAAATATTAATGATCGGAAGTAAAGTACAACTTCTATAGCGCTTTGATACCATTTAATTATTACATACCATTTAATTATTATATATGTATATGTAAATCTGAACGGATTTTCCTTGAATACTCATTCATGTAAAAAGAAACTTTTTTCTGTCAAATTTCGTACTGACCGGATATAAACTACAGTCTCTACATCACTTACATGTCAAATCGGGGGTAACATATATATGGGGGCTATATCTAAATCTGAATCTATTTCCCTCAAATTTGGCAGTATTAATTCATGTAATAGGAAACCTCTTTCTGCCGAATTTCACACTGAACGGTTATAAAATAAATTTTTTACGGCGCTTACATGTGAAATCGGGGGTAACGTATATATGGGGGCTATATCTAAATCTGAACCGATTTCGTCCAAATTTAACAGTGTTCATTCATATAATAAGAGACCTCTTTCTGCTGAATTTCATACTGATCGCATATAAAATAAAGTTTTTGCAGCGCTTACATGTCAAATCGGTGGTAACATATATATGGGGGCTATATCTAAATCTGAACCGATTTTCTCCGAATTTGGCAGTATTCCTTCATGTAATGGGAAACCTCTTTCTGCCGAATTTCACACTGAACGGTTATAAAATAAATATTTTAAGGCGCTTACATGTGAAATCGGGGGTAACGTATATATGAACCGATTTCTTCCAAATTTAACAGTGTTCATTCATATAATAAGAGACCTCTTTCTGCCGAATTTCATACTGGTCGGACATAAAAAAAAGTTTTTACAACGCTTACATGTCAAATCGGGGCTAACATATATATGGGGGCTATATCCAAATCTGAACCGATTTTAACCAAATTAAATAGTGATCGTCCTTGGGCAAAAAAAAAGATATTTGTAAAGTTTCGTCAAGATCTGGCCATAATTGCGACCTGTACTTTGATTACAAGAATACATCTACAGACAGACGGACAGACAGATGGACATAGCTAAATCGACTCAGAAAGTGATTACAAGTCGATAGGTATAATAAACACTGGACCTATCTTTTCTCCTTTTGGGTGTTACAAACAAATGCACAAAGTCATAATACCCTGTACCACAGTGTGGTGTAGGGTATAAAAAATGGCTAACGCAATTAATGTTGAAGCAATTACAGAAAAATGCAAACGCATATTAGCTAACTCAGCAAAATTCTTTAAACAATTCACAAAAAGATTTAAGCGATTTTTAAATTCAAACGCACACGCAGTTTTTGAACGCTTTCAAATTTCCAAAGAATTTTTGCAAGTCGATCCATCGGATTTGAATGAAAGATTCGACTTCGCCCAAGGATCTCAAATTTGTCAAAACTTATCTGTAGTGAACGATTACAGATTATAATAATAAATTAACACACAGTGAAGAAGAGAAACAAATCACTATTAAACGAAATTAATATTAATGTAATTTATAAAAATATGTCAATTATTTGTTCATTTTCAAATAATTTTGAATAAAATATTAAACTAGAGGTTTTATGTCTTATTTCTAATAATAAAAAAGAGTTGCTTGAGGCACGGCTAAAAACTATCCAATCAAATTGTTGTGTGGTTTTTTGAGACCAAAAAATATATTTTGAGCGCTTGCCATGATATAAAAGCGAGAAAATTAATTTCTTCATATCTGTAAGGACCAGTCTAATATACTGGAATTATGGAATTTTCTTCAATTTTTTTGGTATACTTAAAATGGATTATTTGAGAAATAATTGTTCAATTTTTGCTGCTACTATATGAGATACTCAATCAAAAAATAACATTTTCAATCAATTCCCCTGCGGTGTCCATAGAAGACAGGCATGGGGATGATACCGTTCCTCCCATTTTTAGACTCGAGGAATTACTTTACTCAACATGTTCAAATCGATAATGTTGTAACGTCTGCATCTGTCCAATGACGCAAAGGTATAAATGTACTCGGACAGGGTTAATGGTAGAAAATTGATGTGTATTTCCATAAGTTGTATTCTGATAACAGGCGTGTTTTTTTTTTTTGAACGAAAACGACAATCCTGTGATGATGACGTATTTCCACTATCGGGAAAATGTGTGTCCGACTATATGATACCCCACACAACCTTGTTTGAGCAGAACAAACACACATATAGTTGCTCTATATCTGTAACGATTAACCCTCCGTTGGGCACATGAGTCTGGCCAAACCTTTTTCGAATTTAATTGAATTTTAAACGCGATAGCGACTTGAAACATCAGGTAGTTTCCTCAAAAATAATATTTTATCGATGTATGAAAAACCAGGACGATAAACACCTTACAAAAAAAATTATAAGGATTTTTTGAGGTACACAGTGCTTACGTGCATCATGAGTCTGGCTAGACCCATACTGACTTAATACAAAAGTATGTAAAATTTTATTATTTTTTTTCATGTAATTAATAACTTTTAAATGATCATTTAGATTTAGCCGCTTAACGCTACAAAAGCTGTATTTTTCTTCCAATCATTTTGGAATTTTGGAGGGTTCTGAATTTAAAGAAAATCGGTTACGGTTAGCAAAAATTAGGTTGCTGCAACTAAACTGTTTTCTACGTGTATCGGGAACTAATTCCGCCTAGAACCACATAGCTGTCAATACAAATTAAGCGATTATTGTGTTACGAAAACACGCCTATTTTAAATATTATGATTTTATGTGTAAAGCATAACGGCTGCACAACCCAACATCGCAGTCATAAAAACATCACAGATTATATGCGTTGCCATTCTCTTTCTCGCATTTGTTAGCAAATATTCAAGGAAATATGTTATTGTATTTTTTGCTTTTTTGTAAATGTCGACCGCGACTGCGCCTCAAATGGTTCATAAGCTGGGTCCAATTGTGGCATACTCTCTCCAACATATCGACAGGTATCTCACGAATAAATTCTTCAATATTGGTTTCCAGTGCATCAACCGTTGCGGTCTTGTCCCTACGGACATGAGCTTTAACATAGCCACACTAAAAATAATCTAAGGCGCACGATCTAGGCGGTCAATTGACCGGCGCCAACCGTGAAATAATCTGTTCGCAGAGCTCGCCTCTTAATTGGGACATTGTTTCGCGTGCTGTGTGGCATGTGAGCCAAGTCCAGCTCTTCCATTTTGGGCAAAAAAGAGTTTGTAATCATTGCACAGTTCTTTCCTGCCTTCGTCGTCTTTGAAAAAGTATGATCCAATGGTGCCACCGGCCTTAAATCCTCTCCAAATCATCCATTACAATACTAATATTTAAAAATTTCCATTCATCACTTTTTGTCAATACATCAAAGAGGAGGCGGCCAAACTCCGCCTCATGTCCTTGAACATACACATAAGCCAGTATTCGGCCCGTTGTGCACTCTAATTGTTAATGACTGGTCCTTGGAAAGTTATTTTAGGAACTCTGTGCTATGGACATAGTCCTTAATTGTTGGTATAGTATAATTTCCAAAGAAACGAGATCTACTGTTCGCGAACGCTGGGCACTGGAAGAGGAAATGCTTCAACGTTTCGTCATCCTCCCTGCATATGCTGCATACGCTGTCGTCTACAACTCCTATTCTATGTTGATGTGCTTGTAAGGATAGCTCCTTTGGAGCACCCTTCACCTTGGCTTGTATGATGTTCCGGTTCATCTACTTCAACTTTCGTCTTTGTGCCCCTGATAGCTTTTTTTTTGTCGTGAGCTGTGCCATGCAAGCGTTGACTTCTTCTACCATCTTGCTGCTGATGTTAAAGTTTTCGTTTGAGTCGGAATCGGATTTCATACCTGTACTTGAAGGCTGGGTCCACTTTATACTCTCCCGTGGTTCCTCCTTTTTCTTCTCTTTTTTTTGCCAATGGCTAGATGCGCGTTGACTGCGACTACAGGCGCCAAGGCACCCACACCTGTAGGAGGATTAGTTGCGCTTGTTACAGGTACGACAACAGGTGCCAAGGCAGCCACACCTGTAGGAGACATTGAACTTTTATTAGGCTCGCTATTCTGGGATACCTACGACACATGACTAGGGAGCACATCAACACTTACCGCCGATACTGGGGTTATTACTCCCTGCACCGTAACTTTATTCTCGCTTTTTTAACTTCCATATTGATTTTTGTTTTAGGGGAAACACCCCCATAGTCAGTTTTGATCCGCGGGGAATGCAAGATTCGGCAATGTTGGTTCATGGATCAAGAAACTCTACCATTCTAAATTTCAAAACGATTGGATGTAAAATACAGCTTCTATAGGACTAAAGGGCCAAATCGGACGAAAGATATATATGGGAGCTATATCTAAATCTGAACCGATTTCAACCAAATTCAATAGCGATCTTAACAGCCGCGAAATACTCTAAACTGCAAAATTTCAGAACGATCGGAGTGAAATTGCGACCTGTAGTCGACGAACAACTTTACATGGACAGACGGACGGACGGACGGACGGACAACGTTAAATCGACTCAGCTAGTGATTCTGAGTCGATCGGTATACTTTAAGGTGGGTCTAGCTGTGTTATTTTCAGGTGTTACAAACATCTGCCGTGAAACAAACTTATAATACCCTGTACCACAGTGTGGTGTAGGGTATAAAAATTCTCTTTGAACTTTTGAAAAACAGAAAACTTGCCTTAATTAAGGCAGTGATACATTGCCAAAATACCTAAATGCAAATTAATAACACTGTGCTCGAAATTGACACTTTAAAAATGTAACAGAAAGGAGACCTATTTCGACCTTGCTGAATCAAATGGAGCTAACCGTTTTTCTAGGTTAGCTCTTGTTTTCGCGATATTCGACCACAAAGTTTGCAAAAAAATCAGAGAGGTTAGTTATCTCGGTGGTGATTTTGAAGTGTACTACTTCCGAAAACGCGCTTCAGTCGAAAGAACGAAATAAAGGGAACCCTTCGAGAATTATTTCTCTCAAAATAGTCAACCACGCTTCTCACCACTTTACCCCGGAAAAAGTGCAATCAAATCTTACCATATGTCAAACGTTATACAAATCATCGACATTTTTAGTTTGTGTCTTTGAGAAAAACGTTCCTCGCGAAAAATTACTATGAGTCTCCTTTCAACATATTTATGAAAAATTAACAGGTTTCACAATTTAGCAGGTTTTCTTGGTTACCTTTGAAATTTATATTAACACTAACGAAATATTAATTTACAAAAATTTAAGTCAAAAAATGTTATTTCAAATATTTTCTGCTATGAACAGAAAAATACACAAATTATGTAATAACTCGAAATTTGTTTAATTCTTATAAAAAGGTTGAGAAAGGACTTACAGTATTTCCTCGCGAGGAATATTTTTCTCAACGATGCCTACTAAAAATGTCGACGATATGTATGATTTTTTATGATTTCTGTTACATTCTTGGACTAGCACAGTGTAATTGTTTCGGAAATATTAGTTCCTCCAAAACATACAATATTTGTGTCTGTCACATATTATAAATTTGGAGTGTACAATGTATACTGAACATATGCAATATACTACAGAGGATATTTAGTGCAATATAAAGTATAATAGGGTGATCTAAATAGAGATACTTTTTTCAATAGTCATGCTGTCATGTTATTTTTGTTAAATATTGTTTGGCATTTCATCATGGAAAGACTTACGCCTGAACAATGTTTACAAATTATTCAGTTTTATTTTCAAAATAATCGTTCGCCAATTGCGCTACGTCCATTTTTTTTAAATCCCAAAAAAACCTTTTCCAGTCGACCCACGACCTTGACACCCATGAGCAATATTTTAGCTCTCGTTAAGAGCTATCTTTTTGCCATTGACCGATTCCCGATCCGACGTACTGGAATCATCGATCCATATTTCTTCAAAAATGATGCCGGTGAGAACGTAACCGTCAATGGCGACCGTTATCGTTCCGTGATAACCGACTATTTGATGCCTGAAATTGAAGCTCCTGATCTTGGCGACATTTGGTTTCAACAAGACGGCGCCACTTCCCACACATCGCATCAATCAATGGATTTATTGAGAGAACACTTCGCTGAGCAGATAATTTCACGTTTTGGGCCGGTCGATTGGCCACCAAGATCGTGTGATATCACACCGTTAGACTTTTTCCTGTGGGGATATGTAAAGTCTAAAGTTTATGCGGACAACCCCGCTTCGATTTAGGCCTTGGAGCGTGTCATTCGCCAGCTACCAGTCGAAATGCTCGAACGAGTCATCGAAAATTGGACGGATTTTCAACGGATGGACCATCTGAGACGTAGCCGTGGCCAACATTTGATAGACATAACCTTCAAAAAATAAATGCCAAAGAATGTTCTTTCAAATGATAATAAACATTCCTCATTCAATTTGAATTTTCTGTGTTTATACCCTACACCACACTGTGGTACAGGGTATTATGACTTTGTGCATTTGTTTTTAACAACCAAAAGGAAAAGAGATAGACCCATTGTTTTTTATACCGATCGATTTGTAATCATTTTCTGAGTCAATTTAGCTATGCCCGTCTGTCTGTCCGTCTGTCTGTTGATATATTCTTGTAATCAAAGTACAGGTCGCAATTATTGACCGATCTCAACGAAACTTTGCACATATCTTCCCTATTGAATTTGGTTAAAATCGGTTCAGATTTACATATAGCTCCCATATATATGTACCTCCGATGAATCGTTGCTGATCATTCGCAGTGAACGGACGTGTTTACCACATAGCGGATAGTTACCAGTACCTATTACGCAATAGCAAAAATCTGTACAAAGTCTGTAAGGCCTACATCGTAGTACCTATTACGGTCTAATACAGACAAAATAAAAATAAATTCTCTTGACGGGGATGCCATCGTGTTCCGATGGAGCGCGGTTCCCCAATCGTCCGACTGTCCGTCCGTTGGTCTTGGCCAAAGCCGACCACACCAAAAATGGTGAAAATCTCCCCCAAGTACTCACAACAGGTGGTGCGGTGAGGGGGAAACGTCATGTCCGACCGTCAAAACGGAAGCACAATGAGCATCGTGTAGCGCTCAGAGTTTTGACGAAGTTGGAGGCTGTTGAGGTTTCGGCTCTTACCGAAAAACAAAAAGAGTCACTTACCTGGGCTAAAGGCGTCATAGATGCTTCTAAGGCCAATGAGTCGGCTGAAAGAGCCACAAATTCAGCTGTGTTAACGGCTAATAAAGTAAAACGAATCAGATCACCTGATGAACCCCTGCCTTCGAAAAAGGCAAGAGGCCCTAATGTCACCATCAACAGGACACTCACCAAGCCATTCAATGAAGTGGCGAAGGAGAGTCTAGTGATGGCTGTTATAGACAGAAGTAGTGAGGATGGATCCATCCTCAAGGACAAATGGAGTCATGTACAATCAGCCATTATGGCTCTTTACCTCGATGTCCGTAGAGAAATGCCGGACAAACCACCAATCTGCAACGATGCAGGATGGCATCAGGGGAGAGTAAAGCTCTTATATTTCGGTGATGCCAGATCAGTAGACCTGTATAAGGCTGCTCTGAGTCGAGCGGGTGAGGTGTGGCCGGGTGCCCAGTTGGATGTTGTCGAAAAAAACAACATCCCTAGTCACCCTAGAGCCATCACCTGGGTTACAGAAGGGCCCTCCAACCCGGCTGACATCTTAGAAATAATAAAAGAATCCAATCCTGGTCTGCCGGCCCATAATTGGAGAATCAGCAAGGTGGGTGAGGCGGATGGTAAAAAGCGGCAGGTCAATCTTATCCTAAACGCTGAATCCACCTCCCATATACAAAGTGCGGGTGCAACCCTACAATATGGCTTCGAGACTATAGTCTTGAAGATATACAAGCAGGATATAGCTCCCACTGCAGAAGGTGAGTCGTCCACCGTGGCACTTTCTGGAAGTGCGGAGGTACCCACGCCTAGTATTTCTGGTGACTCCAACTCTAACAGAAGATCTGTAACGTCCTTCTCTGAGGACAAAAGCTCTACTTCGGACACAGAGAGGCTGAGGGGAGTCTCCGGACTCTTTGACGCATCTGGCGGGGACATGCTTCTCGACGATACGGACGAAGAGTTCGATAACACCCTTGTCGGGGTGGATGTTAATCTGTCAATTACCAATGATGGTAAGAATTTTACAGATTAACCTCCATCACGCTAAAGCAGCCTCAGCGGCTCTATTGCTGCGCCTGTCCACAGGCGCAGTAGACATCGTCCTGATACAGGAGCCCTACGTAGTGGGAGGAATGGTGTGCGGTATTAGGACACCCAACTTTAAACTGCTTGTGGCCAACTGTGAAGGCACTCCAAGAACCTGCATTTTGGCCAGGAAAGATCTAAGTATCTTTCTCCTGACTAATTTAAGTGGTAAAGACCAAACAGCTGCTAGCCTGGAGATCGGTAATCGCATATATTGGGTGGTCTCCAGCTACTTGCCTTATGAATCTGTAGTACCGACTGCTCTATTCAGGGAAGTAGTAGAAGAAGCAACGTCTGACGAGCTCGAGCTGATTATTGGCGCAGACACGAACGCTCATCATACTATCTGGGGTAGTACGGATATAAACAATAGAGGTGATTCGCTTCTTGACTTTATTCTAACTACCAACCTTAGTATTTGTAACATAGGTAATAAACCGACCTTCACAATTAAAGACAGACAAGAAGTACTCGACGTAACGTTTGCTTCTGACCGGCTGTCAGACAAAATTATTGGGTGGAATGTACTGGACGACCACTCATTCTCAGATCACCATTATATTGAGTTCAAACTCGCGGAAAAAGCGCCTAAACCCGCCGTCCACAGAAATGTAAGAAAGACAAAGTGGCATCTGTATGAGAAGAATTTCAAGAAAGTCCTCAACTCTAAACTTCTGTACGAACCGAATGACAAAGCCGGTCTGGATAATCTGGTCGATCATATCACCATATCATTCAATAGATCCCTTGAAGAAGCCTGTCCAAAAACAAGGTACAAGGGTAAAACTAAACCCCAATGGTGGACTTCTGAGCTAACGGCTATGAAAAAGACCTGCAACAAGCTATTCAATAAGGCTAAATCTACTGGGGTCGCTAATGATTGGGATGCCTATAAAGAGCAACTCAAGATCTATAAGAAGGAGCTTAGAAAGGCGCAAAGGCGCTCTTGGTATACCTTCTGTGGTGAAGTGGAAAAGGTCTCCGATGCCGCTAGGCTGAGGAAGATATTATCTGCTTCACCCTGTACAGTGGGATATTTACAGGATGAGGCAAATAACTGGACCAGAACAGCGAGCAGTCGCTCAATGTACTGCTCGACACACATTTCCCGGGGAACTCTATAACAGAACCCGAGGATCAGCAGGACCAACAAGAGTGCTAGTGGACTGCGAGCGTCGCTAGCTTCTTGACTGAGAGATCCAGAATAAGCTGGGCTATTAACAGCTTTGAGCCCTTCAAGTCACCTGGACCAGATGGCATCACTCCAGCAGAAATGCAGAAAATGTTAAAGTACATTATCCCCTGGCTGGAGAAAATTTATGTAGGCTGTATCAGGCTTTCATACGTCCCGAATCGATGGAGGGATACCAAAGTGGTATTCATACCTAAAGCGGGAAAGATATCACACACTAGGCCAAAAGACTTCAGACCAATTAGCCTATCCTCCTTCCTATTGAAAGGTCTGGAAAGACTTTTAGATCATTTCATTAGGGAAAACCTGGATACAAAACTCCTGTCGGGGAACCAACATGCCTACAATAAGGGCAAGTCTACAGAATCAGCCCTGCACGAACTTGTGAGCACTATCGAATCGTCCCTGCATTTCAAGGAATTCACCATGGTGGCATTTCTTGACATAGAAGGGGCTTTTAACAACATTCACTCAGATGCGGTAATTGCGGCACTGTCACATCTAAAAGTTAACAATAGTTTGATTAGACTAATTCAAAGTCTGCTCACCAGAAGACGCATAACAGCATGTCTAGGGTCCACAACTCTAACAAGGTATGTAAACAGAGGGACCCCGCAAGGAGGAGTACTGTCTCCACTAATTTGGAACCTAGCGGTGAATGAAATCCTGCTAGATCTAGAACGTTGTGGCTGCAAGGTCGTGGCATATGCGGACGACGTGGCAATCGCAGTGAGTGGTAAATTCGTAAACGTCCTCAGAGACATCCTACAGGTGGCTCTGAACAAGTTGGTTAGATGGGCCAGAAGCAGCGGTTTGGGCGTTAACCCCAACAAGACAGAATTGGTTCTCTTTACTAGGATGAATAATGTCCCACATGTGGACCCTCCACCTCGGATAAATGGAACAGATCTAGTCTTTTCTGAAAGTGCAAAATTTTTAGGAATAATTCTAGATAGGAAAATGTTATTTAGACTTAACGTATTGGAACGTGTACGGAAGGCCAACGTCGCCTTATATTCCTGCAAAAAGGCTGTAGGGTCGCGGTGGGGACTCTCTCCTAAAATCGTCCACTGGATATATATAGCAGTAGTTCGTCCAATACTGTTATACGGTATTGTGGTATGGTGGACGGCAACTGACAAACTAACCATTACCAACCTACTAACAAAGGTTCAGAGAACTGCCTGCCTGAGCATAAGCGGAGCCTTAAGGACTACACCGACCGAGTCTCTACAAGCCCTACTCCATATACTGCCGATTAATATTGTGGCGAGAGAAGTTGCAACCAAAGCGGCAATAAGATTAAACTGCCTATCAATGTGCAGGTACAAGAACTATGGTCACATGAGGATATCAAAGTGTAGTGCTATGGTAACCGACCGAGTGGACTATATACCAACTGTGTACACCTTCGAGAGAAATTACATCACTATGATTCCCGCCAGAGAAGAATGGGTCGGCAGAATACCAGGTAATAGAAACCATCTCCACTTTTACGCGGATGGTTCGAAGCTTGATGAAAAGGTTGGCTTCGGAGTACACTGTGAAGAACTTAGTCTGGATATAGCTCACAGACTACCAGATACCTGCAGTGTCTATCAAGCCGAAATAATCGCAATATGGGAAGTAGCCAAGTGGCTGAGTCGCAACATAGTAACCAACACTGGCGTTGTCATTTACTCGGACAGCCAGGCTGCCATCAATTCTCTGGAGGCAACATCCCTAAATTCACAAACAGCCCTCGACTGCCGCAGATCTCTTAACGAGATGGCTGAGCAGTTTAATATACACCTCATATGGGTGCCTGGGCATAGGGATATCCCGGGGAACTGCAAAGCCGATGAACTTGCTAGGAAAGGGACGACATTACAAATTCTCGAAGAATTTGCATATATTGGTGCGCCACTATCCACGTGCAAGCTTTGGCTTAGACAAGAGACAATCAGGCAGTCCAACGAAAGATGGACAGAAATCGGCACCTGCAGGGTAGCTAGACAAATCTGGCCAAGGTATGACCTGAGAAGGTCAAAATATCTCCTCGCACTAGAGAGGAAACGATTAGTAGTAGTACAGGTTCTGACGGGACACTGCTTGATCGGCGAACACGCCAAAAGATTGGGTATTGACTCCAATGACTTCTGCCGAAGCTGTGGAGATGAGGAAGAAGTGGAGAGCATTGAGCACTTGCTTTGCGACTGTCCCGCTTTGAGTAAACGACGACTGGACATACTGGGGTCGGCCTTTTTAGGCAGCCTAACAGATCTTTCCAGTACTGATATTCGTACTATCGATAAATTTATATATCAAACAGGTTGGTTTCGATGAGGGGCATTTCAGCCCGTGGTAACACTAGGGACCTAAACTGGTCTATGTGAGCTTGTAAAAATACGGCTGCCACCCTAACCTAACCTATGTACCTCCGATTTGGCATATATGTACTGTATAAGCAATATTTTTCAACCGATTTGTACAAAAATTGACAGAGAGTAGTCACGTTATACACTTATAGACAATACAACATTTGGGGGATATCGGTTCAGATTTAGATATAGCCCCCATATATATGTTACCCCCGATTTGAAATTCAAGCGATGTAGAAACTGTATTTTATATCCGATAACAGCGAAATTCGGCACAAAGAGGTTTCTTATTACATGAAGCAATATTGCCAAATTCGGAGAAAATCGGTTCAGATTTAAATATAGCCCCCATATATATGTTACACCCGATTTGAAATTCAAGCGCTGTAGAAACTGTATTTTATATCCGATCACAGCGAAAATCGGCAGAAAGAGGTTTCTTATTACATGAAGGAAAACTGCCAAATTCGGAGAAAATCGGTTCAGATTTAGATATAGCCCGCGTATATATGATAGCCCCTATTTGACATCTAAGCGCTGTAGAGACTGTATTTTATATCCGATCGAAGTTCGCAGAAGGAGGTCTTTTTACATGAATGAGTATTCAGGGAAAATCGATTCAGATTTATATATAACCTCCATATACATATATGTTCCTCCTGATTTGTTTACAAAGCGCTATAGAAGTTGTACTTTACTTCCGATCAGTACAAAATTCTCCAGAAAGATGTTTCTCAATTTAGGAACGAATATTGCTTAATTTAGCGATTATCGGTTCAGAATTAGATATATCAACATATATATGTTCTAACTCATTTACCAATTATTCCAAATTATTATCGCAATCACCCTTATCGCAATGTTAGGGAGGTGTAGGGTATTATATAGTCGGCCCCGCCCGACTTTCTGCCTTTCCTTACTGGTTTTTTCTTTAAAAAAGTAGGGAACCTCGAAATGGATCACGCTATATTACTGACAAATGGGTTGAAACATGTGTTCTCTAGAGCGTCAATAAGTCTAATCGGAAGATACATTTTTTCCAGAAACAAAATAACGAAATTACCGCTGAGAACAACCTATTATTTTAATGCACTGAAATTTATTTATTTTCCAAATTGTTAGAGCTTTTAACAATGAATTTTTCTTTTTAAATTTACCTATAAATCCTTCTATTATGAATTAAGGTTGTGGAAAAAACTTTCTCTGTCCTCCTATTGGACAGAGAGTAAAAGAATATTCACGCCCCAAGGAAATGAAAACTTGTTGTTTCACAAAAAAAAACCTTTTTACTTCCTTCCACTCGGTAGCTGGAAAAACAAATATTTGCATATACATCATACATCCACTCAAAGTTTGTTCAAAGAGCAGAGCGATAAAAAAATCTGTTAAATAAAACCTTGTCCAAAAATGAACTCACAGTTGGTCAGCAATTTTGAGGCTCAGTCCTAAACTGAAATAACTTGTGATGCTGACTTAAACGAAAGTTTCGACTTTAATAGCAACTTATCCAAAATTTAAATTTTCGATAAATAAAGTATTATTATAATGTATTAAAAACAATATGTGAGCAATTTGTACTTTTGTCGGTGCAATGTTTAGAAAGTACCTACGGTTCAGCGCAAAACGGGAGTACTCATCGAGCCGCCGCACACTGAGAGGAATTCCAAGAAAAAGGGAAAAAATTCTTAACCAGACAACCGATTGCGACCAAACTTGGCACGTTTGTAGAAGAGGTATTAGATACGCTAAATTGAGTTTGGTCCCCTGTGGTATACCGGGGCGGAGCTGCAGGGACTCAAAGTTGGCCACCTCGGGTGAACAAAATGTTTAAACGCGTGTAACTTGTTGAACTTTACCGAGATATCTGCATTTACAAATTTAATTTGTTCCCGACCCTGTGGTAGTATTTTGCAAATACCCAAGCAGAATATGCACCAATTGTAACCATTTCAACACGTCTGAATTGACAATGAAATTTCTGGTTAAGAAACAGCAGAATTATTTCCTTTTTTTTAATTCCTCCCACTGTGCGCCGTGTTACCCTAACCTTACAATTGCAAATCGACATTTCCATTCGAAAATACTTTTTCAATGACCTTATTATGATAAGAATGTGAAACATTTTTTTATATTATTGGGTGATAAATTTAGACATTTTTTATTAGTTTTTCTTCACGGATCACTCTTGACTGGTGTCGTCATATTTTCATTATATGTCAAAATATTTATCCCCTCACCTTAGAGAGGAAGGTATTTATAATTTGTTACGAGCCAAAAGTGTAACACATCGAAGGAGTGACGTAAGACCCAAGTATGTTGGCGCAAATTAGATTAGGGTCATTTGAAGTCATTTAGGCTTTGTCCGTCAGTCTGTCTGTCTGTGTGTCTGTCTGCTGGCTGGTGCGCACGATAACTCGATAATAACTTGATAATACTTTAATTATTTGAAACAAAAAATAAATACATACACGATTTTTTTGGAAATACCTGTCGACTTGATGCCGCGTGCAGCATTTTGGCCTCTTGGATTTACGAATTTTGGATTTACGCTTATTTCGATTTACGTTTTAATTTCAGTTAATGGTCACTGTGACAGCTCAATGCCGATCTGTTTCGTTCTAAATTTTTTCCAGTGATAAGGCACATTCTTGTCTAAATGCGTACGTAAATAAACGAACTTGACACATTTCAGCTGATGAACAATACGGCCTAGCGCTTATTTCTTAAGAACATTTATTTAATTTGCCCGCCCAGCCGATGTTCGGCCCAAAAATTTCCGTCCTTTTCGCACTAAGTTTCTTATTATTTTTTTTTTGATTTTTTTTTGCTGGCACGAAATATAAATTTAAGATAGAGGAAAAAATCGCAAACACCATGTTCCATTTTTTGAATGCTGGCATCCTAACGAAGAGAACAATGCATATTTATAAAAAAATATATAGATAAATGTATAAATTATAGTCCATTGAAAAATGAGCGTTATTGCCACGCCCCTTTAAATTTTGTGCAGTGTACATTTTTCATAGTCCATTGAAATATGCGCGTTATTGCCACGCCCCTTTTGGTACTTTCCAAAGAAAATGGTCAAAATAATACATATGAAAAATGTTTTTTTTTAATTTCATTTTATGCATTTATCTATACAATTTTTTAAAGATAAAATAATTGAAACAAAAAACTATAGATTTTTTACGTCTCAGAAAACAAACATAAATCATTTTTTCTAATTGTTTTAACGTCAGTTACTACACCACTGCCGCTACTTGAAAGCGACATTCCTAACGGTATTTGTTCGGGGCAAAATCGCCTTTTTGATATGTTTGAATCGAAAGAAAATATATTTGGACCACAAATTTTTAAATATTATATATTTCTGAGCAAATAAAATATATTTGAAAATCAATAAAATATATTTGGAACGCATGTATTAAAATACCAGTAAGGAAAGGCTAAAGTCGGGCGGTGTCGACTATATAATACCCTACACCACTCTCGTAATATTGAATAACTCGGATATATAAATTTTGTAATTCGTGTATAAATTGTTTACATAAATTTACTTTTGGGACATTTTATACTTAAATAATACCCTGTACCACAGTGTGGTGTAGGGTATAAAAACGATTGGATCTAAAGAGCCAAATCGGATGAAACATATTTATGGGAGCTATAGCTAAATCTTTACCAATTTTCTTCAAATTTGGCAATGTTTGTTCATAAATCAAGAAACTCTACCATTCTAAATTTCAAAATGATTGGATGTAAAATATAGCTTCTATAGAACTAAAGGGCCAAATCGGACGAAACATATATATGGGAGCTATAGCTAAATCTTAACCGATTTACTTCAAACTCGGTAGTGTTGGTTCATAGATCAATAAACTCTACCATTCTAAATTTCAAAACGATTGGATGTAAAATACAGCTTCAACAGAACTAAAGGGCCAAATCGGACGAAACATATATATGGGAGCTATAGCTAAATCTTAACCGATTTTCTTCAAATTCGACAATGTTGGTTCATGCATCAAGAAACTCTACCATTCTAAATTTCAAAACGATCGGATGTAAAATACAGCTTCTATAGAACTAAAGGGCCAAATCGGACGAAACATATATATGGGAGCTATAGCTAAATCTTAACCGATTTTCTTCAAATTCGGTAGTGTTGGTTCCCGAATCAAGAAACTCTATCATTCTAAATTTCAAAATGATTGGATGTAAAATACAGCTTATACAGGACTAAAGAGCAAAATCGAACGAAACATATATATGGGAGCTATAGCTAAATCTTAACCGATTTTCTTCAAATTCGACAATGGTGGTTCATGGATCAAGAAACTCTACCATGCTAAATTTCAAAACGATCGGATGTAAAATACAGCTTCTATAGGACTAAAGGGCCAAATCGGACGAAAGATATATATGGGAGCTATATCTAAATCTGAACCGATTTCAACCAAATTCAATAGGGATCTTAAAGCCGCGAAATACTCTAAACTGCAAAATTTCAGAACGATCGGAGTGAAATTGCGACCTGTAGTCGACGAACAACTTTACATGGACAGACGGACGGACGGACGGACGGACATCGTTAAATCGACTCAGCTAGTGATTTTGAGTCGATCGGTATACTTTAAGGTGGGTCTAGCTATGTTATTTTCAGGTGTTACAAACATCTGCCGTGAAACAAACATATAATACCCTGTACCACAGTGTGGTGTCCATGTAAAGTTGTTCGTCGACTACAGGTCGCAATTTCACTCGGATCGTTCTGAAATTTTGCAGTTTAGAGTATTTCGCGGCTGTTAAGATCGCTATTGAATTTGGTTGAAATCGGTTCAGATTTAGATATAGCTCCCATATATATCTTTCGTCCGATTTGGCCCTTTAGTCCTATAGAAGCTGTATTTTACATCCAATCGTTTTGAAATTTAGAATGGTAGAGTTTCTTGATCCATGAACCAACATTGCCGAATTTGAAGAAAATCGGTTAAGATTTAGCTATAGCTCCCATATATATGTTTCGTCCGATTTTGCTCTTTAGTCCTGTAGAAGCTGTATTTTACATCCAATCATTTTGAAATTTAGAATGTTAGAGTTTCTTGATCCATGAACCAATACTACCGAATTTGAATAATATCGGTTAAGATTTAGCTATAGCTCCCATATATATGTTTCGACCAATTTGGCCATTTAGTCCTATAAAAGCTGTATTTTACATCCAATCGTTTTGAAATTTTGAAAGGTAGAGTTTCTTGATCCATGAACCAACATTGCCGAATTTAAAGAAAATCGGTTAAGATTTAGCTATAGCTACCATATATATGTTTCGTCCGATTTTGCTCTTTAGTCCTGTAGAAGCTGTATTTTACATCCAATCGTTTTGAAATTTGGAATGGTCGAGTTTCTTGATCCACGAACCAACATTGCCAAATTTGAAGAAAATCGGTTAAGATTTAGCTATAGCTCCCATATATATGTTTCGTCCGATTTGGCCCTTTAGTCCTATAGAAGCTGTATTTTACATCCGATCGTTTTGAAATTTAGA
Source organism: Eudasyphora cyanicolor (assembly GCA_963930755.1). Classification (NCBI taxonomy): domain Eukaryota; kingdom Metazoa; phylum Arthropoda; class Insecta; order Diptera; family Muscidae; genus Eudasyphora; species Eudasyphora cyanicolor. Next base: position 162,627,887 of record OZ005737.1, read on the forward strand.
ATGGTAGAGTTTCTTGATCCATGAACCAATATTGCCGAATTTGAAGAAAATCGGTGAAGATTTAGCTATAGCTCCCATATATATGTTTCGTCCGATTTTGCTCTTTAGTCCTGTAGAAGCTGTATTTTACATCCAATCATTTTGAAATTTAGAATGGTAGAGTTTCTTGATCCATGAGCCAACACTACCGAATTTGAAGAAAATCGGTTAAGATTTAGCTATAGCTCCCATATATATGTTTCGTCCGATTTGGCTCTTTAGTTCTATAGAAACTATATTTTACATCCAATCGTTTTGAATTTTAGAATGGTAGAGTTTCTTGATCCATGAACCTACATTGCCGAATTTGAAGAAAATCGGTAAAGATTTAGCTATAGCTCCCATATATCTGTTTCATCCGATTTGGCTCTTTAGATCCAATCGTTTTTATACCCTACACCACACTGTGGTACAGGGTATTATTTATTTAAGTATAAAATGTCCCAAAAGTAAATTTATGTAAACAATTTATACATGAATTACAAAATTTATATATCAGAGTTATTCAATATTACGAGAGTGGTGTAGGGTATTATATAGTCGGCCCCGCCCGACTTTAGCCTTTACTTACTGGCTTTTCCTTGGTTTCGAATTGTTTTACCTTCTAGTTATGATACCATATGCAGCACTAACTTCTGTTTAAAATCAATCATTTAAATTTCTGAGTATTCCAAGCCATCATTAGTTGTCAATCCTCCAATTAATTTATTTGATCCAAGATTATACGATTTCAATTATTATTATTTATTATGTTTAGGAACATTAAAAATGTCTAAAAAATTAACTTTGAATTACTGAGAAATTGAACACAATTTAGGTATTTTCTGAATACTTAAATGTCAACACTGTAAAATGAGGGCAAAAGTAAAAAACTTTATTTATTGTCCTTGTTTATATTAAAGCGTAGTATATCCTCTTTGTTCAGTACATGAATGCCACATATCAGCGTAAATATTCACAAAGTCTGCTCACATTAAGTGTCCTTCATATCATTTGTGAAATGTGCTTTGGCTGCAAGTGATGGTTTCATTTATAATCATTATTAAAAAGGACAGTGTAAAATGTAAATAACAACGAGTTTTCACAATAATGCAAGAGAACAAATTCGCAAAAAAAACAACAGATAATATATGAGCGTACGTGAGAAAGGCTTACCTATATATATTTTAACATTCCCAAAGGAGTCATATCAAAAGCAAGGGTTTGATTGCTTATTTTCACTATACATTACGAGTATCTACACGGTAGTCAACATTATCATTGAAGACCTTGTCGACAACTATTCATTAATAATAAGTTTGTTAAGTTGTATGTATTTTAAAATTGTCTTCTGCAAAAAAGCACTTAGGGTGATCAAAACACGGATTATTAAGATGGTTTTCGATTTCTTCTAAATTTTAAAAGGTTTTCGGTTTTACTGAAAACAAACAAGTAGAGCCGGCGTTATGTTCGGTCACGCCGGGTAACAATCAACATATATTACCAACCTTCAGACCGATTCGTTGAAATTTGTGTTTTTTTGCTGCGTCAATAAGTAAAATCTAGAGGGGCCTTTGTATGGGGGCTTTACCCAAACATGAACCTTGTTTCTGTGAGGGGTTTAGGCTAAATATACCCAAACATGAACCTTGTTTCTGTGAGGGGTTTAGGCTAAATATACCCAAATTTTTGGCCCAATCAGTTGAAATTCGCGGTCTCTATGGCGTTAGAAATCCAATCGTAGAGATGCTGTAAATGAGGCTATATCAATTATTTCAATCCCAACATAGCTGTAATTCAATCCCAACATAGCTGTAGCTATAAAAAGTACGAGAATTGTCGTTATATCCGGAGTGGATAAAATATGTTCAACATAAACCCATTAACGGACTGCCAAAATTGTTTTGCTTGGAAAGTATATGTAGTGACTTTAAAGTCAGGTAATTCGAAAATCGTTCATTCCATGTCAAACCGAAAGATTTTTAGAAAAAAATCTGGTCGACCTATCCGATTGTCTTGAAAATTTGTATATGCGTTTTACTATGGAAAATAATCATCTTGTAGTTGGCAAAAAAAAAACAATTTTTTTCAGATGTTATAAGCATCTGAAATCTGAAAAATTTGGGAAAATATCTAACAAAATATAGTTGTGTAGCCCCATTTGTCCTAAAATGACCCTGCAAATTTCAAGATGGTGTTCAGCCTTGTTTTTTTAAACAATTTTTACTACAAAATGACAATGAATTTCCTTTATAAACTATGAAAAATATTGAAATCACAAAATGAACAGAATCATTCCATTAAAAAATTAATTTCTAATTCTGACATTTTTAAGTAAAAATACTCTTATATAGAAACAGAAGACAACGCCAGATTCAAATTTGCAGGATCAGTTCAGATTAAATAAGACTACATTCCCACAGATATTTCATATATCTATGTTGGTGTTTTTTGGTCAAGTATGCAAATCAAAATTTAAGAGAACAAATGCATAATTTTATATGCGAAAATTAGGGAATTTTGGCATACATATATCTAGAATGTGCTAGTTAAATCTTATAGGAAGAGCTCTAATTTGTATACACCAAAAACCCATTTTTAAAATATGACAAATGCAATATTCACATCTCAGGATTTATTTAATAAATATTTTTTTTAAAAAAGAGCACCATTTTAAGATTTTCTGGGTTCGTTTAGAATATGTTAGGCTACATAACTATATTTTTCACAGAATTTTAAGTTGGTGTCATTGATGTGTTAAATGCAAATTAAATTGTCAGATGCATTAAAAAACGTTAATGCCACGAAAATAATTCACTGCTATTAAAAGATCAACTTACGACCTTTAAAATGAGCCTTCATTTGTAAAAGTCCGTCCATCTGTTCCGAAAATACATAACATAAAACGTACGCCTTTTGAGAATATTTTCTTATTTTCGCAGATTTCAGATGCTCTTAATATCTAGAAAAAACGTATTTTTTTCGCCAACTATAACATGTCGCGGCCTGTCGTAGCGAACGGACGTGTTATCGCTATGATGGATGAACCTGACAATTCTACCTCCAATACAAACATTGAGGCCGCTAAAAGGGTCAGGTCTCCCGAAGAACATAGCGCTGTGAAAGTGACTAAGAAGAAAAAGGGCTCGCCGTCTTCCAGTAATACGGATAAGCCTAACGTAACCACACAAAAGGAGGTCTCTAGTCTGGGTCCTTCGATTGTGGGCGGTAAAGTTGACCCAGTAACGCAGGTCAAGTCAACCAAATCATCCGTTAAGGATGAGGCTTTAACCAAAAAGACTCTACAGACACGGAAAAATCAATTGGCCATAAAGAAGGGTAAGAAGCCACCGTCTTATTCTAATATAGCTAAACAACATTTTCGAGACGATCTATGCTACGCCATAATTGATAGCAGTAGTGCATCTGGCAGAATCCCCGAAGACCAAAAGAGTAACTTCGAAGATTTGGTCTATACGAGGGTAGCGGAATACGTCCTTGAATCTAAGGATGAACCACCAATCGAAGTAATGAGTTGCAAGTTTGAGAGGGGTGTTTTGATGCTAAGGCTGGCATCACAACGCTGCGCTGGTGTCCTCGTAAAACTTGTGGATAGCTTCCCCTCACCTTGGGACGGCGCAAAGCTAAAATTGGTAAGGAAAAGCGACATTCCTGAACTCATAAAAACGACCCTATATGTTAAGGGATGTCCCGGTAAGTTCTCATCAGAGTACATACTCGACATCATTTGCAAACAGAATTCAAAACTTTCCGTAAGAAAGTGGGAAGTCTTCTATAGGAAGGATGATACCGAGGGTACTCTCCTCGTGTTGGGCATAGACCCAAAATCCAAGAACAATCTTGTCATGGCGAAGGGCATGGCGTACTTCTTGATCTGGACAGTATTTTTCAAAATTGGAAAGGTCCCGATTGGCAGGACAGATGAATCGAGTCCAAATATACTGTCTGAAGAGGCAAACACTGGTATTGAACGGATTGAGACAAGTGAGACACTGCCAAAAACTGATGTGGAAGTAGCCAATAACACCACCAGGAAGTTCCCAGCAAAGGTGGTGATCAAAATAAAAAGAGCAACAAAACGATTCAAAACAATGAGGGAGCGACTAAAAATAACACAGCCTCCCAAAATTGTCGACTGGATGATGGTGTAATAGGTAGTGAACGATAGGAGGAGAATGACCCACTACCAAATAATTAGGGGGTGCCACCAGATAGGATAGACTCCCAAAAGAAACATTTACTGGAAGGACAATGATTGATGTCATCCAGATAAACTTCCACAGGAGCGAGACAGCATCCAACGCTCTGATGGACATCATAAATAAAGGCAGGGTTCATATTGCTTTGATACAGGAACCATGGACAACTAGCAACAAGGTTACTGGATTAAACCATGTGAACTATAACCTTTTCTTCGCTAACACAGGTACTCGTACAAGGACTTGTATTCTGTGCCATAAAAACTTATGTTTTATTTTCTCTCCAGAGTTGTCAACATCGGACGCAACGGTGCTGAGGCAAGGTAATGGAAATATGTACATGGCGTCAATATATCTGCCATTCGATGCGCCGACATTGCCACCTACGTCGGAATTACAACGTCTGGTGAGGGAATCCAAACACACAAGTAATGAGTTATTAGCTGGATGTGAAGCCAACTCCCATCATATCGCTTGGGGTAGTACTAACACCAATAAAAGGGGACACGCCCTTATCGAATTTTTGAATACAAATGAACTCATAACTGTTAACATAGGAAACACTGTTAACAAAATTAGGGAAGAATTATTAGATATAACGATATGTTCAGAAATGTTCAGAAAATCCGAAACCTTTGTTAACAAAATTAGGGAAGAATTATTAGATATAACGATATGTTCAGAAAATCTTATTGATGAGATTCATGAGTGGAGGGTTTCGGATGAACACTCCTATTCAGACCACCGTTATATAAGGTTTAAAATTGCACGGCCACCGCCAAACCCCATAAGTTTCCGTAATAAGGCTAAGACCGACTGGACTAAATTCGGAAATCTACTTAGAAATCGATTGGGGCAGCCTACACGCGATTATCTATGTGCAGAAGACATTGATATCAATGTTAAGAAGATTGCCGAGGCTCTTTTAAAATCATTCGAAGATAGTTGCCCACTTCGAGAAAGGAAATCTGGCTTTGAGAAACCCTGGATGACAGGACAAATTCGCTCGATTGGCAAAGATGTCCGCAGACTTTACAATAGAGCTCGACGTAAAAAACAATCAGTATATTGGGACGACTACCACAGAAGACTCAAAGAATACAATAAAATCGTTAGATCGGCGAAACGTAACTCCTGGAGGCTTTTCTGTGAACAGGTAGACAGCGTTAACAGCATGTCTAAAATGAAAAAGTTCCTCTCAAAAACTCATGTCCAAACCGAAACACTGGTGGATGAAACGGGTAAAAGGATGGAAACTATAGAGGATACCGTAAGGCTCTTGATGAAAACTCATTTTCCGACTGGTAATGCTGGACCAACAGAGGAACAGTTACAGAATGAAAATGTATTGCATCAAGTACCTATTACGGATATAACAGATGGTATGGTTAAAGAAGCGATAAAAAGTTTCTCTCCCTTTAAGGCTGCGGGACCGGATGGAATATTTCCAGCATTTCTGCAGAATGAGGTGGATCTGGTATCAACACATCTGGCAGGAGTGTTCACTGCATGCCTAACCCATTCGTATACCCCAAAAAACTGGCAGGAATCAAGGGTGGTCTTCATACCAAAGCCTGGTAAGGCGAGTTACACGACCCCAAAGGCTTATCGACCCATTAGCCTTACTTCTTTCCTGTTAAAAACAATGGAGCGAGTAATTGATAACATGGTCAAAGGTAAAATAGCGTATGACAGGCTAAAATTCGAACAACACGCCTATGTCAAAGAAGATCAGTCGAAACAGCTCTGCATGAGGTAGTGCACCACATAGAAGAGTCCTTCAGTAAAGAAATGTATACACTTGCTGTTTGCATAGACATTGAGGGCGCATTTAACAATGTACAGACCGATACACTTATCCAGTCCTTAGACGAGTTTCAGGTTGACCGGGCGCTGAAAAACTGGATCAACAATATGCTAAGGAATAGGTGGATTATTTGTGGGTCATATTACGTAAAAATTAGAGACAAGGTAAATCGTGGTATACCTCAGGGGGGGCATTTTATCGCCTCTTCTATGGGTTACGACGATACACAGTCTCCTAAAAGCCCTCATCAATGAAGGACTTAAACCAGTCTGTTATGCAGACGACGTTGTAATACTTCTAAGGGGCTTTCATCCAAATCTATTATGCAGAAGAGCTTTAAGCTTTAACATAGTATATCACTGGGCACAACCAAGGGGATTAAATGTTAACCCAGACAAAACAGAAATAAGTCTATTTACAAGGAAAACGAAGATCCCAAGTTTTACCCCGCCTCGATTCCTGAATAAGACAATTGCTATAACTAAAAAGGTAAAATACTTGGGAGTAATCTTGGATCAGAAACTGTACTGGGAAGATCATCTTGAAGAAAGAGTTACAAAGGCACACAGATGTTGGTCGTTGTGCAGAAGAGCTATAGGTTTAAAATGGGGACTACGTCCAAATATGACTCACTGGCTTTACATGAGCGTGATTAGACCAATAATCATCTACGCCTGTGTAGTGTGGTGGACATCAATGGACAAGAAGTGCAACGTAATACCTTTGCAAAAAATTCAACGTATGTGCTGTCTAGCCATAAGCGGGGCATTTAGAACTGCACAAACAAAAGCGTTGGAGACTATACTGCACATCCAACCAATAGACATCCGTATAAAGTATGATGCAGCCCTCACAGCAAGACGTCTACAAGTGATGGGTGAATGGATAAATCGAGACCACAAGTCGTACCATCAGAAGATTTTAGAATATCTAGTTGGTCACATTCAAACGCCAGAAATCTCGCACCGCATTCCTGAAGTGCGGCTTACAGCTACCTGTGATACGTTTGTGCCAGACAGACGCTCCTAGGAAAATGGAACTTTGGCCCATGTGCCAGTGGGAACCAGCTGCTACACGGATGGGTCCAAGCGAGGAGGAAGGACGGGTCTGGGACTTTTTATTGATGAACCGTGTTATGGTCACTTCCGCCTCCCTGACCATAACACGGTATTTCAAGCAGAAGTTCGAGCAATGACGGAGTGTGTGAACTGGCTCAGTAACACGACAAAATATGCCTAAATATGCCAACATCTTCACAGATAGCCAAATGGCGATTAAAGCAATAACATCGGAAAGGGTCAAATCCAGAACTGTGTTGGACTGTAAAAGAACGATAAATGATTACTCAGCCCATGGGTCAATTGCGTATTTGCTGGGTACCAGGACACAACGGAGTGATTGGAAATGAACGGGCAAACAGCTTGGCTTCAAAGGGCAAAGAACTTCGAGTAATAAACTTGGAAAATTGGAAACCTTTCGAGGCCACGAAGGATGAGTTAAAGCACTGGGCAGAGATGGCTCACAAAACTGTGTGGAATAGCGCAACAGTAGGAGCAACTGCAAAGATACTGTGGGGTGACCCAAAGGAAAAGAAAACAAGAAGTCTTCTGAAACTAAACAAGTTCGACATTAGTAAGATGATGAGTGTTCTAACGGGACACTCAAGCTTACAAGCACATCTTCATCGCATAGGAATAGCAGGAAACGACGAATGCAGGGCATGCAGAGAAAACATCGAAATGATGGAACATTTTCTGTGTCACTGCCCGGCTTTCACACATGCAAGATCCCAACTTTTCGGGTCCGACATATTACCAGACTTGACTCATCTCAGAGAATATGACTGGAAGATGCTGAGAAAATTCGTGTCTAGTGCCGATTTTCTGTAACTCGTGAGGTATAAAAAGATTATAAATAAGGAGCGCACAACAGGCCGAACCACTGGCTTAAGTGTATGTCCATGGACATGAGACGTTTAAACGTCTCCTCTCTTCAACCTAACCTAACCTAACCTATAACATGTTTAATTTTGAGCAGAGAATCGATATTCAAATTTATTTTGAAATCTGGATTGTTGACCCAAAAAGGTGTTCGATTTGACATGGAATGAACGATATGTGTGTTTTATAACTTTGAGTATTTGTTTTTAACACCCAAAAGGAGATGAGATAGACTCATCATTTGTTATAATGATCAACTTAGAATCAATTTCTGAGTCGATTTAGCTATGTCCATCCGTTTGTCCGTCCGCCTGTGTATGCATTTTTGTCTGGTAGTTATGAAATTTGGCACATATATCTTTTTTGGGCTAAGGACGAAACTATTTTTTCTCTTTCAAAGCTCTATAGAAGTTGCATTTTATATCCGATCAGTACGAAATTTAGCAGAAAAAGGTTTCTTATTACTCGAATGAACACTACCAAATTTGGGGAAAATCAGTTCAGTTTTAGATATAGCCCCCATATATATGTTACTCCCGATTAGATATGTTAGCGCTGTAGAATAGAAACTGTATTTTATATCCGAACAGTACAAAATTCGGCAGAGAGAAGTTTCTTATTACACGAATGAACACTGCCAAATTTGGGGAAAATCGGCTCAGAGATAGCCCCCATATATATGTTTCTCCCGATTTGGTGCCAAACCGCTGTAGAAGTAGTACTTTACTTGCGATCATTGCAAAATTGGCAGAAACAAGTTTTTAATTAGAAGCGAATACTGCTTAATTTGTTTAAAATCGATTCAGATTTAGATATATCCTCATAAATATGTTCCTGCCAATTTAGTACTTAAACTCTATTCATCTAGTTCATTATGATCAACATATTCAAATCATCCCTTGAGTAAGCCTTGATGAGGAGGGGCAGCTATGTACTTTGTTAACTGAAACGAAATTATGAAGCCCAATTATTCCAAATTATTTTCGCAATATCCCTGTGCGCATTGCTACAAGCAAAGAAAAAATTGGCTACTCCCAAACGAAAAATTAGATAAACGAAATACACCGCAAGTCTATTTTTGTCGCAAACGATTTATGTTTATCCAAAAACTCGATGAAATGTTTATAGCAAACGGTTAGTGTACTTATCATAAATAAATTATATTTTTTACAAACCCTGTTAAACGTTTAATGCAAACGGTAAATGCGATTGTCTCAAGCTATAGCTGTTTCTTGGTTATTGCGTTTGTCACATGAAATATCTGTTTATGCCAAACCTAATGAAACGTTTGAGGCAAATGATTATTGTGTTTGTCACAACCAATACCTCTTTACTGATATAAGGTTTGTCGCAAAACCATAATATGTTTGTATTATGACATTTTTACATTTTTGTAATCAAAAATGTCACAATTTTTAGTTAAATGTTCCAGGCAACATTTTTAACGGGTCTGTATAAAAATTGACAGAGAGAAGTCTCTTGATATTCTTAGACACAATACTAAATTTGAGGAAAATCAGTTTAGATTTAAATACAAGCCCCATATATATTACATTCGAGTATGTTGTTCGTTATACTTAAGAAAAATTCGATATAAGCGATGTTCGCTCAATCTGAAACAAAATTCTTGGGACCAGAAAAATTGTTTCTTTTTAAAGGAAAATTCTGTTGTTACGGTTGTTTTCGTGAAATATTAGTACAAAAGCATGTATTAATCAGTAAGGAAAGATATAAAGTCGGGCGGGCCGAATATACAAAATCCTTCCACGTCATCCTCGGGCAGCCTCCTTTTCTCTTTCCTTGCGGGTTCCATGATAGAGCAGTGGGCGGTATATCATCCAAAAATGGGCGGGATCGGCCCAATGGGCGTGGCCCCGCCCACATAGATCAAATTTGGATATCTTGCACAATTTGCTAGCGGGAGTGCTGCAATGTTGTGTATATGTATCTGGTGGCATTCTACGTAATTGGTCAGAAAATGGGCGGGATCGGACCAATGGGCGTGGTCCCGCCCCTTTATGTCACATTTTAGAATTGTGATATCTTGAACAATTTGTTAGTGTGAGTTCTGCAATTTAATACATATGTATCCGGTGACAGTCTACGTTATTGGTCAAAAAATGGGCGGGATCGGACCTCTGGGCGTGGCCCCGCGCATATAAGCCTAATTTTGAAATTGAGATATCTTGCACAATTTATTAGCGATAGTGCTATAATTTTGTGTACATGTATCTTATAGGGGTTCCATGATAGAGCAGTGGGCGGTATATCATCGGGATATTTTCGTAATGTATGTCCAACCCACCATACTTTCGAAAGCGAATGTCTCTCACAATGCTAGCTTGTTTCGTTGCCAAAGTTGTTCGTTACATATAACATTGGGCCACCATATTTTTATACACGACACCACACTGTGGAACAGGGTATTATGACTTTGTGCATAGTTTATTATACCGATCGGCATAGCATCACTTTCTGAGTCGATTTAGCGATGCCCGACTGTCTGTTCATGTATACATTGGATATACAGAACTAATGATTTATTATTAACATATGGAAAATATAACACAATTTACGGCGGTTTTTAAATTATTAATGAGTTTAATTAAAATGCAATCTCGTCTTAAAAAAACGAGCTGCTTTTCTTCATAAAAATTAATTAAAATAAAATGTAATATTGTACACCGTGGTTGTTTGTTTAAGTTGCAGCAAGTGATCGATATTTCGGGTCCGGCACATTACCAGACTTGACTTATCTCAGAGAATATGACTGAAAGATGCTGGGAAACTTCATGAGTTTTCATCTATCTATATATATAAAAGAGAGTGTCTGTTTGTGGGTTTGTTTGTGATTGGTCCAAAAATGGGCGGGATCGGCCCAATGGGCGTGGCCCCGCCCACATAGACCAAATTTTGAAATTTTGATATCTTGCACAATTTGCTAGCTAGAGTGCTGGAATTTTGTGTATATGTATATGGTGGCAGTCTGCGTGATTGGTCCAAAAATGGGCGGGATCGGACCAGTGGGCGTGCCCCGCCCATATAATCCAAATTTTGATATCTTGCACAATATGTTAGCGAGAGTGCTGGAATTTTGGTTATATGGTGGCAGTCTGCGTGATTGGTCCAAAAATGGGCGGGATCGGCCCAATGGGCGTGGCCCCGCCCACATAGACCAAATTTTGATATCTTGCAAAATTTTTTATCTAGAGTGATGTAATGTTGTATATTTTCATTGCGATAATAATTTGGAATAATTGGTAAATGTTGTGGTGTGTGTGTGTATGTATATCTTATTTTGAACCGATAATCGCTAAATTAAGCAATATTCGTTCCTAAATTGAGAAACATTTTTCTGGAGAACTTTGTAATGATCGGAAGTAAAGTACAACTTCTATAGCACTTTGTTACCAAATCTGGAGGAACATATATATGGAGGTTATATATAAATCTGAATCGATTTTCCTTGAATACTCATTCATGTAAAATAGAAACCTGTTTCTGTCGAATTTCGTACTGATCGGATATAAAACACAGTCTCTACAGCGCTTACATGTCAAATTGGGGGTAACATATATATGGGGGCTATATCTAAATCTCTACCGAATTTTGCGGTATTTCTTCATGTAATAAGAAACCTCTTTCTGCCGAATTTCTTACTGATCGGATATAAAATACAGTTTCTACAGCGGTTGAATTTCAAATCGGGGGTAACATATATCTAAATCTGAACCGATTTGCTCCGAATTTGGCAGTATTCCTTCATGTAATAAGAAACCTCTTTCTGCCGAATTTCGTACTGATCGGATATAAAATACAGTTTCTACAGCGCTTACATGTCAAATCGGGGGTAACATATATATGGGACTATATCTAAATCTGAACCGATTTTCTCCGAATTTGGCAGTATTCCTTCATGTAATAACAAACCTCTTTCTGCCGAATTTCTTACTGATCGGATATAAAATACAGTTTCTACAGCGCTAATTTTGACATGGGCAGCGAAGCGCACCGGGCTCAGCTAGTATATATAAAAGAGAGTGTCTGTTTGTGGGTTTGTTTGTTCGTTTGTATGTTTGTTTGTTCCGTATAGACGTCTAAACGACTAGACCGATCATCTTGAAATTTTCACAGAATGTACATGTGTAGGGGGTGCTGAAAATAGGGTACTTGAATTTTCGATATATCAAGTGGGCGTGGACCCGCCCATATGGGTCCAATTTTGATATTGAGAAAAATTTTTAGCTAGAGTGCTGAAATTTTGTGTGTATGCATTTAGTGGCAGATTATGAGAATTTTCCAAAAATGGGCGGAATCGGACCAATGGGCGTGGCCTCGCCCATATAAGCCAAATTTTGAAATTTAGATATCTTGCACAAATTGATAGCGAGAGTGCTGGAATTTTGTGTATATGTATATGGTGGCAGTCTTCGTAATTGGTCCAAAAATGGGCGGGATCGGACCAATGGGCGTGGCACCGCCCATATAAGCCAAATTTTAAAAATGTGATATCTTGCACAATTTGTTACCGAGAGACCTGGTATTTTGTATATATATATCCGTTGGCGACCTACATGATTGGTCCAAAAATGGGCGGGTTCGGACCAATGGGCGTGGCACCGCCAATATAAGCCAAATTTTAAAAATGTGATATCTTGCACAATTTGTTATCGAGAGAGCTGGAATTTTGTGCATATATATCCGTTGGCGATCTACGCTATTGGTCCAAAAATGGGCGGGATATGACCAATGGGCGTGGCCTCGCCCATATAAGCCAAATTTTGAAATTGAGATATTTTGCACAATTTTTATAGCGAGAGTGCTGGAATTTTGTGTATATGTATATGGTGGCAGTCTACGTGATTGGTCCAAAAATGGGCGGGATCAGAACAATAGGCGTGGCCCCGTCCATATAAGCCAAATTTTGAAATTGAGACTCATATTTTGCACATTTTTTTAGCGAGAGTGCTGTAATTTTTTGCATATGGATCCGGTGATAGAGTGTTGAATGGTCCAAAACGGGTTGGGATCGGACCAATGGGCGTGGCCTCACCCTTATAAGCAAATTTCTGAAATTGAAATACCTTGAACAATTTGTAAGCGAGAGTGTTGTAATTTTGTGAATATGCATTTGATGGCAGTCTACGTAATTGGTTAGAAAATGGACGGAATTGGGAATCTGAAGTATGGGGCAACGAAGTGGACCGGGTCCAGCTATCTATATATATAAAAGAGAGTGTCTGTTTGTGGGTTTGTTTGTTTGTTTGTTTGTATGTTTGTTTGTTCCGTATAGACGTATAAACGGCTAGACCGATCATCTTGAAATTTTCACAGAATGTACATGTGTAGGGGGTGCTGAAAATAGGGTACTTGAATTTTCGATATATCAAGTGGGCGTGGACCCGCCCATATGGGTCCAATTTTGATATTGAGAAAATTTTTCAGCTAGAGTGCTGAAATTTTGTGTGTATGCGTCCAGTGGCAGATTATGTGAATTTTCAAAAAATGGGCGGAATCGGACCAATGGGCGTGGCCCCGCCCATATAAGCCAAATTTTGAAATTGAGATATTTTGCACAATTTGTTAGCGAGAGTGCTGGAATTTTGTGTATATGTATATGGTGGCATTCTGCGTGATTGCTCCAAAAATGGGCGGGATCGGCCCAATGGGCGTGACCCCGCCCATACAGGCCAAATTTTTAAATTGAGATATCTTACACAATTTGTTAGCGAAAGTGCTGAAATTTTGCGCATATATATCTGGTAGCAGTCTGCGTAATTGGTCCAAAAATGGGCATCATCGGACCAATGGGCGTGGCCCCGCCCATATAGTTAAAGTTTTGAAATTAAAATATCTTACACAATTTGTTAGCGAGCGTGCTGAAATTTTGCATATATGTATCTGGTAGCAGTCAACGTGATTGCTCCAAAAATGGGCGGGATCGGATCAATGGGCGTTGCCCCGCCCATATAGGCTAAATTTTTAAATTGAGATATCTTGCACAATTTACTTGCGAGTGTTCTGTAATTTTGTGTATATGTATCTGCTGGCATTCTACGCGATTGGTCCAAAAATGGGCGGGATCGGACCAATGAGCATGGCCCCGCCCATATAGGCCAAATTTTTAAATTGAGATATCTTACACAATTTGTTAGCAAGAGTGCTGCAATTTTGCGTATATGTATGTATCTGGTGACAGTCTACGTGATTGGTCCAAAAATGGGCGGGATCGACCCAATGGGCGTGGCCCCGCCCAGGCTATGAAGCCGACGCGGCGCAAACAGGCGGCGCGCCATCGCCGATGATTTTTTACAAGCCGGCGCCGCCGCCGATTTTAGCGGCTCATATCGGCTGAAACTCAGCCGCCGAATTTTATTTGGTGAGTCAAGAAGATTTTATTGCAACCATGAAAATTTAGAAAGCGACTACTAAGTGATACCTTAGGTTCGGAATTTGCAATAGTTAGAGTACAAAGCGTAGCGTACAAAGTTTATAAAAAGTTGCTAATGTTAATATAAGATATGGCTATCTTTTATTAAAAAAACGAAAATTACAGCTGAACCGATTTTTTCAAAGTCTACGTTTAAAAAAGTTTGAGTTCCAAAAAAATTGTTTCCCTCGATTTTTTTTTTCAAATTTTCACAGAATATTCGCAATGGCGTTTAAAATTCACATGTGCAGAAATAGAAGAAAAGCGCCAAAATTAAGAGACCAATCTTAGTATTTCGTCCATAACTTTTAGAAATACTGAGGCCCAAAACCATCGGATCAAAACTCCGGAACGACCCAATTCCTTTTGGCCAAGGATTGTCAACTTAATAACAAATGTATCAACCATTGAAGATTTATTAAACCGATTTTCAATATTATATCAAACTTCCATAACTTTGTGTTAATTTTAAGTTTTTTCCTCTAACGCTAAATATAAAAAAAAGCCACTTTTGCAGGAGAATTACATTCGTATTCGTGCGCTTTCGATTGTGGAAAATTTACCTGCTCAGCCGATTGTTAAAAATTGATCGGCTCAGCCGATCAGCCGCCGCCGCCTATCGATATTTTTCCATGCGCCGCCGCCGCCGAAAATTTTGGTCGGCTTCATTGTCTGGCCCCGCCCACATAGACCAAATTTTGAAATTTTGATATCTTGCACAATTTGCCAGCGGGAGTGCTGCAATGTTGCGAATATGTATCTGGTGGCATTCTACGTAATTGGTCAACAAATGGGCGGGATCGGACCAATGGGCGTGGCCCCGCCCATATAAGCCAAATTTTGAAATTGATATATCTGGCACAATTTGTTAGCTAGAGTGCTGTAATATTGTACATATGTATCTGGTGACAGTCCACGTGATTGGTAAAAAAATGGGCCGGGTCGGACCAATGGGCGCCAATATAAGCCAAATTTTAAAAATGTGATATCTTGCACAATTTGTTATCGAGAGAGCTGGAATTTTGTGCATATATATCCGTTGGCGATCTACGCGATTGGTCCAAAAATGGGCGGGATAGGACCAATGGGCGTGGCCCCGCCCATATAAGCCAAATTTTGAAATTTAGATATCTTGCACAATTTGTTAGCGAGAGTGCTGTAATTTTGTGTATATGTGTCTGGTGGAAGCCTACGTGATTGGTCTAAAAATGAGCGGGATCTGACCAAAGGGCGTGGCCCCGGCCATATAAGCCAAATTTTGAATTTGAGATATCTAGCACAATTTGATAGCGAGAGAACTGTAATTTTGTTTATATATATCTGGAGGCAGTCTACGTGATTGGTCCAAAAATGGGCGGGGTCAGACTAATGGGCGTGGCCCCGCCCCATTAAGCTAAATTTTGAAATCGAGATAACTTACACAATTTGTTAGCAACAGAGCTGTAATTCTGCTGGCGACTTACGTGATTGGTCAAAAAATGGGCGGGATCAGACCAATGGGCGTGGCCCCGCCCATATAAGCCAAATTTTGAATTTGAGATATCTTGCACAATTTGTTAGTGAGAGAACTAGAAATTTATATATATATATATGGAGGCAGTCTACGTGATTGGTCCAAAAATGGGCGGGGTCGGACTAATGGGCGTGGCCCCGCCCCTTTAAGCCATATTTTGAAATCGAGATATCTGACACAATTTGTTAGTGAGAGAGCTGCATATGTATCTGGTGGCACTCTACGTGATTGGTTCAAAAATGGACGGAATCGGACCAATAGGCGTGGCCCCGCCCATATAAGCCAAGTTTTGAATTTTAGATATCTTGCACAATTTGTTAGCGAGAGAGCTGTAATTTTGGGTAAATATATCTGTTGGCGACCTACGTGATTTGTCCAAAAATTGGCGGAATCAGACGAATGGGCGTGGCCCCGCCCATATAAGCCAAATTTTGAAATTGAGATATCTTGCACAATTTTTTAACTAGAGTGCTGTAATGTTGTACATATGTATCTGGTGGCAGTCTACGTGATTCGTCCAAAAATGGCGGGATAGGACCAATGGGCGTGGCCCCGCCCTTATAAACCAAATTTTTAAATTGACATATATTGCACAATTTGTTATCGATGGTGCTGTAATATTGTGCATACGTATTAGGTGGTAGTCTACTTAATTGGTCCAAAAATGGGCGGGATCGGACCAATGGGCGTGGCCCCGCCCATATAAGCCAAATTTTGAATTTGAGATATCTTGCACAATTTGTTAGCGAGAGAGCTGTAATTTAGTTTATATATATCTGTTGGCGACTTACGCGATTGGTCCAAAAATAGGCGGGGTCGGACTACTGGGCGTTGCTCCGCCCCTTTAAGCCAAATTTTGAAATCGAGATATCTTGCACAATTGGTTAGCGAGAGAGCTGTAATTTTGTGCATATTTCTTCGTGATTGGTCCAAAAATGGGCGGGATTGGACCAATGGGCGTGGCCCCGCCCTTATAAACCAAATTTTTAAATTGATATATATTGCACAATATGTTAGCGAGAGTGCTGTAATGTTGTGCATATGTATTAGGTGGTTGTCTACTCAATTGGTCCAAAAATGGGCGGGATCGGCCAATGGGCGTGGCCCCGCCCATTTAAGCCAAATTTTGAAATTGAGATATCTTACACAATTTGTTAGCGAGAGTGCTGTAATTTTGTGCCATGTATCTGGTGGTAGTCTTCGTGATTTGTCCAAATATAGGCGGAATTGGACGAATGGGCGTGGCCCCGCCCATATAAACAAAGATTTTAAATTGACATATCTTGTTAGCGAGAGAGCTGTAATTTTGTGCATATGTATGTGGTGGCAGTCTTCGTGATTGGTCCAAAAATGGGCGGGATTGGACCAATGGGCGTGGCCTCGCCCTTATAAACCAAATTTTGAAATTGACATAACTCGCACAAATTATTAGCGAGATTACTCTAATTTTGTGCATATATATTAGGTGGCAGTATACGTGCTTGGTCTAAAAATGGGCGGGGTCGGACAAATGGGAGTGGCCCCGCCCATATTAGCCAATTAAATTTTGTGTTTGATATATCTTGAGCAATTTGTTAGAGAGATCAATGTAATTATCTACATATATATTTGGTGTCAGTCCACGTAATTAGTCCAAAAATTAACGGGATCGGAAATCCGAAGTCTGGGGCAACGAAGTGGACCGGGTCCAGCTAGTCTATATATATAAAAGAGTGTGTCTGTTTGTGGGTTTGTTTGTTTGTTCCGTATAGACGTCTAAACGGCTAGACCGCTCATCGTGAAATTTGCACAGAATATACATGTGTAGGTGGTGCTGAAAATAGGGTACTTGAATTTTCATATATATCAAGTGGGCGTGGACCCGCCCATATGGGTCCAATTTTGATATTGAGAAAAATTTTTAGCTAGAGTGCTGAAATTTTGTTTGTATGCATTTAGTGGCAGATTATGTGAATTTTCTAAAAATGGGCGGAATCGGACCAATGGGCGTGGCCCCGCCCATATAAGCCAAATTTTTAAATTGAGATATTTTGCACAATTTGTTAGCGAGAGTGCTGGAATTTTGTGTATATGTATGTATATGTATATTGTAGCAGTCTACGTGATTGGTTCGGGATCGTCCCAATGGGCGAGGCCCCGCCCACATAGACCAAATTTTGATATCTTGCACAATTTGCCAGCGGGAGTGCTGCAATGTTGCGATTATGTATCTGGTGGCATTCTACGTAATTGGTCAAAAAATGGGCGGTATCGGACCAATGGGCGTGGCCCCGCTCATATAAGCCAAATTTTGAAATTGATATATCTTGCACAATTTGTTAGCTAGAGTGCTGTAATGTTGTACATATCTATCTGGTGGCAGTCCACGTGATTGGTCCAAAAATGGGCCGGATCGGACCAATGGGCGTGGCACCGCCAATATAAGCCAAATTTTAAAAATGTGATATCTTGCACAATTTGTTATCGAGAGAGCTGGAATTTTGTGCATATATATCCGTTGGCGATCTACGCGATTGGTCCTAAAATGGGCGGGATAGGACCAATGGGCGTGGCCCCGCCCATATAAGCCAAATTTTGAAATTTAGATATCTTGCACAATTTGTTAGCGAGAGTGCTGTAATTTTGTGTATATGTGTCTGGTGGAAGCCTACGTGATTGGTCTAAAAATAAGCGGGATCTAACCAAAGGGCGTGGCCCCGCCCATATAATTCAAAATTGAGCTATCTTGCACAATTTAGTAGCGAGAATGCTAAAATTTTGTGTATATGTATCTGGTGGCAGTCTACGTGATTAGTTAAAAAATGGGCGGGATCAGACTAATGGGCGTGGCGCCGTCCATGTAAGCCACATTTTGGCATTGAGATATCTTGCACAATTTGTTAGCGAGAGTGTTGTTATTTTATGTATACGTATTTGGTGGCAGGATTTGTGATTGGTTCAAAAATGGACGGGATCGGAAATCTCAATCTGGGGCAACGAAGTGGACCGGGTCCAGCTAGTACACGGAGGAAAAAACGGCCTCTGTAACATATTGCCCCAAACATATTTTGCAGGCAACATATATATGTTTGGAGCAGCTCCCAAACATATTATGTTTGGTGTAGCAGTAATGTTCCCAAACATTTATATGATTGTATGCAAACATGTATATGTTTGTTCGTCATCTTATATATGATTGTATGTAATCATTTTTATGCTTATATCCAAACATATATATGACATGAAACTATAACGGTTCTCAGCAACAAGTAACCTAATGTAAATCGTCACTCACTACGTCAAATACAGAAATACAATAACAACAAACAGTAATACACACTTTGCTTCTGAAAAGGAGTTCATGAGCTGCAGAATAGTTTTTGAGTTTTCTGAAAATTACTGAATTTTGAATTGTGTCTCTTTAAAAGAATTTGTGCAATGTGCAGAGCAAGGCAAAACTTCAATAGTACAGTGCACTCTTCACTACTGCACCCGGGGTCATTTCAGATGAAAACAATTTGTTAGCGCGGGAGTGTGTTTGTTCAAAGAACATGCACGGAGGAAAATCGCAATTTTTCATATGTTTGAATTCAAAGAAAAAATACTTGGAAACAAAATTTTTAAATATTATATATTTTTAAACAAATATATTTTATTTGAAAATCAAGAAATTTTGTTTGGAACGCATATATTAATATATTACAACAAAATATATTTGCGAACAGACTGTCACAAATAAAATATGTGCTTAGGCACAAACAAAGGTATTGTTTAAGAATTTATCCAAATACATTACATTTAAAAAATTTTTAAAACTTTGCTGACTTTGTCAATTTTCAATTTTACTCTTTCTTTGATTTCGTGTTATACTTTATAGTTAAAAATGACGTATGCAGCCTTTTTTTCTTTTACATCACTAATTTTTAATTTATAATACAATAATACAACTGTCAATCCATCAATGTTATTTGTCGTTACCCAAGATTAAACGATTTAAATTTTAATAGAATTTTACAAACATATATAATTTCTAAAAAACAACAACTATAAAGAAATTAAGCACTGTTTCGGAAATATTACATATGAATGAATATTTCCGAAAAAATATTTCCAATGAAAACATAATTTTGTTTAGAACAACATACTCCCAAACATATAATATTTGTGCGTGTCAAATATTATATATTTGGAGTGTATTCTAAACATATGTATATTTCCAGCAGAATATGTTTGGAACAATATACTACAGAAGCGATTTTTTTTCAGCGTGTGATAAGCCCACATACATACGTACATACATATGTATGTTGGCAAAATAATTTATGTGGGGCAATAAAACGGCGTCAGTATTATAGAACGTTTTGTAAATAAAAAGTTTTGAAGTAACATACATTCCTTTTTAAAAAAAAATAATTTTGCACCAAAATATATGTGTTTTTTTAATGAATAACCTCTATACATCTTTGATATCATATTCTTTCTTTTATTTTGAATTTGTTGTACGTGTTAAAACTACAACTAATTTCTTTGAATTCGACATTCACCACACATATTCAATAAAAAACCCGAGCTTAAGCTCGACCGGGCGAGTAAGCATCATCAAATAATAATAATACCCTTTGGTGTCGGTGCCATTCCTCCTCATACACACGGTTACCATATACATGTTACCCTTCTTTGCACAAAATTATGAATCATATAATTGCGCTCTCGGAGATTAATACTCTCTAAAACTCTAAAAAATATGTTCTAATATATTATTTTGCCAAAAATATGTTAGGACACAATCATATCGTTTTTTAATATGCTAGAATTTTGCCCCAAACATATTATGAACATAATATGTTTACCCACAAACATATATATGATCGTGCCCGTCCCAAACATATATATGATTGCATCCAAACATATTTTTTTCTCCGTGTATGTATCATAAATAAGTGGGGCATAACAGGCCGAACCACTGGCTTAAGTGTATATCAATGGACATAAATTGGTTAATTTTGGGGCCAATCACGAAGACTGTCACCACATACATTTGCACAAAATTACAGTACTCTCACGAACAAATTGTGCAATATACAATTTCAAAATCTGGCTTATGTGAGCAGGAACACGCTCATTGGGCCGATCTCGCCCATTTTTGGACTAATAGTGTACAATACCACCAGATACATTACTAACTACACTATGTAACAAATTAAAACTTTTTGAAAAATACACGGATTCTACTATCAAAGGGTAGTATAAATCTATACTCGGTTTGGCGAAATTGGTGACCAATTTTTTTTAAGGGCCTCCAAAGTTTCTGGAGGTGTCATCATCTTTTGTCCAACAACTTATTCAGACTTGGTGACACCGCTTAAGTATATTTGGCAATAATGTACAGGGTTTTACAACAAGAGGTGTTATTTTGAATTTTCGGTAGCTGTCACTTTTGAAGCTTTTATTCTTTGACATTTGACAAGTAGAAACTACGCCATTACTAAAAACGAGACGATACACGATTCAACAACGCATTGAAATTATTAAAATTCACTACCAAAATGGTGAAAATCTTGCAGTCACAGTTTGCAAAAATAAAGCATTTTTGGGTTGTCGTGAAGCATTTTGTCGGACCGCAATACAGAAATTGGTGGAAAAATTCGAGCTGTTGGGACAAGTTACTGATGTGAAGAATAAAACCCGTGCACGTCGCTCAAGAACAACTGAGAATATTGCTGCTGTAGCTTAAAGTGTTGAAGAAAAGCCAGGTTTGTCCATTCCTCGTCGTTCTTTGGAATTGGCCATTCCACAGTATCTTACATAAAGACTTGGGTCTTAAGGCTTATAAAGTTCAGTTAACACAAGAACTCAAGCCGGCCGATCATCAACAACGTCGTGTATTTGCTGATTTGGTCCTTGAAATGCATAAAATGATCCGGAATTCCATCGAAAAATCATATTGACTGATGAGTACCATTTCCACCTCGGTGGCTACGCCAACAAGCAAAATTGTAGCATCTAGGGCTCGGAAAATCCAAGAGTTATTGTCGAGAAGCCTCTCCATCCTCAACGTGTGACTGTTTGGTGCGGTTTATGGTCAGGCGGGGTCAATGGACCTTACTTTTTCGAAAATGAGGTTAAATCAACAACAGTTACGGTGAATGGATTGCGCTATCGAGAGATGATTAATGATTTTTTATGGTCAGAGTTGGATGGTATTGACCTGGACAACGTTTGCTTTCAACAAGACGGCTCTACGTGCCACACAAGCAACGAAACCATTGCTCGGTCACGGGAAAAGTTTCCGGACCGTGTTATCTCTCGAAGAGGCCACCGAGATCTTGTAATTTAACACCTTGCGACTTCTTCCTTTGGGGCCACGTGAAAGATAAGGTATACGCCAACAGCCCAGCGTCGATTCAAGACTAAAAAGATAGAATTCGTGAGGCTATTGAGGACATAGGGCAGCCACTTTGCGATTGGGTTATGGACAATTTCATGAAAAGGATATGGTCCTGTAAGCGTGGTCGTGTTGGCCATTTGGCTGATGTTGTTTTTCATTATTAACGGCATACCTTTCTCTTTATTATGAAATAAACATCCGATCATTTATCTCAAACAATTTTTTCTTTGAATACCAAAATAACGCCTTTTGTTGGAAAACAACAAGACAACCTTTTAGCTAAGAATATGCTAAACAAATTTTCTTAACATTTAATGCGAAAAAATTTTCTTTCCGTACTTTTTTCTGAAAAAGTGTAGGAAAAAATATTTGTTTTTTACTTTTTTCAGCCTTACTTTCAGGGAATCGTAATTTTGCACTAACAATGTTTGGCAAAATTGTAGCCAACGTAAATCTGAACAAATTTTGTGAATTTATCAAGACAATCTGAACGTGTCTAGGCACCCTAAATAGGTTAAAAAAGCACATTGTACCTAAAAAAATGTAGTTTTTCACTATTATGTAACAAATATATTATTTTTTGGTGTAGGGCATGTTCAGCAACTTTAAGGAAAATATTAAGGCCAATATTTTTGTGTAACATATTAACCCTCTAGCTTCCCCACACAACTGTAATTTGTGGCCCTATTTTAACAAATTGTAAAAAAACACCCCTTAAAATGGGGAGAGCGGTGATGAAAAGTTCTACAAAAATGTTGGCCATAAAATTGTACTATACGTGTCAGAATAGACGTAAGCTCAAAACCTAACACAAACGCCATAAAAAGGCATAAAGCCTTCAAAAATGATGTAATATAACCGATTTTGTAAAAAAATCCATTTTATTTTTATGTAGGTATCAGTTGCAGGAAAAAAAGCATCTTAATAGTGGTAAAAGTATTATATATTTGGCCGATCCGGATTTTTAATTTTCCTTACTTAGTTTTCTAACATTACGTGATAAGAAAATATGTTCAAGCAATAAGCCGAAAACTCCTTCATTATATTCAAGATGTTTATCATTTATTCTACAGGAATTGGATAATTTTATCTAAAAAGTGTTTAATCCCATTTCATTCTCAAACACTAGCATAAACAAACATAATCATCATCTTAAACTCATCTCATTATGCAAATGTGTTTGTCATCATTTCCAAACAGACGACACATACGAATTCTCTGTCCTTAGAATTCCTTAAACCACAAAAACAATGTGGCAGTGGATTTGTGGAACGGTTTCTGTCCCACTGCCACAAAAGTTACAAAAAGTGAGGCACACACACATACAAAAGGGTGCAGAAAGCCTTCTTCGATCTGATGGTAGCTTTCATAAATTTTCTCCCATGTGGTCGCAGTAGTAGGTGTTTGTAGAGTTTTTCTTGTTTCTGGCCGTTTTTGTCTTCCCACTTTGCGCTATGACAATACACTAGTCGATTAGAAGTGGTGGTCCTGCGGTAATTTCGCTTAATGATTTATTGCACTGGTGACGTTCGTTTTTGTCACGTTCTCCAAAAGTGACAGATGATTATGACGTGGACCACGGCCGCTGCTTGGCTGTCGACATGTTCGACTAAATAACTTTTTGTGGGTGATGTGGTGAGTGCATGAATAGCTGAGGGACCCGCAGGACACTTTTACGGCTACTGGATGTGACAGTGTATTTTACTTACAGTTCCACGATAATAAATTTGTGATAAAATAAAAACTTAATTTAGATCAACGTATCTACTTGTGCTTCGACACAATTTCCAAGCGGGGATGATAAGGAAAAACATATAGGAGAATATCAGTCGAGTAACCGGACTATAGTATACTCTCAGTTTGAGATAGTGCTACAAAGAGGGGCTTAATAAATACCCCACATTTTTAATGAACAGTAGGTAATTTAAAATAACTACAAGGCCAATAACCTGCCCAATGTTGGTACAAGTTGGTTTCCTTATATCGAAGGCACCAAGAAAGGTGCTCCATTTACGTTTTTTTTTGCAGTTGCACTGAAGTTATTATATATCAATTACCCCTTTATTTATCCTGGAGATTATAGAGTCGAAGTCATTGTTAGTATGTTATAAGATTCATTTCATTAAATTGTAACTTTTGTGAAGGATTTACCAAAAAGAAGATCCGATTTGGCACATATTCGATATTATCATGTGATAGGTAAACATTTGAAGTCAATCGAACACAGAACACGGAAACAGCTTAAACGAATTAAAATGTTCTAAAAAAAGTAAGAATTTCAGTCGGGTGAACCGACTAAGGTATACATACAGACCCTCACTTTGTGAGCAATGTAAATATGCACTGGTATATGTACTAATATTATGAGCCATTTAATTATGGTATGTCTTGGTTCTTTTTGTATGGGACGTACTAAAGCGGGTGAGGTCATAACTCCCATTTTTAACAGGACTGTAGTAATTTTAAAAGCCATACACTGTGCAAAAATTTTGAGTATATATCGAGCCCTAACAGCGAAAAAAACTTAACCAACAAAAAGTAAATTTTTCAGGAGAAGTTTTTTTTTACTTCTTAACGTCATAGAGAACACAAATGTCAACAGATCGCGCTGGAAGTTGGCAACTGGGATTTATTTATACCCTGTATCCTTCACATATGCAACGGTAGCCATAGGTCCATGTTTTGACATAGCCCTCATACAAAGGTCCCTCTAGATATGACTTCTTAACGCCACAAAAACCGACGAATTCAATGAATTGGGCTGAAATTTGGTATAAGGAGTTTATTAGTACCCGTAACCACTCACATGCGATCCTTGGTGGAAGGTATATAAGATTCGGCATGGCATGTGGACGACTCAAAACAAGGGAAATACATTAACATTAAATATAATAAAAACCAGTATGGAAAGGCTAAAGTTAGGCGTGGATTAAGTACAAAACGAATCAAATTCACAACATTGAGAGATAAATTTTAAATTTGTGGTCGATATTTAAAGTACACTCTGTACACAAATATTAAATAAACCTTCTACAGCTCTTTGATACAAACTTGAAACGAAAACATATATGGGGCAATATAAATCTCAACAGATTTTTATCAAATTAAGGCATCGTTATTTCTGTGTCAAGAAACTCCTACCTGCCAAATATTTAAAATGAGCGGATGTAAAATAAAGCTTCTCTGGCACATTGATACCAAATCGGAAGGAAAGTATATACGGGGGCTATATATAAATCTGAACCGATTTCTTTCAAATTTGAAAGTGTTCATTCCTGAACCAATGAACTCCTTTATGCCAAATTTGGTAATGATCCGATGTAAAATTTGATTTATATAGCGCATAGATGCCAAATCGGAGGTAAAAATATATTGGGCCTATAATGAGCATTCTGCTAAATTTCATCACGATCGGACCACAAATACGACCAGAACTCTGATTACAACGATACATCTAGAGACGGAAATGGTTAATTCGACTCAGGAAGTAATTCCAAGTCGATCGGTATAATACACTATGGATCTCTTCTCCTTTTGGGTGTTAGAAAAAGTGCACAAACTTATAATACCCTGGAACACATTGGGGTGTAGGTTATAAAAATCATATTTAGGAAAAAGCAGCCAAAAATGATTTGCATTTGTTTCTTATTGGACACATCACATGTGTATTGAAAATCTGGCCAAACTCGACGAAATTTCCATAATCAACACAAACATAGTTACCATTCTTATACCAGATGCCATTTTAATAAATATTATCAAACAATCGACGCAAAAATTTTAACTTTTTTAAATTCAGAATGAAAATTTAATTTAAATGACACTACGCGGTCAGGAAATTTGTAAACAAAATGTAAATGTCGTTTGAGTTATTTTTGTTTTGTCTTTTTCTTCGTAACGGTACATTTGTCAGCTACGAAATTTTTACCGGTGATGGGAATTACGCTTCTTAATCGATTTTCATCAAAAAACGAAAATCGATCATTTTGTCGGTTAAGATTTTTTGGCGGTTAGGGCTCGATATATTGTATTATATGTATCGATTTTAACAATACATATAAGATGCTTAGTTTTTGTACAAAATGTTACGTTTGTGTGAGAGGTACCAAAAGGGGCGTGACAACAAAGCCCATTTTTGGCAGAGTGTAGGTACTATACAAATTTTACACAGTACACAATTTTATGTATTTGTATGCGCTAGTATTAACATTATAAGGTGTAAAATTTTGGTACAAAATTGTACCTTTGTGCGGGAGGTACCAAAAGGGGCACGGTAGGCACTATACAACCATTACACTGTACAAAATTTCGACTCTATGAAATAAACCCCAATGAAATAACACCAAAAAATAAAATGAAATAAAACTTAAAAAATTGCATACATTTTGGGATTTATTTCATCGTGAAATAAATCCCAAAATGTTGGGTTTTATTTAATTTTTTTCATTTTTTACTTGGGATTTATTTCGTTCCTGCAAAACACCCAAAAAAGGTCCAATGAAATAATTCCCTAATAAAAAAATTTGGGACTTGTTTCATTTCTTAAAAACTTTGGTACGAGTATTTATTTCATTTTTTTGGTACTTATTTCATTATCTAAATTTTGAAGGAAGTATGTATTTGAAATTATTAGTGTAAAACAAGAAATAGCATGTTGATCAGAAAACATTATATAGGGTAGCCCAAAATGATGAACGGGGTTTGAGTTCATTATAACTATTTATTTAAGACATAATTATTAATTTATTTTTTTCCATGTATATGTACTTGGTGACTTAAAATGACCGAAGGGGTTTGAAATCCCCATAACTTTTTTATTTCTTTTTAGTATTTAGTTAAAAAAGACTTGTGGAATTTAAAATGGAACAGAACACAATTGAACAACGTGAAAAAAAAAATACAATAATAAATAAATAAAAAAATATTATCCATTAATATACTCTATTTAAAAAAATAGTTATGTCTTAAATACAAATTAATATTTATTTTAACACCATACAATTGCAAATGAAAAGCGCGCAGGAATTAACCATTGGAATGCTATTGGAAATGGTGTAATGAGACGCAGGATAAATTGATTTGAAAATCTTACTTTGTAAGGAGGATATATTTGGTGCAAAGCGCCGAAGACAAAAAATTTTATTTGGAAATTATTTCATTGGCGCTTATTTCGTTTTTTGGGCATTATTTCGTTGCGAAATAAATCCCAATATCTGGGACTTATTTCATTTTCTTTTTGTGGAGTTATTTCACTTTTTTGGGATAAATTTCACTTTTTGTTTTGGGAGCTATTTCATTTTTTTGGGAATTATTTCATTTGGACTTTTTTCATTGGGATTTATTTCATTGGAGTTTAGAGCCCAAAATTTCAAGTCTTTGTATGCCCTGGTACTTAAGTTATAAGCTGTTAACTTTTGGTACAAGATGGCCCATGTGTGTGGGAGGTACCAAAATGGGCGTGACAATTACGCCCACTTTTCACTGGTCTCTAGGTACTATAAAAGTATTACACTGTACAAAATTTCAAGTATTTGCATGAAGTGATATTAAAGCTATAAGCAGTTAACTTTTTGTACAAAATGGTACATTTGTGAGGGAGGTACCAGAAGGGGCGTGGCAACTTCGCCCATTTTTCTCTAAGTGATAGTGACTAATAAACTAATACTATGTGTAGGATTTCAGAAGATTCAAATGCGTAGCATAGAAGTTATTAAATAATCACTAATTCACTAAATATTGAAGTCAATCGGATAGTCCTTTCGAGAGTTATCGTGCGCACCAGCCAGCACACAGACAGATAGATAGACGGACGGACATTGCTCATTCGACTTAAAATTACCCAAAACGGATATCCGTCGAACAGATTTAAGGGGTTAGGTCACTCCTTCGTTGTGTTGCACTTTTGGGCCGTATCAAATGTTAAAGGGTTTTAAAACTAGAGGTGTTATTTTGGTATTCAAAGAAAAATGCCATTTTTTGAGATATATGATCGGATGTTTATTTATAAACAGGAAGGTATGTCGTTAATAATGAAAAACAACATCAGCCAAATGGCCACCACGACCACGCTTACAGGACCATATCCTTTTCATGAAATTTTCCTAACCAAATCGCAAAGTGGCTGCTCTATGTCCTCGATAGCCTCACGAATTCTATCGATTCTAGGTCTTGAATCAACGCTGGGCTGTTGGCGTAGACCTTATCTTTCACGTGGCCCTAGAGGAAGAAGTCGCAAGGTGTTAATCACAAGATTTCGGTGGCCAATTGTGATCACCGCTTCGAGAGATAACACGGTCCGGAAACTTTTCCCGTAACAGAGCAATGGTTTCGTTGCTTGTGTGGCACGTAGCGCCGTCTTGTTGAAAGTAAACGTTGTCCAGATCAATACCATCCAACTCCGACCATAAAAAATTAATAATCATCTCTCGATAGCGCTATCCATTCACCGTAACTGTTGATCCAACCTTATTTTCGAAAAAGTAAGGTCCAATGACCCCGCCGGACCATAAACCGCACCAAACAGTCACACGTTGAGGATGGAGAGGCTTCTCAACAATAACTCTTGGGTTTTCCGAGCCCCAGATGCGACAGTTTTGCTTGATGACGTAGCCACCGAGGTGGAAATGGGCCTCATCAGTCAACATGATTTTGTATCGTTCGTATCGTTTTTTTTGTTCGATCGTTTTGTATCCTTCGATGATCGTGTATCGTGCCATTTTTAGTAATGGCGTAGTTTTTACTTGTCAAATGTCAAAGAATAAAAGCTTCAAAAGTGGAAGCTACCAAAATACTGGGTGATTCAAAATAACACCTCTTGTTAGTACCCTAGTACCACCAAAGCGAAAGTATAAAAATTTCTCCCCAACATATATATGGGCTTAAGTCACTTTGTAACAAATGATACCATCATCGTTGAAAAGTGAGGGTATAAATCCCACCCTATTAATGCGTACATATGTACATACAATTGATCTATTTGTGATGTGAAATCGGGAGCTACATTTCATGCAATATCAAAATCTTAACAGACCATCCTTAAATTAAGAAGCACTTATTCTTGAAGAGAAATTGTTCAAGCTTCAGTAAGATTAGTATGCAATTAATATTCTGTAAAACCTAAATTCATAGTTGGGACATATATTGGCTTTATATAGGGCGATCCATTTCGAGGTTCCCTACTTTTTTAAAGACAAAAACACAGAAAATTCAAATTGAATGGGGAATGTTTATTATCATTTGAAAGAACATTCTTTGGCATTTATTTTTTGAAGATTATGTCTATCAAATGTTGGCCGCGGTTACGTCTCAGATGGTCCATCCGTTGAGTCCAATTTTCGATGACTCGTTCGAGCATTTCGACTGGTAACTGGCGAATGACACGCGTGATGTTTTGCTCCAAGGCCTGAATCGAAGCGGGTTTGTCCGCATAAACTTTAGACTTTACATATCCCCACAGGGAAAAGTCTAACGGTGTGATATCACACGATCTTGGTGCCAATCGACCGGCCCAAAACGTAAAATTATCTGCTCACCGAAGTGTTCTCTCAATAAATCCATTGATTGATGCGATGTGTCTTGTTGATACCAAATGTCGCCGAGACCACGAGCTTCAATTTCAGGCATCAAATAGTCGGTTATCATGGCACGATAACGGTCGCCATTGATGGTTACGTTCTCACCGGCTTAATTTTTGAAGAAATATGGACCGATGATTCCGGTACGTCGGATCGGGAATCGGTCAATGGCAAAAAGAAAGCTTAACGAGAGCTAAAATATTGCTCATGGGTGTCAAGGTCGTGGGTCGACTGGAAAGTGTTTTTTTTTCGGATTTAAAAAAATGGACTTAGCGCAATTGGCGAACGATTATTTTGATAATAAAACTGAATAATTTGTAAACGTTGTTCAGGCGTAAGTCTTTCCATGATGAAATGCCAAACAATATTGAAAAAAGTATCTCTACTTAGATCACCCTACATAATAGCGATTTTATTTCTGGAAAAAGTGAAACATTTTCGAATACATTATTGAAAAAATTTTAAATTACACTTATATTAAATTCGAGAGACTTAAAAGGTGCAAATATTTTTATGAATTTCTCGTCAACGGGGCAACATTTTTCCAGAAACGAAATCGCCATAAGTGTATACTTTTTTTTATATTCGATAATTTTCGTTCTTGAATCAAGAAACTTTGAAACTCCTCAAATATATTTGTAAAACTTGGCTGCAGTAAACATTAGATACCAAGTCATCGTTAAAACATATAGAAATCTCCATTGTAAACTATGCTAAGTGCAAAAATGTTTTGAGACCGAATGACCTGTACTGTTAAGTAACTAACTTTGATTGGGTTGACGGATAAACCCCAAATTTGGGCTGAGCAAAATTTGGAATATTTAGAGGCTAACAATGCAATCTCCCGATATACTGGAGCAGATTGTCATGTATGATTTCGAAACCAAAAGAACACTTGTAAATAGGTATACACCAAAAGCCAAGATTTTCACATTTTCGAAAGTTTGGTCTTATGACAGCGACAATTTTCAATAAGATGACCTGATTGAAAAATAAGCTTTGATCACTAGAGTACATGGACAGGTTGATGGACATGACAAGCACTGGGAAATATAAAATGTTTTTTAAGACCAGACCTAGGCAAATTTTATCAATGTATTTTGTCTTAATGATAACGAGAGTCCAAATATTTTGATCCAAATCGGCATATAAGTGTATACCGGGGCTCTAACTACATCTGAAACGACTTTCCTCAAACTTGTAGAGGTTCGTCAAATGTTCAAAAAACTGCTATCTTCTGAATTTTATAAAGATCTGCTCAAAACTGAGGATTGTAAAGCCCTTAGACGACAAATCGAAATATGGTTATATATATAGGGGCAATGCCCAAATCTTAAACGATTTTTTTATAATTTGTCAAGTATCGTTCATGTTTCAAAACACTTGTATCTGCTAATTTTATGTTCAGAAATGTGGTTTCTATAGCATTTGTATGCAAAATGATTTTATAGGAACATATATATCGGGCTATATATAAATCTAAACCGATTTTCGTGAAATTTGAAAGAGGTTGTTACTACCGCATAAAACTTTCGAGTGCCAAATTTCGTAAAGATCTGCTAAATAACAAGTAGTACTCGTATATACCGCTTAAATGTCAAATTGGGGTGTGCATATATATAGGGGCTATATCTAAATCTGAACCAATTTTGACCAATTTGAATAGGCTTTGTCCATAATGCAACAAAGAGTTCTATACCAAATGTCAAGAACCGAGTAACATTACGAAATCTACTTTGCGTTCAACTTAAGATTCGAGGAGGCCAGACATGCTGAGATGAGTTCCAGTACATTTAGGGTATTAGAGCTTTGCCAAAATAAACTTATGTACCACAGACATGGCCGTTAATACTCGTAGGCATGGTAAATAGTAGGGATAGTTGATATTAAATAAATGGCATTTTCATAAGGGAGACCAAAACCTGTGAAGAATGACAGAAAGTCGGTCGAGGCCGACTATATAAAACCCTACAGCTCCCCAACAATGTGAATAGGGGCATTGCAATAATAATTTGACATGATTGGTTTCGTTTCTGTAAATAAAGTACTTAGCTCCACAGTACAACTTATATAGAGCATTGATACCAAATGTGAGGAACATATATACATATTAGGCCGGGTCAAAAAAAAAAATATTGCGGTTGTCCGCATCTCAAATGCAAGCTTGTTTGGTTTAATGAATATCCCCCTAATATATGTAGGCTTTATCTTTAGCTGCCAGTGAGCTAGAGCGATATTACATAACCTCTAAAATTCGTGTTTTTTGTGCAGCTAGAACTCGCTACTCCGCTTCTAACGATACCAATATTGTGATTCTCGCGATAATAGAACCAAAGATATTCACGATTTAAGAGCGTAATTTTACGTTTTTTCATTTTTGACTTTGACTCAAATCTTAAAATTAGTGGCAAGTATTTCTCTCTGTGTAATAGGGATGTCCACAATCCCCTGACCACAGCTAATTTCATGCATAACAGCATCGCGAACATATTAGAAGTGCAAAAATATACCTAGCCAATAATCAAAAATATACATTTACAAATTATATTCTGTTCTTCAACAAAGCGTAGTTATAAAAAATGAAAAAACGTAAAATTACGCTCTTAAATCGTGAATATCTTTGGTTCTATTATCGCGAGAATCACAATATTGGTATCGTTAGAAGCGGAGTAGCGAGTTCTAGCTGCACACATGAAAATGCTCCCGATTGAGTCAATGATGTCCCACATTTTCAAGAAAAACATGAATTTTAGAGGTTATGTAATATCGCTCTAGCTCACTGGCGGCTCAAGATAAAGCCTACATATATTAGGGGGATATTCATTAAACAAAACAAGCTTTCATTTGAGATGCGGACAACCGCAATATTTTTTTTTGACCACCCCTAATACATATGTGGGATATATAAAAATCTGAACCGGTTTTCTCCGAATTTGGCAGTGTTCTTTCATCTCGAAATTCTTTCTCTTTCTGTCGAATTTCGTACTTATCGGATATACAACACAGTTTAAACAGCGTTTACATGTCAAATGGGGGGTAACATATATATAGGGGCTATATTTACTAATAGGTACAAAATACAGTCTCTAAAGCGCTTACAGGTCAAATGATGGTCATTAATGGGCGTGGTCATTAATGGGCGCGGTCGTTAATGGGCGTAGTCATTAATGGGCGTGGTCATTACTGGGTGTGGTCATTATTGGGTGTGGTCATTAGTGGGCGTGGTCATTAATGGGTGTGGCATTAATGGGCGTGGTCATTAATGGACGTGGTCATTAATGGGCGTAGTCATTAATGGGCGTGGTCATTAATGGGTGTGGTAATTAATGGGCGTGGTCATTAATAGGTGGTCATTAGTGGGCGTGTTCATTAATGGGTGTGGTCATTAATGGGCGTGGTATTTAATGGGCGTGGTCATTAATGTGCGTGGTCATTAATAGGTGGTCATTAGTGGGCGTGTTCATTAATGGGTGTGGTCATTAATGGGCGTGGTCATTAATGTGCGTGGTCATTAATGGGTGTAGTCATTAATGGTGTAACGTGACAATATTTGGTATATTTCGTACGTACATAATTTTCCCATATTTAGAATACAAGCCACCTTGCATTTAATACTCTAATTAACCATGTTGTGTGGTAGTAATTCCCATTAACTCTGTGTAGTCAGGAATACTTAGTGTCGACTTTATACGACCCAAGCATGAATCCCCATCGCAAAAAGACGAGCATAAGTAGATGTGTGGCACGACCGCAGTCGAAAATACCCGACTTAATAACGATTGCGATTCACCTAACCAGTATTCTAGAACATACTTTTAAGCGTAGTTTACCGCGATTCGCTCCATATATAGTAATTTAAGAGTAGTTAGCTGCGGTTCGTCCGCTCCCGCGATTCGTTCGCTCCCGCGATCTGTTCGCTCCATATATAGTAATTTAAGAGTAGTTAGCTGCGGTTCGTCCGCTCTCGCGATTCGTTCGCTCCCGCGATTCGTTCGCTCCCGCGATCCGTTCGCTCCATATAGTAATTTAAGAGTAGTTAGCTGCGGTTGGTCCGCTCCCGCGATTCGTCCGCTCCGGCGATTCGTTCGCTCCCGCGATTCGTTCGCTCCCGCGATTCGTCCGCTCCCGCGATTCGTTCGCTCGTAGCTAGTTTAACCATGTTTGATTCCCCCAGAATACGCGACCTATAAAACCGAAGCGAAGACTAAAGCCGAAGTGAAGACCGAAGCCGAAGCGAAGACCGAAGCCGAAGCGAAGACCGACACCGAAGCGAAGACGGAGAAGAACGAAGCGGAAGCGTGAACTAAGCCCGACGCTCCAGACTCCAACCGATCTACTCACCCGAAACCGATTTTGTCTTCAGAAACCGCCGACCAGACTGAAGCCAAAACGAAGTATACGAATACGAAGCCGAAATACTCCGAGCCGCCGCATTTCTTTTACGTTCACATACACTCCCTATTATTGTACGAAAAACATCAATAAAGGTGATTACAAGCCCAAGTGGGTTAAATACTCGTCTTATTACTTAAGGTTCGTGGGTCCTTAGGGCGAACTCTGGCAACCACTAAGCTCACCTCAGCAAATACAAAACCCTCGTTATAAATGGCGCCCGAGCAGGGACGCGGCAAGGATGCGAACTGCGGAAACACCGACACCACCGCCAACGAGGACAATAATAGGAATAGTGAACTTACACCCGAATCTCTCAGCTGGATATATCTCCTGAAACGAGAGCACTTAGTGGAAGAGTGCCGAAGAGTAGTTATACCAACCGAAGGGATTACAGTGGATTACCTTAGGAAGCGACTCAGTGACTATATCCGTACAAAACGGCTACGAGCATATTCGGAAAACCTCTTGCGCGATGTAAAAGACGAGGTCAAAGCAAAAGACATGGTTGTGACCGACGTCCCTCGGATGGTGGTACCCGAAAATAAACAAACTCGATTTGAGATGACAGAAAATGAAATAATGAACACCATTCAACGTTGGGGACTCAAATTTTCCGGAGACGGAGAATTAGTGGAATTCCTCGAACGTTTTGAAGAATTTGCCGAATGCCATAGAATACCAACAGACCGTTTATTGTCGTCATTGTTAGGAGTGCTAGAGGGCAACGCCCTAAAATGGTACCGAGTTAAAAGGGCAAATATAACCACTTGGCAAGAGTTCCGAACTGAAGTAGAAAAGTTTTTCCTGTCGAAGCGGTTTTTGACACAAATAGAGCATAACTTCTACAATCGGAGACAACAGAACCGTGAGAGAGCGAAGGACTATATCCTCGCCATGTTAACAACGGCACGAAGAAATCCACGATTGCGCGAAGAAGATCACCTAGATAGAATATATGATGGATTGCGACCAGAATACCGACACTACGTTCGTCGCTCCGATTTCAAAACTCTCGATGATTTGATTGAAATGACGGATGATTATGAACTTCTGAAACGCGATGAATCACGTCAGGAACGACCGCACACTTCGCACATGGTTTCGGAAACCAACTGCCCCTACTCGCGAGACACTCACTGCTGGCGATGTAAACTAGTCGGACACATGCTGTGGCAATGCCGAAATGACCGTAGGCTATTCTGTTCATATTTTCTCGAGAATGCGGTTGTCGGAATACAGAAAGAAAAGATTCGAAATTTGACAAGCACCAGAGTCGTTACTTTATCCAAGTGATTGTGAATGGCATCAACGTAGATGCTCTTATAGATACTGGGGCATCTCTTAGCTATATCGACAATGGCATGAAAACCCAACTTGCTGTCAGAGGAGTCAAACCCTAAACATCGCGGAGGATGATACAGTTGGCCGACCAGAGAATGACGTCATGTGAAACCGTATATCCAATGACTATTGAATATAACGGGAAAGTAACCGAGCTCAGGGCATCGGTCATTCCCACACTGGCGGAACCTTTGATTTTAGGAATGGATTTTCTAGCGGAGAGAAATTGTTGTATTAGCATAGATGGATTTACGCTCAGCCGACCTGCTATCGAACCAACGAATAACTTTCTTCATTCCATCACCTCAAGGGAATTTCTGACGGACGAAGAGAACGAAGAACTCCATGCATTATTGGAAAAACACACACATAACTTCAACCAAGTTAAGGGGATGTGCAACGTTGCCGAACACACCATAACTCTTCGTCACAACAAACCGATTAAACAACGTTACATGCCACGGAACCCTGCTATGATGGCTGTAATCAATGAAGAGGTCGACAAGTTGTTGTCTGATGAACGAATAAAACCGTCTCGTAGTCCCTATAGCTCCCCTATTGTATTGGCCAGGAAGATGCTAGGCGGACGGAGAATGTGTATCGACTACCGCCAGATAAATGCAGCGAGCGAGCCCGATGCATATCCTTTGCCGCAGATAAATGCAATCCTAGATCAACTCCGAGAAGCGAAATTCATTTCTTCGCTTGATTTAAAGAATGGCTATTGGCAAATTCCACTCGCCGAATCATCTCGACCATGTACAGCATTCACTGTTCCTGGCCGAGGTTTGTTCCAGTGGAAGGTTATGCCATTCGGGTTGCATTCGGCGCCTGCAACTTTTCAACGTGCCCTCGACCAGATTATTGGGTCCGACCTTCACCCGTTGGTGTTCGTCTACTTGGACGATATAATCATTCTCGGCAGAACTTTTAGTGAACATTTAAGGATGCTGGAAGCGGTCTTTACCAGACTGCAAAATGCCCAAATGTCGGTGAACTTTGAGAAATGTAATTTCGTACGCACGACACTCCGTTACCTTGGACACGTCGTGACTTCCGAAGGGATAACAACGGATACCGATAAAGTGGAAGCAGTCAGGAATTTACCACCACCTACGAACATCAAAGAACTGCGACGAGTTCTTGGTATGGCGTCGTGGTATAGGCGATTCGTGCCCAACATCTCGCGGATGGTTTCCCCGCTAAATAAAATACTTAAGAAATCCGTAAGATGGAGGTGGGGGCCTGATCAAGAATCGGCTTTCAGTCAGCTTAAGGATACCTTAACGACAGCTCCAGTTCTCGGTTGCCCCGATTTCGGCCATCCCTTCTTCTTACAGACCGACGCCAGTCTGGAGGGCCTCGGAGCTGTTCCTTTCCAACGCCACTCAAGGCATGAGTCGGTTATTGCATACGCAATCCGAAGCCTGACCGACTTGGAAAAGAAATATTCAACTACAGAACATGAGTGCCTTGCCATACTTTGGGGAATACGAAAGATGAGACAATACCTCGAAGGTTACAAATTTACAGTGATAACAGATCACCATTCTTTGAAATGGTTACATTCACTCCAAAATCCATCTGGTCGACTAGCCCGTTGGTCGCTAGAACTACAACAGTTCGACTTCGAGGTTGAATATAGGAAGGGTAGTTTGAATGTTGTAGCCGATGCACTCTCGAGAGCTCCGTTGCCCCATAACGAGAGCTGCCTAGCAATAACTTCCACCCCCAACGATTGGTACTACAAGAAGGTTAACCTGGTGAAGCAAGATGCAAAGAAATACCCAGATCTCCAGCTTATCAATGACGAACTCTTTAAGCGCATTCCTCGGTCATCTATAGTAGACTCGAGGCCCGAATGGAAGCGATGTGTACCCGCAAATAAACGTTCACAAGTACTATATGACAATCACGATACTCTTGAATGTGGTCATCTCGGGATTTTCAAAACAATGAGGAGAATACAGGAAAATTGCTATTGGCCGGGGTTGGCCCGCGATGTCCGCGACTACATTATAACCTGTGACACCTGTTCCCGATATAAACCCGAACAAAAAAAACCTGGTGGGCTTATGCATACAATGCAGTGTTCTATGCCTTGCGAAATTGTCACGGCTGACTTTGTTGGACCCTTACCTCGGTCTACTACGGGGAATACAGCCTTATTAGTAATGGTGGACAAATTTAGTCGGTGGGTCGAGTTGATACCTGCAAGACAAGCCACAGCACAAGTCGTACTAAAGGCTTTCAACACGGCAGTGCATGAATCGTCGAAGTTTACCCCTACCGAAATTGTATTCGGGAGAAACCTCGCTAGCACCAACAAGATAGGGGATGTTATCAGCAGTTTCCGCGACTGTACTCATGACGACAAAATGCATTTTCAAAAGCTCTGGGGAGCAGTAGCACAGAACAATCAAAAGGCATCGAAGACACAACAGAAATATTATAATCTTCGTAGACGAGAATGGATACCAGCCATAGGTTCGATGGTATGGAGAAAAGATAGACCGTTATCATCCGCAGCTGATAAATTTACCCTAAAAATTGGCAGAGAAGTTTACTGGACCCTATGTTGTCACTCATCATTTAAGCCCCAACATACTCGAGCTCACTGACGACTCAGGGAAAACGGTCAGAGTACATGTTCAAGACGTGAAACAACACCATGAGAGAAATCCTTCTTTCAAATTACCTAGACAATAAAACCTACCATAAATAGACGAGGGACGCGGTGCTTGCAAAACGATGAACAATAGTGAGAGAATGAATAGAGAAAAAAAAAAACAATAACTGAGGACGGGCACGTTATCCCCACACTTACAGCGAAGTACGTAGAATATTCATCACTCAGTCAGTATTGAACGTTAGAAGTGAAAAGATGGAACGAAGACCAACACGTCCACGCAGAGTGGAAGCTCCACGAGGTGTTGCTCCACCGACCAGGTATCAGCCACCTGTGGAGGCTCGTCCCCGGATTGTAGACGACGTACTTATCCAAGCACCAACTAGTATGTGAAGAGTGCGTTTTTCAGAGGAGCTTCCCCTATTGGTTCGAATCCAACGGCAAGTAGCATTTTGCAACAACATATCTACCTCGTCATCAACTTTGTCCATGATAAATACGGTATCCACATCTGCACCGCAACAACAAGAGATGTCAGCAGGTATTGCCCCGACCA
The DNA here is from genome assembly GCA_963930755.1 of Eudasyphora cyanicolor. Lineage (NCBI taxonomy): Eukaryota > Metazoa > Arthropoda > Insecta > Diptera > Muscidae > Eudasyphora > Eudasyphora cyanicolor. The sequence continues at coordinate 162,666,677 of OZ005737.1, forward strand.
GAACTGTTACGTCAGGGACGTCCGAATTACACTTCGACCGGCCCACTACCTCCAGAGCCGCACTACAACAATGTTTACCACCATGTGCTCCAGAACCAGTTGTTATGAATACAAGTTCGCCCACAACATGTATCGAAAGACCGATTATATTGGGAGCCACGTCAACACAACGACCGCAATCACCACGTTCTCCAACATCAGCAGCTATTGAATTCACTACACCTACTGTACACAGCGAATGCCCGATCGCTCCGACAACACAACAATAGCACTACACACCACGTGTTATAACAAGGGCTGTTGTTAGACCCGCAACGTCCTCGGCAAGTACAGCAGGTCATTCGATGACCAACGCAGCACAGCAGCAAGATTTCAACGGCACTCGCGTAAATGTAACTACAACAACTACACATATAGCTATTATCACGCCCCGCAATTCGCCGGGGGAAATCATGCAATGGCTTAGGACAATGAAGATTCCCAAACAACGGTCATCACGAAGGCACCAATATGTGATTTATGAAGAGAACCGACCAGCGGTAAAGGTGACCTTCCTCAATCGGGACACCGCTCGGCTGACGTGCCGTGGAGTCAAAGTGATTATTCAACTAACATAACTATTTACATTTAATATAAGATGTAGGACAGCATCCATTAAATATATTTTGTTTACATAAGCTGTAGGATAGCAGTACAAAGATTTAAATTCGGAACTTATTAAATATATTTTGTTTATATAAGCTGTAGGACAGCAATAAAGAACTTTATATTAGAAACTTCTTATTAAAAAAAAAGTAGGGGAAATATATTACAAATTAATAAATATACATAGTGAGGGAAACGGGCTGAGCTTTCTAAAAAGAAAGTAAATATATTTCTTTAACGAAGTAGTGAGGACCATCGGGTCAAAACTCGCCAACCAAAAAAAAAAAGAGTTTTTTTCCTCGTTTTTCTTTTAAGTAGGAGAGGGATGTAACGTGACAATATTTGTTATATTTAGTACGTACATAATTTTCCCATATTTAGAATACAAGTCACCTTGCATTTAATACTCTAATTAACCATGTTGTGTGGTAGTAATTCCCATTGACTCTGTGTAGTCAGGAATACTTAGTGTCGACTTTATACGACCCAAGCATGGATCCCCATCGCTAAAAGACGAGCATAAGTAAATGTGTGGCACGACCGCAGTCGAAAATACCCGACTTAATAACGATTGCGATTCACCTAACCAGTATTCTAGAACATACTTTTAAGCGTAGTTTACCGCGATTCGTTCGCTCCCGCGATCCGTTCGCTCCATATATAGTAATTTAAGAGTAGTTAGCTGCGGTTCGTCCGCTCCCGCGATTCGTTCGCTCCCGCGATCCGTTCGCTCCATATATAGTAATTTAAGAGTAGTTAGCTGCGGTTCGTCCGCTCCCGCGATTCGTTCGCTCCCGCGATCCGTTCGCTCCATATAGTAATTTAAGAGTAGTTAGCTGCGGTTCGTCCGCTCCCGCGATTCGTTCGCTCCCGCGATTTGTTCGCTCGTAGCTAGTTTAACCATGTTTGATTCCCCCAGAATACGCGACCTATAAAACCGAAGCGAAGACTAAAGACGAAGTGAAGACCGAAGCCGAAGCGAAGACCGACACCGGTGCGAAGACCGAAGCCGAAGCGAAGACCGAGACCGAAGCGCAGACCGAAGCAAAGCGAAGACCGAGGCCGAAACAAATACTAAAGCCGACGGAGAAGAACGAAGCGGAAGCGTGAACTAAGCCCGACGCTCCAGACTCCAACCGATCGACTCACCCGAAACCGATTTTGTCTTCAGAAACCGCCGACCAGACTGAAGCCAAAACGAAGTACCCGAATACGAACCCGAAATACTCCGAGCCGCCCGCATTTCTTTTACGTTCACATACACTCCCTATTATTGTACGAAAAACATCAATAAAGGTGATTACAAGCCCAAGTGGGTTAAATACTCGTCTTATTACTTAAAGTTCGTGGGTCCTTAGGGCGAACTCTGGCAACCACTAAGCTCACCTCAGCAAATACAAAACCCTCGTTATAATGGGTGTGTTCATTAATGGGCGTGGTCATTAATGGGTGTGTTCATTAATGGGCGTGGTCATTAATTGGTGTGGTCATTAATGGGCGTGGTCATTAATGGGCGTGGTCATTAATGGTCGTGGTCATTAATGGTCGTGGTCATTAATGGGCGTGGTCATTAATGGGCGTGGTCATTAATGGGCGTGGTCATTAATGGGCGTGGTCATTAATGGGTGTGGTAATTAATGGGCGTGGTCATTAATAGGTGTGGTCATTAATGGGCGTGGTCATTAATGGGCGTGGTCATTAATGGGTGTGGTCATTAATGGGCGTGGTCATTAATGGGTGTGGTCATTAATGGGTGTGGTAATTAATGGGTGTGGTAATTAATGGGCGTGGTCATTAATGGGCGCGGTCATTAAGGGGCGCGGTCATTTATGCGCGTGGTCATTAATTGGCGTGGTCTTTAATGCGTCCGGTAAAAAAATTACATTATATCGACGTCCCATTTGAAACCTCCCATACAAATGGACTATTTTGCACCACGAATTAACTCCTTATAGTTTTAATTTCAGATCATACAAATACTTAAAATTTTTTAAAGTGTAATGATTTTATAGTACCTAGGGTCCAGTGAAAAGTGGGCGTTATTGGCACGCCCCTTTTGTTACCTCCCACACAAATGGACTATTTTGCACCAAAAGTTAACAGCTTTCGTTTCGTTTTATACGTTTTTTGAGGTACACTGCATTCTTAAATTCTAAATATTCTAAATCATCCATACAGAAATTAGGTGTTAATCCCCAATCAGAAGTTATGTACAAAAAAGGAGAGGTCGTGTGTTTTAAATGTAAAGGAATTCGATACACATTTACAAATTTCATAAAATGTTGAGCACTTCTTCAGAAAAACTGCTTGTTTTGACCGTAGGCATCGATATTTTTCAACACATCATACATACATTGACCCCCTTACCGTATGTGTGTTCTGTAAATTTATTTATTATTGCACATAGGCATATGGGAATGCGTATGAACAAAGCTTTATGAGATTTTTGAATATATTGTATTGGAATATTTAGAAATTGAAAATACAATGCCCCTTAAGACATGGTTAGTCGACCCAGCGTAATTTAGAATGAATGTCTGGATATGTGGCCACAGTTCAAATGGATCTATGGCTGAACATTCAAACAAATTAAATATTATATAAAATGTCAAAAAACTATGATATTGTAGATCTGTTTCATTTTGTTTCCTATGTATAATGTATATTTCGATGCTCTCATCTACAACGTATTCCTTATTATACTCGTACTAATCAGTGTCAATTATTTTTTAAGTATCTTTTAATTAAATGAATAGTATAAAAAAAGTCTAAGGAAAACATAAGAATTAAAATTGTTTATATTGCAAGCAAATTGTTTCTATTTTATACAGGTCTCGATGTTTTCATCTACTATCTATGCTTTATTATTACTATTAAGTGTCAATTAGTTGTTAAGTATCTTTTAATTAAATGGAGTGTAGAAAAGAACAAAACATCTAAGGAAAAACTTTTTATATTGCAAGAAAATTGTATCATTTCTGTTTCCATTTTATATAGGTTTTTGTTAACATTTCCTACAATTTAATTAATTTTACACCCTCAAGTATAACTTATCCTTGTCCTTTCATTTTGTTTTAATTGGATTATTTTTCCGCTTTTTTCCTTCTGCATATCGCTATACAAATACTTACAAAACTCCAAACATTTATGTACTTAAAAAAGGAAATTTTAAATGTTATCATAACTAATCACTGCCAAAACATTCACATTTATAAATCTAAATAAAGGAGAACATAAGCGCTAAGTAAGAGAATACGAGTAAAATAATTTAAATAATAAAACCTGTATCGACAAAAGCAAAATTTTTTCTTAAATTTCTGATTTATTGCATAGGTTCTGTTACTAGACAATAACTCCAAATTATACATTCTTAGCTTTTAAAGTTTGCTTTTGCCAGTTTTCATGGATAATAATGTTTTGAAGATAAAACATTGCTAAAGTAGCTACAACTTTTTAAAAAAAATCATTTTCTTCGGAATAGGCTCATTTTATTCACGACCGATCAGATAAAAATCATAAAATATGTATAACATTTGTAAATATGTACAATTTTTTATGCGGCCTTTATGTAAAAATTATTAAAATTTCCTTAAAAAATATGTTTTTTCGAAATTTTGTAAGATATCGCTGAATTCGCTGAACATATGGAAAATGGTACTGTAAGAAGTAGAAGGCTATTTGATTTATTTATTTATTTCTATTTATTCAAACGAGTAATTTGAAGCCTTATGGCCAATGTAGTAAATTACAGTACAATACAGTTGAGATAACTTTTAAAAGTTGAGATAACTACAATGCTACAAAAATTTCCTGAACCGATTCGGAGTAATGATTCTCTAGTTATGCCAAAACGTGTGGCACAATGTTTTTCTTCATTCTAGGGTTAAAACAATTCCTTTCTAAATTATAGTACGATTTCTTTGATATTATTTCTCTATATGTCTAAATGGATGCAAATACGAATGACCGCTCTCATTAATTACCTTTAATTGGCGTAGTCGTCAGTGGGCGTAAAATAAATATGTGTGGTCATTAATGGACGTGGCATAAATGGGTGTGGTCATTAATGGGCGTGGCATAAATGCTGTGGTCATTAATGGGCGTGACATGAATGGGAGTGGCGTGACTGGCCGCGGTAATAAATAGGCGTTGTAATTAATAGGTGTGGTAATTAATAGGCATTGTAATTAATAGGCGTGGGAATTAATAGGAATTGCAATTAACAGGAATTGTAATTAATAGGCGTGGTAATTAATAGGCGTTGTAATTAATGGGCGTGGTAAATAATAGGCGTTGTAATTAATGGGCGTGGTAAATAATAGACGTTGTAATTAATGGACTTGACCATTGCTAGGTGTTCATACTAGAGGACTTCTAGGAAATTGAATTTTTAATGGAAATCTCATTTTTTGCTCTTTAAGTTTACCTATACAATGTTCTATTTTGTATTCTACTCAATTATTAATTTTGCATTCAATGTATTTGCAATTTGAATATTTGGACATTATCGCATGACTTTTTTAGAATATAAAACTGCTCCTTATATTTCCGTGTAGGGCAAATAAAAATATGAAAAACTGATCTTTTACTTTTTTGAAATTGAACGAAAACTTTCCGCACCAAATGCAAATACTAGACCCCAATAATACTTGGTTTTATTTCTATATTTCTGTAATTTACAATTTTTCGAGACAAGTGTGCCAAAATATAAAAGCGCTAATCGAATACTTGTAGCCCGGAAAATTTCAAATTTCACCTTTTCTAATGTACAGACCTCGTACTTGCGTACGTTCAAATATATAAAGAAATAATATCATAGAAATCGTACAATAACACTATGCAACAAAAAATTCAATTATTGGTGTACGTTCTTCGATTCATAATTAATTCCCCAAATCTCCTTCACAAAATGCTGAAAAAAACAAAGAAATAATAATGATTAAAAAAGTTGTAAAGAATTCAAACCATATAGCTCATTTTGCGCCAACCTGTATTTAAATTATTTTACTCGTATTCTCTTACTTAACGCTTATGTTCTCCTTTATTGAGATTTATAAATGTGAATGTTTTGCCAGTGATTAATTAGGATTAAATTTAAAATTTCCTTTTTTAAGAACGCAAATGTTTGGAGTTTTGTAAGTATTTGTATAGCGATGTACAGAAGTAAAAAAACGTAAAAATAATCCAATTAAAACAAAATGGAAGGGCAAGATTAAGTTATACTTGAGAGAGTAATAACATTTATATTGTAGGAAATGTTAACAAACAGCTATATAAAATGCGAACGGAAATTATACAATATTCTTGGAATATAAAAAGTTTAAATCTTATGTTTTCCTTAGGTGTTTTGTTTCTTTATACCTTTCATTTAATTAAAAGATACTTAACAAGTATGTAATTGTCACTTAATAGTTATAATAAAGAATAGATTGTAGATGAAAGCATCGAGACCTGTATAAAATGGAAACGGAAATGATAAAATTTGCTTGCATGTAAACAATTTTAATTCCTATGTTTCTATTCATTTAATTATGTAAAAGATACTTAAAAATTAATTGGCACTTATTTGTGATAATAAGGAATATGTAGTAGATGAAAGCATCGAAATATACATTATATGTACATAGGAAAAAAAATGGAACATATCTACAATTTCATTTTGAACTGTATCTTTTTTTTTGGCATTTTATACATATCTAATTTATTTGAATTTTTAGCCATAGAATCAGACCTTAATTACAAATTACGCTGGGTCGACTAAACATTTCTAAAGGGACATTGTATTTTCAATTTCTAAATATTCTAATACATATATACACCAAATATAAATAATTTGGTATTTATCCCTGAAGCCCATCACAAAATGTGCACAAAACAGGAGAAGCCATTTGATTTTCATTACAAATGAATTCCATACAAATTTAAAAATTTCATAAAACTTTGTTCATACGCATTCCCATATGCCTATGAGCAATCTATCTATCTATCTATCTATCTATCTATCTATCTATCTATCTATATATATAAAAATGAAACGGTCCATCTGTGTAATGGCATCACGTCAGAACGGCTGGAGCGATTTGGATGATTTTTTTTTATTCGATACTAAATTTTCACGAGATGGTTTATATAGAAAAAAAAAATTAATTGGACAAAGGGGCGTGGTACCTCCCATACAAATCGCAGGTTAAAAATCCGATATTTCTGCTCCTATTATAGGTATAGTGCTGAAATTTTGTTTGTATGCATTTAATGGCAGATTATGTAAATTTTCCAAAAATGGGCGGAATCGGACCAATGGGCGTGGCCCCGCCCATATAAGCCAAATTTTGAAATTGAGATATTTTGCACAATTTGTTAGCGAGAGTGCTGGAATTTTGTGTATATGTAAACGGTGGCAGTCTACGTGATTGGTCCAAAAATGGGCGGGATCGGATCAATGGGCGTGGCCCCGCCCACATAGACAAAATTTTGATATCTTGCACAATTTGCTAGCGGGAGTGCTGCAATGTTGCGTATATGTATCTGGTGGCATTCTACGTAATTGGTGAAAACATGGGCGGGACCGGACCAATGGGCGTGGCCCCGCCCATATTTTGATATATCTTGCAAGTATTATATAGGAAATACATGAACAAAAATGCTCGGTATGCGATAATTACAGCTGCTCACTCCAATACAATCGCAATATGATAATGTGATGCAATATCAATGAAACAAGAATTTGGAAATTTTATAAGTATACATTTCTATTTTCTGGACTTTCCACTGAATTCGGTATTTTTTCATTCAGTGAATTTATTACTAATACCAGTAAGGAAAGGCAGAAAGTCGGGCGGGGCCGACTATATAATACCCTACACCTCCCTAACAATGCGATAAGGGTCATTGCGATAATAATTTGGAATAATTGGTAAATGTATTTTGAACCGATAATCGCAAAATTAAGCAATATTCGTTCCTAAATTGAGAAAAATCTTTCTGGAGAACTTTGTAATGATCGGAAGTAAAGTACAACTTCTATAGCGCTTTGTAACCAAATCTGGAGGAACATATATATGGAGGTTATATATAAATCTGAATCGATTTTCCTAGAATACTCATTCATGTAAAATAGAAACCTATTTCTGTCGAATTTCGTACTGATCGGATATAAAACACAGTCTCTACAGCGCTTACATGTCAAATTGGGGGTAACATATATATATGGGGGCTATATCTAAATCTGAACTGATTTTCTCCGAATTTTGCGGCATTCCTTCATGTAATAAGAAACCTCTTTCTGCCGAATTTCTTACTGATCGGATATAAAATACAGTTTCTACAGCGCTTGAATTTCAAATCGGGGGTAACATATATATGGGGACTATATCTAAATCTGAACCGATTTTCTCCGAATTTGGCAGTATTCCTTCATGTAATAACAAACCTCTTTCTGCCGAATTTCTTACTGATCGGATATAAAATACAGTTTCTACAGCGCTAATTTTGACATGGGCAGCGAAGCGCACCGGGCTCAGCTAGTAATAAATAAATGTACAGAACACACATACGCTAAGGTGGTCAATGTATGTACGAGTATGGTGTGTATGCCTCAGTTCAAAACAAGCAGTTTTTCTGAAGAAGTGATCAACATTTTATGAAATTTGTAAATGTGTATCGAATTACTTTACGTTTTAAAACGCACGACCACAACTGCTTTCTGCATCACTTCTGATTGGGTGGACTGAATAACACCTAATTTCTCTAAGGCTAATTTAGAATATTTAGAATTTAAAAATGCAATATACCGCAAAAACGTATGAAACAAAACGAAAGCCAATGATGAATGATGGGGAACGATTAAGTCAAGATCAGAAGCAAATGTAAAATGTTTAGCCTATTCAATTGAGATTTGAGTTTTGTATGGCCTTAAGAAGTCGAGTCGCGAAGATACATTAAATAAGGGATATATCAAAAAATTATTCGTTGCATTAGTGTAGCACTTTTTCCAAGACAGGTCCCCAAATTTTGTATTGTCTCTAAGAGTATCAAGAGACTTCCACACGGGGCAAAATCGCCTTTTTTGATATGTTTGAACCGAAAGAAAATATATTTGGAACACAAATTTTTAAATATTATATATTTCTTAGCAAATACATTTTATTTGAAAATCAATAAAATATATATTTGGAACGCATATATTAATATATTACAACAAATTGTATTTGCAAACTAAATCTCTCAAATAAAATATGTGTTTAAATACAATTAAAATTATTATTTAAGATATTTTCCAAATATATCTTATTAAAAAAAGTTTTCCAAAACTTTTGCTGACTTTTTCGAACTTCAGTTTTAATTTTTCCTTGGTTTCGAATTGTACCTCCCAGTTATGATACCATATGCAGCATTAACTTCTGTTTTAAATGAATCTTTTCAAATTTCTGAGTATTCCAAGCCATCATTAGTTGTTAATCCTCTAAGTACTTTAATATACGATTTCAATTATTATTATTTATTATTTTTACGAACATTAAAAATTTCTGAAAATGTAACTTTGAATTACTGAAAAATTTAACACAATTTATGTATTTTATGAATACTTAAATGCAAATAAATATTTGTTTCGAAATAACAGTCACATTGGGATGTTAACAAATATTTGTTTACAACAATATCTTCCCAAATACACAACTTTTGTGTGTACCCTAAACATATATATGTTTCACGCCGAATATGTTTGGGACAATATACTACAGAAACGATTTTTTTTCAGCGTGTATCTGTAAGATGCCAAATCAGCATATATGCCTACACCTCCACCACACTATGGTTTAGTGTATTACGAGTTTATGCCATTGTTTGTAGCAGCTAAAAGGAGAACAGATGTATTCTTGTAATCAAAGTGGAGGTCGTAATTACCAATTATTAATAAAGACTGTAAAATTTAGTTTAAATCAGTTCAGATTTTGATATAGCCCACCTATTTCTATTCCTTCCGATTTGGTTTCTTAAGGCTGTTTCTTAAGGTTTTTTCACCATATCGAGGTATATATATGTTCTTTCCGATTTGGCTTTAAAAGCCTATAAAAGGTGTATTTTACACCAGATCGATAAAAAAATTGGCATAGACAAGTCTCTTTACCATTAATAAAGGCTATTAAACTTATTTGAAATGGGTTCAGATTTTGATATATCCCAAATATACGAGTATATATTTATTTATTTTCTATGAATTACAATACAAAGTAAACATGTATTGTAATTTTATGGTTCAGAGAAATGCCGGATGACAAAGTCCATGTGGCGAGATTTTTGCAGTGATAGGCCAGCCTCAGGTGGGAATCGAACCCACTCATTGAACCCAAACTCATAGGAGAGCACGCTACCTTCTCACGTACTGGTTCTCTCGCCTCCATATGTATTCCGATTTGGCTTCTAATGGCTGTATAAGCTTTATTTTACAGACCCCTGTTACTAAAGTTAGAAGAAGGGAGTCACTTGCTTTACAAATAAACGTAGGTAAATGTTAAAGAAATCGGTTCAGGTTTAGTTATAATCATTTCGGTTATGCATGCATGGATTGACAAAGCAACATTTTCAAACTATTTTTTAGCAATTTAAAAAAATATTGATTTTATGATCCAGCAACTGATATCGTTGTACGAGTTTCAAGACATTCGTTTCAATTTCAGATCAAGTATGGTAGAGGGTATAATATAGTCGGCTCCGCACGACTTTTCCCTACTGGCTTAAACTTAAAAGTTTTCATTGTTGACTGCTGTCTGCCAAATTTTATGCAGATTAGAAATTTTAGTCTCTCAAATTTGGGAATGACTGGATGTAAAATGCAGCTTTTTTAAAGCTAATAGACAAATCGGAAGGAACATGTACATGCGGGCTACATTTAAATCTGAGACGATTTGTTTGAAATTCTGAGACATATATGCTTGGTCCAAAAGTTTTATTTGGCTTGAATTTTATACACAACGGTTGGAATAAGTGGCTTTTTTAGCGCCTATATGTAAAATCGGAAGTACATATGTCTGAGGCTATATCTAAATCTGAACAGATTTTTACGAATTTCGATAGACATTGTTCCTTATGTGAAAAATACTTCGCACCAAATTTCATTAAGATCGGAGTGAAATTCCGACTTGTACTTTGCGAACAACATAACATCTTTATCTGTTCCACATACCACCTTACCTTTTCTATTTATATCTTTATCCACCGTTATTTTGTCACTTGAACACTTTCCTTTTAATGTTCCTTTAACGCGTTTGTTTGCGAAGGGAAGTACACGACTATCAATTTGTATACCCTCTATTAGAGAGGAGGGTATATATTAAACCGGGTTGGCCTTCATGTAACAAAAAAAGTTCCCGAATGCGAGGTGGAATATGATAGCTTACCTCGAGACAATCACAAAAACATTTTTTTCAATTTTTTCGGAGCCCGCGGAATCGGCCCAAAATCGTTTTATTATCATAACTTTTTTGTTTGTAGCTCGATTTTTACATGCGATACATTAATGTGCTGGTCTCAATATGTACTAGATTTGCCTCATAGACGACGCTGATGTACAAAGTTATTTTCTAATAAAGACTCCACTTACTGCATTTTCTACACCTAAAATTTCAAAATATTTTTCTACAGGATTAAAGCGTTTAAAAAACCATGAACATTTTGCTTTGGGTGTACACTCTTTTATTCAAAAACAAAAAAGTTAAGAATTCATTACAAAATGACGTGGTATATCGGCGACATCTATGAGGCAATGTAGTACTCGTCGATACCAACACATTGATATATCGCATGTGACAATCGAGCTACAAACAAAAAAGGTACGATAAAAAACGATTTTGGGCCGATTCCGCGGGCTCGAAAAAAATTAAAAAAAATGGTTTTGCGATTGTCTCGAAGTGAGCTTTCATATTCCGCCTCGCATTTAATATCTTTTTTGGTGACCCGATAAGGTAAAAAAACGATATTGGGGCGATTCCGCGGGCTCGAAAAAAATTTAAAAAAATATTTTTGCACTTGTCTTGAGTTCGCCTTTAATATTACCCCTCGCATTTGACACCTTTTTTTGGTGACCCGGTCTAGTATATATCGTTTGCTACGAGCCAAAAGTGTAACACATCGAAGTAGTGACCTAAGACCCTAAGTATGTTCGGCGGAAATTCGATTCCGGTCTGTGGCAGCAGACAGACACAAATACGGACTTGGGGTCTTAGGTCACTACTTCTATTGTTACACTTTTGGCCCGTAGCAAATGATATTCTTCTATACCCTCGTCACAATAAAATGACGGTATAACAAGGGTTCTATCGGATATGATTTCTTGACTGCATAGACACCGCAAATGCCTACCGATTGTGGGTCCATCCCCATTGATTCAAATTTAATATAACCAGAAAATAAGGATCCCAACTGATTTGACTACTAGGCGCCCCAGAAACCCCAAATATCATATATAATATGCTGACAAGCTGCATATTGCAAGTGATCCATCTTTGAATAGACCCATGCCAACTTTGTCACTACATTTGTAACACCTTGAAATATTGATATGAGACCCTATAAAATATACAATATTCTTCATCGTCGTAAGATTTTAAGAAGATTTAGCCATGTCCGTCTATATCTCTGTTGAAATCACGTTACAGTCCGTAAATAACGTTTTTTTAATGTAATCGAATGAGTATTTTAAGTCTCAATACAAAAAAGTTGTACAAATAAAAGTTCTCCAGAAAAATAATCCTAAATGGGCATCAATACGTTATATTTTTTAGTATGAATATACCTAAACTAAACTAGATATTAGAAGAAAATAGATTGGTAAGATCCAATTAAAAGGTGAAAACTTTCCTTGTCCTACTCATTATTATGAACATATAATTTCACCGGGGAAATAAATTCAATGTAGACAATTAATTAGTCATTCAGGACGTTTCTTGTTGTCGGTGTATAATAAAATGTAAGCCAGCAAAATGTGAAAATTATTGTCATCGTCAATAGATCACATCAAAACTCACAAGGAGATGATTTGAACTTCATCTTTTCTGCCATCTCTATCAACTAGCATCAACAAAAGGCAATGAAACAAACAAATCTATAAAAGCGATTCAATCCTTAATGTCACTGCCAAAAAACATAATACAATGGCCCCATTACTTTCTGTGTGCCACGCTCCATTGCCCTTAATAAACCACCATTCCCTGTGATGAATTCGAATGGAAATGTAGCCTCTGCCCCATCGAATATGTGAATTATGTATATAACATTTTCGGTTTATTGTTAGTATTGATGATACCGTTGTTATTGGTGTAGTTTTAAAGTCTTCAGTCAGTTTGTTCAGTTTTTTAAACCTTCCTTCCATCCATCCATGTATTTATTACTCCCTCATTTGTATGCATTGTGACCCTCTCTTCACTGGAATTACTACCTCATTTCATCTTTGTGGTCCCTAGGGCTTCCGTGTAATCGCTCGAATCCAGACACACGTTCAATTTGTGATGGCACATGAAATCAACCTCACGCAGCACCCACTTCTGAATTTCCGAGTCATCGCAATGTGTCATGATGACCTGGAGCCGAGTGAGAATTTCACCATAGTTAAGTAGAAATCATCGTGTTTTATTTACTGACGCTTGTTGTAGGCCCAGTCCTGATTGGCACCAGTCTTGTGACACTGGAAAAGACATGTGGATATTCGGGAAAATACTTAATATTAGGGAAAATAAATCAATATTAGGGAAATTGCATTACTTACACCATGCAACAATTTTTTTTGTCCGATACTTATAAATTATTTTTTGGTTTAATATTCCATATAAACAAACACAAATTTTTGGTAAATTTTGGATATAATTTTAAATTCCAATTTTCATGCAAGGTATTCGTACCATTATTATTTGGACCATATTTTTTAAGTGTGAGCCGTGGTTTAATAACAGTCGTTAAAAATATTAGAAAAAAGTTAATTTTTTAAATCGTGTTTTGCTGGCACGAAAAAAACCATAAAATGTAGAAAAAATATATGGAATATATGGAAAAAATACTTTATTCCATTTTAAAAAGCCAGATATGCTAACGAAGGATATAGGGCCTAGTTAAAAATTATCTATAGATAAATCGATACCTCCATTCTAAACTATGCTAAGTCGAGCATATGTTTAGGGAGATTGCAGTTTTAACTTTTTATACCATACACCACACTGTGGTACAGGGTATTATAACTTTGTGCATTTGTTTGTAACACCCAAAAGGAGAAGAAATAGACCCATCGTTTATTATACCGATCGACTTAGATTCACTTTCTGAGTTTATTTAGCTATGTCCGTCTGTCTGTCTGTGCATGTATTCTTGTAATCAAAGTACAGGTCGCAATTATGGTCCGATCTCGACGAAACTTTACACATATATTTTTTTGGCCCAAGGACGATCCCTATTGAATTTGGTTAAAATGGGTTCAGAATAAGATATAGCCCCCATATATATGTTAGCCCAGATTTGACATGTAAGCGCTGTAAAAACTTTATTTTATATCCGATCAGTCTGAAATTCGGCAGAAAGAGGTTTCTTATTATATGAATGAACACTGTTAAATTTAGAACAAATCGGCTCAGATTTAGATATAGCCCCCATATATACGTTACCCCCGATTTCACATGTAAGCGCTGTAAAAACTGTATTTTATATCCGATCAGTATGAAATTTGGCAGAATGAGGTTTCTTATAATATGAATGAACACTGTTAAATTTGGAAGAAATCGGTTCAGATTTAGATATAGCCCCCATATATACGTTACCCCCGATTTGAAGTGTAAGCGCTGTAAAAATGTTATTTTATATCCGATCAGTATGAAATTCGGCAGAAAGAGGTTTCCTATTATTTGAATGAACACTGTTAAATGTGGAAGAAATCGGTTCAGATTTAGATATAGCCCCCATATAAACGTTACCCCCGATTTGACATGTAAGCGCTGTAAAAATTTTGTTTTATATCCGATCAGTGCGAACTTCGGCAAAGAGAGGTTTCCTTCTACATGAAGAAATACTGCCAAATTCGGAGAAAATCGGTTCAGATTTAGTTATAGTCCCCATATATATGTTAACCCCGATTTGACATGTAAGCGCTGTAGAGATTGTATTTTATGTCCGATCAGTACGAAATTCTACAGAAAGAGGTCTTTTTACATGAACGAGTATTCAGGGAAAATCGGTTCAGATTTATATATAACATCCGTATATATGTTCCTCCTGATTTGGTATCAAAGCGCTATAGAAGTTGTACTTTACTTCCGATCATTAAAATTTTCCAGAAATATGTTTCTCAATTTAGGAACGAATATTGCTTAATTTAGCGATTATCGGTTCAGAATTAGATATATCCACATATATATGTTCTTACCCATTTACAAATTATTCGAAATTATTATCGCAATGACCCTTATCGCATTTTTAGGGAGGTGTAGGGTATTATATAGTCGGCTCCGCCCGAGTTTCTGCCTTTCCTTACTGGTTAATATTCAAAATTGTGGCTGGTGTTTTGTATTAACTTTGGTTAACAATTGTTTTTGGAAGATTTTGGAGAAGTGTGGTTTCACAAAGATTTCTCATTCGCTTGCGTGTTGAAGTCAACCATATAGAGCTCCATGCTGCCAATATTTAATATATATTTATACACCGCCATGTATAAAATACTTGTTTCTATAATAATATAGAAACAAAATGGTCTTGAAGCCGGGAGAGTATCCTAGTTAGAATCACAAAGATTTGCAGACCGAATAAAAGCAAGCAAGCAACATTCAAAATTATATTTAGTCATAATTTGGTTCACGGATGTCAACCCAATCAAAAGTTATTCACAAAACAGTGCAGGTTATAGCCCCCATATATAATCAGATCTTGCAGACATATGTCGAATAAGGATTATTTCGCTACATGGGAAGAACCCTATTGAATTTTGTCAAATCGGTATATATTTAGGTACAGTCCCTGTATATATGTTCCATTCGATTGAAATTTAGCAGGGTGGAGTTACTTGATACAATGATCCACATTCCGTTAGCGAGAGTTCTTCATCCTAGGACACACATTGCCGAATTTGAGAAAAAAACATTTCAGATTTAGAGTAGCCTCGATATATATTCCTTCAGAAATGGGCTTTTTAGCGCTATAGCAGCTGTATTTCACATCTATTAATTTTAAACGTACCAACATCAATTTAATGTAAACAATTTTTCCTAAAGTATCACTTATATATTTCAGTGTTATTCAATATTACTATAGTGGTGTAGGGTATTATATAGTCGGCCCCGTCCGAATTTAGCCTTAGTCTTACTGGTGTCCCACTGCACTCTCGAAAACAATTGTTTAAAGTTAGCAAAATGGATTGATGTTATATAAAGTCGAACCTTACATACCAATACAATTTAAATTAATATTTAAACCAGTAAGGAAAGGCTAAAGTCGGGCGGGGCCGACTATACCCGATCCTACACCACTCTCGTAATATTGAATAACTCTGAAATATAAATTTTGTAATTCATGTATAAATTGTTTACATAAATTTACTTTTGGGACATTTTATACTTAAATAATACCCTGTACCACAGTGTGGTGTAGGGTATAAAAGCGATTGGATAAAAAATACAGCTTCTACAGGACTAAAGAGCCAAATCGTATGAAACATATATATGGGAGCTATAGCTAAATCTTAACCGATTTTCTTCAAATTCGGCAATGTTGGTTCGTGGATCAAGAAACTCTACCATTCTAAATTTCAAAACGATTGGATGTAACATACAGCTTCTGTAGAACTAAAGGGCCAAATCGGACGAAACATATATATGGGAGCTATAGCTAAATCTTAACCGATTTTCTTCAAATTCGGTAGTGTTGGTTCATGGATCAAGAAACTCTACCATTCTAAATTT
Organism: Eudasyphora cyanicolor; assembly: GCA_963930755.1. Lineage (NCBI taxonomy): Eukaryota > Metazoa > Arthropoda > Insecta > Diptera > Muscidae > Eudasyphora > Eudasyphora cyanicolor. The sequence goes on from OZ005737.1 coordinate 162,683,251, forward strand.
CAAAACGATTGGATGTAAAATACAGCTTTTATAGGACTAAAGGGCCAAATCGGACGAAACATATATATGGGAGCTATAGCTAATTCTTAACCGATTTTCTTCAAATTCGGTAGTGTTGGTTCATGGATCAATAAACTCTACCATTCTAAATTTCAAAAGGATTGGATGTAAAATACAGCTTCTATAGAACTAAAGGGCCAAATCGGACGAAACATATATATGGGAGCTATAGCTAAATCTTAACCGATTTTCTTCAAATTCGGTAGTGTTGGTTCATGGATCAAGAAACTCTACCATTCTAAATTTCAAAGTGATTGGATGTAAAATACTGTTTCTTCAAGACTAAAGAGCAAAATCGGACGAAACATATATATGGGAGCTATAGCTAAATCTTAACCGATTTTCTTCAAATTCGGCAATGTTGGTTCATGGATCAGGAAACTCTACCATTCTAAATTTCAAAACGATTGGATGTAAAATACAGCTTCTATAGGACTAAATGGCCAAATCGGACGAAACATATATATGGGAGCTATAGCTAAATCTTAACCGATTTTCTTCAAATTCGGTAGTGTTGGTTCATGGACCAAGAAACTCTACCATTCTAAATTTCAAAATGATTGGATGTAAAATACAGCTTCTACAGGACTAAAGAGCAAAATCGGACGAAACATATATATGGGAGCTATAGCTAAATCTTAACCGATTTTCTTCAAATTCGGTAGTGTTGGTTCATGGATCAAGAAACTCTACCATGCTAAATTTCAAAACGATCGGATGTAAAATACAGCTTCTATAGGACTAAAGGGCCAAATCGGACGAAACATATATATGGGAGCTATAGCTAAATCTTAACCGATTTTCTTCAAATTCGGCCATGTCTGTTCATGGATCAGGAAACTCTATCATTCTAAATTTCAAAACGATTGGATGTAAAATACAGCTTCTATTGGACTAAAGGGCCAAATCGGACGATAGATATATATGGGAGCTATATCTAAATCTGAACCGATTTCAACCAAATTCAATAGCGATCTTAAAAGCCGCGAAATACTCTAAACCGCAAAATTTTAGAACGATCGGAGTGAAATTGCGACCTGTAGTCGACGAACAACTTTACATGGACAGACGGACGGACGGACAGACATCGTTAAATCGACTCAGCTAGTGATTCTGAGTCGATCGGTATACTTTAAGGTGGGTCTAGCTGTGTTATTTTCATGTGTTACAAACATCTGCCGTGAAACAAACTTATAATACCCTGTACCACAGTGTGGTGTAGGGTATACAAAATTTCTCCGTGCATTCTGGATATAAAACAGGTAACGGAGTTTTAATTGAAATCTACATAATGTTTGAGATTGAAACAACTTCGAAAATTTTGCTCCAAAACTTGTAATGAATTTTAAAACTTTTTATATTCACTAGGTCTGCGTTCCTCATAGAAACACTCTAATTTTACACAAAATCTAGGGAAAAATTATAATCCCAAAAATTATAAACCCATTGTGAAAAACCGAAATTGCTTTAGAAAAAATTAAAAAATACAATAAATTGGCAATAAACTAATAACACTTATACTCGTATTAATACAGCAAAAAAAACTTGTCGCATCGTTATAAGCACGAACTTCTCCGTATTTCAGTAAAAACTTTATCAAAACCGTAATAAAAGATTTAAAACCCGAATTAATTCATACATCCTCTTCATAAATATATAGTTATAAAAGATTTATTGAACTTATTTTCAACGTTGAAATGTATTTTACAACTTCCAAAATAAATTGTACAATATCAATGTACAAATACAATTTATTCAATTAAAAGATAGGGATGAGCACGAAGTAAAAATAATTTTAACAATTACACTGTGCTCGAAATGGACACTTTAAAAATGTAACAGAAATGAGACCCTATGGATATACCTATTTCGACATTGCTGAATCCAGTGGTGCTAGCCGTTTTTCTATGTTAGATCTTGTTTTCGCGATATTGGACCACAAAGTTTGCAAGGAAATCATAGAGGTTATTTGTCTCGGAGGTGATTTTAAAGTGGAAGGCTACGGAATACACGCTGCATTCCAAAGAACGAAATAAAGGGAACCCTTCGAGAATTATTTCCTTCCAAATAGTCGTCAACGCTTCTTACACCCTCATCCCTGAAAAATTGCATTCAAATCTTACCATATGTCAAACGTCATACAAATCGTTCACATTTTTATACCCTACACCACACTGTGGTACAGGGTATTATAAGTTTGTTTCACGGCAGATGTTTGTAACACCTGAAAATAACACAGCTAGACCCACCTTAAAGTATACCGATCGACTCAGAATCACTAGCTGAGTCGATTTAAGCATGTCCGTCCGTCCGTCTGTCCATGTAAAGTTGTTCGTCGACTACAGGTCGCAATTTCACTCCGATCGTTCTGAAATTTTGCAGTTTAGAGTATTTCGCAGCTGTTAAGATCGCTATTGAATTTGGTTGAAATCGGTTCAGATTTAGATATAGATCCCATATATATATTTCGTCCGATTTGGCCCTTTAGTCCTATAGAAGCTGTATTTTACATCCAATCTTTTTGAAATTTAGAATGGTAGAGTTTCTTGATCCATGAACCAACATTGCCGAATTTGAAGAAAATCGGTTAAGATTTAGCTATAGCTCCCATATATATGTTTCGTCCGATTTGGCCCTTTAGTCCTATAGAAGCTGTATTTTACATCCAATCGTTTTGAAATTTAGAATGGTAGAGTTTCTTGATCCATGAACCAACATTGTCGTATTTGAAGAAAATCGGTTAAGATTTAGCTATAGCTCCCATATATATGTTTCGTCCTATTTGGCCCTTTAGTTCTATAGAAGCTATATTTTACATCCAATCGTTTTGAAATTTAGAATGGTAGAGTTTCTTGATTCATGAACCAACATTGCCAAATTTGAAGAAAATCGGTAAAGATTTAGCTATAGCTCCCATATATATGTTTCATCCGATTTGGCTCTTTAGATCCAATCGTTTTTATACCCTACACCACACTGTCGTACAGGGTATTATTTAAGTATAAAATGTCCCAAAAGTAAATTTATGTAAACAATTTATACATGAATTACAAAATTTATATATCAGAGTTATTCAATATTTCGAGAGTGGTGTAGGGTATTATATAGTCGGCCCCGCCCGACTTTAGCCTTTCCTTACTGGTTAGATGGTGTCTTTGAGAAAAATATTCGTCGCGAAAAATTGCTATGAGTCTCCTTACAACATATTTATGAAAAATTAACAGGTTTCATAATTAAGCAGGTTTTGTTGGTTACCTTTGAAATTTCCATTAACACTAACCAAAAAATAATGTACAAAAATTTAAATCAAATAATGTTGTTAATGATGTCTGCTATGAGTAGAAAAATACACAAATTATGTAATAGCTCCAAATCTGCTTAATTGTCATAAACAAGTTGAGAAAGGACTTATAGTATTTTTTTGCGAGGAATATTTTTCTCAACGGTGCCTACTACATATGTCGACGATATGTATTGCACTTTTTCAGTGGTAAGGGGGTGAGAAGCGTGGACGACTGTTTTGAGGAAATAATTTTCCAAATGTTCCCTTTATTTCGATCTTTGGACCGAAGCATATATTCCGAAGTCTTCCACTTAAAAATCAACAAAGTGATAGGTAACCTCTTTGATTTCCCAATAAACTTTTTGGTCGAATATCGCGAAAACAAGAGCTAACATACAAAAACGGCTAATGCCACTGGATTCAGCATGGCCGAAATATGTTTGTCCATAGGGTCTCCTTTCTGTTACATTTTTGGACTAGCACAGTGTTATTTATATTGCGTTCTATCCCCTCACCTTAGAGTGGAGGGTACATATATTATGTGAGACCTAAGATCCCAAGTATGTTTGGCGGAAATTCGATTTGGGTAATTTTAAGTCATTTGAGCAACGTCCGTCCGTCCGTCGGTCTGTCTGCCTGTGTATCTATGTATATGTCTCTCTGCTGGCTGGTGCGCACCATAACTCTCGAAAGGATTAACCGATTGACTTCTAATTTGGTATGTGGTAATATTTTTCTCTATCTCTGGCTGGTTAACCCCCAAAATGGGTTAACATTTAGTGAAGTATTGATTCTTTAATAACTTCTATACTACTTACTCGAATCTTCTGAAATTCCACACATAGCATTAGTACGTTAGCGGCTAACACGTCAAGAAGAATGGGCGATGTTGGTACCTTCCATACAAATGGACCATTCTGCACCAAAAGTTAACAGCTTATAACTTTGATACCAGTACATGCAAATACACGGAATTTTCTACAGTGTACTGCTTTTATTGTACCCAGAGTTCAGAGAAAAGTGGGCGTTATTCACACGCCCCTTTTTGTACATCGCACACAAATGGACCATTTTGCACCAAGAGTTAACAGCTTATAAAGTTATTACATTCAATTGATAGTAATAATAATTAAATAAAACAAGTAAGAAAGTTCAGTCGGGTAAGCCGACTTGTAAATCCCCTCACCTCGAGTCCCACAAAAATATTCGTAAATTTATTTATTTTTTGTTTTAATAAAATTATTATCAATTCAATTGCATTTAATAACTTTAAAGTATGTACTGGTATTAAAGTTATATTAAGTATTATTGAAGATATTAAAGAATATTTCATAATATATATTTCAATATTTCACTAAGAGTTAATATATATTTCAATATTTCACTAAAAGTTAACCCTTTGTGGTGGAGGTACTAGAAGGAGTGGACCAATATGGTCCATATTCTAACTTAGCCGGAGATAGAGAAATATATTATCGTTTACCAAATTTGATGTTAATCGGTTCCTTCTTTCGAGAGTTATCGTGCGCACCAACCAGTAGACAGACACACAGAGAGACCCACAGACAGACAGACGGACGGACGTTGCTCAAATGACTTAAAATTACACAGTACAACACAAAAAAAATAACAGGGTTCTGTCAATGGATTATGGTAGAGGAGACCAAAAAAATATATACGTGTATCGGCGTTTTAAAAGATCACATCTGAAATTTATTTTAGGGGGTTAAAGTTTCCCCCCTTTGCTTGTTTGTGCAGAATATCGGTATATAAAACTATGTGTTCTGTTCATCTGAGGTGTAGGGTATCTTCAGCAAAAGATACAATTTTCACAAGATACGATTTTCACAAGAACAGCGATTAGGCTAAATTTTGGATGAATGAGTACGTTAATAAACTAAATTGTCGCATTTGGACTAATGATAATCCACAAGCCATTGTTCAGACGCCGTTACATTCACAAAAATCACTGTTTGGTGTGCTCTATAAGTAGAGAGAATCATTGGTCCATATTTCTTCAAACATGAGGCCGGCCATAATGTTAATGAGAACTTTATAGGTATTGCATTCAGAAAAAATAAGTGTGTAAGATAGAGAAATTACAAAAATGACCATAAAATCTCAATTTTTGTTTTTTTTTTTATTTCCAAATTAGTACCATAGATGCGCCTTATTTTACCGAATATATTAACATAAAAATCTCATTTTTGCAAAAATTGAAGATAGAGGGTTTTGAATATAAGCTCTCGATATACAACTTCAATACTAATGGCACCAAACTGAGGGTACGACTGGGGATCTAATCGCAAAACCAGGGCTGCCTATAACTCGTAGGCTGTTTGTTCAATGCACGTACGGCTAAGATATAACGTTATGTCAAAGGTTAGAATATACATCGCAACAATTCAAAATTTAAAAAAAAACGGACACCAAACAAACTTTTCCGTAAATATAAATTTCAAAAATGAATACTAACTTATACTTTGGTTGACATATTTTTTATAAAATTTCAATGATATTAAGGGAAGCAGTTTTTGCCTCTACTGTAATTTTGTTAATTTTAGTTGTTACTCTTTTGTTGAACCAGTGCGATAGTCAACCTATCCCCAGGATTTTGTGCGTCTGAATACAATAACAACCCTAAACTGCCGCAGATCTCTTAACTAAATGGTTTAGCAGTTCAAATTACACCTTATATGGTTGCAGCGTCTCAGGGATATTCCAGGGAAGAGTGATTGTAAGGCTAGGAACTACCTTACGTGCTACATGCGATGTGGAGTATGTGCAAGTTCAGCTTGAGACGGAGTGCTAGTCAGGACCACGGCACATTCAAAGCTGATGTGAACCTATCTAAACTCGAAACGCACAAACGCGGTACTGTCGTTATAGAGACATGACTTCTTAATTAGTGTCATGACTGGTCACTGTCTTATTGGCTGGCACGCTGTGAGAATTTTTTATAACCGAATTTTGCGGAAACAGTGGTGACAAATAGTAGGAGGAATTAATGGCACATTTTTTTTCAACAAATCGGGCTGAAATTTGCCATGCAGCATTATTGGTCTAACTATAAGTATTTCCGTATTTCAACATATCTGGCTAAAATTTGCCATACAGTTTTGACTCAATTTTGACTGTTGACTTCCTACATTTCTCTCCAGAATCTCATTATGAACATAAAGACTCTTAAAAACCATGAAACTTTTGCCTTAAAAGCATTTATTTTTAGTCACAAACCAAAAAGTTATGGAGGTTTCAAAAAAAGTAGGTCACCCTACTCTATAATACACACAAACTACCCCCTAGCTATTGTCGATGCAGATATCTGGCAGTCACTAGTGTTGCCAGATATTTTTTTTGAAAAAAAAACATCAAATTTTCATAGAAAAAGCTTATTTTGCTACAAAAAAAATATTATTTCTATTTTATACAACAATCGAATTATAGTTGCAATTCAATCTTAAATTGCTGAAATGCTACTTTCTTTGAAACTCTCAATATACACTGAAAGAAATTCGTTAAGCAAGAGACAAGATTAACTCTAAAGCAGAGAACGTTTTTAACTAGAAACAATTACACTGTGCTCGAAATGGACACTTTAAAAATGTAACAGAAAGGAGACCCTATGGATATACCTATTTCGATCTTGCGGAATCCAATGGAGCTAATCGTTTTTCTAGGTTAGCTCTTGTTTTCGCCATATTCGACCACAAAGTTTGCAAAAAAATCAGAGAGGTTAGTTATCTCGGAGGTGATTTTGAAGTGTAAGAAAACGCGCTTCAGTCCAAAGAACGAAATAAAGGGAACCCTTCGAGTATTATTTCTCTCAAAATAGTCAACCACGCTTCTCACCACTTTACCCCCGAAAAAGTGCTATCAAATCTTACCATGTGTCAAACGTCATACAAAGCATCGACATTTTTAGTTTGTGTCTTTGAGAAAAAAATTACTATGAGTCTCCTTTCAACATATTTATGAAAAATTAAGAGGTTTTACAATTTAGCAGGTTTTGTTGGTTACCCTTGAAATTTCCATTAACACTAACGAAAAAATTATTTACAAACATTTAAGTCAAAACAATTTATTTCAAATATTTTCTGCTATGAGCAGAAAAATACACAAATTATGTAATAACTCGAAAATTGCTTAATTCTCATAAAAAAGTTGAGAAAGGACTTATAGTATTTCTTCGCGAGGAATATTTATCTCAACGATGCCTACTAAAAATGTCGACGATATGTATGATTTTTAACATATGATAAGATTTCATTTCATTTTTCAGTGGTAAGGGGTGAGAAGCGTGGACGACTGTTTTGAGAAAAATAATTGTCCAAATGTTCCCTTTATTTCGATCTTTGGATTGAAGCGTATATTCCGAAGTCATCCACTTCAAAATGACCAAAGAGATAAGTCACCTCTCTGATTTCCCAACAAACTTTGTGGTCGAATATCGCGAAAACAAGAGCTAACATAGAAAAACGGCTATTGCCACTGGATTCAGCATGGCCGAAATAGATCTATCCATAGGATCTCCTTTCTGTTACATTTTTGGACTAGCACAGTGTTATTATTTCTATTTTATACAAAAATAGAATAATGCTCGTAGTAGCAATTCAATCTTAAATTGTTGAAAAGCTTTTTTCTTTGAATCTCTTAATATACACTGAAATTATGTCGTAAAATTAAAGACAAAATTATCTCTAAAGCAGTGAAAGTTTTTGCCTTTACTTCAAATAAAATTTTCAGCGAAATAATGGAAAATTACCAAATTATTTAATTGTTATTCTTTTAAAGTCCAAATGCCTTAATTGTCGGTACGGTATTTTGATATCATTGAGTTATATATACTGTCATAGAAAGAATGTTATTTTCGTTCATAAACTTATAGACAAATGACTATGTTTTAAAGATTTTTCTATTCTGGACTGAAGTGAAATAACTTATCCTAGCAGATATTCATAATGTTCTGATTTTAATACACATGTGATTTTTTAGGTGTATCACTAGACCAAGTTAGTTAGACAACAACATTTTCTTAATTTTATTACAGTATGTATTAAATTTATAGATGTTTCATAGACCTGCTTATTTTAATGCAAATTTCTTTGGCGCCAAATGGTAAAACGAAAAACAGTACAACAAAATTAAATGAAACAATTGGCGATGGATGACATTTCTTGAATTATGAAGCCCCACATATTGGTATATTATCGAATCATCATAAAATCTGTTCGATATAGGTATAAATATAGAAAAAAAATATTGTATAATTTCTAAACTAAGGGATGATACAAGATATAAATTATTACTGAAGAAAAATCTCCATTGAGCATTCTCCCCTTTATGTCTCTAAATTGCAATCTCGAAGCCACTAAAGTGGAATATATGATTTCCTGAAAATGATTTAATTTTTGGTTCTAAATTAAGTCCATAACATCTCACAATTAAGCTCCAATTATGTGTTTGTTTCATTCATGTGTAAGTCATTTTATAGCAATTTATTCGTATGCTTTCACTATGAAGTAACTATAACAGTTACTATTTTCAAAATTTAATATTAATTTAAAATAAAACTAAAATTAAAGAGTTTGGGGAGGTTTTGTATTTTTTCTGAGATAATAATATAATAGTATCCCCCAATTTCACGACCTCCGGTTAGAGACAACTCACAGTTAAAAAATAAAAATTTCATACAATTTGACAGCTATAACTGTCGGTTAGTTCTAATTGAAGTATAACCGGAGATTGTGGAATTGGCTGTAAATAGAGCACCCAAAGGGAATCGTTGGTTATTTTTTTACACAAGTGTCGCCGAAAATCGTACACGACACTGTGAGCGACAACATCGCCCAGTTGGCCTTCTCTGTAAGGCATCCCTGAAGACCGGTTAATAGACAATTACAAATAGTTTTGACACATAGGGGACAACCAAGGGAAATCTTCGATGACGATGAGAGACAAAGTCTCCCACATTTCCTTGCGTATTTATTAATGACATGTTAAGTGATTACGGTCCTTCATGATATACATACATATCACTGACGACAATATCATGCCAGTGGTCACTTTGCCTACTGGTATTAACGCACTCACACAATGCTTCTTCCCACAATTCACACGGATACTAATGAATAGGACATAGGGGTCCTCAACCACATTCCAAACGATAAAAGTGGAGAAAAACTAACTGCAATACAATCATTTGTCAAATACCTACACTGTGCCCTACTCTCTTGCCAAATTGTATATTCTTGGCCAACGGCACTGCGGCATAGTGGTACTGCTTGTAATCAGCCATCCAGACCTCAGACACCCGACGAGTATTACGTGCAAACACATTGCCACTATCACCAGGAAATGTGTACGGATGGCGTTTGCGAAATACATGCCCCATCAGACTATACGGAATAATATCCAGGCTGCCATCGCATTGGCTAACCCGGAAGAACATTTCCAGATCCTTTTCCACCTCACACGTCGATTTTCATGTCGTATTTGCCCAACTTGTTAAAAAAGGCCCGGTAAACTACAAGCGGACCATCAGAAATCGTGGGGAGTCCCCTTCGCTGGACTCAAGTATTCCCATTTGAAAATCAAATTCCAATCGAAACCACCATGCAAATCTGCCGATGCCGCAATGTATTGGAAGTTGTCGATGCTGATGACATCAACGACGGTCGGGCAACGCGGGTGGAATCTTCTCGCACACGTTCCAGAAGGGTTCTAGCGATTGTTCGTTGCATTCCACACGACTGTGGAGGTAGGTATGAAATTCGGAAATGGAAAAGTGACACAGAAAACCGCCTCGAGAGAAGGCTGCGTTTTAATGACAATAATCCTTAAAAATAATTCCACAATATATACTTGCGATGATCACTGAAGTCAACCACCAATACAATTTCAAGTATTAAATGCTCAGGACTGCGATTGAGTACACTGGCGGAGAGGAGAAGCAAAAGCCAAACGAAAATAACAATGCATAAAATATCGACGTTAATTTATATCGAGAGTTTAAATAATATTTATTGCAAAACCCAAACTATAGCGTTTATATGAAACAAACCGTTGTGCACCACTTATATCACTATGGTCCGCAACAGCGTTGATCTGGCTTCATTGTGGAATGGTATAATCACACTGGTCTCGTGCAAATCCTTACGATATCCTTGCCATGACATCTGCAAAATATCAGAAATATAAACAGAAATTCATAAATAAAAGTAGTCCAGTCGTGGGACACCCGAGTATGCAGCAATTCATTCTTCTAAAGCGCAATAAGTCGCACAAAGCAGGAAAGTGGTGTTGGGAAGTGTGAGAAAAACAGATTGTAATATCCAGATAGCAGCCCCAATAACGATTTATGGGATTCCAATGGAATACTAAATAGCCGTTTTTCATGCAAGATGTAAAACAGGAAGAATGTGTAGCGAAGTTATATGATTCAATATATCGAAAAATATAAACACTAGTAAAGAGACTGAGTTAAATGCAATAGTCTTTAATTGGCATAGCTCAAATAACGCTATCCTACAAAAGCGGTGCAAAGTCGGCCGTTTCTTAACCAGGCAACCGATTGCGACATAGCCTGGCATGTTTGTAGAAGAGGTATTAGCGAAAATAAGTGTTGAATTTGGGTCCACCGGGGTATTCGGGGGTGCAGCTAAAGGGCCTCAAAGTTCGCAACCTTGGCTGAACGAAATGTTTAAGCGCATGTAACATTCGTCTTATTCTTCTTATGCATAAAGATTGACGACGATTTCTTTTATGCCAAAAAGTGCAACATTTTCGATACCCTTTTCCGAAAAACTTTACTTTTATACCACATTTTGGAATTTTGAAATAGAAGCTAAGTTTAATTCGAGGGACTACATCTGTTCCACCTAAAAAGGGCAAATATTTTTCAGTGTCCCGAATTTCTCAACAAAAATGGGATATATCGAATAAGATGGCGTGAATCCGCCCATTCGAATCCATTATTGAAAACGAAATACTTTGTACGAGAATTTTATATGAGAGTATTTCAGCGCAATATTGGATAAGTGAGCGTGGCTCTGCCCACCATTGTTGACAATATCGAAATATCTGCAGAACAATTTCACTTAATGTTTTCAAATAAGGTTTAGTTGTATTTAACAGAAATATTCACCAACAAAACAATAAATGGGCAATACTTGATCAACGGGTGTAGTTCCGTCTATATGGCTATGTTTGAAATCGAAATATCTGGAAAATCATTGCCACAATTGTCTTTAAACTTGGTATGTATGTATTTGACAGAAATATGTAAAACCCTAAAAAAATTACGACGTGATATGTTCCTACTTCAATAAACTGAAATTTAGGGAATGAAGTGGACATGGTCCAGCTGGTTGGCAATAAATTTGATTTGTGATGAAAAAAAATTCGATGCTATATACCTAATAAGAAGATTTTTTTTAATGGGTATAACTTCAAATGACACAGCGTACCTCAATGGTTACAAAGTTTGGGTAGTTTGACGCCAAAAACTCTCGATGAGGTTTTGTTCAAAATCATCCCCTCTACTCAACTATGAGGAGATCAAAATCGGATTTACTTAGCTTCGAGAGATATCCCGAAAACAGTAAAAAACGATGTTAATTATAATGAACTATAAAAAAAACGCAGAAAAACGTTTGCAATTTACGCACTATTTGCAATATCACCATATTGCGAACATTTTGTACTCTATAAAACTGAGTAATATTTTTGTATTATTAGAATTAAATTTTTCAAAGTATCCCATTATTAAAACGAAAAACAAAGTACAATAGTACATCTAAACAATTGCTGGCACAAAAAAAAAACATAAAAAATACAATAATCCGAAATAAAAATGTTTCCAATTTTTGAAAGCTATCTTCCTAACGAACAAAACAATATCTATTTGAAAAAATCTATAGATAAATGTATTAATTATGACCCATGTCGCAGGTCCGGGTGTAGGATTTTGTTTTGGGGCGGGGGGGGGAGGTTGGTGTTTCACATATATAAGTATCCAATTTTTTTTATTAAAAATCGATGGTTCACATTTTAAATGCATATATGTATATATATATAAATAGGGCTTTATTCATAAAAACTTAATGCAGGGTTGAGGAACGTTTAAGCAGTGTTAAACCGTTCTTGAAACCTTCATTAAATTTTTATGAATAAGGGCCATAGTCATTAATATTTAAAAATACTAAGATAATATTTTCAATAAGAATTATTCAAAGGCCGGTGTGTTTTTGAGTAAATTGTATGTTAAGATACTCCGAACAAAAATGTTGGACACATACATAAAAAACTTCGTCTAATACTGCGTTAACATCTACTGGAATGTCTCAGTGGCTATTCAGGGAAGCCAATCCATTTAAATGATTTTGAGTCATGGTTGGCCGCAAGTAATTTTTCAGTCGACGAAGTGTTGAAAAAGAGCGTTCGATTGTCGCTGTAATCACAGGTAACACCGCCATCACCGTCAATATTTTGTGAACGGTTGTAAATGCAGCTATATTACATAATAAAAGAGCTTCAATTACTGACATTCTCCGCTTCAATTCTTCTTCTCTAAAGCTTCACTTCACTAATACATACATCAAAGAACTGTCAGGCAAAATTGATGAATATTTGTCAAATAATTGTTTACAACTGTCGTCAGTATTGTCCTTTTACATGGAAAAAGACATTGGAAATTTGACAGGAGTTTTAAAAAGCGATCTTCGAGATGAGTGATGAATAAATCTTGGTATGGAATATAGGTCGAAATCGTATAATATTCTTCAGTATTTGTTGCATCAACATTGCAACGATCCCTTTGTCGGGCCGAAATCTTAGATTTCTTGATTTGAATGTCTTGTTGTTCACAAAATTTTTCAACTGATCGTAAAATCGTACTAATATGGTGAGTAAAATTTTTAAATTTTCAGCCAGATGGACGGAAGGCTTCAGCTAAATCTTGATTTTCACTTTGAATAACGCGATTTAACTTGGAAATCCAACGTTTTTATAGCAATCGACAACTCAAATGCAAATGTTATAGTTTTCTAATCAGACCAGGTGGAAAAAATACATTCATACATGAAGATATATTTCAACAGACTTATGTTGTTCTGCCCATCGAGTTATTTTTTCCTTTTTATCATCACAGAGATTCCTGTTAATAGAAATTGCTTCCTGAAGATCTATTTGCCTTTTAGAATATTGAAAAATGTGCTACATGGTTCTGATGGTGCCGAGACAATATCTAGCTTGGACTACCTTAAAACCAGCTTGAAGCTGTGAGCTGCACAATGTGAATATATTGCTTGCTGTACCTTTCTTGGATATTGCTTGCGCCCCACTAAAATTCTCCGTTCATTGCTCTTGCGCCGTCAAAGCATTGCCAAAATAAATACTTGCAATCAATACCAGACGTTTCGAGGAAATTTAGAATAAATTCAGCCAACCTTTTCCATCAAACGGTTTTGTTCGGACGAAACTCAAAAAATCTTCGCAAATTTTATATCGCCCATCGTTTTAATTAAGGTACCGAAAACACATTGAAACTTGCTTAGCCCCTGAAATATCAACTAATTCGTCCGCCATATAGTGAAAACTTTGGAATTATTGATTCTCTCAATAAGCTGTCGGTGTATAAGAGTGTGACAAATACTTATAATTTCATTTTGAACACGATTGCTTATACATATACATTGTGTTTCGTGGTGAATTTCTCAAGTAACTATATAAATTTGAATTTGTTATCGCCCGATACCTTAGGAAGGCTCTAAAATTGCTACCATTTTAAAAAGTTTCATTTGAATCGATTCTGCCTTTATCACATCTTCGTCTTTGTGCTAAGCCTTGTCGACCACAAAGGACGACTATTTGAACTATTGCTGTCAAATGCTTTCTATTTGCGTTTACGAACTGCTTTTCATGAATTTGTAATTGTTTATCGATCGATGCTGTTGCTTGCTTATCTAAATAAGATCTCAATTCAGCTTTGAATACACTGCTTCTATGGTATTTGAGTGATGAGCAGTGGCGACATACTTCAAGCGCTTTTTTCGAATTAGTAAATGGACTTGATACCAAGTTTCCTAATTTTGTTATGCACTTCTGTATCCCTATTAGCATATAATACACATATTTTACAGAAAGCACCGACTTGATTCGCGGAGTACGCCATTTATATTTTTGTAACCAAGAAAGTTGACTAGTCACTGGAAAACTATAATTAAGGAATCCAGATTTTTTCTTGAAGACCTTTTGCATGGTCGATGATCTCTGAAGCTGAACTGTTCACGAATAATATCATATCGCTCATTTAGAAAAAGAACGTCACAACTCAAAATCGGAAATTCCACCTACATATGTACGATTTGTTTAGTCTATAGAAAATGAACCTGACAAGCGAATGGGACAAAATCAATTTCTTAGTTTGTATAATATTGTTGCATACCCCATAAATCCAAAATATCCATCAATTATCTTTAAATTTTGAAGAGCAGTACATTTTTGTATGAGCACTTAGAAATTTTAAAATTTTGAGTTGTGGCGTTCTTTTTCTAAATGGGCGATATGATGTTACTACGTTTGGGTTACTGGAAGCTGTAGAGATTGATGTAGTTGTAATTTTTGAGATAAAGCTCTAAAACAAAACTGTCAAACTTTCCGGAGTGTATAGGCTTTGACTTACTTTTAATAAATTATATCAGACATCATATGCTAAAATTTGAATTGAGCCCCTATCCCCCTGCGCCCGGGCCTGCCATATTGTAAAAATAAGGAAAATAAAAAAAGATTTTTCGTAATTTTATATATGACCATTTTGTTTGGGAAGTACCAAAAGTGGCGTGACAATAACAGACATAGTTCACGGAACTGCACACTGCACAGAATTTCAAGTGTTTGTATGGATTGAAATTAATGTTATAAGCCGTCTTATACGAGACTGCATGTTCTATAAAAGCATTACACTACTCAAAATATCGATACCCGACACCACACTATGGTACAGGCTATTATGACTTTGTACATTTGCTTGTAACGCCTAAAAAGAGAAGAGAGACCCACCATGTATTGTACCGATCAACTACCAACTATTATGACTTTGTACATTTGCTTGTAACGCCTAAAAAGAGAACATAGACCCACCATGTATTGTACCGATCAACTTGGAAACACTTTCGATTTAACCATGCCCGTCTGTCCGTTCATGTACTCTTGTGAACAGAGTGCACGTCGCAAATATGAAGCGATCTCGTCTAAAATTGGTACAGAGGAATATTTTAGGCTAGGGACGATCCCTGTTGAAAATTAGTCATATCGGTCCATGTTTTGATATAGCTCCCATATAACGATCCCTACCGATTTTACTTCTAGACGCTCCACAGTGTGCCAAATTCAACATCTAGAGCGTCAAAAGTCCATAACTTTTTCCCCAATCTACCTATGGATTCCAAGTTTGGGGTGAGTGGTTTTACCGACAAGTCAAAACTTCTGAGAAAAAATGGACCATATTGGTCAACTCCTTCTAGTACCTTACACACCAAGGTTTAACATTTACTGAAATATTGATTCTTTAATAACTTTTATACTGCTTACTCGAATATTCTGAAATTCCACACATAGTATTAGTTTATTAGTCACTAACACCTAAAGAAAAACGTGAGGTGTTGCCACGCTCCTTTTGCTACCCCCCACACAAATGGACCATTTTGCACCCAAAGTTAACAGCTTATAATATTAAAATCAGTACATAAAAATACATGAAATTTTGTACAGTGTAAAGCTTTTATAGTAACTAGAGTCCGATTTGGATAATCTGGGCGATCATATCACCATTTCATTCAATAGATCCCTTAAAGAAGCCTTTCCAAAAACAAGATACAAGGGTAATACTAAACCCCAATGCACAGTGGGCTAAAATGAAAAAAAATGGACATAATTCTGCCATTTCAAAACCACTTATCGTATGACGATGAAATTTTAGGTGTGTATACAGAAGGTGTTAGAGAATTTAAGTTCGGAACTTGGGCCCCCTATCTCATACAGGGGCGGAGCTACAGGGCCCTAAATTTGACCACTTCGGGTATACAAAATTTTCATAGGCTTCTAACTTTTGAATGGAGCTTCCGATTTTAGTGGCGTTTTTTCTGTGAATACTCCTAGACCAATAAACATTTTATAGGTTGAAGATATCTTGAATATTTTCCGAGATATGTGGATTTTAAATTTAAATTTTTAATTTTTTCGCCGACTTTGCCTTGGAGTTTAGCCAATATCTCAGTCAAAAGTTTACCGATTTTGTTCTCGTGTTTTTTTATGGATTGCCAATAAAATTTACAATATCATGAAAAAAGAAAAAAGAATTCGATAAGATATGTCAAGAAATAAGAAAGTTATGGCCCTATAAAGTCAAATTTTAGAAAAAATTTCATTTTTGGAGATTTTTTGGCGAAAAAAGTCCAATTCGTATTTAGGTCTCGTAGAAAAAGTTTGTTCCAGAAAGTATATCAAATTTATACTCATTTTAAAGGAGACCTTTTACAGAATCTGCTAGAGAAACTCCGAAGGCAAAATTTTAATTGGTGTGGTTGCCACCCTTCGCCTTTTTGGACCTTTTTTATACATAAATTTCAAAAGTTTGATCGATTTTCTCCAACCGCAAAGCTAAATTGTTAAATTTTTCTTTTTATTTATTTGTATTACGGTGTATCAAAATCGACTGCAAAGGGAATCCCGAGCGCGGCTTTTCATATCGAAGATATAGGACTAAAAGTAAAAAATCCCATTTGTGGGGATTTTTGATGTATTTTTTGGGAATTGAGGGATTTTCCATTAGAAATGTCCACATGTTGCGTTTGATTATTATTTCTAATATCAAAATAAATAACTTTAAAAAAAAATTCATCGAAATCTATACATTTTTAAGAATTTTATGCCGTATTTAAGTTTCTATATGCAATTTTTTTTTTTAATTTTTCCCTACCTTCTTGTACTTATTAGTTATTATTTCTTGTACATCACATGTTTTTATCAAACAATAATTAAATTTTTGTAAGATTTACCTTTCAGATAATATTGTTTTGTGGCACTATTTCTAGGAAACCCTTAATCATTGACACAAGTAAGGAAAGGCAGAAAGTCGGGCGGGGCCGACTATATAATACCCTACACATCCCTAACAATGCGATAAAGGTCATTGCGAAAATAATTTGTAATAATTGGTAAATGGGTAGGAACATATTATCTAATTCTGAAACGACAATCGCTAAATTAAGCAATATTCGTTCCTAAATTGAGACATCTTTCTGGAAAATTTTAATTATCGGAAGTAAAGTACAACTTCTATAGCGCTTTGAAATCAAATCAGGAGGAACATATATATGGAGGTTATATACATCTGAACCGATTTTCCCTGAATGCTCATTCATGTAAAAAGACCTCTTTCTGTCGAATTTCGTACTGATCGGATATAAAATACAGTCTCCACAGCGCTTACATGTCAAATCGGGGGTAACATGTATATGGGGGCTATATCTAAATCTGAACCGATTTTCTCCGAATTTGGCAGTATTCCTTCGAGTAATAAGAAACGTCTTTCTGCCGAATTTCATACTGATCGGATATAAATAAAGTTTTTACAGCGCTTACATGTAAAATCGGGGCTAACATATTTATGGGGGCTATATCTAAATCTGAACCGATTTTAACCAAATTCAATAGGGATCGTCCTTGGGCCATAAATAAATATGTGTAAAGTTTCGTCGAGATCTGACTATAATTGCGACCTCAACTTTGATTACAAGAATACATGCACAGACAGATGGACAGACAGACAGACGGACATAGCTAAATCAACTCAGAAAATGATTCTGAGTCGATCGGTGTTACAAACAAATGCACAAAGTTATAATACCCTGTACCACAGTGTGGTGTAGGGTATAATTAAAAAAAATTGGCGAAGTTGCCACGCCCCTTTTGGTACCTCCCACACAAAATGGCCAAATCATACAAAAATTGAATAGATCATAACTTTATTACACCAATGTATATAAACGCTTACAATTCGATACAGTGCAATATATTTGAAGTTTACTGTTTAGCGAAAAATAGGAGTATTTGTTAAACCCCCTCTGGTACCTCCCATATAAATTGACAGATTAATTCGTGTATTTCATATTACAGTACTCACAAAGTGAGGGTATACCTTAGTCGGTTTACCCGACTGAAACTTTCTTACTTGTTATATTATAGTTTATGCAATACAGGTTTTGTATTGAGACTAATCAAAATATTCAATTATCAAAAAGGATGTTGAACACCAATTTGCATCTCCTCTGATTTGCGTTCTATATAAAAAATAGTTAGAACACGTTTCACGTTTTTATTTGCATTATAAAATAAGAATTGTTTATCGAAACAAAAGAAGGTTCTTTTATAAATACTGAAAACAATTTTTTTTGCAAGAAAATTTTTTTATCTATATTCCTTATAAAAATATTAAATATAAAATTGTATACAAACTTTTTTACTTGGGTGAATATTTTTTTTAATGAAAAAAATTTTGAGTGTAGAAAAGATATAAAGTGCAAACGAACTACCTTACTAAACAATAGATTTGTTCCTTTACTTTTTTAATAGTAAAACTACACGGGGCAAAATCGCCTTTTTTTGATATGTTTGAATCGAAAGTTAATATATTTATAACACAAATTTTTAAATATTATATATTTCTGAGAAAATAAATTGTATTTGAAAATCAATAAAATGCATTTGAAACGCATATATTAATATATTAGATCAAAATATATTTGCAAACTAAGTTTCTCAAATAAAAAATGTGTTTAAATACAAATAAAGTAATTGTTTAGGAATTTATCCAAATATATTTTATTTAAAAAATATTTTCAAGAGTTTTGCTTACTTTGTAGAATTTCAGTTTAAAATTTTCCTTAGTTTCGATAAGCAGCATTAACTTCTGTTTAAATCAATAATTTCAAATTTCTGAGTCATAATTTCTTGTCAATCCTCCCAAGTAATTTATTTTGATCCAAGATTTGAATTGGTAAAGAAATTTAACACAATTAACGTATTCTTAAGGGCAAATAAATATTTGTTTCGGAAATAATAGTCCCAAATAAAAACATATTGGGATGTAAACAAAGATTTGTTTAGAATAACATTTTCCCAAATATATACTTTTTGTGTATGTACCCAATATTATATGTTTAGAGTGTACTCTAAACATATATATGTTTCAAGCCGAATATGTTTGGGACAATATACTACAGAAGCGATTTTTTTTCAGCGTGTAGCAAAAGAGAAATAATTAAAAATTCTCTATGAGTAAACATATTTTGAAAAAGTACGGGAACGGAAATCTGGTAAATAGCAAGCACAGAAAAATTTCTTCTTTTTGAAGTTTTTGTTATATTACTTTCAATGTATTTTGAAAGCTACTACTTTTACTCGGAAAAATGTGTCGAGTAAAAACTAGTAAAAAAGAAGTAAAAGAGAAAGGCATTTTGAAAATTCTCTCTTAAATTTGTCTACTATTTTTACTAGTTTTTCGAGTAAAGGAACGCTTTTTGGAGTAAAACTGGTAAAAATGGTAAAATTAGTAACTTGTAGTAGGTAAAGGAACAAAGCTAATTTTATTCAGAAAATTCTATTTCTTTTTGGAAAAATCTATTTTTTCTAATATTTATTTTTTTTTGGCAAAGGTGGGCATATAAATTTTCAAGTCGAGAGGCGCGGATTAGGATTTTATTTTAGATACATGGTGTCTTCGGAGAATTTTATGTAGTTTACGTTTTTGTTATAAGATTAAAAAGAAAAAAAGTCAACCCGCCCTAATATATATACTTTATGGGGTCTCAGATCTATATTTAGAGGTGTTACAAACGGAGTGACAAAATGAGTATACCCCCCATCCTGTGGTGGAGGGTATAAAAAAGTTATTGTAACTCAAAGTGGAATGAGTGCGAAGGGATCGTAATCTCCATATATAAACTGAAATAATCATGAGATTTCAGGTACCGTTATTCAGAGATACATACGTATGTATAAGTGTATTAATCGTTTTAGCATGTTGCTTGGAGTGTTTTCTAAAATTTCTACACATATTTATATAAAGATCATCCAAACATTTTTTGGGGTTTTGATGCTCTAAATTCACAGTTTCGCACACTGTGCGCTCTAGAGAACACATTTTTCAATTTTTCTGGTGGAAATGTTCTACACAGCCCTTTGACAAACATTTTTTTACTAGTAAATAGATTTGACAGGCATAATTTGTGGGTCGTTGTCAACAATGAAAGCCATCTTTATTCCTCCAGAGCAAAAAAGTTTTTTATTTCACTATTAAAAATAATGGGGCCAACGAAGCTTAAAGTTATGCAAGTTAACATGTTTCACTAACATTGTATTTGTAAATAAATGTATTCTTATAATGGGATGTCTTGTATCGGGAATAACAGGATTACTGGGAAACGCATTGCTATGCTATTGATTGAAGCGGGTGCGTATGTATGAATGTTTGCCTGTTTTCGGTGCACCTCCACACATGTGACCAGCCTCGTCGAAATATTCCCAGTCACCGCCCCCCCGGGGATTCCGCCAGACCACCGTGGATGAATCCTCCTGAGGTGCGTTTAAGCCTAAACCTGCAACAAAAGATTGCAACCCGCCAGGATTGTCGCTGGCCTCAATGACATTACTGTACAGGCTATTCGAATTCTGTTGTGTCCCATAGTGCAGCGGCTGATGTGGTTACTGCTTCTGCAGTGGCTGTTGGTGTTGCTGCTGCTGAATTTTTTGCCTCAGGGCAGTGGCGGAGCGCACATTCTCATCCTGGTACTGCTGCATAGCCTCACGTAAACTTAGTACACGATTTTCCACCTGAAAAACGAATAAAGGAAAAAAGTGGGTGCACTTGTGTGAGATTGGGCAGACCATTTCTGTCAGAAAGAAACGAAAAACGACGATGACATATATTCCACTGCTCGGTTCGGAATGAAAGTGGATGTAATGAAGCATGAGGTTATGGATAATGATATAATAAATGTTGCATAACATGTCACACGATTACGCTGAATGCATGACGTTAGCATACAAAGGGGGTTATTAGGGGTTCCCTAAATATGGCGGACAAAAAATCTTAATATAAAGAATTTTCGTCATTTCGCGTCAAATCGTCATTTCGCGGCAAACATCTTAATTTTCAATTATTGGCCCTACAAAATCGACAAAATAACAATAAGTCGTCATTTCTGGCAACATTGAATCGATATGGCACTTTTGATACATATCGATACCTCCATTCTAAACTATACTAAGTGCAAAAAGGAAGTTTTTCAAAAGAGGCGATCAAAGTTGAAAGCATTTTTTAATTTGTGTGGAATTCTTTTGTAATGGAAATCGAATGACCTGTGCTGATTGCTGAATAACTTTTGATTGTGTTGACGGAAAAACACCAAATTTTGACTGAATATAATTTGGAGTTTTTGGAAGTTAAAAATGCAATCTCCATGAAAACATGCTAAGCCGACTTAGCATTATGCTTAACCAAAGATGTTAAAGAGAGGCCTTTATGCGGGCACTATATCACAACGAAGTTCGATATGGTAAATTTTCAGTGAATGGAATTTCAGTGTAGAAACCAGTAACGAACTGCTATAGTAGGGCGTAGCCGACTATATAATACAACACCCTATCGTTGCAGAATAAGAACAAGTATCGTCAAGTTTTATCAATGTTGTTTTCCTTGTCTTATATATAAATGTGAATTGAGTTTTATGAAATTTGGCACAGTAATTACTGCCTCATTGAATGTTTCTGTGCTAAATTTCATTAAGAGAATATAATCTTATAAATGTATAGCTTATGCCAGAAAATAAAGCTTATATACCGCTCAATTGCCAAATCGGGATATATGTAAGAGAGCTATATCTAAATCTGAAATTTTAACAATTTCAGGGACAGGCCCATGTTTTACTAATATGACTATTGAAACATGTTCATGACGAAGTGTTAAGAACATTTTTATCGTAAAAACCAGTAAGGCAAGGCAGAAAGTCGGGCGGGGCCGACTATATAATATCATACACCTCCCTAACAATGCGATAAGGGTCATTGCGATAATAATTTGGAATAATTGGTAAATGGGTAAGAATATATATATGTGGATATATCTAATTCTGAACCGATAATCGCTAAATTAATCAATATTCGTTCCTAAATTGAGAAATCTTTCTGGAGAATTTTGTAATGATCGGATGTAAAGTACAACTTCTATAGCGCTTTGTAACCACATCAGGAGGAACATATATATGGAGGTTATATATAAATCTGAATCGATTTTCCCTAAATACTCATTCATGTAAAATAGAAACCTCTTTCTGTCGAATTTCGTACTGATCGGATATAAAATACAGTCTCTACAGCGCTTGGATGTCAAATCGGGGCTAACATATATATGGGGGCTATATCTAAATCTGAACCGATTTTCTCCGAATTTGCCAGTATTCCTTCATGTAATAAGAAACCTCTTTTTGCTGAATTTCGTACTGATCGGATATACAATACAGTTTCTACAGCGCTTACATGTCAAATCGGGGGTAACATATATATGGGGGCTATATCTAAATCTGAACCGATTTCCCCCAAATTTTGTGTTGTATCTAAGTGTATCACGAGACTACTCTCTGTTAATTTTTGTACAAATCGGTTTAAAAATGTTGCTTATACAGTGCATATATGCCAAATCGGAGGTACATACATATATATGGGAGCTATATGTAAACCTGAACCGATTATAACCAAATAGCGATTCAATAGCGATCATCCTTGGGCCTAAAAAAAGATATGTGCAAAGTTTCGTTGAGATCGGACCATAATTGCGACCTGTACTTTGATTACAAGAATACATCTACAGACAGACATACGGACATAGCTAAATCGACTCAGAAAGTGATTACAAGTCGATCTCCTTTTGGGTGTTACAAAAAAATGCACAAAGTCATAATATATACACCACACTGTGGTACAGGGTATAATTATTTTCTGTGAAATGGTCATGAAATAAAGTACACTTCAATGTTTTCATAGCCCCCAAAATGGTGCACGAATGCATCAGGATGTCATTTTTGCTATGGTACTCTGAGGATTAATCACTTTCTGGGATATTTTCATTGCCTTTTAATTCGTACTAATTACTGTGCAGTGGTATAATCTATATTTTCAACACAAAGGGGGATTTAATTTCTTGGATTATATCGTCAATTCACAAGTTTGAATGCTGGCTTCTAGTTTCAACCAACAATCGAATTGGGCACAAAATAGCAAACAATTGGTCGCCTCTTCCAGTTTGCATTCTTTGAAAAGGAATGGGGATGCAAATGGAATGTGGATGACCACAGTACCCACAATGCACCTAACGATATTTCGAAATCCCAAATTAATTTCTAAACAAACAGACCAAATGCTCTCATTTGAACAGCAAAAATAAACTGAACAAATTAAAGTTTTTATGGGATAAATTTCATGATTACTAAGCTGAAATGGAAAAAGAAATAAAGAGTTTTAGAAAATTGTGTTGGAAAATACTTAAAAGAATATCTCTATATCTACTAATGGGGAAAAACACGCCAAAAGGCCAGTTTTTTTTTCAATTTTATTACGATCGCTTCAAAACTTGGTGGGGTTGTAGAAGTAATATGCGTATGAAATACGTCGATAATACAGCTTCCTAGCGTGATAGGTTTTGAAGATACAGGGTATAAAAGTATGAAATTTTGACCATTGTATCTCCCGACTACGTGGACCCATATGAATGAACCATGGCTTATATGACAGCTAATTAGAAACGCACAAAATGTACATTGATGAAAGTTTGCAAATATTTAATTTTCATTCTTTCTTCTCGCGACTTATGTTTTCCGCGCGATTTTAATTTTGTTCCGCGGATGTGATTCTATATCTTTAAACTACAAAAACGAAGCCCATTCTGTTTGCTTTATCAATACGAATACGAATTTTCGAAATGGGATGGAAACCATAACAAAAACTGTGGAAATTTTATATGTCAAACCTATTATTTTTTCATTACTTCTTTAGTATTATAAAGATAGTTAAAACTCTGATGTGGAGCAGCAACACGATTAATGAAATGTAATGGTGGCATTCTATAGTCAGATATACCAGAACAACAAAAGAACGTATTTCGATAAAATCGACGTCGCATTTTTTACACTGCCCTACAATATTGCACTGGTCAAATCGAATCCCAGCGAGCAGATATCGGATGCGATCTCGAATGATTTTGATGTTCCAAATCCGAATAAAAAATCAAAAATTCAGTGTATATTCGCGCTTTTGACATATGGTATTAATTATTTAATAAAAATGCGAATTTCCCGCTTTTTTCAAAACAAAATCCTGACAGAAGCTCCTTCACCAAAAAAATTGCAGGTTTCGCAAAATAATCGCTTTCTTAATAACACCAGTATCAAAAACTGTAATTATCTTAAGTCATATCCGTGATATCACCCTGAAACATAGTCGGAGAAATCGAATTTTTGTAAATGCTAGAAATGGAAAAATAAAAAATTTTAAAATATGGTATCCACGAGATGGTGTAAGATTTTGAACCTTTAGAAAATAAAATTCTTAATTCGTTGAATACTCATTTGAATAGAATGGGCGTGGCAACTTCGCGCATTTATCTCGAGTTGTGGAAGATTCGAATAATAGCAGTTATTAAGGAATCAATATTTCACAACATTTTAACCCTTTGTGTGGGAGGTACCAGAAGGAGTGGACCAATATGCCCCATCTTCGAACTTAGCCGGAGATAGGAAAAAATATTAACACATACCAAATTTGAAGTCAATCGGTTACTCCTTTCGTGAGTAATCGTGCGCACCAGCCTGCAGACAGACAGACAGATGGACGGACATTACTCATTCGACTTAAAATTACCCAAAACGGATTTCCGCCGAACATACTTGGGTCTTAGATCTCTCCTTCGATGTGTTACACTTTTTCCATAGCAAATGATATATACATACCCTCGTCACACTAAAGTGAGGGTGTAATGAGTAATTCGCGTTTTGGATCTAAAAAATCTTAATTGTTACAGGAAAAAGTTACCCTGAAAAAACGGGAAATCCTTCAACCTTTCCAAATATGTATTAAATTCCTCAAAGGAAATAAGTTCATTTTTTCAAATATTTATTACAAACAAACTATATTTGACACAAACATATAAAAGTCATAAAATGTTAACAAACCACAATTTGCAATAAAAACCAGTAAGGAAAGGCAGAAAGTCGGGCGGGGCCGACTATGTAATACCCTACACCTCCCTAACAATGCGATAAGGGTCATTGCCATAATAATTTGGAATAATTGGTAAATGGGTAGAAACATATTATCTAATTCTGAAACGATAATCGCTAAATTAAGCAATATTCGTTCCTAAATTGAGAAACATCTTTCTGGAAAATGTTAATGATCGGAAGTAAAATACAACTTCTATAGCGGTTTGATACCAAATCAGGAGGAACATATATATGGAGCTTTAATATAAATCTGAACCGATCTTCCCTGAATACTAATTCATGTAAAAAGACCTCCTTCTGTCGAATTTCGTACTGATCGGCTATAAAATACAGTCTCTACAGCGCTTAAAAAAAAGAGATATGTGTAATGTTTCGTAGAGATCGGACCATAATTGCGACCTGTACTTTGATTACAAGAATACATGCACAGACAGACGGACAGACAGACGGACACAGCTAAATCAACTCAGAAAGTGATTCTAAGTCGATCGGTATAATAAACGATGCACTAAAAAAAAAGCGTACTGAAAATCAATGAATTTTTCGTAAAGTTTAAGATTTTGGCAATGATTTCGAGCCAAAGACAATCGCTATAAAAATAAGAAGGTTTTATAGTTAATTTACAGACGTGAATAGTACTTGTTTTGAGGATGCATTTCATAGAATTAAGAAATTTGGGTAATAAAACTAATTAAGTTTGGTCTTAAAATAAGCACATTTTTGCGTAAATTTAAGTATGGCGCGTGCTTATTTTTAGTAAAATATCATATGATTTAAAACATTATCGTAATAAAATTTAAAATGTTTGTCCTTGATATAAGAATATACTGGTAATTAATTTAAGGCATACATGAATTTAAATACAGTTTTTTTAAATATGTATGGAAAATTCGTTACATTATATTGATTATAATGTTACTCTTTTAAATGAATCATTTTCTTTGAAATCATTTACTATTCATAGAAAATTCAATAACACAACACTTTATCTTTCTAAATAAATATTTTATATTGGAAAATACAAAAATAATATAATACATATTACGGATAACCTTGAACATTTTATAATTTAAAACAATATGTAATTGTATATAGACAAATCGCCAACACACTATGAAGTTTGACTATTATTCGAATATTGTATTGTTAAGTATCGATTCTATAGCGGGATTCGTTTCTCTATTTGTTGCCCATGAACGATTTTTATCGGAACCGACCTTAATGATTTTTAACCTAGAATTTGGCTGGAATTTAAATAGAAATAATATAAAACAAATATTATATTATTATATCATATAGTTTGGATGCTCACTCATTTCTTGCAATTTGTAAATTTTTAATTCCCCACTGTTTTTTTCTTATATCCAAATAAAGTTCAATTGCGCGAACTAAAATAAAAATAATTTTAAAAGAAATCAAACAGGATGATTTATATACGATAAAGTATTAAAATAAATTTTATCATATAACTGTCAAAAAATGTTGAAAGATAAGAGATATATTAAAATCTTTGGACTATACTTACTTACACTGAAATATTTAGTCATTCTTCTACGACACAAATTCTCATAATAGATCGATACAAAATTTGCTGTACTAAAAGTTAAAAAAATATTTATGTAAGATATTATTAATATATTTATATATTTTATTATATAATATATTTTTCATATAAATTGAGTTATCAAAAATAATTTTCTCAAAAAAATCAATCGTGACTTAGATTTTAAAATCTTAAGTTTTGTTAGGAAACAAAACTACAAAAACTTATTAAGAATTACTTCTGTGAAACAAAAGCTAATGCTGCTTATGATATTCTTAACCCTGGTGTTAGATTAGCGAATCTGTACGAATGCTAGATTAAGAGTCCATTTGGTCAACATTACATTTTTCATATAAAATGAATATGGAAGACAATATTTTATATTTATTTTTATTCAATACTTCGTGAAAAGAAAGCAGCTTATTTACATTTATTTTTGAGCAAAAACGCTTATTATTTTGATTTTAGTAAAACAAAACTATCCCTTGTACCAAATTATAAGGCAATATATATACATACATATATTACAGTTTATAAAGGAAACGATACAAAAATTGGACCAAATGGGCCTAATCTAACAGCAGGTTTAATTATGAAGTACTTATAAAGCAATTATAAACACGAAATCAAGGAAAAATTTAAACTAAAATTCAAAAAAGGAAAAAATCTTTTTAAATAAATTATATTTGGAAAACTTTTTAACAATAACTTTGTTTGTGTGAAAACACGTATTTTATATGTGAACGTCAGTTCGCAAATATATTTTGTTCTAATACATTAATATATGTGTTCCAAATTAAATTTCTTGATTTTCAAATTTGTTCAGAAATACATAATACTTACAAATATTGTTTCCAAATATATTTCCTTCCAATTCAAACATTCCCATGTAGGTGTATGCTCACTTATTTTCTGCAAGTTATAAATGGCATTCAGCACTGCATTTTTCATATATCCATCACATTTATCTTCAAATATTGCGTGATCTAAAATTAAAATAATTAAAGTTTTTCTGAAAATAAATCAAATAAAATTATCTATAAACAAAAAAAAGCAAATAAATTTTATCATAACACAATTGGAAAACGCTGAAAACTAAGAGAAATATTTCAACCGTTCATATATAATACTTACGTTGAAATATTTTGTAAAATTTGCCACTCTTCCACAAAAGACCCATTCCAAAATTGTTTTGCTAAAAAATTAAAAAAGATAGTTATATGTATAACATATTATTAATAATAAATTTCTATATTGCCACAAATAATATTACATTTCTGCATTATGCGCTGGTATTTTTAATAAATAAATACTTTCAATTAAAATGTGTTTTGTTAATTTTGTAATTGCCAATAAGATGTTTATTTCAGGATAATAATATTATTTTTCACGTACCTAAACATTTTCCCATTGTCTCTTTCAGTATTACAAAATCTATTACACATTTTTGTCATCCATTTGGCACAAATCTCTTCACAGGACTTACAAACAAGATCTCCTTCAAAAACGCATGTACATCGCCATAAATAACATACAGCAAAAATAACTATGACACACGCACTCCCTTATCACAGAGATCGATGGTGACGCCGACGGCATAACCACATGCATACACACATGTACGCGACGGTTTCATTTGTTGCTGTTGCTATGCATTAGCAAAAATAACTGTTAACAGCCCATATTAAAATTATTTTCGGTGCAATATGCACGTATGTATGCACGTATACTTACATATTCACAGCAATCAAATTTTTTCACAATCCGAGTCCCGAAAACAGACAACCGTTTCCTTCCATCGCTTGTAAATAACTGACGATTTAAAAGAAAACGAACAATAGAACTGTTCTCTATTTTCTCTTCTAGCATTCCATAACAATTATTGATTCACACATTACCAAACAAAACTGATTCTCCGAGCGAGAGAGGGAGGGAGAGATTGTATAATTCTCTCGTATGTATTCTTAAAAATAATGACAATAGTCATAAAATTTATTACCAAGACAGCCTTTCCTTTAAGGGGAGCATAGCCTTAAACTTATTACTCAAATATCTCATACTGTTAATTAAGTCCGATTCGGCATTAAAACTATGACATGTCTACGTCGTAGTGTTAATGTAGAAAATCCTTAAAAGTATTGAAATATTACTTAAAATAATGCGGATTGTCACAAAAATAATGATTTTTTTCTTTGATTTAAATGCGTACATTTAAAGAAGCGCGTACACAAAACTAATGATTAGATAGACATTAATTCAAATTCAAAAAACTTTATATTAAGGAAAATTTCGTAAAAAACGTCTAAATTTTCATTATTTTAATGAAAATTGTCATTGAATTGATGCCGAGGTAGCATACTTAATATAAGAATGTGTCATCATTAGTTTTATTACTATTTTTTTTTTCAGTGTGGGTATATTTCTTCTCCTTTTGGGCGTTACAAACAAATGCACAAAGTTATAATACCCTGTACCACAGTTTGGTGTAGGGTATAAAAATTGAGTGCAAAACTTTTAAAATGTATGAGAAATTCGTCAAAGTCGAAAAAAGAAATTGGGTCTTTTTCAATTTTAGAAATCTGAAAAATGCAGGAAGCTGTAATACGAAAATAATTAAAAATGTTATCTATGATATACCCGATAGCCCGATTTTCAATGTTAATATCTCAAAATAATCCTTGGATCCTTATCTACACTCGGGTTTTTACTACTAAAATGTTTACTAGAACAAAAATTATTGAATTTTGGCCGATGGAATAAAAATTAATGAGTGATTCATTGTGAGGTTTGATTTATAATGTAAAATAATAACATAAGTTTAAAAATTAACTTAAAATTTATACTATCGGTTAAAAAAATAATTTATTGCATTTTCTGTTCCAAAATGATATTTTGTAAATATTGGCCATGACTACGTCTGAGGTGGTCCATTCGTAAGGTCCAATTTTGGGCGACTCATTCGAGCATAGCTACTGGTATCTCGCGAATAACATGAGTAATGTTGGCTTCCAAATCGTCAATCGTAGCTGACTTCTTTCTGAAGACCTCAGAACCCCCAGGGGGTTCCAGGGGGTGTGCCACTGGCATGGGTGGGTCGGGTCTCCAAAGTTAGTGGGGGTCGGTCATACATTTGGACTCGATTGGAGCACTCTAAATGGGACAAAGTGGGATTTTTCAAAATTTGCCCCTACCCAAAAGTTCGACCCAAATTCCGGGACATCAGAATTCGTTTTAGAGGTATGGTTCCTTCGGCAAAGTTTCTTATTTTGATCCCTAGAATACGATTTTCACTGAGCAATGGCGACTTTTTTTGCCTCCCCACAAATCGACCCGGCCTAATGTATATACATATTGCCTTATAATTTGGTCCAAGGAATATTTTTGTTTTTTGACATCAAAATAAGCCTTTTTTGTTCAAAAATAATATGTAAATAAGCTGCTTTCTTTTCACGACGTATTGAACTAAAATAAATATAAAATATTGGGTTAAATCTTCGTTTTGTATGAAAATTTAATATGGATCGAATGGTCTCTTAATCTAGGATTTGTACATATTTTCCAGTCTAACAGCAGGATTAAGAATGTCATAAGCAGCATTAACTAATTATTATTTAATAAATATTACTATTCATCTCTTTTTGACAAACCATCAAAGCAATTTATAGCTACGAAAAATTATACGATTTAAATTTTAATCGAATTTTACAAACATATTAAATTTGTTTGCACATTGAACATCTGAAAAACAGAAAACTAGCATCTAAATTAAGGATTAAATATGCTTAAATTTTATTAAATTGTTGTTTCGGAAATATTACTTCCAAATAAAAATTATTAGGATGGAATCATAGTTTAGAACGATATACTCCCAAACGTATAGTATTTGTGTGTGTCAAATATTATAGAGGTATTTGGAGTGTACCCTAAACATATGTACGTTTCAAGCTGAATATGTTTGGGGCAATATATATAATTTTATAATATTTTTATTTTAATTTCAGCCAAATTCAATGTTCATAATCATTAAAGGTTCCAACGAAAATTGTTCATGGATGTTTGGGGAACATATAGAAAGGCGAATCCACTATAAGTTTACAAATTGATAACAAATGTACGAAACTTCAAATATTTAGATGGTGTGTTGGCCGGTTTATCTTTATACATGCAACTAAAATTATGGTTTTAGATTATAAAATGTTGAAAGTTATCCGTAATATGTATTATCCATTTATTGTATTTTCTAATATTAAAATAATTTTTAGAAAAAGGAAGTGTTGTGTTTTGAATTTATCGTGTAAAAACTTGTATACAAGAATCATATTTTCTATGAATATTGAAATGGTTTCTGTGGCTTTAAAACAAATGATTCTTTAGTATGAGAGCATTAGAATAGAAACAATGTATTAATTGCTATAAATTACCAGTATATGCTTATATCAAGGACATACATTTTAAAATTTAATACGATAATGTTTTAAATTTTATGATATTTTACTAAACACAAGCACGAGGCATACTTCAATTTGCTCCAAAACATGCTTATTTTAAGACCAAACATAATTAGTTTTATCAAAACAAGTACTATTCATGTCTTTGAATTAACTATAAAACATTCTTATTTTTATAGCGATTGTCTTTGGCTCGAAATCATTGCCGAAATCTTAAACTTTACGACAAATTCTTTGATTTTCAGTACGCTTTTTTTAGTGTATGCGTGTTTATTCTTATCGCTCAACGTGGTGTAGGGAACCAGAGTTTTAATTATTTACTTATTAAAATAAGTTTTACCATCCGTTTTCAATATTATCATATTTACATATTCATTAAAAATAGTATTATTTTCCGTTTTCATTAAAAAGAAAAGTAAAGAACAACTTGAAAACTAATACCAGTTAACAATCTCACACAGCAAATGAACTAATTTTAATATGAAGCAATATAAATTCATCGCGCTCACAAATAGAAAGCGTAATTATAATTAATGTGAAAAACGGAGTAAAACGAAAAGTTTATTCAAATTGAAATCGCTTGAAAATTGAATTTTTTTCTTCTTTCTCTGTTTTCATCACTTTGGAGATTTAAGCGCACATAAGAGTTGTCTGTGTTTTTTTTTACTTTTCAAATAAACCTCTAAAGACATGAATAATTTAAACAGGTTATAATTGAACAAAATATGATGAGAGTTGATCATTCATTCTCTGAAGTGGCCATCTGACCATTTGACCAACAACGAAAAAATGTACGCGAGAAATAAATGTTAACTCTTAGGGTGGCGGTGAAAATTTTCACAAAATTATTCATACAATACGCATAGAATTCTTTTGTTCATATTCGTCTTGCTGCATAACACTACCATTACCTATTCCAGCTCCAGTAAAAGCATTACCCCAATTCCCTTTTGCAATTTCTGCGGAGTATCTACTCTGTCTTCTACTTCAATTTAGTTGCTATTAAAAATGAGTTTAAAGGATAGTTATTATTATAGAGTGAAATTGGGGTCTGTCGTCACTGCTTTTCTTGGGTCGGCACGTTTTTATACTCAGTCTGACTTTCAGTCAGTTACTGCAACATTCATTCATCCTTCTATCCTTTCATTTCTTATTCGATAGTCTTGCACAAGATTTTTGAATGTTTTAGTCACACTTCGTATTGAAATGTAAAGCATTAATTTGACCTAATTCTCTGGTAAAGATTAGTGTTAAGTTTATTAACTATGTTTCGAGCCAGGCAAGTTTCCGAGTCCTCATAGAGACACCCTACAGCAGGCCCTTCACGTAACCGCAAGAAGGGCTTCCGATAGTGGTCTTGGTGTGAACCAAAACAAGTAAAAGCGTTAAGTTCGGCCATGCCGAATCTTATATACCCTCCACCATGGATAGCATGTGACCTCACAAAATAACTCAAACATAAAGAAAACAAGTAAGAAAGTTTCAGTCGGGTAAACCGACTAAGGTATACCCTCACTTTGTGAGTAATGTAATATTGAATATTACACAAATTATTCTGTCAATTTTTGTGGGACGTACCAGAAGGGGTTTAAGGAATACACCTATATTTCGCTGAACAGTAGATACTTTAAATACATTGCACTGTGCCGAATTGTAACCGTTTATATGGACTGGTATAAACGTTATGAGATATTAAATTGTGGTATGATTTGGCCATTTTGTGTGGGAGGTACAAAAAGGGGCGTGGTGATAACGCTCATTTTTCACTGGACTATAGGCATTATAAAAGCATTACACTGTACAAAATTTCAAGTAATTGTATACACTGATATTAATGTTATACGCTGTTAAATTTTGGTGCAAAATGTTGCATTTGTGTGGGAGGTACCAAAAGGGCCGCGGAAATAACGCCCATTTTTCACTGGACTGTAGGCACTATAAAAGCATTACACTGTACAAAATTTCACGTATTTCTAAACACTGGTATTATTGTTATAAGCTTTTAACTTTTAGTGCAAAATGGTGCATTTGTGTGGGAGGTACCAAAAGGGGCGCGGAAATAACGCCCATTTTTCACTGGACTGTAGGCACTATAAAAGCATTACACTGTACAAAATTTCACGTATTTCTATTTCAGGGGCGTGGCGATTTCGCCCATTTTCCTCGAGTTGATAGCAACTAACAAACTAATGCTATGTGTGGAATTTCAGAAGATTCGAATAGGTATAGTAGCAGTTATTAAAGAATCAATATTTCACAACATTTTAACCCTTTGTGGGGGAGGTACCAGAAGGAGTGGACCAATATGGCCCATCTTCGAACTTAGCCGGAGATAGAAAAAAATATTACCACATACGAAATTTGAAGTCAATCGGTTACTCCTTTCGAGAGTTATCGTGCGCACCAGCCAGCAGACAGACAGACACACAGACAGACAGACAGACAGACAGACAGACAGACAGACAGACAGACAGACATTGCTCATTCGACTTAAAATGACCCAAAACGGATTTCCGCCGAACATACTTGGGGTCTTAGGTCACTCCTTCGATGTGTTACACTTTTTTCCGTAGCAAATGATATATACCCTCGTCACACTAAAGTGAGGGTATAATAACACCGATAAACACAAAAAAATATAGTAGATGAGAACAGTAGGAATCACAATATATATACAATATAGCTCCATGTATAGCATCTAACTATATATGGGAGCTATATCTCGTAAATATGGACCGATATGGCCCATTTGCAATCCCAAACAACCTGCAACTATAAGAAGTATTTGTACCAAATTTGATCAACCTAGCTCTATTATTGCGGACTGTAGCGTGATTACCACAGACGGACGGACGGACGGATGGATGGACGGACGGACAGACGGACATGGCTAAATCGTCTTAGAATTTTACGACGATAAAGAATATATATACTTTATGGGGTCTCAGATCAATATTTAGAGGTGTTACAAACGGAGTGACAAAATGAATATACCCCCCATCCTATGGCGGAGGGTATAACCATTTTTCTAGGGGCAGTTAGGTTCGGTGGGGGCCTTTATATGGAGGCAATATCAAAACATGGACCCATTTTGAATAGAGGTCGTCTCTAGTGTAAGAAATGCACCTGCTGTAAATTTTTGTACAGATTTTTTAAAATTTACGACCTGCACTTTGATTACAAGAATACATTTACAGACAGTAAAATTGACCAATTGTTATGAATTAAAAAAAACAGTAACGGTTTTAGAACTTTAATTTAAACCAGTAAGGAAAGACAGAAAGTCGGGCGGGGCCGACTATATAATACCCTACACCTACCTACCAATGCGAAAATGGGCATTGCGATAAGAATTTGACAGTGTTCATACATTCAATAAGCAAACTCCCTCTGCCGATTTTCGTACTGATCGGATATAAAACACGGTTTCTACAGCGCTTACATGTCAAATCGGGTGTAACATATATATTGGGACTATGTTAAAATCTGAACCGATTTTTCCCGAATTTGGCAGTGTTCATACATGTAATAAGAAAACACTCTCTGTTAAATTTCGTACTGATCGGATATAAAACATGATTTCTACAGCGCTTAAATGTTAAATCGGGTGAAACATATATATGGTGGCTATATCTAAATCTGAACCGATTTTCCCCGAATTTGGCAGTGTTTATTCATGTAATAAGATAACTCTCTCTGGCAAATTTCGTACTGATCTGATTTAAAATACAGTTCCTACAGCGCTTACATGCCAAATCGGGTGAACATATATATGGGGGCTATATCTAAAACTGATCGTATTTTCTCCGAATTTGGTAGTGTTCATTCAAGTAATAATAAAACTCTCTCTGCCGAATTTCATAAAGATCGGATGTAAAATGTGGTTTCTACGGCGCTTGCATGTCAAATCGGGTGAAACATATATATGGGGACTATGTCCAAATCTGAACCGATTTTAACCAATTTCAATAGGGATCGTCCTTGGGCCAAAAAAGAGCACTATGCTAAATTTCATCACAATCGGACCATAAATACCACCTGCACTTTGATTACATGAATACATGGACATACGGACAGACGGACAGACAGACAGACAGACAGACGGACATGGCTAAATCGACTCAGAAAGTGATTCTGAGTCGATCGGTATAATAAACAATGGGTCTATCTCTTCTCCTTTTAGGTGTTACAAACAAATGCACAAAGTCATAATACCCGGTACCACAGTGTGGTGTAGGGTATAAAAACACATCCACCCCTTCAATTCTTTTAATGTATTTATGTGAAGAAACAAAAGAACCAGTAACAAAAGTTCAGTCAGGAAAACCGACTAAGGTATACCCTTTGTGAGTAACGTAATACGGAATATTACACGAATTAATCAGTCAACTAATGTCAGAGGTACCAGAAAGGATTTAAGAAATACACCTATTTTTCGCTGAAATGTAGATACTTCAAATACACTGCACACTACCGAATTGTAAGTGTTAATGTGTCCTGGTGTAAAAGTTTTTTTTTCGAATGATTTGGCCATTTTGTGAGGGAGGTACCAAATGGGCGTGGTGATAACGCTCATTTTTCACAGGGCTACAGGTATTTACATGGTCGTTCAATGGTATTATTTCAAGCTGCTTACTTTTTGTACAAGCGGCACCTTTGTGTGGGGCTTGGCAAAACGCTTGAAAAAGAGGCTTGGCAAAACGCCCATTTTTCACTGGACAATACATATATATATTCCTGTCGTCCATGTGTATATATTTCCCCACTGGTCTATAGGTCCTATATGTAATGTTATAAGTTCACTGTAGTATCTACCGTTCAGCCCAAAAAAGGCATGTTCGTCAAACCACTTCTGATACCCCCACACAAATTGACAGATTTATTCGAACACACAATTCACATAACATTTGCAGCATTCACCTAAATATTTTCATATTTTGTATTTTAGACAACATTTCCAATGACTATCGACCGCAAAGAATGCTTTTTATACCCTACGCCATGGGATGGGGGGTATATTCATTTTGTCACTCCGTTTGTAACACAATATTGATCTGAGACCCCATAAAGTATATATATTCTTAATCGTCGTAAAATTCTAAGACGATTTAGCCATGTCCGTCCGTTTGTCATGGCCGAACTTAACGCTTTTACTTGTTTTCATTGTTCTAGCATCTGCGACCCGAAATACCATATTACATTACTCACAAAGTGACTAAGTGAAATGACTGACTGCAATTGTCTTACTTGTTTTAAAAGAACTTGCTAAAATAAAACCAAGAAGAACGGTAGTAAATTCGTCCAGGCACAATCTTTCAATTCTATAAGTGGAAAAATATTTGAAGTGGCAAATAAGCAAATCATTGTGTTGATGTTCTTATTTTTGAAGAAAATTATTTTTAAAATAAATCGAAAACTGCAAAATTGCAGCCTAATGGGTTTACAAATGTGGCATCTCTAGTCATAATCTATCTATCTATCTATATATATAAAAATGAAACGGTCCATCTGTGTAATGGCATCACGTCAGAACGGCTGGAGCGATTTGGACGATTTTTTTTTTATTCGATTCTAAATTTTCACGAGATGGTTTATATAGAAAAAAAAATTAATTGGACAAAGGGGCGTGGTACCTCCCATACAAATCGCAAGTTAAAAATCCGATATTTCTGCTCCTATTATAGGTATAGTGCTGAAATTTTGTTTGTATGCATTTAATGGCAGATTATGTGAATTTTCCAAAAATGGGCGGAATCGGACCAATGGGCGTGGCCCCGCCCATATAAGCCAAATTTTGAAATTGAGATATTTTGCACAATTTGTTAGCGAGAGTGCTGGAATTTTGTGTATATGTAAACGGTGGAAGTCTACGTGATTGGTCCAAAAATGGGCGGGATCGGACCAATGGGCGTGGCCCCGCCCACATAGACAAAATTTTGATATCTTGCACAATTTGCTAGCGGGAGTGCTGCAATGTTGCGTATATGTATCTGGTGGCATTCTACGTAATTGGTCCAAAAATGGGCGGGACCGGACCAATGGGCGTGGCCCCGCCCATATAAGACAAATTTTGAAATTGAGATATTTTGCACAATTTGTTAGCGAGAGTGCTGGAATTTTGTGTATATGTAAACGGTGGCAGTCTACGTGATTGATCCAAAAACGGGCGGGATCGAACCAATGGGCGTGGCACCGCCCATATAAGCCAAATTTAAAAAATGTGATATCTTGCACAATTTGTTAGCGAGAGACCTGGAATTTTGTGTATATATATCCGTTGGCGATCTACGTGATTGGTCCAAAAATGGCCGGGTTCGGACCAATAGGCGTGGCCCCGCCCACAATGACCAAATTTTGAAATTTTTATATCTTGCACAATTTGCTATCGGGAGTGCTGCAATGTTGTGTATATGTATCTGGTGGCATTCTACGTAATTGGTCAGAAAATGGGCGGGATCGGACCAATGGGCGTGGCCCCGCCCTTATAAGCCAAATTTTGAAATTGATATAACTTGAACAATTTTTTATCTAGAGTGCTGTCATGTTGTAGATATGTATCTGGTGACAGTCCACGTGATTGGTCCAAAAATTGGCGGGATCTGACCAATGGGCGGGCCACCGCCCATATAAGCCAAATTTTGAAATTGAATTATCTTGCTCATTTTGTTAGCGAGAGTGTTGAAATTTTGCGTATATGTATCTGGTAGCAGTCTACGTGATTGGCTTTCAAATGGGCGGAATAGGACCAGTGGGCGTGGCCCAGCCCATATTTTGATATATCTTGCAAGTATTATATAGGAAATACATGAACAAAAATGCTCGGCATGCGATAATTACAGCTGCTCACTCCAATACAATCGCAATATGATAATGTGATGCAATATCAATGAAACAAGAATTTGGAAATTTTATAAGTATACATTTCTATTTTCTGGACTTTCCACTGAATTCGGTATTTTTTCATTCAGTGAATTTATTACTAATACCAGTAAGGAAAGGCAGAAAGTCGGGCGGGGCCGACTATATAATACCCTACACCTCCCTAACAATGCGATAAGGTCATTGCGATAATAATTTGGAATAATTGGTAAATGCATTTTGAACCGATAATCGCAAAATTAAGCAATATTCGTTCCTAAATTGAGAAAAATCTTTCTGGAGAACTTTGTAATGATCGGAAGTAATGTACAACTTCTATAGCGCTTTGTAACCAAATCTGGAGGAACATATATATGGAGGTTATATATAAATCTGAATCGATTTTCCTAGAATACTCATTCATGTAAAATTGAAACCTGTTTCTGTCGAATTTCGTACTGATCGGATATAAAACACAGTCTCTACAGCGCTTACATGTCAAATTGGGGGTAACATATATATATGGGGGCTATATCTAAGTCTGAACTGATTTTCTCCGAATTTTGCGGCATTCCTTCATGTAATAACAAACCTCTTTCTGCCGAATTTCGTACTGATCGGATATAAAATACAGTTTCTACAGCGCGAATTTGGACATGGGCAGCGAAGCGCACCGGGCTCAGCTAGTCTATATATATAAAAATGAAACGGTCCATCTGTGTAATGGCATCACGTCAGAACGGCTGGAGCTATTTGGATGATTTTTTTTTTATTCGATTCTAAATTTTCACGAGATGGTTTATATAGAAAAAAAAAAATAATTGGACAAAGGGGCGTGGTACCTCCCATACAAATCGCAGGTTAAAAATCCGATATTTCTGCTCCTATTATAGGTATAGTGCTGAAATTTTGTTTGTATGGATTTAATGGCAGATTATGTGAATTTTCCAAAAATGGGCGGAATCGGACTAATGGGCGTGGCCCCGCCCATATAAGCCAAATTTTGAAATTGAGATATTTTGCACAATTTGTTAGCGAGAGTGCTGGAATTTTGTGTATATGTAAACGGTGGCAGTCTACGTGATTGGTCCAAAAATGGGCGGGATCGGACCAATGGGCGTGGCCCCGCCCACATAGACAAAATTTTGATATCTTGCACAATTTGCTAGCGGGAGTGCTGCAATGTTGCGTATATGTATCTGGTGGCATTCTACGTAATTGGTGAAAAAATGGGCGGGACCGGACCAATGGGCGTGGCCCCGCCCATATAAGCCAAATTTTGAAATTGAGATATTTTGCACAAGTTGTTAGCGAGAGTGCTGGAATTTTGTGTATATGTAAACGGTGGCAGTCTACGTGATTGATCCAAAAACGGGCGGGATCGAACCAATGGGCGTGGCACCGCCCATATAAGCCAAATTTAAAAAATGTGATATCTTGCACAATTTGTTAGCGAGAGACCTGGAATTTTGTGTATATATATCCGTTGGCGATCTACGTGATTGGTCCAAAAATGGGCGGGTTCGGACCAATAGGCGTGGCCCCGCCCACAATGACCAAATTTTGAAATTTTTATGTCTTGCACAATTTG
Organism: Eudasyphora cyanicolor; assembly: GCA_963930755.1. Lineage (NCBI taxonomy): Eukaryota > Metazoa > Arthropoda > Insecta > Diptera > Muscidae > Eudasyphora > Eudasyphora cyanicolor. The sequence goes on from OZ005737.1 coordinate 162,723,368, forward strand.
CTATCGGGAGTGCTGCAATGTTGTGTATATGTATCTGGTGGCATTCTACGTAATTGGTCAGAAAATGGGCGGGATCGGACCAATGGGCGTGGCCCCGCCCTTATAAGCCAAATTTTGAAATTGATATAACTTGCACAATTTTTTATCTAGAGTGCTGTCATGTTGTAGATATGTATCTGGTGACAGTCCACGTGATTGGTCCAAAAATTGGCGGGATCTGACCAATGGGCGGGCCACCGCCCATATAAGCCAAATTTTGAAATTGAATTATCTTGCTCATTTTGTTAGCGAGAGTGTTGAAATTTTGCGTATATGTATCTGGTAGCAGTCTACGTGATTGGTTTTCAAATGGGCGGAATAGGACCAGTGGGCGTCGCCCAGCCCATATTTTGATATATCTTGCAAGTATTATATAGGAAATACATGAACAAAAATGCTCGGTATGCGATAATTACAGCTGCTCACTCCAATACAATCGCAATATGATAATGTGATGCAATATCAATGAAACAAGAATTTGGAAATTTTATAAGTATACATTTCTATTTTCTGGACTTTCCACTGAATTCGGTATTTTTTCATTCAGTGGATTTATTACTAATACCAGTAAGGAAAGGCAGAAAGTCGGGCGGGGCCGACTATATAATACCCTACACCTCCCTAACAATGCGATAAGGGTCATTGCGATAATAATTTGGAATAATTGGTAAATGTATTTTGAACCGATAATCGCAAAATTAAGCAATATTCGTTCCTAAATTGAGAAAAATCTTTCTGGAGAACTTTGTAATGATCGGAAGTAAAGTACTTCTATAGCGCTTTGTAACCAAATCTGGAGGAACATATATATGGAGGTTATATATAAATCTGAATCGATTTTCCTAGAATACTCATTCATGTAAAATAGAAACCTGTTTCTGTCGAATTTCGTACTGATCGGATATAAAACACAGTCTCTACAGCGCTTACATGTCAAATTGGGGGTAACATATATATATGGGGGCTATATCTAAATCTGAACTGATTTTCTCCGAATTTTGCGGCATTCCTTCATGTAATAAGAAATCTCTTTCTGCCGAATTTCTTACTGATCGGATAAAAAAACAGTTTCTACAGCGCTTGAATTTCAAATCGGGGGTAACATATATATGGGGACTATATCTAAATCTGAACCGATTTTCTCCGAATTTGGCAGTATTCCTTCATGTAATAACAAACCTCTTTCTGCCGAATTTCGTACTGATCGGATATAAAATACAGTTTCTACAGCGCGAATTTTGACATGGGCAGCGAAGCGCACCGGGCTCAGCTAGTATATTAATATATGGGGACTACTCCAAAACATAGACCGATTGGGTCAATTACCAAAAACCACAAACTGAATTTTAGAGAAATCGCTTGGATAATGTGGTATTTAGTAGCAACTTTTATAGCGGCTTCTATTACGACTATATCGAAACAACTACCAATATGGCCAATATTCATTGTGCAGAATTTAAGAACATATGAAATGCAAACTGCAAAATTTCAGTTTAATGTCTGGAAAATGTAGTTTTTATGATTTAAATAAGCATATTTGACCTCTATATGGGTACTATGACAAAATATAAACCAATTTTGCTAATTTTGGTTGTGGTGATTTATTGTCAAAATAGATTTCAAAGTTCAAAGTTTAATTTCAATCCGAAACAACCTGCAACTGTAAGAAATATTTCTGTCAAATTTTATCAACCTAGCTCTATAATTACGGACTGTAGCTTGATTCTAACAGATAGATATTAGAGCATTGCTAAATCGTCTTAGAATTTTACGACGATCAAGATTATATATACCTTATATGTAGGGTCACAGATCAATATTTCAAGGTGTTGCAAGCGGAATGACAAAGTAAGTATGCTATGTTGGAGGGAGTATATACTTTGGAACTCAGCTTTTTTTAATATATGGGCATTTCCTGCGTTGTGGACGGCAGGGATTTTATTAGTGTTTTTCCCCTAATTTCGTTCATGTTGATCTTAGGAATATTATTGTAATCAGCCAATTTGTAAAGTCTATCTTTTTTAGTTTGTCTTAAAATCGGAAAATGGACGGCGTGACAGACGGCACAAAAAAACACGATTTTTGAGGTATATTGATTGATTTAAAAATTTCAACGAAACATCTTATATAAGTAATACCTAACTTTTTGCTAGTATATACACTGCCACTAAGTATGTATTTTCCACTCTAACTCTAAATATGCAAAATTTTGAGATATTCAGATTTTTGTTGAATTCCGGACGGCATGTTCCGGACAGCACAAAATTCATATAGACAAGTAAGGCGCCCTTGTCACATGCATAATCTTCGCACATTTACCAATCTGCAAATTATTTCACAATGACTTTTCTGTCAACGTTGCGAGACAAAAACTGTAGGTTTACACGAATGTAAATCCACAAAGTTACATTTTCCGCCATTTTTATGACATTATTGTCTGATCTGGCAATCCTGTATACTTAGCTTTAGGTATAGTGATTGTATTGCACTGACTGTGAGTGTTCTTGCTCCCATCATTGATTGTCATGTTCTTGCTCCCATCATTGATTGTCATAAAAACGCAAAACATTCGTTACACATTTTTACGGCCGCAAGTTATACGACAAACGTCGACAATGAGAGTTAATGGAAAGGAATGAGAATAAGAGTGTGATTTGTACCAGTGATTTTGCCTTTCCGTATTGGTATCACAGCCTAATGAACTCTTGTTATCGTTTTGTTACTATTCCGACGGGACTGCGTCGGTTATCATTGGTACGACTTAACAGTGTTGCTCTTTTCCTTCTTTATCTCTATATGAATCGCGTCACATATGTAATGTTTCGTGCTCTGGTTATAAGGCTACTGAACTGGGTCTGCTCGTTTTGGCATGAAAATGGAGCAATTCAATAAATATTTCTAACCACTCATACTACTTTCCCTTGGAAAAGCCACAATCTAAGTCCATTGATCCATTGAAATTAATAATGAATTTAGTTGCAACTGTGGAGGAAATTAAAATACACACATACGCAGTCCCATACACCCATTCTATAATAAAATGCAAACACCCGAGTAGACCCAGCGGCGGAATGCATGAGCTATAAGGCCTTATATCAGGCCTTCTTAGTCATGACGGAGGCCTTCCCTACACATTACCTGTTCCTTTCCATTTAACATTGCGTGAGATTGGGAGGCAAGGCCTTCCTTTCCATTTCCCTACAAGAATGCCTCCAGAAGGCCTTCATAGATAAGGAATAACGCATGTCAGAAAAAATCAGGCCTTCCAGAAGGACTTAAAAAGAGGGTATGCTGAAGGTATGGAAGGCATAAATCCTTTCTGGAAATATCAGGCCTTCCGGAAGGACTATAAAAGAAGGTCTGCTGAAGGCTAATTTAAATAATGCATACATCATGTCTGAAAAAATCAGGCCTCGAAAGTCTTCGAAGTTTTTTATAGACGCCCATCTGGCTCTTCAGCTACAGAATTGAAAAAAATATACTAATATTATTTTTTTTAATAACTATTATTTTTTTATTTTGATGTTTCTTTTATTTGAATAGCAAACAAAAAAATAATTTAATTCAACTTAAAAAGTATAAACCAAAAAAAAACAACAAAATAATTCAATTCAATCTTTCAAATCTTTTATTATTTAAAACCGAACTGATGAATGCTAGATCATAAACTGATAACAACTGATTTTATGAAAACTGTTTTTGGTTTTGTTTTTTTCTTGCTCTTTTCATCGCCCTCTCTAACCACAAGTTCTTGTTGTTGTGTGTACGAAACTAAAGTGATAGAATTTAACAAGATGATTCGTCCCGCGGCTATTGTTTTTTTTCTTGCTTGTTTTAAGACAGATTTTTTTTGTAATTATGTATCACAATTAAAAAATTAATATTAATTGATAAGTGCAAAAAGGTAAAAAACTATTTCCGCGTTTGCAAATTCATTTCTCCTCTTTCGTAACTCAAGAAAATTTAAACAAGCGCGACGAACCGTCTTGTTAATTTGCATTACATTCCCTCTCCATTCTTTTAAAAGTCCTGTATCATGCCTGATATTAGCATGCCTTCAACTGATCAATAATCATGCATTTCGCAGGCCTTACATAGGGAAGTCCTTTCCGGAAAAGGCCTTCCGCATGCCTTATATATGGAAGGCCTCGCAATTTCCGCCGCTGGAGAGATACGATCAAACACATACATGATACTCGTACATGCATACATATTTATTTGTTGTTATCATTAAATGCACTTGGTGGGTATTAATATGCAAATTTGAGAATGCTGTAAAAGTGGTAGGATTGTAGGGGAGGACATTTTCGGGGACAAGTCATCCCTATTCATGGTGTCTCCATTGTTAAAAACTCTTGAGAAATTGAAGCTTCTCCTATTCTCACATACTCGTATGTATTCCACCGGAAATATTATTACGAAATGGGTGGAACAGTTATACACGGAGGAAAAAAACGGCCTCTGTAACATATTGTCCCAAACATATTTTGCAGGCAACATATATATGTTTGGAGCAGCTCCCTAACATATTATGTTTGGGGTAGCAGTAATGTTCCGAAACATTTATATGATTGTATGCAAACATGTATATGTTTGTTCGGCATCATATATATGATTGTAACGGTGTGACCGGTTTCTTCGAAGAAGTAGGGCCCGACAATTGTTAAAAGGAGGATTGCCGCCAAACGTGCCCCTATACTCTCTTTGAACTGAAACTACGGACTTCAGTGCGTAATAGCGGCGGACAATCCAAATTCTTGTTTCAGTGTCCCAGTTATCCATTTTTGTTAAATTTTAAAATCAATCTACAAAATAAAAAAAAAATTAACCAGATTCATTAAATAGAAAAAAAAGTAATAAATTTTTTTTTGGTAGCAGCTTTCATCAGCCACCCTGTACATAGCTAAAAATGTAATTTGAAAAATACAAATTTAAATATGAATGTATGTAAATTGCAGACGAAATGCAAAACTAGCAACATTTCATGGTATCTGTGATCATTTTTTTCTGAACATTTTAGGAATTTTTCGAGAAAAAGGAATAACAGGGACGAACAGTAGTAAGACCGGCACGAATAATATACATTGGATTGAATTTAATTCTTCAACTGGGAAAATCTTTGAAGTAGAAAATAAACAAACCATAGACCGATATGGTTTTTAGCAAATTAAATAAAAACGAAAACTGCGAAGTTTTACCCAACTTGTTTATAAGTGATTCAACTATGGTGCAGCCAAAGATACTTAAGTGAGATCACTATATAGGGAACTGTATAATAACGATGACTTATATGGTAAACCTACGGTGTGCAGAATTTCAGTATAAGGTAAATACAAACTACAAAATTTCTGGCAAATCAACTGGAAATTTTGGTCACTGTGACCTAAAGAGCTGTTTTGAAATCGAAAGTGGCGCCCTCTGTAGGAGAACTTGCAGTCTTTGCTGTGCAGAACTTCAGTACATATGAAACACAATAGCAAAATTTCAGATCTGTAAAGTGTGGTATTTATGTGTCTGAAATGAGAATTTATGAGTCCGACCTTTACAAGGGGACTGTAACAAAATACAAACTGATTTGTGTAATTTTGTTGCGATGCATTTTCGTTTATTCTTGAATATAGGTAATACGAACTGCAAAGCTTCACATAAACTGGTCCAAACATGAGATTTATTTGACATAAAGAAGCATATTTGAAAGTTAACTATATAAAAATATTTACCTATACGACTCATTTTTAATCCCTGCAAATATAAGAATTACATACATATATCTGCAAAATTTGAGCGACCAAGCTTTATTGCAAGACATGGCCAACTCATCTTACTATTATACGATGCATAAACAAAGAGCCGTTTATTTTGAAATGGCAGTTTCCGTTTTTTTTGAAACCTCAACTTTTTAGAAAGTGGTTTTTGGTTTAACCGAAAATAAAAAACCAGTTACCCGGTTGTTTTTAGTTTTTCTTTTTCAATAAAAATACACATTGATTTCTGGAAAACAATAGCGTAAAATAAGCGTGAAATTTCAATATACAATCACGCATTGACGTTTAAGCCAAATATAGCTACTTGTGGTAATGCTGTTCTTTTTTGTTCTTCACCAAACTGATCAAGGTGAAGAACAAAAAATAACAGTTCCTCACCGCCTTTGAGAATATCATTAAAACATAAATTTGGATCAGGCCTGTGCCACGGTTGAACACGTAAAGATTTTCTTCTCTGCGGTATGTTCAAAGGCGGCTACGAGGACCAAATAATATCAGGGTGGAATTAAAGATTTTAGCTTCTAAGTTATGTCCAAAGAGGGCTACGCTAACCAAGTGTTCCTGCGGCACTTGACGACTTTCTCTTCCAAGGTATGATATGTTAATGAAGGCTACGCGGACCAGTGTCCTTGTGTGCCCGGTCTTCAGCCGGTGTTAAAGATTATCTCCTCGTGTGTATGTCTAAAGACTACGTAGCCTTCTTTGGACATACCACAGAGAAGAAAACCTACAAAGGTACTTTGGACCGTGTAGCCGTCTGTGGACATACCCCAGAGTAGAAAATCTGTAACCCCGGCCAAAGGCCGGACACGCATTGGCTCCTTTGTCCGTGCTTTGCTAAAAATAAACACTACAATGAATTTTGAAAAACTAAAAACGCCAAAAATTTCATACGCACTTGAAGACTTATGTGCCCATGAAAACAACAAACTAAAAATTCAGAAAAATATACCCATATTCATTGATCGCTTCTAAACAAACCCTGAACATTTTGACATAGAGAAATAATGAGTTATATTAAAAACAGTATTTTTGTGTTAATAATAACATACTCGTCCACACACGTAGTTTAACCCTTTTTGCCAAACCATTTGTAACCATTTTTGTCACACTGTACCATATATAACACATTTCGCCCCACTGTACCATATGTAACCATTTTTGCTTTTATGCACCATTTATAACCCTTTTTGTTCCACGGTACCATATTTAACACTATTTTGAAACTCTGTAACAGATTTGACAATATTCCCCCACTGTTATATGTTCCAGGAGTTACCCTGCGTCCACATTTTTTCCACGGTGCCAAATGTAACCCTTCTTGTACCACTGTACAGTAATTAACACCTTTTTGTCCTACTAAAAGGTGTCTACTATAGCATATTTAACCATTTTTGCATCACTATGCCATATTTAATTCTTTTTGCACCATTGTACCATAGTTAACAACTTTTTGACCCAATATGCCATATTAACCATTTTTGTCACACTGTACTATGTGGAACCCTTTTCTGCCCCACTATACCATTACTAACACATTTTTCCATAGTTAATCAGTTTTGCCCCAATGTATCATATTTAAACCATTTTGTCCCACTAAACCTTATTTAACTATTTTTGGCTCACTGTACCATAGCTCATCCTGTTTGACACACTGTACCAAATATAATCATTTTTTCCCCACTGCGACATATTTAAACCTTCTGTATCAATGTACAATATTAAAACTTTTTGCCCCACTGTAATATATTTACAAGTAAAATATTTTTGTCTCATTGTACAATATTTAAAATGTTTGCCCACTGTAGCTTAATTACCCATATTTTCTTCACTGTAACATTTTTGACTACTGTACATTATTTAACCGTCTTTGACCCACTGTACTGCCAAGAGCCTATATTTTGAATAACTATTCACATTTATTCAAGTTTATTTCAACTCAAGTTTATGTTCCAAATTTTGAAACATTGTTTTATTTTTGACCCATGGTATCATAATTATCCCGTTTTACTCCACTATGCCTCTTAAAACACGAATTTCTACAACACACTTTAGGTCTCTAGTATATGTTCCATAGCTACCCTTCATAATGGGTCCATTTTTATCCTTTTTATCCCAATGTACCATATTTAACACTTTCTGCCCCACAATGCCCCGAAAAGTACGCATTTCGAAAAAAACTACCTATCCCGATCCATTGCCCTCGCTTAAATTTTCGCGATTCTAACTCTAGGCCTTAAGTTTGCTAGCCCCACTGTGTCGCTAAAAATTAAAAAAAAAACGCTCCCTGCTCTAGTCTACGTCGCAAGGGTTACCTCATAGCGAAATTTTGACGATTCTAGCTCTTTTTTATAGTAATATTTACATGTATTATCAATTTTGTATTGTACATTTTTATGAATGCCCCAGCCTCACATGGACATTACTGCCATTTAGATTTAGCTGTGGTAACATATTTGTCCCTTTTTACATACTAATGTTCGAATTTCGAAAAATTAAATTTTACTGTACTAGCTTCTGCCGTTTGGGCTGGGTGGTGATCTGTCAGTCAGTCAGTAACGCAATAATTTTATTTAGATTGTAGAGTGATTATAATATGCGGACGTGGCTAAATCGTCTTAGAATTTTATGACGATTAAGAATATATATATGTACATTATATATAAAAAGTTATGAAAAGTCTGAAATAAGTTCAAACGTTGAAAATTAGTTCAATAAACCTTCCACAACTTTTTATAAATAAGACCTTAAATGATAAGGACTTATATAGGTGAGATTTTCTTACACAATTTCTTCTGACAGAGTTTATTGTTCGATCAACAAATACGATAAAACACCTTCGAAATCGCAAGGAGGATATGGGGCTATAACTAAAAGTAAACCGTTATTGCCCATGCTCGACAAATACTCGTGAGCTAACTGGATAATGAGACACTACTCCATGATTTGCTTATTTTCCACATCAAAGATTATTACGAGTTTGGGGGTCGTGGGGTAGATTCCCACCAGGGGTTCTGGACCGTCGCTGCAAAATCTAGCCACATGGTCTATGTCACCCGGCTTTTCCCTGGACCGTAAAATAAGAATATAAATTTACATTGTTTTGTAATTCATATAAAATAAAAACAAGTAAAATCGTTAAGGTCGGCCATGCCGAATCTTATATACCCTACACCATGGATAGCATGTGACAACAAAATAACTCAAACCTAAAGAAAATAACACCGAAAAACACAAAAAAACAAGTAAGAAAGTTCAGTCGGGTAACCCGACTTAAGAATCCCCTCACCTTGAGTCCCAAAAAAATATTCGTAAATTTATTTATTTTTTTGTTGTAATAAAATTATTATCAATTTAAATTGCATTTAATAACTTAAAAGTATGTACCGTAGGGCGGGTCGATTTAAAAATCGCCCATTGCTCAGTGAAAATCGTATTCTATGGATCAAAATAAGAAACTTTGCCGAAGGAACCATACCACTAAAACGAATTCTGATGTCCCGGAAAAAATCCCACTTTGACCCATTTAGAGTGCTCCAATCGAGTCCAAATGTATGGAACCCCCAGGGGGTTCCAGGGGGTGTGCCACTGGCATGGATGGGTCGGGCATCCAAAGTTAGTGGGGGTCGGTCATACATTTGGACTCGATTGGAGCACTCTAAATGGGTCAAAGTGGGATTTTTCAAAATTTGCCCCTACCCAAAAGTTCGACCCAAATTTCGGGACATCAGAATTCGTTTTAGAGGTATGGTTCCTTCTGCAAAGTTTCTTATTTTGATCCCTAGAATACGATTTTCACTGAGCAATGCGACTTTTTTTGCCTCCCCACAAATCGACCCGGCCTAATGTAACGGTATTAAAGTTGTAAGCTCTTTACTTTGGTGCAAAGTGATTCATTTGTGTGGGAGGTACCAAAAGGGGCCTGCCAATAACGGTCACTTTTCTTTGGACTCTAGGTACTACAAGGTGGCGCAAATGTAACCTTTCGATGTTTTTTGGCTGTAATTTAAAAAAAAATGAAAAACTTTGATTCTTCTTGTGGATTATTTTTATTTGGTCTTTTAATTTTTTTTACATCAAGTCGAGAATATAATGTCATGTAAATGGCCGCCGCTACAGTTGATTGTCATTTGAGCCCTTTTTATGGCATTTTCCATCACTTTGGCCAAAACTTCCGGCGATAGGTCCTCACAAGTCTGAGGCTTGTTGACATAAACCTGCGACTTCAAAAAGCCCCACAAAAAAAAGTCTGGAGCGGTCAAATCAGGCGATCTTTCTGGCCGTTGCAAATCGCCAAAACGGGAGATTAGGCGCCCGGGAAATGCATCCTTCAGCATATCGGTTGTGGCACGTGCAGTGTGTGCCGTTGCACCGTCCTGCTGGAACCACATGTTTTCCAATCCCAATTCATCAATTTGCGGCAAAAAGAACTCGTTGATCATTGCTCTGTAGCGCTCACCATTCACAGTAACTTTTTGGCCCGCGACGTCTTCGAAGAAAAAAGGTCCGATGACTCCTCCAGCGAAAACAGCACACCATACAGTGACTCTGAGCTGGTGTAATGGCTCTTCGTGGGTTACACGCGGATTTTCAGTGCCCCAGAAGCGTAAATTTTGTCTGTGACTTGATTGGAAGCATAGCATTTGCAAATCAAATCTGTTCTACTTTGAATAAGTGTAAAGCGATGGTTATTGTGGGTGCATGAATATTGCTGCAATATTGCAAAGCAATTTAAATATTGAGTCTATCGTTCTTCTCTGAAGTCGTTGTAGTACTTTGTAGGCGGAATAAATAATTTTCTTTATTGGCATAAAGAGTACGTAGCTGTAAAAGGAAGAAAGTTAACGAACCAAATGATATATTCTGTGCTTTTCTGAAATAACAGTTCAGGAGAAGCAAAATCGTCTTCATTCGTTTAGGGCATGGTTTAGAAAACACAACAATTTTAGCTTAAATACGAATTTCAAAAATTAATCGATAGACAATGATAAGCTGAATACATATATAGCCATCTTCATTCCAAAGTATGCTCTAAACGGGTAGTTTTTCAGGATAGGCAATCAAAGTTTTGTCAATTTTGTAAATTGGTTTGAAATTCCTTCGTAATAAAAATTAAATGGCCTCTACTGTACACAACTTTCGATTGGGTTTAAGGATCATCAATATTTAGAATTTACAAATGCAATGTCCATTTAAAACTTGCTATTTACGAGTACATCAGTCGTTGTAAGTTGTATTTTTTATTTTTTGTCTGCCTGTCCGTCTCTCAGTCGGCCTGCCTCTCAATCCATTCTTGTGATCAAATTGCAGGTCGCAAATATGAAACGATATTTTCGAAAATTGGTACAGATGCATTTCTTAGAGTATATAAAGTTCCCTTCTGATGACACTTCTTGATGATGTAGAGATCATATTTTTCAATTGGTCTGGCTGAAATTTAAGAATGTCTACTTTTTACTGAATCTAATCGTACCTATTGAAATGGGGCACATCGGTCCATGTTTTGCTGTATTCTCAATATAATGGTCGCAATAGTAGTTGTACTTTACTTCCGATCATTACAAAATTTGGCAGAAAAAAGTTTTTAATTTAGGAACGAATACTGCTCAATTTGGGGATAATCGGTTGAGATTTAGATATAGCCACATATATATGTTCCTGCCTATTTAAGCGTAATTGAAACTGTATTTTACGTCCGATCTTTGTATAATTTTGCAGAAATTAGGAAATCTGTTTAGATTATGTATAGAACCATACCTACATACTTGTTCCTTCCAATTTCTGATGTATGAAAGGATACAGCATATTTTAACCGAAACGAAACCAATCATTCCAATTATTATCATATTGCGCCTTTTGGATATTGTTCTGAACAAATCTTAGTTTCCACCCAATTATTTTTTATTGCCTAATATTTGTAGTTGGGATCAATGTGCTTTTCATTTCACAAACATCGCTATGGCCCATTTATTTACTGTGGTCTCTAGAGTACCATTGAATTCGCGTTCCATGTTTTTAAATAAATTATTTATGTTAAATTTGAAATTTGTACTTTTTATGCAAAAATGCTGAACAGAGGTTCCATCCAATAAACTTGAACTGATAACTTGTGAACTGTTGCTCTGTCAACAATATAATAAAAATGGAATGTATTAATCCAATCAAAATGACACAGACAATGAAACAACAATCACAGATTTCATAATCCTAGCAAAAAATATTTCTATTACAACGTTTTTGTTTTGTAGCTCTTATCGCACCAATAAATTATAAATTACATTTCATGACAAAATGAATTTCCAACTTAGGTTAAATCCCGATAGGTTTAGCAATTGTTCCGCGAGCTACAATATTGGAGGAGGGGGAACTCCAAATTGTTTGTTGCTCTTTAGTTGGATTCATTTGCTGTTGTCCTAAATTACATATTTGATGATAGTGGCAAATAAATGTTCGTAATTTATATATCGCGACCTAAGAGTGTAAAGGCGCTAAGTCCAATAGTTAAAATTTTCCAGGAGAGGAAATATACTTCCCGTATATTTATGTTTTTACAACTGGTATATGGACTTAGCGCTTTTACGATTCAGATATTAAAGATGACAGAGCATGATTTTTTAGACTTTTTGTTTCCAAATCGATGTACATACATATATTCAACTCATCTTGCATTTCGCTTCAAAAAATACATTTAGGCAAAAAGTGGACTTAGCGCCTTTTTTCTCTTAGGTCGCGATATAGTCTTGTAACTATTGTACACGCAAAGAAAAATTAATTTCTTCCGAAACGATTGAAGTTTTGGAAGTTTTTCTCAAATAATAAATATATTTATAGAAAACCAATTTTCAATTTTAACAAACAAATTTTCATTTACAGGAAAAACAAAGTGCAGTTTTTTCTAAGGAAACTACATTTTTTTAGTGTACGGTCCTCCCATCGATATTGTATGAATGTTGGCGTTACTCTTCAATACTTTTATTATTACACACAAAAGCAAAAAGACCAACAGAGGGAAACTATTTACCCATTGTGTGGTATTGACCACCAATATCCCTGCAACAGCTATAACTTATAACCCTTGTAACCTCTGTTAATACGTTGTGATTTAATATACATTTTTATGTACATTCAAGAGTCGTCATTACGGAATCATGTGAAAATAATGCGAAGGCATTCATCAAATGTTTATTAATCGTACGGGTTTGAGTTAAACATAAATGCAATCTATTATTTAAATGCTCAGGCAAAATATTATATTGTAAGCAATTACAGAATATTCAGGTAATTTATAAGGAATTCAATATTTCTCTAAATATCAACCCCTAATTTGTGGTATAATACGGCCCATATTCGAACTTAGCATGAAATACAATCAGACAAATTTTAAGGTCAATCGATCACTTATCGAACGCTCCTTTCATGCTGATATACGGATGGACGGACATAACTCAAATGGCTTAAAATGTCCTGATAAAAAAGTCTTAAGTTACTTCTTCGAGGTGTTTACTATTTTGTTCTGTTCTGACACTGCAAAATGTGTCTTAAGGATCATCGCCATTAAGACACTTTTAAGGGGTCACAATTTCCACAAAATCGATGGCACTACTTCCAATGATATAGTGGACATGGAATATACTATTTAGCCCTTAAGCCCAAAGCCGTCTACATGGATGGGTGGCGGGATCCGGCCTGACTTAAATACTTTCTCCTCTGGTGTAGTCTTATGTCCAATGACGGATACGCGGACCAAAGTGTGTTGGGGCGGCCGGTCTTCGGGCCGGATTAATGATTTTCTCCTCTGTGGTATATCTAAAGTGAAATAAAGTTAATGTTATTGACCATGGACCTTATGCCACTATTGTTGGGGTCATAATGTCCATGGAAGATACGACATACGTCGAAAATTTTGCTTTATTTAAATTAAAAATGCACCTGCAAAAATTATAACCTGTGCAGCAAAAAAATTTGTTGTGTTAAAGCCAAAAGCTTGTTTGTGTATACTGCTGGATTTGATTTTTATACCCTACACCACACTGTGGTACAGGGTATTATAACTTTGTGCATTTGTTTGTAACACGCAAAAGGAGAAGAAATAGACCCATCGATTATTATACCGATCGACTTAGAATCACTTTCTGAGTTGATTTTGCTATGTCCGTCTGTCCGTCTGTCTGTGCATGTATTCTTGTAATCAAAGTACAGGTCGCAATTTTGGTCCGATTTAGACGAAACTTTACACATATCTTTTTTTTGGCCCAAGGACAATCCCTATTGAATTTGGTTAAAATCGGTTCAGATTTACATATAGCCCCCATATATATGTTAGCCCCGATTTGACATTTAAGCGCTGTAAAAACTTTATTTTATATCCGATCAGTATGAAATTCGGCAGAAAGAGGTTTCTTATTATATGGATGAACACTGTTAAATTTGGAAGAAATCGGTTCAGATTTAGATATAGCCCCCATATATACGTTACCCCCAATTTGACATGAAAGCGCTGTAAAAATTTTATTTTATATCCGATCAGTGCGAAATTCGGCAAAGAAAGGTTTCTTATTACATGAAGGAATACTGCTAAATTCGGAGAAAATCGGTTCAGATTTAAATATAGCCCCCATATATATGTTTCCCCGATTTGACATGTAAGCGCTGTAAAAACTGTATTTTATATCCGATCAGTGCGAAATTCGGCAGAAAGAGGTTTCTTATTACATGAAGGAATACTGCCAAATTCGGAGAAAATCGGTTCAGATTTAGATATAGCCCCCATATATACGTTACCCCCGATTTCACATGTAAGCGCTGTAAAAACTGTATTTTATATCCGATCAGTATAAAATTCGGCAGAAAGAGGTTTCTTATTATATGGATGAACACTGGTAAATTTGGAAGAAATCGGTTCAGATATAGATATAGCCCCCATATATACGTTACCCCCGATTTGACATGAAAGCGCTGTAAAAATGATATTTTATATCCGATCAGTGCGAAAGTCGGCAAAAAGAGGTTTCTTTCTACATGAAGGAATACTGCCAAATTCGGAGAAAATCGGTTCAGATTTAGATATAGCTCCCATATATATGTTACCCCCGATTTGACATGTAAGCGCTAGAGACTGTATTTTATATCCGATCAGTACGAAATTCGACAGAAGGAGGTCTTTTTACATGAATTAATATTCAGGGAAGATCGGTTCAGATTAATATTAAAGCTACATGCACCCAGAGAAAAAGCTTCATTCCATCAATGAAATTTTACATTGTATCAATGAAAAGTTACATTGTTTTTGAACCAATGTGAGGCTTCATTGATACAATGTAAAATGTTACATTGAACTAGTAAATGTTTCATAGAAATTTGTTACATTGATGTCATGAAATATACGTTAATGTAATGAACGAGTTTCATTAATGTAATGAATAAGTTGCATTAATGTAATGAAAACGTTTCGTTGTTGTAATGAACATGTTTCATTGGTGCAATGAACATGGTTCATCGATGCCATGAACATGTTTCATCGATGCAATGAACATGTTTCATTGATTCAATTAACGTGTTTCATTGATTCAATGATCATGTTTCACTGATGCAATGAACATGTCTCATTTATGAAATGTACATGTTTCATACCTTTGCTCTGAAATAAAATAGAAAATTAAACAAAATTCTCCGTTTTTTATTGCAATGTTTATTGTAGTACATCAGTGTTTGTTCATAACTTTAAAATCATTTCAATCTGAAAATATAATATAAAAGATAAATAAATAATTAAAATTTTGGGTTTTGAGAAATTTTAAAATAAAAAGACAACCGAAGTTGAGAAAATAAAAAATGAAACAAAAAAAATCACAATACAGTTTGTTCTTTTAAATTAGTTTTTAACTGCATTTGTGAATTCGTAAATACAATTTAAGTAAACACTTAAACCGCATTTTTACATACTTACTAATTGAAATCCATTCACTCGCTTGTACTGAGGCCAAAGTGAAAAAGCTTAATTAATATTTTTGCTTTTGTGCATAATTTTCGAAATTTGGAATAAGCAGTCCAGACCAACCTAAAGTCATCTGCGGATAGATTGTCATATCTAAGGCTATGTGCGTACATTTCCGCATTTTCCCCAATTTCTAAACAAATAAAAAAATTATAAATAGGAGCGAATGAAAATATGTTTAGGACATAACTTGGTAGAAAGTACTTACCTAGTGTTTTTGGAGTGTTTCATCGTTGACTTCGGATATGGTTCTTGAAAATTGTTTCTTGTTGTGGCATTTGACATATATTTTCCAACTTCTGTTTTTTCGAACATGCTATTTCAAGCTTGACGTGTCTTTGTATGTACTTCCACAACATCTATAGTTGTCATTTGTTTTAAGAAAATTATATTATTTTAAGTGCTTAAATAGATTTCATTTCTTTCAAATGAAGTACCACACAAAAAACATTTCTCATTCAGTATTTGTTGACATTTTGTTTCACTTTTAATATTTTCACTTTTGAATTTTTTTATTAACGCGCACAACTACGTCCGTTTAATGTCTATTATAAACTAAATCAAAGGGCTGCTGCCTAGGGATCTATAAATCGAGTTTCGACTAATCGATTAATCGACTTTTGATTGGAAAAAGTCGAAATCGATTTTCACCAAGCAAAAAGTTGAAAAATCGATTTATCATTTCGACTTTTATCCGACGGCGGAATATCAACCGAAATCGATTACCAATTCGACTTTTGTCGAGTTTGGCCTTACTTAAATAGACGGCGGCTTTGAACTTCTCCAACCAGTTCAAACGCTTTTTAGGAAAGAGTCGGAAAGAGCTCTCTCCAACAAACTTTCACACTTGCTTGGAAAAAATTGCCGAGTATAAATAAATATTTAAGTTGTCTGATCGGAAAATATTGCCAGAAAAATGGTGGAGAAATGCGACCCTGTGAACGTACAAGGGTGTGAACATACAATTTTGGTCTTGTAGCGTTAGCAGAACAAGTCATTGTGAGATAATTTGCAGATTGTTGGATGTGCGAAGTTTATGCATGGGACAACTGCGCAATTGTCAGAAAAACATTTTATTGGTAACACTGTCTATAAAATATTTGTATTATCCTGCATATAAATATTTACAAACTATATTGTAAATATACGAAATTGTATAGTTTTCTTTCAATCGTCTGAACTGTCAATTCACCTTTGCCTAACAATCTATCATTGTCCCTACATTTGCAGCACTTTAACAGGGTTGATAACGTTGTCCGATCAGGCAATCGTGAATATTTAGTGTTAGTTGCTTGGAATCTGCGTAATGGAAAAGAAACCAAAAGGAGACAAAAATCGGTTTAAGACAAAACCGAAAAGTCGAAAAAAATCGATTTTCAAAAAAGTCGATTATCCAAATAATTGAAAAGTCGAAAAATCGACTTTTTACTAAATCATGAAAGTCGAAAAGTCGAAAAATCGACTTTTTGTCTCAACTATAGATCCCTACTGCTGCCAGCACTCATGCAACAATTGATTCTTCGCCACTGATTTGTTTTGACTCGCCAAACACACAAAAAAATAACTGGATATTTTTTTACGAAGAGTTTGCATAGCAAGTGGTGGGTTGTTGTTGTAAGTTTGCCATAGAGAATTTATTTTCTGGTCGCAACAGCACACCTAATGCATTTAATATTTGTTTATCTATTGATGACAGTTGTGGCACAGTGGATAAGAATAATTAATATCGATTCAAAAAAAATTTAGTTTACAAATTCGTAAACGTAAACAGAATGGATCATGAATACATAAAATTTGATAAAAAAAAACCCTTTTGATAATTTTGAATTAATGTACACCGACTGCTGTTTGAATAATAATAATAATTAAATAAATATGTCAGTGCGATTATAAAAGTATAAAATTATTGCCAAAATGTCATTTTAATTGATAATACATCTAATAATATGAACACCTTGAAATTATTACTGAATCATATTATTACCAACAAACCACCTTCATTCGACGTTAATGCCACTGTGCGGTGTAGATTCATAGAATTCCGCCTCTCTCTCCTCTCAAACAAATGCAAGAAAACTACGCCGCTCCATCGTTTTCATTGAGCTTTCACGACTCTGATTCACACATCAACATATTATATTTATTACCACACAAACACATTTGTGAAGATATAGGTATGTACATACATATGTATGTAATGTGACAAACACTTTGTTAGTATATTCACTGTTTAAATTCATTGCTGGAATGAAACTTTACATTTCTATCTATGAATTGTTACATTAATTTAATGCATCAGTTTCATAGACCTCCGTAAAGTATTGTTGTTTAATTAACACCACTACATACTCCTAAAATGTTTATAAAATAGATAAAATATATATATAGAACATCAATATAAAGCTAATTTCATTGTTTATATTCTTCACCGCACCACTTCATTGCAGCAATGAAACTTTTAAACTTCTATGAAATGTTACATTAATATAAAGAAACAGTTTCATAGACCTTTTTTGAGAATAAAAAGCACATAAAAAATGGTAAATCTGTTTGTGTAGTATTATTTTATTTTACTAATGTTAAAATCTTTACACCACTGATAATTTTTTTGTTAATTTTATATAAGTCTTCCTTTTTTTATAAAATGCAAACTTCATACCATCAATGTAAACCGTTTCTTTCCATCAATGACACGTCATAAATTAGAAAAACGCTTTAAAGAAACATTTCATTCCCGTAATGGCATTTTCATTGCATCAATGAACACTTTCATTGTATCAATGTAAAATAATTAATGAAACGCGTTCATTGATGCTATGAAGCATTTTTTTCCTCCTGATTTGGTATCAAACCGCTATAGAAGTTGTATTTTACTTCCGATCATTAAAATTTCCCAGAAAGATGTTTCTCAATTTCGGAACGAATATTGTTTAATTTAGCGATTACCGTTTCAGAATTAGATAATATGTTTCTACCCATTTACCAATTATTCCAAATTATTATGGCAATGACCCTTGTCGCATTGTTATGGAGGTGTAGGGTATTATATAGTCGGCCCCGCCCGAATTTCTGCCTTTCCTTACTGGTTATACCCTACACCACACTGTGGTACAGGGTATTATAACTTTGTGCATTTGTTTGTAACACCCAAAAGGAGAAGAAATATACCCATCGTTTATTATACCGATCGACTTAGAATCACTTTCTGAGTTGATTTAGCTATGTCCGTCTGTCTGTCCGTCTGTGCATTTATTCTTGTAATCAAAGTACAGGTCGCAATTATGGTCCGATCTCGACGAATCTTTACACATACATTTTTTTTGGCCCAAGGACGATCCCTATTGAATTTGGTTAAAATCGGCTCAGATTTAGATATAGCCCCCATATATATGTTAGCCCCGATTTGACATGTATGCGCTGTAAAAACTTTATTTTATATCCGATCAGTATGAAATTCGGCAGAAAGAGGTCTCTTATTACATGAATGAACACTGTTAAATTTGGAAGAAATCGGTTCAGATTTAGATATAGCCCCCATATATACGTTACCCCCGATTTGACATGTAAGCGCTGTAAAAATTTCATTTTATATCCGATCAGTGCGAAATTCGGCAAAGAGAGGTTTCTTATTACATGAAAGAATACTGCTAAATTCAGAGAAAATCGGTTCAGATTTAGATATAGCCCCATATATAAGTTACCCCCGATTTTACATGTAAGCGCTGTAAAAACTGTATTTTATATCCGATCAGTGCAAAATTCGGCAGAAAGAGGTTTCTTATTACATGAAGGAATACTGCCAAATTGGGAGAAAATCGGTTCGGATTTAGATATAGCCCCCATATATATGTTACCCCCGATTTCACATGTAAGCGCTGTAAAAACTCTATTTTATATCCGATCAGTATGAAATTCGTCAGAAAGAGGTTTCCTATTATATGAATGTACACTTTTAAATTTGGAAGAAATCGGTTCAGATTTAGATATAGCCCCCATATATGTGTTACCCCCGATTTTTTTACCCCCGAAAGAAAGATGTTTCTCAATTTAGGAACGAATATTGCTTAATTTAGCGATTATCGTTTCAGAATTAGATAATATGTTTCTACCCATTTACCAATTATTCCAAATTATTATGGCAATGACCCTTATCGCATTGTTAGGGAGGTGTAGGGTATTATATAGTCGGCCCCGCCCGACTTTCTGCCATTCCTTACTGGTTTTTAATTAAAATGTGCGTGGAAAGTAACTTTCAGTATTTTGAATATATTTTTATAGCGCCTAAAGAATAAGCCTGATAGTGCAGGGTTAACTTTAAGGTAATTATGAGGGCTACAAAAAATATAGCATTCATGTAAAACAGTGGCTTAGTATTTTTTTATTAATTCAAGGTTAATTTTTTTTAAATTTTTAATGTTGGTAAAAATAATAAATAATTTATACTGGACACAGTGGGACAAACACGTCAATATCTTATTGAAAATAAGGACTTATTAATATTAAGTGCTGACGAAGGGGGAAAAAGGTTGCAATGTACAAAGATGACTATGACGTAAAAATTAAAACAATATTACGAGATATATGCACATATAAACGACTTAAAAGAGATCCAACGTCAGGCTTGCAGAGTAAGAACAACTCATTAGTAGAAAAATTATTCAATAAGAATATTATTAACTTGACGGATAAAAACAAATTGACATCTAAAACAGCAACGGCACCTAGAATATACGGGCTGCCAAAAATTCATAAAGATGGCACACCTTTGCGACCAATTTGCTCATCGATAAATTTTCCGGCTTATGGACTCTCGAAATACATAGTATATATTTTAAAAATCTTGACGAAGGACTCCCAGTGTAATTTGAAGGACGCAACATAATTTAAATCAAGAATCAACAATATGCCTATAGAAGATGACGAAATCTTAATCTCCTTCGATGTAGTATCATTATTCCCTAGCATACCAGTAAACGTAGCTTTAAAAACTATAAAGGACAAATGGAACAAAACTGAACAATATACATTTATTCCAATGGATTTGTTTATAGACATTTTGACATTTTGTATAAAGGACACGAGATATTTTATTTATGACGACAAAGTGTACGAGCAGCGAAAAGGACTACCAATGGGATCACCAGCATCTCCGATCATTGCAGACATCATACTGGAGGAATTATTAGACGCTTCAATATCAAAACTGACGCTCAAACCCTGAATATTGACCAAATATGTAGATGACATATTCTGTATTGTTAAGAGAACTCAGGTGGACACAACATTACAGACTCTAAACACTTTCGATAGACAACTACAGTTTACAATGGAATGTGAATTGGAGAACAAGTTGCCATATCTTGACTCAATAATCCATAGACAAAGCGGTATGCTGAAATTAAATTGGTACCACAAACCAACAGCTTCTGGACGATTAATAAATTACTACTCTAAACATCCCCTACGAATAAAAATTAACACCGCTACAAATTTCATCAGCAGAGTCCTAGACATCAGTGACGAAGCATATCACAAAGATAATGAAGACAACATACGACACATATTAAGAATTAAAGATTTTCCTAAAAACACTATTGACGATTTAATAAGACACATGAATGATAAATCAACAAAAATAATGGAAACAAAAGAGGAAATGGCGAAGATATACAAGACATCAATATACATCGCAGGTTTTTCAGAAAGATTCTGCAAATCCAACGTTTACAATAAGGACAAGTATCAACTAGTGCTTAAAACAAACAATACAGTAAATAACTTTTTCAGTAGGACAAAATCGAAAATTAAAAAAGAGGACAAATCGAACTTAGTATATAAGATAAAATGTAATGTGGACTAGACCAACATATGCCAAAGGCACAACAAAAACTAAACTAAAGACTAGAATTTCAGGACATAAATCTGACCATAAAGCAAGTTATAAACCTTTGGAGCAAAAAACAGCTCTAGCAGCACATTGTACTCTGACAGGACATGAGACAAATTTCAAGGACGTTGACATATTGACACAGGAGAACAATTACAAGAAAATATATACTCTGGAAATGCTGCACATAATTAATGTACCTACTGACGTAAGAATGAACTATAGGACTGACACTGACCACTGTGCACAAATTTATCGTAACTTAGTAGAAAAATACAAACCGAGAAAATAAAATAGTTAGTTGAAACAATGCTGTGTTAGCAACAAGTCGTTTGTTTTGTTTAAATGTAAATATCGTGATATATTTTTGTAATTTTTCTTTAAATAATATATGTTCTTTGTTATTTTTTAAGTGAAAATCCCTTTGTTTGTTTGCTTGTTGCTTTGTTTGTTTGCACCGTATAGGCGTCTAAACGGCTGGACCGATCTTCTTGACATTTTCACAGAATGTACATGTGTGGGGGGTGGTGCAAATGGGGTACTGGAATTTTCGATGTACCAAGTGGGCGTGTCCCATATAAGACAAATTTTGAAATTGATATATCTTGCACAATTTGTTAGCTAGGGTGCGGTAATGTTGTACATATGTATCTGGTGGCAGTCTACGTGATTGTTCCAAAAATGGGCGCGATTGGACCAATGGGCTTGGCACCGCCCATATAAGCCAAATTTTAAAAATGTGATATCTTAAACAATTTGTTAGCGAGAGTGCTGTAATTTACGCATATGTATTAGGTGGTAGGCTACTTGATTGGTCCAAAATGGGCGGGATCGTACCAATGGGCGTGGCCCCGCCCATACATGCCTAATTTTGAAATTGATATTGTGCACAATTTGTTAGCGAGACTGCTGTAATTATGTGTTTGGTGACAAAAATGGACGCAATCGTAAATCTGGGGCAACGAAGTGGACCGGGTCCAGCTAGTATGTATATAAAGAGGCAATATGTAAATCTGGACCGATTTTGACCAATTTCAATGGGGTTAGTCCCTGACGCAAGTAAGAGCTTCGGACCAAATTTCAACTAGATTGGAGTAAACTTGTAAGGAAGGGCTTAAGTCGGGCGGTGCCGACACTTTTTACATTTGGTTCGTCTCCGATTTCTCCAGATTCGGCAATATTGGTCCGATTTTAAAACAAAATTTTAGAACAAGCTGAGTGAGCCTGTGGACAGACGGACGGCCAGATATGGTTAAATCGACTCAGCTAGTGATTCTGAGTCGATCGTTTTACTTTAAGGTGGGTGTAGCTGTAGTATTTCTAGGTGTTACCTACAAATAATAAAAATTAAAATTTTTAACTAAGGAAAAACTAAGTTCTTAAAAATGCACAGCTTAATTTAATTTATATATTTTTCTATAATGTTTATTCGACAGAAATAGAAATAATATTCCCCAGAAATGAGGAATTTGCGTATTCCCGTTTTACATTTACCACAGAAAATAATGCAAATTTCATTCTCACATATTCAGTCAATTATTCACTCATATGTATAAGTATTAAATCCAATATCATTCATTGAAATTGGATGCGCATCGAATTTCAATTTTTAATCGACAATTTACATTTTAATGAATTGTTCGCGTTGCATACGCATTTTGTGCTTCCTCTCCACAAATTATAATTATTTCCAATTATCTTGGAGAGTAAGCCCCTCACACTGGTGGCCATTAAATATTGAGCATTCATTCATAATACTGGCGCATGCAATCAAATTGCAGTATCACACGAAACAATGCTCTGCGGCGGTTTTTAAATTTTGTTTGCAATTAAAAGCAATTTAATCAATTCATTGATCCCAGCAGACTATCAGTAAAGGGTCATAAATTTGCCATAAATTTTGTAAATTTTGGCACCATCGAAATGATTTTAGATTAATTTGAAATTTATTGGTGCGACCGCATTAGCGGATCAATGTTCAAACACAATTTCAATGAATATTGTTTGGGACTAGACAATTTGTCGGTATCTGCAAATGAATGAGGAATTATGTACATAATTTTTTGACTGACATTAATATCGTATACGAAATATTAGCCATTATCACGGTTTTGATAAACCAATGGCCCAGGACAACATAACCAATAAGTAAGAAAATTTCCTGACAATGGTTAAATAGATTCGTGTTCAGCATAAATTTGTTCGGTGTTCCTTAAAATTTCCCGAATTTAATAACGTATATTTTATTAAACATTTTGAATTTCTAAAAAGCGTTGACGATTCTCCTGCATAAATCAAAATTTTTAATAAATTAATCTTTTAAAATCACTAATTTAGAACCTCAATTTTTTGGCTGCTTGTTTTTAATATTCATAGTTGAGATTTATATTATGAGGCGTTTCTATGAAACATATTTATTTAGTAATTTGTTATTTATATTATTTTTTGGCATTCCGTATGTAATTATGTATGTGACTGATATACAAACAAACAAATCAATTTCTCTGAATTAATCAATATTCGTTCCTAAACTGAGAAACATCTTTCTGTAGACTTTTGTAATGATCGGAAGTAAAGTACAACTTCTATAGCGCTTTGTAACCAAATCAAGAGGAACATATATATGGAGGTTATATATAAATCTGAATCGATTTTCCCTGAATACTCATTCATGTAAAATATAAACCTCTTTCTGTCGAATTTCGTACTGATCGGATATAAAATACAGTCTCTACAGCGCTTAGATGTCAAATCGGGGGTAACATATATATGGGGGCTATATCTAAATCCGAACCGATTTTCTCCGAATTTAGCAGTTTTCCTTCATATAATAACAAACCTCTTTCTGCCGAATTTCGCACGGATCGGATATAAAATGACATTTTTACAGCGCTTACATGTCAAATCGGGGGTAACGTATATATGGGGGCTATATCTAAATCTGAACCGATTTTTTCCAAATTTAACAGCGTTAATTCGTATAATAACAAACCTCTTTCTGCCGAATTTCATACTGATCGGGTATAAAATAAAGTTTTTACAGCGCTTACATGTCAAATCTGGGCTAACATATATATGGGGGCTATATCTAAATCTGAACCGATTTTAACCAAATTCAATAGGGATCGTCCTTGGGCCAAAAAAATATATGTGTAAAGTTTCGTCGAGATCGGACCATAATTGCGACCTGTACTTTGATTACAAGAATACATGCACAGACAGACGGACAGACAGACAGACGGACATAGCTAAATCAACTCAGAAAGTGATTCTAAGTCGATCGGTATAATAAACGATGGGTTATTTCTTCTCCTTTTGGGTGTTACAAACAAATGCACAAAGTTATAATACCCTGTACCACAGTGTGGTGTAGGGTATAAAAATGAAACGGTCCATCTGTGTAATGGCATCACGTCAGAACGGCTGGAGCGATTTGGCTCAATTTTTTTTTCAGTTGTTCGTATTTGCCTGGAGAAGGTTGTTACGAAAGAAAATTTTGGGAAAACCCTCCGGAAAAGTCGGAAAATTGGGAAAATCGAAAATTGCTATTTCTTGCGAGATTCCTACTGTTCCTATCTACTGCTCTCTTTTTCAATCCAAATTTTTTTATTAATTTTCTATTAAACAAAAAAGTTTTCTATTAAACATATGTACGAGTATGTGCTATTTTTCTTGCTGCAATTCATTCGAGTTTTGCGTATTGTTACACTGATTTCGCGTATCACATCGGCAAACGGTACAAGCATTACGATCAATTAAAATTCAACGCGATATTTATCAATTCGAACATTTTTTCAGATAATAAGTTTGAGTATAAGAGGTAAGGTTATCTTATTGGATTGCGGGCATTGCAAAATCATAATTTCGGATGAATGCACGATGGCGCATAAACGAGCTCTGGAGGCAGTTGACCGAACGATGAAGGATTTACGACGTGATTTGAGACAATTTGGTGAGTCTGATATTGCTCTCCGGAGATTTTCGTCAAACGCTTCCCGTCATCCCGAAATCTACTGCCGATGAAATTAATGCATGCCTGAAATAGTGGTCTTTGTGGCTGCATGTCAAGAAGTTATGTCAAGAAGTTGAAATTGACCACGAACATGAGAGTCGCGTTGCAGAACGACTCATCGGCTCTTGAATTCTCGAAACAACTGTTGGCGCTTGGCAATGGCCAAATTACTATTGATGTTTCCACTGCATTGATATTGTTCCCGGCAAATTTTTGCGAGTTCACATCGTCGAACGAGGAACTCATCACCAAAGTGTTTCCAAATCTCGATTAGATTAGTGAATGGGCAATATTAGCAGCGAAGAATAAGGACGTCGATAGCATGAATTTTATTATTCAAAGTAAAATCGAACTCGCTTGATGTGCCAGGAGCTCCGCCGCATAATTTACAGCTGAAGGTGGAATCGATCATAATCATGTTGCGGAATCTGAATCATCCGAAATTGTGCATAGTTCGCGGTTGTCCATTATGAAACTGATGGACAATGTGATTCAAGCGACGATCATCAAGGGAAAATTCAAAGGAGAGGAAGTCCTTATCCCACGAATTCCGATTATTCCAACTGATCTTTCATTCCAATTCAAGCGGATTCAGTTCCCTGTACGATTGGCTTTTGCGATGACAATCAATAAATCTCAAAACCAATCGTAGGAAGTCTGTGGAATTAATCTCGAATTTCCCTGTTTTTCGCACGGTCATCTGTACGTTGCCTGTCTTCTGTCTTCGTTGTTTGTTGTTTATCATCTGATTCGATTTATCTCTACTGATTTCGATTCCTTTTAAACAAATCGCATTAAAATTTTAACTATCTGTGTTTTATTATCACTCTGGAATTTATCTGAAGGCGTTAAATTGGGGCGAGGCGAAGTTCGCCGGGTCCGCTAGTAACTAATAAAGATCATCAGCCATAGCCACGTTAAATCGGATAACAGAGTTTTTCGGTAAATTGAAATTTGCTTCGATATAATCGACTTAAGGGATTACCTGCAGTTTCATTCGAACCTCATTCATATCGGTAAAGTTCAACAGGAAGCAAATACACAAATTACGGAAGAGCTATGCTGAGGGTCAAATGCGAATACAGCATCTAAGCGCAATAATTAATTATGTATTAGAGTGTGACAACTTTTTGCATTCATATAGGTCAGTACAGTATTTTACATATTTGTGTATTTGTATGTAACCAGAAAACTTATTTTGTCAAAAATAACAATTACTACGTAATTCTTTATTTATATCAAAAGTTCATTAATGTTTGTCGGTAATTGAACGTTCTGATCTATTGTTCTGATTGATCCCAAATGTTAAATAGTGGAAGACTAGAGTAGATATATGTGTATCACCGTTTGTGTATTATATCTTACACAACTCTGTGGTACAGGGTATTATGACATTCTGCATTTGTGTGTAATGCCTCAGAAACATTATTATGCTGGTCGGAATAGAATCACTCTTTGAGTTGATTTAGCCATGTCCGTATGTCTGTCCATATATTCTAGTGATCAAAGTGCAGGTTGCAAATATGAAGCGATCTTTACGAAAATTGTTATAGAAGCATTTCTTAGACTAGAGCCGATTCCTTTTGAAAGTGGGGCATATCGGTCCATGTTGTGATATAGCCCCCATATAAAGGTCCCCACCGCACAGTGGCCGAAAAGGCTCATCGAGCGGCGCACAGTGGGCTAAAATGAAAAAAAATTGACATAATTCTGCCATTTCAAAACCACTTATCGTATGGCGATGACATTTTAGGTGTGTATACAAGAGGTGTTAGAGAGTTTAAGTTCGGAACTTGGGCCCCCTATCTCATACAGGGGCGGAGCTACAGGGCCCTAAAGTTGACTACCTCGGGTATACTAAATTTTCATCGGCTTGTGGATACTCCTAGACCAGACCTACAACAAACATTTTATAGGTTGAAAATATCTTGAATAGTTTCCGAGATATGTGGATTTTAAATTTGAATTTTTCATTTTTTCGCCGACTTTGCCTTGGAGTTTAGCCAATATCTCAGTAAAAATTTTACCGATTTTGCTCGCGTGTTCTTTTATGGATTGCCAATAAAATATCATGAAAAAAAGAATCGATAAGATATGTGAAGAAATAAAAAAGTTATGGCCCTATAAAGTCAAATTTTTGTTCGTATTTAGGTCTTGTAGAAAAAGTTTGTAACACAAAGTATGTATATCAAATTTATACTACTAGAGAAAATCCGAAGAAAATCCAAAATTTTAATTGGTGTGGCTGCCACCCTTCTCCGATTTGGACCTTTTTTTACATAAATTTCAAAAGTTTGATCGATTTTCTCCAATCGCAAAGCTAAATTGTTAAATTTTTCTTTTTATTTATTGTTAGGGTGTAACAAAATTGACTGCAAAGGGAATCCCGAGCGCGGCTTTTCATATCGAAAATATAGGTCTAAAAGTAAAATCCCATTTTTAAAGATTTTTGATGTATTTTTTGGGAATTGAGGGATTCTCCATTAGAAATTTCCACATGTTGCGTTTGATTATTATTTCTAATATCAAAATAAAGAACTTAAAAAAAAATCATCGTATTTACGTTTCTGTCTATATGCAAATTTTTTTTTTATTTTTCCCTACCTTTTTGTACTTATTAGTTATTATATCAGTCAATATGCACTGATTTCTTGTAGATCACATGTTTTTATCAAACAATAATAAAATTTAGTAGGATTTACCTTTTCAGAAAATATTGTTTTGTGGCACTATATCTAGGATACCCTTAATCATTGACAGGTATAACCAGAAAGGAAAGGCAGAAAGTCGGGCGGGGCCGACTTTGTAATACCGTACACCTCCCTAACAATTCGGGAGGTAAATGGGTAGGAACACATTATCTAATTCTGAAACGATAATCGCTAAATTAAGGAATATTCGTTTCTAAATTGAGACATCTTTCTGGAAAATTTTAATTATCGGAAGTAAAGAACAACTTCTATAGCGCTTTGAAACCAAATCAGGAGGAACATATATATGGAGGTTATATATAAATCTGAACCGATTTTCCCTGAATACTCATTCATGTAAAAAGACCTCTTTCTGTCGAATTTCGTACTGATCGGATATTAAATACAGTCTCCACAGCGCTTACATGTTAAATCGGGGGTAACATATATATAGGGAATATATCTAAATCTGAACCGATTTTCTCCGAATTTGGCAGTATTCCTTCGAGTAATAAGAAATCTCTTTCTGCCGAATTTCGTACTGATCGGATATAAAATACAGTTTCTACAGCGCTTACATATCAAATCGGGGTAACATATACAAGGGTACATGGGGGCTGTATCTAAATCTGAACCGATTTTATCCGAATTTAACAGTGTGCATTCATAAATTAGGAAACCTCTTTCTGCAGAATTTCATACTGATCGGATATAAAATAAAGTATTTACAGCGATTACATGTCAAATCGTGGGTAACGTATATATGGGGGATGTATCTAAATCTGAATGGATTTCTTCCAAATTTAAAAGTTTTCATTCATATAAAAGTAAAACTCTTTCTGCCGAAAATACAGTTTTTTAAAATACAGTTTTTACAGCGCTTACATATCAAATCGGTGGTAACATATACAAGGGTATATGGGGGCTATATCTAAATCTGAACCGATTTTCTCCAAATTTAACAGTGTGCATTCATAAATTAGGAAACCTGTTCCTGCCGAATTTCATACTGATCGGATATAAAATAAAGTATTTACACATGTCAAGTCGGGGCTAACATATATCTGGGGGCTATATCTAAATCTGAACCGATTTTAACCAAATTCAATAGTGATCGTCCTTGAGGCAAAAAAAACATGCGTAAAGTTTCGTCGAGATCGGATCATAATTGCGACCTGTACTTTGATTACAAGAATACATGCACAGACAGACGGACAGACGGACAGACGAACATAGCTAAATCAACTCAGAAAATGATTCTGAGTCGATCGGTATAATAAACGATGGGTCTATTTCGGTTCCTTTTGGGTGTTACAAAGTTATAATACCTTGTACCACTGTGTGGTGTAATAATAATCAAACGCAGCAGGTGGAAATTTCTAATGGAAAATCCCTCAATCCCTCAATCCCTCAAAAATACATCAAAAATCCCCAAAAATGGGATTTTTGACTTTTAGTCCTATATTTTCGATATGAAAAGCCGCGCTCGATTTGCAGTCGATTTTGTTACACCCTAATACAAATAAATAAGAAGAAAAATTTAACAATTTAGCTTTGCGATTAGAGAAAATCGATCAAACTTTTGAAATTTATGTAACAAAAAGGTCCAAACCGGAGAAGGATGGCAACCACACCAATTAAAATTTTGGCTACGGGTTTTCTCTAGCAGATTCTGTGAAACGTGTCCTTTAAAATTAGTATAAATTTATATACTTTGTGTAACAAAC
The DNA here is from genome assembly GCA_963930755.1 of Eudasyphora cyanicolor. Taxonomy (NCBI): domain Eukaryota; kingdom Metazoa; phylum Arthropoda; class Insecta; order Diptera; family Muscidae; genus Eudasyphora; species Eudasyphora cyanicolor. Next base: position 162,753,482 of record OZ005737.1, read on the forward strand.
TTTTTCTACAAGACCTAAATACGAATTGGACTTTTTTCGACAAAAAATCTCCAAAAATTAAATTTTTTCAAAAATTTGACTTTATTGGGCCATAACTTTCTTATTTCCTCACATATCTTATCGACACACGAACAAAATCGGTAAAATTTTGACTGAGATATTGGCTAAACTCCAAGGCGAAAAAATTAAAAATTCAAATTTAAAATACACATATCTCGGAAACAATTCAAGATATCTTCAACCTATAAAATGTTTATTGTAGGTCTGGTCTAGGAGTATACACAGTAAAAAACGCCACTAAAACCGGACACTCCATTCAAAAGTTAGAAGCCGATGAAAATTGTGTATACCCGAGGTGGTCAACTTTAGGGCCCTGTAGCTCCGCCCCTGTATGAGATAGGGGGCCCAAGTTCCGAACTTAAACTCTCTAACACCTCTTGTATGCACACCTAAAATTTCATCGCCATACGATAAGTGGTTTTGAAATGGCAGAATTATGTCAATTTTTTTCCATTTTAGCCCACTGTGCGTTGTCCAGATCAATACCATCCAACTCCGACCATAACAAATCATTAATCATCTCTTGATAGCGCAATCCATTCACCGTAACTGTTGATCCAACCTAATTTTCGAAAAAGGAAGGTCCAATGACCCCACAAGGAGGAGTACTGTCTTCACTAATTTGGAACCTAGCGGTAAATGAAATCCTGCTAGATCTAGAACGTTGTGGCTGCAAGGTCGTAGCATATGCGGACGACGTTGCAATCGCAGTGAGTGGCAAATTCGAAAACGTCCTCCGAGACATTCTATAGGTGGCTCTGAACAAATTGGCTAAATGGGCCAGAAGCAGCGGTTTGGGCATAAACCCAAACAAGACAGAATTGGTTCTCTTTACTAGGATGAATAAAGTCCCACATGTGGACCCTCCACCTCGGATAAATGGAACAGATCTAGTCTTTTCTGAAAGTGCACAATTTTTAGGAATAATTCTAGATAGAAAACTGTTATTTAGACCTAACGTATTGGAACGTGTAAGGAACGTCGCCCTATATTCCTGCAAAAAGGCTGTAGGGTCGCGGTGGGACCTCTCTCCTAAAATCGTCCACTGGATATATATATCAGTAGTTCGTCCTATACTGCTATACGGCATTGTGGTATGGTGGACGGCAACTGACAAACTAACAATCACCAACCTACTAGCAAAGGTTCAGAGAACAGCCTGCCTGAGCATAAGCGGAGCCTTAAGGACTACAGCGACCGAGTCTCTACAAGCCCTACTCCATATACTGCCGATTAATATTGTGGCGAGAGAAGTTGTAACCAAAGCGGCAATAAGATTAAACTGCCTATCAATGTGGAGGTACAAAAACTACGGTCACATGAGGATATCAAAGTGTAGTGCTATGGTAACCGACCGAGTGGACTATATACCAACGGTGTACACCTTCGAGAGAAATTACATCACTATGATTCCCGCCAGAGATGAATTGGTTGGAAGAATACCAGGTAATAGAAACCATCTCCACTTTTACACGGATGGTTCGAAGCTGGATGAAAAGGTTGGCTTCGGAGTACACTGTGCAGAGCTAAGTTTGGATATAGCTCACAGACTACCAGATATCTGTAGTGTCTATCAAGCCGAAATAATGGCAATATGGGAAGTAGCAAAGTGGCTGAGTCGCTACATAGTAACCAACACTGGCGTTGTCATTTACTCGGACTGCCAGGCTGCCATCAATTCTCAGGAGGCAACATCCCTAATTTCACAAACAGCCCTCGACTGCCGCAGATCTCTTAACGAGATGGCTGAACAGTTTAATATACACCTCATATGGGTGCCTGGGCATAGGGATATCCCGGGGAACTGCAAACCGATGAACTTGCTAGGAAAGGGACGACATTACAAATTCTCGAAGAATTTGCATATATTGGTGCGCCACTATCCACGTGCAAGCTTTGGCTTAGGCAAGAGGCAATCAGGCAGGCCAACGAAAGATGGACAGAAATCGGCACCTGCAGGGTAGCTAGACAACTCTGGCCAAGGTATGACCTGAGAAGATCGAAATATCTCCTCGCACTAGAGAGGCAAATATTGTCTACGTTACTATCAGTTCTGACGGGACACTGCTTGACACGCCAAAAGATTGGGTATTGACTCTAATGACTTCTGCAGAAGATGTGGTGATGAGGAAGAAGTGGAGAGCACTTGCTATGCGACTGCCCCAAAAGGGGCGGGCAAATAACGCCCATTTTTCTCTGAACTCAAGGTTCTGTAAAAGCATTAAACTGTACACAATTTCGCGTATTTGTATGCACTGGTATTAAAGTTATAAGCTGGTAACTTTTGATACAAATGGTCCATTTGTATGGGAGGTACCAAAAGGAGCGCGGCAAAAATGCCTCACTGTGTTGTAGGTACTAGTAAACCATTACTCTGTACACAATTTCAAGTCTTTGTCTGCACTGGGAATAAAGTTATAAGCTATTAACTTTTGGTTCAAAATTGTCCATTTGTGTGGGACGTACCAAAAGGGGCGTGGAAACTTAGCCCATTTTTCTCGAGGTAATAGTGACTGACAAACTAATAAAATGTGTAGAAATTCGGGGGATTCAACTAAGTATTATAGAAGTTATTAAATAATCAATATATCACTAAATGTTAACCCTTTGTGGGGGAGGTACTAGAAGGAGTGGACCAATATGGCCCATCTTCGAACTTAGCCGAAGACAGAAGAAAATATTACCACATACCAAATTTGAAGTCAATCAGTTACTCCTTTCGAGAGTTATCGTGCGCACCAGCCAGCCGGCAGACGACGGACGGACATTGCTCATTCGACTTAAAATGACCCAAAACGGATATCCGCCGAACATACTTAGGGTCTTCGATGTGTTACACTTTTGGTTCGTAGCAAATGATATATACCCCTGCCCCCCTCTAAGGTGAGGGGATAAAAAGGTATAGTAGTAAATTTACGTAAAACGAATTTTTGTTCACCTTATTTTACTATTTACACTATGTTAATGTTTTCTTTTCTGTCTTTATTTATTGTCTTCATTTAACAGGCGTACTTAATGGCCCTGACATTAGAAAGCTATTCAAGATCAACTTTGAATCATCGCATTGAATCATCGCAACAGACCTTCAGTGTGTATGCACCCACCAGGGTCTTGGGAGGGGATCGAGACGCGGAACCGGAAGCAAGAGAATGGGTGTTTTGAGAAAATCGGAACAGCGATGAATTTTCTTAATTTTAATTTTGAGGATTTTATCAAACAACTCCCTAGCGAATCCGTTGACCAAGGAGAACGGTTTCAACAAACCACAATGCCAATGGAAAAACGGTACAAAGGCAAAAAAATCGGCTTCTAATTAATTTCAGGTATGTTGGTGGAGTCACAAGACACCCTGTATGATGTTAATGAAGTATTTGAAGCAGAAAAGCTGATGATGGAGAGCAGTCTGGAAGCTACGTGCCTGTGGACACCATAAGTTCTGAATCAGAGTCAGATTCGGACGACGATTAAGAGTGTGCGATTTTCAAGTCCAGAGCCATCAACATTGTAAACATAATACGAATATTTATTTTAATATTTTTTTTTATATATAGCATAGTATCTCAATGTTGAAGTAAAGATAAAACAAATAAAATTAAAAAAAATTCGGGAAATTTTTCACTTTTGCGGCTACTTAACCATTGTTAAGAATCATTCCTAGGAAGTTCATATGTTCTAGAAAGTTGTTTATTAAAATCTTAGGTACATTTCTGTAGTTGATTGTTTCCTTGAATTTTGAACGGTTTGCTTCCTATGGACCTGATCGAGGGAAAAAGGTAAAAAATCGATTTTTTTATTTTTTTGCGAATTTGACCTTCAAGATGATTATATGTTCACACTTTTAGTTCTTTATGACAGGTGCTACAACTTTGCCTCAGAGAGTAAATCAAAATTCCACAAGGTTTGCCAGATATGAGCCTGAAAAAATGATAATTTTTTGCAAAAATGAAACCGAGGCCCACATTTTTGGGGCCCATAAAAAAGTGCATGACTTTGGGCAAAACTGAGAGACACGGGTCTTTTTTTGGTCTTTTATCACGTAGTAGTGTCCGTATGGTTATATTTCCATGACTTAAAAAATTACACACAGTGTTTTCAAAATGGTGTGTGATATGCAGTTTTTGCGGGGTTGGATTGAATTTTTAAATCAAATATTTTCATATATTTGGTATACCCTACACCACACTGTGGTCCACGGTATTATGATTTTTTGAATTTTTTTTGATTTATCCAAAAGGAGAAGAGATATACCCATTGTTAATTATACCGATCGACATAGAATCACTTTTTGAGTCGAATAAGCCACGTTTGTCTGTCCATCTATGTATTCTTGTGATCAAAGTACATGTCGTAATTATAGTGGCCCAAGAACGAATCCTATTCAAGTTAAACTCGGTTCATATTTACATATAGCTCCCATGTATATGTATCTCCGATTTGGTATATATGCACTGTATAAGCAACATGTTTACCCCATCCGTAGACAAATTTACAGAGAGAAGACTCCTGATACTCTTAGAGACAATACTAAATTTGAGGAAAATTCGGATTTAGATATAGTCCCCATAGATATGTTACACCCGATTTGACATGTACGCACTTTAGAAACTGTATTTTATATCCGATTAGTACGAAATTCGGCAGAAAAAGGTTTATTACATGAATGAAGACTGCCAAATTCGGGGAAAATAGAATTTAGATGTAGCCCGCCATATATAAAAAGGGTGTGCGATTTAAAATTTGAATAGGCTATAAAAGAAAAGTACTGATATTTTTTTGCATATTTCTTGTTTAATTGGAAGGTTGAACATTGTCACTGAACTGGCTCGGCAGTACCTCATCAGATCAACCCAACTGAAACAAAACAAATTATTCCAACTTATTATCGCAATGTCCCTTTGCACTGTTAGGGAGGTGACTATATAGTCCCCGCACGACTTTCTCTCTTTCCTTCTTTTTTTTGCTTAATTCGTTGCTCATAATAAATACATCAAAGTTGGCAACCAAATATATGCACGAGTATTGAAGTTTCGGCATTTGCCTTCATTTAAACAATTCGAATATTTATGAATATCCGGTTGTGGCCATTATGTGCACATATTTATTTCGTACGCATTCGCGTAGATAGCTTCTGCCATTATTTGCTTGTTTTGTTGGATTCGATATGAATTTTTCTGCAGTTCATGTCCGATTTTGTGGTCAAATCTATAATTATTAAAAATGATGGAAATGATAAGTGGGTGAATGAACGACAAAGTTGTAGGAAAAATGTTAATCCTTTTATAAACCAATATGTTTATATATTTAGTTCAAATTATGAAAATAATAGATACGATTACCAGATTTGCATTGTTGATAACAGAATGTTAATAATGACTATGATTTATTACAAATATAAAATTGATAAAGAGGAGTATTGTTGATTTTTTCCAACTGGGCAAAATATTCAAAAATGTAACACACCCTAATATGAGTTTGGAATATTAGAATAATATCAATTGAATTTTGTATTTATTGTTTAAAGTTTTCAAACTTGGCTGAATAATAACATAACGCATTGGGTACTATATTTTAATACCATTTTCGTAATAAAAAATTTCGCATTGAAATTTGCGCACAAATTAATACGGCTAATTAACAACTAAATACTTATACAATCGAAGGATTATTTTATAATTCAACTGAAAAATATTACGGACGAGTACTTCATTAGTAGGCCTGGAATAAATATTAATCCGATCAAAATATGATTGCGCACAAATTAATATGGCTAGTTGGCAACTGAATACCATTGAAGGTTTACTTTAAAATTCAATTGAAAAATTATTAAAACGTTTATATCGGGTGATTCATTTAGACTTTAATTTCACTTGTTTTTTCGCCGATCACTCGAGACTGATGTCATACTGTCCTCTTATTTTAATTCACATCGCAACGAGGCGTCCAATTTATTTAGCATCATAAACAATATTGCAGAATTTGGGCTGATAAGCAACCCGAAGATATCTTCAGAACAACGCACAGTGGAAGGAATTAACAAGTAAAAGCGTTAAGTTCTTATATACCCTCCACCATGGATAGTATATGACCTCACAAAATAACTCAAACCTAAAGAAAATAACACCGAAAAACACACAAAAAAATATAGATGACAACAGTAGGAATCACAAGTTAGATGCTATATATGGGAGCTATATCTAAATATGGACCGATATCCCCCATTTTCAATACTTTATCTTTATTCCCTACACCACACTGTGGTACAGGGTATTATAAGTTTGGTTTCTATATATAATTTCAGCCACCTAGCTCAAGTATTATAGATTGTAGCGTGATTACAACAGACGGACGGACGGACAGACGGATATGGCTAAATCGTCTTAGAATTTTAAGACGATTAAGAATATATATACTTTATGGGGTCTCAGATGAATATTTAGAGGTGTTACAAACGGAGTGACAAAATGAATATACGCCCCATCCTATGGTGGAAGGTATAAAAAAAGTAAGGAAATAATATAGTCGGGCGGGGTCGGCTGTATAATAACCTCCTCCATTGTTTGCCAACAAATGCACGGAGAACCATTATTACAATGAACAGTTGCATGTTAAATAGAGTACATTTCTAAATTCCAGGCACAACGGTTAAAAAAGTGTCCTTCATAAGGGGTTTATACTGTATATGCAGAACAAAAGATTAAATTTCCACATGATTGGTTAAAAAATGCGTTCCATAGAACGCCAAGTTGTCTAATCGGACGGGACCTTTATATGGGAGCAATATAAAAAGATGGACCGATGTTTCCTATTTTCACTAGGGAAGATTAAGTGCAACACAGTGTATAGTTTCTTAAAGTTAGCCAGATCAATTGAAACATGATTTCTCTAGAGCGTCAAGAAGAGACATCGGTGGGGATTATTATATAGGGGCAATATCAATACATGCACCGATTTACTTCATTATTACTGGGGACGATTAGGTCTAATATAGAGGTGTAAATTCGTAAATTTCAGCCAGTTCAAATGAAAAATGTGTTCTCTAGAGGGTCAGGAAGTGACATCGGTGAGACGATTAGGTCCAATATAAAGTATAAATTCTTAAATTGCAGCCATATCAATTGAAAAATGTGTCCTTTGAGTGTCAAGCAGAAATTTTTGTATTTCATATTGCACTAAATCGTCTTTAGTGAAAATGGATTTATAGGTCCACATTTTGATAAGTATAAGGACCTTTCTAAAGTCGCACTCACTTACCTATACTGGTATGTCTGAATTTAGAAATGTACTCTATGTAACCTGCAACTGTTGAATTTGTTGGCAAACAATGATGGTTATATGATGATGATTATACATTCGGCTCTGTCCGACTTTAGCCTTTCTTTACTATATGGTGATCCATTTCGAGGTTTCCAACTTTTTTAAAGAAAAAAAACACAGAAAATTCAAATTGAATGGGGAATGTTTATTATCATTTAAAAGAACATTCTTTGGCATTTAGTTTTTGAAGATTATGTCTATCAAATGTTGGCCGCGGCTACGTCTCAGGTGGTACATCCATTGAGTCCAATTTTCGATGACTCGTTCGGGCATTTCTACTGGTAACTGGCGAATGACACGCGTAAACGTTGTTCAGGCGTAAGTCTTTCCATGATGAAATGCCAAACAATACTTAACAAAAATAATATGACACGACTCACACGTGATCTGTCAAAAAAGGCTATTGAAAAAAGTATCTCTACTTGGACCACCCTACATTAAGTTTCGTCTTTGGGATTGCCCTATTCATCTTTATAATTTGTCTTCTTGTAATATGTATACCCTACACCACACTGTGGTACAGGGTATTATAACTTTGTGCATTTGTTTGTAACACCCAAAAGGAGAAGAAATAGACCCATCGTTTACGAGTATTATACCGATCGACATAGAATCACTTTCTGAGTTGATTTAGCTATGTCCGTCTGTCCGTCCGTCCGTCCGTCTGTCTGCGCATGTATTCTTGTAATCAAAATACAGGTCGCAATTATGGTCTGACCTCGACGAAGCTATACACCTATCTTCTTTTTTGGCCCAAGGACAATACCTATTGAATTTGGTTAAAATCGGTTCAGATTTGCATATAGCTCAATATAAAGGGTCCGCCATCTAACGTTTTTTTTTCAACTAGTGCTTATTTCGTGAATGGTAACACTTAGCTCATGTCTGATTTGACAGATAATTAGTTTTATCCTTCCGCTGAACGAATATGTATATATTGCGAATATCGCGACATTACTTTGAAAATCATGGTAATGTTGCAGAATGTGTGCGAAAATTGCGTACGGATTTTGGAAGAAGGGAAGCACCGTCAGCTCCGTATGTTCGTTATCTTGTGAAAAAAGTTAAAGAAACTGGCATCCTCATCGATAAACCATAGCGTGAAAAGCCAAAAACAGTGCGTACACCCGAGAATATTGCTGCTGTGGCAGAAAGTGGGCGAGAAGCGCCACCAACGTCAATTCACCGTCGTTCTCAACAACTGGACATTTCTGAGACATCATTGAGACGAATTTTGCATAAAGACCTTGGTATGACGCCATACAAAGTCCAATTGGTTCAGGAGTTGAAGCCAACTGACCATCCAAAGCGTTTTCAGTAGTTTTTTTATAGCATTTTCAAAAAAAAAAGTTATTTGGCGGACCCTTTTGATTATGTAAAACCTTGCATATTTTAAGAGATTATTTTTGTTTCATATAATAATCTATACTTTAAGGATATCTTAGTGTACAATTTGGTACTTTAAGCGATGGGAGAGTTTTCTCGTTGCTTAAGTTTACTGCAATTTATAATAAACAAAAATTCGAAAATCTGTAATCCTCCTAAAACTGTGCATTTAATAGAGGTATCAAAAGAAAATGTTTATAGTTTTGAAGCTTGCAGCAAGAGGAAACTCTTGAATGTTATTACAGCTCAAGTAACTAGGAATAAAATGAATAAAGTAATGGTAATGGTAATAAGTAACTAGGAATAAAATGAATAAAGTAATGGTTTTAAACTGTAAAGAAGTACGACATTGTAACTATATCACAAAAGGTCTGCTAGTATTAAAAACAAATAAGTTGTGTCCTTCATTTGTAGAGACAATTTCGATATTGAGGACATTGGCATAAATATTGGTAAAAAATCCTCCGAGAGTTATCGCGCCAGGCAGACTTACCTTTATTTTTATTTCCATTTTTGTGTTTTGCCCCATTCAGCCCATGGGCATAGAATATATCTTCTCTTCTTTTGACCTGTAGTACGAGTACATTCACTTTGTTGTTAAATTAAATTAATTTTATTTTTTCACCAAGAACATTGATTACGCTATGCAACAAATGAACACTTTTTGAAAAATACACGGACTTGACAGTATAGGTTCGATCCAATACCAAAGGGAAGTTTAGCGAAATTGATGCCCAATTTTTTTATGGGCCTCCAAAGTTTCTGAAAATCAGTGTTCGTGCAGAAATGTTAGTCATACGACCCGGTGTTGGAAGCAATAACTATACCAGTAAAGAGCGTTTTTGACTGGAATTTAAGGGGTGTTTATTACGATTTGTTAAAATAGTGCCAATAATTACGGTTATGTGTGGGAGCTAGAGGGTTAATAAGTTCTAAAAAAATATAATATTTGATATAAAATTGCTGAATATATCTTACACCAAAAAAATATTTTTTTTATAATACGAGTAACATTTTTGATGTACAATGTGGTCTTTTTGAGCTATTGACATTGACATGTTCACAAAAGCTGTTTAGATTTACCTTGGCTACAATTTTGCCAAATATTGTTAGTGAAAAATTACGAGTCCCTGAAAGTTATGCTGAAAAAAATATTTATTTTCTTCACTTTTTCAAAAACAAACGCGCGAAAAAAATTGATTTCGCATAAAATGTTTAGAAACTGTAGTTAAGCGGTATCACCAAGTCTGAATTAATTGTTGGACAGAAGCTGATGACACCTTTATCGAGGGGCCCACTGATTTTCAGAAACTTTGGAGGCCCATATGGTATCGTTATTGCTTCGAACACCGGGTCGTATGACTAACACGAACACTGATTTTCAGAAACTTTGGAGGCCCATAAAAAAATTGGTCACGAATTTCACCAAACCGGGTATAGTGGTATATATATAGCATATATTATACTACCCTTTGGTAGTAGATTCGTACCTATATTTTCTAATCCGTGTATTTGTACTCAGTGTTATATAAATATTGCATACTGTAGGAGATTATTTATGATCCATGTAATAAAATATACTTTAAGGAATTCATTGCAAATAACTTTGAACATAAAGCCATGTGAAAGTTTTCTCCTTGCCTAAGTTTACTGCGATTTTCCATGATAGAATTTTTTTCAACAATTGTTTACTCGTAAAATTGGGTAGCAATGCCTTTAATATGGAAACTTATAGTTTTCATGGTGTGAAATGTTGACAGTTCGCTGCAAGGTTACTGGCGTTGAAGCAACTAGGGTTACAAATAAATGAAGCTATTTACCTAGGTTTCCACTTGAACCAAATTTTAGAACACTTATAAGTATATTAAGAAAGGAAGTTTCATTTGCTGAAAATGTGAAGTGTTGTTGTCCACAATTTCGTTGCGGCTAAGTAAATACTCAATTTACGGCTATCCTATGTGTTCCCCCAAAAAAATTAACATTGATGAAAAAAATATGTGCATCAGAACTTGTCTGCTTTGTCTTCTTATGTTTGCCTTTTTCCCACAATTCATCAGAGTGTCTTACATCTAATATGGACTTTGAATATGTTTTCTCCTTTTTTTCACAGTTTATTGACTTTGTTGTGAAATGTTATTCAATTTTGTTTTACGTTCATCAAGAAAATTGATTATGTACAAACATTGCAAACAATGTGGAGCTAGTTATGTTCCATATAATAAAGTATAATTTAAGGATTTCATGGTTTAAGCCATAATAAAGTTTTCTGTTATGCCAAAGTTATTGCATTTTATACAGATGAAATATTTTCGTTGGTTTTGTTGTGCTCATAGAACCAAGCACACGTTTAAGGGAGGTATTTAATGAGAATGTGGAATGTTGAAAGTTCACTGCAACGAGAAAATTTGTTAAGGCTATTTGATTTTACGTAGCTACACAGAAAGAAAAATGCCATACTAAATGCAAGTACATTATTTATATATTAAGCCGAAATCGCACATAAAAATGTAAGTAGGTTTTTTAAGCTTTTCTTAAAACAAGTAGAAAGCTGTTTACAATGAAAAAATCAATAGCTGTAAACATTCCTTAAAAAGCTAAATTATGCCTCATATTGCTTAAAGTAAGAAGAAAAGGCTTACTTTAATCTCTGCGAGGCAGAACAATTGTAGAGTACAATAAAATTACCCTTTCAACCACTCTCTTTTTTATACCCTACACCACACTGTGGTACAGGGTATTATGACTTTGTGCATTTGTTTGTAACACCCAAAAGGAGAAGAGTTAGATCCATTGTTTATTATACCGATCGACTTTCTGAGTCGATTTAGCTATGTCCGTCTGTCTGTCCGTCTGTAGATGTATTCTTGTAATCAAAGTACAGGTCGCAAATATGGCCCGATCTTGACGAAACTTTACACATATCTTTTTTTAATTTGGTTAAAATCAGATTTGGATATAGCCCCCATATATATGTTAGCCCCGATTTGACATGTAAGCGCTGTAAAAACTTTATTTTATATCCGATCAGTATGAAATTCAGCAGAAAGAGGTATCTTATTATATTAATGAACCCTGTTAAATTTGGAAGAAATCGGTTCAGATTTAGGTATAGCCCCCGTATATACGTTACCCCCGATTTCACATGTAAGCGCCGTAAAAAATTTATTTTATAACAGATCAGTGTGAAATTCGGCAGAGAGAGGTTTCTTATTACAGGAAGGAATACTGCCAAATTCGGAGAAAATCGGTTCAGATTTAGATATAGCCCCCATATATATGTTACCCCCGATTTTACATGTAAGCGCTGTAAAAAGTGTATTTTTAATCCGATCAGTACGAAATTCGGCAGATAGAGGTTTCTTATTACACGAATTAATACTGCCAAATTTGAGGGAAATCGGTTGAGATTTAGATATAGCCCCCATATAAGTATATGTTACCCCCGATTTGACATGTAAGCGCTGTAGAACTGTATTTTAAATCCGATCAGTAAAAAAATTGTCAGAAGAGGTTTATCATTACTTGAATTAACACTGCCAAATTTGAGGGAAATCGGTTCAGATTTAGATAAAGCCCCATATATATGTTACCCCCGATTTGACATGTAAATGCTGTAGAAACTGTATTTTATATCCGATCAGTGCGAAATTCGGCAGAAAGAGGTTTCTTGTCACTCAAAGGAATACTGCCAAATTCGGAGAAAATCGGTTCAGATTTAGAGCCCCCATATATATGTTACCCCCGATTTGACATATAAATGCTGTAGAAACTGTATTTTATATCCGATCAGTGCGAAATTCGGCAGAAAGAGGTTTCTTGTTACTCAAAGGAATACTGCCAAATTCGGAGAAAATCGGTTCAGATTTAGATATAGCCCCCATATATATGTTACCACCGATTTGCATGTAAGCGCTGTAGAGACTGTATTTCATAAAAAGACCTCTTTCTGTAGAATTTTGTACTGATTTCTACAGAAAGAGGTCTTTTTACATGAATGAGTATTCAGGGAAAATCGGTTCAGATTTATATATAACCTCCATATATATGTTCCTCCTGATTTGGTATCAAAGCGCTATAGAAGTTGTACTTTACTTCCGATCATTAATATTTTCCGGAAAGATGTTTCTCAATTTAGGAACGAATATTGCTTAATTTAGCGATTATCGGCTCAGAATTAGATAATATGTTCCTGCCTACTTACCAATTATTCCAAATTATTATCGCAATGACCTTTATCGCATTGTTAGGGAGGTGTAGGGTATTATATAGTCGGCCCCGCCCGACTTTCTGCCTTTCCTTACTGGTTTTGCCTGAAGAAGTTGGTTCTCTCAGGCCAAAGTATCGATCGCTTTAACTTGGTAAAGCCGTTAACTATCCCTGTTGAGGTCAATTCAAGTCGACTCACCCTGTCACCACTTGTGATGATACCGCCACTGCAAAAGCATTGGTTGCCTCCTCGCGGTAATCCACTGGTTGTCGGCTAAGGTGAGCGGCGGCCTGAACCTTGAGGCTCCCTGAGGTTGTGCGTTGGTTTTGTAGGCCATCACCGAAGAAACAATTACAATGGAAAAAAGCAAAAAAAGGAATAATAATGGACCGCCCTATGATGACGAACCCCGCAAACGTATAAAGGATCATGATCTACACGCTGAAAAAAAAATCGCTTCTGTAGTATATTGTCTCAAACATATTCTGCTTGAAACATATATATGTTTAGCGTACACTCTAAACATATAATATTGGGTACATACAAAAAATATATATTTGGGGAAATGTTATTCTAAACAAATCTTTGTTTACATCCCAATATGTTTTTATTTTGGGACAAGTATATCCGAAACAAATATTTATTTGCACTAAAGAATTCAGAAAATTCGTTAATTGTGTTAATTTTTTACTAATTCAAAGTTTTTTTTAGAAGTTTTTAGTGTTCGTAAAAATTATAATAAATAATAATAGAAATCGTATAATCTTAGATCAAAATAAATTACTTGGAGGATTGGAATACTAAATCAGCAGTGAAATGATTGGATTAAACAGAAGTTAATGCTGCATATGGTATTGTAACTGGGAGGTACAATTCGAAACTAAGGGAAAATTTAAACTGAAATTCTAAAAATGCAGCAAATATTTTGAAAATTTTTTTAAATAAAATATATTTGAATAAATTCCTAAACAATAATTTTATTTGTATTTAAACACATATTTTATTTGAGAAATTTAGTTTGCAAATATATTTTGTTGTAATATAGTAATATAAGCGTTCCAAATATATTTTATTGATTTTCAAATAAAATGTACTTGCTCAAAAATATATTATATTTAAAAATTTGTGTTACAAATATATTTCCTTTCGATTCAAACATATCGAAAAAGACGATTTTGCCCCGTGTACGGATATGCACCTGGAATGTTCGAACCCTACATAGACAAGGTGCAACTATCCAACTGGCAAATGTCCTCGAAAGATATAAAGCTGTCATCACTGCAATCCAGGAAATGCGATGGACAGGGCAAGGTTGCTCCAAAAAGGCTACTTGCGATATATACAGCGTGTTTTTTTTAGGGGTATAGAACTTCGAATTGAAATAAAACACAAGAAAATCGTTTTAAGGTCCATCAATTTGGCTTTATTGGAAGGATAATTTTATGCCATTAATGTTTAAATATGATTTCGGGCATGTGGCCGCCGCGGCTGGCTCGAATAAAGCCAATTCCAGGTCCAATTTTCAACCACTTTTTCGAGCATATGGGGCCGTATGTCGGCAATAACGCCACGAATGTTGGCTTCCAATTCCCCTAACGTTTCTGGTTTGTTGGCGTAGACGAGCGACTTCACATATCCCCAAAGAAAATAATCCGATGGTGTCAAATCACACGATCTTGGTGGCCAATTGACAGGTCCATTCCGCGAAATTATGCGCTCATCGAATGTTTCCTTCAATAAATCGATTGTGACGTGCGCTGTGTGGCATGTAGCGACGTCTTGTTGGAACCACAACTCATCCACATTCATGCCATCCAATTCGGGAACAAAATAGTCGGTTATCGTGGCTCTATACCGGTCTCCATTAGCTCTCCACAGCTCCAATTGCTGTGCACGGTGGCGAATCGATTCAGCTTGCGGTAAACTTCGCGAACTGAACCATTATTTTCGAAATAAATTTGCACGATTTGCAAGCGTTGTTCTTTTGTCAACCTGTTCATGATGAAATGGCAAACCAAACTGAACATAAATGACATTAGAGTTGCCAGATTTGACCACAAAATGCCAGTTTTATCTCTATTCGAAAAACAAAGCTGTAAAAAAAACACCCGGTATTATAGCTGCCATGCTGAAAGGCACGAGTTTGGTTGCGGTTTTCAAAGACAACTTCTACGATCGACTCGACGAATTATACGATCGCTGTCCGAAACACGACATTAAAATTGTCCTTGGCGACTTTAATGCAAAAATCGGCAAAGAAAACATATTTGGCCCTACAGTCGGAAAATTTAGCCTAAACGAATGAGGCTTATCGACTTCGCCGCGGCGCGAAACATGGTGATAAGTAGTACTAGATTGCAGCATCGAAATATCCACAAGGCTACTTGGTTGTCCCCCAGATCAGAACACTAAGAACCAAATGGATCATGTTGTGATAGATGGAAGGCATTCAACAAATGTGCTCGATGACCATACGAGGCGCTAACATCGACTCGGACCACTATATTGTTGCAGCGAAAGTCCGAACACGCCTCAGCAAGTCGAAATCTGTCCGCCCTGCATCAAAAGAAAACTCGATGTCACAAAGCTGCAATCACTACAGATAGCTGGAAGCTATTCCACTCGTCTCTCCGAAATGTTAGAAGAAAATTCTCGACTCTCCACAATAGGCGAACAATGGACACATATGTCCCACTCACTTCGAGCTGCTTGGCTACGATCGACCTCGTAAGAATCAGGGGTACGACTAGGAGTGCCGCGACGCCACTGCAGAAAAAAATGCTGCTTACCGAGCAACCCTGCAGACAGCTGCCACACATGCCGAAAAAGACGCAGCAAACCTGAGGTATAGAGAGAATAGAAAGGATGAGCGACGCCTATTCAGACGCAAGAATCAGGAACAAGAAAGGCGTGAGTGTTAGGAAATTCAGGTACACTACGACAGGAATGAGACCAGGAAGTTCTTTCAGAAAATAAAGCGTCAAACTGAAGGATATAAGTGTGGTGCGTCATCCTGTAGAGATAGTAGTGGGAATCTAGTAACGGACGCACAAGGTACACTGGTGTTGTTGAGAGAGCATTTCTCCAAGCTTTTAGCTGGTGATGGTGACAACAATTCCGCAAATGGAGAATCTGCACCTGAAATGCTAATCAACGACGACGGTATTGACATACCACCGCCTGACCATATGGAGGTAAAAACAGCGATTGCACGATTGGTTAAAGAATAACAAAGCCGCTGGCGCCGATGACCTGCCCGCTGAGCTGTTGAAAACCGGTAGAGAAGAGTTGGTAAGGTGTCTGCACCATCTCTTATGCAAAATATGGTATGAAGAAAGCATGGCCGATGATTGGAACCTTAGTGTCCTCTGCCCTATCCACAAGAAAGGAGACCCTAACAATTGCGCCAACTATCGAGGTATAAGTCTCCTCTCCATCGCCTACCAAATACTATCTAGCGTAATATGTGAACTAATCAAGCCAAACACCAACACCTTGATAGGAAAATATCATACCTGGTAAATCCACAATTGATCAGATATTCACGTTACGCCAAATCCTGGAAAAGACCAAAGACAAACAAATTGACCATCTGTTTGTCGACTACAAAGCTGCATTCGACAGCCCGATAAGGGAAAAGTTTTACATCGCTATGTCTGAGATTGATTTCCCCGCAAAAATTGTGAGACTTTGCATAATGACGCTGAAAAAGACCAAAAGCTGCGTAAAAATTGGAACAAACCTCTCAGACCCCTTCAAAACTGAGAGAGGCTTCAGGCAGGGCAATGCCTTATCATGTAATTTCTACAACTTATTGATGGAGAAGATCTCGCAAGAATCACAAATTAAAACCTCCGCCATAATCTACAACAAAAGTGTCATGCTGCTTGCATATGCGGACGATATTGACATAATCGGCCGAAATAAGCGAGCAGTAAGCGGGGCCTTTGCAAAGCTCGAAAAGCAGTCGAAGATTATGGGTCTAAAGATAAACGAGGACAAGACGAAGTACTTTATTTCGAATAACAAAACATCACAGCGTATCGAACAGCGCATTCTCATCGAAAACTGCAACTTCGAAGTTGTAAAAGACTTTGTCTACGAGGTATGTTCAAAAAATATCGCGAATTTTGTATTTTTTCAAAAAGTATTTATTTATTCATGAATATCTATTTTGTCCCCTTCAAAGTAATTCCCCTATAATACACTTCTACCAACGTTTTTTCCAATCCTCGAAGCACTTCAAATAATCATTTTTTGTGATCTTGTTCAGCTCCTCCTTCGATGCCGTCTTTATCTCCTCAATCGTGGCGTAGCGTCGTCCTTTCATGGGCCTTTTCAGTTTTGGGAACAGAAAATAGTCACAGGGTTCTAGGTTCGGTCACTTTATTCTGTTTTTCACACAAAATTTGATGCAGATTCTTTGATCCATTTTCTGAAATAGATAAAAATCGAACCAAGTTAAAACACATACAAGCACAACAGCTGTCAAAAATTAACTAAACATTCAAAATGGCCGACCTTGTCAGCATAAGTAAGGGACATGAGTACCAACATAACGCTACAAAAATATCAAAAATCAAATACACATAGCCCGCGGAAATTAAAAATTCGCGATATTTCTACCAATTTCAGCCTCAATATTGTTAATTAGGTCTTCCAAGGTGTTGGGACGGTTGATATACAGTATATGTAGTCGAAGGTGTATATCAACCGTCCGAAAACCTTGGAAGACCTAATTAACAATATTGAGGCTGAAATTGGCAGAATACCAGTCGACATGCTTGTTAGAGTTCATGAAAACTTCAGAAAATATTTGCAGCAGTGGGTGGATAGCGAAGTTCGACATTTGCCAGATACACTATTTAAAACCATGTAATTTAAAAATTCCCTTACAGTTCAATGTAATGAAAATATAAATAAATTTTTCTAGGGTTCATAACCTTTTTTTTCCCAAATAAGCAAATTACCGCGCTCAACCCTGTATATATCACAT
This sequence comes from Eudasyphora cyanicolor, assembly GCA_963930755.1. NCBI lineage: Eukaryota > Metazoa > Arthropoda > Insecta > Diptera > Muscidae > Eudasyphora > Eudasyphora cyanicolor. The sequence goes on from OZ005737.1 coordinate 162,771,445, forward strand.
TGACATACGCCAATCGGTTGCTCCATTCGACAGTCATCGTGCGCGCAGACGGACGGATATAGTACACAGTGGACGGACATATTACAGATTACTTAAGAGTTCTACTGTTCGTCTTAATGCACTTGAACTGCAGGAATGAATAGTTTGCTAATAATTATTTACTTATCGAATGAGTCATGTTTATTTAATAAATAAGGCATAACCTGAGGCTTTTCATAGTAAACACTTATAACTCCTTAATTTGGGTGTTCCTTGTAATTGCAGATTAACTAAATAACATGCGTTTTTTCGGTTCCAACAGAAATAGTGTAATATGTGCGTGATTAGCTAAAGTTTGTTATAATGGCGATTTCTTTTCTGCAAAAAAGTGCAACATTTTCGTCCCCCTTTCACCGAAAACTGCAATTTTATTCCACATTTTGAAATTTTTAAAAACGAAATAATTTTAATTCGTGGGACTACACTAGTTCCACCTAAAAGGGGCAAATATTTTTCAGATTTTCACGTAGACGGGGCAAAATTTTTTCAGAATCGAAACCACTATAAGTTTAATACACTCATAAACTACCCCTAAATATTGAGAATATGCCTCTAGTTAGTGCATAACCTACCATCCGTTTTGGATTGTAAAAGTTGTTGCGGTAGGAAAGACGATATTTATATTTATTATCTTTCAATTTATATTATAGCGAGCAGCCTGAGACAAGTTGAGTGTTCCTTTATGCAGGGACGTATCGCCGAAATGTTTTAAACATAGGCATAAACTGTTAACATTTTCAAAATCACTCAAAAAAACACGAAAAATATTTGGAAGGCCGTTAAAAAAAACAATACAAAAGCGTAAAAAATGGTAACAGTAAAAGTAATAACAACTAAAAATAGGAAAAGTGCATGGTTTCCTTGCAAAAACTTTTTAAATTATGTATCGATTTTCTTCGGAATGGTCTCAATTTATGCATAACCTTTCAGAGTTTACAATAAAATCACAAAAATTTGACAATTGTGCGTTTCTAGATGTTTTTATGAGGCTTTTATTTAAAAATTATTAAAATTTTCTCAAAAAAATATGATTTTTTGCAATACTTTGTAAGATATCGTCGAAACCGCTGAATGTATGGAAAATTGTATTGTGCGAAGTTGAAGGCTACTTAATTCTGAAGTTTGTAAAGCTTACCTGTATCTTTAAATTCTCGCGATAAGCTGTGATATGGAAAGAAATTAGTGGTTAAACCACATATAGTGGCATAACTCGAGAACCATTTATCCGATTTGGTTGAGGAAAGTTTTAAAGAATTAAATATTAAGTAGCCTTCAACTTCATATAATACCATTTTCCATCCGTTCAGCGGTTTCGACGATATACGAGTATTACAATATATTGCAAAAAAATGTGATTTTTTTCATAAAATTTTAATATTTTTAAAATAAAACTCCCATAAAATAATCTAAAAATGGACAAACGTTATATTTTTCTGATTTTATCGTAAAGTCTGTTCGGTCATGAATTAAACGAGCCCATTCCGAAGAAAAGTTATAGTTATATATTATTTAGTAAGGTTTTTAGTTATATATAGTAAGGTTAAAAGTTATATATAATTTAGTAAGGTTTTAACTTTAAAATTTTCTTATCGATGTAAAATTTACAAAAACAAACTTTAAAAGCTAAGATTGGAGATTTTGACGTTTTTTGACGTCTAGAATCAGAACCTAATCATTAAAACAGAAACCCAAGAAAAAAATTTTGTTTTTGTCGACCGGTGTAATTATTCGTTGGCTTTAAATTTATGATAACCAGATATGGCGAAAATTAAGTTAAAATTACATTTATGATTTCTTAACTATCTACCTTTTTAACATGTATGTTGCAGTATGTAAATTTGACCTTATATTGGGTGTGGTAATAAGTAGTACGGTTTTGGCCATTACACAGAACTTATCACGGTATTTGCAAACGATTAACCTAGATATAGTAAAGGCTTACGAAATCATAAATTTGGCAACGACTAAATTAAGTGACATGTGTAGAAATTCAGATGCGGAGTTTGATAAACTGTTTGAAGTATCCACACAACTTGCAAGAAGTTTTGGAATAGAAGCTGCACTACCTAGAAGAGTAGGCACTCAAAAGTATAGGGCTAATATTCCTGGTTCAGATGCCAATGCGTATTTTAGGACAGCATTGTTCATACCATATCTGGACGAAGTAATATCACATTTAAATAATAGATTTTTCGAACATGAAGCTATAATTACAAGTCTGTTTGATGAGGACATGTTCCCAAGCGTTTTTACCCTTTTTCAGATACTGGACACAATACCTGTGACAACGGCATCTGCTGAGCGAAGTTTCTCGACGTTAAGAAGAATAAAACTTATCTCCGGAACAGAATGGAAGGAGAAAGGCTATCTAATCTGGCTTTGATGTCTATATACAAAGATGAAGTCAAAATGGATGAAATAATTGATCTATTTCTTTAAAAAAATCTAAGATTACATTTTTAACTCTTACGTATTTTATTATAAAAAAAAATTTTACTGATCTCGTACTAAAGTGCACATTTATATTTAGGAATAAAATTCGAATAAAAAACTAAGCAACTTAACTTCCATTACCTACACAATAAACGTAATTTTTTAATTGTTTATCTTTGTTATGGAAAAAAAGGTTGGGCCCCCCTGAATCAAAATCCTGGATACGTCCCTGCCTTTACATGTTCTCTTTTGAAATTGAAACCGTTTCGCCATCGGCTATTTTTTTTAATAACCAACCTAAGGAAAGATTGGGGGAACAAATGGTGAATAATATAGTATTTCCTACCATAGGTAAAATCATCAAGTTTACCTTCTATTAGAATTGCATTGCCATTTCTTTAATGACTTTAAATTAAAAACTGTTTATGTTTCTGTTCATGTTTGCTCATGTTGTTGTATTTACTGTGTATTCTGGAAAAAAAAGTACATCATATCCACAGGCTTTCTAAAGTGGACAGTAATGATGCCTACTTTTGGGAGTTATTTGTAATAAAAATGTGTCGATTTCCAACAAATTAAATAAATATATAAAACATATTTTGAAGAATAGAAACACAATATCAATAGTGATGTGAAACCACTTACGACCATTTGTTAATTGTTTTTCTCTTATTAGCGATAATCACTCCCAAAGGGCATTACTAGCACACGTTTGCTTGAGGCAGGTATTTCAGGGAATTAAATCCAAGAGCAATATCTTAACTGCTAATTCACTGAAGTAACAGGTTTAGTAGATTTTTAAATTGAAATATATATGTTTTCATGTATGTGATTAGATTTTTTTGTAAAAACAAAATGTTTTGGAAGAAATCCTGGAAAAGTAAAGTAAGATTTCTGCCGGTTTCATTAATCACAATTGTATGCCTCTTCATTGAATTGTGAAGAACAGAGGTACAAGGAAACAAAAGCTACGGAGAAAAACAAAAAAACTGGATTCAATCACGAACTTTGTGTAGAAAAATATGTTTGATAACGAAGCTCAAAACAAAATTGTATTATTGTTATTAATATTGTTAAACCTATTCATCCTAATTAAAACAGTTATGAAGTTTGTAGAAATATACATTGATTTCAAAATTTAATTAATTTAAGAATTAACATAAATATACAATTGATATGAAATCTCCCCGATACCATTCAATAGGAAGGTTTATGTTCAGCTAAGATGTTTTTTTCTTTTTACTCGGTGAATAACCCATTGTTATTTATACTTTGATTTGTCGTAAGCAATTACAAAACTTCAATCATGTTCAAATGCCGCGGTGTTCAAGCGTAAAGTGCTTCTGAAAAAAATATTTTCCATATATTTGCTATTGAATTCTAAATGTACACCCTCAAATTTATGTCATGGTGAATATCATCATAAAATTTATAGTTCCGGTAAGTATTCACCATTTAAAATTTAAAAAAAAAATCACCTTAAAGAACTTTTTTTTAAAAAAACTAAAAAAACAGTAAGGAAGGGCTAAAGTAGTCCGGTGCCGCCTATATGATACCTTACACCACCCTCTCAAAGCAGAATACGAAGAAAAAAATGTTGTCAATGTTTGTTCTTGGCTCAAGAAAATGCGAAATTTTAAACGGATATGTTGAGAAGTGTTTCTGTCACATGGTGCTTTATCTGCTATTATGGATAAAATGTATTGAGATTAAAACTGTTAAAGCGGTCGGATGCTAAATCGAAGTATATGGTTTATATAGGCGCTATTTGTACTAATTTTACAAAAAATATGTAGTGTTCTTCTTTGGATCAAGGAACTCTTCTCTGCTAAATATCATAATTACATGCTGTAAAAAAAACATATTCTGCATGAAACATAATTTTTAGGGTAACAAACACACACCAATGTTATAGGTATGGGAGAATGTTGTTCTAAACGGAAGTATATTTCCATCCAAATATTTGTATACCCTACAGCACTCTGTGGTCCAGGGTATTATGAGTTTGTGTATTTGTTTGTAACACCCAGAAGGAGAAGAGATAGATCCATCGTTCATTGTATCACTTCCTGAGTCGATTTAACTGTTCGTCCGTCTGTAGATGTATGGTTGTAATCAAAGTGCATGTCGTATTCATTGTCCGATTGTGATGAAATTTAGCACAGTGCTCCTTTTTGGCCCAAGTACGATCCAAATTGATATTGGTCAAAATCGGTTCAGATTTGGATATAGCCCCCATATATATGTTACCCACGATTTGACATGTAAACGCTGTAGAAACCGTATTTTATATCCGATCAGTACGACATTTTACAGAGAGAGTATTCTTACTACATGTATGACCACTGCCAGATTCAGGGAAAATCGGTTCAGATTTGAACATAGTCCCAATATATATGTTATACACGATTTGACATGTAAGCGCTGTATAAACCGTGTTTTATAAGTGATCAATACGAAATTCGGCAGAAATTCTGACAATTTAATTTAGTATTCTTTATTAGGAAATTGAATTGCTAATATTTGCAACAGTTGAATTTCACGCGGACAAACATAAATGTTAATAAATAGGAGTGCAATGTTGGCGACGTTCAATTTATTAAGGACATCTCTGATGTCACTTCTTCCGGCTCTAGGGAACATATTTATACTCGACACAACACTGTGGTACAGGGTACTATGAATTTTTGCATTTGTTTATAACGCCTCGATTTAGACATGTCCGTCTATCTGTCCATCTGTACGTCTGAATGTCTATTTATGTTGCATATTGCAGAGGCATTTCTTACACGGGGCAAAATCTCCTTTTTTGATATGTTTGAATCGAAAGGAAATATATTTGTAACACAAATTTTTAAATATTATATATTCCTGAGCAAATAAATTTTATTTGAAAATCAATAAAATATATTTGAAACGCATATATTAATATATTACAACAAACTATATTTGCAAACAAAATTCCTCAAATGAAATATGTGTTTAAATACAAATAAAATTATTGTTTAGGAATTTATCCAAATATATTTTATTTAAAAAAGATTTTCAAAACTTTTGCTGACTTTTTAAAATTTCAGTTTAAATTTTTCCTTAGTTTCGAATTGTACCTCCCAGTTACAATACTATATGCAGCATTAACTTCTGTTTAAAACAATCATTTAAAATTTCTGAGTTCTATTTCAAGTCATCATATCTTGTCAATCCTCCAAGTAATTTATTTAGATCCAAGATTATACGATTTCAATTATTATTATTTATTATTTTTACAAACATTAACAATTTCTAAAAAAATAACTTAGAATTAGTAAAAAAAATGAACACAACGTTTAAACGTATTTTCTGAATTCGTAAGTGCAAATACATATTTGTTTCGGAAATTATAGTCCCAAATTAAATCATATTGGGATGAAAACAAAGATTTGTTTAGAATAACATTTTCCCAAATATATACTTTTTGTGTGTACTCAATATTATATGTTTAGAGTATTCCCTAAACATGTATATGTTTCAAGCCGAATATGTTTGGGACAATATACTACAGAAACGATTTTTTTCAGCGTGTAGATTAGGGACGATCCCAATTGAAAATGGGACATATCTGTCCATGTTTTTATACCCTACACCACACTGTGGTACAGGGTATTATAACATTGTGCATTTGTTTGTAACACCCAAAAGGAGAAGAAATATACCCATCGTTTATTATACCGATCGACGGAGAATCGCTTTCTGAGTTGACTTTGCTATGCACGTCTGTCCGTCCATCTGTGCATGTATCCTTGTAATCAAAGTACAGGTCGCAATTATAGTCAGATCTCAAAGAAACTTTTCACATATCTTTTTTTGGCCCAATTCGTTGTACAGGAAATTTTATTTCCCATCCAGACATGTTGATACGGATGAAATTGGTGCAAATTGTGCTCCAATATTTACAAAATACTAGCACACGGTAAGGGAAAAAATGAAAAATTTAATTTTTAATTGCAGATATCTCGGTAAATATACGAGATATGTCTCAGGTATAAACATTAACATAATTCTCAGGTATTTGCAGACCCCAGTTAGTAGAACACACACCAAAAGAAATTTTATAAATGCCAAGTTTAGTCGCAATCGCTTCTTTGGTTAAGAAACGGTCGAATTATTTCCCCTCATTGAATTCGTACCACTGTGCAGTATTTTGCAAAAACAGACGAAAATTGTCGGACTAGTCTTGGTATTTCGTCCATAACATTTACAAATATTGAGTCTCACAAACATTTTTTACTGTTCTAGATTCGTGAGAGTGCGACAAATGTTCTGTGAGCAGTCGAAGAAAATCGAGGTTGCTCCCCTCAATATTTGTAAATGTTATGGGCGAAATACCAAGACTAGTCTGACAATTTCCGTCTGTTTTTGCAGAACACTGCACAGTGGTACGAATTCAAAAAGGGGAAATAATTCGACCGTTTCTTAAAAATGGCGCACTGTGTCCTCTTTAAAACAAAGTAAATTTTGCAAAAATCGGTTCAGCCGATCGAGAGCAATTACAAATTTCGTAAAACACAAAAACTATTTTTTTAATTTTTTCAAAAATTAAAATTTCTGTAACATTTTTAAAAAAAAATGATAGCGAGATATTATTTTACCTATTTGTAACTGCTTATAAACCCATCATGCGGGAATTGAAGCTTTTGTACTTCATATTGCATTAAATCGTCTCCAGTAAAAATGAAGAATATCGCTTCATGTTTTGATAAGTAAAAGCCTCTTATGAAGGTCATATTTTTCACCTATATGAATAAAATTAAGAAGTGTATTATATTTAACCTGCAACTGTTCATAGTAATAATGGTTGTTTATGCATTTGTTTGTTAAAAATTGTGGAGTGTATTATAAAGACTGCCCGGCCTGACTTTAGTCTTTCATTGCCTTTTTCAAATCGGTTTATTCGACTTTTTCGGTTTTAAAACCATTATAAGAAACAGTAAGGAAAGGCAAAGGTCGGGAGGGCCGACTACATAATACCCTACACCACTATCGTAATATTGAATAATACTGAAATAGACATGTTGTAATTCATCAAAAAATATGTAAAATACAGCTTCTGTATGATTAAAGAGCCAAATCGGACGAAACATAATCGTTTTTCTTCAAATTCGGCAATGTTGGTCCATGAATCAAGAAACTCTACCATGCTTTATTTCAAAACAATTGGGCCAAACAGGACGACACATACATGTGGAAGCTATAGCTAAATCTGAACAGACTTCTTTTAAATTCGGCAATGTTGGTCAATAGATCAAAAAACTCTTCCATGTTAAATTTCAAAAATATTGAATGTAGTATACTGAAGCCGTAGTTTGGCTTCTATAGGGCCAAAATTGGTCGAAACATATATATGTGGGAGCTTTATATGAAATCTGAACCGTTTTTATTTTAAATTGAGCTATGTTGATCCGTAGATAAATAAACTCAACCACGCTAAATTTCAAAAACAATTTGATGTAAGATAAAGTTTTATAGGGCTAAAGGATCAAATCGTACGAAACATATATATGGGAGCTTTATCTAAACAGATTTTCTTCAAATTCAATAGGCTTCTTTCCAGGTACAAAAGACTGCAAAATTTCAGCACGATCGAAGTAAAATTGCTACTTGTACTCAACGAACAACTTTAGATTGACAGACGGACAGACATGGTTAATCGACTCAGCAAGTGATTCTGAGTCGATCGGTAAAGCTTAATGTGTGCCTAGCTGTAGTATTTCTAGGTATTACAAACATCTGCCATGAGACAAACTTATAATACCCTGTAGTTTTAAATCCAAAACTTACTTAAATTTTTTTCAATATGAAAACCGTTGAAATCTATTCATCAATTTCAAAACGCAATTATATACAGCTACAATTATATAGTAGCTGGACCCGGTCCACTTCGTTGTCCCAAAATTCTGTTTAGTGAAGAAGGAAGATATCATGTGTTTCCTACAGGAATCTAAATAACGACAGATAAAAATCTAATAACATTGACCAAATAGTTTATCTCAATTGCACATATTGCATGCAACATATATACTTACTTATAAACTTATTATGTTTCACTGATTAAGTCGATTCGTGCAATGGTTCTCCAGATCCAACTGAATCATTCAATAACATATTCGTATGTGAGGCACAACACACAGAGCTCTGCCTTCATGTATCGATGTGACAAAAATAGAAGGAGTAATTGCAGAATTATGAACCTTGGTAGAAAGTTGTATTTGGCCATAGTTAAGAAAACTTTTAAATTTAGACCCAATCGGGTCTCGTAACACAATGCCACTTATTCCGGGTCCTCAAAATTCAACAGACTATAACACTGAATTGGAGCATTTTATATTTATGAAATTTAACATGTCATAATATTTCATATATATCAGTTGCGGTGCACAATTTCGACAGAATATAGGGAGTCGTTTTGGGACCTCCCACACAAAGGGTTAAGAACGCTCAAGAGTGGCGCTGGATTTCGACCAAAATTTGTAAAGCGTAATAGGCATGCTGTGAGTAAATATGTGGACAAATTTGAGAGGAATTGTTTCAAGATCCCTCAACACAGTCTCCTAGAAAATCTTGAAAAATTGGGTTATGGTCCATATATCGTGCGATCAATCAAATTAAAATGAATTTTGTGTAGATTACAAATATGCTGAGAAAAAGCTGAAGACTCAATAGGGAACATTTCTGCACGTCAAAAGTTGGGTACGTGGACAAAAGTGCGTAGTATTGCACTGTATTGTTTAGTTTTAAAAGTTAAATGATGGTTTTGTCAGAAGAGTTTTCTTCGTTGACTTCTAAAATAATATTATCATCTTCGTCAAAAATGTCATCAAAAATACCGTATAGATGTGACCGGCCTCATCAGATCTACAACCTTAAATTAATTAAATGTTTTCGGAAATAAAATTGTCAATATTTATATAAATACCTAGTGATAAATTAAAATAACTAATAATATCGTAACCATGAATTAGTACTTTATGTACACAACTGGCATATAATATCATTGGAGCCGCATCAAATTATTATCCTTGCTGCTATTAGGAACTCCTTAAATGCATTACTGTTAATTTTTTGCCGAAAAAAATGTTAGACCTAAAGCAAAAGTATAATTGGAACTTATATATTTTATTTTTAAAGGGAATGCGGCATTAATAGTTTTTGGCGAAAAAAATTTAGACCTCTACGATTTTTTTCCGATGACATACATTTTTTTTGATTCTTCGACATAAAAACACCTTATTAAAAAGAAATTTTTTAAAATTGTTGTCAAAAATATTTTTATAAAAATGATTTTTTTTATTTTTAAAAATTATGTCAACTAAGAGGGGCGCAAAAATTATGGGTTTGTTATGCAAGTTAAAGGAAATGATTTTTGGAATACCACTAACAATTTTTATACCTAAAACAAAATTACTTTTTCGAAATTTTGTGCGCAAATAATTTGAACTTTTATACTTCATGTTTAAAGAGGGCTTATCATTAATAATATATGACGAAAAAAAAATTAGGGATATATGCGAATTTTTTTCCCGATGCCATATAATATTTAGTATTTTTTGATTTTTCGGCATAAAAGCACCACATTAAAAGCCATCTTTATTTTTCATCTCAATAATAATTAATTAATTAAGAATTCTGTCAGCTATTTGGCCCAAAAAAAAATTATGGTTTGGTCTACACGTTAAGCGTTGGCGACTATTTTTGGAACACGCCGACAAATTATATTTGAAAATAAATATTTTTTATATACATTTTTTTAAGCTTGTGCGCTTTTATTTTATTTTATTAAATTTTTTATTTAATAGTAACAGTACATATATTGTTTTTGAAGAATAACATTTTGGGTATCTGTTCCAACTTATTCTTCTCAATTCAATTAAACTTGCAAATGCTTTTCACTTTAACAAAAAATACGAGTTTTCCAAAGCAATTCTGAATAGTACAAATGCAACTTTCTGCTGACTTGTAATTTTTGTATTATTGGGAATTAGATTTACTATCATATACAAAAAGTTGTGGCCGCTTATATAATAATACAGTGAAATAATCTCTTGTAAATCGCTAAGGCAATAAGTGCAATGGTTTTCCAGATATTTTGTTTTGCATAATGTAGTCGAATAAACGGCCTCTTATCCGATATCTCCCACTTTATGTTGAGTCACGAACTAAGCTGTCAAATGCATTAATACTAAATATAAGGACACATCCCAGCAAAATTTCTCATTACCAAATAATCCGACGAGTAAGCAAAGTTCGATAATGGTAAGTACTTATTATTTAGCCACTTTTCTCATTATTTTAACTTGGGGATGTCATTGGAGGAAAGTACTTCCCAAAAGCATAATAAGTACTTATTTGCAGCATAGGCATACCACATAAATATGTGCTTATATTTTCACGATTTTAAGTACATGAATAATGCATTACCAATAAGTTATACAATAAGTAGTAGATATGAAGAAATTGTAATTTAAAGTGTTTTTTTGCATATTGTCGCGAATTTTCTTGAAACAAATTTCATCATGCCAGATTCGAATTTCTGAAGCCAAACCCCCATGTGAAAAATTCTTCAACGGTCTAACATTATACGATATACGAAAATATTTATGGTATTTTCATTCAAATCTGCACGTAGTATTTGAAAACATGTTGAAAAATAAATAAATCTTGAACATAAAATAACCTATGTAGGTAAATCCAAATATTGCATTATATCAAAAATTGCCAAAATGATTTTGATAGCAAAAAATCACTTATTTCTGTTGTTATTGGTAAGTCATTATTAATAAGCCGAAAGTAATGCAGCGAATAACGAGATGTCATTATTTGGTAATGCAGGGAATAATGACAGGTACTTACCAAGATTTTGCTGGGATGGTGCAAAAGTTCTCGAGGTATTAAAAAATATGGTCGTCAAAACTTGGTTTATATGTGCCAGGCCATGACCATTGGTCCGATCCCACCCGTTTTTGGACCATTTACGTATCCTGCCACCAGATACATATATACAAAATTACATCACTCTGGGAAATAAATTGTTCAAGTTATCTCAATTTCAAAATGTGGCCTATAAGGGCGGGGCCACTCCCAATTATCCGATCCCTCCATTTTTGGGCCAATCACGTAGACTACCACCAGATTAAAATTACAGGAATCTCGCTAACAAATTGTGCCAGACATCTCAATTTCAAAATTTGGCTTAAATGGGCGGGGCCATGCTAATTAATCCGATCCCGCTGATTTGTGGACCAATCACGTAGACCCCCACAAAATACACATACACAAATTACAGCCTTCTCGCTAACAAATTGTGCAAGATATCACAATTTCAAAATTTGGCTTATATGGTCGGGGCCCACGCCCATTGGTCCGAACACATAAACTACCACCAAATACATACAAACAAACTTCAGCACTCTAGCTTATCATTTTTCTCAATATAAAAATTTGGCTCATATGGGCTGGTCCTCGCACACTTGATATATCGAAACATCAAGTAACCTATATAACCCTAAACAAATAAAAAAAACCAACAAACAACGTCAAAAATAAACACACATACGTTGTATATATGTATACGGCTATATATAAAATTTACTACACGAATATAGTAAATTTTAGTTTTACAGCTAGATATAAAAACCAACAACAAACAGTGTAATTGATAGCTCCAATTTTATCAATTATATATAGACTATAAATAACTTACTGGAAATACTTACTCATTCCGACTCGAAAATTCAAATAATTGGCTTCACCCAGTCCCTTATAACACTCCAATCCTTAATATTTTCTAATCATTCACTAAGTATATCACAGACAATTCAAAAAGTATACCTTCAATATCTGATAAAGGATAAACAAAAATCTAATTACATTTAACTGTTGCGGTTGTCAGTTTATCAAGAGTTGAAGTGCTTGCGAAAAAATACTTTTGGGTTATCTGCAAGTATAATACAAAACAGTTAAGAGTTCTTTTGTGTATTCACATTTATGTACTTGAAGTGTGTTTTAGAAATCAAAAACTTTTCACTCTCGAGTACTTATGTTTAAAAACAAAATCCAAAATGAGAACCCTTAAAACGGCAAACAGCTGACGCTGATGAATAACTGGTTGCAGGGGTTATTTTAACAAAAAACCAGTAAGGAAAGGTAGAAAGTCGGGCGGGCCGACTATATAATACCATACACCTCCCTAACAATGCGATAAGGGCCATTGCGATAATAATTTGAAATAATTGGTAAATGGGTAAGAACATATATATATGGATATATCTAATTCTGAAACGATAATCGCTAAATTAAGCAATATTCGTTCCAAATCAGGAGAAACATATATATGAAGGTTATATATAAATCTGAACCGATTTTCCCTGAATACCCATTCATGTAAAATAGAAACCTCTTTCTGTCGAATTTTATACTGATCGGATATAAAATACAGTCTCTACAGCGCTTAGATGTCAAATCGGGGCTAACATATATATGGGCGCTATATCTAAATCTAAACCGATTTTCTCCGAATTTGGCAGTATTCCTTCATGTAATAAGAAATCTCTTTCTGCCGAATTTCGCTGTGATCTGATATAAAATACAGTTTCTACAACGCTTGAATTTCAAATCGGGGGTAACATATATATGGGGCTATATCTAAATCTGAACCGATTTTCTCCGAATTTGGCCGTATTCCTTCGTGTAATAAGAAACCTCTTTCTGCCGAATTTCGTACTGATCCGATATAAAATACAGTTTCTACAGCGCTCACATGTCAAATCGGGGGTAACATATATATGGGGGCTATATCTAAATCTGAAGCGATTTTCCCCAAATTTGGTATTGTCTCTAGGTGTATCACGAGACTACTCTCTGTCTATTTTTGTACAAATCGGCTCAAAAATGTTGCTTACACAGTGCATATATGCCAAATCGGAGGTACATATATATGGGAGCTATATGTAAATCTGACCCGATTTTAACCAAATTCAATGGGGATCGTCCTTGGACCTAAATAAAGATATGTGCAACGTTTCGTTGAGATCGGACCATAATTCCGACCTGTACTTTGATTACAAGAATACATCTACAGACAGAAAGACAGACGGACATAGGTAAATCGACTCAGGAAGTGATTACAAGTCGATCGGTATAACAAATAATGGGTCTATCCCTTCTCCTTTTGGGTGTTACAAACAAATGCACAAATTCATAATACCCTGTACCACAGTGTGGTGTAGGTTATAAAAATGCATATATATGACGATTTTGCTACATGGGGTGCGAATGTTACTATTCATTTATTATTCACTAGCAGATGTAGTGGGGAAGAGAAAAACTTTTACTTTTTCCTGTTGAAACCAAGGTTCCAAATTCTGTGGTAAATTTATACCAATTACCAAATTCCAAAATAAAAAACTTTGCTATACATTTTTAACTACACTTCTGGGTATTTGATTTGAAAAAACATGCTGTTGCCTAAACACATGTTTGTCATGTTTTTCTGCGAATTCAGTAAAAACATATTTAGCATAAAACCTGAGCACATTCCAAGTAAACGCTAATGGTGCATACTTTTAGGAGCTGTATAAAATTAAAATGTGTTTATTGTTTAACAGTCAAATGAAATATGTTTTTAATTTTTGAGACGACAATGTAATTTCACTCGTAATAGAAAAATGTTTGACATAAGCAACAGTATCAACAGCGAAGGGAAACCACACCCATCGATATTTTAATTGGTTTTAGCTCAACGATCTTGTTACGCACGCATGTTTTTCTGACTGAGGAATTTTTTAAGAAGGCAAGCAAAAAACCGATGCTGTAAAGGTTATTAATACTGATGTTGACATTAAATAGAATTGTTTTCCAATAGAAATGTGTACATTTTGTTGGGGATAGAAAGAGATGATTGAAATTTTTCAGAAGATGAAATTCATTTAAAGTTAACAAAGACATTTTAGGTTAATAACAATTGGTCTACCCTTACCTTACTGGGTGTCACCGCCAAAGTCCGACACGAGAAAAAAATGGAAATCTGGTGACGGATACGTCGAGTGTGCTGAGGATTTGGAAGGAACAGTCCCCAACCAATCATAAATGATGGTTTTGATTGTACACTCCTACCCAGCAAGGGTTGCAAACAGCTACGTCCCAGCTTAAGAGTAACAAATCTGCAGGAGCCGACGGACCTGTATAAGACCGGAGGAGACGAGCCAATAAGGTTCAGGCATCAACTCAATGATTAGAAACTCTGCGTACTATGTCCAATCCAATAAGCATAAGTTCGTGGAATAAGTATATTATCCAGCGCACATATCAGCGCTGTAGCTGCTGGTAAGGTCTGCTCAAATGTGTATAAGCAGACAGTCATTGCAGTCAATTATGCACAAAGATTGGGAGTTATTCCCATATAAAATTCAAATGGCCAACAAACTGAACGCTGCAGACTTCTCGATTCGCTTGGATTTTGCCAGAAGATGCTTCAAATGGTGGAAGAGGATGGAAACATGTTGAACTGTCTTTTCCTGTGTGACGAGGCCCATTTCGATTTATTACGTGTTACAGTGTGGTGTGCAGTTTCATCACGCTGCATTGTCGGGCCCTACTTATTCAAAGAAAACGGTCACTTGAGCATGTTTTTCCATCCAGAATTAAGCCGAATGAGAATTTCTTTCAACTCTGTGTGGTTTCAGCAAGATGGTGCAACTCCTCACATAGCCCGGCCTGTTATGACAGAATTGCGACGAAAATGTCCCAATAAGCTGATATCCATAAACTCCACATTCCAAACAGGAAGTTTACGAAGCAAAACCAACAAATTTGAATGATCTAAAATAATCCATTCGAGAAACAACTGCGGCTATTCCTGTCTCAACTCTCCAAGCAGTAATGAACAACTTTTTGTTAAGATGCCGCACATGCATCAACGAGCAGGAGGTGGCATTTAAATTCCATTATTTTTAAAACTTATTAAGCTACTAGCTGGACCCGGTCTACTTCGTTGCCCCAAATTTCATATTTCCGATCCAGCCCATTTATTGGCCAATTACGTAGACTGCCATCACATGCATATACACAAAATTACAGCATTCTCGCTAACAAATTGTTCAAATATCTTAATTTCAAAATTTGGTTTATATTGGGCCACGACCATTGGTCTGATCCCGCCCATTGTTGGACCAATCACGCAGACTGCCACCAGATACATATGAACATTGTTTGACTTGATCGCCGCGATAACCACAAATGATACAACTTTTTGCTGAGAATGATATATTAGTTTTTTTGTGCTCACAGCCAACTTAACGCGAATGCGATGAAAATAAAAGAAATGTGGTACAAAAATGCACAAATTATGCAATATTGTATGAGGTTTTGTTTAATGATCGAAATTTATTTCTTCTACGGTCTATAGTTTCAATGCTACGCCCCCTTTTGCCACACCCACTAATCCGATCCCTTCCTTTTTTATTGAAGTTTTAGAAAATAACTACACTCACGTGTGTTCCAAATTTCGTTCCTCTAGTGTCAACAGTTTTTGAGATATTCGGATTTTAAGTAATGCCACGCCCACCGTTGCCCCGCCCACTTTTTGGAAAACAAATTTTTTCTAAACCATCTCTGACAAATAACCTTTTACAAAAAAATAAAATCGGTTCAGTGGTTTCAGAGTCTATAGCATACATACATACAAAGGTACAAACATACAAACATTTTTCCATTTTTATATATGGGTAAAAATTTTTGAAGCCTAAAAAAACTTTTGTCGAATTTTGTTATGAAAATTGGTATGCGTGGTCGGGAGGGCAAATAAAAAATTCAATTTGAGTGGTTTTGCAAAATTTTCATTTTCGCGGAAGATATGACCTAATATGTCCGCTCATGCCACATTTTTGTTTTTTAATTTTCTGGAAATCTACTGTACGGATTACGCTGAATTTTTGCATGTACGTAAAGCATATATGCTACATATAACTAGTAATTTATATTTTGCAAAACGATTTCGGATGCTGCAAAAATTTGAAATTTGCACAGAGATTTGAATTTTTTGCAACTTTCTCTAGCTGCGTTTTGAAATATTTTGTATCTTAAATATTGCACATCTTGTTGTTATATATATTCAAGCATAAAAAGTTTGTACTCTTGATACGAACATTTAGATTTCCGTGTTTTTCTAATATCACCGTGTTTTTCTATCATCAGTAAGCGTCTTTTATGATTGAATGTATTTGTTAGATTTGATGTAAAAATGCACCCAAATTATAAGGACCAGCTTTAAAAAAAACCCATTTTAAATTTCTAAAGAATGGACTTTAAATGACCGCTGGCTAAAATGTATCTTACGCAATATATATTAGATTCAATTTCAACTGAATTCGGTACGCTGAAGTCGAAACTCACCTCTATATTGTTAAACAATTTCGCGTTCGGAAGTTATATTGATCCAAATTTTAACTAAGAACATAGTTCATTAAAAAAGAAATAGTTGGGGAACTTTTAGTTCGGCAGGTTTAGTTTTATTTGGAAATATTATTTTTAGTAACAGTTACTAATGTTTGGCTATTAAATTCAGAAAATATCTTGCAGTTAAGGGTATTTTTGGAGGCTGGATAAAAAGCATGATATACCAATTTTCATCACAAAATTCGACAAAAGTTTTTTTTAGGCTTTTTTCAAAAAATTGTACCCATATATAGATAGATAGATAGATTGCACATTTCATACAAAAATATATCTTCGATCCATGTTTCGATTTAATCGGTTTAGTTGTTATAGTAGAAAGTATATGTACATTATTTAGCTCCTAAGTGACTTTTGGAAGATTGAAATAGTTTCGGTCACTATAGCACTGACCGCAGCTCAAATCGTGTGTAAACTTTCAGATTAATATTTTTATATGGGCTCAGTGCTCAAGGGTCACCAAACGCGTAGCGGAGAAATAAATGCTTAGTATGTTATGTATGTTCCAAATTTCGATATAATCGTTTAGTCATGATAATTAAAAATACATCACATAATTCAAAACCTGATCACGTGCATACATATCGACCACAGCCAAAGTTAGCTTAATTTTTGTTAAATATATCGCCGCTGCAATAGACGGGTTATATATTTTAAAAAAAAAATAAAAGTTTTTGGTCGTGATTTTTGTGTCCATTTTGACCTCAGGTCGGACGACTCATTTCCTTAAAGATCGATATGTATACATATACACGTAGGTACATAGCTCCTTATGGAATTTTTCAAAAGTCGCTTGGTGCAAAATCGTATCCACTGGCGACCAGTACACACACATAAATTAGTAGGACCATAGCTCTTAAAGGACTTTTAAAAAGATTGAAATGCTTTGGTCGCTGCTAAACTGACCACAGTCTGAGAATTGACTGAATTGAATAATTAGATATGCTACAGTAAGTTGTGAGCGATATATTTTGAAAAGGCTTTAAAAATTTTAAAACGCCATTTTATGCCGGTTTGACTTCAGACTGGACATCGAAATATTGTTTCCATCTCCATCTCCATTGATATCAGTGACTACATATACATTTGTATATCCTTAGCTCTTAAGAAACTTTTAAAATCAGTGAAATAATGAAAATTTTTTGGTCAATGCTACATTGACCACATTCAGAGAACTAAAATTTATTTTTCGCGCATATATTTGCCGTTGCCGTTTTCATATATATGCAAAGTTTTAATATTGTATTTTATAAGAGGCTTCTGAAAGAATAAAAACTAAAATCTAGTTTTTGACAGTGCTAGAACTGACCACAGGTCGAAAAATGATTAAGTGGTTTAGACAACAATCCTGTCTTTGTGTATGCAAAATGTCAGCTCTCTAGCTCTAACAGCAGCCTCAGCGGTCAAGCGGGCGATTTGTCACGCCCACTTTTTGCAAACATTTTTTTTTCCAAAAACTTCTCAGACCAAATAGTTTTCAAACAAAAGAAAAAATTTTAATATCGGTCCAGTAAGCGTCTATAAAACACATACATACAAACATTTTTCCATTTTTATATATGGGGCAAAATTCCTCAAGTGTCCCAGGTAACAAATAAAAGTTGTCGGATTTGGCTGAAATTTTACTCGTTTATTCTCCAAGCATAGAAACTCGGAGAATGCTAATATTGGGTCAATCGATCAGCGATTGACCAAGTTATTGGACATTCAATTCGGAAAAAAGCAACAATTTTTGTCAAAACAGAAATTTTCAAACGCGTTTTTCACATTAAATGAAGATTTAAGAGCAAAGCGTCAAATGACGTTCTGTAGGGATATTTCATGGACTCTCTTGCAGATACACAACTATTGTCGTAAAGTTAAATTTTCGACCAATTTTTTTGCATTAAAAAAAATATTTCGCAATATCAAAAATATATCACGAATTTTTTTTTTTCTGCTATATTTTTAAAAGAATCTTTGACATGTTTGTTAGTTCATATCAAATTTGTGGAATGTACTTTTTCCGCAACAAAAAGATATGATTTTTTTAAAAAATTAGTTCGAAAAATTACAGTCAATGCTAACAAAGTTTCAATTAATAAATTTAATAAAACATATACATACATATATAGTTATACATAAATTTAAAAAGAAAAAACATTACTGATTTTTACAAATCAATTTGAAGATCAAGTAGATTTAGATTTTGTTGCACAAGTTGGCGTTTCGTTTACGTTTCCTACAAGTAGGGAAGAAATTAGATTTTTCATATTTTGAAAAACGTTTGATTTCAAATCTTCCATCTGCAGTTGGAATGACTGTGTGATACTGTTGTGGTAGGTACCGTTCTCGGATATTGGTATCTTTTATGTAGGAATATTGAGATCTTCTGGTGATCTTCCTTTGTGCTATAAAAGGGTATTATTTTCTTGCAATGCATTCTAGCCCAATTAAATAACGACGAAGCATTTAAAATCCTTCAGAACGTCATTTGACGCATTGCTCTAAAATCTTCATTTGTATTTGAAAAACGCGTTTGAAAATTTAAATTTTGACAAAAAATTTTGCTTTTTTCCGAATTGAATGTCCAATAACTTGGTCAATCGCTGACACTAGCCAACAGTCGTTTTGTTATTTGGTTCTAGCATAGTTTTTCTCATTGATTTTGACCTACTGAACACGAAAATGAGTTTTAAAAATTTTTCTGTCGATTGGTTTTCGAGATACAAATTTTTGAACTTTTTTTTTTAAATTTTTGGAGGTACACTTACAATTTTGAGCATATCTTTCGTCTTCTTTGACGTATTTGATCCTACTACTACTCAAATTAAAGCAAATTGAGCCGTCTACAACTCATTCTCAGAAAATTTTCAAATCGGGTGAGTAGTTTTGATGTTGGCTTAAAAAGGTTAAAAAACTGCGTTTTTTTAGTAAAAATGTGGCAGAAAAATTCATATAAAATATAAAACGCGATGCTAACAGCGATTTTGGTTTTTTTACGTATAGCTGGCATTTTTCCAAAGAAAATAAGCACTTACTTAACAAAATCTGACAACAAATGGCGGACTTATAATTTTTTTGGTAAAAGACCGAAATTCCGCTATTTCACGATATTTTGCTTTTCATTATTTGCACAGCTTACCTACCCAACGCAAACGAATAAATACATTTGAACTTAATTTAAAATAAACAAATTAGTCTTAGTATATTATTTTTTAATTTATTTAGAGCACTACATACTCAATGTATGGCACAATTAGAAATGGATGTGCCAGGTTAGCTAAACTAACGAAATTAACCAAATCAACGCCCAAAAAAAATGAGTAGAAACAAAGATATAACTGTACATTTTATGCCATGTGGAAAAACAGCTGACTTCTTCTTTGTTTTTTGTATTCGCTGCAATTGGTCTCACGTATTAGGGTCCAAATGTAGTCACCCATCATAGCCGTGTCATAGATGCCCTGATAGCGTCGTTCCATAGCCTTCAATTCCTGATGAAAGCGCTCGCCGTGTTCGTCGCTCACGTCTCCTAAATTCTCAGGGAAAAAATCCAAATGAGAATGCAGAAAGTGTATTTTAAGTGACATGTGCACTCCTACCCAAAAATGAAAAAAAACGAGAATTAAAACGCTATTTAAATTAACATTTGTTTCAAAAAAAACCTACCCATTGCTTTATAGTTCTTTACCAGATCCTCAACTACGTCCTTATAATTATCGCTTTTGTTGTTTCCTAAAAAGTTTTCCACAACAAGCCTGAAGGAATTCCATGCTGCGGCTTCGATGGGCGATAACAGCTTCGGGAATGTTTCATCTTTCAACATTTTTTTTATCTCGGGTCCTGCGAAGACTCCTTCTTTAATTTTTGCCAGCGAAAGGTAAGGGAAAATTGACCGTAAATAGGCAAAAGCTTCACCTTCTTTGTCCAATTTGTTGGCAAAATTTTTTATCAAACCCAATTTTATGTGCAGCGGCGGAAGTATTATATTTTCACGGTTCTCTATTAGTGGTTTGCGCTGAACTTTCGCTTCTCCAACTACAGGTTTCGTTCGTTCCGGCCATTTTTTTTTGAATATAATGCTGATCATCAGCGCGGCTATTCCAAAGGCACAGAAAACAGCAATGTCGCGTATAGCCTCCTTGGAGTCCACACAGAATGGCCACAACTTTGAGGTCGGCGCATATTTTCCAATTATATTTGCTATACTCTATGCATTTCAGCAAAATGTTCATAGTTTCATAGTTCTCCTTTGAATGAACCGCATGGGCAATAGGAAGAGATGGCTTTTCATTCCCATTATGTAAGAGAACTTCCTTCAAGCTCTCTTTGTTGCTGTCAATAAACAACCTCCATTCATTGGGGTTGTGAATTTGGTGAAGCTCTTGGAACAAGCCGGAAATGTCGCTGCAAAAACATATTTCGTCCTTCTTTGTATAAAATTTTGCATACTGCTGGTGACGCTTCCTGTACGCTGTTACTTTCACTTCTGAATCCGCAAATCCACACTGTACCATCCGAGACGCAAAAAGTTCGGATTTCTCCTTAGTGAGACCAAAATCGCGCACCCAATCGTTTAGTTCGGCCTGTGACAGTAATTTTCGCTTTCTGCACGCCCCAAATTCGCTTGCACTTGACTCGGACTCTTGATCTGACGATTCTGCTTTTTGAAGAGATGCACCAGGGCACACTGGATATGGTACATCATTGGAATGTGGTACTGGAAGTGCAAACGATCCCACTTGAGCGTAGTTCCATTTTAAAAATCTCCCTACCCCACTGTTTATGGTGAGGCAAAAATAACAGTCTGTGGAATGGCATAGCGGCTTTTTCCACATCATTGGTGTATCGAATTTCATATGGCGCCTAAAATTAAAATAAATTACTATATTTGCTTTGCTTAATGTGTTTAAATAAAAATTCTTACCTTCCGCCAGCTGCCCAGTTGGTTAGGATTATATAGCAAAGATCACATAGCGACTTAGGTGTCCATGGTTCTGTGATATTTGGTGAAATACCAAAATAATTCTCGAACACACGTAGTCGTTTACTCATTGTCTTACTTCTTGGGTAGGTATTATATGCACTTAAATTAAATTTGTTTCACTTTTTACTCGTACTACTCGCGTTCGTAGACACTTGTTGAATAACAAAAAACGATAAATGAACACCTATAAATACTATGTATGTTACAATATTTTACTGACAGGTACTTATGAATGGGCGCATCTTTTAAGGGTGGCTATATACCTGATTCAGCAAGTGTGCGTTTCAAATTGTGGAAAAGTTTCCAAATAATGACCACTCACAAATGTGGGGGGAATTTCTGTAAAAAAATCCGATACAGGTAGCCATCGGGAAAACACACATCAATAAAAAAGTGTAGTTCCCTTTTTTCCCTTTAATTGACTGTGAACGGAGTAGCAGTCATAAAGGAACACGAAGAGCGTCCACGCACATTCAGAAGCGTATATTACTCTGCAACCACAATCATAAAAATTAAATAACTATTTGTGTATTACTTATTTTTTAATTCTGAGAATCATAAAAATTACGTAAACGTTTTTCCAAACAATTTTGTACATGTAAAGTGGGTTTGCCACAATTCGTATAGTAAAATGCACCTGTGTTTCTATGTTATGCATTTTCATTATACCATTTTCGACGAAACGTCCCTACGGTATTGTAAATAGGTTTTTTACAATTATGAAATATTTGTGTTATTAATATTAATTTAAAAATTTTATCAAAACTGCAAAGTGCTGTGACATTTGAAACAAATTTCCAAAAAAAAATTGCTGATTTCACTAAATTTTTGAAATTTCACGTCCCTTGCCAGAACAGAAGACATTAACCCAGGGTGGTGAAATTTTGAACAGAAGTAACTTATGTATAGGAGCAACTGTTCCGTTCTATTCCAAAAGGATTATAAAAAACTTGCTTTTTCGATCCCTCCTAAGTGCTTATTTTCTTTGGAAAAATGCCAGCTATACGTAAGAAAACCAAAATCGCTGTTAGCATCGCGTTTTATATTTTATATGAATTTTTATATGAATTTTTCTGCCACATTTTTAATAAAAAACGCAGTTTTTTAACCTTTTTAAGCCGCCAACATCAAAACTACTCACCCGATTTGAAAATTTTCTGACAATGAGTTGTAGACGGCTCAATTTGCTTTAATTTGAGTAGTAGTAGGATCAAATACGTCAAAGAAGACGAAAGATATGCTCAAAATTGTAAGTGTACCTCCAAAAATTTAAAAAAAAAAGTTCAAAAATTTGTATCTCGAAAACCAATCGACAGAAAAATTTTTAAGACTCATTTTCGTGTTTAGTAGGTCAAAATCAATGAGAAAAAGTATGCTAGAAACAAATAACAGAGAAAATTTTGTTATTTGTGACCTAGTGTGATCGATTGACCCAATATTAGCATTCTCCGAGTTTCTATGCTTGGACAATAAACGAGTAAAATTTCAGCCAAATCGGACAACTTTTTTTTTTTTACCTGAGACACTTGAGGAATTTTGTCCCATATATAGATATTTAACAAAATTTAATGAGCTTTAACATGAATAAAAGAAAAAATTCCATACACTGAAAAAATGTTATTTAAGTTTCTTAATGTATCAATATTCCTCATCCACCCGGTATCTAAATTCTAATTTTATTTTTTCCGAAACATTAAAGATTCCAAGATAACCCAACTTTAAGAAAACTTAATGAGTTAAAATATGGCATACCTATAGATTGCATCAATCTTTTTGACAACCTAATTGATAATTCCGTGGCTGCACATATTACTCTTACACATTCTCATTAACCTGTCAAATAGGATGTTCTTGTTGCAGAACTGAAGTTTATCGTATTGTACAAGTTGACCTATAAACTGCAATGAAATGAGAGTACACCCTTAGGAGTTGTATATAATGTTGCATACTTTTAAGAGTTGTTTTGCCAAACAAACGTAAATAGAAATACAAACTAAACTTTGTGTGTGTGTGTGTTTCCGTAAAGTGCTTCCCTCTGTGTGTGTGAGAATATTCATCATTTAACCGCTCAATTATGTTGAGTACACACAGAACCCAAGGCTCGACTTGGAGATGGAAATTCAATTGCTTAGAAATTGTTTGGGTTTGAAAAGCAATAAACATTTTCCAACTGAAATATTGAGCTGCTGTTAATTTAATAATCCATATCAAGTGCTTCGAATACAAATGAGTTGAAAAAGCGAGCTAGCAAATTATCCCCAAATTCAGGCTACGGACTTTTGTGCGCCGTTTGTGTACTTTGCAATACATAGCATACCGCTTGCGGTGGGTGGACATGGTTGAAATACTGCGTATTGTAGCCTATTTATAGGAAGTGGTTTAACTGATGGCATATTATTTGGCGAAGCGGTGAGCAATGGAAACTGTAGCATAATTTTGGGAGAAATCGTATTGTAATGCTCTCGATGTAGACCACAAATTGCTTTCCGTGTCAGAACAGATGAGTGCACGATATTAATGTTGGGTTTTAAATTTGTGATTTTCAAAGAATTATCAATCACTTTAAAATGAAGACAGGCCAATATGACGTCCGATATATCATACTAGTTATTTCTTAATTACGGATTTCTAATCATATTGATATTGTTTTTAATTGAAACGGAAATGTGACTACAACTTAAACTTGTATTTATCACTCAAAGATAACACCGAAAATCTATTATTATTTATCTTATCCTGGGGGCAAAAAAATACATTTTATTCATTCGCATGGAAGTATTTAAAAAAATAAAAACAATGCAAGTCTTCAAAGATAATTTGCAAGTAGCAAGGAAATATTTTGTAACCATAATATGTGGTCTATCTATTTTAGGCCGATAAGATCCATTTTTATACTATTACTACCTTAGGGGAGGAGAGTATATATCGCTTATTTAAAAAAGAACGTCGCAACTCAAAATTTTAAAATCTAAGTGCGCATACAAAATGTCCTTCTTTTCAAAATGTATGTATAGATGTTAATTTTGAATTTATGGTGTAGGTAACTATATTTTACAAACTTAATTGCTTGTCTTGTTCATTTACTATAGGCTGCACACATCGTTCTTAGGCAGATCCCATCCTTTATTATACCGAATGTCTTGGAATAACTTTCTGAGTCAATTTAGCTATGCGGACGGAAATTGACCAAAATGAAAAAATTCAACACCCTCCAACTGGGAGAGTCCTTAAATGATCTCGTTGAAATGATTTGTAGTAAATATTATCCAATGCGACTAAATGTGCAATATGTCACATAATATTTCGTTTTTCCGAAATGTTTGTTCATTATTGCAAAAAGTTATGGAGTACTTGCTGGACCCAGCCCACTCGTTGCCCATGTTTGGACCGATTGCGGTCGAAATGGGATCACGGTCCAATCCCAATCATCAGATAACGACATAAGTATTTGTTTTACGTAAGTCTTGCTACAAAGCTTTACTCACGTGCGCAAGCGCAACAAGGGCACGTTACAATGCAACGGCCAGCGCCCCTTTGTATTAGAAATAATAGGCCCTTAGAGGGTGGTAATCCTCCACAGGGGTAGAAATAATAGGCCCTTAGAGGGTGGTAATCCTCCACAGGGGTACTAATACGCAGGTACCAATTTGAAGGTATACATATGGGTATACACTTCCCTCTTGGTAAAGGGTCGAGGTCTATCTAATACCTCTGCTATTCTAAGGGTCATAGCACCCGGTTGATGAAATGCAACTCCACACCGAGTATAAAAACTCTCCCCGCGATTTGGGTTTAAACCACAGCCACAACGAAGCTCCCAACAGGGGCCACACCAACAGTCAGGCTGGAAAACAA
The DNA here is from genome assembly GCA_963930755.1 of Eudasyphora cyanicolor. Lineage (NCBI taxonomy): Eukaryota > Metazoa > Arthropoda > Insecta > Diptera > Muscidae > Eudasyphora > Eudasyphora cyanicolor. The sequence goes on from OZ005737.1 coordinate 162,797,225, forward strand.
GTTCCAGGGGCTCCTGACTCCCGTGGTACCAGAATAAAGCCTCTGGTCAGGCTTCGTAGAATAAATCTACTACCAGTTGCACCCCATACGATGCTGGACTGGTCACCGTCTACGTAAGTTTTAAGCTGCGGCCGTGGGATGGTTAGCGTAATCACGCAGTTGGAAAGGTCAGATGCAGACAGCGCAGATATGCATCCCTCACCGTGAGGAGACGAGGTCCATCCCGACCTCTTCCGTTCGGAGTCGGTGAACGGCACCCAATATAAGCTTAGCCCAGCCGAGCCCCCAACAAGACCTAAGTCTATAACACATGGGGAGTCAAGACTCGCATCCATGTGCCCGTGGTACCAGAAACCTCTGGTAAGGTCCCGTAGCCGAAGCTACTCCCAGTTTTGGCTCTACGCAGCCCCGGGACTGGTCACCCAAAGACATCACATCAATCACCTGTTCATAAGTGTTCGTCGAACTGCGAACACTCGGTGAGCAAAATCTTCTGCACAAGCCAGAGTTTCAGGAGATGAAACTAGGCCCTCAAAACGCCACTCAAGGCCATCAAACAGAACACCCATACCTGAGAGATTCCTGAAAGCACTGTACAACTGGCAGTCACAAAGTACATGCTCAACATCCTCACATGGAGCTCCACAACAACAAAATGATGTGGGACTTAGTGCGCGCCTAAACAGAAAATCATTCAAGGAACCGTGTCCCGTGAGTAGGAACCCTAATTTCATACTGAAATCAAAGAAACTGAACGATTCTGCAAACGCCACATCCGGCAGAAAACGGTAAGTAACTCTTCCACAAGTAGAAGAATCCCACCTCTCCTGCCATTTCAGTAACGTACATCGCAACAAATGTGACAACAACTCCGTCCTAGGCATGAGTTCCATACCCGGGACCACCCACTCATCACTGGGTAAAGCAACACCTCTACTTGCCCGAAAGGCTAAACCTCTCCTCAAAACTTCAAGATCCAATGGAGTCGCCCCCATTAGGACCTGCAACGCATCAGTTGACACGGTGCGGCACAGACAGGATAAGATCTTACGTTTACCAAATGCTCCCCTGACAACATCACACCACACGGACGAACCGTAGGCGACGCAGGACAAAAATAGGCCCTTGTACAACTGACGAATTGCCTTCCTACTCAGACCCCAATCACATCGAGTAACTCTGCGGACCTGGCCGACAACAGAGACTAACTTGTCTCGCACATAATCTATGTGCGGCAAGAAGTTCATCCGCTCGCCCACTACAATGCCCAAATATTTCACCTTGCGGGCATACGACAGAGCTCGATCTTCAATCCTAACTATCGGGTGCCTGCTGGAAGACAAGGTGCCTTTAAGCATCATCATCACTGTCTTGTCGAAATTTATACTGACGCCCACACTCCCACTCCAACTCTCAACAATTCTCATCATTGCAGAGCCCTCTCTCTCTAGCTGCAATCTGGAATTGGCCTCAATCAGCAAGAGCAAGTCATCGGCAAATGCACAAAAGTTACAAGATCCATCTAGCTGATACAGCAACGGGTCCATCATCAGATTCCAAAGGATTGGACCTCCAATGGAACCTTGTGGACACCCTCTTTCGACCTGGACCGTGACTGAGTTCGTACCATTCATAACAGTGGCAGAACGATCACTAAAGTAACTTTCCCACAAAGATAATTCCTGACAACCTATCTCTCTCAGACGTTCCACAATACTGGACCACCCTAAATGGTCAAACGCCCCACGAAAATCAACGAAAATGCCCAACACATACTTGCATTCCGAAGTATCAACTTTGCCTCTAACATGGAGCCACGCATCCTCAGTTGAGCTACCTTCTCTAAAACCAAACTGGTAGCTGCACATTCTATCAAGCAGCCTCTCTTGAAGTCTGAACACTAGCACTCTCTCCAGAACTTTTCCAAGAACTGGAAGGAGGCTAATGCCCCGATCACTCATGACCTTATCTGGGGACTTCAATAAGACCACTACTCTAGCTGCCTTCCAAACTAAGGGGAAATATCCCTGGCGAAAACACTCAGCAAACAAGTCTTCCAGCACTTCAGGGATTACTCGGTAGATGTGCTTCCACATCTCCCCAGTTATTCCATCCATACCAGGAGACTTCCTTGACCGAATCCTTGCCATGGACAGGTCCAACTCACCCCGCTCAAAAGCCGGGGGACTAGGAGCACGCTCAAACGGCATAAAAAGCTCCTCACCTGCCCTCGGGAAAAAAGACTTCATCAGAGCTGTTGCACAGCCTGTCCAAGTGGTAAGCGTTTCACCGCCCACCCTCAGAGCTGTCAAATCGGCCACGTTTCTCTTCGTACGACAAATCTTGTAAACTTGACCCCAGGGATCAGCGTTATACTCGGTGACAAACTCCCTCCAATGGCGTTCCTTGGTCTCTCTCAACATCAACATATACTCCCTAGAGCATCTTCTGTACGAGATCTCAAGCTCCTCTCTATCAGGCAGCTGTCTACGTCGCGACCTTTGCAGGCGCCTACGTAAACGTCTCAGAACTACTCTTTTATCATGGAGGTCCCTGGTCCACCATCTCAACTCACGGAGAGGAGGGGAACGGCTTATTCGAAACATCCTATCGTTGACGTCAGTAACTAACTGATTAAGAAGACCAATCCTATCATCAACTGTCAAGGCTGCGAAACGCGTCAAGGGATACGGACGAAACGCCTCACGAATCTCCTCCTCATAGGAGGCCCAATCAACATTCCTCGTGGACCATCGCTTATGCAGCGTTGGTTGCGCTCTTCGTCCCTCAACAGTCTCAGCGTTAATGACAATGAGATTGTGGTCACTAATTCCAAGTTCAGGCCTAACGCTCCACTCGAAACCATATCTTCTTAGCGCTACATCGTTCACCAAGGTGACGTCAATGTCGCTAGCTCCATTTGGACCTTGGAAGGTGTGCTCAATGGTCGGTACATTTGCCACGTGAAGACTCCTATTAAAGAGCCATTCACTAAGCTGTTCACCTCTGTGGGCGCTAAGATAACCAGACGCATGCCTGGACATCTTGCTGTGCCACATCGGGGAGGCAGCATTGACATCCATACCTACCAAGAGCGGCTCACCCTCAACAAGCTCAACAATTCTCTCTAGATAGGCCAAATATGGATCAAGAAGCTCCTCAAATTTACAATAAACACTCACAACAAACAGTACACCAAAACTACCCTCGAGCCTCACACATACACCATGGTCAGATTGATCGACAACAACCACATCGACATTATTGTTCCTAACAACTATGGCAGCATTTAAACGCAAATCACAATAAACACGAAACTCCAGGGGGAGACCCCTCACCTCATTCTGGGCCACATACGGCTCCTGTATGAGTGCAACACAACAATCTAATTCACATACACACTGGCCCAGATCGTACATAGACGACCTGCTCCTCTGACAATTCAATTGGATAAAACGGACGGACATTAGTGCCTAGCATTTGCACGGGCGACCAACGACACATACACTGGGCAAGCTTGGGACAACATACGATGTCCAGAAGGCTTTCCCTTGAACGCACAATTTCTACAGTTAATTGGGTAAACACATTCCCTAGCTATGTGACCAGGTTGCCCACACTGGTAACATACATCTTGGGCCATTCTGCAATCTTTGACCAAGTGGTCAAAGCCCAAACATCTCCTACACGACTGTACCAATTCAAACGGACGGACACGGAAGCTAAACCACTTCACATAACATCTACCCTGGTGCAATATATGCTCCATCGCTGCCTCACTGCCTTCCAACACAACTGTAACCTGACCATTTGGTGAAACAGTCCATGGCTTACTCACAATCTTGACTGCCTTATCAAACTCTTCTCTGGAGAGCCTCTCCTTAAGGTTCTTCACATACAACTCCTCCATGAACTCATCAGGGGAGAGTTGTGTGTGAACACCCTGGACAACAACTCTAGGTCCGAGTTTGTCATCGGCACTCACGACTAGGCCAGCCTCTCTGAACTTATCGTTCCCCACGATCTTGTCCCGCTCAGCATGAGACGGAGGGCGGATAACCACATCTCCTCTTCGCAATGGTCTCACATCGAACACTCTCGCATCTAAATGAGGCCCTACCTCTCTCATCACCTTCTCTGCCACTTGTTTTGCAGTCTCCGTTGCTATCGTGCTCTTAACCTTGCACGCCCAAGCCTCTACTACTGGGTCAGGCTTAGCCGGCGCTGGCGTCGCTGGAACCACCTCCACTCTCGCTGGAACAGCACTCACGGGAGCCGCTCTCACTGGGGGCATCACCATTTGAGGCATTCCTCTGCTCGAGTAGACATCTAGCCTACCACGCAACCTCTCATTCTCAGAGACCAGTCCCATAACCAGCGACTCATACTCTCCTGAGAGTCCCATCATCTCTCTCACCAAAGAGCCCTCCACTGCATAGACATCAATGAGAGTGGTCAACATTCTCCCCGTGATTACTTTCGTCTTCGCTATAAGGCTCTTTTCTGGACTGGTCATCGCGTCAACTCTCTTCGCCGCGTTCTCCTCCTCACTCTCCATGTCCAGGTCGTCCTCCTCCTCTGCACCCGTCGTCTCACCAGAGGGATCTTTCCTCCTTCTGGTCATCGACACTCAGAGAGAAAGCACCGTAACAAGTCGAGTAAACAACAACCGACCGCTAGTTTGTAGCAACAAAAAGCGTTGCAAACTACACTATAAGAACCAAACCAAAGTCACTTGTTTGTCACCAGAAAAGACTACCGCTAAAAAGTAGCAACAACTCCTATACAAGGGCAACTCTTGACTTACGACTCTGACGAGTCAGCAGGGAAGCCTTGTAATACCGAAAAACAACCAAATCAAATAAATTCCAAATCAAAACCCAATCAAAGCCAAAATCAACAGGTACCAGTTTATTAATCGATCGACTAATCAAAAATTTGTTAATCTATCGCTCAATCAATTAAACAATTTTAATTAATTGAGCAATAAACGCACGAATTCCTTATTAGGCAATCAATCGAAAAACCGATATCCAAATATCACAAATCAAATCAAATTAAATCAAATATAATTTCTCACCAGATCCAAAAACCAATTAATTTATCTATCAATTAACCGAAATAAATTCAATTAACTAACAAATAAATAATTGATTACCTGTTCACGAACAGATTAACGATAAAACCACTATCAAAATCACTTTTTTCCGCAAATTAATTAATCACGAATCACCTTAAGGCACTATGCGTGTTACTTAAGGGCACGATTCAATATATACACTCTAAAGGTCTTTCACAATTTTCACCCGAATACAAAATTTTTCCGCAAAGCAAAACTCACGTCCGTTCACTTCAAGTGCTCAATTGCAAGTGATCAGATAACGACAGTAGGAATAATCCATTCGTAGGTAGGAACAGTAGGAATCACTATGAAAATAATAACTCCAAATTATTTGGGCGGGGCCACGCCTCCTCAATCAATAACTAATATAGCCTATGTCAGCTAGGATAATCTGAAGATTCTCTGAAATCTTCATCAATATTGGTCCAGCCATTTTGGAGTCCATACATAACAACAAACACATCCATTTATGTATATATACTCGTATATACATATAGATGCCGTATACTAATGATTAAAAAATAAATTATAAGGATGAATATAAAAGTATAATTAATTATATCCCGATTATAAATATATAATGAAAACGTGATGTATTTTCGATTGAGAGATGGCTTTCCGTCTCTCTACAATGTAATAACAATAACGCATATTTTTTACTATACCATGGGATCTATAAAAGTATTACACTTCATAAAATGTCAAGTATTTATATGAACTGGAATCCAAGTCATACGCCGTTAACTTTTTCTGTAAAATGATCCATTTGTTTGGGAGATGCCAAAAGAGACGTCGCAACTTGGGTTATTTTTCTCAAGATGATTGTGATGAAGAAACTAATGCTATATGTGGAATTGTGGAAGATTGTGGCGTGGGGGTGGTACTCGCACTCTTAGCCCTACTCTACCATATTTAACCCTTTTTGACATATCTATATATATTTTACATTTTTGCACTACGGTGCCATATTTAACCCTTTTTGCCCCACTGTTCCATATTTAAGACATTTTTGACCCACTGCACAAATTTAATTTTGTTACCCCCACTGTACCATATTTAACACTTTTTGCCCCACTGTACCATATTAAACACAGTTTTTTCCAACTGCACAATATTTAATTTTTCCATCACTGTGCCATACGTAACCTTAATCTTAACCATATTTTACCCATGTTGCCCCCACATTATTAAACACATTTTTGTCCCACTGTGCCATATTTTACACATTTTTGTCCCACTGTACAAATTTAAAGTATTTCCCCAACTGTACCATAGTTAACCCTTTTTGCACCACTGTGCCATATTTAACACATTTTTGACCCACTGCACAAATTTAAATTTTTCCCCCACTGTACCATATTTAGCACTTTTTACCACACTGTGCCATATCCAACATAGTTTTGTCCCACTGCATAATATTTATCATTTTTGCCTAAAAAACTCCTTGTGTCTAGTCTACGTTCCAATGGCTACCCTCAAGCCAAATTAGACGATTCAAGCTCTTGCCATTTGGACTTGGCTTTGGTGCCATATTTATCCCTTTTTGTCCAAATGTGCGCGTAAATATTTTTAATTTTGAAAAATTGTGATTCATACCGAATCTTTGCCCTAGGCGCTACCCTCACGCGAAATGTTGCAATTCTAGCTCCAGCCGTTTGGATTTGGCTGAGATACCATATTTTTTTTTTGACCCATTGTGCGCCCAAAATTTCGAAAAAAAACCCTCCATATTGCACGTCTACATAGCAAGGACTACCATTCTACCAAATATGATGACTCTTGTTTTAGCCGTTTGGGCTGGGAGGTGATCAGTCGTAACTGACATTAAGTATAATTTTTTTCCCACAAAGTGACGTATCTGCATTGTTTATGAAAAACATGCATTATAATTATTTTTTTTTTGTTAATAATATTGACAAAGATGGAGTTAAGTACACAATGAGAAAAGCAAACTGGAAATATAATAAATATTACGCCGGGGGGAAGAAGGAACATTGTCTCAAAAACAGAAAAACTGCTCTCATGAACAATTTTGAAAATGTCAGTTACTGCAGTTGATCATCCAAGCGACGATATATGTATCCTAGAACGAGGAGAAGGTAATAACCTGTATATTGGGTAGAAAGGATTAAAACGTAACCTAATATATAATTATAGCATGGCGACATAACCACGGGTAGACTAGAATCTGAAGCGACTACGATGCTGTTTAGCACAGTATATATACAGTATGAGGAACTAAAAAGTTCGGTGAGAAATGCCTCTAAATCACCCTCGTAAAACTATAGAGTAAATGAAATAACCAGACTCCACAGAGTACTCTATAAAGATCCACAGGTCTTAGGTAGCATTAAAAGGAAGATAGAAGCCAGTATAGGCAATTATTATCCGATCTCACCAAACTCATTCTTTCTTCTGATCCAAGGACGATCCCTACTGAATTTTGTTTAAATCGGTTTAGATTTACATTTAGGACAATTGTCGAGATAAGTTAGGACAATTGTCGAGATAAAATTCCGTTTTGTTTTGACTTTTTTCACTTTAAATGTCATCATGGAAATTCCGATATTTCTTCCCGTCGTAAGAAACTGGAACATAGGGCCGTAACAAATAAATTTCAGTCTTGTCTATTAGGCGCTAACAGCATAATTTATTTCCTTGTTATTCTCATTGTCGTGATCTCGTTTGTCTTCTCCACGGCTAGCTTGATGGTTCCAATTGAGCGCGGCTCGAGTTAATGCGTTCTCAGATTTTCACAGAGTATTTGCGTTTAAGTATTTCTGTTTTTTGTTTGAGATTGTTGTCGGCTAAAAGATCATCATTATCCTTCTCAGATATCTGTTGATGAAGACTTGGAGTACATTGAGATTGCATGGTCCTACATTCCACGGCTCGACCAAAAATGGATCGTCGGCGGCGGCTTATCGGCTTGACGTTGGCTTGCGATTTATTGTGCAATATTAAAGTCTATTGTACAACTTCGTTGGATAATAAAAGGTAATTTTAACTACATGGGTAAAAAATAATAATATTTGATCCGGCGCGAAAAATAGCACGGACGGAGATTTTAAGCCGGTATGAGCCGATTAGAGCGACGACTTGATTTGAAGCCAATTTTAGCCTACCTAACGGCTGCGGCTTGGCTCGACAAAAGGTTCTTGCCTTCGGCGGTTTATCGGCAAAGACCTGGCTGCCTTCGTTCTCTGCATTCGAATTGAAAATTGATAACTTGGTCTGGCTTGGTCTTCAACAACTGTTGGGATTTACTCGCATCGATTTAGTTTTCGAGCATTCGATTTTCAGACCATCTTTTGACGCAGATGTCTGCAATGTGAGTTTTTATGATATTTCAGCGTGCTTATTACTTAGCAGACAGACGTCGGTATATTCCAAATAGCCATGTGGTACGTTGGTTGCGAGGAGATACCCATTCAACAGACGGCTCCACTATCAGAGTTATTCCTCTCCAGTTTCCGCACTCCAAAGGTTTCCCTTCTTCGCGATTTTCACGATTATACCCCTTTCAATGCTTGTGCCAAGTGTGCTGTTGAACAAGAACAAAGAAGAAGAACGACAGTCTGTGTTAAACAGTGAAAGTGTTAATACCTGTTAAGGAAAGTGAAAGTGATAAAAAAAGTGAAAAAAAAAACAAAAGTGCAAAAACCCACTGCTACCTAGTATGGCGGATATTCCCACCAATACCAGGAAGCGGCAACACGAGGAAGAAATGGTGACCATCTCCAAGGCCTTCCTCGAAGAAATAAAAAAGGAGAACGACTACTACCGTGATCTCATCACGTCGCTGACGATCCGACTGGCTAAGTTGGAGAAAGAGCGTGAACCACCACGCCCTGAAGAAGTATCCAGTGCGGAAGAATCCTCTCACGAAGAGGATCAAATGTCCCTGGGAGAAGAAGAAGATGATGATTATGCCAGCCGCACCCCAGAAGTGCAGCAGAACGGCGAATCAACGGCTGCACCGAAGCCGAAGATAAGGATTGTGAGCGCAACGCCAGCCTCACAGGCGGTTGTACAATTGCCGGTACAACCCCAAACCGAAGGAAGGACGCCCGCCGATGGACCATCGACATCAGCGGATGCAGCCCGATGGAACCAGGTCCAGAGCAAGAGAGCTCGGACCAACGCCAAACAAGAAAAGAAAGCAGCCAAGGCTAAGACGACCCCGGCAGCAGAAAGCAAGAAGACGACGAACTCAGCAGCAGCAACCAAAAAGAGTAAGTCACCTAGTTTTAATTACAGTGTTAATACTAAAAAAAGTGCAAAGGCAGTACCGGTACTGACCGTGTACAACCAGAACGTTAAGGAATTATCGTCCGAAATCTCGCTGATCCTCGGGCATAACAATTTTGTGTGCAAGCTTGCATCACAAACAGTGACAAACGTCGTAGTTTACACACTCGACGATTACTCGAAATTGCGGAGTATGCTCCAAGAGCAGAAACGCAATTTCTTCACCTTCTCTCCGAAGGGCCAAAAGCCGCATGCGGCTATAATTACAGGTCTGTCCGACTCGTACGACGAGGCAGACCTACGCGCTAACCTCGCCGGTACCAAACTGTCTTTGGAAATCCTCAGGATTGCCAAACTCGGGTGGGGCAAATGGTTAATCCATTTGTCCCGTAAATCGGACATCGCGGGACTTTACAAGCTGCACGCCATCCTTGGCTGCGTTGTAAAGATCACACGCGATAAGAAGAAGAAAACCGCGCAGTGCTTCAACTGCCAACGTTTCGGCCACGTGGCTACCAATTGCGGCATGCCATATCGCTGCGTTAAATGTGGGGGCGATCACGGCCCCGCTAAATGCAAAATCCCTTCCAAGGGACAATTTACCCCTAAAAGGGTAATTTCAAAGGACCCTACAACGGGCGCAGTGGTTGAAAAACCAGAGTTCGAGGTTCATTGCATTAATTGCAAAACCAACGGACACACGGCCAGTTCCAAGAACTGTCCGAAGCGTCTAGCGTTTATCGCTAAACGCGTCACCGCTACCAAGGCTTCTGCCAAGGTAGCACGTGCAGTACCTGCGCGGGAAATCCCTTCCCCTCAGGCTACCAGCACTGCCCGCAGCGGCGTCTCGTACGCAGCTGCAACGGCAATAAAATCGAGTGTGAGCAGCCCTCGGGTAAAACCAACAAATTTCAACGTCATGGACGTTTTTAATAAAGATAGCCAAGAGTTCTTCGGTATGGACTTCTTCGCTATTATCGAGAAAATTAAAAAACACGCGGCCGATTACAATTCCTTGCCCTCCAAGGAAGCTAAACGCAACGCCATGCTTGCTGTGGCACAATCTATAGCCTTTAGTGTCTAGAGATATTAAATGCATTTTCGTTAATGTCAACTCCATCATTTCGATGCACAGGAGACATTACCTCGATTTGTTTCTAAGGAAACACAAACCGGATGTTCTTCTGTTCGCTGAACATAAATTAAATCCAGTAAATAGAGTAAATTTTCGCGGCTATACTATGTATAGGCAAGATTGACTCGGACGCGGTGGCGGCACTGCGATCCTTGTCAAAGAAAAAGTTCACTCCCAGAGGGTTACTCTAAACCTCGGGAGCTTCGAGAATACTTGCGTGCGTGTTAAAAAACTTGATGGGTACTGGCTGACAACTGTCGCCTTATACCACAAGCCTCAAGATACTCTATATGCGAATCAACTCGATCCGATACTCGACATGTTCGGTCAAGACGATATTATTATCGGCGGCGACCTTAACGCGAAACACCCAAGCTGGGGAGGTGACGTCACCAACCCTCAAGGCAGGTCTCTCTATGACTACCTCTTGGAGTGTCCGGAACTTAGGATAGCTAACACCGAGGGGCCTACAAGATACGGTACGAATTCGTACATAGATATCTTCATGGTATCCTCGGGATTATCCTTCGCGGGAGAGACTGAGGCCTCTGGACTCAGAACTCTCGATTTCGAATCTGACCACAAAGCTGTGGAGATCGTACTAAGTCAAAGTGGACTTGCTTCTGACGGCAGAAGACAAGAATACTTTGACTTTGATAACATTAACAGGGCCTTGAATTCCGCGACTCTATGGAAGAGAACATTCCTCGAATGAACTCCAACCATAGAGGACTTCGAAATCTTCCACCCCATATAATCAATTTTAGACGGGAGAAGAAACGCCTTCGAAGGCTTCTTCAGCAGTCGGAAGACCCTGGACGATATCCCACCTTAAAGGCTGAAATTCGAAACCTGGATAGAATTATCCAGGGCCAAATTGCTGAATTCGAGCGCTCACATTGGACCGCCTTCCTGCAATCCATCCGAGTAAACAACTCAACATTCAGACAAGTAAAAGGTGCAGCCGGGCTAAAAGCAAGAGCACCTATTTCTGCCTTGCTTAACGCTAATGGCACTCTCGTATCCGATGATATGGGTAAAGCGAATCTTCTCGCTGACAGCGTTCAGTCGTCTGGGACTTCAAACCAGACCGGAGACAACACATTCAATGACTTCATTGATAGTGAAGTCTCCGAACTGAACGACTTCGATGATGAACTCACTGCGGATGCTTCAATCCGCGGTGAGGGAACGATCTGGCGAAACGTTGGTTTTGTGACACCTCAAGAGGTCGGAGAGGCCTTGAGAGGTAAACGCAACCGTCGATCAGCCGGAGTTGACGGAATTCCGGATATTGTCTTGAAAAAGACCAATATAATGATTTGGACATTTTTGTCCATAATGTTCAATCACTGCCTAAACTTGGGATATTTCCCCAGGGCTTGGAAGGAATCACTAACGGTTCCCATCCCAAAACCTGGTTCTGATCCCAAGCAAAGCAGCAACTATCGACCAATATCCCTACTTTCAGCCTTTGGCAAACTTCTGGAGCACTTCCTGTTGCGCAGAATAAGGGACACGATAGAAGATGTCGGAATACTTGCGGACAACCAATTCGGTTTTCGCAGGGGTCATTCCACTTCCCATGCACTCTCAGTGCTATCCGACCATGTAGCCAGGGCCTTGAATAAGCGCCATGTGACCATTGCAGTTAGTCTTGATTTTTCCAAGGCGTTTGACACTGCATGGCACGCCGGCATCTTATTCAAGATGTTGACCCGCGGCTTTGGTGGCAACACCTGTCGGATGGTAGCGAACTTTCTACGAGATCGCTCATACAGAGTTAAGGTAGGTAACGACCTCTCTGAGAGAAAAAATGTAGTGGCTGGGGTTCCGCAGGGCTCTCTCCTCGGTCCAGTCCTCTACAATATTCTTCTGTGTGACATTCCGCAGCCACCCTCTGGTGACTTGCTTTTGATCTACGCAGATGATATACTCATTGCCTCTTCCGGGCCAGTAGCTTCAACTGTAAACTCTAGGATAAATTCTTATCTTTTAGAGTTATCGAACTATTTCGACAGATGGAGACTCAGTTTGAATATATCAAAATGTGATAGCAGTATATTTAAAGGTAGGCGCAAGCTCCTTTATTTTAATGCGCAAAAATATATTCCTGTCATTAAGATAGGAAATGAAATAATTCGGACATCAGCCAGTATAAAATACCTTGGCGTTGTCTTTTCGATGGACTTCAAATTTGTGAGACATATGGATCACATTTTGGCAAAAGTCAATCGTTTATTTTCCCTTTACGTCCCCTTGCTGAGGCGACGCGGAGGGCTCAGCAAGGACGTTAAAATTTTGGTCTATAAACAGATCATCAGAAACATCATGGCCTATGCCTTTCCATCCTGGTTTGGAATCTCTTCCTGCCAAATGGAGAGGCTTAGGCGATGGGAACGACGAATTCTCGTTACATCCCTCGGTCTTCGAAACACCATCGCGGACGACGGTACGGTACGGAAACCCTCGAATCGGTCTATCTACGGCGCGATTGACTTCGATCGTATTGATGTGTTTTTAACCAAAACAGCAATTCGGCACCTTGAGAGCTCATCCTCTCTTGATAATGAATTGATGAGAACATGCCTAAATCTAGACACCACCCTAGACAGGCTAACCCAATTAAAATACCAGCCTCCTGCTGGTCTTTTAACTCTGAATAGAGACGGCGGGCTATACCGTGGCGACCAATTACTATTTTATCATCGCCGGATAGATAGCTACGACTTGGACGACACCGTATATACAGGGTTGCCCATATTCGACGGACCCATTTTTTTTTGGGCCCATTCCAATCGACGAGGCTTGTCCGCAGGCAACAATCTTTGCGTCAATTGAATTTTGTACGGGAACAAATGCAAATCAACGCGAATAATCCGTTGTAAAGTGGACCGAGCCATGTCCAACTGCTGAGAACGGCGTTTTTGGGATGTTCTTGGGGACCTCTCAACACTGGTTCGTACGGCAACGATATTCTCGGCCGATCGCCTTGGTCGACTTTTATTTGGCCTCTTCGGATTAGAAAGAGCCTCACCAGTCGAAAATTTTTCGTATAAACGCTTAATGGTGTTCTTAGAAAGCGCACTTCTCACATTTTTTAATATTTTAAAAGCACGTTGAGTTTTCACAATTGACTTCTTCTGTTGAATGTAAATTTCAACTATTTCGCGTGGCGTGTATTGTTCCATGGTAAAAATCTGCTTGGACTGACGCTTCAAACGCGGTATGTCATTAAGCGATCTGACATCTCTGTCAAAAGTTATGGCGTTGCCAGATGGGTCCGTCGAATATGGGAGACCCTGTAGTACGCACCAATAATCGGGACTGCCTTTGCACTCCCACCCTTTTGTATATATTATTATTAAGTGTTATTTTTAAGTCATAGTATTAAGTAAAAAACAATAAAATGATGAGTAATTCCCTTTTTGTAATTCGATTTTGTGGGAAAACATTAAATATATCGACAAAGCATTGTAACTAGTATAAGTGAAATGTAGAAATACATAATTCTAAGAAACTAAATTTATATAACTTGTAAGATACCTAATGTATGTAAGTTATCTCGTAATAATGAAAAAATGTTAGCTATAAGCGTATTTACCCATTGTAATAAGGATTTTTCGAATCAATAAACTCTGCACATGAGGCGGCAGCAACAACAAAACGTAAAATCGAATCAATAAACTCTGCACAAGTGTGTTGTTATTGTGGCCATGGATTGATAGGACTGACATAAGAGACCCATCATAGCTTACTGAGATTGTAGTGCTTTTGAGTTTACCAACATCATATTTCTGTTCGAAATTTCAGTGGTTTTGAAACAATGACTGTCAGTTTAATGCGCAATGTACCGATTAATAGATGGTGGTCGCTACTTTTATTCGCACCTCTTTTTTTGGTAATAAATTTGGCTCTCGGTAATTTGATCCGGTGACACCGACAGAAACATACCAACACCGCTAGATATGGTCTAGAAAGCTTTTTTACTTATATCCAGATTATGGCCACCATGTTTCGCACATTCCCAATATCAGTAGTTTATAGTTAGCAAATTTTTTGCACACCTGACTAAGCCTGGATAATTCCGTCTGCTAGTATTTTTAAAGCGCTACAAATATATTCCCCAAAACAAAGTTATAATACTTTGTAGAATATCATAACCACCATGTCCGTTTACATTCACATTATGTTATGGGTTTTCTATTTAAACATTATATTATGGCTTGTTTTTGAATACAGGGGTTAGAAATTCGTATATGACCGCATTGTAACGACAATTTCCTTCTTTACTTTTATTTAGTTTCTTTACAAAATGTGTTTCGATGATGTTGCCAATTCTCTGTTTATTTAAGAAAATAAACAACTAAAATCTTTTCACAGTCACTGCAGATATTTTATGAATAATTATTGATTGAGATGATGAGTAAAACACTTTCCATGACTATTGCTTTTAGACTAAATACACACTACATTTGTGTAAAGAAAGTATAT
The DNA here is from genome assembly GCA_963930755.1 of Eudasyphora cyanicolor. Classification (NCBI taxonomy): domain Eukaryota; kingdom Metazoa; phylum Arthropoda; class Insecta; order Diptera; family Muscidae; genus Eudasyphora; species Eudasyphora cyanicolor. The sequence goes on from OZ005737.1 coordinate 162,812,227, forward strand.
TCAAGGCGTGGGTGGGGCGAGAAGTACTGCAACCAAAAGTGGAATCTATGTAAGTATTTCTTTTTATACCCTCCACCATAGGATGTGTGGTATATTCATTTTGTCACTCCGTTTGTAACACATCTAAATATTGATCTGAGACCCCATAAAGTATATATATTCTTAATCGTCGTAAAATTCTAAGACGATTTAGCCATGCCCGTCTGTCCGTCGTAAATATGAAGGTATCAGCAGCCGGTGGCAGCGGTACAAATTCTCAGCTGCCACCTCCTACGAAAAATCGTAAATATGAAGCGATCTTTACGAAAATTAGTACAAAGGAATTTCTCAGACTAGGGACGACCTATTGAACTACTGAAAATGGGGCAAGTCTATCTTTTGGTATAGCCCCAATATAAAGGTCCCCAATGATGTAATTTCTTGACTCTCTGAAGAACACATTTTTGAATTGACCCGGCTGAAATTTAAGCATTTATACTTTATACTGCACTAGATAAAAATGAACACCTCGTCACTTCAGGACGCTCTGGATAATATATTTTTCCATTGATCTGTCTGAATTTAGGAATTTAAACTGTTTATGCAACAACTATGCAAGGGGATGTGTACACCACATGAAAAATTAAATGTGCATATCTTGAATGAAAAATGCATATAAAAATAAAAAATCTCACATGCCACTTAAAAAATTGCATATACGAGTACACAAAATATGCATTGGCAAATTGGATCAAATTAACTAATTTTTGAAACATATTTTTATATGACGACTGGACTTTCCTCGCATCAAATTTCAAGATTAAGCTTCAGCCGTTTGTCTGTTATGCACTTTAATTAAGGTAACCATGTACAGATTATGAGCGAAACACATTGATATATTAAAATAAAAGAATTTTGAAATTTTTTTTTTTTTTAATGAAACACAATATGCACGTTATATGCAGTTTGCATAAAATATGCAAAATATGTAAAAAAGTAGGTGTATGTTTAATTATTTTTTGACGAAAACAATTTGTGTTTTATCGGCTTTGATGTACGTTGTACAACCATCCAATAAAAATATGCAATTGCGTATATTCCGCTATCTACTATTGACTTTATGGATTTATTTATTTTTAATAAAACCAGTAAGGAAAAACAGAAAGTCGCTGGCGGGGCCGACTTTATAACAACCTTCACCTCACTAATTATGTGAAAAGAGTCATTGCGATAATAGTTTCGATTAATAGGTTTCGTTTTAGTTAAGAACTAATAAATTAGATCTGAAACGTTATCTTTAAAATGCGCACTATTCTTTCATAGATCAAGAATCGGAAGGAACAAATGGAAGGGACTATACATAATCTTAACAGATTTTCAACAACTTGGTTTAAAAACCTAATTTCTGCCAAATTACTCGAATATAAACATCAGACGTAAAATAAAGTTTCAATAGCGCTTAAATACTAAATAGGCAGAAACATAATGTATTGATGATACATATATCTAAATCTGAACTGATATTCCCCAAACCTCTCTTTCGAAAGGAAGAGTTGATCGAAAAGCTGAACAATTCGAATGTGAAAACATTCAATAAATCTAAATAAAAATTAAATCGATCATTAACAAAAAACTTCTAAAAAACATTTAAAAATAATAAGGATCAGCCCGCCTAAATACAATTAGAAAGAAGCTGCTCATCTTCAACACGTAGTGTTAATGAATTCTAAATAATAACATAAAAATATTTGATATTCAACAAAAAAATACTATGCTTACTGAAATGTAGTAAAGTCTTTCTAATCGTCCAACTAATCTCAGAATCCACGCCATCTACCTGGCGATTGGTGTAAGAGACAACTGTGTCGAACTGGCAACCCTTACCAGTCACATGGGTGGTGAAAATGGTGAATTTAAGTCTCGCTTAAAGCTTTGGCTGTGTGACTTGTACGCTTTCTTCGTAGGTATATAATTCCCATATGCAAATTTGTTTGTAGATTGGTATATATACAAGTGATGATCGCCACAACTACAGGCTCACACTGTGTCATGTATAAGACCCTCTGATGATATCCCCGCACAGGATTGAAATACGTATAAGGGTATGTGTTTACATTGCTTGCAGAGCGCAGTGTCTTATCTTTTCCAATACACCACAAAAAACCTCTCTTTCGAAAGGAAGAGTTGATCGAAAAGCTGAACAATTCGAATGTGAAAACATTCAATAAATCTAACTAATCAGTATTCACTTCCAAATTTAGAAACTTATTTCTGCAAAATTTTGCAATGACCGGAAGTACAAATTCCGTAGGGCCTTAATACCAAATCGGGTGGAACATATATGTGGGGGCTATATCTAAATATGGATCGATTTTCTCCGAATTTGGCAGTCTTTATTCATGTTTTACGAATCTTCTTTCTTCCGAAATTCGTACTGATCGGATATAAAATACGGTTTCTACAAACTTCAAATTCAGTGGGGATCATCCTTGGCCAAAAGAATTATGTGTGCAGGTTTCATTGATATCGGACTATAATTGCGACCTGTACTTTAATTACAAGAATACACGCACATACGGACAGACAGGTAGACCGACATAGATAAATCAATTTAGGAAGTGATTCTAAGTCGATCGGTATAAAAAACGATGTGTCCATATAATATTCTTTTGGGTGTTACAAAGAAATTCACAAAGTTATAATAGCTGCACAGGGGTATTTTGGACGCATTTTGAAGTATATGTACCAAATTTGAAGCCCTTTGCTTGGACATTTTTATAAGAAACAAGTAAGGAAAGGCAGAAAGTCGGGCGGGGCCGACTATATAATACCCTACACCTCCCTTACAATGCGATAAGGTTTATTGCCATAATAATTTGGAATAATTGGTAAATGGGTAGAAACATATTATCTAATTCTGAAACCATAATCGCTAAATTAAGCAATATTCGTTCCTAAATTGAGAAACATCTTTCTGGAAAATTTTAATGATCGGAAGTAAAATACAACTTCTATAGCGGTTTGATACCAAATCAGGAGGAACATATATATGGAGCTTTAATATAAATCTGAAACGATCTTCCCTGAATACTCATTCATGTAAAAAACCTCCATCTGTCGAATTTCGTACTGATCGGATATAAAATACAGTCTCTACAGCGCTTACCTGTCAAATCGGGGGTAACATATATATGGGAGCTATATCTAAATCTGAACCGATTTTCTCCGAATTTGGCAGTATTCCTTCATGTAATAAGAAACTTCTTTCTGCCGAATTTCGCTCTGATCGGATATAAAATACAGTTTTTACAGCGCACAGTGGTTGCGCCCATACGACAAAAATAAAAAAAATCTATGTTAATATATTGACCTTGTAGCTGCATAAATAGTCACTAAAGTCATCAAATTCCTCTACTCAAAATTTGTTTTTATAATTTCTAACGGTACTTCTTAAATAAAAGCAACATGGGTACGAACATTCATAGAGGCAGTTAGTATGCTGAAAAAACACGAAAACAAAGTGAAGTTTCAACTGTGAATATATAATTTATAAAGAGCCTAAATAAAATTGCTTTAAATGGAAATTAAAGTAGATGGTATTAGCACTATTTTTGAGTAATAATATATCTTTGAATTGTGTTGTGTTTTTTAAAAGTACACGTTTTAATTAAATGCCCTTTTCAGAGTGTTTTTTTAGATAACCTAAAATGTACTTAGAGTTTTAGTAACTTTTCCCACCGAATGCCGTGAAGGGATTAGTTTATAAATGTTAAGACATGTATATAGTTCACTATTGCGTTCAATTCAGGTGCAGGAATTTGCAGGTTTTTAAAAAATATTCAATAAACTGGTCAGAATTTGATGACATCGCCGATATGTGGTTTCAACAAGACGGTGCCACTTACAATCGATTACTGAAAGGCTAATCGGTGAACGTGTTATCTCGAGAAATGGTCCGGCCACCTCGTTCATGTGATTTATCGCCATTGGATTTCTTTTTATGGGGCCGCATCAAGTCATTGGTCTATGCCAACAAGCCAACAACTCAGAGCTCAGAGACGCCATTCAACGCAAAATTGCCAACGTTCCGGTCGAAATGTCTGCAAGAGTGGTGGAAAATTGGGTCCAAAGACTAGACCGCTGTAGACGGGCTCGTGGTGGTCATATGACCGAAATCGAATTTCATTCTTAAAATGTAACATTTGCACTACACCTGGAATAAATTTGAACTCTATATCTTAAATATTCTTTATTTTATTAATATAGAAAATTGTTATGTCCTTAATGGAAAGCGAAACCGAAAGAAATTAACTATATTGATATATGTCTACAAGAGGTAGTCCACAAAGAAAATTATGAGTTTGGCTTATCACCTTTGCATTCATATATTCGATTTTTTGAATAATTCGTCCATGTATTATATAGACTGCATCTAAAAAATAGCAAATTAGGATGAAAGATGGAAAACAAAAATTCATGGATGGAAAAAGGAAATTCAAAACAGGTTTCAATCAAAAAAGGTTCTGATTGTTGACAAGCCAAAAGCAGGAGGTAATGATACCTCAAATCATGGTAACACCACAAGAAGATTTTTTAATAGTCCTGCTTTGGATGCTAATATAACTGGTGTTGACGAGGTACTCATACTTAGATGTGCAACATCTAAGCTGTATTGCAAGCTGTGTCATCAGGATATATGTATGTACAATAAACACGGATAAATTTAAGATAACAATAGTTCATTCCTCCAATGTCATCGAAAACGGGTTAGTTCAATTGTGCATTATTAAAATCTACAATTAAATTGTTGCAAGAAAAGCGAATTTAAATTTACGTCCTTGAATTCCTTTTACATTAATTGTTCTATAAAAGTGGGCGTAGACAATTGCAACCACGCCTATTTTTTCAGAATGTCGTCCGTGTATCGCAAGGAGAATACTGTGTAAATTTCAGGACGATATCTTCATTATTACTATTTTTGTCGCTATCCCCCATACAAGTGCAACCACAGTGCAGCGCTTACATGTCAAATCGGGGGTAACATATATATGGGAGCTATATCTAAATCTGAACCGATTTTCTCCGAATTTAGCAGTATTCCTTCACGTAATAAGAAACCTTTTTCTGCCCAATTTTGTACTGATCGGATATAAAATACAGTTTTTTAACATATATATTGGGGCTATATCTAAATCTGAACCGATTTTCTCCGAATTTAGCAGTATTGCTTCATGTAATAAGAAACCTCTCTTTGCTGAATTTCGCACTGATCGGATATAAAATAACATTTTTACAGCGTTTACATGTCAAATTGGGGGTAAAGTATATATATGGGGGCTATATCTAAATCTGAACCGATTTCTTCAAAATTTAACAGTGTTCATTCATATAATAAGAAACCTCTTTCTGCCGAATTTCATACTGATCGGATATAAAATAAAGTTTTTGCAGCGCTTACATGTCAAATCGGGGCTAACATATATATGGGGGCTATATCTAAATCTGAACCGATTTTAACCAAATTCAATAGGGATCGTCCTTGGGCCAAAAAAAAGATGTGTGTACAGTTTCGTCGAGATCGGACCATAATTGCGACCTGTACTTTGATTACAAGAATACATGCACAGACGGACAGACAGACAGACGGACAGACAGACGGACATAGCTAAATCAACACAGAAAGTGTTTCTAAGTCGATCGGTATAATAAACGATGGGTCTATTTCTTCTCCTTTTGGGTGTTACAAACAAATGCACAAAGTTATAATACCCTGTACCACAGTGTGGTGTAGGGTATAAAAATGGTTTTGGAGTGTAGGGGCGGAGGCCGATGGGAGTGACCGATTTTGATGAAGCTTAGCATGCATATTTTGTTTATTCTAGGAAGTGTATGTACCAAATTTGAAGTCGTTTGCTTTGATTTTATGAGAAAAAATCGATTTGTGTTGTATATCAGCAAAATTACCCATTACCAAATAACCTGACGGGTAAGATAAATTCAAAAGTGGTAACTGCTTATAATTTGGCCACCCATCGAATTATTTTTTCACATGTCATTGGGGGAATGTGCTTCCACTCAAACATATCAGAAGCTTAAAAATTATCACTTATCCAGCGCTTACAATTTAACACAAATGAAAGCGTGAACGTAAGTACATAATATATTTGTATACCCTACACCACACTGTGGTACAGTGTATTATAACTTTGTGCATTTGTTTGTAACACCCAAAAGGAGAAGAAATAGACCCATCGTTTATTATACAGATCGACTTAGAATCACTTTCTGAGTTGATTTAGCTATGTCCGTCTGTCCGTCTGTCTGTCTGCCCGTCTGTGCATGTATTCTTGTAATCAAAGTACAGGTCGCAATTATGGACCGATCTCGACGAAACTTTACACATATCTTTTTTTTGGCCCAAGGACGATCCTTATTGAATTTGGTTAAAATCGGTTCAGATTTAGATATAGCCCCCATATATATGTTAGCCCCGATTTGACATGTAAGCGCTGTAAAAACTTTATTTTATATCCGATCAGTATGAAATTCGGCAGAAAGAGGTTTCTTATTATATGAATGAACACTGTTAAATTTGGAAGAAATCGGATCAGATTTAGATATAGCCCCCATATATACGTTACCCCCGATTTGACATGTAAGCGCTGTAAAAATGTTATTTTATATCCGATCAGTGCGAAATTCGGCAAAGAGAGGTTTCTTATTACATGAAGGAATACTGCTGAATTCGGAGAAAATCGGTTCAGATTTAGATATAGCCCCCATATATATGTTACCCCCGATTTGACATGTAAGCGCTGTAAAAACTGTATTTTATATCCGATCAGTGCGAAATTCGGCAGAAAGAGGTTTCTTATTACATGAAGGAATACTGCCAAATTCGGAGAAAATCGGTTCGGATTTAGATATAGCCCCCATATATATGTTACTCCCGATTTCACATGTAAGCGCTGTAAAAACTGTATTTTATATCCGATCAGTATGAAATTCGTCAGAAAGAGTTTTCCTATTATATGAATGAACACTTTTATATTTGGAAGAAATCGGATCAGATTTAGATATAGCCCCCATATATACGTTACCCCCGATTTGACATGTGAGCGCTGTAAAAATGTTATTTTATATCCGATCAGTGCGAAAGTCGGCAAAAAGAGGTTTCTTTCTACATGAAGGAATTTTTTCTCATAAAATCAAAGCAAACGACTTCAAATTTGGTACATACACTTCCTAGAATAAACAAAATATGCATGCTAAGCTTCATCAAAATCGGTCACTCCCATCGGCCTCCGCCCCTACACTCCAAAACCATTTTTATACCCTACACCACACTGTGGAACAGGGTCTTATAACTTTGTGCATTTGTTTGTAACACCCAAAAGGAGAAGAAATAGACCCATCGCTTATTATACCGATCGACTTAGAATCACTTTCTGTGTTGATTTAGCTATGTCCGTCTGTCTGTCTGTCCGTCTGTGCATGTATTCTTGTAATCAAAGTACAGGTCGCAATTATGGTCCGATCTCGACGAAACTTTACACATATCTTTTTTTTGGCCCAAGGACGATCCTTATTGAATTTGGTTAAAATCGGTTCAGATTTAGATATAGCCCCCATATATATGTTAGCCCCGATTTGACATGTAAGCGCTGCAAAAACTTTATTTTATATCCGATCAGTATGAAATTCGGCAGAAAGAGGTTTCTTATTATGTGAATGAACACTGTTTAATTTTGAAGAAATCGGATCAGATTTAGATATAGCCCCCATATATACGTTACCCCCGATTTGACATGTGAGCGCTGTAAAAATTTTATTTTATATCCGATCAGTGCGAAAGTCGGCAAAAAGAGGTTTCTTTCTACATGAAGGAATACTGCCAAATTCGGAGAAACTCGGTTTAGATTTAGATATAACACCCATATATATGTTACCCCCGTTTTGACCTGTAAGCTCTGTAAAAACTGTATTTTACCCCCGATTTGACATTAAAGCGCTGTAGAGACTGTATTTTATATTCGATCAATACGAAATTCGACAGAAGGAGGTCTTTTTACATGAATGAGTATTCAGGGAAGATCAGTTCAGATTTATATTAAAGCTCCATATATTGTTGTTGTTGTATTTTACTTCCGATCATTACAATTTTCCAGAAAGATGTTTCTCAATTTAGGAACGAATATTGCTTAATTTAGCGATTATCGTTTCAGAATTACATAGATAATATGTTTCTACCCATTTACCAATTATTCCAAATTATTATGGCAATGACCCTTATCGCATTGTTAGGGAGGTGTAGGGTATTATATAGTCGGCCCCGCCCGACTTTCTGCCTTTCCTTACTGGTTGAGTATGTTGTAATGGATATTTACGAGTTGTTATTGATTGTTTACCCTCACCAGTAGTGTAATGTGATAAGAAAGTGGAAAAGCCGAAATAGCGATTGTGTATGTCGAGAAAGGACATTTTCTTAGTTTAGCATCACAACCAGTCCAGTGGTCTCACGATTAATTTGAAGATACATATCTTAATAATAAGTAAGTCACTATTTGTTGTCTAAATGTAGAGGGTAATAAGATGTCATTACTAGGTAATGCAAGTGGTAATGACATGTCCTTTCCAAGATTTTGCTGGGATTATCTCATATTCCCGAGACAGATCAATACAGCTCGCGTATCACTGGAAGCTCCTCTACACCTTTTTTCGGAGATCTAATTCGCTTAGTACTGTAGTCTGACACTTGTATGAACATCTGCGTTTATCACTCGGAACTACGTTCGCGCACGTCTCTTGTGTTTGGCTTGACTAATGAGAATATCTTGTAGTTTTTGCTCTCAAAATTTTCGCAACGGTCTTGTCGATAACGTGTATTACCTTGGCGGTAACGGTCTTGTCGATAACGTGTATTACTTGACACATGGTAATACACGTTATCATCAATACCGAATTAAGTTCTGCCTTTACCATTATCGAAAATGCTATACTTATTTTATTTCTTCTTTAAGCCCTTTGAATTGCTGCATCACCCATGCCGCTCATTCCATACCAACACAAACACGTCGTTCCCTCACTGAGCTATCATCGCTGTTAAGCTATGTATACACTGAAAAAAAAAATAGTAATAAAACTAATGATGACACATTCTTATATTAAGTATGCTACCTCGGCATCAATTCAATGACAATTTTCATTAAAATAATGAAAATTTACACGTTTTTTACGAAATTTTCCTTAATATAAAGTTTTTTGAATTTGAATTAATGACTATCTAATCATTAGTTTTGTATACGCGCTTCTTTAAATGTACGCATTTAAATTAAAGAAAAAAATCATTATTTTTGTGCCAATCCGCATTATTTTAAGTAATATTTCAATACTTTTAAGGATTTTCTACATTAGCACTATGACGTAGACATGTCATAGTTTTAATGCCGAATCGGACTTAATTAGCAGTATGAGATATTTGAGTAATAAATTTAAGGCTATGCTCCCCTTAAAGGAAAGGCTGTCTTGGTAATAAATTGTATGACTATTGTCATTATTTTTAAGAATACATACGAGAGAATTATACAATCTCTCCCTCCCTCTCTCGCTCGGAGAATCAGTTTTGTTTGGTAATGTGTGAATCAATTATGGAATGCTAGAAGAGAAAATAGAGAACAGTTCTGTTCTTCGTTTTCTTTTAAATCGTCAGTTATTTACAAGCGATGGAAGGAAACGGTTGTCTGTTTTTTGGACGCTGATTGTGAAAAAATTTGATTGCTGTGAATATGTAAGTATACGTGCATACATACGTACATATTGCACCGAAAATAATTTTAATATGGGCTGTTAACAGTTATTTTTGCTAAAGCATAGCAACAACAAAAAATGAAACCGTCGTGTACATGTGTGTATGCATGTGGTTATGCCGTCGGCGTTACCATCGATCTCTGTTATAAGGGAGTGCGTGAGTCATAGTTATTTTTGCTGTATGTTATTTATGGCGATGTATGTACATGCGTTTTTGAAGGAGATCGTGTTTGTAAGTCCTGTGAAGAGATTTGTGCCAAATGAATGATAAAAATGTGAGTAATAGATTTTGTAATACTGAAAGAGACAATGGGAAAATGTTAAGGTACGTGAAAAATAACATTATTATCCTGAAATAAACATCTTATTGGCAATTACAAAATTAACAAAACACATTTTAATTGAATGTATTTATTTATTAAAAATACCAGCGCATAACGCAGAAATGTAGAATTATTTGTGGCAATAAAGAAATTTATTATTAATAATATGTTATACATATAACTATCTTTTTTTAATTTTTTTAGTAAAACAATTTTAGAAAGGGTCTTTTGTGAGAAGAGTGGCTAATTTTACAAAATATTTCAACGTAAGTATTATATATGAACGGCTGAAATATTTCTCTTAGTTTTCAGCGTTTTCCAATTGTGATATGATAAAATTTATTTGAATTTTTTTTTATAGATAATTTTATTTGGTTTATTTTCTGAAAAAATTTAATTATTTTAATTTTAGATCACGCAATATTTGAAGGTAAATGTGATGGATATATGAAAAATGCAGTGATGAATGCCATTTATAAATTACAACAAATAAGTGAGATTTGGAAACAATAGATTTGGAAACAATATTTGTAAGTATTATGTATTTCTGAACAAATATATTTTATTTGAAAATCAAGAAGTTACGGTATTAGAACCAAATATATTTGCGAACTGACGTTCACATATAAAATACGTGTTTTCACACAAACAAAGTTATTGTTCAAAAGTTTTCCAAATATAATTTATTTAAAAAGATGTTTTCCTTTTTTTAATTTTAGTTTAAATTTTTCCTTGATTTCGTGTTCATAATTGCTTCATAAGTACTTCATAATTAAACCTGCTGTTAGATTAGGCCCGTTTGGTCCAATTTTTGTATCGTTTCCTTTATAAACGGTAATATATGTATGTATATATATTGCCTTATAATTTTGTCCAAGGGATATTTTTGTTTTACTAAAATCAAAATAATAAGCGTTTTTGCTCAAAAATAATTGTAAATAAGCTGCTTTCTTTTCACGAAGTATTGAATAAAAATTAATATAAAACATTGTCTTCCATATTCATTTTATATGAAAAATGTAATGTTGACCAAATGGACTCTTAATCTAGGATTCGTACAGATTTGCTAATCTAACACCAGGGTTAAGAATGTCAAGTTTTTGAGAAAATTATTTTTGATAACTCAATCTATATGAAAAATGTCAGTTTCGCCACTTTCAAAACAAGCAGTTTCTATTATTAATAATATCTTACATAAATATTTTTTTTAACTTTTAGTACAGCAAATTTTGTATGGACCTATTATGAGAATTTGTGTCGTAGAAGAGTGACTAAATATTTCAGTGTAAGTAAGTATATTCCAAAGATTTGAATATATCTCTTATTTTTCAACATTTTGTGACAGTTATATGATAAAATTTATTTTAATACTTTATCGTATATAAATCATTCTGTTTGATTTCTATTCAAATTATTTTTATTTTAGTTCGCGCAATTGAACTTTATTTGGATATATGAAAAATGCAGTGGGGAATTAAAAATTTACAAATTGCAGGAAATGAGTGAGCATACAATCTATATGATATAATAATATAATATTTGTTTTATATTTTCTATTTAAATTCCAGCCAAATTCTAGGTTAGAAATAATTAAGGTCGGTTCCGATAAAAATTGTCCATGGACAACAAATAGAGAAACGAATCCCGCTATAGAATCTATACATAACAATACAATATTCGGATAAAAGTCAAACTTCATAGTGTGTTGGCCGATTTGTCTTTATACAATTACATATTGTTTTAAATTATAAAATGTTCAAGGTTATCCGTAATATGTATTATATTTTTTTGTATTTTCCAATATAAAATATAACAAATAACATATTTATTTAGAAAGATAAAGTGTTGTGTTATTGAATTTTCGATGAATATTAAATGATTTCAAAGAAAATGATTCATTTAAAAGAGTAACATTATAATCAATATAATGTAACGAATTTTCCATACATATTTAAAAAAACTGTATTTAAATTCATGTAGGCTTTAAATTAATTACCAGTATATTCTTATATCAAGGACAAACATTTTAAATTTTATTACGATAATGTTTTAAATTATATGATATTTTACTAAAAATAAGCACGCGCCATACTTAAATTTACGCAAAAATGTGCTTATTTTAAGACCAAACATAATTAGTTTTATTACCCAAAATTCTTAATTCTATGAAATGCATCATCAAAACAAGTACTATTCACGTCTTTAAATTAACTATAAAACCTTCTTATTTTTATAGCGATTGTCTTTGGCTCGAAATCATTGCCGAAATCTTAAACTTTACGAAAAATTCATTGATTTTCAGTACGCTTTTTTTTTAGTGTAGACGATTGTCAGATCGGACAACGATATCAACCATGTTAAAGTGTTGCAAATGTACGGACAATGACAGATTGTTAGGCAAAGGTGAATTTACAGTTCAGACGATTGCAAGAAAACCTTACAATTTCATATGTTTACAACAAATTTTGTAAATATGTATATGTAGGATTGCCAGTAAAAATTATTTTTTAGACAGTGTTGTCAATAAAATGTTTCTCTGACAATGGCTCCATTGTCATATGCATAAACTTTGCACATCAAACAATCTGCAAATTATCTCACAATGACTTTCTGCCAACGTTGCAAGACAAATATTTTACGTTCACACGGTTGTACGTTCACAGGGTAGAATTTTTCCGCCATTTTTCTGACAATATTGTCCGATCTGGCAATCGTCTGTACAAATCTTTACTGCTATTCACTTGAAAGTTTGTCACTTGATGGATATTCGTCGTATGACTTCGTAATCCTGACCTTCTGTGGCGGCATGCACCCCTCCTCTAAAAGGTGTCTTCGACCGAACGCATGGAACACCACCATCCAATTCGATGAATTACACAGAAGTCGTAGTCCACTTTAACAATATTATAAGTTACCTATATTCCCTTTACCAATTTTTCACACTTGCAATTATTTAACAGAAATAATTACTGCTGAACTACAAACTATGTTTGCCATTTTAGCATAAGTTTTCTGCTATTTTAGCTAACAAAATCAGTTGTTCTAGCAGAAATGTTTGTTTTCAAATTAGTTATTTTTTATTTAAATAAATCAAATAAACATTATAGATTTTTCTGTTGTTTGTGAAGAGCATATCAATTAGGATTCCAACCAGGAGTTTTTCAACCCAACTGCCGAACTGTCAAATAAGTATGAGTGATCTTAAAATAAAAATGGAAATAAATTAATTAGTAAAATTTAGTAGCGGCAGGAGATCTACAAACAATACTTACCGTTCACTGGCATTAACTATCTTTTTTAGTCCGAATGGTAAATATAAAGCACATAAGTTGTACGATCTTTGATTATATTTGATATCCTCCAAGACCGTATGACAATCAGTGACATCGGCCCGCTCACTTTTAGTGTTGGCCAACCTAGTTCTCCTCATAATTCACTGAGTTCACTTCCAGAGCCACACCATTTGGCAAAATGAAAATTTTCGCATTCGTACCATAGCCAGAATTAAGTCGAGGGTTTCATTAGGACACTGCTTGCTGTGAATCTTGAAAACAATCAGAAATAAGTCTTTCATACGAGTATTTACAGTGAAATAAATTTGAAAATTGTGTGTACCTGTTGCAGCTTGTGCAATTGATAACGTGGTTCTTTGACTGCCACATCCCTTTAATATATGCATTACGGGCAACTCAATATCTTCGACTTTCCCATTTACATTTCGATAACTTCCTCATAGCCATTTGCTGCCACCACCTTGCAAGTATAGAAAATCACATTGGATTTGTCGATAGCGCATATCTTCTCAGCGTGCAGAAATCATAATATACAAACACCACAATTAATTCCTAACACAATTTTACCATTCAATAACTGCTGGCTGTAGAGAATACACCTTGAAATTTTGCACGCGAATTTTATCCTTCAAGTGTTGATGGGTTATATCGAAGTGGGCATTAATATCAGAAGTCTTCGAAAATCGGCATATCTACTGGACTTGGATATACAATTTTAAGTGCGTTCGACGTTATCCCGTGGCCAGAATCGTTTTTTCATCGATATTATCTGCATTTTCTTCTTTGTTGGTTGTGGTCTCTTTTTGTATTTTGCCATTTTTTGTATTTTTACCAAAGAACATATTTTGGAAAGCATAACTTCAAATGGCCATAATTTTTGTCTCAGTTGATATATCTCATGGCAATATTATTTCATCAAATAGCAAATTTTGTTTTCTATCCAGAAAAGAATCGGTATATCAGCATATCTGGCTATATTAATATTGGAAAGGAAATAATTATATATTAAAATCTTTTAGAATAAATGACATCATATAGCGAGGGTAATTCTAGGATCATTATATTTGTAAAGGTAAATCCCACAAATCATAAATAAATTCTAAAATCCCCAAAAACGAAATTTTTAAAATTTCCCCTAAAGGTAAAATTCTTGCCAATAATATAAAGATCGGACGTAAAATACAGTTTTTTAATAGCGCTTACATACTAAATAGTCAGGAACAATGAGCTTATAAATGTGTGGCTATATCTAAATCTGAAGCGATATTTAAGCAATATTAGTGCTTAAATTAAACTTGTTTCTGCCAAATGTTGCAATGATGCAAAGTAAAGTACAACTTCTATAGCGCTTTGAAACCAAATCGAGGGAAAATAGATATGGGGGATATATCTAAATCTTAACCGAATTCCCTCGAATTTGGCAGTGTTAATTCAAGTAATAGGAGACCTCCCTCTTGAATTTTATGCTGATCGAATATAAAATACAGTTTCTACAGCGCTTACATGTGAAATCACATGTAATGTGATCATCAAAATCAGACCAAAAATACGACTTTATTACGACTTTGATTACAAAGATAAACATCAAAGATCGGTATAATAAAAGATAGGTCTATCTCTTTTCCTTTTGGGGTATTACAAACAAATGCACAAACTCATAATACCCTGGACCACAGTGTGGTGTAGGGTATAAAGAAATCGATTCAGATGTATATACAACTACCATGTATATACGAGTACTATTTCCGATATGGTATCAAAATATTACAGATGATTTATTATACATCCCACCATTATAAAATTTGAGAGAAGAGTCTCTTGAGACAGAAACGAAGATGACTAAATTTGAAAAATCGGTTCAGATTTAACCTTCATATATATCCATCTCTGATTTGGTATCTAAGCGCTGTAAAATCGTAGAAATAATAGCTAGACCCACCTTAAAGTTGTTAATACCGGGTTTGGCAAATAGAGGTCTACAAAAGTTTTTTTAAATAAAACAAAAACGGTTTTGGATATCAATGAAATTCTTTATTCCTGTGAAAGTACGTTCGATGCCATTATGTATGGAACTCGATTTCTTTTGCATGGCCACCACGGGCACGCTTGCAGAAGTCCAGACGCTGAACCCAATTTTCGACGGGTTTCAAGCATAAATCGGCCGATACTGCTGCAATTTCACGTTCGATATTCGTACGAAGTTCATCAATCGTCGCTGGCTTGATGGCATAGACCAATGACTTGACGTAGCCCCACAGGAAATAGTATAACGGCGTCAAATCGCACGACCGAGGCGGCCAATCGACTGGACCATTTCGAGAGATAACACATTCTCCAAACTTGGTTTCCAATAAATTGATTGTGGCATTCGCTGTGTGGCTTGTGGCGCCGTCCTGTTGGAACCACATGTCCTCCAAGTCCATATCATCAAATTGGGGCCAAAAATATTCGGTTATCATTGAACGGTAGCGATTCCCATTCACAGTAACGTGCCGGTCTTGATCATCACGGAAGAAGTACGGCCCAATGACGCCGCCGGCCCATAAACCGCACCAAACCGTAATTTTTTCTGGATGCAATGATGACTCATGGAGTACGTGTGGATTGCTGTCTGACCAATAACGCATATTTTCTTTATTGACGAAGCCATTGAGCCAGAAATGAGCCTCGTCGCTGATGATGATTTTTCGCGCTCTTAACGTTGAGGCCACTGACTCCGAATTTCGGTAGTAAATTTTAATAATTTCGACTCGTTGTTAGCTCGTATATCTTTCCATCATGAAATGGCAAACCTTACTGAAGAGAAATGTCAAAAGAGCGGTAAAAAATATGGCGTCGTTTGCTGTCCCTGTCGGTCTACTTTTGTAGCTTCCCTGTTGAAAAACACTGTATAACCATGTCTGTCTGTCTAAATCATGTTGTTCGTTGAGTGCAGATCGAATTTTCACTCCGATCGTGCTGTTGTAGTTAGGAGTCTTTCGCCCCTGGGAAGAACCCTATTGATTTTGGGTGAAATCCGTTTCGTCCGATTTGGCCCTTTAGCCCTATAGAAGCTGCATTTTACATCCACTTGTTTTGAAATTTGGCATGGTATAGTTTCTTGATCAATGGATAAACATTGCCGAATTTGAAGAAAATCGGATCAGATTTAGCTGTAGCCACCATATATATGTTTCGTCCGATGTGGCCCTTTAGCCCTATAGAAGCTGTATTTATTTTACATCCAATTGTTTTGAAATTTAGTATGGTGGAGTTTATTGATCTGTGGACCAATATGTCACAATTTGAAGAAAATCGTTTCAGATTTAGATATAACTCCCATATATATGTTTCGTCCGATTTGGCTAAATTGTGTAAACAAATTTTATTTGATGTATACATTGGATATTTCATAGTCTGCACTGTCCGACTTTAGCCATTCATTAATGTTTTTTTTTAATTTTTTTAATTGTCGGTACAAGCATTATGTCGTTTGAATGGTCTTCCAATATCACTTCTTTTTATGAATCCATTTAAAATATTATTATTTAAAACTACATATTTTGTTAACTGTTTGCATCCATTATTTAAGAATATATTCTATAGATTTCTTAGAATAAAATTTTTATTTTTCATTTATTAAAGTGTTTTCTTAATATTAATTTTTTTTCTTTAAACATTTGAATTAAAAAATATTATATTATTAGTTCAGAGATTTTCTAATCGCACAGTTAAGGTCACTCGTTTTTAGATGGAGCAAATATTTTTCATTTTTCTATTCAAAGTTTTATTGGTATTTTCTGACGTCATGATGACCGAAATAATATCGAACTTGCAATTTTCACTGTTTTTCGATGTTTTGCTCGTTATTATATTTTAAATTGAGCTTGTTTTCATATTCTTCTTTTTTTGGATTTTGTATTTTCTAAAAATACACATGTGTGTCAGAGACTGTCAAATTTTCGTTTTTATTTGTGGTTTTATTGTCTATAAAACAAATCCTTAAAATTCCAATGACGATATCGAATAAGCTTATGATATTTTTCTTTAAAAAAAACTCTTAATTAAAATTTGATGTCGAAATTAAATTTACTGTCAATAAATTCAAAATTTGATCAATTGAATATTTTTTTAAGGTTTACAGGTACCGCTAAATTTGTTTGTTACATATTGTTGTTATATTTTAAGGAAATTATTTTAGATTAAAATTAAATTTCAATTTATTTTTGTTTTCTTATCATTCCCCAAACTAAGCTTATTAGTGTTTTTTTCTTACAAGTAGATATCATTTCGTTAGTACTTTATACAGGGTCTCCCATATTCGACGGACCCATCTGGCAACGCCATAACTTTTGACAGAGATGTCAGATCGCTTAATGACATACCGCGTTTGAAGCGTCAGTCCAAGCAGATTTTTACCATGGAACAATACACGCCATAGTTGAAATTTACATTCAACAGAAGAAGTCAATTGTGAAAACTCAACGTGCTTTTAAAATATTAAAAAATGTGAGAAGTGCGCCTTCTAAGAACACCATTAAGCGTTTATACGAAAAATTTTCGACTGGTGAGGCTCTTTCTAATCCGAAGAGGCCAAATAAAAGTTGACCAAGGCGATCGGCCGAGAATATCGCTGCCGTACGAGCCAGTGTTGAGAGGTCCCCAAGAACATCCCAAAAACGCCGTTCTCAGCAGTTGGGCATGGCTCGGTCCACTTTACAACGGATTATTCGCGTTGATTTGCATTTGTTCCCGTACAAAATTCAATTGACGCAAAGATTGTTGCCTGCGGACAAGCCTCGTCGATTGGAATGGGCCCAAAAAAACATGGGTCCGTCGAATATGGGCAACCCTGTACATATTTCTCACATGGTACACATACATTTTGTTGCTTTGTTTTGTTATGAATTAATTGTTCATGTATTACATTGAAATTCCCAGGGAATTTCTTGATTCAATTAAATTGATTGATTCAATTAACCGAATTTCAAATTAGAAATTCGTCAACTCGAAATGACGTTTCAACATATACAACAATTGCTCGTAATCACGGAAGTGGTTTTTTTGTATTATTTTATTTATTGACGTTACAAATTCAGGCGCGCATTTCAATGAAGACGACCGATGTATATTTCGCTTCTGAAGTCAACCAAATTTCCGAAGATTGCATATGTTTTATCTGCTGCTGCGTAGAAGTCACTAACAGCAGCGCGTGAATATACACTCGTACCCAACGAATGGATGCCTGCTTTCTTCTGCAGTCAACGAAAATCCCACAGCAGCAGCAATATAACATTAACACGAATGAAATGTTTGCCTGCATTCGTTTATAAGAGTAGTTGGTACCGTTGTTTTGTCACACAGCCACACGAAGAACAGCTCCTCTCTCGAACTCAGAGCATACAACAAACATGTTGTGTTTTGGTTGTTGCCTTCCGAATTGTTGACATAATATTTCAAGTTATGTAGCGCAACCTATGAAGTCCGTCGTCATACCGAACACGTGCTGCTGCACAGAATATATAAGTTGCACGACTGAAGCGCCACCTTATTTGGTCGAGATCTAATTGTATGTTTTCATCGTGGGACCTTCCCACCAACCACAGTAAAATCAAGTCGTTTAATAACGTATAAGTTAGGCCAATCACGCCTTCGATTCATGTAGGAAAGCTGTAGGGTCGCGTTGGGGTCTCTCGCTCCTAGAATCATCAATTATACAGGCTGAAAGAAAAGTGTTTTCACATTAGACTTTTTCAGGTTAAAGTACTACCGTCCTTTATTATATTTGAATTTTTTAAATTACATTATGTCAGACAGCAGAATATTATTAAAATTTTTCCATAAATATATTTCTTGACACCTAATTTAATGAGGAAATTAATTTTAGTTGTTGTTTTTGGTTACATTAATTAATATCGAAAGAAAATATTTTTATAAATTATATAAAATTTTATTCCAAAAAGTGAATCAGAACGTAAATTTTTGCGACGTAAAAACACTTTCTTGACATACTGTATGTACTGAGTGATTCATCGTGAGGTTTGATTTACAGGGTGGCGCAGAATGAGCTATATGGTTTGAATTCTTTGCAATTTTTATACCCTACACCACACTGTGGTACAGGGTATTATAAGTTTGTTTCACGGCAGATGTTTGTAACACCTGAAAATAACACAGCTAGATCCACCTTAAAGTATACCGATCGACTCAGAATCACTAGCTGAGTCGATTTAACAATATCTGTCCGTCCATCCGTCTGTCCATGTAAAGTTGTTCGTCGACTACAGGTCGCAATTTCACTCCGATCGTTCTGAAATTTTGCAGTTTAGAGTATTTCGCAGCTGTAAAGATCCCTATTGAATTTGGTTGAAATCGGTTGAGATTAAGATATAGCTCCCATATATATCTTTCGTCCGATTTGGCCCTTTAGTTCTATAGAAGCTGTATTTTACATCCAATCGTTTTGAAATTTAGAAAGGTGGAGTTTCTTGATCCATGAACCACCACTACCGAATTTGAAGAAAATCGGTTAAGATTTAGCTATAGCTCCCATATATATGTTTCGTCCGATTTTGCTCTTTAGTCCTGTAGAAGCTGTATTTTACATCCAATCATTTTAAAATTTAGAATGGTAGAGTTTCTTGATCCATGAACCAACACTACCGAATTTGAAGAAAATCGGTTAAGATTTAGCTATAGCTCCCATATATATGTTTCGTCCGATTTGGCCCTTTAGTTCTATAGAAGCTGTATTTTACATCCAATCGTTTTGAAATTTAGAATAGTAGAGTTTATTGATCCATGAACCAACATTGCCGAATTTTAAGAAAATCGGTTAAGATTTAGCTATAGCTCCCATATATATGTTTCATCCGATTTGACTCTTTAGATCCAATCGTTTTTATACCCTACACCACACTGTGGTACAGGGTATTATTTAAGTATAAAATGTCCCAAAAGTAAATTTATGTAAACAATTTATACATGAATTACAAAATTTTTATGTCAGAGTTATTCAATATTACGAGAGTGGTGTAGGGAATTATATAGTCGGCCCCGCCCGACTTTAGCCTTTCTTTACTGGTTTTAATAATTATTCTTTCTTTGTTTTTTTTCAACATTTTGTGAAGGAAACTTGGAAAATTAATTGCATGTGCGAAGCAGAAAATGTACATCACTTACAGGATATGATTTTTCTAAGCTAATTGCAAAAAATTCCCCAATAATATACTGTATTTAAAAAAATATAATAATCGCATAAATAAAAAAGTTATAAACCATTTAAACCATATAGCTCATTCTGCGCCACCCTTTATAATGTTAAACAAAACACATCAATTTGAAAGTGAAATTAAAATGTTTAATATTGGTTAAAAGAAAAAATTATAAAATTTACGCTTTGTACAGATATTCGTACCTTGTTTATCAAACAGGTTGATTTTCATGAGGGGCATCTGAGCCCGTGGTATAACTTGGGACCATTGGTCTATGTAGGCTGGCAAATGTGGTTGCCCCCATTTCATAAACCTTACCCAGCAAAAAATAAAAGAAGTACTTCCAAAAGAATGACTTTATAAGTACTTCCAAATCATAAATATGAACATTTTTTCGGAATTTAATGAAGTTCTTCTAAATAACTAACCAAAATGTAATTTTGGAGTATAAATTATTAATTCATTTCAAAACGATTGGATGTAAAATAAAGCTTCTGAAGTGATAAAAGCCCAGATCGGAAGGAACATATATATGTGAAATACTGCTCTATAGTGCCAGAGGTCAAAATCGGAAGAAATATATATTTATATGGCGGGTATATCAGAATTAGTGAATGGTTCTGCAAGCTGAAAGTCGACTTTCGATTTTTTTATCATTCAAATTTCCTTTCAGTCGACTAGGTCGATTAATCGGACCTAAAAGCAGACTTTTTCATAGTCGATTAAAATAAAATTAAGTCATTTTAAAGTATGCTGATTTTCTTCGAAATATTTTAATTGTAGTACATTGGATTGCGATAAAAACGGAATTTATTAATAACACTTTATCCTTTCCAAAAATGTTGGTATATGAGAATATACATGTTTCTTAAGTTCATATTTTGTGACCTATGGAAAAACGTGGCGTGAAAATACTACCCAAGTAAAGCGAAATGGGCTCTAGTTAGTGACCGTGTAAATTTAAATCTACTTTGGTGTAGGGCATCATATAGTCGGCTCCGCCCAACTTTTGGTTTTCCTTACTGGTTTTCAAATAATTTTTTTGAAGATGTTGACAAATACTTGAATTATTCTCTGAACCGGGGCTACGGAAAATACGTAGCGCCGCACCAATGTGCTATGTATTACAGTGTAGAATAAAAAATATCTTTTTATAACTGAGAATGTTGACCATTTGCAAAATGTTACTAGAAGTTACTCTATGGAGTCATGGAGTCACACTTTTCAAGAGCCAGCCATACCATACGGATTACAAACATCTTAAAATGTCCTGAACATATATATCGCTCACTCAATTCAAGAGTGACATAACTCAAAATTTAAAATTTTTGAGGTTGCCTTACAAAAATGCAAATTTTGCAAATGTTCATTAATTAATCTCAGCGAAATTTGATCTATAAGTAAACAACCATATTTCGGATTAATCAAGTATATTTAAACATCATGTTCCTTATCTTTTTATACGGACCTAAAGTTACACAACTTGGCAATTTTAAATTTTGAGTTATGTCACTCTTGAAGTGAGTGAGCGATATATATGATCACTTTGGCCAATAGTAAATCATTTATACCTTCCCTTCCCAATGTTAGGAAGGCTCAACATTTGTATTCCTTTAAAAGAAGAGAATTATCACTGGACCCAAAGATGTTAATAAGAACGACATACATTCATCAAATAAATACAACACCAAAAAAGCAAATCTTACAGTGCTTTAAAAGGAGTGGTGCAAAAGTGGTGACAAATAAGTACTTCCCCGGCGCGACAAGCCCTTGTTAAATTCATTGGTGAAAATCCAAATTAGAACAACTTCCAGATCATAAGTTGGGGATTTTTATTGCTTCTTTTGATGCTCTTTTTTTGCTGGGTAGTCGATTAAATACACTATGCAACAAAATAGTATTTTTTTGTGTCCGAGGCCTAAAAATTTGTTTTGTGTAGATAGAGGCATACTGTTTTATGAAACCAAGACAAAAATTTTATTAATGGTAAAGTTTAAAAAAAAAAAATTAAAAACTCATATTTTGGACCTAATTTGTGAAGGAATAAACCTTATGGGGCCTTGATACCCTTTAAATTAAAGAAAATTATGAGGAAACAAATGTTGGAATTACGTAGAAATAGTGGTTTAGTAACTGTCGCTAAAGCAATTAGAAAAAAAATATTTTTTCCAAAAAATCGTTGTTGGCTGGCGCAAAAAAAAAAACATAAAAAATATAAACAACTCTAGTAAGATTGGATAACAACAATACATTTTGTGCACTTCGTGATGTTTTTTGATCAGCATAATCGACCAAATGTGTCCACAATCGGGAGAATTGTGCGCAAATTTCAGCAAACCGGGTCTGTAGGAGATGTGAAAACACCTGTGCATGCCCGCCCAGATCGTTTGGTGCGGATTATGGGCTGACGACGTCATCGGGCCATACTTCTTCGAAATGAGGCCGTCAGGCAGTTACTGTAAATGGTGTTCGCTATCGTAATATGATAACGAACTTTTTATGGCCCGAATTGGAAGATATGGATGTGGATAATATGTAGTTTCAACAGGTCAGTGCCACTTGCCACACACCTAACGAAACAATGGCTCTTTTGGGCAACAATTTCTATGGCCGTGTTATCTCACGTCGTGGCGATGTCAATTGGCCGCCAAGATCATGTGATTTGACACCCTTGGACTTCTTTCTTTGGGGTCATTTGAAAGAAAAGGTGAACGTCGATAAGCCAGGAACAATTCAAGAGCTAAAGGAAGAGATAATTCGGCACATTAACGGCATAGAATCTCAATTATTGCTCAGAGTCATCGAAAATTTGGACCATCGGATGGAGGTGTGCCGTCGAGGTCCAATTGTTTTGAAAATGATAAATTTCAAAACAATTGGATGTAAAAAAGGCTTCTATAAGGCTACAGGGCAAAATCGGATGAAAAATATATATGGGGGCTATATCTAAATCTGAAAAGGTTTTCTTCAAATTCAATAGGTTTCTTTCCAGGTACGAAAGTCTTCTAACTGCACGATCGGAGTGAAATTGCGGATGGACCGACAGACGGACGGACAGACAGGCATGCTTAAATCGACTCAGCTAGTGATTCTGAGTCGATGTAGTATTTCTAGGTGTTACAAACATCTGCCATGAAACAAACTTATAATACCCTGTACCACAGTGTGGTGTAGGGTATAACAAATTTATAAATAAATGTATAAATTATGACCCATATTGTAAAAGTTTGGGAACTTCAAAAAACAATTTTTCACATTTTTTGTTTTGGCATTTTTTTCGGGTGGTACCAAAACGGCATGGTAATAACGCCCATTTTTAATATACTATAGGTGCTATAAAAGCATTACACTGTACAAAATATCAAATGTCGTTTTTATGTACAGGAATCGAAGTTATAAGCAGTTTACATTTTGTGGGAAATGGTCAAATTGTATTGGTGGCAACAAAAGGGGCGTGGTAATAACGCCCATATTTTACTACGTACTCTAAAAGCATTACACTTTACAATGCTGATATGAAATCAATGTTAGAAGTTGTTAACTTTTTGTGACAAATTATCCATTTGTATGGAGGTACCAAAAGGGGCTTGGCAACTTTGCCACTTTTTCTCAAGATTATAACGACCAAGAAATTATAGTATAAATTTCGTGGAATTGTGAGTAGTAGTGTAGAAGTAGTAGAATATAAGTTATTATATTCTGGGCAGTAGTATAGAAGGTATGAGGTAATCAAGATTTAACTACATTTTGACCCTTCGTGGGGGTGGATTTCCGCCAAATATTCTTTGGGTCTCTTAGGTCAATCCTTCGATGGGTTACACTTTTGACCTGCAGCAAATGATATATACCCTTGTTCGCAATAGTGTGGGTATAAGCACAGGATTATGTTGAAATTCTTATTTCTACCTTTTCACATTGTTTGTCTTAAAATAGGCATTGTTTACTTCGTTAAGATGCTAGCTTTGACGATTTTTTTCTATTTTTAAAGTTTTTTTGTGCTAAAAAATAATATTTCGATATAACGATATTTTAGGTTAGTGTGGCCGTATTTTTTTACAAACTCACATAGACCAATTTAGGTACCTAGTGTTACCAAGGGCTGAAATGCCCCTCATCGAAACCAACCTGTTTGATATACAAATTTATCGATAGTACGAATATCGGTACCGGAAAAATCTGTTAGGCTGCCTAGAAAGGCCGACCCCAGTATGTCCAGTCTTCGTTTACTCAGAGCGGGGCAGTCGCATAGCAAGTGCTCAATGATCTCCACTTCTTCCTCATCTCCACAGCTTCTGCAGAAGTCATTGGAGTCAATACCCAGTCTTTTGGCGTTTTCTCCGATCAAGCAGTGTCCCGTCAGAACTGATACTAACCTAGACAATCTTTGCCTCTCAAGTGCGAGGAGATATTTTGATCTTCTCTCTTAGCTACCCTGCAGGTGCCGATTTCTGTCCATCTTTCGTTGGAGTGCCTGATTGCCTCTTGCCTAGGCCAAAGCTTGTACGTGTGGGTATAGCTGTAGTATTTCTAGGTGTTACAAACATCTGCCATGAAACAAACTTATAATACCCTGTACCACAGTGTGGTGTAAATGTATAAATTATGACCCATATTGTAAAAGTTTGGGAACTTCAAAAAACAATTTTTCATATTTTTTGTTTCGGCATTTTTTTTTTTGGGTGGTACCAAAACGGCATGGTAATAACGCCCATTTTTAATATACTATAGGTGCTATAAAAGCATTACACTGTACATAATATCAAATGTCGTTTTTATGTACAGGAATCGAAGTTATAAGCAGTTTACATTTTGTGGGAAATGGTCAAATTGTATTGGTGGCAACAAAAGGGGCGTGGTAATAACGCCCATATTTTACTACGTACTCTAAAAGCATTACACTTTACAATGCTGATATGAAATCAATGTTAGAAGTTGTTAACTTTTTGTGACAAATTATCCATTTGTATTGAGGTACCAAAAAGGGGCTTGGCAACTTTGCCACTTTTTCTCAAGATTATAACGACCAAGAAATTATAGTATAAATTTCGTGGAATTGTGAGTAGTAGTGTAGAAGTAGTAGAATATAAGTTATTATATTCTGGGCAGTAGTATAGAAGGTATGAGGTAATCAAGATTTAACTACATTTTGACCCTTCATGGGGGTGGATTTCCGCCAAATATTTTTAGGATCTCTTAGGTCAATCCTTCGATGGGTTACACTTTTGACCTGCAGCAAATGATATATACCCTTGTTCGCAATAGTGTGGGTATAAGCACAGGATTATGTTGAAATTCTTATTTCTACCTTTTCACATTGTTTGTCTTAAAATAGGCATTGTTTACTTCGTTAAGATGCTAGCTTTGACGATTTTTTTCTATTTTTAAAGTTTTTTTGTGCTAACAAAAAATATTTCGATATAACGATAGTTTAGGTTAGTGTGGCCGTATTTTTTTACAAGCTCACATAGACCAATTTAGGTACCTAGTGTTACCAAGGGCGGAAATGCCCCTCATCGAAACCAACCTGTTTGATATACAAATTTATCGATAGTACGAATATCGGTACCGGAAAAATCTGTTAGGCTGCCTAGAAAGGCCGACCCCAGTATGTCCAGTCTTCGTTTACTCAGAGCGGGGCAGTCGCATAGCAAGTGCTCAATGATCTCCACTTCTTCCTCATCTCCACAGCTTCTGCAGAAGTCATTGGAGTCAATACCCAGTCTTTTGGCGTGTTCTCCGATCAAGCAGTGTCCCGTCAGAACTGATACTAACCTAGACAATCTTTGCCTCTCAAGTGCGAGGAGATATTTTGATCTTCTCTCTTAGCTACCCTGCAGGTGCCGATTTCTGTCCATCTTTCGTTGGAGTGCCTGATTGCCTTTTGCCTAGGCCAAAGCTTGTACGTGGATTGTGGTGCACCAATATATGCAAATTCTTCGAGAATTTGTAATGTCGTCCCTTTCCTAGCAAGTTCATCGGCTTTGCAGTTCCCTGGGATATCCCTATGCCAAGGCACCCATATGAGGTATATATTAAACTCCTCAGGCATCTCGTTAAGAGATCTGCTGCAGTCGAGGGCTGTTTGTGAATTTAGGGATGTTGCCTCCAGAGAACTGATGGCAGCCTGACTGTCCGAGTAAATGACAACGCCAGTGTTGTTCACCATGTTGCGACTCAGCCACTTAGCGCCTTCCCATATTGCCATTATTGGCTTGGTAGACACTGCAGGTGTCTGGTAGTCTGTGAGCTATATCTAAACTATGTTCTTCAAAGGGTACTCCGAAGCCAACCTTTTCATTAAGCTTCGAACCTATCGTGTTAAAGTGGAGATGATTTATATTACCTGTTATTCTTCCAACCCATTCATCTCTGGCGGGAATCAGTGTGATGTAATTTCTCTCGAAGGTGTACACAGATGGTATATAGTCCACTCGGTCGGTTACCATAGCACTACACTTTGATATCCTCATGTGACCGTAGTTCTTGTACCTCCACATTGATAGGCAGTTTAATCATATTGCCGCTTTGGTTGCAACTTCTCTCGCCACAATATTAATCGGATGCATATGGAGTAGGGCTTATAGAGACTCGGTCCCTGTAGTCCTTAAAGCTCCGCTTATAGTAGGTTGGTGATGGTTAGTTTGTCAGTTGCCGAACACCATACCACAATGCTGCATAACAGTATAGGACGAACTACTGCTATATATATCCAGTGGACGATTTTAGGAGAGAGGCCCCACCGCGTCCCTGCAGCCT
Source organism: Eudasyphora cyanicolor (assembly GCA_963930755.1). Taxonomy (NCBI): domain Eukaryota; kingdom Metazoa; phylum Arthropoda; class Insecta; order Diptera; family Muscidae; genus Eudasyphora; species Eudasyphora cyanicolor. The sequence goes on from OZ005737.1 coordinate 162,839,578, forward strand.
TTTTGCAGCAATATAAGGCGACGTTGGCCTTTCTTACACGTTCCAATACGTTAAGTTTAAAAAACAGTTTTCTATCGTGAATTATTCCTAAAAATTTTGCACTTTCAGAAAAGACTAGATCTGTTCCATTTATCCGAGGTGGAGGGTCCACATGTGGGGCATTATTCATCCTAGTAAAGAGAACCAATTCTGACTTGTTTGGGTTTACGCCCAAACCGCTGCTTCTGGCCCAATTAGCCAATTTGTTCAGAACCGCCTGTAGAATGTCTCGGAGGACGTTTTCGATTTTGCCACTCACTGCGATTGCCACGTCGTCCGCATATGCCACGACCTTGCAGCCACAACGTTCTAGATCTAGCAGGATTTCATTCACCGCTAGGTTCCAAATTAGTGGAGACAGTACTCCTCCTTGTGGGGTCCCTCTGTTTACAAACCTTGTTAGAGTTGTGGACCCAAGACATGCTGTTATGCATCTTCTGTTTACTTTGAATTAGTCTAATCAATCTAGAGTTAACTTTTAGATGTGTCCCTTCTATGTCAAGAAATGCCACTATGGTGAATTCCTTGAAATGCAGGGACGATTCGATAGTGCTCACAAGTTCGTGCAGGGCTGATTCTGTAGACTTCCGTTATTGTAAGCATGTTGGTTCACCGACAGGAGTTTTGTATCCAGGTTTCCCCTAATGAAATAATCTAAAAGTCTTTCCAGAGCTTTAAATAGGAAGGAGGATAGGCTAATTGGTCTGAAGCCTTGTGTGTGATATCTTCCCCGCTTTAGGTATGAATACCACTTTGGTATCTCTCCATCGATTCAGGTTGTATGAAAGCCTGATACAGCCTACATAAACTTTCTCCAGCCAGGGGATAATGTACATCAAAATTTTCTGCATTTCTGCTTGAGTGATGCCGTCTGGTCCAGGTGACTTGAAGGGCTCAAAGCTGGTAATAGCCCAGCTTATTCTGGATTTCTCAGTCAACAAGCTAGCAACGCTTGCATTCCACTCGCATTCTTGTTGGTCTTGTTGATCTTCGGGTTCTGTTGGTGAGTTCCCCGGGAAATGTGTGTCGAGCAGTATATTCAGCGACTGCTCGCTGTTTTTTGTCCAGTTATTTGCGTCATCCTGCAAGTAACCCACTGTACAGGGTGAAGTTGATAGTATTTTCCTCAGCCTTGCGGCGTCGGAGACCTTTTCCACTTCGCCACAGAAGGTATACCAAGAGCGTCTTTGGGCCTTTCTAAGCTCCTTCTTATAGATCTTGAGTTTCTATTTATAGGCATCCCAAACATTAGCGACCCCAGTAGATTTAGCCTTGTTGAATAGCTTGTTGCAGGTCTTTTTCATAGCCGTTAGCTCAGAAGTCCACTATTGGGGTTTAGTTTTAACCTTGTATGTGGTGATATGCTCGACCAGATTATCCAGACCGGCTGTGTCATTCGGTTCGTACAGAAGTTTCTAGTTGAGGACTTTCTTGAAATTCTTCTCATACAGGTGCCACTTTGTCCTTCTCACATTTCTGTGGACGGCAGGTTCAGGCGCTTTTTCAGCGAGTTTGAACTCAATATAATGGTGATCTGAGAATGAGTGGTCGTCCAGTACATTCCACTCAATAATTTTGTCTGACAGCCGGTCAGTAGCAAACGTTACATCTAGTACTTCTTGTCTGTCTTTAATGGTAAAGGTCGGTTTATTATCTATGTTACAAATACTTAGGTTGGTAGTACGCATAAAGTCAAGAAGCGAATCACCCTTATTGTTTATATCCGTACTACCCCAGATAGTATGATGAGCGTTCGTGTCTGCGCCATTAATCAGCTCGACATCGTCAGACGTTGCTTCTTCTACTATTTCCCTGAATAGAGCAGTCGGTACTACAGCTTCATAAGGCAAGTAACTGGAGATCACCCAATATGGGCGATTACCGATCTCCAGACTAGCAGATGTTTGGTCTTTATCACATAAATTAGCCAGGAGAAAGATACTTAGATCTTTCCTGGCCAAAATGCAGGTTCTTGGAGTGCCTTCACCGTTGGCCACAAGCAGTTTAAAGTTGGGTGTCCTGATACCGCACACCCTTCCTCCCACTGCGTAGGGCTCCTGTATCAGGACGATGTCTACTGCACATGTGGACAGGCGCAGCAATAGAGCCGCTGAGACTGCTTTAGCGTGATGGAGGTTAATCTGTAGAATTCTTACCATCATTGGCAATTGACAGATTAACATCCACCCCGACAAGGGTATTATCGAACTCTTCGTCCGTATCATCGAGAAGCGTGTCCCCGCCAGATGCGCCAAAGAGGCCGGAGACTCCCCTCAGCTCCTCTGTGTCAGAAGTAGAGCTTTCGTCCTCGGAGAAGGACGTTACAGATCTTCTGTTAGAGCTGGAGACCAGAAATAATGGGCGACTCACATTCCGCAGTGGGAGCTATATCCTGCTTGTATACCTTCAAGACTATAGTGTCGAAGCCATATTGTAGGATTGCACTCAATACTCTACAGCAAACAACGTCAATATATGTTTTGAACGAAAGCCTACTATCCAGGAATCAAACCTAAACATTTAATATTCTCCACA